>CM022391.1:82258456-87258456 GCA_011833715.1 Carcinoscorpius rotundicauda | reverse complement strand
TTAAATAAAACTTGTGATATGTGGAACTATACCATCCTTCACTGCCTACAAACAGTTGTAGGAAAGTGACTGCTTCCCAGAGTAAAGAAAAAAATTAAATGGAAAAATAAAAATAAGGTACTACCATTTGGGAATGAGTAAGTTAGACAGATATAGATGCAGGATGTTGTGGGCTTGAGAAACCACATCTCACTCTCCTAATTTCTACTATTTTAATTTCTATTCTTTTATTTCTTTATGTGAGACAGGTAAATGGAGGTTAAGACTTATAGACAGTGTCCCCTTACTGCAGTCACCTCCAGAACCTAGGGTACATTCTATATCCAACATTACAGCTTGTACTCTGGGATCCTTTCAATTGGTGTAGCATTTTTTGTTTTGTTTTTGGTTATAACAAACTAACATTAGTCAGAGGTTTGGGTTTGCTGTTTTAATGGTCCTTCCTTTTGATTTGATTTTATTTAGCTCTTCAGTATTATTATACTCTAAGTATATTGGAGGTTAAGACAAATGGATGGTGTATCCCCACCACAATGTGAGTCCTACTTCCACAGTCACCTCCAAAACCTAGGATACATTTTTTTAATCCCACATTGTAGCTTGTAATCTAGGATTTTTTTTTGAAAATATGGAGCATATTTTGTTTAATTTTAATGTGTTCTGTTTATGGGTAAAATATTTATGGTTATATGCATTATTTCTATTCACTAAAGTTTTTAAGCTTATATTTCTTAAAACATAAGACAGAAAATAAATAAATACAGCAAATAGTTATATCTTCTAGCTACGATAGCCTTTGCACTCCTTTGTTACTTGCTGTAGGTTGCTAAGCCTTTTCAAATTTTGCATGTGGAGGATGCAAAATGAAATAAATTTTTTTAGGTTTTATATACACATTTTTAAATAACCAAAAAATTGTTAACAATTTTATCAATAACATAGGATTCCACTATAATTTATCAAGCTTAGTAACTAAGTTGTATTTTGTCTGGAAAAATATGTTAAGTCGAGCAAACTAATAACACAACCTACCTGTTTGAAATCTTGGTTTGAAAGAACAAACAACTATAGACTTTGTATTTGGACATCATAAGATGTAATCTGAAACAATGCTCCATTCAACATACCACATGATGCAAAAAAACTGATATTTAAGTGGACAACCTTAATATTTGCTTTTAAATCAAGAAATTAACTAATATATAATGATACAACGATTTGAATTATAATCTGCAATTTTTGGTTATGACAAACTGACATTAGACAGAGGTTATTCTTATTGCAGTCCTTCCTTCTGAGTTGATTTTACTTAATTCTTCAATACTGATACCAAACTTATTGACAAATTCATTAAATACTAGTTCAATAAAATTTAGAATACAAGTCAAGAAATGCAATGAAATGCAAATTTAACCCATGACCTGTCCAATAAGGTTAATACAGTAAAGATATTTTATATGTTTTTTTGGTAAAATGTTTACTATTTTGTTAAGAAAGGGATAATGCGTTCAAGTAATAATGCTATGCTTAGTTAGAGAAAAATGTTAATTGTCACATTGCAGTTTTCTGGTCAAACATAAATGGAGAAGAATAAAGTTCAAAGTTCAGTCAGTGAGAATAGAACATTAAACTTTGATATTCTTCTTAATTATAAGATAATTATTTATGAGATTATTAGTTAATATTGACAAAATAATAACTAAGTCCCAGTTTAAAATCTGTAAATGAAATAACTACCAAATGAAACCCAACATAGTACAAACTGAAATTTCACATTGATAATTGGATGAAAAATTCAATCTTAAATTAACCTGGAATTAAAAAAAATTAACATCTGATAAACTGTCACCAGCAAGGCACATTTCATTCATACAAAACTAACAACAACAAAAAGAAGAAAAAAGAAAGAAGCAGTTACAGTGTGGTATTCAGGTACAATGATGTCCAACAGAAAACTGTACACAAAATATAATTTAGAAAATGGACACTAAAAGAAAAATAAGCAAATATAGGTGTACAGATAAAACAAAGATATTTGTTCATACAACAAATCCTGCTAATATGTTTAACATTGCTATAATTTATATTCCCAATGTTTTAATTTATATGTTTACTAATGGCAGCCAGTAAACATTAAGATAATGATATAAAAATCAAGAAACTTTTACTAATATTAAGATTGATATGCTCGTAAATCAGAATTAAGTTAAAGTTAGTTCAGTGATGTATTCAGTAAATGAATGGTTGAATAGATGATGAGAGGAAGTACTGAGTAAAGTTACTCAGACTATTGAAGTTAATGTTTCTTTTAGCTAATCAGTTAAGTCAGTTTAGCATCAGAAAAATTTATGTTAGTAGTAAGAGTTATTACATCTATTCTACTATTTAGTTACAAAGTAAGCTACTTTTATTTATCAAAGTTAAGTAAGTTAGGCATACATACCATTAGTCTCAGAATTTCTGTTGAAATGTTATTTGTGCTCTTAGACTTAGCATAAAAACATTGAACATAACCTGTAGTAAAAATTATTAAATAAATTAATCATCATTACTTAGGCTGAACTTGGCATTACTTTTACCGAATAATCCAAAAGAATCTGCCCAAAGATAAAATATGTTACAAAAGTATACTGGCCAGTTTATATATCTAGTAATACCTGTAAGCAAACATTTTAAAAGATATCAAATCCACCTTCAAATCAACAGTTCAGAATTATTGTGAATATTAATTTCAAAGTGAATGTAATAACAAAGTTTAAATTGTACATACCTTTTTAGGAGTTTTGGGTTCTTCTGTAGTTAGAGAGCTGAGTGACTGTGTTCTCCGCTTGGTAGTTGTGACAGGAACTTGTAGACTTGAAGAGTCGGATTCTGAAGTAGACACAAAAACATCTTCTTCTTCTTCATCCTCTTCTTGTTTTGATTCAACAGAAGCTTCAAACAAATAATATAAACCAATGAGTTCATTTTCAACTGCATACACTAACATTTAAAGGGGAATGTTGTATACTGGTCAGAAATGATGAGAAATATACCTGTTGGATAAAAACTCATTTAAAGGAAAACATTATCAAAAACCTTAAAACTAAAGTAAATAATACTGATCATTTAAAAAATGTTCCTTAACAACAACATTATAGATAAGTTCAACTCAATGTGTTATAAATAAAAGGCAAATAAAAAGTAAACAAGTTCTTGCATTAATAGAAAAGAATTTTGATGCAATGCAATAGCTTATAACTTACCAAAATCAAGATGTCTTTCTGGAATTTACTCTGCATTGAATTATATACCAGATGTTTTACTTTTAATTACTGTTACTTGTACTCATGTGATCCTGTAAGCTTGAGTCTCCCAAAAATGTCTTATCAGCAGTGTTGCATTAGGGCACTCATTGACCCTAAGCAATGTATAAGCTAGTATCACATTTGCTTTGATGATAATTGTTATGTTACTAATAAATTCATTTTATTAAATTGTGAAATAGGGATAACAGTCCAGGGCCCACAACCATTAGGGACCCATTGCACTGGATAAAACAGTCCTGCTTCCTAGCAGCAACTGATAGCGAGTTGGCCCTTTTAGCTCAATTAATAGGAGTACACTTAATGTATGAATGGTGTCAAATTCAATTCTGAACCATAAAAAAAAAAAGATGAATGCAAAACAAAAATTAGAATCTAGTTAGTATCATCTTGCAACTTTGATATTATGCCCAAGAATCTACTTTGTTCATGAGATGAAAAATATGTAGCAATTTGACTTGTTAAAAAGTGCCTTAATAGCAATATCTAATAGGTTTATTCTTTTGTGTGAAAGTTACCAAGTTTGATCCCGAGAAACTCAAGAACTGGAATACATTATTCTAATGTATGAATGAATTTTCAAAACATCATGAATAGTATATTTGTTTTTGCACTTAAAATTTTGATATATAAATTAAAATTATTTTTTATCTATTTTCCACAATATTGAAACAGACATTACACATTTAACTATATTGAACACCTCAAAATACAAGCTTATAAATTATGATGGGCATTTGAGTTTAACTTATGTTGTTCATATATAAAGCAACTATTATGTACTTGTACAAAACTACAAAAACTCATGTTTACCTAATTTATTATTGTCAATTTGGTCTGAATGAGTTATTGCAGGGAAAGCTGGAGCTGATGAGACTGCAGGTGGGGCACTCTTGGGGGGTGACGGTGGAGCAGTGAGGTAGGGAACCAGAGAATGCCATGGAAATATTGGAATAGGCTGAGCATCACAGTCACCTACAACATAAACAGTGCAGAGCAAGCATAATAAATAAGTTTTCCAAAATCTATAATACCAGCAAAACAAAAGAAATCCAAAGTCTTGACTATGGTAGCATAAAAGACGCATTAAAATGTACTAACTTCTAATTTAACTCAATGCAAAAACTAAATTTATTCAATGTTCACATTAGCTGATAGTTTGTTTAAAAAATACTAATCATACAGCAGTACACTCAGACTGCTGTGATTAAGTTAGTAAATTTAACTCAAGCTCTTTCTATAACAGGTCAATTGTTATGTATCAAACTTGACAATATGGCAATAATACCACAGACTTTAAAGCTACAAAGGAATAATTTGTAGCCTTCTTATCAAATGAATTCAAAATAATGAAAACATTTTCTTCTAAAAATGAATTGCAGTTTATACAGACCAAAGTTTTCAGGTTGAGCACCGAAACTCAATTCCGTTTCTAATTTTCAATTCAATTACGAATTGAACCATATTCTTACAGCAATATTTATTTTAAAATAATCCATTAAGGAAAAACAAAAGTTATGTAAAACACGGGTGATACCGATACAGATAAACCAACAAACATTATGCACAGTGGTGAGAAGAAAAAAATTCTGATTATTTCCGTGTACATACGTTTTATTTTATTAATAATATACTATCTGATATTTAAAAATGTACTACATACCTCACATTCGTACATAAAGGTATTCTTTAACTTCCAAAACAGAAATATATAAAAACGCTAAATGTGCTTCTTTATAAAAGTTCTACTATTAAATTAATTGGAATATGAAGAACATTTTATACATTTACTTATAACGTTAGAGTTGGGATTGTTTTCAAAACAAATGAAAAAGAACAACTTCGTTTTTAGTTTTATACACATCCCTGAATAATGACCACAGCCACTTTGAGACACGTTAAATAGTTTTATGTGAAAATTTGTTTAACCAATGGTGAGAGAGAATTGTGCACCAAAAATACGTTTCTAATAAATCGACAGTCACTGTAATCAACTGTAACTTGCTTTAAGTCACGTGAACACGATTTCCTAGGTGACCTTTTATAAAGTTTGGAGCTGAGACTGTTGCTAGGCGACACACAGCAAGTTATGGTGTCAGAAGCACGCGCCAGTCGTTTCCTGATAGCTACAACACAGCAGGTACTCCAAAAGCGGTCTGAACAGTACCAGAAGCTCAAATTTCTTTCGCGATAACTAAGTGTAATGCGCAGAAAACCATGTGCACCAACTAAATTAAGTTGATAACCTAAAAAAATTAAAAAATCAAAACTCGACTTTTTTTTTCAATAAATTTTTTTTTGTTTTGGCACAAACGACTGGAAAGCGTAATACTAAAAGTTTTGTGTCGCAACTACACGAGTTTTCTACTCTTTCATTTTTTCCCGTTTCAATCGCTATTTGTAACGTGTCCACTGCAAATGAGGATTTGTAATTTTCAGTTTCGCCACTGAACGAAACATGAAAAGGTCCATGTTAAATAAACGATTAATACTGACAAAAGCACAAAACTACACTTACAAAAACTTTTCGTTGAGACTATGTAGAACATGTAACTTGTGCAGACCGTTTACATTTCAATAATTTTCCTACAAATATTTGATCAAAAGACTTTAGATACTTAAATAGTTGTTGTCAGTTAATTAAATAACTAATGCGTTATGAAGTAAAATATAAAAAATTATCCCACAATAATGAAAGTTATTTATGCACAACAATGATGAAATTGTGTGTAGCATCCGTCAAACCCTAATTTGAAATTCATCAAAGGTTACCATAGGTCTTCCCTATACTGTAAACGCCCGTTATGACAAGGAACTCCTATATACACGCCTTAGCGACACGCCCACGTACTTTCGTAGAACCCGTGGACTCTCTGCCGAATTGTTCTATGCTAGTTTAATAGCATAACGCGCGTGTATGCCATAATCTGTATTTGACGCCTTTTTAGACGAAATATACATTAATTTTTAAAGGGCATAGTGCTAAGGCAATATTTAAACCTACATGTATTTCTTACGATAAATCACTTTACGTACAGGTAAATTTCTAAAGTTCAAGTTCAAACATTACGTTTGTGTGAGCCGAACGTGTGTGTGCGTGCAATAAAAACAAGGTGCGCGATTTATGCTGTTTATAATGTTTATAGCGCAGCAATATACATTTTTGATATTCATGTTCAATCTATGACGTCAGCTTTAACTTTCTACTGTTACGGCAAACATTTTTGTGTTATCAACTACTTGTAATATAATATCAACACATCTGACGTCATTTTTGATTCAACTCTTCACCAACGTAATATCTGAATGCGGATAAAAAACGTAAACTTTAAGACCATTTGCTCATTGTTTCATTTACATTACCCGAGAGAAAAAGGCATTAATTTATACTCGCACAAGTTATTTAAAAAAGTGATTTATGTCAATCAGAAGCGAATTATTTTTGGTGTACGTCTGTTTCAGTAGACATTTTTTGCTGTGAATATGGACTTGTATTGTTACTAATACTGAAACCTCAATTTGGATACTAAGTTCCATATAAAGTTTCACCAACAAGTAGTCCCCCACTGGGACAGCGGTAAGTCTACGCATTTGGAACGTTAAAATCAGAGATTCCATTCCCCTCAGTGGACACAGAAGATAGGCGATATGGCTTTGCTATAAGAAGACGCGCGTACACACGGTAACAAGTATTTTCTACCCAGTCATTGCGAGTAAATGTGTGCTAATATTTATGAAACAGGAAAACACTAACGATGAATCTCCTGGTGGCAAAGATCATAACTAGAAATAGAAAGTTCAATTCCTGTGATAAGTACTGCAACCAGCCTCGTTGCACAGCTTCGCCCTAAAAACGAAAACTTACAAATGTAAGGAGATAAGATCATCATTCCGACATGCAGACTTTACATGTTGTCAGTTATTATTAGTGTTTGTTCACTTTGGTTAAAAAATAAACAAACGAAAAACTGACAGTTCTTTTTCTAAGAAGTGGTGAAAACGTTTCGTAGAAGATTACATTAAGACAACAGGCACAGACAGACAATTTTATAAGTTTAACTACAAGCTTCCACTTAACATTCCTTTGACGTCAACTATTGAATATTAGAAGATATAATCACACATACTCAAATGTTTTTGGTTTTAATTTTTCGCAAAGCTACACGAGGTCTATCTGCGTAAGTGGTCTCTAATTCAACAGTGTAGGACTAGAGGGAAGGCAGCTAGTCGTCACCACCAATCGCCAACTCTTGGGCTACTCTTTTACCAAGGAGTAGTGGGATTGAACGTAATAGTATAACGCCCCCACAATTAAAAGGGCGAGCATGTTTGATGTGACGGGGATTCGAATCCGCAACCATTAGATTACGAGTCGAGCGCCCTAATCACCTGGCCATGCCAGGGCCACAATCAAATCTGTTATCAAAATTTCTTACTGAAACCAGAACTAAAAGTAGAACTTAAATGAGAAAACAAGAATGTGATATATATTTCTTACACTTAAATTGTTTATCTACGATACAAAATAGCTTGTTTTTCCTAAATATAGCTCTGGTGTATAGTCTTTTAAAGTATGATACTTTAAAAATAAATGTCTTATTATAGGAACATACGAATACTGTGTCGATATATTTTATCTGACAATCATTTGAAAGCATCGGGCGTACATACCAGTACAGCCATTTAATAATTTGACGATACATTTTAAATCGTAACATTAAAGATACATAATACATTAGTACAAGCATAGGCGAACACATACTTGAAAATCACGTATGCAGAATGACCAAATGTACTTAATATGTTTACCAGTTCTTATTGAAATAAGTAACGAGAAAGGTTCACAGTAAACAATTACCAGTACTAATAGCGGACGCCGGAGAAGCTTCGTATATTTTAGCATTCATTTGTCGGACATGCTTTGTAACTTCTTGATTAATCACGGCTTCCTTGTTTGTTAACTGTTTTATTTGTTGAACTGTGCGGCCCGGCATGGCCAGGTGAGTTAAGGCGTGCGACTCGTAATCCGAGGGTCGCGGGTTCACGCGTTATAATGTTATGGTCAATCCCATTTTTCATTAATAAAAGAGTAGTTCAATAGTTGACAGTAGGTGATGATGACTAGCTGCGTTCCCTCTAGTCTTACACTGCTAATTAGGGACGGCCAGCGCAGATAGCCTTCGAGTAGCTTTGAGCGAAATTAAAAACAAACCAAACTTTTTGAATTATGCAAGTTGTCCGTGAACAGATTTAAGATTTTGTAGCATCACAAGTTGTAAGATTAAAAAACTTCATTACTAAAAGTAAATATGCGTAAATAAGATAAAATCAGTTAAGACGGAGATAACCCGTTATGGGCAAGAACATTTTATTTAGTCATAGTTCAACCATACGACTTTGGCAGATAAGAATTTCATGGTAAAAACTCTTAACACGTCTTTTTCTGTCTGTTAAACTCAGTTCATTTACTGTCTAGAAAAAGTCGTTTTGTTAAAAATATAATGTAACAGACATTTGTCCCACGTTGCTCGAAACTCTCACGCACGTTTAAACATTTAACGGCGCATAACCAAATTTTAACTTTACACAGAAAGAAAAGTATATTCTAACCGCCCATTTAACGGACATCAGTACTATAAAGTAGTAGCTCCAACGGAACTTGTAACCAATGACGTAACTTTATTTTAAAAGTGAGTGTTTTCGGGGTTGGGATAGTTTTTGCTGTTAGAATACGAAATGGGTAATTCTTTCAAAAACTTATTCTGTCTTCAAAACGGTGCAAGGACAGTGACCCAGTTCGCCCGTGAATATTTCGCCTATGATTTTAACAACTGCTCTTCTAACTACAGGCCCGGTCTTAACTTGACGTTCTTCCTAACTGGTTTTCTCGTGTTTCCGCCTGTCTGTTACCGCTTCCCAATTTTCTTTTTGTTTTCTTCTATTCGTTTTTGGTCCATAATTCACGTTATATTTTAGTTCTTCCTTCTTTACGTGCTTTGTTGTTCTGTAAGCACACTTGACTACCCTGGAAAGGTCACAAGTGTTGCACATGCTGCGTTCCTTTCTTATGATGGAATACTATCAAGCACAGATATTTTTTCGCGATATTGATTTTATTTTTACTGATAAGAGAACACACAACAACATGTGTCATTACAGTCATCCAAAACCTACACGTGACAATGTTTACGAGAACATCACAGTGGATGCCTTATATTATATACCCTTAATCACACTCCAAACAACAATAAAAACGTTCGTTTTTCTTTGAAATTGCCTGTAATTTATTTACCAATGTCTCTTACAATATAGCAGACATAGAGCATTACTAGTTCCTTGGTTATTAAATGTTATTTAAGGCAGTCTGTATGAAAAACAAGAAAATGGTCCATAAAAAAACTGCCTATAAAATTAAAAAAAATGTTTTTCTCATACTGTTTAAGCTTTGCATAGCCAAGTTGTTATGGCACTCAAATTGTAATCTGAGGGTTGCACGTTCGAATCCCGTCACACAAAACATGCTCGTTCTTTCAGCCGTGGTGGCGTTAGTTACAATGTGACGGTCAATTCATCGGTAAAAAAGTAGCCCAAGAATTGGTGGTAGGTTGTGATGATTATCTGCATTCCCTCTAGTCTTACACTGCTAAATTAGAGACGGCGCTCAAATAGCCCTCCTGCAGCTTTGCACGAAATTCAACAAACAAATCGTACTATTTAAAAAGAAGCCGGATCCACCATTAACCTGTAAAAGAAAAGTCCAGAAGCATCTTAACTAATTAACTTCTTAACAGTAGATTTCCAGATTGCGATAAAGTTCCTATTATTACACTCCTTTTTTGAATGTACATGTGGCAAAAGATTTAGTTGCTGACTTGGTTCGTGCGTTGGTGGTGGATGAAAACTAAGAGAAAGAGAGAAAGATTCTATGGAATTACACCATAACAATTCATTTTAATGAAATCCGGTCGGGATCTCTGCCAGACATACCACTACTTTCTGTGCAACTTTGTTGCTATAAATACTGTACCTCTTGTATGAGACAAGGAGTGTCTCATTGTTAAATGTGGCCAGATTGTCAATTTGAAGATTCACGGCTCATATCCCGATGCCGCAAAAACACATTTCACATTCTGGGTCAGTGTGTGAAATAAACGAAGGCTAGTGTCTAAAACTAGAGGCGGCCATGTTGCGTGAATTCTACGTTTCAAAGCTAATTAAACATTCTCGTCAATGTTAGGGAAATTCAGTTTAAAATATTATCTTGGATTATAAAGGATTTTTTAAACTATCTATTAAAAAACTTATGAAATAGTTGTTTGTTTTGGAACGAACCCATATTGTACTCCGTTATGCTCACCGCGGGAAATACCACCACGGAATTTACCTTCCTAAAACCAAAAGATTTATTGCTGTCCCACCGAAGAAAATAGTAAATATGTATATATATATATTTTTTTTTTATTTTAGACGTTAAGTGTACTTTATTTTTTTACTTTTACATTAGCAGTTAACCAATAAATGACTTCATAAGCCCCACGAATAAAAGCCTGAAATGAATTATGCTGCTACGCTCCAGATATCCCGAGTGATTACAATCCCATTTTAAAACAAGTAAAATTGCTTATGGATAGATTTTTTTTCGGCAAAACCAGAGCCGAAATTTAACAACTGTTAAACAACGGTTTGTGCCATTGGTTATAATACTTCAATTAATTCAATAAAATACAAACAGCACACAGTATATTATCTGCCGATGTGCATTAATAGCATGCATTAAAAAATCTCTCTCTCCCTCTAAAACATAAAAATATTACTTAAAAATTAAAAGCCAACTAATATCGCAATTTTCTTTTAAAACTCTCGCACTCATATAATAACAATTTAACAGTACATTTTGGGTAGCGCCATCTGACGGTAAATACATTGCACAAAATATGTTTTTATAATACAAAACTTCAGGTTCTGATTTTCAGATCTTGAAACATTAAACTGTAGAACAAACAATGAAGATTAAATGTACATGTAATGTTTAACAAGACAGGATGGAATAAAGATTATGGTTTCCAACGTTAATATCAAATTAAAATTACACATCAAAACATTGAAAAAATTGAGATTAATCATACAGCAGAATATTAAATATGTACAACATATAACTGATTCTTCACTGAGCATTCACGCCACAAATTCAAATCTTACATTATATATGTCTGATGGAATATAATGCAAAAAAACAAAACACATGACATTTCATTACAAGTATTCCGTGAAAAGCTTCTACTGGTTTTGTTTTTTACCATGCTCTTGTTAGTCTAATGAGTACAAGGCGTAAATTATACATTTCACTTAGTAACGTAAAAATTAAAAAATCGTTCAATCTCGTACACATTCTAATAATAACATTTTGTTGAGGTTATGGATAGTTTAAAATTTTCAAACATAACGGGGTGCACTTTAAAATCGAGACAGTGACGGCACCAACATCTTCCCCGTGAGGAGGGTAGGGTAGTCTAAAGAAAAACAGAGATATACCCTACATCTCGTGGGTACATATAATGTAGTCTGGGAAGTGAACTAGATTTCACAGTAACTAAATTCACTAGGTGAGGGTCCACGGAGGAGACTAAATTACATATTGAGGTACACACACACACACACACACCTAACACCCTTAAGCTCCACCACCACCCTCGGACCTTAATATTGAAGAAAAATAAAGAAGTCCATATATTTATGATCGCCAGCTTGTAACATATACATCCCACAGAAAATAGGACAACTTCAAAGCCAAATAATCAAAGTTACAAAAAATAAACATATGACACGAGTAAATAAACACCTTTCTACAGTTGCTACCTATTGGCTCGTACTCTCAATTTACATAGCTTTGATTTTTTTTTACGTACAGACGCGATTCAATTGTTCTTAGTAATAACAGACTTGAAAACGTTTGTGGTAATATTTAAATTTTCAAAAGGATATTTAATTATTTAAGTTCGAAATAAATTAACTGTTGAACACCAGGACTCGTACCGAAAAAACTCAAATTTTCTTTTTATTTCATAGAAAAAAGGGTACTTTTAATAATAATAAAAATAGAGCTTTAGCTTACGATATTGAAAATATATTTTAAAAGTTGGATGTTGACATATGATAATTTAGTAATTATCTTCCAACTATTTTATCTGAAATTCGGGTTTGATCGTCACAGGTCTGAACGAAGTCCAGTAGTTACTGTGCCCTAACTTCAGAGGTAAGGTTTCTTTAGTTCACATCCTAAATTAGGTAAGCAGATCAGTAATGAAGTGTACATGTTCTAAAATACAGTGAAAATATGAAAAAAGAAGATGCTTTGGAACACATATATTGTTTAAAACGTGGTTATTTTGCTACTGTACACGAGTTAAAGGTCACGAAGTATCCAAAATATATATCACCTTACTAATTCATATCTACCAAAGAAAAAATTAGAATGGTGGCATAATGTCTCAATTATCTGTGCAACAAATTCAGGGTGACTTCATTCATAAAATGTGGCCACACGTGAAGAAGAACCATCCGTGAGGTCCATGCACTGTGTGGGTACTTTGAAAAATAACGGGATATGCAAGTCGTACACAACTCCCAAATTTTTTTAGCGCCGTTTACTTCAGACGTAAAGTCAGACAGCTCTGAATTTTGATTACCGGCTACGATCGCATATTTTATGTAGTATTAAGAACCACTTCAAAATCACCAAAGTTTTAAACGTTTAGTTAAATATTGGCAATGATTTTATGCAGGTAACCAACTAAGACAATAAAGTGCCAGTTATGACGATTTGTAGTGTTGGTGAGATTGGTGTATTCTATAAAATAGCTTCTTGTCAACATAAATGTCGATGCAAATTTTGAGCACAATGTTTCTTGCCACGAAACACGTAAAGGCTTTCGAAGTAACACTATGAAATTAACAGTAGATTCTATCTACACGTTTATCCACAAAAGATGTCTTATCAAGTAACCATCAAAAATCTTACCTTATTATTTGCTTATTTATCGTGAATTGTAAAATAATTATTCGACACTGATATTGTGCTTTTAAAATATTCGTTTATTCATTCGTTATTCTTAAGTTGAATGCTTAACTGTATCATGCCAAGAGCAAAATGTTAATGAGAAAATTATCATGTGACAAAAATAAAGTATTTCAAATAAATGATATAAAAAAAATCACACCTAAACATGCGACTCCTCGAGTAGAACAGAAATTTGATAAGAACCTGGACCGTAATTTAAAAAATAAAAGTATGACGTCTCCATATTCAAAAATTAAACAATACAAAACTTGGCAAAAACGATATTTGTTGAAGTATTTCACACAGAGACCTATTAGTTAATGTGTCAGGGCGGTGAATCCGAAAATTCATGGTTCCATAGTTCAAAGCTGTGGATGCGTTATAAATGTGACGGTAAAATCCCACTATTCCGTCAGATGAGAACAGTTTTAAGAGTTGGAAGTGGCTGTTTTTAACTAACTGGCTTTCCTCTAGTCTGCACGTTCAAGATCACGAATTTCCAACGCGTGGTTTATATTGGTTCAGAAATTTATAACTTCTCGGAGAGTTGTGGATAAAAGTATTTTTCGTAAAAAAAAGTGCAAAAGTATCTTATTTTTTAAATGAAACTTGACCTCCCAAGGTCACTATAATGAATACATAGTTATTAAGTCATTTTATACGAATTGCCAGTTGCAATTTATGCACTGAACTGACTGCTACATATTTCTGAAAAGTTCTAACTTGTTTTTGTTTGCGAGTCCGCAGACATGTCGCTATGCCACTAGTAGGACATTGTTCTTAATACACCTTTAATATATACAAATAATCAAAAGAGCAAGCTGAAAATGTACGAGGCATATTACAATATATCATTGTAGAGTATTATCTCTGTCAGTGTTAACGTGAATTTCCTGTTTTAGGCGTTTATTAATGTCGATTACATGTCACACGCAAACTTTCTTGTAGATCGAGTTATGAAGACAATCTGTCCTTCGTACACTTTTGTTACACGTTTCAATCCCAAGAAATACATGTTTCGTAAGATGAAGAAAATAGGTAAAAAAGAGAAATCACAAGAGCGTGCTAGCTGCGCGTCGGTTATTTTTTATTTAAAGAAAAGTTTGGGAATTTATATTTTATTAATATGTATTTAAAAGAGAAAAATAATGTTGTCAGGTGATACTTTAGAAACCATTACAAGTCAAACTTACGTTGTGTTGTTTTTATATTACGAAAACCTCAAAAGACTAAATTATGAGGGTTTTTTTTTTCAAGCTTAGAGAGTTTCGCTTGACAAAGTTTAAACACCTCCCGTCTATCAGTTCTAAATTAGCTACCGCAAATGTAGCCATTTTCATAACTTGGTGTTACCCGTGAAAAACCGAACGAAATGTCACTTCGCACTTTACAAGCCACAGAATTTTGACAAAATGGAAAGTAAGGTGCAGACCATTAACAAGGGCAGCTTCACAGAATGTTCGCACTTTCCTGTTTTTCAAAGACCTGAGCTACTCGATTCTATACGTTAGTTAATAACAAACGAATTCTCTCATGATGATGATTACGGTGCTCTACCGGACGTACTCAGCATTTGACGCATATTCACTTTTATTCACGGTTCAATTTTCGAGTTAACGGAAGTCACTTCATGGTGTTCTTAATTTGAAGCAATGATACGAGAATCATAGAACAAATCACCCTATTAGTTTTTGGGCCTGACTCAAGTATCTTCCGGTTCACAACTACAGCGTAGGTATTCTTTTGTTACAAATATACTAAAACAGTGTTTTCTCAACATTTTCCAATATCATTCACTTTATCAGTTTTTTACAACAGCTTACTCAACCAACTTCGAAAAACCGAGATCAGTTAGTACGAAATAATAAAATAAAAAAACATTCTTTATTGAGACTTGTATATTAAACTGGAATGAACACAACAAAAAATAACGTATTTATAAAACTTCAACTAAAATAAATTAATAATAATTACTTACTCTATTCTTAAATGTTATATAATTAATAATACTTATTCTCCACTATTCTATCCCTAACTCCTAAGTGCACCATTCGCTCACTTGAAAAGCATTGTACTAGTGTACAGAAGTTAACAAATGACAAAATTACAACAAACTTTGTAACTCTTTCAAGAATTTGATAAACTCTACCAAGTTTCGAAACCTGAAATAACTATTTTAGTAAAAAGCATTTTCAAACGGAGCAAAATCCAAGATCCATTCTTTAAGTGAAAATATTTTTAAAAGGGCGATTGTGAACTGTTAAGTATTTTAAGTTCAATAACACATCATACAGCGCATGGATTAAACGCTTAAAACAATCCCAAGGTTTAGACTTAGATCTTCATTGTTGAAAGCGCGGAGTGTGTTAAGCAAAATTCAAGTCCTTAATTTTAAAAAAATATATTAATGTTACTAAACAAAAAAATGGATAAAATGATCTTATTTTGTTTACTTCACTCTCCTATAAAATGTAACTACACAGATGTTAAGTACATGTATAAACGCTATTTAAATAACGTTGAGAAATAAAACTGATCAATGAGACGAAAACATGAGACATTTCTACATCTTTCATGTCTTTTTCCTTTATTACCCTTCACAATGAAATTTTCTTTAGTTTCAAATACAGACAAACACTAATCAAAATTTGTCGAACAATCTGCATTTGAAAACTTGACTAAAAATTCTGTGTAAATTTATGAGTGGACTAGTTTTGAATAAAACAAACCTTAATTACAAAAAAAGAAAATGTAGCCTGCAAACTTGTGCAATCAGACATTGGTTTCTACAGGATTTTTGAATTGATCACAGACTCCGATTCAAGATGAATCTCTGGCAAACCTGTCATTATCATAAAAGGAGGTATAACTGACAATAAATAGCGCAGCTTCGATTTCAATCGGCCCCGCATAACCAAGCGGTTTTGACGCTCGATTTGTAATCTAAGGGTCGCGGGGTTCGAATCTCTGTTCCATCAAACATGTTCGCCCTTTCAGTAGTGGGGGCGTTGTGAAGTTACTGTTAATACCACTATTCTTTGGTAAAAGAGTAACCCAATAGTTGGCGGTGGGTGGTGATGACTAGCTGCTTTCCTTCTAGTCTTAGAACGTTTAATTATGGATGGCTAGCACAGATAGTACTTACGTAGCTTTGCACGAAATTCAAAACAAAAAATTGATTTTAATATAAGCGTCATACTTCTACTAGAATCTCACCAAGTGACTCTGGTTCGTTTAAAAAAATCGTTAAATGTAACTTAGATATTATCTACTTAGCCAGCAAAAAGATGTAGTTATTCACCACAAAATCCCTTCATGCACAGTAGATATATGACAGAGAACAAAGCAATTATAGCAAGGCACTTATAGCAGTTTTTTGACCACACATCTATGTTAAAACTGCACAGAAACTATATATATATTTTTTTTTAATTCTTGATCATTAAAAGCAGGTATAAAATGCAAGAGATTCCTGTATATCACACATTTTCACCTTTCTCTGTTTCAGATTTATCCTCAAACTGACTATTAAAATTGAATTTAAAACTAGTTATCTTTAAATTCACACCATGACCAAGTAGCACATTATTTGCCTTTTGTTCGTAAAAACATGTACATGCTCCATGGGCGACACATTTAACAATGAACTATACTAAATTATCAGAAATAACCTCTAACAATTCAAAACAATATATAATAGTGACTTAAAATCCAGTACAATAATGCAAAAAAAACTTAACTCGCTTCAAACAATAAATAAAATACATACTGAAATAGTTTCAAAATTTCACTTTAGATAAATTCAAACAAAATCGTGGAAGATGAAAACCCTTTAGAAGATTTATATCTATGTATTTATGCAGACGATAACACACACCAGGTGTCATATACTACACAAAAATCTTATAACAATGAACATAGTGCCCTCGGATGCAAAAAAAATAATGACAAGTGAGCATACAATTCCAGTCATTCAAAATAAAAATCAATAATATACAAACAAAAATTAAAATAAAATGCAGAGCTATTCTCCCCACTTTGTGATTACAGTCTTGTAATAAAAACCACAACAAAAAAAGGTAAAAGCAGAAAAACAATATCTTAAACAATGGCAACACTAAAATTTAAATTTAAATATTTTACGTTGTCCTCAAGAAAAGGGGCAGGCAAAAATGTGTGCATTTGATAAAATAAATAAAATAAAAATAAAACCAAACAGTAAAAACAAATTCCTGGAAGTGCATATTAAGATCACCATAATACTTCATAAAAAAACAGAAATAGTCAAAAATAAATCATATCCTCAACTTTGTGATGCCCACTCAAAACCAAAACATACACAAACAAGTAGTGTCACATTAAATGTACAATATGTATAAATATGCGCTGTACCAAAGTCTGCCAATCAAATTATAGGAAAATGCAGACATCTGATAAAACTAGCTTCCTGCTATTTCACACACACACATGAAAAAATGAGGGCACTGTAATATTATACAATAAAAAAGCTATTTACCTTTATTTAAAGTACAATTGGTAGCACCATATCTTACACATCCACTTATGAGCGAGGAAGAAAGACAGCACACTACTTAAAACCTGTACATACATTCACACCGGAGAGTAGCTGAAACTTCATTCTACCACCTTGATTCCAACAGAAGAACTTTTACTACCATCATTTTCTTTCAATTGGCAGTAGTTTACAACCAGATACCATCTTGGCAAACAATATGTTGATTCCCATTCTATTGTTTTATATACCATCATTGCATGGAATAAAAGGCCATTACAGCCAGCTCTGTCAGGATTAACAAAATCTGCAAGTATCTGTTTGGTAGTCTGTATAAACATTCTATCAAACCATAATACTGAGTGATAAGGAGATAAGTACAAATCTTCACTACGCCTCACATTTTTACACAAGTAAAAAAAACAGTTGACTGTCGATGTTAGCTCCTTTATGTGTTGATTTCTTCTGGTGTTGCAACTTAAGTTATCAATTTCTTGGCAAACACATCAAATACTTTTTGTGTTAGTGTACTGAATATGCATGGCTAACCTCCAAATAGGAAATTTAGAAACTTTCTGTTAGAGTTAATCCTACCTTGGCTAGTTCTTCCTTTTGATGGCACACGTCATACAGAGCTCACACCAGAGCTGAACGTCTTGAATCAGTCACAACTAGAAGAAATGTTAATGAATTTATCACAAGAGAGTTTCACTTTGGTGCTCTCAATTCTCTGCATTGTGCAGTTCAGTGAATTTCTCAACTGCAGAGTATCAAGTACTATTAAATACAATGCTTTTAGGAAACCACATCTTGTGAGTTGCTAGCAGCAGTACAAGATATTACTTGGTGACTGATCATTGAGTCATGGTTAAGCTGGTCTTTACTAATGTTGGCCAGGTTTTGGTCAGATATAAACTTGCTGGACAGAAAGAAATACTAGACTAGAATATTCAAGTTGCTCATTTTGGAGCTCCTAAAATATTAACTTTGGCATCCATCCATTGGCAGCCTTCTAATTCATGGTTTACACTTTACTACAAATCAAATGACTATGGTTTCAACTCAAATGATAAACTTATTACAAAATCCTACTCTTGCAATGTCATTATACAACATGCTATCATCCCCTCTATGGTTTTAAGGTTTACTAACCATTTCATTAAAGCATATCTACCTGAATGGTGAACCATCAAACCGTAAGTAGCTTTTTTCATTGTACAGTATCTATATCTGGGAACTAATGTATGTAATTACATGTTCTAATCTATCCTATAATTGAAATAACACTGCAATTACAGAATATAACTAATTTATGTCAATCTCCAAAAGAAACTCACAATTGCACAATTGTAGCATGGATACCCTAGCACTGGAACATCCACTAAAGAAAGTGTTATTAATATCAGAACACTTGGTTACATTCCTTTCTCCATCTAAAGTGCATCTCCACTTTTGTGAGAACAATCATGCTGTTACCTTCAAGAAGCTGATCACAATTCATTGATAATATAAGAAATCAGAGGCACTGTAAACTTATTTTGTCATGAGTTAAAGCCAATCTCTCAACAGTTGTCTTAGACGAGTCCAATGAGACTCCATCTTTTCCTACATGACTGAGAAACTCAACTCCATTCTGGCTTCAATTTCAAAAAATGTGTTTTGTTTACACTGAAACAATATTTTCAGGTTATCAGATACAGAATTGAAAGATGTCAAATACCAAAACATATTTGACATAAACCAGGCATTTCTTTCATTGCAATTAGTTGAATGTAAGCTCTATCAGGTGCTCAAATATAGCTACGGTCTTGCACTTGCACTGATCAAATGGCATAACATGAAATTCATACAACCAATCTCTTTGCATTAAAAGTAGTCTTAGGCCTGCTGTTGTTGTCCAGTATTGAGATGTCAAATAAATCAACAGGAATTTAATATCACAACTAAACATTTGTCTGTTCATGGAAACAGAAAGGTATAATGGGAGTTACCACATTCCTTGGTGTACTTTTTTTTTTTTTTCTGACAATTACTACTGGAGATTACCAAGCATTGTCAAAAGATTTCCTGGCTGTCTTACAGGATCCATTGTATGTCAGTTCCTGTGACTTCCATAATGCTACAGGGAAACCAGGTCAGCATTCATTTTATCAAACCTTTGAAGCTTGTTTCTACATGATGCTGAGTTACTCTTCTTCAACCAAATCAACAAATTGATCCTACAAGTACATCAGTATTTATCCAGCTTACACAACTTGCCTACAGTATTTTAATGTCTGTTTGGGTATCTGAACACCTAAATATCAATACATTGGTAATCTATCCCATGTTAAACAAATAACTGTCTCTTAAGTTAATGCTGCCTGCTTTCTGGACAGAAAACAGTTTACTTCATGCATGGCTTTTATAATCACATTATACAGCACCAACACATTAGACTGACTGGATTAAACCACAAAACATCACTTGTGTAATTGGGATGGGGGGGTACTACTGCTGTATATGATACAGTCCACCGCTTGAGGGCTCAGTTTGTTTCAAAAATTAGATGAGTTTTTCATAAAAAAAACCAGTTCAGCTGAGATGCAGGAAAATTTAATGGACTTCACAGAAAGTCTGTTTCAAGAGCACTTAATTCCAAATTGGACGGAAATAATTTTGTTTGATGGGTGGGATCTTCTAGACTGAATCATAGATCTACCTCTCCTTTAATGACTAATGCATCACCATTTGCCACATTTATGTTATTCACTGCCCACAAAGTGGTCTCATTCAGGAAGCTTAAAATAATACAAGGTTCACTAGAATTCTCACCACTGCTGGTTTGCCAGAAACTCAACCTCTAATCCTTGTAACCTCATCATCATATATCAAGCACTACCCAGCCCTGACACAGCTATGTTGACTCTAAGTTCTTTGATGCTAGTAGCTTGTATTTCCCCATGCTGGTAGTCAACTCTGACTTGAGCTATGTCAGTCTTCTGGAGTTATTACCAGTGTCCACAAGTTGATGCTGGTCATCCAGCACCTGGTGATCCAACAGACAGTATCAACACCTTGCCAGTTTTGTTGTTTGATGGTGTTAATAGAGTTGCCTTCAAAATGCTGTACCATCAGCTCAACCTGAAGCTCTGCCATCTTTGCTGCTGACAAGACAAATTAGCATTTGCAATAGCATGTATCCCATAGGCAGATCTGGTGGTGGAATGTTCCTGCAGATAATTATTTTTCTGAAGCTAGTAACCCATATATGGATCTGGATAGGCCTACTTAGTCAGTAAAAACTAAACCTATTTATCTATAAGATACATTATAAATATTTTTATTCATACATTTTTTTCTTTTAAATGTAACAAAGGATTTTTTAACTTAGTTACAAGTTTCAAAAGAACAATGTTCCCAACCTTAAATTACATTTTTTAAGAACTTTCTTGTACCTAAAATTATGGTCACCTTCTGGACAATTCATTAAATGGTCTTCAATTTCTGACTTACTGATTAGTTGCATGTGAAAATGGAGAAGTCAGAAATTGCAAATTTCTCTCTCCCTCTTTTTTTTTTTTTACTAGGGCTTCTAATGACATACATGGCTTATTTTATGAGAACTAGTGGAGCTTTGCATATAATATGCAATAACTCTGGTGTGAAATGACTGTAGGTACATTGTTACTGATACATTAGCAACATAAAGTGCCAAACCTAGACTATTCTCATTGATGTTTCTGTCAAAGTGCAAAAAACATTTTTCTGGGGTTTGAATAATATACTTTATGATCAATTCAGGCTTATTTACCTTGCATCTCGAACCTTACCAAACCTCTCGTTTTGCTGTTTTGGTAATTTAGTTATGCATTTCATCTGATATTACCACAAATTAATGCATAACTACACTTTGACAATGCACTCGAGAAGTTCTTTTGTGAAGTTTAAATATTATGGATTTTTCTTGTGATCCTTGTGTTTTTATAAATCCTAAATTTGAATTTTGTTGACAAGGAAAAACTAGTTTCAAAATCACGAACTTGCTGTGGAGAAAAGGAGGTGACTGCTAGATTGTGGATGTGTGGTAGAAAGAGAAAGGACATGGAGATTTCTTTTCCTCAGCATGGACAAGAGAGTCATGCAGTTTTCTGCCTGGCCACCAAACATGGAATATAAGTTGTATCGTGAGACCAAAAACTTCCTCTCCAAACTTTATTCCAGTATGTGGGAGAAACTGTTGGTTGCCATGCTGATATGAGACATAGTAATCCTGAAACCAAATGGAAAGGTCTTTACAGAAATTCCAGGCCAACTAAAATGGGTGAACCTAATCATTTGGAGTTTCCAGTGGCTACTAAAGAGACTGAGGACTGCTAGCATATTCACTGAAGCCCATATAGAGAAAGAGAGGCTGTTAAATTACCAAGGTCCCCTATTGATTCATAAAGGAGTACAGTAGTCAGGTATCATCATCATGACACATTTTACTACTGACCAGAAATGAGAGATCCACATTTGTGAAAATGTTGCAGACTCCAGCAAGGATGGCATTAAAAGAGGTCTTTTCTCTTGTTTAGACTGAAGTTTCAGCAAAATGCACCTTAGTCTCTACTGCAATCACCCACCCACATATAAAAAAGAACCACTTACTGTTAAAGCTGGTTCATTTCCTAAATACTCTAGTATGTGTGCTAACAAGATGTAGAATTCATTCTCAGTTTTTCTCCAGCTTATATCAGCTACCTCACTGGAAAAAGACTAGTACTGTCTCTTCTCCAAATACCAGTACATTTCATAATATTAATGTTTCAGTCACTAATCAAAAAAATAACTAGATTGGACAAAGTACAGTTTCATATGCTAAATTTTGGACAGTTCAATGTAATAAGAAGTGCTGTCTCTTTGAGAATTATTTGTGTGTCCAGTCTTTTCCTTTTGCAGACAATTCAGCTTCATTTACATTTAACATTAATTTTTAAAAATACTAAACAGAAACGTTTAAGGACTTATTGTGAATATAAACAAAGGCACATGCATGTTTGAGTTCAATGACCTATGAAATCGTACACTCTTAAGCTATAGAAAATTTGTCACAATGTCTAAATGTTTAGATAGTCCAAGACATTTAAAATACAACAACCCACGGTATTATCATATCTGAAATACAAAGAGAAACTGTTATAATCATTAACTGATTAAAACCAGCTTTTTCAAGATTTAGACACACATAATAAACATAAAAATAAATTCAGATTAACACATAAAACAACATTCAGTTTTAGGTTAATTCAGCCATGCATAAATGTAACGTAAAATTTTAACTACTATGCAATTAATAATCATTTATATTTTTGAATGAATGATAAGTGTATTGTTCACTAGATTTAATATCATGACTAAAATTTTAATGACATCAACATCACAAGAAGTAAATGGTGGCATAGCTATTTCACAAGAAATAGGGAAACTGTGCAAAAAGTGTATGGAAAAACAATTTAAAATAAATGATTTTATAAAGATTTTTGTATGACATTAATTAAAAAATCACAGTTGCTTAAGAGTTACATAAAGTATAGTCACAGAAAAATTTAATAATACAGAATATATGATAGTTATAATGGTCAGACTCAGGCTAAAACTGTCTACTGTATGCAAACATCTTCCAAAAGAAACAATATTCTACTTAGCATTTTACTGTGGGTGAAGATGCTACAAAAATCAGTGGCCTTCCATTATTATCTCATTTTTCAGGTAATTTGAAGCAAACAAAAAAAGGATCATTAAATATTTAACATGCTTTGTTCATTAATATATTTAAAAATAAGTTTAATTTTAAAAAAATAACAATTAATACCAGGTTTATGCAAATCTGAACACTAACCTTCTCCATTCTTGAATCCATTTGAGTGGTCATCAATATCCTGAATTTGCACAGTTGGTATTGATGAAAAATACTGAGATGATGCTTGACCAGCAGATTGATCTTCCTCAAGTGTATGCAAATCTGATGTTCTAAATTTCTTAAAATTCTGATTTTGGTTCTGCAATAATTGAACCTCAGTTGAAGTACGTTTTTTCTCTCTCTCACCTTCTGCAGAACTGTGAAGCAACAAGTGAGACCCATTTAAATCATTTCCTTTCACTGAAGTTTCATCAGTAGCAAAATGTTCATTTACCTGACCAGAAGATGCACAGGAGTGAACTTGATACTGCGATTTTATTACAGAAGATCTGTCAAACTGGTTAATTACAGAAGCTGTTGTTGGAGCTTTCTTCTGAAATACAGCAGCTTCAGACCTATAGTCAGTTAGCTGTACAGTCTGTTCTCCTGGATTTTTGCACTGAGCCTGCAGCTCAACAAGGGGAACAGGCTTGGACAAAGGAGCAGAAGACTGAATAACTGACACACCATCTTCTCCACGTGTTGTTACCACACAAACTACAGCAGTTTGTCCACCTTGTTGAATTATGGAAATAGGTTGTGAGGACGAAAATTCTCCACAAAGAGTTTCAGTCTGGCCATACTCTGAAGGTGGTAAAGTGAAGTTATGCAAAGAAGAAGCTGATAAAGAGGCACCCAAAAGAGCAGGTTCTTTAGGTTCTATGACACTCAGATTTTGACAAAATCCAGAAACAGATCTTTGATGAACACGTGGATCTCCTATAGGAGTAAAATAATTGGCTCGGCTTCCAGCAGCTGCATTTGGTAATGGACTGTGTTTGTTAGAACTTGAGTGGGGAGAGATAGGTATTGGTGTACCAGCAGGAGTTGTTGATCCTGAACTTCCTAAAGACACTAACATATTTGCTGCCTCTGTTTCATCCATATTAAATGGCCCCTGTAACCTCCTTTCTTTGTCTGGAAATACTGGACTTGTATCAACATCTTCTCTAAGATCTTCACCTTCCCATTCAACTTCTAATCCTGATTCAGAAGTTTTTAGATTTGTTTTCCTACATCCTAAGAGTGAAATAGATGGTGTTGGTACAGTTTTACTTTTAGATGATAAATGTCTGGAGCAATATCCTTGACGCTGAGACTCTTTGGTACAACCTTCTTTGGAACATAATCTTCTCCACTGCTTTCCATTGAATTTCTTCCTTATTCCACTTGGTGTAGCTACTATATCTCCTTTTTTGTATTTCTGAGCTGACAACGCTGGTGACCTAGGTGTTCCACCTCGATCTGAAGTTGTTGTGCTTGCCCTACTCATATCACCTCTATAGTTCCCACATGTTGATGTCAGACTTCCTCTAGACAAAGATGAAGAGCGTGGAGTGCAGACAGAGGGTTCTGGTGGAAAATCAGCTTCAAATCTAATATCTTCTTTATTGAGATCATCATCTGAAGAGTCATCTTCATCACCTGCCCTTATTGGAAGAGTGTAAGAAGATGATTGCACATGTGTCCATGAAGATGTTGAAGTTGCCCTTGTAATGGGTGGAGTAATATTTATGGTTTCAACATGCACTCCTTGTTGTCCAGGCTGCTGGAATGTTTGTTGGCTACTCATGACCTGCATGGGTGAGCCAGGCTGCAAGAGCGAAAATGCTTCTGTCTGGCCATACTGTAGTTTCAAGTTCCACTCCTGTGCTTGAGATGTAGGTGGTGTTTTTGCAGACTGATGTATAATGGTGACTGGCTCTTTTACACTTTGTGACACCTTCAAAGTAGCAAGTTCTGAAACTGGTGGACTAGAAAGAAGGCCTAGCTCTGCCCACCAGGGAGGAAGTTTTAGCCTCAAATTTGCCCTAGAAGCTTGAATGCAATGGTTTTCTGAATTTATTAAACAAACCTTGTATTGCAACAACCTTGGAAATAATTCCACGATAACTCCCTCAACAAATACCTTTTCTGCAATACTAACTTGTACACAAACTTCAGAACCAACTTGTATTTGATCTGGAATAGGGCTATGATCACTAATAATATCATACCGTCTCTCATTTTCTACTAATACATCACAAAAAAGTGTGACAGAAAGTTCTCCATCATAAAGAACACCAATATCACAGTGGTTTTGAACTTCTTTAATTACTCCTGGGTGATACAGTCCATTGCTTTTGGCAAGAACCCTATGCCCTTTCCATTCATTCAAGTCCAAGTTCAAAATATTTTCACTGATAATTTGATCCCCAGAGAATGATTGGTTAGATCTGGAATACGTAGTGGGTACCATGTCAAAAGACGTAAAACTTTGTTTGGCAGCTGTACAACTATTTTCATTTCTTGTTATTGAATAATTCTCTATCATATGAAATTTGCGCTTTTTTGGCAACTTTTCAGCAGCCCTTCTTAGTTTCTCATCATCATTTTTCTCTGCTTGTGCTAAACCTTCAAGTCTATGATTTTTGTCTTCTTGAAGTGAAGATAAGACCTTGACCTGAGAATTCTTCATATTTTCTGATTTGTTTTGTTGATCCTTTTGAGGTATATTTAAAACTGATGATGTTACAATTTGTTGATCTTTAGAAGATACTTCAGAGAGAGATGATGACAGGGTATATGAACAATCAGCATGTGTATTCATCTCTTTTGTGCCTGTATCATGTTGTTTATTCTCCCCATTTGTTGGATGATGAAAAGTATTTTTAACTGAAACTTCATTTGTTTCCACTTCAAAAATATGTGCACTAGTTTCATCTTGCTGATTTTTAAACGAATCTCTTGTGCTTTTCTGACATGTTTTATGAATTCTAGCAGAATTAATCTTTTTACCTGTTCTAGGAAAAGGTTTTAAAATTTTATTCTGAGTGTTACACTGATTCATAGCTGAAATCCAATTTGGCAAGAGATTCTCTTAAATATAAGTACCACCATTCTCTCTTTCACCCACAGCCTCAGATCCTGAAAAAGTCATGAATGATAATATTTAAACACCATGTTTATAATAAAAATAAAATTAATTTTATTATCACATTCAATGACATATTCAGGGGTGAAATTTTGCTGGTACTCATTGGTACAGAGTACCAGGACTTGTTTGAGCTGCTTCTCCCAGATGCACATGCATTCCACTGTTCCACCAGAAAGCATTCATTCTCCAATACTCAAACTGACATTTTTGTTGGTGGTGTTTACATGTGTGTACACATTTTTTCTTCTTCAAAAACCAGTTTACTTCACCCAACTGAGTACCTTTACTTTTTTTGAGAATTTCACCCCTGAATGTATTTAGACAGTAGATGTATTGATAGAATTAGGGATGTAAGGCTTGTTCAAGTACTACTCATACATTTTTATAATATAGCTAAATATTCAATTCGGAAATAAAAATAAACTCTTATGCAACAATTATTGTATCTGACATGAAAATGTATATTTTAAAACATTTTATAAATGTTCAAGAGATAATTTAAAACAGTTTTTCTAAAAATTATTTGACAACTCTTGTTTTAAATTATTAAAAATCAAGATTAATACACAATATGCATTTGTAAATGTAATATTTTAAGGTAAACTTTCTGAATCCTTACTTTGTTTCCCTTTAATTAATAAGACTTTCAATTCTCTGCCACTTAATTTACTTCTCGAATATTATTTTTCCCAAACATCAAAATCCTGTGTTTTGTTTAATTACATGCAAAGCTTCACAAGGGTATTTCTGCATTAGCCATCCCTAATTTAGCAGTGTAAGACTAGAGAGAGCAGGCAGCTAGTCATCACTGCCCACAAACTCTTGGGCTACTCTTACTAATTAATAGTTGGATTAAGTGTCACAATACAATACTCCCATGGTTGAAAGGGCAATCATATTTGGTGTAACAGGGATGTGAATCCTAAAATCTCACATTATAAGTCGAGTGCCATAACGACCTGACCATGCCAAGGCCACGTTCAAATCTTTATCTGAATAATTTATTACTGAAACCAGAACTCAAGGTGGAATTTAACTGAAAAAACAAGAATGTAATATATTCCTTACATTCAGGTGTTTATCTAGGATATAGAATAGCTTGTTTTTGCTAAATGTGGTCCTGGTGTATTGTCTCTTCACATGGGAAGAAAAGAAAGATGCAATATATTAAGCTTATGAAACTTCAAAAATGTCTTATTACAGGAACATATGAATATTGTTTCAATACTCTTAATCTTATGGACATTTATCAGTACGGTCATTTTATAATTTAAGGATACATTTTAAATGACAATAACATTTAAAATTCATAATACATTAGTACAGGCATGGACAAGCACATTCTGGAAAATTGCTCATGTAAAATAAACAAAAGTACTAACCACCTGACTATGTTGGTACCTCAAAGATCTGAAAAATTGTCAAAGCTAACTCAAGTAAAATTGTATTACATTTCAACACAATACCATTACTGAAAGCAGCATAATAAGCTATGCATGTACATACAATGTAAAACATGTGGGATTATACAAACATTGTTACAATCAATCTTATAGACCTTGTTTGTAGAGCAAGTTTCTAACTATTAGTGTGATTTAAGTTTCCAAGGTTCAAGATCCATTTCATGCAATGGGTGAACTCATTGTATTACACAACTTTTTCCATTAACCCAATATGCAAGTATTTTGGCCCAAAGGTTCGCTTGCTTTTGTTCATCCTATATCTTTTAACTCAATTTTCATGCTTCTAGCTTTTAAAAATATCTTTATTCAATAATGTCAAACATTTGATTTCTGATTATAACTAATCAAGTAAGATCAACAATGCTTTAGTATTTGCATAAAAATTACACACACAAGTTCTGTAAGTTTCAAAAGAAACTTTATTCTGTCCAATGCAAAAAGGATGGAACTTCAATAAGTACTAATACTTATACTTTGGATGTTCATGTATTCAAAAATAAATCTAAAAGAAATTAAGAATGTAGCATTAATCTAGCAAATGAGAAAAAAACAGACAAAAAATCTTGTAAACACAAATTACAATGTTTTGCAATTTCTGTTATCCAACAGGTACGACGTGTACACATTTGAAAAAAACAAACATTATGGTTTACTAAACAATTAACTCTTTAGAGTTAAAGCCTAAACAAGATAAATTACTCCTACAGCTAGAGCAGTAATATTAATGCCATATATTGTGGATGGTCCTCATTAACATGTGTAACTGAATATTTTTACTACAGTATTAACTACTTAACATTAAACTACCGAGTAACAGGAGGTATGTCCATTTAGGGTTTATAACCTTAATAAAACTGGCTGCATAATAAAGAATATTTCTTCAATATTTAAATTTATGGTCTTTATGTCTTGTTAGAAGCTGCTGTCAATCATTATTGTGGTCACATTAATACATTTGTAAACAAAGAACTTCAGATTGTTTATTTAAGATGTAACATAACAAAATTTAAAGACAACAGAATTGTTCCACCTAGGCCATCCCATCCACTAAACTTAAAAATCTAAACCCAGCTCTTGTTGGTCAAATATTGATCATACTATGCTTTATATATATATATATATATAATAAAAAACCTGTCTTGGCTGAAGATAACTCCTACCATGCCAAAATTTATAATTTGCCTACTAATCCTACCATTCTTACAATTAGGTACACACACACACAAAAAAAACATTAGTTCTCTTAAAAAATACTAAATGCTTCAATCAGATTATCTCTAATTTTCTTATTTTACAAGGGAACATAACTATAGCTATCATTGTATAACCTTTACATTCCAAATACAATCCTAGTAACCCTTGTCTGAACCCTGTCCAAAAATTGAAATGTCCTGTAGGCAGTTCATGTTTGATTATTCCAATGAAATAATATTTTGTATACTTATATTTAATATTCTTGTAAATACAACCTCAAATCCCACTTGCCCTACAATGTTAGTATAAACATATGTAATATGATTTGCATATTCACCACTATTCTAAAAAGTCTTATAAATTAAACTGGAAATTCTACTTTAGAAACAGTTATAAACACAAATGAAGTAGACAGTGGAAACATTCATAAAGTGGTACACCATTTTGTTTTGACTCCATAGGTCTTCACACTATTAAGAAGATGACCAATACCTTTAAATAATCCTGATTAAATGCTTAGAATACAAAACATGAAGAAAGTTTGAGCTTGAAAGTCTCTCATGAACTACAGCTGAAACAAACACCCAATAAATAACCTGTACAACATCAGTAAAAGCACAGTAAGCATAGAAGGACACTCAAGGTCTTTTTCACTATAATTCTAACATCTATGACTGGGCCAAGTGCCAAAACTAAATGACAAAGTAGTAAATGGCTAAACTACTAAAACAGCATGGACAGAGGTATACTGTTTAATGTAAACTTTGTAGTTGTGTGTGAAGAGGACAGAAGCTGACTAACACAACAAGTGTTGTAAATAATCACAAGCAGCAGAATCAACACAAAATATAATCCACAATGTTAAAAGAGCCAGTTAATAATGTGCATTTTTCTTATAGCCGAACCACATCAGTCTATTTGCCATGTCCACCAAGCGAAATTAAGCCCCCACTTTTAAATGTTGGAAATCCACAGACTTACCACTGCATGAAACAAGAGTTAATGTAAAGAATACAAAGTAAACCAGACACAAACAAATACCCCACAAGGTTATTTACTGATTATATATGAAAAACCTGGAAAACCATGACAGCAAGGACTGAGACATATAAAACAATTATTTCTGCTCGGAATTAATAACAATCTATCTTCGTATTATGAGTTGGGTAATTAGTAGCATTTCCAAATCACTTAATTGATAGTCCCATTACTTACTTACATTTCATTAATTAATTAGTACAGCTTGTCCTCCCCTTATTCAGCAGTTAAAAAAAATTAGTGGCAAGTGCTGCCAACAAATGGCCTTCTTTATAGTCAAGAGTTCAAAATTAGTGAAAGTGATAAACATTGGTAGCCTTAACATAACAAAAACAGTGAGAAAGCTTGTTGACAATGGGAATCAACCCTGGAACCCTTAAAGTAAAACACTTTTAAAACTTATAAAACAATATTGGACAGAGCATGGATAACCCATTATGTAGTACTATGGTCAACAAATAAACTCGTAATATTTTAATTATTCAGACAGTTGGAATAATCAATAAATTCTACTAACTGGAAATCTTCAGTGACGATTAAAACAGTTATTTCCAATATTTGATTTAACTGTATTTTCAATTAATTGGTAAATTTTTGACACTAATCAATATAATCACTGCTCATTGGCAACTGATTATATCATCCATCTCTACGTAACATTGTGTAATTACAAAAAATACACCATGAAGCTACTTATCATACTATACCTAAATGTTAGTAAATCTTGCTTCACCACAGCTTCAATCCAGGATTTCTAGTTGTAGCTATCCTAGGCCAATTCTTCAGCAACTAGTCTACAAAAATTCAAATCTCAAGCAAATAATTTTCATCTTGACCATCACATTATTTCTCCATTCCAACCAAGCTTTATCTTACACCTAGAATATTAACATGCACATCAAATGGTCCCCCACCTTTTTTTAAATAAATGTCATGGTATCCTCCAACTGACAACATTTACCATAAATGCTGTATAATAATCCAACAGCAGAGGTAATCATGTATCTTGAAAATTTAACTTAATTTCAGAGCTGGATACCAATAAAACAAATTAGTACCCTATACTGATGCCAACGCTCTGTGATCAGTTTTACCACCACTTAAGCCTCAAGCAGACTATTCCATTCTGCCCATTTCACTATGAATTAAAATATTTAATAGAAATTTTTATGCAACTAAAGGTATGTATTATTAATTATAACAAACAACTGTAGTACAAGTGTAGTAGATGAGCACACCATGCATTTCTACTTTGTTGTAATGTTATTTATTCTGTATATATGTGGAGATTACATAAAACACATGGTAAGAAAGCTGTTCATGATTTTGTTCTAGATAACTTCCTTTTGTAGTACCACAGTAGATAATACTTGTCCTAATCACAGGAGATTTGCTGGAATACTGCACTTTGTGTAAGGATGTCAATAACAGTGTCCTTTCATGTTAGCTGAGGTAATATCAAGGTTATTGGCTTATCCATGATTGAATAAGAATGGCCAACTAGTAGTCACATATGAAATGCTAGCAGTAGCTTCTCTTGGTAAATACAACATTTTCTGTGAGATACAAAACACTGGATTTGAACAGTCTTGCACATGGATTCAGCTTGACTACTTACAGATAGAAAATCCAGTTAAAGCAATTATCTTATGTCAATAAAGCAAGTATCCAAATTGTCATATTTTGATATATGACATATATATTTTGCATATGATAAGAAAAAAATGCATCATTTCCTGTTCCGCTTTGTACCAAGTTCCTCCATCTTTTATTATAATGCAGTTACTTAGAAATTCAGCACATTTCATAATTGATATCTTGACTGATTCTATTGTTAAGCAGACCTATCTTATTACATTAATGTACCAAACAACTTGATATGACTTACCAACACAATAAGCAATTTTTCAGCAAGCAAAATAATTATAATAAAAATGTATAATTAACTCCTTAAACCTGAATGAATACTACAAGTTGAAAACTAATCAAAACCATGACATTATTCACCTTTTATACATAGAACAGAAGTTCAGTGAAACATTGTCATTTGCTCTGAAACAAATTTCAAATCAATGGCAGTATGCAAAAAGATAAATTTCAAGGTTTAAATAGCTAAATCTAAACAGTTTAAGTTTGAAGCATACTCTTTATTTTTTGTTGAAAAATTTATTATGTAAATTACTTCCGTATAATGTTTCAAGTCATCCTGATCATTAATGCACCTACAGAATAGAAGGGTTTGTTTCTCAGCCTGCTTTGTAATGAATACTGAAAATCACCTGCATCTCTAAACACTAGGATTTAAGAAATATAACTTTATAGAAAATGTTCTAAAATGTTAATAAGCAGTTGTTTTCACACACTTTTGTGATCTAGACCTTTACAGCTCAGGTTATGCTTGATAACATCACTTTTTTCTTTTTTTAAGTAAGAGAGTTATGGTTAAGTTAAAATTATGGATGGGGGGGGATAAGTGTTGACAGCCACTTATCCTTCCTGCAGACACTAGCTATTTTACAGGAAGGTCCTTTTGAGTTTTATCCAAAGACCTTCTGATTGTATTATGTCCTTCTAATTCCCCACCTTTTGCTTTTCCTAGTTACACAACTTGGTACTTTGTTTTCTCATCACTCATTCCCTCTAGACCTTTCATTATTACCACTTTCACCTTACAGATGAGGATGTTATCCTGCACAAAAAGTTGTCGTGGATTTAGCACTCTTAATGCCTGATTCAGAATGACTGACAGGTTGTTTAAAGAGAGCTCTGTCAGTGTTCTTCCACATCCTAATTTAAGCATGAAAATAAATTTTGCCTGTAAATTAAATAACTTACTTTCATAAAAATATTTTTAGTGTTTGAAGTGTCAGGACTGTGCTTCAAATTCAGGGCACATGATGACATTCTGCTGTACTCGAGCAATACTACACACCTACCAAACATTTGTGCATGGCTTATTCAACCAATTGTATCAATGTTATGTTCTAGCCTTAACTGAATAAATATTCTTGAATAGGTAACTCAAAAATTACTTTCAGCAAACTTTCAACAATTTATTATTATCAAGTTTCTCTGTAATTACAATAAACACACACACATTATAAATCAAGGTTTTTGTGAAAGGGTTTATATTAACAAATCTGAGCACCACAGGCATTTGTTTATCATGAAGTACAATGAGAAATGTGCAATGCAAACCACAGGTACTTAAACTGTTTTTTACCATTATAAACATTTATCATTGAACCAATACAGGCATGAAATTGGTAGTTTTATCACTTTAATCCCCTAGAAGATGGCTGAAAACAACTTTTGCTCAAATTTAGTTTCTAAAAAGTAAGGAAATTCATCTTAATCACAGAATATGAGGACTTCCTTCTATCGTTTAACCATGCAACGTGCAATACAAATACATTTCCTTCAACCAGTAACACACCATCATACTCACAAAATCAGATCCATGATGCAAGAATACCCTGGTGTTTTTGCACGTTCAATATACTTCATTGTAATTCAAAATACTGGAAATGTGTGATCAGAAGTGACTGACAATATTTACATAACCATTTTAAAGTACATAATTCAGTTATAAACACATGAATAACAAATAATAATTGCTGTTATTTTATTTACAGTGTTTGCCTTTATATTCAAAAACATCATACAATTAATTTTTCATGGAAATTTGACAAAATTCTTCAAACTCTTTTTAAACTGCACACAAAATAACGAGTCTCACATCATCACTACTAGTAAATTCTGTCCTACTATGATTTTTCAAAGTCATGACTATTGTAACAAGAACGAAAAAAAGGATTATTAGTAAAACAATTTGTTAAAATGTCATTAACCTTATAAGAATATAATCAAAATAGTCCTTCTATGTTGGAAATTCTAAATTTGGTCATCTTCCTATTTTATGTTTCAAATTGTAGAATATTAGACAAAATGTTAACTTTTAACAGAACTATAGAACTAAAAACATATCTGCTACAAAATATACAACACTGCATAGCTCCCATGTTACAAACCTTATTCACTCCCTCCTAAATAATAAGGATGTGGAAGGAATTCTCATACCCATAGAATACTAGTCAGTGACCATTGCTATAAAGGAAAGGAGCTGTAAAATGCCACTAAAGTGTTTAAGAATAATGTTTATATTCAAGCTACTAAATAGAAAAGATCAAAACCATTTTTATGACAGAAAATAAGCCAGAAGTTAAATAAAATGTCATATGATATATACAAGTAAAGATAACTTATCAAACCATAAAATATATAAATTAGCAAAATGTATCTACTTTTGAAAGAAATGCTTTATTTCAGAATGCTTAAATTTAATATATAAAAGCCACAGCACAAAAGAAAACAGAAAAAAAATCGAAAATTTTGATGCATGTCAAAAAGATAATCAGTTATTAGAAAATATAACTTCATGTATTGAAAAAAAAACAGTAGTAATTTAACAAGTGAAGTGACAATATAGTGTTCACCTGTGGCTACAAAACATGTACTTTTTTCAAAAATCTACACAGAAAATTAACACTTACATGCAGATTATGGTTATATTTTGTTAAGTTTCATAGCTCTACCACCAAAAAATAAATAAGTGACCACAATAACCATAACTGAAGTACAAAAATATTATCATCAAATACCAGTGTGTATACATGTACAAATACATTTTGCAATAACAATAAAAATAACATTTACTGATTAAGAATCTAACGTATAATATCAATCTTTATTAGAAAAAAAATTACATGTTTATGAATTAAGATATTAGCAAATATATAAAATCCGTTGGAATTTTTCACCTTAACAATCCATGCAAACTGTGCTACCTTTTTTTTGAAAACAGCGATGCCAATTCGAAAAACATAAAAGCATTTGATATACTTTTTACCATGGAAATTAGAAGATATGATTCATATTCCTTAATATCAAACTTTGAGCTTAACAACAAAGAAACAAACGGTTAAAGACAACGGAATATGCATGCTGTCCTCAATGCGGGCATCAAAACCCAATTTCTAAAGGTACAATTTAAATCTGACTTACTGCTGAACTACCGAGGGACACAAACTTCAATAAGAGTTGAATGTGTTGCAATTACAATCGTCAGAAATAACTATATTTCAATTTTAACGTCAATTTTAATATTTTACAAATTATAAATTAAATACGTGTAGCATAATGCAATAAATAAAACTTCAACTTTCCTTCTGTCTAGTAAGCTAATGATAAAACTTATTATGACCGTAAGAGTATGAAAGACAACCATTGTAAGATGTAACACACAGTTAACTGTAATATTTAAAAGTATATTAATACTGTATAATTGAATACACGATAAACCAGCATATTTTTTCAACTTATAAATTAATGTCACACATGTACTTATTTCTTTTTAATATGCTAGTATTAGCATTTCGTAGTTCCTTACCAAAATGAACCTTTTGTAGTGTGAGCCTAGTAGTAATAGTATTAGTAGCAGTTGTAAAGCACAAGTAGGACGTGTAAAACTGAAACAGCGTACAACAAAAATTGAAATACATTCTTACAGGTCGTATAAAACTATACAACTGTCGTTGAACATTTTTAAACTGCCTTCGCCTAACAGTAACTGTATAAAAGAACTTGATGTTTTAAAGACGTTTATAAATCAATGAAAGCACTGATATCAAACATATTTCTATCCACTACTATCCTGTACCTCTTACACACCCTTACCTTTCAAACAGAATAAGGCGACTGAATGCCTTGAGCTAAAAATGGTGAATGAGTAACTCGCCTCTTCACAACAGAAACAGGATTGGAAGATTTCTGTCACGTGCTCCTTGAAAGAAATAATCACATACACTTTTTTATTTTATAGTGGTGTTTATTCACCCAGGGCTTGCTATGAATGTATTACCAATCTCAGTTTTAAACTGCTATGTACGAATAGTTAAAGTTATAATGCAGAATTATTTTGTTGCTAACACTTACTTTGTTTTCACTATACTATTACAGAAGCTCAACAAGATATGCAAGTATTGCATTTTTAAGCACTAACATAAACCTAATATTTGGCATCCACCAAAGCTAGCTACGTGAAACCCAGCTGACACGTTCCTGGTACCATTGCAGGGATAATGACATCATTGATAAAGCAACCAATTGGAGAGCTTTATTTCTTTATCGGGGAGAGTTTTCTTCGGATTATGAATACCAGGGCGCTTGAGTACTCGCTCGTGCTTGCGTGTTCGGAATTGTGGTGTGATATACTTTACCTACGCAGGAACACTAGAGTAGATTTAAAAATTTACATGAAGAAATATTATTCACGCACTTCTTTTATTGGAACTACAATCAACAATGTACATAATCATGAATGATAAAAAAGTATGTATAACAGCAAAAATTATAATCTAAATAAACAAAAATCGTTAAAATAGTTTTTAAAAACTCATTTCATAATAATTTCGTGTGCGGTGGCTCTGCAATAGAGCTCCTGATTTTGGAGCTGGCGTGCCGGTTTCGAATCGGTGTGATGTCAAAAAAGGTGTCACTTATTGAAACTACGTACCATAGTAGGTAAATATCGTTTTTTTTACTAGACTTAAAAAAAATGAAAGAAAAATATAAACGGACATTGCCCTGAAAATGGCTTGTCTAAAGTTGATATTACTACATATTAATCAGTCAATTCCAACAATGTAATGGAAGGAGGAAGAAGTCTGATGTACCTGACCCTCCTGGGTAAACAATATATATATATATATATACCCAAACACCAGAGAGAGAGAGATGCATCACTTACCTTAAGATGTTTGTGTATTATAATAAAGAGTCAATCCCATTGCTTGGATAATGGGTGATAAAATGTAGCTGACTGGCTTTCTTCCTTATGGTCAATAGTTAAAAATTAGAAATAGCGGTATACAGCCCCAGTAGTTTTGCCGTAAATACAAATATACAAAAAAATCCACTGACCTCTCCCCACATCTACTATATTTAATTTCAGTTATAAATATTAAATAGATAGCGAAGAAAAATAGGTCAGACACAGATTTGATATTAGCATGATCACAAAATTAGATAATATTGAAAATACTGTTAAAAACAGAGCACTAATACCTGTAACCTGTGGAGTTAGCGATTTGTTTCAGTAATTCTAGTGTTAACGTTAAAAATATTTCATTCTTTATTTATTTTTTTTAATTTGGTTTTTATTTTAAACGTTTAGAGAAAGATAGTTTATTTTAACGTGATATTTTTAATATTTAAAAAATATATAAAAAGTTTAGACGTGAAAAACGAAATTGTGCGATATCCACACCATGGGTATCGAAACAGTTTCTAACATTGAAATTCAGGTGTGCCACTGCAAAATATATAAATTTTAAACGTAAATTATTACTTCAGCTGTTTTCACCTCTAGTATAAGACATTTTGAACAGAATGACATGATCAAAAATGACAAACCGATCAAATTATCTAGTAAGGGACAGATCTGACTTTTTCAAACCCAGAATTTCAGAGTGAAGTATTAACACTTAATGGGGTGACAGTGTAATTATTCTAAATGTCTATAAACAAATAGAGAAATTCACAAACAAATATTTCACTTAAACAATGCTATTGAAGATGGGGTTCTGGGAAATGGCAGATTTATTTTCCAAACACCTTTCCTTTTTCAATGCATAATAGTTTCAAGTCATAATTTTATTTTTGCAGAAGTTTAAATAGCTTTCCATGCACATATGGTTCATTCATTCTTACAACTAATTCCATTTTTCCACAGTTTAATGAAGTCTGAAAAAGCTTTCTACACATGCGCACACACAGTTACTCTTAATTATTTCGATAAACAAAATATACATTATTACTGTCCATCACAGATTTGACTTTATGTTGCTGTTTATTTCTATATGACGAGAAACCCACTTGAAATAAAAATGGATCCCAGAATGGCACATATGGTTAACCTGAAGATGACCGAGGAAGGTAAAAACGTTGTTCTCTGTTTATCAATAAGTGTTAATACCTATACCAGCTGTTTTGAGATACACTGCTGTTCATTTGTTAATGTTATGCGAAATTCACTTTAATCATTATTATTGTAACATCTGTTCAAAGACTAATGAACGCTTGATAATTTCATGTTTTTAAAGTCAGTAATTTTGATGTGTTCACAGAGTTGTTTGAATTGATTAAATATATTTAATATATGAATAAAAATAAAAATGTGATGATATATACATCTTTAGCATTTGAATGTGTGTGTCTATATATGACACACTTAAATATTAAAATGGTAAGTATAATATGTAATTGATTATTTTAGGTCAAACTATAAAACTTAGCAAAATTAGATAATACTGAACAAATGAAATAAAAGTGAAAAGTGGTATATTACAAATTATTTGCAAGGTTGAGAAATGAGTAATTTTAAACACCGGTTAATTATTACTTAGCAAGTTGTTGTTGTTGTTGTTTCGAATTAAGCACAATGAGCTATCTGTGCCCTGCCCACCACAGGTATCGAAAACCGGTCTTTAGCGTTGTAAGTCCACAGGCATACCGCTGAGCCACTGGGGGGCTACTTAGCAAGACATAATAAGTTATATTTTTCACTGAAAAATACCGAAGATAATGTAATAAAGCAGTACTAGTACACACACACATACTTCTAACTTCAATTCATGTCAATTTAAGGATTCTATTTACGTTCTTGTACGTTTTATTTAATTATTCCAAATTCATCAACAACGTATATACAATCTAATAAGCAACATTTCCAATACAAACCGAATTAATTTTAATGAAATCTGTATTAAATATTGTGAATTATCACAAACATCACACATAAGAAATAAAGATATCCTATACTTCCAAGGTTTTTATGTATTTAACACAAGATATAAAATATGGATACTCCCAAGCTTTATCTATTTCTTAATTGTCTCTTAATTTTCCTTTTACTTATCTCTAGATTCTACCTACTACTTCAGCATAAGAAATTCTTCTCTTTAACCAGTTTGTTCCCAATTAAACAGTTTGATAAAAATGTTTATTTTAATCATGTTTTATCATTATATGCTTTCTAACCTTTTCAATTTTTAATGATGTTTTTCCAGGTACAAACAGCAAAAATCCGTGTATTTTCTTATTTACTAATGTGAATTTTTGAATTAATAGACTGCTTTCATTGTAAGCCTTTTCAGTATTTTAAACCCCTGTGGAATTAAAAAGTAAGATCAAATGTGTTATAGTTAAATGCTTTTGATAATCATACTAACTTGCAAGAGAGTGGATGTTGATGTTACTGCTTCGGGTAACATATGTTTTAGATACGTATTTAGTAAGATTGGAATCCACTGTCATTATAACGCCCCCATGGCTGAAAGAGTGAGGATGTTTGGTAGGACGAGGATTCGAACCCGTGACTCTCAGATTACGGGTCGAGTGTCTTAACCACCTGGCCAGGCCGGGCCATTCTGTTAAAATTCCAGACTATTTCTCATAAAGAACTTGGAAGCTTTGGTTACAAATAAATAACATTAACTTGAATGTTTATGTGCGTTATAGTGAATTTCGAAGAAAAAATCATTTAAAATAACATAATAATCCTTCACAATAACTATTTGGAGAAAACAACAACAAACTTTCATTTCCTTATTGTAGTTATATGGTCTTATATACTTCATTTTATTAAAATACTTTTTGATTGACCCTTACTAATAATTCCCAAATAATAATGTTTGAAATTTTGAATAATGTGCAGGGACAGATTTAAGCCCAAGTGCCTGTCAGTTCCTTTTTTAAAAACAGGCCTGCTAGGCTCTATTCACACCATTATTATACATAAAGCAAAAGTAAATAAATAGAGCTAACTGTCAAAATCTGCCCGTGATAAAGTGACGAGTCTTTCACGTGTAACTTTATTGCTAATACGATTTGTAAAGTAAACCTTTCAATAAACAGTAATTAAAACATATAAACAAAAACAAATGTCCCAAGGTTCGTTTTCTCTACCGGGAATCAAACTGGATTTCCAAGGTAAAGTTCTTCTAAATTGAGATTAAACAAAAACAGCATATTTTTCATTATTTTCTAGTCAAATCCTACAAAGCATTAATTTAATTTGAATAAAAATAAGAAATAACAACTGAAATTATAGACAGGAACTTTAATCGGTGTTTTGTTGCTTTGGTAACGCATAACTGTACATTCCCCACTTGTTTTTATCTGTAACAGATTTAGAATTACGTAGCGATACAAAAGCAACAAATGACAGATAATTCTTTCACAGATTGTTTGGAGACAGTATTTACGACGAAACGTTGTTGAATGAGCAGTAACTGTCTGATGTAGGAGCACAAGTGTAGAGGACGATATTTCTACAACACGCAGTTGCCGTCCATTCAACAGTTTCGACAGATGATTCATTATATCGTAGATTTTACGATTGTAATCAAATAAACGGAGAATAAATCGGAAGAATAGAATTGCTTACAATCTACTTGAAGTACAAAAATGTACACAAAGTCATGGAGTTGTTTATACAGTGTGACACATTAAAGTTCTAAGGGATAATAACTTCCATCTCAATATAAACACAATCCAATGATAGATTCTAAAGCAACTATTTGAAAACCCAACAACTAAAGTACTCTGTAATACCTCAATAATTTCAAGCTGTTTAAAATAGGATAACTCCCGGACGAAGACTTCGTGAGGAAATCATCCCAGAAAGTGTACCCGATTTGAAACAAATAGCCTTAAAATATTTAATATCAAGTCTGCAATAGAAATAAAGATTGAAGTAACTATTAGTAGTCTTATTGGACTAGTTATAGCATTATCATCTGACGACACCACTACAGTCGCCATAGCTACAACGTTGTTAATATGTCAAAGCATATTCCTGTTTGTTTGTTTTTAAAAAAACAACAAATTCTAAAACAGATAAACTTATCAGAAAAATACAACTGTCATTAATACAGCAAGCTTGTCTCGTATTTTGTGGATGAGGAATTATAGTGGATAAAGGTAAGTTTTAATTATTACACGACCATCATTAGTTAAAAACTGATTTGTAACTGAATGTCAGAACCTTTTCAGCAAGTTCAGTTCATTTTAAATAACCATCACTGAGGGTTATAAAACACACGTTGTTTAACTTGGACTTTTTAACCTACGGATACAGTAAATTTTCACTCCCATATAAGGTACTGAAAACTTCACATAACGTTTTGGGACAACATGGGACCTATTCGTCTATCTCGACTGTTCCATCCTCTAAACTATTAATAATTAAATATTAAAAAGAAATCTTAGTCATTATCATTCATATACTTAAAGCTTTTCCTCAAACTTACATTTACTCTATCCAAAACATTCGAAGATAATCCATCCTAAAGACCCACCACCATGTTAGAAAAATAAAACCGTCTTAACTAAAGATGGCTCCTATCCTGTCAAAATATATACTTGTGTCCCCTATTCTCTGTTTTCAGTTTGTTAAATATGAAAAAAAGAGATGCATGGACACTACCAATTCCCTTTACAATCTTAAACACCTCACTCATACCCCCCTCCGACCCTATTTTTTGCAAGATAAAATAATTTGAAATATTTCAGCCTCTCCTTGTAATGACAACCCCTCCATCACGGGTACCATTGTAATAATTTTTCTTTGATCTTTTTCCAACAATGTCTTTCCTAAGGTAAGGAACCCAATACACCCTTTTTTGATGTCCGAATTTTCGGTTTCACCCGCTTTCTTGATCGATAATCTAAATCGCTTGTGATATCAACCAATAATATAAATTTCTTAAATTTATAACGCTTTTCTTTATTTTTATCTCAGTCTTTGTAAACCGAATATAGTTTCTTTTAATGTTATTATTTTAATGATAGATAATAAGCAATATACAGACATCAATTTATAAAAGTGGTGTTCTAGTCATACGATTCCGTTTTACTATTGTACTAGTCTTCCGTCATCGATAATGCTCAGTGATAGCTATGATTACGCATTATATATACTTTCAGATATCATAATTTCCATTAAAAACTTTTACGAATGATAGTGAGTTCAACCCTAGATTTCATATCTTGACAGACTTTATAAATACGGTGGCCTGGCATGGCTTAGAGCGTTGAGGCGTGCGCTTCGTAATCTGAGGATCGCGGGTTCGTGCCCGAGTCGCGCCAAACATGCTCGCCCTCCCAGCCGTGGGAGCGTTATAATGTGACGGTTAATCTCACTATTCGTTGGTAAAAGAGTAGCCCAAGAGTTGGCGATGGGTGGTGATGACTAGCTGCCTTGCCTCTAGTCTTACACTACTAAATTAGAGACGGCTAGCACAGATAGCCCTCGGGTAGCTTTGTGCGAAATTCCAAAACAAACAAACAAAATTATAAATACTTTTAACTTTGTGCGGACGTAAGGTTCCAAAACCAATTTTAAACGGACCAAAACCATAAAACGACATTGTTGGCAAAGGCGAACTTCGTCAACTTTAAATAGTAGTTTATTACTTGTTTGTTGGCGAGAGATATAATAGCTTCGTAGTTTGTTTTTTTTGTTTTGTTGTTGGGTGGGAGGTGAAAACTGAAAAACTCTCTTCCGTGACTTTGCACAACCTTCACTTTTCGTTAAAGGAACTGCCATTATTCGTCTTGAAAAGAAGTTTGGGAGCACGACGTCGCCCTTACGTTCAAATGTTTCCACTTCCACAGAGAACATTGAATGTTTTATCCACTGAATTGGGGTGAAAAAAAAATCGGTTGATAATATCGTTGTATGAGAGTTTCTTCTGAAAGTTCCTTTGAATTTATTTTTCCAGTCTTAAATCTATCATTGGCAAGGTCAGTAATTTGCAGTGAACCAAATGTTGACTTATGGGTATTAAATATGTCCCAATAGCTCGTGTTTGTTGCAATACGCCACTGTATTAAATAGTGTTAGTACTACAACTTTCACTCCTGCATGCTAGTAAGAATTGAAGTAATATTTTCTATAAAAAAAAAAAATAATAATGTGATAGTTTTGTGAAAGTTTCCTAGTTTACAGTCGATCACAAACTGTGCACCTGGCCCCCAAGTGACTCAGCGGCATGTCTGCGGACTTACAACGCTAAAAACCAGGTTTCGATACCCGTGGTGGGCAAAGCACAGGTAGCCCATTGTGTAGCTTTGTGCTTATTTCAAAACAACAACTACTGTCCACCTGTAAATATATGTACACAGCTGAAAATTCACTTGCATAATTAAGTTCAAGTAACTTTAAAATAATACTAATAAACATATTTAAGACATGAAATTCCAATTCAGAATTAATGAATAAACGCATTTAGTAGAATATTCATCACTTTACGGATCATTTGTTACTAGGCCTGTATACACGAGGTGTAGTTCAGTTTTTCAACAACAAAAATCCTTGGGAAAAGCTGCAGTTTTTATACGTTGATAAGAGAGAAATTAAATGTAATGTTAAGAGAACATTTAAGGTTTACGAAAAATGTTTTTGGGAAAGATGGCGAGTTAAACCAGGCGGTGGAAAAATAAAGCCTCCAAAGAAAAGGGACTTCTTGGGTAAAAACAAAACAAACTAAATGATTAAGATGACAGCTATGGAATATCATGATATTGAAGAGAGATGTATATGGATTTTTTGTCATATGTTGGTCGATCAACCAATAATTTTAGTAAATATGAATATTTTTGCTTTCACTTTATTATACAACATTTTATCTGATATGGGGTTAACCTTTCAACCCTAATATACTTTCTAAAAGATTACTCTTAACGCGGCTTTGATGAAAGAGAGAACGCCTGGTATGGGTATTAGCAATTTTATTGATAAACAGAGAACAAAGTTCAGGTAAACCTGAAGCTGACCTCGGAAGGTCGAAACGTTGTACTCTACTTATTAACAAGTGTTAATACACATACCAGCTATTCTGAGATACAATTTTATTTCAAGTGGGTTTCTCGTCATCAAAAAAGAAATTGTATATTAATTTTTTAAATATCAAAAAGAAACAAAAGAAAGTGTTGTCGGTGATAAAGATGGGGGCGTCATTTAATATAAGACTTGAGGGTGACCTCACGTGGGTCCCTAATTCAGCTGAAAGACTCAACGCTAAGGCGTAATTTTAGTATTTGTGTTAATCCGGCCCGACTAGAAATACTTTCACAGAAACTACTGCTCTCTGATGCTCCTCGGGTTTGAGTGGAACTGTCGCCACAGTCGGCACAAAATGACGCTCATGGATACTAAAGGATACTAGTAATACGTAAAGTACTGTGCAAGTTTCACGAAATGCATAAATACCTGTATAAAAAATACTTCATGAAGACGGACAATTAGTGGTTCGAATATATATTGTTTAATCTTGCGCGAAGCCCGTTTACTCCGCCATAAAACGTAAACGGAAAAAACAAGTCCTCAAGTAGTTCCGAAAAATCTTGAAAGTTCAAGTAAAACAGTTCCATTGTGGGAATAGATGTCGTGGGAAATATACCCACAATTTTAACGCAAGATTCATTCCATGACCGTAAACTGGAACATAGTTATTATTCTGTTATATTTTATTTATTTATTTTAAACACAACTAACACCTTATCGTAGATTTCATACGATGGTCTTTGGTTCAAGAAAAAGATAATGTTTAAGTTTCCAAAACTAGTTCTTTAAGTTAAGGTTTTCTGAAGAAGACTAGAAGTATTACTTTTATCGATATTCATAAATCACATTTCCGGAATTATATTTTAAATACGAGTTTAAAACATAAAAAACAACATAAAGGTAATTTAATTAGTACATTAACACAGTGAATTTTAATGCAGTACCATATAAAATTTGTTTTTAAATTTAATTTATGTAAAAGTAAAGTGCGATGTCAGTACGATAAACGCTGTTAAAATGTGCGGAAAAAAATCTCGCGAGACAGCAGAGACATTGACACTGTCGAAAACCTGCCCTTCGACGACCCAGTTCTTGTCATAAAATCACGTTCTCTCCCGTTCGTACATTGCTTAAAACTGCCTTAGATCACGTGAATACGGGTGCGTTGCTATTGGCAAATAGCAGTACATGCTGGCAAACATATTCCTATAACAACAAAATCCATACTGTCCGAATACCTGGCTTAAAACATTATATATTATACACACACTCACCCCACACTACCAGTCAGTATATATATAAAAAACACATCAAATCATTATGTAATAAGATAAACACTCTTTAGCAAAACAAATTAGCGCACAAAGTAATACATATTAAATCATCATGTGCATTTTTCTTCAGTTTATATATTGATTCTAAGAACAAAAAAAATGCTTAGAAAAAGAGCGCTCAAGTTTCCGAGTAAAGAACTAAAACTGCGTGAAGACTTATTCATAGTTCTTACAAACTGAACTGTTTCTACGAGTTTATTTCCAGTTAAGTCCAAAGCTACATAAAGGGGCTATTTGTGTCCACCCACGACAGGTATCGAAATCTGGTTTCTAGCGGTACAAGTCCGCAGACATGTCGCTCTGCGACTGGAGTGAATTTCTACAAAACCAATTTTTAAATTCAATTTTTATCACCATATTTTTGAATTCAACTACATATGCAGTCATGGCAAGGCTTAGAAAGTTTATTGAGATACGACAGACGGTTTTATGAAGAGCGACTTCGATAATGTGAAGCAGATGAAGCGAGTGAGCCGAAATTATCAATTTTATTTATGTCATTTACAAATATAATGTTTAATGCAAGAACTATTAAAAACAAAACTAGATGCGCAACTTTCAAACTCTTTTTATTCAAAATGCTGCTTACTAATTGTTTGTTTGTTTTTGGAAATTCGCACAAAGCTACTCGAGGGCTATCTGTGCTAGCCGTCCCTAATTTTGCAGTGTAAGACTAGAGGGAAGGCAGCTAGTCATGACCACCCAACGCCAACTCTTGGGCTACTGTTTTACTTACTAATTGTTTATTTCTATTTAAGTCAACACACTAGAGGGAAGGCAACTTGTCATCACCACTCGCCGCCAACTCTTGGGATATTCTTTTACCAATGAATAATAGGATTGACCGTCACTTATAACGCCCCCATGGCTGAAAAGGCAAACATGTTTGGTGTAACGGGTATTCAAACCCGGCTAAATGTGGTTAAGAGAACTCCGAGTGGTGGATAATTCAGGTTATGGCCTTAAAACTGGTTAGGAAAAACAAATTGCTTGAATGGATTCTTTACTTTATTCCTAAAAGTGGTCAAGCAGTATTTACGTGTGCGTGCGTGTATACACACACACATTTTATCCCACTTTAGTCCTAAGACAAGAGTTGTTTGGGTAGATTATTCCGACCTTAGTGTTAAAAGTGGCCACGAAAATTTTCTGAACCGTGTCTCTCTACCAGAGATCTGAAGCTAACCAGGCAGCTTTCTGTGTGGATTACACCAGGGTTATATTATTAAAAGAAGTCGGGTATATATATTTTTCCGAGTACATTCTTTCAGTTAAAAGTTGTGAAGACACAAAATGAATCCAATCAATAGTACAAGATACTCAAAACTTTAAATTTTATAACGGTAGACCTATATGTGTTGAGTACCTTATAGATGTTAGGTGTAAGCGAGACAGCATTTAATCATTGATTTCGAATCACATTTCGTGTTCATCCTGATTTTCTATAAACTTTATAATAAATGTACTTGATCAAATCGCCCAAACTCCACAAGAAGCTTTCACTGCAGTAGTCTTGGCTACCAAAAAAGATCATTGAAAAATTACGAGGTTTTTTTATCTTAAACAATACTTTAACCAGGAACCACTCTAACTAAAGCCAATATTATATAGATCGACACTGTATTATTAACTTTCGAACAAAGCAAATTATCTATCTTTACAAATTTTTAAGCATTTAAGGTTTTCTCCCGAAATATGAAAAAAATAATATTTTGCTTATCAACAAAACCCACTATCAAACCACATTAAAGCCATTAATTTAAATATTTAATAAATACACTAATCATCTATCTATCCTTAGGTGGCGCTAATGACCGAATGAAAATGTCGTGCATAAATCGTCAACATTTGTTTACGCCTCTAATGCAGGAATTTTTGTGAAATTTCATACAAACAAAGAGTAACATCACAACATGCTCGGAAGAAGTATTTATCATTTTCAAGCTGAGCTACACCTTATGGAACATTTGCACTAAATAGCAAAGATTCCCAGTTTCAATGAAATATAACCATTTTATTTAAAATCGCTCGCCGAGAGAGGGAAACCAGTCAACTTGTACTCTGTCTATACAGCTATCCTTAATAGGAGGATTAACTGCCACTCACTCCTAACTCATCCACAGCATATTGAAGAGTCGAACCAAAGACTTTCTGATCTCCAGTCTGTACGCTATCTAATAAATATAGATATGTAGACCACGTAAAATCCCAACGAAAACCATAAACTAATTAAATACACTGGAAATGTAACAGCGATGGTACTCATGTGAGGATTCAATTTATTATCTATAGGATTTAGTTCCATATTACGTTTAGTATTTCTACCCAGTTAGGTGTAGATTATTATTCCCATTAATGTATACATTACTTTTAAGTTTTCGTTTTTTCTGTAATCTGACCAATATTGTTAGTTTACTTTTAATTAGACGTTCTAAATTACCAGTAGCAATATCTTAAATCTACTAGCGGTTCATGAAATAAAAGACATTTTATCCACGGCATACAGTATACCACTGGAAACATATTCACCTTGAAGCTGCACACAGAAGATACCAGGAGAAATAAATCCATAATCAAACTTCAAAAATCTTTCACCACACAGTTGTTCCTCCCTCGATGGGACAGTGGTAAGTCAGTGAACTTGCAGTACAAAAAATCCGAGATTTCCCACGGTGGATAAAATAGAGAGCCCAATGCAACTTTGCTCTGAAACAAACAGATTTATCATAAGTGGCCCAACAAATGTATAACTCTAAATATAATTCAGTTTCTTAACGTATTTAACGCCAGAAAAAACGTTTTTCACGAATATTAGTTTTCTAGTTGACCTGTTCATGTGAAAGATAGTAAAGTTAATTCAAACAGAATAAATAATTTAAAATGAATAATCGGTGTTAAAATTTAGATAAACAGAGTTGTGCCACTAATCCTGAAATCCTGATCTGTAAAAGATTTGAAATGATAATAATTACAGTCGCTCAATCTTTATCATTCGTTGTTCCTGAAAATTTATAATTATATTTATTTATATTAGACACACACAACACTTAGTCCAATGCTATCTCTGGTGTAACATGGTAGGCCTTTTGAGCCCTGATATTAAACGAAAGGCCATGTCTGCACTTCAATAAGGGAGTAGTATGATTTACATATTATTTTCTACTTTTATTCAAATTCTTAGAATTCTTTTTAGGAACGCTATAAACAGGAATTCAAAACAGTAGTAAATAACAGCTTTCTAAATTAGTTTCGAATTGTAACTGGGATGCGTTTCTTATATTTTAATACATGAATAACTCAAGGACTTCGAGTGTTCGTTACACGTCAACATTTCGTCGTGAAATATTTTTCTTCTCCAAGCACATGCATGTCGCATTATTTACATCGTTTGTTTTTGTTTTTCTTTTGTTAATCACAAAGCTACACAATGGGCTATTTGTGCTTTGCCCACCACAGATATCAAAACCCGATTTTTTTGCGACATAAGCCTTCAGGTTTACCGCTGAGCTTCTTGAAGGCAAATTTTACACCTCTACCTCTTAAGAGTGCCCAATATATTAAAAAAAATGCGTGTTGTGACTATAGACTTGCAACAGTTACTAAAAAACAACAACAACACTTCCCAGTAATTCACGAATTAATTTATATGAAGGTACAGGAACGAGGGGCGAAGCATAATAACCCTTAGTTAAACAGGAATTGTAACATTTTATGTTCTCTTTACCACTTAATACATTATATCCAATTTCATTTCCAGAGCTTTGTATATAATTATACTGTCAATGTTTTGCGTCTACCGTCAACCTAGCATTACTAAAAGTTATAACCATTCCTTATTAACTTCAAATCAATAAACACACCATGTCTTTCTCTATTTACCTGCGGTTATATGTGATTATTTGCATAGTTATAACTTCAGTGATCTGAGAGAGAGAAAGAAGAAAAAAAAGTACAAAATTTGAAATATATTTTCAATTCAGTTAAGCTGAAGTAATTTTCAAACAATTATTTTTAATTTTGAGTTTATTATAATTTTTTTCGAGCTTTTTAGATAACATTCATAAAAGTAGACCACAAAAATTTTTTTTTTGGGGGTATTATCTACGTAGAATTACCGTTCCCATAGAAATCAGTAAAAGTTATTTTTTGTGCGCGTTTTAAACTTCGTTATTTCGTGGAATACTGAAATACAATAAAGTTGTAATTATAATTATACCGAGACATAAATCAAATAACATTTTCCGATAATTCCATAAAATACGAATATATTCTCACTGGCACATCAAAGAAAGAAGGGGTGGGTAGTGTATTACATAAAAAGGTACACACACACTTAATAAAATAAGCGAATTCCTTCAAAGGTTTCATGACCTGGTATAAACTCCCCTCGTAACGAAATCGTACAGAATCAACGAAATGGGAAAATGTTACACTTATGTTTACCTTAAAAATTATTATAAAATTAGTAGTTTATATGAACATACTTATTTTGGCAGTGAACCAATAGCTCAAATCATGTTAGGTAATCAAACATTTATGTACCTTAGTAGTTGTTCATAAACACGTTATTCTGATGTTAAAGTAAAAAAACAACAACTATTTTACAACATTTACGATACATCCAATATTAACCCTTTGTTTTCGTAATTGAAGTACATAAAGTTAAGTGGTTATATAATTATTTTAGGCCCTCACCACATCGTTCCAGTCCATGTCGCCATGACCGGTTATACTCCATTTGACGACAGTGTATTTGCTAATAGCCCTGCAGCGTAGTGCCTATTACAAAAGACTCTGTTATGAGATTGTCACATTCAAATCACACTATCACTTTCTGTTAGCTATCCGTAATCCATCTAGTGTGAGAGAACAACGGTTTCTGAGCGCCCGTTTCAACAGTCTGATTGCATAGAAATCTACAGCTGGTGCGTTCGGCAACTTGATCAATGTGTATTCGTATAGTATAACATGAACACCCGTTCAATTCTCAGACTATTTGATGCATGCGATGGTCCAACGGCGGTCGTTTCCAAATAGATATCGGTCTTAATTACCTTATTTTCTGTTGCCTGAGGCAGGTAGGTTGTTTTTTACCACCGTGTTGTGTTTGTAGATTATAAACCGTTACAAGATGCCATCATCCTCTCACTGTAGTTATAGTACGACTTGTTGCAAGTCTCTTGCAGAATGGCCCTGATATCACAAGATTATCCATATATTTCTTTGTTTACCAATACTACAAAGGACAAAGAAACTGCAAGTCCCGAATCTGAACTTATATTATTATGATTATATAATAGCTTATACCGGACAACCCTTCTAAAATTCTACAATAATAATTATAATGAATAAAAAAAACATTATTCAATTATAAGTAACAGCAAAAGTACGAAAAGCTCCTATGTCCATACTAGCTTATGTCACGAGTTGGGTACGCTAGCTACTTGTGCGGCATTTTTAATTTAAAAACGCTTGACAAGACTGGGATTGATTAGCGAAATTCCCAGATACAGAAGTAGAATTGTCACATGCATGAATTAATACACCATACCTCTCAGGTCTAGCAGACGTAGTTAGTACTGTTAATAACTAATGTTGTATATTAGTCTAACTAACACTATGAATAACTAACATACGTCATTGTTGATGACAAGAAACCCACTTCCAAGCTACATTAACATATTTTATTAATTATTTAAAGTTAATACTGTAAGTTGCAGAAACATATACCACCTTAATTCTTACATGATGACTAGTGCTTTCCCTGTAGTCTTACATTCCTAAATTAGGGACGGCTAGTGTAGATAGCCATCGTGTAGCTTTGCGCGAAATTGAAAACAATCTATTTTGGTATATGGTAAATTCTAGTTAGATGTGCTCAAAACAATAATACAGTCTATGTGAATGCACGTCTACCGCTAGTGTATCCAATTTAGTTTTACCCGTCTCAGTCGTTCATACCGAGAGAGAGAAGGAAAGTAGCTTATAAATGAAATAAATCATAGCTAACGATTTCTTAAAAATAAAGGCATAATTCAGGAAACGTTGGCATGGAATTCAAGGAACGTCGAATATAAAGCATACAGTTTTAAACTTCAATAATGTAATAAATTCTTGGACTAGCGTTGGAGTATGCAGGGTCTGGATAAAGAAAGTTACTTAAAATTCGATGCCGTGTTTATTATGTAATCTAAAATCAACGGTGTAATATTTGGGAGAATTTAATCAAGTGATAAATTTCAAAAGTTATCATTACGTTTCCGTTTCAGTACATATCTCAATGAAGAAAAAGTTAATCATATTTTGTGTTGAAGACACTAATTGTACAATTTTTACTAGATTACTTTATATGAAAATTATTTTCGATGCAAACATGTTTTACGCGAAGTTCCCACAAATGACCAATTTTCAGTAACATACACCATAATAAATAATACCAAAATACAATTCTAAGGTACTTCATTTTTACCGCGATTTTATAATGGCTGTGTTTGTCACATGACTAACTGATTTGAATATTCAAAATCGTCTTAATGTAACATATTTAATCTTGTAGCTGTAACTCAAAGAAAAGATAATTTCTTATCTGATACCCATATAATATACATAAAATAGTTCCAAATATACTGTCTTAACTACTCTACAGTTTAATCACCCAAATGCTTGCTAGTATGTCTAAATTTAGACATCGAGAGCAATAAAATATTAGAAGGGTTACATTCACAAGTGTGCGGGTGTGAAGTCAGGGTTGGACCAAAGATGGATGAGTAGGAGGTAAATCCATGAGGGAATCCTCAAAACTGAATTTCGTAAATGATTCGAATACAGTTTAATACGATTTATTAATTATCGTTTGAACAATATATAAATACAAGCGAAGGGTAGATTCATACAAAATATCAATTTTGATATTTTCTGGCTGATGTAGAGTAATAACAACACATTTTTTTTCGTTAAATGGCCGATCAAATATTTTCGACAGAACTAGCTTTAAGAATATGTTAATGAAAAATAACAAGTTTGTGTGAAACGACTAAAATTACTGTTGTCATAAAGACACAGTTGGGAACGTACATTTTTCAACGAGACATTTTTTGATGGCTCAGCATGGCCAGATGGGTTAATGCGTTCGACTCGTAATTCGAGGGTCACGGTTTCGGATCCCCGTAGCATCAAACATGCTCGCCCTTCTAGCAGTGGGAGCGTTATAATGTTACGGTCAATCCCATTATTCGTTGGTAAAAGAGTAGCCCAAGAGTTGGCGGTCGGTGGTGATGACTAGCTGCCTTCCCTCTAGTCTTACACTGCTAAATTAGGGACGGCTAGCACAGATAGCCCTCGAGTAGCTTTGTGCGAAATTCAAAAACAAACAAAAGATCCTCAAATTTACACAAAAATGACAAAGTCAATCATTATTACGCAGCGTAAAATGCAATTATATACTACCATTTATGACTGTCGAGTAATTTCATTACTTAACAAGTGCCATGCATAAAAGGTTGCTTTTTATTTCAGTAGCAGGCATCCAAGTGCTTCGAAGTACCCTTTACACACAAATAGTAAGATGGATGAATTACTCCAAATAACAAGGATTTTTTAAGCATCGTAGCATGTTCGTAAACATTTAGCGATTACATATTACTCATTACAGGTTATTTATGCACACAAATCAATTTGAAATGTTTATCAAACATCATTACAATACTTCTATATATTAATGATCATTTCTAGATTTCTACATTCGTTGTGGCTGATATCTAAAAGAAATGTTCTGCTTTTGTACCCACTGTAATAATACTTATACATATTTGCACGTGCTTGCATTACACATGCTATGCACCACCCTGTCTGCTAGAGCTGACTTATTCTTGATAGGGAGTGCACGTGACGTATTATTGCAGCCCGGCCAAAACTCACGATTGTTGAACGCAGGAATAAAAGTTTACTGAATATTTTAAAACTTTCAGAATCTACTGTTTGGAATTTTTATTGTATTAGATGATTGATATAATGCAGTTTATTTTAAATGCATGACTATTTATTTCAACTTGGAAATATTAATTGATATAAGCACTGCATATGTTTGTCATGTTCCTTGCTGCCAAATTAGCAGGATTGACCTTGAGCTTGTAGTCGGTTTATTTCAGCAAAATCAAGGACAACGCCCGCGTCAACTGAATATCCAGACAATCCGTACTGTTGCCGGGGTTTTACAAAACGTCAATAAGAGTGTTGTGCGCAAAGCCCAGTCACGGCAGTCTTTAACGTCATTTCCGAAATGAATTTTTTTTAAACCATAAGATTAATCAAAAAAGATGCAAATAAAATAAGAAAGATAAAGGTTGAAAAATATAGTGAAATTTATTTTTTCATACGCATACAGTTTCGTTATTAAAAATATTTTTACAACACTTATGTCTTTTATTTCATTGTTAGTCATATCCTTCGTTATAATTTTTGTTCTTTAGCTATTCAAGATTAAGGGAAGTTAAAAAAACACAAAAAATCTTAAACGATTGAGGCAAATTGGACTTTTGTATACGCCACAATCAAAACAGAAATAAATAAGACCTCAAACTGAAGTATTACACAACAAAACTTCACACCACCAGGGTGTGGGGCGCGCTCATGACTGGTTATGTTACATATAACGATACATTACGCAGCTTGTGAATTAGATGTAGCGAATCGAGTAGCAGTTAACGTCAACTAAATGATTATACGTAAACAAGCAGTTTCAGGTCCAGTTTATCTCGTACACAAATACTTTTTTCCACGAATTTTGATTATATTACCGTTTCATATATTTAATAGTATTTGTTGTTGGTTTGTTTTTGAATTTCGCGTATAGCTACACAAGGGCTATCTGCGTTAGTCGTACATAACTTTGCAGTGTAAGACGAGATGGAAAGCAAATAGTCACCACCATGTACCGCCAATTCTTTTACCAACAAATAGTAAGATTAACCGTAACTTATAACGCCTCCACGGCTGAAAGGGCGAGCAAGTTTGGTGTGACGAGAATTCATAACAGTATTTACATTCCCAAACCAGATGTTACATAACTTTCAAATTTTTTAAGCGTTAGAAAATATTAATGATTAATAAATATTTATCAATCAATCAACATTATCTTCTTTCGGTAGACATGTGTTTACGTCCTAGACTATTTTTTCGTTGTTAAGTCAGTTTATACGGTAGCTCGTTCTAGTTACTATACAATATTATAAAATCATTCATCGGTTGGCATGTTTGATCTTTTATCACCTCATTCATGCTTCAGACTACTCAAAGTATTTGTCCATCGTTCCAAGTGATTCTTAAAAATGCGTTTATATATATCTTCCACATGTTCTTTCAGTTTTTGTTATGTACAAATCATGCACTGCAACCATTGAGCTTAACCATCAACTTGCTTTTATGGCTCAGTTTGCTCATATTTTTTGTTCACCTGATTGATGGTCGATTATCGTTTATGTTGAAACAACTTTAGATTATATGATCCATTCACTATCAGTCAGTTTTCAATAATAGTAATAAAAACAACTTGTAATTACAAATAATAGATTTGCAGAGAAAAAAAAACTTTACAGTAGTTTTTCACCTTCCTACTTAATTTGGTATTATTAGTTCCAAAACGTTTTATTTCAAACATTTACATGAAGATAACACTTAGTGAGAGAACTCAGAATAATAAAACAACACCTTTCATATTATTTCAAACAGCAACATTACGATCCCCCATTGATGTATGTTTCCAACCAATCTCCTCTTCTCTGTTTTGCAAATAATTTTTTTGAAAAAGTATCTTCAGTATAATTTTTATGCTTTATTGGTTATCCATTAATGAGCTAAATGGTCTACATTCACCTTTATCATAGTTATGAATATGTAGCTTACATTCTGAGTTTGACTGAAACGATTTGTAATACAATTCTTGTTGTCTCAAAATGTGTTTTGTAAACTCTGGACGTCTTTCTTGCTGATAATGTTTTAAATACCAACAATGGCAGATTTACGGTTGTATGGGCCCAGGGGCTAATAATTTTTGTTGGTTCTACATGCCATGCAATTTTACATACAATAACATTATCGATGGGCCCTGGGGTTAAGCCCCTACCTAAATATGCCACTGAATACCAATGTTGCTATTAAGCATGGTAGATTTATTTTAATACCAAACATACTTACAAAGAAAAAACAAATTTCTTACTAGGAACAGCTCTAGAATACATCTTTTAGACCTAAAACATTTGTGTGAAATAATATGCTGCGGCATTACAAATACTAAACATATAGTTGAACTTCACTTAAAACAAACAAATAAATGCTCGCAATATCACCTCAAACATTTTGAGAAAATATAAATCTTTAGAGCAGCACACATGGTGATGCAATTATGTTTCAGTATTACATACACAACATTTAAGTGTTTGTTTTCAGTACTAAGGTGTGATTGCAACCTAATATTGTTCCAATATCAAGTAGCACTGGAACTTTATTACGTACAAGATAATATTACAAGAAGTACTATATTGATTTTTCCAGTGTGTCATATTTATACATGTGATTGAACTGAAACATTTTAGTAATTTCACGCTATACTTCAATGGTGCACAACTTTCTTTTGGTGGAAAACCAGACTTGGGAAAATTGAATGCATTTTCGAACTTTGTACTTTTATTTATGAGTTAGGCCTATAAGTGAAAAAAAACAAAAAACCTTTAGAATGTTACCAGTAATATAACTAAACAAAAGTTGCGTGGTATTTTATTTATTTCCACTAAATAATTGAAAAAGAAGCTATAAATGAAATAAACCAAATGCTACAGAATTAATTGTGATTTCTAACACTAGGGTCTATTTTAACATATTTTATGAAAAAAATAAGACCAAATATAACATTAAAGTGTTTAAGTTCCACATTAAATCAATTAGGAAGCCATAAGTTGTGCACCACTGTTTTAACTGTTTCATCATACTAAGTAAAAACACAAACTTAAGACACGTGTTTTATTTCCTTTCATGCACATGTACATAATACAGTAGGCCTTGCAACAGTTTATATAAACTTACAAACATAGACAAAAAATTAAGGGCTTTCCTAACGAGGCACATCTGTTGAGGCATGCTGCTGTAGTAAACAGTGGGTTTCTTTTCTAAGAAATATGACAGTAGGACAAGGAGAACTTCCAATTAAACACGAAAAGCTTAAAGCCTATAATTGATTCAGTATATCACATTGGACAAACAATGAATTGAAAAATGAATAACATTACACTTGCTGAAAGTTACAGTACATTCAGTGGCTTCCAACAATAACAGTTCAAACACGGAGTACGTTTGTATCAGCTAAGCTTACCTTAATCCTAAGAACAGAGCTGATGAGAGATTCGTGGAAAATCATTTATTGTAGCTTTATGTTGCTAAAGTAAACATTACAGGTACATAACCTGCATTAAAGTCACTTTATTCACAATACATCTATTTAAGTTAACCTCACTAACCAAGTCTGTAATATTGTCGATAATCAAGTTTTAAAGAACGTGCTGTTACTTAGTAACATGCATTTACTATCAGTTTATCATATGCTATTAACATTTCTTTTTACCAAAGTGAATTTCTATATTGAACACTTTGTTATTCAGTAAACATGAAATCTAGCTTTTTTTTGTCATAAAGAGGACCATTGTAATCTTTTCTATATAGTTTATTTTGATCTAACTTCAAAATGAGACTACTGTTACTGAAGTTGTATTCATAATAGTATAATTTATGGTTCTCCACCCACACAATATAAACTTTGAGAGAATACAGAGCATATAGGGTTTATAGTTCATCACTTATTAAGCTCAATCATCAGTCTGACACATCTTTAAAGGAATGATGGACAACCATCCATGTATTGGAATGAAAAAAATATTATAATATTCAAGTTTACAACACACACACACCAACAGCTGTTTATTCATTTTTTGTTCATTAAATACAATAGTTATAGCAGATAACTGTAATTAATTAAATCCTACAAGTAAGAAAAACCAGTGTTATGTATTTCCAAGACATATTCACTTATTTCAAAGTTATTATGGAAATAATTGTGAAATAGTTGTTCCAGCTACTTTCAAATTTGAGCAAGAGCAACATTCAATGTGTGTTTTTACTTCTGCTGTGATTAACCGATAGGATATACACAAGTCAGTTGTTGTTTTATGTTTGATCACATCAAGACTAGAGTACAGGGCCTCTGAAAAGTGAGCAAAAGGTACACACACAGAGTAACTGTTTTTGCTTAACAAAAACAAAACAATGTCACATGACAGTTGCTATTGTTGTAATACTAATAAGTGTAGGTAGTAGATCTTTCATATACAGACACTGAAATACATGTACTAGTTGGTTAAAGTTGAAGTGAAAGATACATGTACAACATTCAAATGACCAAATATTCAAATTACTAGTTTTACAATCAATCTATTAATGAATTAAGGTTTTTAGTTATCTAACCCCAACCAGAAACACAGATATAATACTAATTACACTGTTTGTTTTCTTCCAGTATCTGAACTAAAAATAAAAAAACATGAGCAATATTTAGTTATTTTAGTAATGTGTCACAAAATGTTTTTTGTACAAAAGATTTAAAATAACCTAAAAATATGCATGAGAATGGATTAAAAAAATACAAAACTGTCTACAAAATACTTAATACTTTTTTCTTGCAATGAACGAAACTTTAAAATAACAACTATGAAAAATAAGAAATGATGAACAACAGTTCAAAACTTTATATTTTGCAATCACAACTGTTGAGTGGTAGTTAAACTTGAAAAACCAGCAAACTTGCATCCTACAAATTTGTAAAGAAAAAAAAAGAGAGAGAGAGAATGAAAAAGAACTCCTTAATCCAATGTATTAAGCCTTAGAGGACGACATGTACTACACTAGTAACAATAGCACCTGTCGTAAAAAGTTCAAAGTGGCCCACGTACATGGATTATGAAGTTCAATCACAAACAACTGGTCAACAACAAAAACTACATTTTTTTTACAACATTTCAAGTACTATATGGCCACTAAGCAAAATTGTTCTGGTTTCTTTTTTCTTGCGCCAGTGAGTGCAAAAAGTGGTTAATTCTTTTATTGTAAAATTATAAAAAACTGTATTTTACAAAACATAGCATGTGGCCTCCAGTAAACAATTAGACTAAAAATGTTGCTTTCACTTCTTCCATAAAGCTTTTATACTGCACTATCTTTAGGCAAGCTTGTCTTTGATCCTTTAGGCGATTTGTTTTTGTCATTCTCTTCTATCTTGCCTTCTTTCTCACTGTTAAAATAGAAATAAGAAAATAATTTTCTAAGTATGTATAATGGGATCATAAACTGATAAGTTCTACTTACCTGGGAATGTCAGTGCCAAACAGGGTACCATATAAATACTTTGAAACTGTATGTCAAAAAGTATAATATAAAGACTGCTACTAGTTTTTTAAAAGCCCATAACTTCCAATTCTATTACACTGACATTCTAAAATTAAACAAGCAAAGCCACCAGTGCTAAATTTTAGTTTTATTTTTGTACATTGTGTAAAATTTAATTCAAGTTTTTAGATTTAATATTACCATCACCTAAAAATCAAGCTCTTTGTGCAAAAATCTCAAATTATATCATTTTGTTGTTCATTTCTTCTATAGATTCTTTTGACACAACTTGTGAACTTTTTTTTAAAGACATATAAGAAACACCATTGGCAGTAAAAGTACTTCATTTTACTTTCAGTTTTATGTTAACTTTCTCTGACACAAAATATTTTGTAGAGATGCCACTTTTCTTGAATTTTAAACACAGAGTAAAATTACTAGTGCTTCTTCAGCTGTGAATGCCTGTTGTCTGTAACCATAGTTGCCATATCTCCTTTGATATGCTTGTTTTTGCCTTAATTTCCCAACCTGATGTTGTCCTTTATTGAACACATGCTTTAAATTGTCACATTCCAAGTGACTAGGAACATTTGGTGTCAGATTTTTGAAATACAAAAACAAACTCTTTCAGCTGCTTCAGAATATCCATTAATTGCTAGTTAAAAAAAATACAACAAAAACATCTGAATCCAAGTTTGTTTTTGTTGTGGATTCTCAGAAACTAAGTTCACAATTTTAACCGAGTAATCTTTTCTAGAATTACTTTATAAAAGCTAGAAAAAATCTAAAATGACCAAAATTACTTTTTATTTTATTTTTTTAGGTGTTTATTACCTTCCCTCTAACAAAAAACTAATTTTCTTTCAATCTGTTTTATGCATTTCAGAACTCAGAAACAATTAATGTAATTATTGTGCCATTAGTAACTGTAGAACACACAACTCTTATTGTAGTGGACATAGCATGTACATGTATTTATGTATGTGACCAAAACAATAAATACAATGTGGCTCCATCTACCAAGTGGCAGCACAAACAAAAATCCACACTTGGGTATTCAAGAATCTGACAATTAGAAAATAACTATATTACCTGCAATAACAACTTCTTTAACATAGAGCACAAATCTAAATTAAAGTATTCTCCTCACAACAAGAACATGACTTTCACTAGGACTGTATGTGAGGGTTTGATTATATCTTTATTGATCTAACTTGTAAGTGTAGAACTAAAAAATGGAGTTCTTAATTTTTTATTATTTTTTTACACTGAAGGGCACAACATTTAACACATAAAGACATTACAGTTTATATAAATTAGTAATTAGTAGCACAAACCTGTAGGGTGGTATTTCTGCTAGTTATGATACATGCCCCCGAGCACACACAGAGAAATAATAATTAAAATATATAACAGTAGCTGTGAAATCAAAGAGCATTTTCTGTTAAAAACAGGAGTGGACTCTATAAGGCACAATTCATGGGGTAGGGAAGAGAATGTGATATTTCTATAAAACTGAGAAAGATTATGATAAAAATATATGAAAGATAAATATTTTTATTTTGGTGGTGGTAGTGGTGTCTGTATGGTAGTTATGTCAGAGATAAACTGATGTTGGTATTCCTCTAGGGTTTTGTTTTGATATTATATACAATACTGCCATTTTGGACACTAATTTATCACTGTCATTCATTGACCAACAACTGATGGCTACTGAAAGTCATGCCTAAACAAGTTAGTGGATACACAAAGAATCATGTATCTACTTACCTACTAGGATCAATCATTGGTGTGTCCTCATTGGCTACTTCTCCATCCTTTGGTTTTTCATGTTTCTCATCAGACTCTTGGATAAGGTCCTTTTTGCTGAAATACAAGTATTTTATTTTACTTACTTATTTAGTTATTAAGTACTACAATTTTGGTTGATATTCGAAAATAAGTAATGTGCAAGGTGTTTGAAACAGCATTATAAAATGTTGGGTACAATGAATGATAAAAATCTGAATATTCACACTTTTTTTTAAAAACTGTTTTCACAGGAACCCCCAATTCCCATTGTTCATGTAATTGATTGGTTGCAACGAATACTAACTTTTATAGCTTTTAAAATCAATGTTAGGTTCAAATAGTCTGAACTGAATAATAAATTGTGGCCAGTCTGTTCAATATTTAATTGATGTTTTTACACATTTATTATGTTCACCTTTATATGCTGTATGTTTACAGTTCAATAACATGCCTTGGAATACACACATTAACTGCAAAGTAAAAATGTTACTTATAAAACTTGTACCTCTATGAAGTAGATAAAGGTAAACACAATTAGAAGTTTGTAATTTTCACAAGCTGAAAACAATCACAGTTGTAGGGGATATTAATAGTGTGCTAATAAGCATCATATTTTCAATTATCAATGAACAAAACATTATTGTTTCACCATACAGATATGATTTAAATCAAAATATATAAAAAACAATAGGACAGATTAGTGCTGAGAGTCCACTGATCAGATATTTCATAACTAGCTGGCATAAGGTAGCAAAAACACAGACTGCAATTAAGTATTTAAAAAATAACTTGTTTACCTCTTCAGTCTAACTATTCTTAATTTCTTGACCAACATTTTGATAGATGTCAACATTTTTGGGTAATACCACATTTATAATATTTATGATAATAAATTTTATATGCAATTTTACTGAGTTGCTACTTTGCTTATTGTTGACAATGACCAGGGAACACAATTATGATTTAGGACAGATCAAAAACACACATGAACAGGTTTAAAAAAGCTAAATTGTGTTCATTTACATTTTACCAACTGCAAGAAAATTGGTAGATACCACAATTACTATCATATTTTCATACTAGTCTTCTGCAGTTTTGCGTCTTTTGCTTATTTCACTAAGAGATCTAAATCTGACCTTTTATAATCCTTATTTTTATGTGTAGCATAAGTGAGCTCTAGGAAATGTCAGAACAGCTCTATCCATTAGTAAGTAGATCTGATTGTTACGTTCAGATGATACACCACTTGCAGCTGACATTTGCATAACTTGTACAAATACAGAGATTATTTAGTTGTACTAAGAAATCAAATATCACACAAAACACTGATTATTATAGTAAAGGTTCATTATACAAAAGTATAGTTTCCGGATTACTTTTCTTTCATTTCACTTGTATGAGAACATAAATCACTGATAAATATACAATGATACTGTAACTAAATAGCAATAAAGAGAAATGCAGACCCATCTTGTATTTCTCAAGTAACTTATAAGTTTCAGTTTCATAAACAAGCCACTTTATGGACACAAAATGAATTGGTATGTCGAGTGGTAGTAGAATTGATTGGTGATGCAAAGATGGGAGATTTCTACACTTCATATCATGAGAAATATATGCAGCAGTTGGAGTATTAAATGAACATGCATTAAGTGAAATTTAACACCTTAATAAAAGAGGTTATTACACATAACCATTAGAAAATAACATTTGTAAAAAGATAGCAGAAAATACAGCAATTTTTTCCTTCACGTACTATTACGGTGATCACTACAATGAATTACACAAGAGAAGGTCAATGCATGCAATATTTTCTTTCTTCATCATACTGACATTTGTGCACTTTTATAATCATGCTTTCCACAAAATTCTGTTCATCATGCAACCCATGCACCTTGTGACTTTTAACATAAACATTTGAAAATCTTAGAGAACATTACCTCGAGACTAAGGGTATTAGTTTACACTGTAGCAAAGGACCTCATTCTTTTCATGGCATTTTATACAGTCCTTTAACCAAAACACCTAACCCTTTTAAATAAACTATTAAATTATCTAATTTAATTATTATAATAGCCTAAACATTGGTGTTTTTCCTTTCTTCCTCTATCACTACATACAAGGGATCTCAAAACCTCAACACATATTACTGTGAATTAGCCTCCAAATCTTTTATATCATAAACACAACAAATGTAATTATTTTATTCTAAAATACACCAACAACTTAAATTTCTTATCATTTGATCAGAGCAAACATTCTACACACTCCATATTAAACCTTCAAATACAGCAAAATTAAGTAAGAATTAGTTCTAACCATTAAACTCAAGCTTTAAAATTGTAAAACATTTGACTGGATGTGGGAATTCACCCCATTAAAAATAATACATTAATACTTTTAAACCCCTTTATGAATATAGAACACCTAGATCTCATGATTATTCTAAATCTTGTCAGGTACACTACACTCAATCTAAAACTTGTGAAGCAAAGAAAAAAAAATGTTTTAAAATTTTGAGTAATATGCATAAGAAATGCTTTAAAAAATATTTGAATTTTTAATCTGTTACTTAATGAACTTTTTAAACTGAGACATGGAATTTAAAATTCAAATCCAGGGGTAAAAGCTAAAAGTTTTAAAATATTCAAAATGCTGGGTATCTAAATCTTTCACAGAGATATGGATCTTTTTATTCAACAACAAAGCAACTAATATGTAAACAGGTTCCTTTAATGTTTAATGCATGAAACACAGAACAACTATCCTCTTAATTCAAATCATGGGTTATTACTTTTAAATAACTAAGAATTTCATAAAAATATACACATCTGATTAAACTAGACTGAGGTGGAAAAAGAAAAGCTAGCTATACACTATTGATATGATGCAACTATGAGAATATTACAGATTACTGTTTGGTAACCATTTATTTTTGGCAGGCAGAGTTTAAAATATGAATCCATTCCCAAAAGTACATGCAAAAAAACAAAACAAAACCCATTTTCCTTACTCATCAGTTGGGGATGCAGAACCAGTAACTTCGTCTGTGCTTTTAACCTGTTCCTTGTGTGCTGGGATACTGTAGGAAAGTCAACATTGCATTATTTATAAAACAATAAAATGGTGATTTTTGATCAGGTCAGTGGTGCTTCAAGCTGTACAAAAAAGTGAAGATAATTTTCTTTTCCCAGAAATTTGTGCACTCGAATATATTGCAAAATAACAAGACTATGGGTTATTCTTAAGATGGTCTTTCAAAGTATGTTGACCAAATTTAAAAATAATACAAGTATAGAAGATAAATTAAAGAATCCTCAACACACAACTACTTAATTATAGCTCACAGAATATCAGTAACAGTAAAATTTCCTGGATTATGAAATACTTTACTGCATAAAAATTAGTCCTGCAAAGAAAGATTAACATACAACAAAAAATGTATCTGTACAGTCAAGAAGATATGGCAAAAAATAAATGCCACATTTATAACTCTCAACATACAAATTTTCTTCCAACAAACTGCATGGATGAAAGAAGATGAAATGAAATACTCATTACAGTCATTCACAGAAGCATTTGTCTCAACCATTGATTAGATATACTGTTTTAAACACAGTAACTGTGTCTCTAGCGGTAGCCTTTCTAAACTGCACTTAATATGGACATCTAACCTAATGAATCAGTTTTGATAACTAAAACTTAACATGCCAATAACATGTTAAACTGAGTTTGATTTCTATGGGAATACAGGGGTTGTTTTTGTTTTATAAGCAAAGATAATTCTCAGTAAAATAATTATGTCATGAAAAGCTCCAACTATTTCACAATAAGTACCACTAATATAGCAAAACATATGAAACCCACACAAACACAAAAAGATTAGAAAACATTTAATATACTTTGTTTATGAGCTAGTTGGACAAAATAGAATAGTAAAGCAGTTACATTTTGTACCAGTTTTAATTTTTAAATGACAAGTATAATTCATGTTAGTCACTGAAAGAGGTATGCTTAATAAATACAATTAAAGCGAGATGTTCAAGACAAGTTTTGCATATAAAACTATCAACACATCAGTTGTACTACAAATGGAAGTCTGAAAAAGTTTGCCTTGAGCCACTTACAGTACATAATCATAGTTCAGTAGTAGATCTATCACAAAACGTACACTTTGGTAAAGCAAGATTAGTAATGTTACAATCAATAACAAAGCGGCACTTATGTGCTAATATGTTAAAATATACATCAATGACAAGTTAAGAGCATGTAAAACAGCAGTTGTTCACAGAACCACTTCAGTGGGTTAATAACTTGTAAAAAATAGCAACTTTTGTATATTGTAGAACCAATGTTAGTAAATTAATATTATATAGAAATGGCAACTTTTGTGAACTATGGATCCGATCTTTGTAACTTGTGATGACGACAAACCCGCTTGAAGTAAAAATGTATTCTCATGATGGCTGGTATGGGTATCAGTACTTTATTTTAATTAAAGTACAGAACAATACTTCAAACTTCTTTGTTCACCTGCAGGTTAAGTAAAGTGCCAATACCCAGACAAGCCATCTTGAGAATACAGATCAAATCTCGTTGGATTAATAACATACAGATGAGACAATTTTTGGGTAATGTAGAACCGATCTCAGTAGATTAATAACGCATAGAAGAGGCAACTTTTGTGTGATGTAGAACCAATTTCAGTGGATTAACAACATGTAGAAAAGTCAACTTTTGTGTAATGTAAAATCATTTTTTGTATGTTAATACCCTGTACAGAAAGCAGTTTCTGGATGCAGTGGAAGCAATCTTTGTAGGTTCATAATATATAAAAATAGCAAGTTTTGTATAGGAAGAGTAAATTTAATCGATTAATACATTGTAGAACAAAAACTTTAGCAAGCTGTAGAATCAATCTTAGCAGGTTACCTGTAGAATATAATTAGACATCTGTAATATTACTATTAACTAATGTCAGTAATAATGATTATTACAAAATAGTATATACACAGTGCCCATTTTTATTTTTTTGGTACCACGCAAGTGGTTAAAGAATGTTTCATGTTATACATAAAATATCCAATTTAGAGATTCTTACCTGCCCTTTTCTTCATCAGCAATGGCTTCTTTACTTTTGTCTTCTGAAGATTTTCCACATGCATTATTCCTCAAGAAGTACAATACTCCCCAGTGATAACGGAAATAGCATGCTACATCAATGACTATAAGTATCACAAGAATCAATAACACCACAACTGCAATAATCACTGCTGTGGGTACGTCTTCTTGAGCCATGGGTGCTTTCTGGTCAGAATCCATGATTCCTAGATCCAGGCATAACATATATACTTTATCTTGCTAAATTTGAAATTATAATTTTTCTTTAAATAATAGAAAACAACAAAACCTACAACTGAATCATTAAATATAAAAGAAAGTAATGAGCTTTACATTTTTCACATCTTTGTTAAATCCTTACCAAGAGCTGTTCTGAAAATCATGGTTTCATCTTGGCTGAATCCAATCTCATTTCTGGCTCTCAACTCTACCTTATAGTAAGAATTAGGTTCCAATCCAGTTATTGTGTAATGGGCATTTTCCAAGTCTTCCTTAATGGTGATTACTGTGTCCTTACCATACTGCTTCCAAACTTTTTTCTCATCATTTTCTCTTTTAACCTTGAAATAAAAGTGATTTGTTGCATTGAATATCTTACAAAAGTAACACCAATAAAAGAGGACACAGTTAATTATCAATGATTACAGAAACTGAGAAATAAATGAAAATTTAAATCTAATAAAAAATTAGGTATCAAGTAGATCAGAGGGCTGAATATTATCATAAAGTCACAAATTATATGTAAAAACACATATGAAATGTTTTGGTCATTAAAATTCAGGTACTTCATTTTTAACCTTTTCAAAATTCATTATAAATGGGTCCACTGATTGAAGAGATGAAAATTTACAATTACTGATGTGAACTGGAAACAAATATGCTAAGTTGAAGAAACACTTAGAATGTAATTTTTTTCTCTCCATATGTACAGGTTTGGAAATTTATGCTTGCTCAGTTAACTGTGATGGAAAAATTACTTTCATTAATAACCTTAGATGACAATAAAAGCTGCAGATTTTTCTTTATCTGAAGAATTTAAATATGTTCAAAAAGACCTTTAATCAGATGGTAAGAATAGGTAAGTGACCGAAATGTACATAAAACTAACGAAATCTAATAACATTTCTAATTTAGTGTCTTGAGATTAGAAAAAGTAAAATTAAGGATACTAAAAGAAAAAGTTAAACAATTCAGGAAATCCTATGAATTTTGAAGGATTACTCAAACTGGTAAACAAATTAATACAGAGTTATGAAGCAGTATGCTAAGATATTTCTGTAGTTATTCTGTAATAGGTAAACAAAATGCTGTTGATGTTAAACATGTCATACTACAAGAGTTGCTGTAGGACTAGTTATAGGACATTCCGTACAGTGAAATGTTATGTTTCATGTAAAGTTTTATTTTCCTCACTGGACTTTAAAATATAAGAAGCATTTATCATTCTTTTGATAAACATAAATGTGTTTATTCACAATTCCGTGTATTCTTTATTACATACATATCTTATGTAATAAAAAAAATTGTATCAGGAATAATGAACTTCAGTGACATGGACCTTTCTTAACATTTGCATAAATCCTGGCTGCAAAGTAACATGTATTTTACATTTTTATATATCTCTAAGTAATTTGATGCACATGTATTTCATGTATTTTTTATCTTTAGATTCTCTTTTAAATGTATTTTGACATTAATGTATCAAACAAAACCTCTACCTTAAAGTAACGAAGTTGAAAATACTGGATAGGTTTTCCATTGTCTTCATTAGTATTCCATTTAATTTCCATTTTGTCAGGGTATGTGCTTTCATTTCCAGGAGGAGAGATAATTGTTGGAGGTTCAGGGGCAGATTCAGCTGGCATTGTCCATGAACTTTCCTCTGTCCACATACCTGTACCCACTGCATTATTTACAGCAAATTGAAACTTATAAGTGGCTCTTGGCTTTAAGTCTTCCAGAGTGTAAATTGTTCCTATAAAAATAAAAATAGGATACTGATTTTTTTTTGTATGATGTACCAAAGAACATCTTAAATACAAGAATATCATATTTACCAGTGTAGGAGATAATCCCATATATATGATGACCCAGAAGGTTTTCAGCAAATTAAGTGCATTTCTTTGAAGTTTAGTGTATAAGATAACATTTATCGTCATGCAAGTCTAGGATGTTACTTTTGGAAAAAAGTTCTGAAAAGTTATTTTTAAACTGTTAGCCAACACACTCAGGTAATCAATACAACCACAAGTGTGAATTTTTATGCTCTTCATATGTTATGGACAGTTCAATACAGCATAACACTTAAGTCACAAACATGTAATAAACAACTGTAAAATGTTTTATTGCAGGTGAACTATTTTTCTATTACAAAAAAAAACTTAAGATATAGTAATCCACAATAAAAACATGCTTACAATATTAGTGTACGTTACAGAAACTTTCTGGTACTTTGGTATGATATAGGAGATCAATACAATTCAAATAAAATACAGTAATGTACTAGGTAGCACAATATCAATGCACTTACTCAAAAAAAAAGTAAAAAAAACAATGTAGTTTTGGTTAAACAAGCTGTTAACAGATGATTCTTATGGAAACTATCCTTGAGTCTGTGTATAAGACAAAGGGTAAATCATTTTGTAATTTTGCAGGATTTGTATAATTATAACAAAAATAACAGTTTTAAAGGGTGCTGATAAATAAGTAATATGTAAATGAAACTATAATTTTTCCATGTTAATTTATTCTTTGATTAAATGTTTCATTATAACTAAAATGTTATCTTTGTACAAATTACACACATTTCTGAATAGAACAATGGGCAAGATAGAACACAAGATAGAAATACCAAAAAATAAAAATACCTCAAGAAGCTTCAAAGATCTAACAAAAAGCTTTACTGATGTTTGTTCAACTGAAGGAACATTTGGTGAGCAAAATAAAATTGAGGGCAGAAACTTTCATTTTACAGTTCATACACAGTGATGAATACCTATCATTACTTAACATTAAACATTTTATAATTTTCTTCAAGAAATTTAAGAACGTTAGAATGTTTTTTGTATTAGCCTAAAAACTATAAAACCATAGAATAATAGGCTTTAAATGGTCTTCCAGCTCTTTAAATGTGTGTGTATAACTCAAAACAACTCATCACATCAAGACATCAATAATATTAATGTTAAATTCAAGAAGTATTCTACAAAATACCTTTCCCCATATGCTTCTTATAAAAATACTACCACCAACAACAAATTATTAAAAAAATATTAAATGATAGCATTACCTGCTTTCCATTCCATTATCTTTGCATCTTCAGGTAAGTCACCTTCTTCTCTGTACTTAACCATATATGCCAATATGGGCATACCTCCATCATCATCAGGACCAAGAAATTCAAAAGAGATTGTTGTAGCAGTGGTGTCTTCATACTTCACCTGAAGCAATTTCCCTGGAGTAGCTTTGAGAGTATCAAATATTGACTCATTAATACATTTTAGAAGATACTGAACAAGAAGAAATAATTTTATTAAATTTAGAACTCAAAAATAATTAATAGAATATAAACATTAGACAATAGTATCTTAAGTCCTAGAAGTGTACAGACTGAGAAGAATGTCAGGTTTTGCTGTGCTGGGGTAACACTTTCATGGAAGGCTCAAAACCTGCACTGATCACAGCCAAGATCCCATTAATAACACCTATCACAATCTGTTATTTCATATCTATGGGAACAGACTTATCCTCTTACAAAGCAACTCTAAATGTAGTGAGAGTTTGAGGGCTACTTTTATAATACATTATAGCATACTACAGGGTGGTCGCTAGAAAAGCGGAAAATTTGTCAAACAGCTATTTATTTTTACAAAGAATAACTTTTACAAAGTTTATTAAAGGCATATGTTATATTACACTCATAGATGCTCAAAATGAATAAAATCATGCATTTTATTCATGATGTAAAGAAATCAAAATAGAAATGAGTAAGCACGCATTTTATTCATGATCTCATCTGACCCTCAAATTTTCCGCTTTTCTAGCGACCACCCTGTAGATTGTTTAAAGAATGATTTGACTGGATTTTGGTTAGGCCCATATTCTGAAAAGACACAATGTGGTATATTATCATGCCAAAGAGATATGGTCAATCCCTACGTAATTCCATTTATCCTATTTGCACTTACAATGCTTATCTTTATGAAATTTGGAAAGAACAATACAAGTATACTGTACACAAAAAATTCAATATTTAATAATAAAAAAAGTACTTCATTATTTTTATAAACTTTAAATTTCTTTTATTAAGTTAGTTGTCCAAAAAATAACTTGTGTAGCTTTCAAATATGCATTTTAAAACACAATTATTCAAACAGTAAAACAGAATGCTTCTAAACTTATAACATATTCAGCCTTTCAACTGACTTGTAAAGTAAAAAGTGTAAAATATTTCATTACTTATTGAAACACTGACTTTGGTCTTCACTTCAATAAAATTTGCTCAGTAAATTACACCTTTTACCAGAACAAATTTACATAAAGATGTCATAATCATATTCACAAAATGTCTTATTTATTAATTACAAATATGTATTATTAACAAGTAAGCCAGGATAAATAAGCAATTTTAAATGCATGAAGAGTCAGGAGGAGCTTTGGTGGGCATAACAAATTTAATGATATCTTGAAAATAAAGTTGGGAAGTCCTTATATGAAACTTTGGCCTGCCAATATTTACAGCTGGTGTTTCTAACTTACAGACATTCTGAAACTAATATAAGAGAAGAAAGAAAATTAAAACTGAGAATTCAGAGCACAGAGGTATCATATGACATAGCAAAGATAAATATTTTCTTTTTTAAATAAATAAATTGAAATTTATACAATGTATTCAACTTTGAATTATAGACTATATTTTAATGCCATGATTAAAAATATATTAAAACAAAATTTGGTTAGCTAAATTGAATATAACTATAAAAGATTATGAGTATGTAATACTATTACTATTATGAGTAACATAATGCTGTCTACATTTTCAACAAATGACAAAGCATTTAAGGTTACTTTAACCATTACCAGTAGATCAACTCAGAGCTAAGTACAGTAGACCTATACTATGATCTCAACACCACTATTCTTCACAACACAATAAAAGCAAAAATTGCATCTAGAATACTGTTATACCAATTCATCTATATTAGTTAATAATTTGGAGAATTTATTACATCACTTGATGACAGTGTTTAATTTTTCTGGGATATAACTTTAAGGTTACAAAATCACTGATTTACTATAGTTTTGATCATAACAACAGCCAAGATAAGCTTTGATACCAATTAAACCAAGGCTGACACTAATATTGATACAGCATGTTTAGTATGTGTCTGCAATGCTACTTTCGTTAATGGAACACCACTTTTTTTTTTGCTTTATAAGTCTTGTTAAAAATGTGAATTTTGTGATATGAAAATGTGCAATTGAAAATATATGAGTAATTATTAAGTTTAATGGTTTGCATGTTATGCATGTTTTTGTTTTTTTAATAATTCTTATATTGCATTAAAATCATTTTTCTCTCGCTGACCAACATTAAATAAAAATAACTAACAATTAATATGAACAAATATACTACCTGAAATTACACACTATGAAACTCTTCTCTCTTCATTTTACAGTGAATACAAGTGTTGTGACAATAAGTTAAATAAAGTTAGAATGAAACACAATTTTTACTTGTACAAAAACAGACCTATGAATGATATAATTGTATCATTCTGAACACCATTAAGAAAACCAATAGTTACTCAACATATGGGATTGCCATAACTTCTCTCAGCAGTGTTGTGTATTTTACATTCTGTAAAATGACACAAGAATAATGTTATATACTAGAACTCAGAGATTTCTTGACATATCCTCACAAAAAGTGGTAAGATTTTGTTAAGGATTATACATATCTTGTATACAAAAAATGAAATTATTTTAGAGAAATATTTTATAATACTAAATTTTAGTTATCTCTACTGAAAATCTTAATATAGTTCAAGTGCAAGATGATTTTCATTTTAAGTATAAAAAATCCCTTTTCTTCCCCTTATAGTTTTCAGTTTTTATAGGTCTATCTTCTAGAACTTATTAAATGAATATCCACAGTTTCTTGTTCATGTTTCATTTCTCTACCACATCACTAACTGTATATATTATTATCAACATACAATGAAATGAGATGTTTAAAATTAAGAAACAGAAAAAAACATGCACGTTTTAATTTTTTGTAGAATATCTTAAAAGATCTTTCGGTTACATTTTTAATTTCAGGAATTTTCCTTTCCACATACAGTTGATTTTTAATTTCCCTTTCCTGTCTTTTACCTTTTATTACTTTCAGCACAAGTTAACTATGCATTTTGGTGTAATTACAGTATCTTCAGTAGAGATATACAAGCCTTCAGCAAAATTCTACCCTTACTCTTGATTTTAAACCTTTAAAACTGATTCACAGTATAATACAAATTTAAAGTGTAGATCATACATAATTAAAATATAAAAGTAAGACCTCGACAGAATTTAACTGTCTCAGTAACTATGACATCTTTATCTTAGAAAAACAAAGTACTATAACAGATGAAGTGGCCACCAACACTACAGGTGGTTATATCTATCAGATGACAACAGTTGTGTCTTAATTTCAAAGTAACTATTGTTGGATTATATTGTAAAATGAGCTTTTTCTAGTCACTACATACATGTATGTGTAGCAACCATATGTATGTAACAAAGCTCAAGTATGTGTACAGAAGGTAGTCATGTGTGGTAATCATCAGGAGTCAACAACACACATTACTTGTTTCTACCCCTTCAGTTAGAGAACTTTAAAACTTACGAGTCAATAGAGCAACTAAACTACTTACTGTCTAGATGTACGTCTACATGGTTGGCATTATCTTAAACAACATGAACAGCGTAAAAGTAAAAATGTTTCATAGTTTGTGTGGCATGTGACAAAAAACAATAAGTTTTAAGTATTTTTAAAGGTCATATAACATAAAACTTAAAATCATAACATACATTATAATGTTAATTTCATTCATATACAATGATTGTAAATATACAGGGTGGTCGCAAAAAAAGCGGAAAATTTCTCAAACAGCTATTTATTTTTAGAAAGAATAACTTTTACAAAGTTTTTAAAGGCATATGTTATATTACACTCATAGATGCTCAAAATGATATTAAAATCATGCATTTTATTCATGATGTAAAGAAATCAAAATAGAAATGAGTAAGCACGCATTTTATTCATGATCTCATCTGACCCTCAAATTTTCCGCTTTTCTAGCGACCACCCTGTATTTAAATACATTTTGAATGTAACTCAGTAACTTATGCAGACACGTTCAAAGGGATACCTGGAGCAGAAGAGGTAACCCGCTACATAAAGACATCAGAAATAAAAGCTACACAACTAAAGACAAAACCATAAAGGTTTCAAACAATCACACAATAACATTATGATTTCCAAGCTACCATGTACAATTTTTAATGATTAAATTTCTAGTTTTAAATTTAAACAATAAAGTGTATGTTTGTAAAACTGTTGATCCTCACTTACAAAATTACTTACCCAACTCCCTGATATAAACAAACAAAGAAAATTATCTTTTTTTCACTTCAAAGCTAAATAAGATACTTTTTTACTGTGCCTTCTGCCCTAAAAACTTACTTGCTTCTTCCAACTGAATAGTAAGTTTATCACTTCCATGTTCATTTTCACCTTCACATGTGTAAGAACCAAACACATCAGCCTGAGAGGAGGGTTTAACCTACCATAAAAAACAATTTACAGGTAAAACTTTGTTTCCCTAAATCTAGTACCAGTATTAACATTTTCTGAAAATTCTGTACAATAAAAACTGGAAAAACATTTTTCGAACAACACACAAATACTGAGGAGGTAAACATATGAAATACATCAAAAATATAGTATATTTTAGTAAATATCCTACATTACCTTATAGTCATTTTATTACTTCATTCTAACTATTCACCTGACCATCCTCTCCCTGTTCATTTATAAAAACCTTTATTTTAAAACCATACTAATAAAAGTTTGTATTCTAAAATCACAAGGCACTACAGAACTCAATTCACTATTTACTTGGAATAAGATCCATGTATCAACCAAACATTACTTGAGTTAAGCTGCTAAAACAGTTGTGTACAACAATTTTCCATTAATGGTTCATGATTAGTATCAGAAATACAGTGTATAATTTAAGTAACTGTAAACTGAGATAACAAGTAAATCAGTCTATAAATATTATGACAACATGAATTAATAGCATAAACTAATCAGAATTAGTGTTTTCAAGTACTCCACTTACTTAAGTAATTGAAATAATCGATATTATTACTTTCTTTGATGTATTTATATGCTACAATATCCATATGTTCTACTTGCAACCACCCTTAATGATGCTTGTGTTTATCTTTGGTGTCAAAATAATAGCATAGTTCTAACTTAATATACTGCTTACTTACTTCACGCTACAAACTTAACCAGTGTTAGTCAGTGCAAGTTTGTTTTAACTAAAACAAAGTTAATACTTATACATCTTTCTCTTATAAAACAAAAGTTTATTAGTGAATAATTATAAGTTAACAGTTTTCATCAGAAATGAGTAGATATGGATTAGTAGCAGTGTGCAATATTTTTCACCCATTCATACAAGCAGTTTAATTATGACAAGCTCTGCAAACAAACTACTGAAGACTAGCTGTAATCAAATGCTACTTAAATACTGGCTAGTACAGTCAACTAAATTGTCTGATTTTCAGCATATACAAAGTTGAAACAATTTCTTCCAACCTCTGTAGTAAAATGTAAACATGTTAATAACTTTGACATTCTTTCCTAAATGTTTGTCTATATTAACAAATTCTCATTTTAAAACATTGTAGTTTTTCGTAAAGTTGTGATAAGATTTTGATGCTGATGACAGAATTAGAAACAAAATCTGATATTAAAGTGTTTTGTTTTTACTTTACTTTACTGTGATTTTAATATTTCTTACAAAACTTCAATTTTCACTTCATGAATAATTATAATCTTTGCAAAGACGTTATTTAGCAATAATCACAATTATTCTTACCAAACATTATATTGTCTTTGTTTTTCTAGGATCATTGTGAAATTGTTTTAAAATACGTTATTTACTAAACTCTGTTACTATAATCTTTAATACTCTTATTTTTATGAAATACAAAAACAGTTAATTTCAACAAGATTTTATTCAGTTTTTGTAATCTTGTTAAAATTTGTATTTTTGCTTGTTACAGGTTTTGTATTATACACTACAAAACCAAATCCTAAATTGTTGCATCTGAAGACACTTATAATGGTAGCAGAAATGATGCCTTATGGGTAGGTATTTGTACTAGTAATTACTGATCATTTGGAAAATTTGGAAAAAAGTGAATATTTTCTAAGAAGTACAGAAAATGTCCATTATTTCTTTCAAAATTTGCCTTTGTGACCTGGATTATGAAATTTGGAAATTAACCTATTTTCTATGTAAAAATGAGCAAATTTGCACATTTGTATTTACATAACATCTGAATAAAACATATGAATCAAGATTTACGTGTATGTATCCTAAAGTTATTCAAAAATGTTTAGAAGTGAATAGTTTTTCAAGATTTGCAACTGTAATGTAAATCTCTTCATGGATCAGTCTCCCATCATGTTTTCGTTACACACCCTTAGGTCACAAAAGCAAAGTCTGAAGAGAAAAATAGGTCTTTTCTATTTACTTTAGGCATAAGCAGTTGGAAAAGAACACTTTCTGCCCAGGAACAAGAAAAAGTAAAACTTTTGTTACATAGTGTTATTAGCCATGATAACAACTAGCATCCTATTACCACAACCTTACTGTAAGTATATAATGACCTGGTATGACCTGCGATTTTGTAAACAAGTTAAGGGTGTTGAAAAACTTAGCTGTAAGTAATTAAGTGATTTAACATAATTTCAAAAAAAATCTTGAGATTAAATTTCCCATCAATGACCCATGATATAAAAAAAATAACTCAAACTTGATAAAAGTCATGCTCCAAACACCACCATATAAAAGAAACACAAGAAACAATAACAATAATACAACAAAACACATATTATAAAGATACACACAACTATTTAAAACTTCATACCAATACATATACACCATAATAAAAAAGCCATTTAAAAAATCTACATTCTACTACTGATTCTTAAAACAAGAAATCCACTTACACTATAAATACACATAAATTACAGTACTAAACTTACATAAACAACAATTAACTGAATCTTATGTTAATTACACTTGTATGTATGCCAGCTAACTCCTACTGTTCTGGAGCTAGCAGGTAGACATGGATATGCATGTTTGTTGTGTATATAACTTAGCCTTGTACCCTTATTTATTTGGGGTAGAAGAGAAAATCTTTCTGGAAGGTCACAAATATGACAGAGGCCTGAGAGCAGGTTCTCATAGTCACTAAATGAACTGGTCTCAGATTCTGCATTCATGTCATCCACTTGGTATCCATGTAAGTAAAAAAATAAAACTTCACCCTAATGCATAATAACACAATACCCATCTTACCGTCACTGTAATCTTCAAAACGGAATACTTCAAACTCTAGTTCAAAATTACCACTACACAGAAATGTAATTTTACATAGCCAGTAACAAAAGCATTAGAAAATACTTGGAACAGAAAGTGTCAAGCAACTAATAGTACATCACAACACCAGTCCACACATCTGTGGTATATATAAAATTCACAAACAAGGCTGTTCCTTTCATCCCATTGTTAACTCCAAGGATTCACCATGCCACCCTTCAGGTAGATATTATGTAGACATAATATCCCTATTAACAAGTTCAGCATCTTCATTACCTAAGGAGCTAAAAGTATGCTGTATATATAAAAGTAATCATAAGAATTTTTTATAATGTAACGTTCATCTTAAACATACCAATTAAGTGTTAGGACAAAAGAATATTGTCATTATTTCCATTTTATGACAGGGTTAATTCTTCCACGGCATTAACAGAATGTAAATTTCAGCACTATGGAAATGCTTCACTGATCAGTGTTTATAACTCAATGAGTCAGGGTGAAAATACTTATCATTCTTTAGAATTCCTGTATACTTATGCCAAGGTCATATCTTAAGGATTCTACCTGAATGCATGCAGTGATCATATTTATTGTCTGAAATAACTGTCACGGTACCCCATGATGCATCTTAACTATATAGAAAGAAGCTAGCATATGTGCTGGTATATGCTAGAAGAAATTAATTTAATAGCACTTCTTAATAAGAACACTGTTTAACACTATATATTAAGCTTTGCTGTTTTGTTGGTTGGACTTTACAACAAACTGCTGCAGACCTGAAATGTTCTCCAAACACTGTCAAGTACACCTTAGATCATAAGACTGAGACAGGTAAATTTGAAAATATAAAAGGAATAGGCAAAACACCTAAATTCAATGACAATTATGTTAGGTATCTCCATTTATGCAGATTTCAGGACAGAAGGAAGACTGCTATGGATCAAAACTGCTAGTACTTTAAAAAAACCCAAAAAACTTCAATCTCAAAATATTGTCAAGAAACTAAAATTTGCTAAAAAAGTACAGAAAATGGACTGATGATGACTGAAAAAGTGTGTTTAGTGAGTGAGTCTAAGTTTGAAATATTTGGTTCAAAGCTAGGTTATACATTTGGTGGAAGAAAGGTGAAAAATATTTACCTCAATGTACGGCACCTATAATAAAGCATAAGGGAGGTAGCATGACAGTTTGGGGGGTGTTTCTTCCAAGACAACAGGAGATACTTACAAAATATATAGAATAACAGTCCATCGCAAGCACCATCATACACTAGTCCATATGGTTTATCCAGTGGTTTGCATATTATTGTTAAATTATTCTATTACCAATAACATAACAACCTTAAACACATATCTAACCTATGCAGAAATAACTTAGCTAAGCAAGAAGTTGCTGGAGTATTTCAAGTGATGCAATGACCCCCCACAGAGCCACAATCTCAATCCAAAGGAACCAATCTGCAATTTAATAGATCAAAAACTTGACAAATCAAGTTACTTCCAAAGAAACTTTACAGGAGTGTATTAAGAAACATTTTAAATAAAATTCCAAAGGATACTTTGATTAAATATGTTACAACAATGCCTGAAAGACTGTCTGGAGTTATTAAAGCAAACAGGAGACATAATAAATGTTAAATGTTTGTTGAACTAAAGCACTTATACTGAGTTTCTGTTTTACTAAATATGAAGATCAATAAAATTTTGATGTTCCACCTGTGGTCTACCTTCCAATGGTGTTTGAAAGCAGCTTGAAATCTAATTCATGACTTTGTCCTAATGCTTTTGCATAGTACTGTATCCTAATTCTTCATTAATGTACCAACTCCTGACCAATTATATGTAGCCTGTAAAAGTTTTTAAATGACAACTGTTAAGGTACACACCAAAGTGACAAATCTACACAATATCTGAGCTTGCAACCTTCTGTATTAACACAATCTATTTCTAACAAAGGTAACTATGAGGGCCTAGCCATGGGGTCATCTTTATCATCAGAACTCAGTAATCTTTTAGTAAATGTTTAAGAGATAGTGTGTGAAAACAGCTGCTCTTCACAGTAAGTTTTAGCTCATACGTGTTGATGACACACTTATTATAAACCACAGAATCATGAGTCACCTGTACACGACTGAAAAAAATAAAAATAAACTCCCATTCCTTGATGCGATGGTTACCAAGACTTATAACCCACATTCCACAGTTTACAAGAAACCTACACATAAGAGTAAATATCTTGACTACAAAACAACCTAATTCAATACTGTAAAGACAAGCACTATAAACTACCTAATTTAGAGAATGAACAAGCTCTGTAACACTGAAGAAGTTAAAAAGGAAGAATGCATAATTAAAATCATCCTTAATAATGAATACCCAGAACACTTGATACAGAAATTAAACACCACAAATAAACATTCAGCTGTACTCCCCTATATCAGAAGTCTCCTTAGAAACATGCAGATAATATGAGAGTGGAATAAAGTCAGGTGTATTCAGAAACCATAACACAAAATGATTGTGTCTAGTATATACTAAATCAGCTAAAGATCTAATACAAAGGAAAAACAACATTTATAACATAAGTTAGAATTCAGAAGCATAATAGTCAAATAAATCTATCTGCAATAGCTCAACATGCTAAATAAGACTCAGATAGAAAAGAATACAGGACATAAACCACATATAAGAATAAAAAGTCTTCTACAACCACATAACTAGCAACACACTAAGTTGTTAGAAGATGACAAAACACGTATATCTATACTGAAAACACTGTGAAAATATTTTTTGAAATAAGAATTTGCATGTGTGTGTTTTTCTTGTAGCAAAGCCAATCATGCTATCTGCTGAGTCCACTGAGGAGAACAGAACCTCTAATTTTAGCTTTGCAAATCTGTAGACCTACTGCTGTATCAGCAGGGAATGAATATGGAGTTAATTTTGCCAAATTATGGTAAAGGTTAAAACATAATAAAGTATATTTATATTCAGTTATTATTTGGTTTATTCTTGAGTAGTTTAACTTCATATATTTATCTTCATTAGTGATCTTACTATTCTCAGTTGTCTGGTATTTAATCAGTATTTCTTAAATATCAATTAGGTGATTACAAGAAGAAAAATGATCTTTGCAAATTAACTTAAAGGTAGTGTAACCTGTCATGAGTGTAAAATTAAGACTTGTATTTAAAACTAATTCAATGAAACTTTTAAATACAAAAAAATTATAACACTTACCAACAGGTTGCTCTGGCCTTCTTTGCCAAAAATTGTGTAATTATCACTTTCATCAGAAACTATTTCCTGTGTCTCGAAAAACCAATGAATGGTTGCAACGGGAAATGCTTCAGCGACACAACTTAAGTTGACAGGGTTGTTGTTCCACGTTTTTATCAACTCTGATTTAGGTGTATGCATTTGTGGTTTATCTGTTCATACAATGCAAAGAGAAAAAAATTTGAAACTAATATTTACAAAAAGTAACATGTTACCTAGTAAAAAACTTATGTCTATACATAATTAACTGAACATTCATGAAGAAAACATATCTCAGCCATGAAAGAAACATTCAACACTAAGTCACAAATCATAAGGTTAGGTCTCACGTAATGTGCCCTTGTTATAAGAGGTACTGGCAGAAGTAAGACCCAAATTGTACTAAAGAGTATATCGTCTGTCCAGTTTAACTTCAACTTTGGAGGCCTCACACGATTAAAAAAGGAGAAAATAAAATAAAAAGTTGAGCAGATATAAGGCTTGCTATTGTGTGGAACTCTTCAGAACCATTGAAGATCCAGACAGTAGCATTAAAGTGTAGGAGATGGGAACTATACTTATGATATTTGTTATGATTAGTATAGTAATACCATAACATCTTGGTATTTATGATGTATTGGGGGTTAGAATGTTAACTTAAAGGACAGTTCTGCTGTTTCCACATTGATGTAATGTGTTCTGTTGGTTTTGCTGCAATTTTATTTTTACTTGTTTTTTTATTTTCTTCCCACACTTGACTGCAGACAGTGAACGGTGGTAAAGATGGAGGGCACTGTAGAATAAAACATTTTTTTTTTAATTTGCTCATAAATTTACAATTAATTTTATTACAACTGGGATTTGAACATGCTCTGCAAGATGATGTATTCACTTTGTTAATTTCTAACATTTCTCTCTCTATCTCTGCACACACACATATATAAAATCAAGTTTCTAAGTATCTTGTTGACATCATAAAATACCATCAATTGACAAATTATTTGTATAATAAAAATAAAGTTAAAATGTGTTTAAGATATCCAACAGCTTCAGTACAAATGAAATAAATAAACAGTGAGTAATAATAACTAACTATCATTCTTAATGTTCCAGCAAACAATATTTAATCAAATAATTACTTTTCTATGAATGTCACCTATAAATAAGACTATGCTAATATCTGAAGGTAAGAAATAACAGTAATAATTCATGTGCAATTTTTGTACTTGCAACTGTTTGACAAAACAATCAAACTAATGAAATATTTAAGCTATTATAGAATTATTAATGCCAAAGAATTGGAGATCATACAGTACACTTTATAAACAGGGCTTTCAGACTGACTGATACATATAACGAACAGCAAAAACTAATTTAACATGAAATATTAATCACGTTACACATAAAATTTATATATTAGAAGAGTGGAATATGAGCAAAGACTGAAGTTAGCATACAAGTTTCCTATATCACATAATAGGTTAGTTGATTAGTTTTGTGTTTTATGATGCAAAGCAACTAGCCAATCTGCACCAACATAACAAGAAGGACACTTGCTGAAATGTTCTTTAATGTAAAATTCATGATAAATTAAGTATTAGTTAACACAGTATATATCACAGGTATGATTCATCAAATACCTTTAATAATATTATTAGCAGACTGGCTTTTCACAGAAATACAGTATGCCACACATTTATTAAAATCTCACTGATGTGGAATGACCAATAGAAATATCCAGTAAATATCAGAAGTGACAGAACTCATGAAACAAATTACACCAAATACAAGTACAAAAAACTAAAAAATGTAGTTTAGCCTTGGTAGTGTAAATTAAACTTGCCTTACTTTACATCAAAATGAAGAAAAGTAAGCACTACATTAAAAGACTGTTACAATAAAATATACCATTCACTAAAAAGGAAGATGTAATACTGTTGCAGTATTAGCAATAGCTTACATTCTACTGAAAGATGTCCAGTCATTTCTACTTTTCCAGCTACATTTTCTGCATGACAAAAATACTCTCCATTATCCTCTTTTAACACTTTGTTAATGGTCATGGTCAAAATCACAACCTCTTCCTCTTGAGACTTCTCTGTGAACACTCTATCACCCTAAATGATGTGTATTTCAATAGTCATTACTATTAAGAATGAAGATATATTCACAGCATTCTTTTTTATCTAGAACCTTAAGCAACTCATTAAAATGTGAAATACCATGAATACAAGAATACAAACTACAGCTATCCCAGATATCTGTGAATAGAAAAACAAGTTATTGTTAATGGATTCATATGATTAAAAATGTACTCAATATTCCTTCAAAATAACAGCTTAAACAAGTTTCAGAAATCAAATATACTTTTACTTCATTGTTTTTAGACAATCAAAATTAAAAAGATAAAACATTATTTTTGAACCAGATTTGAATAATTCATTAATGAGACATCATTAATTACAACAAATTACTCATATAAGGTACTCTTTGCAAGTGTTATGTGCATCAAAATAATTATTAAAACTTGCATAGTTCAATCATGTTACCTGAAAACATTAGCTGAAGTACAAAAAAGTAATTTAGCCACAGATAAGGTTTGGCTCAGTATGAAAATCTTTAGCCTGATCTAAACAATTATTACCAACCACAACAAATGTCAAAAGTTGTACGTAAAAATATACTTCTGTTAGTAATTAAATGTTTGTTTGTTTTTTGAATTTTGCACAAAGCTACTTGAGGGCTATCTGTGCTAGCTGTCCCTAATTTAGCAGTGTAAGACAAGAGGGGTAGCAGCTAGTCATCACCATCCACTGCCAACTACTGGACTACTATTTAGCCAATGAATAGTAGTATTGTCTGTCACATTACAATGCCTCCATTATAATGAGAGGGCTAGCATGTTTGGCATGATGGGGATGCAAACCCGTGACCCTCAGATTACAAGTCGCATGCCTTAACACACTTGGCCATGCTGGGCCAAGTAATTAAATAATTCTCATGTTAAATACAACAATTGCAGTTTAAGTAGTCATGCAAAGACAACTTCCAGGGCTTGGTTTTAATAGCCTGAACTTATGATTGTGTTAACACCAAATGAACAAAAACATTAAGGTTAATGATTCAGCACTTAAAGTGAGCTCTGTATTTCAATGTTGATATTAAAGTACCACTAATTATTCAATAAGTTAATAAAACTACTAAAGATTCTCCTGCTGAGCATGGCCATTTATTTCACTAGCTTCACAGGGTAAATGCATGTGTGTGTATGCATGCATACAATCTTTGTTATTCAGATCTAAAAATTCAACCCTATTTGTCAGTTTCTTTAAATTTTAGTGTAAATATTTTCAACATATTATTTAACTTTAAGTGTCTTGGATATCTAGGATAAATTCAAGAAACCCTGAAAGATTCAGGGTTATTAGAGTTCATGGTATTAAAATTTATTTTCATCATGTTCAGAAACAGATATGATTTGCTTTATAATATAGAGTATTGCTTTAATTATATATTCTGAAGTATGTAACCTAAAATAACAACAATAAAAAATTGTGATGTTTCTCCAACACTGAGATTACAAGAATGAAATATTTAAACAATGGCAAAGAATTAAAATCTTTTTAGAAAACTGGTTGTTCTTGTTTTGAATTAAGCACAAAGCTGGACAAAAAAGTATATAAAGTACTTGATAAATACAAGTACAAAATAATTAAAAAACAAAAACCGGAATGGCAAAGAAACTAGCATGAGTTGTGTTATAAAAGTATTTATACAGAGTCCCTGTGGATCATACTTAATAAACATTAAATATTTGCTGATCTTGATTACAGAACAGAGTGACTGAAATAGGAAAAAAATATAGTTGATTAGGCTACCAGGAACATAATATTTATAGATTTACCTTTAACACTACATGACCTAGTGATCTATTAAATTATACAGTAAGTTATATATATTGATGCATTGTATAGAAAGAAAACCTTAATATTTCTAATAGAAATATATGTAAACAAAAATACATACATCAGAAGAAAAACAATTAAAAACTAAGTAATGGTAAAAACCTCACAGTTTCAACTTGTTGATCACCATCCTTAAAGATGGTGAGTTCTGGAGAAGGGACACCAGAAGCATGACATTCTAATGTAACTGTTCCTGCTTCCACTGAAGTGATATTTTCAAACTGGATAATTTTTGGTTTGGCTATACGAAATATGATAATTAATAGTAAAATAAGAATCAAAGAATAATGCATGTTTTATTAGTTCAACAGAATATATATGTCTATTTTTGTTTGCCTGTACAAACTGTATTCTATGTTAAGTTTTCAAAATTAAAAAAAAATAAACAACAAAAAGATGAAATCTAAATATGACGTACTTTGTTACAAAGCAACTATTTTACTTCTTCATTAGTTATAAAGAAGGATAAATCATAAAATACAATCTCTAATTCATTAGTAACAAACCAGCATAAGATTGAAATGGCTGTCAACTTCAAAAAATTAATAAAGCATCTTTAAAAACTAAAACAAATGAACAGATAACTTTCACGAATCTCTTTTTTTATATCATGTTTAAAAGATGGTCTAAAATATTTGGTTTACTTATAAACTACATACACATTTGTTAAAGGAAAAAAAATATGCACAAGTATTTGTAAAAGTAAAATCGATTCTGAGAGGGGGAGGAAGGTATTATTACTTTGCCAACTAAAATTTTATGTCAGGTAATGTATACACTAATTTCAGAATAGTCCTATAAAACACAGTCCTTGAAAGCCAAGGTAAGTTTAATATCACTCTTCTCAAATAACTTCCTAGAATTAAATTTTCATTTATTTTGCTACAGAGTTTAAAAGCAAAGAATTTATAAAAAATATATATTAGAATATTTTAGTGTGTATAAAATCAAGTAAATTCTTACAAAGTAGAATCTTCTAGCTTTTTTAAATATTTGAATAAAAGTCTGGTTGTGATGTAGTTGTACCTGCCAAACAGTATTGATGGGTGGAAGAGGACTCTCTTATTTTCATAGTTTTCTATCAATATTATAAGCTCTTTCAAATACACACAAGTATTTCATTTAACTATAAAAGACACATCTTTAACAAGCATTCTTTGGAAAAACATTATTACCATCAAGAAACAAATTAAGGTTTTATACAATGAAAAAAATACATCTAAATCTAGTGCATGAGAGAACCTCTGTATTAAGGCTCAAAACCATGGCTATGTTAATAAACTGTAGCCAGAGATATCTGATTAAGTGAAATTGTTTAATCATTCATAATTAGGCTTCACAACTCTCTAACCCCCTTATAACATACATGAATGTATAGCACTAATACTTGTGAGAAAACAAAATCTTCCTTAGAAAGGGAACAGTTGGGCCTTTACCACTATATACTTATTTTTTTCACTCATAAGTAGCTTAACAGATTTTAGTTAGTAGCATAGTGGAAAATGTCATTATAAGCTAAAAATCGGTATTGTTTAAATGTAAACTATACTTAATGACAAAGTTGACCATAAGAAGTGCAATCCCACAAAAAAACAACAACAAACAAACAAGTTTTAACTGATAAAGTTGCTAAATAATCCATTGATGTTCATCTCTTTTTGTTTACATTTGATATAGTACAATTTTATATGATTTATAAAAATCTTTTCTTGGTGCTATAATAAAAAAAACATACTATGTCTTTTGTATAAAAGTATAATAAGTGGTTAAGTTATAGAAATTAATAATCCAATCCTAGGTAAGAATTAAGTGATGCAATCAAAAGAATACCTGTTCTAATATTTTATTGAATCACAGTTTATAAAAATATCTAATAGTTTGAAAGGTTTATGAAGAAATACACTCCTTTGACAAATTTAATTTAACTAGTAAATTTCCCCTAAACTAACTATATAGTAATGACACCTAATTTGCATTTAAATAATTCCAAATATCAATATATTTTAACCAAATTCAGAGGATTCTACATGTTTGATTTTCTTGAATTAACAAATGACTTTAAAACAGAACTTACAGAATACTGTGAGTTCAATGGTTTTCTTATCACTTCCAGCTTTGTTTTCAGCTATGCATGTGTATATCCCAGCATCTTCTTTCTTCACTTCCTGTATTGTTAAAGTACCAGCAGTTTCATCCACTATAAATCTTTCCTGGGAGTTCAGCTCAGCATCATTCTGAAAAGGTAAAGCACTATTTCATACATAACTATCAAACACTTGACAGTGAGGAACACCAGAGCAAGTTTTTGTTGAATAGATGAACACAGAGAATCATAATAATAATTGTGTCTTCACCGTACTTCTTGGATGTTTACTTAAAGTTTTAGTTTTATGGTAGTGTCATGCTGGACTTAAACTTACATAGAAATTTTTTTTTTAAATATTAATATTTAATGTTTTCAGATAGTTATTGTCAATTTTTCACTATTAACACATTGGCTCCCAAGCCTATTTGGACGATATTTTACAGGATCACAATTGTCATTTTAGTTACTTTTTCTCAGGAAGAGTGTAAACGTAGCCATTGTGTCCCAGCCAATAAGTGGCCCTTTAAAAAGAAAAGGGAGTAAGACCGGTGGATCTTACTGAGACTATTATGACCCACCAGTGTGCTGTATGGGAGCCAATGTGTTAATTACAGGTATCGCCAATTCTGTACATTAAAAACTGATTTAATACAAAATTTCACTGATACAAGTTGTTTAGTTTGCTTACTAATACTAAATTTAATGGTGGGCTATAAAGAACTCACTGTTTTCTTAAAAGTAATCATGCACCAAATTACAGAGTTCCTTATAATATAAAACACAAGTGAAAAGTTTAAACAAAAGACTATCAATCCTGTAGTTAGCCTCACTAATTACTTTTAGGGATTCCTATGTATTATATTGAGAAAATGAACACAAATCCACCAATATTTTTTATAAGTTTTTTACAATGACTGCTAAAGGAGACAAAAATATCAAAATATTCAGTATGATACATGTACCCCATCAGCAATTTGACAATTACTATGTTTATTAAACATTTGTCCATTTAGTCCTTGTTTTTTGTTTAAGGTTCATTTTGTGAAATAGAAATGTACTAAATAGTTTCAGAAATTTTTTTAAACCATTTAATTATTTTTCTCTTTTTCACTAGTTCCCTCTGTCGTAATTACTTTGTTTGGATTTTTACACTTTGGTCTTATTCACTTCTCCAACACTATGAATCAACATTCTACATATTAATACACTGTTATGATAACAACAACACATTTTCATCATGTCAGTGTGAAACACTACAATAATACTTTAAGGCAATTAAAGATTAGATCCCAAGTTTTCATTTAATACTTTTAAACCAGTTAATTTCCAACAAAAACCAAGAATACCTGTCAAGAGTGCTCTAACATCCATTGTACTTTCTAAACACCATTAAACTTCACAGAGGAACACTATACCTGATCAAGCCAGGCATATGTAGGAACTGGATAGCCAATGTCAGCTCTACAATCTAGAACAACTTCTTCCTCTTCCAGTGCTTGAGCGTCATCTTGAGACTCTGTGATGTTGGGAGGAACTGAGGAAAAATAGACATGCATTTAAATATTTATAAAGGAAATTATAATAAAAAGAAAAGAAACATAGGAGTAATAGTCTCAAAATATATTTTTCTATTATATGGTTTTAGTAGTTCATGCAACACAAGGTTAAAAACAAAAATTCACTGCAGTATCAACATAAGAATGGAGTTCATTAAAATCTTGTGAATTTTACAGTAACATATATTTTGTGCACTAAAAGTAACCTGTATAGGTTTATTGTTATAACACTGAAATGGAGTTAAAATAAAAAAATGTATCTGATATCAATACCTGTAAAAATAGATAATTATATTATTAACAACCCTAATAAAATGAACTTGTAGTTGTATAATTTAGAGATAAAAAAAACCAGATTTATATACTTCCCACATTGTATGTTCCTATGATATAAGTAGATTATAATGAGCATGATAAAAATAACTTACAGATCAAACATGTTCCATGTCAAAATAAAAAACACTGCAACATCACATTAAGTTAATGTGGGTTATAATGTCCTGTACTAAATAGAACAACTGTTATATCTTTTCCCTATTTACTGTATAAATCTCAAACCTCTCATTTTTCTTTAAAGAAACAGTAATCACATTTTTTGTTTACTTACATGTAATTTATGTAGTAGGTTCAAATTTGAACCACAGTACAACAGAAAGTAACTACTGATGTACAATTAGAGATAAAAATATTTCTAACTACTAGCTTAAGAACATTTTATGAAATCATAGAAAAATAAAAGAATCAATATAACATTTTCACATGGTAGAATCACAGGCAAGTTATCAACATAATACAGAAGTCTCACAAGATAAATTTACACATCTAGTTACAAATATATCTGAAGGTGACTGTCTCTAGAAGCTGAAATGCAGAGATCTTCTTTGAAACTGAAAAACTGTGCAACTAAGACATTTCCAAAAATGAGGTCAATGAGGATCATTTGACCAAACTGATGACCTCACAATTTTGCTTTCCTGGTTTGAAATACTTCTTTGCAGTATCAGATTCCAAAGCATTACAACTGCACTTTTTTCCAATAGGATGATCTATCATGTTCTATTCAGTAAATTGTTTCTTGAATAGCCCAAAGATGTTATCCCAGAGCTCTGCCTAAATCTAAACATAATTACTAAATTGGAATGCTGCCATACAACAATACCAGACGTTTATAACAAAAACATTTGACTCATCCAAATAACCTACATTCAGTTTAACATTCAATTAACAATGATAAAACAAAAAAAAACACTAACAAATTTTATTTTCTGTATGTTAGCACTTTAGAAAGCCAACTAACACTAGCAAGTACCTTGAATACATATCAGAATACCCTAATAGCATAAAGAATGGAGCTAATCTATAGCTTTAACAAAATATAAGTATTTAATAAAGGTTCCATTATAACAATAACACAATATATAAACTTCAGAATTTAGCACATCTGTCAAATGAAATGAAACTAAAACCAATATATATGAATAATTTCACAGCACAAAATCACTTTTCTTATTATAAAAATATTTTTAATTATGTGTTAGAAACAATACAATTAAGAGAATATTCAGATGAACTGCACCTTAACTTCTAATATGGTTACACACAAAACCCCTACCAACCTACATAACGGAAAAACAAATTATTCTTAAGGCACAATGATAAAAAGAACAAAAGTAAAAATTTAGGAATATAAATATGATACAAGGCAACATAAAACTGATAAACTACTGCTGAAAGTCATGCCATGACATAGTAAGATGTTATTAAAAGTAATAAGCTAGGTAATTGTTAAGCAGTTAAAATTTTTTAAAGGCAAAGTGAATAGGAGAAAAACAAATAAAAAGAAAAACATTATATATTGCTTATTTATGGTATTTTTGAATAGCTACATTATGAATCATGTTAAATATTAGTAAAAGTGCCCAGGGTTGTTCAGGTTATCAGGTTGATTTATTCTACATAACTGTATCACTGTGTGTGTATTCTGAAGTTATTTTATAACATAAAAGTATGACCTATGTACTTTTGTTGCTGCTTTTTAGGATGTGGCTTATTTATAAAGGGAACCTTCCCTCTGACATGCCCTCCAATTTTAAATGTAAATTATGAAAAACAAACCTCTTTAACTAACAGAGCCTCTAAATTGGAAAACAACAAATATGTTTTTCAATTTTGTAGTTTATACATTTCATTTTATACATTTCGCATATAGCATCTTAACAATATTAAGTTATACTTTTATTGCTAAGCAATAAGATTGTTTAAAGTTGAGCATGATGCTACACAATGAGTTATCTGTGCTCTGCATTGTAAGTCTACAGACATGCCACTATGCCACTGGGGGGGCAAACAACATGATATAAAAATGATTGTTGAAATGCACTATTACTAAAACACACCGGTTTTACTATATATTAGAAATTGTTATAGAAGAAATCACTTCTTTTCTTTGTAGTTTTCAATGTACTGTCAATTAAAAAGATATGCACATAAACATATCTGTGTCTATGTTGATTTGTCAGTGGGAGAATAAATAACCAAATATTAAGTTTAAGACACTGACTTGTGTGGTTTAGTTTCCTCAATGCATTATGATTAAAATAACAAACATTGGAGAAATTTAAATTTATGTTGTTAAAATAAGTTTTATTAAGTATAGACTAAACTCATAAATTATAGTAAGAAAATGTGGTTTCTGTCTATATAATGTCAATTTTTGTGCATATCAGTCAACATATCTTTAATTTTCAACTAATCATAGACTACTTACTTTAACTAACAGTGAGTCTAGCGACTTAAGTTATGTAATAACTTGCTATGTAATAGTCTGTAACTGAGAGATAGGCAGACTGATAAGACACACACACACACACACACACAGTGTTTTATAATATTAGATTTAGAGGTGAAATATTAGATTTAAAGGTGAAATGTAGTTCAGAGATGTTTAGTATTATAATGTACAGGGAAGTTAGTGGTCAAAAACTTCTTTACTGAAGATCACATATTTTTACTTGAATGTTCTGGGGTTACTTCCAATCGTCTTTTCTCTGACTTTACATATTGTAATGTACCAATAAGCTAAACCTATTTTCACTATTAATGTTCCTATAAGTTTCTTTCATCAGTCAGTAGCAAAATATTACAACAGATAATGACTCACATTTTTGTACCTTTTGTTAGATCATATTAAGCAATGGACAGTTTATGTAAATGAGAAAAACTATGACAATATGAATTTCAGACATTCTTAGAAGTTCCAACAATATACACATATAGAAACCAAGCACTCACTAAGGACTTCCACAACAATATCTTGATGTTTAAATCTCCCAGTTTCTGTGACAATAGCTTGAATACGGTACTCCCCACTATCATCTTCGTGCACTTCAGATATCGAAACTCCTTTTTTTATATCGACTTTGAATCGAGATTTATCCAAAGGGATTGTCTCTGATCCCTCTAATTTGGTCCAGGAAACTTGAGGTGATGGATCAGCTGAAACAAGACACTTTAGTTCTCCTGGTTGGTTTACAACAAGGGTTTGTTTTTCAAGGCAGTCTTCCCAAGTGATGTCATCTGTCAGATAAAACAAATCAAGTACATACAAAAGCTTCACATGAAACATTACTGGAATGTTTTTGAAATGTTTGGATAAATTAGAATAACAATACTATAATAGTTAACAAATGGTATAATTACATGCATATGAATCAAAGGTAAGATAGAACTACAAACAGTTTTGTTTGCTGAATCTGCATAGTTTGTAGTAAAGTATTGTGTTCAGCAATCTATATTCCAATTCAGGCTAATATAAGTCAGTTCTTTTATGAAAAAGTAAAACTGTCCCATACTACACACAAATCATGAGGTAAGGCACCACCACATATTTATAGAGGTAATGTTACATACACAACAATCACCATAATAATACCTTATTAATGTGTAGTACATTACAGAAAGGATATATTGAGAATACAACCTTGTTACAGTAAAATATATAATTACACATATTAATATAACAAAAATTGTAACAATCCAAGCATTTTCAGTAGGTAGAACTTCCTTTATCAGGGGTGCATTGAGAAAAAAAGATCTTTTTGAAAACATATTTTAAGATTTATCTATTTTTGAAGTCCTATACTATTTCATAATATCATGAAAAATATGTTAGTTTAAACCAAATATTCAAATTGTTGTACTTAACGTTTTTCACACAAAGTTAAGACTTCAGGATTTTACAACTTAAGTCATTCAGGCAAGTGACTACAAGAAGTCATTATTCTAGGACTGGCTATGCAGTTTCTTTTTTGAGAGACATTTCAGCAACAAATACACCAATAAAACCATTAAAATTTAAATATTGTGAATAACTACTAAACAATATTCAATCAACTTCAAAACAACTAACTAAGCAGTGTATGAAGATCCACATGGGGGGAGAAACTTTCTGATTAGCTGCTCAGTTACTTTTTTTTCTGCTCTTTGAAAATGAATAACCTGAACAAGCAAGTATGAGCAATTAATATCACTTTTTTACTTTAAGAAAAAAGTGATAATAATCAGAAAAAGTCAAAACAAAACATATACAGTATGAAGCCACTAGCTCTATCAGACTTGCCTGCCATTTTAGCAACCAGCCTCAATGCATTTCTTAGTTGTCCTGATCCATCAAGCTAGCATTAATAAATATCAGACCCTGGATTTACTACATCAATAGTTAGTAAATTATAACAGTCTATAATTAAATTCTGAAAAGCATTTACACAAGTTTCATATTATCACAGATAGTCAACACAGTTTTAAAAAGAAAAAGTAATTTATTGTGAATTTGCTAGCTTTCTTTGAACAGGTTACATTTAATCTAAACACAGATAATACTACAGATCTGGTGTACTTGGATTTCCAGAAAGTTTTATATAAGGTGCAACTTAACACATTTTTTAAAGAAGACTGCATCATTGGAAAAAGAGATGAAGGATTTACACAGATTAAAATGATTGAGCGGTAGATTCCCAAAGCTTATTATAAACAAGTTAATATCACATTTGGGTATCCTTACAAGTGATGTAGCTCAGAATTCTGTGCGAGGTCCTTTGCCATTTCTCATTTTCACTAATGATATTGATAAAGGAACAACCCAAAAATTAGTTGTATTTGCATGTGATATTAAATTAATGGATGTTTGAAACTGTGCTAAATATGCTGAAATTTTTCAGTAAGATATAAAATACCAAAGTGAGTTGATTCTTAGGAAATGTGTTTCAATCTTAGTAAAAGTAAGATTATCTGTTTATTAATTATTTATGCAATACTAGTTATTTGTACAGCCTTGTTGGGAAAGCTTTAGTTGAAGAGCAAAAAATGTGGGCATAGCCACTGTAAAATCTCTAAAGCTTTAAAAACAACTTGTGTTGGTTAGCAGTAAGGAAGATAGAATTTTAATTTGTTTACATGGAAATATGGAGTACAAATCAAATCAAATTAGCAGTCCACTCTTTAAAAAAGATGCTGGTTTCCAGGGTAATCTCACATTTGAAATTTGAAGGGTAGTTATTATATGATAAGATTTAATCTCTTGACAAGTTTTCATTAGAAAGAAAGGGTTAGGAGGCATATTTGAAGTTTTTAATATTATTAATTGTAGAATCTATAAAATATGACAATGTTTTTAAAAAATCATACTGTCAGACCACATTCATGATAAAAGAAAATGAAGAAATGACACCACTTAAAGCAGTGTTATTTTTCCAACAGTTTTTGTCAACTGTAGTAAAGATTGCAACATGAATAAGTATCTTGGGGATCACTGTTGGCTATAAAAAAGGGTTATTTTAATTTATAGTAGTGTGGTGTCAGAATATTGGAGAACCATCATGGCAAGATGGCCCCATATTATTTCTTACAGCTGAAATTAAATTAAGGTTTAGGATATTTGTAACACCCTCCCATTCCTGTTTGTGAGACTGCATTCTGGATATAATTACCAATTCTAATTTAGTACAGAAGTAAAATCTTGAAATGCATTCTCCATAAGTATACCAGTACAGATTATCAATATTTCAATTTTAGATTTTATACTCAAAATTATTTCAAAACTTTAAAGTTACAAAACATTTTTATAATAAAAAATTTACACAGAACCATGAAATATCAATTTGTTGTACTTTACCTATAAGGACTTTTGAAATATCTTATCAACAGAAAAGCTAGAAATTTTATATGTAATAAGTATATTATGTTATTCATATGCATTTTTGTCAAAATTTAGAATGGACAGAAAATTGATTTTTTTTAGTTAAGTGAAATAAATATGTTTTTACAGATCTGAAAATTAAAGTTCTGTAAAGAATTAATAAATATTCAATCGTTAACTATGAATTTTCATAATACTTACGAAAGAATGTCACTTCAACACCCGTTTCCAAAGCTTCTGTGTCATTGTATGTTGCCTTGCAAGTATACATGCCTGTGTCTCCTGTTTTGGGTTTCACAAACACAAGTGATAGTATATTTTTCATTATCTTGTTGACTTCAATGTTTTGATCACTTCCACTATAAAAGATGCATTAAAAATATATTACAAATTCCTTCAAAGAACAGTTATCTGATTCCCTTATATTAAATCTAATGATAAAATTTCAACTTACTCATAAACTTCATCATTTATGTACAGCAAAACTGAAATACTATCTCAAAAGTATGGTTCATGATTCACTTTTCAGGATCTCTCATACGTGGAAAGTTTTTATATTTTTTCACACTATTTAAAACAGTGGATTGACACATTTTTATTAAAAAAATCCATATCTCAGTAAAAACAACTATTTATAAGCATATTTGTTACATTTAGGAATTTTTGAAATGAAGTTAGAAAAAAAAATCATTCAAGCTATCCCTAAAATAATAACAATACAAATAAACTTATTTCTGTTAATGTTTTTCCACTGCAGTTTTCATCAAGGCTAATGAGCAATATATAAGCTAGTATAAAATTTTAAATATTTGTTTTATGAAGTTTAAAAATATCCAAGCATTGAATGCAGTTATTATTTCATAATCTAACTTCAAATTTCAGTAATTCCAACATCAATATTACCACAGTTCATTCAATATTTCATAAAGACCAAAGATAATCTGTATGATGTCAGTACTAATCATTTAATACAAACAAGATTATAGAAAGTAATTACACCCAATGCAATTGTCAATAACTATGCATAGCTGGCCAAAATCTTAAGGCCAATGAACATAAAGAAAACATATGTATTTTGCATTGTTAGCTTCAACCACTTATCTGAGTAGAGCTTTGAAAGATGAAAATAACAAAAGGAAAAATAAAAATAAACTTTTTTAGCATTTAATAGGGAAACTGTGAAAACTATGAAATTAGCCTAAATACTAGCTGATCAAAAGTTTAAGACCATACTGAAATGAAGCGTTAATTGATAAACATGTAACAAAATTTAGTCATTTGTGTTCAAGCATTAGTATTGTCAACATCTCCCACTGACATCTTGTGTGTTACTTTGGGTAAAAACATGGCAAAGGCTAAAAAGTTGACACAGTTTGAACGTGGCAGAATTGGCCAGCTGCAAAAGCAAGGTCTCTCTCTCTCTCTCAACGTGTCATCGCTGGTGAGATTGGGCCAAGTGAAACTGCTATTGCAAATTTCTTAAAAGACCCTGAAGGATACAGAACAAGAATTTCAAGTAGTTGGCCCAAGAAAATTTTGCTGGCACTGAGCAGGAGGATTTGATGGGTTGTTCAGTAAGACACCATTTGATCATCGAACCAAATTAAGGCCCTTGTAGATGCAGAATGCAGCTCAAAAACAATAAGACAGCATCTATGAGAAAGAAGCTTTAAAAACTGTAAATGTCTTCAAAGGCTACACCTCCTTCCATACCACAAAACAGCTCAGTTAAACTTTGCTGAAAAGCTCCAAACATGGAACATAAAAAAGTGGAAGAAGGCTTTGTTCTCTGATGAGAAAAAATTTAACCTTGATGGTCCAGATGGCTTTCAGTGTTACTGGCACAATAAGGATATTCTACTGGAAACATTTTCTACACAACACAGTCGAGGAGGTTCCATCATGATCTGAGGTGCTTTCTCTTTCCATGGAACAATGGAGCTTCAGGTTATACAGGTGCATCAAACAGAAGCTGGCTACACTGGCATGTTGGAGAAAGCATCCTTACTGACTGAAGGCTCCCCTCTGTGTGAAAATGACTGGATCTTTTGGCAGGACAATGCTGCAATCAACAATGACCACAGGATAAAGGACTTTTTTAAGGCAAAAAACATGATTCTTTTGGACCATCCAGAGTGTTTGCCCAAACTGAACCCCACTGAAAATGTTTGGAGTGGATGACATAGGAAATTATAGAAATGGACATCAATTCCAAATAGTGCATGATCTTCGTGAAGCCATCTTCATCACATGGAATAACATTCCAGCCAGCCTTCTGCAGATGCTTATATTGACCATGCCAAACGAATGTTTGAAGTTATTAGTAACAATGGCTATGTCAATCACTACTGAGACCTCTTGTTGGGCATTTCCTACCCTGTTTAGGACTTCTTTTGAGTATAGCCTTAAACTTTTGACCAGCTAGTATTTCAGCTAATTTTATAGTGTTCACATTTTCACTATTAAATGATAAAAACGTTTTTTATTGTTATTTTCCCTTTTCTTATTTTCATCTTTCAAAGCTCCACTCAAAGCGGTTGAGTCTAAAAACGCAAAATGCATATTTTTTCTTTATGTTCATTGGTCTTAAGATTTTGGATAGCAGTGTATCAACATCATTCGAAATTTGTATATTATTCATTGAAAATGTTAGACCCCACACAACTTGAACTTTATCCCTGAGCTTACAACATACAGCACCCTCCAGCTATCTTCCATTTAACACCTTTCTCTCTCACACACAATGATCCAAGGCAATCATTCTGCCAAATAGTACAAAAATAATTAAATTACTACCTTCCTAACTTAGATGGCTCTCAAAGATAAAAGAACCCTTAACTGAACACATACTAGCGCTACAAATAAAAATGATATGCTCTAAGGTCAATGATCCATCAGCATGTTTACTTGGAATCAAGTTTAATTAGATAACCTCCATCCTAACTGTTATATAATATATAGCACAGAATCTTAAAAAGATTATTCCACAACACGATAGTTCAAATGGAGAAATAATTCTATTTAAGAACATGTTCGGGCCTAGGTTTTGAAAAAAAAATGCCAATTACCATTAATATCTAAATCATCATTAACATCTCTATAAGTGTAGAGATAAAAAAAAAATTAAACATGTAGCCCATAAAAATCCCTCACAAAATTTAAACATTGACTCAACCACTTCATGTGTTTTAAACAATCCAGAAAAAACATGTATCAATATTTAAGCCTTTCCCATTAATTTCCAGTTAGGCACTACTGTTATAACCCTTTTGTGGTTCCTTTAGACAAGTAGGTTGTCTTAATTGCTAATAAATTAATTCAACAAATATAAAAAGTACTTATTACAAATTTTCTAATATACAAAATTTGTATCTGTACATTTTAGAGATATTATCCAAGTTCATAATAATCTCGTGTTCAAAATGTAGCCTCTGCTGCACACTAAAATTTTGTATTCACACTCACATTTAATGAATAATTGTTTCATAAATTTCTTTTACTTTCTTGTTTAGTCATGTTAAATCAGTGTACAGGTTCATAACCTGTCAACATTATAAAACCAATCTAATTATTTTGAATTTGTCCATTTTGTCAAACATGTTATACATTCTGTGCATGTTAATCAGGCTTTTTAATGAGATAATTTCATGGACTTGGTTAAATAAATATTGATCTTACAAACTAGTCAACACACAGCTACTGATATACTAAAACTCACTATAAGGTTTCTTTTCACACTAATACAATTATAAAAGAATTACTTGAAATTTTATGTGTATTAAAAGGCCTCAGAATATTTTATAAAACTCTTCAAAGTACCTTACCCTCATATGTCAATACTGAGTCCCACAAAACTATCCTAGTTTGTATGAACATTCCTCACCTTTGGCCCAGTACTTCTCCACTTGGATTTTCCCATTTTATCTGTGAAAACAAGCTGTTATCATCACTCTCTCCTGTGCAAGTGAGAGCAAAGCTTTCTCCTGCTGGTCGTGTTTGAGCATTGCCCAAAGGTTGAATAGAAAGTTTCGCCTTATTTCTTAATTCACGAGCAAAACAACCTTAAAAAAAATACAAAGGTAAGATTAATGGGTCAACTACAGTTACATAACAAATTATACTTATATGAAAATGTAAAGGTAAAGAAAGCATAATTTATAAGGAATTTCACTTCCATATAGAAAATCTTTCCAGATATTCATAATTTGATAATGATCAAAAGTTTATGATCATATGAAAACATTGCAAATTTAGTTTGATCCTTTCATTTATATTTTTAGTTTAAATATTTTAATGCTTTTATACACAGGACTCATATTACGCAAGCATATCAACATAAGTTCTAAATATGAAATGTTCTGCTGACAAAAATTCAACCCACATCCCGACCTTACAAAAGTTTACAACAGATGGCAGCATGTAAAAGTGTAGGATTTTCTATTCCTACAGTATACTTTTTATCGCTTGTAGAATTTTAAAATAAAGAGTAAAGAGTTGAAATTAAGCTCATCAAAAAGCAAAGATTCATTTTAGCTCATTGATTTTGAAACTCATTTAATGGCTGGTATACTGAATGACAAATCATTCCACGACTTCTCTAAATTATTCTATCACTGAATCCATAGCATTAATAGTTATCTCAAGCTCAGTAAGAACTTACTTTCCAGTGAAAAAGGAATTTTGTATAAAGCCTACAGTGTAAAATTTAAACTTCACCATTGTGTTTCTAAGTTTGTTTATTCATTAGAATTTCCATGAAACAGTACTTGACGCCCGCAAATTAATTGCACAACTTATACGAGTACACTTACTATTTCGCGCAAAAATTAAAAAGGTTTATAATAAGTAATGCATATATTTTTGTCCATGTACCGTTTATTTTAGTACAGTACCATCATTCCTGAGATTTCTATCTCGTTAAATTACAAAGAACCTTTAATTAGTGAGCATCACATCACAATTAAACAGATAAAGTTATTAGAGCCACAAAAATATGTCTGAGTAACGATATAGTAGTGAGGACATTCAATAGTTCTCTCTTCGATGTGGCCATCTAATTACAAAGACTTGCATCTCCCCCTTCGAGTTCCAGCTAAAACAACATGCTATACGGCTTTCCAGTTACCTCGCCATTATCGGGATTGATTTCCCTCGGTAACAGCGCTTAGAAAGTAATTTGTACAAGTGCTGTAAAACAGTAATTCTTTACCCTACTGCTTATCACTCAAGGAAGATGGGTAAGATGGTTAGTACTGAGTATGACTTATTCAATACTACTGTAAGTATTCTAAACAAATCATTAAGAAAGAGAGAAGAAAGAAAGAAATGCAGAGACCCAACACAATAATGAAGCTCCTAAAAGCCACGAGTAAATGTGGGTTTAATTACATTCCACCCACCATTTCAATTGAGCGTTTAGAGACCAAACATTTTACGAGAAAGAATAAATCAAATAGGAAGTCTGTTTGCTTGTTTGTCAACCATTTTAAACTTTTTTTTCCCTCTTCACACACTTTCTCTTTTCGATATTACATCAACTGCTAAATGGTTTCCTCTATAGAAAGAATGGGAGTAAAATATTTTGAAATACCTCTCTACATATTTTTAAGGCAAATGAACCTTTCATCATAATCTAGATTTTCTACTGTTCGCAGATTTGGGTATCGAATGGATAATTTTTAATACTGAGTTAGGTATTCACGGACAGATATTCACGCTCATAATCATTCTAAATATTACTAAGTTCCCCTTTTTCAGAGAAAATAATATATTTATAATGTACGAAAGATGGAATATCGAGAACGTTCTCGGCTTTCAAACCCCAAGCGATATTGTAATAAAAAGAAGAGACTGAACTCATGTAACACACACATTAACCCTAATTTTGCTCTCCCCTTTTCCATTTAATCAATTTTACATATTTTGAAACAAGATGAACCAAAATGGGTACTGTAAGACTAGTCGTTGAGCTTCAACGTTTTAAGTAAATCATTAATTGGAGCAACTGACAAAACTACTTCTCATAAGCGAAGTGTACTAATTTTATTTCAAACCAGAAACTTCCGTGAAAAATAAGGGTACTGTGTTATGAGAACTCCCCTTTTTATTTTTAAACAGTAAAGTTTGGAAATAAACTTTATGCTGTTTTGCTTGTTAAGACGTTTTTATTGCTTAAAAATAAATAGCTCTACAGCCGATAACCTAAAACTCGAATGTTTATCTACGTTTCACTCTATTTGTGAAAGAAATATAATTAAGCAACCGATTACGTATTTTAAAATCACCAAAGGATTTAACTCGATCGTTTTAAGCTTACTTAAATATTTATGTACAAAATAACCGCCTCTCTACTATTTTTCTATCTGTTGTATCTGTTTATTCTGCTTAGTTACAACCCAGCACCTAATTGCGTTATTATAACCCAAACTGTAAAGATACTGCAAGACATTTTGGTTGCTAACATAGTGAGGGCACACATTAAGCTGGTGATTCGTTCTTCGGTATCACAACCGCTGCACACTGCAGTCGTAAGTTTCCATGACAACGACTATGAGTTAGGAGCAGTAACACAAGCGCCAAAGAGTCTGGAAGACGTCGTGAAAGAATAACACTGCAAGACTTATTCATGCCGCAGATGACTCATTGGAAGATCTACTGGAAGACGAGGTCCATGTCGCACAATGTTACTTTAAGAATTGCCCTTACAGGAAGCAAAAACCAAGGCATGCATAGTTTTATAAATGGAGTCTTACTGGTTCAAACAGACACAAAAAATTAATTCAATAATTTAGAAAAAAAAGTTTAAGGGCTTTCATTTGAAACTTAACATAAAAACCGACAGGGTGACAAAGCCTGTATTCATGACGTATCGTGGATTTCAATTACTGTTTTTATTCAGTAAGACGATACGATAATATTTTCCCTTATAATAAAAGTTGGAGGATATTACAACTACGTAAAATAATAATGTATTCAGATATGCGAAGTCGGTCATTTCTAATCAGTTCATCACGAAATCGTCAAACATTTTCCTTGACGACACTTGTGATTTCCGACTTCACAATAAACAACACACCCACAAAAATATGAGGCCTAATCTGAAAAATATATGACGAATCTGTGATATTAGCAAATAAAAAGTTTTTTTTCATATTAAGAACCATACAATTACAATTTAAAAATGATCACAAGAAGATTGTAGAATGCAATAAAATGCCTTATATTGTGTAAATAAAGATAGTCGCAGGCAAAATTTAACCGAAAACTGATATGACTTTTGAAATGTATCTAATTACGAAAGATCACATATTTTTTCTCATAGGGTGATGTTTATTTTTGGTTACGAAACTTTGCTGGATATGATAAAGAATTCATATACACATTTTAGTAATCCATCAGTTGTATTATTCTACAGTATAAAACACATACGCCCCCTCTTAGTCTTAATTGGAAACGTTTGTACTGCTCCATGCAGGAAAATAGCCTCATCCATTTTCATTTGCTTTAATATAATGTTACCTTTTAATGCATAGATATGGAAGCCTTAAATAACTTTCCATTTAGAAGTAATTTTACATTAATAAACGTGCAAATTGAACAGATGAACAATGACGAGGGTCTGGACGAGTTTAACTTCAGTATACTGATTTTAACTGTGAAAATAGTAAACGTGGTGTCTCAAGCTATACCGGTTATCTGCACAAACGTGGTCTGCTTGAAGTGATCCAGTCACGATTTAGCATGACCTATTTTCATATTCCAGTCACGAATATGCACGATTCACTTCCATTCGAACTATATCCAGGCTTTAGAAATATATACTGATATACGCTTTGAAGCGCCTCTTCAAACACCTACTCACGTTTGTATGTCATTGCTCTAAGTAACAATATATCGGTGATGCGTTAGTCGCCTTGTATACACGTGGAGTCTTTCCTCCTACCCGTCATTTATTTCAAACGATGACGTTTAAGGTAAGGTCTATAAGAAATGTTTGTACTGACCAGTAAATATATTAAACATTTAATACACAAGTCACTGAAAAAATTAACGGGCAGTATCAAAATATGATTTAATAAACCTCGTCTATTTCTTTCGGGAACAAGAGAAAACGAAGAAATCATAGGTACATTGATGATTTTATGGTATTCATTATTAACTAATACAAAAGATGGGTGAATCTATGTTCATGGAAACACACTGCTTTATCAACTCAATAACGTTATATCTCCTGCTTTACCTTCGCCATACATACACATAGTATGTATGAAGAGTTCAGTGTGTTCGTGAAACTTAATACCTAAAGCTTTCAGATATACAATGACAGGCCATATAACTATTGTATGCCTTTCAGTTTTAAAGGAAACACTAATACATAACACGAACGTAGGTAACGCTCGCTGCACATTTTTTTCGATATAAAATGAACAGTGTGTGTTGAGGTTCGCAAAGTTTTAGTTAGTAATTTGTGTGCAATGTAAAATCTGTTTGAACTGAAGAGGTAATTCCATCGAATTCAATCAAGCTGTGGCTTATTCGTGTTGTTTGGATTTCGCACGAATCTAAACAAGGATTATCTGCGCTGGTCGTCCCTAATTTGGAAGTAATACACTACGCAGTTAGCTATGCAACAACATCGAACTCTTATGCTACTGTTATCAGACCGAATAATAGGATTCAAGCATTGCTCTTATAACGCACCCATAACATGATAATGCATTTTTTTTTGTTTTTTTTTAAGTTACGAGACGCGAACCACGGAATCTCAATTCTCGAATCCGGCACGTAAACCATGCTCGGAGTCTAAGCTACGGCTTCAACAATTTTTATACTATTAACTTTCCTTTATTAAATGTACTGACCATTTTTAGCACGGCCTACATACAATCAGTTACCAGCAGTTGACGGTAAAAATTAAAATTGGGAAATGTATATATTTTTACGTACTATTTATTTTCATGGTTCCAGACTTGAAAGTTAAGGACGTATGGACTGTGTTAACTACATATATCGGTGTGGGGGTAAAAATTAGTATTAGTTGACACTTACATCACTAATTAACAATTAACATCTCTGACACTTACATGAAACATGCGAAGTTCGTATCTGTGTGAGAAAGAGGAAAAGGCATATTTGAATATGATGTTTATTATTATCTTCAACACGGTCACCATAAACAATACAATCCCTAAAACAGGGATTCCAAATTGCACAGGACGTAGAAAACGGGGTGAAACAGAAAATTTGTCTATTCGACAATCACATCGTCACCTATCCTATTTCCAGTCACACACACCCACACACATCTTGCACGTGTACAAAATGAGAAGCACGTTCATTTTAGTATACACGTTTTCCTCTGATAGGCCTTTTTTTTTATTACAGTGATTTATCTTTTACTATAATGCCAGAGCCACAGTGGCTGAGCTATCCTGCCAGGCCAGGTAAAATCTTCCTCGGTTTGGGTCGCTGACCCTACCATCACGGCGAAACATAAAACGTTGCACGAGCAACCCCATGAGTTGCTACAGTAACACGTCACCATGTTTGCTGTTTTTTTTGTTCATCTCCTTGAAACTGATTTATACAGCCTTCATATAACTTTGTTGAGCAATTCTTTTGATCAAATCACCTTACCCTGGTAATAATTTCAAAACTGAATAACCGTTAATGTTCTGTAAAACTACATAATTAGTTGTATTTATAACAATTTACTTACTGATTAGAGTTGCTACAGTAACACGTCACCATGTTTGCTATTTTTTGCACATCTCCTTGAGACTGATTTATACAGCCTTCATATAACTTTGTTGAGCAATTCTTTTGATCAAATCACCTTACCCTGGTAATAATTTATAAACTGAATAGCCGTTAATGTTTTGTAAAACTAGATAATTAGTTGTATTTACGACAATTTACTTACTGACTAGAGTGAAGACAGTCAGTAGCACCCAAACGTTAAAGGGAGGGGGTTTCGTAAAGATACATTGTCGGCTCATTAGGTCCAAAAAGGATAACTTAGATGCACGAGACGCCGTATTAAGTAATGTTACAAAGTATAAACGTTCAAGAGGGAACGAAATGATAAGCAAAGAGTATATTACCAAAACTAACATTTGGATCATAACCTTATAACAGTTTTTACCAAGTATTAATATTGTAGGCGTGTATTTTCTAAGTTTTATATATATATATATAATGAAGTTAGATAGCATCACTAAAGATAAATGATACCACCTTCACATAAACGTATTTAAAAAACTAATTTATCGTTCAAAAGTCATACGTCCCATTAAACATTAACTCACGAATAAAGGACATTATATGTGTAGTACACACCACTTCCTTTTCGTCACTACTTCCCCATTACTACCAAACCACACAAAAGAACGCATAACCGCACGCACAGGCATAGGATAATTGTGCACTAATGTGTGATTGTATCTGTACAGATTCTCATTAATTACGAAATTTATATAGATATTTTACTTTTTTATTTCATCCATGGCGCCCAGCAACAACTTATTTCTTAATACTTAAGCTTAAATATAGACTTCCCCTCCCCCAGTACTAACAGTCATTTTTAAGATTAAATAATCAGTCAAGTCTTAAATGTTTGGGAATATATATATAACTCTCGGCGACTGTACGGCTTAGGAGGAAAAAGCCGAAATAAACAAAACTGATTTGTTTATGCATCGTCGACGCCAGATTAATTCCGTATTGGACGGGGACTTCAGCCAGAGGTCTGAAAGCGGCTGGTACGAACAACATAATGAAACTTTTGGGTGTCAGTAGCACCGTTACAACACTGGTAATTAAAACTTGTACGTCTGAGGGAAAATGTATGTATCAAAAAAGCGTGCCAGTTTCTTGAAACGGAATACGGCACGTTTGTGAAATAAATTGTTTTTTCGAAAGCTCCATGAATGGCATTGCAGTAAATTGGATTTCTTTCTACTGCGTACACATCAATGAGCACATACACATTTTCTGCATCTAAACACAAGTTCCATGTATGTACACTTCTTATTCAAATAAAAATACACGAAGCAACATTTCAAACTCAGAGTAACTTAATAAAAGGGGGTGAAATAACACAATATATTGCATTTTTATATTTGCATAGTTTTGTACATTTAGAAATAGTTGTTCAATATATCCGATTATTAGTTATTCTTCATCATACTGTGGAGGTACTTACAATATGATGTACATGCAACTACAGTCGAGTCTGAAGATGTGAACAATTAAAAACATTTGTGGCTGTAGAAAAGTTTATATAAATACCGACACGAGTTTTTGTGTACAGAAATATTCCATTAGTGGAATTTAATATTTGCTTGTAAATTTGATTAGCTTGGATTCATTGGTAATTTGAATTTTTTTTCCCACGAAGCCTGTTTTTTTTTTGTTTTTTTTTCTTCCTCGTCTGATCTCCGCAATAGAAATCATAATTTTCAAATCGTATCAGCGATACTTGCTAGAAGAAAGAAACTAAATTAAGATCCGGTCTTCAATTGTAGTTATAAATAAAAGTTATTTCAACGTTCAATAATGGTTGAATCAAGAACTTAACACTCGAACTATATCATAGTTTACTCAGAAAAAAATAAAACAAATATATAACTACGCAAAGTACCAGTACTCGACTTAAGGGCTTAACAGTTTGAGCTCAGTTATTAAGAGCTTTTTCATCACATCAATAACTAAACGTGGCGGTAAAGACCAGTGTGCTGAAGTGTTACACTTCATATCAAAACTCACCCCTCTACTTATAAGTTCACTATTATCAGCTTAAAACCATTAGCACTAGAATTTTGTTTAGTTTCAAATGATCACCACTATTAACATAAAGCAATAATTCTCGAACTTTCACACCTCTGACCAAGTATTTATGTGTGATGTTTTTGAAATAGCATCATAGAGTCACAGCATCAAAGCGCACGTGCACACGGACAGAACGTGTTGTACTGCGGAGTGAATGATTTTTGCTGCAAGGCAATTTTTGAAGAGAGGGAGTTAAAGTGAATTTTGTTATTTTCCTATTCATAAGACGCTTAACGTTCCAGATTTGTTAAAAAGTCAGTTGTGTTCTTTAAGATATGAAAGCAGAGATGCTAACAAACCAAATTTAGGTTTTAAGATTGTACCTAAATTAGAAAACGTTTGAAGAAACAGTTTGGCTCCTTAACATTAAAGTTTAGCTAATAGGCTAAAAACAATATTAAAAGAATTATCAAACAGCTAATCAGGTTCATAATTGCCACATATCTGGAAAACAATAAATACAAGATAAAGTTATAAAAATCATCTTATTAATAATCCATTCACATTTAATAAGTAAAAATATGTCTTCGAATCAAAATTTCACTTACTATCTGATTTCATATAAAAATATTGTTAAAGTTTAACAATTTCGCGCAAAGTTACTTGAGAACTATTTGCTCCAGCCAACACTACTCACTGCTATCTACTGGGTCTAGTCTACTATTTTACCAGCAAAAAGCGGAATTGACAACCACATTATAAAGTCCTCACGGCTGAAAGAGTACGCATGTTTGGGGAAGGTATTCGAACTTGCAGGCTGCAGATTTCAAGCAGATCAGCCTAACTAACAGGCGATGCCAAGCCAACAAGTACGGAATGAATAAAAACTTTCCAATTTGCACATGCAAGCATATAGATTTAAATTACTAGTACCAATACCCAACAGGAAATTATGGTGCCTGGCATATGTGCTAGAGCTGGGGAGAGTCTAGCTAGATGAGTTTAGCTGATTAGACAAACCATTAAAAGTTCATTACAAGTTTTTATATCTCGGAAAAAACAAAGTCTGTTTAACAGAGAGACAAACGAGAGGAATGATTAAAAATACTAATCACAGAGTAAATATATTCACTTTTTATTAACTTGCTGATAATTAAGAAGGTAATTCAGATATATTATTATATACCTGTTCATGTAAGATGTAATACTTAAGTAGCTGTAAAATACATGGTTTAAAAGTTGTATCTATTATGACATGTTCTGTTATTTAGAAGTACTTCAGTGAAACTGCACCAAAGTCATGCATGATTCCATAAAACTTAGACTACGTCACCATCATTTCCAATTCAGTCTGGTTGGAACTAGACATCATACTAGAAGATAACACCAACAAATTAAGATTTTTTTACCACAATGTTCACAATAATATAAACAATTTTTGAATATTGTCTATTTGTAAGTTTGCCAAAAGTACATACATATGGTTCTTTCTTTTTCTTTTCAATACTGAAGCCAGAAGTAGTCTTTTTGTAGGCTCACTTTATGTCTGTAATACCCAAAGGGTATTTGACGTCCTTTTAGCTTCTTTACGCTAGTTGTTAAAAGGCCACCCTTTTATCGATTGTGAAAGAATATCCTATTAGCCATTGTAACGAAATCAACACATCAAGGATTCCTAGAAATTATTAGACTATTTCGTGTGACTTTACTCTGAGCTGTAACAATTATTAACATGACCGAATGTTAGTTGTGTAAATATACACTAGCAAACAATCTAATACACAATATCCTCCATCAGAGATTTACATGCACGTGAATCTTTGTCTCGCATCAAAAAGAAAGCTAAAAGAAATTTTAAAAAATCGTTTTTGAAACTTTTTTTCTAATTGCTCTTTTTATTTATGTCAGTACAAGGTTTTATAATTCCACACTAACAAAACGACAGCGTTTAAATTTTCCCTTGTATGGATTACCAGTCTCAAGTAAGTCCAAAATAGTGGTAAAACGATATGTTATCGAGTCTACAATAAAAAGGTTTCTCTATGTTGCAGTTTGACTTTGTACACAAGCAATATTACCAACTTCAATCGGCGAAGTCATTGGGTCGGAGGAAAAAAGTTGAAAGGCCAAGGATAGTCTCGTGCGTACAAGTACATGCACGAGCGCCAAGGGCAAATTATCCCCCTCCCACCAAATCAGTAACGTGGGTATAGAAGCAATGAAACAAGCGTATGATTCTCGGAGTGAAATATTACTGGTTAATATCGGGTAAATGTTTACGGAGATACGGAACGGCGCCCACGAAAGGGAAATAGATTATTATGAGAGCTGCGATTTCATCTTTGTTATACGTATGTATGTTGGGAGGGGAGAAGGGGAAATAATACTTAGAAAAATGTAAATGTTGGTATGTTGGTGGAGTATCTGGAATATTACGTTTAATAAAGTGGACACCTCCTGCAGGATTAAAATTAATGCAAGACAGGTAAGAAGGACATGAGGCGTGTGTTCGACATTTCGAAAATATATCCTATTTACTTGTGTTTGATGAAAATTAGATCACCATATTTTACTCATGAAATTCTATTAGCTATAGTTTCCGTTAAAAATAATAATGGGTATGAGAAAATGGGATGCTCATATTATCGATACCAGAGAAATTTGTGTAGCGTCGTATTTCCTTTTAATATTTGCACTAGGCACTTATTTCAGCTATATTAACAGAAACAAAATGTAAGCCTAAGTCTACACACTGGGTTAACAAACATCAACCGATCGCTGAAGGATAAACAAGTCACGCCTTATTTCGAACGTGCAGTTTTAAAAGTTACTTACCATCTATGCAGTAAATAATTCGAAGACATTTAGATGTGTATTTTAACATAACAAGCTACTTATTCTCTGTTCACCACAGTAACCGAACCTCGAATTTCAGTGTTACAATTCGTTAAACTATTCGAAAATATTAAATGGTAACAATATTATTACTATTAGCAAATTAAGTCATTATTTTCACAGAAACAAACGCACTAATGAATTAAAAGCATTTTGAATATTAGCGATACAAACACGATCACATATTTTAATGCGAGTACAACATTCTTGCATGGGAAGGTGTATACGGCACTTGACTCGAAATCCGATGGTCCCAGGTTCAAATCCCCGTCATACGTCAATTCAGCCATGGGGGCGTAATAATGTTACGGTCAATCCCTCTATTCATTGGTAAAAGAGCAACTCAAGAGTTGGCAGTGGGTAGTGATGACTAGCTGCCTTCCTCTAATCTGACACTGCTTAATTGGGGACAGCTAGCGCAGACAGTCCTTGTGTAGCTTTGCGCGAAATTCAAAAGTAGACAAACAAGTTTATAACAATGTTTGTTTCATCTCTTTCTAACAAGTCAGTACAACATCAATATTAACGATACTGCCCAACTACTATGACAGGTGTTCAATAAATTTACTTTTCTATTTTCTGATTCATTTGTAAGTGTTCTGCTAAGTTCCAAATATCATAACATGTTACTTAAATCTCAAAGATGGAATCGCTTTTTAACCAAGCTTTTATACCCACTTCTTACGAACAAAAGTAGTATTGTTAAAACGAATATATATGTATATTTGTATACTGCCAAGTCATAAATACCCTTTTAATTAGAGAAGACTAAGTTAAACGCTAATGATCTAGTTTAATTATCCAAATGCGATAGCAATGAAACCCCCTGCCCCATGAATCACACAACATAGCAATTGATATCGTGGAGCATGTGTCACGTCTTTCTTGAAACGTATAACATAATTCTGAACAGAAAAAAAAGTCACTGATTTCACGTTTTACGTCCATCAAGAAACACAGTTATGATTGCACGTGCGTATTTACTTCTCTCTCTGTGTTTGATAATATATTACAACACATGCGTAATTATCCAAGTCAAAGATCATATCAGTTCACTAATTTTATCTTAATCTCACGACAATTCTTATGCAAATAAGCATTATGGGTGTTTTCCAGTGGTCAGTCGTTACGCAAGTACACTTGTGATTGTTTATAAGTATCCCCCCCCAAAAAAAAACGAAAAAAAAAAAAAAAAGAGTTCATAGCAATGAAAGGCCGATAATATTTTAACGGCAGTCTTATACTTAAATACAATCTCTTGAATTATGTCGTTTTGCATTACACTGCCATATAGCTCTTCTTGTTATTTGATCGTATAACTGCATTGCAATGTGCTCTGCAAATCTCATATAACAAATCACTTTATATATTAATTTTATTTTTACTAGTATACTCCAGTAGTATTGAAAATGACATGAAAACTAACATTTTTACTCTAAGTGTAAATCACAACCATTTGTATATAATTTCTAGTTGTCCCTAATCACCTACCTGAGGTTACGGTTGGATGGCTTCACCTGCCAGAAAATAAGCTGATTAGACTTTTTCGGGTTTAGCTGTTTTCGATAAAAAAAATAACAAGCATTTCCTCACTACGGACTGGCCCGGCAAGGCCAGATGGTCAAGGCACTCGATTCGTAATCCGAGGGCTGCGGGTACGAATTCAGTCACACTAAACAAGCTCGCCCTTTCAACTGTGGGGGCGTTATAAGTCACAGTCAATCCTACCATTTGTTGATAAAAGAATAACCCAAGAGTTGGCAGTGATTGGTGATGTCTGGATGCCTTCCCTCTAGTCTTACACTGTTAAATAAGGGACGGCTAGTACAGATAGCCCTCGTGTAGCTTTGCTTGAAATTCAACCCAAACTACCGAGTTTTTTGTTTTTTGTAAACCAGGTAACGCCCTGTGAGAAACTTCTTATCCTTATCTCCCCATGTTTCACGCGAGTGAGATAAAAGTCTGTGAAATTCCATGCACTGATCGAAAGTACGAAGAAAAAAAGAATTGCATTTAAAACATATTTCATACTTTTTTTACAATCACTAAAAGAAGATTTTTTCACACGAACCTATTACGAATTAACTTCAAATAATATAAATGAAGCGTGTTTAACAAAATGGGCTGGATATGATCTTAACTTTACATGACTTTTTTATCTCCTTTATAAATTTAGAATATACATTAACTCATTTCTGCTTACTATATAATGCTAATTTAGGAGTAACATTAAGAGTTTCTGTTCAGAACACGTCTTTCCCGTTTCGTAAATGGTTTGGCTTAATAATTATTCACATGTCTATGACCACTTAACATTTTTGATGATAAGGCAAATTATGAGACCACAAACATCATACCTATTACGATGCCCAACAAAAACACGGAAAGCTAAAACATTTTTATAATATATAAAAAGTATCTCAACATTACAGCAATAAATGCAGATATAAAAAGTTGAATTTATGCTTGACGGAAGTGATCATTACAACTATGGCATACACAGATGAAAGTAGCCCAGAGGAAAAAAAGTATTTTTTTAGTATATCGAAATAAAATATTTAAAGGAAATAGCATCTGGAAGCTAACAAGATACTCTTAGTTATAAAGGCATACCACTAAATTACAAGACATTTTCTTCCAACACCGTCTTTTTAATGGTTTTCGATCAAGGTGATAGAAAGCTCAGATGAAATTTAAAAATACAAAAGGACCAGTGAAATATCATGACATCAAAACAGACAGAATAACTCCCTCCTGCTTAGTACTATATACTGCAGTTTGGGTTCAAATGGAATCGATATTCCAAATAATAAAGCTGTCTGGAACGATTAACCAAAACCACCCATAATTTATAGCACTGTTGTATGAACAAAATAGCGTCTTAAAAATCTGCGTCAATGTTACGTATTTATACAGCACCTGCTTCGGTCTACACCGTCCCATGATTATCGTATGTTCTTAGCTTTGACTCCAGCCACCAACCAACGATTATTGATCTCACAGGCTACGTGAGCCTTGAGCAGCCATGCTAAGCATTGGCCTTGCAACAAGAACAATCAAATGTGAGTGAGGACAAAGAGCAAAATGGTCCGGAAAACATTTTATATTATCTTGCACACGAGTGTCAAAATACTACAGTTGTGGCAAGAATGTTTGGACTATAACCCACACGTATCCTCACACATCGGTAATTACACCAAACCTTTGTTTGAAAAGTCTTCAGTTACAACCAACGGCTTCCCTCCTCTATTCACTTCCCAGCACTCCCACAAGTACGTGTACACAGTTCTAGCGATTCGAGAACATTAAGAAGGATAGAATCGATACGGTCTGAATTATATACACCGAGTTCTTTGGATGGTATACAACGTTCTCATACTTGTTTTTCCTTGTATTACCCTCTGTAGTACAGAACCGGATAAAGTTGTCTCGGTATATAATGAGGATCTGCCCCTGTCCTGTTTTTATAACAATCACAACAAAAAGCTCTCCTATTGTGCTTGAATGCAAGCGTAACATTTTGATAACCTGCGATTAAACTTCAAAGTTGAACAGATTACTTTCCGTTCGGTATTTTCAGCATAAGGGATTTTTGACTTTACTGTATTGAAAAAAACTCCCATCATACGTAGCTCTTATTAACGTTCAAAACAGAAAACAGGAGATATTATCTTCACCTCTATATACAAACAGTCACAATGCATGTTTATTCATCCCATAATAGTTAGTTTCCGAGTCTAACGCAGAAGTATACAACTAAAGATACAATTGTCGAAAATCCTAATTTAAATAAAACTGTTCTAAAACACCAGATTTTGCACACCGACATTTGTTAATAAGTATGTGAAATAGTTCTTTACAGGTGTTACACTGGCAATATCATATACATATTTAAATAGGCATGAAGTTAATAAATGTATTATAAACCACAATTTTATAGCTTCAACTGCACGTGTCCACGTACGTGTTTATTTCGGGTTTACCGCTGCCTTTTTATTGCATAAAAAGTCTTCTTTTAATACTTGATAAAAAAAAAATTAAAATAGCTTCATTACTGTGGTAATAAAATTTTATTTTAACACTTCCCATCAGTTAAACGACATAATCCAAATACTCTGTGATTGCTCCGTTTACAAATTTCCTTTAGATAACAGGTTTCGCACACTTGAGAAACTTATTTCTCTGGACTTTAAAACAATCGGTGAACTCAAAAGTAAAAAAAAAACAAAAACCCTAAAGACGTCGTCAAGAGAATTATTCTTTATTTCAGTATACTACAGAGTAATCACACTGCTCTGCCAACATTAGATATTTAGAAATCTTCTTTGTTTTTTGCACTTCGCCTGGTTAAATATTTGAGACCCAATCTTAATGCTGGAGTTTTCCTAGCGTGCAACTGGTCACAAGTTGTGCGCCAGCAAAAATATTTGTACAGTTGAAAATTCACCACAAGTTACTTGGAGTGGATAAATAAATTAAAAACAATGACAATTAAAATCATACAATTTCGTTCTAGAGTTGATAAATAAACGTATTTACTAGCGTTAATATAGCGTTATGTATAAAAAATAGAGGCTAAAATACTACGGTTCAGTTGAAAGAAAATCTTCAGGAAAAAGCTCTGTTTAACATTTTTTTCATAATTTTTAGGGTGCTACAAATCTGTGGTTATAAAGTTACATGAAGTTTTTTACACTAGTAAATTAAATCTGCATCAAGAAGTATGCAGAACAATTTTGTAAACATGATGCGCCCGGTAGTTCAGGTTTTATAAAACGTCTTGTTATCAATCATTCCTGGTGCGAGATGACAACGTGTCTTGACCAAGCTCTTTTTCCCTCTGAAAAATAACATTTTGCAAGGCGGTGAGAACTAAACTCAGATGTCTAATAATTTTAGGTTTAATATTCCTTTCTCTTTATCTTGTCGCCGCAATGCAAAGTCATTTTGGTGTATAATGTTTGAGTACAATGTTACACGCCTCCATTTTAACGCATAACTGCTACCAACTCGCAATATATCTACAATTTATTATTATTATTATTTGTTACTACAAAGTCCCTAAATCGCGTTTCGCGTAACCTAGTATTGCTTTTATTATTTTACTTTATCTCGTAATATAGGTTGGTGATTTTAATGAAATGTGCGTCAATGGAAAGGGTATAGTGGACACAATCCAGAACAAGTTTCGCCCTCAGCAGCTTCATTTAGGGGTAAAATTTACCTAAAATTCAATTTAGGTAAAACGCTGTTTTACTTTAAGAATGAGAGAACGCATGTTGAAAGTTCTCTGTCATAGTTTATGACACATTCTGTTCCGTATCCAAACTTATCTCAATAAAACAACATTCACCGTGTCTGTGGTGAAATTTATTTTCCATTTGTTACTTTTCAAGATATTGTAATCTGAAACATTTTCTTTATAAGTACCCTGAACATAACTACCAAACATACATACGTACACAACAAGTCTCAGTACGTGATATATATTAATACCTATACAAAGAAGTCTGAACGTACTTTCACACTAACATTTTCTCTAATTCTGTGTACCACATACGAGATGGCATGCGATTCCTAAGAAAGGACACGAATCGTGTATGAAAGCGTAGCAAGCTAATTAGAAAAACGATATATGCACGCTAAGATAATAATACAAATGGAAGGTATGGGTAACTGAATTTCAAGGCTTTGAGACTATAATTAACTAATGTTGGTTCGTAACAAGGAAAGCAATCAGACTGCTGTTGACGAGAGTTCAGGGTCAATACTATTTTAATTCTTTACAGTAGGGTTGCAGACAGCTTAGTTGCTTTGCGCTAAAAAAACTTCAAACCAAACAACGCACCTTACAGTTGGAAATTTTGCAGAAACCTACCACCGTAACATCAGTAACCATTTCACAAAATGAGTAAAGTGTGTTATGCCGTTTTAGCTGCAAGATAACAGTATTACAGGCTTCTTTCTGCGTTGCCAAAGAATGAGTTGTGTTTATCTCTTTAAGCGATATCATTACAACGTTGTACTGTATGAGCCATATCACTAAATGGTGAATAAATTTGTTTGTGGTCTGTCGATTTATGTGACATGTCAAATCACATGGGAGAATAATGTTCAGGTGTCTGACAAAAATATAACATTTAAAGATCGATACTCTAAACATAATTATATTCCGAAAACACTGTAGTGATAAAATAATATTCCTATGTCGGTAATTGCGTTAAATTTATCTACTCGAATAATTAAAGATTGTAGTTGCGAAGTATCATCACACAATAGTTGTTCTGAAAGTTAATAACATATAATAAACTCACGTGATAAATATAAACAATGTCATACAAAAAAGTACAACTCTTATAAACACATACATACATTATAGCTCGACTTACAACAAAAGTATAAATTATAAGATCTGAATATTGTGTATAATCAGTACGCCAGTGCCATGTGGTAAGTATCCTAGTATCATTTAATTTGTTCATCACTTGTTGAAACTTAACAATATGGGTTGTTCACACAGGAGGGATCAAACTTGGAATTAGTGTTGTGAAAGGTCCTTAGCTTACCGTCAATAAAAAAAAATCGCTCGTTTGTATTAGAACATAGTCGCTTTGGACTATCTTTTGTGTCAATTGCAGAGAATCGAACCCAAGATTTTAGCGTTGTAAGTTTGTAAACTTACTGCTATGGAGTAAAGATAAAATACATATATAAAAGCATAAACTTTTGACTGGCTGATGTAAATGTTTTCATTTTGTTTTACCCAATTATTCCATTTAATGATTAAAGTACGAGGGACTTTTTTGCATTATATACATACTGTATACAACACGTGCATTATAAAGAATGAAGAATTATGTTATTACGGCAAACATTACAGAGGCAAGTTACGTGTTGACTATCTCGCAAGTGAAGAAATCAATATACAAGTATTTAGTTAAATTTTAGTTTTACACTTAGTGTTTTAACGACACAAACTAATCGTTCTTAATATAGAGTAAAGGAATAAAGTGTAATGTCTTTCTAGCCCACGCTATGAGCATGCCATAATTTTAACAAACTTACGTTAAGCACGTGAACCAACTCTAGTACACCGAGTTACTAAGTATAACTAAAAACAAACACACAAGAGACAAGTTAACAAGTGCCATAAACCTCTATTTTAACTTCCTTAAAACAATGTTGTATTAGAGCAAGTATACTATCATACAATTTTATGATGTATGATGCATTTTCGAACGAAGTGTACAAAATTCAACCCCTTTAAAATTACTTCGAGCCTGCACCTATTATTCCATAAGATAAAATTAAAAAATAAATATTTAGATTGCCTTGGATACGGAGATGCGTCGTGTGGTTAAAAAAAACAAACAATGTAACTTTGGAAAGATTGAGTTTGTCCTTATATAATTGTTCTATTATTTTAATATCACTAAATAACGATAAGAAACCGGAAAAGGAATTCCACAGGATACTTAAGAAAAGCCTGTTCGTGTGTCTATACGCGATGATCGTTACTAGATAGAACAGTGGGTGACCTGAAACAAAGAAATACTTATCAGCAGGGCTACCTGATTTTCCAGCGCGCCTGGCTGACCCACGCATACATAAGGAATATTTTACGCCCTCCTCTTCAATACAGTTATTAGCCTTACATGCTTCTTTTTCATGCAAAGAATTAGACAGTCATCTTATTGACGCCCCGGAGGACCAGGAAGTGTGAGCTGCGCACTCACGTGACCTAATAAAACAAACACAATACAACACCAATCATATCACCGTTATAACAAAGAGCTGAAATGTTTAGTTCTTCATCTACGTCACACAAAAATGGTGTATGAAGTTAAAAAGAACCGAAACCTCACCTTAACAATGACTCACAAGAACATAATATGAACTTCTGGACAAAGCACCACCGTTCACTAATATATTTAGGACTTACTAAGTAAAACTATATTGACAAAATCGTTCCAATTTAAAATAATTTCACTTTAAGTTAACGCTAAGTGTTCTACGCTTTAAAAAATCGCAACTCGTACTACCAACAAGACAAAGAGGAAAATTATTCGCTTCATTTTCGGTTTCTTTTCCAATTAATTACATAAAATAAAAACTTCAGTCCTTCAAAAAATGTCTAAATAAATAACACACACACAGTGTAGTAGAATGTTAACAGACAAAAACAGGATAAGTTAAACTCAATTGGGATTGGATGGTTATATTCAAGTTGCTAAATGTTAATTCTTGCCTTACTATTATATAAGGATGATGCAAATGCCATCCAAACATTTATATACTTTTCTTGAAATTTGTTTTTTTTTAATGCAGTGTTTCTATAGAAACAAGAAAATTGTTGTTATAATGAAGTTTTAAATAAAATAAGATTCCAATTCTAACATTTATTGTTTATTATTGGCTTGTTCTGGTTTCACACCGTACTTAAGCTTTTCAAAGGAAAACCAAACTGTCTGTAGATAGTTAACTTCAAGGGGTAATGATAACATCGAATACACAAGAATTACGATGTTTTTAAAAAATTAATACTAGTTGATTATACTTATAAAAGCGGATACTCCGTTTGAAACTAAGTCACACCAGTAAAATTGGTTGACATAATTATGGTTTTTGAGTTATGTAATAAAAAATGAAACAGAAGAAAGAATGAAAAGAAATCCAAACCATTTGTTATAATGTTTACATACACATCCAGAAATTATGACTCGGTCATTATAAAGATGACCGAAGAAGGTCGAAACGTTGTTCGCTCTTCTATTTGAAGTGTTTTCTGAGCCCAAAAGAGCCGTTTTTTGCATATAACATTATAAAGTTGGTTGGTTTGGTGTTTTATCGCGCAAAGCACCTAGGCTCTCTGCGTCAAATACTTGGTAAAAATCAAAGTAAAATTACTGAAATTCATAAAAGGAAAATAAGGTAAAACAAAGTTTAAATATTTGAATTAAATACATAAATATCATAAATCTAATTATTACATCTAGTCAACAGCGATAAGAGAAAAACTACAGTAATGTAAGTGATAAAAGACTTTCTGTAGTATAATTGTAATTCCCACAACTGGCCAGGATGACTAACGAGTAAGTTCAAAAATCAGCATTAGTTACCTGAAATTGGCCTTTCCAGTCCAGGTTTTGAGTTATTTGACATTACGGCTATTTTCTATTTTCAAATCGAACTAGATGTACTTTGATTCTTAATAGCGAATCACATTAAAAAGGTCTAATGTATAAATTAGACAACTTAAATAGCATTAAAAAGATGAATGGCCTTTAAAAACTAAAAACATTTTTAAGTGGACAGTGTCACCATTGTCAATAACACTGTTTAACGTTACGGATAAACCATGTGACAGAACATGTTTAAAATGGTGTCGTTGTTGAGAGTCATAACGACAGCAAGACAATAAAATGTGGCTTATTGTGACCTGAGTGTTATATGGATAACATATTGGTGTATCAGTCCCAAATAAAAGAAAACGATAAGATGAAAAAAACAACAACTGTGATCAATGCGTAGTCTAGTTAGAACAACTTCCTCTTTCCGATTCTTACGGAAGAAAGATGGCCAAAGTCCAACAGAAAATTGTATCTAGAAAAACTTGTTTTCACGTTGCTCACTCCAAGTCGACTGCCAACTGGCACAGAGCCGAGCCTTGAATACAGGATCGTATTCCATGTATGGAACAGGCACAGCAGTGATAGTGCCAGAGCAGACAGATTTAGCTGTGGTGTCGGCGAGTTTGTTCCTGCTAATACCAACGTGGACTGGTATTCAGGATAGAAGCAGATGTGAAAAAGAAATGGGCCAGTCGGTTTTGAATATTGGCGAGAACTGGGTGTGAACTAACGTGAAGCGATTCAGTATAAATAGAGCAGTTTAAGTATTGCTTAGCTTCTATGTGGTCCAGGGCAAGAGAAATGGCATACAGTTCAGCAGTGAAAAGAAAAGCTGTAGAGGGGATTCTGCGCACAACCACAACCATCGAACCACAACAAACCATGACAAAGCCCACACAGTCATTTGATTTCGAACCATCTGTATAAATAGGAATGGAAGGATGGTTTGAAAGATGTTCAGCAAATAATAGACAGTATTTCAAATCGGAAGTGTCTGCTTTTCTCAAATTACTTAAAGATAGGTCACATTTGGGGGCTGAAAGAAGCTATGGTGGGATGGACTGACCAGTGAATACAGCAATGTTATCCAAGGACAGACCAAATTCATTCAACTGCGCCTGGATACGAAGACCAAAAGGAGGAATCACCTCGCATCTATTCTGAAAAAGGATGACCCACCAAGGAAGGAAAACACAACCCTAGGTGGGATGATTTGGTAAGGAACGAAGTTTCGAACCATACAGTAAAGACAGTTGCAAAAGGCGGAGGTGCAAATAAGCTTCACGAGACTGTGTATAAGCTCTGAACAGAGGAAATGCAAAAAGGCCCAGTGCAAAGCCGACATACCTGATGATGAACAGGGTCCAGCATCTTTAACGCCAAGGGTCTGGCAGAACCATAGACTAGTGATCCATAGTGAAGCTTTAATCGATAAAGAGCACGATATATCTTTAGCACAGAACATCGATCCACTCACCAAGTAGTGAAAGAGTGGACACGGAGGATGTTCAATGCTCTTGTACATTTGACCCGTAGCTGCTTGATGTGTGGTATAAAGGTCAGCTTACGGTCAAAGATAAGCCCCAAGAACTTTGCCTTAGGGACAACAGGTAGCACAACATCATCGATACGGAGTTCAGGATTAGGACGAATATCTCGTTGACGGTAAAAATGCATGCAAACGGTTTTAGAGAGAGGTTAAAGCCGTTTGCTGTGGTCCATTTCAGTAAATGATTGAGGGCAGTCTGTAGCTGCTGTTCAATATACCTCATGTTTGACGACTAACATAAGATGTAAAAGTTTTCGACAAAAAGTGCATTTGCAACAGTAAGATGAAGTTGTTCAGTGATGGCATTAATCTTTATAATGAAAAGTGTGATACTCAAAATACAGCCCTGAGGGACCCCAAATTTCTGTAGAAAAGAACGGGAAAGTGTCGAACCTACACAAATTCGAAATCGCCTGTCCAATAGCATTTTTTTAATAAAAATTGGCAAATGCTCAAGTAACGCATATAAATAGTTTCGCAAAATGCCATACTTCCATGTTGTATCATCAGCTTTCTGAATATGAAAGAATATTGATACAAGATGTTATCATTTGAAAAAGGCTTCTCTGATTGACGTTTCAAGTCGAATCAGGTGGTCCATGATGGAGTGCTGTCGTCGGAACCCACACTGAGTTGGCGAGAGGACGTTTTTTTGTTTCGATGAACCAAACAAAACGATCATTAACCATCCTCTCTGAGGTCTTACAGAGACAGCTCATCAAAGCAATTAAACGGTAGTTTGAAAGAATATTGGGATCCTTCCCAGGTGTGGAGAGAGGCAGGACAATAGCCTGGTTATAGACATCAGGAAAAACATTCTCCTACCAAATCTGGTTAAAAACAACCAGAAGGATAGCAGGAGAAGCAGGAGATACATTTCATAATGTGCACCAAGATGTCTGCGCGTGATCGAACCGCTGGCAATTAAAACATTTAAGAGGGTTTGGAATATATGGCCGTAACTTGCAATTAAAATAACCTTTCTTGATGGTGGCAGGTTGACGCAGTGAGGTAACTGTCAGAGTGAAGGCATTGGTCGGCATCATGATTCCATCTTTGCGAGTTGAGATTCATCTCACTGCAGAAACCCCTTGAGTGGAGAAACCAGCGTGAATCTCCGACACGGAGATGTTTTTCAAATCCTTCTCAACAATAACTCATAGTGACGAATTCAAAGTAGAATGGGGCGTAACCTCAATAGGTATATCCCCAATAGCCTTTGAATGCAAGATGAGTTCACTATGTTGAGATGTGAATGTTTCCACCAATGGGGCATCTGCCCTGAAGGTTTGTCTGCAAGATAATGTAATACAAGAAAATGAAGTACAGGTGTTACAGATGTTGAAAACTGCTGCTCAGAATCATCAAGATATAGTCGTTTACTTGTGGACTGTTTTTCATTGTTTTATTTAAGTTTTTATTTGGAGGATCCATAATAAAAAATAATATTTCGGAACTCACTGACCCCACCCACCACGAAGCTCTACGAAGGGACGCCCTACAATGCCAAATAAAAACACTGCAGCAACGCCAGGGTTTTGTGAGCACTATACCCAAACACCAGCATCAGATACAATGTCCACAACACCAGTTGAGAACATCCAACACTAGTACTTGGTACATTTTATATATCCGCTGTACACATCCATACACTAACATCTGAGTGTGTACACGATTATTATGACTCCTATTTAAAGGAGTTTTTTTTTTATTTGGTTATATAAATAACTAAACGGAAATCAAAGTTTACGTTTAAAGTTTATACCCATACATTTTACATTTATTATGGAACAAGTTATGAGACTGTGGATAATCTAAAATGACATTTCCTGAAACATACTCGTAAAGATGCTCACATTTACTAGACTTGGGGCTTAAATCATTTTAAAATTTGCTTGTTTTTAAAAAGATCACAACCAATTTTTTTTAAAAAAGAAAAAGTGACAGAATATGAAGTATATCTATTTAGTAATACAATTGAACAATACTTCTTGATTTTATTATTCTATTAACTAAATAATCGCATGAAATAACCCTTCAATATTATAAATGTATTTCTCAATTATTTGAGGATTTGGAACGGTACATGTTGGACATGACGCTAGCTCTAGAGAGTAGAATGGTTCTATTCCTGACAACTTTGAACCAAATTTCAACAGTCAGTCCTTTATCAATTATATGTGTTTTAAAGAGTTCATAAAATGATGAAGCGTATACACCAGAAAAAGACGTAGAAAAACGTAGTAAAAACCTTGCTTTGATAAAATCATAAGCTAATTTTAATAGTTAATATTCAATAACACACGTGTATATCTTGACGAAAATTACCATAAACGTGATTACCTTTTTATGCTGATTATACAGTAGATTAACCGACGTACAACTCTGTTATTAATAACAAAGGGGGTACTCTCTATATGGTAACGGTACAAAGATAGATGCCTACACTGTGACAGCGGCTTTCTTACACCAACAATGGTGTTTGCTGCTATGGTACCGGTTATGCAATACTATTGTGAAACGCAATTTACGCTGTAGGGGGTCAATGATGTCCCCCTCCTCTTTACATGCTTTTCAAAATATATCGACCGTGCTTAAACGACAATTCTAAGGTCTCGTTTAACTAGCCCAAAGGCACAGAAGTCAGTGGGAGTTATCTAAGATTGGTATAGTAGGAATTCACGCTTGTACTTCGCGTTTTCGGAAGAAACTGGAAGGTTGGCTTGGATGTGTGGTCGTATGGTTTTCTTGATAGAGACATTTTTATTGACGTTTATTCCAAATAAATGACTTTTTTTTTGGTGGAGTATTGATGTCAGATATTTTGCTTAATAATATGCAAAATTCGCTTTAGCTTTCAACTTACCATTTAACCATTATAGTTGTAACTTGAAATTGTCGAAAGAATCCTCAAGAAAAATCTCTCGCGACACGTTCTGTACAATTTCTTAGCTGGTGAATTGCTGGCAGAACGATAACAAATTGTCCATACTTTTGTAGACACTGCACCAGACTATGGTTCGTTCAATGTGACTACATTCTTTCATCTGCCATATGGCAGCTGCTACTCGTATGGTTTTCGACAGTTGCTCTTCCGTCCGGCTTTGTATACTGGGAGAAGTTTATAAATCCGTGTGAATGATCTTGTTTACAGTTCCATGGAGGATTTCGACTTTAGCCGCAACGTGTTGTTGATTTACTTCCGGTGACAAGTTACTTTACTTTCTTCACTACCTCAAATGTAGCGGTTGATGGCGGATCATAGAGTATCATATTCCCAATTTACATAACACTCGTACATGTCTCCTTGTTTTATTGATACGGCTCAACACCAAAAATATTTCTTTTTCAGAAACCTAAAAAATACGTGCCTTTCATGTTTATATAATCACAGAATAGAAGAATCTTGCGTCTGAAAGTCCTGTAATGCAAATTTCATATAAGGGGTCAATTTCAGGCACCATTTGCACTTATTAACCACTACACTTCAAACTAAATTGCAACAAAGGATCTAGGTTGGATTTTAACCTGTGAGGTCACAGAGCACAGCAATGAAAAAGAAAAGGTATTTGGATATGAAATTGTGAACTACCCTCTGTGATCCCACTATTATGGTTATTCGTTCATTTATTCATCATTACATGGTGTCATAGTACAAGATATTACGTTCTAAAACATTGCAACAAAAATACTTAATCTTAACATGGTATAGAGTAATTTTAAAATAATAAAACTGTAAGGAATAGCTGATTTTACGTGCTGTATAATGAATATTTCAATTTATCTGAAGTCCATTGACCAAAATAGTTACGGTTGAATAAAACATGACGTCTGAAGCACAAGAGGTTAAGTTTTAACCAATTTTAATATACAAATCGATTGCATATTGAGGTTCAACCACAAACGATGAAGTCAACTGTGATGACACGTTCATGAATACCGCACAAATCAGACTGTTAGTCAAAGGTGATGTCACACCAACGGATGTGACAAACTAAAAGCTATCAGAGAACTATGACGTCTCATTCATGACTGCAGCAAAAACAGGAATTACGATCCCCTTTGGCTAGAGTGACGTGTATATTTAGTGTCAAAATAACTGTGAGCTATTATTAAGCAGCATGTATTCCGTTATAAGTTGCTGTAATTACTTATTGAAAGTTTGACCTACAAACATGGGCGTGTATTGCAGCTATCTGAATTGACGTTTCGTTTAAGTAACCACCGTTTCTTCATCACTTTGTCTGTAATTCTTTATCATAGTAACGAGACTATTTCAAACTTTCTGTTTGTTCAACATAAGAATTTCACTACTTAACTTAATAAGTTATCTATCTAACCACTGAATAATGTTCTCCTTCAATTCGCATATAACCATAATGAAACCATTTATAGCTCTCTGCACTGTTAAGCGCACGAGAACTTTCACAAATTTCTGAGTAACTAAGATAGTTAAAGTTGCATACAGAGCAATAATTACCTGAGGACGTTCTTTAAGTTGAACTAGTTATCACATGAAATCAATATTAAAGGTCTTGTGACTAAATTATGTGAAAAAAATGAATCAAAACTAAGAAAATAGTATTAACATCGTTTTGTTTGATGTTAAAAACTTTAAAGTCAGAAATAACAGTTCAGCTCTACATATTTTAATTATTATAGGGAACACAAATCTAATTATACGCCGAATGAAATAAGCTGTTGTACATTCTAAAGGAGCGAACTGTTAAAAATTAGTGTTCTGCTGAAGTGTTTGCGAAAAGTGTTCAGAAAAATCATATTTTAGTTTTTTTTAAAGAAAACTTTTATGTTTTATGTATCTAATAAATTTGAGAGTCATCTGTCAATCCTGAAAAATTTCAGTTGAGTCTCTTCACAACACAGGATCATTTAATCATTTGTCGCCCAACTCGCAAAGTCACGTGACACTCGAAGTGTAAACATCTTCAACACGGTGAAGTATTTCAAACCATTTACTCGTCACTTATTATCTGTTACACAGTACGTTGGTATGTCTATCTAGTTACTTTAGGTCAACAAGCGTTTTCTTTATCCACAACATTAGATCTTTCTTACATAATGAAAATAATTGTCATTCACAGCCAGAAATACTTAATACTAAACTATCAATATACTTTTATACATTAACTAACCAAATGATATTTCATTGTTTGGAATACATAAAAACACAACCGAATTTCACTAAGTGTTTCATTGAAGTTCGCATAAAATACTCCCATTATATTGAGGAGTTCAAAGACCCCCAAATGTACCTATCGAGCTCCTCTATTATCCCCAGTTGCTCTCATATCTACATTGTGGGGGGTTCATAAGCGAGAAAGAAAAAAAAGAAAAGCACGTCAGGATGCCTGACTATGTTGTACCAAATTTGGTTCCGCTAGCTCGTAAGTGGGGGAAGGGGGTATGAACATATTTCAAAAATGATGATCCCAGGGGGTGGCAAAAACAACTTCCGATGCCGTATTCAGGTTCAGTAACCCTGCAAACCTACTCCTAAACCCCCATCATGACTTAAGTAAATCTCCAGAAGCGTTTTAGTTCCCTTTGATATTGTAAATAAATAAAAGTAGGAGACAACAATTGTTTGTTTTGTTTTTTAATTTCGCGCAAAGCTACACGAGAGCTACCTGTCCCTAATTTTGCAATGTAAGGCTAGAGGGAAGGCAGCTAGTCATCATCACCCACCGCCAACTCTTGGGCTACTCTTCTACCATCGAATAGTGGGATTGACGGTAATATTATAACGCTCCCATGGATGAAAGGTGAGCATGTTTGGTACGACAGTGAATCGAACCCGCGACCCTCGAATCGAACCTTAACCCTTAACATGCCGGGCCAGGGGACAACGCCATATATATAAGTTCACTCCACAGAAACCCAAATCCGCTTGTCAAGTTTCACTCTGTTCGCTTGAAAACTGTAGAAGAAATTCAAGGGGAAAAAAATTCAGAAAACACGCAATATGAATTAATACGTAACATTTAGTTAATGTATTTCAATGGCAAAATACATATTTCAACTGTAGCAGGCGAAACACACTTTTCACTTTGCAGTCATACATACACTTTTAACGCAAAGTAAACTGAACATATAAATGTAATATGTTATAAAAACCTTTAATTAAATGTAGAAATAAAGCTTTTTTTCTTTTTACGAAAATACTTTCTAAACTTCAAGTTAATATATTTTTTCATCGAATACTGTTACACTCTGCAAAAATAAGATAAAAATAGAAGAACGAATTCCTGTATTCTAAACTCAAAATGTAGTTTGATTTTTGCCCTCTCATATTTATTTTAAACACATTCAACATGTAATACCGAAACTCTACTGCATGTTGTGCTGGTTACATGCTCTTTTTGGGACATAATGAACTGTATTATTTAAGCTTCTCATTCATGTATTCTGATTTACAGGTATACACAGAGAGAAACAATTTATCAAAAGTTAGTAACGATGTATACAAGTAGTGAAACATAAGAGGCACAAAGATACGTGATTAACAGCTGAAATACAGTAAAGTAAATAACACAGTCAAATTTACAAAATAATCTGTTAAATTAATTTAGCAATAGCACAACAGAAAAAAGGTATCTTGTCAAACTCGAGCATTTAGTATTTAAGTAGTATAATTACTTTTGACAAAATAAACATCTGGTAGCACTTTGTACCAATTCAATTTATACAAGTGTTGCAGCTGTATGGATGTTCTGTTGTTATTTTATCAGTTATGCTGAAGTGACTTTGTGATGTTTAAAAAAAATCCTAAGGTCAAATTGTTTTATTAGTGACTCAGAGCTTTCATTAACCATGTTTGATTAATATTTAGTCTATTATGAAAAATAAAAATAAATAAACAAGTGGATTTTCTTGAAATGCAAGTCACATCTGCTTTAACTTCGTCAATAAAGAAACATATCAATAATACACGCTGAACACAACTTTAGCGTTACGTAAAGACCACTTCTTTAAATACAGAATTTCTGTAACAGTTAAAAAAACAAAATTCTAATCGAAGTGAACCTGTCTTATACCTAACATTAGTTAAGCTTTTATTAATTGCGAATTATAAATTATAAATTAACGCTATATCTTACATACGTTTTTTGATTTGTTTCGTTATGTCTAAATGTTACCGTACTTAATACTATCAACAAACAATTAATGTTACTTTATGACCTAATGTTAAACCTTATTATATTGTTTTATGAAATGTCTACTAAAGTTTATTTACATGTCTTTTGTTTATACTCGAAATTAAATTTGCGCGCATTTCAAGATAGACAGAAACTGCGTATTATTATGATAAATAACCTTAACGTGTCCATGCTATCCAATGTGTAAATCAAACAGGCTTATACGAAAGTTCAGAGGTTTTAGTAAAAATGATTCACCGAAATCCATTATTCACATGGGTTGGCAGACGCGACGCCTGTCTCTTGTCCATTGCTACCTTTTGCAAAGAAGAAGAAGCGACTGATGAAAAGCTTGACGCGTTACCACTTGCAGTCGCCCATTCGGTTCACTTGACCTTCCTATAAAGCCAAAGTAAGATCAAAGAGCAAATTCCAACATTACGGCCTTGAAATTGGCACTGCTTATATGGTAAAGTCACCACCAAAGGGAAATGCAAAAGACATTGATGCGCGTGTATGATCATTGGATGCCGTATCAACAGGAGTAACGTTTTGTCTATCCTGAAATATTTCGGATATAAATTATTTGTAGTATATTACATTGCGCTATATATAACGATAGAATATTCTAAATCTTCAAGTTGTAGCACCTTATACAAATTATATTTAAAAGATTTCGAAACTGATATAACATACGTTATCCACCTAACAATACTGTCGTATTTCAACTACACGAATAAAAGTGCGATACATCTCTATATGCAAAGTTCGAGCTACTGAGGACAAACGTACATTTACTAAGATTACTTGAAACTTATGCCATGCGTCAAATACATTGAGCTTACACACACACACACACACCTGTGATCTGATAAGTATCTAATTGGTATACGATTACACATCGTCTACAAAATAAATGCATGGTGATGTACAATAAATATCCCGCGAACAATTGAGTAATAATCATTTAATGCATTCTGTTCCTGGTTAGTAACATAACTAATAGTAATATATTCGTGTTGCACAATGTGTAAATAAAATGGGTTTTTATGAATGTCCAGAGTCAGGGTTATACATTACACATACATAGTTTGATACTGAATTACTAACACTGGTTTAATAAAAATATAAATAGTAAGTGAAGCAACTTACTGCTAAACAGTCATTCAAACAATAAGAGCAATTTTGTAAGATTTACAAACTGTTATGTCGATAAGGTTGTGATGCTTAGTCTCTTACCACTAATAGCCTAAATTAACTTATGTTTGAATTACACGTGACTATACTGTCACAATAAATTGTTCATTATTGTAAGCGAGCCAACAAATGCAAATTCATCCCTCCCCCCGTCTTGTCGCTTGTTAGCTTCATTTGGTAAACAATGAAGTGTAGAGATCACATATATTGTACATTTAAATACTGATAAGACATATTTCAAGTAAGACGTATTGAAAGTTATCATATGTTAGTCTATTACTTCAGGTAACAATAATTCAATGCTGATTTAAAGAGACCAACAGTCGCAAGCGAATGCAACATGTCACTACCACGCACTCCCAAGATGGCCAACGTATCTCTGCACTAAATCCCATATAAGCTGCGAAGTTCACAGCTTTCCTCGCTGTAAAATTAGCAGAAGACAAAACATTTCGTTCATTTTTCATGGGTACAAAGTTTTTTGTTTCGTTTTTTAGAATTACCAAACAGAAGTATGGATAAAAAAGAAACCTTGTGTGAAGCTTTTGTGGTGTTTCGATCCTCTACAACTACTATAAATCGGTATGTCTACCATTTTCTTTGTCAACGTGTGAAAACTTGTACCAAATTCCACGCCAAGTGGCCAAAATAGGACCGAGTGGTTGTCTAAAAGTCCCTAAAATTGTCTTTTTTATGAGCTCTAACTCCCATAGAAAGACTCAAAATAGACATATCTAACCTTTTCAAGTCTATACAAGTTATGTATACTGTACAATAGTTTTGTTTATGCTTAAAATCTTGCCGTGATCGATGTAAATGTGTACCAATTCGTTTTATGTCACATTATATAACAATTTATCAGAGCACATATCGACTTTTTGTTTAATGGTTTGCTAAATATTTCTTAGTTTATAACTTTAATATGCCTCACTGCTCTTTATAATTGTAACAGCTTCATGTTTAGAAACAATACTGCCTGGTTTAAAATGCGCAATACAAAACCTTTGCCTTTCTTTCCTTAAACTAGAAAGAACATGTATGTATGTAGAACTTCGAAATATCAGAACATCCCCTTATATTATTATTGATACTACTAATCATATTTAAACCTTTCTCAGCTGAAAAAAAACAACACAAGCACAGTACATAGGTTGTTTTCTTACTCTAATAATTTAATGTCATATATAATAAATTAAATCTGTCAACTCTGCCCCGTTGAACTAACAGATACTGAAAAAGCATTGCGGCTATTGTAAAAGACGAATGTGTGTATGTATATTGTTTTATTTTAGGTCGGTTGTGGTTACCACGTACAACTATCAAATCTTGAAGTATTTTTTGTCAGGGTGGCCAGAGGCCTTCTCTAATTTGGGGGTTTCATACAAGTACAACCGGTTAATCCGGGCCTGTGAGACACGGTATTGGTTGTTTTGCTATTAAATTTATTAATGGAGGTGAAAAATCTAACTGTAATCGCACCTTATACAATAACCAAAAAAATGGTAAGAATGATAAAAAAATGCACTTAATGAGGTAATAATTATAAAACTAATCCACCGAAAAGAAAATTGATGTAGATTTAGTTTGGCTTTAGAGCTCGGACGATGACGCAATGCTCATATAAAGGTCGACAACTAGCTGTTATTATCAAAACTCGATTGTTTATAAACGTGCATTAATAAAATGTACAAAATAAATTAAAAGTTGATAGATGAACTGATTGAGTAAGTAGCAATATATCTGAATTGTACATAAAACAAACTGTCTCTGTTTTTTACTCATTATCACTTTTGTTTACGAATGGTATATTTATGCCCAGAACCCTAAAATATGATACAACCCAGTCGACGGATATAATATTCCCTTCGTTTATACCGTACTATTCAATGCAAAGTACGAGGGTGGTTGCCTTAGCAACGTGTCAAAATCAGTTTAGTGCTGACGCCACATGGAAGCCAGACGCCAACCTGCTGGTCTAGCCGTCACATGTAGATAGTTGTTCTTATAAAGTTTCATGCTCGTATTCACCGTGTCTGTAACCATTAAGTTGATAGGCTCTAAACAAACAGCCATCAAGTTAAGAGTTGGACCTATATATAATTATAATCTACTGGGACAATCAACGTGCTACATGAAAAACAGAAAATTATCTTCTGCGAAGGCTCAATTTCATAAAACGTTAACAAAAATGACTACTATAACAAACGTGCATGGTCCTGGTGGTTTGTTTTTGTTTAGACACAGTTACCTTAATCTTGTGGCTTTCGTAATTATTCAGCATAAAATGTATGCATATCCGCTTAAAAGTTTACGAAAAGCATTCATGTAACTTAAAACTATATATCCTATAACGTACAGGATGTTTTAACATTAATTCAAAGTGCAGTAATAAAAAACAAATCTTTAACGAAGGGTGGAATAAATTATGAGTGCTGGAATTGTATTATCATTGTATGATATGCTTCTCCTAACCACACCTTTTCATACACTCTAAACATATTTATATTTTTGTCAACGTCTGTATAACCATGGCCTTCAACTTTGGTGAGAAGTATTGGTCAAAAGCACAATAATGTTTTTCTTCAATTGACCCAGTATTCTTTAATCCATCCATTGGGCTACCTTTAGTAATCTGTAACCTCTTAAAAAGGCATTTCAACCAAGCAAAAATCTTGTATTATTTAACCAATAACAAAGGTGAAAATGCATCTTTGAATCAAAATAAAACATTTTTAATAGACATGTATCACATATAAAAACGACACTTTGTTTTAAAGATTATCTAGAATTGAAAGTAATACATAGTGCTTATACCTTTCTACTCAAACAAGTACAACTCTTAGACTATAATTACCCTTCTAACACACAGAAAAAAAGACAGTTATACGTAAGTCACACATTTAAGATTTAGTTTTATCTGAAAATGAGACTTCCATACTTAATAACTGAAAATCTTTTTAACACTAACAAAATAAAACTACTGCGAAGAAAAGAAGGAAACTATTACGAAAGAGTACACTACATATATATATATATACCGATAGAATTACATTAGAACAACCCGTGGGCTGAGCTTACGTTAATTACAAAGACACTAGTTTATTTTTCAAGTAATTATAAGAAGATATGTTAAAAAAGTATATTCTTTAAAAGGTGTTCTCAGTCAAACGGATAGTTCAAACACATTTATGCACGGATACTAAAGAGAAGTAAACAATTTACTAACATCATGATCTACAGAAACGAAAATATATGATTTCAAATTTTCATAATAAAAGACTGAAAACTGATATGGTAAAACTATTTTCATAATTTGCGTAATCATTCCATTATAAGAAGGAGCTGCTGTTTTAAATACGTCTTAATCTTTACAGTTTTCAATCAGCTTTCGAAGTTGAGGTGTGATCGTGGCAAATATTATTTCCATGTAAGGAAAAAGGATGGGCGATATGGCTTTAATTATTTCCTGTACACCTTCTGTAAACCAGCATATTCATTTCCGTTACTTTTTGTAAACTTGCATATACGTTCGGTTTTCCTTTTGTTTTTAAATTCCTGTACAACTCTAAGTAAGTCATGCACACAACATTCCAGGCGTAAAGTGTTTTCTGGAACATAGTTTTTATTTTTTGTTTTTACCGTAACTGAATTCTACCTTTAGGTAAGACACTACATATACGTGTTACAATGTTGTCAAAGTTACTGATGCGGTCACTGTTTAAGAAAAATAAAGTTTAAAACTACATATTAACAAAGTTGTATCTGAAATTTTTAACAAATTTACAGTGAACATCCAGTATTGATACGACACATTTGAATATGATGTTGACGTAACTTATCCTTTGCTTTCGCTCATGGTTTCTCAGAAAAACCTTTACGTTATCATGTACGGCTTACTAATACTTACCATAGCTTTCTTAATAATTGTTCAGCAGGTGTTTAAAACTAAAGAATTACTGTTAGATAGTACCAAAGAACTCTCTATCCCATAACAATGGCCAATATGGTAATACATAGAAAACTTATAAAGTTCTATATAATATACGTATCACAAATACACGATGTCATTCAGACCACATAATAAAAACTATTACAAAAAATGTTAATGTCTACACCGTCAAAGTAAAACTTTAAACGCAAATCCAATCAAAACGGAAAAAGCACTGCGCATGTTGCAAATGGAGAAACTAAACCAAGACACAAACTGAGTGGAAATAGCAATGAGGGTTTTTGTGGGAAAGACACTTGATGAAGTACATCACTGATTTAGTTAATTAAAAAAATTAATCTCTATCCACATTCGTAGACCTTATGTGTGAAAGAAAAATTAGAACTTATAATTAGAACTGATGTGGGTGTTCCAGTCTACATCGTCCAACGCTGTCCACTGTCTGTAGCAAGTTACACGGAAATAGGTGCTCCATATGAAGCAGAATCATGCGACGTGAATTAATATATAGATTTTTTAAAAAAATGAAATTGTTATATACAAATATTATGTACTAACACGCATTGGAACTAAAAGGCCAACTTCACGAAAACGAAGTGGACTTCTGGATTTCTAAGACACAAAATGAAATCATTCAAAGTTACCATTAAATAAGCCAGAATGAAAGAACACTAAATTATGAAGAGAGCTTTTTTCTTTGATAACGACATTTTGACACGAGCTGTTTTTCATTCTATAAAATATCAGAAGTTCAGAGAAAAACCATCCAATTGCTTATCATTAGTTTCAATTGCATCCAGTTTCTCTCTGACCTGTCGCCGTGGCGCAGATAGTCTAACTGCTTTGCACCATAAAACGCCATACCAACCAACCTGTCGCTGTACTTGATGTAGATGGAAAGGAAAAAAGAAAAAACACATGACAAATGTGTCGATCTCTCTCTCTCTCTCTTAGAGTAACTAAAAGTTATAACGAATTGACACTTCAGTGTAGCACTTTCCGTCCAAGTTATCAAGTGATTAGTTACGTTCAATAAACTGCGAAGGTGGAGGCGGATCGTTAGTTTTTCTGTTGATTATCTTTATGACAGCAGTATCCTCAGGCTACACGTCAGTAAGAGTCTATGATGTGTTTATTTAACATTAACAGCAATCTCGAACTTCAATGGACACTCACTTGTTTGTGTGTTCACTCAAACAGCTTACTATTGGTTCGAAGTCTAACGAGTATTCAAAGTTGCGTTTAAATTCTACTTTGTTTAGAATTAAACACAAAACTACAAGGTGAGCTGTGCTCTGCCCCCATGGGGAGGCGTTTAAATTTTAGAAATATGAGGAAAAAACATTATTTTGTTTTTTATATATAATGTTTATGCAAAATGTTTTGTCAGAGTACACTGGTACTAAGTCTTTCGAGGCTCATTGGTTTATTTGTTTGTTTATTTTAGAATTTTTTTATGTAAAGATGCACAAGGGATATCTACTTTTAAATTGTGACTCTAGTACGAAAGGAGCTACCAACAGCAACTCCTGCTAACTCATGGGCTACTCTTAAAATAGTGAGATTTGTCCGTCATTCTTACAGCTCACCCATGGCTCCTTCCCCTTCTTCTCCAGAAGCAGGATGTGAATTAGGAATTCTCAAAATCGCTGTCCGGGAACGCTGACCGTTAGGCAACGCCTGGCTCTTGCGTAGAGTTTAAAATGTAAACAGTTATTTGATCTAGAATTGAAGTATTGCATGTTCTTGCACAATTGTTCTGTGATAATCCAACTTACCTGTATCTCAAGGTCGAACACATTAAATTGTTTAACATTTACCGAGAAAACGGGCTATTCCTTTAGCATTAGCCACTTTTTAATAATAAAAACTACACTTGGATAAAACACATGTTCGGACAGGTTGATTTAAAGTCAACTAACATCTTTTTTGTTTTATTTTTACTTTCTTGCCGAATACCTTTTCTTCTTTAAGTTCAGAAAACATTTTAAGTCATTTTCGTATTTGTCCGATTCTGTGACTTATATATGTAATATTTCTTCTGCACGTAGATTATATAGCGCTTACATGTTTCGACTACGCCCATGACAAAGCTGTCACATTAACTTATCGTCTTCCCCTGTTCACCTTTACGTTGAAAGGCAAGGTTTTTGTTATCATAATCTGTATAGTCCAGGTTCCATATGCATGAAAAGAAGACCAGTTCATAACGTTAATTATTCTCAAGCAAAGGTGATCTTAAGTGATAAATGTATTTCGTATCATGTTGTATTCGAAAGAACTCTAAAATTGATTTCGCCAACGATTTAATCTTGTTTAATTAATATTAACTAAAGTATAAATTGAATTTCTAATGTGGTTATAAGTACTACTCGTATACACGTATGAGATAGTTTGAAGTGATCAACTTGTATAAACTCATAATAAATCGCACAGTCTTTGCTTATTCGTTTAGGCTATGCAAGCGTGACGCTAAAATCCCAACACTGTACATTTACTCGTGTCTTTTACATAAGAGAACAAATGTCAAGATTAGCTGAGAGCATATTTTCGGATAATACATTTTAGAAAATAAATGTGAGAAAAATGTTTACTTTAAACTTCCTCGCAAGGAATTATGCTTTCTTAAATGTTGGTCAGCAACTCGAAAGGAATTTCTGTGTAACCTTCTAAATATGTTAAATACACAGTTTTATATTATGGCTTGTAAAATACCAGCAAACACACAATCATGTAGTCGAATTTCGTTCAACAAAAAACAATGTTTTTGGTTCAACATTAAGTTACGTTCACGGTAACTAAAAATAAGCATACAATTAACTTAAAATCACATAAAATTCTAAGTTTCACTTCATTTTCATGATTTTCTTTGTACAAAGTATATTTTTAAGGCCCTAGGCAATACAAAAAATATATTTATCCTGACAGTAAACATGGTCTATCAGTGTTGTTACACTTGTTACTGATGCACGTTCCTTAAGAGTGTGGAGAGGGGTTCTTTGTGTAATTAGGAGCTAATTATGTACATGGTTAAGACAAAACATGTATGCACATTCACTGTGGTAATATACCAGCATCTGCATCTCACGGAATAGAACTCGACACTTCCTTCAAGAAAGTGAACAAGGCTTGAATCCCTTTGAATCTGTTGCTGAGGCAATTAATTTCTTAATTATTTAAACTCCCTGACAACAACATTCCCCTCTGTTTCCTCCCCTCACAAACAAGGCCCATTCTTGCCCTAAGCCAGAAGACTGTCTATTATACATGTAAAAACGGCTGGTATGCGTCGAGAAAGCACTATGTAGAGGAGCGAACAACGTTTCGACCTCCTTCGGTCATCGTCAGGTTCGCAAAGAAAGAAAGAGGTAACTGAAGGTTAGCTGACCACATGTTTGAAAGCGGTTGAGTAATTAAGTGTAGGAATGTATAGGACGTGCTTAGATGTTGGATATATCTATTAATATAGGTATAAAGGTGTTCCTTTGTATTGGTTTATTTTAAGCTTGAGTTGTATAAGTAAGGTTTATTTAATTTTGCGTTTGTTTATGTTTGTTTATTTAGTATTTAGGTGTTTTCTATGGTTATGTTGTGTTGATTTGATTTGCAGTGTTCGAAATCGTGTGAAGGTGACTTTGTGTTCTTTCAATCTGATTTCCATTTTTTTACTTGTTTATCCAATATAGAAGTCGTGGCAGTTATCACATTATACAGTATAAATAATGTTGGTGTGGTGTTTGTCATTGTAGTTTTTATACAGTATAAACCTTAGTTTTGTGCCTGTTTTTTGAATAAATTTAGTATTAACTGGAATGTTATATTTTGTTAGTTTTTCCCAAATGTTGGTTATTTTCCAGCTGATGTCGGGAATATATGGCATGAAGCAGTATATGGTTTTGTGATTTTTTGATTCGTGAGATACATTTACTTTTGTTGGTTGATTTTGCTTTCTGTCTAGGTGTGTACGTATAACGTTTTCTAGAGCTTGCGGAGAAAACTTGTTGATGTTGAAGTATTGTTTTATCTAATTCGTTGGTAATTTTATCTGGTGAACATGGTTTTATGGCTGTGTTTATTTGGTTTCTTAGTATGTTGAGTTTTTGTTTTGTTTCATGTGCTGAGTCCCAAGAAAAGTATAGTCTAGTATAGGTGATTTTTTTGGTAGATTCCTGTTTTAAATTGTGTATCGGTTCTTGTAATTTTGGGGTTAAGAAATTATATTTGATTGTTTTCTTCCTGTTCACACGTGAAGTTAATGTTAGGATATATGAAGTTTTCTCGTCATCATGAATCACACAACTCTCTAGTTTTTATTGTGATAACCCAACTCTCTTAACTCTTAAGATTGACCAAATAACTCTTGCACGCCATTATTTTTTTTTAAATAATCCATCTTTGCTATATATATCCCATGGTCGAACACTAGCTTCTCTAACACCGAGCGAGTACTCTGACACGTACCGAGCAAAAGGGCTAACTAACCCTTTAGCGATAATCACTTTTTAAACTCAAACCATGCTTCGACAAAATATTTTCAGATAATTTGATTACTAAACTAAATAAATAAAAAAATATTCTGGAAGAGATCTGGAAATACATTTGAAGTTTTTTGTTGTTTTTTTACATTCAACATATCAGAAATTCAACACTCGTTATATTTATTTTACCTCTAATTTATCATCATGACACAATACCAAAGTATAATAAAACAAACTACCATAAGTCTTTCTCCAATTTGCTTTTATTCTTCACTCCGGAAGACAAAACAAGGGTTATTCCAAATCTCTTCCTAGTAAAGGTTTCTCACTACCATGACAATGTACCGACTAACTTATACGATTACATTAACTAACGGCTTTTCAGTGTGAATACTCAACATAGCCTACCTAAAGGTCAACGTTCGGTATTAACTCACACTGGTACCTCTTATAATTGTCATTGCATACGCTTCAAAAAACGTTACCATAAATAATAGGCAGGAACTCCATTGCGCGTTGATGCAAATAACCTGCTTGAAACATAGCATCAAGCAACTTGTGCAGCTATATCCGATTAACATAATGATAAGATAATAATGATGCAAACCCTTGCGGCAGTCGGTCTTACATTTTGTAATGAATGCTCTTTAAGCCAAGTATGACGTCTAGTCGAGGGAAAATGTGACCCTCCATGAGCTCAATTTTCATACGATTTCGAATTCAGATGAAGTATATTAAAGTTGTTTGGTCGGATACGGGTCTTAGGAGATGACACGCTTGTGCTTCATGTAAGGAAACAAAAGGATATATATAAACACACAAACTACCACTCTAATTATTATCTAAAGACGGACGTTATGAAGGCTTTTTTTTACCTTTTATATACAGTTTATATATTAACTTAGGTTGATAAAATGTCACCTGAATAAAGCACTTCCGTGTAAAACAAATTTGTATGTACGATGTGGTTGGAACTATTAATTAAACCCACACTATAACGATTTAGGGCATGTTTAATATATAAGGTGGCCCGTAAGTCCTTACCCATCCACATGTTATTGTTATATTCAATTACGCATGTATCATAAATTTGTTTCTTTTTTTTAGAGTAATATGGCCGATGTAATCCCATTTACACTTGAAGAGTGTGACAAGTACATGGGTATACGAGTGCAAAAATACTGATGACAGCACACAGATACACTGGATACATGAGATGTATGGATGGGTAGGGACTTACGGGCCACCTTGTAGTAAGGGAAGTATCATTTAATCACGAACTTAAACACTTTTAAACTTTTAACTTTAACACACTTTTAGCAAACAGTTCACAGTATAGTTATTTGCTCAGCAGATTGGGTTGCTAGTGTGAATACACTTAAAAGCACTTTAGATTCAGAATAAAAAACATGGCACAAATACAGTACAAATAAGTTTAACCACATTTGAAATTAAACCTGCCAAGTTGTTTTGTAGTACAAATTGAGGAAAACCTTTACATGATCTACACTACGTCAAGGTTGTAAGGTAACTATACAAACTTGTACTGGTATTTTTCAATCTTATGCAAATATAAGTTAAATGACCAGCACAGGAATTACTAGTGTTCAGATGAAGCAGTTTCAAATTTTGAGCTAGACAAGGAATCCGGTGACTGTCGGAACTTTCCTTTGTAGTACAACAGTGGATGAGCCAAAGAGGTCTATCTGAAGGCAAGGGTCGGGGAGGTAGGCTCGCGACCAAAATTTGAATCGCAGTCAAAAAAAGAACCATTGAGATAGTTGCATTGCTACTATAAAGAATATTTCTCCGATTTTTGAACATAACAACGAAACTGGCATTCACTTCTAGAAAATATTCGTAGCTGAAAGTGAAGAAAATGTTCAGCAACGACTTCGCAAGAACTGTGGACTTTTTGCCTGCAGCCCGGGTCGGTAACCATAAGATCGCATCCGTGCTCAAGCAAATCAAAAACAAATGTTGAGTAAAAAATATGGGGGGAAAAAAGCTAAACAAAACAAAGTTACAAAAATGAAACAAAAGCTAATATCTATAACACAGGAATTTCAAAACCTAATCCAGATCATTAATAACCTAATTCACATTATACCAACAGTCTAAACTTTTTATTATTCATACTTGTCCTTTGGAGTCTTATCTACAGCATGAATCATTCAAGCCGCTTTTGATTGGTTACGTACGCGACATAAACCACAGCGAAAACAATCAGTGAAAAACTACATTTTTCTTTTTTTACTGTTTGCATATCTCAAACAAAAATATTTTGCAATACTTCTGAAACCTTATTTAAGAACTTCCACTGACGTACCGTCACGCGCTCTAACTAGTCTCAAGGCACAGACAGACCAGTGTATTAAAAAGAGTTAATAGCTGAACTGGGGAACGTCACCGTACAGGCTCGTGTTTACATCTACTAATGATAAACCGCACTCAAAAAATATACGCAGTGATATGATATTTACATTTTGTATTTATAGGATCACTATTAAGGATATCAGCCATCATCCCTGATTTTAAACTACTTACCCGAAATGAGCCAGCACCACCCCATCGCCATGCTGTAACTGACCGTTATTCAATAACGTAACTACACCTCATTATTATGACGAACTAATAGCTAAGATTCGAACCAGGCTCGCCAGCTTCAAAATCCACAGTCCTACTAGAACGCCAATTCATGTCCGGCATTATGTGAATGAAATTATTTAATTTTTTTTGTACTTTAATTACAGTTTCAAGATACTAAATTATTTCCCTCCATTGTGAAAATTTTATCTTCTTTAACTTTATGACATATAACAATGATCAATACTTAAATTCAAACGTACGTGTACGTATATTTACACAATAAATAGTACATATTTAGGGTAACAAACGAACTACGACTCTAAAAATATTTTTAAAAATATATGTAACGACGCAAACTAGTTTTTAGCTACATTATCCATTGTTTTCTTTTTCTTGTACGCAGGCACATATATTACATTATAAAGCAACCGGATAATTTAAAAACTTCCACACGTTATTATATGATATGTACAGCAAGATATACTTAGTGTCAATTAATCAAATTTAATTCAATTTTACAGTTGAAATGACACTAATTAACTGGAAAAAAGTACCCAACTTTTGATCGAGTATTTGTATATTCACACTGTATACTAAAATTGCATCAAAATACTAAATTGTTTCTTTGTTTTTGAATTTCACGCAAAGCTACACAAGGGCTATTTACACTATCCGTCCCTAATTTAGCACTGTAAGACTAGAGTGAATAAAATCAAAGTTGCTATTTCAAAATAAGCTACCATTTCTTCTCTAAGTAGTTCAAATTATCATGTGATACTTTCTATTTTTGAACATCTCACCACGTAAACTACAAACGTATGGGTGAGATGCATCAATAAACTCCCTTAACACCTTCCTCAATATTAATTTCATTTGTTTCCTCATACGCTGTTTCATAAATAAATTAAGTCTCTGAAAACAGGGGTCTGCTGGGGTGATACAAGCGAGATTCCAGTTCCCCCAAATAACCAACTCTGTGCATACAGACTTGGCCATTTTGGTAAGTATAATGTTTATTTCTGTGTATATGACACGTGTTACAATGGTTTAGGTAATATATATATACGATATTTTTTGTGTTTAAAGTCTTCTCGTCTCCATCATCAACAGCGGTCAAATCTAAACTTCTACGTCGGCCTTGTCTGTAAACATAACGATTCAGAACTCAGACTGCTACGGTAGTACGGCCTAAGGTCATTGTCAACGTCTATTGCGAATATATTATGTCCAAAGATGACTTATACCGGAAGAAAACCTCCCACACTCACAACGTACTTCACCATGACAAGGCGATTCGTGTCTTCTTGAGCGCAGTATTTCCTAAAATCACAATTCACCGTTTCGTTTGAATCTGTAATTAGTACATGAATACTAATTGTTTTCATATTCGTAAATTCTTTGAAATCAAAGTTGAGACAATGTAATACTATTGTTTGAAACTAAGTGTTATTAACAATTGTGACTTGTTCGTTTTTTTCCATGATGTGTAGATAAACATACAAACCTCCAAATAACGTCACATTTAAAACTTGCAGGGGGTGGGGAGAAAAGCGTATACGAGTGTTTAAAACAAATGTCCAAGAAATGAAATGTATACAATTGCACTCTGTGATGCGACAATTTGAAATTTATAAAATAAAACACCGGTAATTTTCTATATAAACCGTATGCTTTGAGGGAAGGTATGAATATGGTATTTATACTGGTAACGCTTTTCTCAAAAGAAGTAATAAAAACAAATCCCACGTTTTCACTCATCACACGCACCTAAGCAAGGAGTTGTGTATCACAAAAGAACTAGCCAGAGGTTGGTCCCTATATGCACAAGAGGGGTCCTCCAACAGACCAGACAGTTTCTGTTTTTTGTTAGTCTTTAGAGCCAACAGTTCTCCACTAAACGTTATTATTTCACGTGCAAGTGAAAGGGTCACCTGTTCGTGTCTTGAGGGAGTGAGCAGGAAAAGTGAAAAAGACTGTGGAAGAAAAATCACGGTCAGACATACGAGCAAGGTTATTGACACAGCTAAGTATCCTATCGAGCGTACATGTTTAGCATTCAACCACGCTGAAGTTCATTAACCATTTCTCGTTTCTAATACTGTCGACTACTTCATATGAAGAACAAGTTTCTCCAAGGCACAATTCAGAAACCTGTTTGAAAAAGTAAGTTTTGAACAAACCAAATAATTTCACAGTAAACATTTCACAAAGCCGCGTTTTATCTAACAACAGGAATAATGTAGGAATGAAAAGCTGTTTTTATTTCTAAATTATATAACCCCAGTATGTGCTGAATCAAGGCATATTCTCCGAAGACTGAACAAGTTTAATTCGTAAAGTGACTGTATTATACGACAAAAATAATCCTTTTTTTAAATTCTCATCAGGTTACATCACATATGAACTTGGTCAGTTAACATTCATGTTTTCAGTACTAAAGAGAGTAAAAACAAATTTTGGTAGGCATAAATACTTATTGGATTGTGTTACGAAGTGGAAACCTTTTTTTTAGAGGTATAAGAAGAAAAAACTTGTAGTTGGCAGAAACGATATGGAACACTGGTTTAGAATCACAAATTATCTTCTAGATGGTGAACTGTATCACTGTACTTCAACGAGTTCCAATGGGGTGAGTAACCAACCGTTGTTCCTTGAAATGGAATATCACACGACATGTTAACAACGAGATGGTTTGAGTGAGGCCGGGTCATACTTTTCAGGATTTATATGCTTCAAATGCTGAAAATATCCATTTATAATTCAAACTTTTCAGCACGTTTTCACAGCTGTATTTTGTTTTATTGTTTTGTTCCTCCGACAAGGAAACGTTTTAATCCCGGTACAACAGGAGGCTTTATGAAACTTGACAAACAAACGTTATTATTAGCATTACAAATTTATTTTCTCATGTGTCAAACGTAATAATTCTTTTAACACAACAGTGACCAAAAGTTTATTGAAGCATACTTTACAATGAGAAGTTATATCATGCTACTAAAATAGTATTTATAACGAATTTACTGTTATACATTTATTTTAGTGCCTACGCTGATTTCTACATAGTTTTCTTCTTTGAGTGTGACGTATATTCTTGAATATGAATTGTGTAAGTCCTGTCTGTTCTCGAAATTTGCAGAAGATTCTTTAGAGTTAGAATCAACAATATTTGTTCAGTGAAAACGCGCTAGAATACTGTTGAAACATTGAGAAACTCGCGTGATTCATACAAAAGCAGCTAGTGAGAGACAGAAGAGTATGACTATTGTTAGTCAGCTGCATATTAATGCCTCTTAATCGGAAAGCTACAGAATTTGATCAGGCACGTTAGAGATTTCGAACAGTACAAACCGTTCAACTTCAGTGAATTACTTAAGGGGTTATTATTTCTACGAGGACATAAAATATTTTCTTCGGTAAAAAGTAAGCTTATATCCGGTTTAAGTCTAGCCAAGAAAGACATCATTAGCTTACGCGAGATGAGATAGTATCAACTCGGAATTACTTTGATTTTCGTGGAACTGGACAGTCGATAAAATATTCAGTTCTAGACTAAATATAAGACACGGCATTTTTTTGTAAATTTGTAAAACTCTTGTATATAAATCATTATTTGTAATAACTACAAGTAATAATCGTTATTATAAATTGTATTATTTTTATGTTTGTATATTAAAATATATTTGAGTTAAAAGAGGAAATTGTGTGTATCAATATTGTTGAAAAATACCCTAAATTTGATATACATTAACATTTTATAAACTTCTCGATTCAAATTCAAATTTCCGATTATTTGAAATAATAATACATTAACGCACGAAACGTAATAAATCGGAGACAAGACTAGTCCGAAATAAATTATAATACGCAACATTTAATTTCACTTATAAACACGATGGTTTAAATAAAAAAAAAATACATTTCGTAGTTAACGACTTTTAAGAAATAAAGTGCGTACATTTCTGAATTTTCTAAATCATTTTTACTATTTTTGGTTACTAAAGATGCCTTAAGCGTTTCGGTAAAAATATAAACATTTCATAGTTGCAGTTACAATATTAACTGAAGCAGAATGTCCTCCCTCCAAATAAAATGCTCAACAGAAAATTTGAAAAATGTTCTATAACCTACGTTACAAAACAGCATAGCTATGGATGATCAAATTGTTAAACTTTCCGTTTTTAATGCTTCCAATGAACACGTTTAACACCTGCATATGTGTTTTATCAACAACTTATAACACTCCATTAAAAAAAAAACTTATAAAATGTACTTTACACGAAAATTCGTGAAATTTAATACAACTATTATTATACACAAAAATTATCTGTAAATAATGAATTTGAAAAAGCTAATTTTGTACAACATGCTAACATATTCAAGTAATTTTAAGCATGATAACTTATAGTAGATTGTTGATTCTTAAACTAAAAAATTTAAAGAATAGGCGAGAATTTCGCTATACAGATTTAACAATATACGTTGTGTACATTTATAAATATAAATTTAACTTTTATCATTATCGGTATTAAAATAAATATATACTAGTTAATACCTTACACATATCAATTATACTGCATATGTAAATATCGCTTCAGACAGACATTCATTCTTCTGTGAACGTCTGGTTTCACTTGCGAATGACACGAGATTTATAATATTACTGCTATACATTTCTGTTCAAAAATTCGTAACAAACAAATTAGGAAATACAGAAAAAACAAACAAACTTCCAATCCAATATGATTTTGATTAAAAATATTAGGCCTACTGGAACAGTGTTCACTTCAATATAAAACACACTGGATTGAAAAAAAAACAACTGGTGTATGTCATTTTAAGAAAGATTTTGGTCAATCAAAAATATGGATATACTGCTTTTCACTTTACACAATGTTCAGTATGCTAAAATTTTCTCTATCCAATAAAAATATTAACCTGATTCTTGTACTATTCCCAGTATCGTCCAATTATTAAGCCAAAAAAAAGTGATCAAAGGGAACGTTCTTTATTTGAGTGAATCCCAAAGAAAGTATAAACACAACTATGTTAACTTAGGATTCTAAATAAAACACGCCAGGTTTTTAAGAGCTAAATAAAACTATAATATATAGCTCTCTTTCTAGTGGCATCAGACCCATGATAACGACATAATTCACTTTCATTTCGATTTATCCCATAATTCACTTTTTACCGTAGATTAAACATGAAAATTACATTCCTTGCACCATCGTTAAACAATACCAACTTCTTTCAATTTAACAGGTTAATAATCTAAACATGTTGACTGTTTTTCTTGTATGTACTCATATATTTATTTTCTGCTGTGATTACATCTCATAAGGATAACGAAAAACCTTCAAGTTTTGTTAAACTACTGGAAGGAAACACGAGAAACTGGAGGTTGAAAAAAAAAACACAAGCAAATCAATATTCACAATCTAATTTAAACAGGAATAACATATCGATTGCTGCAGTTTACAGTTAAACTAACATGGAGCATAATACAGCTTTACGAATGAAGTCTAGTGTGGTACGAGGTTTACGATAACGTATCTTTACCCCCCCTTCCCCCAAATCCCCATCCGTTTCTACGTACTAAAACCACAGGTGAACAATACTTAACATTGACGAGGGTACTACAGGTTTGGAACATATTTGTGAAGCAATTATATACACGTGTTTTCTCAGCAGTTGTTCAATTTTACTATTTTTATGCATTATTAATTATAACATTTTACCTGTAATACCACTTTAATATTAATGTCTGTCTTAAACTGCTACGTAAAGTGCTTGTGCCATATGATTACGCTTTTTCAAACATGACGATTGAGAATTGTGTTAGTGCTTTAAATAGAACAGAAAAATTTCATTTCTATTTTCACATTACTCAGGTATTTTTTTTTACCAAATATTGTTCACTACAAGTCTACATATTAAAATGATGAATAGCAAAAACATATTTTTTCATCTTTTAATTGATAAAGAGCTAAAGGGTAAACTAAAAAACAAACCAGCATGGAAATACACAAAATAATTACAAAAAAAAGTATAAGATATCAAAACAGCTGAATAGGCAAAACTGATAGGAACTATATACTTGCCATGGCATTATCTGTGTCATTTTAAAAAAATTAAGCATTAACATTCAGCTCCATAAAATATTTCATTTCTTAAAATATATGATATATCACTGACTAATGTTCGCTAATAAATACACATAGCACGTCACTTATCACGCGGTTGCGAAACCTACACGACATTGTAAATGTAATGTACAAAGCCTAACCAAAGTGATTCTCAATACAGCTTGCATAACGAAAGTGCTTTAGGTATGATAAATAGACCTCATGTGTCTAACTATATAGTAACACAGTATGGAGCCACAGCCATCTTTACTTTCTCGGTTAACCGTAAAAGATTCATCCGTCACGAGTTCCAAATCTCTTTCATCTTAAGACGTTTAGGAATTTTATTGAGATAAGGAAACCAAGTTCTTCGATAAGGTACATTTAGAGTCTGAAGTGACTGCTACAAACTACAGATTTTCCACTACTTAAAAGGTAGTTCTGATAAGAGAACTGCAATGTTCAGTAGTTATTTCAACCCATTACAGAGTAATTAATTTAGACTAACTCGTCCCAAAGAACAATCCTTTAGGTAGTTTTTCATTATTTATTTCGTTTCACATTTTTCTAAATCTCATATCTACAAAATCAAAAATTAAGATTATCCTTTATTATCAGCCCATTTATCGCACCATTACTTGCTATGATAGAAAAATAACTTTTAACGAAATTTAACAAATACAAGTTTCTTGCACTATAAAGGCTTTAAATTTGCTATATTCGTATATTTAGCATAAAATAAAATAGGACTAGCTGTAAAAAGCATTATTTCTAAAATATCTTTATACAGAGTATATAATCCTTGTGATCAATACTCTTGTTAGTACATCACTCTCATCTCACACTTCACTCCACTGTACTTTTAAGAACACTTAAATAAGTATCAAACATGGTGTAAAGGTTTCTTTAAGATTACAGCGTGATATGCAACATCCGCTATGTCAGTCATAAACCAAAAAATGAGCTGTACATATGGCGTATATTAAAAATGCAATATCGATCACTTAGCAACTTCCATCCTCTCCACTGACGATTGCAGAAGAAAAAAGTTTTAATTTCCTAACATTAATGCAAAGTAGTTGGTTTACGTCATTAAAAAATAGCTTTAATTATTGAAAACCACTTGTTATTTTTGGTGGATGCAGGGGAAGCTCAGGTTAACCCCAGGGAGCTGCAGGTTTTAACCAAGTAGATTATAGGTTTATATAATAATACTTTAGGAAATTAAAAGTAGTACACGTGCTATCTAACTTCATTAAGGATTATTTTGAAACTTTGTTAAAAATGTATTAATGCTTAAACTGTTGTTTTTTTCCCTATGAGCTGCTTGCTTACTCATTTATGTTAAGCAGTTATAGTTGCTTAACACTCCTACGAAAATTGGGGCCTAATAGGCCCCAGAGCAACTTGAAAGGTTATTAATATTAGGGTAATAATTTTGTATTTAAATGAAATTGCCATTAACTGACCCTATCCCTTTACACAGGGTGGTCGCTAGAAAAGCGGAAAATTTGTCAAACAGCTATTTATTTTTACAAAGAATAACTTTTACAAAGTTTTTAAAGGCATATGTTATATAACACTCACAGATGCTCAAAATGCATTTTATGATATTAAAATCATGCATTTTATTCATGATGTAAAGAAATCAAAATAGAAATGAGTAAGCACGCATTTTATTCATGATCTCATCTGACCCTCAAATTTTCCGCTTTTCTAGCGACCACTCTGTATTTTAAGGAGCAATAATATTGACTTTTCAGACATTTGCGAAATAATATTTAAAAAACTTTTTTAAAACATCCACTAAGGGCATCACTTTAGTGGATGTAAATATTTTTTTCGTAGGAGTGTTAACAATAATCAAAGTATATTTATATTTCAAAATAATAAAACTAAAACACACAAAATATTTGAAAACATAACATACGTGAAAAGATTATAATCATACATGAGAATGAATGTGCATAAGTTTAAAATGCAGCCTTGTACTTTAAGAGAATTCTATTTCATCATTAATCACGATAGTGGTTCATTATAGGAATAGCAAAATTGCATGAATCCCTGATAAAATGTTTGGAAACAAACACCTCGAACAGTAAACACCGAGTTCAAACAACACTACGATATTCATTTTTGACGTATCCGGCTTTATACATAAAAATGCACAAAAATCGCGCATGTTCACTTACAATGAAATGAAAATACGATCAAAATGACATATTTATAACAATAATAATTATTATATTGACAACCTATATTGCGCCCAAACCTTTTGTAGAATAAATAAGGTACTGTGAAGGCGCAGGGGCATTGAAAAGACGATTTTCTACTTTATAATATAAAAACTTCATAATTCTAGTGTAAACGATGTCGTTATTATCCCTTGAAGTTAGCTTTCTTATAAATACGTAATGTTTGTTTACAAAGCCAAAGTACAGGGTGAAACAGAAATTACAGGGCAATAACAGATGAGCATTAGATAATCGTAACATGTTCATACTCAATGCTTTGTACACTTAGCTGGAGTCTTTAAGAAACCAGCCATCTTTTGTATAAAGTGAAGGAGAAGAAAAAAATCAATACACAGAATATTGAAGCTTGTTACACGCATTCGCAGAATAATTACATTAACAGACAGAGGTTCCTTTGTTTTTTTTAATTAGAAAATGCCGTTTTTCTACCGGTAAAATTTGTTTTCGCGCTCAGTTAAGATTGTGTTTTAGTCTACCAAGTGTAATTCTAGGTAACAATACCGAGTCAAAATAGCGGTTTGTATTTGAATAAATAATGTCAACAACAATTCCAGTCTTGTTTCCCTACTTTTTTTTAACGTTCCCTGTTTGTGTGTTTTAAAATTTCCAATTTTTCTTTTTATATTCTACATAAATGCTGTACAACATGGGTAAGAAGCGAAGCAACTGGTTATTAGTATGCGGAAAAGACTTTTGCTGCTGTCAGTGTCAAACAACAAGGAGCTGGTTTGGTTTGTTTTGAATTTCGCGCAAAGTTACACGAGGACTACCTACGCTAGCTGTCCCTAGTTTATTTAGCAGTGTAAAACTAAAGGGAAGGTAAGTAGTCATCACCACCCACCGCCAACTCTTCGACTATTTTTTTACCAACGAATAGTGGGATTGACCGTCACATTATATCATCTTCACGGCTGAAAAGGCGAGCATATTTAGTGGGACGGGGATTCGAACCCGCGACCCTCGCATTACGAGTAAAGTGCCTTAACCACCTGGCCATCAAACAACTAATTCCAAAATTTACAACATAGATATGTATCTATTAGATGTATAACACAACACCTCTAAATCGGAAAATCAGGTGAACAGCTAACAGCTCAGTGAACTTTAAATTCACTGAACCGTCACGCGACACGCGTCATCACATAATTTCAAAGATCTATGGAAGGTTTGTATTACCGTAGCACAAGGATCGAAGATATAATGGACACAAATCGTACTTCGTACTTGCCTCAAAAAGTAATTAATACAAGAAGTAAACTAAGGTTAGTAAAATACCACTCTCTGATTCAAAAACTACTATCACGTTTTTTTAATTTCACTTTAAACTGGCTCCCCAGTGGCACAGCGGTATGTCTGCAGACTTACAACACTAGAAACCGGGTTTCGATACCCGTGGTGGGCAGAGCACAGATAGGCCATTGTGTAACTTGGTGTTTAACTTCAAACAAACTACTTTAAACTATTCCTTCTCCTATCGTAATTTCACTCACTTTCCTAGTTGTTCATCTGATTTTCAATCATGTTTTGTTTTTTCTTTGTTTTTGCTATTTTTCAGCCTCCCTTTAAAAATGATAGGAACAATCTGTATTTAAGTATTACAATAACTTTCTTCGCCATCTTCTTTTGATAACTATAATATAGTAACTCGTCTTATTGCTCCACCGAAACCTTCAGCTTAGTCTCTTACGTCATTCGAAGCTCCTGGGGAAAATGTTGGTTTGGTGTTTTATGGCGCAAAGCATCTAGGTTATCCGCGCCTTCTGGAGAAAAACTGAAAGTATTGAAACTGAGTAAAATCAGCGAGTAAAACTAGATCTGTATATTTGTACTGAACAATGTTGAACGTGTTGTGGTAAAATACTGAATGACTTATTTACATGCATGCACAAGCAACAGATATAACCAGAACGTTCCCATGGCAACAGGAAAAACAAGATGTTTAGAGGCCGTAATCATTAACAATATTCACGCTTGATCTAGAATACCACTTCATCTACTGTATGTAATAACTGTATTTAACAGTAGTAACGGTAGTAATAGAGATAATATCAGCCATATTTGTCCACTTCAAGCAAAGAAAGTCATATATTTTGTTTCCTCCTGTCAAACAACACAGCATCCGGTTACGTTCTATTCTTTTTAAAAAATTAAAACTTTGATGAACTGTAACTGTACAAACTTTATTTGTATGAGAAATTATTCTGGCTTATTACATACAACGAGGCTAAGACTTGTTACACAATGGATTAAGTTCTGATCAGTGATTCCTGGAACGTATCGTAACGATTTTTGTTATTACTTCATGAAATGTCTATCATGATCTTATTTACAGCAAAGGCTAAGCTAGAACAAGAATCATTATTACTTTACTGTTAACCTAAAATAAAATCAAAGAAAAACGAAACGATACTGTGTATTAAATATGTAGAGTTGATGTTTCTTATAAATTTGGTAGTTACTTGTTCCTGTACAGTAATGTGAACATATCAGTCTTTAAGTGTAAAGATCAAACTGGGTATGCTATCACGCATTGTTATAGTGAACAAACCAGATCAGTCTGTTTAATTCAGAACTCTACAACTGATGCTCTGTTTTATACGACATTAAAAAATTAAGTTGGTAAAAATACACCAACACTGTCATGCGTCAACATAATCTATGCGGACCCCATGCTAACAACTTTAATATCAGTTAATTAATGTTCAACTAACCACAAACATGTTTTACTGTTTGTTAGAAGTTCTCCCCTTTTCGCCAAGTTTTCACATTACAGCTTCGGAAGAAAAAAATTCAATTCAGCCTATTGGTATTTAAAGAAAAAAACCTACTCTGTAATTACATGATGAAAAAATGTTATTTTAAATTAGTATATAATTAAGGAGAGAACGTCCGGAGTATTGGAAAAACTTTAGGGCTGAACAACAACAAAAAAACCGTTTAATCACTGTACAACATATACAGAGCTTAAAAATGAACTTTCGCGCCTAAGCTCAAATAACCTGAAACCTTGTGACCAATTTTATTTTTCTTTACACACGAAAATTACATAAAGATAGTATTCATTTTACATTAAGTTTTATTATGAATTTTCTTACATTTTGAAACAAATCATTTTAGTATCTCAATGAACAAAAAAATCCTTAAAATTACACTGCTTACAATAAATATGTAAGCCGAAATAATTTACCCGACTATAAAGATTTATAAGTAACATCGAGTTTTGTCTTATTTCACCTGGAGCGGTATGTCCCCGGGCTCCCCTTCTAGAATGAAGTTGTATCTTCACAACTTCACACTCGTATCTCCTGTACCACACAACCAAGGAAAAAAATCCTTTCCTCCCAGAAAAAAAGTAAAACGTCCCTTTACTGACATAAAAATATGAAACTGGATTAGTTGAATTACTAAGACAAGGTCATACGTTTTTTCTCGAAATTTCCAAAACATTCTCGTATGGACCATTGTGTTACGCAGTCACCACATCAAACTACTTTTAGCCTAACATGTAAAAATTACTCTGAAGGGAACGTTGTTTCCTTTAGTAAAATAAATATCAATTTCGCCCCCCTTGTTAACAAAATTATATGTTGGGGAAATTTGTTCAGAATGAGACTTTCGAGAATGACCTGGCCTTAATGACGGCACGTGCGTACAGACAGTTACAGTCATGTCAATTCTCCCTGTAACAAATTAGCTCCATCTACTTTTGGAAAATTTGTTTTAAGCTTGCTTTTAATGTTGATTTTGTTTTGTTTTCTTTGCTGTAAAAATGTTGTTGAATGTTAATTTTGATCTAATTATAGACTAAACAATATGGTAATTGGATTTATGGCATATTTACATATTTAAAAGTACAGAGTACATTTCATTTTATAAAGTTCCCCTTTTTGAAGTAAAAACAGAAAAAACCGATGTTGTTTGGCACAATGAAAGGTAGAATGTTTATTATTACTTACAGCCTACTAGTTTCGGTAATACAGTTGCTACCACTAGGGTTAATATAGTGTTAGCTTAAACATATTCACTCTAGATATTAGCCCTAATGATGGTAACTGTGTTACCGAAGTCAGTTGGCTGCAAGTTATAATAAATATTTAACATTTCACTGTGCAAAGAAACGTCGGTTTTTGTGAGATTTTTAACTTTTAATATTGTAGCACAATTTGCCTTAAGAGATATATCCACGGTTAATATTATAGTTATAATTCATGCAAGGTAAAACAATACTGACCAAACACTCACGTTAGAAAATAACCCATCAATTTATAAAAATATCTCACAATAAATATTTAAAAAAAGAACGCAAGTTTTTTCCAAATTAACGATTGTCTTTGATATATTTAAAACGTCACAGTATTCAACAACAGCGTTAGTTTTACACATAAAAACAAACACAAACCACGACAGTAAAACTGCGATTACAAACAGTCAGGAAACAATTACGTCTAAAAGGCTTCTCTCTCAAACATTCAAACGACAGTTTTGCATACCCCTCACCACATCAAGTTGTAGAGCTAATTTTCATAATAGCACCGTAGTTGTGCCAACTAACAGATCAATGGTTGCTATAGAAACATTAAATGCTACAAATACACGTGTTTCGGCTACATATTTTTCCAGTTTCATTTCCGCTTCAATTGTTTAAATGAAAAATGTTTTTTGTAAAACACTGAAACTTTAATAAATTCTCAACATATCTTAAAGTTTTACATTTCAAATTTTTCTTAAACTGTAAGATATTTTCTTTAAACACAACTACTCTATTACTTGAAAAATATACAAAAGTCCGATAGTATCTCTCCAACAAACAGAGATTTACTGACAGAACACTAAATGTTACCGTGTTTCTCCGATAATAAGACCTACCCATAAAATAAGACCTAGTGTGATTTTTGGGGATAGTTTTAACATAAGCCATACCCTCAAAATAAGCCCTAGTTAAGAATGGCAGGAAGAGGAAAGAAATAAAAAAAATTAATTTATTAATTAGTTTAATAGTTAGTTAACTAGTTTGTTTAAGTATTAATCAGTTAGTTTAATAGTTTAATTATAGTTTATTTTAAATGGTTAGTTTAATAGTTTAATTATAGTTTATTTTAAATGGTTAGTTTAATAGTTTAATAATATTTTTAATATATCAAAATAAGACATCCCCCGAAAATAAGTCCTAGTGTCATATTTTGGAGTGAAAATTAATATAAGCCCTGTCTTATTTTCGGAGAAACACGGTAAAATAGCAGTAAATATTATAATATTTTAGCTGCAGCATGTTATACAAAAGATGATGCATTAACCTTTTGTTCAATTAGGTTTTTGAAATATTACATGCAAGTGATAACCATAAACGATTTGATAACGAACTCCTTATATGGCTTATGTATTTCCTACATCAATTTGTTTTTGAAACTAATTAAAATTTATTCAAAGATCAAAGCTAAAATGTATGCCGACATTTTTTTTCTAATATTGCAGTGCTGAAAGTTAAATAAAAACCAAAAAAGAATCCTCACAGCCGCATCACTTAAAATTATTTTATATTGGATTAGAGTGAATTAATCTTTTCATTATATTTCTTTTTCTGCGCCAGCACCACAAAGCGTGGGGCACGCGCATTTCCGATTCAATTTTAATACTCATCAGTTCTTCTACCAGCCTACCCTCAAATTGAAATTCTTTTACGCAGAATTAGAGTAAATTAATCAATTACACCTTGGGCGTGGTAAAATACATCAATCTACAGGGTTTGACTTCCTCAGTCCAAAATTGTAATCAGATCTCAAATCGGTCAAAGGATGAAGAAGCTAAGAGCTAAAAGTTCGTTTGTATTTGAAAAAACTCGCAGCCGTGATTAAAAAGTGATATTTGTTAGTTGTCATTACTTTGTTGGCGACTTTTCTACTTTCATCATCTACAGACATATTTACAGGCATGTTGGGGCATTACGCTACCATAAGCTTAAAGGCTTGCGGTTTCGTTGCCATAGTAACTGTGCTACCACATAAATATCACCGAGGTACTTAAATAAATTCCTTCCTAAATAGATTAAGCCTATACAATAAACATATTTATACATACATACATACATACATACATACAACTATTTCCAACATATCTGTCTGCTACTATAAAATGTTAAAATTTCCTCAGGAAATAATAAATTATATAATTCACAAATCCAAGTTTTAGAATACTGACCCAGATGAAACATGGGGTATAAAAGAACATACAGAACCAATAATACTAATAATAAATTATTGGGCATTGACTCCCATAGATATATTCTAGAACACCAGCTCGAAAAAGAGAACGGTAAACTGGAATTGAGAAAATCGAGCATGTGCACGAATGCACGAGTGAAATAATCTGATATCAAGCACGAGGCCAAACGTGATGAACAGAACCTAGTGTTTCCCAACCTTTTTTATGCCCTGCACCCCTAAAAATTTTTAATATGTTCTCTCACTCCTCATGGTAATTATTTACTTAAGAATAAAGGTGAAGGTGGCCAAAACAAATTATTTTATAATGTTATCTCGCACCCCTAGTTGAGAACCACTGTCCTCGAGGAAACGGGCTAATTAGAATAAGTTCGAACACTCAGATTTAACTGTTTCGTAAGGCAACGGGGATTATAAAATTGACAAATACAGCTAGGTGAAATAAACAAATTTCATGAAAGACTTGTTTCGACGTGCAAGATCAAATGAACAAACTCAGATGCACTTAATGTTAAACATATGTCACTGTAAGTACACAATGCCTAATAGAAAATGTGTATGTGGACTTGAAACCAGATATATACTAAACAAAAGTTGCTAAAACAACTGAAATACCATGCATTCATGAGATCGTTGAATATATTTATCAAAAAGTCAGGGAACAAAAGATCGTGAGATGATATTCTGGACACTTACTTTCATGAGCCAGCTATGAATATAATTTTAAATAGATAACAGTCAGAAATATCCAAAAACACGCACTGCGTGTAAGTAAGTTACCAAACAGATTTTATCAGTTAACCCAAGAGTCAAGGCCTTAGTTCTGGTTGCACACACACAAACTCGTCAGTAAGAGCGTGCGTCACAGGGGCGCGCCAACTCGTGGACCACTGATTGACATCATCCATATAAATGTCGCTTTTTTTTCTTTTGGATCGTATAGTGCATGTCACGTGCTTTTTTATGCCTATACCTATTCTAAAATAGTCTCTTACCATCATAGAGAGAATAAAACAAAAAGAACACTCGAAAACATTGACGATGAACTGATGGTACTGAATTGATGTTTGCTAGAAGCTATTGATAATAAAGCGTCGGTATCATTTGCTCCTTAGGCTTATGATCAGTTTCGAGAACACTCGGTACATGCCTGGTCATAAAGAATGGCACGCTTTTCAGATGCAGTATCATTACACGAATCATAAAATCATTTTTTTTACAAATGCGTATTATTTGTGTTACCGTTTAACCTCCGAAACTTCGGGGATCAGTTTTCAGTTAAACTTAGTGCACACTCACATTGTTACGTCCTCTACACATGAGACTACAAATACTTACTGGCTCTTACAGAAACCACTGGAACGAGCTAATAATATTAACGATCGCTTTCGAAAGGAAACAGGTATTTATTAAACATTTTTGTTTGTTTTGAAACGAAGCACAATATTAAACAACAAGCTATCCGTGTTTGGTCACCAGGGGTATCTAAACCCGGCTTATAGCGTTGTAAGTACGCAGAGATGCCATTGTGCCACTGGGGCCCATCTGACATATCAAATATCCCTCTCTACCACAGAAACATAATTGTCACAGTAACTTTAAAGGTGATAGTCACGTTCACTTAGTCCACCGAGAGAACTTAAAAATTTTGCCAAATTTAATCAAAACTCGTTAACAAACGAAAAAAACAACAAAGGTCACAATCTTAAACAAATTGAAACTACACTAAAACAGTTCTGAGTCTTTTAAGCAATAGCAGAATATGAAATAACTGTCAAAACAAAGATGTAATCTGTTTCCTCCTTTTTTTTTTATGACACTTAGGGAATTTTACCAGAGGGTTTTTTTTCATTACGGAAGATGGAAGTTTTATACGGTTACGTCTTTATTGTTGGACATTCTTCGCGCAGCCTAACAAAAATCAGTTAACAGTTTTAAAACTTTTTTTTAACAAAGTATTTAACCTCTGTCAATATTTCCTCTAAAATACAAATTTAAATGGAAGGTCATTACTTGACCGACAATAGTTACCACCAGGAAAGATTAATGTGTCGCTGTGTATCTCAGAACGTCTGATATTGGCTTTTATTTCAAGTGGGTTTCTCGTCATCAAGAAATGTGTCACTATGGTTTATTCATTGTTCTTAAGCGTAATATATATAGACTCTGTTGTTTATAATCTTACTGCAGTCATACTTCTTGTTCAAAAATATTGGTATAAAAATAGTAAATGCGAATGGACAGTCTTCCCTTCCCCAGTCTCTTTCTGCGGAGCTAGGAGAAGGGGATGAGGGTGGGAATAACTATATGAAACATCCCGCGTATAATGGATAAATACCTTTACAAGAAACTTTTTATAGTAAACTAAAAGAAAGATACATGGCGTGGTTTAACTTGCAGGCCAAATGAAAAATAAAACTGCTGGTTCATGGAAGATCTGGAGTTGGTTTGTTTATTCCAAATAGAACTATAAATACATAAATTCCACTGTAACAGTTTAGGACCAGTAGCGGATTTAAGGTTGTGTGGACCCAGGGGCTAATAATTTTTGGGGAGGCCTACATCCCATGTTATTTTATATAGAACTATCACTGGCCCCCATTAAAACCACGAGGCTAAGTCCCCTCTAATCCCTACCTAAATACGCCACTAGTTGGAGCAAATAAACTGAATAATTTAATATTTCTGTAACTGTTTACTTACAGCTTAATCAACATGTTCACCCATAACGCTAGACGTTCGTGATACAATAACATTTTAGCAAGACATTTAGCTAGTAAAAATAAAACCTATTTTCTTCTAATAGTCTAAAGAATACGAGTGCATTACGTTATAAATTAATAGAGGTAGTAAACACGTTAGTTAATTACACTGAACAACAAATGATGAAAACAGAAAAAGAGAACCACATCCAGCGCCTACATATAATACACTTGTAACGAAGTTTAATGAGGATTAGATGTAATACTGTGTTGTAATGAGACAGATAACGCTATAATCAAACCTCATCTGAGACACAGTAGGGCAGTTTTAAGTGTTGGATACAATTTGATTTGATTGTCTTGTAAATGACTTGTACAAATAGCGTTTCAATTAATAATTTATACGTCGTGATGCTGTCAACCTGATAATATATATATCGCTGAGTAACAGGCTTAACTCACTAACGACGACCGTACAAAAATAAAAATGAATATTTACAATCTAACTACGATATCCAACTTATGGTCCATTTAGGTTTAGTTGTTAGTTTTGTGAGAGTAAAAAGATCATACAGCAAAACACCCCCCCTCTCGTTTTCCAAATTCGTCGTTTTTCTCCAAACGAAAAGCACATGAAAGTTTAATTGGTAAGAAAAAATTTTGCTCTTATGAACACAACAATCTTCGATTTTTTTTCTTCAGTTCCATGCTACCATGCGTAAATTTCCTTCAAAGTACCGATTCATAATAATAATATATAGAGAAGTTATAATATTTTATACAAGTCTAGTTATTTCCAAAACGTGCCGAGATATAAAAAAAACAAAAACAAGAAAAGCTGGCCTTATACAAATATAATTCAGACTAAATGAGACGTTATTTTCCAATGTTTTTAAATGGCGTAGTACACCCTCTACACAGTTCATACGAAATATGCCTTAGGGAAAAAGTTGAAAGTTTGAATCTGAACATGAAAAGCACCTCTGTTCAACGGTTTATAATGTCATGGCGGAGGCCACATTTTTTCCCCCCTCAAGGACACGAAAACCCACAGACAAAGGTCTGCCATGACATGTTATATAAATAGCTAAGTATTAGAACTAAGGACTTTCTTCCTTACATAAACGACCTTGTGTATTAATACATTTTAAAACTAAAAGATGACTGCCTATAATGATTGCAAAAATAACACAGAAACATTAAAAGCAACATCAGCTGCCACTCAGAACAACTTATAACCCAAAATTTTATACCAAAATAATGTTTCTGGTAACTCAATACATACAATATCTCAGTAGCCAAGTGCAGGTTTTCTGAAATTTCTTGAATGAAATAAAAAAACATACAGCGTCACTTTACAGTTAAATTTCGCCCCCCCCGCAAGTACAGTGGTAAGTCTACGGATTTGCAACGCTAAAATTAAGGGTCCGATCCCCTCGGTGGGCTCACTAGGTAGCCCGATGTGGCTTTGCTATAAGAAAATACACAGACACACACACACAGTTATTTGTTGTTGTTTTGAATTAAGCACAAAGCTACACAATGGGCTATCTGTGCTCTGCCTACCAAAGGGTATCGAAACCCGGATTTCAGCGTGTAAGTCCGCAGACATACCGCTGAGCCACTGGGGGGCCACACAGTTACATTTTAAATCGCCGCGAAGACTATACAAAGCAGTACAACGACAAGTGATCCACATAATCTTAACGAAATTTTGGTGACACAGTTAACGACCTATTATCATAAGAAACTGACTGTATTACTCACAAGTAGTCATCAAATATCAGTCAGTTAGTAAAATCACATTTTTTCGAAAGTAAAATTCAGAACCGAAACGTAAGGAAACCCATCATTTTCATCCAAAAATGTGTAATTTTCTCACAGTATTAAATAGTGTAGACACACCAACTTGTTTTAGTTTTAACCAAATCTGTCATACATTATTTAAAAATATAAAAAATAGTATGTTAATTCAATTTAAAAAAGATGTAATGCTTCTTTTCATCACTCTATAATACAACCAAATAAAATACTTTCTATTCCGTTATTAATGTTTGTTTGTTTTGGAATTTCGCACAAAGCTACTCGAGGGCTATCTGTGCTAGCCGTCCCTAATTTAGCAGTGTAAAACTAGAGGGAAGGCAGCTAGTCATCACCACTCACCGCCAACTCTTGGGCTACTCTTTTACCAACGAATAGTGGGATTAACCGTAACATTATAACGCCCCCAAGACTGAAAGGGCAAGCATGTTTGGCGCGACCAGGATGCGAACCCGCGACCTTCAGATTACGAGTCGCACACCGTAACACGCTTGGCTATGTCGGGCCTCCGTTATTAATCTGTGTACTTAAGAATGATCAAATATCCGATTGAAACGTTGTATGTCTAAAAAATCAGTCCTCAAAACCTATTGTAAAATCTGTAACTTATAATAAAAAAAGCAATATATACATGTTTATTCCTACGTAGACAAACAAATTAGTTCAAAATAGCTCTAAGCCTAATGTAACCACTGAATTTATGTTAATACTCTTACTGCTAATATTAATTTATCATACAGGGTGTTCGGAAAGTTACTGTGCCCTAAAATATTTATTAACAGAAATGTTTCAATATAGAATACAGGAGGTAAATATGAATGACAATTAAAAAACTTTGATGAAAGCGACCCTGTTGGCATCAATACATGCTTGGATCCTTCTTATTTTGTTTCTAAACAGCGCTATCAGTTGCTGGTTTGAAATAGACTGAATGAATGCTCTTATCGCTGCTTTCAAAACTGCACAGTGACTTTCCGAACTCCCTGTGTATACTTCTGCAATGAATTAATAATTTACCTAAGTAAATCCTTATATTATTTTAAATGACAATATATCATTATTTCAATTATCCTAATAGATGAAGGAAAGCTCAGTAGCATCTAGAAACAATAAAAGATTAAACAAGACATTCTCAGAGACAACAAACGATTTTGTAAAATTTAACGTTTTTTCGCCTTGGAGAGGCGAAACTGCAGTCCATAGTATTAGCAAAGGGTACGGTAAATCAAGGATTATACAAGGTCTCTAGGCCCCAAAGTGTATTTTCAATTTCACCTTAAGTGAAAAGCAACACGTATTTGCTGGTCCAATGTCTAATACCGAAAAATAAATTAGGCGCAATGCTATTAGCATGCAATTTTAAGTTACTAAATGATGAATAATCAATAAACACTTTTAACATTTGATTGTTCTCAGAGCAAAAGTTGTTTTAAAATCATTTTTTAAATTTACTACTAACAAGTTTTTAAGCTTCATTTGAAAGAAATTAGCTGATACGTTAAGCGAGTGTAAAAACTCCAAAATAACCCAAAACATCAAGTATCAGAACAGTTTTTAAAAGGAGTAAACCTACTAAATATTTACTTTCCGAGTTGGGTCAGTTCGCATTGACTGTCTCAAGAGCAGTGATAAACCTCACAAAACCGAGAAGCAAAATTTAAACACAGTACAGGAAGTCCAAATGGAGTCGATATATAAACTTGTATTTTTTTTAAAAAAGGAAGATTTGTTCTCTCTATAATTGATAGTACAATGAATCTTATGTTGAACAATACAATGACTTGTCTTTAACATGCTAACTAGAATTATTAAACAGACATTGATGAATGTAGCAGCCGGTGATAAATAAGATAATGTATCGTGTACTTTTTTGTCAAAAGTAATAAAGACAAGACGAATACGCTTACTAAATGACTACACCACTATTACTAAGTTTATTTAGTTACATTAAAAAAAACTTAGAGGCTTACAGGATGGGAAGGCTAAGTTATGGGTAACCTTGATCCATCTTTATAGTTTACCTTTAGGCGTGTAGGAAGGGGCCGTACGTGTTACATCAAACTACTATCTCTAGAATAGTGTCTCCACACAGACGATTTTTTAAACTTCTACCGTACCTGAAAATCTAGAAACTAAACTCAAGTGTTCTCCAACCACAATTTTAAAACAACGACACCACAAAAATATACGGATAATTGTTTGATGCACCTTTGCAAGTAACAGATATTTTTTGCGTTTTGGAGCAATAAAACCTAAATTATGTGACAGAATTTCCTGTTTATAGATTTACACAAACGATACTGTCACTAACAATCGATATATTATTTAAAATTCACATCATACAGTTTATCAGTACAATAGATTTGTCTTCATTTAAAATCCGTCTTAAGTCAGATAAACCTAAAATGATTAATCGCCAAGATTAAAATAATTATTCTAAAACTGTCAAAAATTTATAATGCACAGCTTAAAATAGAAACTGTTGATCATATTAGAGGTTCTCCTATAAGTTGTAGTAAAGGCACTGTCGGAGTTTCACTGAGAAACAATACAGAGCGCCAGGTGCGCACAAAGTCACCATGCCTGCCAGGTATGCAAGGATCATGGCGACAGCTTGCAGTAAATTGCTTTCTTTGTCTCCAAAACGTTCCCGTAGATACAATAGATATGAGATCCAAAATAAACTTTAACTAATACGTCGCGCCACCTTGCGACCATCAGATGGTTTAATACATAATAGCAAATATTTTATTTTGGTTATCTTAATATTTATAACAAAATAAACATACAAACATGTTTCTTCCTTTGTGATTATTAACAATCAGAGTTCACAGTACTGCAAACTCCAACTATAAGCTTTAATGGCAGTAATCACTACTAATATAGTTTACTTTTGTGTATTCAGTAATAATAATACACTACATTATAAATTATTATTATATATCCATAAGACTACATTAATGCTATGCATACTTGAGAAACATGGATGTACAAAGAAACTCCATTTGTGTGACTAAATTGGAAAGATAAAAAAAAAAGGTATACAATAAATGCAGACACAACTCGTTTGATAAGTCAGATAATTCATTACAGATTATCACAGCACAATTTTTGTTATACCGTTCATACGAATTACTAGTATTACGTAAGAACTGAATTGGATTACATACACCTGCACGATACATGTAGTAATCATCATAGGTACTTATAAAAAATATACACACATTTTTCGTGAATTAATCCTTTATCATAATATTCAAATATAACGCCTAAACTTACCTGGTAGATTACCACGGATATGTCTTTTCAAAGGTGAAGTACACAATCTGTATTACGTCACTACATAATTACGCACTACTACTATTTATTACTGTTGAATTCTCGACTCTAAAGGTATCTCTTTTCCAAGTTCACGTCAAGAAGAATTAATTTGGATAACTCCTTAGTTCGCTTCTGCACCATTTCGTTACCAAGTCAAATTCAAAGTGTAGCTTTTAAAACATCAGTCACTGCAACCTTACTATCAATGTAGAAGTACTGCTCATGGCAAAAAGTAATACTATTATTATTAAAATACAGAATTTGCTTAAACAAGAAAAAACCTACTAAAAAGAACGTAATGTTTTTCAGTGTTTTTTAATAACTCTTTCATTACGTTTTGTATCGACTTCGCTTGAGTATTAATACTTTTCTTACTGACGTTCCGACGAGTAATGATGGTATACTTACTGTTATCAAGTGTTAATATTACTGTTAACAATACTCATAATCTAAATCACGAATTAAATTAATCGTTAGCCCCGTGTTAAATAAACTGTTTTAATTGATACTTGAAACCGTCAGTACTTGTTGAAACTCAATTCTGTAAGCTGGTTTAATGTTACGTTAAAACAAGCCGAAAAATGAGTTTATTAAACAAACAAACGCTGTCATAAGAGTTATCAAACATCTTAAACCTAGTCTATCGTTTTGAAATTAATGCTATTTTACTTAGCCACAACGTACCTTATATATTATAAGTATAAAACAAGACGTCAATGAACTTCGCCAGATGCCATTAGACCACTACCCGAAACGTAAATAATTTGATAAATAAGCTAGTTTTAGAAAAACGTTATTATAATGATTAACAGCACATACATTAAGTATTTTTATAAACACAAATTAACTGTAAAATAACCTTAGTCCATCGTTAATTTTTCAATTATTCCAGAAATTTCGACCATTGTCAAGTCACTAAATACAAACTCAACTTTGAGGTGGAGCATAACTTCGTAAGGGCTAATCAGAACCGGCTAACCTGAACACAAATAAGGCTTAACATGTTTGGCAGGACTCAGGATGGTTTGACAATGACAGTGCTGCACAGCGAAACGAAGCCAGTACCACAGGCTTAGTAACACCGAACTATATTTACAAGTACTATTCATAACAGGAGTACAAAAACAAAAGTTAAATATAATACTGTGAAAATAAACTGGTAATATAATATTCTCACCTAGTAATACTGTTGATACTAAAACACAAATCCACCTCCAGTTCCACATGCTGAGGTATTCTGTTTCTAAAACTTCAGTTTGAACGGCACTCTCCTCTTTCAGTTTTCAAGATACACGTTTATTACTTCCCACTTCTCCAGTAGCTATAGCAGTGTCGTTCGTGAGAGAACGTTGTGCCTGAACTATGTTGGCGAATATCGCTTTAAACGTGCGAGAAAGAAAATAGTTTATAGAACTGGCATTAAAAGTAGTATTCACAATAACAATTTTATTGCAAAATTTATTTAGTTAGAAAATACATTTGTTATTTACTAATGTTTTAAAATATTTTTTCACAAAACTATTTCATAATGCTTTAGCGGCAGAATACATAGTAAATTTATTTAAAAGAAACGGAGGCTGTACCTTCGACATTGTGAGGAAGCTAGCAAACGATATGTTAGTGGTATATCTCTTCACTTATTTATCTTCACACTTTTTATTTATTTTTTATTATTACAATTTAAGAAAACTAGATGGATTACTGGTAACGAAAATAGGTCAGAGTCATGGTTGAAAATTCTGTTTTCTACTTTACGTTAAGTGATTTCAGGTTTAAATACTTTTTATTTACGGATAAACAAATGACTGCTTAGATACCTCATTTTTGAAAACTATGTTTACTTATCATCAGCGGGTGGCTAGTTTTGAATATAATAAATACAGCAGTTCAAACTCTTACACATTAGAAGATCAAACTAATGATATAATGTCATTAAGTAACAGTATCATAGAAATTAATAATAACTAAGAAAGGAAAAGTAGCTGTATATCCATTAATACTATGGTTTCGTTTTTCTTAAAGAGTTTGGTTTGGTTTGAATTTCATGAAAAGCTACACGAGGGCTATTTGCGCTAGCCGTCCCTAATTTAGCAGTGTAAGATTAGAGAGAAGACAGCTTTTCATTACCACCCACCGCCAACTCTTGGGCTACTACTCTCTTACCAACGAATAGTGGGATTTATCGTACTTTATAACGCCCTCACGGCCGAGCAAGTTTAGTGTGACGGGGATTACGACTCAAGTGCATTAACCACCTGGCCATGCTGGGCTTTATTAAAGAGAAAGTATTTAGTTTTTCTTCGGTTTATATTATTCTCTATGATTTCGACTTAAAAAAAAATGAAATAAATTATGTTTAGACTTGTGTACTAGTGTATGAGAAGGAGCGTTCAAATATTGTCTTGAATGTTGTTAAAAGTTGTTGGCTTGCTTTTCCAGTGTAAGACTTCTCAGCCTTTACATTGATACACTGATCATGATGTGACACTACAAACAAATTTTCTGGTGTAAGCTAGTCCAATTTTTTTCTCACTGGTAAATTTGTCTGTTTATAATTTCATCCAAAGCTATACGAGAACTATCTGCGCTAGCCATCCTCAGTTTAGCAGTGTTAGACTAGAGGGAAGGGTACTAGTCATCATCACCCATCGCCAACTCTTGGATTACTCTTGTTACCAACGAATAGCGGGATTGTTTGAACATTACAAAACCCTCACGCCTGAAAGGACAGGCATGCTTGGTGTGACAGGATTCGAACCCCCGATAAGCAGATTGCGAGTCCAATGCCTTAATCATCTGGCCATGCTGGGCCTTCACAAGTAGAAAATAATTGGAACCCATATCAAACTGTTTAGACTCTTCTTTTTTTTTTAACAGTCTATGAGCACATTATTTGGATATTAATGAAATGTCTGGGATATACTTCAGCAAACAAAGGACGTATTTTATAAATTTCTATTGTTTGTTCTTTCAACCTATATTTACATATTTATTGACAAATAAAAATATTATTAAACTTGGCAATTTCTTCTTTCAAATTTTGCATTAATTTAGTTTTAGTTTAATTCATTTTTGACATTACTTTTGAAATGGAAGCGGGTAAGGTAATCTATCACTATTCAACTATATTTAAAGTTGAAACGTAGTAGATGTACTTAAATTTTGTCATAAAGATCAAGTGAACTGTAAATGTTTTTGTTGTTGTCTTTACGATTACTGTTACACACGTGTATACAGTTATTTGTATCTCTTTCATGTTACGAAGTTTATTTTCTTAAATGGTTCTCATTGAATTACGTTCGATCACTTTTCAGATTGTTTAACTGTTTCCTGAGAGTTATGTTTGTATTTAAACACATTAATTGAAGGTTTTAATGTCAAAATTTTCATTTTCTGGATAAAAGTTAAAATATAACAGGAAATTAAGCATTGTGTACAATAAAAGCTGCAAGGTAATTATATTCAGGTTTTCACGGTGGTAAGTTATATGATATTTATTTAATGAAGAATATTTATCTAGATATAAAAATAAACTGTAATTAAATTAATTACTTGGAGCGAAGTTTCCCAAATTACATTGAGCAAAAAATTGATATATTCAGTTTAATCACCATATACGTTAAATAACTGGTAATTTTATAGAATTGTGAGAATTCAAATTTCAAACTGGCGTTGAATAAATTGAATCATTAAAATCAAAGGTATTTGTTAACTTTTGGTTAGAAAAAATAGCTAGAGGTAGTTCTTAAAATAAGTAACATTTAAAAGACAATTTATTAAGTTAATGGCGTAAAGTGGACATCAAAAGAGGTTTAATGTTCACAATTTAAGGCGATATATTTCATTTTATTCTTTATTTTTGATATCTAAATTTATATATTTATGTTACTCACTAGGAAGTGTTTTCATGTGGTATGACAAGCGTGATGTCTGGAACTCAACCGAGAGTTTAGAAAAAAGTGAAGAATTTTAAAAACGCAAGTGAGACTACGCTAAAATTAATTACTATATTGATTACTGATTTAATGAAGGAGTTTGTTAATTTGTCTGTTACTTAGTCAATTATTAGTTTATGTCTTAACAAAATCTTAAAAATAAAGGATAAGTAAGTAAGTAAAATTAGGCCTATCGCTCGACGCACTTGTAAGACCATTATTTAATTTCTGCAGAGCATATTGTTTTTTATAAGACATTAATACTTGAAATAAACCATTTTATAACAACAAATTGTTTTTCAATAATTGGATACTCAATATTTTGCTTTACAGCTTCTTCCATTGAAACAAAATTCGTAACTGACAGTACAAAGCTTCAAATAACATAGGAAAACAACAATATGGTGTTATAAGTTGTTTATATCTAGTAATAATATCAGTAAAGCTTGTTGTACAAGGATGTTTTGTTATGCTGCATGAATCGTTCTTCATCTTTCATACTGGTTCAGTTGCTACTTTTCTGTATATATTTTAACAGAGTTGAATTTGATTATGTTATGTTAAAATGATTTAGTGGTCTCATCACATCATTGTAGTTTATGTCACTATGTTTGAATATTCTTTATCTCATGACTGTGCATCCTTAAAGTGGCCCTGCAACATAGTTTCCATTGCAAAAGGTTCACTTGTAGGACAAACACATCCAAAGCACACAGCTGCTTCCTGTATACTTTCCATAATCCATACAGAATATGAATGGCTGTTTCAACAATCTTATTGCACAGAAATCTGTAGGTACTGCTTCTTTTTTTTTTCTTGTACTGATTGAATTGGGCATAGCATTATTCTTGGTGAATAATAAAAAAGAACAAAACTATTACAATTACTAAAAAGAATTTATAAAACCAAATGTGAACATTTCCGTCATAGCAAATAGTAAGGTATTCTGTTTTCTTTTTGAATGTCACTCACTGATTGTATTGTTTAAAATACGCTGTACTTGTTTTTATTAATTTTTTTTTCAATTTTACTTTCATTAATTGTATTGGTTAGAATATACGTTACACCTATTTTTACAAATCCGAAATTCTGATAATAATGTTTATTTAATAAACAAATATTTTAATTGGTGAATTCTTTTGCATGGTTAGTTTAGTATATGGATTTGAAAAGACGTGACCTAGAATAAACTGACGAAACCAGGAGAGATATAGGAATTACACCCCTGAAAAGGTTGCATTCAAAGAAGGTACCCAACTGATAAAATAATCCATTCTAATTTTTATAAGTAAGAACAATGTATTGAATTAGCTATGCTCATTATCGGTTCATTTTAGTTTTGATTTTATGCAGGTAGCTTGATTTTATCAGCAGTTAGTAGTAATGATTATATTTGAATAATAGTGATAACTGGCAAATATATACAAAAACTATATCATAAAATGTAGGCTGCTGCCCCATTATCAAAATAATTTAACTTTAAACCAACATTTCTTTAATATTTAGTTGAATAGTTTTGTAGTAATTATTTGGCACATTTCTTGTTAATTCTCCGTATTTGAGTGCCTCTCCCCCAGCAGCACAGCGGCATGTCTGTGGACGTACAACCCTGAAAACCGAGTTTCGACACCCGTGAGGGGTAGGGCACACACAGACCATTGTGAAGCTTTATGATTAATTAAAAACAACTACATTTTAGCAGTAAATATATTCGAATTATTTAATACTTTTACATTTTGAGGTTTAAATAATGAATTATACTTATAATGGTTAGGTTTAATATAATAATATATATTCTTTAAAGTGTGTATGTGTGTTTTTTATACCAAACCAAAACATTCTTTGTGCTGTATACATTGATATTAGGGTTGTAAATTAAAAGAGCTACCGCTTATAAGTATAATATGATACTTATCTCCAACTTTTATTTCATTTAGCAAACAATAATTGCACCATCTTTCTGATTTAACTATATTTTCATAGCGGCCTGTTTCTGATTACAAATTAGCATTTAAGATACATTACGTTTAAAACTTTCCAAATTGTATGAACAAATACCTTTCTAATTCTAAAACTAATTTAGAAATAACATATTCATTAATTTTGTTACAATCACATAAACCTAAATACCAAATATGGATATAAATATATTCAAGTCTTTGAAGAGTTTTTTTCTAAAATAAACTAAGAATTTTCAGTTTTTTGTGCTTTACATAGGTAACAAAATCCATATATGAAATGAAAATGCATTGTTTTATATGCCTGTGTTACCTTTCCTTTTCTATTTAAGCATTTAACTATATCATAATGTTTTAGCGAACCTATTAATTTCAATTTTTAATAAGCTTACCAATACTTTATACATCTTATTTTTGACATAATAGCTAACGGTAGTTTCTAACGTTCATCTAATATGGCTACATTTGTAGGAGGACCTCTAAATAATGTTTACAAATTATATTTTGTACCTTTTGAATTGATATACAAGCAGTAAATTTTCACACTTCTGCTCTATACAATAAAATTGGAGTTGCTGTTTTTTTTTCAAATATTTCACATGAAAATCCATTTATTCTCCAATCACATTATTTTATCATAGTACTCGTCTTCTCAGCTTGTTTGCTGATGTCCTGTCATAGCATATTAAGACATTTCACTAGTTCTTGCAATTCCCAAATTCGTATAAAACGAAATTACTTTCAACCTTTCATTACCTATAAGTCAATGTTCGTGATATTTTAAGACAACGCCTTTTAAAAGTTATGACTTTTGATTTTAGCATACTGATACGTAAAATTATCCATTTACAAAAAATTGATAAAACGCTTAACATATGTTTCAGTTTTACAGGTATTTCTCTACATAACATTATATCAACTACATAGAGAAGAGCTACAGTAAGATTTATCTAATTATCAACAAATGTCCTAAAATGATGTTATTTCACGTGTTGTAAGGTCATTGTTGACGAGAACATACAGGAAAAGGTTTATCAAATAATTTTACTTGGTTCCTACTTCACATGTACAAAATGCTGTTAATCTTTTCCGAGTTCTTACATATGATTTTATTTTTTATACATATAATCACCTCATAAATGTTTCATTTAATAATATTTTTTATTTTCAATAACTTTATTCCGCGGTATTTCATGAGAAGCAATATCAAGTGCTTTACTTAAACCTAACAAGCTTAGTAAAAATCTTCCTTTGTTTTTCTTAAATAGATACTTTAGAGTATCTAAAAGTATTTAAAAGTAGGATCAATTGTTTAATGTTTTTCTGTATTCTACCTATTCTTCATACATATTCTCATTATGTCTGTTAAATTGTTTAATTTAAAATTGATAATGCTTGTGAATATTTTCTTCATGTTTAAAAGTGATATTCTTCTATAATTCTACGGAGTATATACATAACCTTTGTTTTTAAATAATGGACACATTATTGCTTCACTTTATTCTTAGGAAACTTTCTAGTATTCAAATAAGTTTAACAATTTTACACAACTTTCGACTTACATTCTCAGTATTTAATTGAAACAATTTATAAGTTATATATTAGTACCATATGCTTTTCTGTTACGTAACATTTAAATTATTTTTGAACCTCTATTTTTACCAAATTGTTTAATATCTAATTAATCTCAAAAGACTTTTCTTTATTATCTATTCTAATTACCTCACTGTTTTCTTTAATACAAGACATCTCACTTATTATTATATCCTAATAAATTCCGAAAATATATAAAATTCTCAGCTGGACTAGAGTTATTACTTTTTACCGATGATATAATTCCAAGTTTCATATTGTAGACCGAAACAAGCTAGGATTATAATAATTATTATGAAGTTTTCTTTCATTCATTTTGATGTAATTGTTCCTTATTTCCACAAGAACTTTTAAAAATTTCTCGTTTTTTCACTATGAACGAATAATCCAATATATTTATTTAATTTTCTAATCTGTTTTGTTGCTCCACATTTTCCCTCTTTCGCAAACTCGCGGTCATAATTCCATTAACCCATCTGTACTTACTGTTTATTACCTGTTTTATATTGAATTAATATGGATTTTCTGCTGTGTGAATTTCTTGTTATTGTTTTATTTGTTTATAGATAGTTATTACACATACACAGTTATTTATTTTAAGTGTAATACGAGAAGATTGTTTAATTTATATCTTGCGAACATTAAAGTAAGTTATTGGATTTCGGTTTGTTTTGAAGTTCGCGCAAAGCTAAACGAGGGGTATTTTCTCTAGCCGTCCCTAATTTAGAAGTAAAAGACTAGAGCTAGTCATCATCACCCACCCCAACTGTTGGGCTACTATTGTATTAACGAATAGTGGGATTGAGAGAAACATTAAAACGCCACCACGGATGGTAGGGCGAGCTTGTTTAGCACGACTCGGATGCGAACCCGCGACCCCCAGATTACAAGCGCATGCCTTAACGAGCTCGGCCATACCAGGCCTTCTTGGTAAAACTCTTGTTGGTTTTTATATTCTTAGAAGCAATAGTTATGGCAAGTTTGTTTACATAACTGTATACGAATAAGTTGTTGTGTAGTTCAACTGTTGTGAATTGAAGTTACATTACTTGAACCTTCTATGTTTTTCTCGTTGCTTTATATAAATATTGGGCTCGGCATGGCCAGTTGGTTAAGGCACCCGACTCATAATCCAAGAGTCGCGGATTCGAATACCCGTTACACCAAACATACTTGCTTTTTCAGCCGTAGGGACGTTATAAATTGACAGTCAATCTCACTATTTGTTAGTAAAAGAGTAGCCCAAGAGCTGGCGGTGGGTGGTGATGACTAGTTGCCGTCCCTTTAGTATTACACTGCTAAATTAGGGACGGCTAGAGCAGATAGTCCTCGTGTAGCTTTGCACGAAATTCAAAACTAACTAAAACCAAATCTTTTTTTAAGCATATATGTTTGTGTGTGTGTGTGTGACCAAGTTAGCACAAATTGAGTTAATGAAAGTAAAACTGAAAAAAGTGAAGGTAGACCAAATTATCAGTTTGGCCATAAAAGGACAATTTTTAAAGTGAAAGTTACACTGTTTGTATTATAACAACAGAGATAGGAAAGAACAATTCGTAATGTCAGGCCCCCCAGTGGCTCAGCGGTATGTCTGCGGACTTACACGCTAAAATCCGGGTTTCGATACCCGTGGTGGGCAGAGCACAGATAGCCCATTGTGTAGCTTTGTGCTTAATTCGAAACAACAACAACAACAACGTAATATCAGTTGTGTTCTAATGTAATTGAAACAGTCTGCGTGTGCGTTTTCGTACAGCAAAGCCACATCGGACTATCTGCTGAGCCCACCGTGGCGAATCGAACCCTTGATTTTAGCGTTGCAAGTCCGTAGACTTACTGCTATACTAGCGGGGTGCAAAACAGTCTCTGTGGACGTAATGGAATTTTTTTAAGCTATAGCTTCAACTATGAAAACAATACTGACAATACTATGATGAATCTTGTTTGTACATACGTTTGACTTGTTTTTGATACATTATTTTGAAACAAGTAAATTGTTTGATATTCGTTTATTGTTGAAATTTATTAATAGCCAAGAAGTTTTATACGCTTGTTGTAAATAATTCGGTGACTATGTATTGTAATTTATTTACTAATGTATATTTCTTTTAATACTGATGTATGTTTTAGTTAATTATATATTTATAAATACATGTAACTTATATTTTTGAATATGTATTGTGACAGATGTGCCCATTCTCTAGATGTGTAGATTTTCAAGTGTAATTAACAATATATGTTTTACTTTATTGCCAGCTCAACTTTCGAGAACATCACACTAAAAGTTTATAAATCAACGCGCCAAAGACTGTTTAATATTGTGAGTTTGCTTCAGTCAGTATACTATAAACCTCGGAAGCAATAATTGTGATAAATACTTATTAATCGGAAAACTACAGATATTTAACCAGGAACGTTTATAGATTTCGAACAATACAGATTGTTCAAGTTCAGAGAATTTTAACTTCGGACGTTAATACTTCTGCGACGACACTAGTTAGCTTCCTCGGTGAAAAGTGAGCTTGTGAACCGCGTGTAGCCAACCATCAGTAGAGTTAGCTTGTTGCCCATTAAGAGAAGTACACCTGTGTATCAACATAGAATTAATTCGCTCTCCGTGAACTATCTATAAAAGATTCAATTCCAGACCAGGTAGCAGGCTTAATATTGTACGTAAGCGTGTAAAACTCTTATATGTAAACCATTATTTGCTATACTACTTGTAATAATCGTTTTTATAAATGGTATTGTTGTTCGTATATTTAAATACATTTGTGTTAAGAAAAAATGTACATCAACCTTGTTGGCAAATATCATAAATTTGACAGATATCAACATTTAATTAATTACTAAACTTGAATTACAAATTAACTTGGTTTCAGACTATGTGAAATCCTAAGACATAACATAATAAATCGGAGACTCGTTCAAGATAAATTATAGTACATAAAATAAAAAGGTGGGACTTGTCCAGAATAAATTATAATACGTAGCAACACATAAATCTGAAACTTGGCTAGCCAGTGGTAAAGAGTAGCAGAAGAAGATGTGAATGACAGGGAAAGTAGACGTATGCTCAACTACTGTAGTGATGGCGAAACTCACATGAAAAGGCCTGAATGTGTGCAGGAATGAAGTCAGAAAATGCCATAGACTATAAAAAGTTAAAATTAGCCTTACAGAAATGCTATGAGTTTATCAAATAAGAATTTTGTTGAAAGTTCAGAGAAATCAAACCTGACACTTGAAGAACTGTATTTCAGTTTGTGGGACATCTAGAACTATACTTCAGAAACATAGCCAAGCGGGTAAATAGTTTTGAGGGACTGGCATATTTGCTAAAATGTGAACAGTTCATGGTCATGTGCTCATCTGACATGTCACTGTTACTAGAGGAGAGAGTACTAAAAGACGTGGACGAAATAATCAGACTGGCAGAACAGTATATGGGAGCCCATGAAGAGAGTATAACTGACACTTTCAAGAATAACCAGTTAAAGTTGAAACCAGTGGGGGGAGAATGTAAGCTATATTTATTATAAAATGGAACACAGTGAAAACGAGTGCAAGTCTGGCATGAACAAGCATCAGCAGAAATTTCAACATATATACAAAATAGCTGAGAATATCTACAAAGATGGTGCTGGCAGAAAACAAGAAATATTGAACACCACTATGGATGCTGTTGCTAGAAGAAAGAGAATAGAGACAACCCATCAGATTGATCACAAGAATGAAGTGCTGTTTCTATGGTTCAACAGTGTATGACTGATAGTCGGCTTAAATTAGAAAATGAACCACCAGTGCCAGTGGTGGTTGGAACATGTAACAAATATTGAAAAGTGTCAACAAATTTCAGCATACTAGTATGTGAGAGATATGTTAAGCACGACAAAGTGAACGATCTACGAGATACTGGGTGTAGTGGGGCAGAAGAGAGAAGCAGTCTCTTCTTTGATAACCAGATAATACTAAGATACATTTATGTATGATTATTGATTGGACAGTGAGAAAGTTTCCCATAGCAAGGATAAAGGTGGAAATTTCATATTATATGGGAGATCTTGAAGCCATGTATATGAAGACATTAATATATAGCTTGGTGATTGAAAACATTCCAGGTGATAGAAACTTGGAGGAACTAGACAGAAAGATAGATGAAGCACTTGCAGTCACAACCAAGCTTGGATAAAGAAGAACAAACAAGACATCATACTCCTGTAAGTGTCAAAAGCCATCATCCCGAATGTAGGTTTGTAGGAACTGAAGGAAGTACAGAAGAAAGAATCTTCACTGCAGAAACTTTGGAACAATGTCTGGGAGAAAATCAAGCACGACACAAAGGTGAAAGATACTTATAAAATAGAGGACCAAAAGAAAGTGCTATACCAGCTCTTTCAAGGCAATTAAACATATCATAGTACTAACAGAATACCAGGCTAAAATGATGAAGCTGGCTTACGAGTCAACTGTTGGAGAACACCTAGAAGCAAAGAGATTGGCAGAGAAAATCACCAGCAACTTCCATTAGCCACATATCATTGGAATTGTAAACATATTCTGCAGATCATATGACATCCGCCAAACAGCATATCTACAGAGAGGTAGTTAAAGTACCATTGAATGAGATGCCTCTCATAGAAGAGCTGCTTAATAGAGTAGTTGTAGATTTTAGCAGATCCCTAGCGTTTCAGACAAGTGCAAGTGGAACGTTCTGACAGTAGTCTACTATGTGACACATTATCCAAAAGCCCCATCGTTGCTAAAGACAGAAAAAGTCAATAGCAAAAGTCCTTGTGGAAGTGTTCTGCATATTACGGTTTTTGAAAGAAGTCCTAAGTGATAGAGGGGCCTTCAAAACTGATGCATGAGGTGTGCAGATTCATCACCTCTAGGTAATTGTTTTACCGCAACCTACAACTCCATATACAGCGGACTTTGTAAGATGGTTAGTGGAGACTTAAGAGTAAGCTGAAGAAGACGTGCCATAAGAGACTATGGGGTTGGGACAGGTACGTTCAGGTAGTATTTGCTCACTTGGAAGTCCTACAAAATACTACAGGTTTTTCACCCTCCAAGGTATTATATGGAAAAAAACAGTTTGATGCACATATTGAAAGAGCTGTGGCAAGGAGAAGAGTCAGAATTGAGAAACACATACTGGTACATGTTAGACCTCATAAACCGACTGGAGAAGACCTGTCAACTTAGATGACAGAGCTTGTATGCAGCACGAGGCAGTGAGATGCATTTCTGTAACAAGAAGTGAAGGATCGACGTTTCAAGGTCGTACTTCTGTTACCCATAGAAACAACAAACTCACCCTGCAGTGGAAAAGACCTTTTGAAATGCAAGACGTTTTCACTGTATTATTTAGTTTAAATTTTATGAGTCACCCTGAAACAAAGTGTCAGAGCAAAATAAATCAGTAGCCTGATGTTCATGTTTGTAGTGAAGATTTGGGCCATTTTCTTAAGCATTTCGTATTGGTTATTTGTTGGAATGGATGGTTGGTCTCAAGAGCAGGATGTAAAATATCTGAACTATAATCTAGACTGCCCAACCCTAGGTTCCATCGTTTGCTTCAGTAAAGCACAACTTGAATGATACAGCATGAAGTGATAACTTCAAACTGACCGAAAAAGAGGAAAAAGACTGCAATAGTTGTGGCTGTGACTGTACCTCTAACAGACTATCCTACCCAAGTACCTACACTGTATCAAGCTCGAGCCCATCTGACGAAGTTACCAAACTTCCATACATCCCAACACTATAATGCAACCATACTTGTATCCAATAAATGGTCAGGGTTATCTCATTAGTATTCCAGTGGTTCACATGTCACACACTATGCTGATTATGCCACCACCTGGATATTGTCTTTGAAGGGGAGAGAAAAATTTGCTTTGCCATGGTGAAGTGGGTGGATGAGGCTACTTGTTTCAACTGATGGATTATGAGGTGTAGGAGAGCTAATAGCAGTCAATTAACAATTGTGCTACAGCTCTGGGAAATTTATGTACAGGGTGGTCGCTAGAATTCTTTTACAAAGAATAACTTTTACAAAGTTTTTTAAAGGCATATGTTATATTACACTCATAGATGCTCAAAATGCATTTTATGATATTAAAATCATGCATTTTATTCATGATGTAAAGAAATCAAAATAGAAATGAGTAAGCATGCATTTTATTCATGATCTCATCAGACCCTCAAATTTTCCGCTTTTCTAGCGACCACCCTGTAGTTCAAGTTAGATCTGTCAACCACCTGGCTGGAGTACATTGAATAACTTGCAGCAAAATATTTGATAGCATTTTTGTTCATCATGATAGAATTTTTCAACAATGCAAATTTAAATATTTACTGTCATACAGTTTTCGAAATATTTTATTAAGTACTGTTTCATTACAATATGCAGTTAAATATACATACAAATGCATACTGTAAATGTACTAAGGGTGCAAATGAAACATTTAATTGGCGAAACTTTAAACTGCACCTGTCTAATATTAAACTTGTGTCTCAAAGAAAATTGCAAGGCAGAAATAATGAAACCATTGGTGGATTCTAATGGTCAGAAGTATAGTTTAGCATCTGCTAATCAGCTCACGTGTATGGGAACCACTTTTGCAGTACTAGTCTATTACTTTTCTACTGAAACTGGGTGTTATTTCTTTAACAATCAGATGGTATTGGAGAGAATGGGTAACTGAGAGGAGGGGTAGATTATGCTGATTATTATCATAGTTGTAGTAACAACAGGCTGCAAAGTAAAAGGTAATGATAAAATGGAAATCCAACGAATTCTTGGGACCAAATTTTTACAGGCATTAGAGATACATTTTTCGGAAAAATAGGACTAAATATGTATAAAGAAATGTACTACTTGACCAAATTACTACCTACATAGGTTTTAGAGAAGAGTAATAGTTTTAATCAGACCGTTATGACATTGTTTACGAGCTATACACTTGGCTAACTTTCTGAAAAACTGGGCTTTATCTAACCTTAATTTTTTCAGTGAGTTCTTTTAATTTTTAAAACCAAATTGTTGAGTTTTGCGTCTGTCTTCTTTTTCAGTTAGGTAGAATACCATTTTTGTGTGATTAAAACTTCAAGTCTTTTCTGGCTGTATAATGGAAGAAAGTTGTTAGAATGATAACTAATATTTATAAGAGTTTCTGTTTTGTAAGAAGTTGGATTTCACAAATGATCCAAAATATTCTGGAGCTGACCTGAATTTTAAGTTGGTAGAACCCATGGATGAAGATGAGATGCTAGATGATGTATTTGATGCATAAACTCTTGCCAAATCAATCACTGGGCTATCTCCGATCAATTGCTGATTGTCTACCAGAAGTCAAGTTCTTACTGGATGATGTGATCACCATCTGTCACTGACTAGCACTACCATTTTTCTGATGATTGAGCTGAGCGTGTAAAAAGCTAAGCCATTGCGATTGGCTACGTAATCATCAACAGTGAGGTAGGAGAAAGAGGTAGATACCAAGGCATTTGGAACCTATCTTGAAGTGTCCTGTCGAAAGATGTCTCACTGCAACAGACTTCATCAAATATGTGTTCACCTCCAATGGAACAACAACATTAAAAAACATCAAGGAGAAACTGAGTGCTGAGAAGCGCAGAACGTCTGCCAAAATTTGGTCAGCGCCATCACTGGTAGTGACACAGACTTTGATGTGTTTTGTTAATGCTGGTAGAAAGACCACATCATCTAAAAACACACCAGCTGTTAGTCTCACTACCAACAACACCAGTGCTGTTTCTGATGGCAAACTTTTAAAGATGAATGAAGGAGTCTTCTCCTTAATGGATGGTTAAATGTTAGCCATATCTTCCTGGGTTAGTACTGAGGCAAATTGTGGGACCTTTACACATTGGACAAAAAAATGGTTGATCCAGAGGCTTTGTCAATAACAGCCTAGGGTGGACTAGCAAGTTGATCTAACCATTGCCACTACTATTACTCAGATTCAGCAACTAAAGCAGTACATTCAGTTAACTCCTAAAATCAAATTAAAATGTCAGGCTGTTTCAAAGTGTAACACATAACATAATCGGAGACTCGTCCGAGGTAAGTTATAATAGATAACATAATGAATTGAAAACTTGTCGGGGATAAATCGTAATACGTAACAATACATACACACACACGGATATGCATCTTTTTTATTTAGTTTAACTTTGATTCAGTTAGATATATTAAAAGATTCCTTCTTGTATTTAATTTTACACTTCTAATGTTGTGATTTATTTTGGATTTTTATTATTTAACATATTTTACTATAGTTGTGTGATGTTTTGTGATATTGTTTTATTTCATACCACTGTATATTTATGTTCCTAAAGAGACTATTTTGTGTTTCATTTTTTATGGAAAGGATTATACTACGTTTAACTAAGGAATTTGCATTAATCGTACTTTTGTTTGCAGTGTCTGATTTTTGATTTAATGATATATATAGGTAGTTAAAGGCTGAACTATGCACAGGTTGTTTTATAATGATTTTATTTGTTTGTTTTTTGTTTGTATTTAACCGTAGAGATTTACTGTATGCTTAATATTATAAAAGGTATCTTGTGGCAGTATTCTTGAAGTATATTGGTTGTTCCTGCTCACTTGTTTTTTATTTATGACATGAAATCGTGTCAGTTATCTTTGTTAAGTGGTTTCTTTTTGCTAATTTGCATTAGTTTCAATAATCACAAAGTACACATATATATACCAGATGTTTTTTTAAATCCTGGCTGATTATTGTTTTAACTATATTGAGCGTATTTAATATAGTATTGAACTATGGAAACACCTGAAAAAAATATGCAAATTTGTATTTCATTAACGTTAAATGAGACAGCCAAAAATAAAAATAAAAGAAATAAAAACATATTTTTAATAATATTTATTTGTTTTAGTAAATATATGTTCAAAACATGGAGGAAAATATGTAAACAATAAAATTAGAGATATTTTAATAAAATACTACCTTACAAAAATTTAGTCTTATCATAAAATTTTTCTAACGTAAACAAACATTGATACAATTATTAGGCTATTTACTGCTAGTAGAGGTCTTGTGAGTTTCCATTTTGGTTGTGAGTCGTTGAAATCCAGGCTGATATGTTGTCAAGGCTGTACGAATTAGCTCCGTCAGGTGTTGATTTGTAAGGATTGCACGATGCTTCGACTTCAAAAACTTCATGACAGAGTACAGTAATTCACAGCAAAATGTTGTGCTGAAAATTGAGATGAGTCATACACTGGTTTCATTCAGTTTAGGATATTTTGTTTCTGAAACTTGCTTCCAGATCTCATTTGTAGAATGGAATTTATGGATCATCTTTAGACCCAGGTTCTCCTGTAGTTCTATAAGTTCTATTTCCACAGGAGATGATTCTGTAACCAGAGGTTCAAGAATTGGACAACCATCATTGGTCACATTAACCATGAATAGATTTACAAGAAACGCGAAGCAGGACTTCGGCTTCTGCAAGTTCTTAAACATGGCGAGGAAATTATCAAGCAGTTCTTGTAATTTATCTTTGTATTCTTCCAGTTTGTAGTCTTTTATTTCAATACCAGGAAATGTATTTACTCTCCTTTTGAGATTGAGAAAGTAAATGAAGTTTATCGACAATATGTCTCTTTGAAAAAGTCTTATTTTATTCTGAAGCTGAAAATTGTCTGAGTAAGATCAGAAACAATCTTATCCTTGCCCTGGAGTGCCAATTTGAGCTCTGTTTGTAGATGATAAATGCTGTCAGTGAGGAACATTAGATCTTGCATTTATTCATTTACCAGTTGGAGACAGAATATTTTCTTCAAGAATAGTAATAATAGGCTCTAACAGTTCCACAAACCTAGTTAAGTCATTGCTGGATGACAGCCACCTTATAATACAGTAGAAAGAGAAATCACTGGGTTATCTTCAAGCTCCAGTTCTTCAAGAAAATTTTTGAACTGCCAGCGGGTCTTTCCATTTAAGCGTATGAAATTGACAATTTCAAGAACAAATTTCATAACATTTTCATACTTGAAGTATCTAGCTGCCAGGTGTTCGCGATGAATAATGCAATGAACAGGGAGAAACTCTGGAAACCTGGGATCACTTTACATGAGTGCAATTAATCCTGCATTTTTCCTCACCATTGCAGGTGCTCCATCTGTTGCAACACTGACGAGTTTACCCAGTGGAATATCAGCATTTGTTAAGGTTCTGTCAAACGCATATTTAATGTCAACACCACAAGTTGTTTCTTTTAGTGCCACTAAGTCCAACATTTCTTCTTTCAGAGTTACATCAGAGGAAACATAACGAACAAATACCGCCAGTTGTGGGTTGTCTTGTATGTCTGTAAATTTGTCGAGGGCTAAGCTGAATGCAAGGGTATTCTTTATATCATTTTGTTTTTTGCCTGCAACATTAGCACTGATCTGGGAAATACATCTCTCTGTAATATGGTGTGAAGCTGGTATTTGTGCTACTATTCGCTGAAGTTTTGTTTTACTTGGATCTAACACTGCAACAACTTCAGCTATATTCTTAACAAATTCACCATCATAATATGGGCGTTTAGCACGATAAATTTTCCATGATATAACACAAAACTAGCTTCAGTCTTTGTATTAACTTCCTTACTGAGCGTTGTCAACAGTGTCTGCTGGTTCTTTAGTGATGATTTTAACACAGTTAACTTGTTTTTCCGTAATTCTGATTCAGGTGGATAATCAGACGAAAAGTTTTTGTGATTTGTTTCATAGTGGCGTTTCAAGTTACTGGTTTTGTAATGAGTGAGTAACACATTGCAGATAAGACACAAAGATTTACCTTCTTTAATGGTGAATGAAAAATCTTCCTTCTAATCTGGCTTAAAATTTCTGATTTCATCTTCATATTTTCGCTTCTTACAATCTGATGAAACAATCTTCCTTCATAAAATTAAAGTGAAAAGAAACAATAAACTCTAACACGAGCAACGCAACCAAACTATACAGCGCCCAGTATCACACTAACACACCTCGAACTACACTGCCTGCAACACAACCACACACGCCACAATCACGCGATCGCAAACTGTGTCCACTAAATCTAACATTGTCAGCACCAGTTTGTACGATTACTAATTCTCCGGCACAATTACTCTGTAATCCTTGCTGATCCAAAATTTCTTTAATCCCTGACTCAAATCTAACATTAAAATGATAATTTAAATTCTTAAGTATATTTAATCACCGTGAATATTAAACTTGAGATTTAATCCAATGGACTCTCAGTTTATATTTGGTAAATAATTATAGAGCTTGAAATTTTTTTATTTACCTTTTATATTAATTGTCATGGAAAAAGGAGCTCAGCCAACATACTTCCACGAGCCGCACATTATCTGTCAAAGAGCCTCGGTTTGGCCACCCCTGGTATATGAATATACAGTCTTGGTCAAAATGTTTGCATATTTTGGAATTATTTGTTTGTGAATTTCGCACAAAGCTACTCGAGGGCTATCTGCGCTAGCCGTTTCTAATTTAGTAGTATAAGATTCGAGGAAAGGCAGCTAGTCATCACCATCCACCGCCAACTCTTGGGTTACTCTTTCACCAACGAATAGTGGGATTAACCGTCATATTATAACACCCCATCGCTGAAAGGACAACCATGTTTGGCGCGACCCTCAGATTAGGAGTTGCACGCTTTAACACGCTTGCCGGGCCAGATTTTGTAATGAACTTGTAATAAAGTAGTTATTATTATGATGGAATGCATGTACACTTGGTGCAATGAAACTGAGAAATGCATATTATGCTAAACATCTACACTGGTATTTTGTATCATGAGACATACTCTATGGACATCGTGGACAATTTATTGGAACAGAACAATTTCATCATAAACCTTTAGAAAGATGCATTTCACAAATCACAAAAAACCTTACCAAAACATATACAAAGATAAAATACAACATAAAATTATTATAAATAATCTCTGTAACCTTAAATCAGTTCATATTAAACATTTAGTATATGGTTAGTTCTCTTCGTACTCTAATGAGCCTTGCAAGGTGAAGACATGCTATCAGTGAGGTTATTTATGTAATCCATCGTAATTTTATTCCAACTTGTCACTAAAAGGCACCGCAACTCCGACATAAAAACTAATATAAAGTCGTGGTTAGCAATTTACCGGCTCAATTCGCTCAATAAAATTATCTAGAAACTTTGTTGGCCAAGAAAATCTTGTAATGTCCTCCTCATCGATGTATTCCTGTACAATACGTTCATTGTAGGCAGTGGTATTGTCATCATGGAACACAAAGTTATTGTCACACCTTGCCCTAATATATGACAGGAATATCGTCTCCATGTGATGCCTATGGGAGGCGCCATTGACAGTTGCTTGGAGGATATAAAGAGCGTGATAACTGCCAGAAAATGTACTGTACCATCTCCCGATTGTTTCCTGTGGGAAAGACAGTCTTTACTCATCTGTTCTCCTGGGAAACGATGAACACGAATTCAATTATCAGTTTAAACAAGCCTGAAACAGGATTCATCTGTAAAAATGACATGTTGGTTGCCAGTGCCTTAACTGTAAGTTGGCATGCTGTCTCGCTCAAGTAACATGACTCTGGTTAATATTGAATTGCAGATAGCACTTCTTGTAAAGTAAAGTTGTTTAGTAAATCTCCTATTCACTCTTCTTCTGAATACCATAGAATCAATATGTTCATGACATTCCTGTCGTAAAGTGTGACAAGACCTCTTTCAACCTTGACGTGTTAACGTCATCAAAACACGGTCATCTTAAGCAGTAATTTTTCGGCGTGTACTAGTAAACTTTTCTGAAATAATGTTTATTGTAATCCGATGGCGTTTCAAGATTCTGAGGGTACCCTACTGTTCTGGCAATATTCGTCTGCGCCATACAATTTATAGGCAGTCAAACAATTTGATGCCATACAATTTCTAGCATGTGACGAGGAATGACTCTATACAGTGCACAGAAATATTATCCGAACAAAGCGTTACTTCGTTTTAGCAAAAGGTTATACTAAAGCCCACCCTTTTATACAAAACAGGGGTGTATATGTGCTTTTACAAACAAATGTTAAAATAACTTATACAGCCGTTAATAACAACTTTTACAGGTTTGTCAGACCATATGATACCTTCTGAGTTTACCACTTAGCTATTTACCCAATAGCTACTATATGCATGCAGACAGTTACATCAATACAGAAGAGTGTGCAATCATTTTGGCCAAAACTATACCGTCTATTTTATGCTTTCTCATTTTAATATAGTATTTTTCTATAATTCATCAGTTATTATAGTTTATGGAAATTTGACATAATCAAGAAAAATCGGTAGGTTACTTTATCATTCACTGGAGATAACACTTGTTATCAACATTGAGGGTATGGCTATAATGCTACACTTTGTGTGAAAATGTAGACAACAAATGTCTAAAGGCAGGTCAAATGATATCTCGAGGCTACGAACTTCCTTATGTAGTGAACGTTAAGTTTAAATAACCTGGAATATACTCTTGAAGTAAACACTCTGATACGTAATCTCTAATACCTATGACCCAGTAAAAGTGACAGTCCAGTGTCTAAACAAGGGTAAACACACGTGTACTGTGTTTGTGCCTTTGATTTAATAACGACTTGCTATTTGTATTTTACATTGTGTACAGCTTATTTCGTTCTTACGAATTCAGTTAAAGTCTGAAAGCTCAGATTTACTTTATAACAGACGTTTTGTCGAATTTATTGTTATTCATGGAATTCATCCCTTTAACTTTATGATACCACACTATTACTTTTAGACTTAGAACATGACACGACAGAACATTCTTAGAACATAATGAGTTTTGTTTGAGGAACTGGTACTAGAGATGTAACGTGGTGTTTTGAGAAGCACGCTGACAAATAAAAGATACAGAATAAAGTAAATAAAAACATAACGTCTCCCTAACTGCACTACTTAGTGATAATACTGATGTCATATACACATAAGAAGTGGAACGAAAACAACAGGCAATATTTACCTACCACATACCAAGTGTGATGGAATAATAGTGTTCCTTACTCTATAATGATTTCTTATAATAGCACTAAATATTTGAAATTTTTATAAACTTTCTGGCTGCACGGGAAAAACAATACATTTTTCTATAAAGCACAATATGGACTAGAATAATTGTAGCATGCATTTTTTGTTTTATTGTTGTAGTCTTGGCACACGTTCTTTTACTTTTATTGTGTGTGTTGCAATGCTATCATCTGTATTGTGCACGCTGTATGTATATCCGCTCCAGTGTAAGTGAGCAATTGCGTCACTAAAAATGATTGATTGTGAATGACGTCTTACTTCCGTAGATGGTGCTTGATTTGATTTCTAATTATCAGTTTTTTGTCTTATGTCTTTGACAGAGATCTATGTAAAAGAGTCAGGAACAAATCGTTAAGGAAGTGTTCAGTCTTTCGCAATAATCACGAGACAAAAATCACGCTCATAAACACGTGGCATCGTGATGCAATATGTCATACTTGTCTATAATCTAAAAATAAATGCGTCCACATATACTCGAAGCTGAATTTTTGTAATCTTTGCTAGAAGAACAAGGAAGAAAAAACCTGTAGACTTCAGTTTTGTTTGCTTGATATTGTATAGTTTTAAGCATTACCACACTTACTGATTACATTGGTATAAGGTTTAATTATGCTACTTCTCTTCTGTGGAGAGGCGGGGACCGATATGGCCACGTGAGCTAAGGCGTTCGACTCGTAAGCCGAGGGTTGCTGGTTCGAATCCCAATCGCACCAAACATGATTGCCCTTTTATCCTTGACGGTCAACCACCCTTTCGTTGGTAAAAGAGTAATCCAATAGGTGGCGACGACAAACTGCCTTACCTCTAATCTTACACTGTTAAATTAGAGACGGCTAGTATAGATAGCCTCGTCTAGCTTTGCGCAAAATTCAAAACAAACAATCTATGGAGGTATTTGTTTGAAGAGCAAAATCAAGGTATAAGAATTTAAAAAGCAGTCTTGATAACATTTCTAAATTTGGTATTTGGCTTGTCGCATGCAGTTTTCGGTGTGTGAAATTCCTGTTTAGCTTTACACATTAACCATTTCGTTTAGTGGTTTCAGCTCTTCAGTAGCTTACTTTATAATTTGAAACGAATCATTCTTTCAAGATGTAGTTTTCCAACTTCCTTCAAATGGTGAAGCAAAAGAAAGAGACCGAAAAAAAACTTTTCTTGTATTAAATTAATAAACTCAATTAATATGATGTGTTATTGATATAAACAAAGTAAAACTGAACACATACTATTTAAATCATCAATTCATATTGAGTTACTTTTATATTCAAACTTTTTAAAACCGAAAATTGATAAACAGGGAAATATAACGTGAATATAAATACGCCTCGTGCATCCAAAATCATAACTAGTTTTCATTAATTTTGTAATAACATAAACACAAATAATCTGACTTTCTTTTGTTCCACAAACACCTTTCTTCACTGAAAGCAGCACACTCATATTTAATATACTCGCGATACAAGAGGTTATGAACAATAATTAACTATTTTTGAAACTGGAAATGCAGTAATTTTTATCTAAAACAAATTTGACGTTGAGAAGTTTTTGAAAGTAACTGTATTTTAACGGTGGTTACAATAAATATATGAAAGTGTCCATTTATTTTTTTGAATTTAGTAATATATTAAGAAAAAGGTTATTCTAATATTGTAGTTAAAACCACAGTGTCCTCTTTGTTTTATGTATAGTTATCACAGTAATCGGTAACCATTCTTTATCAAAAGATAACTACTTACTCATTTGGAAAACTTGTTTATAGTTTCCAGTATTTCAGTATCATAACTTAGAAACGTAACGTACATCACCCGATCAGAGTAGCAACAGTGAGATAATATATGTAATAACCTAATGCTGTGATAAACACATTCCCGTTAACTTTTATTCCCACTTTTCACTTTTTTTCCCTATCTTTAAATGTTACAAAGTAATCAGAGCGAGAATTAAGTTCTCGAGAGATTATTTACAATATCTCAATTGTTATTTCGTAGTCAGTAATTTTATTATGTCCAAGGACTAACATTTGTTTACACTCTGAATTCCCCGCTTTGACCAAAGTAAATGTTTAGAAGATGATAGTCGAATGCTTGACTTAGTGTATGCTTGCTTGACAATAGTCACATTCCATGCATTAAGAATACACATGTAGAGCATTACGCATAAATTTGCAGTACTAACTTTTGTCTATAGTTGTAACACGTGACGCTAGGTTCAGACTTTGTTCAAGGCTATTCTGTTGTATGTTATTGTTATTTTGTTTCTATAGAAATATAATCTTATTTACTGTATTTGTTATGAGAGAAAGAGAAATTACGTGAGACCTGTTTTTAATACTCGAGTCTTAAAATTCGATAATCACATCGATTTTCACATAGGAAGTGTGTGTATCATATGCCTTCGCACTCGTCCAGAAATCGAGACTGAAAATACAATAGCTTGATTCAGGAAAAAAAATTAACAAATAAATTTAAACAAAGAGGTTAAACATAAATAGATCTAGCTGACGAAAATTAACAAGAAGGACTATAACAATTAATCTGAAAAATAGCATAATGTGTTTGGTTTGGTCACGTTACTTTTATTAACGGTACTGATTCGAATGTTTAATTATATAGTTTATTTATTCATTATCATTATAATACTTTAATACATGGATTTAAGACTAGCTTAAATCCCCTGTGCTGATCAAATCTTGCGAGATATTGTGATGGAACGACTTAACGTAATATTTATAAGTAAGAACTGTCTACTTAATTCGCTGTATTTATTTCCGGGTTGGGTTTTTTTTTCTAAAGTTTATATTAATTAGTCTGAAACAACTTGTTCGCTGATCATAACATTCATCTGCAGTGCAGGAAAACCAGAAAGAACGACTGATTTAGTGTATCTTATAATTTTTCAGTTTAGTATCACAACAGATAAATTCGTAACGAACATCATAACCCTCGTTTCGCCACGTATTTTCGTAATTTACAGTACTAGCTTCATAAATATATAATTCATTAAATATAATGTAAAGTGAGTAACATTCATCCACAGTTTACAACAAATTTTCTTTTTATTATTTCTAAAGACCTTGAGTCATGTTTTTAATCAATCAGAACAAGTATAGTTAGACCCTTGCTACTTCTTTGTGTTAATACTCAGGCGACCACACCCTCGTTAGAGTGAATCAACACTATAATAACGCCATCTATTAGCAATATTTATATTTTGTCTCCAAGATCAGAAATTTAATTCATTAGCCATTGGTAAATGCATCCCTGGTATTGTTTGCGAGCGTTTAAGCAGGATATTTTAAAAATCAAAATGTTAAATGGAAAAGCTTCATTCGATAGCTTTCTACAACTCGCTTCCTTACTTGTATGTGGTGCCACGATTAAATTTCATCAACATCTTCTAAAAGCGATAAAGTTGAAGCATTCATAGGGTAATTATACTAATTTTATGTACTATGCATTTCACAGTCGTGTTATTTAATTCATTTGAAACCTATACAGTAGTTATTTCCCAATCCTTTTTGCATTTATTTTAAAAGACAAATGTGCAGGACTGCAGACGTGAATGATCAATGATGCGTCTTATTTTGTCAATATTGTGCTCCAACCCGTGTAAAGGTCAGTGATCCCAAAATAATGCACGAAGCTGCAATAGAGATTTTCAAAATACTTTAACGATGCGTTTCAAAACCACGGCCAGTCTTCGCTTTTGCAATATGTTTTTTTTTCTTTGGACAACTAGAGACAGAAAGAGTTCAAATAACTAGTGGATTGTGCATTACCAATGATGTGAAAACGAGATAACAATATACATCACTGTGCGGCTTTGTTACTAGTGTAATTATTATTATTATTAGTCACCTTATTAATTAAAATTTACCACAGATTTTGCAGTAGGACAGCTTTCGTTTCTTATTTAGGTATCTCTGGTAGGTATTCAAGTTAATATATATATTTTAGTCAGGGGGAAAATTCTCAAAAGAAAAATTAGAAGTATCCAACTGGGTAAAGTGAACCGGTTTTTGAAAAAGAATACAAAAAATATACTTGCAAATAAAAAACATGAGAAAGCAGCTCAAAGAAGTTTTGGTACAAGCACCAACTTCAAAAACAAGAGCTGATATTTAGTACCGCTGAATGTCAGTAGAATTTCACCCCCGAGTTTAGTACCTTATAAGATGATGTTATACGGTTTTTCCTGATGTTTCTTCGAGGTGGTTACTTAAAACTAAAGTAACATTAAATTTGGAAAGTCTACAACACAAATCTGAAGCCTTCGTCAACGACTTTTCCATCTCGTTATTTGTGTTATATTTATGCATTACACAATTCATTGATTTATATGAAATATTGTTAGCCAGTGGGTGAGCAATACGTTTAAACAGTTAAAGACTAAAATTATGGGTTTGATTTCTAAGTCGTGGACAGAATGCAGATAGCCCATTGTATAGCCTTGTTCTAAAACAAACTATGAAATATTTCAACTCATCGTATGTCTTATTAAAAGTTTAAGCACAAATGAGATACGGTTGTCATTACTAAACTCTTTTTGTCAACACCAGCTTGAGGTTTTGCTCTTGATATTTACAACAGTATATTGCAGTTTCATGACTAGGGTATGAACAAAAATTATGTTTATCTTAGTTGATTACCAAAATATTACACAAGTACAATGTCTCAGACGAAATTTATTAGTAGGGTAATTTATTTTTGCTCCGTGGTGTGTTCGAGAAATGTTGTAAACACTCTCAGACGAAGGACTTGTAGCCAGACGTGCGCTACTTGCGCAGACTATGAATTAAAGAGCTTACTAGTGGTGTAGCGAAATATGGCGGAGTACCCAGGGATGTATTAACGCATAGGCACACGAGGCACGTGCCTGGGGCGGCAAATTTTGACCAAAAAAAAAGAGAAAAAGAATGGACACCATTTTAAAATGTAGTCCCTGGTTATTAATTCCCCCTGCCATTTATGCCGCCCCAATAACCTCTTGAATCTGGACCCCCCCACACACACACTCACTATTCCACCACACCGTCGGGTCGGTCGCTTCAAGTTTAAAAGATTTCTAACCTTCCCTCCCTGAGTCCCACCTAATACGCCTCGCCCCCCCACATCATCAACCCATCCGCCCTCACCTCAGTTATTTATTTGTTTTTCAAAACCCCCAACATGTTTTTTACTCATGTTGACACACTAAACAATGAATTACCTGCTACTCAGTGTGCTACGCCTACACAAAAAATATTTTATCATGACCTAATAACGTATTTTGTTTTGTGAAATTGCGTATACGAAAATTCGGATTTTCGGTTGCTTCAGGCTATTATCTGGAAAAATATATTTTGAAATATTCTTCCTCATCATTCACAGTTTAGCTTAATTGATTATTTTTAATTGATTGATTGAATATGCGCTTGTCTAGATTCCAATGTAGTCCTTACAGAATAATTCCTTCAAATTCCCTAGCAATTATAGGCATTTGTTAGAATAAAGAAGGGGTAGTGGCAGACTCCAGAATACCAGAACAGAAAGGCGCACAGTCACTGGAGCAGGTGATCGTCGGCAGAATCGGCTGCGGGTGTCACGTATAATCGTTTTTGCAGGCCGCCGAACGCGCTCTATCAATGAAGTTGACTCCCAGGGGACGCGGTTGTACCGCACGGGGTCTGGATAGTTTTGGGCGATACAGGTATTTGTTACTGGTAGTATGGAATTTGAAATAGTAAAGTGTGTTAGAATTTATAATTTGATTGTCAATAGCCCAGCACCCGTTAACATGGATACATCGGCAGTAATATAAATCAGTAGTGCAGAAGCTCCCCTTTTTCGTGTATATTTTGTTATGGACTTATGGTTGCAAGTCGATAATTGTTTTACCAACTACCATAAAACTCATTATCTGCCGGACGAATATATGGTTCACCAACATATTTACTATATAATCGACACTATAGATAATAACGTGATAAGCGATACTGGTGTTAAAATGTGGAGTTGGTTATGCTTTTACTTATTCCTCCGTCACCCAATATCTTACTGTAAGTTATATCGTGTTGTCAGTGTCCAAACCTCCACAAGAAGCACAATTCTTGTGAGGGCGAGGGTCACTGGGGGTCAAACGACTCACGGATCTCTGTGAGGTTCGCGCGGCTGCCATAAATAGCTCGATCCCACGAAAATGACTCTGATCCTGATGATCTGAGATGTGAAAGTAACATTCACTGTCAATACTCAATATACGATCAGTGGATTCTAGTGATATCGTCATGAGTAACATACGCCGAAAATTGAGTGGAGCAGCTTATAGGAAGATAGCAAAGTTAAAAAAATGAAAACACACGTGATGTTTTGGATAAGACACCGACGATGGAGGCCTTTTTGGCTAAACAAAGGCAAGAACAGCCTACTAGCGATGATGTTCAAACCAACAGCGATGGAGGGAATACACATGATGGGCCTAGCAGTAGCAGTTTTGAACAATCTGAACGACCCGAACATATCGAACTGCAGCTTGAACAAGTGACGTCATCAGCAGCAGGCCTAGTAAGATCTGCCGGTTGCATGCCTGAAACGTCAATGGTTCCAGCAAGTTTTTCAGACAAAGTAAGTTCAGATCCAGCAGAGTGGATAATAGATGATTACACAAAATATTATATTGCCACACATGCCATCCTTCAAAACGATGACTTGGATTTCAAGAACTCTGTGAAAAAGGACGGGGAGAAAATCAGATCTGTAACCAAAGGCATGTTTGAAAGAAAACTGCAAAATGGCGAAAAAAGTAAGCGGACATATTTCGTTTATTCAGAGAGCAAAGGTAGACTGTTTTGTGCTCCTTGTCGTTTATTTGATTTTGGAAAAAAATCCAAACTGGCTGACGAAAGCTTTGATGACTGGAAAAATGCTAATGTCTGGCTGAATGAGCATGAAAACTCTCCTGAGCATCGGTCTTCAGTTTTATCTCTAGTAGCAAGGGGCAACATGTTGGGACGTGTAGATCTCCAGACGGCCATACAGTTGCACCACGAAATCAAATACTGGAGAAATGTACTCACTCGTGTGGTAGCTGTAGCGAAAAGATTGGCTTCACGTGGGCTTCCGTTCAGAGGTCGGGATGATAAGTTTGGCTCAGTACACAACGGCAACTTTATGATGTCGTTAGAACTAGTTGCAGAGTTTGACCCCTTCCTCGCTGATCACATTCACCGATATGGCAATGCTGGCAAGGGATCCACGTCTTACCTGTCTTTCAGTACATGCGACGAATTCATCCAGCTTATGGCAGACCTTGTTCTAAAGAACATTTTAAAGGACGTCAAAACTGCAAAATATTTCTCAATCAGCGTGGACTCGACGCCAGATATATCCCATGTTGACCAGTTGGCATTCATCATCAGGTACGTGAACAGTGATGATTCACTTATGGAACGTTTCCTGACTTTTATACCAAATCCGGGCCACAAAGCTGAACAGCTGGCAGAAGTTGTACTTAGCCTGCTTCAGTCATATGAGCTTGACATTTCTGAATGTCGTGGACAGTCTTACGACAACGCCAGCAACATGTCTGGTCAGTACAGTGGTCTCCAGGCTCATATCATGGAGAAAAATCCTTTAGCTGTGTATATCCCATGTTCAGCACATTCATTAAATCTTGTAGGAACGTGTGCTGCTGAATGTTGCAGAGAAGCATGTTCATTCTTCGAACTCTTACAAAGTCTCTATGTTTTCTTCAATGCTTCAACCCATCGTTGGAAAATTCTACAAAAACACCTGTCCGCAAATAAAGAAAGTCTCTCTTTGAAGAAACTCAGTGACATTCGGTGTTCCGCTCGCGAAGATGCTTGTTAAAGCCTCAACAGAAACTGGCAACAAGTGTTTGATGCCCTCACCACCATGGAGGGAAATGCTATGGAAAAACCAGCAGCTAGGAATGAAGCGGCTGGACTTCTTTCCAAATTAGGAACGCTAGAAACAGCTATTTTGTCCACAGTTTGGGGAACAATACTGGAAAGATTCAATGCTGCCAGTAAAAAGTTGCAAAGTGCTGATATGGACATCGGACTTGTAGTCGAGCTTTATGCTTCCTTGCTGCAGTTTGTGAAAGATTCAAGAGAACTGTTCGATCATTTTGAAGACAAGGCGATGTTGAAGTCCAGCATGAAGACGTACGAAATTAAGCGAAAAAGGAAGCAAACATTTTCAGATGGTGACACCCAGGCAGTGGAAGAAGGCAGAGAGGCATTTAGAGTAAATGTTTTCAATCTGATCATTGACAGACTTTGCTCAGAACTAGAGCGAAGACAAATCGCTTATGTAGAAATCCACGCAAGGTTTGGATATTTGTTCAAGATAACAAATCTTGAACCCACTGATGTCATCAGTCAAGCTGGAACACTGTTGAAACTCTACCCCAATGATTTGGAAGTGAGCTTCGTAGATGAATGTCTACATTTCCGCGCACATCTTGTGAGTATGAAAGTGCAAAATTATGACTCTTCTGCGTTAGCAGTATACAGAAATCTGCGAGCTAAAGGACTTCAAACTGTATATCCAAACCTGGATATTGCTATGTGCATGTTTCTGTGCATTCCAGCAACTAATTGTACATCAGAGAGATCTTTCTCGGCTCTCAAACGTGTGAAAAATTACTTGAGATCAAGAATGGCAGAAGATAAACTAAATGCCCAGTCACTCCTCGCCATTGAAAGTGATATTGTTTGTAGAATAAACTATGACGATGTAATAAACATGTTTTCGGAACAGAAGGCCAGGAGAAAGCCTGTATATTCAGCCGCAGACTAATATTTAGTGATAATTGATTTTGATGTTTCATTTTTTATTGTGTTGGAAAATAAACGTTGTGTTCATTTTGAATGATAACAACTGTGTTTGTCTGTTGTTGTAATGGTGATGCTTGGTGCAAGTTGTGGCACGGGGGGGGGGCGACAAAAGTATCAACCTAACCTTGTGCCTAGGGGCGCCGAAATCCTAAATATGTCTCTGAACACCCTAGCACAAATAATTGTTTTGGGGACTTTCTGAAAAAAAAAAGACTTGCCCTGGCAGCTCAGGGTTCTGACCTTTGATATTTCCTGTCATTTTAAAAAGAGGTTTGCCTGTTCGCACGTTGCCGTGACAACGGCTCTGTGCAATGAACCTATTTTGTCTTCTGTGCAGCAATAGCGATATTAAACTCAGCAACCACTTCGGGTTCCTGGCAGGAACATTAGAAAAAGTTAATATGGCTTTGTATAAGCTTCTGAGCGCGAATTACAAAGTATCCCTGATCTCTGTCTTCCTTGCCATCATTGTTGTGTTTTCATAATTCTGTGGGCTTCTGACACGTGCCGGTTGTACCTGGATAAGTTAAAAGAAATTGGAGGCTTCTTGAGCTCTTCCCACTCCGCGCTGCGGGGGTTTTGGGGACATCTGCCGCGCTACTGATTTAAGGTTTGTGTCTCTTTGCTGCAACAAATGCACTCCATATTTTGGATTCTTATAAAAGTATAAAAGTTACAATGAAATCCCATCAGTCGGTCAGAAAAAGAATAATCCAAAAGTTACTGGAGAGCGCTGTTGATTAGCTACTTTTCCTTCAATCTATCAGACAGTCTGTCAAGTAGCAACAAGAAGATAGTGACTCGTAGGTTCCGAACTTATTATAAAAATATGCTTGTGATAATTAAATAAATTCTAAAACACCTAATGACTTCTTACTTTTTTAGACTTTTCAAGCTATTTTCTTTTAGATATTGACTGGCTAGAGTGATCTAAATTATCATTTGAAAACCAGACATACATGATAGTGACAACGTGAAATATGTATTGAAATCTTTAGTCGTTTACACATAAGTTTTCAAGTGGGTTTCTCGTCATCAAGAAAAGGCTTTCAACAATGTCTCTCTTGGCTTCTTTTTGTTTTAAAATGGAATATATTCTCCAATGTACCCGTGAAACTTCTTACAGCTCTCGGTTCATCGGAAACTGTGCTTCTGTATCTCTCTGTCTGGATTTCTGCAACTGTACTACATATTTGCATCTTTTTAACTTAATGAAATTAATAACTTCTTACACAAAGAAATAAAATTCCCTAATAAAAACAAAGAGTGCAATTTTATTTACATTTTATAACATAGCATTTTTAATTATTAAGCAATGAAGCTGAATTATTACACTCAATCCCCAAAAATGTTTTAAATCAACGATACTGTTTCGTGCTAAATCTATTTATTCTCATATAAATATTCATGTGCTGTGATAATGACGCACTTAACTAAGTTTATTAAGTGTTTTCTTATTACAACTTAAAAATACGTTGATGTGTCAAATTCAAATAGCATTGCTTTCTTTTCTATTAGTCCGAAAAAATAGTTCTGTGTTAATTTAGAAAACCTAGATTAAGTTAAAAGCTTGACTGTTGAGATTATTCAAATTAGGTTTTCAACTTTGGAGTTTATGAATTATTCAAACATTGACATATGATATACTGAAAACACAATATTCGTTATTTTCAGATAGGGAAATGTAGTTTCTGCAACAATGTCTTAATTAATTAAAATTTAATGTCAAAGAATTACGTAAAAACAGGGCATGAACTGTTACCATAAGCTTGACAGCTCTTAAATGATCCGAATCAATCAAACATGACTTATATTCTGGGTCAAAATATTAATATATACTTATAATATTACTTACGTGAACCAATTTTTTCTTTCCTTGTTTATTTTTATATGTATATTAAATATGTTGTTGAGAGCGATACACATAGGCGTAAAACCCGTATTTTTAATACAGCACAACCGTAACTCATGACAAACTATATTCATAATTCATCATTATTTCGCAAAAATCAGAGTAGAACTTTCAGATCTTTCCATTTTGTGTAACTAATTTTCTATGGACGTATACAATTACGAAATAATAATACTAAACAGCACACACAGTATTACAATATCGGAAGTTGTTAAAACAAAATAAAGATATAATTACTTTCTCTGTCTTATTAATCTCATTGGTGTGTCACACTCATACTTTTGTATATAATTAATGATATACGTTTTATTGTTTGTTTTTGAATTTCGTACAAAGCTACTCGAGGGCTATCTGTGCTAGCCGTCCCTAATTTAACAGTGTAAGACTAGAGGGAAGGCAGCTAGTCATCACCACTCACCGTCAACTCTTGGGCTACTCTTACCAACGAATAGTGGGATTGGTCGTCACATTATAACGCTCCCCACGGCTGGGAGGGCGAGCATGTTTAACGCGACTCGGATGCGAAAATGATATACGTAAGCTATACATTTTGTAAAACGTCCAATCCCTTTTCAAAAACACCATTTATAACAATCGCAATCTTGTAGCCAAAACATACAATAATATCGTGTGACAACGATATTGACGTAACTTTAAAGACGAGAAACATAATTATATTTATTTTAGTAATAATAAAAGAATCACACAGATAACAAAAAATAAGTTTAACAAGTTACTAGACAGCGTTAAAGATGTTCAATCTTCAGAGCGAGCGTATTTGTAATCACGCACAAAGCTACACAATGGGCTATCTGTGCTCCGCTCACCACAGGTATCGAAACACGGTTTTTAGTGGTGCGAGTCCGCAGACATACCGCTGTGCCACTGAGAACGTGAATGAAATGAGAGTTTCCTAATAATCCTTTGTGGAATATTACACACACACAGTACAATCCTTTAAAAAATGAATAAAAACCTATACACCAAAAGCTTGTATCAAAATAGTTTTATCAACTTATTAAGTCAAAAGTATTTTGTTACGTGAAATTATTTTTATTTGCAAAGCAACGCAACTGGCTTTCTGGACGTTATCTATCGCGGAGAATCGAGTCCCAGATTTTTGTATTTTTACTCACCCACCGGGGGACAGTTAAATTAAAACCACTAATAGGGGTAAATATATTTTCCACGCTTGTGTATATTCTTATGTAAATTTATTTCTAGTTTTTAAGAAACCATTAAAATGCTTTCGTGTACTACTAAGAAGTGTAATAAATTACCGTGACAAAATGGATGGTTCAAAAAGTCACTATGAAGCTCTTTTATGGTGAAACCGATTTCTCTTGCTTTAATGTGCAAAGTATCACTAACAGTGTTCAAAAACATTTACTTATAAACGTTTTTTTTTTTTAAATGGAGACTGACATGTTTTTTACTCTATAAACTAGAAATATAATTAGTAATTACACGGCCCGGCATGGCCAAGCGTGTTAAGGCGTGTGACTGGTAATCTACAGGTCGCGGGTTCGCATCCCTTTCGCGCCAAATAAGCTCGCCCTTTCAGCTGTGGGGGCGTTATAATGTAAAGGTCAATTCCACTATTTGTTGGTAAAAGAGTAGCCCAAGAGTTGACGGTGGGTAATGATGACTAATCTGCCTTCCCTCTAGTCTTACACTCTACTAAGTTGGGGACGGCTAACATAGATAGCCCTCGAGTAACTTTGTGCGAAATCCAAAAACAAACAGTTAGGAATATGGCTCGCGGTTGAATTTACGAAAACGTCCGTTATTTTTTAAGATTAATTTGACGCTGCACCGTTTCAAAACTGCACAGTTAACGAGTTTTGCTGACACAATTTGTCTAAACTTTGAAAGGCCTACATAGCTTTCTCAAGCGACGTAAATATCTTTTCTGATTTCTGTGTCGATCACATTTCTTTAGGTTGCAGTTTGTAATTTTGCACGTGTATAGCTATTGCTGTAGCAGATTGGGTTGTTCCTGCATTAACACTTGCTGTGATTCGTAAGAAAGTCTTATGTGAGGTTTGTAGATGCTCTAAAATAAGTGTTAAAATTAGTATTATAACTACCTTTGTGCGTATAGTAGTAATATGTATATTATATAAATCACAGTAAGACTTATAATAACATAATTCACATCGCATGTATCTTTTTTGTGTCATACTAAAAACAGCCATTTTCATTAGACCCAAGAAGGTGAGATAAATTTCTTTGTATTTTTATAATTAATTACCGTGCAAGTTCAGCTTAATTTTAAAGTTTTTACACAGAGAGAAACTTTAAAAGTTAGATTTGCATTCATACACAGTAATTACAGTGTTTACGCGTGATCACAAGGGTTCGTGCTTACTCATGAATCGTGAATAACAACACATTTTCTTCAGTATTATAACCTTTTTTTTCTTTTTACAATGATGTTTAATTTTTTTTCCTCTGTAAATTTCGAATTTTATCATAACCGTTTAAGTTCTGCTGGGCCAATGTTCACGGTTGAAGAATTATTAAATATACTATTTTGAATATATAACAATGTAGAACATTATGAAGAGGCATGGAAATAAGATATCTTACAAGTATTTATTTTTGTAGAAGACTCAACAATATAATTATTAATATGTAAAGGCCTGCAGGAAATGAAATAGGAACAAAATGCATATATTTTTTATCAGATTGCATCTCACGACGTGTAAGTTTTAGCTCATACAAGTACCAGTATGCTTCGATTATTAAACAGTAGGGCCGATTAAGACATGTCTTAAATGGAAATTTAAGAAAACTTATCAGATTAAATGACAAGAAAAGTGAGTTTTTACAAAATCAACCTTCTTTGTTTTTGAATTTTGCACAGAGCAACAGGAGGGTTTGGTTTGTTTTAAATTTCGCGCAAAGCTACACAAGGGTTACCTGAACTAACCGTCTCTAATTTAGCAGTGTAAGACTAGAGGGAAGGCAGCTAGTCATCACCACCCACCGCCAACTCTTGGGATACTGTTTCACCAACGAATAGTGGGATCGATCATCACATTATAACGCACCCACGGCTAACAGGGCATGTGTGATGTGACGGGGATTCGAACCCGCGACTCTGTAAGTACGAATCGAGTGCCTTAACCACCTGGCCGTGACTTGTAAGAGTCACGACGGCATCTGAGTTTTTTTTTTCTATCCACAGAGAAGGCTGGTATCGCTTAACTCGTCTTGAATTTAATATTTTTTCGATTTTCTTACTTTGGTCATACCAAATTCAAAGAGGTATTGTAATTGAACTTCATAGTTGTAACCACATACGCTAAAATAAATTTGTTATAAGCACAAATACAGCATTTTAAACATATTACTTTCCAGACATACTAAACTGTAAGGTGTAATTTGATAAATACATCTGTAGCAGATCCTAAGAGTTTTTTTAGCTTCCTTCTTTTTGTTTCATTGCATTTTTTTGTTCTTATGAGCAGTGAAGTATTTTAAAGAGCAGTCTTTCTTAGAATTGGGTTTTAACATTGCACTCCCTCTTCTTCTGTGTTTAATTATATTTTTACATCACCTGACTCACTTATTATCCTGAAAAGGATACTTATTTAAGTATCATGTACTAATTTAATGCTTATGGTTTCACTAGTTTGGCTTTATGTTATCCACATAATTAATCAGTTACTAAGAGTAGTGTATCAATATATAATCAATGACCAGATTTAATGCAATCGGTATAAAACACTAAAGTTTTATATTTAATCATACCTTTTACATTTCCTTACTATTTATATGTAAATTGCTTATCATCCTGAAAATGGAACTTATTTAAATTTCATGGAGTAGTTTAATATGTACTATTTCACTAGTTTGTCTTCATGCTAACCATACAACTTAACAAAATGTTTTACCTTACACGAGTTTTACAAAAGTGGATGGTGCGACTATTCTTCCACATATGATTATGTTATTAATATTTAAATTTACTTATGTTACAAGTGTTTGTTTGCAGTAATTAATAGATTACATTTGAAACAAAGACAGCTATGTTTACAACTTATACTATTGTAATAAAAGTTATATAACTAGTTTAAGAGAAAGGTTGCGATATATACTATAAATTAATCTATTCGCATTATTCTTAACCTACTTTAACCTAAAGCGTTTGACTTTTTGAGATTTTAATAATCTAATTGTCCCCTGCTGGAACAGCGGAAAGTCTACGGAGTTACAACACGAAAATAAGGTGTTCGATTCCCGTTGGGGAACACGGCAGATAGCCCGATGTCATTTTGCTGTAAGGAAGAAAACACAAACACACGATAATTTAATTTTAAACTTTGTACGTAACACTGTATATTTAAGCCTAATATTATATTACCCACTTTATAAAATATAATAATAAGCCTAAATTAAAGTACACGCTTTTTATTACCATTGTGATATAATTAAGTCACAAACGTTTGCAGTATAATAACACTGTGTAACAAAATTTTTACTTTTCTTGTTCCTGGGCAGAAAGTGTTATTTCCCAGTTGCATATGTCTAAAGTAAATGGAAAAGACCTATCTTTCTCTTCAAACTTTGCTTTTGTGACCTGGGTAATGAAATTTTCAAATTTACCCATTTTCTAGAACATTCCAGGTAGATTCAGTGTTGAGTAGCTGATAGAGAATTTTCTCGAACTTACAAAAATTTTCTAGAATAAGTATCCGTCTCTTCCCCTAGCTCATTCGGTGCATCTCACAGAGGAATACAACAGCGTCAAGACCTTGCTAGAAGCCTTGAAATATGATGAGTATGGCTGGGAGTTTATCCGAGACTTCATAATGGCGGCATTCCTCATGAATCTCCAAGAAGGCTTTATCAAGTTTCGCTGTTATCTTTAACTTTGGGACAGCAGGGACACCGCAGTGCACTACAACAGGAAGCACTGACCACAACAGACCGAGTTTTCTGTGGGGAGGCACAATGTCAAGTATGAGTAGTGGACCTCCAGAAGATGTTGTTTCCACCATTAAACATAAAATTGGGTCTTATGAAACAATTTGTCATAGCTCTTGATAAGGAGTCTGCAGACTTCAAGTACCTTCGAGACTTTTCCCCTAAGCTGTTTGAGACAAAGGTCAAAGCTGGTATCTTCGTTGGACCACAAATAAAGATCCTGGAGTGCACAGAATTCCCCAAGAAGCTCAGTAGGAAGGAATAAATGCTTGGTGAAGCTTTGTCACAATGGTTTGGGGCTTCTTGGGCAACAAGAAGCCCGAAAATTATGTGGAACTGGTTGAGGCTGTGGTGAAAAACAACGGTAAAATGGGTTGCAGAATGTCCCTGAAAGTCTATATTGTTGACTCTCATCTTGATAAATTCAAGAACATGGGAGCATACTCAGAAGAGCAAGGCGTGCGTTTCCACCAAGACATACTGGACTTTGAACGCCGCTACCAAGGAGCGTATAACGAAAACATGATGGAAGACTATATTTGGGAGCTGATATGTGAAAGTGATCCACATTACAGCCGCAAATTTCGAAAAACTATTCACTTCTGAATATTTTGTATACCTTTAGTGTTAATACATGTAAATCTTGATTCATATGTTGTTTTATTCAGACCTTATGTAAATTAGAATGTGCAAATTTGCCCGTTTTTACATAGAAAATAGGTTAATTTCTAAATTCCATTATCCAGGTCACAATAGCAAACTTTGAAGGGAATAATGTCTTTTTCTGTATTTTTACAACATAAGGAATAAAGAAGTAACACATACTGTCCAGGAACAAAATTTATGTTACATATTGTCATTTAATTTACACATTTTTAGTCTTTACTCCTCGTAATTTAGTATTTAAATTTAACTGCAAACGTAATTTAGACCTGGCATGGCCAGGTGGTTAAGGCGCTTGATTCGAGGGTCGCGTGTTCGAATCCCTGTCGCATCAAACATGCTCGCTCATTCAGCTGTGGGAGCGTTATAATTTACGATGAATTCCACTGTTCGTTGGTAAAAGAGTAGCCCAAGAGTTGACGGTGGGTGATGATGACAAGCTGCCTTCCCTCTAGTCTTACATAATTAAATTAGGAACGGCAAGCGCAGATAGCCCTTGTGTAGCTTTGCGCGAAATTTAAAAAAACCGTAAATTAACGGTATTTCTTTTAAGTTTAACTGTAACTTTAATTGTTTCAAGTTATTCACATCTGACGGAATTAATACTCGTTTTATAACTTAATTATAAGGTATAATCCACGTCTCTAGCCGATACTACTTGTACTGTAGTAAAGCTTTCTAATTTTGATAAATTTAAAGCAATTTATTAATTACAATTTTCGTCAACCTGATGATAGCATAATTCTAATATTAAAATTAAAGGTCTCTCAGAGTTGTCAATAAAGTGAAATTGGGTTGCATTAGAAACAAGCCCATAGCTTGAGAGAGAAAATGAAATTCCAGGAAGTTTGACCAGCATTATGTAAACATCAAATTTAACTTGAAAAATATCATAATAAACAGCATTCAAACCAAGTAGGAAAACTAGTTTCAAGAAGGATGTTTATATTTGTTGCTGTAATGGTAAAGGGAATAATTTTTATTCTGCTCCAGGTGATAGGATTGTTACTTTACTCCTATTCTTTGATTCTTTAAATTTGTTCTTTAAGTGTGAATAATCTCATTATACATTGTCAAACAGCAGCACACACAAAGATATAAAGACAATAAGACCATCAGTAAAAAGTAGCATTTATTATTCTATTGTAAAATTTAATACCCCCATGGCCAAAATGTCTTTAATGTTTTAAGATTTGACAACATATGCAGCATTAAAAAAACGAAAAGTAGGGATAAAATCTTAAATTTTAACACTGCTAATCGGGAGACCAATATATGATTACTGTATGTTGGCTAATTATTTTTAACTGTTACCAAGTAAATTTTGAATTCTATTAACAGAATTAAATAAAAAATAAGCAAAATAAGTATTAACAGTAATGACAATTATTAAATTTGTGTAACATAAAATTCCTGCTGGTGAATGTTAGCCTAATAGAAACAAGTATGTTGGAAAGAATCTGCAAAACCTATTTCAAGTAACACATAATGACATCATATATTTTTAAAATGATTCACAGGTCAAAAACAAATATTTTCTTACACATTTTAAGAATATTGGAATTTATGGCAATTTCATTCTTACACAAGTAATATAGTATATTTTAAACAGTAAAACTGGTTATATTCTTGCTTTCAAATGTTACCAAAAATATTAAATGTGTACATTCAAGATAAATAAATACCCATGTACCAGATCATTTGATTCATTATATTTTTCTTCGGCATTATGATTCAACAAGTTACCAATGTCAGTAACATTGTAAGTAAGGTGTATAAACTTTTGTCCAAAATTCAACAAGTAACAGTAACTTTGCCAAATAACTGGACTTTATATTGCTCAAATTTTGTGGAAAATTTGTATTTTTTCATTAATATTGATCATAATAGCAAACAATTCAAATCTTTTAAAACCATAAGGAGTTAGACAAATAAAACCATGGAATAAACAAAAAGGATAAATAACAATTCTAATTATCATATAAAGCTATTAACTTTCTTACAATTGACTTGATGGATTACAGTGACTTTGTGATCATCAGTGTTTCCATACTACAACTTTCGATGTTTTTTATATCTTCCTAAAACATGGTAAGCTTTCAGCAAATATAACAAGTCTTTTGGACATAAGAAAACAGTGGTTTATTTTTAAAATAAATATTTTCTAAAAATTTGACAGTGAATTTTCATGTTAAGATTAAACAGATATATTCTTATTTACATGATCTCAAAAGCCTTCTAAATAAATAAATATAAAACTATATATTATAATGTTTACTGTCTTGTCAGGAATGTCAATGACTAAAATGATTACGTAAAAAAATAAACAAAAAAACCTCACAAGAAATGGGGGGTTCAATTCCTGCAAGTTTATGCATATGATATTAAGTGATATGCATCATTTGACTATTTTAAATAGAAATACAACAGGTAACTTTTCTAATTAAATTTATTTAAATTGATACAGGTAGTCTTGTTAAACTGAAAGTGGCCAAGCAAAGTGGAAAAACCTTAACTTCTTGCTAGATAATACTGTGCTATCTTTTGAGATTATCCAAACTCAGTAATTTTGCCTCCAAAAATAAGATTTTAGCAAGTATCTGAACTCATACTTTGCCAATATGACTAATATATATATTCAATTTTTCAAGGACGGGCTTAAAAATTCCAATTTGTGATATGCCATGATTCACAAAATGTAGAATCAGCCACAATATTTACTGCCCTGTCTAATATACTTGGTTAAGGAAGGTTTACATAGAAATGGCAATTTCAACCATATTACTAGTTAGTTTTTCTCTTCAATGAAACAGCACAACTTTAAATGTCCAAAGGTCCTTCCATACATAAAAACATTTCTGATATGATCTCCTCACACTTTGAGAAAGATCCAAGTAGAAAATATACAAACATGCTGGCAGTGACTGTTTGGATTCTTCATCAAATGTTTCCTTTTCATATGAAAAAGCAAGTGAATATGTTATTCATAATGTAGCCAATCATATGGTACTTTCATAATTCACTTACCAGATAGTCAATGCCACATACATGACAGATATTACTTGATTGAAATAACCTGTGGCTGATGAATTCTCAAAGTGCCACTATTTACAAATTATTATTTAGATGTTTATAACAGCAGGTCACTGATTCTTGTGACAGTTTTAAAAAATTCTGTAATCTTTTTTTCCTCATTGTATGAGAATAAGGACTCAGTGCACTTTTTGTGAACAAGAACTGTCACTTTGAATGTTGTTTGAAGATGTTTGAAATAGTGTTATTTTCACATTGAAATAGTTATTAGGATTTACTAGAAACTGTTCAGAAGGATGAGATTGTTTGTTTCAAGTTATTTTAGGTATATTTACTATAATGCTTGGTTTTATTGCTAATACCTTCCTGTCTGGTTAACACTGCTACCAGAACCTGTTCAGAAAAACGAGTTAATTTGTATCAAGTCAATTTAGGTCTATTTACAGTTATGCTTGTCATTAATGGTAACACACTCCTTTCTGGTTAATAGTACTGCTTTCAATGTATTCTCAAGATAGTTGGTATAGGCATTAGCACTTTGATTAAAAAATTAATGTGCTAATACCTATACCAGCCATTTTAAGAATACATTTTTACTTCAAGTGGGTTTCTTGTCATTATGAACTGTTCCTTTCAGTTTTCACAAGCTTAAAAAAACAAATAATTCCACTCTGTAATGTTAGGTACACTAGTTAAATGACACTTTTCGTTCATGATCAATAATTCTGTTGAGTAGAAAAACTGTCAAGAGAGGCATCAATAGATATCTAGATGTTCCAAATAATTATTTTAATAAACAGGAATTAATGAAATATAAGAAAATATGTTTATGAAGCAATGATGTTAATAGAACAATGACAACTCCAAGAACATACCAAGAAAGTTATCACCATATGATCAAATGATATCTAGTTTAAGAAAAACCGACATTATCAAAAACAACAGAAGAGTTATGCAAGACAGAGATTGAGACAAATCCACTGATAATCTTCCACTATGTGTTTAAATTAGAAGAAATAGCTGCTATCAAGGTTAAAAGGTAAAATGAAACTTGAATGATGAACCAGAAAGAACCCTGGATAGTGGACCAATGGTACAGTATGGGCTATTGTCTCCAGTGAATGATTAACTAACAAACTTAGAAGTTCATAAACAGGACAGAAACTGACCATTTGAAGATGTATTCTAATGAGCTTAGGAATTCATAAACAGAAAGCAAACTGGCACTTTGCCCTATGAATAGGCCAATAAATCACCTCTCCACTAGCATAAAAAGTTCTAGAACAGAAGACAGAACATACAAAATATTCAAAACTCTAGTAAGCACTCCAAACTGATCTGATCATTTGAGAGGAATGAAGATGTCTCTTACCGTTAGTAGGAACACCATTTATCCTACAAGCTCTTTGTAAGTACTATAATGCCATTTTTTCTTAAACATCAGTCATCGTGTTAATAGAGTTAAAATGATTGCTTATGATAAACATCAATAAAGATAAACTGTATACACATATACTGTGTAAATATTAAGTGTATGATGACTTAAATATAAAGTGTTACTAGAAGTCGTAGTCTCGAGTCTCTTTGTTTTAGCTGTAAAGCCTCAAGTCAGTACCTGTGTGCTCCATTCACCCACTGCATCCTCACTTTCATGGTAAACTTGATGAAGACGTTGAGAATTTTATGGATGCATTAAATGAAGCTGCTAGGATGCTGGTTTAGACTGATGCACAAAAATCGGATATTTTGAGACGAAGAACTCCAGGAAAAGCAAAACATTTCATTAGGGGTATGATGTACTGCGAGAAACTGTAGAGTTCCAGTTTTTAACACATAGGTTAATAGAGGAATATGGTAAAAGAGAAACACCCAATAGAATAATGTAACAAACAGTCTATGATAGCTATGATAAATAAGGGTAAAAATGGAAAAGCAAATGGGGTGAAGCAGACAAAATAAGCAAGAAGGTAAGTGTGGTAAGGTTGGCCACACAGCAAAAAATTGCTTGGTAAAACAAGATAAAAATGAGCCTGTGGCTTGTTTTAATTGTGGTATTAAAGGCAACATAGCTTGAAACTGTAAACGTTGCAAGCAGGATAAATGCAGAAAAGCCTCAAAGGCTGTGAATTTTAAAGAAAAATTCCATAAAGAAAGGTAATACTTTGGCATTTGGATCAACAATTGTGACCCCTGCCAGGATTGCAGAGCTAAAATAGAAGTAGTTCCAGCAGTATGGAATAAAAGATTGAGTGTCACCAGTAGTTGTGGCAGCATATTGGTTATTGGTTGACACAGTCACTCGATTTTCTTTGTTAAATGTACAGTTTGTGCACAAAAATCTGACATTGTTGAATAATATTTGGATGAAAGTTTCCAAAAGTATTTTGATTTCTATAACAGGACATCCTGTTAAAATGCTAGGTAAATATAATGTTCAATTCAGAATAGGAGATTTAAAGTTACAACACTCATTTTATGTGTGTAAAAAAATAGATTTGGACACAGAGGGTTTTATCGAACAAGACCTCTTAAGGGCTTACTACACTGAAATATCTCTTACCTCAGGTAAGATAAGCATAGAAATGGATAACTTAAGTTTTGAAGGGCTTGAACCTCCAAACTTATGTGCAAAAGTTAAGACAAATGATACTTTCTTGCTGGCTAAAGCTAATAGTGAGCTGCCTTATGCTAACACTTGCAAGGCTAAGGATCAACTGTTAACACACAAAAGCACCAATTTCCTAAAGCATAACAATGCACAACAAAGTTGGAGAGGTAAGAATAAAAAGTATTTAAAACAAAATCCAGTAAATGAGAAAAGTGGTAGAAGTTCTAAGCCTAGCAGTAACAATAGTAAAAGGAATAATAAAAAAAGTTGAGAGTAAAGTAAGTGATAACAAAATAAAGCAGACTAAGATGGAAAATAAAGTCTTTCAACAGGGAACTAACAGTTCAAACCCCTCAGGTGACTGTACACTTATTCCTAACATAAGCAACAGAGCATCCAAAAAGGAGAGTTTGAAAGAAGGAGTACCTGTAGGACTAGTTAAAATAACTAAAGTAGCTACAAGAAGTTAATTTACTGTTGAAGCTAAAGTAGATGATTTTAAACATAATGAGGAAGTGTTGATTGAACCTTTTGAGTTAGATGTTGTTGTTGTTGTTTTGAATTAAGCACAAAGCTACACAATGGGCTATCTGTGCTCTGCCCACCATGGGTATCGAAACCCGGGTTTTAGTGTGTAAGTCCGCAGACATACCGCTGAGCCGCTGGGGGGCATTTTGAGTTAGAAGAAGCAGAAGTTTATATAACTGCTTGTATTGATAAAGTATCCAAGAGAGATACAGTACCTAAAAAGGTGCTAAATGTAAATGAAGAAAAAATACTTCCTAAACATGTAGTTGAAGGTAAGGCTACAAGTAGAGAAACATTAGCAGTGTTAGGAGAGACTAATGTCAGAATTATCAAGAGAAAAGCACAATAAAATAAGACAGATTGGGACTCTATCTTAGGAAATATAAAGTAAGAACATAAACAAGGTTTCATAATGTTATTAGAAGAATACAGAGCTATATTTCTGGGACAGGGTGATCCAATGGTCGAACAAACAAAGTTAAACATAATGTAGTGTTAAATGACAATAAATCTATAGCACAGAGACCTTTATAGAGTGCAAGAGAAGCACAAGATTCAATTAAAGCAATGTGTAAAAGAAATGTCTGAACAAGGAGTAACAGAGGACAGTAGTAGTCCATATGCATCATCAACTGTATTAGTTCCAAAAAAGGATGAAAAATTGAGATTCTGTGCAGATTTTAGAAAAAGGAATACAGTAGCAGTTAAGGATATTTATCTGTTACCTAATATCCAAGAGACCTTAGACAGGTTATTGTGGATACTGGCAGGTAGTAATAGAAAAAGCTAAAGCTAAAACTGCTATTGTTTTACCTTCAGGTAAATACCAGTTCAACAGAATGCCCTTTGGTTTATCTAATGCTCCTTCAACATTCCAGAGATTAATGTATGTTGTATTGTCAGATCAACATGACTTAGAATGTTTCATTAATTTAGAAGATGTTATGTGTTTGCTCCAACTTTAGAAAAACACTCAGAAAGATTAAAATATGCATTTGATAGATTACGAGAAGATTTAAAGCTTAAAGCAAGTAAACATCAGTACTTGAAAAAGGAAGTAGAACATCTAGGTCATTTGGAAACTGCAGATGTAGTAAAACCTGACCTTAAAAAGTTTGAGGTTTGAAAAATTATCTAGTACCAAAAACAGTAAAAAGATATTTGTGCATCTCAAGAATTTTATAGAAGATTCATACCACAGTTTGCATCATTGGCAAAACCTTTAACTCAATTAACTGAGAAAGAAATAAAATGTAACTGGACAGATAAGAAACAAGAAGTATTTGAAACATTAAGATACTTTATTAAAAGCACCCATTTTAAGTTACCCAGACTTCAGTAAAGAATTTATCATAAGTACAGATGCTTCAGACAATGCTATAGGTGCAGTACTTTCACAGTTAAGTGAAAACAGAAAGGGACATCCTATAGCATAGAGTAGATAGTTAGGAAAAGCCAAATTTAATCACTAAATCACAGAACAAGAAAGTTCAGCTGAAGTGCATGGAATTTAAACCTTTCATTGTTACCTGTAGAGTAGAAAATTTAACATCATTACAGATCAGGCACCATTAAGATGGTTAATGACATTAAGAGACTCCCCTCATCTAGGTTAGCCAGATGGTCATTGTTACTCCAAGACTATGACTTTGATGTAAAACACAGACCAGGCAGAAAACATTATCATGTAGATGCTTCAAGGAGAATTAGAGTAAGAAGCATTTAAACTAAAAAAACTCAAGAAAAACAGCCTACTAACCAAATAAGAGAAGTTAAACCAGAAAATGATGAGGAATTAGAAGTAATTTGGGATTGAGATAATGTGATTAATGAACAAAAGAAAGATGACTTAATAAATAACTTATGAAATAAAGTATTACAGGGAGAAGATACAAGGTATGTGTTAGACTCAGATACCTTGTATAAAATAATTGATAATGATAGATCATTAGAGATGGTTGTACCACATAATCTAAAGATGAAGGTAATGAAAACATATCATGATACACCAATGTGGCACATTTAGCTTTTGCAAAAACATATTGCAAAATAAATAGATAGTTCTTTTGGCTAAATGTGCACAAAGATATAAAAGACTATTGTGATTCCAGAAGTTACATGCTTGCCTGATCAAAAAGCAGAAATGACAGCTGAAGTGTACTCTTCCAAATAAGAAATGCAAAAGGGATATTATTTTTATTTCAAAGAGAAATTTATGTAATAATGTTACAAGCTCAGAGTATGTGATGTTGGACGTGTTAAGGCACTGATTGTCAGAATAAAATGACAATAAAAGATGTGCACTTTGAAAACAGAAGAAAACATCATATCTTTCGCCAAAATGCATGCGTGTCCAATAAATCTGTTTGAGAGATCTGCATGATCTGCAAGTGCATAATACCAATAAAAGTGATGGATTCTCGGTTTCCATAGCTCAGTGTTAAGCAACTGACACGCAATACAGTTACGCCAAGACTGACTGAAGCACAATGCAACAATGCCATTGGTCGCATGGAAGCAGGCAAATCTCAATCAGTTGTTGCCAGAGCTATGAATGTCCACCCAAGCATCATAACAAGGCTTTGGAATCGTTACCAACAACATGGATCAAGTCGTGATCCTCCATGATCTGTCAGACCTCTTGTGACCACACCCGAACGAGATCGCTACATTCGATTATGTTACCTTCAGGATAGGACCACCACTGCGACATCTACTGCCTCAACCATACCAGGGTTGCATAGGATTTCCGATCAGACCATACACAACCGTCTACGAGATGCAGGAATCCAACCTCGACGTCCAGTCAGAGGCGTCATCCTCACCCAGCAACATCGTCAAGCATGGCTGCAGTGGATTCAGGCACATCGGGTATGGCCTCATCAACAATGGAGGCATATTTGGTTCAGCGATGAATCAAGTTTTATGCTTCGTAGACAGGATGGAAGGATCTGTGTTTACCGTTGCTACGGTGAACGTTTTGCAGCAAACTGTGTGCAGGAAGTTGACAGATTTGGTGGTGTCAGCACCATGATGTGGGCTGCCATCACCTACAATGCCAGAATAGACCTTTTGCGTTGATGAGATTCTTAGGCCACACAAGCAACCCATCATGGTGTGTGTCAACAACGTTTTTCAACATGACAACGCCCATTCTCACACAGCCCGACTTACCACTGAGTTCTTGAGACACCACAACATCAACATTCATCCCTGGCCCTCCAGATCATCAGATTTAAACTCCATTGAACATCTTTGGGACAAGTTGGACTGATGTCTACAATGGTGAAAACCTCAACCTCTGACTCTACTCAGCTTGCAGCAGCTTTGCAGGCTGAGTGGATACCCATTCCACAGGATGTGATTCGTCATCTCATCGCTTCCATGGGCAGGAGATGCCAAGCAATTGTTGATGCTCACAGGGTGGCATACTCGTTATTGACGTTGAGTGACATTAAACGTCAACTAGTGAGCGTGAACTTCGCCTTTGGATGTTCAGCAGTGAATGTGCAAAGTTTCACACTTCATACAGAAGTACCCGGAATAAACTTGTTAACAACTGGTCTCATATTTTGCCTTTTGCATTACTTTTTGAAAAAGATTAGTTTATTTGTGAATAACATAGTAGCTAGACATGGTGTACCAAAGAACTTACTGACAGATAGAGGTAGTAACTATGTTTTTAAGTTATTAAAATACATTTGAAGTTGTTAGGTGTCAAGAAAATTACAATTGCTTTAATTCAGCTGCTAATGGATTGTTGATTGTTTTGGAATTTCGCACAAAGCTACTCGAGGGCTATCTGTGCTAGCTGCCCCTAATTTAGCAGTGTAAGACTAGAGGGAAGGCAACTAGTCATCACCACCCACCGCCAACTCTTGGGCTACTCTTTTACCAATGAATAGTGGGATTGACCGTCAAATTATAACGCCCCAACGGCTGGGAGGGCGAACATGTTTGGCACGACTCGGGCGTGAACCAGCGACCCTCAGATTACGAAGTGCATGCCTTAACACGCTAGGCCATGCCAGGCCCTGCTAATGGATTAGTAGAAATATTTAATAGAACTTAATAACTTAATATTTAATAACAGGTTCTGTTATTACTGTTAGCATGTAGAAGTGCTGAAAATGAATATATTCAGAAAATTCCATTCTTTTTATTACAATGAAGAAATGTAATGCTGCCTGTGCAGAAGATAACAACTCCTGAAAGATTTAATAATGCAATAAATTATGATTACAAAGTTGAGATATTACAGCAAATGCAGTGTGCACACCTCATTACTGTGATAAACTAAGCCAGACATCATCAACCTGGCCTGGAAGTGAAGTGTAATCGACAGGATCTGCTGAATGTTATGTGACAGTCAACAGTATGTCTTACAGTTACAACACGTTTGTTACTCTGATTGCCAGTCCACACAACGTAACCATCAATTCATCCGTTTTAATGAGAAATTATCTGTCTAGCTGAACTGAACTATCTGTCCATTGTTATACAGATTTACTGTGTTCTGTGAGAAACAGTCAACAGGCAGGAGGTATCAAGCTAGTCTAAAAGGAGCCGACCGTCGTAAAAGTACAAAGTATCTGATTAAAAGTGATCACTCTAGAGACATTTAAGTTTACTATGTATCTATTATAGTTAAGGTAATATTAAAAGGTATTAGTTGTTACGTATAAAGCATTTGGAATGCCATGTCGTGTTTGGATTTCCATACCTATCGGTCGAAAAAAATTTTTTCTTGTTGTTGTTTATATTATTGTTTCGAAGTTCAAATCAATAAAATATGTTGTTATTCATGTAGAAATTTCTAGAATTAGGTAGATCGATCATTTTTCTACAAATAGAATGTATTTTGGCCTGGTGTCTGTACGAGATGAATCCAGATTACTCTGGAATTCTGTGGAAGTTACGCAATTGTTCGAGAATACAGTAGGTCTACTAGTATATAAACAGACAGCGATGCAAGGAGAGTCAGTCAGTCATTCTTTTCATTCGATTCAAGAGGTGTTGTCTTCGTTTGAGAATTTTTCAACGTTTGCTGCGTGTTTATTCAACTTGGATTTGTGACTGGAGTTAGATCTACAAAAGCTGTGATTTTATTTCGTCAATATTTACGATTCATTCGATTTACTGGTTATACTGAAAATCAACACGTATGGAACTGTTTAGGGGAGACCGGGGAGGGTTGGAAAACGACAAATTTGAGACATTCATCAAAAACATCGTAGAAAGAACTTCATTAAATTTATTGGACTGCGAATTGTTTCTGGACTTCTCCATTCAAACTTCAGAATTTCTTCGTGGGACCAAATTCACCCCTAGACTGGAATTTTGGATTTCTGATCTGGACTTTTGGACTTTCATTCTGGATCATTATATTGGACACAGGCCAGTACCATTTTGTATTGTAATTATTTTTGAAGGTTGAAACTGAATATCTGTCATTGTTATTATATAATTTATTTTACATCTGTCACATATATAATAGTTTATTGTAATAAATTATATAAGCTGTTATCTGTGTCTTTCTGTTGCGTTCAGTCCACATAAAAAACGTAACAGAAAATTGGGGGCTCGGCCGGGATAGATCAAACAATTTAATTCTATTCCAAAATTAGATTTATATTCTATACAGATTGACAGCTTGTATATTCAAAATGGCATTCCAACCCGAAGATTTTATAGACAAATTTAATCACAATCCCTCTTTCGAATTGATCAATGAATTGAAAAAATCTGAATTGCTTGATGTTGGAAAACATTTCAATTTCAAAGTGAAGCAAGCAATGAAGAAAGCAGATATCAAACGAATTGTTGTTGAGCATTTGGTCAGCCAAAAATGTTTGCCTCAAAAAGTTGTACAACAGTTGCCTGCCGCTCATTTTGAACCAGATTTTGAATTAAAAAGAATGGAAATGAAATTTCTTTTAGAAATTGAAAGCAAACGTATTGAAGCAGAACAGGAAAACAAACGCCTTGATGCTGAAATACAAAAAGAACGCATTAAAGCTGATAAGGAAATCAGTATGAGAGACACAGACAGAAGAAAAGGTTGTCCAAATGCAGTTGGATAATTTTGATGCTTCCAAACAAATTCGTTTAGCGCCTCCATTCAATGAGAAGGCTGTAGATAAATATTTTCAGCAATTTGAAGAATTGTCCCTTAGGCTAAAATGGCCTACCGAATATCGGACAACATTACTTCAGAGTGTTCTCAAAGGTAAAGCTCAGGAAGTATTTTCCAAACTCACAGCCGAGCTGAGTTATGGTTATGAGCACGTCAAAAAATGCACTTTGAATGCTTATGAATTGGTGCCAGAGGCATACAGACAAAAATATCATGGTTACAAAAAGTTTGACAGCAAAACTTATGTCGAATTTGCTCGTGAAAAAGAAACTCTGTTCGACAGGTGGTGTGATTCCAGAGAAATATAAGATGATTACACAAAACTCAGAGAACTCATGTTAGTTGCAGAGTTTAAAAGATGTATTCCCGTAAAGCTCAAAACTTACATTGATGAACAAAAAGCTTCCAAAATTCTTGATGCTGCTGTCTTGGTAGACGAGTATGCTTTGACTCACAAAGATTTGTCATACAAAAGCAAAACAAATCACACAGCAAAGAAACCCAATGACTCATTCAAACATTATGCAAATGTCGACAAAGACATAAAAGAGCAAACTTCTGATTCTCAAACAAAGACTTCATCTCATTCTCAAAGCTCATCATCTACCAAAAACGTGTCATTCTCATCCAAAACATGTGCTTATTGTAAGAAGCCTGGCCAACTGATTTCTGAGTGCTATAAATTCAAAAACAAGCCATCCCCCCATAGTTTCATTTCGCCCTCATTGGATACATCATTGGTTCCCAATGATTTTGTCCCTGTCCAGTCCACTGTGGATTCCAAATCCAATATTCTTGATATACCTGAAGATCATGTTGAGGACAAATTTAAGCCTTTCATCACTGAAAGTTATGTTTCTTTTGTTGGTGATTCACATCTACAACCAGTTAAGATCCTGTGGGATACTGGAGCTTTTCAGACTTTGATTTTGGAAAGTGTACTCCCGTTTTCTGAAAAGTCATCCGTTGGGGCCAATGTGCTCATTTGAAAAGAAAATCAATGATCTAAACTATGTAATCACTACCCTTGATCGGAGGAAAAGCAAACAGTTTTGTCATATCAATATGTTGAAACCCTATCATGTGCGAAAGAAAATGAATGTGTCGAATGCTGTTCCTGTGAATGTGACAAGTGGTGCAAATGAAGATCATGATCCTCCTCCTTCTCCTTCTGAAATTATAGAAAATAGCATTCCAGACACTCACGTTAAACTCAAAAACTCACAAGTATTAGCAAACTTAGATGAGAAACTCAATCATTTAACCCAACAACAAAGTCAAGAGTTGAAAAGTTTGATTTTAGAGTTTGCTCATTTGTTCCCTGATGTGCCTGGTAGAACCAATGTCATAGAACATGATGTCATTATTGAGAACACTCGACCAATAAAACAACATCTATATCGGGCCAATCCTGTGAAATTGTCACAAATCAGGTCAGAGGTACAATACACGCTTGAAAATGATTTCATTGAGTTGTCAAACAGTAATTGGAGTTCACCTTGTATCTTGGTACCAAAGCCTGATGGTTCAGTTAGGTTCTGCACAGATTTCAGAAAGGTTAATGATGTGACCAAGACTGATTCATATCCTATTCCTAGGATGGATGATTGTATTGACCGTGTAGATAACTCAAAGTACCTTACCAAATTTGACCTACTCAAAGGTTATTGGCAAGTACCTTTAACTTCTCAAGCAAGAGAAATTTCAGCTTTTATAACACCCAATGGTTTGTACCAATACAAAGTTATGCCATTTGGCATGAAAAACTCTGGTGCAACATTTCAAAGGTTGATGAATCATGTCATTGCAGGGTTAGAAAATGTGTATGCTTACATTGATGATGTACTTGTAGTAAGCAGTGACTGGTCTGAGCATTTAAGTCACATTCGTGCATTCTTTGAGAGGTGTTCTGTATTGAAATTAATTTTGAAGGTTGAAATTGAATATCTATCATTGTTATTATACAATTTATTTTATATCTGTCACATATAAAATAGTTTATTGTAATAAATTATATAAGCTGTTATCTGTGTCTTTCTGTTGCGTTCAGTCTACATAAAAAACCTAACATTGGTGTTTTTTATAATCTGTTGTTCTAGTTGTAAGTATAAAATTTACATATATCAAAAACACCTCCAAGTAAATTGAAGAAAGCATAAGATGAAATTGAAAGAAAATTACCTCCACACTTACAATTTGTAATTGCTACACATAGTGAAGAGATTTTACATGTATTATTCATGGGCTGATTGAAGACAGCTGCAGTGATGGATATGCTAAGAATGTTTAGAGATATATTTGAAGGCAACTGATAGAATATTTCAATTATATAAAATCATACCCTTACCATTAAATCATTCATTAGCTCTAACTGTGAAAAAATAACAACCCATACCTTGCAGTGTCAAAAAAATCAACATACTTATGTGTAAAAGACAGAAGAAGGTATGCTAAGATGTATAGAAGGACCCACTAGTTCACGAATGTATTCAGTAGCCATTGTGACTTATAGTTATGCAATATTTGCAGGAGTTAAAAATAGCTGAATTATGTAAAAAGAGAATAATTATCCCTAAACCATTTTACTTCTATAAGACAAACACCCAAGGAACTTGGTTATTTCATGTAAAAGATGAACTTACATTATCAGTAGTATGCCCTAAATCTAATATAAATCACTTTGATTATTAAACTGAGGTAATTAACTTAAAGAAAAGTGCATATCTTAGTTTGGCTAGAAAGTGTTCCACTCCTAGCCAAGGAATTATATTACTCTTTCATTTCAGAAGTAAAACTAAATATACAGTAATTCTGTTAAATATAAGAGTACCTGACTGGAAAGTGCTGTTGGCTATAAAAGTGACAATGTAGATTCATATCTTAAAGGACTGTGAAAAATATGAGATGAAACACAAAACTTGCCCAGTTCAAGAGTAGGGAAGGAATTGCAGCAACACGTAGATCACTTGAAAGCTACAGAACTGATAATGATAGATCATTACATATGGTTGTACTACATAATCTAAAGATGAAGGTTATGAAAACATACCATGATACACCATTGTGGCACATTTAGCTTTTACAAAATCATATCGCAAAATAAAGATAGTTCTTGTGGCAAAATGTGCACAAATATATAACAGACTATTGTGATTCCAGAAGCTATATGCTTGCCTGATAAAAAAGCAAAAATGACAGCTGAAGTATTTGTAAATAACATAGTAGCTAGACATGGTATATCTAAGTACTTCCTAACAGACAGAGGTAGTAACTATGTTTTTAAGTTATTAAAATACATTTGTCAGTTGTTAGGTGTCAAGAAAAGTACAACTGCTTTAATTCAGCTGCGAATGGATCAGTAGAAATATTTAATAGAACTTTGCTGGATATAATCTCTCAGTATTCTGAGAAAGATCAGAAAACCTGGAATGAACAGGTTCTGTTATTACTGTTAGCATGCAGAAGTGCTGAAAATGAATATACTCAGAAAAGTCCATTCTTTTTATTACATGGAAGAGATGTAATGCTGCCTGTGCAGAAGATAATGACTCCTGAAAGATTTAATAATGCAATAGATTATGATTACAAAGTTGAGCTATTACAGCAAATGCAGTTGGCACTTCAATAAGCTCATGAGCACTTAATTAAAGCTGCCGAACATAGGGAGAAACAAGAGAATAAAATGGCAAAAACCAGTGAGATAAAGTTCTGTTATATACCCCTATTGTTAAATAGGGAAACAAGTAAGAAAAATTAGCAAAACTATGGAAAGGTCCTTTCAGAGTACTTAGACAGACATGTCCAGTTAATTTTGAAATTCAAGAAATATATGGAAAAAGAAAACGTTATCTTATTAAAAATAGCTTTTCCATTTCAGATCAGACTTGACAAAAACATGGTTAAATAGACGTACGTGGGAATGTCTTAAAATTTCTGTTTGGAACTGCAAACCACAGATGATTTACGTGAATTAAATAAGAAAGTAGAATATAAGACACAAGTATATACAGAAATAATCCATTCAATAGGTCAACAAGCAGTATTAATGAAGTCATTAAATCAGACACTGAAGTTACATGATCAAGAAATTAGAGAAGCGTCTAGAGCACTGGTAAATATTACAAACACTTTGATATATACTAGAATAATGCAGACTGAGCTGTACAAGGAAGGAACTAAATGTTAGTCTTTAATTCCAGAATTCAAAATAATTCACAACAATTATCATTTACAGTTGGAAATAGTAGGACTGAGTTAGTTAAGTTAGTACAAGCATTGTCTCTAGCTGAAAACAGAAAGTTGAGTTCATACTTTATATCTTCTGTTATGTATTAGATATTATTGTGTGGTGAAGAAAATGCACCATTTTATGTAAGGTAAGCAAAACCATAAAGCTGTCAGTCACTACTTGGTGCTCATGTTAAAAAAGAGAAATATAAAAGCAAACATGGCATTACTGAAAGGAAACATCCATTTCTCAACAGAAGTGTAAGTTTCTACCAGATAGAACGATGACATCGAATGAAGATCATTGTAAGGGACATGAGCTCATGAACATCGATAAACTCTTTGGTGGATTAACTGTGTGTTGGTGTGCACACCTCATTACTGGGATAAACTAAGCCAGACATCATCAACGTGGCCTAGAAATGAAGTGTAATCGACAGGATCTGCTGAATGTTATGTGACAGTCAACAGTACGTCTTACAGTTACAACACGTTTGTTACTCTGATTGCCAGTCCACACAACGTAACCATCAATTCATCCGTTTTAATGAGAAATTATCTGTCTAGCTGAACTGAACTATCTGTCCATTGTTATACAGATTTACTGTGTTCTGTGAGAAACAGTCAACAGGCAGGAGGTATCAAGCTCGTCTAAAAGGAGCCGACCGTTGTAAAAGTACAAAGTATCTGATTAAAAGTGATCACTCTAGAGACATTTAAGTTTACTATGTATCTATTATAGTTAAGGTAATATTAAAAGGTATTAGTTGTTACGTATAAAGCGTTTGGAATGCCATGTCGTTTGGATTTCCATACCTATCGGTCAAAAAATTTTGTTGTTGTTGTTGTTTATATTATTGTTTCAAAGTTCAAATCAATAAAATATGTTGTTATTCACGTAGAAATTTCTAGAATTAGGTAGATCGATCATTTGTCTATAAATAGAATGTATTTTGGCCTGGTGTCTGTACGAGACAAATCCAGATTACTCTGGAATTCTGTGGAAGTTACGCAATTGTTCGAGAATACAGTAGGCCTACTAGTATGTAAACAGACGGCGATGCGATGAGAGTCAGTCAGTCATTCGTTTTCATTTGATTCAAAAGATGTTGTCTTCGTTTGAGAATTTTTCAACATTTGTTGTGTGTTTATTCAACTTGGATTTGTGACTGGAGCTAGATCTACAAAAGCTGTGATTTTATTTTGTCAATCTTTACGATTCATTCGAATTACTGGTTATACTGAAGGTCAACACGTATAGAACTGTTCTGTGGAGACTGGGGCAAGTTGGAAAACGACAAATTTAGACATTCATCAAAAACATTGTAAAAAGAACTTCGTTAAATTTATTGGACTGCGAATTGTTTCTGGACTTCTCCATTCAAACTTTGGAATTTCTTCATGGGACCAAATTCACCCCTAGACTGGAATTTTGGATTTCTGATCTGGACTTTCATTCTGGATCATTATATTGTACACAGGCCAGTACCATTTTGTATTGTAATTATTTTTGAAGGTTGAAACTGAATATCTGTCATTGTTATTATATAATTTATTTTACATCTGTCACATATATAATAGTTTATTGTAATAAATTATATAAGCTGTTATCTGTGTCTTTCTGTTGCATTCAGTCCACATAAAAAACATAACAGAAAATTGGGGGCTCGGCCAGGATAGATCAAACAATTTAATTCTATTCCAAAATTAGATTTATATTCTATACAGATCAACAGCTTGTATATTCAAAATGGCATTCCAACTCGAAGATTTTATAGACAAATTTAATCACAATCCCTCTTTCGAATTGATCAATGAATTGAAAAAATCTGAATTGCTTGATGTTGGAAAACATTTCAGTTTTGAAGTGAAGCAAGCAATGAAGAAAGCAGATATCAAACAAATTGTTGTTGAACATTTGGTCAGCCAAAACTTTTTGCCTCAAAAAGTTGTACAACAATTGCCTGCCGCTGATTTTGACCCAGATTTTGAATTAAAAAGAATGGAAATGAAATTTCTTTTAGAAATTGAAAGCAAATGTATTGAGGCAGAACAGGAAAACAAACGCCTTGATGCCGAAATACAAAAAGAACGCATTAAAGCTGATAAGGAAATCAGTATGAGAAAGACACAGACAGAAGAAAAGGTTGTCCAAATGCAGTTGGATAATTTTGATGCTTCCAAACAAATTCGTTTAGTGCCTCCATTCAATGAGAAGGCTGTAGAAAAATATTTTCAGCAATTTGAAGAATTGGCCCTTAGGCTAAAATGGCCTACCGAATATTGGACAACATTACTTCAGAGTGTTCTCAAAGGTAAAGCTCAGGAAGTATTTTCCAAACTCACAGCTGAGCTGAGTTATGATTACGAGCACGTCAAAAAATGCACTTTGAATGCTTATGAATTGGTGCCAGAGGCATACAGACAAAAATATCATGGTTACAAAAAGTTTGACAGCAAAACTTATGTCGAATTTGCTCGTGAAAAAGAAACTCTGTTCGACAGGTGGTGTGATTCCAGAGAAATATAAGATGATTACACAAAACTCAGAGAACTCATGTTAGTTGCAGAGTTTAAAAGATGTATTCCCGTAAAGCTCAAAACTTACATTGATGAACAAAAAGCTTCCAAAATTCTTGATGCTGCTGTCTTGGTAGACGAGTATGCTTTGACTCACAAAGATTTGTCATACAAAAGCAAAACAAATCACACAGCAAAGAAACCCAATGACTCATTCAAACATTATGCAAATGTCGACAAAGACATAAAAGAGCAAACTTCTGATTCTCAAACAAAGACTTCATCTCATTCTCAAAGCTCATCATCTACCAAAAACGTGTCATTCTCATCCAAAACATGTGCTTATTGTAAGAAGCCTGGCCAACTGATTTCTGAGTGCTATAAATTCAAAAACAAGCCATCCCCCCATAGTTTCATTTCGCCCTCATTGGATACATCATTGGTTCCCAATGATTTTGTCCCTGTCCAGTCCACTGTGGATTCCAAATCCAATATTCTTGATATACCTGAAGATCTTGTTGAGGACAAATTTAAGCCTTTCATCACTGAAAGTTATGTTTCTTTTGTTGGTGATTCACATCTACAACCAATTAAGATCCTGTGGGATACTGGAGCTTTTTAGACTTTGATTTTGGAAAGTGTACTCCCGTTTTCTGAAAAGTCATCCATTGGGGCCAATGTGCTCATTTCTGGTGTAGGAGGTGGCATCGTTTGTGTCCCTCTTCATAGTTTGGATTTGCATTCGGACTTAGTTTCGGGCCCAGTGACTGTGGGTATTAAATCTTCATTGCCTGTTGAGGGTGTGTCTATGCTTTTGGGAAATGGTTTGGCTGGTAGTAAGGTGGTACCAGAGGTTCGTGTTGTTGAAGCACCTGTTGTTAGTCCCAGTACAGAGCAACTCGTCAAAGAGTTTCCTGATGTTTTACCCGCCTGTGCTGTTTCTCGTTCTCAAACATGTTCTCAGGAGTCCAAAGAGGATTTCCCTTTATCTGGTATATTCATGTCTCACATTGATGAGATTTCTGACTCAACTTTAAGTTCTACTGATGACTCCAAGTCATTTTTCAACTCTCTTCATCGAAACAAACTTGTTGAGGAACAGGACAATGATCCTGAAACTCGCTCTCTTCTACAACTGACCGCTGATGAAAATGAAATAGGAACTGTCGCTATTTGTTACTACCAGAAGTCAGGTGTGTTAATGAGAAAATACAGACCTCCTGACGTGGCTGCTGATGAAGAGTGGAATGTTATTCACCAAATCGTCATTCCAAAATGCTATTAGAATGATATTCTTAGTCTTGCTCATGATCATGTGTTGTCAGGACACTTAGGTGTAAGAAAGACCCTAGATTGTATCCGACGACATGTCAATTGGCCAAAGATGCACCAAGATGTTGTTGACTATTGTAAGACATGCCATTCTTGCCAAATGACTGGAAAACCAAATCAGGGGATTCCCAAAGCACCACTGCAGCCTATTCCTGCCTTTGAAGAACTGTTCTCAAGGGTCATTATCGACTGTGTTGACCCAATGCCAAAAAGCAAAGCAGGAAATGAATACCTCTTGACAATAATGTGTGCTTCTACACGTTTCCCTGAGGCTATCCCTTTGAGAAAAATCACTGCTCCCAACATTGTCAAGGTTCTTGTCAAATTCTTTACCATGTTCGGGATTCCAAAAGTTGTGCAATCAGATTAAGGTTCAAATTTTATGTCCAAGCTATTTCAACAAGCCATGCATGAACTAAACATCCATCAAGTTTCATCCATTGCATACCATCCTGAGTCACAAGGTGTCCTTGAACGGTTCCACCAAACTCTGAAAGCCATGCTTAGAAATTACTGCCACGAGCACTCAAAGGACTGGGATGAGGGTGTTCCATTGTTGTTGTTTGCAGTTCGTGAGGTTGTTTAAGAGTCTACTGGATTTAGCCCTTTTGAGTTGGTTTATGGTCACTCAGTTCGTGGTCCACTGAAGTTGGTTAAGGAGAAATGGTTGGAGGACAATAACTCACAAATTAGCTTGTTGAACTATGTCTCTGATTTCAAAACCAGATTGCACAATGCTTTTAATGTTGCCAGGGAAAACCTGAAGTCTTCTCAGGAAGAGATGAAAACCTGGTATGACAAAAGAGCCAGAAAGCAATCTTTTAATGTTGGTGACCAAGTACTAGTCTTGTTGCCCACATCAGGCTCTTCACTTCAAGCTAAATATTTTGGACCTTATTCAGTTGAAAAGAAAATCAATGATCTAAACTATGTAATCACTACCCCTGATCGGAGGAAAAGCAAACAGCTTTGTCATATCAATATGTTGAAACCCTATCATGTGCGAAAGAAAATGAATGTGTCGAATGCTGTTCCTGTGAATGTGACAAGTGGTGCGAACGAAGATCATGATCCTCCTCCTTCTCCTTCTGAAATTATAGAAAATAGCATTCCAGACACTCACGTTAAACTCAAAAACTCACAAGTATTAGCAAACTTAGATGAGAAACTCAATCATTTAACCCAACAACAAAGTCAAGAGTTGAAAAGTTTGATTTTAGAGTTTGCTCATTTGTTCTCTGATGTGCCTGGTAGAACCAATGTCATAGAACATGATGTCATTATTGAGAACACTCGACCAATAAAACAACATCTATATCGGGCCAATCCTGTGAAATTGTCACAAATCAGGTCAGAGGTACAATACACGCTTGAAAATGATTTCATTGAGTTGTCAAACAGTAATTGGAGTTCACCTTGTATCTTGGTACCAAAGCCTGATGGTTCAGTTAGGTTCTGTACAGATTTCAGAAAGGTTAATGATGTGACCAAGACTGATTCATATCCTATTCCTAGGATGGATGATTGTACTGACCGTGTAGGTAACTCAAAGTACCTTACCAAATTTGACCTACTCAAAGGTTATTGGCAAGTACCTTTAACTTCTCAAGCAAGAGAAATTTCAGCTTTTATAACACCCAATGGTTGATGAATCATGTCATTGCAGGATTAGAAAATGTGTATGCTTACATTGATGATGTACTTGTAGTAAGCAGTGACTGGTCTGAGCATTTAAGTCACATTCGTGCATTCTTTGAGAGGTGTTCCGAGGCTCAGTTGACTATCAACCTGTTAAAAAGTGACTTCTGTAAAGCAACAATTGTGTACTTAGGCCATGAAATTGGTCAGGGTAAAGTAAAGCCTATCCAAGCTAAGGTACAGGCAATAGCGGAGTATCCAGAGCCGACGAACAAAAGAGGTGTTATGAGATTCTTGGGCATGGCAGGATATTACAGGAAATTTTGTCCAAATTTTTGTGATGTGGCTGCACCTTTAACAGCATAACTAAAAAAGGATGTAAAATTTTCCTGGAATCAAAATTGCCAGACTGCCTTTGAAAGGATCAAGGTCATGCTCATGAGTGCTCCAATCCTCAAAGCTCCCGATTTTGACAAACCATTTAAGCTTGCTGTAGATGCGAGAGACATTGGTGTTGTGTTGTTGCAAGAGCAAAATGGTGTTGACCACCCTGTGTGTTACTTTTCAAAAAAACTTGATAAGCACCAAAGAAACTATTCAACAATTGAGAAAGAAGCACTTGCATTATTGTTAGCTTTACAACATTTTGGTGTTTATTTGTGTTCTTTACCATTGATTGTTAATGTTTACACCGACCACAATCCACTCATGTTCATGAACAAAATGAAAAATAAAAATCAAAGGTTACTCAGGTGGAGTATTATTCTGCAGCAATATAATGTGTCCATTAATCATATCCGTGGTTCGGACAATGTCATCGCGGATGCGTTGTCACAGTAATTAAGTTGTTCAGTGTTTTGTTATAATTATCGGTTGACTAAAATTTGTTTATTAGTTCAATGTTATGTATAATAAGTTAAAACTTTTTTTTTTTGCTTTTAAGGGGGAGAGTGTAATGTATAAAGCATTTGGAATGCCATGTTGTGTTGTATTTGGATTTCCATATCTATTGCTCGAAAAATTTTGTTGTTGTTGTTGTTTATGTTATTGTTTCGAAGTTCAAATCAATAAAATATGTTGTTATTCAAGTAGAAATTTCTAGAATTAGGTAGATCGATCATTTTTCTACAAATAGAATGTATTTTGGCCTGGTGTCTGTACGAAACGAATCCAGATTACTCTGGAATTCTGTGGAAGTTACGCAATTGTTCGAGAATACAGTAGGCCTACTAGTATATAAACAGACAGCGATGCGAGGAGAGTCAGTCAGTCATTCTTTTCATTCGATTCAAGAGGTGTTGTCTTCGTTTGAGAATTTTTCAACGTTTGTTGGGTGTTTATTCAACTTGGATTTGTAACTGGAGCTAGATCTACAAAAGCTGTGATTTTATTTTGTCAATATTTACGATTCATTCGATTTACTGGTTATACTGAAAATCAACACGTATAGAACTGTTTAGGGGAGACCGGGGAGGGTTGGAAAACGACAAATTTGAGACATTCATCAAAAACATCGTAAAAAGAACTTCATCAAATTTATTGGACTGCGAATTGTTTCTGGACTTCTCCATTCAAACTTCGGAATTTCTTCGTGGGACCAAATTCACACCTAGACTGGAATTTTGGATTTCTGATCTGGACTTTTGGACTTTCATTCTGGATCATTATATTGGACACAGGCCAATACCATTTTGTATTGTAATTAATTTTGAAGGTGGAAACTGAATATCTATCATTGTTATTATACAATTTATTTTATATCTGTCACATATATAATAGTTTATTGTAATAAATTATATAAGCTGTTATCTGTGTCTTTCTGTTGCATTCAGTTTACATAAAAAACGTAACATTGGTGTTTTTTATAATCTGTTGTTCTAGTTGTAAGTATAAAATTTACATATATCAAAAACACCTCCAAGTAAATTGAAGAAAGTACAAGATGAAATTGAAAGAAAATTACCTCCACACTTACAATTTGTAATGACTCCTGAAAGATTTAATAATGCAATAGATTATGATTACAAAGTTGAGCTATTACAGAAATGCAGTTGGCACTTGAATAAGCTAATGAGCACTTAATTAAAGCTGCCAAACATAGGGAGAAACAAGAGAATAAAATGGCAAAAACCAGTGAGATAAAGTTCTGTTATATACTCCTGTTGTGAAATGGGGAAACATGTAAGAAAAATTAGCAAAACTATGGAAAGGTCCTTTCAGAGTACTTAGACAAACATGTCCAGTTAATTTTGAAATTCAAGAAATATATGGAAAAAGAAAACGTTATCTTATTAAAAATAGCTTTTCCATTTCAGATCAGACTTGACAAAAACATGGTTAAATAGACGTACGTGGGAATGTCTTAAAATTTCTGTTTGGAACTGCAAACCACAGATGATTTACGTGAATTAAATAAGAAAGTAGAATATAAGACACAAGTATATACAGAAATAATCCATTCAATAGGTCAACAAGCAGTAATAATGAAGTCATTAAATCAGACACTGAAGTTACATGATCAAGAAATCAGAGAAGCGTCTAGAGCACTGGTAAATATTACAAACACTTTGATATATACTAGAATAAGGCAGACTGAGCTGTACAAGGAAGGAACTAAATGTTAGTCTTCAATTCCAGAATTCAAAATAATTCACAACAATTATCATTTACAGTTGGAAATAGTAGGACTGAGTTAGTTAAGTTAGTACAGGCATTGTCTTTAGCTGAAAACAGAAAGTTGAGTTCATACTTTATACCTTCTGTTATGTATTAGATATGATTGTGTGGTGAGGAAAATGCACCATTTTATGTTAGGTAAGCAAAACCATAAAGTTGTCAGTCACTACTTGGTGTTCATGTTAAGGAAGAGAAATATAAAAGCAAACATGGCATTACTGAAAGGAAACATCCATTTGTCAACAGAAGTGTAAGTTTCTACCAGTTAGAACGATGACATCGAATGAAGATCAATGTAAGGGACATGAGCTCATGAACATCGATAAACTCTTTGGTGGATTAACTGTGTGTTGGTGTGCACACCTCATTACTGTGATAAACTAAGCCAGACATCATCAACGTGGCCTGGAAGTGAAGTGTAATCGACAGGATCAGCTGAATGTTATATGACAGTCAACAGTACGTCTTACAGTTACAACACGTTAGTTACTCTGATTGCCAGTCCACACAACGTAACCATCAATTCATCCGTTTTAATGAGAAATTATCTGTCTAGCTGAACTGAACTATCTGTCCATTGTTATACAGATTTACTGTGTTCTGTGAGAAACAATCGACAGGCAGGAGGTATCAAGCTCGTCTAAAAGGAGCCGACCGTCGTAAAAGTACAAAGTATCTGATTAAAAGTGATCACTCTAGAGACATTTAAGTTTACTATGTATCAATTATAGTTAAGGTAATATTAAAAGGTATTAGTGTTTTTTATAATCTGTTGTTCTAGTTGTATGTATAAAATTTACATATATCAAAAACACCTCCAAGTAAATTGAAGAAAGCATAAGATGAAATTGAAAGAAAATTACCTCCACACTTACAATTTGTAATTGCTACACATAGTGAAGAGATTTTACATGTATTATTCATGGGCTAATTGAAGACAGCTGCAGTGATGGATATGCTAAGAATGTTTAGAGATATATTTGAAGGCAACTGATAGAATATTTCAATTATATAAAATCATACCCTTACCATTAAATTATTCATTAGCTCTAACTGTGAAAAAATAACAACCCATACCTTGCAGTGTCAAAAAAATCAACATACTTATGTGTAAAAGACAGAAGAAGGTATGCTAAGATGTATAGAAGGACCCACTAGTTCACGAATGTATTCAGTAGCCATTGTGACTTATAGTTATGCAATATTTGCAAGAGTTAAAAATAGCTGAATTATGTAAAAAGAGAAAAATTATCCCTAAACCATTTTACTTCTGTAAGACAAACACCCAAGGAACTTGGTTATTTCATGTAAAAGATGAACTTACCTTATCAGTAGTATGCCCTAAATCTAATATAAATCATTTTGATTATCGAACTGAGGTAATTAACTTAAAGAAAAGTGCATATCTTAGATTGGCTAGAAAGTGTTCCATTCCTAGCCAAGGAATTATATTACTCTTTCATTTTAGAAGTAAAACTAAATATACAGTAATTCTGTTAAATATAAGAGTACCTGACTGGAAAGTGCTGTTGGCTATAAAAGTCACAATTAATTCAGAACACAAATGTAGATTCATATCTTAAAGGACTGTGAAAAATATTAGATGAAATACAAAAATTGCCCAGTTCAAGAGTAGGGTTAAGTATCAAGGAATTTAAGCAACACGTATCGCTTGAGAGCTACAGGAAGAGGAAGTAGGTTAGATAAGTTGACTAATTGAGTGATGATAACGTTGTGCTTGGTAGTAATGGTAGTTCGTTTATACATAGTACATGAAAAACTGGCTTTAATGATATTTTAAAAGTTAGATGGGCTGTGTAAATCGAAAAATAAAAATAAAACCAGAACAGGGCCATGCAACAATAGAGAGTTGTCTTGTTCAGAGGCTTCTGAAGTGGTTGACTTAAGTGATGATAACCCATCCAATTAGGATGTAGATCGATTTATAGTTGCTTGATGTCAAAATTAAATTAGTATTAACCAATCAAAGAGCCTAGCTGATCATAACATAGACTGGTAGATTAAAATTATCAGGAAACTTTATCGTGTTATTGAATAAATAAACAAAGTTCTAAAATCCAGAATGGAAAATTGAAAAACCAGTGTGGAAGGAGAAGATTAGTTATCTACAGACAGTAATAGAAGAAAAAGTTGTGATGATACCATGAAACAATTAATTGATGACAAATAAACAACAGAAAAACTGGATCTAAAGTACAACAGTGTTCCTCAAATAGAAGACAACACAAACAGAAAAGTGTTAAGTGACAAACCAAAGTGTGAAGTGTGCATAAAACAAGGAAGTGCATGAACGATTATGATACTATTAGTCCGTGACGAAATCCAAGTAACTCAAAAATTGATCGTAACCCAATTTATTGTGACAGAAAAGAGCTGAAGGTATATAAAGAACATTGCAGTCAAGTAAAACAATTACAATTAATTAAGTGTTGTGTTTACAGGGAAAAGAAGACAGCAATAATAGAAATAGAAGGATTTCAGATGGTGAATAAATATTTCATAAAAGAACTAACTGACCCAGATTGCAAGAGCAGTTGGACTGAGAATTATTGTTATAAAGCCCAAGGAAATTACTAAAGGAAGATTATCTAACACATATAGTCTGGTGTACTACCAACCTTCATAGACTTTCTTGGAAGGAAGGCAAATATGACTTTCCCCACCCTGTGTCAGTATGAAATGACATTTATAAAACTTACTATAGAATATACATGAAGGATGTAGAAAAGAGAAACCTGGTTGGTGAAATCAAGGGAGTGATATGAATAAAGGTGGAAAACTGCAGCTGCTCTGCATACAGAAATTTGAATGTAAGTGACCATGTGATGCGTATCTACCATTCATACCCAAATAAACATTGAGCAAAGTGGAAAGTGACTGTCTCATATGAATAGATGGCTTGTAAAAGTTTAATGTGATGAAAAAAGTATTAATGTTTATTTTTGTTTTAATTTCTCTTAGATATCTGGATTTTGTTGTATTACGATCCTTAATTATAGTATAAATAGTAGATAATGAACAATGTATGTAATTTAGTTTAGCAAATGGTGACTGATGTGTGAATGGAAATGAAGAGTGAGGGGTGAGCAATCACTAGAAATCTGAATGCCTCAAATAATTATTTTAATAAACAGGAAGCAATGAAGTATAAGAAAATGTGTTTATGAAGCAATGATGTTTACAGAACAATGACAATTCCATGAACATACCAAGAAAGTTGTCACCGTATGATCAAATGACATCTAGTTTAAGAACTGACACTATCAAGGACAACAGAATAGTTATGCAAGACAGAGATTGAGACAAATCCACTGATAATCTTCCACTGTGTTTAAATTGGAAGAAATAGCTGCTATAAGGGTTAAAAGGTAGTATGAAACTTAGATGATGAACCAGAGAGAACCTTGGATAGTGGTCCAACAGTACAATATGGGCTACTGTTTTCAGTGAATGATTTTGTAAATAGAAAAGAAACTTTGACCATTTGAAGATATATTCTAATGATCATACACAGGAAGCAAGCTGGCACTTTGCCCTATGAATAGGTCAATAAATCACCTCTCCACTAGCATAAAAGGTTCTAGAACAGAAGACATAACATACAAAATCTTCAAAACTCTAGTAAGCACTCCAAACTGATCTGATCATTTGAGAGGAATGAAGATGTCTCTTACCGTTAGTAGGAACACCATTTATCCTAAAAGCTCTTTGTAAGTACTATAATGCCATTCTTTCTTAAACATCAGTCATCATGTTAATAGAGTTAAAATGATTGCTTATGATAAGCATCAATAAAGATAAATTGTATACACATATATTGATTGTGTAAATATTAAGTGTTTGATGACTTAAATAAAAAGTGTTACTAGAAGTTGTAGACTTAAGTCTCTGTTTTAGATGTAAAGCCTCAAGTTACTACCTGTGTGCTCCATTCACCCACTGCATCCTCACTTCAAATAAATATTTCATGTAACAGCAGATAGTATTAGTTGAAACTCCAATGGCTTAGCTGAAACAACCCATTTGGTCTGTTTGGAAGTCAGCCCCCGACCAAGTTGCACAAGACTAATAGTATACCAGGCTAGGTGAATTTTATTGATATCTTCACTCGACCAAAAGTTTTTCTGAAAAAAAAAAAGTCTGATTATGCCATGGAATTTGATGCTGTTAGCATATCTAGTACATATAGTTATAAATCACTCACACATTATTAGAACAATCAGTTACAACTTTGAGACCGTTTTAATCAAATCATCTTAATATTAGTGTTGCCCAATCCTTACTTAAGATGAGATAATTAACAAACTGTTACTTATTATAATTTCTGACATTTTCAAATAATTTTTCTTTCAGAAAAAGTCTGAAAGATGTTTAAAATTTAGGTTTCAAGGGATGTTTTAATTTTTGTAGTACAAGGTAAACATAATTTATGTATTTTATCTTTAATATTGTATTATAATATCTGTTTTTACCTTACAGAAAAGTATATTTGAAGCGTAAGATTTACTTACTTGCATTACTTTGATCACACTGAAATTCTGTCAATTGCTTGCAAGAAGATGGTGAAAGAAGTTTGATGTGCAAAATTATTCCTATTATTATTTTAAGTGCTACAGAAATAAAATATACAAGTTTCTATTTATATATACATATATGAGGATGTGATTATAAAGTTGTAAGACTTCACTTTTATATGCTATTCAATTCAAAGTAATCTCCCCAGCTGATACACTTGTTCCAACATTCCTGCCATTTTTGGAAGCAATGCTGGAAGTCTTCAACTGTTATGCAGCTAAGTTCTGCTTTCACATTATTACGAATGGTTGAAATGTCATCAAATCTGTTTCCTTTCAACCTTATTTTGATTTTTTTGGAACAGAAGAAAACTGCATGGGGTAAGATTGGGAGAATTATGGGTGTGTGGTATCACAGGAATATTTTTTTCTGCCAAAAATTCTTGAACAGACACAGCAGTGTGTGAAGGCACTTTGTCACGATGAAGAAATCAGTGAATATTTTCTCACAGTTCATGGCAGTTTCTTCTAACTTTCTCCCTCAAGCAAATTAATACCTCTTTATAAAAGGCCTGGCTAACTGTTTGGCCACAAGGTATGAATTCATGACAAACAATATCTCGAACATCAAAAAACACGATCAACATTGTCTTTGCATTTGATTGAGACTGTCGTGCCTTTTTCAGACATGGAGATGATGGAGACTTCCACTGGGATGACTGAAGTTTCGTTTCAGGGTCATAACCATATACCCATAACTCATCACCAGTAGTAATGACATTAATGAAATCAGGATCAATTTCTAGCATTCTCTTCTTGCACAGTTGTCAATGGTGAAACATTTGGTCATCCTTCAACAGCCTTGGAACAAGTTTTGCAGACACTTTATGCATGCAGTGTTTTTCAGTTAAAATAACCTGATACAATTCACAGGAAATATCTAGTTCATTAGCAATTTCATGGATAGTTAATCATTGATCACTTTGAATTTTTTCTTTCACCTAAGCAAACCATTTCATCACTGGATGATGTAGATGGTCGCCCAGAACATGGATCACCTTTGACCAATTCTCAACCATCTTGGAAATGTTTATCTACTGATAAAGAACAGCCTTACTTAAGAAGTCATCACCAAAGGCATTTCTTAAAATGTTGAGGATTTCTGTTCTTCCTTTACTATTTTTCACACAAAGCTTGATACAAACATGTTCTTATCTTCTGTCAATTTTTATTACAACAGGGGAAAAATATACATTTGTCTTTGAACATGTTTTTCACAACATGAGTATAAGGTCTGGAAAAATGGCTTGTTCATGAGGTAGATCACTATTTGTACTTTGTACACACCTCAGTGAAGCTCACTGCCTCTGTACTGGCACCTGTAACAGAAGAAATCTTAAAACCTTTTGATCAGACCTTGTATATATACAAGGTTTCAAACAATGATTAAAAATTATAAAAATAAATCTTCAATTAAACTTTTATGATTTGTCTAAATTAATCTTGGCCCACAGAAGGAAGGATGGTCAAAACTGTGAATGGTTTACCTCAGCTATTGGTTTTATCTCTGTTCCAAGTTCTTGTTAAATGCAATGTAGAAAAAATCTATCAGAGTAAGTGATCAGGATAATGGCAATGCTAAGTGTCCAGAGTTGACCTGATCTACCAATACTGTGCAAGTATATTTCTGCCAATTTAAGGAAGTCAAAACTGATAATCAGATTTATTCACTAGAAGTATTGATATTCAAGCAGTTGACACATACTTTTTATTTTAAAATACCTTGAATATAAACTATTAGTTTCATTATTAATTACTCAGAATATAATCCCCCTTTTCCCAAAAAATAAAAAAATAATTCTATATGATTCTATAGAAAAGTTGGAATTGTTTTTCATAGTATGTTTACCTCTCAGATTTTAGATGAGCTGATTAACTTACATTTTAAATGTAAATAAGTTGTACTACTTTGTTTGGAACTTAACTTAAAAATGACCTCACACATCTCTACTGACAGATGAGAAAACCAACAGCAGACATGAAATTAAAACATTTTGATAGTAATCAAGTTTCAGAATTATCCCACATGTCACTAACGTGTTCTTATTACTACTTAGAATGTATTGACATTTTGTCCTTAGTCTACAAAAATACAATTTTTAGTGGAACATAAACTAAGTTACATAGTATTAAAGATAAAAATTCAACTTTACTTAATATGCATATAAGAAATTTCTTGCTTAACTATGAAATATATTGGCAGAAAAAATTATTGTGACAAATTGATAACCCTGTAGAAGTTCCAGTATGTATACACTCGATGACAAATCCATGACAATTGCCTCAACAGAAATTAGGTATTTTCCCACTGCAGTGAACATGTCTATTTTCACTTATTTTCTTGTTTCTGAAAACCATACTCTTGCAAGTAAGAGATAATTTATCACATTTTTATGCACCATTACTAGAAGAACAATGAAGTAATTGTGTATTCTTTATGTACGTTTGACTACTATCAGTGCATTTCTGTTGGAAGAATGTGACATTAAAGTGTTGTACAGAATGTAGTTTCAAAACAGTTTCATAATAATCATCACTGTACCTTAAAACTTAGTGTATTTAAATATCATATCTTGCTTCTTCTTATGTGGAAAATTGTAAAAACTATCTCAATAAACTGATGATATATTAAGTGCAATATAAATGACACTTCATAGGTTAGAACAGAAATATTTAAATATAATATCTTGCTTTTTCTTAAAAGAAAATTGTAAAAACTATTCCAATAAATAAATGATAAATTAAGAGCAACATATATAAAACTAATAAGCTAGAGTAGAAAACAGCTTCAAAAAATTTTATGATTAACCTCCTTACAACACTGATTTCTGACAAGAACAGACCAAGTTCTGGTTACAATGTTACTGAGACATTTTAGAATGAACATACTACAAGAATACCCTCCTCTGTGATTTTTTTGGCAAGAAGTTCTACTCATTGAGTTGAATCGCAGAAAATGATGGATTGGTTTATTTGTAGCTAAAGTATAATACAAAAAAAATAATAAATAAAATACCCTCAAAGTAGAAAATATTTGTGTACTTCTTTCTTAATTTCTCACCAACAACCCATTCCTCAGTTTAGAATATATTTTAATGTTGAAACTTAAGTGACTATTCAATTCTTTAAACATTATAAACAATTAAAAAACATATGCTACAAAATCTGAATATCATTCAATTAAATATATCATACGTACAAATTAATTAAGTGTTCTTTTCTAAACACTGTTATTTGTATTATATGGTATTCATAATGCAAAAGTCCTGAACACGAAAAACACAAATATCAGACCTTTACAAAGATAGTTGTAATTTGCAGAAAAAAAAGAAACAAGCAGATATAAGCATATGGTTATACAAGTATTAATACAGGTATATCACAATGCTAATTAGAAAGATAACATTAAACTTAGTGTGAAAAAAAAAACACAGTTCAAAGTAATTTCAATAATATTCTAATTTCAAAATTGATATTTTTTTAAGAGTACATTTCTAAAAATGTGCTAATTGACACTTCATAACAGAAGCCTTCAACTGGACCAATTACAAGAATGGAGAGAAGAAGAAAGTAGAGGATAAACTATAGAAAACAGTATGTCAACTGAGAATACTGCAGAACCAATGATGTACATTCTGTACAAAATGTGTAGAGTAAATGAGGCTAGGGACATAGTACAACATAATAGAGCAAATAGCAATTATTCAAATAGAAATCCAAAAATGCAATCTTGTCATTAAAATATTTATTCCATACATTAAAAGTAGAAAAATTAAAATGTTTTGATTAAACTATGTATAATTTTTAAATAGAGTTAAGAAATGTAAAATGAAATTGAATAGATCTGGAATTGGGTCGATTAAAATCTTTACAAATAAATGTCACTTCCAAAGAAACTGTATAGGAGTGTATTTGAAAAATATGGAGTGAAATTCCAAAGGGCAGTTTGATTAACTTTTTTCCTACAGTTCATGGGTCAAAGGCCATGTCATTGTGTTTGCTGAGTTGCATTTAATATTGTAATGAACTACTATCTTATGAACTTGTGTAAATAAGTTTGGAATCTATTGCTAGGTTACAATTCAAACAATAATTTCTTAATTGAAAAGTAAATATTTAAATATAAATTTTAGTGATTCCCATGGTATGTTGAGTGCAATACTGTTTAGAGTTAGATATTTGTGATGTCAAAATATTAAGTTTATAATTTCATTCAAATTAGGAACTCAAATTACTAATATTATAAAGCTATAATATAAAATAAGAACTTCATATCTTTTTATTTTGCTGATATGGCTTATGTACCAAATTATTTATTGCATTACTACCACTAGTATAAAATAATAGATTTACATGTCCTCAACAATGAACAGCAGAAAAAAAAAAAAGATTGGGTAAGTACCTTATTTGTTGTTTTTCATGTTTATTCTTTATTATTTCTATAAAAGTAATTAAAATGTAAAAACAGGGATCTTTTTAGGTTAGTTAACATTAGATTTGGTAAAATATATAATAACAATAATAATAAAAATATTGCATTAGGCACACATATACACACTAGCAGCAAGTAATGTAATTTGATAGCATAATATGAAGCTGGACATGCCCTGAATGATTTACAACTTACAATGGTAAAGATAGTAGTTAGACAATTTAAAGGACAGTACAACAATAACATTTAATTATAAATAGATGTATAATGTTATTGGTTTAAAGCTACTTTGGATAAACAAATGTAGTTTCATGTTACAACTTGAAGTCATTCTAGAAAGAAAAAAGGTTAGTTTAGAAATATTTAGATTTTGTTTGGTGGTTATGAGGTCAGTCAAACTGAATGAGAAAATAACAGATAAAATATAAAGCTTTACTTAAAAAAACGTTCTAAATGTATTTAGGAGACTTTAGGTATTACACTTAAGAAATGTGAAAGGATTTTTCAGATGAGGAAGAGTATTTTTAAACTTAACGTGAAAATTACTTTTCACACACATACTGAATACATTCATGGACAAATGGTTATTTTAGTTTATTAAACATACTTCACTGAAAGACTTGTAATGTTACTTGAAAGGTTGTAAAATTTTGTGAAGGTAAACACTTTTTTGAAAATTAAAAGTACCAAATCTGTAAAGACTTTAAATGAGTACAAAGAGATAAAAATGGTCAGTTGAGAGAGTTAACTACAATGCAGTTTTATCAATCAAGTCAAATTAGACTTGATGCTAACATTTCAACACAAACTAGTTAGGTACAAGAATTGTTAGATTGTTTTATGTAATTTGCGAAAAAAACTAAATCAGGGCTATCTGTGCTTGTCATCTCTAATTTAACAGTGAAAGCCTAGAGGGAAGGCAGCTAGACTTCAATGCCTGCCACCAACTCTTAGGTTACTCTTTTACCAATAAATAGTGAGATTGACTATAACATTATACCACTCCAAATATACATACAAAAATGGCTCATTTGGGTTGAGAAAATATTTTACATTATGCAAAAATAGCATCAGCAGGTGTACTTTTTCATACTGAAACTTCCCTGAAAAGTGTTATGAAATTCCTTGACTTTTGCTGAAATTTACAAGTTTTCTAATCTTTGCAGAAAACTTGTAGTTCCAAAACAAATATAGTGGCCTTGGTCATCAAACACATTTTGTAGGACATCAAAAATATTCTTGATGAAGGATTAATATTACATTAAACCAGATTTGAAATTTTAATAGTATCATATCTTACCTTCTTATTGAAAGGTATTGAATGGCAAATAGTATTATTCACAATACTGTGAAACAGTGCAGAAATGTGGCTTCCTGATACTTTCTTTGAGAAAAGCCAAAATCACGTCTGTCTGAATTGAGACAAGTTGACACAATACATAATGACCTGGATTATAGATTCAACTGTTACTTTACAGGGCTGGATCTATGAACTTCATTCACCCAGTGAAATAAAAAGTAGGAATTTCTGTAATTATAAAGAGGGAGAAAATATAAATTATTTTAAAACAGATAAAACAATTTTAAAACAAATGGTTACACAAAAATATGTTAAAATAACTTAATTCAATTCAAACAGTAGGTTTTACCAATGATATCAATAATGTTTAAAGCATTTATATTACGAAATGTAGTCAAGAAAAAGAAGAAAAAAATGTTGATGACAGCTATTGTATATGCGGGTTTCTGCAGGATATATTCTTTCAGTCCGAGCTTGGTCCATGGGACTGACCTCGTAACCATTCTGTGCTCGTTAATAGTTTTCATAATTTTATTTTTTAATTACTTAGCAGATGTTCACAAAATGTTGCACAATATCAGTAAACATTAAAAGGCTTTCATATACAAAACTATCAGATTTTTTTTTTTTATTAAGTCCTAAGTTTGGCAGGAAGTTACATTGGAAAAGATTTGAATAATGTAGATATCAATCTCTTGGAAGTAAGTAATAGGTTTGAGAGATGAAAAATAAAGCACCCGGTTTTATTCCAGTTTTAATAGAGTTCAGAGTTCAAAAATGCATGTTTCTTACATTTTGGTTGGTTAACTGACAATAGGCAGGAGCTTGAAGATTCACTAACGTTAGGCCAAGTATTAAATGGGATAACAATATTTTCCCTGGAAGTTGTAAACCAGTTAGTTTTACTTCAAATATTAAAAAAAAATTTATGCCTGCAAAAAGATTTACAAAATCATTTAATAAAATATGATGTCAGAAATGAGTCAATACATGTTCACCAAATGAAATTTTACCTACTTATATGTAAGGTCAATTAGGAAAAAAAAATGTTTAGTGCCTCTAGAAATTTTTCTTTTTTGAATCATCATTTTTAAATCACACAAACAAGACTAAAAGAAATCAGATGATCACATTAGATTCAATTTTCACTTTTTCTTTATGTGCCATAAATTCTGTATCATTTTAAATGAAAAAAAATGGAACTAAGACTTCCATTTGACATGGACCCTTTGAAAACAGGCAACAATCATGAAAAAAAATTGTGCAAACTTTCTTTAAAAGAGGTCATTTAAAGATCAAGGATTTCCTCCATCCTTTTTTGAGAATTCTGGAGGTTAAATATTTTATGATTATTATTTGATCTCAGTTTTGTTTTTCAAGCATGTTCCTTATTATTGGAACAATAACAAAAAGTGTGGACTTAGTAAATTCAGATAAAAAAAACCAAACTTTTCTAGATTTAATTGAACTGAAAATAGATGAATGGAAGAAAACAAAGGATTGTTATTAATAAGTTCAATCAAACAGGGCTTTTATTATTAGTGAAGCATCACAGGATGCACTTGAGCTTATGTTTTTCGTTTACGTTAAATTAATGATATTAACAAATCAGTAGATTGATGAAGATATAAAAAACAACTTGAATTTGGAATAAGATAAAACCTTCTGATTTGTTTATGCTATATTTATTTGAACATGATAAATATAATTTTTAAGATTAAAAAAGTCAAGCTCCAGTTAGTTAATTTTTAATTAAAACACTTATTTTTCTAATGAGATCTTTAATATATGTGCTAAAGAATCGTGCACTTGCATTTATGAAATAAAATATAGCATATGGCTATATGCATACAGCCTACACATTATAACAGTTAACAATAGCAGCATTAATAGTATTAGTAACTTAAACAAGTACTGAAGGCACCCAAGAAGTTAGAGAAGTAAAGTACTACTACTACTCTTACTAGTTTTACTTTTAGGATAGATTATTAAAATATTATACCACTAAAGAGTAAAACATTTTGCTTAACTTTTACATTAAAAAATTGAACTTTTATCACCTTCAAAATTTTCTTCTCACATTGAAATACTAAACATACAACAAAGTATCTCCTAAGTTGAATGGATATATAATTTCTTTTTTTCTGAAAATAGCAATAAAGATGGCGAGTTATCTAATTGAGATCACATATAACCTAAACCAGTAGTATCCTCATGGAGTCTTGGATACACTTTCACCAACTTATACACATCTTAAAAACATAACTATATGTAACACATCATAAAAAAAATTAAGCATTTGATACGTCCAATAATACAAATAAAGGTACAATGTTTTCCATCAGTGTTACTGTTTCTTATCAGAATTTAGTAAGAAAAACCTTACTTTACATTGGTTGCCACTGATAGTGCCGCCTATAAGTTGTAACTTTAGTCAAAACTGTCCAAATAAAAGCCTCTAATTTAAAATCCGCAAGGTGGTAGAAACGACAGCAATAAAAACTGCAATTTAAAGATATTTCAACCACAAATATTAAACCTATTAAACATAACTGTTTTAAACATGACCTTTTGAGTGTTTATTTTATAGCGAAAAGTTACATAATAGGTTATCTGCGTTCAAGTAGATTTTTCGTCATCATGAAACACTTCACAAATGTTTTATTCTTAACATATAGGTAGAAGCAACAGTTAAGAAAGAAAGGAAAGAAATTGATCATACAAATAGCAGAGGGATATTTTTAACATTTTGGAAAATAATTAATGAAGAAATTAACACGATACCGGAACTCGATATTTTGGATAGTGTTTCATGATAACAGATGATAAGCAACAACAACAACAAAAACCAACAAACATTCAAAAGTTACGTTAGTTAAACGAAGATTTGCACAATGAAAAGGAAGAGTAACACTCATAGTTCAATTATTTTCGTTAAATAAAAATATCGAAGATGTCACGCTCATGATTGATGTATACTTTAAAACTTAGATGCGGCATTCTATTTTTCCTTTAATTTATTTCACAACAAGTAAATATAGCTGACTGATTAATGCAAGCTTTCATTGATAACAATATATTAAAACAACAACAGCTAGAAACTAGCAAAACAACTCACTCACTTGCTTGTTTTGAACATTTGTGCAAATTCACATAAAGGCCTTCTACACTAACCATCCATAATTTGGTTTGTTTTTAAATTTCACGCAAAGTTACACGAGGACTATCTCTGCTAGTCGTCCCTAATTTAGCAATGTAAGACTAGAGGGAAGGCAGCTAGTCGTCACCACCTACTGCCAACTCTTGGGCTACTCTTTTACCGACGAATAGTGATATTGGCCGAAACGTTATAACGCCCCCACGGCTGAAAGGATTAGCATTTTGGTGTGAAGGGGATTCCATCCCGTGATCCTAAGATTACGACTCGAATGCTCTACTGATATGGCCATGCAGAGTCTATGGCATATTGTACATAAAATATAAAAACTTAAATTAACTTTGTTAAAAATATGATGAAATTAGAGTTTTTTTATTTAGTTCATATCGATAACATATTCATAGAGGTTAATACATGCACAATAGACAATATCAGTTTTGCCGATCAGTTTTAAGTTTTCTTTTTCTCTTCAGGTCAGAAATTCGAAGAGTAATGATCCAACTAGTATATGTTTTTGGTGCACAGTTCATTTCAATTATGCTCTGTATAGAATTCTCACATATACAATTTTTCTAGTCGTTTCTAGGTCAATTGGTGCCATCTAGCTTTCCCCTCAAGTAAAGGAAAGGATTTTTACTTCTGCAATAATTGAACTCACACTAGCTTAAATATCGAATCCCTGACAGCAAAAGTTATGTCACCACGCACTATTTTTTGCAATGTATTTCACTTACTCTGACTCCCCATACTCTCGATATAAACGATATTATTCCATCAGGTATAATACTAATTCCAGTTAGAAACTTGATAGTATAATGTTAGTTATAGGTAGACTATATTTCAAAACTGCTTTTCAAATTAAATGGCCTGTCAACAAACACCTCAAAACAGTCTATTGTCATAGCACATTTACTTTAAAAATATTTTCTGAATTGCATATGATTGGTTTTACGGAGTTCTTCACTTGAAGGTCATACAACAGGAGGCTTCATTCGTACGTACGTCATATCAAATATAACCTTAAATACTGTTGCAACAGAAACCTCGAATTCATAAAACAACTGGCACTAACATTTAATTTTAATTTCATAAGTGTAAGTATTGACATATGAAACTTGCTTATAGTTTTTTGCTGGCAAAAATGGTTATGAAAAATAAATAAAGTAAACAAGATTTGGTAAGCTGGTAAGCAAGAGTAGTAAAAAACGTATTTCATATTCATCATCAAAGTCTGTGACATCATACTTTGAGTTGTATTTTTCACTTGTGAAATCAACAGAATATATTTTTTTGCAAGTTATTCGTCATAGATGTATTTAATTCCCTGGTATATTCTGTCTGGGTTTCAGTTCCAGTTTACATGTGTTCTTCAAATGTTTCTTGTATTTATTGCAATAACAACGACTTTCTTTTTTTTCAGTTTTCCTTTGACTACGGTAAATCGTGAAAGATTTAGTAACATTAGAATTTTTGCTTTACTTTTTAGTAGCTGTTAATATCTCACTAACTTATATTGATCATCATATATTGTCTAACAAAAATAGACTTTATAGCATAAATACTTCAATTGTTCATGAATTAGTTGTCCATAAAGTTATTTTTACTACTATTTATAAAGACTCTTTGCTACCTAGTAACCGAGGTGTTAGGCAGCTAACATTTCTGAAGCTTAAATAAGAATATGAATTTAAATATAATTTGATCAGTGAACTAAATGTGGTATCCACAGCTGCGTTAATTACAATTAAGAATAACCAGTTAGGATCGACCGAATAACAGGGACTCGACATAAAAACTGTGTATCGGGACTTGGGTGGATATTATACAGAGGTACAGCGGTATGTCTTCCGACAAAGACCGCCCCAAACCGGATTTCCAAACCTGCAGGGGGCAGAGTATAAACGAGTCCCTTGTGTAGCTTTATGCAGAGCAAATATTGTATCTTTATTGTTTGTGATTTACTAAGATGATAGAAACTTATAACGTCTTTTGTTTTACTTATTTTCTTTCTTGATGTAAAACTAACAAAGTTTTTCGAAAGAAAATATTTAAAACTGTGGTTTGATATATGTATAATCTCTGAATAAAGTTATGTACGTATGTTTTTTTCCTAATGGTAAATCCACATCTAGTTATCTACTGAGCCCCTCGCAAGGAATCGAACCCCTGATTTTAGCGCTATAAATTCGTAGACTTACCGTTGTACTAACGGGGAAAACTAAGATGTTTTTTAGTTTTTAATTTACCGACTTGATTTTATATCGTTTACTATAACATTTTGCTCTATAAAATAATTTTATGTTTATGCCTGTTCCAATAATTATATATAATTAGAGTAAAAAAATTGACCAGAAATATAGTGAAATCGCTCATTTTCTATGTAAAATTAGTTGTTACTTGAACAGTAATAAGTAGGATTAACTTTTATATTAATAATATTTTCTTTTAATTTTTTTCACTCGAATGTTAAAAGAAGCCTTGCATCCAACAAAGTCATGCAATCACGAGCAATTTGGTGAATAAATATTCAGTCCCACTGAATCCATCTATAATTCTAGGTTTAGGAAATTGAAAATATTTCAGTTTTGGAGGTACAAAATGTGCTTAACAATAACTTTCAGCAGCTCTTTTGATGTAATTTGGTTAGTTTTTTACATGTCCGACCTTTCAGTCGTGGGGGCTCTATAATGAAACGGTCAATCCCACCATTCATTGATAAAAGAGAAGCCTAAGAATTGGCGGTGGGTGGCGATGATTAGCTGCCTTCCTTTTAGCCTTATACTGCTAAATTATGGATGGCTAGCACAGATAACCCTCGTGTAGTTTTGCGCGAAATTCAAACAATCGAAACAGTTGAATAGCTTGTTAACTTTTTTTTTAAGTTGATGAATGATATTTTGTTGCTGAAAAATGAACGTATCTTGGTTATAAAAACTATACTTACATAAATTTTCATTTTTACAAATAGTTTGTGATTCATTTTAAATATCGTGCGTATATACGATGAAGATAATTTTTTTTTGATACCAACATATGTTTCCGGTTAACTGATAGCAACAGAATTTTATCTCATACGAATCGTACTTAAACTCCAAGTTTGGGGAGTCCGTCGTTACAGAGCTCGTCTCGCCACGCAGTAAACATTCCTCAACGTTAGCTCTCTTTATTTTGTGTCACTCTCTCTCTGTCTCGTAAGTTGGAAAACAGAAGTTCATTTTCTCGAGCAAACGAAAGTCGTAGCAATACAGCGTGCTCGTGCTTTCTTAGAAACTAAAATCAGAAAATGGTTGTGGACCCAGTATTTGAGGGAGTAGGTCAGGAACCTGGTATTCTGATCTGGAGAGTAGAGGTAACTAAGATGTAAATATTGAGATATTCATTTATCAGTTTGTATAAGATTAAATATAAGATAACTTTATTTGAAAGAATATATCTTGTAATTCTTTATTCTTCGGTGGATGACGTTAAAGCATAATTTGACATCTTAAGTTTCCACAAATCACGTACATTTTACAGTTAAAGGTAGCACAATACAAAATCTAAAAAGGATCTTGCTTTATTTTTGAGTTTCAAGAAAAAACAACAGTGAAACAAGGGGTTTAAAATAATTAACGTCGTACATTATGGCAAATAAATAGACAGAAAATAACTTAATGTAAATCATATCAGACTGTGAATTCGAGGCTACACAGCACGTGTCTCGTTGCCTCTAAAACATACTTCGCCTTGGTTCTGTGGGTGCACAGTTCACTAAATCAATTATAATAGCCCAAGTGTTAATTGTGTGTTCTGTTGACTAGTTGCCACTTCTCTTGTCTTGTTGACTCGCTCCTTCCCTCTAGTCTACATGTTTAGGGAAGGCAATTATATATAGCTCTGTTGCAACTTTGTGAAAATTTCCGAAATTAATAAGCAAATTTAGTGAGAGCCATACAGACCCGAGTATAGATTCACCGAGCAATAGATTTAACCTCTAATCACAAGCTACAGGGCAGTGTTATACAGATAACTTCGTATTTTCTACTTCAAGAAAGTCGTAATCTTAAGGTCGCGGGTTCGAATCCCCGTTACACCAAACATGTTCGCTTTTTCAGCCATGGGGGCGTTATAATGTTATGATCAATCCCATTATTCGTTGGTAAAAGAATAGTCCAAGAGTTGGCGGTGGGTAGTGATGACTATTTGCCTTCTCTCTAGTGTTACACTGCTAAATTAAGGACGGTTAGCGCAGACAGCCCTTGCGTAGCTTTACGCAAAATTCAAAAATAAACAAACAAGCCAACTACTGGCAATGTGCATGAAACATAAATAGATAAACACACAGACAAAAGATCTTCCTTTTTCAAAGGCCTAAGAAAAGTCCATTCTGTATCAATAAAGTTTGCCGCCTAATTTCAACAAACACAAACACATATGAAGAAGTGTCGTTTAATTTTCTATATGTTCATTATTTTTTGCTTGAAGATATTACATAATAACATACACCATTCATAACAAACGACTACGTTTTTGTTGCAGTATACATTTACTGTGAAAAAGTAATGAAAAAAATGTGGACTGTTAAAAGCTTTAGTTACGTATAATTAAAAGCAACGCCGGGACAGAAAGGCGCCGGGTTAGTAGATGTCAGGCGCTCGATTACAATGTAGAAAATTAGTTAGCATGTACTTCCAAAATAAAGCAAAAATGATATTAGTGTTAACTGATGGTAAAAACAACAAAGAATAAAACTATTGCCTGGAATATAATTTGTTAAATTAATGATGATTACCCCGTAATGGTTGAGATGAGTTTTTAAAAGACAAAAAAATGAAGTACATATTTGCATGAAAGTTATTGTTGTACTTTTATTAAACTAAAAAAATGGCAGTAATTTTTTAAGGGTTCAGAATTATCTGCATAAAACGGAGAAGACAGAGAGAAGGGAAACGTGTTTGTATGAAAGAATCGCTTTTCTTTATTTCCTCATAGTCGAGTAAACTGTGGTATGAATAACTTCTGTTTTTGATCAGTATGTTTATCTATCGCAACAGTTAACATATATCTATCTATCTCAATGGCTATTGAGGCCAGGTGGTTAGAGTGCATATATCGTAATCTGAGTACTGCGGGTTTGAATCCCCATTACACCAAACATGCTCAATCCCGCTATTCGTTAGCAAAAGAGTTGGTGGCGGTTGGTGATGACTAACTAACTGCCTTTCCTCTAGTCTTACACTGCTAAATTAATTAGGGACATCTTGCACAGATAGCACCCGGGTAGCTTTGCGCGAAATTCAAAACCAACATTGGCTACTGACTATTGAGCAAATAATTTTCTGTTTAATATTTGCCATCAAATTGTCGATGGGAATGGTTCAGTTTTACGTAAATGCACACGAGCTTAAATAATAACACACACTGGATATTTTTTCAGTACTAATCACAAGCAACAAGAACTTTCTTTGCGCAGTCGCTGGTCTTATTTAATTACAACGACATGGGAAGTTCGACATGTTAACATATAATTATACTTTATCAGACGCAGACAGCCTAGTTACTTTGCGCAAATAAATACCAAATAACCAATCAAAGCTTTATTGGTTGAGCATAAGGTATGCTGATTGTCACGGGTAATATGCTTGGTAGCTAGAAAAAAGTTCTGTGAACAATTTCTTTTTTTTTAATTTCGCGCATAACTACACGAAGTCTATCTTCACTATCCGTACCTAATTTAGAAGTGTAAGACCAGAGGGAAGGAAGCTAGTCATAATCACCCTCCGTCAACTCTTGGGCTACTCTTTTACCAACGAATAGTGGAATTGACCATCGAATTACCACCCCCACCCCCCGGCTGAAAGGGCAAGCATGTTTGGTGTGACAGGGATTGGAACCTGCGAACCCCAGATTACGACTGATGCCTTAACCACTTACGCCGGGCCTGTTCTGTGAACAGACAATAATTAATAAATTTTTATTGATGAACGAGGGTTATACAAATCCTTATGTTTCACCTCTTTAGAAATTCACCAAAAAACTGGTAGCTGATTCTTTGGTGCTGAAGATTTTCAGTTTTAGATTTATTTGTCCTCATAACAAAAGTTATTTTGTTGAAATTACGATGGCGTTAATTTGTAACAAATATAGTTTTAAATAAAATAAATCAATAAAAACTAGTTGATGTTTGAAACGAAACATTCTGTTGACCATGCAGTCGGCCTTAGACTTATTTTGGGAGTGTATTTATAGACACGGTGACAGTGTACTACATGTCCCTTATTTAGAGTAAATAGAGAGAGCTTGCACGTTAGACTCACATCAGACGCATGATTTTTGAAACGAGAAAACACTATGTATGACATGAATTATCTGAAATTGTAAGAAAATGGATAGAAATTTTTCATATTTTTATTTATAAAGATTGGAATGCATTGTTTTTAACTATTTGGTACCCTTGCTGTTTGCAGTATATTTGGCCGTGATCTCTATATTATCTTTAAAGATTAAACTAACTTAAGACATTTAATTAACTGTTAGTCTTAAGTCCACAAAATTGGTTAATGACGGAAAATAATCTTTATAACAAAAATACAATAAGAAACAAGTTAAGTGTAAGAGGTAGGTACGTTAAACATTTTGATCAACACTGTACATTGAAGTAATGAAAAATAAAGAATAGAGTTTGTGTGTGTGTGTGTTTATCAAAGCCACATCGGGCTATCTGCTGGGTCTACCGAGTGGAATCAAACTCATAATTTAGCGTTGTAAGTTCGAAGACTTGCCGCTGTCCTGGCGGGGGACAAAGAATAGTGTATATATATCTCAATTACGAAACACATAGACTTGAGACTGGCTTTTTGTTCCTTTTTCATGTAAAGCAGTGAATATCACTAGAAAGGTGTCAGTAATTTAATTCGAAAAGAGTTAATATACCAAAAACACATACACAAGAATGGAAAGCCAATAAAGTAATGTTAGCTTGTATTAGAGTTTGGAAAAGCTGTTTTAAAGATTTTTTAGCAAATGTTTGGTTATATATAGCTAAACTGGATGTAAACTATGTCACAGAAGGTTTCCACTGGTTCCAACTAGTCCTTGAAAGGCGTGTTTTTTAAAAATAATAACAACCTTGAAACGAGAGCTTACTGAGGCTACACTTTTTTATTGAGTTCGGTTTACAGCATGTGAGCTATATAAAGTAAAGAATACAAATGTGGGGATATTAGCATATATATGGGCCTTTATTTCGTTTTGATAGTTTTGTTAGAAAATAGCAGTTTACGTATAATCATCTCAAAGACTCAAATTTTAATTGCGCTGTGACAATAGGAGACAGGAAGTCGTGATGCACACGCTGCAGTGTGAGAGAAAATAACTCAGACGAAATTGGTCTTGGGCCAAAGGTCTATGGATGGAAGTGTCCACATTTTAAAATGACGTAATTCAAGTTTAAGGTTACTCTCAGTTATTTTGAGTAATCTTCTAAGAACTCACCCACTGTTACATTTATAAAATAACAAAACTCCTCCACTCGTAAGACATGAAAAAAGAAAATTATCACTTCTAATGTAGGTATACACTGTATTCCCTTTTGTTATTATTGGTATTTATCGTCAACGAGAAGTACCAAGAGCGCTTGTTTTGACGAAATGTGTAGGTACAGAGGTGCATTGTTTAGCCTAGAGTATTATATCAACTTAAGCTCTTTTGAAGCGTGATATTAATTTTTAATTTTCTACTGTTGTGATGTTTATGTTAATAAAAAATAATGGGGCTACTATAGCTGTAAAATTAGGTTGTAAGTTGAACTCTAGTAGGAACCGGCATGGCCAGGTGGTTAAGACGCTCGAGTCGTAACCTGAGGGTCGCGGGTTCGAATTCTCATCACACCAAGCATGCTCGCCCTTTCGGCCGTTGGAGGCGCTAAAATATGACGGTTAATCCAGTTATTCGTTGCTAAAAGAGTAGTTCAACATTTGGCAGTAGGTGACTATCTGCCTTTATTACATTCTTACACTGCTAAAGTAGGAATGGCCAGTGCAGATAGTCCTTCTGCAGCTTTGCGTGAAATTCAAAAACAAACAAACTCTAGTAAATTAAAATCACCGAATTGAAACACATACAACTAGCTATCTACTTATTGTTTTCTATAATTTAAGATTAATAGTCGATATTGAGAAGAAACAGGGATACGTACACGTATGTTTTTTAAGCACAAGTAAATGAATCTTAATTTTTCAATGACTCCATTTTAAAATTCAATGTGATGTACAATGTGAGAATTATGTTCTAAACAAATGTGATGAACTTAAGCTCTGTAAATATTCTTAAGAAACCTTCTTTTTTAATTGACGTTACCAAGAATAAAACTTCAGTAAGTTCACCCTAATTTAGATGTGTGTATTGTTTTATGATATAATAACTTTATAAAAACCTTAGAACCATATTAATGGTACTAATTTTTTTGTAATAACGAGACTTTTTAAAATCTGAAGCTCAATAGATTGATTTATTTTAGTTTATTCGAAAGTTATCTATTCAGTATCAAGTAATTTTGTAACTCATGTAGTAAGTATTGCAGTATTCGTGGGTATGTTTAGCAACTTTTCATTTGGAGGATATGGCGTTTATTCACTTCTTCTTCAGACCTTATTGCCAACCTTAACATTATTTGACCTAGAACCATATTACTAAAAAGGAAAATTTACCATTTATTTTTTTTTTACAAATATAGAATAAATGGTAAGCGTTATAACATCTAAGTAATCTAAACAGAATCCAAATTTGGCGCTTATGAAGCTACTTTTGATTAATTGCGAAGTGAAAGTATATGATGTGATGATGGATATGAAGATTTACTGGTTTAAATGTAGGTGATAAATTTAATAAAGGTGTTATTATATTCTGTCAAAAATAATTTGGCTCATAAAAACTGAAAACAAAAATCAAATTTTAAAATAAAACCACAGAAAAGATGAGTGGATGTTCTTTTGCAGATTAAACTCTTACATATTAAGTTAAAGAGCCATAAAATTTTTAAATAATTAATTTTATAATCTTTTCAGTACCTATATTTGAATGTTTATTTTATACGTTGATTGTTTATATGTTTCATTTTTATGGTTGTAAGTGTTTTTAGTTAATTCTCTGTCCCCCACTAGTACAGTGATAAATCTACGGATTTACACAACTAAAATCAGGAGTTCGATTTCCTCAGTGGCCTCAGTAGATAACGTTCTGCGGCTTTGCTATAGGAAAACACACACACACACATTTAATTTTGTTGTATCAAAATTATTTTATTTGCCAGATATGTGTGTGTGTATATATATATATATGTATATATGTATGAAAATCGTGAAATCACTGATATTTTCATTTTCATATATATATAAATATTTTCTGCACAAGCATTTCCTGTATTAAACATCATCACTCAGCGAACTCTTCTTTTCTATCGTTTGTAAACAATTAATTCCCAAGATATTTTACTGTGGATCTTCTCTTTGAGATTATTATTTACTAAGCGACAACACTGTTTAGGTTGCTTGAAACTGCAGCTCCCCAGGAGAGAGCGAAGTCTCCATTCCCAAATAAAAACACTAACACTATTACGCATGTGCAAAGATCCCCAGTGGCTCATCGGTATGTCTGAGGAATTACAACGCTAAAAACCGGCTATTGATACCCGTGGTGGGCAGAGCATAGATAGCCCTTTATGTAGCTTTGTGCGTAATTCAGAAACAACAACGCATATGCAATATCAATTTTAGACGGCAGTCAGAGATACTATACTATAAAATGTTCTCTAAATACGAATAAGTGAATATATCATTGACGTTTTCAAACCAAAATGAAAAAAAGGAAAACAGTTGTTACTGTTAAGTTATATATACTTTTTTAAGTGCTTAAGTTCTGAGAAAAAGTTACAAGGTCTCTGCTGAAAGTTGTGGCCAGGAGTTTGAATTCTGGACGATGATAATTTAAACATTATTGAAACTAATATTTGGAACCGAGATAAAGTCTAACACGTTTTACGTGTAATACGTTATGCATACATGTACATTTAACACGACAGCATCTGTTATCAGTCTTATAATTGTTACATTATTATTTTTGGTTATAGCAATTTCAGATTGTCCCAGTTGATCTCAAGGAATATGGAAATTTCTACTCTGGAGATTCGTATATTTTGTTACATGTGAGTATCTATCTCCCTGATTTTCAGCTTAAATTCTACAATTTACAAATACATCAGTCTATGACAGTGTGTATTGATTGTTAGTCCGAGGATTTACTGTTTGCGACACTTTGGACCCTACTTTTGCTATAAGAGAGACAGTCAATCCTATTATTCTGTCAGAGGAGAGTAGTTCATGGGTTAGTAGAGGATGCTGTTGAATAATTGATTTCTCTCTTGTTTATCAATTAAAAATTAAAGACAGCTATGCATAGAAAATTTTGAACCAAATCCTAATACTGTTATGTTAAAGAATAAAATAGACGAAGTTACTATATATTAGGGATTACAAGCTCGCGTACTTAAAAACAAACAAACAGACAAACAGATCTTGTTTTTGATAATCCAGGAGAATTTCCAGCATCATTTCTAAATTGTTACCTAATGCAAAAGGCTTTAAAGGACAAACATGTTAATTCAGTGGGCCAGTGTTTTTATTTTTTAAATGTTATGATAATGAGATTACACGAATATTTGATTTTTATTCATGTGTACAGTGTGTATTATTATTGTATGAAGAATTTGTTAATAAATTTGATTTTTTAAAAACTCTTTGTAAGCAGAAGGATTTGACAATATCATTATTTTGATAATAAATATATGAGATAACTTTCGTCCAAAAACAAACAACAGCACAAAATGGGTGACTCATACGTGTGGCGAGTTGGTTTATAATAAATAGCATTAGCTTCAGTTTTAAACTCAGAATGGGAGAATACCTTCTAAATATTATCACGATCAGGTGTGGACTAATAGGTGGGAATAGGATGCGAATCGAAAGACCCAGGGTTTGAGACGCGATGCTACTGAACACATTTTACGTTTTCACCTATGGAAACGTTATAAAATTAATGGTCTGTTACATTATTTGGTTTAAATATACAAACAAAGCTATTGTGGATGTAGATGCGGCTGGTTGGCTGCCTTTTCTCTGATCAACAGTTTAAAATTAATGATTGCTATACCGTAATTCTGGGATTTATGAACCGGCCATTGAATTTACGTTTAGATGGAGAATTGATATTTCAAATACTATTCTAATTGTTATTATTATTTTACTTTTCTGTTTCATTATTGTCCCCCCAAATTTTTTACGAATGTTATATAATGCCAAATTATTATACAAAGAATGATGTTGCATTGAGACACAGATTGCGAGCTGATTACATCGATGCATTCACATCCATAAAGAGAGGTTTAAAATGTGTAACAACATTTAAATCATTACCTACTTGAATGTGGGAAAATTTAAGTAAGCTAAGGCTTTCTTTACTTGCTATGCAACACTATAATGTTTTTATTTCTTGTAGTATCTCAATCGTATTAAAGTTAGAGAATTCGCATACCCCGAATCCCCAGTTGGTGTCTTAAAAAATAAGAATATAAAAGTATAGCCAATATCCTACTGAAACGTCGAAAAGTCGTTGGCCACGAATCTTTTAAGCACCTAGCGAAGTCTCTGGTTAAAGTAATAACATCATTAATAATTTTATAAGAGGGTTTAAACTACTAGCTTATTATTATTTTCAACACATGCTATTGGGTAATACAAATCATTCATTTCATTATGTTTCACACCACTAATACCATACAGAAACGACATCAACGACACATTAACTTATGACATTAATGGGGCGACACATAACTCAATGAAAACAGTTTAATTTCGTCTTTTTAAAGCTAAAACCATACAGATGACTTTGTATGTGTTTTCAAGTGAAATTATTTATATATGTATATATTTCCCATTATAAATTATTTTGTATTACTTCCAGACCAAACGTCTTCGAAGTGGAAACCTAGAGTGGAATATTCATTTCTGGTTAGGTAAAAATACGTCACAGGTAAGTATTTTGATTTGTTTCATTTTAATAAAGTCACATATTCATATAATTATCAAGAGTGAATTGATATTAAACCTGAGTTATTGGGACATATTTACGTTTTTTCTTTTAATCAGAGGGTGGTATGATAAAATATCACAACTACCTGTTGGTTTGGTTTAGTAAGCTGCTTTTCGAAGATAATGGTTTATTTGTAATTTAATAAAGAAGTATATGTAGTCTTATATTTCTACATTTCCAGTTTTAAGTCTTAATTGATAATTCTTTCCAAATGTATTTGTTACCATTTTTGGGTTAGATAAAATAGCTTCTTGAAGAGAGAACAGACATCAGCATCATAATAAAACCAGGAAGAGTTTGTTTGTTTGTTTTTTGAATTTCGCACAAAGCTACATGAAGAAGACTGTCTAATTTATCAATGTAAGACTAGAGGTAAGGCAGCTAGTCCTCACCACCCACCGCCAAATCTTGGGCTACTCTTTTACCAACGAATAGTGGGATTGACCGTCACATTATAACGTTAGCCCACACGGCTAAAAGGGCGAGCATGTTTGGCGCGACACGGATGCAAACCAGTGACCCTCAGATTACGAGTCGCACGCCTTAACACGCTTGGCCATGCCAGGCCTACCAGAAAGAGAAAGAGCAAAATACATTTTTGATTCTTAGTTTTCAATTTCGTAATATTCAAACTTATTGTTTTTCATATAACTTGTTTTCCTTCCCTTTCATTTCATGCCCCTCAGTGGTTTCAGTGGTATGCTTGCTAAAAACCGATTTCAATACCCCAGGTGGGCATAGCACAGATAGTTCTTTGTGTAGATTTGTGCTTAATAACAAACAAACAAAAACGTTCATTTCATGTCGTGATTAGCACAAATGTATAACTTTCGAGATCTTGAAATATTTTATTTAAGCTTCGTCTGTACATATAAGGAATTCTTTTATCTCACGCTTCCTGTTTTTGTCAGAAGAAAGCTTGGTAACTTGGAATCAGAGTACTTTGCTTTCTATAAGCTTGTTATTAACTTTGGATATTTTCTCAATATGTTTTTTTTAGATCAAGGAGTTAAATTGAGTAATGTGAAGCAATTTTTATAATAAATTTATATGACACTTTATAAATCGCAAAAGTCTTCAAGGTCTTAGTTGGTTACAAATGTAATGGGATCCATTTAGAGAGCCTGGTATGATCACGTGATTAGGACGCTTGATTCGATGAAGGTCCCGGATTTGAATCTTCATCCAACTAAAACATGCCTGCCCTTTCTGCTGTGAGACGTTATAAAGTGACAGCTAATTCCACTATTCGTTGGTAAAAGAGTAGCCCAAGAGTTGGCGGTGGGTAAGGTGACTGGCTGCCTTCTCTCTAATCATTTATTGCTAAATTAAAGACGGTTAGTGTAGTTACCACTCGTGCAACTTTGCGCGAAATTTAAACTAAACCAGACCTTCTAAAGATCGTCATAATGTTTGCATCTATTGACAGTAAACCTTTGGTGCGAACTTTAGATCCTCAATTCTCAATAAAATTTCATTAAACCTGCTTTAGGAGTATTTGAAAATAAATCCAAATGAGAAGTATGAAACAAGATTTTCATTACTCCGAATATTAAATGACTATGCTGGTAATTATTCATATTTTGTTTGGTGCTCCAACTAAATGTAACTAAACATTTCTTGTGTATGTTGTAATTATTAAAGATCTAACACGTTTGAGTAATTGCTTACTGTGTTAAAAACGGTTGTATTTTAGGATGAAGCTGGAGTCGCTGCCATCAAAACCGTGGAGCTCGATGACTCCCTAGGGGGTATTCCAGTTCAACATCGGGAGATCGAAGGTCACGAATCCAAAATGTTCCTTTCTTACTTTAAGAAAAAGGGCGTAAGGTAAAATAACCGATAAACAGCATTTGAATATTTGATTCATACTAAATAAAATTAATGTATCATGTATTGATTCAGAAATTATTAACAAAAATTGCCTTGAAAATTAATCAATAATATTTTTTCAGTTGAAATAAGTAGAAATTTAGAAAGCTGGGGAAGTACATCTCTTCCTGTATTGACTCACTCTTGCTCAAAAAGTTCATTTGCGCGAAACCAACAAATTGAGATAAAATTAAATTGTTTGTTTTTAGGTTTAATCATTTAACCTTTTATGAACATGAAAATTTAGAGTTTGATTTATATATTTTGTTAGTATGCATAAACCTACTGAGTTCAGCTAAGAATCGTACACAAAAACGTAGCATTATAAGCCCTTTTTGAAGCTTATTGCTGAGACATCGGGTGTCTAGAGTTTGGGAATATTCAGCTCATTATTATGTTAACAAGAGTTTTATATTGCCTTTATATTTATACATATATAGGTGTTTATTCCCCCTACCTTGTGAAAACTATATTATCGACTTCATGTACTAGTTGTATGTTTATTGAATTTCACACACAACGACTCTTTAAGTCTGTTTGTGCTAGCCATCCTTAGCAATCAATTAGAGGGCTCAGTTACTCACCAACACCCACTATCAACATATGAACTACTCTTTTATCAACAAAAGCTGTATTCACCATTAAGTTATAATGCTCGGACAGCTGAAAGGGCGAGTATACTCAGTGAGGATTTGGGTCCAGCACCCCACAGGTTGCAAGTCGGACATCTTATCACACCAGACCACGCCAGTTTTTAAATTTACTTACTCTAAATGTGGTCAAGAGACTGAAATCTGCTAAAGAGTACAAAATTAAACTGTTAATATTTGTAAAGGGGTGTTAGGAATGGATAATTCCAGGTTTGAAATATTTGATTCGAAACGTAGGTTGTACGCCCAGAGATAGAAAGGTGAAAGATACTTACCCCAATGTATAGCAGCTACCATGAAGTAAAGGGGAGATAGTATGAGAGTTTGGAAGTGTTTTTCTGTTGGAGTAGATGGAATGATGGACTAGCACAATTATCATCAGATACTGATCCGTTATGGTACATCCAATTTTTGTGTATTACTGGTAAAGTATTTTATTACAAAGGAGATAATGACTGCATAGTGTCATCCAACCCAAGCAAAAATCATTTAGCTAAGAAAGAAGCTGTTGGAGTAATTCAAATGATGCAATGGCTCCTATATAGCCCCGATCTCAAACCCAACTGAGCATATCTCAGATTTAATAAATAAAAAGCTTGATGAATCAAAAGTTACTTCCAAAGAAACTTCATGAGAGTTTATTAGAGATATTTGGAGTAAAATCCCAAAGAGCACATTGATTAATTGTTAGAACAATGTCTGAAAAACTGCCTGCAGTTATTAAAGCTAAAGAGGAAAATACAAAATATTAACTTTTGCTGAAGTCAAACACTTCTGCTGAGTTTCTGTGGAACTACGTGTGTAGATTAATAACATTTTGATGTTCCATCTGTGGTCTACCTTCCATTGTTCTTTGAAAGTAGCCTGAAATCCAGTTTTGTACTTTCTCCTTAAACTTTTGCACAATACTGTATATATATATTTGTTGTTTTTGGTATTATACTACACCGAGTTTTTTAACTTATTATAAACTTAATATGTTTACCTTACTCTTGGTAACTCGTCACTTTACTTCATTAGATTCGTTATTATTGTGTTTTTTGTCACAATTTCATTTTGTAAACTACCCTGTTACTCTTACGTTATTGCTTTTTTATCCTTAGGTTATTGTTTTTGTTACCATTAACGTTTTTATTTGAATAAACCGAGTCAGAATACTGGATTGAGTCTGCCATGGTCTGATGGTTAGGGCCTTGAACTCACAATCTGCTCCGTAGCGGGGTCAGATCCCGTCACCGAAAATGTTCCCCTTTCAATGTGGGGACGTTATAATGTGATGATGATCCCACTATTTATTGACAGAGGATAGCTTAAAAGTTTACTGTGGGTAGTGCTGGCTTGGTATCTTCTATCTAGCCTATCATTTGAAAATTAGGAATGATTGACACAGACAACCCTTGAATACCCTTGAGAAAAATTATACAAAGAAACAAAATACTGGATTAAATGAATTATTATGATGTTGAACCAAAGGAAAGAAAAAAAACTATTCAAGCGAAGGATTCATACATTATTTTAGGTTTCATATCAAACTAATTATATGCCATACGAATAAGTGCATAAGTACATATGCTTTGTGTGAGTTAAAACGTTTTCATATTAACATTTACCATTCAAGAAAATTGAACTGTTCCAAAGTATATTGGTGAAAGAAAAAGTTTGAAATGTGTATATAAACACGAAATGCTAATAATACCAGTTACAGTTCCTGACAATTTATTTTACATTGAAATCATATCTACAAAACAAACTATCACACATTAGAAACAAAACATACGTCACAATTACTTCTGGGTTGGGTTAACGATCCTAGACTGTGAATCCGAGGGTTGATTTCCGCGGTTTCATGCCGCAAAAACATATTTTGTACTGTGGGTATGTATTAAGAGGACGGTAAAATTCAATTATTAAACTACTATTCAACCATAAGTGTGGCCCAAGAGCTGGCGGTCGGTGATCTTGGCCTACTGCATTCTCTCTAGTCTTTCAAAATTATTTAAAGCTAGTAGATACAGTTCTCCGTGTAACTTTACGCGAAAATTCTTAATGAAAAAAAGGAATAATCACTTCTTGTATTTTAAATTCAAAGCTAAGAGGTAAAATGCATACCATGCCCCCTTATTAATTTAATAGTTTTTCTGCAGATACCTTGAGGGAGGAGTTGTTTCAGGTTTCCGACATGTGGAAGACAAGGTTGTTAGACGCTTATTGCAAGTAAAAGGTCGCCATAACGTTCGTGTATTCCAAGTTCCGATGAATGCCAACTCCATGAACAAAGGGGATTGCTTCATCCTGGACTGTGGTTCTGACATTTACGTATGGGTTGGACAACAGAGTCGCCATATGGAGAGGATTAAGGCTGTGCAGGCAGCTAATGGAATTCGTGACGATATACATGGAGGTCGAAGCAATATTCATCTTATTGGTAAGGAAAAAATGTTTCAATGCTTTCAGTGCAGTAAATTGTATAAATTATAAGTATTACTTGAAGTAAACACTATACCCTTGTTATAGTATAGTATAGTGGTTAGTTTGGTTTATATTAATGATATAAAATTATTGTAAATATGAAAAAAGACTGAAAGACTTCTAGCAAGATTTGGGATTCTTATCCCAAAAGTATGGTCAAATGGGGAAGAAGGATTTAGGGTAAACACATAGAGAAAATTATATGAAAGATCTCAATTTTCTTTGGAATTAAACGTTACAAAATTGTATACAATTTGTGGATTCGTTCAATAATTCAACTGTATCAATATTTAAAAAAAAATTAAAACATCCACTAAGAGTATCACTTTAGTGGATGTAAATATTTTTTTTGATAGGAGTGTTAACATTTCGGTTGGTATAGTAATTTAGTGGTTAAGACTATCAGACTTCAGAAGTAATTTGTTATACCTAATATTTGTGTCACTTCGGATGATAAAAGACAAATGCTACGTATTAGAATATTCATCAAAAACGAAATGGCCTGGCATGGCCGAGCGCGTTAAGGCGTGCACTCGTAATCCGAGGGTCGCGGGTTCGCGCCCGCGTCGCGCTAAATATGCTCGCCCTTCCAGCCGTGGGGGTGTATAATGTGACGGTCAATCCCACTATTCGTTGGTAAAAGAGTAGCCCAAGAGTTGGCCTTCCCTCTAGTCTTACAGTGCAAAATTAGGGACGGCTAGCACAGATAGCCCTCGAGTAGCTTTGTGCGAAATTCCAAAACAAACAAAAACAAACAAACGAAATTGAAGAAACATTATTAAAAGGACTCAAATATTTTTGAATTAATTAAAATTAGTATTCATTTGCCATTTACGAAAATCAGATTTATTTATTTTTCTTCTACTGAATGGACATGATTGGTTATTATATAGTAATTCCAGCTATTACGTGTTAATAAACACATACATACTTGTGCGAGTTGACACGCCGACTGAAACGAGCAAATGTATCGTATGAATAACAGATGTGGCTTGAACAGTAGGGGGCAGGCCTGAAATGAGACAGATTTGACACATTTTGGTCTTAAGACGCCTTTAGTTTTTCTACTTTTAGCAACGATTCGTAACGTGCAAAACTCTTTGTTTTTGCGTGATGTTGTTTCTCAAGGACAGTTTAATTTGAGTATTTTTTCTTTTAAACCCATCAATTTACTTAATGCTTGCAAATTGCATTAAAACAAAAGGATAAGGAACTTAGCACCTTGTTAAAATAAATAGCATTTCCATGGATTTTATTTTAGAAAATATTTAAAAAGCCTTTAACATTTATATATTGTGGTAAGAGGATAATGCATAACTCTTGGAACCCAATAGTCTGCCAAAACTTTGTGGCCTGCCTTTAGCTGTTTTGTTTGTAATTAAGCACAAAGTTACACAATGGCCTGTCTATGCTGTGCCAACCACGGTTATATAAACCTGATTTCTAGAGGTATGTGTATTAATAAGTTTAATGAGAGTTAATACAATGAGTAAATTTTGAATGAGAATGTTAAGATAATTAATAAAATTAGTTCATCTGTAGTGAGAATGTTGGTATGAGTGCTCTATTTAATCAATCCAAGAGAAATACTTAATATTCAAAAAGAATAATCCGAAGAAAACATTAGTTTCCAAGCACGGACTGTGGAATTTATCGGTAGTAGATACACATGTTATGTTTAGGAAATCCTGTTGAACAACGATGAGTTAAGGCTGATAAACCGACTAACAGGAAGGAAGGAGATGAAAACGCCTTCTTCTTCAAAGTATCATTTTCAGTTTCTTACGGCTTAATTTAAACCTTGTTTTATTTATAACACATGCATAATAGTATTAAATATATATGTGTATCTTTGTTAATCATCTCGTACATTCTCAAAGATCATGAATTAAAACGATGTATTAAAATCATTTGTTCTCGGTATGTAATGTAAATGAGTTAATACCTATATTATTTCTCTTCTGTAATCAGAAGGATTGCAGCATGCTAGTAGATGGTCTAGGTTCATTTTTTGTTTTTGTAAGTCATGTAGTTCTTTGTATTTTGTGTTCAACATGGCTTTAAGTAGTTTTTTCTGTAAATTTTGGATAATTTTTTTGTATTTATTAAAATTTTTTGAAAGTTTTACCTTGACAAAATTAGCATCAACTAGCATGCTGCATTAAACCAGAGATTTACGGACTTATACAACGAAACATAAAACAAATCAATACTAAGAACGACAGAGACAAAAAGATCTACCACAACAAAAAACTAGAAAAACTAAGATGTAAACAACAGAAAAGACACCAAAACGACAAACCGTTGACTAACCTCATAATTAACAGATCCGACCGGCAATTAAACACAGACGAGATACATCTACTTAACAAAGGACTAAACTTCGCAATAGCACTTAGGGACATTCCAACCATAGAAATCAAGAAACCATAGAAGATAATGGGGACATTATTCACTTAAACTATAAACCCTTATTTTGATTTCATGCTATTACCTAGAATTATATTAGATGGAGTCAAAACAGGGATTTGTAGTTTGAATAAACAGTGTGTACAGAATTTTCAGCTTTGATTCATAACTTGTTTATAACATCTGTTTACAGCTTTTTTATGCTAAAATATGAAGAAAAGATTAATTGATATGGTAGCTAATTTTATACAACATAATGATAATAAACATAGCTAGTAGTTAGCTGATACAATTCATGATGATTTGCTGTAGTTATTGACTAGTTGGTTGCATTAGTTTCAGATATAAAATGTTAAGCTGTAGCTGGAGATTGTCATAGAGATATATTTGAGAATACAGTTTCTATTAAATTAATTATCTCTATACAAGTAACAACTCTCACTAAACGCGAAAAGAAAATTTACCAGTAGAAAAACAGCATTTTAAAATCAAACATATAGGTATAAATAATGTCTTTAAAAGGTAATTATTGTACGAACGTGTGCAATAAATTTCAATATTTTATATACCAATTGTTTTTTTCGTCTTCATTTTATACATAATATAGTGCGTTCTCCCTAAAAGTACCGTATAGATAGCATACAAAGTATTGAGTATGTACATGTTATATTCATCTGATGTTAATCTATTATTAGCGGGTAATTCACCCTATACGCAAGTTTTTAAAGAAACACAGGATGTTTGTAAGAAAGCTAACTTCAAAGGATATCGAAACATCGTCTGCATTAGAATCATTATGTGTTTTAGCTTAAGTAAAATATAGAATAAACAAATAGACTTTTCAATACCACTAACACCTTTGCAGTACTTTATTTGGGTATTCTACAAAAGGCTTGGTTGCAATGTACCAAACCGTGTTTGTTGTAAGCTGACAAGAGAATAATAATGGTACGAAGAATTACAAACAGGCCGTTTTGAGCAAATTTTCTTTTCCTTGTGGGCATGGCATGGCCGAGCGCGTTAAGGCATGTACTCGTAATCCGAGGGTCGCGGGTTCGCGCCCGCGTCGCGCTAAACATGCTCTCCCTCCCAGCCGTGGGGGTGTGTAATGTGACGGTCAATCCCACTATTCGTTGGTAAAAGAGTAGCCCAAGAGTTGGCGGTGGGTGGTGATGACTAGCTGCCTTCCCTCTAGTCTTACACTGCAAAATTAGGGACGGCTAGTACAGATAGCCCTCGAGTAGCTTTGTGCGACATTCCAAAACAAACAAACAAACTTTTCCTTGTAACTTTAACACATATGCTTTTTGTGTATTTTGTATGTGCGCAGCCTTAGTGGTCAATAGTAAAGGTTTTAAAGTGTTGTTTGAACTGAATCTTTACTGTTTAATTGAATTATGCTTTTTGCCCTAAAGTTCTATTAGAATTATATACAATTCCTATCGTGGTTCATGATAATTACTGTTTGAAACCACGTTCTTAGCACGTGTCCGTATATTGCATAATATTCAACACATAGATAGTTCATCAGAAAAATACATAAACATCGTGACAAGTATTGAGTGTATAATTACTTTTTACTTTAAAATTCCTAATACCTATCGAAATTATTTTCAGTACTGAACGTTTAGCAGAAATAAATAAATGCAGTTTATGCGATGGTTCTGTGTATTTTATTTACGTTATTAAGCTGTTAGCTTCAAACAACGTAGAATTTGAGTGCTTATACTTAACTCGTATCATATTATAGATGAACACAGCAGCCCTTCTGACTTCCAAAAGTTCTTCGAGGAGTTAGGCAGCGGTTCTGAGAGTGATGTAAAAGAAGCTTCTGAGGGGGGTGACGACCTTGAACACGAACGTGCAAAAGAAACGGCGGTAACATTGTACAAGTAATGTCATTTCTTACATAACTGCTATTTGCAGAACGCATGGCTCACGTTTCATTTATTAATAATGACACGATTTAGCAAACCATTGAAGCGCGTTAATTCTGTTTTTTACTGCTGACACTCGGCCTAGTTTTGAAAGATTTACATAAACCTAAAGGCAAAAGGGTTTATTGTTCTAACATCAAAACTATTTTACGCTTGGTCGTGAAGTAAGTGATGTAATAATTTTTTTTTTTCAAATCAAAGTTACTTTTGAGGAAAATGTTGAACTCTTGCAGATATACGTGTTACATATCAGAATAAAAATAAAAATGGATACATCATAATGCAAAACCTGTGACGTAACATTTGAGGAAACATTATAAATAATAATGTGTAGCTACTGTGCGTGATTATGCTACGAATAATTAATTTTTATTTTTATCCGAAAAAATGACTCATTCTTTTAGAAATTTCGTATCTATGAAAAACGATTTAATAAAATTAAATACCAGTGCATTCGCTTTAAAATAAAATTGTTTGACATTTTTTTATAGTTAAAATTATTGTTTCTGACATTTTATATGTATATTAATTGGAATATTAAGTGTTACAAAAAATACTGGCTTGCATTGTTATATATTTGTTAATTTCTTAGGGTCTCTGATGATGAAGGACCACTGAAAGTGGAACGAATTGCTGAAAAACCTTTAAAACAAAAATACTTGGATACTAATGTAATGTATCTTTATTTTATTTATAATTTTATATTTGTTATATCACATAAAAGTACTTCCTAAATGAAGGAAGTTCATTTACAAAATTATTTGTCTTACTGCCTTAAAAATACTGTTTTTGTAATGTTTTTTAAACTCAAATGCTTATTCAGAACAGTGCTCGATCTTTAGTATTTTTCTTTGGAATAAGTAGTTACGTACCATAAGATGGCACAATAAAAAACATAATAGCAACACCGTATTCTTTAAAAATGAATTAATTGTTTTATAGTTGTCTGATTTAAAAAATATTATATAAAGTATTTTCTATTGCAAAATATTTAGAGTGAAGTATGGAAACGGGTTTGAAAATTTAACTTTGATAATACTTAACCTATTCTGACATAGTAGGTTATGAGATCTACAATTAATAATGATAAAAATAACAGTAGTTTTATTAAATAAAATATGTATGTGTTTTTCCTTTAAGCAATGCTTCATCTTGGATAGTGGTGTTAGTAATCTGTTTGTCTGGGTTGGAAAAGGTGCTAGCCAAAGAGAGAGAAAAGAGTCCATGAAAATAGCTGAGGTAAGTGAAGATTTAATGTGACGACAAAGTATGTAAGAATATAATCTTCCTCGATTGGAAACTGTATTTGTGATTTGTTAATGTATTTCTTCAATAAAAACTCCACGTACTAGTTTACATAAATTAGCTTGCTTATAAATAAGCAACGCGTATTTATTAACTCCGACTTAGAATACTGCAAAAGCACGATTCTTTATAGGTGGCATTTATTTCGTGCGTAATTTATTTGAATGAATTTATTTTGGGATACGTTGTGTATTTCTACGCAAACTATTGTGTTGTAACTCTAGGTAAGCCTATCATCTCTTATATATATTTCTCTCTATATATATACAGTCACCTTTCCACAGCTGTCTGCAGGCAGTGGAGGGTGATACAGATGTGAGACGTTGCGGACTTGAGTACCTCTCTCTCGCTCTCCTAATTTCTAGTCTAATTGTTTCTATTTCTTTTGTGAGACTAGCGAATTGGAGGTTAAGAATGATAGATGGTGTATCCTCACCGCAGTGTGGATTGTATTTCCGCAGTGAGCTCCAAAACTCAGTATACACTTTATAATCCCACATTGTATCTTGTATCATAGGATCTTTTTATAAAAATGCAGCGTATTTTTTTATTGTTAATGTGTTTGGTCCGGCATGGCCAAGCGCGTTAAGGCGTGCGACTCGTAATCTGAGGGTCGCAGGTTCACATCCCGGTCGCGACAAACATGCTCGCCCTTTCAGCCGTGGGGGCGTTATAACTCCCGAAATATAGACTACATCTACTGTCTCTGGATTTATGAAACGAGAATAATGCTTATAATGAATACGATTTCAATATTTTCATAGAAACTAATGCAACAATTCACGTGCATAACAAAGAAAAGGATTTTGGTTTCAAATGCTGCAAAAATATTCGAATATTTCATGTGCTTAGATAATATATAGAATAATAGCTTAATGAAAATCTGGAAATAAAGTACAATTACTGTTTAATTTAGAAAATAAAGAATAACATTGACAATTCATGTTATATAGAACGAAGTAAGAAGCAACTACAATATATTCTGTTTTCAACGTTATTGGAAACGCCAATGTTGAAAGATACATTACTTTGAAGAGAAGCTATGATTGCATCACTTTGTAAAGCACCTGCTTTAATTTGTATATATCTTGTAGTCTTAAACATGAGAGTTAAATATGTGCATTAAGTTATTAGTGTAGCCTTAAATATAAATATTATACATTTTTTTCTTCACAAGTGAGATTTAACAAGTTTATCTAACTATAAAAATGTGACATAGAGTTTGAACGCATTGTTACTACAATTTTTAATGAAATTTCTTCCCATTTTAGAAATACATAGATTACCGTAACTATCCGAAATGGGTGTCAATTACACGAATCACTGAAGGAGGAGAACCACCCATGTTTAAACAGTTCTTTGCTTCCTGGAAAGAACCAGAAGATCAGGTTGGACTCGGCCGTATTTACAAACCTGAGGAGATAGCTGGTGGGTCACATATGGGCTTGTTTAGAAGAATGAACATTGTGTACTGGAGTGTAATGCAGATACCAATACAGGCATAAAAAGGGTGTACTACAAGTGTAAAGAGATATAATACAGATATAAAAGTGTGATAGATGTATAAAGAAGCTATGACACAGATTGAAGAATTATATAAGTATTCAAAAAGATTTAATACAGGAATAAAAAAGGCACAATACAGCTTAACGGTGTAATGCAGATACAAAGAAATAGCGAGGAGGCTGTCTTTATTATAAGACCTGTAACTGGTAAAACTGATCAAGAAAACCCTAAAAAATATAATTTATATTATGTTACATGTAAGATGCTATAATCTTGGGGTATCATAAAATAACTAAGATACTTTACTGGAATAAATATATTTAGGGATATAAATTGACCTTTTTTAAAATCTCGAAGACTTTACTTTTAATATAATTTTAATTTTGTTATGATCCTCTGAAAGCTGCTTTTAGGGAACCGAAAATTGCACAGTCAGTCATTTCTTGACTTCATGTTAGAAAATATCCCAATTTGTAAAATTAGACTAAAAATAAAGTCGAATACAAGAATGGACTTCCAATAAAAAACAAACTTTAAGTGACTGCTAAGAGGTAACTGATTACTAAAGTTAATAGCACAAGTAACCAACTCTTCTTAGACTTGAAGTAGGATAAGTCACTTCAAGGATAAGTCTTTCACAAAGTTGTTCAGCTTATTCTGAAATTTTTATTTACGTGATATAATGAAGAGATACATAGAAAAAGTACTAAATGTACGTACTGACAATCTTCTAACAATTTTATCAAAACTAATAATTAAATATGAAAAAAAGAAATGCAGTTATGGATATATATAATTTTCCTAAATAATTTGGACAAGAATTATTCCTCCCATGAAAGCTTAAACGTTGTGCTTATGGCGACTTTAAACTTTGCTAATCAGTCTTAACTTAATATATTCAGTTAGCACTGGCATTTCTTGTGCAAGGATATAAAACAACCACTTGATGACTCCAACGTTTTAGAATGCACAATAATTTACTGTATAAAGTTAAAGGCAACAAAAAACTAAAAACTCTTTACATGTTTCAGTGAAACATGCACAGATATTTTTTTTTAGTTTTTATTATATATTCTATAATTATTTATGTGATAAATTATTGTGAATTGTAACAATTTCAAAAATTGAAAATAAAATAACAAAAACTACCCAACTCGGTTTTTCTTAATTTGAACTGGATTGTTTTAAATATGTGTTATGGCTAAAAAGGAAAGCATTTTCCACACTTTATTAGCACTGGGGCTGCAAAAAGCGATTTGAAGTGGTAAGGTGACTGCGATCCGTCAGCCTATCATGAGCTTAGCTTTCGAAGCGCAAAAAGCACTGAAGTCTCCAAATGACTCTCAGAGGTACTCAAGGACAATTCAGAACTACCTTCGTAGATACTGTGCAGCAAACCGAGTACAATATTATGCCTGTAGCTGTTTTCAAATTGTTCCTGTCTGCTTATTCCACCACTGAACACCGTTCATATCTAAATTAAGCAGTTGCCAACCTTTCATGCTTCTGCTATCACCAACGATGCTGAGAATATGGTTTTACTAATATACATTGAATTTACTTCCAATGGGTATACCTTACTAATGGCTTGTATTGAGACTCGAATATGTTTTATTTTGCTTAAAAATATCATTTTATAAGCTAAAAACTTCTATCACAGTTTTCATGGAACGATATGTTGAAAACCACCCTCTGTTTGAATTTTCGAACTGAACTTCCTTTCAATATTCCACAAATTGTAGTTAAAAGACACTCCATGATTTCTGAAAGATGTTTTAAAATGGAGTCTTTAAATGATTTTATTAAAGCTTGACCTAACAATATGAATTAAAATGTGATAAGATATATTGTGGTGTAGCTTTTCTAACTAAAGTGTTTCAAGATTTGCCAAGATCTATCACAATGTAAAGTGTCTAACGAAAGTGTTTTAAGATTAATACTTACTCATAAGCAGTTACTTCTAAGCAGTCACTATACATTATCAAACACCATGCTCAATATTCTCAACAATTATGAGCTTTTTTTTTGAAGGGAGGTCAATGAATTAGCCCTTCTTTCAACAATAAAACAAATTTCTGAGAATTAGCTACAAAAGAAGAAAAACAACAAAAACAAAATGAACACTTTAGTCTATTTTAATTTTTTCAGAAACTCAACCAGATGGAGGGTTTAACATTCTTTCTCTTCATCGGAAGAAAAGGAGGCTGATTGCTAAAAGTTTGGGAAAAGCATTTGGCTTTATGCCTGATGATGGCTCTGGACAGATCGAGGTATGGAAAACTAAATATTTGATTCATATGCATAAACATAGGACAAAAGAATATTTTGTTATTCTCTCCAATTTATGGGGCTAGTTCTTCTTTGCCATTACCACATGTAAATTTCAGTGTTTTTGGTAATTCTTCATTGATCCCTGTTAACAACTGAATGAACCACATTGAGAATACATGCTGTTCTTTAGGATTCCCATAAACATGGACCAAGGGCATGTTATAAGGGTTCTACTTGAATGAATATACTGATCAGATTTAGGATCTGAAATAACTGCTATGGTACCTCAAGCAGTGTCTCAATTATATAGAAAGAAACTAGAAAGGAGCTAGAATATGGTACTAGTATATGATAGGAGAAACTGATTTAATAGTACTCCACAAATAAACTTGATAGAAACACTGCTTAACACCACATATTTAGTTTTGTTGTTATACTACAGCTCAAAAAGTGTAGAGAATTGTCAGTAGAGCAGCAAATTCGCACAAAAGGTTTATGTGATGCTGGGTGAACTCTCTGACAAACTGCTGCCCAGGCATTGTCAAGTACATTCTAGATTGTGAGACTAAGACAGGTGTATTTGAAAATAGAAAATTAACAAGCAAAACACCTAAATTCAATGATATTAATGTTAAATATCTTCATTTGTGCAGCCTTTACCACAGAAGGAAGACTGCTACTAATTTCAAGCATGAGATTACCAACCATGTACCAAATAACAAAACATTGTCCAGATTTAGAGTATTAAAAAGACTCTGCCAGAACGGAATATTTGACTATGTAGAAGTTAAAAAACCTTGACTTTGATCTCTAAATATTCTCAAGAGGCTGAAATTTGCTAAAAAGTTCAAAACGTAACTTTCAATGACTGGAAAATGGTGTTAGGGGTGGGTGAGTCAAAGTTTGAAACATTTGGTTTAAAGCTTATGTTATACATGCAAGGAAGAAAGTTAAAGTTATTTACCATGAAGCAATGGGGGAGGCAGTGTAATTATTTGGGACTGTTTTTCTGCTCAGGCAACAGGAAATATTTGCAAAATAGATTGAATAATGGACCAAAGTAAGTACCATCAGATATTTGTCCATCGTGGTATACCCAATGGTTTATGTATTATTGATTAAGGATTCTATTATCAAGAAATAATGGTCATGAACACTTATCCAACCTACGTAGAAATTATTTAGCTGAGAATGAAATGGCCCTCACAGAGCCCTGATCTCAACCCAGTTGAGCATATCTCAGATTTGATAGATCAAAAACTTAATACATAAAAGTTTACTTCCAAAGATACTTTATTGGAGTGTATTAGAGACATTTGGAGTAAAATTCCAAAGGAACTTTGATTAAATATGTTGCAACAATGCCTGAAAGACTGTCTATAGTTATTAAAGCAAATTGGGGACACAAAAAACATTAACTGTTTGCTGAACTTAAGAAATTCCATTAAGTTTCTTTTGTACTACAGATGAAGATCAACAAAATTTTGATGTTTATACAATATTCGCATGGTATTGTGCAAACATCAAAATTCATCATTCCTGACAAATTATGGATGTGGAAAAAAAGAGTCTAAACATAGGAATTTACAGGGTTAAGCATTTTGGTTTTTCCATCTTGTTTAGTTGTTTGTCATGACTATTACAGGTTTAAGCACTTTGGCTTTACCATTTTGTTTAGCTGTTTGTCATAACTAGTACAGGTTTAAACACTTTGGCTTTATCATCTTATTCAGTTGTTTGTCATGACCAGTACAGGTTTAAGCACTTTGGCTTTACCATCTTGTTTAGTTGTTTGTCATGACTAGTTTTGCACTTGCTTTTGAAAGATAACTGCAGAAGACAGATAATACTCCCAATCACCAATGCCTTTTGGGCATTGTCAGGGTTGTCATCTTCCTGGTATTTTATCCTGTAATGAGAATACTTTATCTTATCTGTTTGTGATCTTCTGCATGAAGTTAATTTCTCTGTTCATCTTTGGTTTAGGTACTGAACTTTTCATCAATTTGCAGTTGACTGTAATTTTTTATTTTGAACTTTATGCATTTATAAACTATATAATTATATAAAACATAAAACAAGAAGTGTCACATTAAAAAATAATAATGCTGAAAGAGAGATTTGTTTTAGTTTTCTTCTTATGTTGCACTTATACTTATTATAAGTAAAAAACAAACAAACAAGAAGTAAAAACCAAACAAAAGAATTTGTTAAATATTATAGTATTGTGTGTTATATATAAATTAATATGATTTCTGTGAAACAAAAATTTCTCATATTTACTTAGAACAGAAAGAAAAGTGTTTTTCTCTTGCACATTAGTGTTAATTATAAAACTGAAAGAACAATATAGTTAAATAATGAAAATGTCCTCCACTGGTACAATGGTATGTCTGTGGATTTACAATGATAAAATCAGGGGTTAGAGTCCCCTCAATGGACTCAGCAGATAGGCTACAGTGGCTTTGTTATAAGAAAGCGTGTGTGTTTTCTGTATGTTTTCTCATAGCAAAGCCACAATCGGGCTATCTGTACTAGCGGGGGTATGCGCTCATATGGCGCCCCCAGGTGGGCACGAATATGAGAAAACACACACAAATAATAAAAAATATTATAACGAAGTTTGTATTTCCTAGGTTACTTGAAACACAAATATTAATAATTATAATTGTTGTTTAACTTTGTAGATATGGAGAATCGAAAATTTTGAGCTCGCACCTCTCGACCCCAACATATATGGTTTCTTTTTTGGTGGTGACAGCTATGTTATCAAATACACTTATTTGAAAAATGAACGACAGCACTTCATAATTTACTTCTGGCAGGTGATTAGAGATTTTATTTTTATTTATAAAGTCAAGTGTTGCTTCAGATCATAGGTGTATAAAATACAATTGTTGAAACTATTTATATGCACTTTCTATTTTAGTTTTCTTTTAGCATAGTTTAAAGAGATTCTGACAAAATTAACTTTTACTAATTATTAAATTATAAACATATACTTTCCAGATCCTAAACAACCAATATCTGATTGTTTCTAATTTTTACAAATTTAGAGTAGATCCTATTTATTAGAACTACCTTTCTTTTAAGATATATTTATATTTAAAGTTGGGACCACTGTTCTATTTCTTCTTGGTTTACAGGGCTTAGACAGTACCCAGGATGAAAAAGCCTCATCAGCCATTTGGACTGTTAAACTGGACAATGACTTGGGAGGCAAAGCTATTCAGGTAAAGTGGACACCTTAGTATTTTTAGAACTGTGAATAAATTTTCTTATTATTTTTTTATTTAAGGAAGTTTAATACAATTACACTTGTTTGTATTTAAATAAATATTTCACTGCTGTGAAATTAATAAGGGATTTGTTACTTATTTTGTTCCTATCTTTATAAAATTTAGACTCCATAGTATTTAATTACAGCAATTACTGAGAAAAATAGTTCTTTTTATATGAGCACTTGCGGTGAAGTTTGAAAAGGTTCAATGCCTTTTTTTCTTATTTCTGGCAATTAGGTTTCTAAAAATAGATTCATGGGATTCAAGGTGTTGAGCTCCAATATTTTCTTCACAATCTTTAAAGTTAACATGATAATATTTGTGGGAGGTCATGCTAGTTAATTATTTTATCTTATATTTTAACTACTTTTTTGGTATGTTTGTGTGGTTCAAGGTGTTAAACACAAAAATATCCTTCACATCTAAACAATATGATTAGAGCACTTAACTCACAATTTGTGGGTCATGGGTTCGAATCTCTGTCCCACCAAACATGCTCATTCTTTTAGCCATAGGGACATGTTAATTTGATGGTTAATTCTGCTAGTTGTTGGTAAAAAAATAGCCCTAGAGTTGATAGTGAGTAGTGATGACAAGCTGCCTACCGTCTAGTCTTACACTGGTAAATTAGGGACGGCTAACGCAGATAACCTTCGTGTAGTTGCCCCCCAGTGGCTCAGCGGTATGTCTGCGGACTTACACGCTAAAATCCGGGTTTCGATACCTGTGGTGGGCAGAGCACAGATAGCCCATTGTGTGCTTAAATCAAAACAGCAACCTTCGTGTAGCTTTGCACGACATTCGAACGAAGTCTACACATCTTCAAAGGTAAGATGGTAACTTTCGTGGGAAGGGAGGTCATGCTTGTTCGATAATTTATCTTATATTATTAATTATTATTATTATTTAAATAGGTTCGCGTGGTTCAAGGTGTTGAGCCGAAACATTTCCTTCACATCTTCAAGGGTAAGATGGTAACCTTTATGGGAGGTCACGCTAGCGGCTTTCGAAACATCCACGACTATGACACGTATGACAAAGACGGGACCAGGATGTTTCATGTCAAAGGTACAAGTGAGTGGGACACACGAGCAGAACAGGTACTAATGGTTATGTCATACGAAGTATGCATGGATTTGAATATTAATATTTCAAAGCTATGATACAAATATCGTTAACAGTGTAATTGTTCAAATTGTTTTAACTCATTTAGTGAATGGTGATGTTTTTCTAGATGAGAAAAAATAACTTTTATTTTTCATTTTGCGTAAAGTATTAACAATAATATTAAGGTAATGATAAAGGTAAACGATCAATCGTATTATATATGAACGATTTGTATATGCTTATAGAGTGGCGTATTGCTGTAGATTAAGCTATAATATTATGGGTAGTCGACACATATATATTTGGTTCACGAATAATTCCCTACCGTTTGACGGTTTAGCGAAGACATGTATACACAATTAACTGAAGGAATATATACAATCATATTCAAGGAAGGATAATCGTATAGCAAGATTATCAAACAATGTATACTCAATATTTGAAAACATGATCATCCCTTGTTCTCAAGTGTAAACGAAAATAATCACAGAGCAGAGTGTTTAGCATAACAGTGGGATTTCCCATAAGACAACATTCCAGAGAAATCTCTAGCAATGCCCCTGTATGCAAAGTAAAGGCTCTGATCCAAAATGTTTGGATTAAAGATGAAAAACAAGAATATGAATTATTGATAAGAGCTTCTGAAATATAACAATATTGTGAACAAAATAACATCTGCTACATCTAGTGCTTCTAAGGCCTTCAACCAATACCACAGTCCTTCAGGCAGGATGAGATTTAGCAGTGGTTGAGATGCTACGTATACTTGCAAATTGTTTAACAATACTGTTGTAGTTTAAATACATTTAGCCAAATCTAGAAATCATTGTCTGTTTTCCTGAGAAAGATGGCCAAAAAAGGCTGAAATCATAACAGTACGATTTGAACACCTGTCACCTACGCTACAGCTTGAATAGATATTTGTACCTAAGACTTACTTAAAAGTTACCTAATCGTAACTGTCAGCCTGAACACAATCTAAGGTGGAAAGTGTAATTTCAGGGGTGGCAAAGACCTGGAAGATCGTTGTCGTGATTAACCTTCATCAGTTTTATTTCTTTACTCGGTAGTTTTATAAGGGATACGACAGAACTTTTAAAAAGGCTCAGAAAATTGGGGTGAAAACCTCTTTAAATCTGAGATAACTGATTAATTTTAGAATAACTCGATATAAATAACAGCTAAAAGGCCAATAGTTATTTCGATTCAGTTTTTAAGGCGTGTTTGTAAACTCTTCAATTGACAAAAGTGTGAACAATAAAAACAAACAAAAAAACAACAACTGCTGAACAAATTTGTTTTAAAAAGTTTGAGTTTGGTTTTAAGGTTTTTATGAATTGATCATAAAGGACCAAAAGCATAAAGTTTAATCCAACTAAAGATACGACAAACTATTAAATTGGCGTTTAGGCTTGTCTGTACAAGATTCTTGCCAAATAAAGTCAACTTGCCTTTAGTTGTACTTAACACATGCACTAAATTTAACAAATGAATTCAAATTGCGAAATAACTTTAAGATGTGCTTATTTAAAAATAACTTTTAAAACTGTTTTCAAATGAACTCGTTTGTATTCGGGCCACAAAGTGTGAGTTTAAAGGTACACAACATGGTCAAGTGGCTAAGGCACTCGATTCATAATACGAAGGTCGTGAGTTCGTCACCCGTTGCTCGCACTTTTACCCGTCGGGTACGTTGTAATGTAACTGTTAATCCTCCAATTTATTCGTAAAAGAGAAGCCGCGGAGTTGGCAGTGGGTCGTGATGACTACCTGCTTTCCTTTGGTCTTACACTACTAAATTAGTGCAGATATCCCTCATGTAACTTGGCGCGAAATTCAAACATTACCTTTTGATTTATATTTATAAAGTTATTTTTTTTTTTTTTTCATAGAAAGAATGCTACTACTACTATTTGTAGTAGCACGTATACACACACAAATAAAAGTAAGTATATTAATAATTATTATTCAATAATTGTATGATAAATAGTAATCAAGGACTAAGAGTCTAGTGCATAGTGGCCAGCTTGAGTTACATTACTTAAATATATGTTAAAAGGGGAGAGGTATTTAGGACTATTTTCATCATGTACGTGATATCTGTCGAGATCACACATTAATTCATTTTTATGCCAATTCTTATTGAAGTATTTTAGAGTGTTATGCAGGAGTCTTTCAGATATTGTGTCTATGTTTGCATACTTGTGCATGAATGTGGTTGAGGTGCTACGTGGTACTTTATAAGCTGAAGTTAGTACTGAATTTTGTATACGTTGAAGTTTCTGTACATGTGTAGGTGCTATGTTAATCCATGCAGGTGATGCATATTCTATTGTTGGTCTAATGTACGTTTTGTAGATTTTAAGTATGTTTGCTGGTGATGTTCCTTGGTTTTTACCTGAAAGACTTCTTACATAATTTGCTCTTTTCCAGATTCGTGTCAGTACATTTTTGATATGTGGTATCCATGTTAATTTTGAGTCATAGGTTAGACCTAGAAATTTAGCAGAAGTAGCAGTCAGTAAGAGTGATCCATTCATATATAGCTTTGGTGGATCTTTTTTCAGCTTATTCAGTCTGCTGAATAATATGACTAAAAAAAAAAACCACAAGAGAGAAAAAATTCTTGTTCGTCCATGCATGGTCTGAGCCCTGAAATGGGCCTGAGCATCAAGTTATACTTTACTCTGGCCCAAAGCTATAAAAAAATAATAAAATAAAATAAAAAATAAAAATAAAAAAAATCATTTTTTTTTTTGATGCTATGAATGTTCGGGAAGGAGGAAGAGGTCAAATGTACCTGACCCTCCTGGGTATTTAACAACAATACTCAAATACCGACACATCGGAACGAAGTTATAAAGTTAGTTTTAAGCAGAATGAGACTTGTTATTGTAGTAAAATCTGTTGTAATATAAATTTTAAAGGCCCCCCCACACACACTTAAAAAATCAAATTATTAAAACTAAAATGGGATAGAAAAGAAAGCAACTTGATGATGCCTCGTTAACAACAGTAAAACAGAATTTTATATAAATATATATACATTTTTATGACTCATTTTTGCAGGTTTTAACTCGTTAATTCATAAAACATCAGACTTGGGAATACACTAAGTCTCATAAATAAATAAATATGAACTCAGCTGTACCGTATCTAATAACTTAAACCTAAGCCTATATTTTTCTAGTAGGTGTAAAGCTATTTTTCTGGTTTTTCTTGGCTCAGGTACCTGAGAAAACATCATCACTCAATTCTGACGATGTTTTCGTGCTTGAGACTCCACAAATGACATATATATGGATTGGAAAGGTAAATGCATGTCACGAATTACATAAAAAACAACTCTTTGTGGCAGTAATTATGAATCATGTTTTAACCAAGTAATCTGACGTTTGAGTCAAAAAGTAAAAATTAAAGAAGCTCATAAACTTCTTTATACAGTTATAGTTTCAACTGAGGTTTGCTAGGATTAATATAAAACTGTATTATTTTTCACGTAAATAATTTTTGAATAACTTTGTTTTCGTCTCTATTTGACACTTTTAACTAATTGCTTTATATTTTTAAGAGGCTTGAACTTAGCCACTGATTCTGTTTCTTTTGTTGGCGTAAGTTTCGTTATGCAAGTGGATAATTCTTTCTGTGATCTTACTTTTTTATTCAAAGGTTATTTTCCATATTATTAAATATATTGATTTATTGATCGTATACAATATAATTGTTACGTTCATTTTTCTATTAGTTTGAGAATGTAAAGAGATCATATGTACCAGATGCTAGGCCACACCAGTAAATATTGATGTGTTTCTGATCAATCTGATAAAAAGGCTGCTAACGGAAGCGGCCTGGCATGGCCGAGCGCGTAAGGCGTGCAACTCGTAATCTGAGTGTCGCGGGTTCGCGCCCGCGTCGCGCTAAACATACTCGCCCTCCCAGCCGTGGGGGTGTATAATTTGACGGTCAATCCCACTATTCGTTGGTAAAAGAGTAGCCCAAGAGTTGGCGGTCGGTGGTGATGACTAGCTGCCTTCCTTCTAGTCTTACACTGGTAAATTAGGGACGGCTAGCACAGATAGCCCTCGAGTAGCTTTGTGCGAAATTCGAAAACAAGCTAACGGAAGTAACTTATTTTAAAATCAAGCTCGAATTATTGTAGGTTTAGGAATACTATGTTTCTCTTTCGTCACTGTAAACTGATAAGACGTATTTTAAATTGATTTTGCTTTTCCTAATAATTTTGGCCCAGCATGGCCAGGTGGTTAAGGCACTCGACTCGTAATCTGCGGGTCGCGGGTTGAAATCCCTGTTACACCATATATTCCCGTTCATTTTGCCATGAGGGCTTTGTAATGTGCGGGAAATCCCGCTATTATTTGGTAAAAGAGTAGCTCAAGAGTTGGCGGTGGGTGTTCATTACTAGCTGGTTTTCCTCTAGTCTTTCACTGCTAAATTAGGAGCGGCTAACGCAGGTAGTCTTCGTACAGCTTTGCGCGAAATTAGAACCAAAACAAACCAAAAATAATCATTTTGCAAGAAAACTAACACTTAATGGAAAATAAATACCATTTGGTTACTTCTGCTTTAATAGTGATAATGAAGAAGATTTTTTAAAACTATATAAATTCTTTTCAATTATTATATAGATATACATAGATGTTATACATTTCGTTTTTGCTAAAGAAAAAATTAAAAGCATAATTTCATCTTTAGAAGAAAAAGAAATTATGTAAATTTGTGTATGATAATTAAATAGTTGTTCTACTATATAATATTAAATGACAAATTCGGCACAAATACACAATGCTGCTTACACACCTTAGTTAACTTAAGATGTTTTATGGTGAGTAAAAACAGGACTTAGAAACTCTGTAAATCTTATGAAGACTATTATTAGTTCTACTTGTTCTCTGGAGTTACTAAATACTGTCTTTCTTTCATATGTAGGAGTCTAATGAAGAGGAACAAACCATGGCCAGGAATGTTGCTCCAAGAATTTCACCAGGCCGGTAAAACAGCTAGTATTAAATATGTAAACGCATTTACATAAAATCAATTTTCTCTCATTTTTATAACGACCTAAATCCTTCTTTTGTAGGAAATCACTGTAGATGCAGTGCTTAATTTACTACGCTAGAGGGCGTTAAGTATTTTTAAAGAATTTGATAGAATGGAATGAGAATCAAAAGTATATATTTTTATATATTTCAAGATTTTCAAGACATTCCCGAGATTGTCTTTATTTTTAACGCTGACATCGTAGAATAATGCATTTAAATCACGCACACAGCAACATTGGCTTCGTCTTCTTAATAAATGTTCACATCTAAAATAAATAAATAAATGTTCACTTGTTAGAAACATCGTTGAAGTTCAAGAAGAGCAAGAACCAGAAGAGTTCTGGAAGAGTATTGGAGGTAAAAGTGAATATCAAAAGTCACGAGAACTGCCGGATAAGCCGCTATTAGAGTCACGACTTTTCAAATGTTCTATAGAACATGAAAAGTTCAAGGTGGAAGAGATATGCAACTTTACACAAGAGGTATAATGTACTTACCGTTCTTTAATTTTACCCAAAAAGGTATGATGTACTTACCGTTCTTTAACTTTACACAAGACGTATGATGTATTTACCGTTTTTTAATTTTACTTAAGAGGAATGATGTATTTACCGTTTTTTAATTTTACTTAAGAGGTATGATGTACTTACCGTTTTTTAATTTTACTTAAGAGGTATGATGTATTTACCGTTTTTTAATTCTACTTAAGAGGAATGATGTACTTACCCTTCTTTACACATAGAAAAATTTATTTGTTTCGATTTAGCACTTTATTATAGCGAGGAAAACACACTTGCTATTTTGTTTTTAATTACCTTTGAAGAAGCAAACTCAAAGACAGAAAGTTTGAAAGGTAAAACTGTCAAGAAAGTTTCTCAGGGTTGTGTCTGTACAAACAAAACAAGATAAAATATCTTAGGAATTGAACTCATTCAGCCCTTCTTCCAGATAAAACTAAATGTTTTTTTTTATATTATTCACTTGTTATTTGTTTGAACTGAAAATTTTGATGTTAAGTACAAATAATCTTTATTATTTAGTTATTATATCTTCTACACAAATTTTAAATTAAAAAAAATGTAATAGATACAGCTGCCGGGTTATTTTTAAGAAACTTTAATAATAATGGTTAACATAAATATTAACATATAAATAGGTGATAACAGTTAACTTTAGAAATCTTAACTTCGGAAGATAATGTTGGAAGTTTGACAGATTAAAAGTTCTAATTAGAACGTGTCTTTGACAAACTTATAACTTATTTCTATCATTTACTCTTTTTTTGTGGGGAGCTTCTTTCACAATAGTGCATTATATATACAGGGGATGGACGACAAAAAAGTAGCCCACATTTGAAAATGTTAATTTGTGATATCTTTTATTTGATAACAGAAACACGTGTATAACTATACGTTTTTAGAACGCACTTGACGAGATCTATTTATATATGATGTCAAATCCTTATTTTAACACTGGTCTTTGTAAGCACCTAAACATTTCATGATTTTAGTTACATTTTTTTCATGAAAAGTGTTGTGCACATGCTGTAGTTCATTAGATTTTCTTATACCAATTAATCTACAAAATGATCAAACAAGTTTCGATACAAAAACCAAACGTAGAAACAAAACTCTAACACAAACTAATTTAACAAGTTAATATTTAGTTAGCATTCCCTTAGATTTCAGTACTGTTTCAAATCGACGTGGCATACTTTAAATGAATCTGTGCAGATATTCCTCAGTGATTGACTGACATCTTTCTTTAATTACTTAAATAAGTTTATATTCCATGTTTGGTTTGTGATATTTTGTTAGTCGGTTTATCTCAGTCCACACACTTTCAACCAGATAGATACAGGTGGTTGACCTGGCCATTCCATGACATTAATTCTCTCATTTCTAAGATGTATTTTAACCACTCAAAAGTTTTTATTCATCTAACACAGGATTTATCTGTTGATGATGTTATGGTGTTGGATTCCGGAGAAGAAGTGTTTATTTGGATTGGAGATGGAGCAAGCGAAGAAGAGAAGAAGAAGTCTTTACAGCTTGCTGAAGTGAGAATATTAATAGCGATTTTTACTTTCGCGATTTTATTCGTACTAACACCTTTAACGCAACACTCTAACTGCCTATCTTGCTCCGTTATTTATAAACATGACTTAAAAGTCATTTTGTAAAATATAAAATACAAGAAATATTTTGATTAATTGGGCAATTGCTTTTAAAATAATCATTATAAAGAACAAATTAATACGAGGATTGTGGGTTCAAATCCTCATCACACCAAAGATGCTCACCCTTTTAGTCGTTGGTAAAAAAGTAGCCCAAGAGTTGGCGGTGGGTGGTGATGACTAGCTGCCTTCCCTCTAGTCTTACATTGCTAAATTAGGGACGGCTAGCGCAGATAGCCCTCGCATAGCTTTGTGCTAAATTCAAAAACAAACAAACAATAAAGAAAATTAGTGGTGTGTTATGCTATATCAATAGATGATATACGTAAGATGTAGATAACAATCTTAGATTAATGTCCTAAAACGTATTTGTCTGTAATTTGGTTAATAAAATGTTTTGAACAACTTTTTAAACACCCTAGTAGTTACAAAATGAAGTTTTCACAAGATCTTAAGTGTAGAAATATGAATGATAATTTTTAAACTTTGAACTATAAATTAGTAGATTTAATTTGCCCAATCATTTGAACAGCGTTTCTTTTGATATACATTTATGAGTGGATTTATGTTTTCAAAAAATAAATCCACAAAAACACTAATAGCCATTAGTTAAGACTACTGCTTTGCTTATTAAATTTGTATTAAATAAATTTGTAATTTTTCAAAATTATTGTTAATACATTCTTATATTATTCTGGAGTACTTATTTGATGTGAAACTTTGTGATTTTTTTCATATCATCTGATGCATATTATTGTAAAACATAAAACTGTAATTACTCTGAATTAATGTTACAAAATGAACGAATTCTGTAGGCGAACAACTGATTTTTCTGTGAATGTCATATAAAGTAATAAATGCGCTTTAATCTAAGGCTTAACCTGTTGACTGCTAAGTATTTTAGGTGCTACAATACAACTTTAATGCTTCTTTATTTTGTAACTTTTTTCGTGATGCCATTTTGGATCGAAAGTGAAACAATTTGAAAGTAGGTCAAATGCATGTATGGTGCTGACATCTAGCGATGAATTTAGGTATTATTGAAAACGAATTAACTTGTCCGTGGCACTGTGTTACCGATCAGTTTGGAAAAGTTATCTCGTCTACGGCACTGAATAGATTAAAGCTGTTAGTTTCGAGTGTATAAATTTTGCTATTGCTGGTTTATTTTTCAGTGATCACATTGTAATACTAATAATTAGAATTTCTTGATTACTCGTTTGCTTCCGTACAATTATGTGAGTGTAATACAATTCACATTTTTTGTTTTACAGGATTATATACGCACAGATCCGACTGAACGTAGCTTGGACAATACGGTTATCATTACAGTAAAACAAAGAGAGGAACCTAAAGGTTTCACTGCTCTCTTCGATTCTTGGAATGTGGATTTGTGGAATGTAAGTCATTATTCCTACGAAGTGAATTTTGGTATAAAATAATTTACGCCGTTACTAAAAGTCTATGAGTCCTCATTTTGGAAAATAGACTTTTGGTATGAAATAATTTCTACAATGACTAAAACCCTTGAGGGTGACCTTTGGTATAAAATAATTTACACTATAACTAAAAAGGCCTGGCATAGCTAGTTGTTTAAAGCACTCAATTCGTAATATGAGGGTCGCGAGTTCGAATCCCCGTCACACCAAACATGATTGCCCTTTCAGCCGTGGGGGTGTTATCATGTGACGATTAATTTCACTATTCGTTGGTAAAAGAGTAGTTCAAGAGTTAGCGGTGGATGGTAATGAATAGCTGTCTTCTCTCTAGTTTTAAACTGCTGAATTTTAGTGACAGCTAGCGTTGATAACCTTCGTTTGGCTTTGCAAAAAATTCACAACAAAAAACATTTACTAAAAATCTATAGGTCCTTATTACTGAGAGCCGCCTTTTGGAATAAAATAATTACTAAAAGCGATATTTTTTGCTAAAAAACAGTACACGAGACTCCATAGTGTGGTGTTTGTTATAAAAATAACTGTGCATATTTTTCTTTCTAGAACCTATCAATTTAACCAAAGAGTTTGTTTGTTTTGGAATTTCGCACAAAGCTACTCGAGGACTATCTGTGTAAGACTAAAGGGAAGGCAGCTAGTCATCACCACCCACCGCCAACTTTTGGGCTACTCTTTTACCAATGAATAGTGGGATTGACCGTAACATTATACGCCCCCACGGCTGGGAGGGCGAGCATGTTTAGCGCGACCCTCGGATTACGAGTCACACGCCTTACGGCTCGGCCATGCCAGGCCCTTAACCAAAGAGATATGTAATAGTTACAGTTTCGTAATTCCCTTTAAAAAAGGGGGAGTTACATGATTTAGTATTAATACAAACCTGTTATGATATTAGATTCGCATTATTCGGATTTTCTAGAAACATATCATGTGTTGATTAGCTAAATATGGGTTTTGTTAAGACACAAATTTAAAATGTTTTAGAAAACAATCTTATGTCCATTAGTGGATGTCAAGATACTGTGTCCCCTAGTGGCACATCGGTATGCCTGCGAATTTCTATATTCATGGCAGGCAGAGCACAGATAGCCCTGTGTGTAGTTTTGTGCTTAATTCTAAACAAACAAACAAGATACTGTAGCTGTCAAGTTCTGCCTGAGCAAGAGTGTGGTCTTATGACGATGAAATTCACGCTTCGATACTCATGGTCGGCAGAGCACACATAGTTTAATGTGTAGTTTTGTACTTAAGAATAAATAAGCGAACAGTTATTGTTGTATATAACTTCAGCAAATTAAAACTAACCGACAACAATATTCTAGCGTCAAATTATTTTGTAGGTTTTCGTTATACAAGCTATTACTGTGATAATCAAAATTTTGAAGAAAAATTGAGAAAATAATACTCAGCGCTCGTGCGTGATTAGAAAAAAATTCTAAATACTCAAATCTTTTATAAAAATAATGCTTATTTATCATTGTTTTTCTTAATAAGTCATAATTTTCTCGAACTATGGTAAATTTGCTGCTTTGAATACTTATATCTATGGGTTTAGGTTTGAATAAAATGACATGTCTGTTGAGGAAGTTGTTAAGCTCGTTTTACTAAAAGCAACATTGAGTTTTTAATAAATTAATTAATATTGTTCTTACTTCTCCTTATAATTTTATATAAAAAACAAAACAATTCTCTTTACAGTTTGTACCAAATGAAACACATTTATTTCAATTTGAAATTATAACCAGGCTTTCTATTGACTGAATAGATGAGTTAATGTTTTTATCTTGTTTTAAGATGCGTATAGAAGAGAAGGCAGTCCTATACGTTACACTAACACTAAAGTGAAATGTTTCATTAATGACTCTCAAGAAATATAATGAATATTTATAACTTATTCTCAACTAAAGGACTTTAAGTTATCGATTTTTATGTTATTACGAAATAAGCGCTTGGAGATTCTTTGTCTCATTAGTGTAGTTTCGAATCTGTTTGAAGTTATAAGTAGAAGACCACGTTCCTCGTGAATCATAATACATATCACACTATAATCTGTGTTCTTCAGATTTCGTTTTCTAAGAATTTGTACATCTTCAGGTAATACATTTATATTCTGTCATTTGTTAACTGTTCAGAGCTGATTATTATATTTCATTCTTGAAGTAAGCTCATATTAGGGGCAGCGCTTGTAAAATCAGTATCAGTAGAATTAAAATTCTTGTTTGAAAGTTCAATAAAATAACATTTTAATAAATGGCATAAATTATATTAAATACAACAAAACCATAAACGTTAACAACAAATGTAACGACTGTTTTTTTATGAACTATGGTGTAACATTCTGGTGCGGAAGGTAAGGAACTGATATGAATTGTGTTTCACTAATAAGCCAGTTCCTGTTCCTGATCGTTTATTTGTCCTTTATAAAATTTCTCTCATTTAGAATCTGAAGTGAGCTATAAATAACTTGAAATAAAGTGTTTGTTTGTAGGTTAAGCACAAAGCAACATACTGTGTTTTCTGTGTTCTACCAGGCTTTCAAAATACAGATGTACCATTGTGCCACTGGACGACTAAAAGTAGAAGAGAAGTATTTTAAGAAATTTTATTAAACTTCGGCAAATGTATTTTGTGTGAAGGTACAAAACTGTTAAGAAACAGTATTTTAATTTGGGATGTTAACCTGAAGATGACCTTAGAAGGGCGAAACATAGTTCTCTACTTATTTTAAAGTGCTAATACCCATATCAGCCGTCTTGAGAATACGTAAGTGTTATCATTTATTTAACATTAAAATACGTTATAAGGCGACTTGAAAAACACTAGAAGAAAGGCGGTTAGTCATCACCACCCACTACCAATTCTTGGGTTACTCTTTTACCAACAAATAGTGGGAGTGATCGTTACATTACAACGCTCCACGGCTGAAAGGGCGAACATGTTTGGTGTGACGGTGATTTAAGCCTATGACCCTTGGATTACGATGCAAGCGCCTTTACCACCAGGCCATTTACAATAATATCGACTTCATGTAATATTCTAAACAATTTGGGCTTTATAATCGACTTCATGTAGTATTCTGAACAATTTGGGTTCTATAATCGACTTCATGTAGTATTTTGAACAATTTGGGCTTTATAATCGACTTCATGTAGTATTCTGAACAATGTGGGCTTTATATATATATCGATATTTTCTTCTAAGCGTTGATACCATTTTTGTTTTTAATGTTTTTAGTATTAATCTGATTACAGTCTAATCCACTATGTTTTGTTTTGTCAGAAGTACGAATAAGGTACTATGTTCAACTGTCTATCTAATGTTGATTTCATTTGATAGATTTTTGAAGGATTGTATTTGTTTTTCATGACAAAGGCAATTTACTAGAAAATAAGAATGTTTACTGATTGATTGAAAGTTACTGAGATTTTAAATATTATTTTACTGAAATTATTATTATTTTTTTATGTTTAGGAAGGACAGCGTTAAATAACGCCAAATAAAACGAACACTTGTAAGTGAATTGCATATTAAAAACTTTTTTTAACTGAGCTGTTTACTTAGTTTTTACCACTAAAACCAAAATGTTACATAATCATTTATATTTATTAATACCATTCAAATATATTCCTAACTTTGTTTACAAAAATCATTTAAGCTTATTATATTATAATAAAATGCCACTTATTTAATTAAGATTTATTAAAAAAAGTATAATTTTTACTCTTTTTATCATACCTCTTTTGATTAATATTGTCTAAGACTGACCACTTAAAAAAAACATTTGCATAGAGAGAGAATTTTATAACCATATAAAAGTAACCAAAAATTTCGGTCCAAGAACGTTACTTGTTTGGAGTGAAAGAACTGTTAAGTACTATAAAACGAAGCTAACATCTATGTCGTGAGAGATTGAACTATTGTCCGAGATTGTATGACACATCATGTTCTAGCCATTCACTGGCGTTGTTAACATGCATAAAAATGAAATACAGAGAAGAGCTATGTGTCACTTCGTATGCACGGTTTTTGGTATTCATAACGTATGCGTATTCCATTATAGTATTTGCCTCCATCATTATGTAAAAACGTATATAAAAATTTATTTAAACTATTATAATACACTATAAATGCATAGGATTATTATTAATTTTGCTCTTTTTGGGATAATCGAAAAAGACTGACAGAGCTGTCTAATTGTACATCATAAAATAGTGATTATTTTTACAACATGGTCAACATCATTTCACTACTAACTATATTATAAATGTTTTTATATTTTTATTTGTAAGATTGATTTGTACTTTTAAATAAAAATAAGAAACGGTTTTGTTATTATTGGCTTGACTAAAAGTCTTTAGGAAACAAAAATAAATAAACAACAAAGCAGTTTTTGCTTCGGACATAATACACTACATGGAAACCCATATGTCAGTTGCAAGCGACTGGTTTCAGTTTCGTTTTCGTAAGTGCTCTTTTCATTTTATTGCTTAGTGCCAATATGCTAAAAAAAAAGTCACGTTTTCATACACATTATTAATCATGAAAATATTATGGAGTTTAAACATAAGAATATTTTTTTATTCAAATTAACCACAAGTTATCATGAAAAATTTCATATTAATTAGAAACCACAATTATCGCGATTTTGATAACCGTTGAATTGTCACCATTTTATATAAACTGTAGTTCACAATAAAAACTTTTACACGTTTACGATGTAAAATGTTTCACAAGGGTCTGCTTCGGGAATTTCAATTAATTGATAATGACTTAAGCTATTCACTGGAGAATTTCGAATATAATATTATAAAGATCACGTGCGGATTTTTATCTGAATAATATCTTTCAGGACAACGAAGACTTGCTGACAACTGGAAGTTACTGACAAAGAAGTTGAAGAAGGGTTGCAAGCTTATTGTTACTTAATCACCTATTATTAATTATTATTATTAATTACTTTTTATACTTACTTATTATTTTCGTATTTTCATTATTTAAGTTTTATCTAATCACATTTCTTTAACTGAATGCTGAGTGTTTCAAGAAAAGAAAAACTTATTCCACGTATTCAAATATGTTTTAAGATACTATAAGAAAACCAACTGCCTTTGATAAAAACAAAATAAAATATAATCCTACGAAAATTTCTTGCGTTAGTTGGTTTATGCGACAGCAGTTTGTTTTTCTGAAAGATTAGACATCTTATTGTATCCCGTGTGCTTGAATTTTACTGAAATTATCAAGAACCGAAAAAGAAAAGAAAAACTGTTATGTTGAACATATATTGTTTTCTCTCTTAAAAACAACAACAACACACAAAACAAAAACGTTTTCTGTTAAGGGTAGGAAGTTTAAGGTTGAATATGTTTAATTATTTTTTTGAAACATCCAGAGCGTTTGTTCTAGTTTTTGTTTCGAAAGTTTACCTAATGTACTTCAGTAAAAATGAAAAATAAAGTCAGGCATTTTATTTCTGAATAAACCTCTCGCTACGAAACGTTTGTTGTTTTAGAATGTTACAGCACCATTTTGAAATGTGTGAATTAAAACCCAATAAAGAAATCTGAATACCAAATTAATATTACGTTGCCCCTCTTTGGGACAGCAGTAAGTTTACAGAATTACAATGCTAAAAGGCTTGTGTTACCTTCGATGTACAGAATTCAGAAAGCCCATTTTGTTGCTTTGAACGAAGAAAATAATAATATAATGCACTGTTTGTTACGTTTAATCTTTATGAACATACGGACTAATTTAAAATGTAAATATTATTAATATTGTGATCAATGTAAAGAAAACTAGAATAAGTTATACTAATTTCAAAATACACAAAAACGTGAATCTGACGATGACCGAAGAAGGTCGAAACGTTGTTCACTCCTCTACGTGAAATATTTTCTCAATCCAAATGAGCTGTTTTTACACATATATACTTTTCTCTACAAGTGGGTTTTCTCGACATCGCTGAAAAACGTCCGTTATTGAAATTAATGGTTGCAACACAGACTGTCCAGTCTCAATACACAATAGTTTGTGTTAACTTTGTGTCTGGGAATGGAAATGTCCATAAAAATAAGATTTTAAAATAATTGTGTGGTAAGAATGTATTTTGTTTAAGTTATTTTAAACCACAAAAATAAAATAAACATATTTAGTTTTATTAGAGTATGATGATGTTGAGCCTCGGTTGCGAATTATTAACATATTTTCATCTTCTTTAAATTACTCAATAAATACGAAAGTATTTTAACGTAGAGAAAAGTCCGTTTATAATTCTACATATTAGTTTACGTACGTTATAAGTCTTTAACAACATTTATCAGGTTATGATGACGCTGAGCCTCAGGAGTGAAAGATCGCATACAGGTTAAGTTTATCGGGCTACAATTATCAGTTGTGAATGAAGATACACAATCTCAGTTTAATCAGGTTATAATGATGCTATATCTGGGTTGGGAAAGCATATACATAAGCTCAGTTTAGTTGGGTTATAATGATCCTGTATCTCGACTGAGAAAAAAGGTACACAAGCTTAGTTTAATCGGATTATAATGATGCTATATCTAGATTGGGAAAGAAGGTATACAAGCTTAGTTTCATGGGGTAACGATGATGCTGTGTCACAAAAGTGAAATCAACTTGATATATGATACTTTGTTTGGATTGAAATCTAGAACATTCGCTTTGTTTTGAGATTACATTCTTTGCATTTATTTGAAGCAAATTACTAGAGTGTCAAACAAAAGGGAAAACATATAGGGAAAATCAGGGACAAAGTGGATAACAAATATTGAAGAGTGGACTGAGATAGTAAAACGTGAGACCTATTGAGAAACTCACGAAACAAACATAAGTGGAATGTAATGATAGCTAATCTTCATGAGGAAGACAACACATGATGATGATGAAGGAAACATGCACAAACACGAACATTTTGGAACTACTTAGATAAATCTAAATACCATGGCTGTAGATAGCTATAATGCTTGTAGCTGTTGTTGATAATTATAGGAAGATATGTTTTTAAAGGTGTTAAAACATATGAAGATTGTGTTTGTCACGCACCTTATGGCAATGGCTGAATCTTGCTATTCTCCAATTGCTGATCTTTGGCGAGTAAATATCAGTGGAGACACTGAACATAATAGCAATTTGAGCAAACATTCACCTTTATGTTTTAACTGAAGATATTTTATACAGGTAAACAATTTATTTCAGTGTACATTTATTCTTTTGACTTTTTTAGTGTTTTCTGTCAGTTTAATACAGGAACCATTTGCATGGGTTATTACTTTTTTCAATGACAGATCTGATAGTAGAAACGTAGCTTTGGAACACGAGATCTGAATAATAACACTGCATAACAATTTTTTGAAAAGTTTTCGTTGATTGTGACAGTTACTTGGTGGGTATGCACAAATATAGTTTTGGTTTTGCTTCATCACGTAAGAATTCTGAGAAATAGACAGTTAACTCTATACCGGAAATAATGTATTTAATTGCGTTTATGTTTCTAATACGCTATTAAGTTCATAATTAAACGTGTTTTGCTCCTGATTTTTGTTTGTATTCAATGTCCGGTGCATCACGTTGCAGTGTTCAACAGTAGTCAGTAAGCATTGACGAATTCCAGTTGTCCTGATATCGTTTTTTCATTGTTGCAATGTCCTTGTAAAACCTTTTATCGTGTTCGTCACTGACAGCACCGAGACTTGCGAGGAAGAAGTCCAAGTGTGAGTGGAGGAAATGAATCTTGAGTGACATGTTGCACTTCATTGTTTTGTATGCTTTGAGAAGTTTGTCTACCATCTGAATATAATGTGCAGCTCTGTAATTGCCAAGAAAATTGCTAACAACGTCTTTGAAGGCTTTCCAGGCAATCTTTTCCGGCCCAACTAACAGATCTTCGAACTGCTTGTCACTCATAACATGTCTGATCTGAGAGCCAACAAAAATGCCTTCTTTGATCTTGGCTTCATTTATTTTTGGGAACATCTGTCTTAAATAACGAAAACCTTCGCTTTCTTTATTAACTGCTTTCACGAAATTATTCATAAGTCCGAATTTTATGTGAAGAAGAGGCAAAACAAATCTTTGCCGGGTTGACAAGCAGTTCATGCGTCACATTGTTTTCTGTCCCGGAACTAACTTTTTACGGAGTGGCCAGCTTTGTCTAGAATCATGTGATTCTTTGGCACGACTGTCCCATTCACAGATGAAACAAAAGTACTTTGTATAGCCGAGTTGCAGTCCCAGTAACAGAACAACAACTTTAAGATCTCCACAGATATTCCAGTTGTACTTGCTGTACTGGTTGTACTTCAGCAACATTTCCATGGTCTCGTAAGTTTCTTTCATGTGTGCTACATAGCCAACAGGTATTGTAGGGTGAACGTTGTCATTGTGTAACAGAACAGCTTTGAAGCTTAACATTGATGAATCAATAAAGATACGCCACTCTTGCGGGTCATGGTCCCAACCCAAAGCAGAGAACAATCCTTCGATGTCAACACAGAAACAGAGACTGTCAATTTATGTAAAGAATTTGGTTATATTATCTTGGCGACTTCGAAAAACAGAAAATTTCGTATCTGGTTAAAGCAAACACCGTTCCTGCAGTCTCGAACCCAGCAATTCGGCTTTTGCTTTTGACAGACCCAAATCTCTGACCAGATCGTTTAATTCTGACTGTGTTATGAGATGTGGATCGCCTGAGGAGCTTGGTTTGAAATCCGGATCAATGTCACTGCCACTTCCCTGCATTTACTGTTCTTCACCTGGTTTGTCTGAGGTCCATTTTTCTGGTGGTTTTGGAATTGGAAGACTGTCGTCATGTGGCACGGGTCTCATTGCTGAAGGCGAATTAGGGTATTCAAATGACGTTTTGTTTTTGGTAGAGAAACAAACACATTAGTCAAACAGAAGTAACAGACCGTCACATGGTCTTTCTGTTCTCGCCATATCATCGTGACAGCAAACGGCATTGTCTTTCGAGTGCCTCTGAGCCAAGCTATCAGACAGACAGCACATGTCGCACAACAAATATGAGGCGCCCATTCCTGGTCTTGGTCACCAATTTTACAGCCGAAGTACAGATGATATGGTATTAAGATTTTTTTAGTTTTACTCATAACTTTGGTATTAACAACTAATAACAACAACCATTCTGAAACATTGCTAACAAGCTAATAATGCACTAGTAATTATATTCAATGATTATACGCATGCTCTGTGAGTTACCAAGTGACAACCTGTTTTTTATCACGAGCAGGTGCACGATAGCTTATGCGAACGTGCTACGAGATCAGTCTTCATCTGAATCACTCAAATAAAAAAAAATTAGACTGCCTAGATTTAGTTTCTAATGTGATCTAACTTTTGAAAATAAAGTTCTCGGTTCTATACATCTAACTCTGTGTTGGATAAAGCAAGCATATAATAGTAGTTGATACCTATGACTGAGCCTCCTTCATGAGAACGAACGCTACCACTGTTGAAGTCTAATACTGCTTTGACGGTTGACCGAAAACAAGAATAATATATTGTATTATTTTTATTTACCTTATTTTAAAACGTAGTTTGACCTATTGACACCCAGGGTTGCACTTTGAACAGGGATATTTTTAAAATATTATTTACAAGGGAATAAAATTGGAAAAAAAGAGAAAAATCTTATGTTGATAACCTTGAAAAGACAGCACAACTGCAAAAACAAAGATAAGGTTAGAATAAGTAATGTTGAATATAAAATAAGTCTTAGCCGTTAACCCAGCCACAGAAAAGACTGCAACATTTGCTAGATGAAACAAAAACTATAGCAAAGAGAAAAGCAAAAGCAAGAAAATGTCAAAAGATATATATCTCTTAAGAAAAGCTACAAGAAGGATGGGTTTAGAGTCTAGTCACTCTCGAAACTTAGCACCAAGAAAATTTATGAGACAAGTGCGAAATTTTTTTTTAAAAATCAAATAGGAAGAAGGAATTGAAGCACAAAGAGTAAAGGAAACAAGACTGCAATGAGCGGGATAACATTACAACACTTGACAGTTTTTGACACAGTGCAATTGTTATGTAAATGTTTTGTAAACGACAACATGTCGTGTTGTGTTTAAATTTCCATATCTATTATTTACATTTCCATATTTATATTATTGTTTCAAAGCTTAAACCAATAAAATATGTTGTTATTTATTTAAAATAACATTTAGAAATTTTTAGAATTAGGTAGATCAAATATATGACTATAAACGGAAATGTATGGCGGCCTAGTGTCTAGACGTTGAGTCTCGGGCAAGAACGGACATGCGCTGATTGCTCTGGAGTTCTGTAGAAGTTACGCGATTGTTCGAGAAGAGGCCTACTAATATATAAACAGACGGAGACGCGAGAAATGGAAAGAGTCATTAGTTTTTATTCGAAGAAAAAATAAGAAGAGTCAGTCATTCGTTTGAGAAAGTTTAAGTGTTTGCTGCGAGTTTATTCAACTTGAATTTGTGACTGAAGCTAGATCTACAGAAGCTGTGATTTTGTCTCGTCAATCTTTGCGATTCATTCGAATTACTGGTTGTGCTGAGAGTCGTCACGTACGGACTATTTAGGGGAGACTGGGAAAATTGGAAGGCGGCAAGTTTGAGACGTTCATCAAGAAGCACCGTTAAAAGAACTTCGTCATTTCTTCGTGGGACCAAATTCACACCCTAGACCGGAATTTTGGATTTCTGATCTGAACTTTTGGACTTTCATTCTAGATCATTATATTAGATACAGGCCAGTACCATTTTGTGTTGTAATTAATTTTGAAGGTTTAAACTTAATATCTGTCATTGTTGTTATATAATTTATGTTATATCTGTCATATATATAATAGCTTATTGTAATAAATTATACAAGCTGTTATCTGTGTCTTTCTGTTGCGTTCAGTCTACATAAAACATAAAAAAAAACGTAACAGCAATCTTAAAGTGGGTGTAATCCCGCCCATTTATACTTCCTAATTTTTCTATTTAAAAATGTTTACACTTGTAAATATTTTAAAAATCACCATAAGGGTGATTTATATTAATAAGACAGCAAATCAAAAGAAATAATACAAACATGAGTCAACAGAGAGTGAAAAGGAACGTTGTTTAGCACTGTCGTAGTGTAGTATGTTGATAACTCATCAAGACTGCTGTCAAATTTTGAGGTGCGGATCTATTTTCTTTTTAATATTTTTCAAAGGTTTTCAAATACCCTCCACAGGCTGAAAACAAATTTCGCATTGCATGTATGATACAGTAATTAATATGACTTTGATACCATCTCGGGTGTTATGTAAAATTTGACAAATTATTTAAAAATAACAGCAAAGAGGGATAAATAAAGAAGATAGTAAAATTGAAAATGATTTGTAAACATAAAATTCTGAAACTTAATTTAAACCGAACCTTTAAGCTAAATAGTTTAGCGAAAGATGGCAGCACTATATAAAGAACAGTATTTAACAAGCATGATGTGACTGACACAAGGATAAAGAAAATTTGTATTACGATATTGATAATGTTATAAGTTAGACTAGTTACGCCAATTCTGAGTTAAGTTTAGTTCTTCCATATTTAACTAGCTCGCTTTGACCAGAAGTAATTGATAATTAATAAGTCTATAAAACCATAGATTTCCATCCAGTACACTGAAAGTTTGTCAAAGTTCCCGATTCCGCAATTTGAAGCGTTTGTGTGAAGTGTTTTGTTTTAGAATTTCGCACAAAGCTACTCGAGGGCTATCTGTGCTAGCCGTCCCTAATTTAGCAGTGTAAGACTAGAGGGAAGGCAGCTAGTCATCACCACCCACCGCCAACTCTTGGGCTACTCTTTTACCAACGAATAGTAGGATTGACCGTCACATTATACACCCCCACGGCTGGGAGGGAGAGCATGTTTAGCGCGACGCGGGCGCGAACCCGCGACCCTCGGATTACGAGTGCACGCCTTAACGCGCTCGGCCATGCCAGGCCGGTTGTGTGAAGTGATATAGTGAAATGCCGATGATTCTATGATTTTAATATTCTATTATTTTACTTTCATTTGCTCTAAAACATTATTTGTTTCTTAAGTTGCGTTTGAGTATAGAATAAAATGTGTATTTTATTTTAAACCCTAACAATATACACCACATGGTCCAAAGTATGTAGATACCCGACCATCACACCCACATAGGCTTGTTGAACATCATATTCCAAACCATGGGCATTAATATGGAGTTTGTTCCTTTTTCTCTGCTTTAACAGCTTCCACTCTTTTGGGAAGGTTTTTTCACTAGATTTTGAAACATGGCAGCAGGGATTTGCTTCTTTTCAGCCAAAAGAACATTAATGAGGTCGGACGAGTATGCCTGACTCGCAAATGGTATTTTATGGGTTTAGGGTCAGGGCTATGTGCAAACCAATCAAGTTCTTCCACACAAACTTCGGTAAACCATATATTCATGAATCTCGCTTTGTGCACGGGGGCATTGTCATGTTAAAATAAAAAAGGGCCTTTCCCAAACTGTTGCCACAAAGTTGGAAGTACACAATTCTCTAGAATGTCATTATGTGCTGTAGCATTAAGATTTCTCTTCACTGGAACTAAAGAGTCTCGCCCAAATAATGAAGAACACTCCCACACCATTATTCTTCCTACACAAAACTTTACAGTTAGCACTATGCATTCAGGCAGGTAGCATTCTCCTGGCATTCGCCAAATACAGATTTGTCCGTCAGACTGCTAGATAGTGAAGAGTGATTCATCACTCCAGAGAACACGTTTCTACTGTTCCAGAGTCCAATGGCGGTGTTTTTTACACAACTTCAGCCGACGTTTGGTTTTGCGCATGGTGATCTTAGGCTTGTGTGCGGCTGCTCGGCCATGGAAACCCATTAGTTTGGAACTCGGTAGTGAGCGTTATAACTGTAGACAGACGATTTTTACGCGCTTCAGCACTTGGAAGTCCCGTTCTGTGAGCTTGTGTGGCTTACCGTTTCGTGGCTGAGCCGTTGTTGCTCCTAGATGTTTCCACTTCACAATAAAAGCACTTACAATTGACCGGGGCAGCTCTAGCAGGTCAGAAAGTTGACGAACGGACTTGTTGGAAAGGTGACATCCCATGAGAGTGCCATGTTCAAAGTCACTCAGCTCTTCAGTTTGATCCATTTTACTGCTATTGTTTGTCTTTGGAGACTGTATGGCTGTATGCTTAATTTTATGTACGTGTTAGCAATGGGTGTGGCTGAAATAGCCGAATCACTAATTAGAAGGGGTGTCCACATACTTTTGACCATGTAGTGCACGTATGCATTTTGTGAATGTCTACTTGGTAACCATGTTTTCACATTTTATTGAATACAAGGTTTTAAACACTTATGAGAAACTTTTGGCAAATAAAAAATTAAGTTCACACTGAACTAGTTTTTATATTGTATTTTGTACTGGGATTTGGTATGGGTAAAAATATTACCTTATTATTCATTTATGACTTATTTACGACTTAACACAATTTGTAACTTTTTCTAAGGTTTCACAGGATGTATTAAATTTCAATAGAATGAAATATATTTAAAACAAATATCTACTTTATGGCAATATTTAGTTTCATACTTATTGTTTCAAGCAATCGTATGCTACTTAACATTACTAATATTTGTTTTATCTACTAATAAATACAAAGTACATCAGGTCAGCAGTTGTTTCACTGCTTTTAAAATACTTTGATTCGTAGTTTATTAATTTTTAAAACTATTTTTGTGGTATCTTTATGTAACGTATTCTTTATGAAATAAAATAATTTAGTGATTAGAAAGTTGCATGTGAATAATTAAAAAATAAAAAAGTAGAGAATAAAGGAGTTCTTTGGTTTCCGAAATAATGATAGTTATAACCGTAATCAAATAAATCGAATTGGTGGCCATCGTGTCAAATCGAACCATTGATTCTGGTTTTGTAATTTTTTCAAATTACTACTAACCCACCAGAGGACACATTTAATACAAGGCAAGGTCTAATATGTTGAAAGAGTATTTCTTCGACGGATATATTTATAGTTGAAGAAATATGACACAGCCTTTACTAAGATAACAAACAAACACTTGAAGTTGATGAAAACATACCATCTAAAATTTTACACTCTTCGAAATTGGACACATGATTTTATGTTGAAGATGCTCAATAGAAACTGAAACCACACCAGTCTCATCATTCGACCAATACCTACTTGTTAAGTACTCCCTGAAGCACGTGCGAACATTCGTGCCTTTGAGTTCCAAAAACAGAATATCAGAAGCTGAGTAGAGGGTCTGTGGAGAACTTGTTAAGATGAATTGTTCAAGACAGATGTCGCTTTCTTTAGCAAAATCGTATTAGTATGTTCTAATTCTATATGTGTAAGATAGTGATAGAAAACGGTTAATGTGTTCTAATACTATATGTGTAAGATAGTGATACAAAACGGATGGCGTGTTCTAATTCTATATGTCTAAAATAGTGATAGAAAACAATTGGTGTGTTCTAATTCTATACACGTAAGCTAATGATACAGAATGATTAGTGTATTTTAATTTTATGTGTAAGATGATGATACAAAACAGTTGGTGTGTTCTAATTCTATACACGTAAGCTAATGATACAGAATGATTAGTGTATTTTAATTCTATGTGTAAAATAATGATAGAAAACGATTAATATGTTTTATTATACACGTATAAATTATGTAATACTTAGCAACACTTACATAATTCATGTAAAATCACTCACATAAATTTAACACAAAATATTGTTTTTAAATTTGTGCTGGTATCAGAAGTTTAGAGATAAGACAAGAAAAATTAAAATCATGGCCAAACATACACATAGTCTAATTTGTGTTGTGTAGTCAAACATACACATAATCTAATTTGTGTTGTGTAGTCAAACATACACATAGTCTAATTTGTGTTGTGTAGTCAAACATACACATAATCTAATTTGTGTTGTGTAGTCAAACATACACATAATCTAATTTGTGTTGTGTAGTCGAGTATCATTTAAAGTCATAAAAATGACAAAAACTAGTGACAATTTGGACGTAGTCAGTTTTTACCCTTTAAGTTAAGATGAAACGATAAACTTACACTGAAAGTAAACTATGAACTTTAGTAGCTCAATCAAGTTGGTGTTATTCCTGTACAATATTACTTTTACGGTAAATTACCCTGCAACTGTTATGTACTGCCGTTTTAACAATGATTTACTGTTAATTAAGATAACAGAAGACAAATAATGGCAGACCTAATGATGCTGTAAATACGACTGTACTTTAATAATAGAACTTGTTTCACGTGTCATATATGCCATATACTTTTTATTTATTTGTTTGTTGTTACACATAACGCTACACAATGGAACTAGCTGTGGTATGACCACCAAGAAACCAGTATCGAAACCAGATTTTCGACATGGTAAATCCTCAGACTTACCGCAGAGCCACCGAAGGGCATTTATTTCTTTAAGGGCGATCAATAAATGGATGTTTATCGACAGTTCAATGTTAGGACATCTTGTAACAGATTAACTGAGCTTGTTGACTTAAAGCATGTGTCGTTTGTAATTCACTCAAAATACCTGTTATAGTCTTGAGTTCATACACATGTACCTACTATTATGACATGTATATTGTTATTAAGAAGTATATTTTAATATTTGACTTTTCCCCCTTGATATTATACGTGGTATAAGCCAAAACTATTCTGTCAATTTCTTAACATACATTAACACACTGTCCAGCTTTTGTAGACATATTTTGCGTTTTCCCTCTGTATTCGGCATGTGCTGTTTCTGTGGGCTATGCAGTATTGCTTCAATCGATCGAAGCCTGCGTTTTTAGTTATTGATATGGTCACAATGTTTTGAAGACAACCCTGTACGTGACTGTTTATCAGGTACAGTTCACACGATACTGATGACGATGGATTTGTACACTATTTTGTACTTAAAGACAATAAAACCCGAATCTAAGACTAATTATGTATTTGCAGAGAGATATATTGTTTCTTTTACTTATTTCTTTGTCTTTCTTTTCAACTTACGTTTCATTTCTCCGTTGATTAACTTGAACCTTGATAAGGCTATGCCTCGGTTCAGTCTGCTCAGAGTCTTTTTTCATTTTTATATTTAGTCCTTTTGAGGATTTAATGGGCATCAAAGAACGAACAATCCCAAAATGTCATATTTACAACAATCACAATAGAAATTGGAACAAAAATGCTACTGACACATTAGCATACAAGAATTAAGGTGTTTTTAAAGGGGATCAAATCTCACGAAAAGTATAATATTTGAGCTTTGGTATATTTCTTGGCCAGATTTCAAGCAATTTATGAAATTTAGTACAATGATACTTCATGCAGATCCCAAACAAAGAAGTGGACAATTTTAGAATTTTTATTTCTCTCCCAATTTTTCAGCAGGGAAAGCACAATTTGGGGTTTTTGTACATTAATTTTGCGTATATCAACCAACTCACACGAGATTTGTTATAAAGACACCTTGCAGGTTTCAGGTAGTGAGATGAACAAGTTTCGACTTTTCTGATGTAAACATTGGCCACGTTGGATGAATGTATTTTCCTAAAGCAAAGCCATATCGGGCTATCTGTTGAACCCACCGAGGAGAATCGAACCCATGATTTTAGCGTTGTAACTCCGAAGACATACTGCTGTACTAACGGGGGGCGGGTCAAGTTGAAATTGTTTGCCCTAGAATGTTGGCCTCTTTAATTTGAATTGCTTTTAAGATTATGTACAACGGCTTTTTTTCGACGTTATATTCTTCTTCTAAATTTTTGATAATTTTCAATTTAACCGATTCTCAAAATTGAAGTGAGAAGAAAATAACATCGACAATGCTGTATTCATAGCGTGTCATGTTGTTTGCTGAGCCCTCGTTCTAGAGTACCTTGCCAAATACACTAGAAACGTAAAAAAAACAAAATATCAAGAAAAGTCATACGAAAATATTATCCACGCATTGAGGTGAAATATTTCAAACCATAACCAGTAAATTCGAGGGTTTTTTTCCCCTGTAGATTAAAATACACTGTTCTTGCTTTAAAACAATCACATATTAACTATATGTGAAAGTTTTTGGGTTCTCGGTGCTAATGTGGTTACATAAGGTTCTACAGTTAGAGCCTTTGAAACAGAATTTAAAGAACATTTATTAAAGCAAAGAAATAGAGCCTTCTTTCTTACTATAGCTCGAAAATATGGAAGAACCAAGAAAACATTCAATGCTTTAAAAATAAATATTGGAATATTATTAGAAGCAATACTTTCGAACAAGGAGTGTTTTCATATTAACTTGTTCAGTGCCGTAGACAAGATAACTCGTCCAAGCCAATCGGTAACACAGTGCTACGGACGAGTTAAATCATCCTTAATAATACCTAACTTCAACTCTAGATGTCAGCACCATTCATGCAATTGATCTACTTACAAATTGTTTCACTTTCGATCCAAAATGGCGTCACGAAAAATGTTACAAAATGAAGAAGTGTATTGTAGCAGCTGTAATACTTGGTAGTCAACAGGTTAAAGTTCTTGAACGAAGTCTTATATGAATTAATGTGTTTTGTTGTTAAAAGGCGCAAAATGGAAACTGCTATTGTTAGAATTTAAAATAATGTTATCATAATGGACAGTTAGTTCACACAGACATATATATATATAATTATAGAGAAATACAAAGTACTTCCACAAGATAACATGGATAAAGTGTTTTGATGGGTTTTACTATTTGACAAAAACATACACATACATACACTGCTGGTCAAAATCTTAAGACCAATGAACATAAAGAAAAAATATGCATTTTGTGTTATTAGACTCAACCAATTATTTGGTTAGAGCTTCAAAAGATGAAAATGAGAGAAGGGAAAATAAAAAAAACTTCTTTACCATTTAATAGGGAAAATGTGAACAGTATGAAATTAGCCGAAAAACTAGCTGGTCAAAAGTTTGAGACCATACCAAAAAAAGTCATAAACAGGGTAGAAAATGCCCTAAAAGAGGTCGCAGTAGTGAGTTACGCGGCCGTCATTGCCATAAACCCCCAAAAATTTTCAATGAGATTCAGTTCGGGCGAACACGCTGGATGGTCCAAAAGAATCACGTTATCGCCATGGAAAAGTTCTTTGCCCTGTGGGCATTGTGGATTGCAGCGTTGTGCTGCTAAAAGATACAGTCATTTCCACACAAGCGAGGGCTATCAGTCAATAAAGATGCTCTTTCCAACATGCCAATGTAGCTAGCTGCTGTTTGACACTTCTGTATAACCTAAAGCTCCCTTGTTCCATGGAAGGAGAAACACTCCAGATCATGATGGAACCTTCTTCACTGTGTAGTGTAAAAAATGTCTCCGATGGGATATTCTTATCGTTTATCGTGCCAGTAACGTTGGATGCCATCTGGACCATCCAGGTTAAATTTTTTCTCATCGGAGAACAAAATTTTCGTCCACTTTTCTACGTCCTATGTTTGGTGCTTCTCAGCAAAGTTTAACCGAGTTGTTTTGTGGTGTGGAAGGAGGCGTAGCCTTTGAAGACTTTTACGATTTTCAAAGCCTTTCTCTCATAGATGCCTTCTTGTAGTGATTGAGCTGCATTTTTCGTCCGTAAGGGCTTTAATATGGTTCGACGATCGGCTGGTGTTTAGCCGAACAACCCGTCGAATCCTCCTGCTCAACGCCTACTAAATTTTCTTGGGCCGACCACTTGAAATTCTCGTTTCGTATCCCTCAGGGTCTTTTAAGAAATTTGCAACAGCAGGTTTACTTAGCCCAATCTCACCGGCGATGGCACGTTGAGAGAGACCTTGCTTTTGCAGCTCGATAATTCTGTTACGTTCGAACTCTGTCAACCTTTTAGCCTTTGCCATGTTTTTATCCAATGTAACACAGAAGACGTCAGTGGGAGATGTTGACAACGCTAACACTTGAACAAAAATGACTAAATTTCGTTACGTGTTTACCGATTAACGCTTCCTTTCAGTATGGTATTAAACTTTTGATCAGCGAGTATTTAAGCTAATTATAATTCCATAGTGTTCACATTTTTCCCTATTAAATGCTAAAAGAGTTTTTTATTTTCACTTCTCTCATTTTCATCTTTCGATGCTCTTCTCAAACAAGCGGTTGAGTCTAACAACGCAAAATACATATACTTTCTTTATATTCATTGGTCTTAAGATTTTGGCCAGCACTGTATATTGTACGTATTTGAAAGTAAGTGGCATATTAATTATTGGTTTTTGACAAGTGAGTTGATCTTCTAATAATTGATGTATAAATTGAATAAAGTGTTTTAAGGGGTGCGTTTACAATAATGTTTTTTCTTAATTGTGATATTATGAATTTCATGAATACATGTGTGAGTGAAGTCGCTGATTCGGTGAAAAGAAATAATAAGAAACAGAACAAGTAATTTTTGAGAGAAATAATAAATATTTTATGGCAGCAATTAATATTATCTCTTTTCTCGCGTTGCTTATTAATAACTGGTTGCAAAAATCGAACATGAGATGAAAATATAGCTCGCCCATCTTGTTGCAGCTAACAAGATAATTTGTTTTCCAGCTATTATTTTTTCATTCAATTTTAAAGTTATGTGCATTGTTCCGCAAACTTCATTGAAAACGAACTAGTGCTACTCATTAATCACATTAAGCAAGTAAGATGTAAAAACTAGTATATGTTTTTAATTTTATAGATATCTATATAATGTTGAACTGTTTTTTTCTCTATGCGAAACTTTGTCGTTTTACATACAAGGTTTTTTTTTGTAAAATTAAAACTAGATGTGCTTCTACAAGGTCTCTGACAGTGTCCTGTTTCAAGAGTAAATAAAACCGAAATTAAGAGCAATAAATATTTTTTGTCTTGCCTTTGTGGTTCATATGGCATGCTGTACTGTAGTTTACAGAGCGTATAATTCTTTTTTGTAATTTATAGTATGCGTCACCCATGGGACAGCGGGAAGTCTACGGATTTACAACGCTAAAATCAGGAGCTCGATTTCTCTCGGTGTACACAGCAGAAAGTCCTTTAATGTGGCTTACAAAAAAACACATACATTCATTGTATGCGCACGTTTTACCGACGTCACGTCAGTATACATCACGACGTTAAGCGTCTTTTATGTGACGTCATTTTAGTATCTAATGGCTGACTAACAGGCAAGATATTACTGTATTGTAATGCGGGTGATTGAAACAAATGACCCCTCCAGGGGGTCTTCAGCCATCTTTCGGGAAAATGAAAAGCGTATATTTTTTAATTTTTAAAGTTTTGTGATCTGACAGTTAGGATAAACTTAAACGGTTAGTTCCTTTATAATGGATAATAGGTTTATACAACTAATCGTTACGAAGTGTTATAATACCAGTTAAATTGTTTAATGTTAACTCTTTTATGAATAATGGACGAAATTCTTCGTTAGGACTTGTAAAAGTGTTATTGTCTTCTAATTAGTTTTTACCACTATCACAACATGTATTAAAATAATTATCTGATCAATTTTCAGAACAATGACTTCGTTTTAAAGTTGAATATAGGGTTTAGTTCATTTTAGTTTTACGTAACTGATAACATTCCTATTTGTCAAATAAAGCAAATATAGTACCATGATATAATTACTTAAAGACAATTTGTAGATAAATATCTTACATTTCTGGGAGATTCGTCTAACTTGTCAAAATATAAAATATTTAATAGACAAACAAAAATATAGTAGTTCCTCACACTGATGAGTTTCAAACATTTTGTACATCATTTATAACTAATTTTGTTTTTAAATAATCTTGTGCTTAACATAAGCCTTGTGGTATATTTATAGTTTTGTTCTTCACATGAAGGCAATAAAATCTTATTATTCATAACAGGTATCTCGAAACCGAACATTGAACAAAATGAAAACATTCCAGCGTTGCAGGCATATTACATTCAGTGCGTGTAACGTGGCGTCCTCTGGTGACATTTACATAAAACTGGGAAATTGAATGTTATCTGCTATTTCGGTTCAAGAAACTCTTTTTTCATTTGTAAAATGACGTGAAATTCGACAGCTGTCCCCGACACAAAACTTGGATACGGGGAATAGAAAATATTACCTAGAAAAGAATAACCTTAAAAATAAAAGTGAGAAATGACACTTTCGGGATGCCCCAGTGCTTTCAAACGAACACAAAATGACAGAAACCCATAGGGCAACATCCATGACAAGTGAAACGTACGCATTTTATCATGAATGATTGCATGGAAATTGGATTCGTTTCTTATTAGTCTTGAGACTGGACTGAATAAGATTGTCTGAAATCATTTAAATAAGGCTGAATTCTACGGTTGGTAATAGTGAGAATCCATTTTGAATGAGATGTCTTTGGTTCCCAGTCTCGAAGCTGTTTGTTTAGTTTATGAGATATTGAGTCGTCAGCTGCTCTTCATGTTTAGACTTGTTAGATAAAGGAACCGAGTTGATTCATAATTCGGTATAATAATTAGTTTTCCGAAGAAAGTTTTTAAAAGTAAAAACTAAGAATCAACGCTATATTTAAATGAATTAATTTAGTTAAAAATGAAAACAAATAAACATACCCGAAACTCTGTTATTTATAGGTTTTATGAACTTCTCTACTGGGCTAGAATTAACGATGCATTTTTTCATGAGACCTTGTAAAAACAAATACATAAAGACAGCACCCTTGACACGTAGATGCTCAGAATCGATAATCTAGTTTGCGTGATAAGCTGAATGTAGTATTCAATGAAGCACGTGCCATGCGCGCCTCCACTCAGTGATTCGGCGGTGAGGTTGATGATTTATAACGCTAAGATTCTGGAGTTTATTTGTTTATTTTCTTTTTGAAGTTAAGCACAAAACTACAGAATAGACTATCTATGTTCTGCTCACCACGGGTATCGAAACCCGGCTTCTATTGTCGTAAGTCCGCAGACATTCCGCTGCGCCACTGGGGAGGGGTGTATTCGACCTTTGCGGTGAGCCCTGTAAAGACATTCCATTGTGAGTTTTCTACTGAACAACAAAGCGAAAAGGATGTACCATTCACACATGTTTTTCTTTTCTTTGAACGATCACTTTCTGGACTTGGGAAGTCACTCATTAGAGATTATCTTCACAGTCACAGAATGAAAATAAATAAATTTGTCTATTTTATATAAATTTTGCAGATTAAGTAACTATAAATATTATAAATATTCATAGAGAAATGTGAAGTAATGTGGTCACTTGAGCTTGGAATGTGGTTTTTACCAATTAACACGAACGTAATGTTAAAGCAAAAAGTTTTATTAAATCCTTACACGGTGGCTGGGACATACGAGTATATTTCGTAGTTATCTTATCCCTTTACACTGCAACTGGGACGCATATTTTCTTGTCGCAGTATAAAGGGAACGGGAATATCGGGAAATATAAGTCTAGGCACAGTTAACGAGCTCAAACGAACCGTGCTTTATTTTAAATGTCATTTGTAGTTAAAACAATCTTTGGACATTTTGTGTTTTGCAGTATTTGTGGGCATTTATGATTTTTTAAAATTACATATAAGCGAAGCAGTTTTTCATGCCATGAGATAATCTTTTATTAATCATGAAATTAAATAATTCTCGTCCAATAGGACGGGTACTCGAGCTAGTTGTACAACACTTATCGAAAACATCAAGCAAAGTAATGTATTTCTAAAAAACCACAGAACTCTCATTTAAGAGGTTTTGCGCCCAATGTAACAACAAAATTTAGTTTGCAATGTAAATTTATATATATTCCATTTCATAGGAGAAATTGCATTTAAGAATTTCAGTGAAACCCCAAACGAAGTGTATTCTATCCCTCTACATTAAAAGTAAGTTTCATTTGAAAATATAATTGTCTAACTTTTTATAGTGAAAGAGCCGAAAATCAAAGCAAATTTCAGCAGAAAGCATTTTGATCCTCGAAGCTTTTTGACTCTTCAGTAAGTTCAGAATTACTGTGGTATAAAATAAATAGGCCAATGTTCCTTTTGATGTGAGTTGTATAACATCTAGAATACTCTGAACTGAATCTGGCAAGCCCCAGATTATTCTGAGCTAGATTTTGTATTCGTTGCATTACTCTTTAATAACTCTTGACTTCTACCACATGATTCTCCATTTTAAAAAAAAGTTCTCGAACGTTTGTCGCTAATTTTGTTTTTCAATTTACAAATATTAGGAATCAGAAAATATAAATTTGAAATAAATCTGCACGAACACCTTACATTAATCATCAGTTAGCTTCCTAATTTATGCGTGTGTTATTTTTTATCTTTATATTTTGCTCATAGGACTATTTGCGCTAGCTCTCCCTACTTTAGCAGAATAAGACTAGAGGAAAGGCAGCCAGTCATCACCACCCACCGTCAACTTTGGCTACTCTTTTACCAAGGAATAGTGTGAAAACTGTAACATTATAAAACTCCCATGGCTGAAAGGGCGAGCATGTTTGGTGTGATGAAAATTCTAGCCCGCGTCCTCTGGTTAGGAGTCCAGTGCCTTAACCACCTGGCCATGCCGAGATCATGTAACTTGTAACAAGTCGTGGCCCGGCAAAGTCAAGTTGTTAGGGCGCTTCACTCGTATTCTGGGGGACGCGAATTAGAATTCCCGTCACACCAAACATGTTCGCCCCTACAACTGTGGGAGTGTTATAGTGTAATAGTCAATCCCACTATTCGTTGGTAAAAGAGTAGTCAAAGAGTTGGTGGTCGGTGGTAATGAATAGCTGCCTTCCCTCATGTCTCACACTTCTAAATTAGGGGCAGTTATTGCAGATAGCCCTCGTGTAGCTTCGCACGAAATTAAAAAAAACTAACATAATATACGAAACTGCTATCATAAACAAGAATCCGAAACTTCCAGAAACAGAAGCCTGTATAATGCTTTGTATGAGTTCATTTGTATTTTGTAGAGAAAGCGAAAACGTGCACACAAGCAAATACTAAAATATGGGTTTCTTGGTACTTATGCCAATGATGTTGAAATTAATAGAATTATCGTAAGGACTCTATTCCAAGAATTTGAAACGGACACAACTATTTTAACTGAAGTAAGATATTTTTAAGATCGAGTAAAAGAAAAAGGCACAAAGAGATAATACCTATATGAATCTCTTTGATTAGTTGACAAAGCTACAATTGTTTGCTTATAAATTACAATAATGTTTGTTCTATATTTCAAAATATATAATTGTTGTTCACTTTATATCTCATGTTAATTTAATATATATGTCAATTCTCCTTGATTTAAAATGAAAATAAAAGAGTTTTTTAAGTTTGTTTTTATTTATGAAATTTGTCCACTGAAATATATGTGGATTATCTGAGTATTTTCAAAACTATTTCATCAAAGTAATTTATATCCAAAATATTCACAAATATCTTGTGTGAGTGTTAAAAACATTCAAAAATTTATAGATTGTTATCACTTTGATTTTAATTAAGTAACTTGTAATTTAAAAATCAGCAATTGATACGCATCACAAACAAAAAAGGAAAGATTATGTTGATTTTTAAAAGATAATTAAATACAAATCCAGGAAGTAAAGGCTAGTAAAAATAATTCTACTGATCACAACAATCTATTCATTTTTCATCATTTCAGTACATCAATTTAAATATGCCAGACGCATAGAAAAATGATAATATTCCTTCCTTCGCCCATTTCAACTGGGAGAAAGCTCAGTGAAATCTCCTCAATACAGTATCTCCTAAAAATCATACACAAGACTCTTGTTAAAGCCCCCTTTTTTTTCTTACTGTTCAGAACAAAATCGATCAGTTGTTTTATGCTGAATGGATCGTAATATTTTCTCTGTAATTCAACAGCATTTCTTTTTGTTACAAACATTTAAACATTTTAAAAATATTCAGTTAGCGGTGGGTGGTGATGACTAGCTGTCTTTCCTCTCATTTTACACTACTAAATTAGGGACGGCTAACGTAGATAGCTTTTGTGTAGCTTTGAGCGAAATACAAAACAAATAAGCAACAAGTGGTAACCTAGCCGTCGTGAGCAAAGTGTGGTTTATTCCAATAAGTAGGAATCAACGTGGTTACTGGTAAAAGCCGTACATGCACTCCAAGCGACAAACTGTTTACACAGTATATCTGTTCGACTGCCACTTACCTCAAGCAGGTAGAGAATGAAACAAGTATTCGTACCATTTCATACAGAAACATAGATGTCAAGTCGCTGTATGCAGCGACTATAAATTTCTGAGGAGTAGTACTGTAGAAATAGGCGTTGGAAAACAGTCGTCCTTCTAGACTAGATCATTTGGGGAAAGTGCATAGGGTGGAATTGTATGATTCGGACATGATGGCTTTATGACGGAGACTTTTTTCAATAGAAACTACTTTGTAAGGTTGGCTTCAAGATGAAAGGTCATCAGACAGAGTATAATCGGATGTGACGACGTGACGTTTTGAAATAGCGTACGTAAATTTTGTAAATATAGCTCCACGAACAGGATTTTTAAAAGGGAAATTAGGCTTAACCTTCACATAGGTTAAAAGCTATCTATCACAAATGACGTCAACACTTTAAAGTGTTGATTGACCAGTTTATTGAGAAAGAGGATAATATTTCTGTTTGATCTTTTGTGTGCCACCCTGTGACCTAAACTAATAAAACATTCTCCACGCCTGGTTTATTGAATCCACTGTTCTCTTCATATTTTGAAGAATATAACATATCGTTTTTAACTTAAGTGTTTTGGATTATTAAAAAATCTACCAGTGAGAATTGTGCTTTTCTTAATCATAGTCATAAACATATTCACTTATAACGTTGACCAATTAGCACATGGAATTTATTTTGAGATAGTCTGTTGACCTGTTATTTCATGATGATAATGAAAAATAAAATGACTCGGCAAGTGTCTTCACAGCTGGTTAATTAATTAAATTATTCTCAAGAGTACTATCGACATAGCATCTCGTTTTCAGCGTGTCTATTTAGTTATGAAGTTTAATATTAGAAGCGAGTGTAGGAAGTAACGAATGGTTTTACTACGAATGGAATATGAAAAAAAAGTAAAACCAGAGAGATTCGACCGAGTATTTATTATCATTTATCACTCTTTTAGCTGCCAAGGGATTTTCTTCCCAATCCTCGACAACATTACAAAGTAATAACATCTGTTGTAACTAATGTTCGATGTAAACCTGAGGAGACAAGCCACTTGGTAACAGAAGGTGAAAAAGAGTAAAATTCTGAAAGGTACAGATAACCTCAGAAAATAATTTGATAGTATCTTTAGCATTTATTTAAGGCATACATAACGCTTTACAGGATCATTTATCCTCGAAATAACGTTCGAGTTAAGCATATTACGTCGAATGAGAAACTGATGTGACAACAATGTATCTAATTACAGAATTTTAAAAGCCATGTACAAACCGATAAAGAACAGAATAATAACCTTGAATATCATTGTTTGAAATAATCTCTCTTTGATTGTTAGAAGAAACACTGGTAGCTTTGAGTATCCCTTATTTAAATCGCTTTCGTTCTGACAATGAGATTTACTTTGGATGTAATGTGTTTGCGCAATTTAAAATGACAAGAAATAACACAATTTCGGCAAAAAAGGGAAGTTACACTCCAATTTCACTGATTTGATAATCCTGGAAAGAAGTAAGACATTATTGAATATTCAGAAAGGAAACAATTGTTTTATACTTTATTTGATTCTTGTCCTACTTTTTAAATAATAAAAATATTCTTATTACATTCTTCTATTTTAAAATTATAGGCAGCTATGTAAATATATTATTTGGTCAAGTTAACTATTTTCAAACTTACTCTTTGGATATCTCTTGTAAAATTATTATTTTTTTCATTATTGCTTTATAATATATTGATATTTCCATTCCTGAATATTTCCAGATCTGTAGTATTTCAACTGATTTATTTGTTTGGAATTAAGCACAAAGCTACACAAGGGGCTATCTGTGCTGTGCCCACCACGGGTACAGAAACTCGGTTTCTTGCGTTGTAATTCCACAGACATACCGCTGTGTCACTGAGGACCTAAATTTGATTGAACTACAATAAATAGGTACTATTATTTTGTAGCCGAAGAGGTACTGTTTTATGCTGAAATATTTTGTGTCTTTCGTATGTTTATACTATTAATATTCATTTGTAAAATGTGTTACAAAATACATTAGTTTTATAGCTTATCATTTTCAGTATATCCGCTGAATCATTTCTTAGAAACAAGTCATCAACAAATTTCAATTTCTTATACTCACAACTCACACACAAAAACGTAGCAGTGATTTTTAGAAGAGTTAGTCTGTCTGCTGTTGAGTGAAACTTTTCCTAATTCAAACTGAAAATGTGTGAAATGTTTCAGTGTTTGTAACAGAAAGAAATGCAACTGAATTACCGAGGAAATATTACGCTTCATTCAGCATAAAACAACTGATCGATTTTGTTCTGAACAGTAAGAAAAAACGGGGGCTTTAACAACGGTCTCGTATATGATTTTTAGGAGATACAGTATTGAGGAGATTTCACTGAGCTTTCTCCCAGTTGAAATGGGCGAAGGAAGGAATATTATCATTTTTCTATACGTCTGGCATATTTAAATTGATATACTGAAATGATGAAAAATGAATAGATTGTTGTGATCAATAGAATTATTTCTAAATAATTTCATGTGTCACCTGCTCCAGGGATTACGTTTTCCTCTCCTGTTCCAAAAGAAAAATTACTTCTTCTCTCGTGCACAAGTTCCAAAACAAAGAAAAAGATTCATGTTATTGAAATATTTCAATTTATATAATGTACTTTCTTGGAGAATAATTACATATCTGTGTGAAACATTTTCTTTGTGGTATCAATTCATATTATGTTCATGCGACGAAAATAAACACGTGACCGTGATAAATACCTTTTCTAAGTAACACAGAAAACATCACTTTCAATAAAGATAACAGCATCGTTGCAATTTTTTGGCCGATATTTTCCTCAAGACAAATTGACAATAACTGGGACCTTATATGTTTGGTATTACACAATATGACGATAAAATATATAAATTAATTAGTTGTTTGTTGTAAAACACAAAACTTCTCAATGGCAATGGGCTATCTTTTGTGTGACGACCGCAAGTATCGAAATCCGGATTTTAACATTATAAGTCTTCAGACTTATCGCTGAGCCTATGGAGTGAACAATTAAACTGCTGAAAGTGAACCTTATTTTGGGATTAATATTATTATTTTTCTGTTGAGAAAAATGCTATTTTTTACTTCCTGGATTTATGTTTAAAATTATGTTTCAAAAAATCAACACAATGTTTCCTATTTTTTTGTTTGTGATGCCTGTCAGTTGCTGATTTTTCAATTACAAGCAGGCCTGACACGGCCGATCGCTTTAAGGCATGCGCTCATAATCTGTGGGTCGCGGGTTTGCATCCGAGTCGCGCTAAACATGCTCACATTCCCAGCCGTGGGCCCGTTATAATGTGACCGTTTCAAATTCTTGGAATAGAGTCCTTACGAAAATTCTACGGTTTCAACATCATTGGCATCGGTACCAAGAAACCCATATTTTAGTATTTGGTTGTGTGCACGTTTTCGCTTTCTCTACAAAATACAAATGAATTCATACAAAGCATTATACAGGCTTCTGTTTCTGGAAGCTTCGGATTCTTGTTTATGATAGCAGTTTCGTATATTATGTTAGTTTTTTTTAATTTCGTGCAAAGCTACACGAGGGCTATCTGCGATAACTGTCCCTAATTTAGAAGTGTGAGACATGAGGGAAGGCAGCTAGTCATTACCACCCACCACCAACTCTTTGATGACTCTTTTATCAACGAATAATGGGATTTACTGTCACAATATAATGCCCTTATGACTGAAACGGTGAGCATGTTTGGTGTGACGGGGAATGGAACCAACTACCCTTAAATTACTAATCGAGTGCCCTAATTAGCTGGCCACGTTGGAATTCGTATATTATGCATCAGTTGGATTTATTCTCATTCACATGCATTGACTCCTAAAAACTGGTTAAACCTGGTTTTAAACTCAGTCTTATTTTAAACCTGAGGACTTGTAACCCCAAAAACCGGATACCTTGTTGAATATCTTTGTGTTTTATATAAAACGAAAGAACAAGATAGCTAATTGAGTAACTTTGTACTCAATGACAGATGAACGTACAAAATATTAAAAAGTACATTGAAAGAGGATTTTTATCTTTTTCCAATTAATTCATTTTTAATTTAATTTGATTTTTTTTTAAAAATTCTGTTTACCTAAAAAAACGTCAATGAATAGAAAAACAAACTATATCTTTCTCACCTAATTACTGGGAATTTTTTTTCAGTAGTCTTTTTTATATGTAAAATAACTTGCGATAGATTAAAATAATAACTCTTTGTAAAAATTCTGTCAAATCTGCCATGAACGTTTCTAGACAGGAATGATTATATAATTACTGATTGACACTTCTAATTAATTAAACCCAGTAATCATTTGGTATATAATTATAATGCAATTAAGATTTATTTTACGAACTATAACTGATTACGATAACATTTCAAATAAAACAAATTTGTCTTTAGTACTGTTTTTTCTGTGTTTCAGAAGCTGAGGGTTAGGTTTGCCAAGTAAGAAATCATGTTTTCAAATTTGTGCTAACTGAAAAAAAATGCAATGAAAACAGTACAGAGACGTATTATGTGTTCCAAATCTTCTTTCTTAGAATGAACTCTCGGCAGCTCTTAACACTAAAATTCAGGATTTGATCCCTGCAATGACCACAACACTGATACCTATGTCGTGTAGTTTTTTGCTTCACAACAACAAGAACAAAAATAAAACAAAATATGCACCAGACCTTTTTTTTGTCATTTCTGGGCTTGTGAAGCTACTATATTAAGGTTATTTTTTACAGGTACGTAGAAAAGGCCATACGTTTTTAAATACATATACGGACAGTACTGCATGATTATGATGGAAAGAACAGTTCCAAAAAGCGTGAAGGGCCCTGAAATATCGCTGCTTTCTTAAAAAAAAGTTAATCTCTCTCTATAAATGAGAGAATCATATATTGATAATTTTGTTGTTTAAGAATGCACCAATAGTGGTCAATAAAAATCGCTAAAATATTAATGTCAAGTTCAGATTATTCTGCTGATCGATGATTGCTTTGGGTCTGTAATAAAATAAAGGATATCTATTTAAATACTTTTAAACCTTTAAACCATTTAACTATAGTTAAAACCTTTCGAGAATATTCCGTTTTTTCAAACATCAAGCTATTTGTGAATAGGGAAGTTCGTTAAAGTAAAACGATATTTAGTTCTTTTTGTACACTTATTTTATTTGTCTTACTTTTTCATGTCTGGATAATTTTTCTTTCGGTGTTATAATGATAAACATTGATGAATTTAGCTTAAAATAATATAAATATCCTAATGGTTTTTGGTACATTTTATACATTGGGCTTTATACTAATTTAAATTAATTGATTAGCATAGAGGAAAAACTATATTTATTTTCCAATACAATTTACATAAACATTTGAAGTAATGCTTACAAGTAAAACAACAACAAAGAAGAAACAACAAAAAATATTTGTAGTCCTTTGTTATAAATTGAAGTTTACATATTTTTTAATTATTTTTTTTCCAATTGTATTTCGACGACCTACTCCAAACGTTTCAGATATGGCGTTTTATAATGAACAAAATAACATTAATGACAGAGCTCTTATCGTTTGCTGTACACGTGCACCCTCCTCTTCATAAACTCGTTCTAGAAAAACATGTAAAACACGTGAGTAAAAAGTGAGGTGCTGAAAGACATGTCCAGTGGTTACCGCTTCCTATGGCTTATAAAATCGGTGGATCGTTCATATCCTACTTACCACTAAGCATCACTGGTGGATTTCTTATTCTGTCAACGGCACTTGTTTCCTGCATCAATCTCCGCTGTATCAGTAGCTAGCTGGCCAGACGTTCGGCAATGTACACATAGCTGTCTGTAGTGGGTATATCGACCGTGAATATTGTGGCATATTTCTTAGGAGTTTCTAGAAGAAAAAATGACGTAGAGGTGATTATGTTGTCGTTTTTGTATGTGTGTGTGTGAAGCAGACAAAATTAGAATCTGTTTGGTTGGTTTATGAGACCCGAAAGAGTGGTTGATATGCGTTTTTATAACAAGTTTGCACGTTAATAAAAGTGAATTTTGATATTCTGGTAGTGTTGTTATTCCATGAGAAAAAACACAACAAACACAAAAATGCTGTTTGATAATGTCTAAAGCGGAAAACAGTACCAGTTATAAAATCTGGAAAAAGGTGTGGAGAAGAATGCTTCAACTGATTTTAAGAAGGATTATGACGTAACTCAGCGGTATCTCTTAGCAACAAGCATAAAATTGAAGTGTTTTGTTCACAACAGGTTCTTTTACAGTTTATATGAGGACGCTGAACTTCTTAATATATATATATATTTTTATATTTTGCTTTTGACTACGATGACATGTGCCTGATTTTATTGAAACGTAAAACCGTTACTGTTTTGTGGGAAACATTGAATTGTCTGCATAGTTTACTTACAGTAAAGTAACAAACAAACAATAGAAACTTATAATGGAGAAATATATTATGTAAACTTTAGAACTACAACTAGACTATGTATATATATATATATATATATATATCTTTTAATTTAATTTATTTTGATATTTTAGTATTTCAGTACGACAGGCACGATAATTTTTGTGAATTATGTATAAAATACGCCCCCCAGTGGCTCAGCGGTATGTCTGCGGACTTACACGCTAAAATCCGGGTTTCAATACCCGTGGTGGGCAGAGCACAAATAGCCCATTGTGTAGCTTTGTGCTTAATTCAAAAACAACAACAACAGGTTTATTTTTTGAACAAGTAACATGCACTAATATGTATAAAAATATGTTTACATCATATCTCGGTGAATGTTGAGTAGTTTTTAAGTACTGTTCTTACTCGCGTTTTTTAAAGGTTCATAACATTAACAAGGTCAGTGCTTGTGTAATTTTTTGTTCTTGGATTATTAATTCATAAACTGAAAATCTTTATCGTGGTTAAACCTGTAATCTCATGTCATCTTTACTTTTATATTTACCAGTTAAAAAAACTGATCACCTTTAGACAATTCACATAATGTTAAAGACTGAGAAATAGTGAAGGAAAGTTACTAAAAACTACAGTAAATTGTTTTGAAATAATAAAGGTATGGGTTGGTTCTAGTACACATGTAAAAATAAGAATTTATTATCTTCGAAGTGATATGTTTGGTAGATAAAGCGTGGATATGTGTTGAGTTACGTATTAAATATTTCTTTTCACGTGAGACTTAAAGAAAGACAAACAGGACTGAATGAAGTGTAAGCAGCATCCAGTGCAAATAAACACGAGAAGACTTATGTTCGTTTAGTCATAAGTAAAACTAATTTTTTTGTAACAATAAAAAAACTAGACGTTATTAGCAGCTTTATAAATTCTCCAGAAAGAAGTCAACTAGCACTGTGTGAATAACAACCAGTGTTGTGATTTAATAACACTTACAAAAAATTCTGTACTTTGTTCACAGAACGGAATCGAGTCCCAGATCTTAGCATTGAATACCCATAAACTTACTACTGATTCACGGAAAGAGGAGAAAAATAAAAAAGTCAATAAGAAAATTGGCTGGTGTTAAATATATTTTTATTAACACCAAGCTACAATATTTTACAACAAATTAAACTAAATATTCAACACGAGTCCTAGCGACACTGGACATACTGAATTTGTATATACATAGCCACCATAAACAAAACTAATAATCAAGTTATGCTAGGATTTCTAGACGCTTTAAATGGCATTTGTCTATACACAAATTATCGCTGTAAAGTTCTGCGCTTTGAATCTCATAAGACTATACAGCTTAATGACAAATGTTTAAACCAACATAATATTGTTGCTTAGCCTAATTTTTGTTTTTGTTTTGTTTTTGTGATTACAATATTTGTCATACATTAATAAAGAAAATCGTTAAAATGCATGTTTACATAAATTAATTGTTTGTTTTTTCAAACTTGGATATGTGACGAAACCTACTTTCTGGTAAGATAGATTACACACCATTTTAATAGGTAACTAATTATACTATGTGATACAGTTTGAAAGAAAAAAAACTCTTCGGTGTTCAATCATTCCTGGCATAATATTGATAGCGAAGATTAGACACCTGCTAGATGAAAGCTAAGTGAAATCTCTACAAAGCCTCCTATATGTTTTATACGTTCTCTAAAAATAATTTATCTTGTAATCATTACCTTAAAAAACTAAAAACTAAAATTATTTTAGACATAAAACTTTACCTCTTAAATTTTTATTTTTCTAATTAGGCTATTATCTCCAATGTTGAGATGTAAAGAATCGATTTTCATTCAGTTCATTAGAGAATATCCCAAGTTTTTGATACATGCTATTCTTATAACATAACATAAAACGAGGTTTCGGGACACCAAAAGACCTGTTAGCCCATTTCGACTCTCCCATCCTCTAAGCCAAACAAAAAGTATTAAATAATAAACAAAACCTTTAGAGTTAGCCCTTATCATTTGTATATCCAACAAGATTCCTTTTAAACTCACTCAAATTTATTACCTCCACAACATCTAAAGGCGACCAATTCCATAGGCCAACCACCCTATTTGAAAAATAACTGAAGACGCTTCTACCTTGCCTAAATCTATATTTGTGTTTCATAGTTTTATAATTCTCGCTGTTAAGTATGAAAAATGTTGATAGATCCACATTGTAAATTCATTTTACAATTTTAAACACTTGAATCAGATCTCATCTAGCTTTTCTTTTTATAAAAGAAAACAATGTTAAGGATTCTCATATCTCCTCATAAGACAACCTCTCTATTTCTGGTATCATTTTAGTAACCCTATTCTGAAACCTTTCGAAAGTTTGTTTTTTTCGAAGGTAAGGAGCCCAAGACTGAACACAGTAGTCTAAATGTAGCTTAACCAGTGACATGTACAATGAAATTATAATCTATTTAGGCTCGTATTCAATATTTCTGAAGATACTATTTAAACTTTTATTTGCTTTATAACTAGCTACAGCGTGCTACTTGGATAGCTTAAGAGATTGATCAACCATTACACCGAGGTCCTTTTCTTTCATGACACTTTTAAGGTTATTTTTTTCTGAATTATGCTTATAATTCAAATTATTATAACCTACATGTATTATATTGCATTTATTATAATTAAAACCCATCTGTCATTTATCTGCCGAATTCTCTAAATGATCGAAATCAACAGCATCCTCTTCATACCCACAAACACCAAAGACCTTGATATCATCAACAAAGTTAAGCATTTTTATTATTGACCATTACCCTATCTATGTCATTAATATAAGTCAAAAGGAGCAATGGTTCTAAAACTGAGCCCTGAGGTACACCATCTGCAACATTACTCCAATTTCACTGGACTCCATTTGTAAAAACTCTCGACTTTCTAACATCAAGCCACTCTTCTATACAATTAGTTAATTTATCCCTCACACCTCTAGATGTAAAAGAAACATAGTTTCTTTAAAAGCGTTTTATGTGGCACTTTGTTAAATGTTTTGTGAAAATCTAGATACATCAGACCTACACCCTTACCCTAATAAACTGCTGACCAAAATCTTAAGGGCAATTAATATAAAGAAAAAAATATGCATTCTGCGTTGTTAGACTCAACCACTTATTTGAGTAGAGCTTTGAAAGATGAAAATATGAAAAGGGAAAATAAAAAATCATTTTTAGCATTTAATAGGGAAAATGTGAACACTTTGAAATTAACCTAAATACTAGCTAGTCAAAAGTTTAAACCATACCAAAAAAAGTTCTGAATAGAATAGAAAGTGCCCAACGAAAGGTCTCAGAAGTGACTTGCACGGCCGTTATTACGAATAACTTTAAACATTCGTTTTGGCTTGGTCGATATAAGCGTTTGCAGAAGGCTGGCTAGAATGTTTTTTCAAGTGGTAAAGATAGCTTCGCGAAGATCATGCACTGTTTGGAATTGACGTCCATTTCCATAGACTTCCCTTGCCATCCACCCCAAATATTTTCAATGGGGTCCAGTTCGGCGAACATGCTGGATGGTCCAAAAGAATCCCGTTATTCACCACGAAAAAGTCCTTTGTCCTGCAGACATTGTGGATTGCAGCGTTGTCCTACTGAAAGGTCCAGTCATTTTCATACAAGCGAGGGCCTTCAGTCAATAAGGATGCTCTCTCCAACATGCCAATGTAGCCAGCTGCTGTTTGATGCAGCCGTATAACCTGAAGCTCCATTGTTCCATGGAAGGAGAAAGCACCCCAGATCATGATGGAACTTCCTCCACTGTGTCGTGTAGAAAATGTTTCTGGTAGGATATTCTTATCGTGCCAGTAACGTTGAAACCCATGTGGACCATCCAGGTTACATATTTTCTCATCAGAGAACAAAGTCTTTTTTCACTTTTTTACGTTCCATGTTTGGTGCTTCTCAGCAAAGTTTAACCGAGTTGTTTTGTGGTGTGGAAGGAGGCGTAGCCTTTGAAGACGTTTACGATTTTCAAAGCCTTTCTCTCATAGATGCCTTCTTGTAGTGATTGAGCTCCATTTTTCGTCCGTAAGGGCTTTAATATGGTTCGACGATCGGCTGGTGTTTAGCCGAACAACCCGTCGAATCCTCCTGCTCAACGCCTACTAAATTTTCTTGGGCCGACCACTTGAAATTCTCGTTTCGTATCCCTCAGGGTCTTTTAAAAAATTTGCAACAGCAGTTTTACTTAGCTCAATCTCACCGGCGATGGCACGTTCAGAGAGACCTTGCTTTTGCAGCTCGATAATTCTGTTACGTTCAAACTGTGTCAAAATTTTAGCCTTTGCCATGTTTTTATCCAATGTAACACAGAAGAGGTCAGTGGGAGATGTTGACAACGGTAACACTTGAACACAAATGACTAAATTTCGTTACGTGTTTACCGATTAACGCTTCGTTTCAGTATAGTCTTAAACTTTTGACGAACTAGTATTTAGACTAATTTCATAGTGTTCACATTTTCCCTATTAAATGATAAAAAAGTTTCTATTTTCATGTTTTGAATCTTTACTTAAATAAGTGGTTAACTCTAACAACGAAAAATGCATAATGTTTCTTTATGTTCATTGGCCTGAAGATTTTAGCCAGCAGTGTATATACATGCAATAACATTTTCAAAGCATGTCAAAAATTTGTGAGGTACAATTTTCCCTTAGTGACATCATATTAATATTTCAATAAACTTTGAAACTTTGTTAAATAACTTTAAAAAAGTATCTTTTATTTGACTTTCCAAAACTTTTTTCACAGCTAATGTAAGACTAATAGGCCTGTAATTAATTTGACAACTTCTATTACCTTTCTTGAAGGTAGTTGTGACATTAATTGATTTTCAATCTGTTGGTATCTCTCCAGTATTCAATGACTTAAAATAATTGTGGCTCACATGTCTTGCCCTTGAATCCCTTTCAAGTCGTCGAGGAAATGCTTTCCGGTCCTGGAGTCTTACCATTCTTTAAATTTCCAAATTAATTTTAACAAGCTCAGTATCTGTGTAATTATCTTGTTGAACTTTATTTTCATTCATCAGTTTCTGAAAAATATTGCTTAAATATTCATTATTGGAAACCGAAGAAAAAGCTGCATTTAATAACTTAGCCATTTCGTAATCATTAGATGCAACCTTTCCTTTATCATCCATTTTGTGTACTATCCCTTTTCTAATATTTTATTTACTCACAATGTACTTAAAAAATCCTTATTGTTAAGTTTTATGATTTCACCCAAATATTTTTATACATGCTTTTGGATGTCCTAATTTCCCGTCTGACTAACTTTCTTGATCTTCTGCAATATTTTAAATCTTCTATAATACTAGTCAATTTAAATCAATTAAATGTGTGATGTTTTTCTTTCCTTTTATCTCTTACACCTTTATGTAGGATTTGAAATGTGGTTGTAAACCTTATTATTATTAGTGATTAATCGTGTTTAGTTTAAAAAAATATATTTGTGAACTGTTTGAAAATTCACACTATTAGTTGTCTTTTATGTTTTCCTTTTTAAATATATTTTTAATAACATTTCTTTAACAGAATGCGGATTATCTTACGGCTTGTAAAGGTTTTACTTTCTGTTAAGTTTGTTTCATTAATAACTTTGATAAAATGTAAACCAATTATACAGACCATTTAACAGTATTTGATAGGCTAATTGGGCTAGTTCCATCTAACAAACTGACAAGTACGTAAATTCATAAATAAATACATGAGGAAAAAGATGAAGATGATTATAATCCATCGTATTATTATTTAGATAATGTACCTATTAATGTTATTTTCGACTATAAACGAAATAACTGAGTACCAAATAATAAGGAAATATTCCAACTCAATGATTAACGGAATTAGCTAATAACTCAAAATAACAAAAACTGTAAAATATATAGATTAAAACCCATCGTATCATCAGTTAGATAGTGCGCCTATTAATGTTAATTTCGACCATAAACCAAATAATATCTCAAGAAGATAGAGCAACTTAAAAGGTTAAGGTTAGTTTTAAAATCCACATACTTAGCTAATAACTCAAAATAACAAAAACTGTAAAATATATAGCACAACATTATTTTATCTTTACAATTAATATCATTAACGAATGTAATTTTGTATGAAAATTGAAAGTTATTGTGCACAAAATATCAGTTTTTTTATTCTAAAGAATTACATAACCTACCGATATATGAAATATTAATTCCGTTAATCATTGAGCTGGAATATTTCCTTATTATTTGGTACCCAATTATTATTTATTAGTACCGTTAGTTACTGCAGTGGTATGATCTTTCTTTCAGAGGCATAGTTTTATTAAAGTATTCCAATTAATGTTCCAGAATTTTACCATTATCAAACGAAGGTTAACGAAAAAGTTGGCTGACAAAGATTTTCGCTTTAGGAAAGCAAGACACGACACATTAACGAATTCAGTTGTGTCATATCTTCTAATATATGTTTTATACTTTGGTACAAAAAAGTCACATTTGATGCAATGAAGAAAAGTAAAAAAAATATAAAACACAGGAAGTTTCTCTCTTCTTTCAGTATTCAACTTCATCATCATCTATGGTTTCTGTGAAAAGCTTTTATGTATATATATATATATATATATATATATATATTCACTCGTATTATCTACACAAAAGATTTATTTTCACGATAAATTCCGAGCTACGCATCGGATTTTCGAAGACATTTCATGTATGACTGCATGTTTCTCCTTAAAAAAAAGCTTTTCAATTTTCTGTCATAAAAAGGCCTCAAACCTAGGGGCTATAGCATAAAAAATTTCGTTTATCTCTTTGGGTTTTCACCGAACGTCTTTGACTGCATCTCATCAGTTCATTACACAGTGTAGAACTCCATGAAGTTACGTTAATGGAAACTGTGAGTTGGAAATACCGTTTAATTGGAATTATCTAGAAACTTTCAGAAGTTTCCAAGCGTATAAAAACTGTGATTATATATCACGTGCATTCTTGAAACGATTATGTGCGAAGATAGTATTTTTTCTATGCAAATCAACAGGAAAAGCAAAAGCTACTTTGTGTTTAGACTTAAGTCGTATTTAGAAGGTCTAAGTTGAGAGAAAATGTAATTTTGATAACTAAAATCTCAAATAAAAAATGCTGATAAAATAAAATAAATCTATAAAATATTATGTTATTTTTAGAATACATCTTATGAGCATTTTATTCTGTTGTAATAACATAATTATATATAGAACTGAGCAAAAAATATTAACAGCGCCTTATCAGCCAGTATAATTTCTACATTATATAATTTTTTTTTCTTTTTCAGAGAAACAGTTTCACATCATTTCTGGTTTTCAAATAGCTTAAGACTAGACATAATTTTCATAGAAACTGTTTCATGTTTCAGTGTTAAGGATATTTGAGGTATCCAGCAAGCTAAATACAAATTTTAAATACCTTTTTCATACGCAAAGTACCATGTAGAATTAATTTAATACCGCTGCGGTAGCCCAATATTAACTGCCATTAATTTTTATTTAATTCAGTTATATACACAAAGATGGGATTTTGTTTTTGATCTTGATAAAGTAAGAAAAATGATGGACAATAATATCAATACTCCACGAAAGGTTGTCAAAGAGTAGGCTTAAGTGTTGTGAGTGTACAACTAGCGAAGTTAGAATAATACCCTGTATTTATATATGCCTCGATTTCCATTATTATATCATTACTTACAAAGAACAGTCTTTTGTGGTTTTCCTCTGCAGAAATGGAGAGACAGCAGTGTATTATGACAGTGGAATAAAGTCACTAAATCGAAATATTTCTAAGAGTAAAGGCAGAAAAAACAATAAAGGGTCTCTTTATATATTTATTAAGTCTCATTTTAAGGTAAAGGAGGTTCTTTAAAACACAGTTTGGCCAAGAAAGAATATTGCTATTAATAACAGTTCTATATATGTGTGAGAGTTTCATATTAGAACAAAATTATCTTAACTGTGACTTATTGAACTGCAGGACGATTATCTCTTTTTTAGATGAAAGTTCCCAAAGTTTTTTCTCACTTTGAATTAAAAGAGGAGCGGGAAAGGTTTTGCTTCTGAAATTGTGAGATTATCTCTCTTTGTACTTATAGCAATCACACTATCTTGGGTTTTAATTTAATTTAGATCAAGTATAAATCTTTATATTCATGTTAGAATCAGTTTTACAACTAAATATTTTACTTCAAATAAATATTAGCCAACTCAATCCCATTTTTTAAAACAAAAAAAACCAACAAACAACATCAACATACGAAATCAGTTTAACTTAGTTCAAAATTATTCTACAATAGTGTTCAACAAATAATACAGTAATATGGAAATTCGATGATATTTGTGTGGTCTTAATTTGAGCCACTCTTCAGAGACATAAGGCCCGGATGACCAGGTGGTTAAGATACTCGACTCGTAATCCAACTGTCGCTGGTTTGAATTCCGTAAAATAGTAGTCCGAGAGCTGGCGGTGGATGCTGATGACTAGCTACCTTCCCTCTGTGTTAACAAATGGTTACTCATTCAAAGAAGTAAACCACATGAGATTGTTGTTCATGTTTTAAATACATCCATTCCAGTGAACAACAGCATCAATAAATTCTCTATTATTACATGCATGGAATAAAACTAACCATTTGGATAGTTTGGGCAGACAAGGCTATCTTTGCGTTAAATGTTGTAATATTTAAACCTCATGAGTCATCAACTATCAAGAAAGCACTGCCCTTATAATGGAAGTGCTGCTATTTTTAGTGTGCTCTAAGAGGAAAGTTTCCGCTGATAAGATAGTGAGCATACACAACTTCAACGCTAAAAATAACCATTTATATAGAATGGCCATTGAAACTTAGCCAAAACGATCAGATATATTTGGACTATATAAATTGTTAAGGCCATTATTTCACTTCTTTAATGAAAGAACGTTCTCAAGTGCAGTTGTTTTTTTGTTCTTATTGTTAGTCACGAACCATTATCGTGGTTCATAATAGAGATCGCACAGGAGTTTGCTCAAAATTGTGGTAGAATAATGGGACAAAAACACCTTAAAACAGACTTATTCTTGAAATAACATTCACAATTTGTTCGTTAGTAAGAACATCCAAAAACTGATAATAAGCACGATAAATCTTTTTCACGATTGTAGATAAAATCAAAATTGTCCTTTTGTTCATATTATTATTTCATAAGCTTAAAGCAAAATCGACTAGGTATTTTGTGCCAAAATCCAGATATATGGAAGGACGTAAATGTCCGTAACCTACTTAAAAATGAATTATTTTTCATTAAAAGGTGATTTAAGTGGTTATAAATACATAATCCATGCGATGTTGTGTTGAGTAATTGCTTTTATACTCAACACGTGTTAAACGCATGTTCACTCGAAACCTCAAGCACAAAACAACCTGGCTTAGAAAAAATGGCTGGATGGAAAAAGCCAATGCAACAGTAAACTGTTGAAAAACATGGAACATTCAATTGATTGCATACGAACTTTTATAGCTCAAAATTTATTATCCATAAACGAGCAAAAAACTTGAGAAACAAGATAATTAAAAACTATTAATTTAAAAGGAGAATATTTGTTTGTTTTGAATTTCGCGCAGAGCTATCTTCCCTGGGGATTCGAACTCACAGCCCTCGGAATACGAGTCAAACACCTTAACATATTTGGCTATGCTGGGCACAAAAGAAAAATAAAGACCATCAAAAAATACAGAAACAAGTTTAATCAAAATAAAAGAATTATGGTTTTAAATACTGTCTACATTATTTTGTCTAACTACAATCCCCCCGCTGGTACAGCGGTATGTCTACGGATCTACAACGCTAAAATCAGGGGTTAGATTCCCCTCGGCGGGCTCAGTAGATAGCCTATGTGGCTTTGCTGTAAGAAAAACACAAACTCTAACTCCAAATTCTTACTTTCACTTAATGTCTGCAGCAATTAACACTTTTACTGGAGTCAAAGTATGGATTTCAAATTAATGCAGTCAGTGTAAGAAAATTGAATTGAATTTGTTAACTTATAAAATTAATCATATCACAGCGTAATAAGTTGTCATCAGTCCATCTTCAGGTGCAAATATGAAATAGTGGCCAGCTACGACCAGATGATTAAGTCGTTCGACTCGTAATCTGAGGGTCGCGAGTTCGAATCCTCGTCACTGCAAGCATGCTCCCCTTTTCAGCTGTGGAGTCGTTATATGTGACGATCAATCCAACTATTCGTTGGTTAAAAGTAGCCCAAGAGTTGACGGTGGGTGATGATGACTAGCTGCCTTTCCTCTTGTCTTACACTGTTTTGCGCGAAATTCAAAATACGAACAAAAAAAAACACAATAAAACCAAAAAACAATACCTGACAACACCTCCTAAACCCTTTGAAACTCTCGCATTGGACAAATTATGATGTTACATTATATTTATATTTCTGCTTGTTATAAAGGTCATTAGATTTTTTGCTACCTCCATTTTAAGACTGCTTAGATTTTAGGAATGATTGCGTTCTTAAGAAATATTATAAAAAGTGAAAACAAAGAAATAAAAATAGGATTATTCCTAAACTTATGTACATTATCAGCACTAAATATGTTATAGTATATTTTATTCAAGGAATGACTTGTAACTTTTACTTTCATTAACGTCTGGTATTATTTTCTGTCCACAGAAGTTTTTATTTTTCTTGGCAATTTTCCAAGTGAACGTCATTGCTCGAGCAAGACGATACCACTTGATTTGTTCGTAATCATGTTTCGTTCGATCCCTGCTTATTCTGTTGTGGTAAACTGAAATAGGAAAAATGACCTTCTATTTTTAGTTTTGCGGGATGTGACGTTGAGTTATAGACTTTTATTTGAATTCTGTTTTCTTTCGATATTTGCAAACTTTTACATCAAAATGCAAACTAAACTACATATGTAGTAAAATATGTAGTAAAATTTTTTAAATAGTCTCAGCAAACTTTCTTTTGGTTAATTATCGAAAGTGTTAGTATTCTTGTAAACCATATCACACATCTGTAAGAATGTTTATTCAAACGCTGTTTTGTTGAATATTTGACCAAGTGACACGAGGAATGTATGAATATTTTCATTGTACAATTGTAGCTAAAATCTAAAAGAGTATAATGTAAACAGTATATACAGCCAAAATCCAATTAATTAAAAAATAATCTGAGTGTGTTGAAGGGGGAATCGTAAAAGTTTATACATTTCAGCAGGCAATAAAACATTAAACGTCTACGGCTACATCTAGGTAAAAGTTGTCACCGTTGTATTACCATAGTAATTGGGACAACACCTCTCAGCGGTGTAATGAGTGAACCCGAACTGAGTCTATTTATGAATTTCATAGAGATTTGTTTCATAATCTTATAAAAATATAGCAACAGAAAGCTGTATGGCACAAGGAAAATAGAAGATAGGTTATGGGATGTCCGGATATTTCAGTTTACCTGAACATATTTACTGTGAGGAAGGTGGTGAAGATATGAACGATCACTGGATATTCTGAGCGTAAATATCAATATGGTAGTCCGAAATAAGACACTTATTGCTTAATAGACATTTTCAAATTTGTTTGGAGTACAATTACATACACACCATTATAGACATCTGTTAAGACTTGAATGGTAGTTCAGAACTGCATATTAGCACAAATACTGACCATAAGGATCTCTGTACTGCTAAGTTTCAAGCCACATTGTAGTCCATAAAGCTCTCATAAAGCAGGGTGTAGTCACATATAGCATTTTAAAAAGTTAAAACTTAAGTAAAGAGATATATTAAAAACATAATTTGAAAAAATGAATTCTACAACTTATTGCAGGCTTCGGCTTAAAATGCTTGGACTTGAGATTAACCTGGAAAATATGAAGAACAGCGGGTTACAAACATATTTTATTTGTGTAGAGTTGGTCCACAATTAATAGTTAAGTGAGTTGATAAGTGAGGTTAAAGTATGGTAATGCTTCACTGCTGGAAGTGATGAATTTTTTCTCTTTCACTGATAAGATACCATGTTGTACTGTATGTTATGCTCAACAGTGGTTCGAGATGGATGTCACGAATATAGTTTGGGCAATTCATAACTTTATATTAATTTTTCTGAGTGAGCAAGGACGGATTTTGACTTTCTTTATAGTTGGCGCTGTAACATGAGTAGCTGCTTATTCTAGTTGGTTGCTTTATTTTGTGTAAGAAGTTACACGAAAATTTACACAAGGGTTGTACTCGTCTCTAATATAAGAAATGATAGTCAACAGGACCTACTGTTATCTTTTGAGCTATTACTGTCTGACTCTAATTTGTTTTAATTATATCATCATACAACCGCATTATCTAATTTTTTTTATTTATATCATCGTATAATCGCATTATCTAATTTGTTTTAATTATATCATCATTGTGGCAACGGGATGCGAATCATGAACGCCTGATTCATTGTTGCACGATAATAACTGTATATTTCAGTTTAATATTAAATGTATGTTTTCTAAAAATCTCAGCATAGATAATTATTTTATTTTAAAAGTATTTATATGGCGATTTTTTCAAAAAAATTTAGATTAAGGAAACTTTCTATGCAACTATGTCAAAGTGACAACACTGGGTAAATGACACTCTCAGTGAAATCATTTATATTTGAATATCAAAGTTCATCGCTTGTGAGACTATTTAACAGTGTCAATGTTGGGATTAAAAATGAGAACTTTACTTCTCTGTAGTCTTCTGGCTTATATTTTAAAGCTATTGAAAGAAATTTGAGAAACTGTTAGAACTGCCGATGAGTGTCGATGTTTGTAAAGGGATAAGACGGGTGCTGTGAGTCTACTGTTTCAAGGTACGTAAAAAGGAACCCAAACGTACGTACGTGGATTACCTAAAGCCAATACTTTGAAAATTAATATAATCTTTGTTAAAACTCATGGACGGGATAACAAAGATGGGACTTCGTGACCTTTTAAAAAGTATTTGAATTTCTACAAAGGAGATAATCAAGAAGATAAAAAAAGGAATATCAGAACCTAACAATATTATTGTTACATGTATTCTCCAAATTATGTGTTCATAGTACTATTAAAGATTAATAAGTAACTATAGGGAGAACAAGAACTTTCTTAATCTTCTTAAGAACCTTATTATAGAAATTTTATTCATCCATTTAAAACAAGCTTTTAAAACTTGTTCTAATAAAAATTGCAATACAAATGTATTTTTTTAACTTCCTTTGCTTATTAGTTCAGCTTTGTTAAAATACATAAAAAAAACTCATTTCATTTTGTCCTTCATACGAAAATAACCTTATATAACATATTCTCAACATTGTGTTGAAAAAGTATCGTAATCACAAAAACTAAATAATGTTCTTTTTTTTTTAGATTGTAATTTTTGTTCTTTTAATTCAAACTTATTCTTTGTAATTTAAATTCTAAATATTTGTTTTCTTGCAGTAGTTTTGAGAATTTTCTTATCTTTTTAAATAATCTTTATCTCTACTTGAAATTAAATTTGAAATTCAGACATTTTTATGCCTTTTCAATTCCTTTTCAATTTTTTTGTTACGAAGCCAAGTTTATTTAACAAGTTATGTTAAAAACTTCTTTTTTAAGATTTTTATCCATATTTCTGGCTAAACATTTACTTGCATTAGATTATATTCAATATTTTTATTTTGTGTGTTAATATGCATGGTATTTTACCTCTTTTCAAATGAAACTCAATAATTAAAATGTAAGATATTTTTGTTTTACAATTTTATTTCTCGTCTTGTTCAAGATTTATCAAAGTATTGAAAAAGTAGAGATAAAACAGACAGAAAAGTAGAGCATCTTTCACCAGTATTGTGAAATAAAGAGATTAATATAAACATTTCTTTTTTGTAGTACAGTATTTCTATGGCAAAGCTGCAAGTCTGTGGACCAGCAACGCTCGAAATCTGGTTTCAAAACCCGTGGTGAGCAGAGCACAGAGAACACATGGTATAGCTTTGTGCTTAACTTTAAGCACATCTATTATTTAGAATATAAGTCTGCAACAGAGTTTGTTTGTTTGTTTTTGAATTTCGCACAAAGCTATTCGAGGTCTGTCTGTGCTAGCCGTCCCTAATTTAGCAGTGTAAGGTCAGAGAGAAGACAGTTAGTCATCATCACCCACCGCCAACTCTAGGGCTACTCTTTTACCAACGAATAATGGGATTGACCGTCACATTATAACGCCCCCATGGTTGAAAGGGCGAGAATGATTGGTGCGACCGGGATTCAAATCCTCCATCCTCAGATTACGAGTCAAATGCCTCAACCCATCTAGCCATACCAGGCCCTGTAACAGAGTTATCTAAACACTTTTTTTGGAAAAAAAATTTAGTTGGACTAAAATAGTTTAATAATAAATATCGTTGGAAAGAGTAACATGAAAAAAAATCCTAAGCCAATTGTTGTATAAAAAATCATTTATTTTATCCACATCTTCATTGTTGTTTTGCTGTTTTGAATTAAGCACAAAGCTACACAATGGGCTATCTGTACTCTGCCCACCACGGGTATCGAAACCCGGATTTTAGCGTCTAGGTCCGCAGACATACCACTGAGCCACTGGGAGGCGAACATCTTCATAAATTATATGTTAATGCTTACAAACAGTACAGTAAAACAGTAAACTGATTTATTTTATTTACAGTTACGAAAGTAACAAAGTAACTGTCCAATGCAAGGAATCAAACTTTGCATTTTAGCGTAAGATTATCGTCGATCTATCTGGTGATCATACGGATGAGAAAAAAATTGACATTTGTTGTACACTTATAAACAATAAATAGTTCATAATTTCGTAAGGTGTTGAATTAAAATTTGATATAACTATATACGTATCATTAATATTTGTTGATATTTAATGTATTTTGTCACACGGTGGAACAGCAGTGAATTTAAGGACATACAATGTCAAAAGGTGTTGTGAGCATTATATCTAGTGGTGGTGTTTGGATATAGTGCTCACAAAATCCTGCAATGTCATGGTTTGGCATTGTAGTTTGTTCCCTCGTAGGACTCCATGGTAGATGGGGGTCAGTGGATACTAAAATATTTGTTTATCGTGGATCCTAGCTCAAAATAAAATATATTACATTTTTTATCAGACAAACCTGTAGGGTAAATTTTACTGTTACGACTGTGAACGACAGCACCATTTTTGACATAATTTTACCATGGATTCACTCTTGACGTTAAACAGTGTCATTGGCGACGGTGACTCTGTCCACCTTAGTTGTATTTTTAAATTTTTAAGGGTCATTGACCTTTTTAACTTTAACTTATTAATTCCAAAATTGGTCTTTATTTTGTTTTAACATGATTCCTTTTTATGTATTTTAATAATTTTACTTTTATTTCTAATTTTTTACTGGTTGTTTGGCGCAGATAGCCAAATACTTTGCACCAATAAACGCCAACCAACGAACCACTACTATGGTGTCCATTGTTTCTAATGGAGACCTTAGCTTTAGCTGTAAAGTTGTTGTTGTTTTGAATTAAGCACAAAGCTATACAATGGGCTATCTGTGCTTTGCCCACCACAGGTATCGAAACCCGGATTTTAGCGTGTAAGTTTGCAGACATACCGCTGAGCCATTGGGGGGCTTTCTGTAAAGAACCATCATTAGTATCTGTAATTATGACCAAAAATATACTTTGTTAAATCTTCAATGCCAAGTTTTATCTTTATCTTAAAGCCTACCTGACAATATTTAACTTTAGTAGAATCCTCGGTCGGCTGGATTTATGAGATTTTACCCGTTTTCCGAAGGATCCTCTGCTTAATTTGTTCTTATTATGCCACCTTATTTTACTATTTTGAAGTTAAGCCCAAAGCTACATAATGGGCTATATGTCCACTGCTTGCTCCCCGTTTGTATAGCGGTATGTCTCCGGATTTACAACGCTAAAATCAGGGGTTCGATTTCCCACGGTGGGCTGAGCAGATAGCCCTGTGTGGCTTTGCTATACGCAAAACACACACACACGCACAGTGCATTGCTTATTGATTTGTTTATTTGTTTTTTGAAGTTTGCGAAAAGATACACAGAATCCATCTTCGCTAGCTGTCCCTAATTTAACAGTGTAAGACTAGAGGGAAAGGAGCTACACATCATTACCCACCGCCAACTTTTGGGCTACCCTTTTACCGATGAATAGTGGGATTGACTGTAAAACTATAACATCCCTACGTCTGAAAGGGCGGGCACTTATGGCTTGATGAAAACTCACGCCCGCGAACCTCAAATTACTAGTCGCTACCTTAATAGCCTGGCTATGCTGTGCCATTTGTGCTCTGCCCACTATGGATGTTGAAACATCATCATACAACAGCATTGTCTAATTTGTTTTAATTATATCATCATACAACAGCATTGTCTAATTTGTTTTAATTATATCATCATACAACAGCATTGTCTAATTTGTTTTAATTATATCATCATACAACAGCATTGTCTAATTTGTTTTAATTATATCATCATACAACAGCATTGTCCAATTTGTTTTAATTATATCATCATACAACAGCATTGTCTAATTTGTTTTAATTATATCATCATACAACAGCATTGTCCAATTTGTTTTAATTATATCATCATACAACAGCATTGTCCAATTTGTTTTAATTATATCATCATACAACCGCATTGCCTAATTTGTTTTAATTATATTATCATACAACTGCATTGTCTAATTTGTTTTAATTATATCATCGTATAACCGCATCGCCTAATTTGTTCATCATATAATCGCATTGTCTAATTTGTTTTAATTATATCATCATACATCCACATTGTCTAATTTGTTTTAATTATATCATAATACAACCGCATTGTCTAATTTGTTTTAATTATATTATCATATTAGCACATGAAAAAAAGTTCAAGGATTTAAATATCCCGACGGGTAAGAAAACCGTGCTGTGTGAAATAATACAATTATTAATAGCACTCAGTAAAGGTCTCACAGACTAAATATGTTCACATAAACAGATCGGACTCAGTGAAATATTTTTGAATTTCTTTAATAGATGATTTCCATCCTTCTTCAGGATCCGAACAAATGAATGTTTATCACGCTCCAAAAGCACTTTCATCCGACCTGAATTAGCTTACAACTAATTTTCCAATCTTTATGCTTCCAGCAGGTTAAAGCCTCTCTTTTTCTCAAACTACCGTATGGAAGCTTTAACATATTTCATCACCATTAACTTACTTATGCAACGGGTATTTGTACTTGCCAAGTTCGTTGTGTGGAGGAGAGTCTAGATACTTCTGGTCGAGTGTATAGAATAAAACATCACGTTTGTTTTCACATGTAATGTTTTAGTGACTTTACAACATTTTAGGCGTCTTATTATGCAATATTTACAAATACATTGTTTTAAAGATTACGTCTTTAACATCTCAACACAACAAGACTTAACTGCTAATTATAGATGTTTTTGTTTACAGTAAAACATTTATTCAACCAAAATTACAAATACCAAAAACAACGGTGAATTAATTCTTGTAAATTTCATTAAATCTTGAAGTATTCTTAGATCCAAAGTAAGAGTACAAAAAATAAAACATGTAAAATATTTGTGACTTGTATTAGTTTTACAATTTGTTTTAAATCAAGCATCACGTAATGTTTTGTGATAAAAACAAAGACAGAACATGATGTTAAACATTCTTCTTCATTATAGCCGAATCACAAAGAACATATTAGTTGTACATCCGCAAGGGCTACGAAAATGTTCTATTTGAAGCGTAAATAAAACCAACATTGAGAGTAACAAATAGTTATCACTGTATTTTACGCCTTGTAAGACTCGTCGTAGTTTTGGAAAGGTAATTCTAAGAAAAAATATTTTGACCCTGCAACCAACACCTTGATGCAACCTTGATTTTTTCAACCTACTGAGTAAACGCAGCCAAATACATCATATTCTTTAGAGTATATCGACAATATTAGTCAAAAAATGAATGTTTTATTCCATTGAAAATACTTGTAACTGGTAATTACTGAGATTACGATCTGTATAAGAGGCTGTTTTTAGTAGAGCCTAAGTTAACCTCTTGCCCTAACCCATCACTTTTGTCTTGGAAGATACATGGGGATTTTACAAGAAAATAGTGCGTCTTACAATGTGTGAAATACGGTATATTTCTTGATTTTGAAGTTCATACGTCATGCTGTGTTGTAGCCGACAGAGTACCTGATTTTTCTTGTGACGTAAGGCGTCTCTTATGTGACATCATTTTAGTGTCTACAGACTGACTGATAAACAACACACCAGTGTATTGTGATGCAAATAGTTAAAACAGGTGACTCTTTCAGGTGTCCTTCGGATCTATTTCGGGGAAATTAAAAAAATTTAGTAATCAATGAATTTCTCTTTTTTAAAATTATGACCAAATCATGTTAGCTAGAGGTCACTCAAAAGTTGTATTTATGTATAGAATAAAAGTCTAAATTGCTAAAATATTTTGTTATTTACGATTACAACTACGAATTTTTAATTTAATAAAAGTGGAAAAAAATCTCCATTATCTAGAGAAATTAGTCGATAAAGTAAAGGTCTGTCAGTAAAATGTACTTTGCAAGTTTCCAGTTTATTTACCAATAGGATTTATACGTCATTCTTTCATGTTGTTACCCGATTTCTCAAAGGCTACAGATTCTTTGGATGATATAACAAACATTTTTCTTGTGTTGGACACGAACACTGTTAGGCGACATTTATTTTGTGATTATTCGTTCGTGTTGTCGAAGGATTTGTTTGTTTTTGAATTTTTCGTAAAGGTATGCGAGGGCTGTTTGCGCTAGCCGTCCCTAATTTAGCAATGTAAGACGAGATGGAAGGCAACTAGTCGTCAACACCGACCGTCAACTCTTGGGCTACTCTTTTACAAACGAATAGTGGGATTGACCGTAACATTATAACACTCCCACGGCTAAAAATACGAGCGTGTTTGATGCAACGGGGATGCGAACCTGCGACCCTCAGATTACGAGTTGCACGCTCTAACACGCTTGGCCATGCTGGGCCTGTTATCGAAGGAAGCAAAATGATTGACATTGAAAGTACAGATCCACAATTTGATGGATGTGCAATATTCAAAGATTAGGTGTGATATACCTCAATCAGTCGGATAACCTTAAACCTTATCATTGATAAATGGGAAATGAATCAATTATCCTCATCATCGTAAATGTTTAATACTAACTGGATATTTTTCTGTGTACGTTTTCTTAGTTCCTTTTTTTTCATTATTTATTGTACGTTTGGTTACTTTGTCCTTACTGAAAATAAATGTAGTTAACAACTTTGTTCATTAGGAGCTATTTCTTTGCAAGCTAAAAATTAAGAGATACTACTATCTTTTTATAATATATAATATTCTCTCAGAAATTAAGGATTAAGGAATCATATATTTTATGTCTCAAAACTTGCATATTGTGGTATTTCTCCATTTTTGTTAAAGAAAAAACTTTAAAACGTTATTGCTGTTGTATAAATAATTTTAAATCAATAAGTGCTTGTAGATCTTGTGATCACACAACAGTTTATCATAGTTTATAACTTGTGGTTAGCGAATGAGTGTTTAGTTCGTTGTATACCTCTATTTGTATGTGTTAAAAATGCTCTAATTAGATAAAGCTTGTCTAGAAGAGTTCAGTAATCCAGTCAATGTGACACTTGCTAAACGTGAACAAAGTTATTAGCGTTATCGTAGTAGTTCGTGAAAATAATTAAAAACCAAGAGATCACAACTAATTCTGCTGGAAAAGAAATCTAATTGTTTTTAAAAATCTCTGAGTACTCCGAATATTTATGTCTTGTAGCAGTTTGCTAACCCTTGAGTTTGAAGAGCAACGATCAGATTATCTTTTTGAAAATAAAACGAAAAAAGAAATTTTACTGGAACTTCTCAATGTTCACAAACTATGATACGACTTTTTCGGAAATATGTCTCAAGCTTCAATCCATTAGCGAAAAGTTATATTTTCACTCGAGTATGTGATATCTCAATTACCAGAAAAAAAAACCTAAGTTCAGACAGCTGAGAGAATAACTTAACCAAAAAAAAATGTTTCAGATGTTTTTATTCGTTCAGACAAGTATATTCCATCTTTATTCTAGGACTAACTTTCATAAAAAAAATTACGTTTTCAGACAAGTATATTCCATCTTTATTCTAGGACTAACTTTCATAAAAAAATTACGTTTTTAATACTTCTTGTGTAGCTTTGAATCAGATCGACTTAGAACAGTAAAACGTTTACTGCTTACGTTCTTTGGCAAATCACTTTTTTCATACAATGCATAAGACTAACTACCCAGTATCTAAAGCAGACCTTTGGTATCAGTATAACACAACACACATCTCTGTAACTGACATATGATACACTCTGGTATAAACATGAAATTATAAGTAGATTAATTCAACTAAAATTGAGGTCTATTTGTTGTTTAGCACAAAGTTACACTATGAGTTATATATGCTGTGATTACTAGGGGTTCGTAACCCCGTTTTTACTATTATAATCCTTCATATTTAACTCTCTGAGTGAACAAAATCAAACAACAAAACGTGTAACTTCACATCTGTTATACAGCATCTGGGTGCGAGAGTTTTAAACGTGTTGATTGTTTTTCTCTGATAGGTGTGTATGGATCTTTCTTGGAAATAATGGTTTACATGTAGAAAAAAGTAAATTAATGAACATTATGACGTAAGAGCAAAGAGATATTGGATTTGAATGGCCGTAATTTTAGTACTCTCACTATTTCTAGAATTTGTCAGTTTTTCAGTTTTAAGAAATAAGGTATTCCTAGCACCAGCTTGGGAGACTGCGAGTAAACAGCTCTGCGTGACGGTCTTCTATTGAGCTGACAAGCATATATTTCTTATATTTCTAATTTTTTTTATGTATCTAAGCTTGATTTCAAATTTGATCTTCCCTTAGTGCTTACTATGAATCTTGTTAGTTATCTTCAATTTGTCTTCTTCCATTCATTGTGAAAAATTTGAATAAAACGTATACTTCCATTCGAATTCTGCATGTGTCCATTTATTTATACGGAGCAAGGCAACATACACTTATCCAACATGTCAAATGTGTATTATTCATAACCAAGAAGAAACTAGTGCTTAACCTTTGTATTAAAAATAAATTTCTTAACAGTCTAAGTTTTGATTATGTCAGAATAACAACGTTGTCTTTTTCTGATTGTTAAACAGATGGACTTTCAGATTTACTTCTGAAGGAGGAAAATACCTTCAAAACCGTACTAAAATGATCAAATGATTAAACGTGATTATAGAATAAGTCAAATGGGTTTTTACTATTTTCTAACAATTTTTGAATTAAGTATGTAAAAATGATTCCAATACACTTTAAAAAATTGGATTTGAATACTTTTGATGAAGTATATATTAATTTGCTTTATACTTTATCAGAATAATGAATGTTTTTTAAAAAAATCATAGAAATGACTTAAAATAGAAAAAAATGTTCTTGTTTCTTACTCTGATAAATGAATCAGTTATTATTTAAAAACTACTGACATTGGACAGAAATATTCTGTACTATTATTTATCTTCTTGACTTTTGCAGTCAGTAGTGTTCGAATATTTTTATATATATAATAAATGGAAAATAATCTGAAGAAGCTACCCTGTAAAAGTTATTTCAAATAATCAGGATAATTAAACCTGAAAGTAAAGCGCTCATAAAGTAAAGCGTAATTATTTGCTATTTCCTGGGTGCTATCAAAATTCACATACATGGTTTAAAATAAGAATTTTCTGCTGTTTGGACCGAGATGCTTTAGTGAACCTCGATGAGGACATAATGTTTGATATACTGAATATTCCTAATGAGTTTAAGTTTAAAACAGATGCCCAATTTTAAGGTATAAAGAAAGAAACGATGACTTTAAACAAAACTATAATTACCTCGCAGTTAATTATAAAAAAATGCATGGATCATGTTTGAGTTGCTGACCTGACTTTTAATTTCGTCAACAGCTGTTGATTTTTACATTATCTTATAGAAAAATACAACATGTAAGAAGTACTTTACAAATCAGGTTCTTTGGAAACATTCTTAGTCGTTTTCATTTAACATTTTTATGCTCCAAATGTATTAAATGTTTTGGATATGTTCAAAACAATTTGATAACGATGCCTTCGTGCACTTTATTTATTGTTACAGTAACAACTTAACCACACGCATGATAGTAAAATGAATATCTATTTTTTCATCAGTGATTGTTTATCTCATCAGTAATTATCATAGGTACAGAGAAACATGATACTGGAATACGGATTAGAGAAATAAATTAAAATATACTTTAATTCCATTATGAACATAAATCTGAATAATAGTAATGCTGTTCTATTTAATGAAATACATAGCTAGAATATGGTGCTCTCGGTTAATAATGATAACCTTTGGATTATATTCCTAGAGATTATACGAGACCTGTTCAAAAAATACGCGGACTGTTTGAATTGCGCGGGTCCAGTTGGTTCCAGGGGAATCCACTTGGTGTCACTAGGCTTGCACAGATCAGCTGATTACGACGCCATTTCCCGATTGCAGATATCTTCATTTGTGTATAAGCTACGCAGTTTTAACTGAAGTGCGATTTTTTCATTTGGCGGATTTCAGAATAAATGACCTGAAGGAGCAACGACTTGCTGTGAAATTTTGTGATAAACTTGGAAAATCTGCGACTGAAACTTTTGCTATGCTTAACACGGCTTACGGTGATGTTGCTATGAAGGGTACGGCATGTTTCAAGTGACATGAACGTTTTAAGGATGGTCGACAGTCCATTGAAGATGATGAGCGTCCTGGACGTCCTTCCACGTCAACTGACGACCCACACTTCGACAAAATCAACACCCTGGTGCGGGCAAATCGACGTCTGACTGTCAGGGAGCTTGCTGAAGAGTGTGGGATATCAGTTGGATCTTGTTACGAGATTTTGACCGAAAAATTGAAGATGCACCGCGTTGCTGCGAAATTTGTGCCTCAGAACTCGGGAGGTTTTGGCCAAACTCGATCACTGTTCTTCCCCACTCCCACTACTCACCTGACCTTGCTCCTTGCGATTTTTTCTTGTTCCCCAAGCTCAAAAGACCCTTGAAAGGATGAAGATTTGAGACGATCCTCGAGATTAAGGCAAATGCGACGAAGGAGCTGAAGGACATTACAAAAGAAGTGTACCAGGACTGTTTTAACAATTGAAAAACCGTTGGGATAAGTGTGTGCGTTGGGGAGGAGAGTACTTTGAAGGGGTCCGAGACCTGTAACTAAATAAAGTGCATTTTGTTTTATGACGTCAGTCCGCGTATTTTTTGAACAGCCCTCGTATGGCTGTTGCTTCTGGTATACTTGGCACAATGTTATCATTGATAATGTACTGCATGTGTGAACACCATGATGCATAGTGATTAACATAGCGTATGTTATGTATATGCTTATAAAACATATATCTGGTAGTGTAGTTTTATACTTTAGCTGTACGGAGAGTCTGCAAAATTGGATTGGGGGATTAAAGAACTATACTGGAATGTTGCATGGACTATGTAACCGTGCGAGTTATATCTATTTCTGGACATACATTGCAGTGCTGTGAAAAAGTGTTAAAACAAAGTAAAAAAATACACATCAGGGTACTTTCAAAGATTGTTTGTTTGTTTGTTTTTGGAATTTCACACAAAGCTACTCGAGGGCTATCTGTGCTAGCCGTCCCTAATTTAGCAGTGTAAGACTAGAGGGAAGGCAACTAGTCATCACCACCCACCGCCAACTCTAGGGCTACTCTTTTACCAGCGAATAGTGAGATTGACTGTCACGTTATTACGCCCCCACGGCTGGGAAAGCAAGCATGTTTGGCGCGACCCTCGGATCGCGAGTCGCGCGCCTTACGCGCTTGGCCATGCCGGGCCTACTTTTAAAGAGCAATGGAAGGTAAATCACTGATGAAATTTAAAAATTTTATTAATCATCGTAATTATTACAACAGAAACTCAGAGTAAGTGCTTGAGTTTAGCAAACACTTAATAATTGTGCATTTCCCTTTACTTTAATAATAAATGTAGACAGTCTTTCAGACATTTTTGCAACATATTTAATGAAAGTGTCTTTTGATATTTTATTCCAAATGTTTCTAATATACTCCCGTAAAGTTTCATTGGAAGTAACTTTTGATTTGTGAAGTTTTTGATCTATCAACTCTGAGATATGTTCAGCTTGGTTGAGATCAGGGCTCTGTAGGGATCATTGCATCATTTGAACAGCTACAGCAGCGTCTTTTATAGCTAAGTAATTTCCGCATAGGTTAGATGAGTGTATAGTGTCGTTATCTTCTGGGTTGTAAAACATTTTACCAACAATATAGAAACCACTGGATGTATCATGATGGATCAGTATTCGATGGTACTTGTGCTTGTCCATTATTCCATCTATTTTGCAAGTATCTCCTGTCTCCTCATCAGAAAAATACTCCCAAGCTATCACACTACCTCTGCACTCTTCATGTAGGCGTTTTATATTGAGGTAAGTATCTTTCACAGTTCGTCCGCCGCTTTAAACCAAATATTTCAAACTTGGACTCATCCGTTTACAACACCCTTTACCAATCATGAACAGTCGGGTTTTTGTTCTTTTAAACACATGTTTAGTTTCTAGACAATATTTGGAGATCAAAGAAAATGTTTTATTTTTTAAACTGCTAAACGTCCAAATATTCCATCATCATTGAGTCTTCTTGATGCTGTAGGTGTGGACACTTCTGTTATTTGGTACAAGGTTGTTTATCTTATGCTTGAGATCACTAGAAGTCTTCCTTCTGTCTCAAAAGCTGCATGAACAAATATACTTAATATCAGTTTTATCGTGTTTAGGTGTTTTATCTCTTCCTTTCCTATTTTCAAATTTACCTGTTTTGGTATCACAATCTAGGGGGTGATTCACGGTGTTGAAGAGTCCAACCAACATCACGTAAATATTTTATGCAAACTTTCCGCTCTACTGACAATTTTCTACGCTTCTTGGGTCGGGTAGTGGCAACAAAACTAATTATGTATATGTCCTGCTAAACAGTGTTTTTATCAAGGTTTATTTGTGTAGTGTTGTTCAATTAATTTATTTAGTGTGTACTGCTAGTTCCTTTTTAGTTTCTTCCTATAAAGATAAGACAATCTAGGGGTAACACGGCAGTTATTTAAGATCCTAAATGTGATAGGCATGTTCATTTAAGCAGAGCCCTTATGATATGCCTTTGATACAAGTATATGAGAATTCTAACTCTAGCTCATTTAGTTGCCAACAGGAATCAGTAAAGTACTTCTATGTTGTTGAAATTTACGTTATATAATGGCATAGAAGTATTAGCCTCACTTACGTATTACAATTTCGAATAGAGATGAATGATAATTTAAACTTAGAAGTTAAATAAATGTCGAAATGTATCCAATTTATGACATTTGCCAACAAGATTGATGCACAGAGTTTTTTCTAATACAAATACATTTAAATATTCATATGATAGCATAATTTACAATACTGGTTATTAAAAATAATGATCTATGGACAAAAATCTCATAAATTTACAAACAACATTGAGTCTTATAAGTGGTCTGGAACTACCTTGATATCTTATCGAAGGTTTATGATGAACGAATTAATTTCATGTTGATGTGGATACAACTCACTTAACAAAGAGTAAGCTAGCTTCATATACCTCTTTTTCACTAACCATACCCTGATTTTCTTTGCTGATTAAGGTACGTAATGGTTTCTTAAAAATACTAAAGTTCGATGTGAATCCGCTGAAGTTATACGCTTTGCAATGCTCGAAATTTATGAACGTTTCTGATCGAATATCTGAAGTTCTCAATTAATAAACGTTAATCACTGCTATAGCTTTCGAAGTTTAGGGTATATCAATTGTAGCAAATCGATAATATATGCTGTTTATTGGCGCGTGTGTTAGCTATATTTGTAGCCGTGAGAAGAGTTTCTAGAATTTTCAGCCAGTTCAACAATACTGAGGATACACTAGTGTTGTTTACGTACACACATATGTTGTTGATTCTTACACTCGAGTATTTTTAGCGAATAGTCGGGAATTTCACAATACAGATTTAAAAGTATAAGTTTTGTATATTTATAAATAAAAAAATTAACTTAAACAAAACATCGATTTTAAATTAGAAAATTAAAAAAATTGACATGAGTAACATTTTAACTCAAATATTATATATATATAATATGCTTTTTAGTTCATTTTTCTCATTGGTTTATTAGTCTCTAGCTCTAAAACTTTTGTACTTTTAAGTAGTTTGCTTTTTTATATATTTCTAGTTGCTCATGGGAGAATGATTCAAGAAAATCTTGATAATCAAACATGATCAAATCTTGTTGGCACTGATAAATATTAACTGAAATATGATTTGAATTTAGATTTAATTTTGTTTCTGGTTCATATCCTGACGAAGCTCCAGTTTATTACGCAATGTATTAAAGTTTTAAGTAGTGTGAAATGAGTTACATGATAATTTTGACTCAGAAGTTAAATAAATGCCGATATGTATCCAACTTCTGATATGTATCAACAAGATTAATGTACACAGATTTTCTAACATAAATGCATTTTAATATACAAATAACAATACAATTTACAATAACGATTTTTACAAATAATGATCTATATACAAAAAATTTACAAAATTACAAACAATATTGAGTCTTCTGTATGGTCTGGAACTCCCTTGATTTCTTATTGAGGGTTCACGATGAGCGAATTAATTTGGAGGTGATGTAGAGACATCCATTAAACAGGAAGCTAGCTAGCCCAGTATTTTTCTGGGCTTTGCCTCTTAGTGATATAGAGGTATCAAGTTGTACGTGGTGCTTTTTACCAGCCTTTAGTCTTGTGTGTGTTTTCTTATAGAAAAGCTACATCGGATTATCTGCTGAGTCTATCGAGGGGAATCTAACCCTTGATTTTAGCGTTGTAAATCCATAGACTTAGACAATGAGTAGACAGCTGTGTGCAAATACCCTTTAGGTGGCATTTTGGTTAAAGTTTTATTCATAGCAAGGTGACACGAAATTTAAAATTTTATATTCACAAAGGCATTAGATTATTTTGAGCATCTTTGAAAGCAGCTTGTGTTTGCTTGCTGGTACAGTCAACTGCCTCTGGTCTGTCGCAGATTGTCCCCGCCATCCTAGTGGCACAGCGGCGTGTTTGCGGACTTACAACGCTATAAACTAGATTTCAATACTCATGATGAGTAGAGCACAGATAACCCATTGTATAGCTTTGCGCTTAAATTCAAACAAACCGTTGCAGACCAATTCAGTCATTAACGCAGAAAATCACGAAGCAACGACAAAGCTATATGATTATATATATATATATGTATATAAACCTGTGACATTAAGGTCTACTGCATTCTTTGACTGGCAGTACCCTTTGCTTTGAACTGCAGTTTCGCTTATTGAAGGCTCATCAGCACAACTTGTGTCAGCAGAACACCAGCCCACAGCAAAGGGTACGGCCAGTCAAAGAATGCAGTTGGTCTCTACGTCACAGATTTTCTTTTCAGTTCCACCTTTAATAGAAAACAAACAAACTTTTAATATATACAATAATTATGCTGTATAATACCAAATAACGAATTATACGAAGACGTGATAACATTATTTACATATCTAAATACATTTAAGTTGTTATAAAGAGAAATAAAACGGACCTAAAAATAACTATAAAGCTATGTGATTAGATGAATCGTGAACTACTATTTGACAAATCATAATCTGATTTTATTATCGCAAGTTAAACGGATATACGATGGACGACACGGACATTTTTGGGGGTTTGTAGTTTCAAACCCACGACAGGCAGTAATATTCAATATTTCGCTTTATTCGCGTTCCCAGCGGACAAGTTTCTGAAATTACAACTTTAAAAGCTTTTAGTTTTCAAGCGGTAGATACAAAAGATAGCCCACCGTGGCTTTACTCAAACACAAGCGAATCTCTTTTTTATGTACACAGCTTGCGAAATATCTTCGTTAGGAAATGAAATAAAAGCAAGCTGACCGACAGTTTAGGATTTGAACATTTACTCCGTAAACAGTGGTTTAATGACAAGTCTGAGGGCTTATAACACTAAAAATTTAGTCCCAATACTCGCAATAGGCAGCAGCACAGACAATCTATTCTGTAGCTTTACGCTTAATAACAAACAAATCAAACTGTAAACTACGTACATTGTTTAATATCGTGAACCAATGAAGAAAATAATGTTAGTTAATTACACAATTCCATCAGCTCCCCAGACTCATACCGATGGAAAACCTCTCAGTGGTATAGTGGTATGTCTGTAGACTCATACTGCTGGAAAATCTCTCAGTGGTATAGTGGTATGTCTGTAGACTCATACTGCTGGAAAATCTCTCAGTGGTATAGTGGTATATCTGTAGACTCATACTGCTGGAAAGCCTCTTAGTGGTATAGTGGTATGTCTGTAGACTCATACCGCTGGAAAGCCTTTTAGTGACATAGTGTTATGTCTGTAGACTCATACCGCTGGAAAGCTTTTTAGTGGCATAGTGGTATGTATGTAGAAACATATATGTTACATTTATTTATATGTGTGTTACATTTCTTTATATGAAAACAATCACACAAGTGATAACAGTTAATGCCACTGGTGGAACAATGGCAAGTGACGGATTTACAACGCTGAAATCTGAGGTTTTATTTTCTCTTGTGGACACAGCAGATAGCCCAATGTGGCTTTACTTTAAAACTAATTAATAATTAAAATAATGGTTAACATAACCAAAAAAGTAAATAAGAATCAAACAAGCAGCAAAGTACTATATGAATTATATCAGAAAAAATGAAATTTTGTCCTAGGTTTGAACTATTATTGCCACCAAAATATCTGGCTGGAAGTGTCACTGATTTTTCCAGACTGTTTTATCATCTGGTGAGAGTAAGATTCAAATTTCAGAGTTTTTAGATTAATTTTATCAGATTCTTAAAACTTAAACTAAAAACTCCGATGATTAAAAATAGATTTATCTTATAACTGCCTCTTTCGTAATACAGTCTGAGACAAATCTTTAGTATCTACACCAAATACAAAAGGATATTTGAATATTGTTGGATCTTTTCATACTTTTATAAATAAGAAAATAAAGTAGATTTTCATAATCATTTTTCGATTTCATTTCGTGTGTTTGAGATTTTTTAAGTAGATGTAATAAAGTAAAAACTTTAACTGATCATTTTAATTATGTTTTGCAATACATAATTTAATTTGACTTTCACTAACCCATTTCTTTTCTATGCGTATCTAACATTAACAAATTAATAATGCTTTATATTTTTGAATATGTGTCTATAGGGGCTTAAATGCCAGTTTTGTTAACTTGACTTTAATCAGAATATATTGTGCGTTCAAACAGTTAATACATAAAATTTTTAACAAGATCGTGCATTATGAATGTACATGACGATCTAAAGTTTTTAACTTGAAGTGTGCAGTCATAGCAACTCGTCCATTTCTTTTTTAAAATACAAAAGAAATAAACATAACCTTGTATTATGTCCACTAGATGTCTTCAATGTCATCGCAAACCATGTAATAAGAGAGAAAAAAATACCATCTGTTAATTTGAAAAGCAAATCTATTTTCTTTGTAGAAAGAAATTGGATAATTTTTATGTGTGTGGCCAAGACTAACTGAACTACTTTTTGTGTACTGATATCAAACATTCTAGTCTTATTACAGTGATACTGTTTTTACAGATAAGTGAGATCTCTACATATTCTTAATGAACAACCAGAACAAATAAAACGCTAATGATATAGGTAGGAAGGTAGAGTTGGCAACTTTGTCCCAAAATGCTAAAAAATGACATTAATCAAAATAGCTACATGTGTGATGTGAATTAGGTGTCAAAATTTTAAATCTGATTCAGCATTTGAAACAAAAGTAATAAATGTATATGCTGACTGTGCACGGAAAACATAGAAAAGTAATAACGACATTAAAATTGTTTATTAACTATTTATATCAAAATGAAACAGAGTTCACACTTATAAATCTTTTGCTAGTTTTTCATGATTCTCATGCGTGTCTTATTCAGAGTAACTCAACGTTGAATCTGTTTATTTACACAAATTTTCTGCTATTTCACAGTTTTCCGGTTTTTGCATACGTTCACTGGCATGAATATGTATGAATGTAAATTCCAGTAAAAAGTACATAAAACATGAGTACTTTTTTATTCTGCGCTATCAATCTATTTGTTGAGCGTTTTTCAACTTTTCAAGGATTAGGTGATTAAGGCGCTCGACTGGTAATCTGAGAGTCGCGTTTTTGAATCTCCGTCAAATTAAACAAGATCACCCTTTCAGCAATGGGGGCGTTATAATATGACAATCAATCCCACTATTCGTCGGTAAAATAGTAGCCTAAGAAATGGCAGTGGGTGATGGTGACTAGCTGGCTTCCCTCTAGTCTTGCACTGCAAAGTTAGAGACGGCTAGCGCAGATAGCCCTAATGTAGCTTTACGCAAAATTAATAAAAACAAACAATATATACAGCTTGAAGAAACTATCCCTTTAACTACAGCGTTATTTTACAATAATGAATTTTAAATAAACGATGAATTACTTTTCTCTGAAAAAAAAAACAGTTATAACTGCAACATATTGTAATACTTGATTTTATGGTTTAATTTAATATTGTTGTTTTCAGCGCAAAACTACACAATGGACTGTTCTTAACCGGAAAGTTAATACCAGATTTTAGTGTTGTTAGTTCTCACGCTGAGACTTCATGGAAATTAATCCAATGTAGTAACTCATCTTGTAGGGAAGGTAAGCAACTTAATTGGTCAAGAGTTATAATCTATCGCCATAACACAACTTTGTTACGATCGTGATATATTTGCACTTCCCTTTACCATATCATTTACATCAGTTCCATTTAGGTTATACTTATTTCTATCAGAAAGCGACTCATAACACTATGTAACAATTTTTTTCCTTTTTCTTGTTCCTGGGCAGAAAGTGTTATTTTCCAATTGCTTATGCCTAACGTAAATGGAAAAATACTTATTTTTCTCTTTAAACTTTGTTTTTGTGACTAGGGAGCGTACAACGGTGGCTCAGCGGTATGTCTGCGGACTTACACGCTAAAATCCGGGTTTCGATACCCGATGTGGGCAGAGCACAAGTAGCTCATTGTGTATCTTTGTGCTTAATTCTAAACAACAAGTCATCGAATTTACAACGTTGATATCAAGGGTTCAAATACCTTCGGTAAACACAGCCGATAACCCGATGAGGTTTTAGTATAAGAAAACACACACACACACTCTCTTTGTCTATTCGCTCTTCCCTCTCTCTGTCATTAATCCAACTAGGAAAATGACAGAAAATAGTTTATTTGCTTTTTAAATTTTGCGCAAAGCTACACGAGGGCTATCTGTGCTAGCCGTCCCTAATTTAGCAGTGTAAGACTAGAGGGAAGGCAACTAGTCATCACCACCCACCGCCAACTGTCGGGCTACTCCTTTACCAACGAATAGTGGGATTGACCGTCACATTTTAACGCTCCCACGGCTGAAAGGGCAAGCATGTTTGGCGCGACTGGAATGCAAACACGCGACCCTCAGATTACGAGTCGCACGCCTTAACACGCTTGGCCATGCCGGGCGTAGGAACTAGTACCCACAGGAACGTTTGTGTTTAAGTGCAAAGGAAAAGCAATAGGTTAACCCGCTATGATCATTGAGATCATATAATCCAAATTTGTAATGTTATAAAAAATGAAGTTTACAGATAAGTCACGGGGCTGTTATCCAAAGGATGCATATTCATGAATGTATTCCTATTGAAAGAAAATGTACAAAATCTTCAGCAAAGTTTGAGTTACTTCGTTCGTTAACAACTTAACAATAATCAACTGATGATAGCATCTCTCTTAGACTTTGCATCTGTTTTGTTTGTTTATCAAATGATTGCAGAAAAACATTGTATTTTAATCCTCATATTGTAGACTTGTGTTCATATACAACCCATACCATTGGGGTCCATAAATTGTATTGTATTGAGTATTCTTATGTTTTAAGACTGTTACAACACTCTTTGTGAAAATAATAAAAATATAATTGTGTGAAAAGATTCATTTGTAATATAAAATATGTATCAAAAACCTAACAATAAATAGCGTATATAACTGCAATATTGACATTATTTTTATTTAAATTTTCATGTGTGATTAGTCCTAGAAAGTTATGGATCCTTAAGCTATTTGGTTAGAAATAGTTTAGAAAAATATGCTTAGTACCAATAAAGTCAAGAGTAATTATAGAGTTAACACATTTTAAAACCTACTTCTACGATACATAAAACTTCGGGGGCCTGGCATGGCCTAGCGCGTTAAGGAGTGCGCTTCGTAATCTGAGGGTCGCGGGTTCGGGCCCGAGTCGCGCCAAACATGCTCACCCTCCCAGCCGTGGGGGCGTTATAATGTTACTGCCAATCCCACTATTCGTTGGCAAAAAGAGTAGCCCAAGAGTTGGCGGTGGGTGGTGATGACTAGCTGCCTTACCTCTAGTCTTACACTACTAAATTAGGGACGGCTAGCACAGATAGCCCGCAAGTAGCTTTGTGCGAAATTCCAAAAACTATCTAACATGAAACTTTGTTGAAACTATTTTTCTCGATTGTGAAAGTAACAGGAAATTCGTATTTCATTATCACAGTGGTCTTACCAGTATCTTTTAAATTTTGATTAATGATAAAGTTATCATGTTTTAAGAAAAATCATGAGATAGTTTTTGCTTATAAACAGTAATATTTATTGAAAATATTGACGGTTTTTCTATGTTTTGAAATATTATGTAATAATTATGTGCTATATACACTGTTTTATATCAGAACATTTAAAGCACTTCTTTTATTTATTTAAATCATCCTTTTTTCGTCCGAAAACCACGTAACACGTATGAAACTTTTATAACTCGTATACAAAATTGTCTTCATACAAGCCATATTTACTTTTCTTGAGCTGTACTCATACAAACGTATAAAAAATAAGATCCTTCAGAATGTCCACATTTCTTTATGTATGATATGACAAAAGATCGAACATGGGTAACAGCTACATAAGCAAAATGAACACGCAAGCAAACGTCACTTTTAGTATATTTGGCAAAAAATACGTGCCATACTAAAAAGGGTTTAAAACATTAATTTAAATATTGATTAAATTAAACATATACAAATATCGTATTTCAAAACACTTGAAATCCACCATTTCATATTAACTTTAGGCTAATTACTAGAAAAATATAGTCATTTTTAACATAGTTAATCCTTTAACGAAACCGAAAAGTGAGGTGTCAAATATCTGAGGAGAGCCAAACGTTGCTATTAATGCTTGAATTTTTAACATATTGCTTTTCATGTTTCTTGATATTTTAATACTTGTTTTATCTTACAACTATAAATCAAAACCAAAAATTACTAACATACTCAGTTTTGAAATAAATTTACCACAAAGTAAAAGAAAATGGTACAAAGTACGTGCTTACATTATAAAACATTGACCATCTTAGGGCCTTAACCTTGCTTTCATTTGCTTGATGATTAATATGGAATAAAGAGAGCATTGAAAACTACTTTTCAGTTGAATACATAATAATGTAAATGTGTGCCAAACTAAGTTTCTTCAACAGTAGGTGTCTGTGATTTGCTGGCGATGACTTCGACAATAAGCGAACAAAAAGCATTCTGTTTGTTTTTAAAATAATTTATATACATATATAAATATTAATTTGAAGTAATCTGGGTCCTTATGTCACTCAGGATTATTTCTCAGAGAGCCTACTATGCAAAATACTTCCGGGAGGGCTTCCGATACACTCTCTCTCTCTTCAGCAATGCTGTGGCTTCTGGATAATGTATCACATAGTAGCTTACTCTCAGCATTTACCAGTTGCCCTTACCAGAAATAGGTACCATTTTTTTGATCAATTTCACAATTATTCTGCTGAGCAGTTCTTCCACGAGAGGTGTCTCCTCCAATGACACCTTGGCTTCTTTTTTCCTAGGTATTGTCAATTGATCTGAGGACTTCTGGTTAATAGAAGTTACTGATGTTTCTATATGGAATCTTCTTTATCCCGAGATGCCCTTCCACAATTGATTTATAAGCCAAATCCATTATTTAAGTCCGATATTTTGTTGATACTGTGATCTGTTGACAGGTTCATTATATCTCTCCATTATATTCCTCAATTATATAAGTATTTTTCTCCTCAGTCTTGTGCTTGACTTTCTTTTGGAGACTGCCTCAAAGTTTTTGTAGTGCTTCCTTCAGTTCCTACAAACCTACATTCGGGATGTTGCTTTTTAACACTCATAAGAGCTTGATGTTTTGTTTGCTCTTCTTTACTTGACCTTTGTTGGTGACTGTAGATGATTTATAAATCTTCTTTCTTTCTAATTCCTCCAAATTTATGTTATTTGGTATGTTTTTAATCATCAAGTCGTATATTAGTCCCTTCATACACATAGCCTCAAGGTCTCCTACATACTATGGAGTGTTCATTTTTATTTTTGATATGGATAACTTTCTTTCGGTCCCATTAATTAGCACACACAGGTTTACCTTGCCTATCATCTGATCATTCGATACACAAGTAGACTGGTTCTCGCTGCTTGAACTACTACACCTAGTGTCTCACAGAACCTTCTTTTACCTATCCTCGACAATGCTTTCACAAGTTGAAATGTTGTGATTTGCTAGCATCTTTCTATATTTATAATACTCCCTGATTACTACTAGCACTATCGATAGTTTGCTGATGTCATTCGACAGCTAGTTGTGCACTGATTAATCATAGAATTAGAACTCCTTTCTTATGGTGAATTTAAAGTATTATCTCGATTCTGTTACTTCTGGCAAACAGCATCCATGGTGACAGTTACTCTTTCCTTGTTCCCACTGTCTTTATAAGTTGCTCCAACTGCTCAATGTTGACATTTTTTCTGGGCTTGCACTCCTTACTTGGCTGTGTTTATAAAACTATGCTCACCAGATAAAATTAACGATGAATTAGACAAAATAAAACAATACTTCATCAACATCAATAAGTTTCCTCCACAAGCCGTAGAAAACATTATACGCACACACCTAGACAGAAAGCAAAATCAACCAACAAAAATAGATATATTTCACGAATCAAAAAATCACGAAACCATATACTGCTGCATACCATATATTCCTGACATCAGCAGACAAATAACCAACATTTGGCAAAGACTAGTAACAAAATATGACATTCCAGTTAATACCAAATTTATTCAAAAACTAGGCACAAACTGAGGTTTATACTATGTAAAAACTACACTGACAAACACCACACCAATATTAGTTATAAAATACAACGTGATAACTGCCACGACTTATATTGGAGAAACAAGTAGAAAAATGTAAACCGGATTCAAAGAACATAAAAAAGTCACCTTCACACGTTTTCGAACACTGCAAGTCAAATGGACACAACATAATTATAGAAAACACTCAAATACTAAACAAATAAACAAACATAAACAAACGCAAAATTAAAGAAGCCTTATTTATACAACAACTTAAACCCAAAATAAACCATTATAAGGAAATGCCTCTATACATATATTAATATAATAAAATAAATAAATTATATATTCAAACATCTAACGCCGCCCTCTACATTCTGACGCTCAGTTACACAACCCCTTCCAAACATGTGGTCAGCTTCCGGTCAGTTACCTCTTTCTTTGTGAACCTGACGATGACCAAAGAAGGTCGAAACGTTGTTCGCTCTTCTATGTAAAATATTTTCTCAACCCAAACAAAGGTTGAAACTCTTCTTCCTCTGGTCTATTAACCTTCTGTCATCCTTGGACACTTTTGCTTCTGCACTAGGATTACTGGTTTCAAATTTAACTGGATATTTTTGCACTTGCCAGTTTCAGACTATCCACGAGCTTCATCTTGATGATCTTCTTTATATCTTTTGGTGCCCTTTTCTTTAAAAACAGTGGCATATCAGTTGAACATAACTAGGAACTGTTGACATACTAATAGAACTGCCAGTCCCTCAAAACAACTGTCACATCTGCGTATGTCTATACATTTTGTGAAATATTGCAGTCGACGTGCTGCAAACTGAAATACAACTTATTCAGTGTCAGATTTCATGTATCTGAGTTACTGGTCAAAATCGTCCTCTTTATGTTTATATCGTTTCAGTGAATCCACTTAACTTGTCATAATCCTAGACATCTTCCGACATCATGCTTACATGTACTTGTAAGCCTTTCTCTTTGAGAAGTAGAGTGAGACAAGTTGCCTTGTCGTCTTTGTCCTAATTATAACTTTGGGGGAATCGTTAATATTTCCCAAAGAAAGCACTCATGTCACCTTTCATTAATCAGAGTTGGGCGGCTTGTTTCGGCTGTTTTTGACTTAATTTTTTGGGTTCTTCTTTCTTTGTTTGAGTAAGCTTTGCAATCTCAATTTGTGCTCTTGTTCTCACCATTTCTAACCTTCAACTCTTCCTTTTTCTTCTTTCTAAATTTGTGTTTTCATTCTCTCTATTTCCTACCTAATTTTTCCTTTATTTTCTTCTCTCTCCTCTTCTACTTTCAGTCTTTCTTTGTTTCTTCTCTGTTTCTCTTCGTTTTTCTCCTGTTGCCACTCTTCTCTCTCTAGTTCTTGTTGTTGTTTAATAAATTCTCGTAGTTCACTATATTTTAAAGCGAGATGCTATTCTCTGTCTAACCCTTTATCAATATTTGACATGGCCATATAGCGTAATTGTAGCCTCTACAATATTTGCGTTACTGCTATAGTTATGCGTATATAGGCTTAATTATTTCCGCTTTCGTTCATGCTTTATTATACCACGGTTTTTACTACTGTATAATCATGACTGTGGCTCGCCAAATGTCAGAAAATACTTTTTAGCAGTATTTATAGTAATGTAAATATACGGGTTTCTTGGGCTAAAGATTCTTTTACAGTAAATATCTGTAACTTGTTGGCGATAAATTCGACAACAAACGAACAGCACGTACCCCGCTTGTTTTTAAAAGTAGCACATATATACTCAAAACAACTTAAACATACGTACAAAATTTTATACACTATGCAGTTCTCTTCTTTTGTCAAAAGTCCACTTAGGCAAGTCTACTTGCTTTAGAACTTCAGTCAATATGCGAAACTATTCGTCGTTATTTTTAATCGCAATAGTATCCATGTACAATTATTCACTTACTATGTAGTGTGAGTCACCGCAATTGTATTCTGAATTCCTAATAATCGCCTGCCTTTTGTTAAAGTTAATAAGGACGAGTTCAATTAGTTTAGAATACTCTTTGACGAGGCAGTTTATTCTCCTGATTTTTTTCAAAATTTTAATCTTACTCTAACATGAGCCATTAGGCCATCCACTCCCACAACGGTTAACTTTACGTTGTCTAATTTTTCTCTTGACCGAATATTTCTTTCCTGTGATTTTACTTTCACTTTGTTTTCGTTCATCAGGTCTTAACTATTTATATGCCTATCACTTAGCCCCCCAGTGGCTCAGCGGTATGTCTGCAGACTTATAACGCTAAAAACCGGGTTACGATGCTTTTGGTAGGCAGAACGCAGATAGCCCATTGTGTAGCTTTGTGCTTGATTCAAAAAACAAACAAACCTATCACTTAGCCTTTTAGAAATCTTCATAACCTCATCGTCAATGAATTACAAAGACAAAATAAGTAAATTAATAATAGTACTACCTACACTAAGCATTCTTGTATATCTAACAGTGACTATCCAATAAGCTCTTGACTCAGTAATAGAAGGATAGTGGCAAAGGAAAAGATACAACATGAAATCATATACAACCAGAGAGAGATATGTAATTTATCACCCAAAAGTTACATTTCGAAGTCACATAGAAATTGAGAAAAGTATTCAATTTGCCAACGAAGTTGAAATTTTGTGATGAAACCCAATAAAATAAAATAGCTTGTATATGCATATGGAGCATTAAAATATTTAACATACAAGCTTCAAAAACGTTTATGGAAGCTATATATTCTCGGAGACAATTCAGTTTTATGCAAAACTTTAAGCATATTCTAAGCTGAGTAAGGATAGAAAAAAATATTAAAATTAATTGGTTTAATGCTTTCTCTGAGAATCTCTAATAATTTGCATATTTATTGAATTTAAAACGACGATTTTCTTTCTTTTTGGAGCAGGTTTTAATTTTTTGTGCTATTCATGTTATGAAAACTGAGCTAAAGCGAAGAAATCTGCACTTACAATAGTTCTTCAGCATGGGAACCTTGTGAGACCAAGCCAAATGCAAGTTTTCAATATTCACCGGAAAATTTGACAGAAAAACTGTAAGTAAATAAGCTCTACTGAAAAAGTTTGTATGTGTTATAAAAACTTATATTTCGTGCATATTAAATTATTAAACAGAATCAGATGGTTAATTAAGTTCATAGGTTTAATTGTATTCATATGAAAAAACGTTATAAGCGAAATGTTATTCTACCTTTGGTTTTACAGCAATTTTATGGATTATGTTAATATGAAGCGATGTTGTGACTGTTTGAACTAATTACAAATAACTAGTTGTGCTTTATTTTAAATTAAATAGTTCAAGACCTTCGTAAAGAACAAGAACAAAAAATTCATGCACATTTAGGTTCTTGATGTATTTGAGTTAAAATGACTTGTGTGTAAGTACATAGTTTGTTTCTAAGAAGCATTACACTGTTAGCTAGTTGTATACTGATTTCCTACGTTATTAGTTGTAATATATCTGTGGAACACTTTTTTATTTATGTACACAAAATAAATTGTCCATGTGACTTTTTATGTGATTTTCTGAGCTTCTAAAATACATTTGTGTAGTCTATAATGGTTAATGTGCGATATAATGGATAAAATCAAGATTTGTTTTGACTTTCAGAGGGATAATAGGCGCATGTGTATCATGAGCAACATTATCAGTGATACTTTGGTTTGGCAATGGTGGTCGGAAAAGAAAATGTTTGTCACTAGCAAAATTGTGGTCAATGGTGACAAAACGGTATTAGACATTTTTATAATAAAAGTGGAATAAAAATCAGAAGGTGTAAATTTTATTAACTCCATTTATCAGTGATCAGAATTCGGCTATTTTCGACGATATCATTTGAAGAGCAATACAAAAGTAGTGAAACAAGGAATGATTAGTGACCGTTTAGATCACAAACAATAAGTCACCGACAACTTTTCAGTTTCAAGAGTTGGGTCAAGTGGTTCCTTTAGATGATTGGATAACTTACAGAGTATACCCAAATGGTATGGCAATCCTCCATTTATACGATTACGAGCATTGACTGTTTCAAGACAATTCAGTGTTTTGTCTAAAGTCAGTCTGAAGGACATGATATCGTCTTCACTCACCTTTCTCGGTGAGCTCATTTGCCATATCTCACTCGGTTGAACACTTTTGCAACTAATTTAAGCACAATAGCACTTACTAAAATATTCTGGCGACTTCTTTCAAACTTCTGCAGGTCTTACTCCTAGAATATTGACTTTTTCATATCTTATGGAGCTCACGCCACGCCGATTTCATGGAAAAAAGTGGTTAAGTCGATATTAAGTGAAATTTTAACACAGTGGTCAGTCACTGTAAAATTGAAAAGAAGGCTATTTTTTCATGCAGGAAATAACTTAAATCTTAGAATAAGAAGCTTTACAGCTTTAAAATTCACATTTTTATATTGGAAGTTTAAACTTATAGAACTACATTTATTAAACGTTAAAGAAAGAAAAACGATATCGATAAAGTTTAGTTATTTTTTAAAAACAAATATCGCAGATATATCTAATGAGAATTGATTTAGCAGTATGAAGAAAGCTCCAGAAAAACTGGTTTATGAAAACTATCTTTTATTAATAATTTTGTATCTTATTTACCATTGGCTAAATTATCATTTATGAATGCATGGTAACTATATAAACTGCTAGAAAAGGGAATATTTTTATAAGCTTTAAGAGTAATATTTTAAATGAACAATATAAGTAAGAAAAGGAAAGAAGAAACTCAATACAAGTAATAGAACAGCAAAGCGAGTTCTTTGTTTGAAAGACGGAGAATATTTAACGCGAGCTCACAGGATTTTGTTTTCGCTTATGATAAACTTCCTAAAAGTGACTATACATTTCACCCACAGATAATCTATTATCCCAGTATGTAGTATACTAAGATGACCAATAATAATGAAGGGGAAAATGGCTTTCTCTTACGAGGAAAGCTTCAATTCTTTATCCGTAAGAGAAATATAAAAACAGAATGGAGAGTTAAATACATCTACGTAATGTTCTCACAAAGCTATAAAGGAGTTGAAACGCTTGGTCTTCCTCTAGTAAACATTATAAAAACATCATCCATACTCAGAATGGACTCAGAGAACCGTTAATAAAGGTTTACAGCATCTTATTCATACCCTCCAAATGTAAAATGGTTTTGAAAATATTTGCAACTTTGGCCTCTTGTAAAAGTAGGAAGTGAACGTTCCTTTTGGTTACAAAATAGCCTGCGGTTGTGGATTTGTTTTTTTAACATACACAGCAAAAACAATTATTAATAAGTTAGATGAGGTAGTGATTTTTGTAAGAGACTGAATTACAACTTTCAATTGTTAACTGGTCAGTGATAACAAAATAGAAAATTTGTTATTATGAACGTTTCAAGAACAATTTACAGTGTTAAATTGCATAGAGAAAAAATTGTTTAAAATATCAAGATAAAAGCAAAACTTTACAATTTTTAACACGTAAAATGAAAGCCAACGTTGTCTCCAGCAAAAATAGAAATGTACAGACTTCTCAACATGATCTTGCCCCCAAGAAGCACGGCGGCATGTCTGCGGACTCACACCGATAGAAACAGGGTTTCGATTTCATGATAAGCAGAGCTCAAACAGCCTCATTGTTTAGTTTTGTGCTTAATTACAAATAAATAAACTATCATATTTTAACTTTCCATGAAATGTTTTTAAAGATTTTCACCTACAACTCTTAGAATGCATACAATGTGAAGACTTAAATTGTTTACGCGCTAAAATATTGAAATAGCTACTAAAGGTGAAAACGACCATTACAATTTACTTCTTTAGGTTTGATATCGCGTTTAACGTGAAGACTGTAAATGTTTAAATGATCCATATTTGTTTAAACCAATTGCTTGTTAATTTCGTTGTCACGAATGAAAGCACGAAACAAACAGGGTTAATTAAAACACAGGAAGGATTTACTTGGAGAAGTGTATGAACCAGAAAATCTTAGAGGTTTAAACGTTACAAATAGCTAAATATCAGTTATTAAACTCACCTTCATCCATTCAACTTAAGTATAGGTATCATTACGTTCTGATGAACATTGCAGACTGTTTTATTTGTTGCTAGTTATCACCTACCCTATAATAACAACTGCTTTATAACACAAACAAAATACATTTATCCACCAGAACACCCTCTGAAAAAAGTTTCTTTGTCTGTACGGCTCAGCGATATGTATGCGGACTCACAGAGCTTCGATACCTGTGGTGGCCAGAGCACAGGTGACCCATTGTGCAGTTTTGAGCTTAACTTCAAAACAACAGCAAGATTGTTGTTGTTGATTTGAATTAAGCACAAAGCTACACAATGGGCTATCTGTGCTCTACCCACCACGGGTATCGAAACCCGGATTTTAGCGTGTAAGTCCGCAGACATACCGCTGAGCCACTGGGGGGCACAACAGCAAGAACCTATCGATATAACCAAAACACACTTTCGGGATTTCGATGTAAGTTATTGTTAATTAAACATCCACGTTCAAAATTTTCGCCAAAAATATTTAAGTAACAGACTTTCCATTTCGGGATACAAATATTCCAAATAATTACAATTATAAAGTCAATACACTTGTTTAAGAATGACGACCGTCTTTATACTTATATCCGTTAGTGTAAACTTGTACTACATTTAGTGCAAGCTGTAAGAGATATCCTTGTTTAGTGCATCACTACGTCGCTAGTTTGTTTACAATTGTTTATGTTAATTATTATGTTTATCATTGTTTTTATTTTATTATTTAAATGTTATTAGTATTGTGACCTTTCTCACAATGTTATGTTTCATCTATACTGGTGTAATACTTTTCTAGATGATTGGGGTTGTAAGACTTGCCTCGTTTCGTTAAAGGTATTACTTAGACTGTTTGATATATTTAGTATTTTTCATTGTTATACATTTTAAATATAAGAATTATTTTGAATGTTAATATATATATATATGTGTGTGTGTGTGTATGTGCATGAAGATTTAAAACTTACTTAAGTCTCCTAATCTCGCCGAATCTCGTGAGCTCATTATTAAGATTAAGGAGATGATCCTAAAAAACGATGAAAAAAATATTATAATCATAAATATGTTAATAATTATAAGAGTTATGATTATAATATTATAATCACAGCTATATTGATTATTGGAATAGTTTTGAGTTCAGTTCAAAAGTTAAGGATAGTAATTTATGTTACTTCAAGTTTCACTGAATTTGTTTGTTTGTTGTTATAGGCGAAGATTCGTAATACGGTTATCTGTGTTCTGCCCACTGACGGTATCACATTCTACCGTTGTTAGCTCTCAGACTCACCGCCGAGCTGACATGAGGCCTGTTATGGAGAAATGTGACCTATCAAACAGAAACAGAAACCAGACATGTCTCTATCTTTATTTTCAAATCTTCGGTGTGCTTTCTAAACGGATCGAAATAAATTAATTCAATTTTGCTTTCAAACTGACACTAAAAATCAACATTTCCCAGAACTTTGTGAAACCTTGAAAATAAACCGAAACGCAACAGTGCATTATGAACATTTGTAGAGACGATTGTGGTCGAAATGAAACTTTAACTTCCAAGGTTAGTTAGTTTGATTAGACACTTTAAGGAAGAGAAATAACTTCTTATATTCCAAGGTAAAATGTGTCACAAAAGCGAACATGTCTTCTAGTGAGACACCAGGCACGAGTACGACTCATTTTACCATTTATTCCATAAAAAAAGTCTGCTTTCTGATAGGGCTCGGGTTATTAGACTATGCTACTCATAACTGAGTCAAACAAACATAGGGGTATTTGACGAACCACATTTGGAGCTAGTGGATATTCTACAGCGTTACTTTACGTACTTTTAGACATTATTATCGCTGAAGAAGATTCATTGAAAATGGTAAATGTTCGGTCAAAATGGTTCAATTCAAATGTGTAACAAGACACATTCAAAGAAATGATTACAGTAAGCTACAGATATTTTATTTACGCAAGAAAAGGTACATTAAATTATTTATACACAGTGAGTAAAGTTGGGAAGAGTGTTCAAAAACAAATGAACACAGTTTCACATTAAGAACAACTGTTATCGCTGTAACCATAGTCATTCTAAATGTATTACACTGCTTTAAATTATACATATCACAATATTACAAATTATTTAATGTTTTGTTTTAAATAATTAAACTACATTTATATAGTTTTTACCCTATAATATAAAAACCTGGCCCCCCAGTGGCTCAGCGGAATGTCTGCGGACTTACACGCTAAAATCAGGGTTTCGATACCCGTGGTGGGCAGAGTACAGATAGCCCATTGTGTAGCTTTGTGCTTAATTCAACAACAACATCAAAAACTGGCTTGTGTTTTTACATTTTGTTTATTCTTTAAGTTTCAATTTTGAGCAGTTAAAGTCACCTGAAGGATTAAGTGCTTTCATTGCAATGGTAAATGTTAAACCAACCATGTGTCATTTTAAATTTACTTGACAATGGCAGCTTGGAAGTTGATATTTAAAAATCTAAATCAACTGCTACAATAATAACCCTCCCACAATTGAAAAAACTGAGAGTATTCAGCGAGACAATGCGGTTAAAGGAATATACCCTTTAACCCACATCTCAACATGCAAACACTGGGCCACACCTGACATTCTTTATGTAGTCGATTTTAACAGAAATTTTCCTTTTGATCAGCACAGTGTTTGTCAGTTGAGTCTCAAATTCTTTATCCGTGTGTATTGTTATAAGCAGAAATGCCAAAACTACCTAAAAAGATAACTTTCTTTAGACGAATTTAGCTATTTCCTTTTCTAATAGTTTGACTTGTCTCAGATCGTATGAATAAAAATAGTGCTTCCAGTACAAACGTCATATTCAGATGTTTAATTTCTATTCCATTTTGTTCGAAAGCGCTGGCAAAAACACTTCATAGGAAGCTTGTTCAAGAAAATATTTTCTCACACGTGAAAAATGTTTAAAAAAACATTGGCTTTGTAAAGAACACAGTATGCTCAAATTATATCAAACGGTTTCATAGTTTTTATGACATTCATGATAAGATAATATAGCATAGATTTCTGTTTGCTTGTTTTGAATTTTGGGCAAAGCTAGACGAGGGCTATCTGCGCTAACCGTTCCTAATTTAACTATTCTCTTACCAACGAATAGTGGAATTGACTGCCAAGGTTGAAAGAACGAGTATGTTTGGTGTAAGGGAAATTCGAACCCTCGACCCTTAGATTAAAAGTTAAGAACCCTAGCCTCCTGGCCAGCTTATAGCTGAAGATAATTGAAAATGAGAACACAAAACAATTCTCAGAGAAATGTAATGCTTATAGTATGTCTTTAAATTTGAGAAAATGATTAGACCTTTAATCATTGAATTTTCAGTTTTTTACCGTTTGTTTTAAAATTGAGAATATTCTATTGTTGGACGATTTTAAAATTACCATAATGAGAAAAAAAACAACTTTCCTCATTATCGTTGCTGTTTGTTGAATTTAGCGCAAAGCTACACGAGGGGCACGTGCACAAATTTTGGAGTGATAGACTAGAGAGTAGACAGCAAGCAAACAACAGTCACCGCCAACTCCTGAGATAGTCTAATCGAAAAGCGAGGATATTACTGTGACTCTTATAATGCACTTATGACCACAATTTTTTTTTATGATGGGGCGCAAAACAACGAACCTGGGATCCAAAGTTCAGTGTACTAAAATTTGACCTTATTTGTAAATTAATGAATTATAATATTGAATTAATTCATTAAGGTGTTGGCGTCCTGTTTTATCTGAGATATTTTCACCAAATGATTAACTGACTCCAATCAAATAATGGGATTTGACCGTCACTTTTAAAAACACCCACAGCCTCTAAGTTTAGGTTTAATTTATTATTGGCGGTAATCATAGCACGTCAAAACCGTAATTTCTGCCACATTAACCACTGGACCAGGACAGACCTCTTTATTATTGTGATGTTAAACATGAAAGATAATTATGTTTTTTTCACATTTCTTTTACACACTTTTTTCGCAACATAGTTCCTAATTTATATTGATAAAAACTTTAATATGAGTTATGACCTAAGTGCTAAACTGATAACTAGTGGTGGTTAAAGAATTTCTAGGTATAAGCTGACGGCCAGTAGATCACAGCTGTTCTAGGCAAAGCTTTTAATCCCTTGAGAATTGCATTGTGTTGATACCATTATATATTGAGCAAATGAAGCTTGTTTTCTTGGGTATAAGTTCGGAAAGATTGGTGAAAATATCAGAGTGCCCAGTAGACTTTCTATACTGTGTGGTGAGTCCATTGAAACGTATTATCAACTCGTACCAGAAGAAAGCCATACGTTTATAAACTATATAAGAATCCTCTCAGCATGTGTTGCAGCATCATAGCTGATTGTACGTGACATCGTACATTAAAACACGAAAATATATCGAACTCTGTTTTAAGTATAAAATAACATGCCAAATAAGGCGCTTAGCTGAATGGTTTTATAAGCTTTGAAATTATACAAAGAATACCATACATGTCTTAAACGGAAGCCTAACAGTAAACTGTAAAATCAAAATGGTTTCAAATTTATTTTAAAAATTAAAAAAGAGAACTCTGATGACACTATATTTTAATGCAGAACAAAATCAATGATATCCATAAGGTTTTGATTTCGTTTCACTTCACCATATAGTAACCTAAATTAATTTAGGCATGTGAATAAAATTATAACATTTTGTCGAATTCATTATTCATTATTACAATAAATGTGCTCGCCCTTTCCTTTCAGCTGTGGGAGCGTTATAATGTTACTGTCAATTTCACTATTTTCTGGTGAAAGAGTAGCCCAAAAATTAGCGGTGGATGGTGATTACAAGTTGCCTTTCATCTAGTCGTACACTACTAAATTACGGACGGCTTTTGGTTTTCCACTTTACGAAAGGTCGATCGTTTTGTTTTCCTGGCCTGGCATGGCCGAGTGCGTTAAGGCATGCGCTCGTAATCTGAGGGTCGCGGGTTCGCATCCAAGTCGCGCTAAACATGCTCGCCCTCCCAGCCGTGAGATCGTTATAATGCGACGGTAAATCCCCCTTTTCGTAGGTAAAAGAGTAGCCCAAGAGTTGGCGGTGGGTGGTGATGACTAGCTGCCTTCCTTCTAGTCTTACACTACTAAATTAGGAACGGCTCGCACAGAGAGCCCTCGAGTAGCTTTGTGCGAAATTCCAAAACAAATAAACAAAAAAAAAAGTTTTAGTGTTTTAATTTTCTAGTTTGGCTTTTTAATGTAAGATGGAATTTGTACTTCAGTACTCAAATTTAACATGTGGTTTGGTATTATGGTTTCTTAGCTGAACATGTGGTTTCGTGTTATGGTTTCTTAGCTGAACATATGGTTTGGTGTTATGTTTTCTCAACTTAACATGTGGTTTGCTGTTATGGTTTCTTAGCTGAACATGTGGTTTTAGTGTTTTGGTTCTTCTTATTCATTAAACCAACACCGTGTAGAAATTGTTATCCAACTTAACATATTTAATATAATAGATTATTTTAGAGATGCTATTTAACTTTACAGAGTTTTCTTGCATTTCATCATAACATTTGTTTTACTTTTTGTTCTTTTTTCATATAAAGTATTTGTTAGCAACTCATACTACAAATATCATTGATTTCATACACATTTTAAGATATATATGTACACACAATCCTTAAACTATTGATCCGCTGTATATCACTGTTTTGTTATTTTTTAATTTAGTGCAAAGCTATACGAAGCCTGTCTGCTAATTTAGCAGTGTAAGACTAGAGGGTAGGCAGTTAGTCATCACCACCGACCGCCAAATCTCGGGCTACTCTTTTACCAACGAATAGAGGAACTGAACCTCAAATTAAAACGCGCTCACACCTGAAAAGGCGAGCTTGTTTGGTGTGCCGGAGATTTGGACCCGAAACTTTTACATTATCAGTCGAGCGCCTAAAATTGCATGTTAATATGAAAAAAATAAAACACACTAATCCCTATTGTAAACTAGGGAATCAAACTACTTAGCATGTTTAAATGGACAATTAAATTAGTTAACATAATATAAATTATGTAAGTGAACCGGAGGGCGAAATACACTAAGAATATTATGTTACAGTATAATAAAATGTTTGTTAAGATGACAACAATAACAACAAAAATGAATAAATAAAAATAATAGCGATGAATAACAATTCAAACAACAGATGGCAGTAATGATAAGTTAACTTAACCTTCGTCAGGGTACTAAAGATTTTTTCAATTCTCAACCTTTAATTGACCAAAGAGTTCGATATTTAAACAGTAACATAAAAATAGTTTGTGAAATATTCAGATAGGCCAGAAGTCTTGTTTAATAACGCCCATAAAAATATTTTTAAACTCAGAAGCAATTTTGGAAATCAAATATAAATACGTGTATTTAGAATAATGAATGCCCTTGTTGGATCAGTAGTAAGATACGGACTTAAGATATCAATGACTGTGAATAAAAACTGTCCCTGGCATTTTAATGCGCACCAGGCTACATTAAGGCTGTGGCATCTTTTCTCATTGCCAGTGAAGAATGCAGAGTTTGCGGATGTAAAAAACGTCTATGAAGGATGCTCATATGGAATTAGTTTGGTTTAAACACCATTATCACATCTGCAATGAGCATAATATTGTCCTTTTTTGTTTGAATACTACATACTCTTTAATGTGATATAAACAGATTTTAATAACGAACTTAGAGGCTCGTTTTGTGCATAAAACATGATCTTGGCAAAGAGCGATTACAAACACCAATCTATAACTATTTTCTTGTATAGAAACGTTTCTACTGTTTACTGTAAATATACAATACACGAGACTTACACAGACATACCTAGAATATACCTTACAAGAAGTTCAGATATTCAATTTATTTAAATAAGTTAATTTACATACATTTACTTTACTAGTTGTTTATGTTATAACTCCCAACTTGTCTAAACCTCGCCCGGCATGGCCAAGTGATTTGGACGCTTGACTCGCAATATGACGGTTGGAAATTCGAATCCTTATTCCACCATATATGCTAGTTCTTTCAGCCGTGAGGCGTTATAATGTAACGGTCAATCCAGCTATTTGTTGGTAAAAAGTAGCCCGAAATTTAGCGGTGGGTGATGGTGATTAGCTAGCTGTCTTCCCTCCAGCATTTTACAACTAACTTCGGGACCACTTGCTCAAAAATTAATAGAAACACTACACTTAAATGATATATGTATGTAATATGGCTGAATGGACTACATTTTAATGTTTAATTTCCCATCGCAAAACTACAGTATGTCTGCGGATTCACACAGCTACCGGATTTCGGTACTCGTGATAGGCAGAGCACAGATAGCCCATTGTGTAGCTTTGTGCTTAATTCTTAACAAACAAAATTAACGATTTGTTTAATTATAAAAAGGTATTTTTTGTGCTTTTTTTACTAGAAATTTTTTTCTATAATGATTATATATAATCTTTGCTTATTTCTGAAAAAAAAAACAAACCCAACAATTAACATACTTTAGATAAGGCCCGCTTCATTGATTAGGTCGGTAAGCTCAATAAATCAATCTTTGGACTGATGGACTGTAAGACCACGTACATCGGTATAAGCAACGAACCACAAAAATAAGATAATATTGATGAAATGCTTTACAGACTGAGCAGATTTCACAATAGTTCGATCCCTTCTGCAACTCCATTGATGATTACATTCAAATCAGGGCTTATAGGGACAACTTTTTTGTTGCAATTAACATGAACAACTCAAAATGCTTCTGTAATATTTCGTAGTTGATTTTTGATGAATTTCTAGTTGGAGAAGCTTCTCTTACAGACAACTTTGTGAAATATCGACTCAATAGAAACGTATTAGATATCAGTCAAATGGTCATTTTATAGCAACAAATAACACAGCATCTTATATGTCGACCATGGCTTGTTCACCAGCGGCATTACTATGTCCTTATTTCTCTCATTACTCTCGTCCACCATATGTGTTTCTTTTGCTATCATGACCACATATATTCTTTTTGGTCTGATCTATTCACCTTATTCCAAGATAAAGCTAGACTGATTAATTAAATCGTAAATGTTTCAACCGTGGCTCTTTCATCAAACTTGAACAAGCGTTTGATTGATTCTGAAACCCATAACACCTTATATTATAAACATTCCTTGTGTTCATGCGAATAAGGTCGACACGGTGCCTACACTCGAGAAAAACCAACGGTGAATGGTTTTGTTAATTAATTAGTAATAGTATTAAATATTTGTTTATCGTAAGCGGACGTTTTTCTTCTTTTTTTTCTGTACAGTCTGTTCAAGTTCATCGTCTAGTTGTTGCTGCTTGTCTTTTGTCCATTTTATTAAATTACTTGTAATTTGTTTAAGTTTTAGAGTAAACTCATAGTGAGCTATCTGCTCCCCTCCTGTGTTCCAGCCACTATTTGATGAGTTACGCCAGGATTATATCTCTTGGTGTCTTGAACCATTTCTTACGTTACTGTGAGGAATAACATAGTTTTGAAGACGACCCATATACTTTTTCTCTCAGTCCTGTATCTTTATACAACAAGCGTGTTTCTCAGATCTTTGAGAATTTTCCAGGGTAATTGTCAGGACTAAAATTTTCCCATATAATCATATATTACCATGACTCCAGGACAAACACTGCAATATCATTCACCAAATTGACTAGCGACGCATTTTCAATTACAACCTTCGAAGTTACTATTATTACTAAATTAAGTATGTTTGTGCTACACTGAGAACATATTAGCATCTCTCATTTCATTTCCAGTAGTCCCCTGAATAAACTATCGAATTGTTTTGATGACAGTATTAGCTGTTGTCTTAGAGGGTAAAGTTATAAATGATTCAATGCCTTTTTTCTCCGAGAAATGTAAATTCTTTGTTTTTTTCTATTGAACTGTTTACGGAATTTTTTGTTCCCCAGCCAAATCACAATGGCTCAGCAATAAATATACAGACTTGTGCCTTCAACAAAAATAATTTTTATGTGCTTCATGTGCACAGCACAGATAGCGCATTGTTTAGCTATGTGCTTAATAGCAAACATAATTTTCCAAACAAATATCGCACTCTCTTAAGAGGTGGAACAAACTCCAAAACATTGCCATAGTAACCAGAAATCTCCCCTTCCCAGTGCCACTTACGTTGCTAGAGACCGGGTTTCTATACCCGTGTTGAGTATAACACATATAACCTATTTACGTATAGCTTTGTGTATACCTACAAATAAAACAGACAAACAACCAGAAAATCTCTACACAACCACTGGGTGATTTCTTCACATTTGCCTATCATTTTCCACCCGATTGACATTTGTTCTTGGATTACAAACATTTGATTGTAAAACAGGGAATTATTGATGTCTACACTGCTATCCTTCAATCTCCCCCTTATGACACCAGTCTGTAAACTTGCAATACTAAAATAAGCGTTTCAATACCCGTGGTAGACAGAAGACAGAAAGTCAGTTGTGTTGCTTTGTGTTTAACTTCAAACAAACAGTCCTTCAAAATAAGTTTCTCCACAACATCTGTGCATGACGTATTTTTCGTGTCCTTCGATCTTCTGATGAATATATCACCAGTCGTTCATTCTTTCAATAAACGGATTTGTTACTAAACCGTTAGGAAATTTTACCATCCCACTGACCCAGCGGTAAGTCTGCACGCTTACGACGCAAGAAATCAAATTTCAATACCTATGGTGGACAGAGAACAGATGCTCCATTTTGTGGCTTTATGCTTAGCAGCAATAAAACAAAACCAAACTTGTCTAGCAAATGCTAGACAGACTGAGCAAAATACTACATTTTGTTCTGTGCTGTAGGTCAGTCACTTGTGGTTAGCTCCATCCTTTCAAATAAACTATTCTTTACTACAAGACCACTTGTGTTTATTTTTGGAAGATAATTAATAAAAAAACACAAAGTTACCCGATTTTTATTAGTATAAAAACAGTTCAATGTAAATCTTTGTTCGTTTATTCTTCTGCAAAGCTATTGAAGGTCTATTTGCGCTGGCTGTCTCTATATTTGAAGTGATAGATTAAAGGAAAGGCAGTTAGCTAGTCAACACCATTTACCGTTAGTTCTCGTGTTACATCAATCGAATAACATCGATTTGACCACCACTTTTAAAATGCACTTACGGTCCAAAGTTCCGAGCACAATGTTCTTTTTTTTTTGGTAATGGGCCCCGATTACGAATCCACACTTCGCGCTAACTATTGTCGAAATTTGTAATGGTAAATTAATTAATTAAGTTTTTTTTTACTTCGAAAATTTCTTGCCTTATTGTAAATTCACCCAACATCCTGGAACGTAATTAAAACAGGATTTAGGAAGGAAACATTACTAGCATTTGTATGTGATGTAGCCTTCTTTTTTAAAAATTAAAGTTGCTTAAAGAAAAGGCTATTGAGTTTGCCATGTATTCAGTTATAAATAATTGCGCATGAGTATTTTTTAATGTAGTGATCTGTTTGAAGCCTTTGTCATCTCATGAATCTACGAAGACGCAATTGACAAACTATACGAAAGTATCTCAGTTCTTGCTTACTTTTGCCTTAACACGATGGTTCAGTAATTCTAACATTTTACAGAGCTGCCATATATATCTTGAACAATGCTGAAATTTAGGATTCGAGTTCCCACAGTTGATAAATAAGCCATTGCACTAAAACAAAAATAATGACGACGACGATTAACGAAATTGAGAAAATTAAGAATGAACATTGAAAAAAATACAATTAATGAAAGTTTCTGCTAGAGTTCAGAATGCAAAGAAGAAAGAGCAAATGTCGTTTTCTTCTCTTTCAAGGTTGAAATGGTAAAGGCCATTTATTACCTTAATCTGTTTTAAAATGATATATAATATAGTAGTAAATGTATTTAGACACGTAATAAATGTTTTAGACTTTTTAATGTCATAGCAAACATATTTAGTAATTGAATTGTAATACTCTTTCGATGTATCCTGAAGAAAGACTTAGACCTAGTATAGTGAGATCTCCGTATTTACCAGTTTTCATTTAATGGTTAACTGGCAACTACGTTAGCATGTTAGAACAATCAGGTTATTCTGGAACACAAAACATTCGCCTATTATTGTTTTGGAAAACTTAAACACTTTGCCTAACTTATATTGGAAAATCTACTGTAGAACGAATGCACTGAGCCTAAGCACTTAAGTCTTTGTTAAGTCAAACAACCAAACGAAAGCTATATAAAGAATTGAATGACTGAAAATAGGTTAATACACGGACCTGAGGTCCAAAGGAGTTTTCTAAACTTTATAATGACAATATAATAAAGTTGATAATAATAATAAAAATATAATAACTCTGTATTTCCTTAAAGCTTAAAGTTTTATTTTGTAAGAATGCTGCATTAGTGATCAAAGCAGTTTCTTCTTTGAGAAATTGTACGAACACAAATATTTGAATGTTATGAACTAAAAACATTCCATGCAGACATGAAGCATAACATTAACCATTCTAAATGTTCATCTGTGTAACGATCCTGTGCTAAGCTGTAAAAACACTTAAATTACATTAAGTCAATAAGGTGAAAAAGCAATTACCCTGTATTAAGGTGAAGAACCTTCTTTCAGAGTTAGAACCAAAGAACGTGGCTTGGGTTAAGCTGGACAACCCAAATACTAAGCTCATTTAAAAAGGAAAAAAATACCATTTAACCTGTGTGAAGTGTGATAACCAGGATATCTAGTATACATCAAGTTAGTGTGTTGAAGCTTTTAGTTCCGTTTTTTGTGAAAAATTAAATATTTTAATCGACGTTATGTAGTTTAAGTAAGGGTAAAAACTGGATTGTAAATCTTTGAAAGTTACATAATTACACAATTTTTAATTAGTTAACCAGGTCTGTTACCCAAATTTAAAAACATAAATAATAAATCTACATTAAAAACGCAGTACTAAAACACTTTACTTATGCTAACTTTGAGATTTAAGATGCTATTGTTATATCAAGGTTACATCAGTTAGAAATGGAAAACTGTTTTACGTTTTAAGAAAATGTACTGTTAGAACCCAAGGTAAAAACTGAATTGAAGGTGGAAGGACTTAAATATGCCATAAATATTGTTAAGGATATTTTTAAAAATTTTTACTTGATTCTTTAATTAAGTTAAATTCTGTTAGCCTCAGTTTTTGTATTCCACCTGATGATGACAGATAAACCTGGTGAAACGTTGTGAATAGAATTGATAAAATCTTGCTGTGTGAATTTTAAAAATAAGGTTCTTCCTAATACTCAGTTAAATATGCCATGCATTTATAGATATTTAAACCGAAAATTTTTATCTCTTAAAAATTGATAAACAATCTTTTATCTAAATTATGTAGTTCATATCATCATAACCCGTATATCACCGATATAATCACTTCTTGCTTGAAGCTATTGATAATTTTACAGTATATTCTGTTTTTACGCACTTAACAATAAAAATAAATAAATAAAAAGACTCAGAAAGAAACACACGATGAATGACTGCCGGCTAATCAGACAGATTTGAGGTTCTGTGAGGATCAATTAAGGACTACTCATGCAAGACTAGGAGATCTAAGAAGAGCGGGCATATCGACCGCTTCAGACTCCACGCTACGTTCAGCTACAGTGTGTGGCTCCGAGCTTGTCAGAGCGAAATGGTTATTTGTTTCTTTTTGTCTTCACAGCTCTGACGGCCGACTCTGTTCTAATCTTATCGTGTACCGTTGTGTATATATTATTTTCATGCTAGTAGTGCGGTTATCGCTGTGTTGCTGTTGTAACATTGTATTATTCATCTTATTAAGGAAATACACATGAAACGTATTTTTTTTCACATAACAAATAAACCCTTTGTAAAGACGTCTTTTCAAGACATTTAAAGTTTAGCGAATGTAGCAGGATTATACATGCATAAAAGCAACATTGTACATGTGTTTTTCCTTGAAAGAATACACCCACAACACAAAAAACGTGTATCAAATGTTGCACAGTACATGTTAAGAATTCGGCAAATAAAATATTTTCCATCTTTATAATTTTGAAACATATATTTAAAGCTCACGATTTGCATATTTATTGTTTTAACTTCAAAGTCACTGCAGAGAGTTTCAGACGTGATATTCTCAGAGTATATATCATATTTTATTGCAGTGTTTAGCGTAGGCTAAAATGTAAAAAGCGTATCTCTCAGATAAAACAATGTTAATAAATAAATAGGACGTTGTTTATTTTACTTTTCATTTGCTTTATGTATATAAAACAACAACTAAAATGAAGAACAATCCATGCAAACTTTAATAATTAAAAATATTATAATGCTTATTATTATTATTATGTATTTATTCACGAGTTACTCAATTATGATTAAAACAATAAATGTATGACAAAATAGCAAATGATACAGTCTGATTTTTCACTTTTCAGTAATTATAGATTTCAAAGTTAACCATTAGTTAATGATTTGTTTTCACAACAAATACTTAATTTGACCAGTTTCTAGATCGAACTGAACATGACCTGAGAATCGGAAAATAAAAGTTATTGCTTACTACTGAATAAGTTCTACGTTTTCAGCTGTGAAGCTGTTATAGGTGTGGCAGTTAAACCAACTATACGGTTAATAAGTGTTTTCAGTTTGTTTAGCAGTTCTAAATGAAGTCTCTAACTTAGACTTCAAGCTCGTGTGTGTGTCGTATAAATTGCCGATCCGTATTTATACTAGTAGAGCCGAGTTTAGATACCCATGGTGGGCAGAGCATAGATAGCAATTTGTGAAATTTTGTGCGTAATAAAAAAAACAAATTGGCAGACTAAAAATACCAAGTATCAGATTCCGGATAGTAACACAGAGCGAAGTAAAAACAAAACTACAACAAATGAATAATGTTCTAAACATTTTTAAAAACACTAAATCATTACATAGGAAAAAAAAACATTTATTTCTCTATATAAAGTTAAATTAAGTAATTAAAAAGAAAAATTACACAGTAGCCTGCAAATAAATTTAACCATTTATTACAGCAGTTCTTTTAGAAATATCAGCACAAACAACTGTTTATAAATACATAAAAGTAACTGAGATATCGAGTTGGCTGGATAACACTATTATCAAAAATCCCTTTATTTTTTTTCGTAATTAAGGGCTACCAACAATTAAGGACTTTACATTGGCCTTTACAATCTATTCATTTTGGGATGAGTATATAAAAACAGTTATTTTTTAAAAAAAAGAACCTACAATTTTAAAATATGTAACTTAACTTGAAAATCATTTTATCAATTCGTATAGCCCAAATATACATTGAAAAGTAAAAATAATAGTTTTTTTTTGTTTCTGATATCAGTTTCGTATTTGTTTGAAATAAAACTAAAAGATCAAATTCTTGTCTTACGATGTTGATTTTCACCATCACTGAAATTTATCAGCTCGAAGTACCGTGATTAGCGACATAATTACTCTAGGCAGTCTAATTACTACAGGCTTATAATCTCCTGACTGATTCATACTATAAATCGTATTAAAATCTGAATTTATTTCTGAGCTCTACTCTAATGATTAGGCGTTCAACTTTTACGAAATAACTTAAATTAAAGTTTTGTTTACATTATTAATTACTGCAACGAATCATTTTTTGAAGTGTAGTTTATTTGCTTATTTTAGCTGCAACAAACATGTACAGTTTGCTTTCATTCAGAAGTCAAACATAATGTACTTATTATCCTTAGGGTACATGTTTTAATAGTTTATTGAATTAATATATTGATGACAATCAAATATTTTAAATTTTAAAGATTTTCTTCTTATTTTTCCTTCATGAGAGATAAACACTATTTCACACAAAATAATGATCGAACAGCATATACAGTCCAAAAAAAAAAGAAATATTTTTGCCCAATAGGTCCAAGAAACCGAACAAAAGCTTCTATTGTTCTGGTAGCTTTTATTCCATTTCTTCGTTAAATGATTGCCATTATTAAATGTTTTTTTTTTCATAAATTTATTTGATAGTAGCAGTGTAGTACGGTTTTGAAAACCCATTTAAAGGATATGAAAAGATAAGCCTTACAAAAAAATGCTGTAAAAATGTGAAAGAACAACAACAACAAAATTTGGTTTGGAACACTTTGTTAAAAGACATGGAGGGAATGTCTTTGAAACTCTTATTGTATGAAATATGAACAACAGTGGAATGACGCTAAGGTAACTTTAATGCACTAATGTTCCTTCCAGTTACTTTCGGTAATAGTTGTTCGTAACAGTGATTCAGAGGCAGCATATTGCTCACGATTTTGAGCTGATAAAATGTTATATGAGAAAACCGAGTTATAATTAACAAATTACTAAACAGTAACGTGTTTAATGTCTTCTGTGATTCAACAACATATTTTTGAGCTTATAAAGGAAGAAATAAGGGTTCGATACCAGTGGTTGCTAGAGTAAAAATAGCTTCTTGTAAATTTTCTGTGCAAAAACGGCTCTTTTGGGTTCAGAAAATATTTTAAATAGAAGAGCGAACAACGTTGTTTTTTTTTGTGAACCTGACGATGACCGAAGAAGGTCGAAACGTTGTTCGCTCTTCTATTTAAAATATTTTCTGAACCCAAACGAGCCGTTTTTGCACATAAAATTCTCAACAAGTGGGTTTCTCGACATCACTGATAGCTTCTTGTAAAGCTTTGTGCATATAATCAACCAATCAAACAAACAAAACATGCATAGTATTTCGTAAGTCAATATTTTTAATCTTCTAAAAATTCTACAATTTTTTATAAATGTGACAAACGCATTGTTAGTTGTTAGTTGTCATATTGTAAAATGCATTAGCACTCTGTTTCTGACAATAATATGATTTCAGTTGTTAGCTGCCATACTGTACACTATATAGTCACAACGTTTAGGACAGTAACGTATTTCTAGCTGCTAATTATCATATTATAGACTGTGCCATTGCAACGTTTAGGACAGTAATGTATTTCTAGTTGTTAGTTTTCATATTGTACACAATATTATCACAATGTTTGAGACAGTAAGGTATTTCTAGTTGTTATTTGTCATATTGTACACTACGTCATCGCAATGTTTGGGACAGTTATGTATTTCTAGTTGTCAGTTTCTATATTGTACACAATAGTACCACATTACTGTCTGGGACAGTAATGTATTTTTAGTTGTTAGCTGGCATGTTGTACACGATAATATCACAATGTTTGGGACAGTAATGTTGTTAGTTGTCATATTGTACACAATAATATAACACAATGTTAGAGACATTAATGTATTTCTAGTTGTTAGTTGGCATATTTTACACAATAATATAACAATGTTTCAGACAGTAATGCATTTCTAATTGTTAGTTGTCATACGGTATACTATGTCATCGCAATATTTGTGACAGCGCTCGAATGCTTTAACATATTTTGATAGATATCAGGAGACTGCAACATTGCCTCTTACATCAAGCGTCAGGTCAACGTTGAATCGTAATACGCCAACGCTGGCCTTAAGTCGTAAATCTAGATTTCCTTCAGTCACCAAGATAGAATACTTGGGTAAACATGGGAAAAGGATGTATAGAAGTTTGTTTTTCTTTCTAACTCTCAGATATACACAATGAATAATAATTTCGAGGGCCTCAAGACTTTTTTAGTGCTAATTGGAGGTAAAATAAACGTTTTACTATTTCTTTAATAATTTTACTTCAGTGACATGTACCAACATAATATCTATAATCACTTATAAAGCAATCTTAAAAGAAAAAATCCACAAGTAGGGTATATGGTCAGAATAGTAAAAATGAAATCAAAAATTAATATGAAATTTATTTTGCCAAATTATCAACATCAGTCAGTCATAAAAAATGCATTCCTGTGAATCACTGATGTCATCTCATAACGACTGATAGGGTTTCTCACCAATCACTTTCAGACAGCCAGCAAATGATATTCCAGTTCTAAAGAGCTTTAACCCGGAATCATATTACATTGAAATATCGTTAAGAAGACATAATTTAACGAACAAATAGAGAACTAAAGTAGTCAGAAGAAAATGATCTTAGAGAACTTGAAACACGTGTTAAACAAATACACTATCATAGACACCATTTGACAACGTAAACTTTATAACACAAGTGTATATAGTGTTACACTTGTACTAGCGTACACTGATTTTAAGTATATGTGATAACGCCATACTGTATGCTCTAAGTTTTATTTGCCTCAGTCATTGTGTTATGCTGTAGTTACACAAGAATGAAACTAACTTCTGTCTACCAGTAACGGCGGCTAAAAGTGTACTTGATGCGAAAAGAATGGCATTATTACATTTTAAAACAGTGTGAACGATAAACAAAATGTAAGTTTTCTGTATATTATCGTATGGTTGATATTTTAACCCTTATTACTCTATTTAAAATTAATATTTTTTGCTAGATTGTTTTGATGTGAATGATAATATTTAACAACTCAAATAAATCGTATTAAAAAGTGTTACAGTTAGTAGTGTATGCGTCTTGTGCGCAAGATGTCTCAGGTTTAAATCCAAAGCAAGGAAACATATAAATGTATATACTGTAAAAATAAATTATCATAAATGTGTAGAAAATAGACTTTTTTTGCTTGTTTTTCCACACGTGACGGTGTGTGCTTGGGGATTATTACTTGAAAGTTAGTGGTGTCACAGTGATGACATAATACTTTGTTCTGTAATGAGATGTTTTCTTGTATAAATATTAATAACATAAATAATGCTCCATTGAAATAGCCTAATAAAATTTTATTATATACTAATGAATAATAAAGATATTTTGATACGTTAAAAAAGGAAATTCAGAAATGCAGGTTTTCAGTTTTATATATTTGGTGACCTCTGGTATTCTGGTCATGGAAATTGATTTACTTATTTGTTAATATCACTTCATAAATTGTTTTGGTCTCTCAGTATTGTTGTACAGTACTAACAAAATTATACAATATTTGGTTAACCCTACGGATTGAAAGTAATGATTTCAAGACATCATTTCCCAGTTTGAACTTATTACCATAAAATAATTTTCATGAATGCCAAAGTGGCACACACCAAATTTTTCCTCAGGTCAGATCAGAAAGTCAGAATCCACAAAACACCTCATATTATACATTATATTAATGTTCAACCCTTTATTGCCTGAATATTTGGTTATTGCATTTCGTTTTTGTTTTCGAATCAATTCCTAACTAACACAGTATTACGACACGTGGTAATGTCACACTTTTGAATGCAACGGCCCTCACTAGAATATCCCATGAAAAATGGAAGTGCATTGTTGTATGAATTGTTAAAATACGATGACGTATTTACGATTCTGCTCCATAAAGCCGAAGGACCCAGGCTGTATTACGAAAAAGAGCTTTAATCCATTATGCTTCCTTATTACCATTCAAAAATAAGATATCTCAATTGAATGCATACCATTCAACCCAGTTTCGTTCATCGGATGCAAACCATAGATATCACAATTGATTGTTCATTTCTATTGTTGAATCCACTAACCTATACATTCCAAGCACAAGTTCAGGCTCCATTGGATTGTAGATGCAGTTACAGTGCATCGACTTGGCTTTTCAGTATCAGTCATGAAGCTATTTTTTGCAATGTGTTTTAACCGTTTTCTGGCTCAAAGTGTTGGCAAATCTTGCCTGTCTCTTGTAATTTTAGCTTAGGTATGAGTTGTTGTTTTTCATCATACCAACAATAAAGTTGTGAAGACTGCACTGTTGCAGAAAGTTATGGCATCTACTGACCATTCCTGCTAAAGGCCAATCAGTTCCTTATTTCGTGATATCTTGATTGGAAATGAAGTTCTCTACATGATGATCACTTTTATAAAGCACACCGTGTTTTGCAGTATGAAAAAATACAGAAATATAGGTTAGAAGGGCTGATTTCATATTTGGGTAAGCAATTTTAGTACTTTTGAGAATATATTATAGATAAAAACACACCTAAAAATTTTGGCCTTATTATCAAATTTTATTTCAGTTATAAATAGTAAGAGTAACAAAGTTATATATCGAAAATTACAGTTTGAGGAACTTACAGAGGTAGAATACCTTATATGAAAATGATTTTAAATACGCAAATCAACAACTGAGACTGGATGTATTAAACTGCATTTTGGTATTGTTTGACGTTGTAATGGCTCAGAAAAATCCATTGCTTTTTCTGTACACAACGTTAATACACTCAGATCATAAAGATGTCTTCAAAGGGAGGATTTAGAATTTGGAAAACGGGTATATATACACATATATTTATTTGCCCTTTGTACTTAATGAAACAAAAAAAAGGAATATTAATCTACTGGGGCACTAAGACTATTCAAAAAGAGACCTGCAGTGAGTCATAAACTAAGAGATCTGCAGTAAGTCACTACCTACAGCAGTGGTAAACAAAATATAATATTAATAGCTTGTAACAGGTGAGAATCCATGAATACAAAGGTCAGTGGGAAAAGTCGTCACATACACCAGGTAACAGTAGGCAATATAATCAAGAAGGACTTCCATCTGAAAGAGAGGTCAGCAGTTCATGGGTTTATCAAAATGAGACTTTCAATCATACTTCTCGCTCAACATTGTATACATCTGTTGGAAAATGAAACAGGTATTCAGAAATTCCATAGGTATATCGACCAAGTATCTGGACTCAAGAATATGGATTTTATTTGATCAGACTGTTGAATCGTGCTTTAAGAAAGAGCCATCCTCATACGGTAGATGGATTATAGAAACAATGGAGTGCTTTGTGCGTAACAGTTATGCTTCGGAGTTTTTCTTCAATGGAAACTATGCTTTATTATGGTTAGATAGATCATTATTGGATGTAGCGAAAAATGTGGCGAGGACCCAAAATTGTTTTTATATAATGTACTCAACCCTCTGCATTATTATTTTAACTTTTAAACTTTTGCATATCTGGTTCAATGTAACCGTTGTGGTAATAAGAGTTAACTTTCTATGTAGAAAAATAAAAATATATTTTTTTACCTCCCACCTATTTTTAATCTGGTTGATGAATATCTGAACTTAAGATAGCATATGAAGTTTTACTTTTTAAAAAAATGTATCAACTTTTCATATCAGTAGAGTATACATTAGCTCTACTATAACAATAGGAAATTACATCTCCCGCCCCCCAGTGGCTCAGCGGTATGTCTGTGGACTTACACGCTAAAATCCGGGTTTCGATACCCGTGGTGGGCAGAGCACAGATAGCCCATTGTGTAGCTTTGTGCTTAATTCAAAACAACAACATTACATCTCCTCTCTTATACGGTAAAAACAGTTAAAAGTTTGGGAACTGAATTTGTATGTTGTATTCTGTTTCTGTCGTTCATACAAGTGGAAAAAATGCTCTTTCATATAACCTAAGACAGCTGCTTTGGACGAATGGAGAGTCAAATGTTGCCATTTCAAAGTAAAAAAAAAGTAAAATAGAGAATAAAATAGCTACTGAGGCCAATACAATTTCCTTGCCCTCTAAAGTTGAAGAAAATTTCAGTTAGAAATTTATCGTCGAAACCAGACCACTGATCTGTCCCTAAGGTGTTCTTACCTTCAAAGCTTAGAAAGAATACGATTTAATATCGAAAACTCAATTTAGTGTGATAATGTGTTTTAGCTTTTGTGGTTTGTGACGAAAACAATAAAACGATTTTATTTAAACACTGTATTATGTTCATAATCTCCAGAGAGTAGCTTAAACATGCGATAATTTGCTTAGTGCATCATTAGATAATTTAATTATTTTTTTACTTCAAGGTATCTAGCTGGCAATATTTTGTGTTGCTGTGGTTAATTTTTTTCTGTTTACTTAATGTGACAGCCTAAAAGCAGTTTCAGACCAGTCGTAACCAAGGGTAGTATTCTGTGAATTCGATGGTTGTTGGCTCGCGCACTGCTTCTTTAAAAACACAAAAACAATTAGGTGTTCTAAAAGAGTGATAATCAAATTTTAATACATAATAGGTTTTTTACTATGTGAATATCGAAGGAATCAAACCCTAATTTAAGACATTATAAGCTGCCATGCTTACCGCTCAGCTACTGAGGAGAGTTTGCAGTAAAGCACAAAACTGCTGAATGGACTGTCTCTGCTCTGCTCACCACAGGTATCTAAATCCTATTTTTAGCGTTGTATCTCCATATACATACCTTTGTGCCAATGGGGTAGAGGGAGCTGGAAACGATATCGGCCATTCCTCAAGGACTGATGACAGATAGAGTTAACTGGCTGTGTTTTCTCTAGTTTGTCACTCAGAGGTAGGGACAGATGCGTTTATATATTAAAATTATTTCCTTAAGAAAAATATCCTAGCTTTATAATAATACTCCTACAGCATGTTGTGCTTTTACACTCTCACCAGTTTAAAATAATAATTTTTTCCATTGAGGCCAAGATCATCATTTAGACACAGCGATTCCCCCGATAGAAGAACACTAAAATCAGGAATTTGATTCTCATTGGTAGACATAGAAGATAGCCCATTCCATAAAAATCGAAATTAACATTATTTAAATATTTACATAGTTGAGAAAACAATTGTATAACAAATACTTCCTTCATTACTACAATGATCGGCAGTTAGACACCATAGTAGTAAAAAATTAGCTATTTGTGAAACGTACAGTTATCTGTAATGATGGAGTTTTACGAAGTACCATTTACTTATATCATATTTTAACGGCGTGTTTTTAATACTTGGAATAGTTTTTGGAACGATGTATATGGAATAAGTTTAATAAAAGCCTAAAGTTAATTATCGAATAAGGAGTAACGAAGACATTTGTTTGATTCAGTAAACATTATTACTAAATGTCGTCTGTTTTTTAAGACATAATAATAAAGTTTTATGGAATGGCTAAATCTCAGATTATATTAATTTTTTTTACTTGATAATCCGTATCAAAAACTGTTTCTTTTTTTACACGGCGGTAAAACTAATTCCTTTTAAATGTTTTACGTGAGCTAGAACATTTAGTTAAAGAGTATAATACCACTTTCGAGTTTCCATTTGTTTTCCTTACATAGCTGGCTACGTCAAATTTACATTTTTTGATATACATTTCAGTCTGGAATCCAATTTTCTCTTTCACTGAAAATTGTTCAACTTGTTTGCATTATTCTCAACGTTTGTTTTGATTTAACACATTCAAACACAACGCAAAATTTTTCTTTCAACTAATCTGAACAAGCACATAGACTTAAATTCATGGAATGGTCAAGTTTATAGAATCTGAAAATAAATTGGACAAATAAAAATGTTTGAACATTTCAATAATGCATTTTAGTACTAAGAAAATGTAATTCTTTTCTATGGCATATAAAAATAATATTTTTAAACTGGAAATGAATTAATAAGTCAATATGCAGCATGTAGTTTTCAGTAGAAATTTGAACTTTCGAATGTTATTGTTCAAAATGTTTTACTCGATTGCTCAGTGGTTAGTCTGACAGTTTATAACATTGAAAATCTAGTTTCAACACCCGTGACTGGCAGAACAAAGATTCAGCTTTGTGCTGAAAACAACGAAGACATTATTTATGTTAATAATTATCTATATTAATAGTTATTGTTAATTATAAATGCAAGAAGTTAGGGGCCCCCCAGTGGCTCAGCGGTATGTCTGCGGACTTACACGCTAAAATCCGGGTTTCGATACCCGTGGTGGGCAGAGCACAGATAGCCCATTGTGTAGCTTTGTGCTTAATTCAAAAACAACAACAACAACAAGTAGTTAGGGCGCTAGACTCGCAATCTGAGGGTTGCTATTACGAATTCTCGTTATATCAAGAATGCTCACTCTTTCAGCCGTGGGGACGTTATAATGTGTCGATCAGTCCTACTATTCATTTGATAAAAGAGTAGCCCAAGAGTTGGCGGCGGGTGATTATGACTAGTTGCCCTTCCTCAAGTCTTTCACTGCTAAATTAGAGACGGCTAGTGTATACAGCCCTCGTGACGTGTAGTTTTATGCGAAATTCAAGAACGAAGAAACGATACTTTAACAGCTTTGTAAATGTATTAGTTAGCGTATTGCTCCTAACTATCATATTTTTAAAAGTTTACTTTGAACTTTATTAAACAAAAGCTAGAATTTAGACTTCTATCATTTAGCGCTACATTCCGTTACTTTAAAAAAAAGAGAAGTGATTGACCCACTTAATAAATTTACTTTGATTTTCATGTTTACTTAGATAAAAGTTTACAGGTGAATTCTGCATAAATTCTTGTTCAGAAATGTTGTTACTTTTTCCTAAGAAATTTGTCCCCCAGTGGCTCAGCGGTATGTCTGCGGACTTACACGCTAAAAACCGGGTTTCGATACCCGTGGTGGGCAGACCACAGATAGCCCATTGTGTAGCTTTGTGCTTAATTCAAAACAACAACAACAACATAAAGGTAAGCTTAGATCGGAAACTAAAAACCTCAAAGACTGTAATATCTCTTGTACTTTGGAAAATAAAGGACAAAGTGAACAATCTTTGAGACAGAACAATCCAACAATCCAGCTGTGATAAGCAAATTGCAGCGTCTTGTAGCAAATGAGAATTAAAGAATACAAAGACAGTAGCAGAATCAGTCGTATTTCAGGAAACATAATTCAAATTGACCAATAATGATCTATGTTTTGTAAATTCGACACAAGCTACTTCCACTGCATATCAGTTCAAGGATCGCATACCTGAGGTCTCTGGAAGTGTGAGACGGATATTTATGTTATTCTATATGAAAATATACTAGGAAAGTCAATATATGCAGTATAAATGAATTTCGATGTGATCGTACTGTTGAAACAGGTATTAGGATATTGTTGTTCTCGTACAGTGGATGAATTATGGAAAGCCTTGCTGTTCCGTTCAAGACAGCCGTGTAACAGAGTCTTTAGCAATGGAAACTAGCTACAGGACTATTGTCAAGATACTATTGTTGAAAGTTTGTACATGGCTATTCCATAGCTATTTTCCGCAAGCCGTTCCTCATTTGGAAGTCGGGACTTGTTTGTTTCTTTTTAATTTCGCGCAAAGATACATGAGAGCTATCTGTGATTTTTTGTTTGTTTGTTTCATGAATTACGTGCAAAGCTACTTGAAAGCTATCTGCGCTAACAGTCTCTAAGACTAGAGGAAAGGTAGCTAGTTATCAGCACCCACCGCCAACTCTTGGGCTACTCTTTTACCAACGAATAGTGGGATTGACCGTCACTTTATAACGCTCTTGCGGCTGAAAGAGGTAGCAAATTTAGTGAAAGGTTTCGATTTCGTGACCTTCAAAATACCAATTAAACGCTACACTCACGAAGCTATAACAGAGTGTCAAAATACATGATACATCACTAAAGGACATAGGGAGATTCCAAAATATTTTTAATACAATCTATCCAATCCCTATACACTTTTCTTTTAAATATCAAATCACACTATTATTTTTGTGTGTTACTTTTATTGAAGTAGTTTTTTTGTACCACATCGTTAAGGTATATTTTGTTGTAAAATAGAAAAAACTATGTTATTGTTTTTGTTTGTTTGTTTTTGAATTTTGCACAAAGCTACCGGAGGACTACTTGTGCTAGCCGTCCCTAATTTAGTAGTGTAAGACTAGAAGGAAGGCAGCTAGTCATCACCACCCACCGCCAATTCTTGGATTACTTTTTTAGCAATGAATAGTGGGATTGACCGTAACATTATAACGCCCTCACGGCTGGGAGGGTGAGCATGTTTGGCGCGACTCGGGCGCGAACCCGCGACTCTCAGATTACGAAGCGCACGCCTTAATGCGCTAGGCCATGCCGGGCCCTATTATTTGCAGGAAATAGTGGATCGCTATTGCAATAAGCATATGAACTTTAACATGAGACTGATATATCATCCCAGTTAAGGGTTAAATACCTGCTAAAACTTGACTCAAATATTGTTCTATAACATAAACTTAACATTCATATTTTCTCTTAAAAACGTGTTGTTACACAATAGTGGACAAATTATTATTTAATGATGGCAAACAACTCATAATCATGTGACGTTTATCTTTTAGTTCTGAATTAAATAAGAAAATTACCCATTTTAGTATTCCTAAAGCTTCTTTTACAATTATATTTTGTGATGTATTGCAGCTATAAACTGAGAAAATTAATAAATTTGTGCAAAGAAATTTTTTTTAATTTGAGAAACAAATTTTTATCCAACAATAGTTCTTTTTTCAGGTTAGTTTGATACAAGGTAATCACGTAATTATATTATATAATTGTGGTAAATTAAACAAATAAAAATTATATGTAAACAAAAAGAGAACAAGAAAATATAATCTTCTTAAAATGAATTAAATTAACAAGTTTTCAAAACTATAAAAGATATAGTTTATATACGAATATATATATATATATATATATACATGCAAACACAAACAGTCAGTGTTTTCTTAAGACTTTAGTTTAAAACGTTATTTCACGTTAAACGATAATAACTCTGAAGGACCCAGCTGCGTCGCTGATAAACCATGATACACTTTTGAAGGAATTGCTATATTAGAATGATTTTTGTGCTTCACTATGTCCTGTTATGCACTTACTAACAACAGTGCGTCTTAAAAATAACTCCGTAGCGTAGTTTCCATTACGAAAGGCTGTCACGTCCAAAGCTCACTCACCCTCCTCTTATCTTTCCTTACACCATTTAGTGTCTGAGGAACACGTCTTGCCAGCACCCGTTTTAACAAATAATTATGTTTGTATGCTCATATTTTATGATAAACGTTATCACCCAATATAATGAATGATATAGTGAAAATAATCTACTTAAAAGTTATGTCTTGTGATAATAAAAAGCTAAGATGGTGAAAACTGTGGGGAATATTCAATTAAATTCGTAAGTATGCTTTTATGAACATTTTTAAAATAGTTGCAGACTCAGTATGGACATTCATTGTTTTATTTTGTATAAGACACTTTGTGGAAAGATGTTTTCCGGATAAGGCAGTGAATTAATATACGGAAAAAAAGACGCTTATGTTTAAACTCATTACTTTTTTCACAAAATATTCCTTAAAACTAAAATATTGAGACTCATCGAGTTCATATTTATCTACAATGTTTAATTTTAAACACGGAGAAATTTTACTCCAAAATTAAGTATTCTAAAACATTTAAAGTGATGAATATAGCTGAATTTACAAGTATGCTGTTACTTTTTGGCTCATATTTTTCTCTCACCGGACTCTCAGTGTGTTATTTCATGGTGGCAATATTTACTTCACCTAAAAATCCATAATTTATCTCTCCACATGCGCACTTGGTACAGAAATGAGAAGTCATGAACATCCGTTAGATTCCGCGATCACGGGTGATAGAATTAGGCTATGTTCCAGTTCTTTGATAAAGGTCGATCAATATATACATATATGTATAAATTTAGATATAAACGCATTTTAACGTTTGATTTCATCATCTGGAGAGCTGAGACTTTTGTCGGGAGACCAGGTGTCCTGACAGGTATGTAGGTTGGTAAAATAAGTTAAGATCAATATATAACTCTTTTTAGAATCCTGCTAACAAAAGAAACTACAAAATAATAAAAAGTCAAGCTTTCAAGATATCAAATATTTCGGCTATTACGTCATAAACAGTATAACGCTGTTAACGATTTTGTAAAGGTACCTAAAACGTGACAGATTCAAACTTTTACATAACATTTAAAAATATAACGTTATTGTTCTAAAACAGTGTTAGTCTTTGTTGTTTAAGATTCACTTTCATATAAAGTAGAAAACTGAAAGTTCGAATCTCAACTAAACGTCAAAAGTCAGGGTACTCCTAGAAATATTTTCAAAGAGGGGGCAAAACATTTAAGCATGGGATTAGCCTTTACAGTATAAGTCAACACAATAAAATAATTTGTTACGTGTGCTTAAGCGCAAAACATAAATTCAAAAAATAACAAGAATTACTGAAATATTTATTCTTGATGACGAAAAACTCAATTTAAATAAAAATGTATCTCAGAACGGCTGGTATGGGTATTAACTTATCAATAAAAGTGTTCGTACCCACACCAGCAATTCTGAGCTACATACTAAAATATTTAGTTTAATTACGATGCTAAGTTTACATCATAATACTTGCCTTTTTTTCTTGTAAAAATATGGGAGACAAATGCTCTTCTTTCCCCTTTCTGCGGGTGTCCAAAGTCAGAAAGGTTAAAGTGAAGTGATATTTTGAAATATAAAATGAGTTATAGAATGGTATGGTCCTGGTTATTAAAGTTATGTGTTAGTTATTTCAGATGCTAAGCAAGAATAGTGAAACTGGATTTTCGATGACAGAGGCTTTTATACTTTACCTGTTTGTACACTCAATAGCACAACCTGGAGGATTTGTTTTCAAATTCGACATAGTAATTAATTTCATAATGCTCTTACAAAAGTGTCTTGTAATGATTCGAAACAAAATATACTACTAATGAAGACTGCGTAATTCTCAATTAGTTTTCTTTTAAACTGGAAACTTTTAATGCGTAAAGAAATTTTTCATGATGTTAGTTTGTTTTGGAATTTCGCACAAAGCTACTCGAGGGCTATCTGTGCTAGCCGTCCCTAATTTAGCAGTGTAAGACTAGAGGGAAGGTAGCTAGTCATCACCACCCACTGCCAACTCTTGGGCTACTCTTTTACCAACGAAAAATGGGACTGACCGTCACATTATAACGCCCCCACGGCTGGGAGGGCGAGCATGTTTGGCACGACTCGGGCGCGAACCCGCGACCCTCAGATTACGAAGCGCACGCCGTAACGCGCTAGGCCATGCCGGGCCCCATGATGTTAGAACATTGAATATTGAAAAAAACAACAACATGGAAAGAGCCTTTATTGATTTATACTGTAGAGATATAAAGTCCAGCAAAACTGACTGAGACCGAGATAATCATCGTTTGATACAGTTGTCAAGTACTTAAAGTTTATTTCAAATAGAGGGATTTAAGTTACTCAATTATGTCAGTTCTCAAAATATAGAATTGATGGTACTAAATTCGATTCTTTTTTCTGTTATTCTATTGAGACTAAAAAAGTAGCAATAAACTTTTGGAGATAAAGTAATTTTTTTCTTTAGATAAAACTAATAGTAATGTTGGTTTTTGTGATAATTCACTCAAGTTAAATATTTCAAATCCATTATGTTATGACCGACAAAAAGAACAGTGAAGTAATAAATGGTATAAGTTATTTGTCTGCGAAAAAGGATTCGAAACGAAACCCACTGGTTCGGATAAAGACTTATGGTAGAAAAGTAATGTAAAGTAATAAGATTGTTGATGATTGAGTAACAGGGCAGGATGTTGAATAAACTAATAATATCCATCTGTAGAGGATCTACATAAATGCTAACTAAACTTTGCCACAACACTTTAAAAACAACATTTCCATATATATTGAATATTTAATGAATTATGCAAGAAACATAAAATCCTGAAAACACCTTTGGAAACTAAGAACACTGTTACGATCTTATGTCCTTCTGATTGCTTGGTACTCTATGGTAATATAAAAGGTGTTCTACTTAGTATGATGATGTTAACGCCTTTGGTGGCGAAGAGGGATTGTAATGAATTATAAGGAGTACCAGCAGGAATACCGTTCTTTTTTTTTAAATTGCTGTCTTGTTAAAAATATAATTATTCTTACTAATGTCTTGTTAAAAATATAATTATTCTGTAGATGTGTCTTGTGGGAAATACAATTAATTATTTTATTTCTTCGTACCTCACCTTGTAGAATATGTAATATAATGTACTACTAATGTGTTATAATTCGAAATATAAATATGTCTATTCTATTCAAAAACACTGTGCAAAAAAACCCAATAAAATGTATGGATCAGTATATTAAGTTACAATAAAAATGATTATTAAAAATAAAGAATTAGACGATAACTTACTTCAGTTGATTACCATTTGATCTGATCAATTAGATTGACATTTGCTTTTACTTAAAAACACCATATATTGTTTGTGAAATAGACTTATCATTGAAATAAAAAAATGGATAGGGAATTGATTAAGATGTTACAGGTTTCCCTGTTAAACGCTTTACGATGAATAATGTCTATTAAATCGATGTGAATGATTTAAAAACTTCTTACATGAATTTGTCTTCAAAGCATTCGAAATGTTGAAGTTAAAAGAACAGCACATAACTATTTGGTTTGTTTTGAATTTCGCACAAAGCTACAGATGCTGGCAGAAACATTCTAGACACACAAATGGTTAATTTTAAACTTTTTCAAGGCCAAAATGAAAGTTACATTACGTGTGACGTGTACTCATATCAATGAAACAGTAAAAACCCTGAAAAGCAAAATCAATTGTATGGGGTGTATAGAAAAGAAAAATCATCTAAAACCGTTACTTGAATCACACACATAATAACAGAATTAAATACCATTGTTATATACCATATTTTTAATATTCTAAAATACGTCTAACGTAATGAATGTGTGCCAAAAGTTACCGACATAATGGATAACGTCAGCATTGGAGTTGTATTTTTGTATGTTTGTTTTTTTGAATTTCGCACGAAGCTACACGAAGGATATAACTGTTACTAATTTAGCAATGTAAGACTAGAGGGAAGGCAGATAGTCATCAACACCGGTCGCCAACTCTTGGGCTACTATTTAACCAAAGAATAGTAGGTTTGATCGTCACATTATAACCCCTTCGCGGCTGAAAGAACTAGCATGTTTGGTATGATGGAGGTTTGAACCCGTGACCCTCGGATTACGAGTCGAGCTTCTTAGCTATCTCATAGTAAATGAAAATGAAGTGTTTTTGTAGCGGTATGATACATTTTCCTTTGTGATTTTATTTTAGAAGCATTGTCTGATTTTTAACAATAATGCCTTTTTGTTCATTTTCAAAGATATGTTTACCAATTTACTATATAGCCCGTTGTGTAACTTTGTGCTTAATTACAAATAACAAACAAACTCTTGCAGAACTTAATTTAATCTTTGAACAATCCTTACATAGGCGGCCTGGCATGGCCGAGCGCGATAAGGCATGCGCTCGTAATCTAATAGTCGCAGGTTCGGATCCGAGTCGCGCTAAACATGCTCGCCCTCCCAGCCGTGAGTGCGTTATAATGCGACGGTAAAACCCCCTTTTCATTGGTAAAAGAGTAGCTCAAGAGTTGGCGGTGGGTGGTGATGACTAGTTTCCTTCCCTTTAGTCTTACACTGCAAAATTAGGGACGGCTAGCACAGATAGCCCTCGAGTAGCTTTGTACGAATTTCAAAAATAAACAAGACAATCCTTACATAGGTAAACGTGTAAGGGTTCGTCTATATCATAATTTCTATTGATATAGTCATTTTAATGCAAAAGTAATCGAACATAAAACAGCATTATGAAAGCAAGCACACAATAGGTAAACTATTTGTTTATCACTTGTTTATGAGCACTAACCATGAATTTCTCTTGCAGTTTAAAGGTGAATTTTCTACAAATTTAATAATTGCCTTAGAAACTATACTTTAGTTAGGTATAATTCTTGTGTGGTGGCCATATCTTTAAACCCTTTAGTTGTTGAGTAAAAAAATGAAATAAAATATGCCGGTCCTTAATCTCAAGTTCCTCTCGGTCGTTCGGATGTTTCCGTGACGTTTTACAACTATGACGTCATAGTTGCCAAACACGCTTCGTTACCCGCCGACTATTTTGTTCCTTTCGGTGCTGGTGTTTTATGTAAATCTTTCGGTGCTTTTGTCGGATTACATACTTTGTGAGACTATTTTTGTCTTGATATTGCTACTTTATGTTTATTTTATAATAACATGGTTTACTATGTTGCTTATGGTTGTAAAAACGGTTCGACATTGGACAAAAGCTTTTTTTCGTTTCCGTGCAAGGAAAAGGAACCGTTAAGGTAGCGACAGTGGGTATGGATGATCAATAGGAAGAATTGTACTCCTTGACACCACACAAAGCTTTGTCAAGATCATTTTAAACGCTTATGTTTTGTGTCAAATCCCACTGTTTTGGATTCAGTGGGTTTGAAGACAGGCAGGTTGAGACTGAAAAAAACCATCGGCAGTAGACAGGATCGTCCCCTGTTTTCATGTAGAGTTGAGGACTGCTCTTAGTCTGCAGCGTACAGGCTCCACCCCTCTGAAGCCATCCCTTGCCATCACGATAAGAACAAACGACAACGAACGCACTCTCTCCTAGTTGACATCTGCTTGCATAAACCACACCTACACCTTGCACAAACATAGGGAATATGTCATATACATTATACATTTATGATAAATATTAAATTAACTAATTAGACTGCTACATCTAGTTCAATTTTATAGACAAAATTGTGACGTATAATTGAAATTCATTTTGTTACGAGTCATAAATACCTGTTATGATGATTGTGGAGGGGCCGAGTATTAGTTACCATAGTCGGTAAAGTATAAACAAATAAAACTCAGTCTGTGATACCAATAATTTATAAACGCCAGATAGGTTTCGAGATGCTTAAAATTGCACGTGAAATAATACAGACCATATTTGTTGTAATGCCTTAGGCTTACCATTCTTCCATTGGAGGTGTGACCGACTCGCAACCGGTCTGGGCGCTATCAGTATCACTCACAGTTACGCTACTCTCGCTCGTAAAACTTCCCTCATCTCGAGAACTTGTCAGATCTGTGCCAATATGGTAACTGTTCTAGGTTCGTTCAGAGTAGGTTCGAATTGATATGGTGCTACTCAACAGTGTTCAGAACATAAAGTCAAAAGAGACTCTGCCTCTGTTTCTCTGTATACACTGGCCATGTTTATTTACATTCAACGCGCTGGCGTGGGCGGTTTGTTTGGCAACTGTTACGTCACAGTACTTTTCCTAGCGGTAAACGTAAAAACTAAAACGTTCGGATTGCCGCTCGAAAAGTGCTTTTTGCATCAAGTTCTATGTTTCATTTATTAGCATATATTTTTTATAAAAAATGTGAACCTGCAAAATTAATCAGTATAAGTAGTTCTTTTGACTGCAAAGTTTTTATTCTGTAAAATTTACCTTTAATATTTTTTAAGAGTTATATTTTTAAGGCAGTAATTCAACACATTATTATTACAGTGTATTTACTCAAGTTATCATACAATATATTATATTTTGATAGATGATTTTATTATATTCATATGACGCTCAAAACATTTTAATCAGATAAAACCTTAAAACTTTATTTAAAGACCATTTCTTTTAGTTGATGGACTTGTATAGTTTATAGCACTTAAAACTGTCCAAACAAAATATGGTATACCACAAATTTTTCGTTAACTGGACTGCTTTGGCTGGCAGTGGTTTTTTGACAACCCACGAGTAGTGTTTTGTCAAAAGAAATATGTTGAAGATATTATCAAAAAATTAATCGTATCTTGTCCAAAGATAGAGGGACATTTCAATTTGAGCACAATTGGCAAATAAAAGTAAAAGAAATGTAAACAGAAGCGAAGTTTATCATGTGCAAGGATAAATACTACATGTGCATTGTTGACAAACTCTCGATTACAGAAACATCAGTAAAATAATTCAAAACTTCAAATAAAATATTATATATGTATCAATAATGTACTTTAGATGAATTTTCTATATCTCTTAAGTCAAGTAAAGCTACGGTAAATGAAAAAAACAAGATGACAAATGACAGATAACAATTAAGTGATTCTGAAACAATAGAAACACCATAAACAATAACTTTGCATCGCTTGTAAAGAAATATTTGATTAGTAATAATAATAGTCGATTTAACAACTTTTTTGAAAACTAGAGCCTTGGTTACAAATCCTTTACGGTTTACATTTCAGTTCATATTTGTTAGCATATACACTTGTTCTTAATTAAATTCAAATATAAATGATCTTAGATTTATAACCTGGTATCGTGAACTACGATAGTGGTTCATAATACGGATCTCCGAGGGATATCATCAAAACATAACAGAAAATAGGGCAAAAACTATCTTATAAAGCAGACTTGTTCTTAAAACAACATTCAAGACTTTCTGTCTCAATGGTTCACGCTGTTAAAATGTTGATAATAGCAAAAAAGTTGATTTTCCGATTGCTAGATAAAATTAAAAAAATCATCTATTTATTCTTTGTATTACTCTAATTAGTCTTGTTTCACAAGCCTATAGAAAAAATAACGACCAACTACGAATATTTTATTGGAATCTGGAAAGACTTACGCAGATAGGGATTTTCTACTCTTTAAAGTTTTCTAAGCTCTTCGATATCCGACCCAGCATAGCCAGGTGGTTAAGGCACACGACTGGTAATCTGAGTGTCGCACCAAACATGCTAGCTATTTTAGCCCTGGAGGCGTTATAATGTGACAGTCAGTTTTTACTATTTGTTGGTAAAAGAGTAGCCCAACAGTTGGTGGTGACTAGCTGCCTTCCTTCTAGTCTTACACCACAAAATTAGGGACGGCTAGCGCAGATAGTACTTATGTAGCTTTGCGCAAAATTCAAAACAAAACAAATCTTTGAAGTCATTCAAGAATCGCAGAAATGTAAAAGCCATATAAACACCGTTATACTAGTCGAAGACGCTTCGTTTTGATTGGGTAAACAACATATATATTTATTCCAGCTTTATAATTTTTGATTATATTTTTATAAGTCGCTACATAAAAAAAACAAAAACGGTTACAGATATTTTACTGAAACTTGGACAACAGTAGTAAATAGAAGAGTGAATATGTCATATGGTAGTTTTAAAATTAATGCAAATACCTTCGTTTTTTTTTGTCCCAAAGAATTCCTTTATTTTCTGTTGCTGAAGAAAAATCCTTTATTTTACTAATGTACATTGCCTTTCAGAGGTACATAATTGATATGTGGCTTCTCATTTCGAGACTGACGGAAATAAATTGAAGAAATCACTAAATGTTTGTAGTGCCTTAAACAATGAAGTCTTTATAATACAACCTTGATATTTTACAATTTGAATTACTGTAAAATAACATAAACATGTGTTTTCTTGAGAACTCGATGTAAAAATAAACTAGTTTGTGAAGAAATGGTGTCTGAATTTTGTACAGGATACTCATGTTTGTTCAAATTTCAGAATAAGTATGCATTTTAAGGAAAGCTTTATAACCCATTTTCTGCATATCGAAATCTTAATTAAAGCATTAACGTAAACCTAACATTGTGAGCTCAGTGTCTTTTTTAAATGAAATGTATATGTGTGTGTGTGTGTGTGTATATATATACATATATAAAATACGTATTTAAAAATACCAGTTTGTAAGTAACTGTTGACTGTCTAATCATCAAAACTCATTTTGCAGTAGTACAGATCTTTTTGGTTAAGATAATTGGTTATATTAAAGTAGGTTTAATAATTCGAAATATAATTGGCAACAAGAGCAATTTAAATATTTCATGTAACAGTAAGACTAGAGATCAGACACTGAAAGTGGTACAAGTAAGACTGGAGATCAAACACTGAAAGTGGTACAAGTAAGACTTGAGATCAGACACTGAAAGTGGTACAAGTAAGACTGGAGATCAAACACTGAAAGTGGTACAAGTAAGACTTGAGATCAGACACTGAAAGTGGTACAAGTAAGACTTGAGATCAGACACTGAAAGTGGTACAAGTAAGACTGGAGATCAGACACTGAAAGTGGTACAAGTAAGACTTGAGATCAGGCACTGAAACTGGTACAATACAACAAAGTAAAATTCAGTGTATTTTTCTTTTAAATGTAATACATATTATATTTGATTATCGAATAAACATATACATACTTTTGGTTCCAAATTGCCTTATAGATTGCTTCCTGCTAGAAATTTTAATTTTCACTGCTGGTGAATTACTCGTAAGAAAAAAACCCCTCAAATTACAGTAATCAATATGGTTTAAGTGTAAAAACCATATCAATTTATGAGTGGTAATAACTACAGTGAAAGTTTTACCCGAGGTGTAAATAAGGAAAAACACACAAGATAAATCTTGCATATTCTATGCCTTTGTTCACACATGTCAATTCCGGAGTTGTTCACTTGTTTTGTATCCACTAACTTTTGCTCCGCGGAGGCACAACTGTTTAAATAAGATACGCAAATAATTTTCCAAGATTTTTGATAGTTGCTACGCACACAAAGGTATGCATAAACTGCTGCAAAATTCGACCTATTGTCTGTTTTATTTAGACTGCCGTGCATTAGCGTTCACAAACATCAGCGGACATAAAAAAAATGTAAATTACTACAGAATTAGCTATATATAAATAAATATAATGCGTTAATTTTATGATTACTACTTTGTAAATGCAAAGTGGAATTTTTGGTATCGTCTTGAATCCCACCAATGAACTACCTAGACAAAATTTACTTCTAAATGTCAAGGAACATGGAGTAAAACCTAATCAGTCAGACGGTTGTTCCCATTGACAACCTCAGCTAAATTTTCAGTCTTTTTAATGGATAGAAACTGCATTCACATGAACATGTTGTCACAGGCAAGGTCAACTTCAGTTGTTTTAAGACAGAGAGCGAGGACAGTAGTCAAGTACACTGGATTGGCTTCATGAATAACTTCCTTCAAAAAGGCGATATTATCTCTGTCCTATCACTAATTTTTTTATCTTTCAAGTTCAGAATAAAGCCATAACAATGAAAAACAAGATCCCCTTGTACCATGTTAACAAAGAATTTTTAGCAGTAGCATTAAACTTGTGGTAATTAGATTCCAGGTGGAGTTGTTTCACTAGGGTCTGGCATGGCCGAGCGCGTTACGGCGTGCTCTCGTAATCTGAGGGTCGCGGGTTCGCGCCCACGTCGCGCTAAACATGCTCGCCCTCCCAGCCGTGGGGGTGTATAATATGACGGTCAATCCCACTATTCGTTGTTAAAAGAGTAGCCCAAGAATTGGCGGTGGGTGGTGATGACTAGCTGCCTTCCCTCTAGTCTTACACTGCAAAATTAGGGACGGCTAGCACAGATAGCCCTCGAGTAGCTTTGTGCGAAATTCCAAAACAAACAAACAAGTTGTTTCACCAGTTAGAGGGAATCGATAATCTATTTGAGCCACAACATGATTAGTGAATAAATAATAAATATTGATGCAATAGGGATCTTCAACTGATGTGGAAGGAATATATTGAAGGTAGACCTGCCCATCGACTATACGTTTCTTTTCAGGGTGTACATCCATAAATGCAACCAATGAAACGGCTCCCTGATATGTTTGGAAATTTTTCTTCAGAGCCCTGGTTGTCAAAAAAATCTTTTATAAGTAATTTTCCTCTGGAGAGTGGAAGACAATGGTTGGGCGAAAGTAAGTTCATGTTGAGCCACAACTGTTGCAGTTATTGTAACAAAAGACTTCACTGACACTTATAAGGATGATTTCATAAACAAAATTTATTTAACAAGAATTAAGTGAATGAGGTTTCAAATCACTGAGTCAGTGTGACGCAGAATTTTAGTTACTTCGAGTGCAAGAAAAGAACAATTTTCGTGTTAACAATCAACACATTTTTTTCCATCTTAAACTGCAAATATTTCACGTGGTTAAAATCTATAAGATCCTAACTGAACGTAAAAGCTTTAAAGAAACTTATTTTAAGGTTAAGTATTTATATTTTGTCTTTGCTCAAACTAACTAATTAACCGAATACATTCGGTTTGATGAAATGAGTGAAGATTTGTCTCTTTAAAAATACTTGATCTGCCCATTTATATTTATACTTTGAGATTTGCATCAAAGTGTAAGTGGATGTCAGCAGGATAAAAACAATGGGGAGGTAGTGTGATGTCCTCAACAGCGGTAAAGTCTTCAGATTTACAACGCTTCCATCAAGGATTCGACTCCCCTCTGTGGACACCGTCGATAATGCGATGTGGCTTTACTTTCACAAAGCACACACACTATAAACTCAAATAATACGTCACATTTAATTTCAAAGTTCGATCAAGGTGTGGAGCTATCACTATGAATTCAGGTTTTCTGATCTTGAATTTAAAGAAATAAATGAAAAAAACTGATTAGTTTTTAACTGTACCAACTTATTTTACTTGCTCTTTAAAAAACAACTCTTAATGTTGTTTATTTAGTGTTTAATTACAATTTCTAGGCTTAAATAATATAGACAGACTTTAAAGGAACTGTTTTCAGGATTCATTCTTCCAGATTAATTTATAATTATTTCTCTCATGAGTAATTTCACAAAAAATGCAAAATATTCTTGGTCCATCTTTTACCAACACTATTTAATATCGTGCATGAATTCCAGTCTACCTTTCAATATATTTAGAGAAGTGTTAGCTGTTCTTTTGATTTAATAAGCACTATTTCAGTATAACGTCAAAGAAAATGCCATTATTTTCATATCTGTTTTATTTTGTTGTTGTTAAATTTAATCTCAAACTTTAATAACTGTTCCAACTTTCTACTTGTTTCTACGCGGATCTCACTAACGTTTCCGTTAATTCATTTTCTTTCTAAAGAATCGACGATTTCATTCGCCTCGAATTATTAATAATTCAGTCAATGATATTTTTTAAAGATAAATGTTTTATTCAATAGTTTTATCCGGGAAGAACATTCTTTAGCTAAGAACGAACTAATAATTGAGCCTCGTAAAATGAGTATAATCTCTACAGTTGCTAAGTTAAAGTTTGTACACTATCAACGTTTTTTAGAACACAGAATCATTAAAATAGTATAATTCATTTTAATATTATTTGGTATGTATGTGTTTGTAAGCATTAAAAAGAACGTACGGCTCAGACTAGCTCTCGTAGTCGTGATTAAAGTACACTCATACCATGTTTTGACCTTGGATTTTTTGTAGAAAATACGACAGTTGCATGATAATTATTACACAAATGGTCGAAAGGTTGTTGTAAAATTAACAAAATAAAGATAAATAATAAACTCAATAATGTTTCTTTGAACTTAAATTTAAAGTTTACAGTATGTTTCTTCTCCTCACAATAAGTTTGAAGAGTATGATTGTATAATATTTGCAAGCTATTATCAAGTTTTTTTTTCAAATAGCTTTTTTTACTGAAGTTGTAAAAGAAAATTGAATACATTGTATTAAAACGACGTTAATTACGCAGCTTATCAAGTCGCGTGAAGATTACATCTGATATAAAGTTTAGAAGGAACAGAATGTATCACAATTACATGTTGACAACTGTTCGGTGTTTCGTTGTAAAATATAATGACTTCGAAAATTAAAAGTTTTTAAAAGGGCATGAAACATTCCTTTCCAACCCCAAGTGCTCATACATTTAGATAATAAAGATGTGTTTAAACCGGGAATTTAGAGGGGTTTTTTCTTATGCGTAATGAAAATGGAAAACAAAAATATGTGGATTAACAAGGGATATCAGGACCATTTAAGAAGAGGACTTTTTACAGGTCGCGACAGATATACTACTATATATCTATTTCAATATATAAGGTAAATTTATGTTTAGGAATGTACATTGCTTATACTTATAAATCTTAATTGTAAAATTCCCATCCATCCACTAAAATTGTAGAAGATTTTCGAGTTTAAGAATCAACAATATATGCATGAACACAAACATCAGTGTATCGCAGAGTATCGTCACTATTGTGCAGGCCGAAATTTCTAGAAACTCTCCTCACACCGACAAATGTAACCAACGCGACGCGCCAAGAGAGAGTATATAGTATTGGATTGTTACAGATCATATGGTATAAACTTCGGTAACTATAACTGTGATTAATGCTTTATAACTGGGAACTTTAGATATTTGATCAGGAATGGTTATAAATATCAAATATTAGAAACCATTTAACTTCAGCAGATTTGCATCGGATATTACATTATACCATCGATGAAACATTTGACCTGAAATCAGCGTGCAACCGGGGAAGAACACAGAGTTAGTTAGTTCTTTGTTGAGTGAATTGTATCTACATCAACACATAATTGATTTGCTTATCGTGAATCTTTGATAAGATATCAAGGAAACTCTGAACTAGATAGAAGATTCAATACTGTTTGCAAATTTGTAAAACTTTCGTACGTAGGTTGCTTGTAATAACCGTTATTGTAAATTGTATTGTTGTTTGTATATTAAAATATATTTGTATTTAAAAAAACTGTGCGAATCATTCTTGTTGGCAAATATCATAAATTCTACGCATATCGACATATATTTAACTTCAAATTCTAAGTTACAGATTAATTCAGATTCAAGGTATTTGAATTTGTAATATCTAATTGACGATGGGAAAATGTTGTTTTTATAGACTAGTTAAACTGTAGAAAACATTTCAGAAGAAGTGGTGTTCCTTGGACATAACAGCTTTAGCACGGAACCTTTTGCAATAAAAACTTACACTGTAGAGCTGTTTTCATGATGCTCAGTCGCTAAGTGGAGTATAAACGTACATCTTCAGGTCGCCCTCCAGCGGTACGGCGGCGTGTCTGCAAACTCAGACCGCTAGAAACCGAGTTCCGATATTCGTGGTGGGCAGAGCACAGATAGCCCATTGTGTAGCTTTGCGCATAATTCCAAACAACCAACCATTCAAGTCTTTAAGCATCAAAACCTTTTTTTAATATAGAAAGATTAAACATTCGGTCTTTGAATTATTGTCACTGGATCCAATTATATGTATCTTTAAGGTATTGTTGTTCTTGTTGTTTGGAATTAAGCACAAAGCTACACAATGGGCTATCTGTGCTCTGCTCACCACGGATATCGAAACCCGGTTTTTAGCTTTGTAAGTTCACAGACATTCCGCTGAGCCACTGAAGGGGGTTAAGGTATTGTCAATGAACAAAATTATCTTTAGCTTTGAAATAGTGTTCACAGGTCTGCAATTGACTACATCTTTGAACTATTATTAGTTGCTAATATAATTGCCTCTTTTATAAAACATATTCAATCTTTCCTTTACTTTTGGTAGAACTCTATGAAAAATAAAAATACTTCATACTGCTTACGTTATTAGATAAACCCATAATATTGATATTTTGAACAATTACAAATTCATTGGCTACTGTGTACACAAATTATTTGTAACCTGTATGAATATCATTAAGAACAATTTCAAAATCTTCTCTAAAACACTCTTGACACACTACAAATATAACAAATGAACATGACTATCTTTTTAAGTCTTTCTTTTTGCATAAAATATAAATTTAGATGTACTTGTTGTTATTTTGAATTAAGCACAAAGCTACACAATGGGCTATCTGTGCTCTGCCCACTACGGGTATCGAAACCCGGATTTTAGCGTGTAAGTCCGCAGACATACCGCTGAGCCACTGGGGGGCATTAGATGTACCTGTTAGAAATCTGACGGTGGGTGGTGGTGACGAGCTGCCTTCCCTCTAGTTTTACACTGCTAAATTAGGGACGACTAGCGCTTATAGTCCTCGTGTAGCTTTGCGCGAAATTCAAAACAAACCAAACTATCATATTTACACTTTACACTCAATCATGAAACCTGATGCAAAACTCGAAGTAGAACAAATAGAATCACATATGAGGTTGAATCACAACAACTTATATTCTGCAGCCAACTGTTGAAAACCAGTTGCTCCTGATCAATCAGAAAGATAATTACAAAATAGAACAGTCTCCTAGACAATGATAATTAACACTTCTCTCCTATATAAGATATTCTATCTTCTATAATAATCCCATATCCGTATAAAACCTAAGGTGTCTTGGTCAATAATTACCAACTGTTATTGTGTGGACGCCTTTTACAAACTGACGAAGCATGATTATAATTATTATACTTGCCATAAGATATTATCATTAGGTTTATTATATTTTTAACACTTAATTCTTTATCTAGTCCCTTAGGGATTTTCAAGAATTAGAAGAGTGTATAAGAATGGATATGGCAAACAACAGTGGTTGAAATACTATTGTTATACATTATTCTAATTATTGAAAATTCTTAGGGGACCATATAAATAATGTTCTATTAAAGACACAGAGTGGCCTAAACTTATGTTTCGTATTTAAAATGTAACAATTAAATAACCAAATAAATAGAAGCATGCTGTTCTGAGTGTCTTGTGTCTCAACGTTAACAGTTTTTATTGACATTTCTATAAATTTCTACGTGCTTACGTGCTATTAGTGGCTTTCAGAATGTCCAACTGATATTAGATTTCAGTCCACGCTTGCTGCAGCATGTTCATAATTATATTAGCGGAGGCGTTTGTTGTCCTGGTATTTAGTTCCGTGATGCTCGCTATATCATGATATACAATGTCCTTAACATACCCCCAAAGAAAAGAAGTCCAGTGGAGTGATGTCTGGTGAACCCGGAGGCCATCAATTCATCACACTAAGCCTTTTCTCGCATGTTTGCTATGTTACAGGGTAACATTACTCAGCAGAGTAAATAAACAAACATGACAATAAAAATTGTTTAAGTTGGCCTAAAATATGTTAAAGCTGCGTGGTTGTATTTCTTTAATTATTAAATCTTAATATAGGTTTGTTTCTTTTTGTTTTGTTTTGATTTTTGTTTTTAGAATTAAGCACAAAGCTGCACAATGGGCTATCTGTGCTCTGCCCACCATGGGTATCGAAACCCGGATTTTAGCGTGTAAGTCCGCAGACATACCGTTGAGCCACTGGGGGGCCTTAATATGGGAAAAATTAGTTTGGACCATCTGTATTGTAGACCTTGTACTAATGTACTATTTGATGAGGCCCGGCATGGCCAAGTGATTAAGGCACTTGACTCGTAATTGGAGGAATGCGGGTTCGAAACCCTGTTATACCAAACGGGGCGTTACAATGTGATGGTCAATTTTATGATAAAAAGAGTATCTCAAGAGTTGGCGGTGGGTAGTGATGACCAGCTGTCTTTCCTCTAGTCTAACATTGCAAAATTAGGGAAGACTAGTGCAGACAGCCCTCGAGTAACTTTGCGCAAAATTCAAGAACAAAACTTCTTTATTATTATCAACTTAATCAGATTTTACGAATTACTAAACAGGTAAAATAACTTTAATAAATCATGTTGTTAAAAAATATTAGGCTGGACTGTTAAGATTTATGTTAGAAAGAAAATTTCCAACTTATTACAAATAAATTTGACATTTCCCACAATTTAATTTGTACCCTGGTGGTAATTTTGTCTGTTTTTAAGTGTGACGATTTTTGTTGTATGCCGTGGTTTGTAAAAGATATATGTATATACGATTATGAAAATGCACATTAATACATGTATCAGATTTACAGACATATGAGCAATTTCCATAAATACCATTTTACAATTAGTACATCATTACAAAAAATTCAAAAGAAAGACCAGAAAGTTGCGCGTTGCATTAGTACTCCCCATGTACCTTAACTGGTGTACAACTACACTGTATTTGTATTATGAAATACATTCCACTACTATACAAACCTTAGTTTTTCTCGTTCAACTTGGTTAGTTCCCTTAGTGGTACAGCACGAAACGTGAAGGCTGATAATGCTATAAACCGGGTATTGATTCCTATAGTGGGCACAGCACAAATAGGTTATTTTGTAGCTTTGTGCAATAAAGACAAACAATTCTTCTGATTTGTCTTTGTTCAAGATGATTTTTGATTTGTAAACTTTCTTGAAACCAGTGTAACTTAGTGGAAAGTTGTGGATTGACTAATAAACGTGGCTTAATATTTCTTTTAAGCGCACATTTCTTATGCAACCTTAAGTTTATCAATACGGAGTTGTTCCATATTTGCACATTATTCTTCAGAATTCAACTAAGTTTTGGTTGTTTTTTGAGCTTTTCACTTTTTATATAAGTTTGTTTGCTTGTTTTTAAATTTCGCATAAAGCAACTCGAGGGCTATCTGCGCTAGCTGTCCCTAATTTGGCAGTGTAAGATTAGAGGGAAGGCAGCTAGTCATCAACACCCACCGCCAACTCTTGGGCTACTATTTTACCAACGAATGGTGGGATTGACCGTCACATTATAACGCTCTCATTGCTTAAAGGGCGAGCATGTTTGGTGCGACCGGGATTCGAACCTGCGACCCTCAGATTATGAGTCGACCGCATTGATCCGCCTGGCCATGCAAGGCCTTTATCTAAGTCAATATAGCCATAATAATGTTCATTTTGTGATTTTCTGGAAGCTAAGCCATGGTTATGACCTACTTACTTCACCAGGAAGCGTTTCACAACAATTGCTGTTTGCTATAAATCATTGTGTTGCTTGGAGACGAATCCATGCTCAACAAATTTCGATTTTGAGGAAAACATTATAAAACATGCTTAAATAAGTCAGCAGTCAGGGTGTGATGCAGCCCATACTTGTATCAGTTCTTCATTATAGATGTCGTATGTTCAACATGATTCAATTGTTTTCGTGCTATCGAACTAATTACTGTTGTTTGTTCCAAAACAATCTGAACTTGGATTTATTTATAACGCTTTCTATAATTAATTATAATAATATAAAAACATGAAAAAATACCTATTGTCATTTAATAAAAAAAATGTTATTGTCAAACTAATTCTATTTTGTAATTATTAACTGTTATCCATATTTGTAGTTGGATTATTTTATCTCTTATCAGTTTTTGTTTTATCAAAATCGAAAACTTCACGCCAATGAATATTTGATTTATTTCACCGTAAAGAATAATTATAATATATCATAGAATAGTTTACAAAATTAGTAAGTTGTGGTATTCCTGGCTATGTTTATTCACACGCATAGTTTCTAGAAGTCTGCTAACAATCGAGAATCCGAAAGAACAAATTTATAGGGGTATAAATGACGAACCGAGAATATTAAAGTAGAAATATAGCAAAAAATATTGGGCATTTTCTTCAAATATATGCCACACTTAACATATGTATACTACAGTGAAAAGACACAGGGTAAATTAAAATAACCGTTAGAAATGAAAATGTGAAATTATGGGTTGAATTAAGATATTTTGTTTGTAAATAGACTTGAAAACATACACTGGTTTTGTTACGAAAACACCTTGCAAACACATTTGGTTGAAAACAACCAAGACAGAAGAACAACTACAAGAGCCACGTTGCTGTGTGTGTTTCTTATAGGAAAGTCAGCCACTTCGAGCTATCTGTTGTTTCCACCGAGCCACTGATTTTAGCGTTGTAAATCTTAAGACCGCTGTTTCAGCGGGTGTCCAACACCATTGAATGTATTGGTTTCCAGGGAAAAACTCTCCATCTCATAGTAATAACGGGAGTGAGGAGTAAATATAAAGATGAGATAGAACAGTTGGAGGAATGAGAATGCGTCTCCCGTGTCAACAATTATTTAACAATTCCACAATAACGAATGTCGGAACTAAAAATCTAAATAAAATACAGATAGCCCTTTGTGTAGCTTTGTGCTTCATTCAAAAATAACAACTAAACAAAAACAACACAAATGAATAAGTGGTTTTGATAAACTTCACTAAGAAATTTTAACGAGTTCGAAATAACTGTTGAAAAACTGATGACAGAGGTCGTTTTGTGATAAAGGTAATAGCAACTAATAGACTGGGTGTTCTCCTCTCTCTAACATGTTAACGTTAATCTTCATCCTGATGAGCCTGGATAAGGTATCTTACAGAGCTGATACTTAATTTTTTTTTAAGTGAATTGAAAAAAGCGTACCATCAACACTCACTTAAAAGTTCTTGTGTTATGCGTTATATAAGCAGAAAAGCTGAGAAATGCTGCAAGTTTTTTTCATTATTTTACATTAAAACAACTGTAGCTAATGGTAACATACACAATAGATAGTTTTATTTGTTCAAAATGTTACGCTCTCTCTAAATATTCTGAACAACCTTAGATTTCTACGCTGTTCGTACCTGGAAATGGTTCAAGATAGTTTCGTTTTTGTAGAGTAAAACAAACAATGAACTGACTGAGGCGGTATACGGAAATGTCTCACTGGACAAAGTCTCACCGGACAATATCTCACCAGGTTTTGGAAAAAAAGACAATTTTTCACCTAAATAATTTTTTATATAGTCTACCGTTTTATGGATCATGGAGGTAGTACATTTTTAAGATTTGTACAAAAACAACAACAAAACAACATCATCAGAAACAACAAGATAAAAACAAGATTCTTCCAAGTTTACGTGCTTACCACTCTAAAAAATTGGAGATCAGTTTCCCCTATGGATCATGGAGGAAGTACATTTTGAATTTTTGTGCAAAAACAGCAACAAAACAACATCATCAATAACAACAAGATAAAAAAGACCTATAAGGCATGTCAGCTTTTTTTTATTCTTGTTCGAACTATAGTATAAAAGGTTTAAACAAGAGCCACATGAATTTTTTAAGGCAGGAATTAATCCATGAGGCCTTTTTCACTTTTTATTTATTTGTACATCAGCAATACCAAACATTGGGCGAGCGTATGGCAGATTCAGTTTCTTTACTCATTAGGATCTCTACAAGCCTAACCTCAAATTGAAATTATTTTGAGCAGAGTTAGAGTAAGTTAAAAGACAGGAGCATTGAGCGAGATCAAATACTTCAATCGAAAGGGTTTGACTTCCTGAATCTAGAACTGTAAGATATCTGAAATCGGTCAAGAGATGACGGAGCTGTGAGTTGAAAGTTTGTACATGAAAATCTCGGAGCCATTCTCTGAACTGTCGTGCCGCGACCGAAAATACCGACTTTTAGCTGAATATTGAAAAGAAGAAATGAAGAGGTGACATCTATAGCAGAAATAAAGTTTGCCTATAAGAATAAAAATTTGTGAAAAAGAAACGTTTTTCTAATGTTAAAACTTATAAAATATTTACATTGATCATTGAATGAGTTTTTCGTGCTAAACTAAGAAATCAAGTTGAAATAACAAACATGGAAATAAAATAAAAAAATGATTTAATATATGCTTTGCATGTAGAAAATTTAGTTACAACTGAAAACGTGATATTTTTATTCAGTTTTAGTCATCTTAGTACAGCCAGTCATTTTACTGATCGTACGCCTCCCAGTGGCTTAGCGGTATGTCTGCGGATTTGCACGCTAAAATCCAGGTTTCGATACCCGTGGTGGGCAGAGCACAGATAGCCCATTGTGCAGCTTTGTGCTTAATTCTAAATAACAACAAATACTGACCGTACGCTGATGCAAATAAACGTATAGTGGTGTTGCTGCAGATTTACCTCATTAGAAACCGGGCATCGTTGTCAATAATAGGCAGCACGCAGATATCCCACTGTGTAGCTTTGTGCTTAACTTGGAACAAACTCAAATAAAGGCAATGAAGTTTATAATTCCAACTTATATTTGAAGTGGAATATGATAAATAATTTATATATCATAAAATACGTAGTGCTTCCAGTTTCATTAAATGTTCCACACTTTAAAACATGAACATAATTCTATACCCATGGAATCGACATTTTTATTTTCAACTTTGCATGCAAGCTATCATTACAACAGTTAATTTACAAATACTCGCGTCTAATTTGTAAGATTTAAATGAAATTCACCAACTGTTCGAGAAAACTTACCTCGAGCAGTGATTATAACAGAATAAGTGGATTTCATTTTTTAAAAGAAATTTCTTTTAATATTCTGAACTTTTTATTCGTTATTAAATCACACAATATTGTTGAATATAATTATAAAAAATCACATCTAATTCTAAAGGAGTTAATGCAATATCAAGCTCAAAATGCAACAAAATTACTTTTTTATTACAAATGTAATTGTTTGTTAAGGAATTTTATCTCATCTCCTGAGAAACTCACGTTTGTGTACGAGATTTAGCTATATTAAAAATATATGTTTATACGAAATGTTTGCTTGTTATAACTATAGGTATCATGCTGTTTTATAACAGCCCCCGTACACACTACGATGTTTAATAATGTGAATACAGTTTTAATAAGAAAACGAATTCATTATCTTTTTCATTTTTCTTGTTGTTTTCCACATAATAGAGAGTATTTAATTTTCCAGAATGTTTCTGTTTCTTTTACATTTTTCAAACTAGCATGTACTGCAAGAAAACTGATGTCACGCAATACTTCAATTTGCAAAATTATTATGATAAGTAGAAGTGGAAGCCGTTAGCCATGAAAATCAGCAAATCTTGTGTTAATTATCAACTAATTTCGATTGCAAATTTAATAGACTGTAGAAAGTATTTGCGAGTCAACTTTATTTTTTATATAGCAGTGTGTGTGTGTTTCCTTATAGCAAAGCCACATTGGGCTATCTGCTGAGTTCACTAAGGGGAATCGAACCCCTGATTTTAGCGTTGTAAATCCGAAGCCTTACTGCCATACCAGCGGGGAACGTTCTGTATGGGAAAGATCTTTGTTTTTTGAATTTCGCGCACAGCTGCACGCGGGCTATCTATACTAGCCCTCAGTAATTTAGAAGTTTAAGACTAGAGGGAAAGCAAATAGTCATTACCACCTACCGCCAACCTTCGGGCTACTGTTTTACCAACGAATAGTGGGATTAAGCGTCACGTTATAACGCCCCCACGGCTGAAAAAACGAGCATGTTTGGTGTGACGGGGATTCGAACTCACCACCCTCGAATTACGAGGCGAGTGCCTTAACCACCTTGCCATGATAGTTCGGTGTGAATACTATCTGTTATTTAATTACTAATAAACAATCTTGTAACACCAAAAGATTATAGGTTGAGCGCCCTAAACACCTGATCATGCTGTTAGTTGTGTGTTTTATTAGTTTACTGCTATTTCATTAGGCTGTTTCAACATACTGAGTATATATTATAATTCTTGTGCTAGGTCTATGTTTCTTTTAACATTTATTTTTTTTTATTAAGAATACTAAATCGTATTTAAACGAGCATGGGATCTTGAAAATTGCTCTTATGAATTTTATCTCTGAATCCCTGAATTTGTAGAAGGTTCTCAAGTGTAAGAATTAATAATATATGTTTTACGAAAGCATCAGAGTGTTGTTGGAACAGCTGAAATTTCTAGAACCTCGACTTAACGTTTATAGACCAACGCGCCTAAAGACAGCTTTGTACAGTTGGTTTGCTACAGTTAGTATACTATAAACCTTCCGAAGCTATAACTGTGATAAACTCTTATAAATCGCGAAACAACAGATATTTGACCAGGAACGTTCACAGATTTCGAACGTTATAAATTAACTTCAGTGAATTACTATTTCTACGAGGACATTGCATATTTTCGTCGTTGAAAATTTAGCTCTTAAATGGCGTAAGACTAGCCAAGAATAAAGAGGTATCTAGCTATCCATCAAGAGATTTGTGCAGAGATAAACTCGGGATTAACTTGCTCATCATGAACCGTCGATTAAATCTTGTTGGACGATATAGTAAATTTGGTACACATCGAGATTCAATTAACATATAAATGCCTTTCAATTTGCCTAGTATATGTCCGTATATACGTAAAGTTTATATAATTAGCAATTGATGTAACGCTATTACACTTGTTCGTTAACGCATGAGAGATAAAGGTTTAATACTACAAGCTTCCTCTAGGAGACTGCTTACTGAGAACAGCTTCAATGTTCAACTTGCATACAAACTGTAATATTCAACATCTTAATATTTAAGTTGAATATATCATAACTGTCTCGAACATTAATTCAAAACGTGTGATGAAAAGAGCTTCGCTTGACCAGTTTCTTATTTTGGTATCTTGATTCCATGTTAATACATGGGAAATGACTCTTGGGAAATGTTTGATGCCTGGTTGATTTTATCATCTAACGCTCCGTGAAAAGTCTCTAAAGAATCATAAGATAATCAGATACTCTGAAGAAAAATCATCGAGTTGGGTTCATGGTGGCCGGCAGAATAACGAAGTTTAAGCACCCTAACGTCTTCCTTTATCAACTTTCTACTATCTGTTCAGTCGCTTATGAATTATTTGAAGAAGAAACAGAAATTATTTGCAAGAATCAAAGTAGAATTGTCTTAAAGACAAATGCTATCAATAATTCCACTCCTTGAAAATTAGTAAACCTCAGGAAAAGCTTTTTTTCCAGGCCTAAATCAACCTTGATCTCATTGATAGTTCATTAGATAGACCGTTTTAAGTGAGATGAAACAGTTCAGACTTAGAAACTATTGTTGCTGGCCTAATAGATTAATTATATACTTCAGGTTGTGCCATGGAAATCTCCTGTAACATCTATGAATTTAATTTTTATCAGTATTTTTCCAGCTTAACTGTTATTTAAATCGCAACCTTTTCCAATTATCTATTGTGAAGAATCCTAACAACCGGTATCCTTTTACTGACAAATTATTTTATATGGCAACCATTTCTACATATTTTGGAGACACAAACCTTTTCAATGAAGTTGTATCGGAACAATAAAAAAATGGCAGTTGTTATGGATTACTACAGGAAAATAGTAAGAATATTTAGATGATAAAATATATTTATGTATTGGAAACATATTTTTTGTGTTCATCAAGTTTAAATGACCTCTGAGTTTTGTTGTTGTTTTGAATTAAGCACAAAGCTACACAATGGGCTATCTGTGGTATCAAAACCCGGATTTTAGCGTGTAAGTCCGCAGACATACCACTGAGCCACTGGGGGCCTCTGAGTTTTGTTGCAAAAATGTTTACGAAGTTCAGCATAAGAATTGGTATAATAATTTTTGGGCCTCTGAAATTCAGAAGAAATTCAAGGCAACTCACTACATATGTGTTCATAATTCTTTAATAGATAGAGTGTTAAATTTTAATAACTAAAGAGGTTAATTTTACAAACCAAGAATGAAATGGATATAGGGATGTATTGGTTATCATACACAAACCATAAAAATAGCTAAACAACAACATTAAAAAAAACATAAAACTATTTAGAAATTTTTCGAAGTTACATGCACAAGGACGTAAAAGTTAACAAAGAAAAATCACGTTGTTACGTATTCTATCAGCAGTATTGCTAAGATTTTTCTTAGAAATTTTAATTAAAAAAAAAAGACAGTTTAAAATGGATACTTTTTCTGGTTGAATAAATATTGAAGATTGAACTCAGTTTTTGAACACTCTTGATTTGTTTGGAAGATGAGTCGAATTTAGTTGAAACTATATCAGAGAGGTTCTATTCAATGAAATGCTACGTTGTAATCTAGTTTGTGAATACTAACTGAGTACTAACAATAATTTATCACGAAAGATGTTTTGGCTGTCTTGTTGTTGTTTTGAACTAAGCACAATGCTACACAATGGGCTATCTGTGCTCTGTCCAACACGCGTATTGAAACCCGGATTTTAGCGTTGTAAGTCCGCATACATACTGCTGAGCCACTGGTGGCGTTTGGTTGTCTATACTAACTCTAAGCCATAAGTAAGGTGTTGAGACACATTTCAATCAGTGATAAATACAGCTCATGTTGTTATTGAGGGTATACGTTATTTTAGTAAGTATATGAGTCGAACTGGGATAATTATAATCAACTTGAATTTAAATCACTAAGATTATGGTAATGCAATCGACTATTTTTTAGAGACACTGGATATTATAATCAATCAGTATTTAAGACAAACTGTGAACATTGTAATCAACTGTTAATCAAGTGAAAAACTAAATTTTGGAACAAAAAGTACTGGAGCTAATAATTGTGGATATAGTAATAGACAATTCTCGTTAATAATAACTTTCGATTATAGCAACATATGCACACAAGCGAAACTAAAAATTAACATAGCTAGTGATATAGCTAATTAAATATGCTCTTTTTCATTTCTATTTATAATTGTTTCATCATTTATGTACCCTCACTATTTTCGGTCGTAATTCTAATATTTTAATAATATCTCATGAGGTTCGGCCAGCTTAGGAGATTTAGTTTTTTCTTAAATAGATATGTTAAGCTAACAATGTAAAACAATCTTTATTTTAAGTTTATAATAGTAATACAAAACAAGTAAAAATAAAATTAATTACGTTTTATATATTAAATATTATAACATACAATTACATATTCAAGAACGTAACAACCAACCGTTATATAAACTACATTATTTGAATGTTTTTCACTAAAATCTCAGAATCTCGTTAGAATGTATAGCATTTCTTTCTATTGTTTATTTAACCCTAGAGTAAACATTAACAAAATATTATTCGCTCTTTTCAATGCTGGAAAGGAGGGCGGAAGACAACTTAGCATAAATGTTTTTTTTATTTCATTTTACTTGACGTTTCAGCTTATCCCTTTTTTGAGAGTCTTTGAGCGTCACAAAAAAATCTTCAAAGAAAAGAGGCGTGAGCCGAAACGTTAGGTAAAATAAAAAACGAAAACAAAACATTTTATCTGACAGTGTATGTCGATTTCATTGAGTAAGTATCGTTCTTTAGATTGAACCTGTTTTGTTTTGGTAAACTAATATAGCGATTTGAAACACTGAATAGACGTTCTATACATTTAATAATTCATTTTTGATGTATATATACATACATACACACACACAATAAATAACTTAAATTTGATATGCTTGCTCTTAAAGAAGACATTTTATTATGTCGTACAAGTTCAGTAAGAAACCGAACAGATTCTCCTGATAAAACATAGATGTAGTAACTTACTGTTGACTGAGAGAAATAAGTTTTATGTTGATAGGTACATCGCCTTTTATCCTTCCTGGTGTAGACCTCCAGTACATTAACAAACGAGTGAAGCTAAATCTCAGCGCTTGATTTTCAGCCGTGGACAGAGAGCACATACACTGATGTGTAGCTTTGTGATAATAAAATTACAATGACTAGTGTTATCGATGTTTAATACCATAAAACTGTCAATGTCAGTTGACATTTAGTAAAAATGTAAAACATTAAGAGCTCATTCATTTTTCTCGTCATCAAATGAAACCTGCAAAACATTTATAAATCGAGTTTCTTACATTCGCTTAAACTAATTGTTTGAAATAGCAAATTGATTCAGTGTTTGTTTAAGCTTTCATTTTTGAGATTTTTTACCGTTTCATAATTACACTTGGCTGACGTGTTTTATTTTATGGTTTAAACTGAAGATATTAAAAAAAGGATAAAACGCGTTAATCCAATTTTTCCAAGTATCTTGTTATAGATTCATCGCATGTTCTTGAAATATCTTTTGGAGGCCAAATAATTGCAATTTTTAATTGTAAGGTAATAGCTGTCTCTTACTTATTATATACACAGCATATTTAACATTTTTATATTGTATATTCTTCGAAATATGTTTAAAACTTATCAAGGAAAGATTTTATTTATTACCATTAAGCAGAAACACCCTCAAATCACGTTAATATTTTAAGGCATCGTTTCAAAAAGGTTTGGAAGGATCATTTGGTTATATCTTTTAACTTAGACATAAGGATTCAAATCTAAAAAAAAACTGAAGTTATAAAACTCATTCAAGAGATAAAAAGGCTGACATTGCATGGTTTAAAGAATTTTGTCACGAACACACTTTAATTATCCAAAGTTATTGAAATGAAGGTAAATGACTAAAACAACCCGATTTAATTCATTGCCAAGATATAATTTTAGGTGTGTTTAGAAAAACTAATACTTATTTAAATAAAAAGACTAAAATAAATTATTTTGTTCTAATTGAGAGGACTGAATGACAAAGGAATTACTTCTACTTATTTTTCCAGCTTATATTTCTTTTTGAGCTCCTAAATTCCTTAGTAATTTTACCGGGCGAAAAATTCTTCTGGTAATTAAATTTTAGGTGTCATAAGCGACTCATTCTTTACAGCAAAATTAAGCTTTTACTTTGTTTTAATCATTGACACAAGCTTCAAAAAAAGGGGTTTGGACATTTGTATTGTTTTATTACCTCTTTTTACGTCTTGTTATTATAGTTATTTGAATTTTACAGGTAACGAACTTTTTGGCTACAAATAATAATTGGTTTGAATGTTGAGGTTTTTACCTTTGTTGGACATCTTGGCTTTCCAACAATCAAAGTATCTCATTTACAAAAAATTAAATACCTTTTAACACGGTTTAGAATTTGTTCAATGACCACTAGTAATGAATACATCACTAATCATGTTGTTGCAGATGCTAACTGTTTAAGTTTGTTTGTTAGTTTTGAATTTTCGCACAAAGCTACTCGAGGGCTATCTGTGCTAGCCGTCCCTAATTTAGCAGTGTAAGACTAGAGGGAAGGCAGCTAGTCATCACCACCAACCGCCAACTCTTGGGCTACTCTTTTACCAACGAAAAATGGGATTGACAGTCACATTATAACGCCCCCACGGCTGGGAGGGCGAGCATGTTTAGCGCGACTCGGGCGCAAACCCGCGACCCTCAGATTACGAGCGCATGCCTTCACGTGCTCGGCCATGCCGGGGCAGCTGTTTAAGAGTAGTGTGACCATGCGAGACTACTTTGGTATTTATCGAATACGAGTTTATTGTAATTAAGCAGAGATTTTGTTTTAATTGTCATGATACGAACGTTTGTAAAATGAGGGATTTTAAAGTATTTCACTATATATCAAAACAGATCACAGGGTATGAGATTGCTGAGAGCTCCTGGGGAGTCAGGTTCGTTTATTATTAATGGCTAGTTTCAGCGCCTCTGTAAAAGAATGTTATTTAGAAAGATAACATTAACTGCTAATATCTTTTCTTCTCGAACAGACCACCAGGGTTTGTTTAGAAAAGACCGAGATACTTAAGGGTACTACTGATATTTGTTTTATAAATGTATCTTGAGTAATATATGAGGTGACACTGCTTGTTGATTGCGATAGCTAGGCAAACCCATTTACTCTCTTACTGTTTTTCTCAAGCACCCAATTTGTTAAAGTTATAAAAGTCAAAGAGTAATAAAGGGGGATTACTTCAGAGTGCTTAATCCTGTCAATTTAAAAGTATTCTGATGAGTGAGCAGTAAGTTTGTGGTTTTTTTGTTTTGAACTTCGCGCAAAGCTATTAGAGGGCTATCTGCGCTAGCCGTCCTTAATGTAGCAGTGTAAGACTAGAGGGAAGGCAGCGAGTCATCACCACTCACCACCAACTCTTGGGCTACTCTTTTACCAACAAATAGTGGGATTGACCGTCACATTATAACGCCCCTACAGCTGAAATGGCGAGCGTGTTTGTGCGACGGGGAGTCGAATCCGCGACCCACAGATTACGAGCCGAAAGCCTTAACCCACCTAGCCATGCCGGGCCAAAGTTTGTGGACTTATAGCGATAAAATAAAAGTCGAGATTCGATTTCGAGAGCCGAGCAGAGTTTTATGGTAAAACAATCAAACAAATATAATTTAAATATTTCTTTCTAATTTGAAAATACGTTTACACGGACTTTAAGTCCATTACAAGTGTATTGTAATGTATGGAAATACAAACGATTATGGTTACCGTGTCAGTGGTGTACAAAGTTTTTTTGTGATGATAAAAAATCTATAATTCGTGTATAAAATTTTGTGATGAACATTAAGTTACTAATCTTCGTTATTAATGGGCCTTTTTTTTGTGAACGTAAGCTACACAAACCTTATAATGCGTTTATTAACAGAGTACTAGTAAAAGACAAGAATTATTGGTTTTAGTTTTTTGAATTTCGCGCAAAGTCGTCCCTAATTTAGCAGTGTAAAGGGAAAGCAGCTAGTCATTACTACCCACCGCCAACTCTTGGGCTACTCTTTGATAAACGAATAGTGGGATTGATCGTAATTTCATAACACCCCCAAAGTTGAAAGGACAGCATGTTTGGTGTTACGGAGATTTAAACTAAAGACCTTCGGATTACGAGTCAAGTGCCCTAACCTGAGGCCCACAAGGATTGAAAACGCAATTTCAATATTCCACCACATTGCAAAGTTTAATAATAGGAATACATGAAATGTAAACAATTTTCCTCTTGTTTGCTATTCTGGTTTTGTTATTTTGTGTTTGAAAGACTGTAAGAACAGAATAAAGGAAAATAATGATGGTAACTTAAGGTAAACAACATTTTTTAAATTTATATTTTTATTATAGTAAAGCTACTTTCTTGGTGACTCAGTGACAAGTCTGAGGGTTTTTCCCTCATTAAAAAAATCACAGTTTAATACATTTTGTGTACAGAGCACAAAAAGCCAATTGTATAACTTTGAGCTCATCAACCAACAAATAAATAACCAGACAGGCAAATAAATAAACATAAATGCCATAACAAATTATAATTGAAGTTATCAAAGTTTACATCAAACAACTGAATTATATAGTACCAAGTAAGAAATTCTCAGTCCCGAGTAAAACACGGGACATGACATTACTATAGTAATCGGTGACTTTTAGGCTAAACTATTTATCATCATTAGACGAAAATTAGTGTGTGGAAGTTTAACTCAATCAAAAACTTAATCTTGGAATATCTCAGCAGATGGAGATAAATGGATTACAAACTTTTCCAGTCGAAAAGGTATGGCTTAGCAGCTAGCTATAGGTTTGGAAAGTGGCGATAGAGGGTCGTGATACTTGATAAATTAACGGCATATGTGATTAGAGCATCTATTTAGATTGGATTCGAATGCTGTTGAGTCTTATATTTTGTCTTATTCCTTTAGAAAATCGTATAATACTAAACTTATTGAATTTGTTAAATTATTCGAAAAATAAGAACAGACCAAGTGAATTTTCTTAGTCTGATAGACAGAAGCAGAATTCTCACGCATATGTTATAAGTAGTTGAAATTCGATGGAATCTTTAATTTTTTTTTAAATATTTGAACAATACTTCCTAATTGGCATAAAATAATTGCATCGGATCGTTGCTAATGTTTCCACTTATCGTTTGTTACATAATGTGATCATCATAAAATATTACAGTTAAGAATAAAATCAAACTTCAAAATTTAATAAATAATTTACATTTACGCAATTTAAAACTGTATAGCTGTAAAACGTTCGCTTTAATTATTTATTATATTTTAAATAAAACACAAGTGTGGTCCATTCGTAACTATGATCAAACTCTTCATTTTTCCTGTTGTCATCCTCAATAACTTTTACATGCAATTACATAAGTCTCTAAATATTAACAGTTACTATTAATTTTGTTTATTTACAGATGCTAATTTTTAACTAATTTATATCCCGAGTTTTGGCTACACATCAGTTGTTTTCATAAAAAAACAAAAAGAACGAATTCCAAGATAGATTTCTGACGGCTACCATCACAACACAAAACCCCTCCAAAGTTGATTATCGGCCCAAATGTAGGATATGAATTAATAATTAATTAACATCTATCCATAAAAGAGAAAATATTGATAATTTATGACTTAGGCGCCCATATAGGCTACTAACAATGACAATAATTGATATTCGACTACCAAACCTTGCTATGAGTATTCGTTAGCGTTGCGAAATTAATTATATTAGAAAGGTGACAATCACAAACACTCGAAGAAATATTTGATGTTAAATCTTTTTTTTAGGATTAGAGAGAACTTGATTTATGTACTTGTATTAATAATTTTGTTTAAAATTGTATTCATTCTTTTCTTAGTAGTATTAATAAAATAATCAAACATCATTATAGAGCTATTAGTAAGTTTGACACTGTATTCTTATACGGCCCATTAGAGTCTCCCATAGGACTCACTCTTGTTAAACACAATGTTACACAAAAGGCTATTTATGTCTGCCTTTCACAGGTATCGAAACTTATATTCTAACGGAAAAAGTCTTCCGACATACTACGGTGCCACTGGTGGAGGTTTGCCATAAGTTAATTTTCGAGTTTTTTTTATTTCCTTGTCAATCAGAATTTCAACCCTGAAAAGATTAAGAATTATCATTTTTGATGTTAAAAATAATGCAATGTAATTTGTATATATATTACTTTATAACAGATCAATCGAAGTATTTCAGTTGTACTTTTTATTTGTAAAATGCACTATCTCATTTCAGAAGCCAAGGGAAAGCCTGCATGACATAATCATAAAACGCGCGACATGACCAGGGACAGGTAATGTAGCAGTAAAAGACTAGAGGAAAGACAGCTACCCACCGCCAACTCTTGAGCTATTCTTTTACCAACGATTAGTGGAATTGATCGTCACATTATATCGCCTCTACGGATGAAAGGGCGAGTATGTTTGGTGTGACGAGGATTCGAATCCGCGACCCCCAGATTGAGAGTCGAGTGCATTAACCACCTAGCCATGGCAAGCCCTTTAAATAAGTGAATTGGAAGGAAGACCTCATGTATATATGTGCGTGTGTACTTTTATGACTCTGACAGTCATGGTATAATACGTTAAAAGCGAAACTAAAATATTTTTCTTAAAATGTGTCAAAGCAAATATTAATACACATACAAGTAAAAACGGCTAGTTTTGGTTGAGTTTTTTATGTAGAGGAGCGAACAACGTATCGTCTTTCTTCGGTCATCTTTAGATTCGCACCTCTACATAAAAAAAAATTCTCAACGCAAACCAGCCGTTTTTGCATATGTATTTTTCTCTACAGGGGGGGGGGTTCGTCATCACTAAATATTAATACACTAGAGTAGATACAAAGCTATCTATATTACTCTTTTGGGGCCATTTCATTTTTAAGAACGTGATATACGAGTCACTGTAAAGTTTGAACGGAAGGCAACTGGTTAGGTGTTTAGTGGATTTTGTATGCCAGCCATCAATCACGTTTATTTGTTCGAACGAAAGTTCCAGGCAAAGTGAGGACTGATGCTATTTATCAAATACGTCAATATACACGTTCTACATTTCAAATGGAATTCCTAACTTTATAATAGTGTGACTTCACTTAAGTTTCTAAAGTTTGCACTTTGATTGTAAGCATTGAAAATAACATAAAAAAGAAAGCAGGAAAAATAAGAAAAAAGATCGCTGAAAACTAAAAAATAAATATAGCAAAGAAATAAAAAAAGACAATGAGAATTAGCGAAAAATAAAGCACCTAAAATAACGTAAAAAAACAAAACATGACCACTGATAGTCCTGAAACCAAGAAATTAAAACAAGGAAAAAAAAAAGGTTTTAGATTCTTGGTGTTCGAAATTAGCGAAGAGAATTGTTATTTTGTATAAATTTTTTGTATTGCAATGTTATTATATGCTGATCATCTCCTATGTATTTACCCAATTTTCCAGTGCTTGGTTTTACCATTGCTTCTCTCTCAAGCTTAGTATCCAAACAAGGGAAAATGGACTGAGAAATTAATAGAAAAGTTAAACATAAGTTTTCATGTTCTAATTCCTATGAACTAATATTTCGGGCTATACCATAACGATTGTTACAAAAAACAAGCAAAGAGATTGAGCTAATTGTAAGAAGGCCACTCAAAACGTACATATAAAGCAGTTTTAGAGATAAACAACAATTTTGTGAACCATATTTAAGCGACAATCTTTTCTTTCTTTTTTACCCCATACATATATTTGTATATCTCAGTTTAATTCTGCTGTAATTTTTCTTTCTTTCACAGACGAAAAGACGTTTTTTTTTTTTCGAAAACGTGTTCGAAAGAAGTTCTTAACAGATAATTTGTCGATAGAAATGGAATAAACACAATATCTTCGATTTAACAAACTAAAGCAGCTTTTGCGTGACCCTAACATCCGTAATATATATATAAAAAAACGGAACAACATTTAGGCTAACAGTGTTGAAGAAAACAACAGCCTTTGATTTAAACTTACAAATTCTGTATCGAGTTTTATCTATTTTTCTTTTATGTACTAAGACTTTGTACAAAGAAATAAGAAATAAATGTTTTGGTTTAATTATGAAATAGAAAAATAAGCAGGGACTTGACATTACAATAATTAGCCCCGTGGCACAGCGGTATGTCTGCAGACTTAATACGTTAGAAACCGGGTTTCATACCCGTGGCGAGCAGAGCATATATAGCCCGTTGAGTAGCTTTGTGCTTAATTACAAAAAACAAGAACAACAAAAAAGTATTAGAGAATTACATGAATTCTACCCTGTAAGGGTATTTACCAGGTATTTTCAGCACACGAATGAATCATTCAGCGTAGTAATAACACCGGATTACGAATGACAAGCACTTTTAAGAACACATTAGTGAAAACAAAGAAGAATGTGTTAAACCATTTCAATCGCAATACAGGTACAATATAGAGTGCCAAGAAGGTCTCTCTTTCAATACTAGTTTACAGTTTCAAAGTATATATAATACACTAAAGTTGTATAAGTTATGCGGATTTCAAGAAGAGAGATGTGTTGAATTCTACAAATTAGATATTTGAAACTTCCCGACTGCTTAATTAACCGCTCTCTATGTACTGCACACAAGACAATTCACAGTTATCATCAATAGGATCAAGTAATCTTCACAGTTTCGAATGACGAAGAAATACAGTTCTGAAAACCCGTAGCTCAGTTAAATATTCTCGAGAATAATTAATTTTTCTTGAACCCAAATCATACGCTAATCATGTCTGATTCTGGAGTAACAATATCGCAATATTACGATGGTCCAGTCATAATTTTTATCTTGACCTCATAAGACATCTTTGAGATCATAAACATTTATGATTTTAAATGGTTAGGCCACACACGTTTTTTTTTAAAATAATGGAGAAAATTTTATTATGGTAAATGAAATAACGACCTATATCTCCATGATATATCTTTAGCAGCTCAGTATTTCGCCATTGCAGTTTCGTCAGTAGCAATTGATATCAAATGCTCCTGAATAAGCTGTAATAGCGAGAAATACTGAGTTAATAAAGTTACTTTCTTGTGATATAGGTCATTATTTGATTTTATTGAATAGAAGTGTTTTGTAATAAACTCTAGTTTGTGTTAAATAAAGCTAGTAATACTAATAAAGAGAATTTGCATCAGAAGTTTTGTTCGAGGCATGCTGCGTAAGGATGTGTTACAACATATTAAAAAAAAAATTAAAATCTATGATTAAAGGTCTAGGTAAGAATATTCTGTACAAAAATGCACTTTTGTATTCCAACTTTCACTAATATTGCTTCCGATTATTTTTACAACGATGGAGGATGGCGTGATAAAGTTCTCATACTGTACATATTTACTGTTACTGTTAAGGTACATTTTTTCCCACAAACAACAAAAAATGAAGCAATTCGAAAAGCATCTGTAATCGATAAAACATTTCTCTTCAGCAACCAGTATGAAAACATCAGGAGCACACTATTTTGAGTAACATTGATTTTTTGTCGTTAAAAAACCCAATAAGTCCGATAAATATGTTTCAACACGAAATAAGAGACTACGAGACTTATTTCTCTTCGAGTAGAGTTACAGGTGTTTAAGAGACAAAACGGGTATTTACTTTACTAACATGAAAAATTAGTTATTATGTGTATGAATATTGTGCGAATTATAAAACCAGTAGGAACGCCTGATTTAGATTCAGCATAAGAAATGTCACAAGAGCTCTCTTAGTCAGTCTTATACATACAGATCCTAAAGGTTTCTGTGTACAAGAAGAATATTAAAAAGATATGTTTTGGTAAAAGTTATTAATGAATTAATTATTTTTCTATCGCGAATTTTTCCTCAATGACTCAGCGGTTAGTCTGCGGACTGAAAACGCTAAAATTCGGGTTTCGAAACCCACGGTAGGCAGAGCACAGATAGCCTATTGTGTAGCTTTGTGCTTAATTCAGAAACAACAATCGCGAGTTTATCGTTTGTGCTGTGAGCTTTAATCTCAAAGAATCATAATTTTTTTAAAAAAGAGGACGATATATTAGATGCTTTGTTATGCTCTCTCAAAAAATAATTAGATCTTCTAATTTATTTGAAGTGGAACTGGATTACCATCATTAGATATCTCTTTAACTTTCATCACTTAAACATGAAGAGTGGTTAATTTTACCCCTAAATGTTTACCAAATGAAAATCTTGAAATATTATTCTCATCCTGTTATATTAAGATTTAACTGATGCATGAGCTCCCCGTGAGGCCGTTGAACCACAAAGAATAGAAGTCACGTAATGAAGGACGTGAAAATCTCAGTTCCATTCTTCTAACCCTAAGTAGCTGTAATGCACCTTTTAACCCACAGGGAGGTTTTGTAGCACTGTTGTGCTTTTATCATAAGATTAACGAGATGGAACTGGTGAGTGGCAGAGGCAAGGGGGCTTGCATTACTTTCTTCAGTAATAAAACTAGGAAGATTCTTACTTGATTACAGGTAGGCTTGATGGATGATTTTTTTTTTATAATGAACGAGAATGAATGTAACTTTAGCACCAATAAAAAGGGTGCGTAATTTCTAATCATCATTCGTCTTTGTAGTGGTACTTTTAAATTTGAATGAATGGATACAGATTTTTCTAAAGCTGAACTGTATCATTACAGTTGAGTCGGTTACTTTTTTCGTAATCATTTCTTTTCATTGGACAAATAAGAGAAAAAAGGATTTTTAAGGATAAAGCGAAAATAAATAAAAACGGAAATAAGTAACTATATTAAATGCACTCACTGCATTTTTTGTTATTTACACTGAGTAATATTTTTGTTTTGAATTTCGCACGAGAACTATTTGCGCTAGCTGTCCCTAACTTAGCAATGCAAGACGAGTAAGAAGTTATCACCACCCACCGTCAACTCTTGGGTTACTCTTTTATGATGAATAGTGGGATTGACTGATATATTATAATGCTTTTAAGGCTGAGAGGGCGATCGTGTTCGGTGCGACAGGAATTCGAACACGCGACCTTCAGATTACGCATCGAGCGCACTAACTACCACCGAGTAGGATGTCAAAAATTACATCATTAAGTGAGAAATATATATTGACTTCAACTCTGACATGATGAGTTAAAGTAAACTATATTGTCCTGGAAATGAACTAACAGTAGCCTGAATTCTACTGAATAATACAAAAGTAATATATATATACACACACACACACACACACACACAGACAATGAAGAGGTGATGATTGAAATAATAATAATAGAGAGCTTTATATTTTTATGCCCGTTCAAAAGCTAACTTTTTACTGAGAAAGATGTTTAATGTCCTAGTAGAAATACTAACATCTGAAGTTAATTCCCTGAAGTTGAATGGTTTGTTATGTTCGAAATCTATAATCGTTCCTGGTCAAATTCTGTAGTTTTCCGATTTATAAGCGTAAATCAAAATCATAGCTTCCGAGGCTTGTAGTATACTGACTGTAGCTGACCAACAATATTCTGTATTATATCTCCGCATGTTGTGATGGCTACATTTTATACTTATTAAGCAAGATTCTTAAAAACATCACTTGGAAATAATATTCGAATTTATTCTGGTGTTTTAGTAAAACATATGTTCTTGATTCTTACACTCGAGAATCTTCTATAAATTTAGTAAACAATTATAAGTTACAATGTAAGTCATATGTATGTCTAAATAAATATTAAACATAAACAAACATAGATATTAAATCCTTTACACTCTATACAAAATGTGTTTGAAAATGATTTATTAAATTATGAATATAGGTTATTTTATCATAGCAAATATTCATTTACGAAAAAAAGAAGAGATAGCTTTAGTTATGTCAGTCAGTTTATGGAATTTCTTCGATTATTTTACAGACTTCAACTACCTTAATATTTTTTACTTTGTTTATGAATAATTTGAATAAAAATCAATATATATAGTTCATATTGTGAAACATGTAAAAAGTCTTTTTTCATACAAAACGTGTTTGAAAATATAATATCCTGTTATAAAAATGGATTATTTTATCATATGATATATTCGAAACTTCAATAGTTACTTGAGTTAAAACTCAGCGACGATTTAATGGCTTTCGATAACAGGAAAAAAAAAATCTGTATTTTTGTATAAGTTATGAAAAACTGCGCAAAAATATGAATCAGGGAACCAAAACGAAAATTTAAAATTGATTATAAATACATGTTTGTTATCAAACACAAAATTAAACACTACAAGTATAGAATGTCGATATTTTGGAAGGGAAGTAAAATGTAATATATAAAGCATGTATTAACAGTTTCTTTAATGTGTTGGCGAAGTGGTTTTGAATGTTATTAGAAAGATATATTGATGCCACATTAAGCCAATTTTAGCTAATAAATTTTTTGAGGGAGTAACTTTGTCCAAGAACGATATAACTAAAGCAAATATTTTTCAAGAAGTACCTGGCATAACTTTTCTGAATGGTTCTCAGAGCCAAAAAATTAACCAATAATCTTCTAGAACAAAGACTTCAAGAAGAGATTATAACATTTTAAAAATTTCTCGTCGATGTATTCTTTTATTTTCCCAATCTTGTACCACACTTTTATTGTATTTTAAGTCACAAAATGTTTAAACCTTTGATTATATTAATTATCTAAGAAAATGATCGTCCAAATTTTTTTATAATAACATGAACCACATTCATCAAATGTTAGAGAATTACTAAAATATTAGCTCTGTTTATTGAAATTGGTAGGATTTCTTCACAAATAAGATACTTTCTGTATTGGAAAATATTTTCTTAAATCTGTTTGTGATTTACGCGTGGTGGAAGTGTTGGATGTTATAAGAGATCGAGCATTTAGGGTTCAATGTCAAGCATTGTAAGTAAATAATAGTCTGGCAAAGATGAGTTTTATTGTGGTTTGTCTGAAGTGAAGCACAACACAAAAGAATGAGCTATTTGTATTATACACACCACAAGTATTGTAGCCGAGAGTCTAGGGTTCTACGTCCTCTGCCACTTGGAAGGGGGGGACAAGGGTTACAGGCTTATGTCGACACTGAAGGTTATGTACCAAATATAGAAATATAAGTAAACGTTTTTTTATGTTCTATTTCATAACTTTTTCAGTTGCATTTTTATGAAACGTTTTCTTAGGCTTATGATATCGATCATTTATTTATGTATGACAGTGTTATATTTGAGTCGAAAATGTAGATGTATTTTTAAGCTCATGGTGAGTAGTCAAGTGTGTGTTTTTCTAACAGCAAAGCCACATCGGGCTCGATCTAAATAAAAGATTTTTCTTGCCAATTTGTAATTAATCCTTACGTGATAGAAAAAATATTATTTTTAAAATCTAATCAGCTGAATTATCTAAAATCAATTGTTGAAACCGAAACAACTTTTAAGGAGTTTGAATTCACGGGTTTCTGTTATTATTCACTATTTTTTTATATATTACTGAGTGAGAACAGTGCACTAATTTCTCATAGCACTGACTAGTTGTCATTTTTATGCCTCATAACCTGACTGATTATATTTTATTAAAACAATTAAAATTATACAAACAAGTCCTGTAAACATATTTCAATATTTTTTACAGCTTTTAGCTTAAAACATAGCCCCGCAAATACATCATTGTTATTGAACGATATTTAGGGATCATAATTGTGCTAGTTGGTCCACTCTTTGATAACTTTTTGTTTAATTTTTTTTAACTAGTAATGCTGTAGTTGAAGTTTACCTTTTGAACCATACAGCCGTTTCTAGTATTACAAATTACAAACTTGTGTCACACATCTAATAACATGTAATAATCAGTTTCATTTCATCCAGATCAAACATTTATCTAACTGATCCCGTATTTATAGAAGTTAAAGAATGTGTTAATAACTAATAGATTGTAGTAGCAGCGATTCGTTTTTCCAATATGATGGGAAAAAGACTAATAAAACGCTGAAAAAAACAAACACGTTGTTGACTTAGTTAATAATTTACTTAAGTTTATGAGTGTGTTTTTTCTTTCGTATAACAAAAACACAGAGGGCTATTTGCTGAGTCCACCGAGGGGAATCAAACTCCTGATCTTAGCATTGCAAGTCCGTAGACTTAGAGCTGTTTTAGCGGGAAGCAAGTAGTCGATGTAAAAGGGATTACTTAGGTTTCGCTTTTATCATTCATGCTCAATCACTGTGCCGACCACTAAATGATCATAAGTTAATAAATTTTAATACTATACCTATTTGAATCACAACTAATATGTATATATTTAAATAATGTACAAAAAGTTTGCGACACATAGAAATGAAAATGAAGGATAGCATGAATATAGCTTGTACAAACATTAGACGAAATGCATTAAGATTTAATTTTCTGTTGTTGTTTTGTTGCTAGAACAATAAAATTTTAACGTAGAGAAACAGATATTTTTAATGTTGATAAGGAAATGCTTTATTCACAAAGATGATTTTTTTCTTATACCGTGTTTCTGTAAATTGTAAGAGTTATGGAAAAAAAACACTATAATTTAATATAATAGCATGATGAAATCGAAGAGAAATCGGCATGGCCAGCTATTTAAGGCACTTGACTCGTAATCTAAGAGTCACGAATTTGAAATCCCATCACACCAAACATGCTCGTCCTTTCAGCCGTGGGGGCGTTATAACTTACAATCAATCCCACTATTGGTTGGTTAAAGAGTAGTCCAAAAGTTAGCGGTGGGTTGTGATGTCTAGCTGCCCTCCCTCTAGTCTTACACTGCCAATTTAGGGACGGCTACGGTAGATAGTCCTAGAGCAGGTTTGCACAAAATTCAAAACAAATCATTCAAAGAAAAATAATTACAGATGTTCTTTTAATTCTATATAATTTTATTTGTTGAAATATTAGCGGTGTGAGACTTTGAAATTATATATCTTTAAAGAGTTGAACACTGAAATACTTACCAATGAAACTATTGCGAAGATGTTTGACGTTGATAAATAAATTTTAAGGTAGGAATCTTTAATCCTTCTAATCCTGTATCAACTTGCCAGTCTGCAAATAATTTTGTAGAGATTCATTAATAGAAAACTGTAAAATGTGCATTTACACTGATCTCTGTGTAAAATAAAATTGTCACAAATATTTTTACGTTTAAGATGATATTTCGCTTTCATTATAAGATCTTATTGACGTATAATTATCACGAATAAACAGTACATTTCCAAATGAGTGTGTATGTGTGTTTGGTTGGAATTAATAACAATATTTCAAACAGAATAACGGAGTTAAAACATATTCAAGGCATGTACAACAATTAACAAATCGCTGATGGGTGAATACATTCATGAAAGTATATTTTCCCCATTATTTTGAATCAGTTTTATTTTCTCACTGTAGAACCCGATGTATCCTACCGGTTAGCTTGTTATGAATGTAAAACCGAGGATTAATGGTTTGCGTCCCGTAGTTTGGGTAAATGGATGCGTTATAACAACAATAGTTACGACAAACTATTCTCTCAGAAAACATCAACAAAAGAGTCGGCGTCGGGTATTGTTGACTACCTGCCTTCCCAGTAGCGTATCATTTAAACTTATGAACGTTTATGTCCAGATAGCTTTTGTGCAGCTTTGCGTGAAAACTGTAAACAAACAGTTTTTCAACTGCAAATGTTTCGGGGAATAGTTGTGTTTAATAGAGACAAACGAAAAATAAATTAGGCACATTGATTAACGAAGCTAACATGTGTGATATTTATTTAATATGGAGAATTAAAGAATTTAGTTTAGAATTAAACACAAAGCAACACTGTGGGCTACATATGGTCTGCCCACCACGGGTATCGAAACCCGGTTTTTAGAGTGTAAGCTCGCAGACATACCACTGTGTCACTGGGGGGAGGATTAGAGAACTATTTTTTTTAATAGTCCTAGATTAAGTAGCTGATTATGCAAACATCGAATGACTGAGATTAAAGTTAGGTATATGTCCTTAAAGGATTTTATTTATTTTTAGCTGCAACTTGTGTATTAAACCATGTTTAAATTTATTTAATGTGTTACATTCAGTGTATGCAGTATTTGTTGTCGATTTCTGGAGGAGCAAGTCAACTAATCCTTCTCCTATAGATATAGCAATGTGACTATGATAGGACTAATCCATAAATGCTTCCTACTACAATTAAAACTGTGTTATGTGAACAAAAATAGTATGCCAGATTCTGCTGATTGTTTTGGCTAAAACAAGGCTGTTTCCCATGATATTTGAAGTTGCATTTACGTATGCCGATTAATTGAAATTTTACAGTAAACATAAAGTTATCTGAAAATGTAACAAGAAATGTACAAATACATACGACATTTAGTCATTCGCAAATGGTTAATTGCATTATGAGCGTTAACCTTTTGAAATGTGAACAGGGAACGAGGTTTAGCTCAGATCTTGCTTCGTTTTTGTAATAATGCCTGCAAATATTCTATTTATTTTGAAACCTGAAAGTAAAGTTGTACAAAAGATTAAAATAAAAATGATCGCGTTTGAGAGGCTGTATAACAGGCCTTTTTGAGGCAAAATATTAATACACTCTGATCATAAACATGTGTTCAGATCCCGGATCTATGATTTTCAAAATGGTAATATACTTTACATTTAATGGTACTAAAATCAAGATAATATAAAACATCTTGAAGCCCAGGAATTTACAAGTGTTTCTACTACATATCCGTTCAACAATCTCTTACAAACTTGACAGCTTTATGACGAAGCCTTTTGCAATATAAACTATGTTGCAGGGCTATTACTATGATGCATGGTTGTCAGAAAGAGCACGACCGGACGCGGCGATATGGATTGTAATGATGTGGTAAAGCTCCAAAATCGTTTTAGTGTAATGTACGCAATCCATCTTACTGACATAAGTCAGCATCATCTTGTATTTTGCTAGATAACTAGTCTTATAATAGACTCTAAACGTCGCCTTTATGACAGAGAAACAAATCAGAACTCTTTATTTAAAAATACGGTATTTTAACACGGCTCTAATCACAGTTATAAGCTATATCGCAAGAGAGATTACTGAGATTTCTTTATTCAATTTATATTTGAGTTCTAACATTGACAAAGTGCAGCGGTTTAACATAAACTTAGTTCATTTTGAATTTGTGTATATAGAGTGTAAACACTGTAGTAAATGCAGGATTCGTAATGTTTAAATTAAAATAAAATTTGACCAAACTCAGAGTTTCTTTTTAATCACTAGCCAACTGTAAAAAAAAAAGTTATTTGTATTTAAACTAATATGATTATAGAGAATAAGATTTTGGACACGATTTTACCCAATTTTGTCTTCAATATTGACAGAATTTTAATACTTTCACCATTAGAAAGAAAGACAAAATTATTTCATTTTCAAATACATTTTAAGGTTATGGTCTTGTCTGTTCAAATTTTTAAATTGTTTGCGACTCCTAACATTCTGGATAAGGAGGCTCAGATTAGACATTCCAGTCTATTGTTTTAACTAGTTTTATAAAGCATAGTTTGAAGTTAATGTTCTTAAGTTCCGAAAGGTGATAATTACTTGGAAAAAAATGAGATAATTTAATTCGTAACTATTTAAAACACTAGAAACTTTGGTTTTAAAAAGGTTACACGTGTACAATAGAAATAGATGCTTTAAACAATTCCCTATTAAATTAAATTAGCTGATTTTGCTGAGGAACATTAATTTTCAAGTGACTTGGAGAATGTCTGAGATATCTTCAGTTATCAGCTATGACAAAGTTGTGGTAACAAACTAAGACGATTTTTTGTTTAAGTTTTTAAATGGTCTAATATATTACCCACTTGAGCTAATGATACTGATAACAAAAGGCAATTAAGTTGTATCTTTCACTAGAGTAATTTAAATCATGACAGGTCTACCTAAATAAATGCCTTTCTTGAAAAGCAGACGGCGGTTGAACCAGATGGAATTCTTAAATTAAATTATGTGCAAGAATGTAGCTGTCTCTTTGAATTTTAAATTAAAATATAATTCGTGATTCTGAAACAACTGAGATACTTTGAAATAATTATTCGACAGGAATGCGTTGAAGATAGTATTTTTTTATGAATCTGGTTTAGTCACTTTAAACATTCCATTGAAACTCGTGACGAAATTTCAATTTGAAAGAAATTATGTAAATGATAGTGTTATAGTTTGTTATTCAACACAAATTGTGAAATCAATATAATATGGCCAAGTAATTTTCGTACGAAACATCAGTCAACTCTGGATGATGATGCCAACTTTCTTTAAAAATTCAGATCTGGATTAGCGTCTAAATCTTGAAGAAAATGAAACAAAATGAAGCATGACGTCATAGCTGAAACATATCGAAGTTTGAAACATTGTGATGCAGTAAGATGCAGTATAGTTGTTTCAATTTTAATGTATATTTATATGAAGTATAATCATATTTATGACAATTATAATTGGTAATTGTTAGGTTAGGTTAGAATCGTTGTAGTTTAATTGGATAAACTTGGAACCAATGAGCTCTATGACGTCATACGCCCACAAAACGTGATGTTTCATTTCGTTTGAAGTTCAGACGCACGTCAGATCTGACTTAATAGTTTGTGATTTGGCTTAAAAATTTCTGTTAAAACAAACAAAAAAGTAAAAACAACAGGTTACCCTTTCCATACATCTTTATTTCTCACTTCGTTATGGAAACGATTTGTCTTTGAAAGAGAAATAATAGCTCATAGAAAGCTCAACTGATTACACTCAGAAAGCACATTTCAGCAGGAAGAAATTACACATTTTTGGGTTCAAATGGATTTTATTTTAAATCAGATCAGTAAATTGGGATGACCATTTTTTGGTGAAACGCCCCGTTAAAGATAAATTATTCAAGTGAGTGCGTGTGTGTTTTTATATCAAGACCACATCTGGCTATGCGCTGTGTCCATCAAGGGAAATCGAACCCTTGATTTTACTGTTATAAATCCATAGACTTGCCGCTGTCCTAGTGGGGAACAAATGATTACAAAGATCAAGTATGAAGTTTTGTTCAGGAAATAACAAAATGTATTAGAAAATAGAGAGTGTTGCAAACTATATTTTCATAAGTCGTAGGAACTATAGATGTAAAATCGACTCGTTTGGGTTGAGAACCAGACGATGACCGAAGAAGGTCGAAACGTTGTTCGCTCTTCGACGTTAAATATTTTCTCAACCCAAACGAGCCGATTTTACATATATATTTCTCTAGATGTGGGTTTTCTCGACATCACTGTTGTAGGAACTGTTTTAATTTTGTTCAACATAGGAATGCAGTTTTCGAATACTCTGCATATTTTTATCACTTTACTAATTTTTAATTACATACGTTTTTATTGTCAGTCTTGTTCTCTCTTTATTACCAGTTATCTTTATCAATTTTTCACCTGATTTTGTACTAGCTTTCTTTAACAGTTTTTCACTCGATTTAGTATCAGATTTCTTTATTTTAAGCCATGCTTTCTTCTCGAGTACCAGAGTTGTTTGTTTTCAGTCTTGTCTTGAATGAAAACCAATTTTTTTCAACCTTTTTACCTAAGTTTCACCAGTTTCTCTATCTATTATAGTTATTGATGTAAGATACGTAAAGTGCGTTACTAATTTTAACAATGATATTTTTAGAACATCTAAGATCCAGTTGACAAAGATTCCATAACAAGTTCAAAATCACATCGTGCAGTTATGTGAAAAAGGTAGGACACCCTATGAAAGCCTGTGTATTTTTGTAACATTTTTTGAATATATAGATATTAATTTCAATTTTAACAATAATGAGAAATTGTAGGTTAAAACTGAAGAAAAGACTTTTCAACATCTTCTGCAAATGTAATTCTACAAAAATGCATATTCTAACTGAGGAAAAGTTAGAACACACAGGTGTATCACACAAGGTGCACATGATTAGAAGATTGTTGTTACTCAGTATTTTGAATGAGGCTTGCCCTATTTAAACCTCAGACATTTAGTTTGGTGTGCTCCTGACTGTTGAAGTGAGAGTGAGCACCATGATAAGAGCAAAAGAGCTGTCTGAGGCCTTCAGAAAGAAAATTGTAGCAGCTTATGAGTCTGGTATGGGATTTAAAATGATCCCAAAAGATTTTGAAATCAACCATTCCACTGTCCGGAAAATAGTCAACAAGTGGAGGGCTTTCAAAACAACTGCCAACATGCCCAGGTATGGTCGTACAAGCAAGTTCACCCCGAGAGCAGACCGCAAGGTGCTAAAAGAGGTCTCGAAAACCGTAACATGTCATCACGAGACCTACAGCAGGCTCTGGCTACTGTTGATGTGAAAGTGCATATCTCTACAATCAGAAAGAGACTGCACAAGGCCAGACTGAAGTTTGTCAGAGAGAATGTAGACAATGACCAGGACTTCTGGAATAACGTTCTTTGGACAAATGAGTCCAAAACGGAATTATATGGACAGCAGTACACAGGACATGTTTGGCGTAAACCAAATACAGCATTCCAGGAAAAGAACTTCATACCAACTGTGAAACATGGAGGTGGAAGTGTTATGGCTTGAGTCTGATTTGCTGCAGCAGGACTTGGACAGCTCACAATCATAGAATCCACCATGAATTCTACTGTGTATCAGAGAGTGCTTGAGAATCATGTGAGATTATTTATACGAAAAAGAAAGCTGAAGCGGAACTGGGCCCTGCAACAAGACAATGACCAAAAATATACCAGTAAACCCACCAAAGGCTGGCTGAAAACTAAGAAATGGAGAGTCCTGGAATAGTTGAGTCAAAGCCCAGATCTTAATTCCATTGAGATGCTGTGGGGTGACGTGAAACGGGCTGTACATGCAAGAAACCCCTCACACATCTCACAGCTGAAAAAATTCTACATTGAGGAGTGGGGCAAACTCTCTTCAGACCGATGTCAGAGACTGGTAGATGGCTACAAGAAGCGACTCACTGCAGTTATTTCAGCCAAAAGGGGTAACACTAGCTATTAGAGAGTAGGGTGTCCTGACTTTTTCCTTAGTTAAAATATGCATTTTTGAAGAATTACATTGACAGAAGATCTTGAAAAGTCTTTTCTTCAGTTGTAATTGTTTAGTTATATTCCTATAATTTCTCAGTATTGTTGAAATTGAGATTAAATATCTATATATATCCAAAAATATTACAAACATACACAGGCTTTCAGAGGGTGTCCTACCTTTTTCACATGACTGTGTATTATATAAAGAATATTATATAAAGTTTTGCAGGTTAAAAAAGATGTATCCAAAACAGTTTATAATGGCATTTGTTATTATTACTAGTATCTTCGATTTAACTAACCCTATATGTTCGCTTCCTCTTTGTAGGTATTTGGGCATGTTGAATTTTTAAATACCCAGGAGGATCAGGTGCGCAAGACCTCTTCTTCTATCTTTAGCTTTCATGTCGACTACGATTTAGAATTTGTTATTATTGTAGTGCTTTTGGGTCAGAGTATCCCACAGTACTCTGCCCCTTTTCAGGGCAATGTCCATGTATTGTCTTGATTTGCCCCTTTATTTTCCTTTATCCATTTATTAATATTTCTTCTTTTATTCAATTTTTCTTTTTCTTTTATTCCATATTTTATTTTTTTCACTTTTATTTGTGTGTGTGTATATATATATATTCCTTTTTCCATAAATATTTATCGGGAAAATAAAATAATATTAATAATAAATAAAAAAAAGAAAGGAAAAGAAAGAAAAATAAAACATAAAAAATAGTATTTATTTCAAGCGTTTAGTGCATGGTGGTCAGCTTGATTTCTATTTTTTTAAATAAGCCCCGGCATGACCAGATGGGCTGAGGCTTGCGACTTGTAATCTGTAGGTCGCGGGTTCGTATCCCCGTCACAACAAACAAGCTCGCCTTTTCAGCCGTAGGGCTTTATAGTGTGACGGTCAATCTCACTATTCGTTGGTAAAAGAGTAGTCGAAGAGTTGGCGGTGGGTGGTGATGACTAGCTGTCTTCCCTCTAGCCTTACATTGCTATATTAGGGACAGCTAGCGCAGATATACCTCGAGTAGCTTTGCTCGAAAATCAAACAAAATCAATTTCTTAAATATATATTCATAGGAGAGAGGTACTTAGTACCACGTTCATCACTTACGTAGTTTCTGTTGAGATCACACATTAAACATTTTTATGCCAATTATTATGAAAATAATTTAGTGCATTATGCAAGAGTCTTACAGACATTGTCTCTATGTTTACATACTTGTGCATAAATGTACATAAATAATACCCGGTATTTTATGGGCTGAAGTTAAGATTGAATTTTGTATTTTTTGTAGTTTATGTAATTGTTTTTGTGTTATATTTATCCAGACAGGAGATGCTTATTCTATTTTAGGTCTAACGTATGTTTTGTAGATTTTTGTTATATTATCAGGTGATGTACCTTGATTTTTACCCTATATGTATGTAGATCAGGTCTCAATTTTGAACTACTGGTCAGAAGGAAGGCAGTAGGTCAACATTAATTGCTACCATAAAGGCTTTGCCCATCTTTGAAATGAATAACAGGGCATGACTACCATGTTTCTCTTCTAACACATCCACAGTTGAAAGTATAGAGCGCAGCATCGCGGCTTGAATCTTGGACTTTCTGATCTCCTGCCAAAAGGGCCATAACTGTTTCAAAGAATTCGGAATTCGAAACTTCATACCAATATGTATAAAAATATGTATTTAGCGAAAATGTATTTGGAATATGCTTCGCCTCTCTCTTTGAACAAGGTGTTTGGAATGCAGCATAACATTTATTCATAAAGAAAATGTATCACAAACTTTCTGAAATAAGATTTAAAATGCATTGATGACCTTTAAGTTTTTCATGTATCATTTGAAAAAGCGTTAGAATCCCATATGTGCATTTTTGGTGAAAAATGTTTGGAATATAATAATATTTTTTTTCAAAGCATTTTAAAAGAAGTCATATATTTCGTACGGAAAAAAAGATGGTTTGGAATGTAACACTTTACATGAACCTAAAAGAGTTTGGAACGTAAAACTACTTCTAATGAATGTTAAGTTGGGTCATATAACTGATGTTGAAATGCAAGAGAAAATAACTTATTTGTAATTTTTTTACCATATTTGCTGTTTATCAACTCGTTCTGTATGCTACAAGTATGAAAAGGCTAACTGACATAACTGAACTAGTTACTGCTGTTTGACGTTCCTCAACGTAAGCAATAATTGCTAATAAAACAATTGACGTCCTGACAGTCTAGGCCAGTGGTTCCCAAACTAGGGGTAAATTACCCCCTGGGGGTAATTTAACAATTTATCGGGGGTAATGGAGGGGTGACAGAAAAAAAGTTAAAATTCTGAAAATCAAGAAAACATTGAGGTAGCTGGTATTAAGATTAATGTTAACTTAGTCTTAGTATGTAAAGTTGTAAATTAAACCTATTTTAAGTGTGTAATAAAGTTAAACCAAATAGCAATAAACATCAAAAACTAATATACAGTAGTAGAAAAGAAAAAATAAGTATGCTTCAGAGCACAAGTCACTCAGTAACCCTGATGACTCATCGACGTGTCCAGTACGCGTCACTCACTGGCTGAGGTTGCCTCTATTTCACACTGTCAGTTTCTCCGTGAGCATCAGCCGAGGTAGACAAAACCTGGTATGTATGTGTACTGCCCTGTGTAGTATAGTTAGTATTTACCTACTATTACATCATTCCTATGCTGAATAAGCTCTATTAATGCTATCTAGAATGCCATGAAAAATAAATAATAAGTTCACATTGTTCACACTTTTTATGCAGTTTTTCTTTTTCTTTTTCTGCAGATTAAACAATAAAATGTCTAAAAAGCGCACCTACTCTAACGCCTTTCTTCGCTATGGCTTTGTTAATTTACCTTCTGGTGGAGAGGATCGGCCACAATGTGTAGTATGTCACAAAGTGTTAACAAATGAAAGCCTCAAGTCATCAAAACTCTCAGCTCACCTCCAGAAGTGCCATCCAAACCTTCAAAATGAGGATCAGGCTTATTTTCAGCGCCGGGCTGTAGCACTGAAAAATATCCAGTTCGGTTTATCTAGAATTCAAGCCCAAAAGCTTCAAGCTGCGGTCGAAGCATCTTACTTTGTTGCATATAAATTTGCCGAACAACAAAAATGCCACACCATTGCAGAGAATCTGATTATGCCTTGTAGATACGAGGTGGTAAGCAAGGTATGTGGGGAGGATCAAGCGAAGAAACTGAGTGTCATATCTCTATCAAACAACACAATCCCCCGACGAGTCGATGACATGGCATCAGATATTCTGTCCCAAGTTACAACAGAGATCAAGGAAAGCTCATATAGCAAATTCTCCTTGCAATTTGATGAATCGTGTAACGTAGCCAGTTGTGCTGTTCTCCTTGGGTTCGTTCGTTACGTCCACCAGGACAAGATCAAAGAAGATTTCCTATTATGCGAAGATCTACTGACAACCACGAAGGGAGAAGATATCTTCAATATCATCAACAGTTTTTTTTACCACAAATGGATTGGATTGGAACAGCGTTCAACAGGTAGGGAGAGATGTTTATATAAAGTCTAGATCAGTATAAATACAATGAATTACATGGCATATAGTCATATAGTTTTATTTATTGTACAAGTAGCTGTAGTGTAGCTAATATTTTATACATGTTGTTGTTGTTTTGAATTAAGCACAAAGCTACACAATGGGCTATCTGTGCTCTGCCCACCACGGGTATCGAAACCCGGATTGTAGCGTGTAAGTCCGCAAACATACCGCTGAGCCACTGGGGGGCGTATTTTATACATAATTCACAAAAATTATCGTGCCTGTCGTACTGAAATACTAAAATATCAAAATAAATTAAATTAAATTAAAACCATATAATTATAACGCAAAAGATAAGTAAGAATGACTAACTGACGCAATCTATAATAGTTTTTCTTTTTTAATCTAGGTCTCCGTCGATGGAGCACCTACGATGATGGGTCGTAATCGTGGATTACGGGGCCTCATACAAGCCGTGAATCCAGAAATTTCTGTAGATCATTGCATCATTCATCGGTACTCTCTTGGATCAAATGCCTGCCTGGTAATCTGAAATTAGTGTTTGAAGATGTGTTGAAAATTGTCAATTTCATCAAGTCCAGGGATGTGAATTCGCGCATATTCAGGGAGCTGTGCAAGGAAATGGGAGAGCAGTATCAAGTTCTGCTCTACCACACCGATGTTCGCTGGTTGTCACGAGACTGATAAGGAGTGGCTTGCTTGACTTTGTTACTTGGCTGACATATTTGCGGAGCTGAACAGTGATAATCTACAACTCCAGGGCCAAAACACGACTGTCATTGATGCCCATTACACTGTGACTGCATTTCTGGGAAAACTGAGACTCTGGATTCGACGCTTGGTAAAAGGAGTGATCGTTCAGTTTCCCACTGAGAATAGTTGTGATACTAAATCACTTTTACAGACCATCAACAAAGAGATGAGCGACCATTTGAAGGGGCTTGAAACAAGCATGCAGCACTACTTTCCAGAGAGTGACCTAAAAACAGTCAGTCTTCAGTGGATCATTCATCCCTTTTCTGTACCTGATGAGGCCATTCATGATGATGATTTCCCTGCAAAGGAGGAATGGATCACAATGCTGGTAAATGAAGCCTTGAAAGTCAAATTCCAAAGTCAAAATGCAGATTCCTTTTGGATTTCACAACTAGCTGACTCGCCAACTCTGTCCAAGAGAGCCTTGAAGTTGTTGGTATCATTTTCAACAACGTATCTGTGCGAGAAGGGGTTCTCAACCATGCTGGGGATGAAAACAAAAAAGAGGACTCGCTTGAATGTTGCAAACGATGCCAGGCTGGCACTTTCAACCACAAAGCCAATAATTCCTAAACTAGCTTCAAGTATGCAACTCCATCCATCCCACTGATGTTCTTGACATCTTTGGCAATATTCATTAGAAATGCACAATGATCAAATACAATAATTAAAAGTGTAATTCAGTGTAAATAAATTATATAAATAAATTGTAAATAAAGTGAAATAAATAAAGTGCAATATATCTCTAGTTTAATTTAGCCATATATATCAATGTTGAAAACATTTTGAGAAAGGGGTAACATGCTTAATGTGGCATGTTAAATTGGGTAACAAGCTGAAAAAGTTTGGGAACCATTGGTCTAGTCTACAATACACCTTTTATTGACTGTCTAACAGGTTTAATAAGTAAATTTCAACTGACTTCTTAAATTAACGTTACTCGTGTCAAATGAAAGAGAAGAAAAGCGTGCATAAGTTGTATCAGTTTATTTCTTTTTATACAAAATGAATGTTTTTGTGAGAAATCTTGAAATTCGAATTTATACATTTTAAATTTATATTGGCAGTTAAAAACTTGTTCTAATTACACTATTTTTGTGTGAATTAGTTAAATGAATTTTTCATAATAATTAATCATACAAGTTCTATTTTACTGTAAGGTGGATACTGTTACGATGCAGTAAAATATTGAAAATATTTTTATTTGTTTCTACTGCACGTTAGGTGATGAAATTGCATACACAAAATTGGTTAAGCAATAAGGTTAGAAATACCTAAAATACATAAATTTAGTGGTCACTAATCTTGAGCTGCAAACTAATTGGTAGCATCAGCTGCTAAGAGTGGTTATTATTAATCCAATTACAGAATTGGCTGTCTCTCTAATAACGCACCTACAGCTGAAAGATTAAAGCGTGCTTGATTGCTTTACGTCTCGAATTCATGACTCGCAGATTTTTTGTTCAATAAGTTAATAATTAGGTCAGGTTAGAGCCTTATGCCATCTGAATCTATGTTACTTATGATTAGGCACTAAGGTATCCAATTCATCCAAAAGCTAATTCTATACGTTAAAATTAAAACAGTCTACAACCTTTATAAACAACTAAAATTAAGGGGTTCTTAAATATCAGAGTGCTTCGTAATTGTGATACCGTTTAAAGTGAAATGTTTTAAACTTTTGTTTCCAAGGTTAATTCTTAGAAGTATATATGTATTTTTTAAAGAAGCGTCCAACAAAATCAGTTTCAATCCCGCGTGGCTCATTGGGAAGCTTGAGGGATCATAACTGTAAAAGATCAGGGTTTTATACCTGCGACTGGTACAGCTTATCTCTGCGCTTCAACAACAAAAAAAAAGAGAAAGACGTACTGAAAGATATGTCTGAAAAGAATTCGTAAGTTATTATTGTTTTTTCGAAGTTCATGTAAGAATACGTTGTACAAAACATTTGGAGATATAAAGCTTACTATGAAAACAGTTTTATTTTAAAATAATTAAAGGAAATACCTTGATATGTAAAACGTATTTTCTGTCGGATACTTGGAGTATATAGACAGCTATGAAACTGATAAATAATGAATGTTGTAGACAAAATTACGGGTATCAATAACCATTTGTATTTTGATAATAATTTTTTCCAGTAAATTACGATTTAGTACTTTTAGATAGTTTTATGAAGCTGTCTGGTTATTTAAGATGAAAAGACCTAAATGTATTTCATAATTACTAGCCTCCAGACAAATGTTACTATCGTCTTTTTTTGTAACGCAAAGTTAAACAATGAATCATATATTCTCTGTTCACCACGGGAATTGACATCCAGAACACGTCGGACCAAACATACACGTTCTTTTAGTCGTGGGGCGTTATAATGGGACGGTTGATCCCACTATTCGTTGGTAAAAGAGTAACCCAAGAATTGGCGGTGAGCGGCGAAGAATAGCTGCCTTTTCTCTTGTCTTACACTGCAAAATTAGGCAGATAGCCCTTGATTAGCTTTGCGCGAAATTAAAAAAAAACAACAACAAATACCCAGAATTTTTTGTACTGATTCCCTGAAGGATTTTCCGTACGTAAAATTGATTATTAGTAGCAGGTAAATTATTGCTTGCAAGTAACTATACCTTAGAATTCAGCTTTTTTATTAAATGTGATTATTTTGTCCTAGCAGAGTTTGTGGGAGTATACTATACACGATATACTATATACTACATATAATATACTATACACAATATATTATACATAATATACAATATACAATATACTATATACAATATACTATACACGATATACTATATACAATATTTTAAATTTTGTTGATGCCTACTCTTTTTTTCTTTGTCCTCCACCTTCACACTCATGGTAGATTCAAACATCCTCAAAGTGTAGAGTATGACGTTTCAGCACTTGTTGGTCTCACCATTTGAATTCGGCCCGGCATGGCCAAGCGCGTTAAGGCTTGAGACTCGTAATCTGAGGGTCGCGAGTTCGCATCCGCGTCGCGCCAAACATGATCGCCCTCCCAGCCGTGGGAACATTATAATGTTACAGTCAATCTCACTATTCGTTGGTAAAAGAATAGCTCAAGAGTTGGCGGTACGTGTTGATAACTAGGTGCCTTCCCTCTAGTCTTACACTGCTAAATTAGGGACGGCTAGCGCAGATAGCCCTCGAGTAGCTTTGTGCGAAATTCCAAAACAAACAAAGAAACAAAATATTTTAAATAAACTGTTTGACAACATGCCGGGCCCCCAAGTGGCACAACGATAGTCTGCGGACTTATGACGCTAAAATCCGGGTTTCTATACCTGTGGTGGGCAGAGCACAGATAGCCCACTGTATAATTTTGGTCTTTATGTCATACAAAGAGGCCTGGCGTGGCTAGGTGGTTAAGTCACTCGACTTGTTATTCGAGGGTCGCGGGTTTGAATCCCCATCACTCCAAACATGCTCACCCTTTTAGCCATGGGGGTGTTATAATGTTACGGTCAATCCCACTATTCGTTGGTAAAAGAGTAGCCCAAGATGATGATAACTAGATGCCTTCCCTCTAGTCTTACACTGCTAAATTATGGACAACTAGCGCAGATAGCCCTTTGGTAGCTTTGCGCGAAATTTGAAACAAACCAAACGATGCAAAGAAACACATAAACAAATTGACACCAAGAGATTTATGCTAGTTTTGTCCAAGTGATTAAGGCGCTAGACTTGTAATCCGAGAGTCACTAGTTCGAATCCCTACCACACCAAACATGCTGGTTCTTTCAGTCGTGGAGGCCGTTACAATGTGATGGCCAATCCCAGGATTCATTGGTAAAAGAGTAGCCCAAGAATTGGCTGTGGGAAGTCATAAACTGCTAAATTAGGGACGCCTAGAGCAGATAGCCCTCATATAGACTTGCGTGAAATTCAAAACAAACAAACTGTTAAATTAGGACCGCTAGCCCAGATAGCGTTCATGTAACTTTGTTCGAAATTCAAAACTAAAAAACAATCCCATATAACCTTACTCTTTCTCTGACCCTGTTTTCTTTTATTATAAATTATAAGATTGTTTGTGATCGCAAAGCTGGACTCATTCACACCACTTTTGAGTAAATCTGCAGGTTAATAACACCAACAACAGGGTTTCGATAGCCATGGTGGAAACAGCATTGATAGCCTATTGTTTAGCTTTGTGCTTAACAACAGAGTATTCGTACGAAGTGGCTGAACCAAGTGTTCTCCAACGCTCATTGTTCATGTCTTGACCTAGCTGATTCTGATATTGTACCTCTTGTTTCGCGTGATTAGTTTATTAATGAGTTCATTAGCTTTTTATGGCACTAAATTAGCTTCTTTTGTGATCTAGTCCCTGTATATTGTGACGTGTAAGGGCGAAAGTACACATTCTTGACGCACACCAGATGTTATGTCTATTCAATCCATCAGTCTATTAGATGTTCCAAGAACACATTTGATCTTCTCATACAAAGCTTTTATGTTCTTCAGTAAGTTGCTTTTTACGCCATAATCTTTTATGTTGTCTACATCGCCACTCTATCAGTCCAGTCAGACACTTCCTTGTAGTAAATAAAAACTAAAATAATTTGTTGATTGTGTTCAATTGTCTTACCACTCAGCTGTCGTAACGTGAATATGGTGGCAATGCAACTTTTGTCCCTGTGAAACTTCTTCTGTGCCTGGCCCAATAGTTGAGAAGTAACAGATTTTTTGTAAACATCTGACCCATATGTCTTGAAAGGGAGATTTTTTTCACAGCATTTTTTGCTTCATTGTTCTTCCATATGGGTACAACGATTACTGTTTGCCAATCATCTGGTAGTTTTCTTTCGCAAGACGCAATGCTAAAAATTCTTAAGACTAATACCACAAATTTTTCACATGATTTTTAGTTTCTGCACTTAATCCTTCAAGACCTGATGTATTGTGTTTATTGGTTTTATTGCTTTCTCACTTTTACTGCTTCGGATATAAGATTCTTCATTCTCTGCATAACCTGAAATAAATCGTTTTGTTGTAGGTTTATAAGGCCTATTACGTTATCCCATGGACTTTAAACACGTACAAAATTGTTTTAGTTCTTTTACACATTTCTGAACCATATTTTTTCACACTTTTTTCCAAGCCATTTTTTTACTACTCTTTTACTCTTTCTTCTGGCCATGCAGTAGATTATATATTTACCGTCTTCTTTTCTTTTTTCACGTTTTTGTGAAGGCTTATTTTTTCTCGTATATGGCTTATTCTACGTTCTTGTTACACCTTACTGACTCTTCTTGCCATTCCTCATATTTTTCTTGTCCAACAGCACTCTTTCAGAACTGATGTAAAGTATTCTTAAGTATTCCCCGTTGTCCATCAGTGCTACATCTATCTTCAGAAATCTTCCAACATTTCTGCTCCATATGTTTCTTACTTCTTCTTTATTAAAGTTCCTGGTGTTGATAGATTTTACTGGTAATGTAACTCTTTCTTTTCTTACATCCTTCTGTTTTCATGTCTGTTGGTCTATGATCGATATTGATGAATTAACCATAGCGTCAATATTGCTTTTTCTCATGGTCAGTTTAGTGCTGTTTTTAAATAATTTCATTTATACCAAGTAAACTATTTTACTTATACATGTGGAAACGGTTGGTATGAGTAGAGAAAGCACTATGTAGAAAGGCGAACAACACTTCGACCTTTTTCGGCCTCATCAGGTTCACAAAGAAAGAAAGAGGTAACTGACCGACAGCTGACCACATGTTTGAAAGTGGTTGTGTAATTCAGTGTAGGACTACAGTAAGAAGAGCACAGAAAGATCATTGTGGAGTTTTATTCCTAACTTCAAACAAACAAACACAATTTTCGGTGTTGGGAAAAATGTGTTGATGATAACTGCGTGTAAAGTTCCAAGAGCAAGTTCCATAATGACGCCTTTCCGCTTTACTGTCTACATGGGACCCTAGGTGTTCCTCCCATGGTGATCTTGTTGTTACAACTTCACCATTACAATCTTCCTTTAGAATTATTTCGTTTGTTTCCATAATTTCATGAAAAGAATTAATATTTGTTGTTAAACATATCTTTAAATGTATATTTTCACTTTCCAAGCCGTTATTTTGTTCCAGTAAACATTGAGGGAAATTATACTTTTTGATTCAGCATCGTATTTCACTTATTTCGCTTTTAGTACAATAAAAGAACCTATTGTTGCAATGTATTAATTGCTTATAAGTTTGAGATATGAAAATTTAATATATCATTTTAACATCGACCGATTCGTGACGAAAATAACCATCAGTGCTTGAAACGTTTGTTAATGTTTTAAGATATTTTTAAAATGTTCATTTACAATGAACTATATGTATAGAGTTAACAGCTGCACCTTTCATTTATGTTTACATAAAACGACATTTAGTTTCATAGCTTTAAAATTAAATGCTCGTTCTGAATCACAATTAACATTATTCAAATCGAGCGAATCAAATGCAGATATTATAAAGTATTTCTTTTAAAAATAATGTATCATGGAATCTGAAAGGAATATTAACATTACTATACACCACTCGTTGATAGTTCAAAAGAATTGGTGCAGTACAAAAAAGGTTTTAATGAAACATATCATCAGAACTAATGAGACATGAAGAGGGTTTGTCTTTCTGATCATATCACAAACTAATTATCAAAGAAATTCGGAATACCCACACGAAAAAAAACCTACTTTATTGGACTGCCTTGAAGTACCTAAAAAATCGTCACAAAAGCTCGTGAAATAAGATAAAATCTTAGAAAGTAATATATAATATAGAAGGATATATCACGACTCTGAGTGTTTTATTAATAATTCTGAGAAGGCGATAAAGAAACATTTATGGGGCTAAATATGAAGAAATAGGGTACCTGTGTAATCAGCTGAGTTCTAATTTACTTTAGCAATGGAAAATGCTTAAATATTCATTATTAAGCACAAAACGTTTTTTTCTCAACATTCCTGGGCATTTCTGTTCAGATAAGGAAATATATAGAGAAACGTGTATCAACCTTATACCTGTGTGGAAAAAGAGGTTTTGTTTTTTTAATTGTGCGCAAAGATACAGGAAGGCTATCTCCGCTGACCCTCACTTGTTTAGTAGTGTAAGACTGGAAAGAAGGCAGGTAGTCATCAACACTTATCGCTTACTCTTGGAATACTCTTTTACCAACCATTGGTACTCTGGGATTGATCGTGTAACTATAACGCCCTCATGTTTGAAAGACCAAGCAGGTGAGGTATGAAGGGGATTCGAACTCGCGACCCTTAGATTACGAGTCAAGCGACCTAATCACGTAGCTATGTAAGGAAATAAAAGAGAAAAAAAGAAGGTAGCGTTTGGAACATGCGAGGGAATTAGAAGTGCTTCCAGGTTATTGTTCAAGCAAAAAATGTTTAAAGTGTAAATGTGAACAATGAAATGGAGAAGGAACCTTTCTACGCCAATGAAAAATTGTTGTTGATGTACAATTCTAAATGAGAGCATATAAACAATTCGGCGATGTTGAGTTCTGATTTATATAATAGACTTTATCACAATTAATGAAAATTCAGTTTAGAAAATATTTATTTTAAAACATTTCGTTACAATTATCATAAATAATGTATAGAGGAGACTGGTTGCAAATATCAATACCTCCTGTGATTTTACTGCTAATTATTGCCTTTTCGTATTTAGGAGAGTGGTACAGAGAAACATTTGTTTTCCTGGATGAAAATAATGAGGTATCATTTCGTCGAACCATTACCAGACACCGTATAATATTAGATTTGGTCTCAAAATGACGAAGAAAAATAATTAGATAACGCAAGAGTTACGCAGGGCAACATTAACAACAAATTCTCTGCTACTAGAAAAGATGCAACTGTTTTGAGTAATTTAATGATGTTGATTATAAAAATCACATTAAAAATTATTTATCACTTCGAGATTTGAATTATGAGACATTTATTCAAATAATTCTTATATATCATGCAAATAAATTTTTCTTTAATAACTTCATTTGGCCATTAAAACTACCTTAAGAATGTTCATAAACAACATCAATTTGAAAAACGATGGATATAATAAGATTACATACTGAAAATAACTTTAGGCTGTGTTCAAAAGTTTAATCATGGTATTATATTTTATATTTTGTTAGAAAATATCTGCTTGATTTATTGCAGCTTTTGTGTATGTTCTCAGTTTGACGTTGTAAAACCAACGATAATCTCTCGTCATCGCAGTATTCCATTGTGCTTGATGTCATTGTTTTATCACACTATTCGCTCATTGCACCTAGATCATTTGAAGTAAATCTGAATGGAAAAGTAGGAAACGCATCTTTAGTGACATCTTAGACCTCATTTTCATGTTGCTTTTGAGCTTATCACCAATTATCACAGCGTAGTTTTTCATCTCTGTATTTTTCTAAGAAATATTTGATAACAGGTTGGAATGATTTCCAGGCAGAAACTTCATTCTAATTGAGTACTGTTTCAAAATCATCATCTATCAGCCCTTCTCGAATCTGTGGCCCAAGGAAAAAGATATATCCTTTCTCCCATGGTTCACTGATTTTTGGAAACTTGTCAGACAGATACTTGAAACCTTTACTACTCTTCTCCATTCTTTTTTACAAAAAAACTTCACGATAATTAGTTGAATATCAGTTGGGACAGAAACACATTTTAAAGATTCACCAAAGATTAATACTTCTTATTCTGTTTTTCTGGTATATAATCCTCTCTCACTGACTAGCTCTCGTGTAGCTTTGCGCGAAATTCAAAACAAATCAAACCGAAACAATCATTTGAGTTTTCTCCATTAACTACTTTAAATTAGTTTAAAAAAGCAATTTAAACATACTTTCAATGCTATTTTTAAGAATACCGTTTTATGTAAGACATTTGGGTGAATAAAAATGTTTGAATCTTTGGAGTGTTTTACTAATTATAGCTATCGACTTGAAACAGTGCAAAAGAAGCAATTTTAACAATGTTTTGCATGTGTTTTTTCTTATAGCAAAGCTACATTGAGCTATCTGCTGAGTCTACGATTTTAGCTTTATAATTCAATAGAATTACTTCTGGATCAGCGGAGTACTAACAAAGTTTTGTGTAAGAAGTTCATAAATGTTGAAGAACATAATCACGAGAATAAGAAATAAACTTCAAGTAATAATAATATTGTTTTAAAAAACGAGTTTAAAATTTTTGTTCAAGATTTGGGTCGAGTAACATTCACAGGTTTGTTTGGAAGCTTATTTTGGATTATTCGTTAAAATATTGCAAAGTTCAATCTATTTAATGATAACATGAGTCTTTTTTCTGTTTATTTTGCCACATCATATTCAGTAAGCTAAACTAACATTCACTGTTAGACCTCAGTTCACAGTAGAAGCCAACACAGCGATCTTTCTTATTTGCTACTTTTCTCTACGTACAACATTTTTTGTACCTTTGTTTCTTTGTTGAAATATAAACTCAGTATTCTCGAAACTTAACTAATTAATTTAGTGTACGACAGAACAAGTTGATGAACAGACTCACTAGCTCAATAATCAATCATCAACTACTCCTGCGAACTCATGTTTTTTGTACCGGTCAAGTCGTTTTCTAAACTTTCAAAAAGTTGTAGTCGTAAAGCTACGTGCAACCTCTAACTAAAAACTCTTTCAGGGAAACAAAAAAACAAATGTGTAAATTTAAAACAAATGCAAAGTCTTCGACAATGTGGAGAGCAAATTTCTTTATAACCTTATGTAACTTTAGAAAACTAAATCCTTTCGATTCTGTGGTTTGTTTCCTTCATTATACAGACATTTTTCTTTTAATTTTGGAATTAGATTAGTAATTCATTTTTTGGTGGCACAAAATTTTTTTTGTGATATTTTCTACTTTAGTACTTGGCTAGCGCGTGGACTTATGGCAATAGTATCCAACAAAATATTCGAGAGTTCCTAGTTCTACACGTGGTACTATGAAACACGCATCGTACTTTCAGCTGTAGATGGGTTATAAGAGGAACAGTCAGTCGCTCAAGTTCGTAGTTTAAGATTAGGGATGGCTTTTCTTAAACCTCAGGAGTTTCTGATCTGATTTTTTTAAACCGTTATGAACGAAAGATATCACTCAGATGAATAAATAAAGAAATAGAATTGTTACATATATATTATGTTGTAAAAGAATATAGTTTTAGCTGCATTAAAAACGTAAGTATTATACGAATTCTCCATATCTGTTAGTATTTCTTACAAGTTATAACTTATACGAAATTGTATGTTTTGACAACTTTAATCACCGAGATGTTAACAAGTTTTCACAATAGCAACGATACAGTGAGTATATCTGATTCGTGTGTAACATTTATATATATATACACACTTAAAGAAACTTTCTCAGGTATTTCTTCTCATGAATTAATTGAATGATATATTAGTACAAGTTGATTTTTCAAAAAAAATGCTAAAAGAAAAGAAACATAGTCCAAATCCATGTCAATTTTTTTTTTCAGGAAATTGTAATTCACTTAGAAATGTTAAATTACGTCGCAAAAAAATTCCACCACGTGATTACAATAGAGTTAAGCCAACTACATTCTGTAGGCAGATAATGTGTGTGGATAATAAGAGAAAACCTAACCTAAATTTTGGTGGTAGAATTTTATCATTAAAAAAAACTACGATTACCGTTTTACGAATTCTAAAATAATTTAAACCTTAAATCCTTTTCTACACATAAAGAAAGTGTAGAGTATATTTCTATATCAGAAGGAAACAATATCTTATCATTGGTGTTATTATTTTTTGTTATAAATAAAACTACAAATGCTGTTTTACGATTCTTAAAAAACATAAACCTGTTTTAAAACCATTTCTACAAATAACGAAGGTGTAGCGCGTATTTATAAATAATTTGGAAAAAATATGTTACCCTTGGTGAAAGAATTAGAAAACATTTTCGCAAGTTTAATTAGATTGAAGAAATTTTGGACCATGTCCCTTTATTGAGGAATGCAGTTTGTTATACGTACTTTAACATGTTTTTTTCCCCTGGGTTAATATCATGGGAGTTTTTAATACTGATTTGCAAAGGTAAGAAAGATTATACGTTTCTTGTGCAGAAAGAAATCAGTATTTCTGATCAAGTAGCTTTGCTAAAAAATAATGATTCAGCAAAGGAAGACTTGTATTTAGTACCACATGTTGTCTTCATTTATTTTATCAAAAACATTACATGCAAAGTAGAGTAACAAATAACAAAACAGACAGACAGATATTAACTTGTTATTTTACTTCTTTGTCAACTGCTGTTTGGTTGATTAAACCTGAGAATTTGAAAAAAAAAAGCATTGTTAAACGTGAAGTATTTCAGTAAAATAATGTTAAAAATATAAATAATAAAATACAGGCGAGGCTGTCAAACTTTGTAATAAGCCATTGGTAAAGTTTGTCTATCTAGATACGTACCATATTGCGGCTTCATTATATAGATATATAGCGTATCGATTGTTGTGTTGATGTACGCTCCCTTAACATTTAGATATAGGCACTGACACCCACATACATATAAATATATACATGCATTGAAAACGTGCTACTTTACGATAAGTAAACCATTTGAACAAAGTTGTCTTCGGTTAGATTTTATATAAATATTTTTAACATTCAATTTCCGCTGTAAAGTTAAAATGGCATGCTATCCAAACCGAACTACAATTCTATTTGGAATACATTACAAAACATTATTATATTTCTAAAATAATCGAGAAATAAGAGTACGAATTTTAGATCCAGAGTAAGATTTGTATCAACATAAACACATCAAATCCCATGCTTTGAAACCATAGTCAAAAGAGAACCGATAATAGAAAACCCTTGCTATTACAGCGATAAGTCTTCGGATTTACAACGCTAAAAACAGGGGTTCGATTTCTCTCAGTGGACTCAGCAGATAGCCCGATGTAGCTTTGCTATAAGGAAAACACACCCATACATACTTAATAGAAATGTTTTCCAAACCTACACTAAGAAAATTTTAAGGGACGTTATTAAATAGTAGGTAATCTTATTGCAGCTACCTAAACATAATTTGTTTTTTTCAGGGTTTTTGCATTATTAACATCATTGCATTAACTAATAAATAAAGACAATCCTAAGTCACATCATTAAATACAATGCTGCAAAAGTGATGGAAAATATGAGAAAATTGATAAATTACATCTACACCCCTTTCTTTTGTGGGAATTCTGCCCTACAAATAAACTTTACAGTGACTGATTCCACAAAATATCGAAAAGGATGTGAGGTTAATGTACTTGTCTTCTAATTAAGTACTTTATAAAGTAATTTACTTTCATAGGCTTGTGTTAAGGTATCGATAAAGTTGTAAATATTACTGTCAACTTAATGCCAGTCAAGAATTTTGTTTCTTCCTACAGTGTAGGCTTAATAATCGATCTGAATTAATTTTGAGCCCTCGGATGGTTAACGATTAAAGGCACTTATCTAACAAATTGATGCAATTGTTAATGAGGCCTAAAGAGTTAATTTTAGCCTTATTATTTTCCAAAATTTGTCAGCCTATACAACCAATTTAATTTGCTTATTAAAGATAACATAGCTTTAATGTTAATATAGTTTAATTAACTTTGATTCTGTAACCTTTATATACGTTATGCCGTAGTATCGAGCTAGATCACTTAGGACTAATACTTCATTATAAAAGCAAAATATAAAAAAGCCAGATGCCTCATTTATTAATAACAACATGGCGACGTAAGCTAGATGATTGTACTTTAAATAACAATCTTGCAATGCTTTATGAATGCGTTACTTATTTGAAAATATGCATTATGCTTGTTCAAATCTACTGATAATTAGTATTATTTCTTTATTCTGCTGAACAAAGAAATTTATCAATGAGCTTTCTAATACGACGAACGTAACACGCTTTCAGGATTTTCAATTCATTATTATTTTTAACACGTTTCCAATAAACACGTTGAGAGAATTCAATAATCTCGATTATTCAAAAGTGTTAAAGAATGAAACATAAAAAATGTTCCAAGATAAAGACTAATTATACTTTGTATATTCATATGGTTTACAATCATAATTTGTTTCTCAGTCATCAAAGTTTATTCCATTTTATCCAAAGGCAGTTTGCTAGTCTGTTGTTTGTAGTTTCATATTTCACAGCTTTCGTTCACGTAAGAGGCAGAAAAAAAATTTGTTTCGGACACAAACACTATTTACGTTATTATGAGGGTTATGTTAGCTACCTCTCATCAATGAAAAGAAACGTATTTGAACTTTTATTATAAAATACATTACGTATGTTATTATACTTCATAAAATAATCATTATAAACCACCTACTCATATTATTCAAAAAGGTCGCCGTGGCTCTTTTGTACGGTTATTTTATTGTGTGCTATTTGTTTGTCATACTTTGATACTTACCACATATAAATATATAACACGGTGATATCATTATATGGTTCCTACTTTAGGAGTCCGCTAAAATATAATTCGATAAAGAAAAGACTGCGTCTACAAGTTGTTGTGAAGAAATTATACTTCAGTTCCATTTAGTAACACCTGAGCTGGTAACATAAGTATATGTAGGTGGTGTTTTCAGCTTACAAAACACTCCATAACGCTGTCTGTTGGAACAATTACGCAGCGTTGAGCTACCAAAAATAGTGTGGTGAGTAATTACATAAATATTAGCTTTCAAACATAGGTTGGTTGTGCCCTTTTTTTGTTCTAATCATTATTAACTGTTGTTGAAACTAACGTTGATAATATGTTGTTATTTAATTTCATTCTTTTATGAGGAAGGTTTCATCCATACTTTGGTTATGAATAACGACTTACTTTAAAATAATTTAACATTTCAAAGAGACTGCAGCATAACTGATGAAAGAACATTAATTAATTTCTGCGTTATTAACAACAAAATCATAATTACAGGCAAAATATTTTTAGTTAGTAGTTAGTCATGGTTATCAACGATTTAAAATATTTATGATTATTGAATTTTCATAATTAGCGAAATAAAGAAATACTTTTTTTCTGTAAATTATTTTTTAAATGCTGATTACTTCAGTAACATTAAATAAAATAGTTGTGTTATAACGACAAAAGGACAAGCAGGGCCCGGCATGGCCAGGTGGTTAAGGCGCTCGACTTGTAATCGGAGGGTCGCGGGTTCGAATCACCGTTACACCAAACATGCTCGCCCTTTCAGCTGTGGGGGGCGTTTTAATGTTACGATCAATCCCACTATTCGTTTCTAAAAGAGTATCACAAGAGATGGCAGTGGGTGCTGACGTCTAGCTGCTTTTCCTCTTGTCTTACACTGTTAAATTATAAACGGTTAGCGCAGATAGCTCTCGTGTGGCTTTGCGTGAAATTCAGAAACAAAGGACAAGCAATTAATGTCTGTATTTATATTCAACTTTATACCTTTATTTGTTCACTAAGGAATACAATTTTATGTTTATTTAGTGAGAAACACAATTTACTGTTTATTTAGTAAGAAACATAATTTGCTGTTTGTTTTGTAAGAAATTGTTCGAAGTTTTTTTTTACAATAACGTGTTAGTTTAGTGTGGTTAATATGATAGTTACTGAAATATAACCGTTTATATTTTCAAGTTTTCCGAACTATTTATCCAAAATATCCTTAAGTAAATACTTAAGTAATGTATTTGTATATGTTACTCACTTTCCTTAAAAAATGAAAATTTACTTTAATAATACGATAACTTTAAATGTTTCTGTATGTAATGGTTCTGTAAGTTAGAACAATTTAAAATATTTATTAAATTTAAAGTATAATTATTTAATAGAATTTGCACAAAAAATAGGCTTAGCGAATTTTGAATCACAGAGTAATGTTTAGGACTATCAAATATTTTTAGGTACATTTGATTGTTTTGAATTTCGCGCAAAGCCACACGCGAGAATCTGCACCAGCCGTCCCTGGTTTAGCAATTTAAGACTGAAGGCAAGAGAACTATTATTTTACCTACGAACAGTAGGATTAACCGTAACATTATAACGCCCCTACTGCTGAAAAGGCAAAGTTTAGTGTAATGGGGGATTCAAACCTACAACCTTTGTAAGTCGACTGCCTTAACCAATTGGATATGCCAGGACGCTACGTTCAATGGCTGCAACTATAGAATTAAAAAAATACTGAATTATCATGTTTTTTTAAATATATAACTAGATTAAATAGTTTGTGTTTCCAACTTTGGGTCATAATATAATATCAGTTAATTCAGTTGTTGTGTTCGACACTGGTTTCTTGAAAAAAAAATATTTTTTGTAGCTAGAATATAATCTTATTTTTCGGTTCGAGCTTTGATGTTTTGTAATGTTTCTGTTTATCGCAAATCTCTCATATTTTGTTAGTGGCATTCAAAGAAAGTCTGCAAAAAAATTGTTATTTATTACACAAAAATCTTCTTCTATAGTGAATAATTTCTACTTTTTATCATCAAGAGGTGCTCGAGAAGCAGAATTACAATATAAATTATTGTTTGTAGTTTATCACAAAGCTACAGAACGACGTCAGTCCACAGACACACTGTTGTGCCAGTGAGAGGCAAAAACACGCTTTTTTGCCCCATATGGGGACCAAACTCTACCACATAAGACTTTTAATATAAGCACAATGACATAACTTAAAAAATAACACATCATTAACTCTTCATGTACTCAAAGAGAAAACAGTTTGATTTGAGCGCAATTTAACGTAATACACAATCTATACTTTGTTAATTACGGAAACTTACCGAAAGGTTTCAGCGTTGTAAGCCGGCAAATTTACCACTGACCCACCAAGAGGGACACAGAAAGCTGACGCATGGAGTTAATAAGTAAAACAACATATTTGAAAAAAAGGGTTTAAGCCAGTTATTACTTTATTGATTTCTCGTTCATAAAGCTTATAGAATATACTTTAAACTTCTGCTGACACTGACGTATCTCAGTAATAAATTATTCTAGTTTTTATATTGATTTTCATAAAATTTCTTGACTCCTTCATTTTAAATACCGTCAAATGTGTTATTAATGCCAAAAGGTATCGAAAACAGAAATTATATAAATAACAACCTGCACTGACAGAGTCTGAAATTTCTGATAGTAGTAACTGCTTTTTTGTTCTATCGAAAGATAATAGCCATATGCTATAGCGATATGGTTTTGCTATAAGGAAAACAAACACACTCATTATTCTGTTATATGTATTTCATCTTTTCGTAATACATTCGCCATTTTGCACCTCAAATTTAGATTTGTATTTCAGTTATGTTTTCCTGCCTTTTTTAAAAAAATAGGTTTTGCGAAAACAATTTTTTTTATAGAAACTGTAAAATTTGCAAAATCAAATGAAATTGCTGTTTATTTGTTTATTTCTAGCTAAATTCGCTGTTAATGGACATTCTGAATATTAGCTTTGAAGCTCAAAGCTAGTAATAATGAGTTGAAGTACAATTATTTGGCGGAAACTTAACATAGAAAGTCCAAAAGTCAATATACGTGCTCCGAATTTCGCTTCAGAGTGAACTTGCAGGATCAATAGTAGGGTTAGCTACTGAAAAATATGCCTGATTTGTAAGGAATCAATGAAATATTTTATATACAAACTGAAATCACCTTGACATGTGGTGTTTTTTGACGGTGCTTGGATTCCCGCGATTAAACAATAATGATCAAGGCTAATGAATTTTACAGTTTCTTTGAATAGAAGGCAAGTGCCTATTGTTAAAACTAGATGTAGAGGGCGACGTTTCGAGAGACGAAAGGCGGAAGACTTTCGAAACATCGTTATCTACTCTTGTGATTTTACAATAAGCAGTTGCTGTCCAATCAACTTAGTTTCAATATTTTTAAAGATCTGTGATTCAGATTATTAATATTTCGTCAACTTTAGACATTTAAGATTTAACATCAATACTACTGTTTAAAAATTACATCTTTTTAGTGTCGATATTATATAAATTCTTAAGTCTATTTCACTTTAACAGCATAGTTAGTAACAAATTCAGTAATACTTTCAACATAAATTAAATAAAAACATGCGTAGAGAGGACTACAACATTAGAGAATGCAGCAGCAATATTTCCGGAAATGATAAAACGTGGGTGTAATTCAAGTATAGAAATATAAATAAATAAAAATGCAACTATATATTATCACACATTACAGAATTCTGATAATGAAAAAGAATAACATCAATTGTAAGTAACGAAAATATAGATAAAAGCCAGAAAAGAAATCTTCAAACAAGTTAGGGAGGAGACAGTTTTGCAATTTTTAAGATTGAGCTTTCCTGTCGAATTGAAGGACTAGCTGTACCGATATCTAACGTTACTATAATAAAACATTGTTAGGGAAGAAAAATCCATTCAAGAATTATAACATTTGGAAAATGTAGTTTAAGTATATTTTTTCAACTCGAAACTTCCTGTTTTTGTTCTTTTCAAGACTTTTACTTGCAAGTTCCTTTGTGCTTAGCGCAGTTTTGGTATATTCATTTTGGAACGCGTTGTAGTAAATTTGAAATCATATGTAAATAAAAATAATTTTGTCAAGATTTTCAATGTTTTTTTATAATGATAAAGGTGTTAAAGTACAACCAATCTGTTTTATGTAGAATATTAGAGCATAAAGACACACAAAAAAGGTGAATATGAAGTGGTTTTTGTTTTTTGAATTAAGCTACACAATGGGCTATATGTGCTCTGCCCACCACAAGTATCGAAACCCGGATTTTAGCATGTCCGCAGACATGCCGCTGAGCCACTGGGGGGCAGGTGAATATGAAAAAAAAATGGAGCTGAAATTCAACTGTTTCCAGAGATTCAGGACGTGTTTATTGTTTTTTTGTTTTTATATTCCCTATTTAATCTACGAGTCGTGGGTTTGAATCCTCGTCACACAAAACATTCTCGCTCTTTCAACCGTGGGGGCGTTATAATGTTACAGTCAATCCAACTATTATTTGCTAAAATAGTAGCCCAAGAGTTGCCGGTGGGTGGTGATGACTAGCTTCCTTCCCTCTAGTTTTAAGCTGCTAAATTATGGATGGCTAGCGTAGATAGCCCTTGTGTAGCTTTGCGCAAAGTTAAAAACAACGAGAACAACAAATAAACATAGAAGCCCCAGTTAGAGGCTGTATATTACTGTACAGATAATAAACAGAAACAAAATCTGCTTAATCATTTCAGCCAAAAGGAAAACGACGTTTAGAGTAACCTGGTTCGTAACATATAAAAAAAGAACAGAGAGTTCTCGTTTCTTGACATTGAGATTAATTGTAGTTTCAGGATGTTAATTACAGCTAATGCGTCTTTGGATGAGTTCTAGAGTCTTTTCTGAAAGTAAGGTGTGAGGTCATTATTCAGTCTATTACTAGAAGCTGCACTTATTTAGTTGACTATTGCTTTTTGCAGATATGGATCACGTCGCTCGGCTATCACGGTTCCACCTTTTCTTTGTCTCTTTAATTACAATGCATCTATAAGACGTGAGTAAGGACAAAAGTTATTTCTCTAGAAAAGCTAAATCAGATTTGTGGTGAATATGGATTTTTAACTTGACAATAGTAAATAATACGCAAAACAAGTGTAGTACGAGCAATTATTAGTTGATTGATACAAATTACAGCTTTATGAGAGGTACAAGTATATTAAAAACATATATATAATTCAGTTATAAAAATTATAGGTGGCGCTTTAAGGTTACCTTTAAATAATACTTGTTTATCATGAGACGTCACTATGAATTAAAAAAAAAGTGTGAATTTGATGACAAGTTACGTTTTCCTGTGATGTGGTGTCACTTTTTATTTTGTCTGAAATAAATTAAATGTATATATTTAGGTTTTAAGAGTGATGGGACCGCCAATGTTCTTTTTAACAACACTCATACAATATCATATGAAGCAAACAAACTTTACATGGTTATATAATAAAATAATTTACACATAAATATCGATCCAAGTCATGTTTGTTGTTGTTTTTTTAATTTCGCGCAAATCTACACGAATCGTCATTAATTTAGCAGTTAGAGACTATAGGGAAGGCAGCTAATCATTACCACCCATCGCCAACTCTTGAGCTATTCTTTTACCAACGAATAGTGGAATTGACCCTTACACTATACACCCCCACGGCTGAAAGGGGGAGCGTGTTTGGTGTGATGGGGAATCGAACCCCAAACTCTCAGATTACGAGTCAAGCGCCCTAACCACGTGGCTATGTCAGGTCGTGAAACGTAGATTTTGTATTCTGGAATCAAATTAAATTATATTTTAATTTATGTAGTCAGTTGTTTTTGTGCTATTATTACACTAAGAAACAATATTTTTATTTTTTCTTATTCCTTGGCAGAAAGTGTTGTTTTTCAATTGCTTATGCCTAAAGTAAATGAGAAAGACCTATTTTTTCTTCAAACTTTAAATTTGTGACCTGAGTAATGACATTTTCAAATTTACCCATTTTCCAGAACATTCTAGGTAGATTTAGTGCTGAGTATCTGATAGAGAATTTTCTTGAACGTACAAGAATTTTCAAGAACTTTCTAGAATGTTGTAGAACTTGTAATAATTATCAAGAATGTAGTAGAACTTACCAGAATTTTCAAGAATCTTTTAGAACTTTCGGTAGTAGTATATATACAGAGGCTCACCACCCATCACTTCAGTTTAGTTCTACCTGCTTAAGCACATAAACCTATCTGATTTTATCAGAGATGGCACCAAAAAGCTGCAAGCATTCTTCAGACTCATTCTGCTGTGTATGTGGCTAATTTATCAAGAAAAGAGCGAAAATGTACTCTAAAATGTGTGAAGCTCACAAGGCATATTTCGGCATGCCTGTCGGGGATCAAGATAAACCCTGGGCACTTCATTTTACTTGTGAGCACTGCGAAACACCTCTAGAAGGTAAGACGAACAATTTATGCTTCCTTGATTAGTAAGATTTCATATTATACATATTTTAAACCTTTAAAATTTAAATATATTTTAATTTATTTTTTTAAATTTCCAATAGTGTAGAATAATATCACATATAAAATATTTTGCACGAACCTATTACACATTAGTTGTGGATGAAATAAATTTATTCTTTATAATAACAATTTTATTTTGTTCTTTTGCAGGATGGTACAGAGGGGAAGAGAGAGCCATGAAGTTGTTATCTAAGAATTTGGCGTGAGCTCGCTGACCACTCAAGCAATTGATATTTCTGCATAGTGGACCCTTCCAAATGTCGGACCGGCAAGAATGAATATGCTATCGTGTCTCTAGACTTTCCATCATCCATAGCCCCAGTGCCACACTGCCAAGAGCTCACTGAACTCACTCCACCAGAGAGAAAGCAGCCATCTTCAAAAGAGAGCAGCAAATCAAAAGAGAATATAGTTGACGAAGATCCATATTACAATTTTAGAGTTACAGCTGGTGAGTGAAACCCATATTACTCCAATTAAAGAGACCTCAATGATTTGGTCAGAGATCTTGGTCTAACAAAGTCGAATGCCGAGATTTTGACACTTTGCTCAAGGAAGTGGGATTTGTTAGATGAAAGTGTGCAAGTCTCAAGTCAGAGGAAGCGTCACCGACATTTTTCAAGCTTATTCACTCGTCAAGATAGGCTCTGCTTCTGCCACAATGTATTCGGTCTGTGCGAGGCAATTGGAATTGCCTGTTACTAGAACGGTGGCGCCTCTCCATTGATAGCTCATCATCAACGTGTTGCTCTATAACGGGAATAAGTATCCGTTTCTTTCTCTGGTTTATTCGGTGCACCTCAAAGAGCAAGGCGAGCGCTTCCTTTAAGGTGTACTGGACTTTGAACGTTGCTACCAAGGAGCGTATAACGAAGACATGATCGGAGACTATATTTGGGAGCTGATACATGATACGTGTAATTTACATTACAGCCGCAAATCTCGAAAACCTAGTAACTTCTAAACATTTTTGTATAACTTTAGTATAAATACATGTAAATCTTGATTAATATGTTGTTTTATTCAGACCTTATGTGAATGAAAATGTCTAAATTTGTCGGTTTTTAAATGGAAAATAAGTTAATTTCTAAATTTCATTATCCAGGTCACAAAAGCAAAGTTTGAAGGGAATAATGGCCATTTTTTGTACTTTTACAACATAAGCAATTAAGAAACATCACATACTATCCAGGAACAAAATTTGTGTTGCATAGCGTTATTGAAGATGTTTTATTTTAGAATTCATTTTTCGTTTTTTAAGTGACAGCTTCAGAAGCTACATATGATAATTCTGATAAGTTGTAACTTTTGAAAAGGTGTTAATTTTAAAAGTATTAAAAACTAACAACAATAGGCTTATCATTTAATACAGATTTTAATTTTAAATGATGTTTTAATTACTTTAACGTATTTATCTTTGGAAATCCTTAATTATATTTATTGAAATTTGAGAAGAAAGAAGTTTATATTCGGACTGATTTTTGTTAGTTTTTAATTTTGTTCACGATTTTATAACAATTTGACATTTCAGCTCCTTACAGAGGGTAAATAATATACACGTCATTGAACTTTAAAATCCAACACGTCTCCATTTACATTAATTCATTAAATATAACAACGTTTCTCGTAAATGCCTATTTCATCTCAATTTTTTACAGCATTTTTGGCAAAATAATCATGTATTGCAGAAAAGTAATTTAAAAATAACTTTCAAAATAGTTCACCAGTGGTTTAGATGTAAGGTTGAGAACTTACCCCTTAAAAATTGTTTTTAATATTCATGGTGAGCAGAGTACAGATAACATATCGTATAGCTTTGAGCTTGAAAAAATAAAGAAACAAATAAATCATAGAAATAATTGGCTGCAGTTATGTACTATCATTAACGAATGTTGTGTTTGTACTAGTTTTATATGTTAGTAAAATGAATAATAGAAACACCTTTTTTATGCTAATAAATGATTATGAGTCTCATATCATTTGTGGACGGTATGTCTGCAGACTTATAACTCCAATAACATGGTTTCGATGGTCGTGGTGGACAGAACACAAATAGCACGTTATGTAGCTTTGTACTTAACTTGAAACAAAGAGACATCAATCGTGGAAATAATTGAACCATCTAAGTAGGAAACAAAGCCTTGTACATTATTGATCGTGATGACCACGTATGCGTACTGTTGGTCAACACTGTAATTTATATTGTAATATACTTCAGTGAAGAAAGACGAACTCAATCTCAGACTCTAGTCTCAATCTTCCACTGAACTGTACGTAAATATCGGCTTCCACGGCCATACGAAGGCAAATAAAACTAAGAAAAACAATATTATAGCCGTATTAGGACCTTTAAATACTATATGGTTTGAAATAAACTGCTTTAGTTCCACTTAAAATATCCCACGTCTTACGTGAAAAGAGCCTTTGATTTTGAGGTAATGCTGGAAGCTTGTGTGCATTTTGGGAGTGACAAATTGTCATCTTCAAATGCTTCCTTATTATCTGGTTTTAAAAGTAGGAAGATGTATTTTAGTTTTATTGAAATGAATGTTTTCATGTCAGAGGAATATTTTAGGAAATGTAGCATTCATTTCACCGATGAAGAAGTTACTTAAGATTAGACTGGAATGTGGAATAGGCGCCTGTTCCCCCTTTTATTCGAAATGCGTTTATTTGATATCACACTGGATTACCAATACCATTTGTGAATATTGCTATTTAGGCATGGAACTTTCGAATCGCTCGCTCGCTTCTTATTTGTGGGTATTTGGATATGCTGGATTTTAGATACCCAGAAGGGTCAAGTGCAAAAGATCTCTTCCTCCATCCTTAACATACATTTCAGCTACTACTATGTTGTAGTTGTAGTGCTTTAGAGCCAGAGTAACCCACAGTAATCCAGCCCTTTACAGGCCAATGCCCATATATTGTCTTGAGTTTCCTTTTATTTATTTATTTTTATTTTTATTATTTTTTAAATCTATTTATATAAAAGTATTTATAAACTATGAATATTATACTAATTTTAAACGTCTAGTGCATGGTGGCCATCTTGATTTCTGTTTCTTAAACACATATTCATTAGAGAGAGGTGCTTTGGACCATGCTCATCATGTACGTAGTATCTGTTGAGATCACACAATAAATCATTTTTATGTCAATTTTTATTGAAATAATTTAGTGATTATGCAAGAGTCTACCGGATATTGTCTCAATGTTTGCGTACTTGTGCATAAATGTGAATGAAGTGCTATGTGGTTCTTTATAAACTGAGGTTATGATTGAATTATATATTTTTTGTAGTTTGTGTAACTGTGTTTGTGTTATGTTTAACCGAGCTGGACATATATATTCTATAATAGGTATAATGTATGTTTTGTAGATTTTTATTATATTATCAGGTCATGTGCCTTGATGTTTACCCGATAGGCTTGTGCATAATTTGCTCTTTTCCAGATGCCAGTCAAGATATTGTCATTATGCTCTATACACGTTAATTTAGTATCGTAAGTTAATCTTAAAAGTTTAGGCAAGGTAGCAGTCTGTAAAAGTGATCCTTTCATGTATAACTTGAACTTTTGAATGGTTTGGTTTGTTTTGAATTTCGCGCAAAGCTACGCGAGAGCTATTTGCACTAGCTGTCCATAATTTAGCAGTGTAAAACTAAAGAGAAGGCAGCTAGTCATCATTACCTACTGCCAACTGTGGGCTAATCTTTTACCAACGAATAATGGGATTGATCATCCCATTATAACGTCCCCACGGCTGAAAGAGAAAACGTATAAGTGTTGACGGGGATTCGAACCTGCGATTCTCGGATTACGAGTTGACCGCTCTAATCACTTGGCTATGCCGAGCACAAATGGTTTGAAGGCAGCAGTACGTCAGAAATGTAGGTGCCTATATGATGAAGCATGCTAAATTGTATTAGCACAAGCAAATGGGTCTTAAAAAGCTCTATTAACTCTCTTTTATAAAACAAAAACATATACAGATTTATGTAATAGTTTATAGTTTCTTTGTGAGACAACGGTAAGTTTAAGTAATTATATCAATAACATTTGAAAATCGATTGTCCGCGGTGGACATAATCATGTGGCTTTGCTCTGAAAAAAAAACAGGAGTTAAACGTTTACTATGTACACAATAATTGGTCTTTATTTAATGACAAAAAGAATAATAATATTGAGTCTATTATGCTGAGTTTGTTTCCCTTCAATTTACACATTCAGGTGTCTTTGCGTAAAGTCAGAGAGCTGATAACACCAACACTGTGTATTTGAGCTTTCAGAGTTTAGACAGCTATTTGTGAAGATTTTTACTTGTTTATTTGTTTGTTTTTAAAATATAGCAAAGTTACATGAGAGCTATGTGCGCTAGTCATCAACACCCCTTGCCAACTATAGGGCTATTATTTTACCAACGAATAGTGGGACTGACCTTTACATTATAACATACTCACGGCTGAAAGGGCGAAATAGTTTGGCGTGACGGAGATTCAAACCCGCGACCTTCGGATTACGAGTCGAATGTCTTAACCACCTGTCCATGCCGGGCTTAAATATAATAGTACTGTCTGTTGTTTGTTATATGTCTATGTAACTACTTCGCAGGGTTTAAATGAATATTCACTAAAATGTCTGCCGCCCGCAAGTACAGCGGTAAGTCTACGGACTTACAACGCTAAAGTAAGCCCAATGCTATAAGAAAAACACACACACAGATACGCATCAAAATTTGTATTAAAGTTCATCATATCCTTACAGGGAAATATGCGAATTTTAATTTTCAAATTTTGCGTTTCGCGATTTTTGTGGACCTTTTTAGAGTTTTCTACTTCGCCCATTGTTAATGAATTTTCATGAACTCTGACATGAATATTTAATGTATAAAACCATCACAATCCTTAAACTGTGTTTTCATAAATGACATTATTGTTATCAGTGGATGTCATTTGGTTTGAATAATTTATACATCATTTTTATCGTCTCAGCAGCAGTATCGACATTTTATAAATTTCACTTACCGTAATCACCCAAGTATAATGCTCCCCCCACTTTTGAATCGGAAAACTGGTCTTTTTCGACATACCCAAGTATAACGCTCCCCCTAAGTTTTCAGATTTTTCATGAAAAAAAAATTATTTCTCACAAAAAATTACATTTTCTGCATTTCAATCAGAATTCATCAAAGTCATAATCATCATTGTCACCAAAAAGTTCATGAAATTTTTCCAGAGTCAGTCTTTCATCTGTATCCCAGTTGCGGTCAGCATGGTCTTCATTTTCTTCTTCTTCTTTTGTGTCTTCTTTCCAGAGTTCATCATCTTTTGTGTCTTCTTTCCAGAGTTCATCATCTTCTGTGCCATCCAAATTGTTTGAGATTCCAGTCTTTAGGAAACCCTTGACAACCATCTGAGACAGAATGTCATTCCAGGCTTCCATGACCCAAGTAGAGACTAGAGAAAGGCTAGGTCTCTTAAAGTTTCCACTCTTGACTTTGCAAACTGGGATTTCTCACATACTCAAGTATAATGCTCCCCCCCAACTTTTGATGTTGAAATTTGGGATGAAAATGGGAGCATTATACTTGGGTGATTACGGTATTTTAATATTCATATTACATTTGCATCTCAGCGGCATAGCTTTACGTTTGCAGACTTACAACGCTAAAAAGCGGATTTAGATACATGTGGTAGGGTTAGAATTGGTAACCCGTTGTGTAGCTTTGTGCTCGACGTGAATAAACAGACATATCTTCCGTTTATTTATATTATTTAGTTAACTGCTTTGTTGTCTTCTTCGTTAGTAGTGCTTTATTTGCACTGTCTTTTACTTTAGCAATAAGTAACTTACACTCACTTTTAATAAGAGACAGAAGCGGTAGTAAGAATAATCATTCTTACTTTTCTTTTGGAATTTTGCACAAAACTACTCAATCACCAAGTATTATGTTGCTCTTTTACCCACAAAAGATGAAACTGAATGTGACGCCCCACGGTCGAAAGGGCAAATGTGTTCACCGATGGGATTTGTACTCTCGACTACCTATTGTGAGAAGAGTGCTCTAACCACGAGGTCATGTAATGCCAGTATTTTAACAAGATTTCCTGCTCAACATATCGTGTTAATTTTTTCTAACTAAGGCTATTAGGTTTGTACAACTTAGAAATTTGTTTGATTCAACCTGCTTGTTTTCCAGTTTTGTTATACAAGGGTAAACTATATTTTCGGCTATGTGGATAGTAATCATTAATATTTGATATCTTTGCTTTTAATGTAATTGTATATTAGATTAAAGTCAATCATATTTTTATTTTATTTCATCAACCAGGGTTACTATTCCTATTAAAATAGTATGTTTTAAATAAAATAAGATATACTTATTGTCCGTCTGTTGATGTAGCGCTAAGTCTTAAAACTTATAAAATTAAAAATTGGTTTTCGATACTCGTAGCGGTTAGAACACGGACATCTCATTGAGTTGTTTTGTGTTACAAAAGGTGATCTGATGTAGTATTGTACTTTAATTCTTAATATTGCTTATTCTTCATTTTCTGTAAGTGTTTATTAGTAGAAATAATAAGCACATTCAACCTTTTTTTCTTTCAGAAATTACATAATTTGAATAAAATGCAGAAATACATTATCAATTCTATATATTCTATTAAATACATTATTTGTTGTTGAAGAAAGATATGTAATCAATGGTAGTTTTGTAAAAATTATTTTACATTACATTATACTTTTGTGTTAAATAGTTAAACATACTTACTGTTTTACACAAAATGTTTAATTAGATTAGTTTTCATTTTACAGGTATTTTTATAGTGTGTAATATTGTTCAGATACTGATAAAAACGAGTTATTATTTTGGTTTTTATTAAATTTCGTACAAAGATATACGAGAGCTATCTGCGCTAGCCATCCCTAATTTAGCAGTGAATGACTCGATGGAAGGCAGCTCGTCATCAACACCCACATCCAGTTTTTAGGCTACTGTTTTACAAACGAATGGTGGGATTGACCGTCACATCATAAAGCTTTCAAGGTTAAAATGGCGAGCATGTTTGATTCGGCGGGGATACAAGCACTCGACCCTCAGATTACGAGTCGAGTGTCTTAACCCACGTCGCTATGCCGGGCCTGTGAATTTGGGCTAACTAAGAGTTTGTGAAGTTGTTTAGAGCACAGCGTTTCAAACAGTTTTAATCAGGGGTTTGTTTGTAGAGGAGGAACGGCTACATGAAGGTCACTGGGTGTGAGATGAAAGAATCAGATTTGAGCCCCTATCTCAAATTTACTCCTATGATAGGGGTTCTAATATACATAACATATTTATTGACAATCAGCCTACCGTACAAGAAATACTTTATTTTCACAAATAATGGGAATTTAAACTTTTCAGTAAACGTATGAATATATATGTACAGTTGTAGTTAAGTCTTAATTAAACAGGATCACTTTGAAAATGTTGTTCTGTTTACTCAGTATATTTTGTGTTCTCAAGGTGGCTGGTATGGATATTAGCACTTTAATCAAAATAAAGTACAGAACAACGTTTTGATCTTCCTGGGTTATCTTCAGGTTAACAAGTTGTTTTTTGTTTAGAAAATTTCACCCAGAGTTACAGAAACGTGGGACCGCAATTTAATTTTTTTTTTGCTTCGTGATACGAGCCTTAAATCTTCTGTCTACATGTTCGGAATGCTATCAATCTATGCCCAACTCTACGCAGGCGCCTGCTTTGATAGTTTACGATTAAAGTAGATCTGATTTCAGCTTTGAAGTGTTTAATCATAATTATACTTAACACAAACCAAATTCAGTGGTTTATTGATATGGTATGTACACGGTAATCTGCTTTTGAACATGCAATTGAAGCAGTTGGAAATGCTTTAAGACACTGGAGAAAACTTTTGATAATTAGAATGGAGTTGCACAGGAAAATAACATTAAAGTGAAGTGTATGGTTAGTGTGTGATAAATAACATTAATTAGGTGCTGCTTTATTATCGTGCATTGAGTAATGGTTGGTTAATTTTACACACTGTTGAGGTACTTCAAATACGCTCCAAAGTGTGTATTTTACAATAAAATAAGACGTATAGGAGAGAATAAAGTTTGTCAAAGGAATTTCTTCCAACAGATCCTTTATTTTCCTTTTTCACTTAAAAATGACCATAAAAAAACAGGTTTAATGAAAAGCGAGCTGTATCCATAACTGCTTGAACTTTTTAATAGGACTACAACCACATCTATTTCAGAAAATGAAACATAAATTTAACAGCTATTGAAAAACTGCTTAAAAGGTATTATTGCAGAGGCGTGTCCAACACTAAAGAGGGAAGAGATCTCATCTCCCCAGAAATAAAAGTAGACTTTTTCTTCTGTATAAATAATTTATGTGACTTACATAAAAATAAAGTTTCTCAGAGGTCACTATATCATGGACATTTTATTTTATTTTCTTCAGAATACTGGTTTGAGTTTTACGAATCCTCCCTCAATGTTTTCATTGTAAACAAAAAATATGCCATTTGCAGATACTTAATAAAACTAAGTGGGTTTTTCATCACGCAGTGTTTTCATGAAAATTTCATTAACTTTCTGGTATGAAATAGTTGAAATTAAATAAATAATTATTTCAAACTCTTGCATGAGCAGCATATATCTTTTTACGGTAAATGATAGGTAATTCTGTTTAGCACGAAGCACTTAAGTGAGATTGTTTCAGCCAAGAAGACCTGGAGTTCTGGATGGCTAGTATTAAACTTTATGGTCAGTGAATATAAACGTGAATTAAAGCTGTAAAGCATGAATATAACCCTAGATAAATCACTGAATCGCATATACACCGCGTTATCTTCTGGTATAAGTTGTACTAACTCTGTTCTCTGAAGGAATCTGTCAGTATACGTTTCTGTTTACTTTATTCAGCTCTACCTCAAGACTAAATGTCTTTACTTTCTATTCTAGTATCTTCAGCTGGATGCTATCCCTCAATAGTTTTGTATTATTAAAATAATAATGGTTTGGATTTTAGATTATTTTAGTGTATTTACTTGCGAAAGATATTTATTGTTTCGCAGGATAATGTTCACCCCAATGTCCCTCATCAGTTTTGGAAAAGTGTCGTCTCCGCTACTGATTTGCAATTTATTTGGAAAAGTTGTTTTGATTCCTTTGTTGGTTATCGGTATTGTAATTTAGTTTATCTTATTTTGCACCATGTGGTGACTGCTAGTGTTCAGTTGGTTCTTATTTTTCATCATCCGATCAGCTTACGCTCTTCTTTGGTGTTGCTGGAGAAAGTATTACTCATTTGTTTTTTTGTTTTCTTTTCTACTGTTCCAGAGTAAAGGACACTGGTATTTAGTTGTTATTTGTTGAAGACAGTTTTAGGTCACGAGTTAATGGATCATGAAAAAAGGACAGGTGGCTTTGGTTGAATTTTACTTCAGTTGAGTTCTCATCATCTCTTATTTGTGTACGAGTATAGATAAATTTGTGGTTTATTTTGGCTCTAATAAGGTTCTATCGCGAGGTATTGGTGTTAAGTTTGTGAATATTTTTAAAGCTCAACTTAAAGCAAAAATCATTTCGATTTCTTACGCTTTCAGTTACGAGACAAATTGTAAGATTTCTGTAGTAATTCTGGGTATTTGTTCAGTACTATGCAGAGACTTGGAATGATCATTTTGTTTATGTAGAGACTTGGAATGATCATTTTGTTTATGTAGAGACTTGTAATGATCATTTTGTTTATGTAGAGACTTGTATTGATCATTTTGTTTATGTACAGACTTGAAATGAGCATTTTGTTTATGTAGAGACTTGGAATGATCATTTTGTTTATGTAGAGACTTGAAATGATCATTTTGTTTATGTACAGACTTGGAATGAGCATTTTGTTTATGTACAAACTTGGAATGAGCATTCTGTTTATGTGGGGACTTAGAATGAGCATTCTGTTTATATAGGGACTTGGAATGAGCATTTTGTTTGGTTTCCAGTTCATTTCTCTTCTCTTGTTACCACTAATATTCTGTGTATGTATCTTAAATAATTATCCTTAACGAATATTTCTTTACTATTCAGATAAATATAGTCATTTTCATGAGAAACTTTGAATAATTGATGTATTTTGTTTATACTCTCTCTCTAAGGGTGGATTGTTTGTTTTGAATTTTGCGCATAGCTACGTGAGGGCTATCAGAGCAAGTCGACCCTAATTTAGTAGTGTTAGACAAGATGGAAGACAGTTAGTCGTCACCACACGGTGCCAAGTCTTGGGCTACTCTTTCACCAATCAATTGACCGTTACATTATATCGACTCCACGGCTGAAAGGACGAGTATGTTTGGTGTGACGGGTATTTGAACCATCGACTCTCATATTACGAGTCGAGCGCCCTAACCATCTGGACATGTCGGACTCAAGAAGGTGGATTAGTATAGATAAATAAGAGCTTTTTTGTTATCATCTTATTAGTTCCAACTTGTCGAATTACTGCACTAAATGTTTAGGAATCAGAAATATTTTTGTCCTAGAAGAAGTTTTAGTAAAAATATTTCAAAGAGCATGTTTTCAGAATTTTAAAATGATCTTGCGAAATGAATTAAAAAATAAATACACTTCTTACTATAAAAGTAAAGCAAATATATATTTTTTCATTATAGTTGTCCTGCGGCTCATCGTGGAGTTCGAAAACTTATAACACTAAAAAACTGGGTTTCTCCACTTCTGGTGGACAGATATCCTATTGCGTAGCTTTATGCTTAACAGCAAATAAACTAAATTGTAATGACAGCATTTTTGGCTTCTCACTTCAAATCATACATTTTACATAAAATATCTATAAAATACATTTCTGGTAAATTGGAAAAAAGGAACGTTTGCAAAACGATGTACTAGCTTTTTTAAAAGGAAGATAAAACTGATCAAAGCTTCTAATGAGATTTATACATGACAAAAATTCAGTTTCAGAACTCATTATTTTAAGTATTTTAGCGTTGGTTAACATTCGAAAATATTCGAACGGATACAATGTTATATGAAAACATAGTTTATTCACATCAATGAAATAGCAGATTATGATGTTACAACAATGACATAAAATGAAAATGTGATAAAATTGTAATTGTATAATATTAGTTTGACTCTCAAATGATTTGAATTTCGTCTTTCTGAGCCACGATAGTTTGGTCTATTCTCTTTAAATGTATATACATTTTTGTTTGTACAAGAAATATTATTTTGTTTTCGAAAAAGCAAACAAACTAAAGATGAAAATCGCTGTTAATTAAACTAGGTATGTGTCTTTGGTAAGCTTACTGACTAGATACATAAATATTCATTGCTTGTTACCGAAGAAATTTAATTGTCATCATTTAGAACTGGTAAATCTATATACAATTCACGTCAATGTTCTTATTTCAACAACACATAAATAACAGTAGAAGCTAACATTTGGGTTGACATCATGTTTCATCGTTAAGGTAATAACTTATTTATTCTCTATAATATCCTTATTCACATAATTAATGTGCAGAGAGAACTTTTATAGAAAATAAAAGTTATGTTATGTACTTATGTTTCTTTATAAAAAATTAAAATATATTCTAACTATCAAACAAGGAAAACAAGCGTATTTGAAAATCCCTTGAAGGTTGTCTTTAAAGTACTAAACTTGACATGAAAACAAGAAAACACGTGTAACAACTTTCAGCTCTTAACCTCTTCGAACGTGTTTCAGAATTCAGTCTTAGTGCTTCGAAGTAAGGCACATTCATCACACTCCTTTGGCCAGAAGCACGACCATCAACTGAGCTGATTTTTAGTTCCGGTTCAACGTCATATTTAGATATATTACACTCAGTAGGGTCGGTGCTTTAGTCGAATGACGTTTACCTAGCTTTATATTTTGCTAAAATATTGTAACGTAAGCACACATACATACACGCACACACACATACAACACATAATGAGATAAAAAGAGCTTGTACTGGAGTTTGGAATAGGAAAATTGAGATGAAAGAATATTTGTCTTAAATGAAGAAATTTCATGGTTAAAGCATTTTCATATAAATATTTTTTTACATATAATATCAGTGATGTAAGAATGTATGATCGAAAATAGTTGTAATAATCAATAACTTATGTATTTGATCATTTAAAACTCAGAATTAAATTTGTGACACTCAGGGGAATTTGAGCTTGGCCGTTAAATCTTCTTTCAGTCTTTCACAAGCACTGTTGTTTACTATTAGATTACTGATGGACAACGAGAAATGACCAACGACGTTACTTGTTTTAACCACAATTTCCAATGATTAATTATCACACTAAGTGACCAGGCATCTCTTCTTCGATTGTAATTCCGTCTGGAATCTGATCCCGATAGATGCCCGGGTTAGGTCCTGGAATATTAGGGTTAAAGGTGCTCAAAACTGGCATGTTATTGGCAGTCATAGAGACAGTGAAAGGGACATAGCGAGCGTCAGCTGTGACGTTGTAGATTTCTCCTCCACTGGCCGCTGTTCTACTTGGTGGGAGAGGAGGTGAATTGTATTCAATCCTTCCATAACTTACCTGAATAACATGAGATATAAAATATACCTCTCACAAAATTATAAACAAAATATATTAAAGGCTAGCACAGACAGTAGAGATGCTATTCATGTATCCAAAACTCTTTATATATTGCAGAAAACATGTAAAGCCATTTATGTGATGAATATCATACTTATCAAATTAATGTATACCTAATTTCCACAGTTTGATTTTCGGAGTATAAGTAAAAAACTAGGAATTAAAGCGGATAGTAAGACACATCACGTAATAATTTCCAAAAATATTGTTGATTTACACTAACAATTACAAATTGTTGATGCAAGGTATTCAAATTACTGGTTCCAGGTTCTTTATTTTTGAACCACCTCTTGGAACAGTTATTTTTAATTATACGACATATATACAGTTTGAAACAGGGTTTCCTTTCTTAACTGTTAGCGAATTAACACAACGGAAACAAACAGATATCTGTTGGCGAATTAACACAACGGAAACAAACAGATATCTGTTGGCGAATTAACACAACAGAAACAAACAAATATCTGTTTGCGAATTAGCACAACAGAAACAAACCTTTTCCCCCAGTTTTTGGTTAAAAGCGTTTCTTCTCAATGCATCAACATAAAGCTCTTCTTCAGTCTCGTAGAGATGTCTGTGAGATAGTTCTGGTTGTCTGTCTAGAGAAGATTGCATCGAACCTAGAAAAACAAAACAAAAAACTTTGGGTTTATAATAGACTGAAATACAGTTTCTGATCTTTTATTACACGAAATTATACTGTGAGGTTTGCAATCAAACTATATTTTTAAACAAATGTTTCCCCTCTCCTTGTGGCACAGCGACACGTCTGCATACTTGCAACGTTAGAATACGGGTTTCGATACTGATGTTGGGCAGAGAATAGTTAAGTTATAGTGGTATTTTGTGCTTAACTTCAAACAAACATACAAATAAACTGAACCTGTTGGGAGTGGGTAGAAAATTGAAGTTAATGAAAGTGAATTAGATTTCCTAGATACGGTTGTGATAGTGGGTGGTGGAATCAAATTTGCTCATTAAATTACTTGTATTTTTGAAAATATCCGCAAATGTTAATGTGACTGCCTCACCTGGGAGTTGAATAGAATAATATGCCCGAAATATGTGATAAACAGATAAGAAACGTGAAGTAAAGCCGTATTGTAACTTGACGAAATTAACTTACAAAGTTATTACTGATATATGATACATCAAGAGTGTTTTTATAATCATTTACAGAATTATAGAAATATCTATAAACATGATTGAAGTTGAAAATCGCAGTGAAGAAGATTATAATATGCTGTTTATGTGTAACGTATCTGTGAATTATCAGAATAACATATTTTTACTAAAAATGAGGTTAGCCCAATCTATTTCTATGTACTAGTTTATTAACGCTTATAAAAATAATCTGAATCTAAATAATCTAAAAATGGAAGCCAAAACCCATTTTATAAAGCTTTCAACGATCATTAAAATAATCAGATATTTAAATATTACTGCCAATATGGTAGAACGTATTACACTGAATACGTTAAACAAACAGATTATTTCATTTGTTTAGTCTTTTCGTAAATCACCACCACTTTATATTATTACTGACATGACAGTAAAAATTCATTGAAAATAAGTCACTATTTTGCACAACCTTTTCGAAGGAAAAAAAAGGAACATTTATACTGTTACCTTCTGGTGGATATCTACCATAAGGAGAACTTTGAGGACTTGTTCCATCAGGAATGTAGGAATCTCTATTCTGATCAAGCAAGTACTTGGCAAGAACGGGTTTGTCAGGCTCTTCCTGTTGTAAAGAAACAGGGTTATGTATATATAAGAGTAATTTCATTAAAAAAATTTAATTCTTTGGCTGAATGATTAGCTTCTCCAACAAAGGTTATAAAACAATGATTTTAATTATAAATACATGTACTTTCACCCGGCTTATGATAAAGATTTTTCTCCATTACAATCAGATTTTTCATAAAACATCGTAAGTGAATCATTTTCATTGAAATCAGGTCACATTTTGATATGATTAAAATACTGAAAACTACTGGCAATAGAGTTCTCCAGACCAATCACGACGTATCGATCGTTCTAAAACCTAAGCACAAGAAACATAATAATAAAAAAAATGTTCATTGTAGTAAACGTAATAATAATTCGATCTAAGTAAAAGTTTTTTTCTTGTCAATTTGTAATTAATCCTTACGTGATAGAAAAAATATTATTTTTAACATCTAATCAGCTGAATTATCTAAAATCAATTGTTGAAACCGAAACAACTTTTAAGGAGTTTGAATTCACGGGTTTCTGTTATTATTCACTATTTTTTTATATATTACTGAGTTAGAACAGTGCACTCATTTCTCATAGCACTGACTAGTTGTCATTTTTATGCCTCATAACCTGACTGATTATATTTTATTAAAACAATTAAAATTATACAAACAAGTCCTGTAAACATATTTCAATATTTTTTACAGCTTTTAGCTTAAAACATAGCCCCGCAAATACATCATTGTTATTGAACGATATTTAGGGATCATAATTGTGCTAGTTGGTCCATTCTTTGATAACTTTTTGTTTAATTTTTTTAAACCAGTAATGTTGTTGTTGAAGTTTATCTTTTGAACCATACAGCCGTTTCTAGTATTACAAATTACAAACTTGTGTCACACATCTGATGACATGTAATAATAAGTTTCATTTCATCCAGATCAAACATTTATCTAACTGATCCCGTATTTATAGAAGTTAAAGAATGTGTTAATAACTAATAGATTGTAGTAGCAGCGATTCGTTTTTCCAATATGATGGGAAAAAGACTAATAAAACGCTGAAAAAAACAAACACGTTGTTGACTTACTTAATAATTTAACGAAGTTTATGAGTGTGTTTTTTTTCGTATAAAAAAAATACAGAGGGGTATTTGCTGAGTCTACCGAGTGGAATCGAACCCATGATTTTAACGTTGTAAATCCGTAGACTTACCTGTGTACCAGCGGGTGGCCTAAATTTATTAAATACGTTTACTTTACCTGTTAATAATTAAAATACAGGGTGGTCGCTAGAAAAGCGGAAAATTTGTCAAACAGCTATTTATTTTTACAAAGTTTTTTAAAGGCATATGTTATATTACATTCATAGATGCTCAAAATTATTAAAATCATGCATTTTATTCATGATGTAAAGAAATCAAAATAGAAATGAGTAAGCACGCATTTTATTCATGATCTCATCTGACCCTCAAATTTTCCGCTTTTCCAGCGACCACCCTGTATGAAAAGCAACAGTACAAACCGTATTAGATTTTTATGCATACAGTAATTATGCTAGTTTTCAATATAAAACTATTATTGAATATTACTTTTTAATATTAAGTTTACTCTATAATTATATCATAGGCTTTTGACAGTATTAACGTAAGGGGAAAATTCAAATAAAAATATCAGTTATTTATACTTCAGGAGCAAATGGTCATGAAGTTTTTTTTAATGGACTAAATTTGATATAAAAAGAAAATCCATTTGTTGCTAACATTGGTAGGTCTTAACCTACTGAATATTCCCCAGTGCTCGGTCCATCGGAGTAACTTTCACTCTTCTCAGATATGGAACTCATGGTTTCTCCATTCACTGTATCATTGTAGCTACTTGGAGCATACATCTCGATTGTGGCAGCCTTGCTGCTGGTCTGATCGCTTTCTTCTGGAGCAAACGTTATTTAATATAAAAAAAACAACAAAAAATTGTTTGTTCATACATGAAATTGAATTTAATATGCTTTTGGAAAATAACAACAACGTATAATAACAGAAAAGCAGCATGTATGTTAACATCAGTAAAATATGCCAATACTCAATAATTTAAGTCTCAAATATGACGTAATCAAACGTAGCTTAATGGTTAAAGTGCTCAGATAATAAATCTTAAGATTCATAGTTCGTGACCTGGTGCCACAAAAACAAGATCCGCACTTTGGGGCCTCAAGTACGTTACAAGAGCGACGGTCAAATCGACAAGATAATAATAGCCCAAAACAATGGTAGTAGCTGTTACTGACGTTTTGGTACAGTTCAGTTCAGTTTTGCGCGAAAATTCGGAAACCAACAAAAATAAACTAAAATGAATTAGGTTAAAGTAAGCGTAACTTTCATATTTCTGAGATATTTTTAGGCGAAAAATTTATTTTTCTGTGAGTATGAAATAAGATTTTCTACCTTACCAGAGGCACATTCATTTGATCGAATGACAGACATTAACAATAAATAACGTAAACTCTTTCTTTTTAAAGTATGTCTCAAGTAGATTCATAAGCATTAGAGAATTTCTTAAATATTGGAAGTTGTGCACTTCACTCATATCAATACAATTTTTAATACATGCAATAAAAGTTTGCTTTCCCTCCATTAAAAGTTTTCTCTGAAACATGTTTAGTGGCAATACTTACTCTGACAAAATGTGGCCAGTCTCCGCAATACTTACACAAGCAGCATGCAGAAAAAAAGACGCAATCAAGTTGGAACATCTGTCCCATTCTCTAACACATTAAAAAATCTACAAGTATTTTTTTTATAACTGACCTCTTCCCTTCGTTATTCTTTAGTTTCCAATAATTTACTGATAATATACTATTACTATAAATTCCTGTTTTGTTTTTTATGTCGCGCTTGGAAAGATAAGTTCACTAATGTCATATTTTCCTTCACAAATAACCTTTATAAAATTTTAAACAGAATTTGAAGAATCGATCAGCAGACGTAAGGAACTACAACACAACAATCTATGATAAACCAAGGAAACGTAAAACAAACATTTTTTTGACTCAAGGGAACAGAGTCGTTGAAGCGAGAACAGAATAATGTAGAATAGTTTTTTAAAAAGTCGAATGGAAAAACTGGATTCGATAACAGTGGATTTTGCAAAGCTTCCAATCGTGTGTTTATTTAAACCAAATAACTTAACATGTTTGGTAAATAAAAGAATGTAATGAATAGCTCAGGAGGAAGCTAAGCCTCACTAGCGATGAACATAAAGGCAAAAGACAAACCGAGGGAAGAGGAACAGTGTGATTGGATTATAATATTTAACCAATTGCATATTTTCAGCTTAATCTTAACGTGTGCTTGTGAAAGATGTTAGTAAAAAAACTTTATAATTTTTTTTTGGTTTAACATAAAAATTAAATAAGAGATACAGAAATATTTTTTAATTCCAGGTTCTACTGAAAAGCTAATAAATCTCAGTGATTTAATAATGTCGATCCTAGTTTCTGACGAAATTAAATAGCTTCTCGACTTTCATCATATATGTTAAATTATACATAAGCACTGACATCTTTCTACCAAATTCCTCGCTCACAAGCGGCATTTTAATTCAATTTCACTTTTGAGACTTGTGTCTAGAAATCAGATTCATGGATACTCAGTTAACAGACTGAGAAGTTATCGTACATTCATTGTTGGCTCTAGGTATATCTAGAAAACAATATCCTATATAGGCTGATAGGGGCCTTTCAAATGGTGTAAAAACAAAGATAATGCTGCGTATTGGAAATATTCTATTACATCAAAAAATTACAACATCTCTGTTTAAATTTACTAATTTTCTACGCCAGAACTTCCGTAGAAACAAAGCGTAATTGATGTCGTTCTAGTCGATATCGAATAGTTCTTTTGTTTAACTAAGACAATAAAAACAATCAGTTCAAATGTAAGAAAAGTAACATTTTATACGATGTAACAAAACAACTATGGTTAACATTCATTCGCTTTTAAAGGGTTATTAGGACGTATGGTAAGATGATTCAATAACTTTTCATTTTAAATTATATAAGAATTAACAACGAATTTTTTTGAGAAACAAAAACACTTATTCTCTATTTTTCCCCTCACTTATCTTAAACGAATATTACTTAGTTTAATGATATACGAAAAGAAATACATACGAATCCATAGCTTATGTATGCCTAATTGCGTTAGACATGCTCATTGCACGTACCTTCTTCTAGTCTTTTCTTTCGTCTTCGTCGAACGAAACATATAACAAGGACTATGTTGAGAGCAAGCAAGAACGTTCCTACAATTGATACAGAGACGATGATTATCCGCGGAAGTTTTCCTTTTTCTGAGAGTACTTTTGTTAAGCCTTTTTCTGTTTCTTCACCGGGGATTTCATCTTTGGTTCAAAAAGTACGTATACATAAATAAAAAGTACCAACAGAAAATCTGGTTTTAACAATTGACTGTTTTTGATGTTTGGGTGTGGTACATTTGTACTATGCTAAAACTTGCTTAATAACGTATAAATTATGTGATTTATTTTGATTCCATAAGTATAAGTTCGGCTGATTAGTATGAAATAACATTATGTAATAAAGGTTTGTTTGTAGTTACACATAAAGCTACACAGGGGACTATTTGTGCTCTGTCCACTACGGGTATCGAAGTCCAAGTTTTAGTGTTGTAAGACCGCAGACATAACGCTGTATCACTGTGTGTGTGGGATGGGGGCATAACAACAGTATATTACCTTTCCTCTTAAAACCGTAAACAGATCTTGAGCATAAACAGAAGAAATACCAATGACTATACCACTTCGTGAAACATTTGCTTCAATGCTTTAATGATCAGACTATAAAGAATGAGAAATATAAAATTAGGGAAGATTTATGTGTAACATTGATAATAGAAACTATTGGAAGAATAAGTTGATCATACACAACAAATTGAAATATATAAACGGCCCCTGATGCGTCAGCAGTAAGTTAACTAACTGACAGAATAAAAACCCAGAGTTAGATTCTCGCATTGGATATAGCAAACCTTTGAGCTAAACCAACACTGAAAATTTATACAACAAATGAAGTTTATAAATTAGAAACCACAAGGAAGAAGACTACCTGGCAGATGAGAAAGAAATAAGGGATGATTTTGAACGGAGCGAGACAGGAATTCAGTTGAAGAGTATGCTGCATTTGAAAGTTGGACAGTGGGGGAACTGAGAAGCTTTTGTCTCTACTGACGTTAGTGAGACCGAGACTAAGAAATCTTAGTTCACTATTTACATCTTTCTTTAGGATTTATGCTGAAAGTCGGTAGAAAGATAGCTTGTTGATAGGTTTATACGACTGTTCAGGTAACATAACTGTCTATACAACAAAGTACTTATGATTGATAATTTCAAACGGTGGCGAGTTTAGGGAGTTACAACGCTAAAATACGGGGGTCGAATTCCCACGGCGCACACAACTGGTGGCCAAATGTAGCTTTGCTCTCAAAACAAAGAATGTAGTGTTAACTTGTGTGTGTGTGTAAAAATGAATAAAATTGGCTTACTTGATGTCTTTACTATTACGACGTCGGTTGTAAAGTCACTAGATCCTAATTTATTGAATGCTTGTATACTGAAAGTATATTCTGTATCAGCACCCAATCCTGTTAGATTATAGGCTGTAGCATTAGGAGGATGCACGTCAGCATACTGGTAGGCCTCGTAGCCACTTTCTTTGTAACGAATTCTGTAAGCTTGCGGGAGTCCTCCATCAAACCCAGGGCTCCACTGCAACGTAGCAGTGTTATGATCGACATTCAAGACCTTCATATTGACAGGTTGGTCAGGCTGACCTACATGAGATAAACGAGAAACAAATAGCATTTTACAAAATAAAGAGGAATGGATGGTGAAATTTCAAAAGGTAATAAAGGCGAACGTTATGTGCACCTGTTAATAAAATTTGAACAGTTTCTCAGTACAAAGTAATTTAAGATCACAGATAACGTCTTTATAGTCTTTAGCACAAACGTTTTACAAGTGATACTTTCAAACATTGCACACTTGCCGAAAGAGTTCAGGCTTAAGTAAATGTCTAAGTAAGTGTAATCGTCTTTAAATGCAGCTCGTGCAACGATTCCAGAAATAAGCATGTTTTGTTTAAATTATTTCTACAATTTATTTGTTGAGCCGAGGGTAAGTGTTACTTACTTGTTGAGTTTAAAACAATCTTTATGCTATCGAATCCTAGGTCATTCTTGGCAACGCATTCATAAACACCATAGTCATGATTCTTAATATCTTTCACATACAGAATGCTCTCCCACGTGATAAGATCAATCTTTGATACTCCGGTAAAGTATTTCCCAGGTTTGACGTTACCAGTAACAGTGGCGCCCTCGTGCGACCACGTAAAAGTGACATTTGGTGCACCATTGGCTCTACAGATTATTTTCGCAGTTTCACCTTTTTCACTAGCAGATTTCAACAGAGGTGATGAATTGTGAATTATGGGCTTGTCTAGAGAGAGCCAACGAAACGACATACTTTTAACATATCAGAACTACAATACAATCATAGCAAAAGCAAGTTGTACTTTACACTTTAATTTCTATGTTAGAGTGGAGACTTCGTTTCGAAATGCGTATATCCTACCTTTCTGATAAACGCATAACATAACTTTGGGTTAGCTTTGAAAATTTTGAATGATGGAATAACACTGTCATTCAGTTCAATTATAATAGTACACCTAAAACCTATTACCACACTAATTCTACAACAATGTACCATATCTTTATATTTATTATTTAGGAGATCCAGGTTTGGGGAATGTGTTATAATCGCATTATTTAAAGTTTAAAGATAACATTGTATCTTTCACTAATCGTATCTTTACCTTATTTTATGTATTCTTAAATAATTACACATTGAGTTAAAAATATTTAACTATTCCAGTAGTTAACTCATCAAACAGAACCTATTGAGAATGAACATTTAAGCTTTACTTTAAAATAATGAGTCTTCGCGAAGTTTTCCACCTCGTTAAGGGTTTATAACAATGAAACTCGGGTTCGATCTCTGCTCTGGACAGAGTACAGGTAGTTCATTATGAAGCTTTATGATTAACAAAAAACAAACAAAGAGTCTTATGACTTACTTATTAAAGGTAAAAGACGGTGAATAACCAAATGTATACAGTCGAAAGATAGTTGATAGCATCACTAAAATAACTTTTTTTCTACCTCCCGCAAAGCATCCGGCCTCCATCTGAGGGTTCAACGCCTGCTGGCACGACCAATGGGACTGTCACATAATACTCTACTGAAGAACCAAATTAACTAATAGACAGAGAGCTAGACAAGGGGACACACAAACAAATTAATTAATTAAGTCAAAACTCACGTTTCACTACCAGGTAGGATTTCTTCAGATGTTTAGGTCCAATACCATTGTCTGCCACGCATTCAAAAGCTCCGGAATCTTCTTGAGACACATTGTAGATCGTTAGAAAGGAATGGCCGTCTTCAAGATATTGCTTTGTACGGTTCATATCAAAGTCAACTCGGCGCCAGAATATCATGTTATCAGTTACCGGATTGGCACCAGCCACGCATTCTAAGTAAGCGTTGGTATTTTGTTCGACCATAGTCACTTGGGTCACTTTAGATATGGTCGCTGAATCTAAAAACAGCAAATCTTCGTTAGAAGTAAACTAGTAATAAAGGTGTATAGATTTACAACTTTATATATTTGTACCTTTCTACATATCCATCATTATAAAAATTAATTCAGTTAACACAAAATGCAGAAACATAAAGAAAGAGTAAAACTGTACTCTTCAAAAAAAGAAACGCAAAAGGCAAAACTTGAGACATATTGATAACAAGTATATTCCGAGTAGTTCTGTATGAAATGTGTGAAACTTTGCACATTTACTGCTGAAAATCCAAAGTCTGCAAAAGCGAAGACCACGCTCACTAGTTGAAGTTTAACGTCACTTAACGTCAATAACGAGTATGCCCCCCGTGAGCATCAATAACTGCTTGGCATCTCCTGCCAAGGAAGCAATGAGATGACCATTCACATCCTGTGGAATGGCTGTCTACTCAGCTTGCAAAGCTGCTTCAAGCTGAGGCAGAGTCTGCGGTTGAGGTTGTCGCCGTCGCAGACGTCGGTCCAACTCGTCCCAAAGATGTTCGATGGGGTTTAAATCTGGCGATCTGGAAAGCCAGGGAAGAACGTTGAGGTTCTGGTGTCTCAAGAAGACAGTGGTGAGTCAGGCTGTGTGAGAACTGGCGTTGTCATATTGAAAAACGTCGTTGAGGTTCATCATGATGGGTTGCACATGGGGCCTAAGAATTCCGTCGACGTATTGTTGAGCCATAAGATTTCCTCGAATGTGCAAAAGGTCTGTTCTGGCATTGTAGGCGATGGCAGCCCACATCATGACACTGCCACCACCAAATCTGTCAACTTCCTGCATACAGTTTGCTGGAAAACGTTCACCTCGGCGACGGTAAACACGGGTCCTTTCATCCTGTCTACGAAGCATAAAACGTGATTTATTGCTGAACCAAACATGCCTCCATCGTTGATGAGGCCATACTCGATGTGCCCGAGTCCACTGCAGCCGTGCTTGACGATGTTGCTGGGTGAGGATAACGCCTCTGACTGGATGTTTAGGTCGGATTCTTGCATCTGTTAGACGATTGCGTATGGTCTGATCGGAAATCCTACGCAGCTCTGGTATGGTTGAGGCAGTAGACATCGCAGTGGCGTGCGTGGTCACACGAGGTCTGCCAGATCGTGGACGGTGAAGAGTTGATCCATGTTGTTGGTGACGATTCCATAGCCTTGTGATGGTGCTCGGGTGAACATTTACAGCTCTGCCAACATCTGATCGATATTCGCCTGCTTCCAATCGACCAATGGCGTTGTTGCGTTGTGCTTCAGTCAGTCTTGACGTAACTTTTTTGCTTGTCGGTGGCTTAACACTGAGCTATGGAAACCGAAAACCCGTCACTTTTATAGGGATTTTGCACATGTTGCGCTTGCAGAACATGCAGGTCTCTCAAACAAATTTTTTGGACAAAAATGCGTTTTGGAGAAAGATCTGATGTTTTCCTCCGTTTTCAAAGTGCACAACTTTTATTGTCATTTGGTCTGACAATCAGTGCCTTAACACGTGTAACATCACATACTCTGAGCTTGTAACATCATTACATATATTTCTTTTTAAAATAAAAAATATCCCTTTTGCTTTTCTTTTTTTGAAGAGTATATATATTTATCTATCTAATAAAGAAACAATAAAAATGTATATTTGTCTACCTATTAAAGAAACAGTAAAAGTATATATATTTATCTAATCAAGAAACAATAAAACTATATATCTATCTAATAGAGTTTGTTTGTTTGTTTGTTTTTTGGAATTTCGCACAAAGCTACTCGAGGGCTATCTGTGCTAGCCGTCCCTAATTTTGCAGTGTAAGACTAGAGGGAAGGCAGCTAGTCATCACCACCCACCGCCAACTCTTGGGCTACTCTTTTACCAACGAATAGTGGGATTGACCGTCACATTATACACCCCCACGGCTGGGAGGGCGAGCATGTTTGGCGCGACGCGGGCGCGAACCCGCGACCCTCGGATTACGAGTGCACGCCTTAACGCGCTCGGCCATGCCAGGCCTATCTAATAGAGAAACATGTATCTATGTATCTAAAAAAAGGGGCCCGGCATAGCCTACCGCGTTAAAGGGTGCTCTTCGTAATTTGAGAGTCGCGGGTTCGCGCCTGAGTCGCGCCAAACATGCTCGCCTTCTCAGTCGTGGGGGCGTTATAATGTTAAGGTCACTCCTACTTTTCGTTGGTAAAAGAGTAGCCCAAGAGTTGGCGGTGGGTGGTGATGACTAGCTCCCTTCCCTCTTGTTTTACATTGCTAAGTTAGGGACGGCTAACACAGATAGCCCTCGAGTAGCTTTGTGCAAAATTCCAAAACAAACAAAAACAAATCTAAAAAAGAGACAGTAACACTTTGTATCTATCCAATAAAGAAACAGTAAAAATATATATTTATTTATCTAATAAAGAAACGGTAAGAATATCTATATATCTAGAGTGTTAAAACTTATTACAAATTCTCCATCTTTTGCACGTACAGAGAACGTTGAGAATGATAGTTGTTTCTGATGTTCCCTCGTCATTGGTGGCTTCACACTTATACCTGCCGGAATCAGTTCTGGTTACATTGGTGATTCTAAGAATTGGACCTTGTGAGCAAACACCAGAACATTTGAAGTTGTTTAATTCTGTATCTACTTGAATGTCAACAATAGGCTTTCCATCTTTCACCCAATTGTAGGTGATGAAATTAGGGTTCCCTCTAGCAGTCAAGTTAATGAATGTTGAATCTCTTTCCACAATATCATAAATTTCCTTTCGAAGTGTATAAAATTTCGGCTTATCTAAGTGAAATAAATCACACACTTTTTGTATCATGGTTAAATATGCAATATTTTGTTGGAATTAACGTTTAATATTAGTACAATCAACAAAACAGCTATTGTTTTTAAAAAATAAGAAACTCAAACTAAATGTATTGGTCACGTTAATTAAAAAACGGTTAGAGTATTAAAATGTATATTAAACGTAAATACATTTTAACATTTCATTGAGCAACATGTACAAATATTCCTTGTCAAAAATTATATATTTTATACATAACTCAGACTGTTAAAAACGTGTTGAGCTAACGAGTTGAAAGTGACAAGCTTGTTTCTGCTGACAATTCGTTTTGTATCAGCAAAGTTTCAAAGCTACTTTATAATTTTTATCACACATTGCACGTCGGGTTAACGTTGAGAGAGAGACAACAAAATAACAACAACATTAACAGCAAATGTATGACGTAAAAAAGAAAGGTTATTTGTTGAGCTTTAGTGACAAACGAAAAAAGCATGAAGAGTTTTACTTTCAGTATTCAAAGCCTAACTTTCCAGTAGTTTCTTACTTAATGATAAATATAACAAAGAAAATTGAAAAGCGTTTGGTTTTCAATCGTCGCCGAAGAGACGACTATTTACTTTCTTTCTCAAAGAAAGTCCTGCCATCGCAGTCTTGTGGTTGGTCAAGACGATTGTCTTTTATTGTTTCTTTGTAAGATTTTTCTTTAGAGAAAAAAATCCTAGCACAGTAGAAGAATGATTAAAACTTACACGTTATGTTCAGAGTCACAGTGCTATGGACGCTCCTTTCTAAAACTTCATTCATTGCTTGACAAGTGTAATGAGAATCGTTGTCTTCCGATGTCACGTTTAATTGCAGCAGATTCCTTGTAGATTTTCCACCGTGAGGTGCGTCAAAAACGCCACTTGGTGAGCCTTGAAGAAGGAAACCATTGCGCCACCAGGTGATTACAGAAGCTGGGTTACTACTGGCTGATTCACAGATAAGATTCACCTGATGACAAAAAATACAACAAAAACAATTGCAACTACGTTTAAGGAGTTAATGAATCAAACAGAAAGAAACATGTTTAGAATATTAAAATATTATAAAATTTTAAGCGATTATCCTCATTGGTATGGTGGGCCGTGCATGACTTATTGGTTAGTATTTCAAGCTGCAGGTTGGACAGTCCAAGGTTCGACCCGTCACACACTTTTAGCTGAAGACGTTGTACCTGTAACGGTCAACCCCATTTTTTTAGTTAAAATAGCCACATAGAAAGCACGTGCTGCTGGCTGGTTGTTCTCACTCTGGCCAGCAGTTCTAAATTAAGGATAGGCTATTTGAGGTTTCTTATCTGGCTATTTTGGTTATGTTCCACAAAAAATGAGCCGTTTACGTTTAAATTATCAAAAACCAAAGCATACTGCATGACAACGCTATACTTGAAATATTTCGTCAGTGTGTATTTGATTAAAATAATAAGTTATTTAATTAATAGGTTATATAAATTATAAAAAAATAAAAGTTTACAACCGCAAATACCTAAACCTACAGTTGATAGGTTTATACGAACAATCAGGAAACATTTCAACAATAATAATAAAAGGCATTTGAAATTTTTACCTTTCCACCAGCTTTTTGTTTAGGAGGTTTCACCTTTATGGTCACACCAGATGGTGGAACTGAAAAAAAATTGAAAAAGTCAAACAACGAAAAAAACTTAATACTTTTTTAATTTTAATTTAAAAAACAAAATTTAGTTAATATCCAAAAACGGCTCGTTTGGGTTGAGAAAATATTTTACATAGAAGAGCGAACAACGTTTCGACCTTCTTCGGTCATCGTCAAGTTCACAAAGAACCTTTTTTCGAGCCGTCACACACTTTTAGCTGAAGACGTTGTACCTGTAACAGTCAACCCCATTTTTTGGTTACGAATAGCTTCATAGATAGCACGTGCTGCTGGTTCTTTGTGAACCTGACGATGACCGAAGAATGTCGAAACGTTGTTCACTCTTCTATGTAAAATATTTTCTCAAACGAAACGAGCTGTTTTTGCATATAAATTTCTCAAAAAATAGGTTTCTCGACATCACTAATTAGTTAATATCCAGTAACATTTATGTAATGTATGATTCGTATCAAAGTCTTATCTGCTAAAAAACTAATTTATCATAACAGAATATAAAATGAGTATCTAAAAGTACATTCATTCTGTAATAATTCGTTGAAAAGTTAGAAAATTCAGAATTCATGAAATATAACATTCATCTGCTACTTTGGAAATAAATATTGTAACGGATTTATTATTATACATTTATTTTAACATTTGTTATTGTTTTGTTAAATATATATTTCGCAATGCATGGAAATATTGTTAAATGTGTAAAGCGAAAATCCCGCCTATTCTCTGAATTTGTAGAAGATTCTCGAGCGTAATTAATAGATTACCAAAGCACAAGCATATCTTCAAATATTGTTGCAAGCTGAACTTTTGAGAACCTCACCCTAAAAGTTTATCAATCGACGTGCGAAGATGTAGTTTAATATTTCTGATTTGTTAAAGTTAGTATAATGTAAACTACGGAAGATATAACGGTGATTAACGTTTATCAACCGGTAAACTACTGATGTTGAAAATTTGGAATATAAGTCCTTAATTTGTATAAACTATTTGTAATAACCGTTATTATAAATTGTATTGTCATCTGCATACTAAAATATATTGGTATCAATAAATAAAATTGTGTGTATCAACCTCGTTGGGAAATATAGTAAATTTAATACACTTAACTTCTAAATTCAAATTAAGATTTCGAGCTATTTCAAATCGTAATACGTAAGATAATAAATCGGAGTCTCGTCCGAGATTAGTTATAATATGTAACAATATATATTTTTAGGATCGAAGTCCGTTACAATAATTTTTACAACCATAGCACATATTTCGTGGTTTTACTTTGTCGAACTAAACCACCAGGGAATAAGTTTTACATTGTTAAACATTCCCTTATTGTTGAAAGTGTTAAGCTATTTTCGAATTATTCAATGAAACCTAGGCAAATTTTCGATATTTTATATTAAGTCAACAATGATTTAGATTTTTCTGCAGTGTCCTATGATAAAAAACTAGCTCCAAAAAGTAAAACATTTGTTTGTTGCTAGACGTGGAGCGACATAATACTGTGTCCATCACGGTAATCAAAACCCAATTCTTAACGTTATAAGTTTATTGACTTACCCCTGAACTGCTAGGGGGCTAACGTGAAGCTTATTTATAAAAAAAATATATGTAAATTTCTCTTTTTTGTTGTTGTTGAATGAACTACATTTAAAATAAAGTTCTGTTAATAAAAGATTTGTGGAGTTAACAATGAAATTATTTTGCCTTCAAAGTTAGAAAATACATCTTTTTTTTTTAAAGGACATTAAACACGCAGTTGTCGATGCCATAACAACTAGAAGGTGTATATTGGCCGGTCACTTGTATGTTTACGTATATACAATATTAAAATTCGAGGTTCGAATCCTCCCTTTAAAAATTGAATTTTGCGTTAAAAATAAATAAACCATCAACATAAACATTTTTTATTTTGCAATTTTTACTGCAATAACAGATAAAAAACATACGTTAAAATGTCAATAATGCTTTTAAGAAGAGTTTACTAGATACAGTTGGATCGCATTGTAGTAATAAGTGTATTTTGCTACACAAAAAAAGGTTAATGCTTCTCCCCCTTTAAGTAATTTTTTTTTGGGAAATCAGTACCGTCTAATACACCACAGAGAAAAAAATATGGGATTACACTAATGGTACCATCGAGTATAACATTACACAATTACAACTTACAGTGAACAGTCAATTTGATCGTAGAGATGAGAGGTTTGGTTGAAGCAGAGTTGCTAGACTCACAGCGGATTTCTACACCGTTGTCGCTCTCTTTAGTTGCTATGGTAACCTCACTACTGACGACATTACCACTAGTCGTGGTGACTGATTTTACCTGATTAAACCAAGGAAAAAGAAAATAATTGTTTGAAAGGGGTGCTGAGGGGAAATACATTGCTTCTTATTTAAATCATAAATGTTCCCCAAAGTTTAAAATTGCAATAAATAAAGCACAATGTTGAGGAGGCCTGCTAATTAAGGTTCTTATTTCTCATGAAAATAGTTAAACCGTTTTGTGAAATTATGTGAAAGAAAGGATACTGAAACTGAATGTTATAATAATAATAAACAGGATTTTATTTACTGAAAGTTATTACACCTCTTTTCACAGCTTTTACGTAAGATGAGGTTAAAGAAACACTACTACAAAACCCTAAACCTTACCTCTTCATTTCCCCTAAACCATTTCAAGGTAGGAAGAGGGTTTCCACCACTGGAAGTACAAGTTATTTGCTGCCTCTCCCCAGCTCGTACCGATTTCCCCTTAGTGAAGCCAAAGATGGTAGGGGGATCTGGGGGATCTGACGGCAAGCCGTAAGACAGAATTAGTATGTGTTTAATAAAAGTTTATCGAAATACATGAGCGTCAAATCGAGTATCACAATAAAACATGTGATATATGAAAGAAATAAGATATAATCTTCCAATTTAACTAATTTCTTAAAAAAAAAAACGTGCGGATGTATGCACACACACACACACACACACATATTTCAAATGTTGTACAGCTAATAAAAGCCGTGTAGTTAATTTTATATGTTAAACAAAAAACATTATGCATTAAAATACTGGTGAAATGTCAGAGTAAGTATGATTGACACGTTTCACTTACAAAGGATGCTCAGAACATGCGATTCCACTTTAGTTTCTCCTAGTTCCTTATTTACTGCAAAACATTGGAAAATTCTAGACTGTCGTTCCTGTAAACAGAAAACATGATAAATGTAGAGAAGTGTATAAGAAGTGAAAACACAACATAAGATAAGTAAATAGACCCAAAGTTACAACACATGATAAGGAGGCAAAGTGTCAATAAACCCAAACTTACAACATGTAATAAATATACACAAGTGTTAATAAATCCAAACTTACAACATGTGATAAATGTACATAAGTGTTAGTAAACCAAAACTTACAATATGTAATAAATATACAGAAGTGTTAAGAAACTCAAACTTACAACATCTAATAAATATACATAAGTGTTAATAAACCAAAACTTACAATATGGAATGAATTTACACAGGTTTCAATAAACCTATGACCAGAACATAGAAGATATAAGAACAGATTTAAACCAAACGCTACAACTTAAATATTTTTTATAAGTTGTTCGTAGAATTTGTTCACATTGTTTGTTCTACGGTGTCATAAAATTCATTTACTCGCACCTTATCATAGCATCGTTATCAAAAGTTGAACAAAAACATGTGCAAATAAAAATAGTTCGACACAAACACACTCTCTGCCTTTAAGTAATCCGAAGATTGCGAGTCATTTTCTTTGTGCCCCCCAGTGGCTCAGTGGTATGTCTGCGGACTTACACGCTAAAATCCGGGTTTCGATACCCGTGGTGGGCAGAGCAGAGATAGCCCATTGTGCAGCTTTGTGCTTAATTCTAAACAACAACAACATTTTCTTTGTTGTAAAACACTTATTATAGTGTTTGTAGCATGTTTATTTATGTTATTAAATAAATGAAATATTGGTAGTTGAACATTGTGGCATCATTTTCAAGTGGGTAATGGTGTATCTGCAACATACAACTGTTGTTTGTAAGAAAGTAGCGCTGTCTACAACTATTTTTGGTGACGTATCGAAATATTTTGTTGTTTTCCACAATTTATAATACTTACCTGAGAGATTTAGGTACTTTGGAAACAAAGTAAGCAAATATTACCTTCACTCTCTTCGTAATAATAAAAGAACTTTTATCATTAATTGGACGCTAGGGGTATGGAAATAGTTGGAGCAAATTATCACTGTCTTAAAGCTAGTAGTAGAATGATGTAAAATATTACCTGGTGTTTTATGATAACAGTGATGTTAGACTTAGTTGTCCATCCGCCAATAGGGTCAGCTGAAATTACGTTCGTTCCCTTTACACGCTGTCCGTCAACTAACCATTTAATCTCAGCTGCTGGGTTACTTCGACTTGTTGCACAAGACATAGTGACTGATTCTCCTGGTTTAGTTTCTTTCGGCCCTGAAACTTTAACCTCAGAGGAAGAAACTGAAAATGATAACTCCTTTATGAGACACAATAACATGAAAGAGGTACATGATATATCATATCCTCTATGCACTAGTGGCTCAACCCTTTAACTACTTATAAGTTTCTTCTTTGGTGAAAAGAACAAACAAATAAGCAAACAACTCATTTTCTGCTCACACAGATTAACAATAATAACAAAAAAAAGTTTATTTATTGCGTTATACTGAGTTTCAGACAAGCGTTCTTCGTCACCCTTAACTACAATGTTGTTATTACATAAAAAAATTGAATAACCTAAAATAAGAGAACTAGAGCAACAGAGAATGCAAATAAAAATCTGTATTATTGATAAAATTATGAAATCAGTTTGTTTTAGAAAACGTTTCAAATGGACACAACAAACACACGTGGTATGTTGAAACGTCCATTTGGCCATCTGATAGTCTGAGGACTTTGCATCTTGACAATATCCTACAACATAATTTCCATTACAAAGAGCTTTGCTCGTGAGACTGTAATGTTCAAAGCACACCACTTCTTCGCACCTGCTTTCCATAAACCATAAAACGTCTAAAGAACAAGTATCTCCAGCATTAATTTCAACTGTTTGATCAAACAAAATTCTCTAAGTATTGTACAATGCGACTTGAGCGTCGAGTGCTCATAAAGAATGAATAAATATTCGTTTATTCTTCAGCTGTTTGAGATATGTAACGGTTGAAAAGGAACTATGAATAGAAGCTTTATGTTGCTATATCCATTTTCTGTTGGTATCGTTTACAAACAGAGATCCTTCCTGGTTATGTTTTGTTCTGTTGCCCGAGGCCCGTGAATATAATTTGTCATTGTTCTTTGTGTTTCCGAATTTTCATCTATTATTTGGTTGTTAAGGCTAGACTAAGACTTATTTTCGGTATCTTTCTGGATGGTTCTGATTCTTTCAGTTGATTCATTTTAATTAATTATTCAATGCCATTAAGTACGAGAGGTATACCAATTTTGGATCTTAACATACCGCTATGATCTCATTGTATTAAAATTTGTGTCGGAAAGGTTGTCAATACTCTTCGTAAAACGAATACTTTCCTTTGGCATCATACCACCTAAGTTACGACAAATAACGTAACTCTGTTACACACTGATTCACTACGGCTTTATGCTGATTGTGGTCGTCAGCTAAACTGCTAATATGTATTTAAAAATAGTCTTAATATAACCTACTTAGCACACTAAATATATATATATATATGAGGAAAATGCAATAACAGCTATATTTGTTTAATATTAAACTTGACTACGTTTGTCATAACAGTGATTGAATAAGTAATGAATGAACAAAAGCTAAACCATAACATAGAGTGTGTGTGTATTTGTATAGCAAAGCCACATCGTATTATATGCTGTGTCTGTTGAGGGTAATCGATCCCCTGTTTTTATGGTTATAAATCCATAAGTTTCACCATAGCCAGGTGGTTAAGGCACTAGATTTATAATCCGAGGTTCGCGGATTCGAATCGCCGTCACACCAAACATGCTCGCCCCTTCAGCCGTGGGAGTATTATAATGGTACTTTCAGTCCCACTATTCGTTGGTAAAAGTGTAGCCCAAGGGTTGGCGGTGAGTGGTGATGACTAGCTGCCTTCCTTCTAGTTTTATGCTACTAAATTACAGGCGACTAGCGCAAATAGCCCTCGAGTAGCTTTGCGTGAAATTCAAAAACAAGCAAACAAACAAAATAAATCCGTAGACTTACCGCTATCCCACTGTGGAAAAACTAAAGCAAAGTTTACTTCAAATATAATTGTTTTGCTTAATACAAAATGATTGTGAATTATGTTTAAATATAATTGACGTCTTTCGTAAAAAACAAACTGTTTATAAAGAACTAATTGTAAAAAAAGTATATGGTATAAGCAACATATTATTTTCGAACTTCGACGTGGCTTTGATATAAAAAAAACATACAAACACACTATTTTCAAACTATATTAATATTAAGAAAGTTTTTAGTTTCTTTTACTATTAAACATATCACAGTATTCAGTTGTGTTTAAGAGGAATTTTGTCATATGAAGTAGGGTAATATCGAAACAGACTCAGCAACATCAAAACTGGATTATTTTGCGACACATTAGGAAGTAATTCTAGTTTTAATTGGTCTTTTAGTCACCATGTATTTGAAAAATTCACTTGCAGTGGTGCATGGATACTAATATTATTGTAAAGGATTAAAGATAAATAAAAAATTAAAGAACATCAAAAACGCATCCAACTTCAGATATATTATATAAAAGATATAATGTATTAGAGATTCAAAGAGAGTACGAATGAAGACGTTGCCTGCTATCAAAGGTACAACAAAATTCTATGAAATTTAATCCGATTGTACCTGAACCAAGGGGTTCCCTGATGACGCTTTCAAATTATTTACAACACCATTTTTAATCACGAGGAAATTTCCTATAACTTGTCAAATAAATGAAAAAATATAAACGTACTAAAATTTGATATTTTTGCGGAAATAAAATAGCTTAAAAATAACATTATAATTAACAATTCGAGAAATTATAGAATTACTATTTGAAGAGTAAAAAGCGTATATTATTAAACCTGAGAACTTTTATGTAGAGTAATTTTTTGACAAATACACTAAATTTAGTTTTTGCAATTGACTATGATAAAAGAAGGGAGAAGTGAATCTATATGAAATTTTAAAGTAAAACTTAATGCATCTGACTTCAGGAATTTAATAATTTCATAAGAAAGGATCTATAGCTTAAGAAAACAGTGTGTGATGGGAATACCTGTGCTTCATTATCTTAGCAAAACAAACAGGTTTGTGGTATATACGTAACAAGACCTAAGGAACCTCGAGTTTTTAAGCCATAAAAATGTCTACGCTTTAATTAATACTGATTTCTGAAACATAAGTGATTAAAAAAAACCGACGCAATACAATCTTGGAAAGTATGCAGATATTTTTACTGAATAATATACGTGTACAGTTAATGGTATTTATTTTATTTTATCACTTAAAATAGTTGTTTGAATATAAGTATACAGAAACACAATGAGATGTCTAGGATCTGCTCGACGGTGACATAGAAACCCGATTTCTAGTCTTGTTAGTTCGCAGACCTGCCGCTGTGCCAATGGGGGACGGTTGCCGGTCAAAAATAACACATTAACGGTAAGGTGTTTATATAACATGCTAGCCTCTCTTTTCGCACATTAATCTGTTGTTTGTACCTAAGTAAGTTTTGCATACTTTATTGTTATCTTTATAATTTGTTTCAAATTTATCCGTTTTATTGAAATCATGACATGTGAATGGGACTTGGGGCCAAAACGTCAAGATGGGACAGAAAATTTTGATTTAATTATTGTGATTATTGTTTGTGCCTGTCAGTGGCACAGCAATATGACTGTGGAATCACACAGCTAAAAAATGGGTTTCGATAACCGTGGTTGATAGAGCACGGATAGCCCATCGTGTAGCTTTGTGCTTAATTCTAAAAAAACAAACAGAAAAAAAAAGCATTGGGGTAGCTGCTCCACCTTATTTCCATAATGTGCATTTTATCTTCTTAAAAATAACAATAAAAATGTTTCTGAAAAATATTTGTTTATCACTTTTAAGCCTTAAATATCGTGTTCGTTCAAAATAATATACTGTTGGTTCCAAACAATATCTATTTACCATCATAACAAGAGCTTTGACTTTTTAGTTAAGCACAAAGTTGCACAGTGAATTATTTGCGCTGCCCTCACAGCAAAACTTGAAAACTAACAAGAACTAATATATGTATTATTTTAAAACTATTAAAGGAAATATGCACCTAGATTTACTATTGGTCATGTTTTATACATTATATTTATTTATTGACCTATTATTTAAACAAAAAACAAACGTATTTAGCCCTCCCGATGATTCAGGTCTTAAAGAGCTAAAAATCGGGTTCCATAACTGCAATGAGTAAAAACACAAATAACCCCTTGTGTAGCTTTGGTTTAACAATAAAGAAACAATTATTTCAATATTCGCATTACTCTTTTCCACACCTGTGTTACGTACTTTTTTATGTTTTATGTAGACTTAACGCAACAGAAAAACACAGATAACAGCTTGTATAATTTATTACACTAAACTATTAACAGATATAACAAATATAACATAAATTACATAATAAAAATGACAGATATTAAGTTTAAACCTTCAAAATTAATTACAAAACAAAATGGTATTAGTTTCAACCTTCAAAATTAATCACAATACAGAATGGTACTGGCCTGTATCTAATATAATGATCTAAAATGAAAGTCTCAAATTCCACTCTAGGGAGTGAATTTGGTCCCACGAAGAAATTCCGAAGTTTAAATGAAGAAGTTCAGAAACAGTTCACAGTTCAATAAATTCGACGAAGTTCTTTTCACGTTGCCTCCGAAGAACGTCACAAAATTGTCGCCTTTAATTTTTTCGGTTTCCCGTAAATTGTTCCACACGTGTTGACTTTCAGTATAAACACTAATTCGGATGAATCGTAGAGATTGACGAAGTAAAATCACAGCTTCCGTAGATCTAACTTCAGTCACAAATCCAAGTTGAATAATCACAGCAAACACTTAATCTTTCTCAAACGAATGACTGACTCTTCTTTTCTAATGACTCTTCTCTTTTCTTCGAATAAAAACTGATGTCTGAATCCCTTTATTTCCTCGCATCTTCGTCTGTTTATATATTGTAGGCCTAGACTCCTCGAAAAACCGCGAAACTTCTACAGAACTCCAGAGCAATCCGCGCATGTCCGTACTTGCACGAGACTAAACGTCTAGACACGAAGTCGCCAGTATTTCATTTAGAAACATATGATTGGTCTACTTAATTCAAGAAAATTCTAAATGTTACCCTAAATGAATAACAACATATTTTATTAGTTTAAACCTTGAAACAGTAATACAAATAAGAAAATATAATAAATAGAAATGAAAACTTAAACACAACACGACATGTTGTCGTTTACAAAATATTTACACGATATTTACATAACACTCTCCCCCTTAAAAGTAAAAAAAAAGTTTGAACTTGTGAAAAACTTTTTTTAAACCAACTCAAAAGGGTTAAATCCAGTAAATTCTGAAATAACCTCACGAACTTCAAACAATAACAAGGGAACACCCTCATCCCAGTTCTTTGAGTGTTCGTGGCAGTAATTTGGTGGAAACGTTCAAGGACTCCTTGTGACTCAGGATGTTAGGCACTGGATGAAATTTGATGGATATTTAGTTCATGTATAGCTTGTTCAAATATCTTGGACAAAAAATTTGTGTCTTGATCTGATTGCACAACTTTTGGAATCCCGAACATGGTAAAGAATTTGACAAGAGCCTTAACAATGTTGTGAGCAGTGATTTTTCTAAAAGGGATTGCCTCAGGGAAACGTGTAGAAGCACACATGATCGTCAAGAGGTATTCATTTCCTGCTTTGCTTTTTGGCATCGGGCCAGCACAGTCGATAATGACCCTTGAGAACGGTTCTTCAAAGGCAGGAATAGGCTGCAGTGGTGCTTTGAGAATCCCCTGATTTGGTTTTCAAGTCATTTGGCGAGAATGGCATGTCTTACAATAATCAACAACATCTTGGCACATTTTTGACCAATAGAAATGTCGTCGGATACGATCTAGAGTTTTTCTTACTCTTAAGTGTCCTGACAACACATGATCATGAGCAAAACTAAGAATATCATTCCGATAGCATTTTGGAATGACGAGTTGGTGAATAACATTCAACTCTTCATCAGCAGCAACGTCAGGAGGTCTGTATTTTCTCATTAACACACCTAACTTCTGGTAATAACAAATAGGGACAGTTCCTATTTCATTTTCATTAATGGCCAGTTGTAGAAGAGAACGAGTTTCAGGATCATTGTCCTGTTCCTCAACAAGTTTGTTACGATGAAGAGAGTTGAAAAATGACTTGGAGTCATCAGTAGAACTTAAAGTTGAGTCAGAAATCTCATCGATGTGAGACATGAATGTATCAGATAAAGGGAAATCCTCTTTGGACTCCTGAGAACGTGTTTGAGAACGAGTAACAGCACAGGCGGGAAAAACATCAGGAAACTTTTCAACGAGTGGCTCTGTACTGGAACTAATAATAGGTGCTTCAACAACACAAACTTCTGGTACCACCTTACTACCAGCCAAATCATTCCCCAAAAGCATAGACACACCTTCAACAGACAATGAAGATTTAATACCCACAGTCACTGGGCCTGAAACTAAGTCCGAATGTAAATCTAATCTATGAAGAGAAATAGAAACGACGCCATCTTCTACACCAGAAATGAGCACATTGGCCCCAACAGATGACTTTTCAGAAAACGGAAGTACACTTTCCAAAATCAAACTCTGAAAAGCTCCAGTATCCCGCAGGATTTTAATTGGTTGTAGATGTGAATCGCCAACAAAAGAAACAAAACCTTCAGTGATGAAAGGCTTAAATTTGTCCTCAACAAGATCTTCAGGTACATCAAGAATGTTGGACTTGGAATCCACAGTGGACTGGACAGGGTCAAAATCATTGGGAACCAATGATGTATCCAACAAGGGCGAAATGAAACTATTGGGTGATGGCTTGTTTTTGAGCTTATAGCACTCAGAAATCAGATGGCCAGGTTTCTTACAATAAGCACATGTTTTGGATGAGAATGACACGTTTTTGGTAGATGATGAGCTTTGAGAATAAGATGAAGTCTTTGTTTGAGAATCAGAAGTTTGCTCTTTTTTGTCTTTGTTGACATTTGCATAATGTTTGAATGAGTCATTGAGTTTCTTTGCTGTGTGATTTGATTTGCTTTTGTACAAGAAATCTTTGTGAGTCAAAGCATATTCGTCTGCCAAGACAGCAGCATCATGAATTTTGGAAGCTTTTTGTTCATCGATGTAAGTTTTTAGCTCTACGGGAATACATCTTTTAAACTCTTCAACTAACATGAGTTCTCTGAGTTTTGTATAATCATCTTTGATTTCTTTGGAATCACTCCACCTGTCGAACAGAGTTTCTTTTTCACGAGCAAATTCGACATAAGTTTGGTTGTCAAACTTTTTGTAACCACGAAATTTTTGTCTATATATGCCTCTGGCACCAATTTATAAGCATTTAATTACGTGCTCGTAATCATAACTCTGCTCGGCCGTGAGTTTGGAAAATACTTCCTGGGCTTTACCCTTGAGAACACTCTGGAGTAATACTCCATTTTAGTCTAAGGGCCAATTTTTCAAATTGTTGAAAATATTTATCTACAGCTTTCTCATTGAATGGAGGCACTAAACGAATTCGTTTGGAAGCATCAAAATTATCCAACCGGATTTGGACAACCTTTTCTTATGTCTGTGCCTTTCTCATACTGATTTCCTTATCAGCTTTAATGCGTTCTATTTGTATTTCGGCATCAAGGCGGTTGTTTTCTCGTTCTGCCTCAAGAACAAGGCGTTTGTTTTCTTGTTCTGCCTCAATACGTTTGCTTTCAATTTCTAAACGAAATTTCATTTCCATTCTTTTTAATTCAAAATCTGAATCAAAATGAGCGGCGGGCAATTGTTGTGCAACTTTTTGAGGTAACACTTTTTGGTTGACCAAATGTTCAACAATAATTCGTTTAATATCTGCTTTCTTCATTTCTTGCTTCACTTCCAAATTAAAATGTTTACCAACATCAAGCAATTCAGATTTTTTTAATTCACTGATCAATTCGAAAGAAGGATTCTGACTAAATTTGTCTAGAAAATCTTCGAGTTGGAATGCCATTTTGAATATACAAGCTGTCTATCTGTATAGAATATAAATTTATTTTAGAATAAAATTAAATTGTTTGTTCGATATCCCGGACGGGCCCCCAGTTTTCTGTTACGTACTTTTTTATGTTTTATGTAGACTAAACGCAACAGAAAAACACAGATAACAGCTTGTATAATTTATTACACTAAACTATTAACAGATATAACAAATATAACATAAATTACATAATAAAAATGACAGATATTAAGTTTAAACCTTCAAAATTAATTACAAAACAAAATGGTATTATTTTCAACCTTCAAAATTAATCACAATACAAAATGGTACTGGCCTGTATCTAATATAATGATCTAAAATGAAAGTCTCAAATTCCACTCTAGGGAGTGAATTTGGTCCCACGAAGAAATTCCGAAGTTTAAATGAAGAAGTTCAGAAACAGTTCACAGTTCAATAAATTCGACGAAGTTCTTTTCACGTTGCCTCCGATGAACGTCACAAAATTGTCGCCTTTAATTTTTTCGGTTTCCCGTAAATTGTTCCACACGTGTTGACTTTCAGTATAAACACTAATTCGGATGAATCGTAGAGATTGACGAAGTGAAATCACAGCTTTCGTAGATCTAACTTCAGTCACAAATCCAAGTTGAATAATCACAGCAAACACTTAATCTTTCTCAAACGAATGACTGACTCTTCTTTTCTAATGACTCTTCTCTTGAATAAAACTAATATCTGACTCTCCTTATCTTTTCTTCGAATAAAAACTGATGTCTGAATCCCTTTAGTTCCTCGCATCTTCGTCTGTTTATATATTGTAGGCCTAGACTCCTCGAAAAACCGCGAAACTTCTACAGAACTCCAGAGCAATCCGCGCATGTCCGTACTTGCACGAGACTAAACGTTTAGACACGAAGTCGCCAGCATTTCATTTACAAACATATGATTGGTCTACTTAATTCAAGAAAATTTTAAATGTTAACCTAAATGAATAACAACATATTTTATTAGTTTAAACCTTGAAACAGTAATACAAATATGAAAATATAATAAATAGAAATGAAAACTTAAACACAACACGAAATGTTGTCGTTTACAAAATATTTACACGATATTTACATAACTTCTGTTATCCACTTTTGTCTGTATTCTAATTTAACTGAGACCATAGGATAAGAAATGCATGAAAATTTCGATCTATTTAACATAACGTTGAACGACATTTGGGTGAGACAATGGCTTGTATTGTGACAAAATAGTTGGTAGAACGGTCTGAAATTGATTCAATGTTGTCAGAAAATGATTGTGGTGATAAATGCAACGCTTAATCTCAATCTGGTAGAAACTTAGCCAAGGCAGATGTACGAAATCACTGTTACGTTCTTAGAACCAATTGTGTGCAATATAAACAGGACTTCTTTTCGCATTATCGTTTTCGCTGACGTTTTCTTAGAGCCAACTGTGTGCAACATAAACACGATTGCTTGTTGCAATCGTCTTCGCTGTAATGTTCTTAGAACCAGCTGTGTGCAATATCAACACGATTGCTTATTCCAATCGTCTTCACTTTCGGTCCTCAGAACTATCGGTGTGGTATGTAAACATCACTTCTAGCTGTAATTGTCTTCGCTGTCATGTTCTTGAAACCAACTGTGTACAATATAAGAAGGATTGCTTGTTGCATTGTCTTCTCGGAAAAACATTATCTATTAGGTTAAAATACAGCAGCGTGAATTGTATGTGATCGCTAACAATGTTTGAGTACATGTAATTCATCGCATTGTAAGTTCTTGTCTGCTCACACCGATTACTTTAATTTTTGATTTGTTATCTGGATATATAGAGAATAAAGTAAACGAGCTGTTTCACAGCAAGCAACGGTATATGTCACGACATCTTAGACAATGTCTGTGACATATAAGTTAGAGATCCGTTTAGAAATTCCAATTTTTATAGCTAATTACATTAGTGATAAAATGAGTGTAATTTTTTTTAATAGCTTAAGTGTTGAGAATGAAAAAAATGAGAATAATCTATCAGTTTTTATTTGTTTGTTTAGAGTAAAACTACTAAACGTATTTGCCACCATCCCTAATTTTGAACTGTTGACAATAGGGAAATCAATTGGACGGCAAAATCCCCTCTAAATCTTTGGGATGCTCTTTGTCAAGAAATAGTGGGATTGACTGTCGCATTTTAATGTCCCCAACAGTTGAAGAGTAGAGCACTTTCGTTGCCTAGTTTTTATCTCGTGAGCTGGAGTTTGTTATTTGATCAACCTACGCATAAGTCTATGCCAATCATATTTAGCAAATGTTACGCGCAGTAGAATTCATAGACCTTATTTTGAGAGCATTAATTAGCGCGTAGACTGATGAGAAAAACAAAGATTAGTGAAATTATACCGACTTGATATCTATAGTGAAACTCTTAGAGTTTGATAAACCAAAGTCCACTAAAAGAGCAAATTTAAAGACTTAGTATCTTAATATTTTTTATCAGGACAAATTTCCAAAGTTGTCAAAAGAAGGAAGTTTCAATAGTCTCAAAGTTATTCCAAAATAATGATTTATAGTCTTTCGAGATTCTTCACTGATTGTTGCTGTTAAAGGTGATTTGATAAGCATATTTCACGTACCTTAGAATCTACCTTTGACTTAAATAGATTATGATATCTGGGGTAACTTGTCACTAATTTAATAAATACGTTATTAACTTAAAACATTTAATTTACTTATAGCTTTCTTTCTGTAAATAAAGAATGATAAGAATTTATATACAAAATACGTATTATTTTTAAAAATTAAAAATCAACATAAATAATATAATGTAATAATAAGGATCTAAATATTATTTATTCTTATATTGTTTGTTGAAAACACGAAAAACAGAACAAAGTTAAGATTTTTAATAACAATTAACATCACAAATTGGTTAAATTATCTCTTGGAGAGGTACGTAAATTCCTGTTGTTCGGAATTTCATTACTCAAAAAAAGACGATTTTGTGATTTAGCTCAAAGAATAATTATATAAGTCATTAAAAAAAGGTGAAACATAATTTGAACATGTACACGTAATGACAAAGACGTTGATGTTATTAGGCGGAGCAAAAAATAATAATGTTGTAACAGTTAATTACAATATGACGAAAACTTTAAAATGTTTGTATTACATGAAATCAGCTACTTACACAGAACTGATAATTTGACTACGGCATTCATAGGCTGAGGGCTAATTATGTTTGATGCTTCACACCGATAGATGGCATTGTTATCAGAAGTGTCGACGACAAATGTGTGTTTGTTGGTTGATTTTCGCCCACTTGTCGTATAAGAAAAATCAACCTGTTGGTCGTTCTTGTACCAGATGAGTTGCGCTAAGGGGTTACCACCTCGAGATACACAGGTCAGGGTTAGAGTGTCACCCGAACGAACAGCCTGACCTGCTTGAAACCCGTCAATTGCTGGGGGACCGGGAGGAACTGTAGGGTGAAATTGTTCAATTGAAACCTATAATTTTTAAAATATATTTTTTCAGCTCTAACAGTTTTCAAAACTCGTAGATTGTATTGAAGGATGGAAACCACAACTAGAAATGAAGATTAATTTGATTCTAGAATAGGCAATATTTTATTCAAATCTGATGTTTGAGTATCCACTGTTTTCAAAGATTCAAAGGCTTACAGACTGCAGGAAGGAAACAGGTTTCATAAATTCACTAAACATTCTGATCTTACGTATATTTTTACCATCGTAAACATAAATATTGCTTCATATTTAAATAGCAGTAACTAAAAATAAACACTCGATTATATAGCATTATACCATCAGTAGAACTAAACTATTTGTTTTTGAATTTTTTAAACATCAGTTAAATGAAATACAATAATTTTTTAAAGCATTTCAAAGAAATTCTGTTTTCGTAAGGAAATCGCCATTTTTAAATGATACAGTCTTTGAAATGTACAGATGACACAGATATTGAGTGATACAATTCACGTTACTTGCCATAAGACTTCAGTATCAAGCCTGTTATACTTTTAAGAGTAATAAAATGTACTTAATGCTAATACCTTAAGTGTAATTACTTGTAATCATGTTTTGCCAGCATGTAAAAGGAATTTACATCATAACAGTTGTTTCGGTGATTACAAAAGCTTGTTTTAACATTGTACATCTGTTACTTGGGGCCCCCCAGTAATTCAGCGGTATGTCTGCGGACTTACACGCTAAAATCCGGGTTTCGATACCCGTGGTGGGCAGAGCACAGAGAGCCCATTGTGTAGTTTTGTGCTTTATTCAAAACAACAACAACAATAACTGTTACTTGGGATAAAGTTTCTTTCATTTCCAATTCAAGTAGTCTCTTTCCAAACTTTATTATCTAAAAGTAGGTCCCTCCTTATCAAACACAGAAACTGTTTAACTAAAAATGGTTTATTTAAATAGTATTTTAAACACTACTGAAGAGAAATAGATTAGGTTAAGCGTGTCATCGGTAATAGATATAACACATATAGTGTGGTTGTAATACTAGTACTCCGCATTTTTCCAATTCTTGAAAATCCCTAAGTATTTGTTTTCTAATTTCGTGTAAAGCTGCACAAGGGCTATCTGCGCCAGCTGTCTCTAATTTAGCAGTATAAAACTAGAAGGAAGCCAACTAGTGATCACCACCCACCGCCAACTCTTAAGCTACTCTTTTACCAACGAATAGTGGATTGACCATCACATTATAAAGCCCCCACAGCTAAAAGAACGAACATGTTTAATGAGAGGGAGCTTCGAACTCTCGACTCTCAGATTACGAGTCGAGTGCCTTAACCACCTGGCCATACGAACCATCCCTATGTGATTAGGTAAAGAATGTAATGTTTAACAATAATAACTACTGTTTCTTGGTAAACATAATTAATTATAAAAACGCTTCGCTTGGTTTATAAAAAAATATTCACATCATAACAGCTGTCGTAATATCACCATTATTATTATTATTATTACTATTAATAATATTATAATTAATTATAATATTAATAATAATATTGTTATTATCTTTTATAAATATTGTTTTCATAATTTTAATTCTAGTTCAGACTTTGAATTATCATGTCTCTAAGTTTAAACAATATCAGGGAAACGATGAGTTAAAAATTTTAAAGCCGAAAAGCAAAATTTAATCATATAGAAAGCAGAAATAAATGAATAAGTTTCTTTCAAAAGCTAGAGTTTTGAGCTAGCTTTCTACTACAGGAAATAACGATTTATTTACCAACGTATATTATTTTAAATCGTTTTTCTTTATTTCCCTTTATAAATATAGATTATAGGCCTAAATTTGTGGTGAAAATCAAACAAGCTGTTTATATCCCCTCCCTCCTTATTTCTATTAACTTTTTACTTCGTATTCAAAATCTGATGTGTGTAAGTGGATTAAGCAGGAATATAATTTTTTTATTATTGTTATTTACGTGGGTTTTGAAGACGTATTAGTTTCTAATAAGTTTAAACTTCAATCTAGACTAGAGGGCAGATAGGGCTACTGAGAAAATTTCTTGTGGACCAGCGGTCTATTTTAAAAGATTGTTAATTTTTTAACATCGTTTGAATCTGTCTTACTCTGGTGTCAAATTTCTCGTTAACGGCTTGTAGAGCAGATAAATGATAAATACGTTACTACATTATTATTTTAATTTTAGTGTCAAGCAGGTTTGGTTCACTTAATATTGTGGTCATCAAGGTTTATACTTTACTAAGACGGATAATGAATGTAATAAACATTGAAAAATAATTTTAAATAATGTATTTAAAAATAAAATCTGATCTGTTTGAAAAAGTACTAGTATATATACCATAGGAGATTCCCACTTAAGTTTTTTTCACGAATCTCTTTTATTTCGACCTCATTGGAGGGCGAGTATACAAATATTTTCCAGAACTGTTCTTATTTCATAATCCGCCCCTGGCCTATAGTTATCAATGGCTGCTGTAAGATAACTGTTACTAAGAAACTAAAGTCTCTTTTATTTTTCATTGTTTTTTTATCCTTCACGTTAATTGGTCAAAGTCCAATTAGGCTTATAAACAAAAATGAGGGATATTCTTCAGTTCTTTATTTTTTGTATTGCCTGTTTTTTTTTAACTTTACTCATGTAAGCGTAGCTCAGTAAACTTAAGAAAAATCACCTATGAAAGAGTAAATATAACGTATCAAAGCACTCACATTGTTTTGCTGTTAACTCCTTTTCTAAGCTTGAGACGCATGATTATAACTAATGTTTCCTAAGATATTATTATTAGGATTATTATATTTTTAATATTGCATTCTATATTCATTCCCGTAGAGTTTCTCAAAAAGAAAAGTGTGTAATATTATTGCGACCACTCTATGTACGTCATATCCATTGCCGATGACTCGTTTCGCTCAATTGCAAAGCAACAAACACACTAGTATCCGGAACACTATTTATATACCATTTTTAACAGAAAGAACTGTTACTATATTAACGTCTTCTGTGGGCTGGCTGATGATAGTGACATCTAGATTATGCTTGAGTGGAATATTTACGAAAAAATTACAGTAAAACAATAGGTACTGACATATTATTATATAATGTTGCTCTGTTCAGTTATTCAACTTTATATCTCGGTATTTAAAGAAACAAAAGGCGAGCAGAAATGCAAGATTAAACAAAAACAGATAAACTAAAAATGTAAAATGAGATTACTTTGGTGTTGCATTAGTTGACGCCACTACTAACTATTAAAGTTCGTTTTTTTCACTTTGCAAACAGTTTCAAAAATGTCGATTCCATTAAATAACACTAACACTAAGAAAAGACTTCGATGCCTAGAACGTTTTCTTAAAACTATAGCAGTATTAATTTTAGCAAATAATGGCCCTACATAGACAGACATAGAAAAAATCGTTAATGCTTTTATATGTTCAACGCTCTCAAATACTTCTTCTTACAAGCCTACAGTCCTTATTCTATTATTCTAAAATCTTAAATAAATGTGTTAAAATGTCATATCCAGCTTAGTTTACAGTAGACTCAGTGTTTTCCAATCCAAACTAAGAGTTGCTTCTCTGAGAGGGGGCGTACTGGTGGCTGGGGGATGGAGCTTTTGGAGGAAGAATTCAAACCAAACTGCGGAAGAAACAGAATAGTTGGAAACGGCGATAACATAACAAAACTACAACGTTCCTTTCAAAGTTCTTTTTTCTCACATTTACTTACTTCTTACATGCACTTTTTAATTAAAATATCAATACTAGGTGAAGAAAATGTTGGTTTTGCTGTTATGAATTCCAAAAATTGTTTTAACGTGAAGAGGTTTGCCACAGAAATTTTGCTGAGTTAGAGGGCGTCACTATTTAAATTTTGGAAAACACTGCTGAGTAGAGGATTTTATTTGTTAAGGATTTAGAAAGCTAAATTTTTTTGATGTGCTATATTCAGTTCCTTATTTTATGTTCCTAAGTCACTATTCATTCAGCAAGGTTAGTGTTTATTAGTCTAAAGTTATTTCATCATGTATGCTTAAACTGTTAGGATATAACGTTAAGGATTTCATAGCACAAATTTATATATTTTATATACATATTTATCGATGAGTTACTTAAATATTTTTTAAGCTGTCGATTATTCTTATGTATGACAAACTTCAAAGTTTTACAGAATATATTAATGTGTTTTTTATGAAGTTATTACTTTAACCTTGTGCAAAGCTGTGAAACATTTACCCAAAAATGTTAGTTTTTATAGAACAGAGCATATAGATCAAGTCCATTAAACTACTGTTATTCTACAATGACCATAAATATATATATATTTATTTTTTGCTTGAATGTGTAGGGTATCGTAATCGACAATTTACTTACAGAGAACACTTAATATTACAGAGGACCTCAGCGGTTTGACCAATGCACGATGAATTGCTTGGCACGTATAGATGGCGCCGTTGTCGTCAGGGTTAGGAGTTAAGTTGATTGTACTTACAGTGTTGAATTTCTGTTTTTTTCCTTCTTTCGTCTTGGTCTCAACGTTATCTGTAAAGTTGCACGTCTATTTAAGGAACAAGTAAATCAAGTGACAAAACACATAACTCATACAGATGTTCTAGAGAAATACTAATATGCAAAACGCATCACACAAAATTATTTTGGTGACAAATTTTCATAACTTAGAATGAATTATATATTAAAATACACATTAAGTTAACACGTATTCTATTTCTACCAGAACACGTAGTAAGTGCATATATGACGGAATCGTTTTCTAAAGTTAAACTAACACATTTCGTTCCTTGAAATGAGTTCACTTGTAATTATTGTTGTAGTTAAATGTGCATGTATGTGAAATAAATACAGACTTATATCCAGCCATAGACTAAGTACTCTAACTTCAAAATAAATACGAAATCCAATTTATCATTCAAAATGTCACTTGATTCCTCATATAAAAAGTAATTGGGCCCTTACATTGATACCGCTTCTGCAATACTTATGTTTGTCAGACCTTTTGTCCCCTCAACAACTGCGGGAATATTTACGTCACTGTAGTTTGGAAGGGTAATTAGTGGTATCAGTATTACATATTCTTCAAATTTTTTAACTAAGGTTTACTGAGATAAGTAAAAGACAACTAAAAACAGCATAAAAATCTATTTTGTTTTTGATCTTTAAGATACAGTCAAATTTAAAACAGTCTTAAGGTTTATGACCTGAAAAGGTCACTTGGCTTATTATAGCTCACCTGGTCTGAGCTGCACGTTCTTTCGAAACCACTTAATATGAGCTGCTGGTTTTCCACCAATCACCGTACAGGTAAGGCTCAGAGATTGAAGTTGATGAATCTCCACTACACTTCCATTTTCGTAATCGCTAATAACTACCGAAGTAGGCGGTACTAGAATAGACAAATCAATCATGCACTCATCACAGTTCTTCAATGTTATTGGAATCTTTCCTTATTTGTTTATTATAGCATATTTTGCCAATACCTAGAGCAACTGTAAAATTAGTAAATGTTTTTCGTTGTAATATTTATTATATATACACTGCGGGGATTGAATACCATGTTCGAGCGTTATAAACCATTAAGCACACTACTATATCCTCTGGGATAACCGATAATAAATAAGTACACATTAGACTGTTATCAAAAGTTTTGAAAATAACATGCACGAAACTCGGTTGGTCTTAGAATAAATTAACGCGGTTAAAGAAAATAAGAAACATAGTGAATGCCTTCCTGAAAAGTATAATCAAATAAGACAAACTACTGAACAAATACGGTAAACAGAAGAATGGTTTAAAAAAATCGAGAGTACTCAAAATTATTGCTAAAGAAACAACCAGCAATTTTGGGCACATCCATCACTTGTAAAACCTGGAATGCTACAGAAACCTTGTTGTATAAAGTAATCTAGAAAAACAAACAAAGCGGAGAAAGTGCACCCAGTGGTACAATATTGTACCAGGAGTTTCCAGCTACTTTGAGGAAAAGGAAAGTTTGGGCATCTATAATCAATACGTTTTACTTAGTCCACACACTTTTTGAGTAACACCGTTAAACTAAACACGCCAATGATGATGTAAATACAATAACCAAAGAACAAAGAGGAATAAAATCTGAAGAATATTTCTTGAAAATCGCAGTGTTTCTAAGTAACATGGAAGCTGGCATGGGGAAAACGATAAAGAAAACCCATTTTCATGAGAATCCTCTCAGGTGTAAAACTGCTGATGGCTAGACAAGTACAGAACATATTCTGGGTAACAAAAATCTTCAAAGTGTGTTCACACCACTGAGAGCAGCCGTTGTTTGTGGTATGCGTGATTAATGGACAAAGCAATACAACGTTCTTAGGTTTAGAAAGCATTCTTTAACTCAAGTGGTGTAAAACTTTGTGGAAGAGGCGTATCGAAATTGATTTTAATCATTCTTTAAAAAAATTTAATGTTATGTGGTTTATTTTTAATTAATTGAATATTATTCAGAAAAGTAAATACACACACGTACCTGCTTTTAGTGTACTCCACTCATTGCTTCTATTATCTTTGTTGATTGTTAAAACAGCTTTCATTTTAATATTTGGCAAAGTTATTTCATTGAGCTACTTAGATTAAACTAGAAAGTTCTGTTACACTTGAAGTTTTAAACATGTTTCATAACGGAATCTAATAAACTTTACATCAAAATAGATAAAGAGAAGGAACTTCAAAACACACACATCATTCATTTATTCTTTGTTAAACTAAGAGGTGTTGATTCAGGTTAAAATGATAACGGATAAATTAAACAACAGTATCAATTGGTCTGATATCACTAACAGATATCACTCTAAACTGAAAGTTTTTGTTTCTTTCATTTCTTTTATTCAGGCTGTCTTGGATTTCAGGTGTAAAAAATTGCACTTCATATTTATCTTTGGTCTATCACAAGTAACTGTCTAGGAGGCCTTTCATTCAACTAATCAGCTGTGCTAGATATTGCTATCTTATGCAAAGTGCGCGAGAAGTAAAGTTATGGGCATAAACGCTGATAATTAACAGTTTGGTGTGATTTTTATTACTCATTATTATTCCACCTTTTGGGTTTAACATTATAAGCATTGCACTGCAGAGAATATGATATTGTGGATAGAATTATGTTACTATGTTGAGTTCGGCTTACGAGTTCTGGTATCAAACGAAAGGTTTACTGGGTAGTATTTTGTAAGAGATAAGTCATAGGTCTGAAATTATATTCTTGCTTTTATTTTGTTTGAGATATATATTAGAATAATTAATAAAATTGAGAGAAGACTGTAATATTTGTATTAATTATAACATTAATTTTGTCAATTAGTCGCCTTTTAGCATGTGACACAGTAACTCGTTCAATGTTTCCTGTCCCGTTTATTAGATATACAGGTGTCTCTGAAGCCCGTATTCATAATTATTATATTATGTATAATTTATATCCATTTACCCTTTGCTCAGATAAATGAAGTATATATATGTGTACAACATGCATGGTTATACAGATAAAGAGAAAGTGTGTATGTTATGTATATTAAAGTTGATGGCATGCAGTTTGAATATTATTCAAATAAAGACACATATTGAATCTGCCCATGAGTACACATTTTTGAAACGCCTTGTATAAGGCGCCTGATGATAAATAGAAATTGCCTGAAAAAGAAAACACAGCCGAATAAGGACTATGATTACAGCTGTAAAACATGCTCATGAGGACTACGATTACAACTATAAAACTCATAGTCATGAAGACTGTGACTACAACTGTAAAACTCGTATTCATGCATTTCTATATATTTACCCAATACAGTCAGCCGGGCATTTGCACGGATGGCATGATTGTCTGGAGTTGGTCCAACCTAGGGAAATAAATTAACCATGAATTAGAAACTTGTTTTTCAACGCCATAAAAGGATGATATGTAAAGGTTAACAGGTTTTATCTATAATTTACAGAATTAAATCCGTAAAAAGGTACTCTGATTTTCACTAATGTACCGACAGAGTTTTATGTTTCATACATATACATATATTTCATTTTCCTATAGAGATTCGAGAGTTTGTTGAAATAAGAAGAAACACAATTGACATCCGTTCTCGAATCAAATGTATTAAGTCTCACCTGACACTGATATTCTCCGTCGTCTTCCAACCGAGCATTTTTAATATGTAGGTTATGGACACCTTCATCTGGATTACCGGCCATAGAATATCGAACGTAACCGGGAATAGCTCGATCAAAGCCTAACAAAATATCAACAACAGCAAGTAGTTGAAAACGGAACATTTTATTTAGTCAGAGCTATAGACAAACACCGATGATGTTTTATTCCAGTTTTCTTCAAATTTTTAGTATTTTTGCTTTTGAATAAATTACCATCATTAGTAAATTTTACTTTTATCGAAAAGCAGCACAACAAACTATTTTTGCTGTATTTAAAGTAGGGATCGAACACTGAATTATAGCGTTATAATCGTCAAAGCTCACCATCGAGGAATCATTATTAATAACTGTTGAGCTAATATTCTTATTCAACGAAAAAAAAACTTACAAATTAAACAATGAACTGAACTAAGCTGTTACAAAATTAGTATTTAATGAATAATTTAATATTTGTTTATTTAAAAGATATCTGTTAATATAAAGAGAAGAAACATGAGAAATGTCATAATTTCAATAATAAATGATGCTCATTTTATTTAACTAAAGCATACAATTACACTTTTCTTAGCTACCGGTGCTGTTTAAGGCAGGTTTACCTCACATTTCAATCATGCATTCATATTGAGTGGATCTGTATAAATATTTTCCTTAAAAATGGCATATTTGGCATATACTCCCTTGTGGTGTGGAACATTTATTGTCACAGTTTTAACGGGATTCAGAGTCAGTTTGCTAATGACACTTCCTCCACGGAGTGAAGAAATGGGTTAACTCTGTTGTATAATTTCGGAAATGGCAGTTTGCTAATGACATTTCCTCCACGGAGTGAAGAAATGGGTTAACTTTGTTGTATAATTTCGAAAATGGCGATTAGTGTTCGAATCCATGTGGTACCAGAAGATATATTTCCCACTTTAAGTTGTGAGTATACTATAAGAGAAACAGTAATTCTATTAGCCTGGATGAGAAACAGTAGTGTGCTGTTCACCGGTTGCCTATTTTCTTGCTAATAATTCAAAATTAGGAGTGGCAAATAACTTCATTAGCTTTGCCATAAATGCAAAATATAAGTTCACTGGTTAAAGTTAAACGAAGCACATTTAACAGTGTGTCTGCTTTTATTGTGGCTTATTACTGAATATTATTCCTCAGTGACTTCCAGGTTCATAGCTTTAATGTTACCATATTGTCAACTGTTCTTTATCTGTATCCATCTATATTTTTGTAGTTATTATAAGCCTCGTGGTAAATGTGCTTATATGTATACATATGTATATACACACACATTAACATTGATGTTCAAAATATTCATTATAATTTGCTAATAATCGCATGATCAGTTTTTTTATTTGTTGAAGTATTTTTGCCCAAAGCTAAAAAAAGTTTATTTTTTTTTACGTTAGCCTTTCTAGTTTTGAAACAGAGAGAGAGCAGATAGTTAACTGCACCTGAAACACTTGAATTACTCTTATAATGCATCCACAGCCCCAAATTATGAAACGAGACCTTGTGGTAACGGTTTGTTTGTTTTGGAATTTTGCACAAAGCTACTTGAGGGCTATCTGTGCTAGTCATCCCAAATTTAGCAGTGTAAGACTAGAGGGAAGGCAGCTAGTCATCACCACCCACCGCCAACTCTTGAGCGGTGTGATAACGGACACAAACCATGAACCTGGAAATTCGCAGATCGATATGCTAATAATAAGAAGCCACGTGGCCATGACCAGATAAATATTTTCGTAAAATAAACTCGAAATTCATTCACTGTTGCTTTTCTTGGCTCTGACAATGTTCTTTATTTTTAATCAAACAAAATTTAAATTAAAAACTTTATAATGCGATTAATCTTATTTTTTTAATTATAAAATCAACTCTCTGTTTTATGATTAAAAAAATATAATTTGTATATAAAGTTACGTTGTGAACTCTGGATTAATCATTTAACACGTTGGGTTCCTTTCAGAACTATTGATTTTGTAAAATTAGTTACGAACATTGGATTCGCCTGTCACGAGTTGAAAGGGTTTGCGGTTTGACGCAATTCTTTTAGGAAAATGTGAACAAAAATTTCTCACTCAAATAGATTTCTAAGTTATTTTTTTAGGAATTTTTAGGAAATTTGGTAATACAGCCTATTAAAGCTACACGCAAAGTAATGCGAAGGAATATTAATATATTAAATGATGAACAATAAAAACATAACACCACTTTAGTAGATGTAATACTTTGATCTCTTTGACGTTTGTAAATTGGATTCCTTTTTAAGATATGTCGAATTCCTTACCGTATTTCATAAAAGTTGATATAAGAACAGATTTGCGTAGTGTGCCATTTATTTCATTCACTACCGTCTTTGACGAGTTATTGGAGCTCTTATGACAAATGACAATAATTAAGATATTTAAATAATGTTTGTTTTTCTTCCACCATGACGACGATGCATTGTACAAAACAGGAAAACAGCCTTTGTGTATTCCAACAAAATGACTAGGTTCTAATGTCTGTTAAAATTAACCAAGAACAAGCTGATTGTTACTGAGAACAGTAGGTGGTAAGGAAAACCCGAAAACGTTTGTTGTTGTCAAAGGTTTGGGAACCGATTTGAATGAAAAATGCCATATTGCTCTCGAAGGAAATGTAACTGAGAAAACGCACCTTTTGAAGAGTTCTACAGAAATACATTTTTCGTACTTATTGTGTATAAATCTCTACATCCTAAACACATTCGTCATGAACTGAAATATAAGCATAACCTTATAAAGTGATTAAAGACGCGATATTAAGACTGTTTTGGAACCTTACAACGTCATTGCACTCCATGTCATTAGGACAGGACATTTTATGTCTGATGGCCAAACAAGTTGAGAATACCTCAGCGACATCCTTTGTTGCAAATAGTCACTTCGTGAGGCTGTCATGTTAAAAGCACATCACTTCTCTGAAGGTTTTCATAATACATCAAGTGGACTAAGATGATGTTGTTTTAACGCCAGTTTCAACAGTCTGATAACACATAAATCCATAGGTAATACGTCTGAAGTTTGTTCGTTGAATGGTATGGATAACTGTTTCATTTCTTCAGTTGCTCCAGATGTGTGGCAGTTGAACAGTTGTCGTGAAAGCAATTTGAGTATATATGAATTGTATTTCTTTTCCAGACGGAGATACTTCTTCGTTTTATTACGTACTGTTGCATGTAGTACGTGGATGACTCTCCCCCTGACATTTGTGTTCACAGAGTGTAACGGATTTACTTTTATGTATTTATTTTAATATCTGTGATTGTTTTCGTTAAATTTATTGTAATCTATAGTGCTAAATATGCGTTGCGTATGTTCTGCCTATTCTCTAAATTTGTAGAAGATTCTCGAGTGTAAGAATCAACAATGTATTACACGTGTAAGTAAAATACTGTTACCAATTGAACTTTCAAGAACCACGCATGAGATTTATAAATCGATTCGCTAGTAGACAAGTTTCATACTGTTGTTGGTTTGCTACAGTAGGTATACTAGAACCTTCGCAAATTATAACTGTCATAAACGATTATTAATTGGAAAACTACAGATATTTGACCAGGAATATTTATATATTTCGAACTTTACAAACCGTTTAGCTTCAGATAATTAATTTAAGACGTTAGCTTCTCTACACGAACATTATGTATTTTCTTTGGTGAAAAGACAATGTAAACGGCGTGAGGACCAGCCAAGAACAGAGCTAGCTAGCTTTTCGTCGAGTGAATTGTACATGTGCATCAACACAAATTAATTTGTCCATTGTGAACAATCGATAAAATATTCTTTTCCAGACCAGATAGAAGACTCAGTATTGTTTGTAAGTTTGAAACTTTTTTGTGTACATATTATAATTTGTGCTAACTATTTGTAACGACCTCAATTTTAAATTGTAATATTGTTAGTATATAAAAATATATTTGTGTTAAGAAAGAACCATGCGTTTATCAGTCTTGTTGGAAAATATCATAAATTTTACACATATCGATATTCACTCCAATTGTAAATTCAAATTTTCAGACTACTTGAAATCGTAATATGTGACATAGTAAATAAGAGATTCGTTCGGGGTAGATTCGTTTTTGTTTGTAATTAAGCACAAAGCTACACAATAGGCTATGTGTGCTTTGCCAAACACGAGCATCGAAACCTGGATACTAGCTTTGTAAGTCCGTAGAGATACCGCTTTATCACCGAAGGACTCGGGACAGCAGTAGATTCTCATTTGTCACAAGACGATGCACTTAAACCGTTTAACGGCGGGCATCAACAATTGATGCTGCTATGTACAATATTCACCCTGTTTAAGTATCATGGTTAGGGTACTGTCTGTTGCAGGTCTCTTTTTGGTGACTGTTATCTCTTTGTACAATGAATATATCACTGTTTTGGAAATCCTAAACTTCCGAATGACCTGAACAACTCTTTATGATTTGAATTTACCAATACTTTTGCCTATGGAAAGGTATGTTACACATCTTTCCGAAAAGTGTTAAATGCATCATGTTGCCTTAACTTCAAACAGTGGTAAAATGTAATTTTTATACATCCGTTCCTCTGAAACTGCGACTTTAAATCGGTCTTGTTTGTCATGGAGCTTGTTGCTTTGCGTATTCAGAATTGCTTTAATGTAATGTGCCAACGTTTTGGTTGAGGTCTTCCAGGCAAAAACTATTTTTCTACACATATAGATTTAGAAAATCTGCCTTTCCAAAAATAAACTTAGTGCTAGATTGATAAATTTCGAAGATAAAGTACATAAAAAAATATTAGCATTTTGAGCCAAACATGTACTCTAAACCTAATAAAAAAACTTTGATGTCATACTTCATGAGTGATGACTTTGAGATTATGACCAGTCAGAGATAATCGGAATATATCCATATGATGGAAGACAGAGACAAGACAGTAATCTAACATCACTTCAGAGAAGACTTCACGCTATTGCCTTCATACAAACCAGACAAATCTATCACTCCCTGCCGGATGCAGGAAACGTTGTAATTACTGTGAATATTCAATCTTGCATTAAGTGTTATGGTATCACATCTTTCGCGGCTATCACGAAACGTATGACTTTATAATATAATCATGTGGCGCCATCTTTTTCTGCAATGTGTAAAATTCTGATATTATATTATAAATAAATACTCATTATGAAATTTAGTTCTGGTTCATATAAGATGACCTTATATAATATATAATATAAAAATGTCAAAGTGGTAATGATAATTTTAGCCCAAATTCTGTATATCATCCTTTGTTTAATATCTAGTTTATATCCAGAAGTAAAATTTAGTCTAAAAAAGACAGTTCTCTAATATAGATATTAAAATCTGTTATTTAGCTGCATATAATAACACTGTGAATAGAAGAAGTAAACTTTTTTCTAAATATTTAGTTAACATCTAGTTCAAATACATTATCTGCTTGTAATGAAATTCGTTCTTTTATACCATCGCTTAACATAGTCACGTGCAATATAATCAAAGTATATATCGAGGTGTTTATTTTAAACTTTTTTGAGCATGTTTTCGAGCAGGACAATATAACAAGTCTTACACTTCAAAAGACATTCCAGATGTTAACCATATGGAGATTTTGTTTTAGATCTTGCTACGTTAAACTTTTTTGGAGGGGGGGGTGTACCATGCAATTTTCAAACTATGAAGTATAAAGCTACGACAGTACAAAAAAAAAAGAAAAGAAAAATCAAATAACGACTGTCGCAGTGAACTCCATCTCTCTGGGAGCTCTCAGCTAACCCAACTGCGTTCACATGATTTCCGTTCACAGTATTTTTCACACTTCCTTCTTTTGCTGACATAGTCCATTCGTTTGTGTTGAGAGAACACTTGCGAATTGAACACAGTTAATGTTTTATTTTACTTTTTGAAAATCTCCAAGTTGAAAATTCGAAAATTAAATAAACTGTTGTTGTTCCTATAGTACATCAATAAGATGACCTTAATAAAACTACGGAATAAAAATTCAGCGACAAAAATTACAGTCTTACTATTGCTACTCTTATAAAGACTTTTAGGTAAAGAAAATGAATTAAATAATATAAACTAATAAACAGTACATATTTATGTTTAAAGGACCCTGGAACTAATGTTATTGTGAGAATATAATAAATAAGAAACACAAAAACTTGACATTGCACATTATTTTATTTTAATAAAGTCTAGTGTGAATTAGAGTGAGACCTATATATGCATATATGTGTGTGTTGTAACGGATTAACATTTATTTTAATATCTGCATGTGTTTCAGTTTAATGCATGTAACATATATTGTTGGATGTGTACTGGGTAAGTCCCGCTTCTTCTCTAAATCTGTAGCAGATTCTCAAGAGTAAGAATGAACAATACAGTTTTTACGAACACATTAACGTATCTTCTAACATTGTTGAACTTTCGAGAACCTCGTCTAATGAGCATATAAAAGAGAGCCATCACAAGAATGGAAGAGACAGTAATAGAATATTGTTTGGTCGCTACAGCTAGTATTTTATAAGCCTCTGAACCTATAATTGTGATCAACGTTTATGAATCGGAAAACAACAGACTTTGACCGAGAACATTTATAGATTTCGAGCATTATAAGCTGTTCAACTTGAGTGAATTAACCTCAAACGTTAGTATTTCTACAAGCACATTAAATATTTTCGTCGGTAAAATGTCAGCTTGTAAGTGGTGTGAGAACAGTCAAGCTAGCTAGCTTAAGAGAGGTGTTAAAATGTCAACTCAGAATGAATTTCCTCGTTTTAAACTTCAACTATCGTTAAAAGTTTCAATTGTGGATCAGCTGGAGCTATCAATATTGTTTGTTTGTTTCTGAAATTCGTGCAAAGTCACACGAAGACTATCTGAGCTCGCCCTTCTTAATTTGACAGTGTAAGAGTAGAGGGTTTGGCTTGTTTTGAATTTCGCGCAAAACTATTCGAGGGCTATCTATTTTAGTAACGTAAGACTAGAGGGAAGGCAGCTAGTCATCACCACCCACAGCCAACTCTTGGGCTACTCTTTTATAAACGAATAGTGAGATTGACCGCACATTATAACGCTCCCACGGCTGAAAATGCGAGCATGTTTGGTGTGATGGAGAATCGAACTCGTGACCTTCAGATTAGGAGTCGAGTGCCTTAACCACCTGGCCATGCCAAGCCGTTATAGTTTGTAAAATTCTGTATATAAACCAACGTTTGTAATAACTGTAATTATAGATTGTATTGTTCTTTGTATATTAAAATTATAAGAAAATGTGTATTTCAATCTTTTTTGGAAATATTATAAACTTGATACACATAGAATTCAATTAACTTCTAAACTAATTTAAAATAAACATAATATGTTACGTATGTAATATGATAAATCAGAGACTACTCCGAGGTAACTTATAATACGCACATACATAATTTGAGAGTTCATGTTTGCGATTTAACAAAATTCGAAATAACTTCAAATCATATTTTATTTTGTATTTATCATTTCCAACAAGATGTGATCAAGTTTTCTTGAATCATTCTTTCTCGAACAAAAAGAGAAATATAACAAAAGTGATTTTCTAAAAGTTTCCAAAATTCTAGAATTACAAGTTAAGAAATCGGTGAGAAAAACGAACTAAAAGCGTATTGTTGAAATACTAGTCGGTAATAATTTGTTGTCTGAGAAGCCAGAGTTGAGCGATAAAAATAAGTTAGAAATCCAATTAAACCTGAAACAAATCAAGCTTGAACAAGAGCGCAGAGGTTCTCTGTAAAATTCTGTATATAAACCAATGTTTGTAATAACTGTAATTGTAGATTGTATTGTTCTTTGTATATTAAAATTATAAGAAAAATGTGTATTTCAATCTTTTTTTGGAAATATTATAAAGAGCAAGCCTTTATCGAAACCGAGAAAGAGTAAACCCATATGAAATTTCAGAAATAAATAAGGCTGAAAGAAATAGAAATTACACTCAACTCGGCGAGACAAAAGCAAAGTGAAAATTTGAATTCAATCAATATGTTAAAGTTTCACCATTTAATGAAAATGAAGATAATAAATATTTCGAATATTTTGAAAAGGTTGGTGAAACCTAACAAAAAATGTACATTATTCTTACAAAGTATTTTAACTAGCAAAGCACAAGTAGCTTATGCTGCTCTCTCTCTAGAAGATTGTACAGATTAAGATAAGGTTAAAGCAGCTATTCTTGAAGTATTCGAGTCAGTATTGGAGGTAAACTCGCAAACTCTTTTTGTTAGCCTGAAGATGACCTAAGAAGGTCGTAGGTCGAACCGTTGTTCACTGCTTTATTTTAGTAAAAGTGTTAATATTCATACCAGCCGTTTTTAGATACATTTTAACTTCAAGTGGGTTTATCGTTATCACATAGAACTTCGAAACTCACACAAGATATACCATTACAACCTTAAGAATAAGATTAACCTGGTTCGTATTATTCAAAGCGTAATGAGCTTGTGAAAATAGAAAGCTTTCAAAGAATGCTTTGAATAACATTAGGATTTTTATTCTACATAGTATTGGTAAGATTATAGTTGTATACTTTAATCACTTTAAATAGACTTCACTGGACTTCCCAAAAAAGATTATTTGTCCTTACAGGCGCTGCCTCTTTGTATTAATGGTTGTGTTTACTTAAACTAGGTTAAAATCAAAAGTATTAATTAAATTAACTAAACTGCTGTTTCTTTTTAAGATTATGTTGAAATTCAGTTTTCAATACATTTCTTGCGTGGTATATTCATTTAACTTTTAAAAATGCGAAACTATTTTGTATAATACAAAATTACCCATTGCTGTTTAAATAAAAGCGAAAAGTGTGATACGTAGATATATTAAAACACTTTTATTCAGATAATGTTAACTTGGATTAAAGTTATCCTTTCGATGTTTTGTTTCACTGCTTCTTATTGTTCTGTTTATTTAGCTTTCTCATTCACCCGGTTGAGATGCGTTAAGTTTACGGACTAACAACGATAAAATCTAGTATTGGTTACAGGCAGTTGGCAGAATGCATCGCACAAATTTGCACTAAGAAAACAATAGCTGTTTACAGGATATTTCATTTCTTATATTTTAGGATTAGGCGTTTTGACCAGACAGTAAAAAACAGTACTGTAAAAGTGACATAAATCAAATGGTATAGTAATAACATCAGTTGTTTGGGTGTTTCCCTTCCTTACAAAGAAAATGACACCCAGCTTCGTTATATGATGTAAATAAATATTGATTCAAGAAATAATCGGAATGGCAGATGAGGATGAAGGGCTTAGCTTGCTGCAATATCTTGGTATTGTTCTCTACTTGAGCTCATTTTCAACAACTTACTATTTACCTTAAAAAATGACTCGTCAACTGTGAGGAAGAAACTTATTCCTTTGTTTGTTTGGAACAAACAAAAATGGCGCAACATTTCCATTAACATTACGAAACAAAGTATTAATCGAACTAACAAAATTTTGTGGTGTTTGTCAGAATAATATAAATTTGCCTAATTTCAGCTGATATTTTCTCTTTGGCTGGCGAAAGAGCCCCGATTTATAGAAATAACAATCATTGCATTTTAAATCGTTATTTAAAGACTGTTACACGCAGTTTACAGGCGCCTTTTATATTTAGTTTAAACAAGTGCAAAACACATGAAGAAAAGAAACTTAATAAAGAAAGTACTTACTTCTGTGCTTGCCTGAGTTTCGAAGTTCATTAACCGCTTATTATCTCAAGGAGTTTAGCTGAAGTCTTTGTAACATTTATATAGTCTGTCAACTAATACTGTATTGTAATTAATTTAGTAGCTTAATGGTCGATTTATTCCTGTTATAGGATTACAATATGAAATATGGTTCTTTAGGAATATTAACTTTTTATCAAAATTAAATAAACTGCTCTTATAATTAGGATACATTATTTTATCAGTTGGGTATTCTTACTTTTAGCGATGTTTTCGATCATAACAACAACTATATCGTGCGAAGTTCTATTAATGTAAGATATTTAGGTTAGTCCTGACACATAACTATGCTAAGCTAAGAATTCAAATGATGTTTATAACAAAATATGATAAAATAGATATTTTAAATATTTTAGTCAACACTGTTAAGGCAAACAACATCAAAGTTCATTGGTTTATAGTAAAGCTACTAAAGCTATTTGCTGCTACCCTTAATTTTGATCTGTGGAAAAAATATACATTTCCAACTCTTCTAACACTTTTCACCAATGAACAGATGTATTGTACATTAGATTATAATGACCAGTATTAGAATGAAGTATAACTGACGAAAATAAACCAAAAACAATCAAAAATATTTTATATCTATAAATCTATACTTTCTATATAACTGGTTGACCAAGGTATTTGGATACACCCTTTTAAACATGGGCATGATCTCGGCTGCAGATCCTGTAGCATTGTATGTGATAGGGTTAAGCACTTTTGCAGTTAATCCAACATACGAAGGAAAATGCAAACATATTGCAGCTTTTAAAAGAGGCATCACTCTTGCCAAGATTATATCATTGATAGGAATTAGTGGAATTATAGCTACAAACACATAAAGACAGAATAGGGAGAAAGGCTGTTAGAATGACACAGTTCAACCATCATCAACCATTTCACCAACTGATAGATGTACGATGTAAAAGAACCACACCCTTAACTAGCCTTACTTTGTGAAAACATCGCAATAGATTAATTATGGCAGTACGAGTTTAATATATAAGTCACTAAACTGAGTTACCATATTATAAAAACGTCTTGTGTGGTGTAAAAAAACATAAACGTTGGATTAATAAGTATTTGTGGATGGTGAGGCGGTTCAATTAATCATTCTTTTTTGTGCAGGTGAGAGAAGACAGCTCTGGAAAAAGCCATACGAATAACTCATATATTTTGTGTGGTCCAAACTGTCGAGGCATTTGGTAGTTAAAGTATGTTTACCACACTTAACCTAGGCCCTTTGCCAACTAAGAAGGCAAAATAATGCCAAAGATTACTTCATTATTATTTCTGCTCAAGTGCACCAAGCTGCCTCCTAGACTACTATTCTCCCTCTATTATGCTGAAATTATTTGTGAAAGGTTTGAAGAATATGACTGGATTGATCCAAGATGGTTGTGGCCATGAGCTTGAAAGACATTATCACCATCGCTGTTTTCTGCCTGTCTGTCTCTATAAATTGTGTACAATAATAGTGACTAAATGAGAAAAATAACCCCTCAAAATACCTTCCAACGTCATGTAAAAATTTGGCCACATTAAGTCATGGTTCACATGATTCATTCCATTATTAGGCATTATTTGCAGTAATGTGGCCTACAAATATATAGATATAGAATAAAAATAGCAAAATAATGTTTCTATTTTTAAGGCAAATTTAAAAGATACAAACAGGTCCATGTAAAAATAATGATTGTATTAACGCTCTTTTTCTTTTTATCAATTTATTTTATAACATCAGTTGTCTTTTTTACTAAACAGAGAAGACAAGCTTAAACAATTACTAATTCTCTTTTATTGAAATGCTGTCTTTTGACAAGCCTTACATTTTCTCGGGTAGGTGACGGTGACAATGTGAATGAGCTCTGATAATGCCAGAGTGACACAGATGCCTAAAGTATATCAATAATGGCTCAATTCAAGCGTTAATGTTTCACTTACCCAACACGAAGCCATCTTTACTCCATTGTACAGCACCAGCCTGTTGTTCTACCTCACATCGAAGCACAGCTTCTTGTCCTTCAATCACCTCTTGGTTGTGGGGTTCCACTCGGAAATGCTGTTGGAACTTCTGGCCTGCCGTGAAATAACAGGCGTGTTAACAAGACGTGTCAAGAACGGCTCAATATACTTTACAGCTTACAAGTAAATGTCAGCAGAATTCACAATTACAAAAACTTTTGACATGAAATCAGTAGCACAGAAAATCTTCTTGTTAACCCCTTTTAGGTCTTAGCTGAAGCAGGAATCTTCAATTTTAGGATGAATAACCATATAAGTAAGAAAGAGAAAGAGACAGTGAGTGTGGAAGAAAGTATAATAGTTGGTATAATTTGATTTAATACGGAAATAAATTACATTTATATTTCATACAGTATTCCCAAAATAAAACAAAACAACAACAAAAACCGTACAGTAAAGCATTGTGGTTATAATGCAAATTAATTTTCATCACAAAAAATAAACATAATTACTCCAAGTAATACAGAAGAAACAGTTTCTGATTAGTGACCGATACAACTAAAAAAATAAAGGTTGTATTGTTAGTATTTGCATACGGTGTGTGTGTTTTCTTATAGTGAAGCCACATCAGGCTATCTGCTGTTCCCACCGAGGGGAATCCAATCCCCGATTTTAGCGTTGTAAATCCGAAGACTTACCGCTGTCCAGGCAGAGGACATTTGCATAGGATACTGTTCCTTGTTTGTTCAACTCCTTTTATATGTAGTACAGCACAAGCTGAATAGAGCTATGTATAACGTTTTTAAGTATCGAATATTCTCAGTGAGAAACAGCATATATCGCAAAATTACTAAACTGTTATTCAAAGGACCATAAAGAACAAATTATAATTACCTCACGAAATACTTTACCTAAAACAATACTTTAATATCTAATTACTTCGTTGTTTTTCTTTCACACTCTTTAGACAATGAAATCCTTTGTGTGTACTCTGTTAAAAAATTCTACAAGACAATCCTTCTTAATGACCATGGAGTTGATGGCTAAAGCTGACCTTCTGCAGCAGGTTTGAGTTAATGAGTGATTGAACCGCCTTTATCGCCTCAGCTGAATATTTACTTTAAAACTTAAGCTGAATGGAACCATAATTTCAAAATATTGATTTACTTTTCTTCCCTAACAATTTTAGTGTGATGTAATGCTTTTCATGTTTTTCGTAATAGGGTATTTTATTTAATTGCAATTATCACGAGCAAGATACATTTGTAGCTCACATCGTTACCAAATTCCTCATGCTGCTTCGACGAAATTGGCATTGTTTTCACACTTGGAACAGAATTAACTCTGAACCAAAATTTTTCACAGCATGTACTTAGCGGTGAAGTATGATATATTTTAAAGTAAAGATTAGAAAGCATCCACTATTCAAATGAGCATAATATTTTGTATATCTAAAGAAAGTTATGGGGAACCTGGAAGGAAAGCAGCTCTAGATGTTCCACTCCACGTGACGTCAAATAATTGATTAATGGCAAGTGTATCATATTTTCGAGGCTATGCTGATTTTGTTAATCCTTCTACATCTCAGTTTTCTCATTTCCTTACTCGAGTTTTAAATACTAAGTTGTTTGAAAGCTTCTTCATTTGCAACGTAAGATATACCGGAGGGAAGGTCCTGTGCTCACGTTGTTTTTTACGAACTATTCCATACATTCTTTGTTTTTTTTTATCCTTTACGTTTTAGATGACAAAGAACGTGAACTGTAGATCCATCAACGCCATTTCATTCACATGAATTTCCGGTTTATCGATATGCATATGAACATTTTTATCTTAATATATTGACTACTCAGTTTTTAGAAAATATAAAATTAAAACTTTAAGCTGTTTTTCTTTAAAGATAATGTCATCCACCAAATTATTAGATACTCTTGTATCAATAAAAATAGGATTTGACTAACTTGTGGAGTATATATTTTTTTCAGTAACGGTAAGTGAATCACGGAAATTCACCTTTACAGCCTGGTCCATTCTACAACACATGCCTGCTCTTTCAGTCATGGGGCGTTATTAAATGTCGGTCAATTCCACTATTCGTTGGTAAAAGAGTAGTCCAAGAATTGGCAACTGGTGTGATGACTAGCTGCCTTCCCTGCAGTCTTTCACTGCTAAATTAGGGATTAATATAGCCCTTGTGTAGCTTTGGGCTGACTTCAAATCAAACCACTGTTTGGCACACTACCTTTTGGGCCGTTGTCGACTCAACACTTTAAATATTGATGTTCCAAAAACAACATAACATCAACACACAAACATCATAATCATCACTGTTACTGATGTATCTATTCTGGAAAGTGGTATTGATTGTTAAGATGTTAACTAATTTAATTTCCAGTTTTATGATCTGAACTTGTTGCCTGTCTTTTTTTTCGTATTGCCCTGGATTCTCTGAACTGATTTTCTTTAGTGGACGTGATTTGAGCCTGTTTGACTCCTCAGTTTCTTGAATGACAATAACTTTAGCAATCTTCAAAATATGTAATATACTATATATGATGCTCATAGTTTATAATATTAATATGATAAAATTACTTTGATTTTCATGCTATGAGTTTTATACATTTCTTGTCACATTCCACAACTACGATTCAATTATTTTTCTTCTGCTCTATTATTTTCCCAGTAATATTTTGTTACATATTCTCTGTCGATCGCTTAATTATTACTGATGTAATAAATGTGATTATTAACAATTTGAAACTTGTTACTTCATGTTTATTTATTCTGTTTCACATTTATATGAGGCTTTTCAGTACTTTTTTTGTGCGAGCTGGTACAGCGGTAAGGCTACGGATTTGCAAAGCTAAAATCAGGGTCGATTATCCTCGGCGGACACAGCAGATAGCCCAATGTGGCTTTGCTAAAAACACACACACACACAGCACTTTTTTAAAAGAATAAAATAAAGATCGCAAGTATATGAAGTAGAAAGAGGCTTAAAGAAGGTCCTAAAGTGAGAACAAACTATGTTTCAATGATTCTATAAACAAGGGGTTAGACTGCGGTAAAACGCAATAAGAATCTTTAAAGTATCGGATTTAGTACCTCCTCCCTTCCTTGAGGAAGGAAGTGACATGTAACTGTCATTATAAACTTTTTGAAAGAATAAATATTAGAGCAAAAGACAGAATCTAAACGTCTAAGTAAAACAGAGATGAACCGTTCCTACATTCAATATCTGTCACTTTGGCTAATGAAGATTTAGAAATATTTTTTCTAACTTTTCAGGGGTAACAAAGTTTTTACTTGGATAAAGTGCGGTTTTTTTTGGTGTTTGTAATCAATAAATAAATTGAAGAAGTCACTGTCTTATTTCTTTTTTTTAATAATAATTTGAAATACAGGTGATTAAAACCAAGAAAACTACACCACCAACATTTTTCGTTGATGAAACTTACAAATATTTTGAAGTATTTAGATGAAATATAGGAATATATTTTGTTATTTCTCCTTATTTATACATAGTTATAAATTAAAAATTGGATTTAGACGATTGTCACCCACTAAATACGAGAACGATTTAAAACTAGCTACTGCCTTTGTTGTAATTCTCAAGTAAAATCTTTCACGAGAGCATTATCTATTTCAGACACGTTTTACGGTGTACAATCAGTTAAACTGAATCGCTTTTGTTGCATAAAACTCGCAGTACTGAGGCGGCCACTTCCGGAGTCTGTTTTTATGTAACATATTATAGTTGTTAATTACTTATTTAACGAATGGTGATTCATATCGCAAAATAAAATACCATTGATCTTTGAGAAAAATCTCACCCTACTTTGGTTCACTTTTTGTATTATTATTTATAATTTATTATGACATGTTTCTTTTTTGGAAGAGAGTTATTTGTCGGTCAGTATTGTAACTGATTACTTGTTTTTAACGTTTCGAATGATAGAATGATAGAAATCTTCAATAATTTTCAATTTTCTTAAGTTACTGTGTTTTTTACTACTATCGGATAAATATACAAACCGAAACCTTGTTTTATTCTCACACCATCAACTTGATGAAAGAAAAAATTACGAACATGAGCACTCAGACCAGCTATTAATGCGAACGCGTATTTTGTAAAACATATAAAAATAATTTTCTGTTGATTATAATGCTGTTTTACTAACGTTATTTTCGAACAATGATTTTTTATGAACAATGTATTTGACATCTGAGAATCTTCTGTACAAGACACATACTGGTATCAAAAAACAGAGTGGAAGAAGAAATAACGAAAAAATGTTAAAAACACTAGTCTATGAATAAAGCTATTTTAAAATATCATCAACAGGATTAAGAAAGGTAAGTGTACCTATCTATTAAAGGTTATTCCATGAGGTCACGTGATGTAGAAGTGTGTGTGTATGAGTTTCTGTATTTGTAGGGCCATGTAACATGGTTTAATCTGCATTATGAAGGGCTTATACTATAAATTCATACGCACACACACATACACATACATTATGAAATAACCTTTAACCCTTTGAACACTGTATATGTCAGTATGACCAAAGTCGTAATCGTTTGTACTCGTTACGGTTAAATACTACTAATTTCTAATATATTAAGTGAAAATCACAAAATTTTGTAGACTTTAGTAAATATTACAAGGCTTTTGCCCAAGAAAACTAGATTTTATGATGAAGTATACTTAATACTTTAAGAGGGTTCTGAAAGGGTTAACAGATAGGTACACTTATCTTTCTTGTTGTTGTTTTTGAGTTAAGCACAAAGCTACACAATGGGCTATCTGTGCTCTACCCACCACGGGTATCGAAACCCGGATTTTAGCGTGTAAGTCCGCAGACATACCGCTGAGCCACTGGGGGGCCTTATCTTTCTTAATACTGACATTATAAACTGGTTCTTCTCATATTGTCATGTCCAGAAACTCTCCACCATAAAATTCTACTCAATTTTACGTTGTTAATCAATTCAAAATTTTCAGGCTAGTGATACTTTCGAATACTTTTAATGAATGCGTTGATATTCTTTATTCTACGCATATTTAGTGAAATATATCTACACTTCGTTTAATTGAAACATTATGTGACCAATATTCAACGGAACCGTTAAGTTGATGTGTCAGTAGCATTGCTTTATAAATTGCGATAATAGATATTCTTCGAAATCATATCTATAGGCAATAAGAGTAGAACAAAAAACGGCCAATGTTTCTAGAAAGGGAATAGTATTATCTGTCGACAAAAAGTTTGTGAGTTTATACTGAATGAATAAAAACTAGTATGTAGCTTGACTCTGAATTCAGGGGTTCGTGTTTCAATGTAGAATATGTAGCAAAATGTGAGAAACGTTTACACACATGTAGACGATTTCAAGATATCTTGGGCGTATAAACACAGACACGAAGATAAATACATTTCTTCTCGCACGGGACAGGAGGTTGTTCAAACAGGAAATACTTAAAGCAACGTTCAATTCAAACTTCTTTCGTTTACGTGGCAGTTAAAGAAACCCTAATAAGATACACGTTTCACAGAGTTCACCTTCTCAAACATCTGTTCTTATTATTCTGATTGTGGTTCATTGTTATGAAATATTTTTTTTCATATCTTGGGAAAATACGGAACACAAATAGATCGAAAAACAAAATATTTCATTCACGATCGTTTAAAATTTAGTAAAACATAATTTGGATGTTTTTGTTTTAGCGCACAGCTGCACGAGGCTGTCTAAGTTCTTTCCACCTCGGAGAACTGAACCCCGGAGTTTAGCTTCTGAAGCAGTAAACTTACTTCTGACCCACTAGAGAACAAGATAGAGTGAAATGTAAAGACCAAACCGCTAGTTAACGTACGTGTAGGAGCTGAGTCCCTCAAACAATGTGCTGTTGGTTAACCTATAGATGGGAGTAGACCAAACTGTTGGTTAACGCATAGGTAGCCCCCCAGTAGCTCAGCGGTATGTCTGCGGACTTACACGCTAAAATCCGGGTTTCGATACCCGTGGTGGGCAGAGCACAGATAGCCCATTGTGTAGCTTTGTGCTTAATTAAAAAAAATAAAAACGCATAGGTAAGAAATTGAGTTCCTCAATTCATATATTAGCATGAATCAAACCAAGTTATTTCTTGCTTGTTGATTCCTCTTTATTCCATATTTGTTATCAGCTGTTATTCAGAAGAAAACTGACGTAAAATCTTAGGTGACAGGTTCCAAAATAATTATTAATAATCATACGTCAATCGTTTTTTTCTAATTAAAGTACCTTACCCAAGTGATAAACCCTTGGATAAACTCTGTGACCCATAGTGTCGTTCTCCAAGAAATAAATGCTTAAAGGCTGTTCAGAAAATTATTTTCCGCAAATGAGAGAGTTTTTGTTGTTTTAAATTAAGCACAAAGCTTCACAATGGGCTATCTGTGATCTGTCCACCACGGGTATCGAAACCCAGTTTTTTAGCATTGTCAGTCCGCAGACATACCGCTGAGCCACTGGGGGTCAAATGGGAGAGAAACTCATTGTAATCGATTGCTACGTAGTTGAAAGCTGGTCGCCATGAACTATATATTCCCATGCAATCTATTCTGGTTTGTTTGTCGTTAAGCACAAAGCGACACAATGGGCTATCTGTTCTCTTCTCACCATGGGTATCAAAATCTGGTCTTGAGCGTTGTAAGTCCGGAGACAGAGGTTTTGTGGTATACCTCGTATATTCTACTATTTATACAATTTTAACAATGGAATCCACGTAATATTGTTATCATAGATTACTGTAGAGTATTTATGCTGCAGACACATTAAAAAGTATTATTAAACGAGAATGAAGAGATGAGTGAAGTAGAATAATCAATGACGAAATGATTTCCCCAAATGTTTCATGCTTCGTCCATTTTTCCAAGGAAATCTGCAGCCGAAATTAGAACGGCCAAAGTCTACAGTAAACATTTCAAGTAACACTAGAGGTGATCACAGGACGCTCTCAGTAACAATAACAGACACTTTCAAAACCAAGTAAACACTTCTCTTTGACGAACATTTTACAAGAAGACGAAAGTAAGAAGCCAAGTAGAATGACGAAAGATCAGCCAAATTCATTGGATTGTTGTGCACGAAAGGAAGCTGTCTATTAGTTCCTTTATTTTTAATAACTAAATGTTACTTTTAGAAAAGTCTCTAGTTTTAACCGTAAAAGTGTATGTAGACTGCATAACTAAACTAAAACTTTTAGCAAAGTCTCTAGTTTCAACCGTAAAAGTTTATGTAGACTGCATAACTAAATTAAAACTTTTAAGTTGCGACGATCTTAAATGAAACAGATATTATATTCGTTATTCCTTTATTCTATACCTTAGAATATCTTAAAATGGTTATTATGTAATTATTAATTGCAACAAGAAAGAAAAAATCGATAAGCCTTAGTTCTTTCGAAAAATAAGTTTGTCTTCATCAGAAACAAAGGCAGAACGAACACGTAACTTATATTACCATGTTCCATCAGGAACAAAGGCCAAATGAACACATAACCTTGTATTACCATGTTCCATCAGGAACAAAGGCCAAATGAACACATAACTTTGTATTACCATGTTCCATCAGGAACAAAAACAGAATGAACACATAAATTTTGTTACCGTGTTCCATTAAAAACAAAGGCAGAATGAACACATAATCTGCATTACTATGTTGCATCAGAATTGAAGGCAGAATGATTATATAATTTGTGTTAGATACAAATAGGAGAAACCCACCACATATCGACAAATAAAATTTTTCGACATGTGGATTTGTTTCAATCAAAAGTACAAATGGAAGAAATTGGTTTGTGTTGTAGTGGTGACACAGAAATATGATACAGTGGCTTTTTAATTTTCATAATAGTCCTGAAAGGTGCAGAAATTATTCTTATATTAATCTGTTTATTTGTATAAATTATAAAAAAATGCCCTAAGCGCTTTCGACAGATGGATCTGTCTTCATGAGGGGTAAAGACAGAAAATGAATGTTATAGTCTGAGTTACCAGTTTTCAACAGGTGCAAAAAAAAGAAAAAAGAGAAAGTGAACAAATGGTTTGTGTTAATTATAATTATAAATTACGAAATCTTACAGTTTTTCGCTCACTATTAACATACAGTACAAGCTATGTTAGAGCACAAATTGCGCCACTTAAAATACCAGTCAATGTTTATACAGCCCAGTCATCTCTACGGTTTCAGTGCACTTCTGAGTTATTAGCATGGGCTTCCTTCTGATTGGTTAAAAGAAACAAATTATTCAAAATTCCTTAATTGTTTCAATGTAACATTATAAGATTAGGAATACTTAAAATTTTTATAATTACAACATTTTCCAAAAAAATTCTGATAACTTCTTATGCTTCTTTGTGTATAGTATATAAACATTAAAATAGGTTAAATACACTATTTGTTTCCTGTTAGGGAGAAAACTGTACAATGGCCTGTCTGTGTTGTGCCTACTCCAACGAATAAACCACTAATTTTAGTGTTATAAGTTCTCAACTTTACACTTAAGATATAGCTGAAGGGGAAAGTTGAATAAGTAAATTTTTCAAAAGTTTCATAAAAACTAAAATTTAACAAGGAGTATACCGTCTTATTCACAGTTAAAATATAAGTAAAAATACTCTCTAGAAATTATTTACCAACGTTTCATTATAACTATTGAGAACCAGAAACACCTGTATATAGTGTTCAAGTGCTATGAAGTCATAACAATAATAAAACGACGGTAAATAACTCTTGTCGAGATCGATAACTTCTGTTTACTTGTTTGTTTTTAAAATTCGCACAAAGTTACATGAGGGCTATCTGTGCTAGTCATCCCTAATTTAACAGAATAAGAATAGAGGGGAGACAGCTAGTCATCACCACCCACCGCCAACTACTGGGCTACTCTTTTACCAACGAATAGTAGGATTGACCGTCACATTATAACGCACCCACGGCCGAAAGAGTATGTTTGATATGACGGGGATACGAACCCGCAACTCTCAGATTACGAGTCGAGCGCCTAAACCACCTGGCCATGCCAGGCCCGATTATTTCTCCTTTTTTTTCTATTTTGTACGTGGAGATTGTGTATGATATACCTATTTTCAACAAAATAAAATGCACACATATATAAGTTCTTAAAGCTTGCTTGAGTAAAAATATTTTCGTACCAATGTTCACATGTATGAAACGTCGATATTTTTTATACAAAGAATATTGATCAATTACTTTGAGTCAAAACATAGATACAACAGAGACAGGCTAATTAATCTAGCTTATAACTTTTTCAGCTTCGATCAATCAGTATTTTAAGCTCTTTGAAACGTGGCACGTCAAAATTTAGATTACAGTTGTCAAGTCTTTATTTCATTAGCATTCAATTTCGTTTAATTTGTAGGTCGAAAGCTGCATTAAAATTTCATAATAGTTGTTCAGTATTATACAAAAAAAAGAACAAACTTAAAACATTATGTTTTTTATAGTTTTTGGAATGATAATTTTGATCACATTTTTCTTGTGTGTGCTAAAAGAGTTCTTGAATTTTACCCAAAATTATTCAAGGGCTTTTTGTGTCAACCATTTCCAGTCTTTATTTCGTTTGTATGATGTGAAGTGTAAAGTTACACGATGTGTGTGTGTGTTTCTTATAGCCAAGCTACATCGGACTATCTGCTTAGTTAACCGAAGGGAAGTACGCGATAGATTACCTGTGTGGTGCTCGCCATTGGTATCGAAACTCGAGTTTTAGAGTTTTGGACTTATCGCCAAACCATTGAAAGATTAATAGTGGCGTTCCCAGAAATGAACAATACAATTATATAAGTCACGAATAGCAACATATTTATTGAACGTATCGGAATACAATTCCCCCTTTAGCAAGTTCTAAGAGAAAATACAAAATAATAATTACTAATCTTAATCTGAGTGTTAAATAGAAGCTGACATTTTACGAAAAAACATTTGTTTGTTTTCAACGTTACGCAAAGCTACATGAGAGCTATCTGCGCTAGCTAGCCCTAATTTTGCAGTGTAAGACTAGAAGGAAGGCAGCTAGTCATTACCACCCACCGCCAACTCTAGAGCTACTCTTTTACCAACAAATAGTGGGATTGACCGTCATATTATAATGCCCCGACGGCTGAAAGAGCCACCATATTCGGTGTGACGGAGGTTCAAACCCGCAACCCTCAAATAATGAGTAGAGTGCCTTAACCACCTAGCCATGCCGGGCCCCAAAACATTTGTAAGTCGTTAATTTTTTTGTGGTAGACTACAGAGAAAATGGCACGGCAGCTGTTTAGCACTATTTATTGCTAATCTTTAGTTACATTGGTTGTCATATTGTAGCGCCCCCTGACTGATAAAGTTAACATGTTCGGCGACAGGTTTAGTCACGCCGAGCAGTAAATTCGATCTGAGTGCTTTAACCAGTTTAAAAGGCAAGCGAGAAGATTTACGTTCATATTAGCATTTTTGCGCTAGTCGTCCCTAACTAAGCAGTGGAGAACCAGAGAGCAGACACCAACTCATCACTATCCACCATCAACTTTTGGGCAACTCTCTTACCAAAGAATAATGTGATTGACCGAAATACTATAACGTTTACTTGCTGAAAAGGCGAGCATGTGTGATTGGACGACGATTCGAACCCAGGTCCTATTCACATGATCTGTAATTAATAAATAAGAACATTTCTAAAAGTTGACGATTTCATTCTCTCACGAATCGTGGGACAACTATTTTTTAATATTATTTAAAAGAGTTTTACTTAGAGTTTTCACATTCAAGATGGCAGATTAAGAACTTACTACTCGAAATTAGCATGTGAAAAATAAAAATATACAAAATGCTTTCTGTCATCTTAGAAAAAGAGTTGTCTTTGTAAATGGCTTATCGTTGTCTTTATGAAAGACTTTGGATTAAATTCGTAGGCCATTGACGCAACAGCTTGGCCAGACAATTCATCTTCTTGAACAACAGACAGGTCTTCGATTTTCGACGGCTTTGGTAGCTTTTTAATAAAATTCAAAGAACAATAGGGCCCACCTGCCATTCGATCATGAACACTAGACGACTTTTCAAGAAAGGGGACACTATGCTTTTTATCTTTAATCATGCCGTTCATTGAAAGCGAATCTTGTTGGATGGCATAAAACTGAAAAACAAACGAATGAACAAAAAAGAGCTCAGCCATACACACGTGTTTTGTGCGATTTGTGAACAAACGAAGACAGTGGTTTCTTAGAATCAACGTGAAAGAATAGGTTAGATTAAAAGATCAAGTAAAGAAACAACAAGATTTGTGAACAAAAAGTTGCAAATGGTGTCGAAGTTCTCATGTGTGAAACTTACTTGAATTGTACAGTGAAAAATGACAAAAAAGAACAACAATTAATTACACTCTTCCCATTATAAGGTAGCATCCCTTTGAAATATATGCACACTTAAAACCAGGAGCGTTGCATTCAATCCGATAATTAGATATGGTGGCTAACAGAAGAGCAACAACGAATTTTAAAAGTCCTGACTGAAACATCTATATGTAACGAATGGTTATAAAAAAATAATTGACAGATGTAGCTTCAGTTCTATTTAGTAGCGTTTTATTTGTGAAATACTTAACTTTATGTTTATAGGAAGAAATATTCACGTTAAAGCCAAATTGATATATTTTTATTACAATAGCCATCTTTTGTAGTTCAAGGGCAACTTAGAGCTTTTACAACTTGTTTTTTTCTTCTTTTCCCCCACTGATGTTTTTTTAATCCAAGGAAAAACAAATATACTTTTCTTGCATTTTTATAGCACGATTAGTGTGAAGTATGAACTCTGGAATTGTGGAATAGCGAGTGTGAGTTTGAATCAGTTTGGTACCAGAAGTTATTCCTCCTCTAGGTGCGTTATAATAGTGATAGTCAGTCCCTTAACATGGATGGTGGGTATTATGGCGTTGCTGACTGACTGCATTCCCTTTGATAATTGATTCAGATAGCCAAAGTTAGCTTTGCCATAAAAGCAAAAATACAAATTGAAAAAAAATAATTAAAATCCAAGTATCGTATTTCTTAATCAGGTTCGTGACAGAAATAATGAAAATTAATATTTCCATAATCACTATCATCGAAACGCATACAAATAATTAATTGTTTGTTTCACTTCAAGAAATTAGAGCGTTGCAATGAAACTGCTTCACTGCACTTTCCTGATATCGAGTTTGGAAACCTAAAATTCTAGCACTTTCTAGATTAGTTCAGCATATAAATCATCATTATTTTAAGATAAAACATCTACGTTTTAAAATTATCGAACCCTAAATATTTGTTTTTTAAATATAATATTAATTATTATTAAACACATACATTCATTCTGTTACTTGCAGAAAAAACCCACGTGAGAAGTGTTAATTGGCTAGAAACCTGGTGTTAGAAGCAATGCGAATTTATATATGTCGTTAGTATTGCAGTCATACCTTTTACCAACAAAATCAAAGGGTCGTTTTGTATAAAACTTCCACTTACAATTTATATTCTTTAAGGGAAGTAAATAGAATGTCGAAAATTAATTATTTGAAATGTATGAGTGTTTTACAGTAAAATATAGATGAGAAAATAAGAATTGTCAAGGATTACGAAATAACAAAAACAAAAAACAGCTAAGGTACAATTTTGTTTCTCATACAAAATAGACCAATCAAAGCACCTCTTGTTCTACATACACTGTATCCATTTGTTATTGCTATATTAACTAGAATTATAAAAAAATGATAAAAGAAACTGAAGTGTTTTGCTCATTTATTCCAGGCTGAAGTCTATTGATCAATAAACTTCCCTTCATACAAAATTCCTGTTTCACATTTTTCTACGAGGTTTTAAAATTTTCTATAGTTTCATTACATTTATTCAATGCATGTTTCTTGATGCTTAAAATGACATGGAGTTTAAATTTCCATGTTCTTGTTTGCGAACAGTTAACTATTTAATGCTGGATTCAATATAACCTAAAGAACATTTAGAGCATTTATATTCATTTATTACATAACACGAGTCGAGTGCCTTGACCATCTGGCCATGCCAGACACTTGAGAATAGGTATTTGATCCTTACACATTGAAAACTGTACATAAGATAAAACAATGACAACAAAAACAAGGCTCCGTATTGGCGTAGTGGTTAAGGCGCTCGACTCCTAATCTGAAGGGTGCTGGTTTGAATTCCTGTTACACCAAACATGCTTGCCATTTCAGCAGAGGGAGCGTTATCATGTGACGGTTAATCCCATTATTTCTTCGTAAAAGAGTAGTCCGAGAAATATCGATGGATGGTGATAACTAGCTGTCTTCCCTCTAGTCTTACGCTGCTAAATTAAGGACGCCTAGTACAAATAGCTCTCGTATACCTTTGCGCGAATTTCAAACCAGTAAACAATGCCAATTCAACTTAAAGATATAAACGGTGTTATAACTTGTGTAACTGGTTTCTAATCAGAAATAAGAAACTTTATAACCCGAGCTCTTTTAAAAAATAGAACTGTATTCATCAAGTACAAACTAAGAAAAGAGAAAATAATCAAGGCACTTTTATCTTTCGAATACGTTCTGATCATAGAGTTTCTTTTTCTGTATTATATTGAGTTTTTGAACCTACGTTTTCTCTTAGCATTAGAAATATTTTAATCAATGTAAACCGGTTAACCTGCATACCTAGGACAAATAAGAGGTTTTGTAAAGCAACATTCCAATTAGGTTGTTTGAAAAATATTTTATCGTTTAAATAGTCTTGAATAATATGATTTATAATACCTGTTGGAGAGGGAATTTTTAAATTAAAAAATACATACTTACCAGTTGATTTTCATGCTAGATGAGCTATCTATATTAATCGGATTTTAGTTGAAAATGGATGATGAAACTAGAAGAAAATTTATGCATAGCCTCCTGACGCTCCCCCTTTCCAAGTCCTCAAGATAAAATATATTTTTTATGGCCCGGCATGGCCAGGTGGTTAAGGCACTCTACTTAGAATCTGAGGGTCGCGGGTTAGATTCCCTGTCTCACCAAACATGCTCGCCCTTTCAGTCGTCGGGGCATTATAATGTGACGGTCTAACTAAACTAAACTAACGTGGCAGGGGTTCAGTTTAGAGAGAGAGAAATCAGAAGAGTTCTCTCCCCAAATGGGGTGTTCAGGAGTTTTGTAGTTCCTCTTCGTCCCCTTTCGTGAGAAATTTTTGAAATGCCCGTGGAATTTTTATTTTATTTTTAATATTTCGAAACTGAAGTGAGGTATTTGTGAGTGAGAGGAAGGACGGGAAACCTGGACGAGAGCAGCGAAAGTGAGGTGAGCCAGACCTTGGCTCTAGGACGGAGTACGCTGGCGAATTGATCTTTAAAATTTACAGTGATTATTCTAGGTGACGCGGTAAACGGCCCTTTGCAGATACGGCTGGGGCCTGCCGTATTATTAATGTGACGGTCAATCCCACTATTCGTTGATAAAAGAGTGGCTCAAAAGTTGGCGGTGGGTAGTGATGATTAGTTGCCTTACCTCTAGTCTTACACTGCTAAATTAGGGAGGGCTAGCGCAGATTACTCTCGTGAAGATTTGCGCGAAGTTAAAAAATAAACAAACATATTTATTATGAATAAAGAGGTCTAATTGTGCACACCACTAAAAACCGGGTTTCGATACCCTTGGTGGGCAGAGCACAGATAGCCCAATGCTTAGCTTTGTGACTGGTTACAAGCAAACACTAAAACACAATCTGTGAATTGCGGATTCAAATTACGTAATCTTGCCTTTTCAGCTTTAAACGTGTTTCAATGTGACGGTCAGTTCTTCACAATAAATGATAAGAAGCAGCATGAGAGTTGCGACGGGTGGTGTTTACTAGCTGTTTTTCTTCCCGTCTATCCTTTCAAAATAAGGACGTCTAACGCAGATAGCTCTCTAGTAGTTTTGCACGAAGTGCAACAAATAAATAAAACTCTCCACTTGTTCAGTTTTTCTCAAAATAATAAAAAGAACCATCTACATTTTTATCTATAACATACTGGCTCAAAATGTTGAGATTCTTTCAACTATTTTTGTTGTTGTTGTGAAATATGAACAGGGTAGCGTGTGAAGAGGCCAATATAAATCCCACAACAACACAATCATCTGGGCAATATGCATCATTTTTTTTAATATAAAATGAAATTATTTAGTGGCAAAATTTATGAGTTAGTGAAATATATGCCTTGAAAATTGCATTGCACCATTGTCATTTTCATACAAAAGTTCAGAACATGAATTTATAGTTAAAAGCAGTTTAGTATTTTATTAAAATTCACATTTTTTGCATCATCAGAAAACTCAAAACTTTTTTATAGAAGCCCCCCAGTGGCTCAGCGGTATGTCTGCGAACTTACACGCTAAAATCCGGGTTTCGATACCCGTGATGGGCAGAGCACAAATAGCCCATTGTGTAGCTTTGTGCTTAATTCAAAACAACAACAATTTTTATAGAAAAACCATTTCTAATAAACGGTAATATCAACTTATCTAAAACCTGTTAATTTATTATTATATGTAACAATGACAGACAAAGATTTAACAATAGAAATTTTTATTGTTAAATTCACGGTTAAACATCAATTGAAACGTATTTATCAGCCTGTATTGAGACGAAAGATATATAAGATTCGAATGCCAGTACTCAAAACTTATAATGTGTTGTATGAATATAAATGACCAAAATGTTCTTTATGTTAAATTGGAAACATCTAGACTGTTCATAGTTCGCATATAAAAATATGTAAATTTAAAATCGACAGTTATTTTCAAGTATCAACACAAATAATCTTAGTGGATTAAATGAACCTATAAGTAGAGAACAATATGAAAATTTCATGATTGAATGAGAAACTAAGTGTATTTCGTTTATTATTAAATTCGTAAGTGTTAGCCATGCTGTGACTAGAAAAAAATTATGCATATCTTACTGACGCCCCAGCTTTGGAGACAAAAACTCTTAAACGTTTGAATAGCTGCGAGAGAAATCTAGCAAATTATAGGTGTCAACGCGCATGGAACATATCATTCAGGTTACTTTTTAATTTATAGAATTTAGTAATGTTTGTACACTTTATATAACAACCAAATAATTTCGAATTTATTTAATATATAGAAAGCATAATTTTAAGAAAGTGCCATTTGGTATATATATTTAAATGAAGTATGTCTGCCCTGCAAGTCAAGTATTAACATAAGCATACTGAACGCTAAGATTTTGACAAATGTGCTTGGAAATTCCAGAATGTACCTCGTTAGGATTTAACGGAAGAGTTTCTTTTGGTTAATCGGTGGTCGTAAGGATTTCACGGGATTTAAAGAAATATCAAACCCATAAAAATGCTATTACAAAATTGTTCAATACATAAGGATAAATGGTGAATTCCATGTCATTAAAGAAACTTTGGAAACACTGAACAAACATTAAGCTAATTTCTCATTACTAAACAAACCATTAGTTTTAAATACATTTGGTTTACCAAAGAGTATTTTTGACATTTTGATCCCCATATACATCAGAGCCATTATAAAAATTAATGCTACTATGTACAAACAAGATACACATTTTCCTTTGTTATAGCGATTACGACCCTGGCAGATAGACAGTGGACAGCTTCGAAAGCAAAGATAATCATACATTTTAGCTTAAAACGTTCGTATATTATGGATAAAGTAAAACTGTACCTACAGGTTTCTTGCCACTCTGTCAGTCATATAACGTTCGTATATCATGAAGAAAAGGAAACTCTACCTATTCATTCTTTTAGCAATTCTGTTAGTTTTATAAACGCTTTTATAAGATGAAGGAAAGAAAGTTGTGCCTATTGAATTTTTAGTCACTCTCTTAGTTTTATAAACGTTTTCACATCATGATGAAAAGAAAAATGTACCTATTGTTATTTTAAACCTATCAGTTATATAAACGTTGGTATATGAAGAAGAAAAAAACACTGAATCCATTGCACTTTTCAGCAACTGTGCCTTTTGTTTATTTTAGCAATTCTGTTAGTTTTATAAACGTTGGTATATGATGAAGGAAATAAAGCTGAAACCTAATGGAATTTAGTCACTGTGTTAGTGTCATAAACGTTTGTTTATAATGAAGAAAAGAAAGCTGTGGCTATTGGATTTTTAGCCACTCTGTTAGTTATACAATTGTTTATATATTATGGAGAAAAGAAAGCTGTACTTGCTGTTTATTCTAGCAGATCGTGTCGTGTAGTTTTATAAACATTTGCATATACTGAGTAAATGAAATCTGTACCTATTGTTTTTAGCAACTCTGTTAGTTTTATAAATGTTTGTATATTATGAAGAAAAGAAAGGTATACCTATTGGCTTCTTAGCAACTCTGTTAGTTTTATAAGTGTTTGTATATCATGAAGAAAAAATAGATCTACCTATTATTTTTTTGCAACTTTATTAGTTTTATAAACGTTGGTATATGATGAAGGAAATATAGCTGTACCTCTTGGTTTTTAGCCACTCTCTTAGCTTTATAAACGTTTTTATATTATGAAGAAAAGAAAGTGTGCTGTTCCTATTGGTTTCTTAGTCAGTCTTTTAGTTTTATAAACGTTTGTATATCATGAAAGGAAGAAAGTTGTACCTATTGTTTTTTTCTAGCCATTCTTTTAATTTTTTGTTGTTGTTTTGTATATTGGACGGATATCGTGGTAAAATACAATCACACTTGTATACACATGTTTGTTTACATCATAAAAATAGTTAATTCGTTTTAAAGATGATTGGTTAGGAGAGAAATTTGCCTTCAAGAAGATGAAAGGGCACCAAAAGGTTTTAGAAATAAATTGCTTAGAAATTATTATCTGCAGCCCAGCATGGCCAAGTGACTTCGTAATCTGAGGTCCGCGGGTTCGAATAGCCGTCGCACCAAACATTCTCGCTCTTTAGCTTTGTGGTCGTTATAATGTTTCAGTCACTCCCAATATTCGTTGGCAAAAGAGTAGCGTAAGAGTTGGCGGTTGGTGATGATGAATAGCTGCTTTCTCTTACACTGCGAAGTTAGGAATGGCTAGCGCAGATAGCTCTGGTGTAGCTTAGCGCGAAGTTTAAATCAAACCTATCGAAAATTATCACTTCAAGTAGATCAGTAGTTGAAGGTATTTAATGCTACTTACATCTAAATATTGCATTGCTATGTCAACGAACGGAACAATATTTGACCTAAAAGTTTGAGAAATAGTTATTGTTACTAAGCAAATTGATTGGTTAGAAAAATGTATGTAGCTTAATGCAGTTGCTAGTGTGCTGCACACGAAATTATTCTACGATTTTCTCATTGTTAGGACTTAAACTGAATTTTAGTGTTATAAAGTCAAGATTAACGCTTATACATCAGAAGGTGTAGAGGGTCAACAAGACAACCCTCAGCCTAAGAGTGTGAAAACGATAAGTCTAATATTGGTTTATCATTTTATAGATGATATAGGGTATTATCAGAGTGTAAAGGTGCTTATTCGAATCTTTCCAAAAATCTAAAACCTGAAAAAAACTCAAAAACACTTATACAGAGAATCACTTGAATTTTTGCTTTTTATGACTGACAGTTTTTATCACGGAGGAAAGAATGTGTCTTTCTCCATTATTTTGCTGTTATAAAGTAGACTATATTGGTCATCAAAAGCATTTTACTTGTGCAATGGACTATTTAACTAAAACGACAGAATGATCATTCCTTGTGTAAAATTTAGAAATTGACTTAGAATATGGCACTTTAATCAATTTCCTGATCTCACTGGCAATGCAACAAAATAAACATGTCATTCGATTTTCAGATAGACAACACATTATAACTGTCAGTTTTCGTGGACAAATCCTGAGTTAAAGACATGACACAAAACTTTTTGCGCTTCTAGTTACTTGGATAGTCTGAATTTAGTCTATGTTAGGTAGTGTTTTAAACAGTCCAGTTATTCCAAATTACCGTGTCTTGATTCTCAGGGGCCCGGCATGGCCAAGCGTGTTAAGGCGTGCGACTCCTAATCTGATGGTCGCGGGTTTGAATCCCCGTCGCGACAAACATGCTCGCCCTTTCAGCCGTGAGAACGTTATAGTGTTACGGTCAATCCTACTATTCGCTGGTAAAAGAGTAGCCCAAGAGTTGGCGATGGGTGGTGATGACTAGCTGCCTTCCCTCTAATCTTACACTGATAAATTAGGGACGGCTAGCACAGATAGCCCTCGAGTAGCTTTGTGTGAAATTCAAAAAAACAAACAATTGATTCTCAGTTTTGTCGACAGCAGCTTTCTAGAAAGAATGGTCAAGGTTCGAAAATATCTCCTCCACTCACTGATTGATTGAAATTAAAAACAAAGATATACATTGGGGTATCTGTGCTTTGCCTAACATGGATATCAAACACGGTTTCTAGATGTGCGAGTTTGTAGACATACAACTGTGGCACTTTGGGGCTATATCTATCTCATTCATTCTACCTTACTAAAAATGCAAAAACACATGCTTAGTGAACTAATGAAAATATGTCGTTCTAAATAAACTTTAAATTATCCATGTCAGTTTTATCCATAACAAATTTCCCTGTGCTTTGTGCAGAGTTTGCAATGTGAATGCGACAAAGATTTAAAAGTTTCAATGAGTAAAACTTCGTTGTGTTTTAGAAACACGTAGAGTTAGTATTATAAATGATTCAGGCTGTATTACAATAAACGGTAGTGGAAGATGCTATTAAAATAAAGTTTGTAGTGTTTGGTTGAGACAGCAAAGTTTCAGATGATGCACAGACTTCTGAAGACTCAATATCAGATTGGAGCATCAATTCCAAACCTAACTGTGGTGTTTCTGGATACAAATCATGAGACAGATAGCTGCTATATGGTTGAAAATATAAAAAAAATCCGAATATTTCGTTAAGGAAAATGAAGTGTAAAGCGTAAGTAACTGCTGAAACAATTAAACTGGAAGTATAATGAAAAACACCTTAATTTTAATAGTTAAGAGTACTGACAAAAAGATGAAAAACCACCATACAAAATCAAGGTGAAAGTGTAAATTATTAATTCAAATGAAATTATTGAAGCTGAGATAGATAAAGTTATTCTTTGAATTTGTTTGAAAGAAGTGTTAGTACGTATATAACTGTTAGACGGTCAAAACACATTAAATGAAACACATCTTCACTGATGTGGAAACAGCATAAAAATAAACATAAAAATGAAAACCATCAAAAAGGCAATTAGTGAGTCTACAGTTGTTAAGTTACGTGAGTGTAAGAATAAACTTTCCACTCTGATAAAAACAAGAGGGGGTGAGGGGCGAGGCTAAGGAGGGGATATAAAATACAGTTTTGGGGATAAGAGAGTATGTCTAAGGGTGACGGGTTCTTTTCTAATATGTAACAAATTGACGAAGTGAGGAACTAAGTATTTAGAAACTTAGCATGTATAACTAATATATAAAAAATATGATTTAAATTATGATGTGACAACAACATAAAATTGTGCTTAAAATTGACATATGTGTGCGAAAAAAAGCTTTAATATCTACACAAATGGTGAAACGTTTAAGCTAATACAGCATTGATTTAATACTATAGTAAGTCTGAACACGTAAATTAACTAGTGTATGTTGAGTATTCAATGACATTACCGACCGTTCCCTCCAGTAGTACAACGGTATGTATGTGGATTCGAGCCGTTAGAAACTGAGTTTCGATAGCTGTGGTGGGCAGAGCACAGCTAGCCAATTGAGTATCTTGTTTTTAATTTCAAATAATCAGTCAACCAATACTAATACAGTGGTAACGTATTACTGATAATTTTTGATTAACTGAAACCTTTGGGGAGTTCACTAAGTATGTGTTTTTGTATTTTCAGTAAGATAGAATGAATGAAGAAGATATAGCTTCCGAGTGGCACAGTTGTACGTCTACAAACTCGTATAGCTAGAAACCGGATTTTGATACCCAAGATAGGCAAAGCACAGATATCCCATTACACGATAAACCATCAGTGCTCTGCCGACCAGAGGTATCAAAGCTCGGTTTCTAGCGGCTCGAATCTGCATACACACCGCTGTGCCACTGGAGGTGGCGATTAGGATTACAGGATTGCAAATCTGTAGACGTACTGCTGTGCCACTAGAATGAGACTTTACTGAAAGTAAGTTTGAATTTACATGGTTAGTTTTACTTCTAGATCTAGAAAGTACAAGTTTCATAAAAATATGATGTAGGTCAGTGGCTCTCAAACGTTTCAGGTTACCACTTTTTGGTTATAATTTTAAACTTTCACATCCATGTCTAATTTAGATCAAGACAACAACCCAAAAACAAAAATGCATATTTTTAACAGTTACTAATTAATGCGAAGGATGCGATTATTTTTAAAGGCAAGATTTAATAATATGTTGTACTATTTATGTAGATTTTCAAGGAAGAAAATAAAGCGAGTCTAAGCAGGTGAAGAGGGGTTCTGTAAGTGAGGAGAATAATAGATATATGTAAGTGGTAAGATAGTAGATATATGTACATGGTAAGCTCAGATACAACTTATTACAAATTTTGTGATATTTAAAAAAAATATTCACTGTGTCGTGTAATATCTAATATAGATAGTTTCAGGCATATAAAGGGCGTATTGAACAAATGCATCACCCAATCAAGTTTCAAGATAATTCGCCGAGAAATGAAAGAGCAGCAATCGATTGAAAAGTGTTTGGAAGAAGAAATAAGTAATAATAATAAATAAGAGTTAGATCAAGTAGATCAGAACAAGACCAAAAGATATAGTTCATGGCCTGGACGTGACTTGCATAATAAGTCAATAGAATTGTAAAGGCTATGTTGAAAATACTGTAACAAAGCACTGATTAAAATATACCTGACGACCTGCCAAGGAAAGATCAAAGGAATCCACGAACTTCCTTCTATCTACCTTAAGACAGGGGAGGAGAAATCTGTACACTATACGAAAATACTTTCCTAAAACACAGGCAAAGATATCGAAGTAAATCTATACAGAGATTATATTATGTACACCGAAATGAAGACCGACATCACTGAGCTTAAAATTCTTTCTAAACAGGCTATTCAAAAACATGTATTTCATGTAAAATGTGTTCAACTGAAGCATTTGAAATCAACAGAAAGAATCCTATCTCGGGTATTTCTGGGTTGCTGCTGGACAGACGCTACCGTTGATAAAGTCTAAAGATGGGACTTGAAACAGTTATGTTATGTTATTAACTGTAGAAGAGACAGATTATTATTTGTAGGTAAAACAAAATATCTGTATTATTTTTGGTTACAAGAGATTTTGCACATAATAAAATTAACAAGACAAACCATAGGTCAAACTAGTTTCATATGTTTGCATTCATTATACCATGCCCCCAGTGGCTCAGCGGTATGTCTGCGGAGTTACACGCTAAAATCCGGGTTTCGATACCCGTGGTGGGCAGAGCACAGATAGCCCATTGTGCAGCTTTGTGCTTAATTCTAAACTAAATCATTATACCAATCGGACAGGAATGTTTGTATTCGAATCATGAGGTATATTTGCACTAGCCACCTAAAGGTCCGGCATGGCCAGGTGGGTTAAGGCGTTCGACTCGTAATCTGAGGGTAGCGGGTTTGAATCCCGGTCGCACCAAACATGCTTGCCCTTTTAGCCGTGAGAACGTTATAATGTGACGGTCAATCCCACTATTCTTTAGTAAAAGAGTAACCCAAGAGTTGGCGGTGGGTGGTGATGACTAGCTGCCTTCCCTCTAGTCTTACGCTACTAAATTAGGGACGGCTAGCACAGATAACCCTCGAGTTGCTTTGTGCAAATGCCCCCCAGTGGCTCAGCGGTAGGTCTGCGGACTTGCACGCTAAAATCCGGGTTTCGATACCCGTGGTGGGCAGAGCACAGATAGTCCATTGTGTAGCTTTGTGCTTAATTCAAAACAACAGCAACAACTTTGTGCGAAATTCAAAAAACAAACAAACACAAGTCACCTATATTTTTGAGCTGATAGACAAGATGGAAAAATAACTAGTCAATAACACACATCGCCAACTCTTGTCAGACAGAATAGTTGGACTTGGCCATCAATCTTGTAAGACACCCACGGTCCCAAATGCATAGCGCGAATTTTAAAGTTGGTAACGTGACAAAAAGTGGAACCACCATCCATCCAAATAACTGTTCGGCATCCAAGAAGAAAGAGAAGAAGAAAAAGTATATAACTGTTTACCTGTGCAAACTAAATTATAAGTTAAAGTGTGAAAAGTGTTAAGTATAACTGAAACTTATTGTTATTTCTCAGTTTCATATCCAAAAGCGAAGAAACACTAAACCACTTTATAAAACGTATACAAGAATGATATCCAATCTAAAAACTACAAAAAATGAAATAACTATCAAGGTTTGGATCGCTTGAAATATTTTCTTATACATGCATTTACATATGAATAACTCTTAAAATACACATATCCAATTACGTGCCGTAAAAAGTACTCAGATTGTCTTTAAAATATTACGTTTTGATTATATCTGAGAAGGAAGTTAATTTATTTGTTATTTATAAATGTATATTAAAAGTGAGCAGCTATTGTTTTAATACCGGGTATTCTTCAGCTACAAACAACTTATATATGATTATATAATGGATAAATGTAATTTGGACTAAATTAGATTTTTATTTTATCTGGTTCACAGAATTGGTATATGATGAACGAAAATATTGACCACAATACACATACCTTTTTGGTGAAAGTACTATAGTTTATTATAAAAAACAGCAACTGAAACATTTTCCAAAATGTCGTAAAGTCGGTCCTTAGGTATGAAACTTCAAGATATATGTTTTGCTATAGTTGACAGTTATTATTTTTGTATACGATCGCCAGAGGTCGCTACCATAAGTTTTTATATAGTGACCCGGTATTCCCAGTTAAGAAGAGAGAACGTGCATGCCACGAACGTAAAGTCAGCAATAAAGATTTACCAAACAGGTAATACAGGTTTGAATAAATGAGCATCTATATTATTTGTTCAAGAGTTTGAACTCTAACGTTAGTGACTGTTTGTCAATTTTTACTTTTTTATTTGAAAACTTTGTTAAGAGAAAGGACTTGAGGTCTCTCTTTTTATCCACAGTCATACCTTTTCAACAGTAAATAAAAAATATATCTTTTTCCACACGTGTTCCACTCAAACTTTTCCATTTTAATTTTACTCAATTAAATTGGATGATCTGGTTTTCATTAGAATTCGCTCAACTTTATTATTCTTGGTCTCAGATTTTGTGAATACCATCTCTCGGATGATGAAAGAGTTAAAATGAAAGAAAAAACATGTTTGAAAGATGCACTAATAATCTAAACCGATACTTCGCCTAATGTGACATTAATCACAAAACGCCAAATCATAATTTTCACTATGTTTTACAGGGGAAATGCTTCCGACTGTGATGTATTATCTGTAGGACTTTTGGGGAGTTTCCAGTCAAAATAATTCTATTTAATCTCTAATCTTAGTATCGTTAATACTGGTGCATAGTTTGAGCAACTCATTCTATATCATCTTGGAGTGAAGTTGAACTTGATTAAATATGTTTGGAAAACAACAATTTAGAAAACGTAAAACATTTTTTGAAATTTCCAAAACAGATTTCTTTGAACGCAATATCTTAAACTTGAGTACATTTTTGTTTTTCGACGCTGTGGCTCAGAAGTATGAGAGGCAAAAGGGCATTAAACTTTGTGCAGCGATAAGCGATGTGTAAGTGAAATATGTTGGTACTTTCAATTGATAAATGTAAAATGTCGGAATATTCAAAACTTTTCAAAGCTGCCTCTTAAAAATGTTCTATCTGATTTGTATCGCTTATGAACACACTGGCAAGTAAAATGCAACTCTCTACAATGTTAGCCATGAAATAACGCAGTAAACAGTTACGTCAAATTGGATATATAACCTTCGATGCTAGTCATAAACTAATGTTAAATTGGATATATAAATTTTCAGTGGGAAGCCAATAAACTAAAAGTGAAAGCAAACTATTTAAATTTATTTAAAAGGTTTTCGACTATATGTATACTTAATAATCGGTGGAACCGGGAGGAAGCCATGAAGTAGTTCAAATACACACATATATATATATATATGTGTGTGTGTGTGTGTGTGTGTGTGTGGGTGTAGGTTTACACTAAAAGCTGGAATGATGGATTTAACTGGGAACCTTATAGATGGACTTAGAATTTGTTAAGTGATGCTACATATTAAAAGCATTACTAAATTCATTTCTGTATGCATATAAATTATAATTTACTTTCTGTGGTGTGTATTTATGAAAGACATTATCATAGCTGCTGTTTTTAATACTGCTTCCGGCGGAAGCTCGTATTTATACGCAATGTTGTCGATTGCAGAAGACCACAAAGCTACGTTGTTGTGTACGTCAGTCTCACATGTCAGCAAGAGGGGAGGGTAAGCGGGACTCCCATTAAAAACATGAAGCGCATCATCTTTCCCCCATTTATTTCAAATATCAGACATATAAATTGCCAATATTTATATAGACGTGTAGACATAAACATCTCATATTTATATGGACGTGTAGACATAAACATCTCAGGCTATCTTTTTTCAAATTCACAAACAGTTTGAGAACTGTATATTCCAATAATTGAAAAATAAAAGAAAAGTTAATTCGTAACTACTTTCAATGCGCCGATTTGATTTTTTCTACCAGCATATATATAGAAATAAAATGCGTTTTGAAGTTATACAATTTAAATTTCTTCCGTTTATTTGCGCATTATGCTAGTGATATAAAACTATGGAACGAGCTATTTGGTCTTTGCCCACCACAGGTTTTAAAAACTCCATTTTTATCGTTTGCTTTCCTTGTTTACTAAAAATTAAGCACAAAGCTAAGCAATATATTATATGTTCCCTGCCCATTGAGTATAGAAATTTGATTTCTAGTGTTGAATATGTTGCCAAACAAATCTTTCTGAATTCTTTAGAAAGGTTAACGGTTATGTAGATGATGGTTAGGGTGTAGATTTAGTATATTTATATATTTTAGAAAGCATTTGACGAGGTGCCGTATAAAAGGCTTGTAAATATTATCTCTCTAGGTGTGAGGGATAAAGTAACTAATTGGATAAAAGAGTGGCTGCATGGAAGAAAGCAGAGGATTGTTGTAAATGAAGTTCGGTCAAACTAAATTAAAGTCACAAGTGGAGTACCTCAGGGCTCAGTTTTAGGACCTTTGCTCTTTTTAATTTACAATAATGACATAGGAGAAGGAATGGTCAATAAATTATTTAAACTTGGGTGTTGTTAGTTATGAAGAGGATGCTGCTAATTTATAAAAGGATTTAGATCATTTAGTGATTTGGGAAAATAAAGTGCAGATGGGTTTTAATTATAATAAGTGTAAGATAATGGATGTGGGTTATTATAGTTTCAATTATTCGTATAAGTTGGATGTAAATAACCTTAACAATGTTATGAACAAATGGGTTCTTGGTGTAGTAGTTGATTAGTTGCTAAAGCCATCCAAGCAGTGTGCTGTTGATAATGGTAGGGCAAATAGAATATTAGGTTGTATCTTTAGAAATATTGAATACAAGAATGAAGAGGTTATAAATTCATCGTACAGGTCGCTGGTTAGGCTTCATTTGGAATATTGTATTCACTTCTGGACTTCTTACCTTAAGAAATATATTGAATTGTTGGAAAAAGTCCAAAAAAAGAGTTACCATAAAGGCGCCTGAGAGGGAGAGGTTGTCATATGAAAAGAAGCTTAAATGTCTCAAATTGTTTTCTTTTTAAGAAAGGAAATTTAGAAATATCTGACTGAGGTGTTTAATATAGTAAAAATAACAGATAAGGCTGACGCATAATCTTTTTTTCATGCTAAACAGTGAAATTAGCATGACTAAGAGATACAAATATAACTTTTGGCAGTATTTCCATTTCAGTTTACTACAAAAGAACAAGACAGAAAATTGATCTAGAAATTACTTTTGTTACAATTTACAACAAAATAATAAAACATTAAACTTATGTTGCTTACACAAACGATTTAATTTCAGTGTATCGTGGCTAAGGCGCTCAGCACGTCATCTGAGGGTTGAGGATTCGAATCCCAAACACACCGAACATGCCTGCTCTCTCAGCCGTGGGGGCGTTATAACGTTACGATCAATTCCACTTTTCGTTGATAAAAGAGTAACCTAAGAGTAGGCGGTGGGTGGTGATGACTTACACTGCTAAATTATGGATAGCTACCGCAGATAGCCCTCGTCTAACTTGGCGCAAAATTCAAAAAGGAAACAATTCGTGTATCGTCAAATAACCAAACGCCAAATTGACGTTTCTTTATCAGAAAATTCATTATTTATTTACAAAAAGACAACAAAGAATACCTTCATTTTTCCTACAAACTGTTTTCTCTTAAGTATTTTTTAAAAAAAGATAACAAAATAGATCGTTGATCTTGTTTTACTGCACGTTTTCCTTTTAGTTAAGCAACCTTTTCCTTTTAGTTTAGAACAACAGAATAAATAGCACGTTTGTACTTCTTTAGCAATTTTTTTTCCTGTTGAATGTACAACAAACAACTCTTTGATCTGTCTTGTTAGCAACAGGTTTGTATGTATAAGAAATAAGCAACCTTTTACGTTTTGATTGAAAAAAACAGAAAATAATAGCTCGTGGAATGTTCTTAGACCTACCACTTGAGCGATCGATGGTTCAAGTTTCTTCCAATAGAGATAGCTGATATTTGTTTTGGAAAATTATTGTAAGGCACTCATATTAAAGTACAGATCTGTTAATTAACAGAATACGTATGAGTGCGGTAGTTATTGTTTAATTCAGAAGCAGGTTTTTCATAGTAATAATAATAATAACGTTCTATTAAATTAAGGTGAGCAGATTTCATCGTGTGTTTTTCTGGTGGAGTATAGAGTCGTTTAAATCTATACCACTGCATCTAAAAGAGTTTCGTTTGCCTGTAAAATTTCACACAAATCTACTTGAAGGATGTATGCACTAACTGTTCTAATTTTGAAATGATAGAGTAGAGAGAAAGCAGTCAATCAACACCACCGCTGATCCTTTTAGACCGTCACTCTTATAACACTTTCATAACCACAGATTTTGAGATTCAATTCGTTTCATCGGTAAAGGGACGTGGACCACAAACTTTCAGATTCAGTATAACGAAACCAGACAGGACAGAGGAAGAAATTATCATCAATTCTTATAAATTAAAATACAAAATAATTTGTACTTATGCAAATTACTAATTTGCCCTATGTTTGTGCTAATAGTATCGAAAAAGTTAAGAAACACGATTTTATCACTACTACCAATTATTGCCTTATTTAACACTATTTTTTATTATAGTTTTGTAATACGTTAAAGTGACTCTCAAATCCGTCTGATGTCAATGAGGTATATTTAGCTTGACATTTAAGACCGCTGATTTTATTTTATTCTGTCAATACTTTTCTCACTTTGCATACTCAGACTATGTGAATTCAAGAAGGTAAATTTTAAGTCTCCTAAAATAGGATATACTGAATTTACACTTTATCTCTCTTCCTTACATGGAATATAATATCCCAGGTGTTGGTTTGTTTTGTTTTGAATTTCGCGGAAAGCTACACGAGGACTGTCTGCGCTAGTCGTCCCTAATTTAGTAGTGTAAGACTGAAGGGAAAGCAACTAGTTATCACCACCTACCGCCAACTCTTTGGCTACTCCTTTACCAATGAATAGTGGGACTGACCGACACATAATAACGCCTTTTCAGCCGTGGGGGTCAAGACCCCCAGGTTTTGACAAAATACATCTGATCATCTTATCTTAGATATTTGTTGCCAAATGTAAAAAAATAACTTATAAATTGTTAATTCAATTAGTTATTGTAAGAGAAGAAAGTGTTCTCTGTTATTAGATGACAAACAGCGTAATTGGTAACCTATAAGAACCTTAGATGATTACGCTATAAACTATTAAATGATTTTAAAATGAAAATATACTATAAAAAATGTAAAATGTCACAAACTCTTATGATTTCTTTGCCCAGTTACTAAATTACTATAGCTATAACCAAACATTTTACATCACTTTATTGTAGTGGTTCTTAATCTTGTTGGAGGTACTGAACTCTGTAAGTTTCTTACTTGCATTCACTGAACCCTTCGTAATTGGAAAAATAAAATATATTTTTTCAAATTCAAAACATAAGTTGATATTTTATTAGTGCACAAAATGAACCATGCATCAGTTGTACACAATATCACTGTGTTCAAAGAACAAAACCAATAAAACATATATTTCACACAAAAACAAAATTCAATGAATATTTACTGCAAATCAATGTGACTTTTGTTGTTTCCTTTCAGAGACAAATTCAGAAATTCGCGGCTTCACCTTGGCAAGTGCTACTCTCATATCATTTTCGCAACAAAGTCTGTTCTTTTTCTTCGTTTTTGTGTCTACCATCCTCAAAAAGTATTGCTCGCAAAGATACGTTTTAACAAATGGCATAAGTATCTCATAGTATGAAGGGATTGAAAGATTAGAAAAAAATCACAAAGGACTCACGATTACTACAGTCACAAGTCGACTGCTAAGCGCACAAAGTTCCCTGCAGCACATATATTAAGGCCAAGTGATGTGACGTGATCAGCCGCAGCCAATGATGGCCAAGTAAAGAATGACGTCACGAATCATACAAATTGGATGAACGGAACGGACACACACAGTGTGTGTGTCTTCACCTCCGCCGAACCCCTGGGGTTCGATGGAACCCAGGTAAAGAACCATTGCTTTATAGTTTTATAAATACCTATAATTAACAAATAGAGTACGGAAACATAATTCATATAACATATTTAACATAATTTAATCACAGAAACAAGAAAACATTGCACAAGTTTACCAGAAGTCATAATAGTAGTTTTAGAATTTACAGTGCAATACATCTTGTTTCAACATTTCATTACATCTCTCATGGATGGACTCAAAAACGAACTAAATAGGTAAATCCCTTAGATTCCGTCGTGAAGCGTTTAAATGTAATGATGTTTGGGTAGATGGATTATCCTTTTCTAACGATATTCTTTACTTTTCGGATAAATACGCTGCCTCAGGTTTAGTTGAAGTTCAGCTTCAGCGCTTGTTGCTGCCCTTTGTAAGTTTTCTTGCCTTTAGGGAGATAACTGAAGTATTCCTGGTAATAAACGCTGTATAGTTTTGACTCTGTATAGCCTAACGTTTTCGACAGATGACTACGTTTTTTTCTTAAAGAACTATGAAATAAATTTCGAGCTAAAACTTAAACTTTTGGGCATAGCACTGTCGAATACTCAGCAATTACCCTGATGTTACACGTGTTCGCCTGAGGTGACAAAGCAATGCAATACATTTACATTTCGATGTTTTATGTTTTATTGTAGTAACTGTTTTAATGAAATGTTTATTAAAATTGCTAAAGGAATTACATTCCGTCATGCATGTGATATATTAATATTCTTGAAAAGTTTTCATTGCCAACTGAACAATAATTTGGTTTGAATTTCACACAAGGCTACACGAGGGCAATCTGCACTGGTTGTTTTTAATTTAGCAGTGAAAGACCGGGAAAAAGGTATCATCACCTTAACGAATATTGGAATTAATCGTTACATTATAACGTAGCCACGTTATGTATGGTAGGAGGGGGTTTAGAATTCACGACCCTCAGAGAGTGAATCAAACCCCCTAATTAACTGGCCATGTCAAGCCTAAAGGGATAGAGAAAAGTTAAAAACAATAACAGCAACAAAAACAAATCACCTTCTAAGAGAGATAGACAATTATGATATAGGTTAGAACTTAAATAAATGTGACAATCTGATCTACAGATAAATTGTATCCAAACATCAAGTAAGTACAACATCACGTACATAGGAAGCTACTAGTTTTTATGAAAACAAGCAAGAAACAATAACAATACAGAAAACAGAACATTATGGTTGGGATTTCTAGAGGTTAAACAGCTGTTACAACTTTGGGGGGGGGTATTTGGTAAGACAAGGAATTTCTCTGTTTAGTCATACTCCAGTAGCATACCAATACAAAAGTCCTGACTGTCAACAATAGTATGTTGTCTCTACTAAAAATACCATAGTTGTCAGAAGAATGGAGCGTTTCGTCTTTACTTAGATCAATACATCTGGGAAGAAACATGAAGTTGCACTCAAGTGCTCTGAAAAATGAATTAAGAAAATAAAGATGTGTCGCTTTCCAAATGTACGGGGTCTCACATTTGACATGTTACAAAATACTCTATACTTATAGTTTTAAGAGTACATTGCTCCTTAAAAAAATAATGTGTTTTACATTTCATTCAGCTCTAGATATATAAACATCAAGCTGCAAACATTATGATAAATACAAAAGCTCCATATTTTAAAAGTGCAGCTAATGAGGTATTACATTATAAGAGATTCATAAGAAATTACGTGATTTTAATTTTCCACAATCCAGTATAGACATTGAAAAGAAAAAAAATCTACGAAAATAGTTGTAACGGTCTAATATTACTAATTTGTGAAACACCCCGAGATAGTAACAATAAAAGTAATCTAGGGATAGAGCAATATTTTCTCGTATCTCTTCAAGTTATATAAAATAAGAAGAATGTTTTTTATCTATTATTTAGCGTGTCAGCTGGTCTTTTATAGATTAATTATTCGCCAGTCCTATTAAGCATTGAACAAAATTTCGTATTCTATTATGAGCTGTGACAATAACAATATTTTATTATCTTTCTTCCTTGAAACACTTAAAGCGTGAGAGCAATTCCGATGAAAATAGATTTTCATTTTAAACTAAATAGCCTCAAATCCTGCATATTAGAGTCAGCTCAATGGTCTTATGGAATAATGTATTCTGTAAGACCCAATCTAAATGTGTAATCTGTGTTGGTCGTTTAGTGCTTTGCTTCGTCGCTGATATGTCGATACTATGACTAAGACATAATTTCATCATTTTTCCGATAGCTTAAATTTTTAGCTTGCATGACTGCTGAATTTACTCATACGTATTTTTCTTTTCTCACACGGGGGGTCAGGAACATAAAGAAAAGAAAACGTGATAATTTGAAAGGTCCTTTGAAACTCAGAAACGCACACAAATAAAAATAGAGTAGCTTGAAGATAAAGTGTTGAAAAAGAGAATTACGTTTTGAAATAAAAGTTGTTTTGTTAGAATATCTTGAAAATAACTGCAAATAAAAATATTTTTATATTTTTGAAAGTGTTTACAAGAGGGCGAGCGGGTTTAGCCCTGACGAAACGAGCTTGAGTAAGTGCGATATTACAAAATATTATTTTGCACTTAAAGTTGCAGGTGTGTCATATGAGTGACAGCCACTTCCCTAACGTGGATGACATGATGCTGACGAGTTGCTTTTCCGCTGGTCATTAGTTGAAAGTTGGGTACAGAGTCAGATAGCCTTATTAAATTTACCACTGATTAAAAAAACAACAGAAAAAACGCTTTGCAAGAGTTTAAAATAATTGTATTTGTTTTCAAATTTTGGTGTACACAAAATTAAGGAAGTGGCATGGAAATCTTTCTGTGTTTGCTGGTTTTAAGTTTGACACCTACTATATTTACATTATAATTATTATTCGGTTGTAACATTTATCCACAAACAACAGTCAAATCCTCGTTAGGACTTATGACGTACCAACAGACACTGAGAAAAGACAAACAAGCTCTTAAGATCCTTCAGTGTTTTAAAATTATTTTAGTTAACAGATTGCCATTGTTAAAATGCAAATAAACAATTTCTTGCTCTTGATTTAGCGTTTGTTAAATGTCTAAAGTAAATTTATAGTGCTTGTTCGTTTGTTTTTTTAGCAAAGTTACATCGGGCTTATTGCTGAGTCTAACAAGGGAACTCGAACCCCTGATTTGAGCGTTGTAAATTCTTAGACTTATTGCTGCAGCAGCGGGAGACATTTATTGTGTACTAATATTATCTAAACATCAGTTTTAGAGCTGTGGTGATACTAGATAGATCATTTGATAATAAAAAAACATTTCTTATTATCAGGTTCTAATATAAAGAACAAACTATTTTTTTACAAAAGAACACCTACAAACTCCGGCCCGGCATGGTCAGGTGGTTAAGGCACTCGACTCGTAATCCAAGGATCTGAGTTCGAATCCCCGTCACACCAAACATAGCCGCCTTTTCAGTTGTAGATGCGTTATAAGTGAAGGTCAATCCCACTATTCGTTGGTAAAAGAGTAGCTTAAGAGTTGGCGGAGAGTGGTGACGACTGTCTTGTCTTACAATGGTAAATTTCCGCGAAGTTCGAAACTAAACCAAACCTATAAACTCAAAAACTACTGACATTATGGAAGAAGAGATGGATATACACAGCTGTTTGCAAGATGATGCATGTCAGATTCTCGATGAAAAGCCCCCCACTTGACTAATAACTTCTCTGCTTCATGTATATAACTCTCTCTAGTAAACACAACTATAATAATTGTCACCAGCGAGAATATGTTGGTGAAAGATGAAAAATATGTCATCTGAACAATAATATATTAAAGAGTTTTAAGTAATTGAGCATTTCTGTGGATCGTTTGGACGTATTCATTCAAGAAATACATAACTGTGAGATATAACTGATACACAAAGGAGAGTGTGGGACGAAGTTGCAAGGAGCCTAAACGTTACATTGAAGGATCTAGAAAGTAATGTTACCGATATTGGTATATGTAATATATCTTTGTTAACTTAAATATTATTTGATTAATTCTTTGTTTTTCTTTGAATTTCACTCGAAGATTACGAGTTGAGCGCCCTAATCATCTGGTCATGCTGGGTCTGCTTGATGGAATATCCTATTAACTGTGCTGCAACACTCTGAAAGAGGCCAAACCGTTAAATAAAATATTATTTCTTCTTCGTTTTGTCATATTTATTATTAAGAAACTGTAGAAATCTACTACAGTTACTTTGGTGATGATAGTCTGTGTGAACCCGTACTCGAGTAGTCAGAACTAAAGAAAAATCGAAAGTGAAAGGTTACTATTAATGACGTTCTCAGCGTGTTCGCTGTGTTGATCAGTTTACTCGACTTTATATATAGCGGCTGTTATGCGGCAGAAGGTAAGCTAGCCGGAAAAGTCAACTAAACTAACAAAAAGTCACTAATCATCCGACTGGTACGACAACAATGTCATGTTGCCTTTATTAAGTAGCGCTACACGTAATACTACATATAGGAATTTTGTTTCAATGGCTTAAACTAATTTTAGTTTGAGACATGTAAATATAATATATTCAGTTTTGATTACACGGAAAGAAAAACAGTGATTCAGGAGACTGGTATCTTTATACGATTGAAGGAGTTTCTATATGGCGGTGTTAAATTTCGTAGTTATAACACGTTTAAAGCATAACACCTAAATATTAAAATTTGTTTTAACTGCCACTAGTTAAAATTATAAAATGAAATACTGTATTTTTAATCAAGGCTAAGCTAATATTTTTTCCTTTGTTACTGTTCCAATTCATAATAAGCCCACAGAACCGAACTGACAAGTTCTCCGTTGATTCAGCGATAAGTCTGAAGGCTTATAACACTTAAAACCTGATTTCGACACCCTCGTTGGGCACAGCACAAACGTCCTACAATAAAACACAAAAACATAACGAATTGACAAAATAAACACTTTTTTTTTCCCTTTGTGTGGCTATACAGGATGTCATTGGTAACGTTTTTATACTTCGAAAGAGAGCTATCTAATACTTTGCCACGAAATGAGGACAGATTTTCATTTGTGTTTGTTTTGAATTTCGCGCAAAGCTACACGAGGGTTATCCGCTCTAGCCGTCCCTAATTTAACAGTGTAAGACGAGTCGAATGTCCTAACCAACTGGTTATATTTTCTCAACTTGTTATACCGGACAATCTTCTAACTAACAATGACTATAAAGTATACCGAAAATAATTTTAACAAATAATTGATCTTGTAATCTGTTCGTAGGATTCGAAACAATATCATCTTTATTTTTAGGTCAACTTACCATCGTTCGTTTATAAAAGGTGACAAAGTCTTATTTAATTGGAATCGTGTACTAAAATCGGTTAGATTTATTTTTTCTATTTCGTAGTTTGAATAGAAGTATAATTTCACCTGACTTGGATATCAGTTCATTGTTACAGACGACTAACAAAGATTGTTCTTGTGTAGCATCGAAACAAGAAGTACAAAGAACACAAAACATTTACACATCTGTATGTGTGCGTGTGCGTTTGCACGCGCATGTAAAAACAAGGCATGGCATTTTGGAAGTTTAGATATGTTGAATATGCAACATACTCATACGATACGCAAGCTATTAAAATAGAATGACTTCATAACATAATGAAGAAATAGCTTAAAACTATTTGGTTTTACCATTTTATTACTTCTTTCAGTTAGTCAATTGTAAGATTTTATATTTATCTGACCAATTAGAAAATATCCTATTATTTTAAAGAACAGCTAAGAAACTCTCTTTAATCGCGACATTAAATTAGATCGAAATAAATAGCTGTACCTTGGTTTTATAATAAGATATACAAGAAAATATTAGAGATTTTTACAGTTCAAATAATTCAAAAGAAAAAGTATTTGTAACATAGCAAATCACAAACATTCTGAATTTTTAGTGGTGATGGTTGAGTTAGAATGTTTGAAAGGAATATCTTAAAATACCTTACATTACAGCTCAAGTTATCTGAGTCAAAACTCTTTGAGGTCTCCAAATATTGATTTTCTGTTAAGTCGAAGCAGATACGGTAAAAAAAATATACGAAAAGATTGGCATGGCCATGTGGTTAAGACACTCGATTCGTAATCTGCAGGTCGCAGTTTCGAATCCTCGTCACACCAAAGATACTTGACCTTTTAGCTGTGGGGAGCATTATTATGTTCGGGTCAATTCCACTATTTGTTGGTAAAAGAGTAGCCCAAGAATTGGCGGTGAGTGACGATGACTAGCTGCCTTTCCTCTATTCTTACACTGCTAAATAAGGAATGACTAGTGCAGATAGTTCACGTATAGCTTTGCGCGAAATTCAAAACATGGAAAGTATTTACGCTGATAGATAATATAATATAAAATTCATACTATAATAAAAGCAGACTGAAAAAAATAATTAACCCTCAGCAGTAAAATGGTAACTTGTTAATATTATAAGAAGCAAAAATATTCATATTTTTTAAACAGAGAAGTGTAGTTTGGTCACATGGTTTAACAAACATTTTTGTCGTTGTTGTTTACTCGTGACTAAAAGATCGAATGTTTTAGTTATTTTGTTAACGAAGTTGTTATGCTTACATGGATTCGTTGGGTCATTTTGTCTTGGATAAACTTTATATTTTCAGAAAAAAAATACGAAAACCCAACCAAGGTAGATACAATTAGAGCATAATGGATGTGTAATTATATCTTACACATAATTTTAAATCATTTTATTTAGTGCAGTAACATTTACAGCTTAACCCAGTTCTACTAGATTTTAATTGGATTAGACGTTTACGGCACAAATCTGATGACTGTTTACCTTTCTCAGAAGTGCTACTTGTATGAATAACATTGAATGCACATGTTAATTTTTAAATTCTTTTATGTTTTATTCAGTCGTCAACGACATTTTGAAGAGAGAGTTTAAGCTTTTAGTAATATAGGGGAAACTCGTACATTGAATATGCATATGTATGAACCATTCTTAAAGGATTAAATTAGATTCATAAAGCAGGAGTTACTTAAGGATTGACAATTTAATTAGTGCGCTGAAATATCTTTCCAAAGCTGTATCATGAACTATTGTTTCGAAAGAGATTACGCGAGGTTGTAACGTGTCATCTTTAGACAGTTTCACACTAGTGCACGTATCGCCGTAATAGCAAAGTAAAGCAGCTGGAATGCCAGTACTTTAAAACTCAGAACGTTTCTGGCATATCTTGCTCTCTATGAGAGTGTAAAGTCGGAAGTTTCAATATTTAGAATTTAAATGGAGATTATTGAATTGTACATATGGATTATTAATGTCAGATTCCTATTCAGATCATTAAAATGTTAAGTGGAACTGATTAAACGAGAAATGTTTGCCTATATTTTGTTTGTTAAATCCGATTAAAAAGAAAAAAAATATTCAAGATGATAAGTGTAATCTTCGTGCAACCGATTAGATCATAAATATTTCGTTCAACATATATAAACTTTGGAACCTCATGAACATAAACTGATGAGAAAAAAGTTTATGTTTAGAACAGTATAGGAATGCCTCTTCGCTGTAGGTGAGCACCAGGGGGCAGGGCATGAGGGGTGTGTGTAAAGATATCCTGTTTCTACATCTGCTACATGTGGTCCCCATATGGGCGGCTACTTTCTTTTATCCATTTAGGGTAATATTTTTAGGAAAAAATAAAACAATTACACTTATTTGAGAAAAAAAAATGCGGTATATTTAACAGTTACAAATTGCTCTATGAGAAGTAGAATTATATTTATTTTCATTATAAATTATTATTGCCCCCCAGTGGCTCAGCGGTATGTCTGCGGACTTACACGCTAAAATCCGGGTTTCGATACCTGTGGTGGGCAGAGCACAGATAGCCCATTGTGTAGCTTTGTGCTTAATTCAAAACAACAACAACATAAATTATTATTAGACATATAAATATATTCAGCACTAACACTATTATAGCTTGTTTATATACATAAATATTTTATCTTTGAACTATGAATACACCGTCACACAGTTCATTAAAAACTACACTGAAAGAGAGAACGCAGAGAAAAGTACATTACTTGAAAACATACCTGCAAATAAGAAATAGATCTCGGCAATCAGAAAACTAATAAACATTTCATTATCAGAGCATAATACAATATAGAAGAAACTTTCAATTACAAACATTTGAAATGTAATCAAAATAAAGTATTCCAGATTAGATTAGAATGCTAATATGCAAAATACCCTTTACCATCAAAATAGAGTATTCTAGGATTAGATTATAATGCTAATATGTAATATGTCCTTTACCATCAAAATAAAGTATTCCAGGATTAGATTAGAATGCTGATATGCAATATACCCTTTACCATCAAAATAAAGTATCACTTCAACTTCTGATTTAAAATACAGAATGAACCAAACTCTTCATAAATAGCAAAATACACTAAAATAAAAAGTAAGCTTTGTGACAGAGCAAACAAAACACAATAACGTAATAATTTCTACATTGTTGTACAAAATATTTACCGACAAAAAAGCAAAATTCTTTGATTTTAGGTACTAAATGAAATAAGTTTCGTACGAGAGTAAATCATATTAATATAAAGTCATGAGATAAAAACGAATTAATTGTAACTATATATAGGTTATATGTAAAAGGCTAGAATCTAATTTCGTTATTTAAAATATACTGAACCACGCTATGAAAAAAATGGAAATAAGTAATATATTTTTACAACCTAGAGTCTGTATTCAATAAATATGTGTAGCTGAGAAAACACGGTAAAGGAGAAATAAGAAAAAAAAAACATTTATCACAAATATCGTATTTTGTAACATAGGTAGTTTGGGACATCTAATGCAAATAATCCTCATAGAGAGTCGCACGAAGTTCAAACCAAACCAAAACAAAACAATTTGGCTGTCTCCAATGTTTGCAAGTTCAGAGTTTAAAATATTTCTTGTCTAAAAGATCAGAGAACCGTTAGATGAAACAAAGTTGAGAACTATATCTTAGAGGTTTATAACAACGAAACAGCACAACTTTTTATATTCATAAATGCTGAGACGCAGTTTATCCCAAGTTATGCTGGAAACGTTCAATCTCAATGCATGGTACAAACACCTAAACATATAAGTCCTTCAGGTGCTATTTTTGAAGCTTCTAAAATATTAATTGTAGTATTTAATAACTAGCTGAATATCCTAAAGTACGCCTTGATTTCACTAAAGCAGAAATGACCTTAACTTCTACAAGTTCTCTAGGGTCAGGAGGCAAATGCCTCACCATGTGACATGAAAATCGTTTGTTATTTCCATGTTGAAAGTCTGGACAAAGCTGTACTCTCGTATTGTTAAGATCCAATGTGCATGCATGATTTCTAGATATTTAATATACATTAAATGAAGTATCCAAAAATTAAAAGAATTGTTGTGGATATACTCGAATGACCTAAATTCAAATGATCATTAGATCTATGCTAGTGAGTAGCAAAACAATGAGTTGCCAAGAGTAGCAGATCCATTGGCTCTATATAATATCTGCTCTTTCCATGACTATAATCAGCCTGACACAACATCTCCCATCATAAACTAGCTCACGAATGCTCCATTGGCCATTATCTTTAACAGTTGATGCCCACTATCTCCTCTGCTGGTGAATGTCTTACATCAGTGACACCTCTGGTCTCTCTTGACAATTTTTGGGTAGCATCAGCCAGAGCAGAGATTGGCCTACTTTAGCTGACAAATACACGAGAATCTTGCAGAGATCACACTCACCAGACTGCAAATTATTATGCTGATCCTTGATCACTCATGCCTCCTGTTCATCAAGGGAAAAACTTGATTAGCAGTTATAGATACAACCGATTTTGATAGTTATGCTAAATTCTATTGCTGCATGAGAAAAAGAGTGATGGACCTTTGTAGTTTTAGCAAAATTCAAACACCCAAAACTTGAACTTTCCAAAATCCAACTGCCTTCTGAAACAGTCATCTACTTTCAATGACAAATTGTTTCTTGATTATATGCCATTCAAAGAGTCACATTTTTAATAACTTAAAAGTTCTGAAAAAACACAGTGAATTGCAATTGTTAAAAGAAAAATAGAAAAAAGACAGCCTTACTTAGCTCTGGTCATGCGCCAAATAATTCCCTTCCACATATAACGTACTTTCAGATACTATTTTCTTTTTCAGTTGCAGTATAAGCCATATATAACATGACGTTTCATGAAAAATGTTTTACAAAGTCGAACTAAGTTATTCCAATTTTGATTGAGTTGTGAAAAAGAAATAAAATGAAGATGAATGAATAACAATATTTATTGAAGTCATAAAATATAATTGAAATGACAAATGTACGAATAGAGGATGGCACATTTACTGGATCTTTTAGACTGTCTAGGCTGTTCCATCCACTGAACTAAACGTATTTAGAAAATTAAAACCTCAAAGCCAGTCCTTACCATTAATTTATTTATCAAGTCTTTCCATAAACGCACTTAAATTTACCGCCTCCACCAGAAAAATAAAACTGTCTTAGCTAGATATGACTTCTACCCTACCAAGATTTATATTTTCTTCTAGTCCTACTATTAACATTATTTAACCATGAAAATGATCGATAAAACCACACTATCGATTCTCTTAACACTCTTAAACATGCCAATGAAATCCATTCTACTTTTTCTTTTGTCAATAGAAAATAATTTCAGAGATTTTAAGCTTGATTTATTTGAACATCTTTCCATTCTAGTATCTCTCCTTTGAACTGTTACCAAAAATTCAGTGTCCTTCCCAAAGCAAGAAGGCCAGGAACGAACACAATATTTCAAAAGTGACCTTACCAGTGATCTAAGAAATGAAATTATGATTTCTTTAGAGTTGTATTAAACATTTTTTGTAAATGCAGCCAGAAATCATATTTGCTTTAGCACTAGCACTAGTACATTGGTTTTAATGGTTTTGGAGACTGGTCAACCATTTCACCAGTATCATTTTCTTTCATGACACTCTTAAGGTTATTCCCATCGAAATTATACTTATAATTCAAATCTTGTTTAAATGAGCTTCATTTACAACAACTCTCTACTTTCTTCCATCCATCCAATCTTCTATCCAAGTACACAACTTATCTTTCACACATACAGAGATAAGATTCTTCACTAGTCTTTTGTGTGTCATATTGTCAAACGCTTTTTGAAAATCCAGATACACCAACTATACACCCTTACCCTCATCTACATAAAACCTAACCTTTTCAAATATTGTCAAAGAACTTGGAAGGCAAAACGTTCCTTCAGTGAAACCATGTTGGCTATCCAATAAAATTCTAAACTTTATTAAAAGACTTTGCAGTGTATCTTTTATCAGACTTTTTAAACATTTATTTAACAGTTATATAAGAATAAGATGCCTATAATTACTGGGCCAACTTCTATCACATCCATTGAAAAGAAAAGTAGCATTAGCCAATTTGAATCCTTTGGCACCAATCCATTATTTAAGGACTTGCAAGAAATAGCAACATATGACTCGCATATTTGATACTTACCTCCTTAGAAATCTTTGAGATAAATATAATCTGGCCAAAGAGCCTTATTGTTCTTGAAACCTCCAAGTTTCGTTTTAAAGAGCTTAGAAATAATCTGATCATTTTATTAAATATTGTTTCCATCTGTCAACTGTTTAAGATGAGAAGTAATGCTTAAATCTTCATTGATAAAAACGAAAGAAATAAGAGAATTTAATAATCTGACCATTTCATAAATATCACATAATATTTCTCCATTACCACCCTTCAAGGATTTACCCAGATCATAATATTTTGTACACAAAGTGACTTTAAAGAAATCCTTAATTTAATTTCTATATTTTAGCTAACATTTTTTGTTGATAAATGTTTATGTCATAGTTTACTGTTTCACTAATTTTCTGGATCTTCTTTAGCCTTTAAAATTTTGCATCACACAAGTCAATGAAATTTGTTAACTCTCTCACCATGCCAGTCAATTATTTTTTTAAAATCTCTCATCAGCAATGAAATTTGTGAAACTTTTCCTTAGTTTGATCCTTTCTACCCTTTGTGAGCCAATCTACGTTTTACTTACAACCACTTTTTTCTATACGCAAAATGTTTACCTTAAACATTTAAATAATTCAGCTGTTCGGTTAATAATACATAATTCTTGTCGCATTTCTTTAATTTTTTCTTTTTGAAATTTTAGCAGAAAATACCATTATTCCTGATCAACTACTTCAAAACTTTTAGCACTTTAAGAAATCGCACCATTATACACATATTCTTGTTTACATACCTACGTATACATACACATATAGTTCTACAGTGTAATTCCTCAGAGGGTGTGAGCACTTTCACGTCATGTTTCACTTGACTCACCAGTGGAAAAGACTGCTGCCCGCATTTACAATCCGTTTTATACTTTACAACGATCTTTCTCATGAGAAAGCTTACGTGATACGATAGGGGAATGATCCAGAACAATAGATAGTATAATAAAAGGAAGTTAACCACTTTTTGATCAATATTTTACATTAAATTAAATGTATCTGTGTTTATGAAAATTATGAAAACTTTAAGATTTAAAGTAGATAGAAGACATTTATTATATCTGCATAATATACATAAAATGAAACTTTTCATTTAAAACTGTGTATATTTTATTATAAAATTTATTATTCACCCGCAAAATGTCATCTGAATTATAAAAATATATCCCTCTCCATCGTTCTTTATAGAAACAATTACATATATATAACTCAAAACGTTTTTCAAAATCATGTATTATTATAATGTGTGTGTGTGCTAATAGGGTTAGAATGAGAACGTAATTCTAAAATGTATCACTTGATATCAATGTTTAGATTAAGTCTCAAAACGTTACTGACCCCTTAAAGATCCTCCTATAAATGTTTTTAATCGTAAAATAAATTCGCTTGACAAGCTTTGCTTGTACTCTGTCGGTTTTATAACCATAATTAAGTTTAATATCTCTTCCTTTGACGGCTGAAGTGCCTCTTTTCTCTTCATTACAGTTTTCAAACAGCTCGTAATGTACGATCTATGTAGTATATCCCACGTTTTAGCTCAAATTAAAACACTTTGCAGTGTTTCTTACAAACCGAAACAATGGCTATTCACAGAATGTAACCAAAGTAGCATACTTAATGGCACTTCTATTTAATTAAAACATCTAATAAAACTTAAGCAGTGTATCTCCAACATTTATTGAGACTCTAAATCTATACAATATAACATATATAGTTCAAGTGATCTTTGAAATATAATGTTATGAGCTAATCCTTTATTTCGTTTTCGGACTTAAGAAGCATACTACAGCTTTATAGCTTCTTAAATAAAAAAATAAGTTGTAACACACAGTAAAACATAAAATGCAGGACAATACTTATTTTTGAATCTTTAAAAAGGGCGAGTTGGCCCTTTGGTAGAGCTCTGAAGTTCAGAACTGATTAATCGTCTTCGAGTCCTTGCAATATTAGTTAATTTTTAGCTTGAATGATGGGCAGTATGGAACTATTGACTGGTTACCTTTCTTCTGGTCAACAGCTCAAATTTAGAAACAGCAGTAAAAATGTGTCCTTTTCATGAATACAAAAATGATTTCCTTGATTTAAATTTAATCAATCAATATACATTATAATTTTATGTTCTCAAGATCGAAAAGCCATATTTGATACCGTTAAAAGTGTATAGAATAATCACGAGCTTTTCAATGTTATGGTTGTATTATTACACCTAATTTCACTTTTCTATAAGATAAAAATTATTCTAATTGTTTAACTTCCAAATTACCAACTTATTTTTATACTGTTTATTTGCAGAATCATTTTATATTTTCGATTCTTATTACAATATTCATTGTAAGGAACTCCCAAAAATTCTTAGGAAAATCACTCTCCGTTTATGTAAATACTCCTCAGTTGCACCGTGGACTTAAAACGCTAAAAATCACTTTCAATAACCGTGGTGGACAGAGCAGATATGGCTCATTTTGTGCTTAACTTGAAACAAACAAGTGTACGTGAATGTAAGGTTATTAAATACATAGATACCTTAGCATTTATTAGTGGGATTATTTGTAAATTGGATGGCACTGATCACTCCTAAATTGTTTTGTGACTCGCATGGAACCACCAGGAGTGAATCCACAAACAGTTTGGTGCGTAAATTGTTTTAAAAATGTGTTTAAATTATGATGGACAGTCTATGTGAACCATATTGTTATCTCTAGGGTTAACCGCATATACGATAATTTCCGTTAATGTGGCAATTTAAACTTTGAAACATTTAAGAAATAAAAGCGTTAATAGTGTTTTGGATTAATGGAATATGCTTGCTTGTTTCTGAAGTGGGGCAAGTTATGGTTTCTATATTTAGGCCTAACCTACCTTTGAAACAAAATAAAAAGGTTTTTCGCATATTTCTTTCTTCAATCTAGGATTAGAAAATAAAAACTTCAGTTAAATGCTATTCTGCCTTTTTTTTAACGCGAAGTTATGACCTGTGGTATAATACAGGACTTTTAAAATCTTGTTTGTCATTTATAGAACTTGAAAATGAATGACGCTGAAATTTTTGTTTTTTATTGCTTATATTTATTACAAGAAATTTTATGAAAATTCATTATATGAAGCTATAAAGAAACATGGTTTTCTTTCCTTTTCTTTTTTAAAGTTATACAGAACCTTCGAAAATAATCAAACAACAATCTATGAACAAAAGTATGCCTATACACTATGTTAAATGTAACAAAGGCGAGAAAACAGTAGTAATTCTGCTTGAACATGAGGAGAAACAATTTCTGTCATGTCAGTCTGTCACTGTGAGAACACCAACGGTTGATGGTGAGACACAGACGAGAATGTCACTTATTCAGTAGCGAGCCAGAAAAAAAAATCATATCAAGAAATTGCAAACGTGTAGGTGTACTTTGAAGCTATTGCCAAGGAAAAGTGGAAATTTTCTTGGTCGAGTAATGCATTACTATTATATGAAATCGTTTGATCTACCTGAAAACAGTCTAAACCATTAGAATCCCACATGAGGCAATTTGATATAAATAAAGCAATGCATAGAAAGTAAATATTAAGACAGGTCGTGTTTCCTCAAAGAGAAAGCAAAACTTCAATCATTTTTAGTAGTTTATTGAGTGGATATATTATTTCAAAGTAAAATAGCATGTATCAGTTTGCGATGTGACTTAGAAGCTGGACACTAATTCGGCATTAGGTAAATAATTTAAGTTGAAATCTGATAACACTTGATCTTATGCCTAAAAGGTGTGTAACAATTAACGGAAATGTAGTTTTCGAACCCACTTTTCACATCTTAACATTTATACTTCTGAGAAAAGTATGGCAAATTTTTGTTCATTATTAACACAACACATAACGGTACAGCATTGGAAACACAAACTAAGCTATTGTGAAAGCAAATTACACTCTTGATTTTAATGATAGGCTCTTGAAACAGTAAAAATTTCGTCACTTTTCTCTATATAGAATGTAATGGTAACGAAACTCCCAAGAATATTTTATAGACTTGTATATGTCACATCAATAATTAAAATCGGCTACACGAACTCTCTTTAATGGTTTTCATGCAGGACAACACCAATATTCTCATGAATACAGTGCTGCGAAAAGGGTCAAGGACCCTGAAGAATGAGTCCTTCAAAATAATAATAGCCAACCAGAAGGACTGTCTTGAATGGGTTACATTCCCTCCGATATTCGCTGACAAAGTTATATTATATAAGTTCAAAACTCTCTAGACTATGTTTCATTTTAAATAAAAGTTGGTCTCTTTAACTTTCTTTAATAGATTTTATTCCATCCTAACATTCAGATTTTTATGGGTAGATTTCTAAGGAGGATTCAATTATGGATGGGTTTTGGACTCTTGAATGTGTTAGATCCACAATGACAGTTCTAATTCAGCACACATATAATTTTACTGTCAAATCGATATTATTCGATGCATAACTATTTAGTTTATAAAACAAAATAATTTGGCTATATTATATTATTATTTTGATTATTTGTTCGTTGAATCTTGCGCAAAGTGACACGAAGAAAATCTGAGCTAGTCATCCTTAATTTCGAATCAATGTACTAGAGAGAAGAAAATTAATAAACGCGAAATTTTGGGAAGTTATTTTCAGATCATATAATGGGATTAGGCTATCACATTTATAAAGCACCTATGGCCCCAAAATAAGAGATGCAATTTTTTTAGGGGCGATAACGGAACGTGAACCAGGGAACGTCACATTCACAGTCAGACACACCAGAGACTTGGCGGCATTCGGCTCATTTATTTTGAAGACAAGTTTTTATACACGCAGTACGTTATATTATAGACAGAATACGGTGAAATGTTTATATTATTATCCCCTTCTTCTATGCATATTTTATTTTTTAACCATTGTTGCATTAAATACAATTATTGTGCAGGGAATTGATAGTTATTTGTATTTCAGATGATTACTTGCAAGATAATATATATATAATATCAAGGTTATATTACTGAAGTAATTAATGTAATGCAAACATAAAGTATGTGTATCGTTTAACACTTACTTCATCATTAACCCACTATTTGTGTTAATGATACCACCAAAACTATACTAATTTGTTGTACCTTAGGGTAAACATTGATTGTAAATGCCACGTAAACTATATTCTTTTTCGACGATTCGACTTGTGCCTGATTTATTATATACTAATTCGTGACAGGGTAAAGAACGCAGTAGTCTGTACTAAAGTGCAATGATTTTACAGTTCTAAACCTTCATGGAAGATCGTTAAGTCATTAACTTTGCATCAAATAACCTCGATTTTGAACAGTCTCAAAACTTTTTGAATTAAAAAACATTGGGTAGGTTTGATGAAGATTAACAGTGATCTCTATGGAATAATTCTATTTCTCCATTTGGAATTGCACGCAGAACTTACAGCTAAGTTTTTTTGCGTGTGTTTTCATAAACAGAATTAATCTACTTTTACACTTTGATGCCATTTTCAATAATACACGACGGAAGACTTTTAGTTAAACTTCCTTTAACGGAGACAAGACCTCATATGAAGTGATGTCCTTTTATTGTTAACGATCGAAAGAAATATGAAAATAACCAGTTTGTCTGGTCTAGTTTGTATCTCACCTTTTTTACACGTCGTTCCACAACTATACAGCTTTCACATGAGAAAACTCCATTACTGAAGTTTCGTATAATCGGCGCGCCTTTAATGACGAACTGTATAATATCGTGTTTGACAGTTGCTGCTTTGTATGATATTGTGCCTTATTTCTTTGTCTCTTGAATAAGTGTCTATTCATATGTCTACTTCGATCGTACTCTGTCATCAAATAACAAGAATGTATTTAAAACTCTTACTTTAAGTTTGGAACTTGACTCATTCTACATTTAGAAACCTGTTTCCACTGTTATGAATTCGAATAAAAGCCCCCTCCCCCAGTGGCACATCTGTATGTTTGCAGACTCACACTGCTGTAATACGGGTTTCAATATCTGCGGTGAGCAGAATGCAGAAAGCCTATTGTGTAGCTTTGTGCTTCATTCCGAAAAACAACAACAACAACCAAAACAATAAAACTAAAATGCTTCTCTATAAATCAGTGTGTAAATTTTTAATTATTCTTCTGTCTTTAGCAATATGCACTAATTGTAATCCAAAAGTTCATTTATTTATTTATCCATATTTTGCTTTCAATTATTAATTACCCCATCATGTTATCATTTTCTTCTTCATGCTCAGTTTTAAATAAAAGCTCTCTTGTAATTCATCTATCGTTGTGTCTAGTCGAGTTTATTAGGTGGAAAACTCTGAATCAGAGATTATTATTAGCATAAATATTTACATTACATTATAAAAGATTTAAACAATAATAACTAAGGTTATAAATAGTTTCAGAGTAATTATGTAAGGCAGTTAATACTTTACACACTGTTACAACATAAGAAAGCAGGAAAATTCAAACTATTAATTATACATAAGTCTGAAGAGATCCCAGACTTTTACAATATAAGGAAGCAGGAAAGCGAAACTGCAATGCACGTTTCACAAAGTCTGTAAAGATCGCATACTACTAAAATTTAGGAAACAAAAAGTTTAAAACTATGAACTGAATGATGTACAAATTCTGAAGATATTGTATACAGTGGTTGGAATCTAAGATTGTTTGTTTATTTTTGAATTTCTCGCAAAGCTACAAGAGGACTATCTGCGCTAGCCGTCTCTAATTTGGCAGGGTAATACTAGAGGTAAGGCAGCTAGTCACCACCACCCACCGCCAACTCTTGGGCTACTCTTTTACTAACGAATAGTGGGATTGATCATCACATTATAACACTCCCACGACTGATAGGGCAAACAAGTTTGGTGTCGAGCGGATTAGAACCACGCTACCTTCAAATTATGAATCAGGCGCCCTAACCTCCGGTCCATGACGGGCCACGATCAAATATAACAGGAATGTTAATATTAGAAAGTAACATTACATATAATAGCTTCATACAATTCTAAGTTGTCCATATGAGCTGAGATTTCTGAGTGACGTATGAGTAACCAGGTAACTAACAGTTTTCTAGGGCTGCAAATTGGTTATTAATTATAGGTTATTTATTTCAACATATCACAGTTGTTTATACAACTAAGCTTTATTTACCAAATTAACAAATGAACCGATATTTATATATTATGAGGCCGCAAATTTGTTGTTATATTGCTAGATATACATTCTGTAATCGCGTATGTTATTATGCGAATGGTTATCCGTTTTTATGGTTACACTAATATGTGTTGAGTATGTTCCATAAAAATGATTTTGAATATATAACTCAGCATGTCACGTGAGAGCCATAATTGATGCAACGTAGTAATGGAATTTATTGTATCCAAATTACATTATAACATTATATGACCTATGTAGATAGTATGATGTCACCAAAAACATATCCCTGTTGGGAATGGTATGTAACAGCCATTTTCGAAGCAGATTATTAATACATTCAGCTTAGAAATTCGTGCTCAGATAGGGGATTTATAATTTTTAAGACAGTGGGCTGCTTTTGTATTCCTTAACACTGTCCACGTGTCGAAGACAAGAACGTGCAACACACTGAAGAAAAATATTCGTCTGGAAAAGCGACATGATTTATATGTACATAGAGTACTTTTACAACATAAGTATTCATCCAATGGAAAATTAAACGCGAGTGGATTATGGAAAGCATTACGAAGGAGTGATATGCTTCGAAAGGGACAACACTGCAATAAGGCCTTTTGCATTAGAACCCACGTGAGATGAACGGTAATCAGATAGCGTATGCCAAGTGTGGTAACAGGGATATCAACGATATGACAGGCTCGAAATATAACTTACTCAGTCTCTGTATAAAAGGGTCATACAGGTGACATATGTAGGCTTATGCTATTGGTTACGTATGGTAATTTTATGTATATGCTCTTACGTAAATGCTTATAAATTTATTATCATGCGTGTGTTTATTTACGATTTATTGGACTATCGTGGGTCAGTATAGTATAGTAGAGATTACCAGTGTTAGGAGTCACGTAAGTGTTATTATACGACCACCGATTTTTCCAACGTTACATGGGCTCTTTATATTACCGGTTATATATCTTAAGGCCATAAATATAATAATATAGGTATTGTATATTCTCGTTTGTGCTCGTATACAACTTATTGTATATTTTCAAAGACATTACGGGTATGTTGTTTCAGGACTAAATATTCCAACTTCACATTTGTGTTTTTATAAAATTAAATACTTATATGAACACATCCACATGCTGCCATAACTAAGTGTAGGCTTAGTTTTTTTTGTTTTTCAAACAAAATTACATTGGACTATGTATTGTATTAAACGCGGGGTATCGAACCTCTCGAATTTATAGCTGTAAATCTGTAAACGCAGCGCTGTCACAACGGAGGTTGAGGCATTCGACTCGTAAACCGGGGGTTACGGGTTTGAATCCCTGTCACACCAAACATGTTCGCCCTTTCAGCCGTGTGGCCGTTATAATGTTACGATTAATTTTATTATTCTTTGGTAAAAGAGTAGCCGAAGAGTTGGAGGTGGGTGATGATGATTAGCTGCTTTCCCTCTAGTTTTACACTGCTAAATTAGGAATGGCTAGCGCAGATAATCCTCGAGTAGCTTTGCGCGAACTTTCAAACAAACCAAACCCAACCCAACGGGGGACCTACTGTAAGATATTTTGTTCCTTCATCAACATTTAATAATAATACAAATGTTATACGTTATATATTTTTAAAAATGTGCGATTGTCTTTCCTGTCAGGGATTTGATCAGCAGTAGTCCAATGAGTAATAAATAATTTGCTGTCATAGTATCTGTCAAAAAGAAAAAAAAACAGGACAAAAATGCTGTCGTTTATGCCTTACGTAGGCATGACAAGTTAGGAACAACCTCAATAGTTATAATATTTTGCATTTATATTTGAAAAATAAAAAAAACTTACCAAAAATGACTATGGAGAGCAATAGGGTGGACACTAATACTAAACGACTCTTGAAAGCCATGCTGTAATTTTAAAACTTTTCATCAAGGACTTGGGGTGACTTACTGCTGACCTCTTAGTTCACGCGTTTTCGGCTCTATTAGTTTGTCTCCTTTGTTAATAAGTTTTGCCACTGGGGCTGGAGGATATTAGTAGTGTTTTACGCCAACCATTCAAACAAGAGTACTCGCTGATCATACGACCAGCACAGGATCAGTGTACGCGACTACGTAATAAACAGTCACGCGTGCTTCAAAACTCACCACCAATCCAACCTTGTAACGCAGCGATAATGGAGACCACGGGCTCATGTTAGCCCTGTGATCGTGGAACATTCAGCGAAACGTGTGAACCTTGTAAAGCAGTGCCCTCTTGTAGCAAATATAAAAATATAATACTCCATTTATCAGGTTTACAAAACTCGATGAAATATTTCAGGAGACAAATCCAACTATTATTCATTTCTTTTCGTGTACATAATCCAGATGCTGAATTGTAATGGTAGAATTGTAAAACATGGTTTCATCTGGAAACTGTTATAATTTAATTCGGTGAGACAGTCTGTAAGACAGCGCCCTCCAGTGACGGAGATAAACAAAAATTTAATTCTGAGATAATACGGGTCAAAACGTTTTTGAAACACCAAAACTACACCACACTTGCGCATAAAATTCCTTTCACATTCGAATTTTTTTTGTGAAAATAAGTGGAACTTTAATAATGATTTTTCATGTGAGGAATTATGCATTAGAAAGTAAAGCATAAACAGGTCAATTAGTTTTTCGTTATATATTTTGTATACAGGGTTGAGGAATAATCTGTGGTAGCATACAAAGAAGATAGTTTCAAGTAGTTGTAAAACATGACATTGAAAAAAATGTATTCCAAATGAGAAACTTCCATTTATAAGAAGGTTAAATTTGAGTGTACATTAAAAAATAAGAAAACAGCATTTTAATTTAAAACTTTTCCTTAAAGTAAATAAGTGAACATGACAAGATATTATCTTATACAGTTCTCAGTTTGGTATGGGTTTGCCTTAAAATAGATTTTTACATCAAATTAACTTACATTTTTTTTCTGTTAGTGGAGAAAAACAGAATTTTGTTCAAAATGTAAGATTAGAAAGAAAGATAAATGACCTTTGTTATTAGTAAGTTCATCAGTTAAGCCAATTCGGGATTTTTTTGTGTTCAAGATACACACATAAAAAAAAAAATTCAATATTTTAATTAAATTCCTGTAACCGGATTTTCCATTTAAACTTTTTTTCCGAAGAAGAGATTCCAAATTAAAAATAACAGTTAGATTCATGATACAGTTTTTGCAACAAATGTTTGTTCTTCTACGACAAAAAAACAACAAACCTTATGAAGGTCACATGACCCAGTTGTGTCCAATAAAAACATTTATAGAAATACCGTTCCACACAGAATACATTTTCTTGAATTATTGGATGTTTTTGTTTTAAATTAAGCACAAAGCTATGCAATGAACTATCCGTACTCTGACCACCACGGGTATCGAAACGCGGTTTTGATCGTTGTAAGTCCGCAGACATACCGCTGAGCCACTAGGGGCCTCTTGAATCATCTTATACTAAACTTGTTTGTTATGTGTAAAATGATATGATAGGGCAGATAAAAACATAAAAAATAAAGTGCTTTATAAATCGTGTTGAAATTCTGTGTTTTGAGTTCTATGATAATATTTTGTGAGATATTATAATCATTTATTGTGCTTCTGTTTATATTTCTCCTTAATTTAATATACGAGTTGAGGGAAATTAAGAAAATTAGTTATGAATTTGTTTGACATTAAGCACAAAGCTATATAATTGGCTACCTGTGCTCTACTTGAAACAGATATCGAAACTCGGTTTTTGGAGCTAAGTCCGCAGATATAACACTGTGCCATTGAATGGGTGCTCATAATAAGCTACTTTGGTTTTCGACATTTAATGCAGCTTTTCAATAGATTGTAATGCTCTTTTGTTGGGAAATTATGAAGGAGTTGACTAATTAGGTTTTGCTTCTTTAATGTCATTTTGTGAAGATCATGATGTTTTTCTTTTGGTTTAAATTAAATCACGTGAAAGAGCCAAACAATATTTTTTCTACTCTAATCATAATATGTAGAAAATATTGAATAAATATGCATTTTAAATCTCCTTTCTTGTTGTTTTAAACTGTGAGAATGTTGTTTGTGATTGCTTGCTATCTACACAATAGGGCCCCCCAGTGGCTCAGCGGTATGTCTGCGGACTTACACGCTAAAATCCGGGTTTCGATACCCGTGGTGGGTAGAGCACAGATAGCCCATTGCGTAGCTTTGTGCTTAATTCAAAAACAACAACTACACAATAGTTTATTTGTGTTGTGTTTACCGCGAGAAATTGAACTCCGGATTTGTAACTTGGTAAAATTATCGTTGACACACCAAAAGATTCAATAACTGAGGTTTTTCTAAGACTCGTCTTTAAAGATGGAAAAGTTAAACGATACATGGACATCATATTTAATGGATTTTTCGTTTTATTACTCCTAATGAAAACTAAGAATCTTTAAAAGAGACCTTTACAGGTATAAAGTTAATTCATGGAAAATCTCAATAAAATATATGAAATAATTAAGGAAAAAATATATCTTATAAAATTATCTATTATTTAGCACTTCTTGACAGCTTGGTTTATTTAGAATTTCGCGCAAAGTTACACGACGGCTATCTGCGCATGTCGTCCCTAATTTAGCAGTGTGAGACTAGAGGGAAGTCAGCTAATCATCACTAACTCTTGGGCTACTCTTTTTCCAACGAATAGTGAGATATACCGTCACATTATAACGCCCCTATGGCTGAAAGAGCGAGCTTGTTTGATGCGACGGGGATTTGAACCCGCGACCCACAGATTGCGAATTGAATGCCTTAACCACCTAGCCATGCAGGGCTCATCTTGATGGTAGTTTTGTTTTTGAAATGTCAGTTTATCATAAACCTAAATGAAGTTTAAAAAATAAAAAATAGCTCTAATTTTCTTTTACTGTTTTTCTTTTTAACAACAAAAAAGTTCAGATTATAGTAAGGGTATACAATAGTTCGTTTATTTAATATGCAAATTTCATATATTGTGCACCCTGGTGTGAAGGTGAGAAAATTTATGGTGTGAAATATGTTGTTTACATGTTTTTCATCAACCAACAACTTTCAATGGATATCAAAGAACCATTAAAAAGGCATGTTTTTATCCTTAATAATAGATTGTCTTCTCCTATCTTTCAGGATAATGCGAATGTAATTATTAAAAAAAATTCTAATGTATGCATTAAAAGTCGACCTGCTTTACAAACTAAGTTTTTGTTTTCTGAGATCAGTACATCGTGTTTTGTTGTCACAGATCACATTTGGATGTGATCTGTAACGACAAAACAGGATATACATTTGGATGTAAAAACTAAACGACATGTGATCATCCAAGTATAAAAACTCATTCAGAACGTCATCGTTTATTTTCTGCTGGCGATTAATGTTTGTTTCAAACATATGTTTCAAAATACGTGTCACACATATCTTTGATTTACACTGCTACCTTAATTTGCTGAGAGTTTATGATAGTTTCAGAGAAAGTATTTACTGATAATTAGTATTATTCTTAGTTTTACAGCTTATACAAAGATAATTTTAAGTTTTGGTTATTTTAATTTTTTTAAAATTATATATATGTTGATTTTAATACAATTGTAATTTGGTAGTTATATATTATAGTATTATGTTTGTTTTGGGAATTCTGGCAGTAGTGTCACTCCGAATGATAACGGATTCTCTTTCTCCGCATTTTGGTTTGCTGGTTGATTCTTCCGAATTAAGCACAAACCTACACAAAGTACTATGCGTGCCCTGCCCATCACGAGTATCGAAACCCAGTTTTTATCTTTTTTATTCCGCAGACATACTGCTGTGCCACTGGATTGTATTTTGGTTTGTTTATTTGCCTTCGAGAAAGTCACGCATAAGCCCCCAATTTTAGCGCTGTAAGACCATAAACTTACAACCGATCCACCTGGGTACGTATTTAAGAAACTCACTAACTGGTTAAAGAACACGTTTCGGAAAACGGGGGAGGAATCTGTGGGTGGGAGTGAAACAAAAAGAAAGAAAAAAATCCGTTTTAAATCGTCTCACACACATTTTGATTCACAACTTTGAGGGCTATAGAAAGGTCGACAGCGTTACCCATCTAAAATCTCCTTTCAGTTTACACAACAGACTACTGGAACTCTTAAGTAACACACAACTTGGTCTGGAGACTGAGGATGAAATGCACGTGAGGCTCAGATGTAGTCATTTCCTGTCTGTCGCCTTTCTCCAGCAAGATGTTGCTCTTGTCTCCTTCCCTTTTTTACACACCCTATTCGAACAGTAATTTACGCTTTAAAATAAAATCTTCAAGGTCGACGCTCTATTCTATCGATTCTCGGATGATCTCACTCTTGAATTAGTAGAAGGATCTTTAGAAAAGAAAATTAATTTTCGTGCTTGTAATCATGTAAATTCTGGCATGTATATATGTGTATGTGTGTTACTACGGAGTGCAAGCAGAATGAAATGGATATTCAATACAAAAAGCTTCATGTACATTTATATTAATACAGAAGAATGTTTGAGAAATGCAATGTGATGCAGTTATGGTAACTTGAAGTGATTAGATGTAAGAAGATTTTTGTTGCGGTAAAGTGCATAATGACATGTAAACATGAGTGTTAAAAATTTGATGAAGGGAATCCACTCTACAGACAGTGTTATAACTCCGCTTACTCAATTAGTCATGTATATTATGTACAAATGAAGTTCAGTTTTGCGCTACAAGCGACTGTTTAACCTTTAGATCCATATGTTGGTCTGTCCGTGTGATTTATACATAGACATCTTGAGGTGCTGGTAGTGCTACTCTAAGTAGATTTTTGCTACTTCTGAAGCAACGTGTAAAGTTTAGATCTTTAACTCTATGACTGTTGTTGTTAAAAAAAATCTTTTATTGTCAGCTTATACACATTAATACATAAAATTACAAAGATGGAGTTCAACCTTTTTCGGTGTAAGAAGCTAAATACTTAGAGTATGAAAAAATTAGCAAAATGTATTATTGTTTTTTTTTTACTATTGCTTTTATTTCTTAGCGAAAATGTCAAATAAATGACAATTTAATTCTCAGATTTCTGAAGAGTTTCTTTATCTATTTTTTGACTCTGTGGTTCTTTATTTTATTATTTTCTATTACTGGGCGTTGAAATCTCCTACTTGAATTTTGTAAAATTTTTGCAGAATGGTAAATGTATGAGTTAATGGATGCATACGTATCGGTTTCGATTAACGTTTATCACGGAATATCATTCGTGTTAATTGCAAATCCCAGTCATTCAGTACTACTAAATACGTTATTAAACAGTTTTATGTAATATGCTGTGTTAACGAAGGGTTTAATTCTGCTTAAGGAATTCCATAATCATTCGATTACGTCTTTCATATTGCACACTGAAAAAGATGGTTTAAGTTCATAGTATGTTGTCAATGTTACGAGAAAGTTGTCTTATCTTACGTATGGTTTAGGGAGGAATTATTTTAACATTAATTTAAACTCATATAATTATATATTAAGCCTTCTTAATGTTTTGAAAAGTTTGAATTTTTGTTATTTTCTCATTTAACATCGTCAATATAAACCAGTTTTGTACTTACACATGTTTGAACTTGGCTAATATCAAACTATGCGCCTTCTTGGTAGTCTCATGTGTTGAAGTCAGCAGTCAATACATGTTGTCCTGCGTGACCTAAATCGGGTTTTTTGTTATTATTATGTATGAATAATGTTTTTATTGTAACTTATACATTTTATTACTACTGTTTATGGCCCCGGCATGACCTAGCGAGTTAAGGCGTGCGCTTCGTAATCTGAGGGTCGCAGCTTCGCGCCCGAGTCGCACCAAACATGCTAGCCCTCCCAGCCGTGGGGGCGTTATAATTGAACGGTCAATCCCACTATTCGTTGGTAAAAGAGTAGCCCAAGAGTTGGCGGTCGGTGGTGATGACTAGCTGTCTTCCCTCTAGTCTTACACTACTAAATTAGGGACGGTTAGCACAGATAGCCGTCGAGTAGCTTTGTGCGAAATTCCAAAACAAACAAAACTTCTGTTTATTATCTATTTTACAGAAAAAGTAACGAAAAACAGTTTTTTTGGCATAAACACTCATTTTCGGGGAAAAAATCATTTTATTTCCCATTGTCTTTGGTTGATTTGAACATTTGATACAACATATATTAAAATAAATCACACTGTCAGTTAAAAAAACGAACCTTGAAAATTTGTTATAGTTTACAGAAAATCTGCAGATGTAAAATCATAAAATTCTATTCCAAACTGTGAACATTTTACTGTTAAAGATAAGCTATGGGAAGAAGTACAACTCGGACTATCTTGGTATCCATCTGTACTGTATTTTCTCAGACTCGAGGCGAATACATTCCTTTTCTCCAAGACATGTAAGAGGTCAGCAATGAAATTCTTTCTTAGACTTCAAGTTGTGATTGTACCTTTTTGTGGTGTCACCGAGTGACATCGTCACGCCTCATGAAAATCAACCGTGTAACGTAAAGGTAAAAGAAAAGATTGGCAGTTTGTGAATCCATTAGCTGGAAGGCCGTTACAAAACTGATCCAGGTAACTGCACTCATATCTCATATACCGATGATAAAACATTTCACCAGAGGGTAAACAACATATCAAACAGCTTGTTGCTTAAGTCCTGGGGTCATATTCTGTTTCGTTCTTGCAGTCACGTTGATAACGGTTCTAACTCCAAATTACCGGCTGAAACACTGACTTATGACATACTATTTCACAATGTCGGTGTAAGCAAGTGTCGTTGTGGACACGATGGAAACTGTTATGACGAAAAACAAGTTACACTTTCTTTTTGTTATTTCTTTTTACCTTTTGTGTTTACTGAAATTATAAACCAAAAGATCTAAGAAAAAACAACAAATAAACAGCAACAGAAACACCTAAATGATATTAACCTTTGTAATTGTTTCAAGTATCTTATCGTATATTATAACCTGGAAAGCATGTTTCGGAAAACTTCAAGAAACACAAAGACATAGAGAAAAACACACAAAAAATGTTCTTTTTTTTATCAATATTAGGCATTTTCTTTGTAATTTTAATTATTTTATTCTAAACATTTATAAATAAACTGATGAAAAACAACAACAAAAGTTTTTTAGAAATAATATTAAAAGATAAGAGAAGCATTTAAAATATTGCATATTCTAGAGTGGGGATCATTACGGAAATACAGTTTTGCTAGTGTAGTCAATGCAGTATCAGAATACATTAATAAGGAAACATTCTGGTGCACAAAGTACATGATTAAATTTTTGGCTGCACATACATTTTAGAACACAGCCGTTAAAGACAAGCATATGGAACTGTTTTCATCAGTAACTGAAATATAACTAATATTGAGTAGTTGTGTTATAGTATACATTTTATTAATAACTGTCGTTAAACCTCTACGATAACACAGTTTATTTTTAATTTTTGTGTATGAATATTTCATCTTATGTATCATTAATAACACGTCTACTTTCCTTAAATCTATTTTTGTTGTCAGGTTAAAAGTTATCAAATAAATTTGGGCCTGGCATCATCTTAGGGTCAGTGCACGTTCAAGGACGGTTGATAGTAATCTTCAAGACTGTTTGCTTGGTGAAAAACTATTGAGCTGGTTATTGGAATAGCAAATGACTTCATCGGTAGAAAAACAGTCATGTTTTTCTTTGAAGTCCCACGAGAGGAGACAAAGGCTTGCCTGTACAGGCTTTACAGAGAAAAATCAATGAGAATGTCCAGGGTGTATTTGAAGGAGACCTAAACCTCTATTTGTAAATATAATTATTATCGTTTGTTAACGTAATGATTACAGGTTTGAATATTAATAAGCGTAAATGAACATCCACACTGATAATTTTGAGAATCTGAGCAGCTGCCGATAATCTTTTCTTAACTTCCCCACGAATCTTGCTGATAAACTTTGGTAGCATTAAATATTTCAGTGTAATATTAACATAATACTTTATGACTAGTCGCTGAGGTATATAAAATTAATTTGATGAGACATTTACTTAGTTTCGAACTTTAAAAACAACTTTTATTTTCCACTTTGTTTTTATTACGTTAGTAAAAGTTTATAACTACAGAGAAGTGGAATAAATAAGGTAAAGTGTACATACTTTATGTTCGACGCCTTTGTTGTTAGTCTAACGACCAGTGTCGCAGTCATCCTGAAAAATAGCTTATAAGAAACACAACCGAAAGTTACCTTTGAAGAGTTATTGCACAGTGAGGTGTCATAGAAAAAAGTTCAAATTCCGATATCGTTAAAATGGTTAGCACGGATACACAGTTTTATTTTAATCTTTTAAACTACTTTTAAAATACTTCTGAATAAAAAAGAAAAACTAAGTTAAGCAATCAGTACAAAAAGTAACGAGAGAGGGCGCCTAATAGATTTCAAAACCCAGTTGTTTGTGATGCTAACCTGAAACTGAATATTTTGTATTAGTGGTTCACATCAATTTCGCGACTTTGTATTAGTTCAGGGTTGTTTGAAAAGCAAAACCACAACCGTATTAAGCACCAGAATTTTGATAGCACTTAAAGCTAATCGATCTTTTGTTTATACTGTTTATCTTTGCCTTTACTAAATCCTTCATGTTTCATTCGCTTCTGATAAAATATCTGCATTAGTAAAACAGAAAATAACTAGTTGATTAAGGAGTACATATAAAATCAGTGTACTTATAATAGGTAACATGGATTAGAAGAACTAATTGAAAAAATATTCTAAAGTAACTATTTGTAACTATTGATGTAGGAAGCTTAAAATCATGAAATTTTTGATAACTTATTGAAGAAATATCTGTTTAAATTTTACACACAGCTATACGAGAGTTATTTACGACCGCTGGCTCTAATTCGGCAGTGTAAGACTAGAAGAAAAATAATAAGTCATCACTACCCATCGCTAACGCCAACGAATAGGGGGGGGGGTTGACCGTCACTTTATAACCACCCTCCACGGCTGAAAGAGCGTGCATGTTTCTGTGACGGGGATTCAAATCTGCGACCCGCAGGTTACGAGCCGAGCATTTTACCGTCAGACTACGCTGGGCCGCATAAATGAAAACAACATAGCTTGAGATATTTGCTTAGAACAAGTGTTCCGGTACAAGGGTTTTCGATCTTTTAACATACTTTATCAAAACATACTTACATTAAACTTACCAATGATAACAGTAAACATTGTTTGCCTAGCTTTTTATCGAACTGAAGAATAAAGAGCAAATAAAGGAGCTCATATTTGCTAGAATACAAATACACAAGATATATGATTATTAGCTTTATGGAAAATGTATTTGTATAGCATAAAAAGATAAAGACTGGAAGAACTCATATAACTTTTCTCTGCCATTATAATGTTAGTTTAATTTACATATTTTACGGCATTGCATGAAATTTCAATTATCTTAACATAAAAGACAAACAAGTATGATTTCCCTATAACGCAACCTCACTATTCTTGAGCATTTTTACATGATAATTATTTGGTGTTATTAAATTACTTACGGAAGAATTCATGAGTGCTTGAGATTTTTCAGTCATGATGAAATAAGATCTTAACTAAATTTTCTTTAAAAGCATTTCGTATAGATCTTGTGAAGTCAACATACAAGCCAGTAATCACATATTTCATTGCATACTTCAGATTGGAATATAACCATCGCTTTTATGGCTTAATATTTTAAAAATATAAGAGATTATTATATCGTGGACGGTTAACAGTGAAATATACACTATTCAAGAAATGGAGTTTGGTTTGGTTGCTGCCAAGAGCAACGCGAATCAACGGGAAACTCCTGGTGTTCTATCACGGGTATCAAGAAACTGAGAGATTTGACCGCAAGTTTTTCAAAGTAGTAAAAATATTATCCACATGCATACAGTAGTACGGCGGCTTAAAAGATTACGGACAGTCTTATAACCACTGTTTTTTTAAGATAAAAAAAGGAGTAGCCAAAAAAGTCGCCATAGTGACTCTATCAACTTCATCACAAAAGACTCGTTACTAAGTAGAAAGATAGGCTCTTTAGTTGCAAAACAAATGAATTTTTAAAATACTGATTTAGGAATAATATGGTTATTAGAGTTATTGAAAATGGAATTAAATCTGGATTGTATAGGGTCATCTACTGCTATATTGGTTTATAGCGACTCAGCATCAAAAATGGCGTGATAAACATGGATATCAAACTTCAATTACTTATCTTCATTAAATAATTCCAAGCTGTATTCCAACGTATATCCATTAGTGGTTAAACATTTTCCAAAAAAAACCACACAAAAACGAGGTAAAATAATATTTCATTATTTAGATATTGAAACATGTTCGTTGGATGGATGAAAGTTTCACTTTTTGCCCGTCTCAAGCACGATGAGTTGATAATAGTTTGAGATGAAGTGATGCAGCTAGTTGACTGTTCAGCTTAGGTTGTAGGTTACGAATTAGGAGTGTTTTCTTTTTTCTTGTGTCTATTCATCTTTTGCTTTGTTGTTTAGAATGTGCTATTTCTTTTGATTCAAAAGATATATTTTTACCAGTAGGGTCATGGAGTCGGATCATTTTAGGTGTCTTCAGCATTCCTTAAATATTCTTCTTTATGTAAAATTGCCGCATCATATTTCTTTTACAGAACTTAGGATTTTTTTTAACTACTTCAAAACTAATAATCATTCAGAACCTATTTTTTGTGTTTTTCTTACAGTAAAGATATATCGGGTTCTCTGCTGTGTCTAACGAGGTAATTGAACCTAAATATTAATATTATAAATTCTTAGACTTTGTCTGTCCCAGCGCAGTGATTGAAAATTTTGTATACTTTGAATTAGAATTATTAAATAAAACATTTGTTTCGTTGTTTTGGATTTCGCGCAAAGCTATGCTAGCCGTCCCTAATTCAGCTGAATTTTGAAACATATACTAGAATTTTCTTTTCAACATAATTTAGAAAATATTTTGAAAAATCAAATATCACATAATAACGTTGTTCTACAAAGAAATCGATATTCAGTTATTCCTTTAAACTGGATAACTTAACTAAATGTCTTTTGTTTAATATTTCATAATAATTTTATTATCCTTTGTTTTGACCTTACTTTAAAATGCACAAAATCTAAATATTTTGCTCCATTCTCTAAAAGTAATTGTTTCTTTGAACTGTCGATTTGAAGATTTATATAAACAATTATTTTGCGTAAATTCAAAATCTAACAGTTAATTTTGAGTTCTTAAGGTGCATTCTAGATTAAAAAAATCGATACTAAAACCTTAAAAAAAAACAACGATGAAGTATTTTTAAGTGTTTAGATTCATTAAAGTAAATTATGAGTAACATGTTTTTCAATATTTCAAGTTTAATTTTTCAACATTTCTACCTTAAGCTTGGATAGGTTTACTGTAGTACTATTAAATAATATCTTCAACAAACTTATTTTTAGAAAATCTGAAGCATAATATGTCTTCAACTAGATGAAGTGGAATAGAATAAATTTAATTTTCAAAATAGATAGACCCCAAAATACCAGGTGGTTAAGGCACTCTGAGGATCGCGAGTTCGAATTCCCATCCCACCAAATATGTTCGCTGTTTCAGTCGTGGAAGTGTTATGATGTTACGGTTAATCCCACTCTTCGTTGGTTGAAAAATAGCCCAAGAGTTGGCAGTGGATGGTGATGATTAGTCTTACACAACTAAATTAGGGACAGCTAGCGCAGGTACTCCTTATGTAGCTTTGCGCGAAGTTTAAAATCGAAAAACAAGCAACATGTATAACTCAACTCTGTATTGATATATTCAAACTAATATAATTTAAATTTAGCCATAAAATCTTGATCGGAAAAGACGGCCATTACTGGTACGATTTCAGTCTGATAAACAGCAACAAGAGTCAATTAGAACAAAAGAAAAACAAAACAAAAGTCAACTGGAATAAAAGAAAAAATCATTTACCCCTCAGCTTCAAATATTAATCTAAGTACACTATAAAAATTAAACTTGAAAAATAGTACAAAAATATTATGCATATCATAGATTTAATACTAATATGGGCCTGGCATGGCGAGGTGGGCTAAGGCGTTCGACTCGTAATCTGAGGGTTGCGGGTTCGAATCCCGATAGCACGAAACATGCTCGCCCTTTCAGCCGTGGGAGCGTTATGAAGTGACGGTCAATCCAACTATTCGTTGGTAAAAGAGTAGCTCAAGAGTTGGTGGTGGGTGGTGATGACTAGCTGCCTTCCCTCTAGTCTTAAACTGCTAAATTAGGGACGACTAGCTCAGATAGCTCTCGAGTAGCTTTGGGCGAAATTCAAAAAACAAAAGAAACAGTACTAATATGGTCTAAAATTAACGAAATAAACGAATGCTTAAATTTAAAGTATCATCAATCAATCAATAAATAAAAACTTTTTTCCAATAGAAATTTAAATGAAAGCTAAATGTTCCAAACACAAAATCGCCATCAGCGCACAAGTTTACTGACAATTTAGACGAACAAAACATCCACATAGCAGACAGATTGCTCATTTAAAGAAGCTAGAAATCAGCTATATTAGCTTCATGTAAATTACTCACGGCTCTTTACGCGAGAAGACTTAGCTATAACCGATAAACAAGTATATTTACCAATAAATTACTATTATATCCAAAACAACAATGTAAACTATTACTCTAATTTGGCTTTCTTGAACGTCTTGTGACTTGTCATGCAACAAATTTTTGTTTACGTATTTCGCGCAACCAAAATATTATTTTAATCAAAAATTTCACAAGATCCCATGTTAGTAACAATAAAAAATTTATTTTTAAATGAATTGATACATAAATTATAATTTAAGCTATAAAGTAATTTTTTTCCAAATTATTTCCAAACAATCTTATGTACGTTTCAAAATGAAATTTAAGAAAAATTGGATTCATTCTTTACATAATTAAGCAATGGAAGTTAGATTTGCTCCCTATTGGCTCAATGATAAGTTTGAGAGTTTATAACGTTAAAAATCTGGTTAAACATCTTGTTAGGCACAAGAGAAACAATAGACTGTTGTGCAACTTTATTTTTAATAGCATTTCAAGACCAAAACAAGGGGTAGCGAGATTACTTAAATATTAGAAAACTCCAGAGCTTTTCTCTTCTCTCTTTATAAGTACACGGTGACCCAGCGACGTGTTTCAGGAGTTATGATGTTTAAAAGGCGTGTTTTGATACGCGCTGTGAGAAGAGTACAGATGACACCTTGTGTAACTGTGTGTTTAACAACAAACAAACAAATCCTCTTAAGAAATTCAACATGCCGATACTCCTGAATAAAATCAAATCTGTTATGTCTTTATTGAGATAAATTAATTCCAGAATGATATACATGTACTCTTTATAGCAACGACCTTAAATGTAACTGGGATAATTCGTAGAACTATTAACTTCATAAACAATTCCCACTAGAGCTGTTAGATATTTCAAACTTGAAATCTGCCAGAATGAATAAGGGAAGGAGGGAGGTTCTAGCCAAAAACAAACACACACACAGAAACAAACTGTTAAAGGAACTTACAATACATGGTTGTCTCTGGCGTTACTGGTTAAAGGAACTAACAATAATGGTTGTCTCGGCCGTTACGGGTTAAAAACACTTACAATACATGGTTGTCTCGGCCGTTACAGGTTAAAGGAACTTACAATACATGGTTGTTTCGGCCGTTTCGGGTTAAACTGTCCGCCTTACTTCAAATATCAATACACTGGCATGATAAAACTCACATACCGACTAATTTCAGAAAAGATTACAGTCTCTTGGTGGTTGAGCGGCTAACCAAAGGGCCTCTAAAGCAAAAATTCGTGACAACACAGAGCAGGTAACCAGGTCTGCGATTTTGTGATTAAACAAAGAAAGAAGCAGTCACATGCATAAGCCTTACTTATGGTTTATATGATTTTACTACGAATATTGTTGGGGGACACTGTAGTAACACGTGTATTATATATCTCAGAACGCTAACTCTTAGTATTCATAAGAATATAACGCAATAAAGTTTTCATGAAATAATCAACATAATCGAACTTTAAATAAATTAAATTTAACGCACCAGTGAGAATAAAAAAAGCGTTTTTAGTACGTTCTTTTTATCATAATTCCTCATTTTAATAGCCATGAAGATGGATATCTCTCATTAAAATTCAGCATTAAAACAAGAAGTATTATTTAAGGAATAAAATTTTGCTGTAAAAAAAAAACACTGAACTGAATGAGATAACTTACTTTTATTACAGTTATTTTTTTCGATTCTAATTCTTCAGGCTTACAACGAAGAATAAATATTAAACATTTATTGAAGTAGCTTTCTTGTTTTCAACACAATGAAAGGTTCTTTATCAATAGTTTATTAAGGTTTTATAAAGAGACAAGAACAAAAAACAAACTCTTAGAATGTCAAGTATCACAACTTAGATGCTCTTCTGATGTTATGCAGGGAACATATAAATAAACATTGTTTTCTGTGTGAATGTTTTGCATTTTAAAAATATATACGGATAACTGTATAGATTTTATATGTTTATGAATGATTTATTAATATGAAAACTTTCTGTTTGGTTATTTCTTAACACTGTTTTCCTGTTCTATTTATGGATTTGTGTTTTATACTTGTAACAAGTAACACTTTTTCAGTTTTTTATTTTCAATAAATGTTTACGTGAAGTACATATATCAGTACATTTTTGAATTCCTTAGGAAATCAAAGCGCTAGTGGATTCTTTTGTTAAAAACACAAATTTGTGACAAAGCAAAACACTTCTCGGAATTTCCAATTTTAAGCTGTTATTTCATTGTGCTTTCAAGAGTTTGGCACAACTACATTATGAACTTAAGCTTTTCTTTGCAATGCTTAATTTTCAGTCAATGTTCAGTTGTTTTGAGAAGCGTTAGACATTTGATGTGTAGCATTTTCTACAGAATTGATACTGCTGACATGATGTATTCTTTTTTTATTTCTTCTGCCTTCGCTTTACTCAAAAGTCGTGGTTGAATACAAATTCGTTTCAAATTAAGTGTTCCCATTCATCCATGCCTGAGAACCAAGGCACTGAAATGATGTAAAATTCAACTGCAAAATTTATCTAGTGGAAGATTTTTTTAAGTAAAAGGTAAGGAATGCTAATGGCCATTTAGTAAGAGGAGTGTTCCTAAACCGAAAGTATATATCAGTTGGGGGGCAGCGGATTCTTGGCTCATTTATTCCAACCTAATAACAAATCTAAGGCTTCAGAAACGAGAATAAACGGCTTATTTTTAAAACTGAATTGCTATTTTCGCAGCACGACTAACAGCGAATTACGTGTTTGGCGTGTAAATCTCTTGAATAAACATTCATACTTCAGAAATGCGGTACAAATTAGTTTTTTTTCTTATGTTTTTAGACTATGTTTTCAAAATCAACAGAAATTTTGCCAAGGAAATATTCAAATTAGTCTGATGATAGTTTTACGACTCGTTCAACCAATAAGATTTATTTCTATTATAAACCTCTTTTTTTTTTAGATGGTTTCATTCACTCATTACATGTTCATGGCATGCAGTTACGATCTTCTGTACTTTTAACGCCAACAGAAGCCACACTGCATAATCCTATCGTATGAATTTGAAATAGTTCTTTTTGTTAAAGAAACTTTTCGAAATGTTCAGTTGCATTAGTATCTCACAAATAGACAACGAATGCACCTTAGGTCTTTAAAAGTATTTGTATTTCTTATTTACAGTTTGAATTAAACTGACAGAAAAGAGGGCCACAGGGTGTAGAAAAAACCATCCCTAATTTATAATTGCTTAGAAAAGGGAGAAAAACCAGTTAGTAGCATTCACAACGTCTTTGTAGATGAAAGTGGTGAGAATATCCGTGGCTTGAACCTTCGACCTTCTGACTCATAAATTGTTCAGTTGAGATTGATTTTTTACAGTGATAACATCATCATGGATGAAATTGCAAAATGTGTGCAGTAGAATCTGGTGGTTCGGACCTTAAACTTTCCGGTTCATAATCTGGTAAGCTCACTACTAGACCTTTAACAAGAGATGTTGTTTTCAACATCAAGTAGGGTGGATCTTATTCTTATCATTTGAACAAATAAGAAGAAAAATATTATTAAAACAAACTCTTAAAATATTCTGTGATTTACATATAAATAAATACAAGAATAATTATCATACTGTATGATTTTTAACTATCTTACACATATATTTACTATTTGTCTTGTAAATTTGTTAATTTAGAATAGTTAATTATTTTTGGTTGTTATTGAATGTAGTTGCAGGCTAATTGCAAGATGCGTTAAGTATTATTAAACTATATATAAAAATATAAATCCTCTGGTGTTTATAACATTTTATGATAAGCATGTGCTGTTGTTTCAGTTTTGTTTATATACCAGAAAAATATAATCAGACGTGTGTTAGACGTTCTATTATGTAATAAGCATTTCACCAGTTAGAACAGCTAAACTCTCAGATATTAATAATCAATACATTATCATGTATTTCCAATACCCCTGGTATGAGTATTAAAACTTTAATGTTTGTTTGTTTTTTGAATTTCCACAAAGCTACTCGAGGGCTATCTGTGCTAGCCGTCCCTAATTTAGCAGTGTAAGACTAGATGGAAGGCAGCTAGTCATCACCACCCACCACCAACTCTTGAGCTACTCTTTTACCAACGAATAGTGAGATTGACCGTCACCTTATAACGCTCCCACGGCTGAAAGGGCGAACATGTTTGGCGCCACGCGGATGCGAACCCGCGACCTTCAGATTATGAGTCGCACACCTTAACACTCTTGGCCATGTCGGGCCAAAAACTTTAATTAAAATAAAGACCAAAACAATGTTTTGATCTTCTTAGGTCATCTTAAAACAATAAAAACTGGTTTGTTTTTTCTTAGAAATATAAAACAATAAAAAAGGTCTTCTCGTGAAGTACGTCGTAAGACATATTTTTGAGCGAAAGCACATTTTTTTGTGATCTTTAAATTTATGATGATACCCCAATCTGTAAAATCATTAGAAGAAAATGCTAAGAACATGGATTATATCATATTATTTATTCGTATATGGATCAAGATACTTTGTTTTAATTTCTAAGCTCGTGTTTGATGATTCAAGCTATTTTTACAGTCATATCATTAGTTTGGGTTGTCCCATCTTACCTGAATCATAAGCTTTGTTTGTTTTTCTTCTTCTAAGTATTACAGCAAATACATTTCTTTTCCAATTATCTGGATATTTGGATGCAATTAATTTTTAGCTAATCTCTTTCATGTATCTTAACGGAAGATTGTGTGTATGTTCTAAACGAACGAATTACTCAACTAGCTTGACATGAAATAACTACTCACACTAAAGTAAGTTGGTATTACTTTAAGAGAATAATGTTTCGTATACATTGCTGCGTTTGAAATAATTACCCAATTTTTGATCGTTTTTTATCTTCAGGCTATGAGATCGCACTACCGTAAGAATCCGCGTTTCCTCTTCTGGAAAGCTTTTGAGAACGTAGGTTAAGGTAATTTGAGATCAGACCAAATCCACCTTGACAAACTTTCCACAAACTCTTCACTGTACTTGGACGTTAACGTTTAAGAGCATGTTCAAACTGCTCAAAGGCACGAGAGTGTCTTGGAGCTGTGCTTGGGGAAGGGGCTTGAAGATATATGGTCAAATGCGATCACCATGATTCCTGTTTCTTTGGTTATCCTTCCAGTGAAAAAACAGCTGTCGGTTTCGAAGTGTAAATGGAAGGCTGTGAACTTTAGGCTTGCGAGCTTTCATCGACTTCTAATCGTGATTTATTGTCTTGTTAATGGCACAATGTGATAAATGCCATGTTTTTTTGTTTTTTGGCTGGGATACTCTTTTCTTTTTGTTTCTCGTATCTTTGTGAATAGAAAGAATGATTTGATTTTGTCCGGATACAGTTCCGGAGTCTGTTGCTGATCTTAACGAACTGCTGCACGAGTGTTTCTGTAATGTACATTAAAATCTCTTTCTGCAAATCTACATTGACTCCATTTAATAATATCGCTGTAAGTAGAGTCTTTCAAAACGACTATGACTCTTTCGTTTAGTCATAAGAATACCCACAATGTACTTACATGGTCATATGTTTTAATTTTTTTTGGCAATTCAAACGTATATGTGCTAAAAATTTCGTTGTTAGGATCATGGTTAGCATCTGGGACAAGATAATGCAAGCAAAATAATTTTTTTATACTGTAGCTTCCTTAAAAGGGATTATTAATTGTGAAGGACAAGAATTGGCCCTGTGGTAGAGTTCTGAATTTTGGGTGGCCTGGCATGGCCAGGTGGTTCGTGCGCTCGACTCGTAATCCGAGAGTCGCGGGTTCGAATCCTCAACACATCAAACATTTGCCCTTTCAGGCGGGGGGAGCGTTGTATGTGTCATTCAATCCAACTATTCGCTAGTAAAATTGACAGTGGGCGGTGATGACTTTCTCCTAGTTTTACACAGCTAAATTAGAGACGGCTAGAGCAGATAAAGCTTGAGCGAAATTTAAAAACAAACAACTGAATTTTGGAGCGAGCAAGAAGCATTTGAACCAGAGTGCTATCACATGTACTAACACCCGTTTGTTTGAGAGCGTACGTTATAACAGAGATTGTCAATCCTCTATCACAGATGGTTGACTGACTTACTTCTGGTCAGTAGCTAAAGTTATGGTTGGTGTTGGATAGCTTTATTAGATTCGCCGTAAAATACTTTTTTTCTGTAATTCTAAATATTTTGTCTTTATATTTTATTTTTGTTGAATGCCTCATATTTAATTTATAAACATCGTATTTATTAGCTATTCATATTTCATTAACGTACAGAAATTCCACACTATAAGCTTCCATTTTGGCTATCGAAATAAACAGTTCTATGGTGTCAAGTAAGCTTAAACAGTTTCCTAACCAATTTATAAAATATAAACCGTAAATTTACCCGTTGTATAACATTTTTATAAACATATTATTTTAAATTCTTAATATCACGTTATTGTTATTAAAAGGGAATTTCTAGGAGTATGAGAAGAGCAAGGTAAATATGAATTATTCGGTTACCTTATTAGGAGCTCCACCTACAGTAATATTAGGTTGGATTACGTTTCGTAACGAGCCCAGCATGGCCAGTTGGTTAACTCGTAATATGAGGGTCTCACTCTTTCAATCGTAGGGGCGTTATAAAGTGACGGTCAATTGCACTATTCGTTGGTAAAAGAGTAGCCCAAGATTGGTGGTGAAGACAAGCTGCCTTCCCTTACACTGCTAAATTAAGAATGACGAGCGCAAATAGCTCTCGAGTAACTTTGCATGTGGGCTAACAGTGGGCTATCTGTGATTTGCGCTCCATCGTTATGGGAATCCAGTTTATAGCAGGGTAAATCCGCAGACATTCCGCTGTGCCACTGGGGTCTCGAATGAAACATCAAAATTCATCTTTACAATGCTAAATAAACTTTAGTTACCTCATTGATTTATTTAGAAGTCACCTTGAACGAGAGTTTACAGTGGGAAGTGGGAAATAAATCGTTTCATTGCATTAGTTTAAACATTTCAATCGCTTTATTTTCCATGATTTGTTCTTAAAGAAGAAAGATCGAAACATGATAAAAGAAATTATAGGATTGAAACGTTGTACCTACATTTAAACTAATGTACTAATGCTATTTATTTCCTAATCCTAAGCAAGATCTACTCCAAAGGGAAAACGGTTCCAAAGTGTGAGGTCTGAACATTGTCTGAAGAAATAAAACATCTGAAGTCACTGTCCGTGCAAATTGATGTATTATCCTCGTCTAAGAAATTTTTTGATCAAAAGTAACTTCAATGTTGTGGGATGAACGAGGTTGGCAACAATGTAGATACTCTACGGACGTTTGTCGCTGTAGTAACAGAATCAAATGTTCCAGTCACTGCCACGAAAATGCTTTACTCACCATTACGTAATATTGGTAGTTCATACAATTGATAATACAAATACTACCTAGGCAACTATTATGTCTTTTGTATCTTACCCGTCTAATTAGCCATGGTATTGTTTGTAAGGCTTTGTTTGTTTGTTTTGAATTTCACGCAAAGCCACTTGAGGGCTATCTGCGCTACCGTCCCTAATGTAGCAGTGTAAGACTAGAGGGAAGACAGCTAGTCATCACCACCCACCTTCAACTCTTGGGCTACTCTTTTACCAACGAATAGTGGGATTAACCGTCATATTATAACACCCCACGACTGAAAAGACAAGCATGTTTAGTGCGACCGGGATTCGAACTCGCGACCTTCAGATTACGAGTCGAACGCCTTAACCCACCTGGCCATGCCGGGCCCTTTGAAAACATAGGATATAGCAGATGTAGTGTGGTTAATGTATTGTTACTTGTTATTCTTTTTTGCTTTTATTAATAAGGCTTTAGAATTTTTCCCAACTGTTTGCACAATCAAACAGACAACGACATAGTCATATGAGGGGTTTCATTACATTTCTTTATTGTGAGTCTCCCTGTAGTGTCTAAAGGCTTATGACACTAAAAATGTAGTTTCAATACTAGTGGTAGGCAAAACTTATATAACTCATTGTTCTTTACAACATATAAACTTTGTCTTACACACTAGAATTTTGTTACACGTAATTTTTGAATTAATTTTTATATTCAGTTGCCTTGCGTAAATATTTATGCTATTTATGGATTTAGGGTAGCCCGGCGTGGGCAGTTGGTAGGACACTTGATTCGCAATACAAAGGTTGCGGGTTAGAACCCTTGTCCCAAAAAAACATGCTCGCTCTTTCAGCTGTGTTTTTATTATAAAGTAAAGGTCAATTTCATTATTCTTTAGTAAAATAGTAGCCCAAGAGTTGGCGGTGAGTTGTGATGACTATCTGTCTTCCAAAGTTCTTAACTGCTAAATTAGGAATGGCTAACCCTCGTTTAGCTTCGTAGGTGAAAATATTTTCTTATTACGTTTATAAATTAATTGGAAATAGCACATATTTCATTACTACAAATTTTTAAAAAAGTTGTCATTTCTCAATTACACTATACAGCATTATGAGATACTGACTGGCAGACTTCATCTGCGAATCGTTCATGGTTGCATAAGAGAGAAAGGCTGATATTATGGGCGGCAAGTTCAATCATGAGAGAAAATCCTCACGTTCTCTTAAAATCCAATAACAAAGCTTTCATCACATCGTTTTGTTCCGAACAAGTAAAGAGGTGGCGAAGTGTAACAATCAATATCATCTTTGCTTAAAAATTGTGTAAAAAACATCAACTGATATATGTATACGGATATAAGAAAATTATTATAGCTTTATTAATCTCTATATTTTAAAACTAGCGTCATTAAACTAACTGTAGGAAGTACATGGGACAAAACTTTGCGTCTGTTCCCAAGGTATAATCCTCCATGGTAAAATCATCTGTAGATATACTACAGCTGTCCTAATTAATACAAGACACGTTAATTCCACCGAATATAATGAGACGATCTATAATTAAACGATCATTTTGAAATAAATTTTAAAACAGAAGATAATTAATTATTGTGTATATATGAACTCTCAAGTTTCTCTTTTGTTTTATGAACATCATTAAAGGGACGTTTCACTAAATTTGTTAAGATCTCGAGATTGCATGTAGCACGAAAGATTTGACTAAAGTGTGGATTTTAGTTTAATTAAAGATTAAGTAGGACTATGTGAAATTAAACTACAATTTGTACTTGTGATATACGGGCAGTGTATAATATCATGAAATAAAAATAAACTATTAACATTTATCCATATCAGCATCGCTTTTTAAAATCAAATATACAAGGCGTAGAATTAGTAATAATTAATATTTTATGAAGCAGATATTAATATGATTATATAGTAGGAAATCAGAGTAATATATGTATGCGTACATAAAAGTATTTTTATTCGACACTTTTCAGAATTATGTGTTGTCATTGTTCACACAAAACAGTGTAAACTACCTACAAAGCTGTGAAATTTTGGAAAAAAGTTGCTATTAGTTGCATAGATTTTTTTCAAGTTTATTTCACTGAATCCTATCACCAGACAAAAGAGCATTACGTAGGTGCTTGAAGTTTCAGTATTGGAATAGTGAAAAAAATGTGTTCTAAACAAACGTAGTCTGTTTATTAAATCCCATAAATTGCATCATTGCATGGAGTACTTCTGGCATAATTCTAATAACAAAGTAAAAATGACCCTGGTATAAACAAAAAAAAAGTTTCAGTTTTGGATTTTACCTTGGATACCTTTACTTTTGACATTTCAAATATATATGTCAAAAGTTCAGTTTATATTAGATTCGATGTCAGTTGTTTGAAAAAAACATTACTCAAGCCATTTTTATTTCATATTTGTTAGGCTTATGTACGAATTATTGCTAGCCTGGTTGGTACAGCTACATGGCTTTATGTCTGCTTACAGAGAATTGGAGCTGTGTACTATAAAATATAAGATCTTAACCAAAGTCGACTGTAATGACATAAGCTGTAATCGGCACGTTCAAGTAAACGTATTCCTGCCTCACCGTGCACAACCACAAATATGGAAAATGGCCGGGTTTTGATTATTTATTGAGATAGGTTTTGGTAATATATTACTCTACAGATTAACCTGGATTAGTGTCCTGTCGTAAAAACTAGAGACAGATATATATTTATGGGAATATAAAACAAAAACATTCAAAGAAACGTTCACTGGATATTTTAAGAATAAAGACATTTGCATTTGGGTAAATAAATTTGCCTCGTAATAGAATTACAAAAAAAAATTACACAAAAACATTTGTGTACTTTAGTGATTTCAGCTATATATTAAAATTATATTACCCTTTATCATTATAAGATTAACATTTCTTTTTTAATAATGACAGAGTAAAATATGAAATATATTTATTACAAATGGTTAATGAGAACGAATCTGAAGACATGACCGTGTTTAAAAATTCATTACAAAGCCATCTTTAATATTTTGTTCATGATGAAACAGACAGAAACAAGCAAAATAAAGTTATAATATCTCTATTGGGCATTAAATGATGAAAGGTTAAGGATAGACAAATCCTAGGTGTTTTCAAAGTCATAACAAGGTACAATTTAATTTTCTTAAACATTTTTAAGTTATACTTTTATTTAGGTGAAAGACATACGAAGCTAGATCAATATAAAAATTAGCGATTTTTTAGTTTTTAATTTTGCATTTCGTTTTCATGTGATAGATTTAAAGTCTTTTCCTTCAATTTGAAACTAGGATAATAATAAACGATCTTCCTTAGCACTAAATAAAAACACTATTAGACATGGCGACATTTAAGGGAGAGTGATTCTTGGGAGAGAATATAGTTTGCAGATGTAAACAAGTTGAAATGACTTGTCATAGAGAAACCCACGTGGTGAACACGTGTATCACAGGAAAAATCAGCTCATTATGTTGACACTTGAGAATCTCCATGTGTGTTTCTGTGCTTCCGGTAGCCAATATAATGTTTCACGCACACACTTTCACAAGTGTTTGTTTAGTTTTTTTTGTAAGGATAATACTTGTATGAGCTTAACTGGCTTCTATGTATGCACACAATAGGGACCAACCTGAAATCATTTGGAGAAATATTAGGCAGCACAACATTTACTAATTAATAACCATTGGTGTTGTGAATGTTTGTTTTTGTTTTTGAATTTCGCACAAAGCTACTCGAGGGCTATCTTCTGTGCTAGCCGTCCCTTTGCAGTGTAAGACTAAAGGGAAGGCAACTAGTCACCACCACCCACCGCCAATTCTTGGGCTAATCTTTACCAACAAATAGCGGGATTGACCGTAACATTATAAAGCCCCCACGGCTGAATGAGCAAGCATGTATGGCGCGACGGGGATGCAAATCCGTGACCCTCAAACAGTCAATAAGATTTACTTATTGTAAATTTTGGTGAAAAAGATATTTTTCATTTCTTTCCAGAATTGTTCTAGAAAAATCTTTATATTATTGTCACTTATTCATTGAGAAAGTAAGACAATGTAACTTGCATTAGAGAGGTTTTAAAGTGTCTCCTCATTCACAACACCGGGCCTGGCATGGGGCCCGACAGTTGCGGGTTCGAATCCCCGTCACATTAAAACACGCTTAACATGTAATATAACGCTCTACTTTAAATAAACGTTATACAATTTGTATTGAGTTTTATTGATTATCAATTTTGTCGATCAGTTTATTAACTTCAATAAATTCAAATAAATGATTTTGTTTCACAACAGTGCCCGTTACTTGCGTAATTAAAACGTTTTCCCTCAAAGTGCTCTTTTATCTTATTAAGTTATAATATGCTACTTTTGCTTCGTAAATTCATTTTTTTGATATTGCGATTAAACATCGTATATAAGTTTGAGGGTTAACAATGACATAATATTTTTATCTTAAGCCTGAAACTAACTCTTTAATTCTGATACTTGTCGAATTTGACATTTTAAACTGATTATACAGTCCCTTTCAGTTTGAAATGGAGGTTTAAAAAATGCAATGTCTCATCCTGTAGGAGTCACTAATGCATCCTTTATGATGAGTTACAGCAGCAGATGTCTTACGTTGCTGTTAGGGAAAAATTGTGCACATTGAATTCATGGGAAGAAAACATTTCATTTATATTTAATTATTCATGGAACATGCAGCCTTCGTTTCCCATCTCTCGCATAATATTGACATTATTACCCTTAATGCGTGGGCATTCTCACAGTAGAGATGTCCTTTCTTTCTCTTTTTTTTCTTTACACATATATACACAAAAAGAGATTTACCTCTCTTTGAAATGAGGTAAAAACTACTAAATAACTTATGTATTGCACAGTTTAACGACTTTTAAGAACAGGTGAGGAATGTGCTTTTTTTGAGAGCATGAAATGTACCACTCATGGAAATATTTGAGTATTTTCATTTTTCTATTTACGGTTTAGCAATTTTTCTGCTAGCTTCAGTATATTCAGTGGGAGTCTTAAACTCAGAACTTACTATTAATGCGTTTAAAAACATAAACTGCATTTTGTTATAGTGAATACTATTACCATGAGTATATTGCCGAAGGAAATTAGAACACAATGCTCTATAAAAAATAATATATATAATTAATATAATTTTAAACTCAGAATTAGATAAGTCAAAACGCACCTAATAAAGATTTGTGATTTTTTACTTGTTGTGTATTGTAAATGTAAAGACGTACTGCCCCCCAGTGGCTCAGTGATATGTCTGGGGACTCACAACGCCAAAAACCGGGTTTTGATATCTGTGGTGGGCAGAGCACAGATAGCCCATTTTGTAGTTTTGTGCTTCCACAACAACAACAATAAAGAAGTGCTAACAAGTACTTTGTTTTTAAATTGTCATTATCCCTTTGCACTGTTAAGAATACCTATAATGGAAGATAAATTTGTATTTCTACACGTTTTGAGATTAAATTGAAATTAAAACCCAAACCCTTTAAATACTCATTACAGAGTACGTTGTCGTTCTTCCTTGAAATATTTTCCAAGTAACTCATTTTCACTACTTTGACTTTATTAGAAGTTAATGTTGCAATTTATTGAAGAATCGACTAACTGGTCTTGTTGAGTGTCACGTCCTGCTACAGTCAATGGTCAAAAACACGCAGATTACTATTTAAGAACAGTATGTTATATAAAATAATATCTGTTTATTCAAAAATTCGTACCAGAAGCTCATATTGATGAAACTTTACCGAAAAGCGAGTTATCGGTTGAAATTACATTAAAAAAATTGTTCACAAAGAAAGGAAAGCTTGGCATTGCCAGATGGTTAGAGCTCTCGCCTAGAAAACTGTTGATTTCGAGCTCAAATTCCAAAACCTAACATAATTAAGTAGTTGACTAGCTACTTTCCGTTTAATCTATCGGTTCTAAATTAGGAAATGCCAACAAAGAAAGTTTTAATCCAGCTGGCTGAAGTTAACAGCTTAATCAATCCTTCAAAATGAGAAAATTATGTTATTGATATTTATTAGATTGAAAGATAAAATAAAGAATACTGTCTGATATTTATTTGTATTATAGTATAATGTATATTGAATGTTTAATAGCTAGATACAGCAACTTTCTAAATTGATAACTTAAGAAATAATAGTATATGAATATTTAAGTTAACTAATATTTTATCTTTATGTTTAATTAAAATTCATTATTTAATTAAAATTAATTACTTTTTGTATACTTATAATAGCAAGGAATAACATTGGTTCTTTTCATTGATGTGTATTTATTTGTGTGTGTTTTTTTTATAGTAAAACCATATGGGGATATTTGATGTATTAACCGAGAGGAATTTAATCCCTGATTTTAGTATTGAAAATCTGTAGACATACCGCTGTTCTAGCTCGGCATGGACAAGTGGTTAAGGTACTTGACTCATAATCCGAGGGTCGTGAGTTCAAATTTCCGTCCCATCAAACATGCTTGTCCTTTCAGCCGTTGGGGCATTATAATATGATGGTTAATCTCACTATTTGTTGGTAAAAGAGTAGCCCAAAAGTTGGATGTGGGTATTGATGACTAGTTTCCCTTCCTCTTATCTTACAATGCTAAATTAGGGACTGTTAGCGCAGATAGCCCTCGTGTAGCTTTGCGCGAAATTCAAACAAACAAACAAACAGAACGGCTGTGTAGCGGAGGACTTTTCTCATTGATAAAATCTGCCTTAAACAATCGTTCCAATTATCTGAGGACACTTATTCTACAACGTTGTGATTTATAATACGCAGTGTAAATCAGATAAAGTGCGAACTACGTGCTTATGTCTCATTCAGGCTAAAAACGTTTTATCTTGAAAGGTATATCAAATAATATTTGGGACAAAGTAAAGAGCTCGATAAAACATCTCCATATTATTCTCCCTTTGGGAAAGCCATAAGTCTAATGAATTACGATGCTAAAATCAGGTGGTTCGATTCCCCTCGGTGGACACAGTAGAAAGACATTTAGAGGCAAAAGTACTAGAGTTCGAAATCCTTCTGTGGACCCAGCAGATTGTCCGTGAAGGCTTTATTATGATAAAACATACAAAGCTGCAAGAGGGCTATCTGCGCTAGTTGTCCCTAATTTTGACAGTGTGAGACTAGAGTAAACGCGGCTAGTTATTGCCAACCAACCCTAACTCTTAGGCTACTTTGTTTACCAATGAATGGTGGGATTCACCGTCAAATTATAACGCTCTCACTGATGAAACGGCGAGCATGCTTGTAGTGACGGGAATTCGGTTCCGCATCCCTCAGATTTCGAGTCAAGCGCCCTAACAACCTAGCCATACCGGGCTAATTAAATGGATTAACAATCAAACAACCTTTACGAACTCTGCTATGTAACGATATTAGTCTTATGTTTTGATCAACTTGTTACTTGCTAATCGATTGTGAGATACGTAATACAAGCATACAAATAAATAAATAATAGGATATATATACATATGTTAACATAATTTTAAGTAGGATTTGGAGTAAATATTTTATAACGACTCATACACACAGTACATTACTTTTTGTTCTATTGATAACAGTTTTATTTAGCTTGTAGTAACATATGATATTTTTCCGCAAGTATTCCGTGCAATATAAATATATAATATAAACTTTAAATATAAATCATAGGATTACTAATGCCATGCCTTTTTAATCCATTAACCATTTCGATCTGTGAAGAATTTCCTTTTAAAATTATTCTTGTTGTTTTTAAAATTACGTTTGTAAAATTAAGTATAAGTTATCTAAGACACTCAACTTCCAAAACTAATGAAAGTTGTTATAAACTTCTCAAACTTATTTTTCCTTTTTGCAAAGCATACGGTTTTCACATGGACTGATTAAAAATACATAGATATAGTATTCTATCAAAAGCATTATTCCCATTATAACAAATATGATAGATACAAACTTCAGACATGATATAATTATTTTTTGTACTTGGAAGAAGCATGTATATTATTCATTAATACGTCTCCTTACTCTCATTTGATAAATACAAGTTTATTGTCTTATCCTAAGCATATGTGCATAGTTTAGACGTTTCATTGCGTGATTCATTAAGCAAACAAGTGAGATAAGCGTGCTGGGCTTATGGTGCCTGATTATGGTTTTCAAAAATTATATATACACATATAAAATAATTAAAAATAAAAACTTTGGTGGAAAAAGATGTATCGTGTCTTACTGGATGTATTTTGACTGATTGTTAGAATCAGCAGATATAGTTAGTTTTTAAAATCTTGAATTAAGTGATATATACATCTGGAAGGGTATGATATATAGTTAAGGTTAAAAAAAATATTAAATAAAGACATTACCTATTACAGTGGAGGTTTATTCATAAATATTTTAATTTTCGTTGTAGTATTAAAATGCCTTTTTTAATAATTGCAAAATAAAAAGTATTATTTGTTTTTGAATTTCGCGTAAAGCTACATGAGAGCTATCTGCGCTAGCAGTCTCTAATTTAGCAGTGTAAAACTAGACGTAAGGCAGCTAGTCAAACCTATACACTGCCAACGCTTGAGCTACTCTTTTACCAACGAATAGTGGGTTTGACCGACATATTATAACGTCCCTATTGGTGAAAGGACAAGCATGTTTGGTGCGACGGGGAGTCGACCGCCTTAACTCACCTGGCAATGCCAATCCTAATAAGTAGTAACAACTTACGGTATTTAAAAATGTATGTTTCCAATTCAAATGGTAAAGTGAGTTTGATTTATTGATTGCTTTGGAATTAAGAACAAAGCTACACAATGACTATTTGTGCTCTGCCAACTACGGATATCGAAACTCGAATGTGAGTCCGCAGACATACCGCTATGCTATTGGGGGAGCAGTGGATAAAAATATGAAATAAAAAGATTACACATTTGATAAAAAAGGCTAATAGCTTATTCAAGTTCTGTTAATAATTGTGTATTTGTTCAAAGGGTGCTCAGTTAATTTACATTCAATAGAAAGATACGGTGCCTTATCACTAGAGTATTTTTCTTGCTCGTAATATTTAGTAATATACAATTTTTTATACATTAAATAGTATTTTCAATTAGCTTGAAACCTGTACTTAAGAAAGTTATGTTATATTTTAATTTGTACGGTTTTGTTCTCGAGATGACTTGAACACCGAAGTTAATAAATATCTACATATTTAAATATACATACGTTTTAGCCTCTCTCCCCCTTGCCTCTCAGTAGCTCAGCGGTATGTCTGCGGACTTGCACGCTAAAATCTGGGTTTTGATACCCGTGGTGGGCAGAGCACAGTTAACCCATTGTGTAGCTTTGTGCTTAATTCAAAACAACAACAACTCTCACCCTTACACCCGCAAATTTATTAATTACAAAACTCGCAACTAGTTGCTTTTGACTTGCATTGTTTTGATATAGCTTTCTCTTATAATTTTTGTATAGATGCAATGACATTGTAATATTTATAAATATTGTATTCGCCATCTATACTACATGAAAGAATAGACGTAAACACAATATTTCTTAACGGTCCCGGTATGGCCAAGTGGTTAGGGCACTCGACTTGCAGTCTAAGAAGTGTGGGTTCGAATTCTCCACACCAAATATGACCTGTGGGCATTATAATCTAACGGTCGGTCCTACTATTGGTTGGTAAAAGAGTAGCCCAATGGTTAGCAGTAGGTGGTGATGACTAATATCCTTTTCTCTAGTCTTTCACTGCCAAAGTAGGGAGGGCTAGAGTAAATTGCTCTCGTGTAGTTTCACACGAACTTCAAAACGGGAATTTGAACATTGTTTTAAAATGAAGTGCAGGTATTATATAAACAATACGTTAATGAAAGGGTTGTATACTGTATGCGGGGTTGAATTACGTATTTATTGCTATGTCTCCAAAACCTTCTGCGAGTTTCCTTCTTTAACGTGTTTTGTTTATTTTCTCTGTTATTAAGATAAAATAGAAATAGCCCAACGACAATTTCTGAATGTATAAAATTTAACAAATATGACAAAACTACGCTTGATGGCGATGCACTTTTACCATTCAGATTATTATAAGCAGACAAAGGATGACTTTACAAGACATCGGAAGACCAATAGTTTTCTTTATTTATAATCAAATAAATGTAAAATTCAAAAACTCCAAATATTTCAAAACATTCTTTGTTTAACAGAATAAAAATATAAAATAACACCAAAACAAACAAGCAGAACATCATATTTGGTTTACTGTGGAAGGCCAAGTGCATTCACCTTATTGGTCTTTTAAAGGCAGATACACATTCATTGGCTTCCTTTCTTTTGAAGTACTCTTCTTCAACCAACTAAGTTACAGCTGCTCATATTATTGCAATTATTTCAAACAAATTAAAAATAATTATTCAATAATTACAAACAATGATTTAATAGCAACAAATACTAATGCAACTCAAACAAACAAACACATAGATGGAGATCAAATAATAAGACTATGCATTAAAATAACTTATTTTTTTATATTTGTTATGTCAATTCCATAGGCCTAATTACATTTTTAATAGCCTGGTATGGCCAGGTGGTTAAGGTACTCGCCTCTTAATCCAAGGTTCGCGGTTTCGAATCCTTGTCACACATGCTCGTCCATTCAGCCGTGGGGTAATTATAATCTGCGGCCCATCCTACTAACGCAGATAGCCCTCGAGTAGCTTTGCGAGAAATTAGAAAAATACCCAACCAGCCATTCTTAATATTCGTATTGTAAATGAAAACGTATCACCAAAAAGTATAAATGTATATATATCCTGTTGCTAATTTCTTTAAATTACTATAGCTTTTGAACCTTTGTGAACTTCAAACTCTTCTTTATTGTATTGTGGTGAAATAGTGAAACACTACAAATAGTGGTGAAAATGTTTCCTGTGGATCATATCGTATCTGTGGCTGTAGTAATATATACAAATCGTTTAAGTAAAGTAAAATTAATCTTTATATTCTAGATAATTATTTAGATAACATTTTGATTTATAAATTTGATTGAACTTCCAACCATTTGTTTTCTTGATGTTATTCCCGTGTTACTTTTATAACTACCTAGAGATAATAGATATTTTATCAGCTCATGTAGTGTCGTGTTTTTAATGGGGATCAGTATTTTATTACTTAAAAAATTTTTTCCTGAAAATGGTAAGCCCGAACTAAATTAGCTTTTGACGTTTCCTTGGCCCGGGATGGCTAGGTGGTTAAGGCAGTCGACTCGCAATCTGAGGGCCGCGGGTTCGAATCTCCGTTACGCCAAACATGCTCGCCCTTTCAGCCATGGGGGCGTACTATTCTTTGGTAAAAGTGTATCCAAAGAGTTGGGAGTAGGTGGTGATGACTAGCTTTTCCTCTAGTCTTACACTGCAAAATTAGGGACGGATAGCGCAGATAGCCCTCGTATAGCTTTGTGCGAAATTCAAAACAAACAATTTTTTTCTTTTATAAAATGTAGCCTGGTTTCCAAGGCACTTGACTCACAATCTCTCACGAGTTCGAATCCATGCCATATCGAATATGCTCGCCTTTTCTGTCATGTGAGTATTATTATGAGACCGTCAATCCTACTATTCATTGGTAAAGCGTGGCGGTGGGTGGTGTTGATTAACTACTTTTTCTTTAGTTTATTGCTACTAAGTTAGAGACAGCTAGCAAGGTAGCTCTTGTGTAGATTTTGCGAAATTCAAAACAAACGAAACCAAAACTAGAAATTGTAGAATCCACACAATATATTTTATTATTCTTTATAATATGATGACTTATTTTCATTGAAAAACTTCCTCTTGTTGACTTTTTTGGAGAATGTGGAGCTTGATAGAGTTTTATTACAAAATTTTCTATGTCAACTTAAAAAGTTTTATGCATAAATTCTTCAGTTTTCATCTTAAATTCTTATGTTCATTAATGTTCTTTTATTCGATTTTCTGAGATTCTTACACAGTGTGAAAGAACGAATAAAGTGATATCAACCTCAAATTATATAGGAAAAGGTAATTTCATTCGGAAGAAGAAGAAATTGTAAGAAAGATAGAGCCAATACTTATGAGTTATATTATCATTGTCAGACCATATTATTTTTATATCTAATAGCAACGATTATTTTACATTACTGGTTTAAATAAATTAGGGCTAACTTGATCAAAAGAGTATAAAAGTAATTCTACCGTGTGTTATAACCAAGTAATGATATAGCCAAGAAATCAATTTAGCACCAAAATCACTAAGATTTGTTTGAGTTTTCGTATATACAAGTTTCGTCTCAACGATTTTGAAAACATATATGCTCTTTCTGTAACATAACAAACACTCTGATTAATATTTGTTTTACGTTTAACAAAATATGTTAGAAACAACACGAAGCCTCATAAAACCACGTGTTTCCTGGATAAACTGGAACATCCAGATTGGATGGTGAAACGTTAATGAAAGTTGCTGAGGTAACAGGTTACGTCTTTGAACAGAATTTCACGTTACATTCATAGAACCACTCAGAGGTATAGTACTAAATTTCATGTTTTATTCGTAGAGCCACTCACAGGTATAGTACTATTTTATAAAACTTAATAAGCTTTACTTAAAATATCTCTCTACCATCACCGCATTTAGTTAAGTGAAAAATTAAGTTTGTTTTAATGAACATATGTGTGTAGAGAAAGTTTACGTTAAGGAATTGTTTTTTAATATTATACTTTAAGGTTAAGCTTCAATCAGTTTAATAAAAAAACTGATGTATTATACTAAACTTTCATTTTATAATCGTCTTCAGTGTTTTTTTTAAGCTACTGAAATATAAATAGCAGATGTTTTTCCTGGTCGATACACACACACACATTACATGCATTTTGTAAAATATCATTTCTTCCAAAATAATATTTTTATGTCAAGTAATAATTAAGATACTCAGCAATTTATCTTCGGGAATTATTGATTTATAGCAAATTATATTACATTTCAACGACAAACCTTGCTTTACAAGTAAGTCTTCGGATTTAAATCACAAAAATCTGGGGCTCCATCCCCGTCGGTAGACACAACAGTTAACCCAATATGGCTTTAGTATTAAAAAAACACACACGCTTTTGCAAACAGTAATAACGTTGAAGGGTTTCTTAGGATATGATAACAAACTTATGATTCATCTGCTATGTTACATCATACCTTTAACTGACTCAAACAACGAGCGTTTTGTAGCCTTTTTCGTATCTCCATCGGATCTTTATTGAACTGATATAACATTGTTGCTTTTGCAATAAATATTGTCATTTCCAGAAAATTATAAACATTCTTTGAAAATTTTAATTAATTCTATACTTATGTTTCTAAATTTATTTCCTGGAATTAGGCTCAATGTAAACAGAGCAATTTATTGGAACTACTCAATAAAATCCTCTCGGCATGACTCGTGCGGTGCTTATCGTGACTGGCATTTTATCTCCAGTCTATCTGTGCTTAAAACTAATGACCAAATAAAAAGATAAATACATATACTTACAAACACATACATTTATGTTGTATTTGGCTAAAAGGCAAACGTGACTGCAGTCCCTAGACCCACAGCTCTCTAACCAAATATTTAAACATTCTACATAAATTTACTCCAGCAATATCCTGGTAGTTTTAAACTTGATTTTCGATAAGAAACAGTTAACGTAAGGGTGCCATGCTGTTCACCTTCTCTGTTGGGTTGATAACTCATTAGTTCTATATTGTTAATTGGTTTATTTTGAATTTCGTGCAACACGAGGGTTATCTGCTCTAACCGTTTTTAATTTACCAGTGTGAGACTATAGGGAAGGCAGCTAGTAATCACCACCCATCGTCAACTCTTGGACTTCTTTTTTACCGACAAGCAGTGAACTTGACCGTAACATTAGAACGCCTCACATGACTGAAAGGGTGAGCATGTTTGATGCGACTGTAATTCGAATCCGCGATCCTCGGATTACGAGTGGAGTGTTTTTAACCACCTGGCCATGCCGGGCCTGGTGTTTAATGACAACATTATTATTACGTTATTGTTGATTAGATAAATTTCAACAAAATTTCTCATGATTTTCGAGTTTGAAAATAAGCAAAGTAAAATTACTACTAAAGGAACTAAATGGTGAGTTCGCGAGGCTATAATAATTTAAATTGTAAATAATAAATGAAAATGGCCTTGGTTGGAATCAAAACAGATTATGGGAAACTAACTACCAGAGTACGTACAATGTTATACATGTCATTATATAAATGACAGAGTAGCTCTTATGGTGATAATATTCTAATTTATGAGTTGCTAGTCATCGTTAGAGTATTGAAAAGTATCCTGCTAGTACACCGGTAAGTCTACAAATTTACAACGCTAAAATTAGGGGTTCGATTCCCCTTGGTGGGCTCAGCAGATAGCCTAATGTGGCTTTACTATAAAAAACACACACACAGTACTGCATGCCGAGAAGTAAAGAAAATGTAGACCTTATATTCTACTATTAAACAAGATAATTTCCAAAAGGAAGTAAAGTTTTTTACTGGTTAAGAGATATGTAGCTACAAGGAAATACTTCAATTATAATTTCCGAGCAAAGTTGCCCAGTTTAAAAAATTGAAGATTTATAACTTTACTTAAAAATATAGGTTTGTAGTATGTCTGATATTTTACAAATCCTTAGGATTTGTATGGATTAAGTTGTTACTGTGAGAAGCTAAATTTTAGAACGTCTGTGTAAATTTGAAAAACAAAAAAGTTAAGAAAGAAGTAAAACAAAACAGATGTACTGTACTTTGATTTCTGTCTTTAATCTAACTTTAAAGTTAGATTAGAATTAGTGAGCGATCTTTTATTACCATACATATAAAATTGTATTTTCTTCATTAATATCAGTTTATTTGTTTGATAACAGTATATTTAATTCAGTCAAGCTGAAACACAGATCCATAGATCTTGGTTACGTTTGCGCGTCTTTGTTTTAGGAAATTTATAAATAACAGATTACAGGTGAAGACGAAAGGAACTTGTCAGACCAACACAGTTTGCTGTAAATTAGTTTGATCATGAAGGACGCAAAAGACGATGTTGGTAATAAATAACGTCATCATGGCTCCAATAGACCTTCTATCTGAAATATTTTCATCATTTCAGCTTTCCTGTTGCTGTGATTACTTCTACTCGACCTGATTAGATATCTTGCAACTTGTTTTTACTTCGTTTTCCTTTACTCGCTCTCTCTTTAACATTTACGTGAATGTTACAAAGAACTGTTTTTTTCGCCGTGCTGTTAGAGCTAGTAGATTATAATTACTGCGTAATTACAAAATGTACACGTTCCGCGATATGACATGTAGAATGAAAATCAAGGCGTTCGTATCATATCTTAAATATCAAGTATGACAGAAAAATCGTTATTTTATCTTAATATCATCCTTTCAATTAAATTACGTTTGTGGAAAAATTCTTTGCAACGTCAGATATTCACTTTCGAGGGTAAAAACATCGTTTACAAATGTTGTTTATCCTGGATTTGTTTCGCAAAACATACAACTTGACTACAGTCATAAGTTTTTGATTATATTAGTATTAAACATGTAACTTCTAAGATATTTATTTATTTGTTGCTTTTCATGGTAAATACGTCGAGTAAGGATACATCATCTGTTTAAATTTGCAATTTTGTGAACAACAGTAACAGAATAAAACTTTTGGTTTACAGAATTATCCATTTGTTATTCATAACATATCTATATATATATATATTCTGGTGGGACAGCATTAATCCTTCAGATCTACAACACTAAAATTAGGGGTTCGATTCCCTTTGGTGGCTACAGCAGATGGCCTGATGCTTTGCTATAACAAAAACAATCATAATATACGAGATATCCCTATATAATGTTTTTTTTTTAATTAGCTATAAATATCATGTTAGTATCTATGAATAAAAGCAAGAACAGAAGGCTACGTATGTTGGTATTATTTTATATTAGTTACGAAGTGAGATTTCATATGTAGTTTGGTTGCTTTCTAATTACCTGATATTACATACTAATAAGAAATGGTATGCGTTTCTGTAAGTTTATGTCAACTGTAAACTTGAGGGATTATGATGTTCTCATTCATGGTTCGATCCGTGCAGTAGACAAAACACAGATAATGCATTGTTTGGCTTTTGATTAACATATGGGTAAGTGGGGAAACTTTACAGATGAAAGACATTTCTAGGTAAAAGTTCTTGGAGCAGTAAAGAGGTTATTGATCAAAGGATTAGTGTTCTATTTCTTTCGGTGCACAGCAGATTGCCCATGGTGACTTTATTATAATAAAACATACACCCTCCATATTAAATGGATTATTTATTTGTTTGTTTTCGAATTTTGCGCAAAAATGCAAGAGGGCTATCTACGCTAGTCATTCCTACTTTTGGCAGTGTAAGACTAGAGGTAAGGCGGCTAGTTATCACCAACCACTGCCAACCATTGGGCTACCTTTTTAGAAACGAATAGTGGGATTGACCGAAACATTATAACGTTTCCACTGGTGACAGGACGAGCATGTTTGAAGTGACGGAGATTCGAACCGGCGACCTTTGGATTTATGTCTTCTCTGTAGCTCATCTGTAAACTTTCGGAATTATGATGTTGTCATTCATGGTTCGATCCATGCAGTATATAGAATACAAATAATCCGTTGCTTAGCTTTTGATTAACATATGGATAAGAGAAAAATTTCGTAGATGAAGAACACTTCTAGATAAAAGTTCTAAGAGTGGCTGGGGGTTGTTGGTCAAAAGATTAGAGTAATAAGTGAAAAAGTGGAGTTGATGACAACTGTTAAAATGCATTGGCTCTTGCTATTTTAACTTCTCGTCGATACGTGATATTTTATCTGTTTTGCTTCGTTAAAGTAGTTTTGCGAAAGAGCTATGCGGTTCTAATTCTAATATTTTAAAAGATAAAGATATTGTAAACTTTATATTGAAAGACATGCTACATGCTGAAACGTTATTGGTATTTACAATTTGAAAAATATGTTATTTTGCTCATATGTTAAAAAAAATCCTAGGTTTGAAATCTAACCGTCGCTAACTGTGAATTACTGACCTTAGAAAGGCAACATCAGTGACATTAGTGTTGGCGGTCTTTGTCAGTATCCTGGAACTGAATAATAACATTGACTGTCACTTTCATAATGCGTCTACTGTTGATAGTGTGAAGCATGTTTAGTAACATTGCACCTCGAGCTCAGGACCATTTTATTCTTAGTGTGTGTTATGTATAAAGCGTTTGGAATGCCATGTCGTGTTGTGTTTGGATTTCCATATCTATCGGTCGAAATTTTGTTGTTGTTGTTGTTTGTATTATTGTTTCGAAGTTCAAATCAATAAAATATGTTGTTATTCATGTAGAAATTTCTAGAATTAGGTAGATCGATCATTTGTCTATAAATAAAAAGTTTTTTGGCTTGGTGTCTGTACGAGACGAATCCAGATTACTCTGGAATTCTGCGGAAGTTTAATATGATTAAACCATCATATTAATAATATTTGAAAACATAGCAAGGCTGAATTATTTTTAAATGTCATATCAAGACAAAGGAAAGAAAAGCAAATAACATTTGATTTTTAATATTAGTATTAAATTACCTTATAACGCCAAACTTGTTTTTTTAAAAAAACTGGACATTCCACGTTTTGCTACACAGCTTCGTCAGGAGCGTTTCACTAAAACACAAATTATAACTGACTGTACGAAGACTCATTTCAATTAATAAATTTTAATGGATTCTGTAGCGTGTACTTAGCAGTGAATCTCATTTTTGAAAAATAAAAAAACTGTATGGCTAGTACTATTGTGAATATTCTTCGCTGGTTTGTTCGCGCACAATTGTTGTTGTATGAAAAGGTTTATGTAAATATTGTTCTGACCAGCACTGTGTTTGTTGTAACACAGCCTGCCTGAAAAGCTAGGAATTAAACAAAACGTGTCGCCAAATAAGATAAATGTTATTATACAGTTTTCTAATTGTTGAAAATCCCTAAATTATTAAATTAAAAATGTAGCAGGCATAATACTAATGTGTTAAGACAAATATAATAGTAATGATTTTTCGGCGACTCATGAAAGGCGTAGGCACCATAACAAATAAATAATATTTATTGCGTATAAATTATTTACAACAATGTAATGGGCTAAAGTCTGGTATTATACAGCTAGTTGGATTAAGAGATGTATACGTAATAAATAAGAACATCTAGGGCCGTTCTATTCCTTGGACAAAAGGTGTAGTTGCCCAGAGCCTAAGGTGCGTTGCGAATGTAATAATGAATAATAAAATGTGAAGTACGTGATAAACCATTAAAAATTATTTTTTATTTCTTAATTTTTATCTTTAATAAATCAAGTTTATCAAATTATATGGTATTTTCTTCAATGGAAAAATAATCAAGGGGTCTGCTATTTATACATTGCCCAGAGTCCACCAATACCTTAAGGCGATATTGATAACATCAAATGATTATTTGATGAATCATAAACTCTGCCTGGAAAAAATGTTTTATACGATGCATTCTAAATCTCTTTATTGTTAGATTAGCTGTACTTATTTCCATACGAGAGGGTCGTGACCAACGTTTCAGTAATTCTGAGGATGTGAACAAAAACGAACAGAGTTTCAAGTTCCAAATTTTAGCTTTTATTTCTATGTAAGGAATATTTGAGTTTACTGTCATAAAAGTTAATGCAATTCTGAAAATTTGAAATTACATATTTTGATGTTTCTGGGTTTGGTCACGATTGCTTACTTCTCTCGTTTTTGACTAATGTGGAGAAACATAACGTAATGAAACCTTGTTCTTGTGAAACGTGTAATAGAGGTTAAAAAGAAATCTTTATATACAATGATTTTAATACGAGTTATTTACTATGCATGTTATACTTGATTAAATGCACGTTACTGTGATATTATTTGATTCTAAAAAGTCGATGCATAATTATGAAATGCCTTTTTTGAAGATAAACGAAGAAAAGATTTGGTTGGTATTTAAAACTTATACTACAATTTTCCTTTTTTTAAAGAAAAAAAATTATTCAAATATAATTACGATGTATATCCTTAAATACTGCGAAAACTTATGATTTTTTTAAGAAAGATTTTCAATTAGAAATATCATTGAATGGTCAATCTATTCTCTCGTCGTTAGGTGAATTATTGCTTTTAAAACAGGAAACATGTTGTACTAACAATGTTTATGCATAGTATTCACAATAGGTAGTTATTTGTTTACGGACGAACAATTCCTTGCTGTGGACACAGCAGATAGCCCAATGTGCTTTGCTCTAATACAAACAAGTGTTATCTGGTTTTAATTTTGCGTAATCTCACGTCTGAGTTGTCATTGCATGAACGTCTATAATGTTTTTCACAACTGTTTTAGGTTAAGCACGAAGCTACACAAGGGGCTGTCTGTGCTTTGCTTATCACAGATATCGAAAATGGAATCCGTTTAAAATCCAGAGTTCTGTAAACCTATAATCTGTCAGTATGATAAGTATGATTGTAAAGCAAGAATCAAATGAATAGTAACCAATTTTTGATCACAATTTAAACTTTTAGGTTTTATGCTCATTAAAATTTGTTATACCGTTTCACACTTTTAGGCGATTTGGTCCTTACTGATTTGTATATAAGTTACTAGAAAGTCGGCACTCCGAAATTACCCGCTTAACTGATCAATTCTATAGTATAAACAGTAAGTGAAATTAGACACTTTAAGTTTTTACTCTCCAAGGATAAAAGCTGAAGAAGAAAATAAGAAGGAAATTATCCGTTTTCCAACAGTAATGTTTGTAAGCAATGTTATCTTTTATTACCATAACTTATGTAATAGTTATACATAATAAGCAATTAATAAATTTAAATTCGAGACAAAGAAGTAGGAATATTTTCCAAAGATACGTGTTTATCGAATTTGTTAGAGCTTTTTAAGGTCCTTACGTGTTTAATTAGTTATTCAACACTATGTATCGATGTCTTTGATAAACAAATAAAATAATTCTATCTGTAATAAAATTAAAGCTCAGTCATAAAAGAATAATAAAACATTTTGAAGTGAAATACGGAAAGATAAAGAAAATTTTAGTTCGGTTTACGTTCGTAGTTCTATAGCTCAAACACTTCAAACAAAATTAATCGAGCTAATTTTTAAAGTGTGGTATGCACGCTCAATTTTATAATACCCTTTTGGATATCTAAAATAGATTAATACAAGCCAGTTTTATCAACGAAATTCAAGTACACAATGCTAATGTTATATGTTTATTACTTAAACGAATTAATCCACACTCGATACAAACCATAACACTTCTTATATTATTTAGTTAATTATTTTATATAAAAAAGGTATTATCACTATACTTTGTTGATAACAATAATGGTACTGGAACTAATTAACTAGCAATTTTTTGTTATTTCTCTTATGTAAAATAACTCCTATTAAGAATAATATGGTTAAAAAGATAGTAAAATGAATATTTTATTATCACGTTATTACGAGAGGCACATCACAGTGAGATATTATTTTTTTATACATTTTGAAGTTCACGATCTAAGAATATATTTAATTACTCAGAAATTAACTTTAATATTCTTACTCGAACAGAAAACGTGTAAGTTGCAAAACTAAAATAGTGAATGGAGAAAACGCAGATGCAAACGAGTTTTGATCAGTTTTTTTTCGACATCCATTTGGCGTGAAGTGCAACCGTTTTCACATGATTTGACTGACGTTTTACAATTATATATTGTATTAATTTATTTGAGTTTTTGAAATTTGTGTCGGTTTGATCGGAATAATATATAAGGAATAAAATGTACGACGCGTCTTTTAGCCATGGAGATATTATACTCCAGGACTTATACCAAAATTGTCATAGCGTTTGGATAGAGCCAAAACGTACGAGCGTTTTTCTTAGGTACTGGCGTTCCTAAATAGACAAAGTTTAGTGAATAAATAAATAATAAAATATGCAATATACTCAACAATAAGAACCTTTTCAATTGTCCTTATTATGTAACGAAACAACTTACTGTTTGTTGCGAACGATTCAGTAATGTTACGTAGGTGTGCTTTCAATCAAAAGAATGTTACTAAAAAGCCAAAATTTAACAACTATATGTTACGTAGAATATTTTTGTACCTTGACCAAAACTGGACGCTTGAGTCTCAGTGTAAATAAATCGACAGTTTTATAACTAGTGCAGTCTTTGTTATTTTAAATCAAGGTGCTTCATATCAGTGCAAACTTACAAGTTTGTTGTAATGCTGCTGTCAATGTTTCGTTACATGTTGTATGAATGGCAAAAGCTTCCTTGTACCACTGTACTCTGTTAACAACACTATTACTTCATTGTAAAGTATTATTTTGACAATTGGTCAAAGTTCTGCTGCTATTTTTCTTCTTTACTTAACAAAGACCATCAGTGTAAAAGGTCCAAGTGTTTTGGAACAATGATGTCCCAATTTTATTATGTGTTATATTACTTTAGAAACAACGTCTATATCGGTCTATGCGCAGTGTTTGTAAAATGTCCATGTTTCAGTGCAGTGTTATCTTGATAATTAATCAGGGATGTATAGCACCGCTTTTCCTTAGCAAACATTTGAGCGATACAACTTTTTTTTTTCCATAAATGTGGCCTGGCATGGCCAAGTACGTAAGGCGTGCGACTGGTAATTCGTGGGTTCGCGCCCGCGTCGCGCTAAACATGCTCGCCCTCCCAGCCGTGGGGGCGTATAATGGTACGGCCAATCCCACTATTCGTTGGTAAAAGAGTAGTCCAAGAGTTGGCGATGGGTGGTGATGACTAGCTGCCTTCCCTCTAGTCTTACACTGAAAGATTATGGACGGCTAGCACAGATAGCCCTCGAGTAACTTTGTGAGAAATTCCAAAACAAACAAACAAACAAACAAACATTTTAACTATAATGCCATAACTGTTTTGAACTAAGATTTCTTACTGTTTCTCATTGTGCTATTAACTTGTTTAGGTTTTCTATATGAGAATATATTAGTTCTTGAAAGTGCACAAATAGTTTAGAATAATTTCTTAAATACATATATATTATATCAATAATTAAGTAACTGAAGGTTATTGAAGACTAGCTACCTTCTCTTTCCCTCTAGTTTTAAACTCTTAAATTAGGAAGAGATAGTGCAGAGAACCCTTCGTGTAGCTTTAGGCGAAATAAAAAAAAATAAACTAACTAATATCTGTGAGATCAGCCACAGACAAAATATCTTGTAACGATCTTTTCCACAGGTAATCAATGTACGTAAATTTTAGTTTTCAAGACCACATATATTTCCAATAAACGGATCAAAAACACAAGTCTGTTGAAGCCATACCAAGAAATTGATAGGTGCGTGATTGAATGGTGTTACTATGATTACAACTTATTCAATCATTTTTTTTATGATAACAGATGGGTTTTTTTCTATAATGGGCTAGACACTTGCGATATTTCTTAAAATTTAAATTGTTATTCATCATCGTGTGTGCCATACCACGAGGCTTGACTAATAAAGTAATGACAGTTTTTTTCTTTTCTTCAGAAGCATTAATTAGACTTCAAACGGTGAATTTATGGATTTGTTTCGCCCTACCCGCATATTATTAGAACTGAAATAATTCAATCCTTGCATTATTAGCAATAAGTTTTGAACAAAATTAACTTACTATGTAGTTTAAACTAAAGAATATTCTGAATTAATGAAGCTCATTCCTTACATAACAAATTGACCAAAAGTACTTAACATCATAAATCAATAATCGGAATTATCTTTACTCTAATTATCGTGTATTTTATCATTGATGTCACAGAAATGGTTGTTGTTTACATAGTGATGTATTTTATTTTAAAATATTACATTAGAAATCATGATGGAATAGATTTTCAAATGATTACACAATATAACATAATTTTAGTTTTTATTGTTCCTGGACAGAAAGTATTGTTTCCCAATTTATTATGTCTAAAGTAAATGGAGAATACCTATTTTCTCTTCAAAATTTACTCTTAAGACCTGGGAGCGTGTAACGAGAACATGATGAGAGACTATATTTGAGGGCTGATATGTGAAAGTGATTTTACATTACAGTCGCAAATCTCAAAAACTTACTCACTTCTAAACAATTTTGTATAACGTCAGTATAAATACATGTAAATCTTGATTCATGCCTTATATAACTGAAAATTTGCAAATTTGTTCGTTTTTATATAGAAAATAGGTTAATTTCTAAACTTCATTATCCAGGACATATTTTCTGTACTTTTACAACATAAGCAATTAAAAAATAACACATACTATCCAGGAACAAAATTTGTGTTACATAGTGTAATGTGTTGAGTATATATAAATGTTCATCACAATTAATATAATACAGTCATATTTACCTCAGAAAGGTCTGCCGGATGAAAACCTTCTAACCAGTAAAATTATCTATTAACAGTAGCTCAATGTGTAGTTTGTTATCAAACACAAAGCTACACATCGTTGTGTCTACCACTGCTATCAAAACTCGGTTTTTAAAGTTATAAGCCTTTATACTTGTCACTAAGCCACGGAGAGATGGGGTTAGTCCATAAACAAAAACACTGGTTGTTATCGGTTGAAATAATTGCTATTCTATTAGAGCGGAAAAAAATAAAACCTGATGTTACGAAGGATATTACAACGTTTAAAAATGTGTAAACTGTTTTACATTTCAAAAGATATTAATACATAAACTAAACCATATAAAATATCTTTAAAATAGAGCGAATAAGGTGATTTTAGAGGAACAGTGGTATCATTAGCATATACTTTGTTTATCTTTCAACCGTAAACGTATTCTTCGTGAAAGTAATAACTTCCAAAAGTAACAGCGACTTCCCCTCAGAGAACTAGAAACAAAATTTAAAGTTTAATTATATAGCGCTGAAGCCTTCATTCAACAGTCGAAAATGGATGACTATCACTTGTTTTGATTTTCAATTCACCGTGTTAGTTCATTTAAATACCGTCTTACGTTTCTAAGAAAAAAAGTATCAATTAATCACGCTAAACTTAAGAAACTTCGTAAACATTGGTTTCACATGTGAGTAGGATGCACTTAAACACTCTTTAAACAAACACACTAAAATTTCAGTAGAAATTTATAATTTTTTAGATATTGCTTTGCTTTTAGTATGTCATGGTAGTTTAACAAAATTAAACTGAAACTTAGGCGGCAACGAATATATGAGTAATCAAGGGAAATAATTTCTCAATGTATAGCTCTAAGAGCTCTTGCCATGTGCTATTGTCTGCTACAGCAACATAGAAGACTCTCTTTGTTCATATGATTGATTTAATAATATTAGTTTCCACGAAATATTCACGACCAAATAAATGTGAAAATTCTAGTTTTAAAACCGAAGTTTAAGCATTTATTTTTTCTTTATATGAAAATAGTGTGTGTTATTGATTTTAGTTTTCTCTTACATGTACCTGATTTTAAATTGTGCAAACTGCCCGAGTCACGACAGCGAGTCAAAAGATCATCGAAAAGGTTGAAGATGACCTCGGGAGGTCGAAACTTTGTTCTCTGGTTATCAATAAATGTGTTAATACCCATACCAGCCTTTCTGACATACATCGAAGCAATTACTAAAACAGTATTTAGTGGGTGTAATCCTGCAGGTGAAAACGTGACACTGTGGGCTAGGGTTGACCTAATGACCCTTACTTCGTGGATAATAGCTTTTTTCCTGCTCGTGATGAGTGTTACAATATACTGTGGCTGATTCTTTACTTTGAACTCAAGGTAAAAAAATCTTTTGAGCCGCAAGCCCTCGAGACAGATGATGTTTTGTGGGAAATTAATGACCTTTAGGCGGAGACATTCCACCTGGAACTTCATGGAATTAGAAAAATAGCTAAACTTTTCAACCTGACGTCACCTAAACGTGCGTTATAAAAATTCCACAAGTAACGCGGAATACATGGTGAAGTAGCTACCTTTCTGGATTGCCCATTTCATTTTGATTAAAATGCTTTAATACGAACGAAATAATAAGTTTGCAATGTATTATCCAACAAGAAACTGAACTTATTTAGTTCTGTATGTTTGTATTTGTATCTCACAAATAATGGTCATTTGGAATGAATCTATTGTTTTGTTCACTGATTTGGCATCTGACATTGTAACTCTTTCTTACATTTTATAACAATTTCACTCAGCAGTAAAATATATACCTCAACATTGCACGCACGTCAGCAAGACATGTCATTTTTACGTGTACACGTGAACGATAACTTTCCTCCTTTACGGCACAGTCAGTTTTTTACCATTTTGTTGATTTTGGTCGATTCTTCGCACTCATTCGTTTGACATAAAACTATACCTTAATGATGATTGAAGATATGTCATGATATATATGTTTAGTATCACTTCAGTTAATGTATTTTCAATGCAACACGATCCGTGTTAAATATTAAAAATTAACTGATATCAGATAATCATGTTTCAACACCGATAGGCATGAGATGGAAGTTACATACAAACAATGTGGTTAATAATTGCAAAAAGAAAAAAAAAACACTTTTGAAAGCTGTTTAAATGTATACTTTCCATTTGATGTTAAGCTCTTTCCATTGTGTAAACGTTCGCTGATATGTGAATAATTTGTGTATTTAACAAAACTGAAGTTTATATTTTTCTTTTGGTCTATGCAGTAGGTGATAATTTTTCTGATATGATTCATATAGAATTCATTTCTTAAACAGTGGATTTTACTTATTAAAATAACTTATCTGTCTTTACAGCAAAGTGTTATTATTTGGTCAGTTTAAGCCAAACAACACGATTTTCCGCATGGAATGCACAAAACACGCTCAAAGATATAAAAAAAAATAAAGAGAATATGAAACAAATATCTTTATCTGACATTACGCCCTCGGGTAAGAACAAGATGAAACTTTTTAAAATGTCTCTTGATGGAATGACTAAAATGTAACGTATTTTTATTATTAAAGGAAAGGTCTAACATTACTGACAGCCTTTGACATCTGTGACGTAATAGCGATGATAAATTGAACATGACTGTGAACCAATGTCAACGGCTATTATACGTAAATCGTTTTGAATTATAAAACAAAAGCTTAATAGCTACATAACTGTACATCAAAACTGTGTAATATGTAAAAATGTGCTACAAGGCTCGAAGTTTAAGAGAATAATTCAAATATAGCTTCTAACATCTTTCGTTCGTTTGTTTTTCTGTAAGTAGATCTTTACATAGGCTTTTATATATTCTTTAAGAGGAATGGAAAATACACATGAACAATGCACATTTCGACAACACAAAGCAGTCGATGTCTTTAAAATCAAAGCTGATTTATATCTATAGTTAAATATTTATAGAAATTCCATAAAATTTCATGGTTATAACACTCTACGTTTTAACCTTTACTAAAATATAAAAATATTGTTCCCATAAAGAATAAGGTGAATATTTAGTCATTTATTAATATATACGAGTCAAAACATTTGAGTTTTTAGCACGCTGATTGGTTTAAGTGAGTAAAATTTTTGAGTTAATATATAATGAATAAAAATGTCAAATTCGTATATATATATAACATACCCATATCATACCGTATTCTATTTTTCTCCCATATTTCACAAGATGTTAGCTGAGTTTGGATAACAGTTCTCATAAGCCTGCATTTACGAGCTATTTTGAAGATCAAACTAGAAAAAAATTAGCTTAGCACCTATGTATAGAAAAATAATTCAGGACCCATAATAAATCCTTTGAAATAACCGATCCGTAAAAAATTCGTTGTGCATTGGCCTTATAAGTTACAATAGCAGGATTTTAAACTGAGATGGCCTTTCAATTCATCAGCATGTTTCTACAAACGAGACACAAAATGTTTCTTTACTGTCGCTCACTAGGACTTCTTCCATTTTTGGAATATGAAAGTTACATTAGTGGATAATTTTTTTTAGAACCGCTGATCCCAGACAAGCCCATTGGTTCACAAACAGGTTCAGTTCATCATCACTCACCCGATGCAAGTGTCAACACCTATCAGCAAATGGCCCGAATCCTGTGGGGTATAAACAACAAGAACTGGTAAGATAAAAAACTAACAATAACAAAAAACAAGCAGTAACAGTTCTTTGGGTTTTAGTTAATGAATAGAATCAATCAAAGCTGCTGTTCTATTAAGTGTCCATTTTGTACTACATTGCTAATAAAATATATATAGAAAATATTTTATGGCATTTCAACAGAAATACAAAGTTTTGAAAAGACATAAACATAAGGCCCGGCATGCCCAGGTGGGTTAAGGGGTGCGACTCGTAATCTAAGGGTCGCGGGTTCGCATCCCCGTCGTACGAAACACGCTCGCTTTTTCAGCCGTGGGGGCGTTATAAGTAACGGTCAATCCCACTATTCGTTGGTAAAAGAGTACCCCAAGAGTTGACGGTCGGTGTTGATGACTAGCTGCCTTCCTTCTAATCTTAAACTGCTAAATTAGGGACGGCTAGAGCAGATAGCCCTCGAATTTAAAAATAAACATAAATCTTCAAATTGTTTTAGTATAAAGTTTTCTGTTTATTTCTTGTGAGTTAAAAAAGCACGATTACTTATTCTTACCATGATGCCCGAATAAAAATATATCAGAACATTTTGTTTAATATATAAAAGGTAGAAATCAAAATATGTTTATTAAGAGATTAAACTGCATATTAATTGAATAAAACAATTTAATATTCAAAAGACAATTACCCTATTTGATAAGAGTTAACTTTTGTTATCAGTTTTTTTAATGTGTCACCCTTTTGTTTGTTTTTATCTTTACAGCAGCTTATTAAGCTTCATAAAACAATCATTAAATCAATGTTATATAAAATCGAACGAAAATTACTTAAATTAAACATGCCTGCAATGATTTTATTGTTTTGAGATTCTTATATATTCTTCAGTAATTCCTGTTATGCTGAATCTAAAAATGGAATCCGTTTTTCTCCATAACGTATGTATATTTCACAATACGCTATATGTACGTTTATGTAAGTAGCTTATTCTTATTTCAATCTGCTCATATGCTTAATATGTTGACAAGTACTGGCTGTAGATTTCTCTAGACCAATCACGAAGTGAGAGTCTTATCGATCGTTTTAGAGCCCAAATATGACAAACATTGTGGCAAACAAAATAATAATTTGATCTAAATAAAAGCTTTTTTTTATTTGTATAAAAAAGTTCATAAATAAGAGAAAAATAAGAATATTATTTTCAAAGTCTGTACAGCTGAATTATGAAATATTTATTGTTAAAACCAAAACAACTTTAATTCTCAGGCCACTGTTATTATTACAGGTTTCTTTGAAAGCGTTATTTAGTTATATTTTTAACTGATAAAACAGTGTTAGTTGTTGACTGCTTTTCACATGTATTCAGAGTTATTATGCATTTTTAGAACTTGGATCATTCGTCTAGGGGGATAAAAATAACCTAACAGCATGGAGAATGGACTACAAGGACTTGAGCGTTATTTAGCTGTGATTATTTAAAAAAAACACATTCCCATCATTGATCCTGAAGATTAAAGGGCATTAAGATTTCAAGATATTAATCCAACATTATGTTGAGATAATTTTGCTTAAGAGATGAGTTACGTTTTGTATAACAGTAAACAGTGATAGTTATGATGAAAAAAACTGTTCTTTTTTCCGAACAAGGTAATGTGTTACTAAAATAAGTTAGGCCTAGCTTTTTTCCTTTTTTTTCATGATATAGAGTTTTTACAAACGTACATTTATGTTTTTACATCTACTTCTTCCTTTAAATTTTGTTCATTGCTTCTACTACAAGAGATTTGTTTTTGTTAAGTTTCGTTTTATTTGCGCAAAGCTATGTAAATGTATTTCCTATCTGTACCATACCAACTACAGGTAGTGAAAACCCGATTTTTAGCATCATGAACCCTAAGACCTGCCGCTGAGTCACTTCAAAGGTGGTGTTTTTACCTTAAAAAACTTAACAAAATAATTACTAATAAAACGTTGACACATACAAGATAAGATAAACTTAAAGATTAAGTCTGATTTCCTGGCCAGTCATTTTGATAAATTACAGAACATCTTTTCTGAATTAATTATTCTCATTAAATTATCAAGAGAGATAATTTTGAAATTACATTTTCCTACTATGACTGTGATTGTTGATACCATTCTGGCATAATTCGTTTTTTTTATGAGAGTATAGCATGCCAAGCATATAATTGTAATTTCTTTACAGCGTCAATTTAGTACAAATTGCTTGATTGTTTTGCTCTGCTAATTAGATCATTACATCTTCACAGCTTTTACGGTATTTCAAGCTGATGTTATTTCGGTGTTTTTCTTCTCGCGCTGTTATTAATTGCTGCTCTCTACATAAAGCACATGAACCAACGTACCAATAATTTTTTGAAAATAGTAAAAGTGCAATATTAATTATTAGGATTTACTTTGAAACAACTGCAACGATAAAATTTTGATCTTTCTTTAAATATCGATATAACAAATATTTAGACATTTTAAACATTCATGTAAAACATCTCACACATATAAAATATAACACGACCATAAGTGGGTCTATGAAGATTCAATTCTGAAACATCATTTTCAAGGCAAAAAATTGAGTTTTTTGTTTCAAACTCCAAGAAAAATGTCATAATTATATATCATTTCCTTGGTTATTATTGTTTGTGTGTTTTAAAACTTAAGATTGTTTAAAATAACCAATTATTATTTATTCACGTATAAGCCTTTTAATTCTTCAATAACACCCACAGAACCTAATAAACAAGACTTGTTAATAACAATAAACTGCGTAATTACTGACCAGTTGGTCAATTTCAAACAGTCATAAAAATATTTCGATAACTTACCTTTTTTGTTTATTTGTTTTGAATTTTGCACAGAACTACTCGACAGCTGTCTGTGCTAGCTGTCCCTAATTTAGCAGTGTAAGACTAGAGAGAAGGTAGCTAGTCATCACCACCCACCGCCAACTCTTGGGCTACTCTTTTACCAATGAATAGTGGGATTGATTGTCACATTATAACGCCCCACGGGTGAAAGGACGAGCATGTTTTGCGCGACGCGGAAGGGAACCCGCAATCCTCATATTACGAATCGCACGCCTTAACACGCTTGGCCATGCCGGGCCTTTTTTTCAAATAATGTAATTAAAAATTACAGGTAGATACTTTTTGTAAAAACGGCTGGTTTGGGTTGAGAAAATTTTTATGTAGAGGAGCGAACAAAGTTTCGACCTTCTTCGGTCATCCTCAGGTTCACAAAGAAAGAAAGAGGTATATTGTGAAGGGGTTGTGTAACTGAGTGTAGGAATGTAGAGGGCGTGCTTAAATGTTTGATTCTATTTATTAGTGTAGGTACAAAGGTGTTCCTTTGTATTTGCTTATTTTGGGCTTGAGTTAATATAAATAAGGGTTCTTTAATTTTGTGTTTGTTTATGTTTGTTTTTTTATTTAATATTTGGCTGTTTTCTATGGTTATGATGTGTTTATTTGATATGCAGTGTTCGCTCCTCTACATAGTGCTTTCTCTACCCAAACCAGCTGTTCTTACATTTATATTTTGTCTACAAGTGGGCTTTTCCATCATCACTGAGATAGATAATTTGCTGTTCTTCTTATTTTTTTTACTGTTCTAAGTATCAGAAATGGTACTCGAGTTGTTCAACTGATACCTAATATATTAAAATAGATTTTATGAAATTAAGCATACTACTTAGACTCTTCGATTGTTACTACACATACAAGAAGAGTATAAGTTTCCATTTACACTATTACAAAGACAACTTGTGCTCAAGTGGCAATGATGACGCAATACTCTAGAAGCTTGAGCAATTATGACAATCAATCATTTATGATACTCAAAAAGTAGCAAAAGTAAAAATACCTAGATACGATTGATATTACGCGTGATTTTGGGTTTTGTATTACAGTGATAAGTGTGCTATAATTAAAAAGTCTGAAAAATTTTAGTCTAAATTATGTAGTTTCTCTAAGAGATCAAAAGGCACTACATGTTGAATCATGAATTTGCGTCAAACAGCGAAAGGATTAATGTTTTCCCTTCCCCCGTGACATAACGGTATGTCTGGAGACCCACAAAGCTATAAATTGGGTTTCAATACCCTTGGTTTAGTTTTGTGCTTAATTACAAACAAATCGCTTTAACTCTATCGTTACTTTTTTGAACATTGAATTGTGCATAATATAAATAAAAATGATTATTAACGTGTTAATTAGAACATTGGATTAGGCATATCTTCTGACAGTGCGGTTATGGTGATTGGTTATTCGTCGTTTCGATTTCATGATTAGCGTACGGTCGCCTCAGTCTATTTAATAACTATTTTTTATAATTTGATACTAACTATTAAATAACTTTCCCCATGCATTGTGAATTTTAATTTGTTGTTGTCTTATAGCGCGTGGGGAAGTAGTAAGCACGTTTGGTATTTTTTAAATTTAATAATTCTAACATACAACTCGTATTCAATAACTTATCTTTGTGTTTTAATCACTTATATTATTCTTTATAGGAGTCACTTTAATACACGTTAGACGTTTGCTCTGTGCATAGATTAACACATATGCATTTACATATCATCTTTAATGTATTGCATTATATTTGAAGACAACTCTAATCAAAACTAAATTTGTAAACGTGTAACCAAGATATGCACCTTATAATGCTACACTCATTTAAGTACCTGAGTCTCTAGAGGATCTATTGGTATCAAAGCAGCAGTAAATCACTGACTTTGAATCAACTGTTTATTAAAAACTAAACAGTTAGTACCGTAAATAGTGCGTGACTACACTTAAGTGGAAAACGTTGAAATGTAATACATTGTCTGCAATGTCACGCGGGAAACAAAATAGTAATTAAATATAAATGATTTTATTACCTAAGTATTTTAATGCAGAGAGAGAGCTGTTAAAGTTTGAATATAGGCTCATTAACAGTACTTTATTGTCTCCTCTCAGAAGAACTTTTGTTAAAATTAGATGTTTGAAAGTGCGAAAAACCACCTCTGTTATAAGACCTTCGTTTCAGTCAATATTATGATTCATTGTTGAGACATGTTAGAATATGAAAAGCCAGAGTTAATGTAAGAATAATTAATTAAAAATATACTGTGAGAACTATAAAATTTACAGTGCTAGATATTATATTTCATAACAGGTAGATTCACAATAGAATATATTATTATGTGAAAAGTTCAATTACTAACTTATAAAAAAATAATTTATGTAACATCTTCGAAATATTGCAAGTTTAAATATATATACGGGAAGTATTATTCTATCGTATAAAGTGATGTTTTGCTGTGAAAGCTACTAGACAAGTGAATAGTTTTGGTTTTCTGAGACTATTCGATAGCGGCAGTAAATTATCTTTTGCATTTAGGATTTTAGGAAAAAATATGTTTTGATATTCTTAAGAGTATTACTGTGACATTTCATGAAACGTTGCTACCTAGAGTGATATAATATTAATAACTTTTATTTATAGCTTTCATGTTCACGGCTTACACGGTCTTACTTTATCAAGCTAAGAATTCCTGTGAAATAATTTGATTTTGATACATATGACATGCATGTTTAGGCAACAACAACAAATACTGACATCCATGTATTAAAGACTATGAATTATAATACTTCAGGCGAACGATGTATGAGATGGTTTTTACTTGCGACAAATCATCATCCCTAATCAAAATCTTGAGAATAACAAATCAGAAAATAATATATTTTTATTCAAAATATTAACGCGAAATGCTAAAACTAAAAACAAGATCTCCACAAGTCGTTCTCGAGGAATTATTCACAATATTTATATATGTGGAAAGATACGCATCTCATGCAGTCACTTACCCCTCGGTGGCATACCTGCTGACCGGGGTGCGATAAGAATGGTGTGCAGAACACAGATAGCTTCGTGTGTATCTTTGTGTTTAATTACAAACAGACATGCAATCAACTAATAGCTTAAACTTTACCCTCAATCTCTTTAACAGTTGTAAATAGAATTCGATTGTATCGATTCTTATTGTCAGACGCAGTAAATTACAAGAGGAGTGTAATGTAAATCAGGGTGAAAACGTTAAAGTTTAAACGTTTTTAAAATGATATATAAATTATTTTAAGATCACAACTTACAAGTAATAACTTGAAAACGTTTGCCAAATCACAGACTGTATAACTTTAATCCGAAACTACTGGAAGACCTTCTTAAATGAGTAAACATCCACTAAAAACTTTATTTTAATGGCTTTCCAGTGAGCACCAGAAAAGAAATCCTTAAATTTAAGCACATGACATTCCAAAGCACAGAGAAAAGTCAGCATGAAAAGTAAATCAATATCCCCAAGTGCTTTCAGAAAGTAGACTTCCCTCAGTAAGGGGTTAAGTTACAGTGATTAATGTCAAGTATGCAGTTCTTTAACGTAATCTCTTTTTAGTTTATATTTATAAACGTTTCTCTATCTGTTAAACAAGAGTTTTTTGAGGATTTATTAAATAAGATGATTAGAAGTTTACGATGTTTGTTTTATTTCGCTAGTCATTTCATTTAAATATTTCAAATTTATTACAGAACCAACACTAGTACAGTAATTCATAATGACGAGAAACCCACTTGAAGTAAATATGTATTCTAAAGACGGCTGGTATGAGTATTAAAACTTTTATTAAAATAAAATAGAAAACAACTTTCGACCTTTTCAGGTCATCTTAAGGTTAACAAAAAAAAAAGAAAAGAGAAATGACCCAAGAATATCGAAACGTTGTTCTCTAATTTGATTAAAGTTTTAATACCTATATCAACCACCTTTAACATACAAACAATGGTATAATTTGAGTTCCATACTATTACGTGAAGAAATAAGCTATCGCTTTTCTTTAACAAAGGTTTCCTCCACTTTTGTCATATGTATTATCAAGTTAATTTCAAACGAATCTAAAGTATTTTATAAAGGAGGTGCCTGTTATGGTTGGTTTTCGTGTTTGTTTGTTTTTAAACACAAATATATACAATAAGCTACGTGTGATGTGCTCATTACGGGTCTTGTAATAATGTGTTTTTTGTTATTATAAACCTCCAAAGTTACTGAAAAAAATAAGATTTAAAGCTTCTAAGTCTTTTTGAAGAGTTAAGAGAAAAATTAAACCAAGGAAATAGACTGTTGTCATAGGTGTAATAACTGTTGATTTTTAATTAAGAAATGTATACGTACTCTTTAAGATTTTTTCAAAATAAGTAAAGCTAAAAATTCCTGGAGAATTAACTGATTTATACGACTTTGATTTCTCTGAAAAAGAAATTAAAACCGAATATCAAATAAGCTCGCCTTTTTTCTTGATAATTGAAAATATTTCAAGAATTATATAGATAGTACTGTAAAATTTTGAATTATTTAAACCAAAAATCCAAGTTTTTAGATGATTGAAAATATTTTAAGAATTATTTGAATTATTTAAACCAAAAATTATATTATTTATGGAAATTGCTCTTACTGAGTGAAATGTCTTGGAAAATTGTATATCTATTTTTCAGAAAAGATTACAATAGGACAAACGATTTTTTTCATGAATCGTGTTAAAAATATCAAGTTTTAGAAGTATACTGATTATTCCAGATCATGTGTAAAAGAGGTAAAAACTAGCTTTCTTAATATCACACATGCAGCATATGTATGTGTCTAGTCTATTTCGCTCAACTCCAGTGTTGTTTATTGAATTCATACATAGAAGTTTCCGTTTCTTGAGAGCATTTGTGAATAATAACATATATTTAAGTTAAAATGAACAATTTAAGTACCGTAAGTGAATTTGGACAACATATTGTGCTGTTTGAAGTGAGTTTATATCATCTAATTCAAATGTACGATGCTTTTGTATAAAGGCAAAGTAACAGAAGTTAAAGACAGAGCACACAATCTAGATAGATTAAATAAAATAACTATATCGCTCTTTTTATTTATTAAAATACACCACATGGTACCATTATTTTCCATTTGTGTATATCTGTAGGAGGCGTCTCAAGAGCCTTTCTACATCGATGTTATAATGGTAGACAGCAAAATATCTTCGCCTCGATACACCAAATTTAACACAAATAATGAAGTCCTGGCCGCTAAGATCTTTGGGAAATCCCATCTGGTCGTGACATCAAATATCTGTTAAGTTTCTTTTCTTGATGTCTTATTTTGTGTTTTATTTCAAGCCTACAAAATTAAATAACTCATATCGAATTGAATCTTTCACAGCTGCTTGAAGGTAAATAAAGTCAGACAATTGGCTAGAAAATAGTCGAGAAATATAAAGAAATAGCATAATTACGCTGAGGAAAAAATCTTGATAGTCAATGTAACTTCTGAAACATAAAAATAGTGACAGTGACTTAATGTATCCAAAGTGATGTTATAAGCTCTTCGTAATAAAAATCCTTATAAGTAAGGAGTGATGGTATTAAAATGTTATCAGTCTTTTTCACTGTGATATCACACGACAAAAAAACAACAACTTTGTTTGTTTGATTTGTTGAATGTTAGGGTGTTCTGTAGTGGCACAGTAGTATGTCTGCTGACTTAAAATGTTGGAAACCGGGGGTCAATGCCGATGTTTAAAAAAACACAAATAACCCAATGAGTAGCTTTGTGTTTACCTACGAATAATCAAACAATAACATAGACTAACTAAAAAGATGTTATATACATTCAAAGTTGATTATTTGTAAAAGATTGATACAGATGGCATTTTAGCTATTACTTCACATCTAACCATTCTGATGAGCTGTGGAAAATCATGTACTGAGAGAAAACTTTTCTTGTTGGCACAGCGTTCAACACAAGAGAGTAGACAACAAACTATAATAAATGTTTGATACTGGAAAGTTTTGCTGGATCAATAAAGAATTACCATTCTTACAGCTGTTTGATGTGGTGACGTTTTTATCATTAATGCAATCTGTTTTGTTACGTGGCTGCATTGGTCAACAACGACATTTAAATATAATTGATTAATTGTTTGTTTTTCTAATTTCGCGCAAAACTATACGAGTGCTATTTGCGCTAGCCGTTCCTAATTTAGCACTGTAAGACGAAAGAAAAAGCAGCTAGTCATCACCACCCACCCTCAACTTTTGAGCTACTTATTTCTCAACGAATAGGAGGAGTGACCATCACATTATAACGTCCTCACAGCTAAAAGGGAGAGTATGCTTGGTACAATAGGGATTGGAACCCGCGACCCTTATATTACGACTCGAGCGTGTTAACCACCTGGTCAATTAATATCAGAGTAAATATCTTATTAAACTGAAATGTATATATACATAACACCTCAAAAAGACAGACCAATGCTTTGCTGAAACATGTCGTATGTTTCCCTGAAAATAATTGCTTTACTATATTTATAAATAGTGATTTCCAACTAATTATTTATAATTTTACTTATACAACTACTGAAATTTGTACAAGATTAAGTAAAAATAATGTGGGTTTCAGCGCTTCGTCTACACATCAATTCGTCGGGCGAAAAGAAATTATAAATGTAACATCTGAACTTATTCATATCTAAATATTAAGAGTACATGTTATCATAAAAGAACCTTCGGTCTTATTTTGGTGTAATATCACACCTTTTTTTACTCTAAAAGAGTAATATGTTTCCTGATATCTTTAATCTAATAAATAACAGATTAATATCGATCTAAACACGTGTGTATTATAAACACACATGTAATCTCTCAACAATAACTCCTTGTGAGGAATTCAAGGTATCATAGGGGATAGCTTAAATGGGTATATTCCAATTGCCTTAGAATTCAAACCGAGTTCACTGTGTTTTGGATTAGATGTTTCCACCAAGATGCCCCCAGAACATGTCTTCTTGACTGACTTTGGATATCCAGCAAATCCATTTAATCCACTCAAAATTAAAAAGGAAACCATTTGTCCTAAAGTTTTATCTTAAAAAGAAAAGGTAAAATGAGTGGAGACTGTTCCTGACAGTTTTCAAGACGTGGTTGAATCCAAGTAGCTGTTTTTATTAAGATTTTATTTTTGGAAAATTTGAGGATCCATAACGAAAGAGAAAGATACAGTGCCCAATGACCTCTTACACCATGAAGTCCAACGAAGAGATCCACTACAATGCCAATCAAGGACGCTGCATCAATGACTTGATTTCGTGAACAACACACCCAAACATCAGCATCAGACACCCTGTCCACAACACCTGTTGAAAACGTCAAATACCGGTACTTAATTCACCATAGCCTCAGATGATCAGCCGATTGACCCTGAAGGTCACCCAAGGGCCTCCCGACTATAGAAATTCTTGGCCCTCAAACATCAAAATTCTTTCACGGGTCGCCAGGCATGGTAAACAAGTTGGTGAATATTCAGTTCCAAGAAGAGGTAAACTGAAAATACAGAACCTATCCTGGGAGATCCCCTAACCATGTACAAGTATTCACCTCAAGGGATATTAAACTAAGTACTTTTAAGTTATCTTTGCCTTCAGAATAGAAAAAAAAAAGGAAAGAAAACACTACTATAATGCTTAATAGTATTTCTTTTTTCTTTTGCAAACTTACTCAAAAGCATCAAAGTAGTCCATTTACTTCGATTAAAAGTAATTGATCTGATCTGGTAGGAATAAGATCAATCATTATAGACGTTTTTGCATTGAGAAACAACCACATTTCTTTTCTAAATAAGCCTAGTGGTTAGGACTCTCGACTTGCAGTTGGTAGATCTTTGGTTCGAATCTATTTTACTGAACATTCTTCCCTTTCAGCAGTAGGGATATTATAATGTAACAGTAAATCCTTTATTTGTTTTTGTGGTAAGCCAATTTGTATAATTGTGAAATTGTAGTTGAGAAATTCAAACAAGAAATTATCATGTTTTTACGGAGGATATTCTGTACAAACACTTAAATGCTCTCCAAAAGTCCATTAAAAACATATATTTCGATTTATAATGATAAATATCTTAGGATACACTTTGCTCAGTTTCGTATGTTAATTATTTATTTACAACAATATTGTAGTAGCATTTAATTTAAACTGCTACTTTTGATTTCATAGTGTCTCTTCGGTATACTACGAAATAACTTGTTATCTGGTCAACTAATCAGGTTATGAATATGTTTTTTTATGTTAATACTAGTTTCATACGTGTAAATTACAATATTGAAGAGACTTCAATTATTCTACGTGAGTGAATAAGTTTAAATTAGCTTACAAACGAAATCGCCCCCAGTGGCTCAGCGGTATGTCTGCGGACTTACACGCTAAAATCCGGGTTTCGATACCCGCGGTGGGCAGAGTTCAGATAGCCCATTATGTAGGCTTGTACTTACTTCAAAACAACAACAACTACAAACGAAATCAATGACAATGTTTAAATGATAAAATATCCATTTAATAAATTGTAATACCAGAATTCTCCGTATTTTGATTTTGTTTTTGTTTTTTAAACCGAAACATCTGTCCTTTAATAAGAAAACTTAATATGGGTTGAAAATGTGTCCTTCAGTATAATATAGACAGTTTTATGTTGTATAGAAACTTTGGTAAAACACATTGTAATCTGTTTCTTTGTGTGACATTGAACAGAAACACCTGGCTTCTTTACGACCTTTTCATATTCAAGGTTGTTCCAACAAGCTGTCATTTAAACTGGCTTATTTTTTCTCTTCAGCAGACCCTGCATCTCACTTCAAACCTTTTTTATACGTCTATCCAATAAGTGGCTTTAATTGAAGTGGAAGCTTAGCTTAAAAAGGATTATAAAATTTGTAAGGAGTTTGATGTATACATATCCAGATTTCCGGTTTTTATGAATAAGAGTTTGCTCCGCTGTATCTTATGAAGTAGAATTATTTTAGAAAATGACTCTGAAAGAAAGTACTTGTAAAAGTTTGATCCAGTCGGTCTTTTATATACAACAAGTGGTGACCTACGTCATCGTCAAAACAGATTGGCTGCTGGATAATATTTCGCTATAAGTACATATCTATACATACACACTATGGTTTTATAAAGACACAACCGAACGGAAATTCGCTTTTGTTATCTAGTCAAACACAATGAATCACTGACGATAAAATAAAAAAAAATTATAATAATGGAGATATTTTGTGATTTGACCATCGCTTTTCTGAAAAATATATTACAGTCAAATAAATATGAATATAAAAAACAAAAGGATTTAACATACGGCAAGGTTGAAACACAATAAGGATAGACTCTATTATCTTCATTCTTAGAAATTTTTGAAAGAGTTCTTACACGCAAAACATTCCAGTCATATTAGTTGTATTTGTTGAAGAGTATGTCTACCATGGCCAATATCTCTCTTTACACCCTCGTAACAACCTCTGCCACATATACAAATAAAAGAGAGAGAAAACGTTGTTTGGAAGTAAGATCGAGCTCTTCCATTGTCTGGCTAGCATTCTGAAATAAGTTTTGTATTTCTTTGAAAGCAACACATATTTGCCAATGTCTCTTGTGTTTTATTAATGTACACAAAAAGTTGTCCACCTCTAAACGTACAACTTTTCAATTTCGATAAGCGGTAAGGCTTATTGATTTTTAGAACCATAATACCTTAAAGAAAATCTTGCTTTAAACGTTCTCGAATTACAGATACAAAATGGTAAGAGAAGAAATACCTAACGTTTTTCAGCATTATAGACGTGAAGATTGCTACCAGCATATATATATATATATATATGACATACCCTGAACGATGTAAACAAAATGCGTTATCAGAAGTATCGGGTTGTACATTACAGTCAACGTACACAGGATTCACAAAATAAATATTTTTTTATTTGTAATCAAACATAAAGTTACACTATGAGCTTTCTTTGCTTTGGCCATCATGGGCATCGAAAGCTAGTTTCTTGCACTGTAAACCTGATGATTTTGTCGCTGTGCAATTGGAGAACCACAAAATGGTTTGGTTTGTTTCGAATTTTGCGCAAAGCTACACGAGGGCTATCTGCAGCTAGCCGTCCCTAATTTAGTAGTGTAAAACTAGAGAGAAGGTAGCTAGTCATCACTGCCCACTGCCAACTTTTGGGCTACTCGTTTATCAACAAATAGTGAAATTGTGAGTAACTTATAACGCCCCCACGGCTGAAAGGGCAAGCATGTTTGGTATGATGGGATTTGGATTCCACGACTCTTATATCACGGATCGAGTGTCTTAGCCACTTGGCCATGCCGGGCAGATCAAAAAATGAATAATATATATATATATATATATTTCTATAGCTCATGTTGCACACTACGTTGTTGAATAAATTGCCCGAAAGCAGTAAACTAATGTTTAAAAAAAACGTTATATAACTTGTGAAGTACATTCAGGTGTTTAAAAAGAAATATAGGGACAGCTTTGTTTATTAGGAAAGTGTATGTTAAGAATATTCCATTCTTCTAAAATAATTAACCTCCTTGCAGGTTTCTGACATTGGGTACCTTGGGATATTTGTCTTAAATTTTGTTAAGAACTTAACAATAAATGCCTTTTCACAGCTGAATAGATTTGAATATACTCACCAGGAGTTCGAGATGTGCCTTTTACTCTGCGACTCCCTCTAGGATGTCATGGACGCAACATTTCCATTTTCCCCTGGCGTGTGCTCAATTTGTTGCTTGCAAAGATTCACTACTTAATGAATTTCAAATGAGTAACAGAAAAGATACACAATTTGATACATATACTTAAATATTTTACTGTTATTAGACTGATAGTCATAAGTCTTCAAACACTGGTGTCTAATCTTAAAATATGTTGTTAATATCTAAATGTAATAATAGCACAAACATAAGTAAGTTGATGTGACACTAGGTTGCTCTAAATATTTAGTTTAAATACCACTTTTATTTTCAAATAATTAAAAAATTTAAGTTGATTAAATTTACAAAATTCACCTTAATAACCAAAACAAAATTTAAATATGATTTTTAAGACCATTCTTTGAAGTATGCAAATAAAAGAGTTTAGCTTGAAGCATTCTTCATATTTTGATTTCTTCCTCTAAAAATAAGCTCGTGACGGGAAACGTAGGAGAAACGGGAAAAATTGTGACCCCTATTGCAAATCTGGATGCACACAGGATAAACATTTCGCGATTTTGGTGGTTCCACATCACGTAATAAAAATGTTTTTCCAGTATCATACAAAAAAGAAAGAGTTTCATTATTGTACGGCGATGATGCATCCAAATTATTACAAATTTATAAAATTCACAACTGTGCTACACTTACGCAAGCTTTTGAAGGTTACTGTGTCCTCGTGCGTATATTGTTACATCAAAGTTCAATATTCCAAATCCATTTTCAAATTTGAATACACAAAGTCGACTAGAGCTTTGACGTGTTTTAGATACACTTCTGCCATTGAATAGAGCAAATCAGTTTATTATAGTAAAGTCAAAATTTTAAATATTTGATGGTAACATCCCTTTACATTACTTGAATTTGAACGTAAGTATGCCAACCTGTTTGTTTATTTGTACGTAAATACAATAGCATGGTTTCGTTATATTTTATTTCTTCTCACATCGTTATTATCAGATTATTTCTTGCAATATTTTATTTTAATTATGTTAAATCGACGTGACTTTATTTTAAAAATACATATGTATTAATTCAACTTGTTTCTTGTATGTATGTATATATATATATATATAACTTTTGCATTGCAGGTGAATAAATGACATTCTTTAAAAATAAACAATTTTTACACTTATTAATATACAAAATGCATGTTATTGATTGACTAAGCTATGCAACATTTAATCTGTTCTTGTAGTACCTAAAATAGAATAAAGTTAAGCCTAAATAAATTATGTTAAGTAACAAGTAAAGCTTCTTTCATAGGTTTCTTTGGAATTAAGCACAAAGCTACGTAATGGACTATTGGTGTTCTGCTCATCACCTGTATCTAAACCCGATTTCTAGAGATGTGAGCCCGCAGATCTACCGCATTACTACTGGGAGCAACAAGTAAAACAAAAATTTTATCATAATTTACGATAACAAAGACCATTACATTTAAGAAGTTGGATTATGCTAATGGAAAGCTAGTTGTACGTATTAAGGAAACGAGATTTTTACAAAATGCATGGATGCATTTTTACAACTCAGTTGATACAAAAAAAATTAATGAGAGTAAAATACTGTAATGTCATTACATCGAGTGTGAGAATCTAGGAAAATTTCAAGTAAATCATGTGATGATTGATTTAGAAAATAACCCTAAATAAGAAAGTAGAAAATCCCATTTATAGTAACAAGATTACACACTCTAAATAATGAATAAGGGGAAAAACAATTTCAAAATTATTTAAAGTTAACGTTTAAAAATAAAACATTTCAATTTGTACGAAGCTTAATTTAAATACTTAATTAACAAGAGAAACACTTTTAACTAAATGTTCTTTGATATGCCAGTCCTTTTGTATACCTATATTTTCAACTACAACAGTATTGAAAGACGGTGCAAAAAATTGGGAATTGTACAACAGCTAGAAGAGATTACACAGAGAAATTAATGAACCTTACAATCCTTTAGGAAATCTAAATGATGAATTGTATAATATAAGTTCTTGCGTTTATATAATTAAAGTTAAGAATAGAGAACTTTCATGATATATAAAACAGTTATAATATTTAACATTCAGCCTAATTTAATAAGATGAGATTATCCTTATATAACTTATTACCAGTGGTATATTGAAGGTAGTTTTAAATATTTGATGATTATGTAGATATTATAAAGAATGAGCGGTTATATAAGATACAGAAAGACGTGATGTGAAGCTGTACAAACATATTTTATTCTGTGGTAAATATACTCACTGAAACTCGAACATTAGTTGTTGATTATTAAAGCTAAGAATTTCAGGAAAAATAATAAAAAGTGATTAAATTTATTTGCTTAAACTGGAGTGATAAAGTTGTTTCAACAGTTCATAAGGTTATTGTATTGACTATTTTTCATATTAATCCTTTTGGTCTAGAGTGCTCGTGTTCCTTTACCTGCTTGGCCATTTTGGTGATATAGTGTAGTTTATCATATTGTATACTGATTTAAGTACCTCTATAAGATATTATAACTCCCCTGTTATTCCTGACTCGACTTACTTTGCAATACACAAAAAAGAGATTTTGTCTGAATCGTGAATGAAAAGCCATCAAGAAATGAATGATTAATAATTTTCCACCTTACTATCAAACAATAACTGACGTAATTCTCTTGAAAGTCAAACTTAGCTCATCGTGTTAATATATACATATATATGTGCTTTAATAGCCGGGTTTATAAAAGCATTATACAATATTCGATATTTCAGTAAGTGGCTGCGATTGTGAAGACCATGAGAAACAAGTATGCGAAGCTTGCACTAGGGGAAGAAATGTGTTTTATTAATTGTCTAATTGCGAACAATGTTGTTTATTAAGGTAAGGAGAGGAGCTTGATTTATAACGGTTAATAAGGGTAAAACATCGAAAGATATATCTGAGAAAATATTTTGTAATGAAAAATGCAAAAGCATGGATATATGTTAGTACTGAGAAATTTGCATTCATTTTGAAACTACATGGTTTGCCCAAATATTTATTTTAAGTTTAAAGTCAAACACATCATTTCACATTTCATAAGTGTAAAGTTATACAGAAAATATTTGTGTTCGCTTCTCAGACCTTGAACGTTATGCCTTTGCTAAGAAAATATTATTTCGAAACACGTTACTTTATGCTAGAATATATGCTGGAATAATAAATTAAGTTTCGGATAAAAAATCAGTGTGTTTGTATCTGATCAGATTTTGTAAATACGTATATTGAAAACGTGCGAATGTGAGTAAGGTTTGAGTAAACAAGAACTCCAAAAGCTTGTGATTGACATATTTTAAGGCCCGGCATGACTAAGCGTGTTAAGGCGTGCGACTCGTAATCTGAGGGTCGCGGGTTCATATCCCCGATGCGCCAAATATGCTCGACCTTTAAACCGTGGGAGAGTTATAATGTGACGGTCAATTCCACTATTCGTTGATAAAAGAGTAGCCCAAGAGTTGACGGTGGGTGATGATGACTAGTTGCCTTCCCTCTAGTCTTACACTGCTAAATTAGGGACAGCTAGCATAGATAGCCCTCGAGTAGCTTTGTGCAAAATTCAAAAACAAAGAAGACATATTTTACAGGAAATCAAGCCGATATGTCACACGTTATTCAAAATGCATACGTAAATTTCTAAAAGTATGACATGCCTGTGGTTGTAAGCTTCCTAAAGCGAGTTGAAAATATGAAACAGGGATTCTTCATATAACGTACAGACAAAAACACAACAAAAACGTTTGCCTCGTTTATGAGTAAGAACCTTCGATAAAGGTTATAATTAAAGATAAGTTCACTTATCTAAATATTAAAAGCATCTGTTTGAATATTGTCACGGAAAGTTTTTCCTTGAAACTATAAAAGTCAGGTGCGTGTAATATTCTTAATATATGATATTTTTAGATATATTTCAGAAACATTTAGGAAAATAATTTGTCTAGCGAAAATCGGAGTTATTGATAGCTAAGACCAAGCATCAGTTTATTAAATATAATTCGAGCAGTAATCTACCGATCAGTTAGAGATAGTCATTCTAAATATATTTTATACAGTAAAACTAAAGCTTTTCAGAAAATGTCATCACTGTTTTCATATTAAGTTACATCGGCAAGCTGGAAATAAGTATTATTTGTAATTTTTTTTAGAATTTGATGCAGACACTCTTATGTGGAAAATACATAATTGGGTGATGTCAGAAAACTTCTTTAATATTCCATTTTGTTTTCCTCAGGAACGTCTACATCACACACAGCCAATAATAACATGTATGAAATCATCCAGTTGACTTGATAACATTGTAGGATGTGAGGTAAGGCCAATCTAGTCTTTCTTGTCTCTTGCACTGAACATAGTACATAGTATTAAGTAACACTGTTCTTCAATTGAAAATAAATAAATACTAGTGTCATTACCAATATTCATATGTATATACTTATATACTGTTTTACATAATAAACAGTTTGCAACATATTGAATCAAAAAGAAATTATGTTTTTAAAGTTTTGCTGTAGTGAACTTATTATTATAAAAGAGAAACAAAGAGATAACAGAACTATAATTCTATATGTTCCTAAACGAAGCGTATGTGTTATTATAAAACACACAAAACTTATTTTAGTTGATATAATAAATCACATGCGTTATACTTTACACAAGCCTGTGTTTCGGGAATTCAGTTTATGTTGTTATAAAATGGAGTATAATGATTTTTTTTTTCAATTATATGTACTATTAGTTTCAGTTTAGCTTTTAACTTTCACAAATCTGAACTGTTCTATATTACACATTTTGCTGGAAAATAGTTTAAAAACATTGAAACTGAAGCATTTATAGATCCTACAAAAATGGTTTTCCATGCGTTCTAATATATATATTTTTTTATTTTCGTCTCTCAATTATGCAATTACATTACGCTGCACTTTAAACGTAGGTAACAATTAAATATCAGATCATAGAGACTGAAAAATATCTTAGCCAGATTCAAACGATATAAAGATATATCACTGATGTGTAAAATTTAAAAGAAAAAAATGATCTAATGAGCAACATCAATAGTCTCGTAATGATGGTAAACTCTGACAGCAGGTTATGGATCTGGGATACATTGTTCGTACCCCGTTACCGCAAAACAACAATAATAATAAAGGTTTGCTCTGATTTGTGGTCTTGAGTGTTTATTTTGTATGGTAAAGGTCAAGTCCCACTATTCGGTAAGACAAGAGTAGCTCAGGGGTTACCTGACGGTCGATGCTGTTTCGTAACTATATTCCTTTTAATCTGTCACCTCGATGTTAAAGCAGATAGGCCTTAAGTGGCTTTACCATGAATATCCGAAAACAAACCAATACAGATTCTACACTCAGCATATCAAATCTCAATAAGGAATACTTAAAATATTATGTAGCAACGAGGATGTTCTGATAAGATCTTACAGGAAATACAATAAATATTCATATCGTACAAAATAAACAAAAACAACATGTTAGCATATGCTGTATTTATAACACATAAAAATACCAGAAACTGTACTTTACTTACATTTTACTTATTCGATAAAGGCGAAGGTAATTCTTTTAAAACCAGTGATTTTCTTTGAGAGAGAGAACACTAAATCACAGCCTCAGGTGGTTTTGAGATTCTTAATTTGTGGTTAGTTTATTGTAAATTAACTTGAAGCTTTGTAGAAATATTGTAATTTCAAGTTTGTAGAATATATTTAAATTCCTTGAACAGTAATTTTCTTCCAAATACACTGATTATAGACTTGATACAAATACATTAAACATTTGATTATTTTCGTTACTTCTCGTCAGTTTCAGTATTTATAGTGTAATATAAAAAAAAAATGTCGATTTGTTGTGATTTGTATACAAATTTGAGGCTAAATTTTACCTTTTATTTAAACCTGAGTTTATCAGAGGAAACACAGATGGAAATGTCGTTAGTGAAGTACTATTAAGTTCTGAACATTCAAAAACTTGAGGTTTTCCTGAATAAAACATTTTGCTAGAGATTACATATTTTAAAGGGACGGAAACGTCTATTAAGAAAATTGAATTCATTATACATTAAGTGACATTTTTAACACTTTTGAACGCTATCACTATTTGTTTTCACTACAAAATTATCAACCTTTTTGGATTAAGTAAAATAATATTTACCAAATTTCATAAGTTTTTGGTGATAAGAAAAAAAATCCATTTCACACAGTTTGTCAATGAATTGTTCGGCAAATTCAGTTGATAATTACCATGTTACTTATTCTTTAAACTCTTTATGTATTGTTTGTTTGTTTTTTGAATAGCGCACAAAGTTACTCAAGAGCTATCTGTGCTAGCCGTCCATAATTTAGCAGTGTAAGACTAGAGGGAAGGAAATAGTCATCACCACTCACCGCTAACTGTTGGGCTACTCTTTTACCAACGAATAGTGGGAATGACCGTCAAATTATGACGCGCCCACGGCTGAAAGAGCGAGCATATTTAATGCGACTGGGATGCGAATTCGCGACCCTCAGAATACGAATCGAGAGACTTAACCACCTGATCATGCCGGGCAGATGCATGCTTATTGCTCAAGTATTATAAATTGTTGGTCAAAATCTTAAAGCCAATGAACAAAAAGAAAAAAATATATATGTATTTTACGTTGTTAGACTCAACCACTTATTTGAGTAGAGCTTTGAAAGATGGAAATAAGTAAAAAGGAAAAAAACACATTTTTAGCATTTAATACACAAAATGTGAACACTATGAAATTAGAATTGGTCAAAAATTTAAGACCATACCAAAACGAGGTCCTAAACAGGATCGGAAATGCCCGACAAGACGTCTCAGTAGTTAGTTGTATGGCTGTCATTGCGAATAACTTAAAAATGGTCGATATAAGCATTTGCAGAAGACTGGTTGGAATGTTATTCCAAGTGGTGAAGATGGATTTACAAAGATCATGCACTGTTTGGAATTGACGTTCATTTCTATAGACTTCCCTTGCCATCCATCCCCAAACATTTTCAGTGGGCTTCAATTCAAGCGAACGCACTGAATGAATCACGTCATTCGCCATGAAAAAAGTACTTTTTCCTGCGGGCATTGTAGATTGCAGCGTTGTCCTGCTGAAAAATCCAGTCATTTCCACACGAGAGAGGACTTTCAATCAATAAGGACGCTCTCTCCAACATGCCAATGTAGCCAAATGCTCTGTATAACCTGAAGCTACATTGTTCCATGGAAGGCGGAAGCACCCCAGATCATGATGGAACTTCCTCCACTGTGTCGTGTAGAAAATGCCTCCGGTGGGATATTCTTATCGTGCTAATAACGTTGGAAGCCATCTGGACCATCCGGGTTAATTTTTTTCTCATCAGAGAACAAAAACTTCGTCCACTTTTCTACGTCCCATGTTTGGTGCTTCTCCTCAAAATTTAATCGAGCTGTTTCGTCGTGTGGAAGGAGACATGGCATTTGAAGACGTTTACGGTTTTAAAACCTTTCTCTCGTAGATGCCGTCTTATTGTTCTCGAGCTGCATTCTGTGTCCGTAAGGGCCTTAATGTGGTTTGACGATCGACTGGAGTCTTACAGAACAACCCATCAAATCCTCCTGCTCTACGCCGGCGAAATTTTCTTGAACCGACCACTTGAAATTCTCGTTCCATATCCTTCAGGGTCGTTTAAAAAATTGGCAACAGCAGTTTTACTGCGTCCAATCTCACCAGCCATGGCACGTTGAGAGAAATTTTGTTTTTGCAGCTCGACAATTCCGCCACGTTCACGCTTTGTCAACTTTTTAGCCTTTGACATGTTTTTATGCAATGTAACACAGGAGATGTTGACAACGCTCATGCTTGAACACAGATGATTAAATTTCGTTACGCGTTTATCGATTAACATTTTCTATCCTGTTTAGGACTTCTTTTTGGTATGGTCTTAAACTTTTGACCAGCTAGTATTTAGGCTAATTTCACAGTGTTCACATTTTTCCTGCTAAATACTAAAAAAAGTTTTTCATTTTTATCTTCCCTTTTCTTATTGTCATCTTTCGAAGCTCTACTCAAATATATGGTTGAGTCTAACAACGCAAAATGAATATTTTTTTCTTTTTGTTCATTGGCCTTAATATTTTAGCCAGCAGTGTGTAACTAGTATTTATATATTCTAATTTTTATTTATGTTTGATAATACTTTGAATATTTAAGTTTATACAGATATACGTTTGTCAAAATAATTCTTAAACGTGATCCTCTGGAAACAACAGATAACTCGTATATGCTGTATGCAAGTTTCTGGAAGAGAAATGTTTGTTTTTTTTGTGAATGTAGAATTTATTTCTCTCTTTGTGAAAAGCTGCCGAAAGTTGTTGTATTTCCTGTATTTTTGAAGTTTGTAAGAGCCTTCAATATTAATAGTAGTAAGCCAAGACCAGACGTTCAAGCAGAATTTCATATCACCTTATCGTTTACACATAAATTTGGTTAAAGTTCTACGGCGATAAAGACGTTCTCTAATAGTTCCACAGAAACACTTCTATCACGATCTCTGAGAAACTTGTGTTCATCCACTAAATCACTGAGTTTCATTATTATCTTCTGCGTTCACATATTCGTTGATTTTGTCATAACCAATGTAAGGAACGAAGGTGCATACTGGCTCCTTGAAAATTACAGTCAAGGCTCTAATAGAAATTAGATAACACAATACAGAAAAAAAGCTACGAAAAGCTTTGTTAAACAATCAGTATACAACTGCAAAAGACGTTGGGTTAGGAAAAGAGAAGAATGTTTTGGTTGTTGTTTTTTTTGCACGAAAATACAGCAGGAGACTTCGGGTCGTGAGGATCACGTACTAAACGTTTTTACCAGAGTAAATTTAGGTGATGGCTTTTATACAAAATCTGACCTTACTGTTTCGGCTCAACTCATACCTTAGTTCCTCTATACATATACACAACTTGTATAAAAGTCTCTTACATCGGTTAGTTGTAACATATATTTATTCCTGCTTAAATAAATATGAATGAATTGCCGTCATTGAGAATATATTCTGTTTGTTTATTGTTGAATTTCGATCAAACCTATACGAAGGCTATCTGCACTAGCCATCCCTAATTTAGCAGTGTAAAACTAAGGGAAAGATAACTAGTCATCACGACCCACCGTCAACTCTTGAGCTACATTTTTGCTAACGAATAATTGAATTGACCGTCACATTATAAAGCCTCCCCGGCTGACAGGATGAGTATGTTTGGTGTGGTGGGAACACAAATCCGCGATCCTCAGATTATGAGTTGAGTGCCCTAACCACCTGGCCATGCTGGACAACACAATATGTTATATCGTAGGATTTTCCATAAGAATAATTTTAATTTATAAAGTTAATAAATAAAAAATGTGACATACTATTAGAAAATATATATATATATATAAATATTACTTACTCAACAATGATGATATTCTATAAATGTTTCTGTTTACTTCTGAAAGAGGATTTTTTATATTTGATAGTTTTTATATTCGTGACTGTTAAAGGTTAGATGTTATTTAGGTAAAAACAAAATACCTGTCATTCTCCCAATCGTAAAAAGTGAACGAATAAACAAGAGAATAAAAAAAAATGTGGAATAATATTCTGAGGATTGTCATGAGTGTCTAGAATAAGAGATGATTCTATGTCTAGTTATTATGGTATCACTTTTGTAATGATCATCATACAGTTAGTTTTAATATTTACAAGATAAATACGAACGTCGACACGTACAATTATTTTATCTTAAACCACAGATCTATTAGCGTCGTTTAGTGGTTGGCGCATCTAAGTATAGATCACAAGATTCAATATTTTTCTTTCAATGTCACCAAACTCGAATCGTACTTTATGTGTATGTGTTATAAGAGTGACCGTTAATACCATAATTTGGTGTACGGAACTGTAAAAAGCCTTAGTTGTAACGAATGATAAGTCAACTACCTTTCCTCTAGTCGGTAATTTAAAATCCGGGATGTATAACTGATCTGACTCTGGTATGCTTATTTAAACCACGTGTGTATACGATGTATTTCTGATGAAATACCAATATTGAAGTTTTATTATCTTGGCAAATGTTCGAATAATACTTGAAATGCAGTTCAATATTTCAAACTTTGATCAACATAAACTAAAGAACAACGTCTCGATCTTCTTAAGTTATCTTCAGATTGTAAAATCTTTGTTAACCTGAAGATGATATAAGAAGGTCGAAACGTTGTTCTCCACTTTAATTGAAGTTTTAATACAAATACCAACCGTTTTGAGAATACATTTTTACTGCAAGTAAATTTCTCGCCACCATTCAATTCAATCTTTCAAGCTGTGTATTTCTTTCTCTTTTTTTGTATATATGTGGGCCTGGCGTTAAGGCGTGCGCTTCGTAATCTGAGGGTTGCGGGTTCGCGCCGAGTCGCGCCAAAAATGCTTGCCCTCCCAGCCGTGGGGGCGTTATTATGTGACGGTCAATCCCACTATTCGTTGGTAAAAGAGTTGCCCAAGAATTAGTGGTGGGTGGTGATGACTAGCTGCCTTCCCTCTAGTCTTACACTCCTAAATTAGGGATGGCTAGCACAGATAGCCCTCAAGTAGCTTTGTGCGAAATTCCAAAAACAAACCAACAATGCATATATATATTTTCAGTATTGTATTTTCATTACTAATGTTTCAACCAATATTACAATATGAAACATGTTTTGGATCAAGAAGTATCACATTTATTGAAACATATGTTAAAAACTGGTCTTCTTACTCAATTCCAACTTTGCAAACTAAATAAATTATTGGAATCTTGTAGCCTGAAAACGTAACTCACGGCATTGTAAGCTTACATATATTTATCTTAGAAAAGCATATTAATTACTCTTTTAGTATTTGAATAATATCAACAAAATATTATACAGTGTATCGTTGATTTCAAACTCTAAAAATTACTAATACTTGTGTATTTTCGTTATTTAAAAAGTTCTGATCAGAAAAGCATTGTTTTTGTTACTTTCCTTCTTTAACAATCCTCTGGTCTAGGAATGGTTTGTTTTGTGTCTTTTAAACCAAGCTAACATTTAATTACGGTTATTAATCACACCTTAGTCACCAAGGAAATAAACTTATATTTGCTTTTGTTAATAGCGTATCTAGAAAGAAATTACTCAAACACAGTAACAACAAATCTCGTCAAGTAGGTGATGTAATCTTACACGTTGTGGTTAGTGAGACAGGTTGTGAATTCGAAGGTTCTATGTACACGAATGGATGCTGCTTAACACTCTTGGCACTTTCAACCATGAGAGTGTAACGGAAGGAACAGTCAGTTTCGAATACAGTTCGTGGATTAAAGTCGATAAAAAAGAACACATGTTTTAAAGGGAATTGTTGTTATCTTTGCCTTTCTTTTGGTTAGTAGTTAAACGTTACAGTTCGGGACATGTTTAGCACATATTATCGGAAAATTAGAGAAAGCAAAGAAGAAGGTATGACAAAATATTAACGATATATTATATTAAACCTTATTCTAGCTTTAGTTGTGGAATCATCCAAACAAATTTTGAAAAGGCGTATTTTTCAGTGTTTGTGAATGCAGTATTAGAGTACATAGTTTTCTGCCATTAATTTTATGCTATGTACCTTTTACGTCTGTTATAAAATTAAAAACGCTTATTCTCCAATAAACAAAAGGAGCAAATATTTGTTTCTGTGTATTAAAATGTTTTAGTGAGAAATATTTGTCCTACAGATTCCGATACACAACTAACACTAAACCTATATTTGCTTAGTTAACCAAAGCAAAAACGTAAATGAGGTTTAAGCTTATTCTTTTATCCTTTACGCCAATTAATCCCCTAAAGCAATATTTTTATATCGTTATCTTATCTAAAATTACAAACTTAAGATGTATATTCATTTGACTTCTTTACTAGACAACAGATGTCGTGATGTCTCCGTGAATGAAGCCTTGAAAGTCAGACGTAACATAAAAGATGTTACTGCATAAATTAATAATTAAGTTCTTACATCGAAACACAAATATTCTTCTTGAATTGTGATGTTCTCAGAAAGTATTGCATCACGGAAAAGAAATCTATTTCTGATGAACTTCCTGTTTAATGTAAAAGTAAGTAGATGAGAGAATATAACTTTAAAAAAGAATTAAATGATGTAATTTAGTTAGGCTAACAAAATTAGCAGTTATACCTATTGCAAAAGCAAAGGCCCAGAATAGACAGGTGGTTAAAGCTCTCGACTCGTAATCCGTGGGGCGCGGATTCGAATCCAAGTTGCCTCAAAAATGCTCGCTCTTTCAACTGTGGTGGCGTCAAAATGTGACGGTCAATCCAACTATTCGTTGGTAAAAGAGTAGCCTAAAAGTTGGCGGTGGGTGGTGATAACTAACTACCTTTCCTCTAGTCTTACACTGCTAAATTAGGGACGGCTAGAGCAGATAGCTGTCATGTAGGTTTGCGCAAAATTAAGAAAAAATATTGCGAAAGCAAATGATATAAAAAACGATAAAATCCTTTATCGAATAATGATGTTGTAGAGAAAAACATAATTTGTTATTTTTATACAGCCCAATGTAGGTCAGGTGGTTATCGTGCTATACTGTTGATCCGACACTCGTGGTTCACTTCCGGTGGCCGTGTTATGAAGAATAAAGTCACCGTAATTACTTGAGGGCCATGAATGCGTTATAATATTGACCATTAAATAGAAACCCGCTATCCAATTATATGCATTGATAGTTGACGGTGGGTACTTTCTTCTTGTGTATTTATTTGAGATTAGGATTACAGACAACTAGGATATGCAGCGATTTTTATTTCTAGCATTATATAGAGTAAATTTATTTTGCAGGGAGCTTCAATATTTGAAAGAGTAAATTTGTTGATGATAGTAAGTTATAAAGAAGTAAAGACAGGTAAAAAATCCTGCTAGAAGAATACAATATTTTATTTAATTATATCATAACCTGCATATCGTCATGAAATTATAACTCGTATAATTTGGATTTCAGGTACCTTCATATGAATTATAATATTTTTAATCAGTGAAGTCAATATATAGGCGAAATTTAGTGAGTTATTTTTTTATAAATTCGAATATTTTTTTATTAATAAAATAAAGTAATAAAATCTCAATATTCAAAGCCGTTCGCGTGTGCTTTGAAGGTAAGTTGAGCGTCTATTCCTAATCAGTTTTATGTTTAAAATAATTTCTGATTCCAGTGAATCATGCTTTGATTACTCCAGATCAAATGCGTGGGTGTTTTAAATTTTTATAACTTTGCAACCAGTGGCACAGAGATATGTCTGCCAACTTATACCGCTAAAAACAGGTTTTCAACATACGTGGTGGGCAAAGCAGAGATAGCCCTTTGTGCAACTTCTGCTTTACTACAAACTCTCCTAAACAACAGCAACAACAACCCAAATATTTAATAGAGCAACGCTTCATCCAAATACTTACACATTTTAAAATAAGTTCGAGTAGGGTTTCTCAACACCATATTCAATCACGTGACTTGTTCTCATCACAGTAAGCTATTTCACGAACCTCTAAACCTTATCTACACAATCAAATGTTAATAAACTGAAGGGAAAAAAAGTCGTGTGAGACTAACTCCTGTGGAGTTGAACACTGTCGCGGTTTTGTGAGGACCTAACTTGTCATCCATCTTGATTTCGATGGGGTTCGCTGTTGTCGCGTTTGTCTTTTTACAAGTATTCAGGCACACGTGTGATGCAGTCCTCTCACGTTCAGTAAGCGTCAGATCACTGTGGCCCTCCCCCTTGCATTTTTCCACTTCTAGACCTCCGGCAAAGAATTGAATTCACGCGCATTGTTAAGTTTCTGTGAAAGATACCAAATTAGGTTAGGTTAAATCTTCTTAAGGTGATTTTTCATGGGTTTTTTGTCCGCATTCCATCCACGTCGCAACCATCGAGCACTTCAGTGTTTCTCTACGTAAATTTCTAAAGAATATAATAACATTTGATACCCTTTTTCTCAGATATAAAACTCATTTTTAAACATCCCACACGCACACATATAAATCGTACGGGCGTCTAAGCGTTTTTTAAATATGTATTTGGTATGTCTAACATTATTTGATTTAGTAATACTTTATTCGTTTCTACAACAAAAGTTGAAAAATGTTTTAAAGCAAATTATAAAAGTTTTAGCTGTGTATCAAAAGGCAACTAGATATAGAGATAGACCGCAAAAGAACACCGTCAAAACCAGCTACACACACCAGCCCCACCTTTTGCATAGCTCTTATATACTTAGCAGTTGTCGTGACTTACTAAAGGAATTAGTAAATCCCTTTCAAAGAATTAATTATTATGTTTTAATAGCATAGCTCTTCGTTTGGATTATTTAGCTACTAAAAAAAATATAAATAAATTTAGTTGATATACGTTTCATTTTTTACTTCGCAGTCATTATAATTATTACATTATATATTTTCCCGGCATGGCCTGGTGGTTAAAGCGCATAATTTGTAATCTGAGGGTCGCAGTTTCGAATCCCCGTCGCACCAAATACGCTCGCCCTTTTAGCTGTGGGGCGTTATAATTTTACGGTCAATCCCATTATTCGTTGGTAAAAGAGTAGCCCAAGACTTGGTGGTGGGTGGTGTTGACCTGTTAGCTGCCTTTTCTCTAGTCTTAATGTAAAATTAGGGACGGCTAGTGCACATAGCCCTGGTGTAACTTTGAGCAAAATTCAAAACAAACATTTTTTTTTTATATTTTAGACTTATAACTGATACGAGTGTGTGAGAATACTCAAAGTTTATGAAACGTTTTCAAGACCTATTGCATAATGATTATAAAACCAACAAACCGTTAGAGACACCTAAAGTATGAAACTTCAACTTAAAAAAGAAGACGAATCATTGAAATATATTTCTTGGATGAAGAAAATATAGCAACTGTTTTTATACCGTAAACATTACACACACACACACACGTATATATATAAATTATTTTAGCATTATTTTTAGACCAGGTATGACTAGATAGTTAGGGGACGCAATCTGAGATTCGCAAGTTCGTCGTCCCTGCACACCAAATATGCTCACTCTTTCAGCCGTTGGTTCATTATTATATTGCGGTCAATCGCAATATTTGTTGGTAAAAAAGTAGCCCCAAAGTTGGCGGTGTGTGGTGATGATTAGCTGCTTTTCCTTTACTCTTTCATTGCTAAATTAAGATAAGATAGCGCAAATAGTCCTCGTGCTACGCGAAATTTTTAACAAACCAAACCAGTATTTTTATCATTCTTTCTGGACACAGTTTGATCCTATGCTAGAGCTATGGATGTTTCAGTTGGAAATCCAGGTAGTAAACCTAATGAAACCGCAAAAGTGTTTCCTCACATAACATTTTGATGCATTACAAAAGCAACAACCAATCCCTTAGCGTTGGTTGTGTGTTGTAGGGCACTACGGGTTTCCCTCTGATCGTTATTTTGGAGTTAATGCAACAATAGATATCTTTAGTAGCTTCGCCATTGATATAAAATACAATATAAACAATATTACTTCCGATGATGAAATTGGATTTTGTAACTTCCTTCCCAAATGACATACAGATATAGCCGTTCCTAACACTGAGCTACTGAGCCACTTCTGATAATTTAACACCTGATTTAATTAAAATTATTCTTTAAGCTAAATTAACAGTTCAGATTACAAGTTCTCTAACTGTAGGAGTTATTTTGGATTTTTTCGTTTTATTTTGAAAGTTCCTACTTTTAAGAAATAACTCCATAGCGGCTTGACTGGCAATCTGAAGTTTTATAATGCTGAAAATCAGGTATCGTTATACACGATGTGCACTGCACAAATAGCCCACTGTCAAACTTCGCGCTTAACTGCAAACGAAATATTCAAAGAAGTAAAAGTAAATATAACAGTAATCAAAACTTGTACGGTGTTGAATGTGTTTCTTAAAAATCACGTGTTACTGTGTTGTGATATTTAAATAAATCATGCATTTTTATCTTATTTTAGTAACTATAATTAACATGTTTATATGCAGATATAACGCAACAGGTGGTCGAGGAAGTTTCTGGGTTCATCTCGTTTTGACTACCTTTGTTCGTTTGATCTTCTGAAAAAGAAAATACCTGTTCTATTTATTGGTGTTGTTGTTGATGTACTATGTTGTACAGCATTATGTTGACAGCAGTGTTTCTCAATGATTGTTCAAGTGATATCTCGAATATATGGCTTCTCCTATACTTAAGTGAGAATGATTAGATAAGTAGGTAGCACTAGTCGTACTAGATAAATAAAATGTTTCTTTAAAAACTATTGAATCAAAACAATATGGTACACATTGTTGAAGGGAAGGGTCTACAACTTAAAGAAAAATCTAGTAAAGACAACCATTGCTTTGCATTACCTACTCCAGTTTCTTTCTTTCTCGTACTCGGCTATTCAGATTTAGCATTAGACAACTCTCATTGCTGTTAATTTTTTTTTTTTAATTTCGCAATTAGCTACATGAAAGCTAATTTAGTAATGTAAGACTAGAGGAAAGGCAGCTAGTTATCACCACCAACTGCCAACTCTTGAGCTACTCTTTTACCAACGAATAGTGGGAGTGACCGTAACATTATAGAGTTCACACGGCTGAAAGGACGAACATGTTTGGATTGGAAGCTACAATCTTCAGATTACAAGTCGTGCGTCCTAACCACTTGGCTAAGCCGAGCTTTGCTGTTAATTCTGTTTTACACGTACACAGCAAGACCACATGGACAAGCGAGCTAGTTACGTTATATTTATTATTAGCGTTTTTATTTAATCTGGTAAATAGTTTGTTAGTAAAACCAAATCGCGATTATCGATTACTTCTTATTTTGACAACATGATCATATTTGTTAGTTTGTTTTTTTATTAACACTAATCTATCGAATGGCCTATCTGGGATTAGCAGTGAATCATCATTGGGTATTATAAAAATAACTCTTGAATTGGTTTTGAAAAATATTTTTTTACAAATAATAAAGAACTAAAGATATATATATATATTTGAAACGATGTATCATGCATCCAGAGCTGACAGTAAGAGCCAATATTTTCTTCCAGACTAGTGTTGTAAGAATGGCGATTTTATAGTTTCAAATACGCTTTATAGACGCTAAGTGCCCTTTAGTGATATTAAATTTGTTTTGTAACCATAAACTGCTTCTCACAGTGCCATAAAAACAAATATCTTGCCTAAAACTAGAAAAGTAAATCAACATGTTTGACCTCAAGGATTCGGCATAATTTTTATTTCTACAGATGTTTGTGTAAAGTGAACTTTTAATAAATAATAAATATTTTTTATTACTATATCAAAGAAAGTGTCATTTGGAAGTCAGATTTTATTACTAATTAGGAATATGAAAAATGACATAGAAAATATGAAAATTAGTCTTGGAAGTCAGTTGGAATATATTTCAACTACAGTAAATAAATTGCCATAAAAAGAGCTTTTCTTTGCAAAGCATTAGCTAATAATGAAAAGATTCTTTGAAATTTAATGAAAAATAATTATTTGCAGTACTTCATTTCAGTTTTGTTTGTTTGTTTGTTTGGGAATTTCGCACAAAGCTACTCGAGGGCTATCTGTGCTAGCCGTCCCTAATTTAGCAGTGTAAGACTAGAGGGAAGGCAGCTAGTCATCACCACCCACCGCCAACTCTTGGCTACTCTTTTACCAACGAAAAGTGGGATTGACCGTAACATTATAATGTCCCCACGGCTGGGAGGGGGAGCATGTTTAGCGCAACTCGGATGCGAACCCGCGACCCTCAGATTACGAGAGAATGCCTTAACACGCTCAGCCATGCCAGGCCCTTCATTTCAGACTTCCATAAAAGGTGCGTGACTGTTTCTTTTTATGATAGGATTTATTACTTTAGGTCCTCCATCACACTGTTTTACTTGCACAAGAACAATGGCTATGTGAAAATGCCAAGGATATTTCTGTGATTTTGAATTGCAATTTAATGCTTCTTTGATTATTTGATTAGTATACGACACATTTCGCTCATTAAATGCAATTTCGAAACTTTGTGCTACATTTCCTTCATCCAAGTTTCGCTCTTCATCCAAATGGCTTTCGAAAACTGACACCAAGAATTCTAAAATGGATTCACATGAATACTTCGTGCAAATGATTACCATTGTTTGTAAGTTCATCTCAGTGTCCTAATAGAGATCGGTCACAGGGCCGAAGAATAACTTGAAAACATCTATTTAACTGCTTTAAGGTGGGTTGATGAATAACTTTGAATTTCAGTTCAAAGTTTCTAAAGATAGGTTTTATGCTGCTTTAGAAACTGTTCACAGCAGATATTTTAAATAAGCTAATAGTAATGGATCTAATGGCTTTTTTAAATCTTTTTAACCTTTTCTGACAGCAAGCTTGACATAACCCACCTTCAAGTTTATTCAGTTTAATAGCCAGTCTTTTCATATCCATACGTACACGTGTATGGTTGTGATATCTGGGTCAAATACATTACCGTGATGAAATAACAATCAGTGATGTCGAGAAACCCACTTGTTGAGAATTTTATATGCACGCTTCCCACTTGTTTCAGAACATTAATCTTTTCTACAATTATGTCAAGTTTATTACGATCTATTTGACCTTTATTTGTTTCAGCACTGCTCGATAGTTCAGCCAATGGGATATTACTAGTATTGACACTGGAAGACTGAGCTTTGGTTACGAGAGTGAATTCAATGTTGGATCAATGTCTGTTTTTGGCCTCATCTCAAAGCATGTTAACAATGTTGGGTATCTCAAGAAGTTTTGCTGTCAGTGTCTCGAATTGATTATTTCTTCATTCTTTATTTACCGTCTTTGTTTTTGAATGGATTTAGAGAAGAAAACTCTTTTTTTTTCTCCATGAAGAGTTAAGAGTTTTTTCCGTGGATGCTAATTTTTTCGAGTAATTTTTCTCAAGATTATAGGTTTACATATACGAAATACGATACAACAAATGTCGTTTTTATTTATTAGCTTAATAACTGGTTTTTGTGTTACTGTTGCTTGACATTGTCAGATTTCTTGACAGATATCATGCCTGTTTTAAAAAGAAATTTGTGAAATTATACATTGGAAAATAACTGTCCACAATTTACCACGTGGTGAAAAATGATACCTGTGGTATCTGGAGTGACTTTTATTGTCTTCTCTTTATGTCATTAGCTTTCAACTTGTTGTTTGTGGCCTGCTTTCTGATTCAGCAGAAAACACAAGATTATAGAGAAGTCAGCTTCAACAACGATAATAACCAGACATTCTTTAAAATGAATTTGTGTCGACTTTAAGAGTAAACTGTGCATCTACTTACGGAGGGTATAACTTGTCATTCAATAACGTGTTTCAAGATTTCATGGATGGGGTATAAGACTAAATAGAGACAGATTTCAACTTTCAATTTCAGTTAGTTATCATTATTATGGATGAGGATAGTAGGTCTATGCCTAACTAAATCTCTAACTAGCTTAGGGCCCAAAGTCTATTTCTAAAGTAAAGAAGAAGTTTATTTTCAGTTGACAGATAACACTGAATAATAATATGTTTAAAACTCTATTGATTGTAGTAAAATAAATAATTAAAGTTGGGCCGTACTAATCGAACACTGTATTTTACTGACGTTTCACATAATGAAAATGCCCCCAGTGGCATAGTGGTATGTCTCAGGACTTATACCGCTAAAAATAGGATTTCGATACCCTTTGTGGGCAGAGCACAGATTGCTCTTTGTGTAGTTTTGTATTTGATACCAAACAACAACAACATAATGAAAATTATGGAAAAACATGATAACTAATTTTCAGAGTGGATTGACTATATCACCATTTCACTTGTATAGTAATTGTTGTACTGTTTCCCGAATGTCAGTACATTTTACCTTCTATCTGAGGAGAATTGAGAGCATACAATTGATAAAAAACACGTGCTTTTATTGCTTCTATATTATGAGATTTATTGCAACATTTAAGTCAATTGGACTTATTATAACTAGCGAAATAAAGCTTTTTACTGGTTATTATTGTTCTATAATAAATACCACATGAAGTATATGACATAAATTTTGTTTTGAATTTCACGCAAAGCTGCTCGAGGGCTATCTACGCTAGCCGTCTTTAATTTAATAGTGTAATACTAGAGAGAAGGCAGCTAGTCATCACCACCCACCGCCAACTCTTGTGCTACTCTTTTATTAACGAATAGTGAGATCGATCGTAGCATTACATGGCCCTCACGACTGAAAGGGCAAGGATGTTTGGTGTGACGGGGATTCGAACCCGTGACTCTCAGATAAATAATCGAGTGCCTTAACCACGTGGCTATGCCGGGCCGACATATAAGTTCCAGAAATTAACGAGCTACATGATTCTTGCCCTTTTCTGTATATGCAAAACGTTATATGTATGTATATCCTGTTGTTGTTTTTTTCATCTCTGTTGCTATATACCATCTAGTGAACGATAGTGACTTCAAAAGGTTACATTTCTTGAAATTAATGTTCAGAATTAACAGAATTACAACGCAAAAATGCTGGGTTTAGGTCACCGTGGTGGACACATCAGATGAGCTAAATTGCTCGAACAATAAACAATATTTGTAGATTTTGTATACAGTTGCTGTACTTTGCTTTACGAAGAAAAAAGAAACATTTGAACAGGACGCAGAATTTGGTATAAATAAGCAAGTTTACGCAAGCCCATTCTTCAGACCACAAACGTATCAGATAATTCAATTTATAGACGTTAAATAAGTGAAGCAAAGGATTTTCAAAAAAGAAAGAAAGGAGAAAATGCAGAATACAGTTAGTGCTTTTTTATTTTAATTTTTTGCAGTAATTGTCGGATTATGAGTTTACAATAAGTGTCATTCACACAAATAGAATATGTAAAAAATAGATGTGTTAGCCAGAAGGTTTTTTTCAAATGAATCGTGGACCATCAATAAGCGTCCTAGCATATCCTGGCTACATGTTTTCAAAAATGTATGATCAATAAATAGACGACTTTCAATGTATTCTCAAGACAAATGATACGAGTATTGGAACTTTAATTAACATAATGGACGGAACAACGTTTCTATATTCTTACGTCATATTCAGGTTAAAAAAGAGGGTTTGCAACCGAGTGTGTACGGTTAACAATAACGTAATGTAGATAAGTTCAAGCAAACGAAAAAGTCATATAAACGAGGCCTGGCATGACCTAGCGTGTTAAGGCGTGCGCTTAATAATCTGAGGGCTGCGGGTTCTCGCCCGAGTCGCGCTAAACATGCTCGCCCTCCCAGCCGTGGGAGCGTATAATATTACGGTCAATCCCACTATTCGTTGGTAAAAAGAGTAGCCCAAGAGTTGGCGGTGGGTGGTGATGACTAGCTGCCTTCCCTCTAGTCTTACACTGCTAAATTAGAGACGGCCCTCGAGCAGCTTTGTGCGAAATTCCAAAACAAACAAACAAACTAAACAAAAGTAGTCTGTCTTTACATGAAACTGCTATTGAGAATTTGCACACTTGTTTGTGATATTTGTTGTTTTGAAAAAACTGAAAATTGAATCAAATAGTATTTGAATTTATGTTACAGCTAAATTTGGAATATACCAAGTTAACACGTACACGGGGCTTAAAAGAACACAACAGGATATTAATCCTTGTAGGATTTAAATATAAATTTACAGTTGCTTGAGTTTAAATGTTGCAAGCATATGTGCCTTGAAAAAACCAACAGAGTTAGGGATTTGAATCTTGTCATGTATGAATTTGAGGGAGCGGGTGCTTGGGTGCTACTTAGCCAATTGGCCATGCTGAGCCTTTTGTTCTGATGTGATACCATTATATTACAGTTGTCTGTAAGCACATAACGTTTTTCGGAAATAAAAAACTGTAAAATTAATAGTTTCCTTCTTTTTACCTTACAATAATAAAAAAGTATCAAACTGCAGGGCAAACAGTACCAAAAATATCTTTATCTTTTCTTTTTTTTCAGTGTTTTACAAATACGATTATTATAAGTCTTCCTAAAACTGAATAAAGTACAAAAAGGTAATGCAATTTAAAAATATAAGTGATTGTCTGAGCTGGAACAAAGCCGATTCCTTGGAGACTTTATGTTAGAAAAGAAAACATAACTTTTTGTGTTTCTAAAACTTAATCCGATCTAATTTTCTTTTTATTGTGTGTGCAGAAAGAGGAGGGATATTGTTCGTACTTCAAACATTAACTGTTATTTTTTGATACTGATAAATAACTTATACAGAATTGACTTAAGGTTATTTTACCTTATTAAAATGTTGGGTGATTCAGATTCAACGTATTCTTTCATTTTTCAAGTGTATTTCTAAATAGTGCAGGCATTAAAATTCACATATCGTATCATGTACTTAATTTATTTAGTTTGTCAAACAAGTTAAATAAATAAACTGACAAAATTTACGTCCTGTATCCCAATTGAATTACAGTAATAAGCTATATATTTGCTAATACATTTTTATTTCTTCTTTTATGTAATTTAAACAAATTTTTGTTCTTTATTATTGTTGTTTCACTCCAAATAAAATTACAAATAGTATTGCATGTATTTTGGAATAAAACATAGCCTGGACGAATTCATTTTTTCACATAAAATAAAGATGTATTTTTAGTTTAGTTTTGATTAATACTTATTTAAAAATTTACAAGGCCTGTCACGGCTGGGTGTTTAGTGTTGAACTAGTTTTATGAAGGTCGCGGGTTCGAATTTCCCTCACACCAAACATGCTTACCGGTGGGAGTGTTATAATGTTGACGTCAATCACACTATTCGTTGGTAAAAGAGTATCCCAATTTTGGCGGCTATTGGTGGTAACTAGCTGCCTTCTCTCTAGTATTACACTTCTAAATTAGGACCGGCTTATTATTATGAGTATCGAAATCCGGGTTCTAGCACTGTAAGCCCGCAGGTATATCGCTGGAGACTGTTTAAAACCCGTAACAAGATTTCAAATATATGAAATTTTACTTTATCATCATCGTCATTAACATCTGAAATTTTGGATTATTTTAAAGTATAATTATTTGTTAGGTTTATATAGCAATGGTAAATAAAATAGGAGGGTAAAATGGCATTTTATCAACTTTATAAACTGAAATTACGTTAATAACCGATTATCAACCACATTTATAAATATAATTTGATAAACGGAACTCATCCGTTTATAATGCTTAGAATAAATTAGAAATTTTGATTATTTATATAATAATTTGTTACAAAAAGTTTTTTTTTAAAGACAATGACAGTGAGAACATTTAACACATATTTTACATTTTGGGCATAAACATTAAGCTACAACAACACTCGTACGACTTTAGGTACCCTCTTTCCCTTACATTTTCATATCAGCTTAATTAAAGTAATTGACGTCTGATTTTCAGATAAATTTAAATTTATAGTTTCCTCTTTATGTCATTTAGTTTCAAGAATTAATTATTTTTTCCTTCTTTAAAAAATTATTAAACTAGAGAATAAGCATATATTAATGTATTTTTCATTTCAGTTTCGACGAAGCATCTGGATGTAATTCATCAAAGTTTACACAACCACTCTGTGTTAAACAATAACACTTTCTTAACATTTATTTTAAAATTTTTCTTTTGAGCATTTATTCGATAATTCGGATTTTATTTCACTAAAAGACAAACATTATTTCCAATAAGTCAAAATAAATATATCAAATTATGTGCGTTTTGCTTGTCGGAGGTGTTGGTTCGACGGAATGTCAGTTTCCTACTAAGTCAGTGTTAAATTCATGCATTTACAACTCAGAAATACAGGGTTCTTTCCCCCCTCTATGAATAGATCTCAGATGGCCTGTTATTAAACTAGAACACGTACATTGAAAAAAACGAACAAAATAACTTTTACTTCTACATATTTTTTTGTGAAAAAAAATTCTTACAGTAGTCTTTTACTCTTTTTTGAGCTAAACAGATTTTTGAATACAATAATTCTTATCTTTAAATTACGTGATGTGTCTTTCCTTGGCTAAATAACACATGCATCTGTTTATATTCCAGATAATTCCAGTTCGATCTAGAGTCAGTGTTTTCAATTGTATATTCTTTGTTTATGGTTTTTTGTTCACTCGAATTTCTTAAAAATCTTTCCGGAAAAAGAATGTTTATTTTCAACATGAAATATTTTATTTCTAAGATTTACTTTTAATGCCAATTATACACTGGAATAATCTTACTTCGATAAACGTTTAAAAATATTAGTATCATTGCATTCAATGTAGAAATAAAAACATTTTGAAATATTCATTTTTAAAAATTCATGTGAAGTAATTACATTTAGCTCTTATTTCAATCCAGGAACTGATAATATTTTTTTAAACTTAAAAGTAATTTTTTGTTATTTTACATGACTTACGTACTCTGGCATCAGAAAGCAACTGATATGAAATTACATTACCTCATTTGTACCATAATAGGGTTTCCATACCTGTGGTGAACAAAGCACAGATAGTCCTTTTCGCGCTTAATAACAAACAAAAATCATTGACTGATATATATTAGCACTCTTTTATTTCAGTTTTAGCTGTGAAATATTATTAACCAAGAAAGTTTCGTCAAATCCATAATAGTAAGTATTTTTTACCAAGAGCATTTTTTTTTATAAAAATGAATCCAAAGTTAAACATTTAATTAGTATTTTCTAACCAAATTTAGGAACTTTTCGGTAAGTAGGGGTTAAAGTTTGAATTGCATTTTTTCTAATTTTTCTTTCTTTAATCCTTTTTAAATTTCACGCATAAAACATGAAATCAAAATGAGTTTTTTTTGTTTTTTTTAATGGCTGTTTTCCAGTATAAATTTAGAAAATTAAATTATTCATACCATATATGAACTCAATTAGTGTAACAAATACCTATAAAAACAATGCATGAAATATGTGTTTTTTTATAGCAAAACCACATCGGACTATTTGCTCTGTCCACCAATGGTAATCGAGCCCCTGATTTTAGCGTTATAAATCTTTAGACTTACAACTGTTTCAGAGGAGGCACTTAAATAAATAGAAATTCGATAGGATCCTCCACACTTTATGCAGAGAATTAACTACATTTGAGTTTTTTGTAAAACATGAAAGTTGTTGCATTATCTATCAAAGTTTAGTTTTTCCTTCAACTCTGTTTGTCCTGGAGTCCATTTCTAAATACATTTATTTTAAAATTATCTTTTATTCACAATTTTATTTTCTACTTCTCCAGAATAGACAGATGTTTGTTTACACGAGTAAAAGTATCATTACAATTGTATCCAATCAGTGATGTCGAGAAACCCACTTGTTGAGAATTTTATATGCAAAAACGGCTCGTTTGGGTTGAGAAAATATTTTACATAGAAGGTCGAAACGTTGTTCGCTCTTCTATGTAAAATATTTTCTCAACCCAAACGAGCCGTTTTTGCATATAAAATTGTATCCAATATTTTTATTATTATTCAAATAATAGTTAAAACTCAACTTTTGTTATTATCGTCCACGCGTAAGATTTAAGTGTGAATTTTATGATGTTTTAACTCAGTAAAGTTTAAGGCCTTTCATTTACTGAAAAGTTCTCCAAAATTTTTATAACATTGGGGTTTTCATTGACGTTAAAATACGTTCATTTGTTCTTATGTTGATGTAATATAAATTCAGAATCGTTCACCCATTTAAAGTGTGTATTTATATTTTTTCTTTTTAATGTTATGTGTCTCAGTGGTGTCATTAACAAGTTAACTAAAAGTAATAAGAAAACCAGAGTAAAGTATTTTTTAAGCTTTCTAAATAACGTTTTTATTTAACATAATTAATGTGTAATACATTTTATTTATTTATAAATTTTTGTTTGCTGATTTTCATACAAAGCTACTTGAGGGATATTTGAGCTAACCGGCCTTTATTTTAGAGTGATAAATTAGAGTGCAGATAGATAGTCAACTTTTGGGCTACTCTAACCGAATAGTAGGATTGAATTTCGCTCATATAACGTACATATAGCATCGTTAAATTTGGAATATAAGGTATATATATATTTGGATTTTTTTGTACAATAAAATTGATTCCTCTTTTTCATTAAATGTTATCAATATTCTTTAACTCCCCTTAAACTACGAAACATAATATATTTTCTTTATTTTTCATAGTATAATAAAATGTGGAAATATATTTTCAAAAATTACCAGGAAAATTCGATGCTGACATCATACGATTTTAACACAGTATTAGACTTCAGATTTTCTCTCAATAAGAGAATAAATCCAAAAACAAAAACAGAGAGGCATAAACTAGTGGAAATGGAATTTGGAAATTTGATTTATTTCTGCCAAGGTAAACTATAAAATAAACACAGGATATCCAGTCTTTAATATTTAGCTATTATGCACGGTGACTTACCAATTTATCCAGCTGATATTTTTCATATCAGTAAATTGACAAAGAATATTGATCCTAGGAATGGAAAATAAATAATTGTTTCTATCCACATGATCTACAGTAGTTTATATAATTTGTTTAAATATAAATGTATAAATTGTTACCAACAGAAAATTTCTATACAACAAGAATCGATCAAAATAGCATGTTATGTAGTTAGGCTTTGCACCACTATCGTTCACGGAAAGGATAGTTATTACATAAAGATGTCATTTCTGTGTTTTTAGGAAATGAAAAGGATTAATGTGTTGTGAAAGTTTCTTCACATCGCAGTTTTTTTTATTACTCGGCAGAAATAATGAAATATTTAATCTATTTAATGAAAGGAAAGCGTTTTATTTCTTTTATCTCTAATGCACAAGTTCTACAAGCTATCTTGGCTCGTAGATCTAGCTTATGAATAAAATTGAACAGTCTATTTACTTGTGTATCTCTGCTACTTCAATACTCTATTGAAAATACACAATACACGGTGCTAAACTAATTACAACAGATTCAATGATCAATACTTCAATACTAATTCAATTCAAAATACCATTTTATATTATTTAAAAGTTTCAACAACTCTCAAATACATTCGAGGCATCATGCGTTTCACACGTCACATAAAAAATAAATTTTTCTCTAGTGAGCAATACATATTTCTGAATTAACGCATCAAAAACATATTTAATAATACACGCAAATGATTTTAATTCTCTTTGTATAAATGTAAAAATACTTTGCTCAGGAGTCACAAGTACTAGATTAAACGTATAATTTTAGGTTCGGTTTATTTTCTCTTCCGCTCAAAGGTACACGAGAACTATCTGTGGCAGTAGTCCCTAATTTATCAGCGTAAGAGTAGAGAGAAGACACCTGGTTAACAGCACCAACCCTCCTGTTCTTGGGCTACTCTTGGACAAACGAATAGTGAGTGGCCTTGACTGTCAGTTATAATGCCTTTTGGCTGAAAGGGTGAGCATGTTTGGTGACCTGCAAGTTGAAGTTAATCATTACCACAAGGCAATGCCTGTCTCACAGTTATAGGAGTTCAGTGTTTTGGAAATCCATATATAACTGTAACCTTAGCTGATGAGTAGGCCACACAAGTGACTTTATTATTAGTATCACAATACTAAAAAAGTATTCATATATAACTGTAACCTTAGCTGATGAGTAGGTCACACACGTGACTTTATTATTAGTATCACAATACTAAAAAAGTATTCACATATAACTGTAACCTCAGCTGATGAGTAGGTCACACACGTGACTTTATTATTAGTATCACAATAGTAAAAAGTAAATATTTTTCACATACCAGGACACCTAAATATTAAAGAAAACACTTTGCTAGTTTGATTAAAATTACAACTAGCTTAATGAAATTGTCTTTCGTTTTATATTATTTGATTTAAACATGATATATAAAAGTTTTAAACATCTCTTGATTGTTTAATTACACATTGATTTATTGTTAGAAATTAATTATTATAACTTAAACTATTTAAATGCTCTCCCAAGAAATTACTTTGCTGGAAATACTTCACGTACTAATTCACGTACATTTATAATAAAGGGCAACACACACATAAAAATATAAAACGCTAATATGCTAAATAGATTATTTTTTCTCAGAAACTGTTTAAGTATATTAGTGTATTTAATATGTGGCGGAAGTAATAAACCGCTAATTATAATTAAGAAACTACTTAGTATGTGAATCAGTGAAAATAAATGCAAAAAAGGGTTTTTCCTGTAAATCAAACAAGACTACGATGATTTTTTTTAATGAAAGTCCTTGAAATTACTGTATAATAAATACAAGTCATTAGTTTCCATTATTAATAACCATTGACAATTAATATTCTTCCGTGTGTATGTGTTATTTCTTATAGCAAAGCCACATCGTGCTATTTGCTGAGTCCACCAGGAGGAATGGAACCCCTGATTTTAGCGTTATAAATCCGTAGACCTACCGTTGTATCAGCGGGGGCTGCTTTTTCCGTATATTACAAGCAGGCTAATTTGTATAAATTATTTTATTACGCCAGTCTAGGAAGGTGTTATATTAGTGACTAAAGGGAAGAATAAACAAAGAAAAATAAATTTCTTCCTTTTTGGGCTATCTGTGCTGTGCCCACCACGGGTATCGGAACCCGCATTTTAGCGTTGTAAGTCCACAGACATACCGCTGAGTCACTGGGGGGGGCACAACAATTAAGAACAGCAGTATTAGATTTTTTTTTAGATCTTACGCCAACAATCATTCTTGGTAATTATATTACTTTACACTTAAGGCTTCATTATTGCTAAAAATAATGAATTAGTTCTCTATTTTTAAATGTAAATCTGTCTTTAATATTTTGGAGACTTTCGTTTGCTGGTTAATCTTTGTTTCTTAGTTTTTCCGAACAAAGCTGTACTAGAGGTATCTGCTTCTAAACGCCTCTAATTTTGAACCGAGAAACTAGAGGTAACATAGTGAACAACATGGGTCGCTAGTCTCGCGCTGATCGTCTCTACCACAGTATATGATCATCATATCTGTAGCTCAGCCACTATCCTAAAATGCGAAATGCAGTTTTTGTGCCATTATGGGAACTGTTGACTCTCTGTTCCACAGTCCGTGCACGCTACTCACTAAATTATGTCTGGCCATTAGGTCAGAAATGTAACCATAGGCAATCTTTTGGAACAACACTCATTAGATGGAATCCTAAAGATGAAGTTATATGTCAACTTGGATTATACTTGGTTACTAAGTCATAGGACCACTTGTACCGCTGTATGCGTAGCTTCATTATGACGATGGAGTACAGTGGATCTGTTTTGTGTAGGGAAGAATACGAGCTGAGAAATGATTGTTGAAATAAATATTATTTACCCGTAGATAGGTGGTTATAATAAGGCTTAATAGAATCTCGTGACAATCTTATTTGTTATCTGGTGGTAATAAATTTCTATATGTATCTGAAGATAATCAAAAGAGAAAAATAATTCTCAGATAATCACTAAATATATATTACCATAGTCTCCAACGAGTGAACTATTAACTTCCAATCAGAACAAACTATTTACCTCAATCAAAACAAATAAAAGACATTAAAAATTATATTCAAACTTGGTTTGATGACAGTGGACTTGTTGATAATCGAAGAATTGAAATATTTCTTAACATATGTTATCCTCTTCAGAGTGTTGCTGTCTTAAATCATGTGTTTAATTATCTTACCACTAAAGACATGAACAAGGTGCGTGTTTATTCAGCAGTATTTAATAGAAACTTGAAAAACGTGCACGACTGAAGTCAGTGTTTAATTGAAACAGACTTATGAGAAAACACTTCTGTATAATCATAAACTAGAAGCTAGTTTCAACTTTTTTTTTTTAAATCACTGTCCGTGGTCGTTATTTTGTACTTAGTTTAAAGATTCTAGCCCGCTTTTTTCGTGTCTTAGTTTTTGTTCACTCTACTTACAAGTGGAAAACTAATGTTGTGGTCTTTTCGTTTATAATCCTTTTACAGATGGGAATTTTGCACAATATTTTGTTTTCTCACTCAAAACATTCAGGTATTTATTACTGAGGATTCCCAGAGCGATTATATTTTGCTAGCTTGAAGCGACAGCTGGTAATAGAAGCGATACTAGTTGATACAAGGAGACTTGTGCCCGTCATTATCAGCTAGAATCTGGTATCAGCGTGGTCTAGCCTTACTGCTGGAACGTTCTAGCTTCTAGGTTTATTTCCACTAAAATCGACACACTAAAACGAAGCTTTTCAACAAAGACAATAATGGCTATAAGTCTTCTCTTAATGAAGTTGTCATTTAAGGCTCACTTCTCCTTCTCTTGTCTCACGATAACAGCTAACGACTACCCATGTAAGCTTCCTCAGGTCGATGTGTACTACATCTGTTGTCCATCATAAATACTGTGGACCAATCACTCTTTTTGAAGATAAGCTACTATCAGAACGTTTGTCGAGCACCAGTAATTCGTTTTTTTATTTACTACACATTCTTACCTCATCAACCCTATGGCATTCTCCTCTGCATTTTAGCACACTGTACAAACTTACTTAGTAGCAACAGACACATATCACTATTTCATCAAAACATAAAGCATGATTCCGTCCAAGACTCATAACATGAACGCTACTTTTCCGAAATCGTCGAGATCGCTTCAAATGGTCACAGAAGCCCGATATTATTATACACACAGCGTGAAATTGTTTAACTATGTCTACAGAGACTGCTGGTAAACACACATCATTGTTATTGTGATTAAAATTTAAATGGGTTATAATAATATAAGGTTCTAGAGTTTATCCTCAGAAGAAAAATGAATAAAAAGTTATGTTATATTTAATTCTTGCAGATCAAAAAACGATTTATTATATTTGATTACCGTACCTAGTATCTATCATTGTGCAGCCCCCATTGAATGTAAAGTATTTTTGCGATATGCGAAAAGCATCTCTTACAAATTGTAATAAAGTTTCAATCTTAGGAAAAAAATCAAACTGCTATCGAATAAAAAAACTACGTTTATGAAAAAGTATAAAGTTGCATGTTGTGTTCTTCTCATATGTTACAGATATTGTGCAGATGTTGAGTACGTTTTATTAAAGCGATATTGGAGTCACACCATATTGTTACAGTTCATATCGCCAGGGGCGATCGTGCTCCATCTGACAATCGTGTATGCTAATAACAGGCCTAAAGAGTAGAGTTTATTGATGAAGGTTCGGTTATATTTATGTCATGCCTAATGCACACCTCTCTTTTTTTATGCTTTCCGTAAGTCACTAAGTATAAAAGAACGACGATTTCTAAGTCCCATTTAAACAATCTGATTGTATAGAAACCCATAGTTACTACACCTACTAATCTGTTCTGCATCTTTTCGTATAGAATAGCATTAATACCCGCATTTTCCAGCTACTTAGTTATTTTACATACTGTTGCGTGGGGTACGGATGGCTTTTGTTACTAAACTGTGTATCTCTTGTTTCATCTTCTGTTAAAAGGTATCGTAGTTGGTTTTCAATAACTAAGATACGACTTTTCTCTTTTTTAACTTTCTTACTGCCACTAGCTGATCCATATTACATATTCTTGCGGTGTTATTAAATGCACAGGAGATCTGTTTTAAAAACTATAAATTCTGATCTGAACGCATCATTACGATCTAGGTGTATGAATATTTTGCATTGAAAATAACTATTACACATCATTTCAAAAAGCAATTATTTTTCAGCGATAATACACGACCTTCAAATAGGAAACAATGTTAAAATTTATTTCTTTTACACAATTTTCCACTGCGATTTCAAATAGGTTGTGTCTAGGTGATTTGTTGATTTGCATATTCAAATTTGTATCAGTGTAACGCACTCACCCTGCTATATATTGTTGTATTTAAATTATCTCAGAATCTATGGTGATTTCGATATATACTTTCAATAATTATTTGATATAAATAAAAGTTCTGGATTGTTATGGCTGGAAACTATTAATATTTTGATGCCCGGCATGGCCAGGTGATTAAAACGCTCGACTCGTAATCTGAGGGTTACGAGTTTGAGTTCCCTTTGCACCAAACAAGCTCGCCCTTTCAGCCGTGGTGGCATTATAATGTGAAAGTCAATCCTACCATTCGGTGACAAAAGAGTAGTCTAAGAGTGTTTTGGGTTTTTTTTTCCATTTCAGATGCCAACTCTAATGGCAGAGCAGTATGCCGGTGGATTTACAACGCTAGAAACTAAGTTTTGATAGCTATTGTGGACAAAGCACTGATAGCCATTTGCGTAGTTTTGTACTAAAGTTCAAATAAAAAATCGACAGTTTTTTGTTCATTATAGTTTCTGTATTTTGTCTTCTATCTAAAAAAATAGATTTCCAAAAAAATTCATTACAAATTAAATGATTATGATAACTTATAAGGTTCTGTATTTATAGTTTTACCTGGATTGATAACAGTTGATAATTAAAAGTTAAAGAATGCACAACTAATAAAGGTTTAAAGGTAAAATACAACAACAACCAGTGTTTTATCGATTAAAAGTTGTAAAAATAATTACTGTACTGAATGTCTATGTAAAAAGATTTACAACGACTCACAAGATAAAAAAACAATAACCAGTGTTTTATTGACTAAAAGTTGTAGAAATTATTACTGATACTGAATATTTATGTAAAATGATTTACAGTGACTCACAAGCTTAAAGGTATACTATTACTTATGCATGTAAATAATTTGAAATCGGATCGTGCAATGCTAAAACGTGTAATAATGTTTCATTACAACACAAACAACCTTTGAATACTAATAATATATTAATTATGTCAAATATTTTTTGTTTAATTAGCAAAGCAGAAACCTAACATAGAAGTTGCATGCTGGAATGGTTGGAAAGAGGCTAATAAGAAAGATCTATGATGCGTATATCATTACGTGGATGTTTGCCAGGAACATATTTAACCACTGAAATCCAAGTAACCTTTCTCAGCGTGATGAATTATTACTGGAGTGACAACTTCCAGTTCTTAAGTGTTCGGTTTTTAACACAGTATTATACAATTTTTTCTGACTTTCAATGTTTAGACAGTAAAAATAATTTTTGATAATGATTTGCATACCATTTTTAATTGTTAAACAAAAGAATTCTTCATTAATTTCTGATAAAAAGCGTTTTATTAAAACAACAAATAACACTTTATAATTTGTTAAAGTTATTCCTGTGTAATAATACAAAACAACAAGGCTTCAGACATTTTTAACTGCAAGTATATTTTCGCCTAGGTGATTGAAAGAAACGTCAACATAACTTTTATTTTTATAAAATCTTACTTTATTTTTCATGATTTAAAATGCTTTTAAAAATGCAGTTTGTTCACACAGATAACTATCTCTATGATTTTCTGTCTGACCAATGAAAAAAAGAGAATAAAAAAGGGACTTATATTAATTTTTTATTCTTAGCTTCACAAAACTTTATAACTTCATTAATTTTTGACATGATTCTTCTCAGTTGAAAACTATCAGCTGAAAACTAGCAATGTATCTTGAGCTATGATCTCAATTACAAGGATTTAAACACTTTGTACTTTATATAATGAGCTTTTGTGAGGAAATATTGGCCCGTTTCATATTTTGATAATAACAATAACGAGTTAACAAGAAAGCGTGATCTTAACAATGGCAATCAATTATATCATAAATCTTCTTCATGCCATTTAAGTATTCAGCGGTATAATAAGTTGATGTGTGTTGAATTTCGGATAGGGATGACGCGTTTGAGTCACCAGCTTTATAAAGTCACTAGCTTTATTAAGTAACAGGCAAATGTTTCTAAAAACTGCGTTTTTGACTTCTCCGTTTGGTTACGTAAATGGAGACGTTGTATATCAAGATAGATGACCTGAGAAGATCGAAACGATGTTTTCTACTTTATTTTAATAAAACTTTTAATACCCTACCAGCTTCCCGTTTTCATGAAATGAAGACATTTTTCCTGTTATTCATAAAGAAATTCTATTTCCACAGATATTTAATAATAATAAGTAATATTAATGACTAATTTATTTTTATTCTTTTCTATAGAAAAACTGATTAAAATAACATCAATGCCAATTAATTTTCATCATTACTGTTTTTCAAATTATTTAATTTTTTATGTATATTCTATGCGTTTTGATATTTTGTAATTAACGCTCAAGATAAAAAAACAATTCCATAACACTGCTAGATTTTACGAAATTGACTATCTTCCGTTGACTTAGCTTTAAGTTTGAAGGCTTACGTTGCTAGAAATTAAGGTTCAATAACACACGTACCTTCTTGCGTAGCTTTGAGCTTAAACACACGAAAAACGAATTGATGAATTAACCACTGATAAAAACAAGGGTTAATAAAACATTGTTAAATAAAAAAGTAGATAAAAGGTATCTATGAAAATAATATTATTTGATGAGGTATATTGAATTCTGAATTATTCAATAACAATATTAAAAATGAAGGTGAACTTAAAATAATATTATCCACATTTCTTTTAATAATGTGTAACGAGCCAGTTATCAATGAAAAGTCTGAAAATAATTCCTCTAAAACTCTGATAACAATCAAAAACATTAAAACAATCGATATTTTATATTTTTAATGCTGTAGTCATATCAGTAACCAATGGATGTATTAAAACGTTCAAGGTTATTTCAGATGTTAGGATAAAATATTTGTATTGCTAAGTGTTCACTCTTAGTTAATGATAAACATAACGTTACTAAGATTAAACGATAACTTTTCAAAAAGTCGTATTCATAGTAAACTAGTGTTTAAGACACTATGAGATGCGGAATTATCATTTCTCTGTTCTGTTTTAAAATAGCTCTCACTCACTTGTGTATACGCATTCACAAACTCTTTAAAAAAATGGTATTTTTATAAACATTGAATATTTCGCCATGAGAGTGTTACGGGAGTAAAAAGCATATATTAAGTCAATATATGTAATTCTCAGCTGTTTTATAAAACATTTCTGTATGCATGAATACATAAATTTTCTGATGTTTATGAAATGTGACGGAATTTTCACAAGTATGTGAACCGTTAGGTCTCATATTTTTATTTATCTCAAATATTAAATATCTCTATAAGGAATATTTAATTCAGTAGAAAATACATGATTTTGTCCATGAGTTAAACAGATTCATGGCCCGGCATGGCCTAGCGCGATAAGGCATGCGCTTCGTAATCTGAGTGTCGCGGGTTCGCCCTCCCAGCCGTGAGGGCGTTATAATGTGACGGTCAGTCCTACTTTTCGTTGATTAAAGAGTAGCCCAAGAGTTGGCGGTGGGTGGTGATGACTAGCTGCCTTCCCTCTAGTCTTACACTGCTAAATTAGGGACGGCTAGCACAGATAGCCCTCGAGTAGCTTTGTGTGAAATTCTAAAACAAACAAACAAATAAACAGATTCACAAATGTTTTAGAAACAATGAATTTCTAGTAAAAAGAAAATTTTTTTCTTTTCCTGCGTTCAACAAAACTAAAATATGATAAATTGTAGTTTTCTAAATAAGAAATGATGCGTAATATTACTTTCATTGATTGATTGTGTGACATTAAGCACAACGCTATATAATGGATTATCTGTACTCTGCTCATCTAGGGTATCGAAACCCGATTTTTTAGGGAGGAAGTCCGCAGACATTCCGCTTTGCCAGTGTGATAATGCTATTTAAAACTGATTTATGTTCACTAGTTGTCTTTAATGCCAGGAAATTCTTATAGACTGTCATTAACTCAGCATAAGTTTAATGTATAAATTCAGAAGAATAAACTTGTGCCATAACATTAGCTAGTTTTAACAAATGAACATATTCTGCAAATTAAAGGATGCATTTTAAGTTTAAATGTGTTTGCAAACATTCAGTTTAGTTCCAAACGTATGAATTCTTATCTTGTCTGGTTGTGTAACTAAAGGTCCTAGATTCACTCTGCATTACCGTCAACTAAACACTTTCAGCTGTGGGCGCATTATAAGAATAACAGTCAATCCTTTTATTATTCTTAAAGCCTGGGAAATCTTTTATGCTGCCTCCTAGCGGTTCAGCGGTATGTTTGCGAACTTACAACACTAAAAACTGGGCTTCGATACCGGTGGTAGGCAGAGCACAGATAGCCCATTGTGTAACTTTGTGCTTAATTCAAAACAACAACAACAATCTCTTGTGCTACTTAATGGCTGACTTCTTTCTAACTAGTGTTTCAAAATTATGGAAAGCTAGACTCGTATCCAAAGAGTCTATGACCTGGACTTCCAGCTCATCTCCACATAATGTGCCGTTTAAGTTGAATATTTATATACTATATTGTTCTTGAGCATTCTACACAAAGATTGATAAAATATGAGAATGTTTGGAAAATATCAGTGTGTTAGTAAACTTTGTAGTGGCTTAGTTCATTGAACAAACGTATAGAAATTACTACAAGTTGTGTTTGTAACAGATCAATGAACGTATACGACAATGGTTTGTACGTCTTTGCTTGTTTTAGGATTTTGGTAAAACGTTGTATACAAAGGATAATTTATGGATTATCATACTTAAATATGAACTGATAGATTAGATGGAAGGTAGCTAGTCAACAATATCCATCAGCAGCTCTTGGGCTAATTATGTATGGTGGAATAGTGTAATTTGACTATCACTGTTATAACATACCCATGGTTTCTCTCGCGTAGCACATTCATGAATACAACGAGCTGCGAAGCAGGCCCTTGGATTCACAATAAAAATATGTTAACCACTTAACTTACCATGCAGGATTGTATAAATGGGCAGATTGTGTTTTGTTTATAATACATTTTTGTAACTATTATTCGCATATACTGCCAGCACGCGAAACCAGTAAAAGATAGTTATATCGCATTTGTCCAAATTTTTTTTTGCAACTTTTGTATATACTACTGAACGTTTACTTAGTTGATGGATTAAATAAGTTAAAGTTTATTCGTTCTGTTGATTCACTAAGAAACAAACCAACAGCTGCATAAAATGTTTTACCCAAGAAAATAACTTTTTAAAGAAAAATACAGGATACAGTTTCAAGTAAAATAACATCTCAAAAACATGTATGACCGATGCTTTGTTTGACGTACTTTTCAATTTTGCCACAAATTCCACCCGTTACACATTATATATATATATATATACAAGCCTAACAAAGCTCCACGGAAGATAACTTCGTCATATAAAAACACGTTGTCATATTTCTTTACGGGTAGTTATTTCATATTTATTTATTTGTCATAGTGTGTTTAGTGAAGATAAACACTTTTGAGACAAGCGCTGACAGTAAAAAAATTAAACAGTACATTATCTTCCTCATTGAACCTCATAATTATCTTCATGTTTAATTATGTATAGATTATTTAGTCGGCTACAAATATTGGGTTTACACTTTTTAAAAAAACAACGAATAAACTTATATCTAATTACTATGTTTAGCTCAAAATAAAGATTACAACTTTTACATAACGTATTTTTTTAAAGCGCGCGTGGGTGTGTTTTTTTTCTTGCAAAGTCACATCGGGCTATTTGCCGAGTCCACCGAGGAAAATCGAACCCCTGATTTTAGTGTTGCAAATCCGTAGACTTAACGCTGTACTAGCGGGGGACTATTTTTTAACGCGCTGAATATTTCACTGTTTAAATAACTACCAGCAGGCCATTTGGAAGTAAAATAATCTACATATTTTAAACTTTGATTTGCACTGACTCCAATGGATGGTTTATTCTGCAAAAATGGCTGATTTACACCATTCTTCTGTGACATCTGTTTATGTTTCTTTGAGTAACAGTTAAATAATATTATTGTAGTGACAGCGGAACATGTACGTAATTGCATTGCTAAAATCCGGTGTTTGATTCTCTGCAGTGAACACAGCAGATAACCCAATGTGGCTTTGATGTTATACAGCATAAACACACATGAAGTCGACAAATGAAAAAGTAAAGATTTTTCATAAATAAATTCACATGCTGTAGTAACTTAACAGGATGTAATTGATAACCTCGAATTGAGTGTTTTTGTTTTATTATAGCACAACCATATAGGTTATCTGTTGTGTCCTTCAAGGGAACCAAACTCATAATTTCAGCGTTGTAAATCCATAGACCTACTGCCTTCCCATCTGGGGACCCTCGAATGGAAAAGTACAAGAAGTAAAGAGAAAAAAAATGGAAAATAAAAAATAAATATAGTAATTTAAAAAAAAAATAGTACTTTTACTGTGAAGACTTTTGTCACTATTTTTACGACTTTTGCAACGAGAATTAGTCTATATTTATTAAAAGTGCACAAATTATCATGTTATACAAACAATGGAATCTAATTTGAAAACATAAAATTTTTAAACTGCCTAACTGATAATTTAATTTTCTGGAAATAATCGATGCTCGTAAAACTTCAGTTGTCAGTTAGGCAGTTCAAAAATGTTCTGTTTTTAAATTAGATGCCATTGTTTGTATTATTAACATTTTTGGCCAAAACTCCGTTGACATCTCACGAGATTCTGTAAACTTAAAGTAGTTCGGTTAGTTCTAAGATGATATACAAAGATAACATCTCAAAATAATTTCCATCTGACGAATTAACACTTTGTAGTCATTGTGAATTTTGTTTTCGTGAGAAATGTTTAGTAAAAATACAAACTCATATTATTAATCTGTTATATGAAAATGAATTACTGATTTAAATTATTGTTTAACTCTGATATGTGTACTTAATTTGCTTTGAAACCTTTAATTGGTAATCCAGTGTTTTAGTATGTAAGGAAGTTGAAAAACTACAACAAATTACAGCTGTCATAATAGAAAAAAATGCACTATTATAAAAATATTCCAAATTGGCTATGACTAAGACTGTTAGTTACGCGATTTACCTCAGATTAAACGTAAAGTCAGTAAACGTTAGCCAACTGTAGCTTTGGTAAGCTATCCTTACCGAGATTGTGAAGAAAATGACATCTGAGACGGATTTTCACTGAGGTGTAGTATAGATGACAGATCAAAATTGACGATTTAAAGTAATGTGTTTTTAAGTGTTACGTTAGGATAATTTTAGTTTACTTATTATCGAATCTATTTTTTTTTCAAGGCTGCTTAACGCTGAAGGGCCGGGATAAATGTTATGTGATCTTTATTACGATCAGTTCTGTACAGCTCTGACAGACCGTATTCAAAGTATATATGTTCTGAATTGAGCAATTATAACACGATTTACTCTCTTTTTCTCAATGCTTTTAAATGTCAGAGTAACTGAGTATATACGATAACTTTTCTTGTGTATGGAACGTTTCGGCAATCTTTCGTAGAATGATAATTTATAAATGTAAATTTATAAACTGTAAGTATATACAGTATTTCCAAATGGTAACAATTCGCAGCTATCATGATCTCCATGTTATTATTCCATATTCAGTATCAGTTGCTAATTTTTAATACTTTCCTACGATTTAGACAATGAATAGAAACTTAATGACGATGGAATTATCTAATGTTATTAACATCCTTTAGATTTATGTGTACTGACTTCAAAGACGGTAAGTAAGAAAATATTCTCATAAAATACCCAGCAAATGCTTAAAAAGATCATTTGAAGAGACTAAACATTAAGTTGTAATAAATAACGTTACACCTGGTTCTTCATACCTGGGACGCCAGAAACTGGAGGTTGTGGAATCTGGTGTTCACAGATTTAGGTAAATCAGACATTAATTTCGTCACTAAATTTTAAATTTTAGCTTGTTTACTTAATTGCTACAATTACTCTAATCTCTCAAAGTTCAAAAGCAAATGTATATGTTGTGAAGGTGATTAAAAACGAGATTGAAACTTACAAATAAAAACTTTCCTTAAGTATCCTCCCACATCCTGATCGTTGTTTGATATAATGATACTTACATATGGTAAACAATATTATGATTGTTCCTATGTGTTATTTTAACCCTGAATAAAAACGTTTAAATTGAGCTCTTCAGTTACGTTTTAAGATAAATAATTTACATATAATCATATGTACGAAACGACCAAAAGTACATATTACAAAGCCATTTAACATCGACACGATTTTACACATATATTTTATACATATATATTTTACGAGTTCACACATATATTAGGTCATCCCATAAGTAATGCCGTTTTCTGGGGGATAGAATAAGTTTAGATGCATATTTCTTGGCTAAATGAAGCTGTTCTCAAAGTCATATAAGTTATATAGATAGGAGTTAACTTGAGAGCATCAAGTGTACGCCAGTTTCTTTCTTTATTAGTTTTTGTTTTATTTATTTTAGAAGCTCCAATTATCATGGAGGTGTCAGAGAAGCACAAAACAAATATAATGTTTTACGAGTTCAGAAAAGGGAAAATTGCAAACGAAGCTACACGAAGCATTCAAGAGGTGTAGGACAATGACATTAGGTTTACTGTCTGAGACCCCCTGTTTCCCAGCTCACGCCCGGTGATAACATGTAAATCGCCTACACAAATACAAAAATTGAAAAGACAGCTTAGGATACTTTACTTGTACTGTAATAAATAATAATAATTATTTTTGTACAGCTTGTACATTAAAATATGTCACAGTATGCTGTTCACATACGCAAAAATGTAGATTTAGAAGAAATAATGCATTGACATAATATATTATTCTAAGTTATCATGAATCATAGACATAAATATATGTATAGGCTGACAGAAGCGAAAGATTAGAATGACATTTACAAAAACTGTAATATATGTGGTTTACTTACGTACATAAATAAAATACAATAAGAATAATAATGGGAGCAACAGATTATAATGGAAATTGTTATTATGGAAATAAAAGTTATATATTTAGGTTTTCGTTACATGAATGGTCACTAGAGGGCATTGGGAGTGCTTTCAAGTGCTAATGCTTTGTGCACAAACTGAAACGGAGTTCGTTGATGGCAAAGTAGGTACTGTCACGCACAGAAATACTCAGGTGAAACTAAAACAGAAACATGTAGCATTTAGTCTAACTTTTATTTTTAAGAAACAGACTTATAAAACCCGTGTTTTATTATCTTGAGCATAGGCGTGTGAGTTTGGAAAAGGAAGGGGCATGAACCTCAGATTTAGAAAAGAAAATCGTATTTATATTGTTACTCTATATTACCGATTGATTTATATTTTAGTGATCGCTGGAAGTGCTAATAATGGTCAGTTTCATGTTGTTACTCTGTATTACCGATTGATTCATATTTTAGTGATCGCTGGAAGTGCTAATAATGGTCAGTTTCATGTTGTTACTCTGTATTACCGATTGATTCATATTTTAGTGATCGCTGGAAGTGCTGACAATGCATAATTTCATATTGTCACTTCATATTACTGACTGATTCATGTTCTAGGGATCACGAGAAATGTGGACAATGCTCAATTTTCGATGCCAAACCCCAGATTCTTCTGCACAATATACAACTTCGAGTTTTTCTGCTCATTCTCTTTTCAGGGAACAATCTATTAGGTTGTTAAACGCAAAAATAGAAATATGAACAATTTGAATGTTTGGAAACTAATTTAATGCAAGTGTCACATAAGGAATTAAAAGTATAATACCTTTTAACATATAAAAAGTATATCACTATAAACGACTTTTACGGCGTGATTAAAATTTATCAGTCTTGTAGTATCGTCTAGCATAATAAATACACAAATATTTCTTTGTTCAAGTAACAACTTGTTTAATTTTAAAAATAATTAGCCTTACGACTTAGGCGCTATATCCAGCATATACAACTTAATGTATCTTTCCTATGACATCATCAGATTGTTGTGTACATATGAAACATGCTTTTATCTCGAGAAAGAAGTCGTTTATGTATTCCCAATGCTATGCATGAGATGTAAGAAACTCGAAGTAGCTCTTCACAAACGTAAGAATGCACGTTACGGACACTGATAAAGAATAAGAAATTATATTAAGTTTATCCTAGACGAGTTTTACAAATTATAACATTACGCAGGTAACACAATTTTCTCATGTTAAAAATTCACGAAAATTTCTTGTTTTTAGTATATATATATACCCGTGGTGGGTACAGCACAGACAGCCCATTGTGCAGCTTTGTGCCTAATTCAAAAACAACAACAACAACGTCTTTAAAGATGTTTAAAAAAGCAACAACAAAAACGTTTTTTCTTAATTCGTTGAGCCAAAAAATACAACAATAATGTCAGTTCCAGTCACTGTATTGTATTTGGAATTTTTTATTTTTCAATCTTTTAAAATATTTTCTTACCTTGTGTAAAAGCAATCTGCGCACTAAAACTGAAGCTTTTTATTTTTCTCAGGGTTTGTTTGCACAAAAGACCTGAGAACTATATGTTTCAGAGGGAGAGAGAGAGAGAGAAATTTGTGTTTGTCTTTTACAACCTTTGTGTTATTAATTAATAATGTAATGTTCCGCACACCACTTTAAGTGAGGAAGTTTAATTGTTGGCATTAAAAATTTTTGCCTGTTACAATTCTTAGGCTAATCTTTTACCATGGAATATTGTGATTGACCATATCATTATAACGCCTCCATGGCTGAAATGGCGAGCATGTTAGGTATAACCCGCGACCCTCACATTACGTATCGAACGCCTTGACCCACCTGGCCATACCGGGCCGGATTATGGTAAAGTACTTCATAGTTTAAATGTAATTTTTCAATCTAATAGACTTAATATTTTGTAGCACAGAATTTAGACTTTCAACCAGTTTGAGTTCCTTTAGTAACGCTAATTTTTAAGAAACAATAGTTTGTCTAAGGTAATTAAGTGATAGGTAGAGTTATTTTTAAATTGATAAATAATGTATATACAGTTTTGACGGTGAATAAACCTTATACTTTTAATTTTTAAATTTCATTATTTCACACGTGACAAATAGTTTTCTCCGTGGCTGAGTACCAAAGCTTCCTGTATGTTTGTCATTACAAACCGAATGGACGATAAACCATTGTACAAAATATGCATTACGCAATTGGTCTGTTGCGGTACAACCAGAAACCTTGTTGTAATTTTGTGGAGAAAACCACAAAAGCATGAAGGTTCTCTTGGTAAAATACTTTTAGTGAGATTAAGCAAGTATTCTAATAAAAATACTTTTATTGTGGTAAAAGGAAATAAATATCTTTATTATGTTCGTGTGACATCGTAAAGTATTACAGTACGAAGGCTGGAAGCGAAGTCACTGGTGATTTGTTTGTATAAAACAACGTCATACGTCGAAGAAAGCCCGTGCTCATAAGTTACAGAACAACGACGCATAATGTCTTGCCGCATAGAGAGACTGACGTAAATCTGCGCGCACATTTAGACGAAAATGGTTTTGCAACGCTTTACTACCACCAAATACCGTTCATCTGTATTCCTTTAAGTGAGGCACACGATATTTGATTTTAAAACAGATGCTTCATAAGCACAGCTTTGTTGACAAAACTTTGATCCAATGAAGATAACGAATCGAACAACGAGTTTTTATGAGCGAAACTGCTATCGTTTTAAAATAATAAAACTTTTTACACTACTTTTGGTTGTTCTCTGAGGATGTATGTATATTTGTTTGTTTTATGCCCAAATTTAGACATTGTGATATTTGCTGTTGAGTCACTATAGAAAGCTCGAATGCTTTTAACATGTTAAGTCCTCCTGTTTACTGATGATGTAGTTTTAGGAAGAATCTTTATATACTCTTCAAAAAAAGAAACGCAAAAGGGATATTTTTTATTTTAAAGAGAAATATATGTAATAACGTTATAAACTCAGAGCATGTGATGTTACACGTGTTAAGGCACTAATTGTTACACCAAAATGACAATAAAAGTTGTGCACTTTGAAAACGGAGGAAAACATCGGATTTTTCGCCAAAACGCTTTCGTGTCCAATAAATTTGTTTCAGAGATCTGCATGTTCTGCAAGTGCAACATGTACAAAATCTCTATAAAAGTGACGGGTTCTCGGTTTCCATAGCTCAGTGTTAAGCCACCGATACGCAATATAGTTACGCCAAGACTGACTGAAGCACAACGCAACAACACCATCTCGATCAGATGTTGCCAGAGTTGTGAATGTCCACCCAAGCATTATTGCAAGGCTATGGAATTGTCACCAACAACATAAATCAACTCGTTACCGTCCACGATATGGCAGACCTCGTGTGACCACGCCCGCACAAGATCGCTACATCCGGTTACGTCAACTTCGGGATAGGACCACCACTGCAACGTCTACTACCTCAGCCATACCAGGGCTGCGTAGGATTTTCGATCAGACCGAACGCAACCGTTTACGAGATGCAGGAATCCGACCTCGACGTCCAGTCAGAGGCGTCATCCTCACCCAGCAACATTGTCAAGCACGGCTGTAGTTGACTCGGGTGCATCGGGTATAGCTTCATCGACGACAGAGGCATCTTTGGTTTAGCGATGAATCGCGTTTTATGCTTCGTAGGCAGGATGGAAGGACCCGTGTTTACCGTCGTCGAGGTGAACGTTTTGCAGCAAACTGTGTGCAGGAAGTTGACAGATTTGGTGGTAGCAGCGTCATGATGTGGGCTGCCATCGCCTACAATGCCAGAATAGACCTTTTGCACATTCGAGGAAATCTTACGGCTCAACGATACGTCGACGAGATTCTTAGACCCCATGTGCAACCCACCATGATGGTGAACGTCAACGACGTTTTTCAACATGACAACGCCCGTCCTCACACAACCCGATTCACCACTGACTTTCTGAGACACCACAGCATCAACGTTCTTCCCTGGCCCTCCAGATCACCAGATTTAAACCCCATCGAACATCTTTGGGACGAGTTGGACCGACGTCTGCGACGGCGACAATCTGAACCGCAGACTGTACCTCAGCTTGCAGCAGCTTTGCAGGCTGAGTGGACAGCCATTCCACAGGATGTGAATCGTCATCTCATCGCTTCGGGGGGCATACTCATTATTAACGTTGAGTGACGTTAAACGTCAACTAGTGAACGTGGACTTCGCCTTTGCAGGCTTTGGATGTTCAGCAGTGAATGTGCAAAGTTTCACACATGTCATACAGAACTACTCGAAATAAACTGGTTAACAATTTGTCTCATATTTTGCCTTTTGTGTTTCTTTTTTTGAAGAGTATACATGTTTATAGATACTTTATTCATTATAGACATAAATTTTATTCAATATTTGGTGCTAGAAACCATACCTAGTTTTAACATCTGCTAGCGCATTTAATGAGAAAATTGTAACAAAATGGGAAATTTCTTGATTTTTAAAGATTTTTAAAAACTATTCCCTCTTGAAAAGCTCAGTAAGAACAAACGCTAACAACTGAATTAAAAAATCTTATATTATATTATTAACAAAGAACTATTACGAAATCATTGTAGCGACCTGGATTAATTCGAAGATAATGCGAGTTCTGTTAAATTCGTTTCAATAAACGAAACATTTTTGTTAGTTTCACAGTGTTTAGCAATTGTTTGTATATTTTTACGATTTAAGTATTTTGTGCAGCAATATAGTGTTTAAGTTTCAATTTTTATGTTTGATAAATAACATTAATACAATAGTAGATGTAAATATTTCTGAATTGAACCCATTACGTTTCAAATTTAAATATTTATGGCTCAATAACAAACAAAAAATTAGTTAATTTTGATTTCTACCATGCTGATTAACATCGCCGTCCAATATATTTTTTTCCAAGGCAGTAACAGTTAAAAAAACCAAATAATAAACGTCTAATTCTGTATATTTTCTAAAGTTATGTCTGTATGTAACTAATTGTAAAAGTTGCATGATTAATGAACAGTAAAACATATATTAATTTGAAATAACCCGAGAATTTTGATGGACATATTTCAAAGGCCACAATGAAGAAAGCAAATACAGACGCAGTATAAGCAAGGCGTTACAGTATAATGCCCAACTCAACGAGTTACTAACACCTGACAGACAACCAGAGCAACAGAGCAACCACAAGTTATCCAATACTTCAATCGTATTGCGATTTTTAATAAGGGAAGAAAAGTTAATTCAGTTTGGATTAGGCGTTGAAAATACTGGAATTAAATTGTTTACGTTAAACGATCAACTGACACAGAACGACAGGCATGTTTGTATTTGTTTTAATTAGACCGAGACTTCCATAATTACATTATACAGATTACGACGTATGTGTGGGAAGTTTCCATCTGTTTGTAATAGAGATTTGCTTTTAGTGTTTATTAACACAGCACTTTGTAATATGTCGCCGGGTTTGAAATGTAATCTAGCAAATGTAACAATAAACTGAAGGAAAAATTACTTTTTTGTGCATAGGAGATAATGATTTTAAAGTAGTTGTGACTGTCACTCTTATGGTGACTACTTTTAAACATCGTTGATCCGTTTTTATATGTTCTGAGGATAATACGCGTTCAATCATTTTTACAATTAGCACTTTTAGTTGTGTACATTTATCATTTTTACAATTTATATGTATATATATATTTGTAAATTTATGATTTTGAGAAATTATGTAGTTATTTTCTTTTTTGTATGTTTATAATGTTCCGGGGCCAGCCATGACCAAGCGGGTTAAGGCGTGGGACTCGTAATCTGACGGTCGCGGGTTCGCATCCCGGTTGCGCCAAACATGCTCACCCTTTCAGCCGTGGGGACATTATAATGTCACGATCAATCCCACTATTCGTTTGTAAAAGAGAAGCCCAAGAGTTGGCGGTGGGTGGTGATGACTAGCTGCCTTCCCTCTAAGCTTACACTGCTAAATTAGAGACGGTTAGCACAGATAGCCCTCGAGTGGGCTTTGTGCGAAATTAAAACAAAACAAAACAAAATTATGCTGTTCCTCGTTTCTAAGTGTTGAACCTGTATATAATCCTACTAGCAAATCTTTAATCGATAAATATAATTCAAACCTAGCTTCTTAAAAAAGAAGAAAGATATACATCTATATATCACTGACTACTAAATATAGTCTAATACAGTCCTCCTGTATTCAGGAGTAAGTTTTCATATATATACCTATAAAATACAAGTATAAGACCTCGCATGGCCAGGTAGTTAGAGCGATCGACTCGTAATTTGAGGGTCACGAGTTTGTAATTCCCGTCACACCAAACATGCTCGCTATTTGAGCTCTAGGGGCGTTATAAATTACTATCAGTCCCACTATTTGTTGGCTTAAAACAAACCCAAGAGTTGGCGGTGGGTGGGGGTCATTAGCTGCCTTATCTCTAGTTTTATACTGTTAAATTGTGAATGGCTAGTGCAGATAGCTCTGTGTAGCTTTGCGCAAAATTTAAAACAAAGAATACACAGTTCGATTTTTCTCGAAGGGTAGGGCACATCCCATGTTATAGTTTCGCTGTAAAACAATAACATACATATTACGTTATTCAGTTTGATGTATTATGTGCACAGTAGATTTAATATACTTAATGGACTGTAACTACCTGTTGAGTGAAAATAGGACGAGGATTCAGCTTCTGTATTGATGTTTTCTTCAGATTGCTGTAGGAACTTTTGTAAGGTCTTATAAAGGTGAGCGTTGACTCGTGGTTCAGCTCAAACTGGAGGTTAAACAAGTGTGATGATTTACAGGACAATATTATATGCACAGTTTTAAAATGTTTCTTGTCTCTTGTAAGATACTTTGAAATATACTTAGAGATATGTTTTACCACACACACATATATTGAGTAAATAGGCCGAACGTGTTACATACAGAAAATAATAAAATGTCCTGAAAGGATGTATATCATATTAAAAACATATCTTAATTGTACTTTTATAATTTTAATGACTACAGATTTCACGAGTTATATGTCATTTACACTATTAAGGTAATTATTTTTAATGATTAGTTATTTCACACAACGGTATTTTCATCGAATTTACACTTTGTTTATTTACATAATTTGGAGATCATAAAACGTACAGAAAAATATGATTAAACGGAAATACAATAGACAACAAACAAATTCGTAGAAGAACTCCAACGTAAGGTAAATGTCATAGAATAAATAAGAAAGAGTGACATCAATTTCACTCAGATATATATTATTATGAACATAACATTTTTGAAAAACTTTCTTTCTCAGGTGTACATTAAACGTTTTTGTGAAGGTTCTTGATCAAAACGACGAGCTAACCAAATTTTTTCACTCGTTATTGATGTTATCTTGTGCCATTTAAATGGAAAAATGCATTCACTAATGATGGATTACGCTTATTATATCATATTCGGTGATTTTATTCAAAGAACTGACCAAAAACCTGTACGTACCCTATTTCTATCTGAAATACACAGGGATTTCTAAAAGTAATAAAATGAATTAATTGCAGTATTGATTGCACTTATGTTTTAACAGGAATCATGGAAAGCAAAATTGTGAACCCATAAGCAACATGATGCACGAGTAGTTTAGGGGAAGGTGTTTCAAAAATAAGTGGCTCTTTGCAGGTCGCCCCCCAGTGGCACAGTGGTATGTCTGCGGACTTACACACTAAAAACCGGGTTTTGATACCCGTGGTGGGCAGAGCACAGATAGCCCATTGAGTAGCTTTGTGCTTAATTCTAAACAAACTTTGCAGGTCTTTCCGATGGCTTGGGTAAACAGTCTTCTTGTTTTTCATGTAACGACTGTTTTTCATTGGAGAAAGGTTTGATTTATTGTTCAAATCCCGCATTGATAAGCATGTCCTGCAATATTTGATTTTTAAATTTTTTTTATCAGTGAGCATTGTCTAATTTACATCAATAAATGTTAATATTGTAGTATCATAAACCATAATAACTTAATAATAGGATTAGCCCAGAAGTTTCACAAAAACTCCAATAATATATGAGACAAAAGCCATGCTAAAGAGCAGACATTTAATTCGAGAAACAAGCTCAAGGCTTTCTATCTCAATAATTAAGGTTTCTAAAATATTCATAATAGGAAAAAATCGATTATTAAATAAAATTCAAAATTTATCCATCTGTTCTCCATATTATTATTATTGTTGTTGTTATTTCATAAGGCTATAGAAAAACGGCTGCGAATATTTTATTAAAACCTGGGTAAACTTATTAAGAGACTATAAGCTAAAATTCTCTATTTTGACTTCAATAAAATTGATAAGTATTGTAAGCGTAGAGTCAAACTTTTACTGTTTCATTCAATAATAATAATATATACTGAGCCAGTGTTTGGCCATAATTGGTGTATAAATTCCGAAAACGTTGAAAGTATCAAACATCAATATTGACTTATAAATAGCAGTAGGATTTAAACTAAAGAAAACTCTTTTTAGACAATTTATATTTCATAATCTATTGAAAATTGTAGATGTCAGCCATTAACAAATTGAATTTGATATTTTCCAGAAATAATTAGATCGTTAAGCATTTTACAAAAAAATTTCCAGTGTTGTCTCCACATTGACTCTTAATAGAACTAAGATACAGGTAGTTAAACTTACAAAAAATATGAGACAACTTCATCATAGGGTCTTAAAGTAAGCCAATATTATAAATAAATTGAGATCTAAAATAGAAATCAGACGAAGAGTTTAGTTGATTCGTGTATGGATTCGTACGAAAATGAAAAATAATTCACTTAGAATTGCTTTTCTTTTCTTGTATTCATCTTATTTCTAAATCGAAAGCAGAACAAAGTCTGGTACCAACAGCAACAAGAAAGAATTTTTAAACAGATAAAACGAAACTGTATGAAAAATAGGAGTATTTGCTTTAAAACTCGATTAAATACTCTTTCTTTGTTCCTTTCTGATCTTTGGTTGGTCCCATATTAGAGATATTTGTTTCTTGTATGGTTAACCTGATTAGAAACCATTCGATATTACAAAAGATTTTTCACTCTCTAAGTTGTAGGTGCGTTAAAAATCTGACAGTCAATGACATATACAGCTAATGATAACTTCGTTTCCTATGTTTTATAGTTTCAAGATAGAAAAGTTGGAATAAAGCATTTTTAGCTCTGCCATAAATACTGAATACAACACAATACAATACTTTTCCAATTTAGGATTTTTAGATTGCATTAAGGAATACGTTTGTCAGTGTCAAGCACAAACTAAAACTATCTTAAACATGAGCCTTGAAACACAACAGCTTCGAAAGCTACAGAAATAAATTGTGAAATAATATAGCTCTGGTAAGCTAGATAAGCTCAACCATTGCTTCGTGAAGAAATATATGTACTATATATATACACGAAAAGCGATATTTTACAAAACTAATAATGTATTTCCTGATACGACTTTTATCCTATAATGCCTTAAGAGAAACTAAGACAAACGTCAGAGAATTTTCTGAGACTATCATTCTGTCATATGCATCAAGAAAGCTCTTTAAAAATTCAAGTGTTTGTAGAGACATATTTATGATAAAGTTGTTGTTGTTTCAAAGTTAAGCACAAAGCTACACAATGGGTTATCTGTGCTCTGCCCACTACAGATACTAAACGCCCGGATACTAACATTGTAAGAATGCTCTGTGACTTGGAGAATTAAATTAAATTACACTTACCATTTTAAAAGACCTTTATCAGCAGTTGATAAATTATTATGACCCACAAAATTCGTGTAGCTCAGAAAAGCAGGTCGCAAAAATAACTTATGTGACGTATTATGACGAGGAAACTTCATGAAGTTTTCAGGGCACTTTTGTTTCGTAATTCATGTGTGTTATTTCATATAAATCTGCTTTTTCGTTTTGTATTTAAGCATTAGATAAAAAAAAAGTTCAGCTGACTCATATTTAAATCGACATAAGGAAACTTCGGTACTAATATAGTATCATTCTCACTGTGAAATTTAATAAAAAAGATAAAATAATGTGCTCATTCTAATTTTTACATAATTGTCTGAATATGGGTCACAACCCTTTTAAATTGCAACCCTCTTGATTACTATTGTTCCCCATTAAAAGTATTGTATATCAAGTGAATGGAAAATGAGCTACATTTCATGTATAGATATATTATTATTATTCTAGTGAGCTAAAGTACATTCTGGTGTAATAATGAACCGAAGCGAACATAACACTTGTGGATCAATATATCTGTGTCGATGGTAAGTGCAATCGCTCATGTCTTTCTAATTATTTTAATACAATATGTCACCCAACCCTTATAACCAAAGAGTACGTGTCATTTGCGACCTTTGGAACGAAACTATACTTCAGTCGACGACAAGTTTTCTTGTTTCAACAATCAAAGATTCTTAACGCCACTTCGAGTTGCCATATAGTTCAGACAACGATTAAATCTTGAAACTTCATACCTGTACGCAGTTGTCGCATGCTCCTGCAGCACGCCTTCTCGGTAGTCTACCACCTCGTGGCACATAACGCTTTAATTATACATTTCTAAGAGAATAAGCAGGCTTTCACTACTGCTATATTATACTGAATATATATGTATATGTATATATTAGGTTTATCCGGAAGCATAATACAATAAAGTTCTACCAGTATTAGTACTGCCTTTTAATTACAGAATCTCGTATGAATATGTTCTCAGAGTCACGTGGTTCCTGAAATTACTAACTTAATGTTTATTTAATAATCCCAAGTTTCCTTTGGGAATTAACTCACATAGATCGAGATAGCAACAACAAAAGTGTTTATAAGGCCAGGAAATAATAAAAACTGACGCAATAAACAAAAAGCTACTTGAACTTTACGTTGTTTAAGACTGATAACCATTGAAACTTCGTGTATCATATAATAACTTACATTCACGTTTACGATAAGAATATTTTAGTTAAAGCTTAGGGTTCTATTGTGCTCAAAACTGTAGACTCTTCAGTTCGATTTACACAGTTCGGTTACAGTTATTATTATTTTTTTTAGAAAGAGTACGTAAAACATCTTGGGTGATTTCTTATTCTATACATCAATTATTCTTATACATCCATGCTAAGCTGTACTCCAGCGAATTCTAAAATTAGATTTGTGGAATAATTTCCATGAAACTATTTTCTTTTTTTCATTTTGACCATAGAAAATATCTTTTTCTGCTCATCTTAATTTTGATGTTTATTCACATTTATTTGATAATAAATGATAAAATTTATTTGTTACACGCTTTTCTGTTATGTCTCCAAACTTTTTCTTTTTCTTGAATTTTGCCACTTCTTTTTCCGCAGATCATTTGTCAACCTGAACCCCTCGAGACAAATGGTTCTTCATTGTATTGTAGAAAAACTCAGTATACTGACTTTAAACAAGATAGGGTCACTGTATAGAAACTAGAAATATTTGTAATACTTCTCTAAGATCCAGAAAATATATTCGGAACAGAGGAAGTGATAATAATTTATATTTGTATTTTAAAACAAGCGAAACTGAAATAATATGAACTATTTTTGTTGAAATACTCGATTCTTGGCATTGCAAGTTGTCAAATATAGAGTACACAAAGCTAGTGAAGCACGACTTAAACACATAGTACATAAAAGCAGGCGACGTTTTATTTAAACTGTACTCGTGAAAAATATTACTACTATATTCTTAATAACCGAAAGACTTAAACAGTGTCAACAAAAACTGCTTATATCCAACTCATTAAGAATATTGAGCCTGGCATGGCCGAGCGCGTAAGGCGTGTGACTCGTAATCCGAAGATCGCGCGTTCGCGCCCGCGTCGCGCTAAACATGTTCGCCCTCCCAGCTGTGGGGGCGTATAATGTGACTGCCAATCCCATTATTCGTTGGTAAAAGAGTAGCCCAAGAGTTGGCGGTGGGTGGTGATGACTAGCTGCCTTCTCTCTAGTCTTAAGCTGCTAAATTAGGGACGGCTAGCACTGATAGCCCTCGAGTAGCTTTGTGCGAAATTCCAAAACAAACATTAAAAATATAGTAGATTTCTTTTTCATTACGAAAATTTTACAAACTATAGTTTTGTTTATTTTTTTGAATTTCTGCGCTAGTTGTCCCTCATTTAGCAATGTAAGGTAATAATGAAGGCAGCTAGTGATTACTCTTTTAATAACGAATTAATGGAGGCAGCGAGTAATTACTCTTTTAATAACGAATTGACAGTTATATTATAACGCCCTCACGAGTACGTTTGGTGTGAGTGAGAATTGAACCCGCGAACAATTGAGTAGCAGTCGAACGCCTTAAATCACTGGGCCATGCCGGGTCTCTTCAAAATAGTAAAATTATATTTATTTGTTAGTTTTTTTTTCCAACTTCTCAACCTTTCTTTTACACATTTAATTTATATTTGGCATTTTGTAGAAATATTTATAATATTTAAGAATGCTTTTAAATAAAATAAAAAATATGCAAGTGTTATATAAAATTTCAGACGAACTGTTTTATTTGGAAGAAATGAGTAACATTCAAGCTCGTAAAAAACTGTGTCTTTTATTGTAACATTGTAACATTTTTATTGTAACAAGTGTAACACCTTGTCTGGTAAAATGCCTAGCTTGACATATGGGAGTGGTTTGAAGGAATGATGCAAAGCTAAGCAAAAATTATTCTGACTTTTAGAAACGAGTCATCAGTAAGTGTTGATGCATTAAGTTGCGTTATTTTTAAGGGTAAATTTTGTGAAAGTAACACACGTCTTGTAGAACCAAATAGACGATAGAGAAGAATTTCGTGACTTTTGTTTTCACCTAATAATCTCTAAACCATTGTATGAAAAGAGATGGTAATGTAAAATTTTTATAAAAATCATTGATGTGTATGAATAAAATAAGTTTTGATCACCATACGAGTTTCTTGTCTCTTTAGGATTGTTTTGACAGTGAATTATTTCCTCTTTCCCTTTACATTTATCTTGCATTGTTAATCGCAAACTATACTTAACCTCGTTCGAAGTTCGTAAGAAAAAAATCAATAACATTGTGAACATGTGATAAAACAAGGGTATTTGATTAAATGTACTGTTTAGTTTTTCTTGTTTAGAATCAGTCACAAAGATACATAATGGGCTATTTGTGATCTGCTCACCACGAATATCGAAACTTGGTTTCTAGTGGTGCAAGTCCACAGACATACTGCTGTGCCACTAGGGCTGTGCAGTTTAGTGCTGTAGTAAATCAAAATCGATTCGAATATACCATTTGATGTTGTTTATTCAATTTGTTTTACGCCCTTTAGCACCTTTAGTTATTGTGGCACTAAGTGGCGATTGTGAATTAATCTAAAATGAAAATACAATTAAGAAAAATATATTAGCAGTAGATTATTTTTATTTTACAACGAAATATTGTGGATGCTATAAATAACATTAATACCTCAAGTGGAACAAACATGATATGTACATTTTAGTATATATATATATAACTGCATATTAACAACTAGCGTATTGGAAATCAATAAAGAGTTTAATACCTTTGCATGGGACATGAATTATGAAATCAAAAACAACTTGAACTTGTTTGTGGTTAAAAAGAATATTTTATATTATTTAGGATTAAAACATAAAAAATAAATAAAGAACTAAATAGATGAGTGGGTTGATAGTTTGATTGAAGATAAAAAAAAGACTCCGAGGTACTTAATTTGATTTATGATTTTACCATTTCTCTAGAAAAAATTTGAACACATTCATAATTACATTACTTTTAACTCCATGAAGAATATCCCAGCTAAAACTGTATGCTATTTCATAAAATAAAAGCATGAGAAAAATGAAGTAAAACCAACCATACTGTAAATAACATAATTAAGGAAAAACATAACATAATTGTTAAACAATTAAACAGGTCCATTTAAAAGGAATTAGGTTAATGTTAATACACCAAAACTTTATTAAGTATACACCCAGAAGGGAGCTCCGTTAAGTGGGTCAGGGAATAGTTTTTAAACTTGTATATTTTATCTACGAACAGCAGTATAAATTTTTAAACGTGATCCCTGTGTGTTCTTTGAATTTATATATATTGTCTACAAATAGCGGTGTAAATTTTAAAACGTATTAAGTCTTAAAGCGATAAAAGTAGATAAGCGAGATAAATACGCAACGTTTAAGTTACTATTTCGTTTTATATCACATTCACATGATTTCTCTGTGCTCTTCTGCAGGTGTCTGCATTTGTCTTGTTCTCTAGGTAAGATCCCTGAAGACGACTTACGTAGTTAGTTGTGACTTTTAAGTCGCAGATTTTATATGTTTCTAGGTCTGAATAGAAGTCGAATGTGATTAGATCTGGACAAGATGACCAAGTCAAAGATTTCGGAAAACAAAGAAAAGAATAATCTGAGTGTCGCGGGTTCGAATCCTCTTCACATCAAACATGCTCGCCCTTTAAGCCGTGGGGTCGTTATAAGATGACGGTCAATCCTTCTATTCGTTGGCTAAAAAGTAGCCCAAGAGTAGGCGGTGGGTGGTAATGACTAGCTGCCTTCCCTCTAGTCTTGCACCGCAAGATTGAGAAAGTCTTCGTGTAGCTTTGCATGAAATAAAAAAAAACACACAAAGAAAAAGATGGTGTTTCTTTTTCCCGGAAGAAACACGTGCCAACGGTACCGTTGGCTTTAACTGTAGGAAGGAAACACGTTCCATTATGTTCAGGCATATGAGTCAAGTGACTTAGTCATTAAGGTTGCGGTGCCTTAAGTTCTTTATTCAAGCTCGATCGTTTAGCGATCTTCTCGTTATCACGTTCCGCATCCTCCAAGTATTCATGTTATTACTTAACTGTCTCAGCTGTTCGTACATGATTAAAAGTGCTGAAAATGCATTGTACATAAACAACAGAGTTGGTCTACAGAGCGAATTGTGTTTTTTGCTAAACAGTTATCGTTTTAGAAGTATCTGTAAACGGTATCTTGGGTCTTTATGGCAAGGCTGACGAGATAGAAAAACATTAATTGTCGTGAATTTACCACATTTTGCTGATTATTTATCCCAAACGATATTAAAACGAACAACATAATAATATTCTAATATATGTATACATAGCTATTCTGTAAAAAAATATTTTGTTTTACAGTTGTTACACGTAAAATGCGACCGTCTACAAGAGTTACATTTCTCCTTTGTTCGTCACGAGAAAGACCACAGCATTGTTTTACCTCACATTCTAAATACCTGAAGTATTAAAATAAGTAAGGACGAATATAAAGATCATTTGTCATAGTGTCAATTAAATATTATGGTAAGTCGATCTTTCAAATATTGCCTTTTGTTTTCTTGTTATAAGAAATTCCCCTGATGGGTTAGCGGTAATTTTAAGGACTTACAACGCTAAAATTTGGGAGAAACGAAGTGAGGAATTGCTGTTCGTGTTTTCTAGATGCACGCGTTGCATGCGTTCATAGGAACATTTGCTGATGCTGTTGGGGTGCTTACGTTTATGAATTTGCTTTGTTGAGCGACGAATAACAGCAAAATGAAGGTTATTTTGAAAGTCATTTTAATGCCGATTTTACGTTTTTTTAAATTAATTTAACACTGAGCTTTCCTTTTCACACACACACACACACAAATATATATATAATCAAAAAATAGAACTTGCACCAGATTTGTTTTATTAAAGGACAAATATTATAGATAGGGAAACTCTATCTGTTCTATGATTAACAAAAGGCAAAATTGGTAAATGAAAGTTTGAAAACTTGTTCAAAAGGTGCCAAGTGTTCAGGACAAAGCAAATCATTTGCCATTTTAAATTCATGCAGGAATTAAGTTATTAATTTTGAAGTATCGGTTAAACGATCAACTGACGACCAACAGGCATGCTTGTTCTTGTTTTAATTAAACCTGTCGAAGAAGAGCTTCCATAATTACGTTATGCAGCTAACCATGGAAAGCTAAATCTGTTTGTAATAGAGATTTGCTTTTTGTGTTATTAGCATAGCGCTGTAATACGTCGCCGAGTTAGAAATGTAATTAAGTAAATGTAACATTAAACTGAAGGAAAAACTATCTTATGTGTACATTGGACATAACGATTTGGAAGTAGTTATCATTGTTACTATTATGGTGAGTAGTTTTACAAATTGTTCATTTGTTTTCGTATTTTCGAATCCAATTATTTTCTAGGTAACATATTTTTTATACATTTATGGTTTTCCCAAGTTATATGTATACATTCAGGAGAAGAGCAACTGGCATTAATAGTATATTTATAATTTTTAAGTATATAATTAATAACAAACATTGTAAACAGAAAATAGTACCGATATTTTAAGTGTATAATTAACAACAAACATTGTAAACAGAAAATAGTACCGAATTTTTTTTATTTTTTAAAACTTAATTTCAACTAGAAAAGTGCCCTTTTTTATATAAATTATTCGAATCACGATGGTAAAGAAAAGGTCCCAAAATATTTTCCCTGTATAAAATATGGTTTAGACCAAACATATATGTTTATTTAAGTTCTATTTCGTGTTGTCATGAGCGTTATAAACAAGTTTATTTCTAGTCTAATCAATTAAACTATATTGGCTGGTATACATGTTTTAAAACCATCTGTTCTTTAAAATGAATTAAAAAATCGTGAGAAATATATTCTTTGATTATTTATTAAATCGTTTTTGTGACTCAGCATGGCCAGATGGTTAGGGTGCCTTACTCGCAATATGAAAGTCACCAATTCAAATTCCAGTCACACCAAAATTACTCGTCCCTGGGGGCGTTACAAATTGACGGTCAATCCCACTATTTGCTGGTAAAAGAGTTGGTGGTGGATGATGATGACTAGCTCTCTTGTCTTTATTCTTGCACTGCTAAATTATGGCCAACTAGCGCAGACAGTCCTCGTATAGCTTTGCGAGAAACAAAAAATGGATTTGTTGTTTCATAATTATTATTTGAATTAGATTATTTGCTGTTAAGAGTTTTATCAAGTATGATAGCTGATCTATTATAATAAAAAAGTTTTTTCTCTTGAAATCAGGTTTCGATACCCGTGGCGCATACAATTCAGTTTGTCCATTGTGTAGCTTTGGTCTTAACAATGTTCGTTTTTTTTAGGTTAAACACAAAGCTATACAATGGGCTGTCTGTGCTCTGCCCATCACGGATATCGGAACCTGGTTTCTAGTGTTGTAAGTCCGAATACATACTGCATCTTAAAAATAAACGTATTAAACAAACAAATGTGTGCTTTTTTTGTCATTCACCATATATTAACGATATTTACTATTCTGTAAAAGGAGATGTTATCTCTTACAATATAAAAAGGTTTTTGTGACGATAGACTCTATTGGAAGTTTCGCCCCGCCTGAGCACTCGGGTCTTGACCTTATAATGCAGTTACACCCTAAAGGTCCAGGGCAGGGTGGCGTTGTCTTATTCTTTTAGCAATGACTTCATGCTGAACTTTTGAAACTGAATAAATAACGAGAACTAGACGGGAAAAGAAAAAACGGCAAGGTTATAATGTCATTCCAAGGAAGCGGTTTACTTACGCTCATCAACTGATGGAAACACTCAGAAAACAGGGCAACGGGATCAAAGTTTAACAATAAGTTATCTTCTCTGTATTCTAAAAGTGCACCTTAAAGGAAATGTGCAGTATCTTTTCCCTCTATTCTACGTTGTTATTTTAAGCAACACTGTAATAAAACTTGGAAAAGTAGGCAGGTAAAAAGAGAAGTCTTTTTTAATTCGTAGTTTTATTTTTGGTTCATAGTGTTTTACTGGAACTCGCACTTCGATGATGATATCTCATCTGAAAACTTTAATTTAATTATTTTTCAACATAAACATCTATTTGATCTCGAGTTTAAGTTGATGTTTTCTGGAAAGATATTTGAGCGAGTTCCTAACTACATTTTTTGTTTTCACTAACTTTGCCATTAAGTACTTTACGTCAACTTAATGAAACCTTATATGAGATTATTTCTACGAAACTCGTGTTCGATTCTATGACATTATGACAGCTCTTGACTATATGTTGGTGTTTTCTGGAAAGATGTAAGTTTATTTCTACATTTTTCTTTTTGTTAACTTTGGCATTAAGTATTTTGTGTCAACTAAGCCAATCAATATAATTGATTATTTCTGTCAAACTTGTGTTTAATTTTATGACAGCAAAATTCACTAAAAGAAGCTATACTTAATTTTCAAAAGCGTCAAAAATTATATTTGTATTGTTAAACAACAAGATCTAATTAAGTTAAAAATGAAATAAAAAGAAACCAGCGCAGTGCACAAATGAAGTCAGATTATTACCACAAAATATTGCAAAATTTAATATGGATAAACAGTGTACTGAAAATCTGAAAATTTGTACAGTAATCAAATAACATTACTTGTATTCTGCATTCATTTATTACCTATTCTGAGGATTTATGTTTCATATTGACATAATGTTCCTTTCCGTATCATTTTTAACCTCAAAATATTTATTGATTATTTCCATAAGCCTTAATTGTAATCACTTATATATACGTATGTATATATATCTGTTATAGTTTTAGTTATGTTTATGAGTAAATAAAATTCATCTGATCTAACCATCAAATAAATCTAAAATCACATGTCTGAGAAATAAAGAGTTATAAGGTTGAAATAAGAAAAGTTACTAATTTCAAATATTTTGCTAATTTCTTTGACTGTTGAACTAGTAGGAGCTGAAAAGCTACACACATATTTTCGTAAATGAAATAAGCTGATCATATGAAGTGTGAGGTGACTGTTTGGGCTTTATAAATACAAAGATGTAATAATATAACAGTTGGTCCGCAAGAGTACAAACAAGAATAAATCTTTTTTTGACATTCAAAGGCTCATGATAATCAGTGCCTATTTGACAATAGATTTGCTATCCAAACTTTTTCAAGATCAGCTGAACATTGACATTTATCAATAAAAGTCTCCAAGCAACAATCATCAAAACAGAATCCGACTGCTATTAGTGAAGATGTGCACGGCTGCCACTGGTAACTGATCGGGTAAAAGACAATTGGACATTCTTGTAAGGTGTAATAAAAGTCAGACTATGTTCAACTGTCGGGTTTCTTTAAGCTAGTATGGATTTGGCTTTCTCCAATAGTACAGTTAAAATATTTAAAAAAAAAATGTCACATAGCAGTCGACAAACATTCCCAAAACTCAGTTTTTTAGGTGTAATGAAGAAAACGCAGTTATAACTGTGCTTAGAGCACAGATTGTGGGAAAACGATAACTGAAAGTGTTCAGTTCAGTCATACGAGTCGCGTTTACATTTTACTAACGGGAGTAAAAAACTGTAGAGAACTGCATAATAATTTTGACCGTGATTGATTTCTGTTTCAAAAGTGACAGGTGTTGAAAGTGGTATAATGATGTGAAAAATATTTCCGTGTTATGGTAAGGTTGTTCTGGTTCCTTTGAAAAAGCCGATAATTTTCGGAATGTGCCTGGACGTTCTTATCGCTCATGGCTATCTCACGAAACCTCCTTATTACCCAGATTTACAAGTCTTTTCCAAGACTGTAACATAGCAGTTCGTTCTTCGTACTTGTATTCTTCAAAGTTGGCTCAAAGGCATAAATGTTCTCCAGCCATCTTATTTAGCTATCATAAATACTGGTTTTCCACATTGAACATTTTAAAGGCAAACCTGAACATCGCATTCGCCACCCCAATTCTTTGCTGGCACCCTTGAGCGAAGTAAACGACATTTTGGATGATGAAGGATATATAATCGAACACACCTTGTAAAGTCACTTATAGTTCAGACTATTATAGTTTCATGATTACTGATATCAAAGGGATCTTAACAGAATCAAATGTTTGACACACTGTTTATCTTTATAAAGCTCCAAGCTTGAGGATATTTATCTAAACTATGGTGTTAGAAAAACTTGGACATGTTAATTGAATAAATCTACCAGCAATTGGTAAAATCACGATTTCTTTGGGGTTTTTGATAGGTTGTTTAGGCAGAGTAGTTATGATGACATTTTGTAGAATGGACGGCAACTGCCTGTTGAGTCCCAAAAATGAATTATGGAGTGGAATATTAATTAAAGATACTTTGAGTAAATGTTATAAAATAAAATGAGCAAAATATTAATGCAATTTTCACTTTGAAACATGTAGTTAAACACAAAGAAGATGGTTTCCTAGCGCCCATATCTGAATTAGATCACACAAAAGTGTATAAATTAAGCTAAAATTTAAAATACTGTGGTACAAGGTAGCATACATATACGGAATATACATATTTCAGAATGCTTTGGTTTAATACATTATGTGAGTAATGTGTAAAACTGTTATAAAAGGCTTCCCAAAACTCGTTCAAACAAAGTAAGGAAACATATCTTCATTAAAAAATTGCAAATACAATAAACATTTAGTGTGGATTATTCGTAAGGCTCAATTATTTTTTGATTTTTGCTTTATTGGAGAGACAATGACAAGGAGTAAAATAAAAGTATGACGAATATTTATAGCTAAACAAAAAATATAAAATGAGACGTTTGAGATGAAATAGGAACTGCATGGGTAACATGATGATGCTTGATACATAATTTCAACTAAATTTATAAAATAATTATGAAAAGCTATTTTATGGCATAATTTTGGTGAGTTTTTGCATCGCCAGGTATGTCGCTGATGTTATATATGTACACAGCTAACAGCATGAAATGTAAATGTTGGTCAGATCTGTTTAGAATGATATTATTTACCTGTTAAATACAATGGATAAAGTAAAGAATGTTTTCATCGAACGTGTTAAATATTTGAAGTATTGTGGTTGTATTGTGTTGATATGGTGATTATTTAACTTGTAAACAGTTTACTTTCTGTTAAAATTACGAAATATCAATGTTATGGATTTAAAGCAGCAATATGTCTACTTGTAAGAAGGAAAGCATGTTACAACCTCACATTTATAAGTAAATCTTTGTAAACGACATTATTCTCCCAGTAATTCATAATCTAGTATATCAATATTAGGAATAAATAGAGTTTTAGTACCATTCAGAATAACTCAGTTGAGGTACTTAAATCGAGCAGCTGCATTATGACACGTGCAAACTCCTAATCATATACATGTTCAGTTGAGCCGTTTTTATCAAACAATGATGTTAATGAGGCAGTGTACTTTCAGTACTATAAAAAAGATCAGGCAAACCATTTTTACCAGCTAATTGCATTGGTGAAAGTATTACATTTTTAGTATTATTCATAATTCAAGTAAACAAAACATTTCTACCTACCAACTGTATTAATGAAAATGTAACATTTTCATTAGCATTACAGGTTCAAGCATACCACTTCCACCTACTCGTTATATTTGTGAAATTATTATATTTCTTTAACCATTCATAGTTTAAGCAAACAATATCGATCTACTGAATGTACAATATGATAAAAAAAACCCTATTACGCTTTCCAGTTTGCCCCTGAAGAAAAACAGCTTAACTTTCAAAAGTGCTTAGGTTATAGGGTTTTTTTCTCATTATTTTGTCTCGTGACTTCTTGAAATTATATCACGAATGTGCTTATTATTTATATTTGTGTATTTAGTAGAATTTATAGCTCATTTAAAACACTTATACTTTGTATTCATAAGTGAAATTATAATAGTTCGTTAACTATTAAAAGCTAAAGAAAATGTAGTATATTTATGCTAAAATCAGGAGGTTTAATGTTCTTTAGTGACACCACTACAGTTACGTTACAATTTACAGCTAAACTCAGCTCTTTATAACCATATTATAAATAAAATCAGAAGATCTGTAGTACATTTAATGTCCAATTGTATTACTTGTGTTTAATATGGATTTCTAATACAATTCAGAGTTTAAATGAGTTACTTCTGTTTAAGAATAGTAAAATATATTGATTCCACGTGATCCATTCGGAGTTTAAATGAGGTGACTGAATACGTAATGATAGAATCAGTACAACCGATAGATTAGTGATATTAGTTGGAGATCAGCTGAATTACATAATCCCAAATCAATATTGATTTAGTGAAACCAAAAGAATACTACTACCATTCGTGAATCAAGTGAACTACTTCTATCTAATAATTATGTTAATGAAATATTTATGTCTGATATCTTTCAATGTTATGTTACGTTCATTAATTCTATCAATAACCATCGCAGTGTATGCTAACACACTATAAAGGGATGGCACAGACGCCCATATTAAAGCAGTACTAAAGCCATCTAGATTTTCTTCTGTGTATATCATACGAAGCTAGATATGAAAAGATACCTGGCATAGCTTCTCTATCCCAGGTGCATATGCTACTTTTGAGCTATTCAGAGCGTCCCAAAGTCGAAACAACGAAATAGATAAAACCACATTTTTTTTTATTTCTGTTCTTTATCATCTCTCCCAAATAGGTCTAACATTAACCTGCATAATTCTAGCAGTAACAATAATTTTATTATCGTTTGATAGAGCAAAACAGATTTCGCAATCTTTTACTACGTATTTTATCATTATTCTAAGCATAAGGCTTTGAATATACTATAAACCTAATAATCGACATATGTCTTCTTATTAATCATTAGAAAAAATCGCTAAATAAAAAAATATATACCAAGGGGTGGCTACTGAATTTGATAAAAGCAATCAAACAAGATAAATATGGAAATGAACATATCACTTTATTCGGCTAATAATCACATAGCACACTAAGCTGTCTCGACTTTCCATGGAAATAAAATTATTACATTACTAGGTTTCTCACTTTTCTATTGAAAGTTTAGTGTTTGAATATAATCTCAGTTTTCATCAATATTCTCTTTTAGTTAACTTTAAACATGGTTCTTTTATAACTGTATTATTACGAATGGAAATTGTGGGTTTTTTTTTGTTTTACCAACAAGAACAATTCGCTCTTTCTTAACAGTTCTTAAAATCACTAATTGAAGACTTCTAAAAACGTCAAAATATTTTGAACTTAAGTGGACTAAAGTGCAAATATTTATTCTCGTATTCTTATGTGGTTCTGTATCTCTGAAAAATTAGGATTCTTATTAACTTCTGTTTATGCTCTGATTTCAAACACATACCCGCTTTTTTTAGTTATAAACACATATTTAATTTGTAACTAAACCAAAAAATGGAGAAAGAAAAAACATAGTAATACATATATATATATATAGTTATTCTCGGGTGTTAGACGTGGTTCTAATAAACTCGTCTTCACGTGCCAATTGGTTAGTTTGCTCTATTATCAATCTAAGAGTTGCAATTCGAAACTACGTCCCACCAAATATGCTTGCCCTTCCAATTGTGGTTGCATTATAATATGACGGTCAATCTCGTTATTTGTTGGTAAAATAGTAGTCTAAGAGCTAATGGTTAGGTCTAGCTGTCTTTACTCTAGGCTTTTATTGCTAAATTAGTGGCTGATAACGTAAATTCTTTTTGTGTAGTTTTGCACAAAATTCAAACCAAATGCAGTAAATACACTTTTATCTGCGAGTGTGTCTCAAGATTGACCCGTTCCTGCTACTCAGTTAAAAGTAGCTTTGTCACGCAACGAGTGATGTTAAGTGGTTATTTTTTCTTGGTCTGTGGTTTAAATTCTAGATTAGTTATACATAAATCATAATTAGAATTGACATCTTAGTCCATTATTTATCTAAAGAGTTGCCAACGGTAAAAAAAAATGCCGCAAAAATTTAAAAGAACGAAGAGTAAAATTGACTGGTGTTATCAAGAGTTAAAGATATGACTTCGTGACTTAAATGACGAATGTCTTATCTGGTTAACACAATCAAGTAATAAGCGGTATTATCATTAAGGTGAATTAAAAGTGGTTGAATACGTTATTTCAAAACGATTTTGGAGCCACACTACGTCGTTACATCTCATATCACCATGCCCGGCAGTATTCTGTCTGACGAATGCATATCTTGACAATAATAACCTAACTGTGGTTTCCATTGTAAAAGGCTCCGTCGTAAGGATATCACATCTAAGATATGTTATTGTTCCCTGTAGGCTTTCCATTATCCATTTAGTTTCAATAGTCCGATCGCAAATAAATCCACATGCACCACGTCCGATGTTTTCGCCTTTACGTCTTCGTATGGAGTAACACCAATACCCGTCTCGTTCTCCAGCTGTTTGACATATGAAACAAGACAAGATATACAACTGCAAACCTTATCTTCGTGAGCGCACACCTTGTTGGCCTCGTTCCCTGGTAGTTATTCTTCTTGATTATGTTGCCTCGGACACTCGAACGGCTTTTAACACAAACCTTTGTGTTCATAGATTCGCACCTGTTATCAGGTGCTGCAATCTTTCTACAGCCGTTGAGGTACGACTATTTGCAGGTCTTTCTGGCTTGTTTCTATCACCAAAAATTGATTCATATTTCTTTGTTTCTCAAAGTCATTAAGAACAAGTGAAATTATCATTTGGAAATTCTAAATCTTCTATCTAAATACGTTATTTTGATTTAAGTATATCAATATTTTGTGTCGGAAAGGGCTTTTTTGTCTTTCCTTAAAGTGATTATTCTTCAATAACATTACACTGCTTACATATCGTCCAAGAATATGAAAATTTATATCTGATACATATTGCTCCGCCGCGACTTTTCATGTAAATCGGTCTTCCTGACTCACGTATTCAAAATCATTTTATCATAACGTACTTAACCTCAATACAAAGTCCACCTACAGAGCGTGGTATGTTGGTAGTACAACAAATCTCTTAATTCGAGCTTGTGGCAATGTGAAATAATCTTTTCATTGAAGATGTTTAATACTTTTAAATTATTAAGTTGATGTTATGACGGTAAATTTAACTTAGTGTCTATTTATTACAGGTTACAATAAGCTGCGCGATAATAACAAATAACTTTATCATACAGTATGTAGGAACCTTATTGTATAGATATATATATATATAACTGAAATTCGATTTTCTTTTATTTTCTAAAACTAATAATCCAATATACCTTGATGCTTCGTAAATTATTTACATTAGTAGTTTACTTCAAATATTTAATATAAACCTTTTCAGATTTGATACAAGAAGCATTCTTTTCTTTCTCTTTCTATATTTATCAGTACGCTAAAGAAAACGGTCTTGTGCACTTGTCTATACACCATAATATTCCGAAATTTACAGTGTATCATGCATGGTTGTAGTGAAAGTAACTAAAACGCACAGCTATATCACAGTATATTCTGTACTATTATTGTGAAACTAGCTAATATACTGTTATATGACAGAATATCCTATATGATTTAGTAAAATTGACTAAAAAGTATTTTAATATTGAAGGAAGAAACGGTGATTACAGAATTGATTTTAAGAATTAGAGTTTGTAGTAAAGGATAAAGACAAGCTATTCTGTAATATGAAGACGAATTCATACAACCAATCTTTATTTCTTTTACATAGATACGAGTTTACATAATACACAGTTAAAAGTATTTATGCTATTTCCTTCTATGTTAATATTTTCATTAAGTTTTCTTAGATTTGTTTAAACCGTAAAAAGATATATATATAATATAAAATCATTTTGAATCTATAATACTACAGATCCTATAGTCCCTTTGATGTTACCTGTGACAGATAAATTTATTTTTGCCCATTAATCACGATTTTGCAAAGTATATTACCTAAGAGAAAATAACGATTTGCTATGAACAAATCTTGTCAAACAATATACAGAAAACCACTTTTCACTTAAGCAGATTTATCAATATCTTAAACACTCAAAGAGTAGGAAACGTTCATGGTTGAACTCGCTTTTGTTAACTTAAAGTTATCTTGAAAAAAAAAAAAGACAAGATGTCGTTTTGTAGTAGAATGATAAGCTAATGCTATATAGCCCAGCTTAGCCAAGTGGTTAAAGCGCTTGCCCCTACTCAGAGGATCGCGGGTTCGAATCTCCGTTAAATCAAATATGCTTGGTCTTTCAGCCCAATGAGCGTTATAGAATGCTGTTTAATCCTACTATTCGAGGGTAAAAAAGTAACCCTCAGAGTTGGCGATCGGGGTTGATGACTACCTTCGTTCTTTCAAGTTTTACACTTCTCAATTAGGGTACATAGCTCTTGTCGAGCTTGTCGCAAAATTCAAAAACAAGAAATTAGTGATGATAAAAATATTTTACATAGCTAATTAGAGTTGAGTCTTAAAAGCTAATGTACGTTCTTGATAAAAGTGTTCAGTAAATGTTTTATTAACAGTGACATACCTAATGAAAGCACTATCTCATGTTTCTTAACAATAAAACGTGGACCGTGATCTTTTTTTATTTCATAGTTTATTCCAAGCTGCTTTGTCAAAAATATATGCAAAGAATCTTGGAACAGCATGACGTATCATTCAGAAAGTGTTAGCTAAGAACTAAACAGACAAAGACAGCTACAATTCCTGTAACTGAAGTGTCTTTATGAACTTTATCATCCTGAAATTGACTTCCGTCATCTTTACTAAAAACTTTTACCTAGTTTAGGTAAACCTAATTTCTCACTCAGGCTAGAAATAGGAAATAATAAAATGTTTCTATTACAATCAATGATTGTGGGTACTCTAGTATCTTGGCAGCTAAGATATCTATTTATTAATTGTTTTCTGATCAAATGTTTTTGGAGATGGTGAGCTGTCTCAAATCCATGCAATGCCATTAGGTATTTCTAGCATACATGTATCAAGCTATTGGTGCGTTATAAAAATATCAATCAATACTTCATTGTAAATGGTATGTTGCTGCTGACTGGGTACCACTATTATGGCTGTTTAAGACTGAGAACTTCACAAGACAATGTTTTTAAAGTTTTTCATGTGTGCAAGATATGGAAACAAATTCTGACCAGCTGTTTCCATTCTTTTGTATAAGCATGTTTAAGTGAAGACTAAAAAGCAAGTAAATCGTGTCTTTAAACATTGAAAAATGTTTTACTAAATTGTTAGTACGTTCTAAGTGATATAACATCTCCTATCTATATACATATAGGCTGAATGTGTATGTTATGTACTTACATGATTATGTTTTGATTTAAAATTGGAACAAGATGATCTATTAGACGTATCTATTGAATAAACGATTTTTAAGTGTAAATTTCTAGCGACAGTCTCTCTCCTAAACCATTATAAATATTATTTGAAAATGAATGTAAAACTTCTCACACAAGCAGTGCTACATTGTAAACCCAGTTAGTCAGGAGAAATACGACTTTTTAATAATTGAAAGGCCAAAGGTTAACGAAGTTTCAGCAAACGGGATGAAATAACAAAATAACTGAAAATAAAAGTTTCGAAGGTCACACATTCAAGGTTCAACGTAACTGATAAAAAATAAAGTTGTCTTGTGAACTAATAAATACATTTTCGTTCTATATATCACTAGAAGGGCACTTACATATTAACAGCCACAGAGCATTATTCCATTCAGTTAAATTTTCTCTGAAATTGTACAAGAGTGCAGCTAACCAGCTGTTGTTGCATCTCCAAAAGATAGTTTGTGTGTATAATATATCAAGGAAAACCGGTTATGTCCTGCGGCGCTATGAACTGTTGCTGTGGTTAACTTGTTTTCTTGAGAGTTCTTTGCTTGATTACTCAGATAGATATTCATAAATAGGCAGAACTTAGAGCACATGGTTAAGTTACTTGGGAGTTAAAAGGATTTTGTTTGGAGCCAATTCTTCTAGATAAATAGTTTATTGACTGTATGTTGGTAATCAGTTAATAAAAATCGAAGTAGAAATTTCAGATTACGAATATACCAAAAGTGTATAAGGAAGAAAAGATGTTCTATAAAATCATGTTATTTCATGCATTAAAATAATATTTTGATAAACTTAAAACTTTTTGTAATAATTGATATTTATTACAAACTGTTAAGAAAGGTAGTGATGTCCAGTTCTCTGAGATTTTTATCCTGTGATAATTTGAAGAAATCATAATCGTGCATTCTTATCATGTAAACCAAGTTTAAATTAAGTTCCAGTATTTTATATTAAGGCAACATCTGACTAAATCTAAATACATGCACATTCTTAATGTAAGTAATATGAGCTGTCAATGTACAAAATTAATGAGTAATTTTAAAAGTACATATTTAGTGATAGTCCCTAGTTAATAGGCCAAATATTCTACTGTCGATAAAGTATTCTGTACTGGCTATAAATGATACATTGTGAAGGTTACAATCTACATATCGTAGTGAGCAACATGAACCTTTAACTGGCCAGATGTACTGTTTAATAACCTGATCTTCCTCACAAACTTCAATATTAAGGTTCAACATTCATGATCAATCGCAAGAATAATTAATTCCGCAGAACTAGTTACAAACTTCCTTTCTGGTTACATTTTTACTATTAATCATCAGTATATGTATTACTTGGTTATTGGGATGCAATAAAGGGAGACCGACAATATCTTGTGATTTTGTTATTTGTCTGGGTACAGTAAAACGATTCGTGGGTGAGAAGGAAATAATGAAGGATTAGGTCCTTTAACACTTGGGTATGGTATAAGATTAAGTTTGTATACATATCAAGTCTCCAGTGGAGCAATGGTATGTCTGTGAACTTAATATACTAGCAACCAGGCTTCGATACATTTGATAGGCAGAGCACAGGTAACCGTTGTGTACCTTTGTGCTTAACTTCGAAGAAACAAACAAATGTACATATAAGAACACAGTCAAGTTATCGGTAACTTTAATACAAAATAATCTAAAACTATGATTGTAAATTCATCGTTTTAAAATGATTGAAAACTGTATTTACCAATTTAAATAAAATCAGTTATGGGTCTCGGTGATGGTACTGATTGCAGAAAGTTTAAAAATACGTTTAGTTCTATTCCTTGCTAAAAATATATATGGATTCATGCTTTTTAAGATGAGCTGCAAATAATTAATAATTATAAATACTAATTATATAAATATTTTATAATTAGTATGTGAAACCGTCGGTATTTTATTAAAATGTATAATTACAGAATTGAGCAAAACAGTGAAAAACTATATTTCACAAATGAAATATACTGCACTTTTTAGCCAATAAAGATACTTGATGAATTTTTTTTGTTTGTTGTTTTTGAAATTTTGCACAAAGCTACTCGAGGGCTATCTGTGCTAGCCGTCCCTAATTTAGCAGTGTAAGACTAGAGGGAAGGCAGCTAGTCATCATCACCCACCGCCAACTCTTGGGCTACTCTTTTACCAACGAATAGTGGGATTTACCGTCACGTTATAACGCCCCCACGGCTGGGAGAGCAAGCATGTTTAGCGCGACTCGGATGCAAACCCGCGACCCCCAGATTACGAGCGCATGCCTTAACGAACTCGGCTATGCCAGGCCTTCTTGATGAAACTTTTGTTGGTGAGATAATCGTTGTAATAAATAAAATGTTTGAGAATCATACGATTGACTTTGTTTGTTTTTTTCAGTCCATTAAAATATTTATATCATTTTAAATTGTTTTAGCCGTGGGAGCGTCACTATGTTACGGTCAATCCCACTATTCGTTGGTAAAAGAGTAGCTCAAGAGTTGGCAGTGCGTGGTGCTGACTAGCTGTCATTTCTCTAGTCTTACACTGCTGGCGCAGATAGCCCTCAAGTTGCTTTGCGCGAAATTCAAAACAAACCAAACCGTCGTTCCTATTTTATAAGCGATCGACTAAAAGGAAGATATCTACTCAACACCACCCTTACTAACAAAACTAGGTTGATTGTTCACATAATAACACCCCACAGTTGAAAGAAAAGTCTATTTCGGAACAGGATGCATACCCGCGATCTGCAGGTTAAAAGTTGAGTGCCCTAATCACCAGGCCATGCCAAACTCCTTTACTTAGCAACCTTTAAAATATCGAATGCTTTTCAATAGTGCCTGAAGAAGCAATGAGGTAAACCACCTTATATCTGAAGCTTTAATTTCATATTTTGTAATTACATTAACTACGGAGTTAATAACAAAGTAAAAATGATATAAATTTCGTTTAAATATTTTATTTGAGTCTTAATTTTCGTAATGTGTTGTGTATGTATAAATATATATATATATATATATGATCTTTAAGTTTATTTATTTCAATTTTTCGTTTATAAAGGCAAACACTGAATTGTAGTTTTTTGTAGGTTGAAAACATGAAAAGATTACACATTTTTAATTATCAGGAATTCTATACAATGATGCTCCTTAAAAACGGTTGACTTTTATTTTTGGGCTATTTGCTGAGTCCACCTAGAGGAAGACTTGTATCATAAAAATAATCTAGTACACTTTTAAATTTTCTTAAATTGCCGTATTTGTAATTTGAATAAAAACAGAATATGTACAGTTATTTTTACATAGAAATGCTTAATAATTTAACCAGCATGAAAAAGCTTTAACTTTTACCAATCTAACAAGGAAAAAAGTTTCCTCAAACCATTTAAAGCATTACAGTTAACCTGAGGGGATTTTTCACAGTCTCCTCTGCTGATACATTTTGGAAACATTGGATTTTTTATGCTGTAAAACTTCGTACATTTCAATTTGTATTAATCTTCTTAAACTTAACTTGTATACATATTTTATGACTAAATAAATGTAGTATAGAAAAAACAACAACATGTGTTACCTCTATATGTAAACATACTTGAAACGGGCATTTATTATTTGAGTCTAACAAGAAAAACTGGCAGACTTACACTACTGCTACCAAGTCAGTTCAGCTGATTTTATATTTGATCAAATTCTAGTCCTAGTTACTTTATCCGACCTTGCTTTGCTAATGTAACTGCATCGTTAGGCCTCAAGGCAACTTATTATGAAACATGTTAATAGAGACAATCAAATACGTAAAGCAGGATGAAACAATGGACATTTTTTTTTATTCAGCAATTTATCAATACATTGCATATAATACACCATACTCAGGGCGTGAGCTGGAGAAACTCGTCCTGCAAATGCTTTTTGCAGGGCTGCTTGAGAAAGGCAGTGGAACAAAAAACGTGTAAACACGCTTAGAAGAATTACAAGAACAGTTTGATAAAAAGTTGGAATTAGCTTAGCATATTTCCTTTGAACCTATATATTTGATTGCATGTTTTAACACATTACTGTACACGCATATATACAATGAGTTATTTACGCTATATTCACTACGGGCAAGTTATTCTCTGCTTTTGGTTTGTTTGTTTTGAATTTCGCGCAAAAAAACTGCAAAGAGGGTTATATGTGCTAGCCGTCCCTAATTTAGCAATGTTAGATTAAATGGAAGGCAACTGGTCATCATCATCCGCCGCCAACTCTTGGGCAACTCTTTTACCAACGAATAGTGGTATTGACCGTCATATTATAACTTCTCCACAGCTGAAAGGGCAAGCATGTTAAGTATGACGGGGATTCGAACCCGTGATCCTCAGATTCGAGCGCCCTAACTACCTTGTCATACAGGGCCGCCGTTCTTTTGAAGTTGTAAAAGTCAAGAAACTTTTCGCTGATCCTCTGGAAGATATTCAACTTAGACGAAAAACGCTATTTGTACCAAGCATGAAGATAACAGAAATTATAACATAAGAGACTGAACGTTATTTGGGGTTACCGTAATTGGATACTTATACGTTTACTTTTTATTTTGCATTGATGAGAATTCCTCCTGGGTTCAAGTATATGAGCTTCTGATTATTAGAAATGACCATTCTTTACAGAGTTAGCTGTCTCCTTTAATATTACAGCTTAAACGTTATGAGACTTTGCTTCAAAAATAATCTTTCTACAATCAGTAGATTTTTGCAGTTAAAGTTATGGTGACGTAAAAGTCTCATTTTTATGTAAGTCATTTATATGGCCCCTGATTTGAAATGTAGACCCTGCGTTTCAACTATACGATTTTACAATTTACTCATTTTCACTAAGTCGAATCTTTGTACCTTAGCTTCACTGAGGTTGTAATACCTGGGACGACGTTGCTAAGTGGTTAGTGGTTTTTCGTAATCGAAAGGTTGCAAGTTCGAAGTTTGCGTGTGTCTCGCCGTTGTGTCCTTGGGCAAGATATTAACCACATATTTGATTCAGTCTACCCAAGTGTAAAATTAGTTCCAGTTCTACCTGCGATGAACTGCATCACGTCCAAGGAAAATAGGTAACTATGCTCGTCTGATTGTTCCTTTAGAGAGTGGAGTTAAGTGTTATCTCGTGTGCCATTCGGGCACGGAAAGTATTACCTTAACTTTGTTGCACTTTGCAATCGCATATACGTTTTAGATTTTCTGCATATTTTAAAAGTTCGCTAATTTTTGGTTTGTTACGTAAAACCTGACAGTCTTTATGCTTTTTTATCCTGTCTATGTAATTACATAAGTTGTATTAAAAGCATGTCAGTATGAACACATTCGTTTAGGTATATCCGCAGGGAAATATTGAAGAAGAAATCAACACAAATGCAGCTTGATACAATTAATTACAAGGTGATATTTTAAACATAAATAGAAGGCTTATAATCTTACCAGATTTGTCTTTCATGAGTGCTTCACATAAAACGAAAACTTTAGTTACGGTATGTTGTCAATTGCATGGTTTAATGCCAGTGGCTTAACAAGCCAAACGTGAACAGTTTTGAGCGTGAGAACCGGCATGGGTCCAGTCTGGAAGGAACATATCTTACCTTTCTCAAAGGTCACCAACCCTGTTGTCGTTAGATGCAGGTATAAACAAGATACCCTTTTCATTTCATTACAGTTAATTTTTCACTGTCTTACAGTTCCATGAACAATTAAATACGTTATTTCTCAAATTAACTTCATTGATATAGCATTGTAAGCGACAATTATGACTGTTTTATAGATTATTCTTCCATAATGTTAGATGATATTTCGGATCAGTCATAATCACTATAATATAACTTTGCCATGTATTCTATGACACAAACCAACTTTGATATTGTTCTATGCAACATTTGATAAACTATTATTATGGAAATGGGGTCACCAACAAACGAATCAGCAAAATCAATAAAATAAAATGCAATATTCACGCGCTGGAAAATTTTCATCCACTAAGAGTTAAGTTAAGTAAATTATACAGTTTCTTTACAAAGTCAAGCAAAACTTAGGCTCACAATTGTTATATATTTTTGGATAGATTTCTTTATAGTTTTGGCTAGTTATTTATTAAACACGAAAGTATTAAGTTTAAATGAAAAAAAAAATATTTTGTTCTAGGTGTATATATGGTTTATAATACTAGCATTACTGAATTGACAGATGTACGCAGAACTAAGTTTCGACTTAACAGTTCGTGATCCTTCAAATATAAATTTGTATCACAAATTTATTGTTAATGATTCGTTTCTATACGTTTTATTCTATTATATTATCCTAATTATTTTTAAGGTCAAACAGTTTGTAACTTCTTTGATTATATGCACAGTAAAAAATACATTTCTTATTGGTTGTGTAGCTTATAGAACTATACTTTTATTATGAATCTTTGGCCACTGAATTTTGATTAGAAATGTTTATAACATACCTTTAAAATGCATTAAGAACTACTGTTACACTATAGTTAAACTAGTTTTTATAAAGGTAGTTAAATTGTATGGAATAAATACTTTATTAATATTTTAACCTGCAAATTCCATTTATATGATGAGAACGTTTTAACGCAACGGTATAATATTTTGCAACCAGTAAACAAGTGATTTTTTGGGTAATTTCAATACTAATCTGCGGTACAAAGTATTAAATATCTGTAACAAGGTTTACATTGAAGAAAGTAAAATCATTAGGAGCATTTTGAAGTAGTTTTGAGTGAAATGGTGAGGAGGGATGGACACGTGCAACTGCTTCAAACTACAGAAATGATTTAACATGTTGTGGACGTGTTCAAACCGTTATGAACGAAAATTGTTATGTTAAACTATCAAATTAAAATAATTGTTATCACATCTTACTAGAATGACAGACTTATACACTCTGGTACACGAATTCCATTTATGATTAAACTTGTGCAATGGTAAGAGATATATAAGAAATCACCTGTCCTTCTGTTTCCAAACATAAGAACATCTATCCTTTAAATTACCAAAGGTAATGTGAGTGCAGTATATGTAGAAAGCTGGCATTTATTAAAGGAATTACATCGGACGCATTCACATCATCATTTAGTTTCACTATTCGCAAGGTTCATATGGTTTCTTTGTACCGTTATGTGAAAGACAAAATAATGAAGCCTAGAAATAAATATTTTTATTTTAACGACTGTAAAAGGGCAGGCTTGTAGCTGTTACTAATATATCCAATACAGCCAACACGTATAAATGTTACAAAAACGGTAAAACTTGGAAAGAGAGCTGTTTCAGATCCCACTTTCAAATGTATAATCTATAGATAATCTCGTGGTGCACCTGCTACCCTCCGGGCGTTTTCTGATGTGTAACTGAATGACAGTTAAACAGTAATTCCGAAAGTATCTCGTGGCTAACCCAAATGGTAGAGAGCATGTGTATTTGAGGTTGAAAGAGAGAAGGGGCGATGATGTAAACTTTCGATCGAGTTTTGCGTGACGCTAGGGCACGAGCCATGTGATGCAACCGCACATTACTTACCTGGAACTTTTTCTGATACACATGCGTGATATTTTTGCTCAAGCAATAAATATTGTAACATTTTTTTCAATAACTAAAAGACAAAATTGAAACAACATATATTCTCTAAGTTTAAGGAATAGAGTTTCACATGCCAATCCATCACGAGCGGCTTGATGACACTGCACATTACTTACTGGAAGACCTTTGGCTATATACAGCTGAAATATTTTTCTTTAAACAATGAAAACTACGCTGTAATATTTTTTTTTTATTTGAATTAAATGGTGATTGTGGTTTTCGCCCTCAAAACAGAAAAAAAACAACACAACTTTTGTTTCTTTATTTTGAATTAAGCACAAAGCTTCACAATGAGCTATTCGAGATCCGCTCACCACGGGTACCGAACCTGGGTTGCTGTGGGTGTGAGTCCGCAAATATACCGCTGTGCCAATGTAAGAACCAGAACCAGAAGAAGCTAATGAGGCATTTAAGTCAGAATTTTTTTCTTCTCTATTTGATTTTTACGAAAATTAAAATTATGTTATTTAGTGATAGTGAAAAAAAAGTCGATTGCAGTGAGACGAAAACACTTATGGTCCAATCAAGTAAACGGTTTGAATTCTGACGTTTTCATTTGTTAAATAAATATTCACATTACACAGGCACATATTTCAGAGAAGAAAAAAATGTAATTACTGGAGATGTTTATGTATATTTGCATATAAGTTCACGTATCACACTCAATTGCGTGAATAGAAAATTCTGTGCATCAGTTCATTTGCTGAGTTTATACGTTATTTAACTCTTAAACATATCGCAGCGTTTGACGCTTGGTTAGGCAGAGGAGATGAGATTTTCATTTCATTCTATACTAATAGTTCTCTCTCCTATTGTAAAGCTTATGTAATAACACATTATTTTGCCTGCACGTATTCTAGTAGTATGGTACCTCTTGTACATTTTCGTGATGCAAAAGTAAGCTCTAAGGTATTTCTCCAATAACTGGGCTTGATATTTTACAGTTATTTTAAACCGATTGGAATTTGTAGATTCATTTTTATCGATTACAGTATGTATATTATGTGGGCCTTTCATTGTTAGTTGTTTAGTATACTTTTAACAAGTACATTTGAAATAGTAAGAAATTAAACATGATTTTTGTTTTAAATTCGTTATTCTGTTAATTTATTAAATAATATAGCAATGATGCTGTCTGAACATTCTTTTGCTTCCTACACTGGCTAAGTTCTGATTGAAGTTAAGTAATTTTTAATCGCATGTTATTATTTGACATGATTATAAAGGCTTAAAATTTTGCTTTATGTTCAATTAGATGGGATTATTTGTAAAGTTCTAGTTAGTTTGTAGAATCAGGTTTATAGGAAATTAACTGCAGTTAAAACCAAAACTGCGAACAGTTTTTTGTTTCAAATACAACATATCATATACTAATAAACTCAAATGTAACTGGACAGCAAAATAAGACCATGTACACATTTTAATTATCAATATTAATGTTTAATGTCAAGGTCAAGAAACCCGCGTGCGTAAAATTTGTCTCAAATGTAGGATTTTAGAGAAATTGAGATAAGTCGTATTAAAATTGGTATTTTATTAAATCTTTAGTATTATTAAAGAAAACTTTAGATACTATATAAGAAGAGGCTTTTTAGTTTTAGCTTATATTTGTAATACTTAATAAACTAACTTTTATTACCAAAATTTGCGTAAAGCTACACAAGTGCTGTCTGCATGAGCCGTCACTAATTTTGAAATTACAGACTAGAAGTTAACTGAACCCATTGACACGTATGGTGCTAATGCAATTGTAATTAAATAGTCAAGAGTTAATAGTCACTATCTCAACACATTCACAACTCTATTGTGCGTAAAAGGTTTTTGCGGCTCAAAATATGAATCATTGAGTTTGCAGTCATGCCCATTAAACCTTAGCTACGCTGGTAATAATAAAATACGTGTATTTGTAGCTTTACTTACAGAAGAATTATAAACGCAAATGCTGTTTACGTGGTATGCAAAACACGTTAAGTGTCATGAACATATGTCTCTGGAGAATCAAATCATATACTCCCTACTGATATCTAACGTATGGTACAACTAATTTAATACTACAAATGTAACTCAAATAGTTCAGTATTTCCACTTCACCAATATTCAGACATTTCAAATATCTATTATAGTGATTCTTTTTTCTTTTACAGATAAAACTACTTCATATTTCTGTGTGATAAAGTTTTAGTACAATTTTGTGTGACATGCATAATATTAAAAACTTTTTGCGTATTCTTTAGGCTGGTACTTTTGTTGTAATTTTAATCAAATATAACCTTGTATAAACCCTGCCTCACATTTACATAAGTTCTTTTTAACTGTACCTTTTAAACTAAGAAGTATAAACATCGTAGTCTCAAAAGATTTGTAAGAAACGTACTTAAAATGTTTATACATAATAGTGATGCTAATATAGAGGTATATTTGGTTAAGAATTCCTCTAGAGTAGATAAGTGTGACTTGCTGGCGATAAATTTGATAAATTAATGGACAACATGCCCCATATTTGTTTTTAAAATAACACACATATATAAATAAATGTGTTTATAAACTTAATATATATAAATAAGCTTAACTTTTGTATGAGAAACTGTTTACACTATGGAGACCACAGTTGTATCTTAAACACCACACAGTCCTCTTTTTCTTGTCAGAAAATCTACTTGATCGAATCGGATTGCTTTAAAGTTCAGTTGACAAGCCGAACTATTTTCTTTACTTCCATCACAATAGCATCTGTGTATAATTCATTTACGCTATTATGTAAGTTATCACAGTTGTATCTGGAACTTCCAATAATCCTCTGTGTTTCGTCAGAGCTCACACAAGCGGGTTCAATAAACGAAGAATATCTTCAGGCTGTTCACTCTTATGACGGTTAACTTAACGTTTTTTAACTTTTCTCTGATCGAGATTTTCTTTCAAGCGACTTTATTTTTACTTTGTTTTCGCTCGTCTGGTCGCAGATATTTAAACGTTTACCATTTAGGTTTTCCACAAATCTCCCATAGCCTTGACATCAATGGATTGTAAACACAAAATGAATAAATTAATGATATACCAAACACTCTTTTGTATTTGACAAGGTTATTTTGAAAGTTACCACCATTCAGATTTTACAGAGTTGATGATGAGTTTTTCATTTCAAGTGCTTAATAAGTTCGCTATTTTTTCTTCCATTTTCCACTTCATCTATGTTTTACTACAAAATAAAACGAAATGTTATTCTTTGGCCTGTCTTATTTACAACATATATAGGAAATACAATGTTATCATATTGTCTTATATTTTCAACAGTAATTTCTGAGCTCATCATTTTTATACAACGTTTTTTAATGTAAAAATGTTATTTTTTTATTTACTCAAACATACAGAAGCAGAAATATGTCTCTAGAATGATATTTTAATGACTTGCTAATGTCAATTACACATCAGAGATAAAATATATATTTCCTCGTAGCTGATAAAATACGTAAAGAGAGTTAAAATATTCACTGATACTTCGTTTGTTATATTAATAAGAGAAACAAAAACAAGCAATGACATTAGCACCTGGTGAGTCCGGTCTTTCTTCAATTAAATATGTGCGATACCAACAATTATCATGTTTATGTTTCACTTTAATACTCCTTGTCAAAGTTGCTCATGACAAGACTACCAAGCAACATAAATATTAATTCCTGCAATTATTAAGTAATTAAATAAATATTAATAACGTTTAGCTGCTAAAGGGCGCTAAACTAAAACTGTAGAGGTAACTTTTATATTAAATATCTCACTGGATTTATTGTTATTGTGAATTAATTAGTTTTATTACATATGTCTTTATTATTTTTAACTATGCAGAGTATAGTTCTGCTTTTTTACATCAATACGAAAAAAAATTTTTGGTCTAAAAATCATCCAATTATATATGTTAGGATTATTTAACTGCTAATTTTAGCGTACATCTTTGCATACGTGTATATTATAATACATCTTCTGTTCTACTGTTTGCGTTTTAAATATTTATTTCTAATGTGAATCAACACGTTCTTTTAGTAACAGGTATTTAAAGATGACGAATCAATCATGGTGATAATTAACTTTCATGACATTCCAAAGCCACTAAATGTCTATCATATGAATAACTTTAAAATTTCATTTATTAAAAATGATTTGGGACAGTTTTTTTCTTAAAACAATTATCAATCGCTGGGTCACTGTTGTATTGATGTTTGTTTTTTCGTAAAGCTGCATTAATGTGAGGCATTTCTTTAAAATATAACTTATTATTGTAAAGTGATTGAAGAAAGTTCAGTCCAATAGCTAGTTCGATAATTTAACCTATATATTAAAAACCAATTTTTACAAAATATAGATTATATAGTTAGATTATACATTCAGAAACAATTCATAAAGATCTGTTCATTTTTAAACATTTTCGAACACATTTGTGTTATGATGTACTAACTTAAAAATCATAATTCATACATAATTATTAAAACATTATCTTTAATATTTATAAGATTGCTTTTAAAACTACTCTACGAATGGATAAGACAGGTTCAGAAAGTTTTAATGATTCGTTTCCTGTGACACCTTTATTATTTTTTACGTATAACTTGTTATTAATAAGAGTTAGTGACGAGAACTTCTCACAGAAATCCTCGGCCTTTTCAAAGTAAACTACAATTGGTAAAATTCCAAAACCAAACACCCATATTTTATTTAATGCATATGGTCACTATTATCCTTAGTGTTAAAGTTTACATCTTCAAGCATTGCGATGCATAAGAAATTATGGCATAGTTAATTACGTGGTTTATTATCTGTGGGGTTTAAATAATTTATTTTCTTTAATACTTCTTTCTAGATATTTAGGATCTAAAGGAGCTATAAATACAGTAGGATGAGATGTAAGATAATAAATCGAAATTGTTTCATGGTTTAGAATATTTGTGAACATTATGTCTCGTTTCTATCTTTAGTTTGGTTTGGTTTGGTGTAAGTTAATAATTGTTCTTAGCATTAGCTTTTAATGTTTATTATAATGTTTCTATGTCCTTCTCAAGTTAAACATGCAAGTTAACACGGTTGTACTTCGTTTTAACCCAAAACTGCAAATTGTAAATAAAACATAGCAACTATAATATAAAAGTAAATAACGTTTTAGACAACGATTTAAAGATAATATATTTCTTAAATATCCCCGCTTTCGCGACAACCACGGTATTTCTAGGTTAAACCAGGAATATAGGTTTAAATAATTCTTAAAAATAACTGTCCTTATTATTCCCTTCTGGTATTTTACTTTAGTGCTCAATTCTTTTTTTTCACGTAAAAGAGGCTTTTAATGGGTTTGGCATCATAATAAACATAAAAATCCTTTTCTAATAAATTAAAGTTATCTTTCAAAAGAGAAGCAATCCTGTTCTTCAGGCGTCCAGATTTTCTTTTTTAAGTGCACATTACGTTGACTCGATATTGAAACTGATATGTTGAGACTTGTTTATTAAGATAAAATGTTAAACAAAAACAAGCACAAATATATTGAATGTGATGACGAATGAAATTGTTATTTCTTTTTATGTTTTGATACAAGTTGTAGAGAAAGATTTTTATTTACTCAGAAAAATCCGGTGAATGATGTTGCGTGTAAGATAGTTGCGAAAACAATTAAACTTTTTTATATTATCTTAATAAAAAAAATTATAACTTGTTAATAATTCATGGTGACTTCTAACCTTTGTGCGATTTGGAAAATGTCAATTTCATATTCCCTAGGCTTTGTTAATTTTATCTGATTCTCATATAACGTTATATGTAATTTGGTTTTCAAAATAGTTTTGTCTTTTAAACCAAGGAGTTGAAGATTTTCATTTAATTATAAAATTAAATGCTAAATTTAGGTTTTATAGAACAGCAAATCTCTAAACGACACAATACTTGTACTAATCATACTAAGCGACACAATATTTGTGTTAATCACCCGAAGTGATACAGTATTTGTATGATTCATTTTTAGTGATACAATATTTATGCTAATCACCCTAAGCGACACAGTACCGGCGCTAATCATCCTGAGTGATGCAATATTTGTGTTAATCATCCTAAATGATGCAGTATTTGTGCTAATCATCTTAAGTGATGCAGTACTTGTGTTAATCATTATAAGTGATATAATATTTGTGCTGGATAGCGTGTATTTAACAAACAGTTGTATTCATATAAATAATGAAACTTCATTTTTTTTATTATCTATTTACGTTTCTATAATGTTTTTGATTTATTTTAGATCATGGAGTGTTAACATTAAGGTTCTGAGTAAGATTCTCCGCGGTTGTTTAAGTGCATACAACCTATTTTATGGTTTGCGCTAAAGCAAAAAACCAAGTATCAAACTTTCTTTAATTTTACTAGAGACTGGCTGATAAACTTCTGGAACATTTCGTTTGGTAGCCGGAAAACGTGAGGTTGATTCACGTTTTATTTTTCAATAACAAAATGAAGTCCTGAATAGTGTATTTACCGAAGAGAATACTGAGTCTAGTTAGATATATTTATTTAAGAACGTGATCAAATGCAGGATTAAAAAAAATACTTTGTAAGAATATTTCAATGAATTATATAAATATGTGGTTTATTTTTCCGATAAATTGAACGATATAGTTTATGATCTCTAGTTTTACTAAGTGATTAGATTTTCCCCGTAGATCAAGAAATCTACCTCAACAAAGACAAAAAACTTTCAGCAAGAAAGTATGGGTCAGTGACGCCCCAAGATTTGAAGCATAACAAATATTTATTATCGAAATAATCGACCTCACTTGTTATATAGAGTGCTTTGTGTTGATTAACAATTTCTAACTCTATATTGACCAAACTCTTTTTATCGTTCATAAGTTTACAGGGCTATAGTATGAATCATTGTCGAGTTTGTAGCTTGGTAAAGGTATAGTATTAATTACTGTAAATTTTCTGAGGAGAAACGCTTAACAAAATAAGAGAAATGGAGATAGTTTTTAATTAACTATTCTCTGGAGGCTTATAATCGGTTATTATTGTTATATGTTGTCTGCTAATGATGACAGTGGTGCTAAAGACAGTTATTAAATGCATTAAATAAGTTATTAACTTATTTAAGCATGAACATTTTTTAGACCTGACTCTTGGCGCTGTTAATGCCACCTTGTAAAAATAAGACTTACAAGGTTGATTTTTCACTGATTCTCTCAAATTCTAAACGACTTTTAAGATTGATATTTTGTTGGATATGTTAAAAACTAATTGTACACGCATTGGATTTGAAAATTTTATTCTAATCAAAGAAGTTTTCAAAACCAGATATTTTTCTCATACCTTTAATAGAAAACTGAAGTTTTCTGTGTAATCTTTCATTGCATGTGTAGTAAAGGAAATGTTGCATTTTAGTTCAAAGGTAATAATCGTACGATAACATTAGGATCAGTAACACTAACCTCTATAACAATGGTGATTGAAGCTAGTAGGGGAAACCAATTTTTACTTTTAGCAACAGTGATGTTCTACACGAACGATAAAGTTTTCTTTGATTTTGTTATTTCCAGTCAAAATCTTTTTACTCTTCTTCTAATGCGGAAATAACAAGTTTCCAAAAAAGCAGAAACATTCTAAACTGACACATTTCCGCTACATATGTTTGCCTTCCAAGTGAGAAGAGAAGTGACAAACCCTTCAATAACACGATCCGCTTAACTTAAAGAAGCTATGTTGTGAATCTGGAGCTTAAACGTATATATATATATATACCTGACTTATACATATATATATACATCTGACTTATACATATATATATATATATATATATGTATAAAGACTAAAATACCACATCAATATAGCTCAGTTTCGAAATTACGAAAGATATTTTTAATATTTCCAAGCTTGTATGTTCGTTTGTTTTTGAATTTCGCACAAAGCTACTTGAGGGATATCTACGCTAGCCGACCCTAATTTAGCAGTGTAAGATTAGTGGGAAGACAGCTAGTCATCAACACTCACCGCCAAGTCTTCGGCTACTCTTTTACTAACGAATAGTGGGATTGACCGTCACATTATAACGCCCCACGGCTGAAAGGGCGAGCACGTTTGGCGCATTTCCAAGTGTACATTATGCATTATTTTTAACTCAATGAAGTCCCAAACAGTACCGATGAATAACATGGATGATACGTGATAAGAGTTGTTTCGATTATGATAATGAACTATATTAAATTGTTTCGATCACAGTATTACAATCAATAATTAATTGGAGAATACAATGAGAACAATAAATTCTAAATTATTAAATAAAATAAGAGCAGTTAAGGCCAAATTTATATACACGTAATGAGAAATAATATTGGATTAAATAACAAAATGGCCTAGTCATTGGTAAATAGAACGAGAATACTGAAAGTTATCAACGCTCCATTAGATTAAGGAAAGAGAGCAATCAGTGTTAAGATATGACAGCAGTAAACACTAGATGATAATAAAAAAATGAAAACAATCAAAAGTTGTTTAGATTAAAGAACAAAAGCAGCCAATATTAGATGAACTTAAAGAATGAAAACAGTCAAGAATAGATTGTATTAAAGAAATAAAGCAGTCAACACTAGATTAGATTAAAAATGAGATCTATTAACCGTATAAAGAGATTAAGATATGCAAAACAATTAATATCAGTTTGGAATATAAAATTTCAAAAAAGAGCAGTCAACATTAACTAGATAACTCAGTGAGAATAATTCGATGTGAAGTAGAATACAGGATGAGAGTGCTCATTATTATCTCTCTTTCTCAGTATCTTTTTAAATACAAATATCATTTTTCGTCTTTGCGAAGTGACCACCATTAAGATTAAGTGGTGTTTAAAAATGAGATAGGTTAAAGTTTTCAACAAATCTGATATAAAGTAATGAATGTGACTACAGTTTTTCAGTTGTAACTCTCTGATCTGTAATCATTCTGAATTTACCGTGTATGTATTGAATCTAAGTCTTTTAAAATAATATTATACCTCTTTCTTTAGATTACGATGCAAAGAAACTGATTTTTTAAAAATCTAAATATTGATTAAAATGTTGCACCTCGCAACTTTGCCCTAGTAAAAGATTCAGGAAACTTGATCGTATTTGCTTATGGAAGTTATTTTAGGAATTTCAATCATAATTATCTTTTTTCGTGTACTGTATTCTAGAAGAACGCTGCATTAGAAAGAAACGTGATTTATAACTGCCTTAATTTCGAGTACACCATAGATGGGCAAAGCGATACGTCTTCAGTAATATGGTAAATACTGATATCTGTTGGCACCCTCTAGGGAGAAAAAAGTGATTCCTGTAAATACTCGTCTTGTTATTAAGAGAGTCATAAATGACATCATTAGAGGTGAAAGTTTAGAAAAAGAAATAAAGTTAGCAGAAGTCGTTTATCAGCAGAACAGAACTCATTTAAGTAATCAAAGAAAATCGAAAAAATTAGAACAACAACGAATAATTCTTACATCAAATGAATATTATTATTCTATATTATAAATGGTTATAAACATAACTTTTATGAGACAGTGTCTCTGTTACATATACAATTACTTTTACACTGGTATAAAGTGTGACTTCTTAAATATACTACGGTTTAATATTACATCACTTTCTCTTGAAAATGGAATGATTTCATATGTTGTTTGAAAACATCTTCTTTTTGAATGTTCAAACCTATAAAAATTCAAAACAATTTTTTTTGTAGATTGCGTTTGTTTTGTAGACTTCTTAGACAGGGCGCAAATGAGAAAAATTTTAGCAATAATAAAAACAAAAGGACTCAGGCCATGTGAGAGGCGTGTTGTCTACAATCAAACATGTGTAACCCTAGTGGGTCAGCTTAACGAGTTACAATGTAGAATATTATCAAATCCACTTCTTTGAATTACACTTACTTGTTTCAAGGTGTTGCAGTAAGAAATATTTTAAAATCCAAATCTTTTGAATTGCATTTAATTATAGCCAATAAATTTACTTTTTATTCTTGTGACTCTTAAGTGCCCCCCAGTGGCTCAGCGGTATGTCTGAGGACTTGCACGCTAAAATCCGGGTTTCGATACCCGTGGTGGGCAGAGCACAGATAGCCCATTGTGTAGCTTTGTGCTTAATTCAAATCTAGCAAGTCTCAGCTGCCATTGAATAAAAGAACACAGATGGCACAACAAATGTTCAGTAATGCTCATCGTCCATAGAATATGTTCAGAGTATGTGTTTATACAATTGTATCATCTGTGAAAGTTGTAGGTTGTGTAGTTTTCCTTCCATCTATCCATTTCCACTTTAACTTGTACTCGACTTGTAATCTGAGGGTCGCTGGTTCGAATCCCTGTTACACCAAACGTGCTCGACTTTTCAGTTCCACTATTCGTTGGTAAATGAGTAGTACAAGAGTTGGCGGTGGGTGGTAATGACCAGCTGCCTTCTCTTTAGTCTAACATTGCTAAATTAAGGACCGCTAGCAAGTTAGCGCTCTTCTGTAGCTTTCACAAAATTCAAGACAAACCAGACTATCTTAACTTATTTTACACTTCAAGTGAATATTTTTAATAATATAAAAAGGGTCCTATGTGTGTGATTGTGCTTTGCATATAGGAAAGCCACATCGGGCTATCTGCTTTGCTCACCGAGGGGAATCGAATCCCTGATTGTAGCGATGTAAATCCATAGATATTCCGCTGTACTAGCAGGAATAAAAAGGGTCTTCTCTTAGAAGTTATTAAGTAGTATATATTAGAAATGATACGAAACGGATATTTGTATTCCTGGGATATCATTTAGATCACACAATCAAACTGATAGTATTATTAATGTACGACTAAAATAAAGTTTAAATAAATCTTAAAATTTTACGCATTGTTTTCTTTGTGTTGGCATTAAGGAAGCTTCTTTTAAATTCATTATCCGTATTCTATTGACGTCTATACGAGCATTAAAAATATTTAATTATTTGACAATTTCCGACAAAGTCTTAAATTAAAAAAAGAGTTTTAATAACTGTTTCTTTCTTGTTGAATGAAACAAGGGTGATATCGATTTATAATTACCATGCAGTTATTTTAACTAGAAGAGCTTTTTCATGTTTACACGATAAAGCAGAAAACAGCTTCTTTGTAAACTTTGCGAATTAAGTTGTTGAACTAAACTGGTTTATACTGATGGGTATAGTTTATTATACTCATTGTTACTAACTAAATGTGTCTTGTTTCAACTGAGTAATTGTGTATTTTCGATTCAAAATATTTTTTATAAGTTTGAGAAATGCCAGCGTCATGAAGGTTAATATGCTTAAATTTACGATATAATACTTTAACAGTAATCTGTATACTTAATAAAACTTGTTCATTTCCATGCTATTTTACTTGACAAAAGTGTTTCACCAGTAATTTGGAGATTCTTAACTCGACAAACAGGAATATCGAAGTGTTGTTCTCTCCTTATCAGTAAAAGTGTTAATACCCATACCAGCCGTTCTGAGACACATTTATATTTTATGTGGGTTTCTCGTCATCAGGAAAAAGATAATTTAACTTTTAAGATTTTAGTGCGATTCTCATATAAACTCATTTATTATCAATGATAACATATTAATAATAACATAAAACCAGAACGGTAAAAAAATATCTATATTTTTTAATTCAAAAGGATGTGCGATACTTTGAAGTTCCACATTTGTGACCAAGCGTGACTTAATGGTTAGTAAGGTGGACAAAGAGAATTCACCTTCCATTGTTACACGTCCCAGCATGGTCAGGTGGTTGAAACACTGACTCGTAATCTGAGGGCCATGGGTTTATATCTCCGTCACACCAAATATGTTCGCTTTTTCAGCCGTATAATGTGATAGTCAATCCCAATATTCATTGGTAAAAGAGTAGCCAAAGGTGGGTGGTGATGACTAACTGCATTCCCTCTAGTCTTACAATGCTAAATTAGGGACGGTTAGCACAGATAACTCTCGTGTAGCTTTCCGCGAAATTCAAAACCAAACCGTTGTTGTAAACTTGCACTTAGTGGTTTGAAGTAGTATATTCGTTAAAAGAGTTGTTTTAAATATCGCTATTTGATAACAGTTTCTCAGAAGTTGGCGGGAAACTGTCGTTAACTGGCTGCGATCCCTCTTGCCTGTGAAGTTAAAATTAGGGACGGCTGATGCATGCGGCTTTTATGCAGCTTTTAAAAATATATATCCGAAACAGATAAATAAAATTTCTTATTCGGCTATTTTATGTAATACTACATATATATACGTGTAAAAAACAGCAAAAAGTAAATAAACTGTTTAACTCGTTACAATTTACACACCAGTCGCATAAGAAGAGATTTTAAAAGTTGTTAAACACGATTGTTTAGTTATGATTATGATTTTTTGCTTATGTATAGGTCTTCGTAAAATCGTTATTTTGACTAGACTGGTTTATATTTCAATAGACTTGCTTATGAAAGTCGGACATGCTACAACATAAATTCTTTGCAGTTTTTAATAAGCTTTTGTAATTATTAATATATCTTTTCTTTTTTTAGTTTTAATTTCGATTACTGCCAAAACCCTGACAAATCGACGTTGCTAATGATGACAGAAACAAAATGTATGTAAAGACTGGCGTAATTAGGTGAATAATGAGGAATGATCACTGAGTGAGTCAGCCTTACCTAGGAACAGAGAGAGGTCAATGTTTCACTTTTCTGTTAGGTCCCATCTTTAATTATCAGCTGTTAAAATTAAACATGAATTATTGTGATTCATCTGAAGAAATTTACTTATGCTTATTTGAATGAAATGGAAAAGGCCTTCACCAATAAAAAATAACCTACTGAAGAGACGTTTCTTAATCATTCAACATAATAATATAGTTTCATCAATGATATATTTATTATCTGGAAATGTTTGATTAAAATTATGAATACCTAATAACTTTGAAGAGAATATGTTTGTATGTTTTTACAACACAAAAGTACACAATGGTTTTTCTGTACTCTGTCTTCCGCAGGTATCAAAACATGATTTTTAGTGTTAAAAGCCCGGTGACTAAGCTTCTGACGGACAATTATGTGTTTGTTTGTTTGTTTTGGAATTTCGCACAAAGCTACTCGAGGGCTATCTGTGCTAGCCGTCCCGAATTTAGCAGTGTAAGACTAGAGGAAAGGCAGCAAGTCATCACCACCCATCACCAACTCTTGGGCTACTCTTTTACCAACGAAAAGTGGATTGACCGTTACATTATACGCCCCCACGGCTAAGAGGGCGAGCATGTTTAGCGCGATGCAGGCGCGAACCCGCGACCCTCGGATTACGAGTCCAGTCATGTGAAAAAGTAAGGATACCCTGTGAAATCCTGTGTATTTTTGTAAATTTTTTGGATATATAGATATTTAATCTCAATTTTAATAATTGTTAGAGATTATATGGAATATAACTAAACAATTAAAAACTGAATAAAAGACCTTTCAAGATATTCTGTAAATGTAATTCTGCAAAAATGCATATTCTAACTAAGTAAAAAGTTACAACATTCCCACATTTATTCCCACTTAAAATGGCTCAACTCACACACAGGTGTATTACACAAGGTGCACATGATTAGAAGATCGTTGTTATTCAGTATTTTGAATGAGGCTTGCCCTATTTAAACCTCAGACATTTAGTTTGGTGTGCTCCTGATTGTTGAAGTGAGAGTGAGCACCATGATGAGAGCAAAAGAGCTGTCTGAGGCCTTCAGAAAGAAAATTGTAGCAGCTTATGAGTCTGGTATGGGATTTAAAAAGATCTCAAAATATTTTGAAATCAATCATTCGACTGTCCGGAAAACAGTCAACAAGTGGAGGGCTTTCAAAACAACTGCCAACATGCCCAGGTATGGTCGTTCAAGCAAGTTCACCTCGAGAGCAGACCGCAAGATTCTAAAAGAGGTTTCGAAAAACACTAACATGTCATCACGGGACCTACAGCAGGCTCTGACAACTGTTGATGTGAATGTGCATGCCTCTACAATCAGAAAGAGACTACACAAGGTTAACTTGCATGGGAGGTGTGCAAGGAGAAAACCTTTACTCTCTAAGAGAAATATCAAGGACAGACTGAAGTTTACCAGAGAGAATATAGACAATGACCAGGACTTCTGGAATAACGTTCTTTGGACAAATGAGTCCAAAATTGAATTATTTGGACACCAGTACAGAGGAGATGTTTGGCGTAAACCAAATACAGCATTCCAGGAAAAGAAGCTCATACCAACTGTGAAGCATGGAGATGGAAGTGTAATGGTTTGGATTTGCTTTGGGACGTTATAATGTAACAGTCAATATCCATCATCCGTTAGTAGAGAAAAGTGCAAAAATTGGCGGTTGGTGTCTTTAACTTTCTGTTCTCTCTGTAGTTTTTCACTTTAAAATCAGGGACGGTAAGCGAAATACCCTTCATAGCCTTCGAGTAACTTTCCACAATATTTTCTACACAAACATATTTACAACGCTAAAATCAAGGGTTGGATTTCTCTCACTGGACGCAGCAGATAGTCCAACGTGACTTTGCTATAAAACACACATACACACTACACAAATAGGTATAAGGACGAATCATTCCAATGTTTAATTAAACATTATTTCCAATGAAGAGAGAAAGCCTTCAGTTTCTGTCTAAGTACATAAAAACCAGCGCAGATTATTTCTTGATATCTAAAGTCGTATCAGTAGTACTTCTGGGGGCTTATAACGCCAAAACCAAGTACAGTTCAAATATATTGACAAGGTTTTACGATGAGTGATTGTGAGATAAGCTTGGTTTTTATTGTTTTTCATGTGTAGTAAATTAATATGTGTATATGTTGTTGTAAAAAAACAATCTTTTAGAAATTACAAAGCTATTCAAGCTTACTTATCAGTAAATAGCTGACCCAGACGTAGCCTAGCGATTAATATATCAGGCTATTCATTGAGGAGTGGAGTTCCATGACTAACGCAGATAGCTCCCAGGTAGCTTTTTTGCCTGAAGGAATGTTTAAATGACACAAGTTTACACTTTCATACTTCGATCTTGTTTATTGATCATATTTCCAACGTCCTATTATTTGAGCAATTTAAACTTTTGTTATATTGAAAATATTAGACTAAATATTGTTTAATTTACAAGGTGTCCGAAAATAAAAACACTAAAAATAAAGTTAATAACCTTATTGTTATTTGAGTTAAAATAATAATTGATTATAAATACATATATTACACCCTTGTGCAAATTAATTGAAACAAATAGTCATTTTACAATATTTTCAGCATGGCGGCCGGTGTAGACTCGCTGGACCCGCTGAGAAGCGAATAACGTCTGAATTATAATAGTTCTGAACAAAAAGTATAATTATCGTCCACATTGAGATATCTTTATGGGTTAGTCCCCCTGTGATACAGCAGCAAGTCTACACTTTATAATGCAAAAATCAGGGGTTCGATTTTCCTTTCCCCCCCCCGTGGCTCAGCAGTATGTCTGCGGACTTACACAGAGCACAGATAGCCCATTGTGCAGCTTTGTGCTTAATTCTAAACAAACAAACAAAATGAAAGGTATAAAATCGAGTGAGGGATTTGAAGGTTAAAACAGTTATTCATTATGGATTTCTGTTTCTATTAAACATGTGTTTTTTAATAATATAGAATAGTTTTTTGGTAATCAATATATTATACTTGTAGGATTATATTTAAAACATAATTTTTTGTATTCATTATTACGTGTTAGCCATGTTAATCGGGTCAAAACATTATCTACTTACATTAGCCGAATCAAATTGTTATGGTTTATAAGTTACAATAAAGGTATTATTAGATTTATATTGTTGGTTTCATGACAGTCTTATTCCTTTAATTATGTTTTAAAGGAAGACGTTTCGTTACACGCTCTTGAAAGTAGCGTTTGCACGTGACACAAAATTAGAACGCCACTACTCTAGCACTTCACTATTTAAATAGAAGTTTTATTCTGTTGTTTGGAAGCATCACCAGAAGGTCTTGTTTTGCTAGGTACGGTAATGTCTTTTATATTGATATTAATATGAAACTTATCTGACTTGTTAACAAAAAAAGTCGTATTTTTTTCTGAGTGAAGAAGAAACTAGCACTGTAGCATCTTTCATTAAATTAAAGTAAAACAAAAAGACAACTACTTGGAAACCTGACAAAATATCCACATATTATAAAATACCAAGTATTACGTATCTCGTGTAGTTGAAAGCAAGGAACAATATGTTGGTCGTGTTTGCTTTTTAAGATTCAATATGTACGTTGTACAAAACTGGTGCCGTATTTACTCACTTGCGAAGACACAAGAGTGTATTACGCCTTCTGGTCAAGGTTTCTTTTTTTGGTACTGAAGTAAGAATATCTAAAAGAAAAACTGGATCAGGAAAGATATTTTATACATTGAACAATTTTGTCGTTGCACTATAGAACGTACTTCTTGAGTGCGCTCGAGGACTTTCCCGGTAGAGGTTTATGAAACTGGAAGAACAGCTAAGATCGCTTTAGATGCATGGCTGACGTAAAGCCAACGTATGGTGTTTGTTTTGTAAGTTTCATTTGATTTTTATATTTGTGTTAAGGATCATACAAATATTATAAAGACCTTAAAGTGATCCATCTTTCAGCACTTTTCAGCTTAAATAGCTCATCTTAACCAACCAAGATGGAATCATCTTAAAAGAGTACACCTAATTTACAATAATAACATCTACATGAAAGACCTTATGAGTTATTCTTTATTGTATCAATAGCAACATCATTATAACTAAACTGTTCTTTAGTTCTAAGTTCTTATGTTTCAAAATGATTGTGTTTATAATAAATACCAACTAGGGATTAAACAGGCACCTGTATTATTTCAAGATACAGATTTTTAGAGCTGCCAACTATGAATGTTATCGAACAGTAAATGTTGCAGCGAAACATTCTGCTGCTGTCAACGTAATATTCGATATCGTCCATCCAGGTAAGAAAAAGAAAACTTTAGACGGAAACGTTGAAATATAGGTGTAATAATGTGTTATATAATTTAAATGAAGCAAATTATTCGACTTTGTTGCTTCCAAGAAAAGTGAAAGAAAAATACACAACAGAAAACGGACTCCTTTTTTTCAAATATTCTCCCGGTGGCATAGCTATATGTTTGAAGATTTCTAAAGCTAAAAATCAGGTTTTGATTCCCGTTGTGGCAAAGCACAGACAGTCCATTGTGTATCTTTGTGCTTAACTTCAACTTAAGAAAAAAGCTCACTATTCTTCCTTTTGTTAATAATAAATATATCAAAAGAAAAGACAGTATTACATTATATTTAAAGACGTTATATTTAATAATAATTAGGGGTTCGGTTTCCCTCTGTGGACTCAACAGATAGCCTGCTATAATAAAATACCTACACCCACCAACAACGTTCTATTTAATAAGTTATAGAAATAAAACATTGACCAACTTAAATACATTACCAAGTAAACATCTGATCATACTTTATTCCAGTTCCCAGAAAATAATAATAGATTAATACCTGGTGATTGTATTTATATGAAGCTAATAGCCTATAATAAAACTCATATGTAGTATGAATGGAATTTTAATATTTAATACATTATTTTATCAGATTTATATATAATGGAGAACGATCTAGCGGCTAGCACGCTGGACATTAAATCAGTCTTCACTCTAGTCTGGCAGTTCAAAATTAGGAACTACTATGCATTGATAGAAATCCCTTCGTAGCTTTGAGCGAAAATTCTAAAATAAACACATCTATATCTATATCTATCTATCTATCTATAAATGTATATATATATATATATATGTTATTTACTTGTGAAAATGTTATATAAGAAATAATGTACGATGAAGCTTTAAATAAAAAATGTCCAAGCCATAGGAAAAACCTTATTATAGGAAAAAAAAATCATCAGGCAGCAAAAACTTTGCTATTGCAGAGAACTCGAATGATTCAGAAAAATTTGACATTGCTGATTAAAAAACAAATGTTGTGAGAACTCGTTCACCGCGTATAGAGTTTGAGTTATTTTATTATCTCAATTTTTTATCAACGCTTTGTGAAACACTATGCAATCGACTCAATACTGTAGATTTATGATGTGAATTTTAGTTTACTTGGACAGTTTAATGAGTAAAAACCATATATTTTTGATACTTTTAAACACTGACTGTATTGTATTGTTCCTTTATGCTATTTGTTTTCGTTATAACTGAAGCTAATTACACTACTGTCGCTTCATTCTCACGTTTATTTGCTACACCTGGAAATCCTGAAACCCTTACATGTTCAGTGATTGAACATTAGAGGAGTCGCCCTACTGAGCACAGAAGGAGCGGAATGAGACACCACACTCTCAGGTACCTCTAATTTACTCAGTTGGTCATTTCCTCTCGATATATTCAAATTTTATAAACTTTTAAAATTTATTTTTGTACATTTAAATTATTTTATAGTTTTGTAATTTTTTTTTGAAATGTTGGCTATCTCCAGTTCAAGTAAAGTTCGAAAGTGCAAAAGAAATCCAAATAGTTTCTGCGATTTTAAAATATATTTCAGTTTTACAGAGGAAATATATTACAGAATAGGTAGATTTAGCTTAATATCAATAAAAACACACCTGTGTGTTGTACAGTTTGAACATCTGGCTCGAAATACTTACTAAATAAGAAAAGAGCAAGTATGCAATTTGCAGTTCTCATAGTATGGCGTAAGTCCAAAGATTATCTAAGTGACTGTTATTTTTGCATGACTACTGTTTCTGAATATTCAAGCAAATTAAACATTCATATTACGTCTGCAAGGGAACCTGTACCTCGTAGGGATGGAATTCTAGTGTTACAACCCCTAACGAATCGGAAAACACAAGAGTTGTCCTGTGAAAAAAAAGACAATGAATATTTTTCATCCTCTTCATCTAGTAAATCAATTCCTTTGGCACCTAGGTCTGGCATGGCCGGGTGTTTAAAACATTCGACTCACAATCTGAGGGTCGCACGTTCGAATCCCATCACATCAAACGCCTCGCATTTTCAAACAGGGGGCGTTATAATGTGACGGTCAATTCCATTATTTATTTAAAAAGTACCCCAAGAGTTGGCGGTGGGTGGTGATAACTAGTTGCCTTTACCCTATTCAAACGCCTTAACACGCTTGGCCATGCCGGGTTCCAGGCATATGGGTCAATTAATTAAGGGAAGTTTTGAACTGAATTTATAACTATTTGGTAATAATATCAAACTATGGCTTTAATTATGTTGATTCCATTTATGTGTTATCTTTTAGTCTCATTTTTAATTTTGTAGAAGAATGGCTGCAGTAAACAGAAGACTTAATTAGATGCCAATGATAACATATGAAAGTTTTTATGTATTACTCTAAAATAAAATTGTGCCTCTTGATAACAATAAATATGACTGCACATCTCAAAATCCCTGCGATTAAAATGCAACTTAAGTTCTGTTTAAAAATATCTGGAACAAAGTTTTCAAAATTAAAGTATTACTTCTTGCTGTGTGATGCCACCAGTCTGGTTTTTCCCAAGGTCATTTCGATAAGAAAGTAAATTATATCTTTGGCGTACCAATGAAGTCCTTGTATAACCTTTATAGAAACACCCCGAATAAAATATTGAATTAGAAACCAGTGGAAAGTTTCAAGCAATATTGTAAAAGTGTAGTTCTGTTCTTATTTGAATTTTGAGCTTCCATTTTTGCGTTTGTTTACATACACCAAATCTATGTAGAGTTTACTGAGTTGGTTATAAAGTAAAACTATTCATATTTAGAATAATAATTTAGTGTATCTAAGCGGAATTTATTTTGTTTCAAGTGAATATATATATTTTTTCTATAATTACGACGGGTTTTATAATGCTCGTTGACTTACTTCTTCTCCAGTGACTTGATATGAATTTCACATTCAAATTGGCAGACGTTGTGATGATTTACATTGATTTTTGTTATTATTTGGTTTTAAGGTGATATTTAAATTTTACTACACATTTACAAGTTTTAATTCTAAAGAAGTTGTACTTTCGATTATGTCTTTTTCTTACTTTGCACTCAATTAGTTTTTTTATTTCCATTATTTCAGCATAATCATTAGATCTCGTGTTTGGTGGACCGTAGGGTAAGGATGCTCACTATAATTGTTACTGCGAAGCCTTCATTTTAATATAAAAAACTGAAAGGGTTGTGGGGAGATATACTCTTATATCAATGGAAAACAAGCTGCTTTTTAAAGAAATAAATATAAGATATGGAAGGGTGATGGAGCGAAACTAATTTTATTACAGTGACAGAAAATTAATAAATCGATAAACTATAAAAGTAAAGTACTGTTGAAACGTGTTCTGTTATAATGCTATTGTGTGTGTTTTTTTTTTATATAGCAAAGCCATACTGGACTATCTGTTGCGTCCTCCGAAGGGAATCGAGCCCTCGTTTTAGCGTTGTAAATCTGTAGACTTAGCGTTGTCCCAACGGGGACGGTAGAAACAGTAAGTTTGCAACAACATAAAACAACAAAAAACGTGTCTTTTATAATTAGTAATATATATATATACAAACCAGTATATACATAAATATATGTGTATGTGTCCACTTAATAAAAGTGTATGTATTTGTATTGCTAAAATTCTTTTGTTCAATCTGAACTTGCAACTAAGAAGTTGTTTGTTTTTTGAATTAAGCACAAGCTACACAATGGGCTATCTGTGCTCTGCCCACCACGGGTATCGAAACCCGGATTTTAGCGTGTAAGTCCGCAGACATACCGCTGAGCCACTGGGGGGCTGCAACTAAGAAATTAAACTAGAAATACCTAACATTCTCATTAGAGAGTTTATCACTGCAGATAACATAGTTTTCCCAATATATATATTGGACAGCGGTAAGCCTACGGATTTACAATGTTAAAGTTAGTGGTTCGATTTCTCTCGGTGGACACAGCAGATAACCCGATGTGACTTTTCTATAAGAAAAATACAAACAAACACAGTCGCAGTTTTATGCGACTCATAATTTACAAGATTGCTGGGGCAAAATCATTTTTAATTATTTGGAAGAGCGAAATATAATTGAAATAAATAAAACTGGATACAAAAACAGAAAAAAACCAAAGATCCTATGTAAACGTACTTCAAATATCTTATCTAAATTGGCTTTAATGCAATAAAAATATATTATGAAAATTAAAGAGAACAAAAAATTCAAAATATGTATTTCTTTCTTGTGAAATTGCTTGAAGTAAAATAGAAACGCTTGATGTATTCTGGATAAAAGAGAAGATACAAAAGTTGTTTTCATAGTGTGGAAAAAAAGAAGTTCAGAACCAAAGGTTTACATACTTTATTTTGTACCTGTCCTAAAGAATATAAGTTTGGCATTTGGAACTTGAATGGAGGAAACTACTTACAAAAATGGTAATTGTGGAGTTATTAGCGCGAGATTGGTTACAGACCTGGGTTGTTTGTATCCTAAATAAATGACAGTATAATCCCGCTTACCAGAGATAACATACTAGTTCTAAAGGGGAAAACGACCACTGACTTTCCTCGAGTTAATAGCAATTTATTTGATACAGGAGACAAGCAATAACAATATATTTTGTCCAGCTGCACAGTTGAATAGCTCCGCTAACCAAACTCACATGGGCTATAACCTAGGTTTTTGTTCATAAAGTATAGAAAATAGAGTCGACTAAATATTTTAGAAATCTTTCTCAGAAAAGACACTGGAGTAACTTCATGTAACTGTGTCTGTTCCTGCATCAGTGACATCAAACCTTTCTATCCATTTCTTACCAGTGAGAGAGAATGATGTACATTGAACCTATTTGCATGACATTAGTTACACTCTTAGGAACTTATATCTTATTGAAACTTTCAGTACCATCCAACATGTTCTTACTTATCCTTGTGTGGCCTTCTGAAACGAACGTTCGAAGTTTATTATAGCAAACAATAAGCTAGTAGAATGAAATAAACTTGTAATCTTAATAAAATAATTTTGTTTAAGGACCAATTGTGATCATTTGTACACTGTTCGTATATTCAGTTATTTTTAAAAAGTAACATCTTTCATCTTGAAATTCAAAGAAACGATAATATTAGCAGAAGGATTATACCAATCATTACGTTACCACAAGTATTCCTTTTGATGCAAAAATTTGGTAAACTTTTCATTTTAGTATTTCTTAATGAAAAATAGATAAAGCGTCAAGCAGCTAAACAACGATAAGCGAATATTTTCCGTCTTCTTTTTGTAGACGCAATATTTTAGATACATAGAAGCTAGTGTATGCTATGAACGAGTTTAATAAACTTAAATATATGTATTGATTTTTGTATTCCTTTACTTCATGCATACTGTAAATACTGGCTTCCTGAACACACCGTATAGTGCATAAAATATTGAGTATTCGACATGTTACAATCATATTTTCGTCTATGCTTGTCTGGTAATTATTTTTTCAACTTGTACTTAAGCTATTTAAAGGGTAGTATAACATCGTTTACATTAGAATTATGAAACCCAAAAACACATAGAGTAGATTAGGTTCAAACTGACGTTAGTGATAAAGTAGTTGTAAAGTTATCTCAACTGTAACAAGCACAAGCAAAAAAGATGAATATTTTGTTGGGTTGGTCACTCTCTGGTTTGGTATCTTAACGGTAGTCCCGTTCAATGTGTTTAGGCTTATTGGGTAGAATAACAACTGAAAGTGACCGGAAATCATTTTTTAAAAACTATCTTTTATAGTTGATCTTCAAGATGCATATTTGACCTTTAGTTGCCTATAATAGTCCATTCTGGACCACTTTAAACCTTTAATGTATTTCTGGTATCATCGAATTTTTTTTCTCTATTCTTTGTTCTTTGTTTGTTCATAATAATTTTAGAATTGACTTTTACGATTTTATGGCCTGCCGTTTTCAAGGGAACAGAGGGTGACTATCTTGCGTTATTTCTTACATGATTGGTAGAAACTAAGGAAAAAGTCGTTTCTTTGTTTGTTATTATTGGTAGATTTTAACCTATATGTTTTCTGTTTTTGTTGTCGTGGTTCACACTGCCAAATAGATCTTATTAAATTACAGCAAACCTAACATATTTAAAGATGTTCTGAAGTATTTGGCAGTAGAAGTGTATTGATTTAAAGAAACTATTTAGAATAAAATATATTGATTGTTACAATTATTTTTTCCACCTCTCTTTTATAAAGCTTTATCATCACCAAAACAACGATTTCGGGTCTTTGTCTTTTAACTTCAGCAACTTGCGTGCAAGGTGGAATCGATCGATTGAGTCTTTTGATCATCGTGACTTACCTGCGTGTATTTTTCCGTTTATAAATACGACTTTTGTTCTCATTATTCAAGTGCAGAGTTTGTTTCTCCATTTGAAAAAAACTACCCGACTATCTTTTTCTTTTTAAAAAAAATATTAAATAAATGTTACTGCTTTACTGCTTGCAACAAAACATGCGTGGATTGATGAATGGTTGACTGCAATAAGTAATGCTAAAACCAGTAAGTTGTGGTGAAACAAAATTACTCGAACGAAATCTCGACGGTTTCTGATATGCTTCGATAAACGAGAGATCTTAAAAAAAATGTTTGCACAGGTGAATGAAAGCTAGAATGTTCAATTAAAACTTGTGTACAAAAGTAGGTACATATTTTATTATGACGTTGTAATTTGATCCTATGATGCATGTTTCTTGTATCATAGATACCATAAAATTACGTGCTTTGCTATGACGTCATAAGTTTGCCCAATGAGTGACTTTCTGTATGATATTTAATAATTATATGTAGAAGAGATATATTGAGAGATGTTCAGGTTCGAAGTTTAAATAATTATGAGCATGCCACTTTCAGAAAAATAAAACTCACGAAAGCATCAGGTTTACATAAAAGTAATAAAATAAGATATACAGAAATATGTAGACGAGAAGGTGATCTTCTAAACTATGAGACATAATAGAATCGGTGAGATAAAAGTGATTGTCCGTATTTCTCAGCGACACGGGAGACTCACATGTTATTATGATTTTATAAATTATTTTATAAAAGTAAGGTATACTACTTGTTATTTATCTTGAAGTGTTTTTTATGTGTGTATCATAAAATACTTTTCAAACTCAGTTTTAAAATGATAAAAAAATAACTGATACAGGAAGATTATCAGGTTCCAGTCTGACAAAAAAGAAACTAAAAATTAAATTCGACATACCATTAATTTATTTCGTTTAGTAAATTCGAGATGGTAATATTGGACTTTCACCACCAGATATCACTGTTACCTTTCAAAAATCTTGTTTAACAGATATTAATGTAGCTCGTAACTTGCTAATTTTCAAAGTCATGACCGTGGAGTGCAGCAAGCATACAAAATACTGAATATACCAGTTTATTAATACCCTGTGCGGCTTCAGTCGTTCTGTAGTTGATTAGTGCGTTATTCATTTACCTGAACATGAATTTTGAATTCTGGTGAAACTGGATTCTTCCTAATGAAATTATGAATGCTCATTTTTTTCGCTCCATTTTAAATCATTTGCCGATTTGATAAGCTATTTATATAACTTCTTATTTTTCCAAGTAAAAAAAAAACGGATTGCAACATCAGCCCAGGTTCAAAAATCCAAATCATGATATAGAATTGTTACATTTTCATGACGACTTTTTAAGTCTTGTAGTCCGGCATGGCCAGGTGGGTTTAAGCGTTTGAATCGTACTCTGAGGGGCGCGGGTTCGAATCCTGGTCGCACCAAACGTGCTTGCTCTTTCATCCGTGGGGGTATTATAACATGACGGTTAATCCCACTATTCGTTGGTAAAAGAGTAGCCCAAGAGTTGGCGGTGGGTGGTGATGACTAGTTATCTTCCCTCTAGTCTTAGAGGCTAGCGCAGATGGCCCTCAAGTAGCTTTGCGCGAAATTAAAACAAACAAACAAACAATCTATCGTTACGTATTACGATTTATCTTTCACGAGCCTCTGATTTATTATGCTTTGTATGTTAACTTATTACAAATTCAAATAGCCGAAAATGTTAGTGATAATTGAATATCGATATGTATAAAATTTATGATATTTGCCAACAAGATACACACTACTTTCGTTCTTAACGGAAATATATTTTAATGTACAAATAATAAAACAACTCATTATAATGGATATTACAAATAGTTGTTCGGAGTATTACTTTATATACAAAAAGATATTACAAACTTATACACAATATTTAGTCTTCTAACTGTTTTACAGCTCAATATTTTATCAACGACGCATGTCCACGAGGCACAAATAACATTTATGCTGATACACAGATGTATTTCACTTGACGAAAATGCTAGCTAGCTCTATTCTTGTTTAGCCTAACGCCTTTTGAAAGCTCACTTTTATCCCAGAAAGGTATCTAATGTTCTTGTAGAAATGCTAACGTCCGAAGTTAGCTCTCTGAATTTAAGCCGTTCGTAATGTTCGAAATCTATAGTTTTCCGATTAATAAGCGTTAATAACAGTTAGGATAATTATGCTAATCTAATCTCTCTTGGCATTTTGTGATGGTTTGCTTTTATATACCAATTACGCGCTTTTCTCGAACATTGAACAACGTTTAAAGACACATTAGTGTTTTCGTAAACCGCATGTATTTTATTATTGCTCTCCAGAATCTTATACAAATTGAGGGAACAGGAGGGATTTGTGCAATACACATCCGACAATATACGTCACATGTACAAAAAACTACTGAAACGAGCGTAGATATTAAAATAAAGTTATAACATTCAATCTGTTATACTACTAATAAAGAGTTGAAACCATTATTGCGTATTTTCCTGCCAGCCTACACTTATAAAAACGCAGTTAATTTTTTTGTCATGTAGCGAAAATTTTACACATTCTGCACAATTTTCACAACAAAAGGAACATCACAAACTCAAGCATTCCACTTCTTCAACGAAACTTTTCCAGTTGGTACGAATCTCATACAGAAAGAAATTTGTACTTCGATTTGTTAACAAAAGTGATTTCCTCCAAACTAGTTAAGGCAACACTTGCACAAGCCTTATGACTCTCTGTCTTGCTGTCTTAAAGAAACAACCTGCTCTTTTTTATTTTAAGTCAGTGGTGGGTTGTGAACGAAGTATAAACTTGTGTTTCTTCCCTTACTTACTTCTGCTTTTAAGATAATTACATACAGTTTGATAAACTAATCTTACTAGTGATAAAAGAAAATATAAAAAGAGCATATATCTAAAAAATCTAAATTCTTATCGTTTTATTATACAGTTCATATTTGATTATTTGTTGCTATACTCGCAATGTGTCGTGTGCCCCTTACGGCTATGGACCCTGAACAACTTTCCCTTCTTTCATTGAATAAAAAACCCTAGTTGGTAGATGTCCAGAATATTTAGTAATTACTTTAGAGTGTCCATTGGTAAAGTTCTTAAATTTAGATACCCTAAAGAGTGACTTCTCCCGATTATTGCATTTTTCATTCACTGGAAACAAGAGGAATAATTGTGAAAATTACTTTAGAATTGTATTTTCACTATTAATCCATTGTAAAACATTAATATTAATGTAACCTTGTAGCTACAGTAATGTAACGTTACTTTTAACTACCGGTACTTTAAGAGATACCAACGCAGAAACCAAAACTGACACAGTTATGATACACAATTACAATGACGCAGAATAATAAACAATTAATTAATTAAAAACTCTCTGAATGAAAACAAAAGTTTCTTATAAAACACTGAATATCATTGCACTTTGAAAACACAACCAATCAAACTGTTTGCTTTCTATTTGAAAATTGTTTTATTATCTTAGTCATTTTTTTTATCTTCTATCAATCACGTGTGGTACACACATTAAATAAAATCAGTTATGTTTAAACGTATGAACAAAGTAGCTTCAATAAGCCCGAAAAAACAACAATAATAAAATTTATTCCTTTAAAATGAGTAATTGTTTTTACTTGGATGAATTTCACTTCTGACTGTCTGAAAAATAATGGAGTAAAGAATAACTAAACCGATTTTTTTTTATATCGCGCAAAGCTACACGAGGGCTAGCTGCACTAGCCGTCCCTAATTTAGCAGTGTAAGACAAAAGAAAAGGCAGCTACTTCTCACCACTCACCGCCAACTATTGGGCCACCTTTTTTACCAACGAATAGTGGGATTAACCGTCACATTATAACGCCCCCACAGCTGGGAGGGCGAGCATGTTTGGCGCGACTCGGGCGCGAACCCGCGACCCTCGGGTTATGAGTGGAACGCTTTAACAACCTGGCCGTGTTGGGCCTATAAACAATTTAATATCATTCAGTACGGCTCTGTAATAAGAAGATTACTCTTCAAAAACAAAAATAAATATTTATTACATGAGACAAAGTATATCCAACACAGAATTATATGTATGTGTCAGGTAATTATGATACAAAGAGTATTCACTTTCGTAGCATAGAGAAAAATTGCAGTTGAATTTTTAACATCAATGACAATTTTCATGATCGTGGTTAATTACCCATGTCATGTGTTTAGATTCAGAACACCCGACCTTAATCTCACAGTACTGTGAGAGAAAGAACAAGCAACAGCGCCCCCTACCGCTGTTACGGTGTCCGGCTCTTTCAACGGATTAAATGGATCAAACAATTCTTATACGACTTGCTAAGTTGAAGCCGCAATGGCGAAAAGTTTGCTGAAATATAAACGTTTCCACTTTTATCTAGAAAGTAAAAGTCGTTTCTATTGCAGCTTTATCGCAATAGATAAATAGATTGATCGACTGTCGATTATTTAGACGCAACCATAGCTAAAAGGGAGAACCATATTCATATGTTTTATATATCTTATCTATGCCTCTTCGACATACAACTTGTTACGTTAATCGCTAAGTCAAATAACTGGAACCTTTTGTCGCTTTGCATAAAATACTCGAAAAAGGTATTTCAGAGAAGATTCCAAAGGCATTCATGACATGGTAAAACAATTTGACAAATAAGAAGTACGTCGGTCCCTAACGTAGAAAACATGGAAATTATACTTAGATGATGTACGTATATAGTATTTAATACTTTGTTTAATTGGAATAAAGAACAAAGCTACACAATAATATATACAATATTACTATAGCGCTGTTGTTAACCACACATGTTGTTATCCGTGCGCTTCTCACCACGGGTATTGAAACCTGTTTGCTTAGAGTGGGAGTCCGCAGACATACCACTGTGCCACTTGGGTGGGGGGGAGGACTAACATCAAAAGTAACATCAGAAATTCCAGCTTTATTAAGTAAGACAGTCTTCCACATCCCAGTTCTGCTAAAGCCACATTCAAACAAGACTAGTCAATACACGTGACTATAAACAAAGTTTTAATGTTGTTGTTGTTGTTCTGAATTAAGCACATAGCTACACAATGGGCTATCTGTGCTCTGCCCACCACGGGTATCGAAACCCGCAAACATACCACTGAGCCACTGGGGGGCCAACGTTTTAATGCCGAATTTTACGAATACACTAGTATTACGGGTTACAGTGTAAAAATAACACAAAAAATAGATTTTGTTTAATTTTCATTTTCTCTATTGATATTTTTAAATCTATGCAATTATTCCTTGTTAGAAAGAATTATATTCCTTCTAATTACAAAAAAAACTTTTTTTAAGTTAGTAAATTTTGTACTTTTTCTCATTTATCAAATTTTAAGAAGGCATCTTAAAATTTTAAAAAATAGATTCTGAAATGAAACAATAACAAAAACGCATGAATACTTTTCTCACATGTAGTAGAGAGAACTGAGCACCTTTGACACGAACATCAGATAGCGGCATGTCGGAGAAGAAGTTACAGGAACTTGCTCAGAATAAGAATAACATGGTTCAGTGTTGAACAGAAATAATGGATACAATATATTCCTAAATATAACCACTTCAGTAGTGGGGTATAGCTATCTACTACAAAAGTTTAAGCAAGAGTAAAAGGAAGAGTCGGCAACTGAGAACCGAATTTGATTCAGTCAATTGAAAACTTTTTCTTCAGTATATTGAGAGGAAATTCACAAGAGAATATTTGCTTTTATATGGTAAGGATTTCTCGTAGAATATTTATAACTTTCTGTAACATTTTGAGACAATGCGATGTTTTGTGATATAGGTTATTCATATCTCTTTGGAAGTAGTTATTCAACACAGAACTACAAATCGTGTTTGAATGCTTTACAAAGAAATAAGAAAGTGGTTTTAAACATCTATAGTACAAATGTTGTTTAAAAAATAACCTCACGTGCCTTTTTGTATTTATTTAAGAAGGGGAAATAAAACCAACATAACTACTTTAAGAAGTCATTAAAAATCTTATGTGCTAATAACCATGTTTTTAGGAATGATTTCATGACTCTTTTTTTTCTATTAAGGAAAAAAATTAATGAGCAGCTAATGCAATTAATGCTCTCAGAAGTTTAAAACTGATCATCATTTAACACAGAAAGATTAATGAGAACACAACATTTTGATTTATGGATGGAAACGAAACACAAGCCAATAGGCCAGAACTTTCTGTTTATTCATCCTTAATGACTGGAAACAATCAGCACAGTAAGAAACTAAACAAAACAAAAATATAATATTACTGATGAAACATCTTCCGAATATCCATATTAGCCGGGAGTTGGACATTTCGATCACGAGATTTTAGTTACTCTGACGTATTGTAAATATATAAGAACAGTATGCAATATCTATTTGAAAATTTTCTACTTGAAAAAAACATCTTGAGTTGCAAAAAACTTTGTTCCACTAAGTCTACGATGAACCTAATTCTAAAGATTATATCTTTTTATTTAATTTGTAATAAAATTCAATATTGGCTCTGAAGATCTCTGATATAGAAACGATTTCTGTTTCTTAAAAAATAATCAAACAGAGTAAATTATCTTATATGAAAATATTTGGTCCCTATAAGTGGAGTCAAAGTTTAACCACAGCACTAGTTCAGTTTTGTGTTGATATAATTCAGTCGTACAACTTCAGTAATTCAATCAAACATTTATGGTTTCAGTGTGTAATGTAATTTCAAGTTCTAATTATGTTAATTCAAATCATATATTTAGCAATATTTTTAATTCTTTAAAAATTTTTGTGAACACTATTCTCTTGGCTAATTAAACCGTTTGGGATTAATTTGAAATTAACGTAATTCAGGATAACGCTTATTAATGTTTTGTTTTAAATAGTGTATGTTTCTGACGTAAAATAAAGCTATGAATCATTTGTAAAAATAAACTTTTACTCTAGTTAATACATAGTTGTAAGTGACGTCTACTTTACTTGTCGTAAAGTAGTGTTTGCTTCATGACTTTTATCATGGTTCGACATGACCAGATGGTTGAGCCATTCGAGTTGTAATCCGAGGGTCGTAGGTTCAAATCCTTGTCATACAAAACATGCTCGCCTTTTTAGCCGTGGAGGTTATAATGTTACGGTCAATCCCACTATTCATTTATAAAAGAGTATACCAAGAATTGATGGTGGGTTCTGATAACTAGTTGCCTTCCCTTTAGTCTTACATTACTAAATTAGGAACGGCTACCTTTCGTGTAGCGAAACTCAAACCAAACCTTTTATTATAATTGAATTCATAAACGCACTTGAGAAAAAACTTTCAGATTTTTGTTTAGTCGTAATTGTTGTTCCACTAGCTGCACGTATTACGTGATACATCTAACAACAATTTTCTTTTTGTCCAGCAGATATTTGTTTGTTTGTTTATATTAAGCACAAAGCTACACAAAAACCTGGTGTCTGGAGTTGTAAGTAAAGGTAGCGCTGTGCCATTTGGGACGATTAATGTGTGTGTGTTTTCTAATAGCAAAGACACTGATTTTAGCGTTAAAAATCCGTAGACTTAACCGCTGTACCAGTTGGAGACAGGAGACAGTTAAATGAAATATAAATTATGCGTCAACATATTTACTGTTACTGAAATTGAAGACTCTTTTGCATGTTTTTCATGATGGTTGATTTAACATAGAATACAAAAGTGTAAACGACAAGGGTGACCTAATTTAAATGTAGCAGCGATAGCAAAATGATTATTTTGTTCAAAACAAAATATAAATTAATATATGGCAAAAGTAGTCAGGTCAAATAAAAGGTCGTTCAAGTTTTTACATATATACTTTCTATAAGTGAAACAATTCTGGTGCATACATAAGTTGATGAAGTTGTATTGAAACGACTTTCAGTCTTACAATATTATTACATCACAAGTTTTCAGGTTTAGCTATGCTCCAATGAGCATGCATTTTGTCAAAAGCTTTGCAGCAAGCTTCCTTTGCAAAACGTTTTATCGTAAAGTTGTCATGTCCAAAGTACTTTCTCCCTACAAGCTTTCCGTACGTCGTCTACTGTACGAGGAAAATAGTTTTCCAGCGCCATTTTAGTCGCCCATTCCCAAAGAAATTTATAGACATCGCATCTCATATATATGCATATCGAATAGCACAAATATCCGATCCATTCTTCAACTGCTTGAGGCATGCCACTGGCAAAGCGACTGCGCACACGTGAATTGTGGTTTTTTCGCCAATTATTTCCTGGCTCAAGTGAAAGGCCTTTGTTTTCTAGTTTAACACTTGTTGCTGTAAGTACAACTTTTTGCTAACCTCTTTCTTGATGGTTTCATAACCCCGAGCTGATCCGTATAATTTTTTTCTATATTACCAACGAGTACAAGAGATGCATCCCTGGATTAGGAAATTTTAATTTCCTTTATGAACAAGTATTTAGTATCTGAATATACAAATATACTCTTGTTACACGTATTTTTCAAAAGCAATGAGTCGTTGGTGACACGACAAGTCTTACGACAACAAAACAATGTCAATTTTGAAATAAGTAATCAATTAGTTTTCTAAAAAAAATTAATAATGTCACATGTTATTTAAATACCTAAAATATTTATTTTTATTTTTTGTTATTAGCGGTAAATAAAGAACTATGTATCGAAACCAATGTAGTTCTGATATATTCCGTCCATTAAGTTTGCGATGTATATACATATATCAGATTGTTTAGTTATATATAACAGCTTCTTTATATAAAATACCCAAAAGAAAGAAAAAAAGAAAAGTAATTGGTTTATTTATGAGCAGTTTTAGTTTAATTTGTTATAATACCTCACTTTCAGACTTTATTGAACCATGAAATTATCATTTAAATTTTTTTATATCCAACTTGTGCACAAGGTATAAAATTATATTACCACGCAATGTTTTAATGCAAGTTTTATGTCCGAAGACATGCAAAATAAATTGACTTTACATGCAACATAATCAGGGTTGAAAGATTTGAGTTACACATCGAAAACAATTGCAGACACCACTGTGTTCTTGAAGTGTAATTTGAATTTGTAACTTCTGAAGTATGGTTACCTTTCTTAACCGTCCTGAAAATGTGAGGTAAAGCTGTTTATTTTTCTTAAAATAACACTTGTACTGAAATCAAACATGTTGCACAGTGATGTAATTTCGTAACATTAATCTTATCTAAACATATACTATTTTTTCACCTGTCTAAGGAGAAGTCGCATAGGACCGAGTAAAATTTCTGTTTTAAGAAGGTTTTCCGGCTTATACAGTGAATGCATATAATTTTTTAGCAAAACGTTATACTTGCTTGATTCAAGGGAAGTAAGACATTTGTGAATAAAGTTATTATACTGTTTATGCTATATTTATTAGAGTAAGAACAAAAATAGACATTCAAAATATACTTAAGTATACAATATTTTAATCAAATTTATTTGAAAAAAGTGTCCAGTTTCAACTTTTCTGTTTTTTTAATGGGCTTTCTTATGCGGTTAAAAGATAATGCTAATTTTACGGCCTTCTCATGAAGTCCATTTCCCCCTTCATTTTTGCATACAATTTGGTAGCGTTAATATAACTTAAGACTTGCGATAAAGTAAGAATTCCCATTTCCTCACTATCTTTTGCATTTTGTTCATCTTCCGAATCTCTCAAACTGTCACCACCTTGCGAATCTATTATAGATTTCAAATACATTTCATCAGTTTCTGTTAAAACATTCTTGTTAACATTCACAAAACGTTCCACTTTCACAGAATAATCTGCATCAGTCTTCTCAATCAGAGTTTTGATTTCACCAGAATCGTCATAACAAACAACTTCTCCACAATCTCCGCCATTCTCAAGAATAAATTTACAGTTTCGAAAACACTTTATTGTGCATTTGAATGAATGACTTAAAAATACAATTGCATCTAATACGTCAGTTTTCATGGTCATTTCAGATGCTCTTTTACAGTCAGTCAGTCATGTTTGTAATAATATGCTGAAGTATCAATTTTCTATATTTCAGTTTTATACACTGTGTAATTCCATTATCTAGTAGCTGTAGAACTGGTGTTGTACATGGAGGTAGAAAGATTAAACGAACATTTGAAAGTTGAACTTTTGGGTGACAAGCTGCAGTACCTAGGAAAAGTAGAATATTTCTATTTTCTTGTTCCATTCTTGTGTTTAATTTGTTCAAATATTCCTTGAATATAGCACTTGCCATCCACGCTTTATTATTTGCTTTCCATTCCACAGGAAGTTCATTCTTCCTTGATTTTTTGAAACATTGCGGATTTTTACCTTTACTTATTACCCATGGTTTCTCTAGTTTTCCATCAGCAAATGCAACCAAAAGTGGGCCCGGCTTAGCCAAATATGTTAAATTGTTCGACTCGTAAATCGAGGGTCGCGGGTTCAAATCCCGGTCGCATCAAACATGCTCGCTCTTTCAGCCGTAGTGGCGTTATAATGTGAAGGTCAATCCCACTATTCGTTGGTAAAAAAAGCAGCCCAAGAGTTAGCAGTGGGTGGTGATGACTAGCTGCTTTCCATGCTAAGTTAGGGACGGCTAGCGCAGATAGCCCTCGAGTAGCTTTGAACGAAATTCAAACCTTAAAGTACAAAACAAATTCAAAATTATTGAAATCTTTGTTTTATTTTTAAATTATTCATAACAATTAACAATGTATTTCACACATTCTTCATATATATATAATAATTGTCTATAAATTGTTTTTATTAGACACTGTTAATTATGAAGGGCTAGCGCAGATAACCCTCGAGTAGCTTTGAGTGAAAATTAAAAAAACAAAGAAATACATTTTACTCATATCTTTATGTCAGACAGTTAGTCATGACGACGTTACTCTTCTATTTAATGCCCACCCATGATGGTATAGTTGTAAATCTGCTCTAGACTCCTCCTGGTGGACACTTAAGTTAGCCTAATGTGGCTTTGCTTTAAAGCAAACACTAAACATCTTTCAGTTAAAACTACCAATGAGAACTTTGAAATCTTATGGGTTCGAATAAGTCATCAAGATCTATGTGCAGCCAGAATGTAATAGTTTAGTCATAGCACCTTAAAATTTCGCTTAGTCAGCAGTTACAATTTCCAGTATTGTTCATAAATGCCAACTTACTGTATTTCTATAGTTGTTTTGTATCACCGTAATGTTTTTTCATATTTCACAAGCTAATATTCTACATTTTGCCCCCTGCCTCTACTGATACAACAGCATCTCTACATACCTCAAAACCTCGAGAAACTAGGTTTCGATACATGGGAAATAATTCTGCTTTACATATAACATTAACATAAGAAGGTTTTGAACTAACTATAGGCTGACATATGATGGTATTTATAATGTGCTTTGTACAATAAGATAAGACCCGGCATGGCCAGGTGGTTAAGATACTCGACTCGTAATTCAAGGGTTACAGGTTTAAATCCCCGTCATAACAAACATGCTAGCCCTTTCAGCTGTGGGGTTTTATAATGATAAGGTCAGTCCCACAATTCTTTAGTAAAAGAGTAGCCCAAGAGTTCAAAATGGGTGGTGATGAGTAGCTGCCTTCCTTCCAGTCTTACTTTACCAAATTAGGGACAGCTAGCGCGAACACCCCTGGTATAGCTTTGTGCAAAATTCAAACTAAACAAAACCACATCGGTAAGACTAAAGATAGACACATTTGATCACATTTCAAGTAATGGGCCAATTGGGTCACATTTTCTAGTTACTGAACGTTAAATTCTGTCCAACGTTTTTTTCTTTCAAGCATTTACTGTTGATAAATACTGATGATAGTCGATTCAGAAGAGATATTGAAATAAACGGTTTTCGATTAATAAAATTGTGCAAAATGATCATTTAGTGTCTCGATTTTTTTTAGAAGTTAGAGAGCTTATCTCTGCTATTACGACGTATTGCAGACAGATTAATCATAATAGTTCAAATCTCTGCAATTAAAGAAATCAAATAATCATCTAGCACATCACTTAATTATTCTATTTTACATATGTCAGTAAATTAAGAGTTTTTACAGTTACTTTTTAATAAAGTCCTAATACAACGCTTAAGCAGTATCCTTCGACTGGTGTGATGTTGCACTAACTTAATTCTAGAAGTTTAATTACCTGAAGATTATGTTAATTTCACTTATTACAGCTGTGTGCACTAAATGAAACATTTAAAACGATAACCGATATTTATAATGTTATAATGTATATAAATCTCTCTTTAGTGGTTTATTGCTTGTGACGATGGCATGTCATATGCTTTGTGCTTTCATTTTTTTTTTTAGGTATATTAAGTGCGCAAGTGAATGGTGAGACCGAGAAAAGTATAGAGGCATTTGTAGTAGAGAGGATGAAAGGTTTTAACACTGGTTCTTCAAAAGACACTCGTCCATGGAGATCTGTACAGTGGAACAGCCTTTGCATAGAACCAGTGCCATTTCATTTACTCAGCTCTAAAATCCTGGATCGAGTGGGACGAATGGTCGTTACGGCTGGAAGTTTCTTTGGCAATGAATAAGCATGACGTGTTTGGTGCCGTGTCATGTTCTTTGTGGTTTATTGTAACTCTGCTTTCTTGATCGCGAATCAAAGCTAATTGCATCTGTCCAATGCATCGACATAGTCTTATAGAGACAAAGGAATTTAAACTGATCTAAAATCAATGCCTTAAACACATATGAGAATACTAGCACATATGTCTGTCAAATTCCTCTTCGTTGTTTTAAGGAGTCGATAATTTATCGTTGGCTTCTGTTGGCATGCCTTGTGTTTCAGCTGTGTCATGCTAAGACTAAAGCTTTTTTTAAGTTAAGAAATTGCGTAGTGTCTTCATATCCTTTTCTTTTTTGTTTCATTGTCCTCCTGGTATCTCCAAAATTAGTTTGACCATATGAACAATGAATTTTGTAGACATTTTTTTGTCTTTTTATCTTCACCTGTCGGAATTTCTGTTTCAGTAAACACGTTCCTTAAGGCTTTACCATTTCAGATTTTTGAAGTAAATTCTTTGTAAATCCCTTTGAGTTTGTAACTTAGTTTCGAAGTAATTGTGATGTTTAGAGTTTTTTTTTCTAAGGAACAGTAGTTTTAGTTTTATATAAGACTGAATGAAGCTGTTGGTGTAACTAATTTGGAGGAAAACTCTGAAGAGAGTCAAGAACTTCATGACTTTTAATAGACTGCGCACGATAAGAATCTGTGAGTATATATTGGTCGACGTGAGTGAATTTCTTGTTCATCGATTTATTATTTAGGATGATTTTCTAAAAAAAAGTGAACGGTTAGTTTTTTGGGGGCCTGGCATGGCCAAGCGCGTAAGGCGTGTGACTCGTAATCCGAGGGTTGCAGGTTTGCGGACGCGTCGCGCTAAACATGCTCGCCTTCCAAGGCGTGGGGGTGTATAATGTGACGGTCAATCCCACTTTTCGTTGGTAAAAGAGTAGCCCAAGAGTTGGCAGTGGGTGGTGATGACTAGCTGCCTTCCCTCTAGTCTTACGCTGCTAAATTAAGGACGGCTAGCACAGATAGCCCTCGAGTAGCTTTGTGCGAAATTCCAAAACAAACAAACAAAGATTTTTTTGCAGTTTGCCTGGTGATCTGAGTGTTTCGGCCAATAGCAATGATATATTGAAAGGAACTGTGTATGTAATGTATTTCACGTACATAATATAATAATTATTCAAATTATTGCACTTACCAATAATATTTGAGCAAGATCTGAGGCAACAATTCAGAATGCCGTCCTGAAACACGCAAAGCAGGCATGGTCAATAGAAGTCTCCAAGTAATTACAGTCTGCTCTGACTATACTTTCTCTTATTTTTTGATATTGTTACGTACTATAATCTATCTCTGACGATCCTCAAATATATAATGTTACGTATTACAATTTAAAATAGTGAGAAATTTTAATTTTAATTTTAATTTAGAAGTTAATTTAATGTCGTTATGTGTCACAGTTATTATATTTGCCAACAGGAATGATGCACACAATTTTCTTTCTTAACACAAATATATTTTAATTTACAAGCGACAATTAAGCTTATAAGAACTGTTAACTGGTTATTACAAATAAATGATTTATTTATAAAATATTAAAGCTTACAAATAATATTGAGCTTTTCATTTGGTTTGAAACAGAATATTTTATCGACGGTTCATAAAGAGCAAGTTAATTCTATATTGATACATAGGTACACTTCATTTGACAGGAAACTAGCTTCTTCACACGTGAGTTTTCTTTTTTTCTACTGCCAAAAATATCTAATATCATCGTAGAAATACTAACGTCCGAAGTTAATTCACTGAAGTGAAACGGTTTGTAAAGTTCGAAATCTATAAACGGTCCTGGTCAAATATCTATAGCTTTCCTATTAATAAAGGTTTATCATAGTTATTTTTTCTGAGGCTTAAACTAAATGTAGTGAACCGACGATATTATTAAACTGTCTTTAGGGTCGTCGATTTATAAACTTTTAGGGTAAATCTCGAAAGATCAGTTGGCAACAATTTTCGAAGATACGTTAGTACTTCGTAAAACAAAGAATAGGTAAGTATTTCGTCACACATATTGATCACTATAAGTTACATGCGTTTCTAAATGTATATTTAACTGAAATAACCATTGATATTAAAATAAATACATAATAATGAACCCATCATAATTAGTACGGAAAACTAAACCTATAATTAAGAGAATTGTCTTCTACAAACGTGACAGTGAAAAATTTAAGTGAATAACAAGGTATAAAGTGCTCCAGTCTGTTCGTAGATATTGGACCATGGTTTGATTATATAAAAGACAAGGAGATTATGCATTTATATAATGAGCCATCATAGCAAGTCCGTAGAATTAATAGTTTCATAGTGCAGATTAGTATGTTTAATGGCATTAGACCTTAAACATGCTCCAAAGAAACAGATTTATTTCAGGAAAATATTAGAAAATATTTTAATGTGTCGACAATAATATTATTTTGAACATGCAACATCGGAGCTAGTCTGACTTGTGTTTCGTGATGATCATATGCTTCTGTAAAAAACATCATAAACTGGGCAGAGCTAAAGCCAGATCTATGAAAAATTTATTTATATATCTATACTGGACGCTCAGTAACTTGTATTTGAGATCGCATTATGGACTAATAGGCGCATAAAAGTGAATTGAGTGTGGTGTTGAAATTAGCTTAAAATAGTAATTTTGTTTTTATATAACTAAAATAATAAACCATTCAAATTAAACATTTAATTATTTTATACTCTGTATGTCTTCAAATCTTGAAGAAAGTGCATCGGTTATTAAAAAGGCTGTCACTCTTCTTTCTACAAAGAATTATTTTGAAAGGTTCTTTTTCTGAACGTTGCTTCTTACATGTTTATTACAAACAGTACGTTTCAAATATTTCCAACACAGACAACTATTAAAATCCTCTGATAGAATAGAGGAAAGTTTACGGATTTTCAGTGCTAAAACTGAGCTTGAATTACTGAGGCGGGCACAACAGAGAGCCAAAGGTGGCTTTACCCTAAGGATAAACTATCAGCTATTAAGCTCCTTATTAATAGTTGACATGTGGATGGTTTTTTGTGCTTATTTTTCATTTGCTTTCTGTAAGATGTTTTAAAGTGGTATTTTTTACGTCTATGGATGATTTTTGATTACACACAAATATATTTGTGATTGGCTTTAAATTCTAGTCAGCGTTTTATAAAGCGTTATTATTTTCTTTTATTAATTTATTACAAAACGTATTTTTGCTGAATAAAACATTTAAATGTTATTTCAGAAATGTTTGTTTTAATCCCATTTATAAGTATTTTGTTTTGCTATTTGGCGAAAGTTTCAACTTCCAAATGTTCTCTTTCCGTATATTCTATATTTCGACTTTAAACAATTATTAAGAAATTGACATTTCAATAACCTTTTCTTCGAGAATGGAGTTGATCCACTTTTAAAGTGTTTGAATGAATAAATAATGTTTGATTTGTTAGCGTCGGTGTTCTGACTCAACTGTAATTCTATTCTGACCTTTAATTCTCAGATAATTTTTCAATGGATTTTCGGCTTTCACTCTTATTTCTACAATGAATTATTTTGATAGGTTCATTTCCTAAACGTTGCTTCTAACATGTAAAATCTTAATGAATGGTTAAGCATCCTCCCGTAAAAGTTGTTCATTATTTATAGACTTAATAGTTATTTTTCAAAATAACGTGAATGAGTATAATTTATTTAGGGCAAACTTCGCAGCTGATAAATTTAGGTTATATTAGATATATTTTTCCTTTAGAGGGGTATCATGAGAAAACAGCACATGATACATTTTTCTTTTATATTCTACTCACCAGTTTATTTTCAAAAGAATCTATAACCAACAAAAAAAAAGTTTCAGTTCGTTGTTCTGGACATTGTTCCGCTTATTATTGATTGGTCTCTTTCTACGGACCTAAGGTATTAAAGTTAGAAATAGCAAACTTGTCACTTCATATGTGCATATATGAGATGAAATATGGGATACAAGATATAGAATTCTCCAACTGTTATTTTACTCTCTTGAAATGTAGAATGATACAATTCCTGTGAGGTCGATGATGAATAATATTGTGTGCATGAGAGAATCACGATTAAAAGTGCTTTTCGACAGTGAATAATTACTATAAAAAAGCCCAAAGATTTTGCGGAAGTGGAAAAGGAATTTTTTTTCATTATGTCAACATAATTTAGTTGACTTAGACATGCAAAATATCAGATTTAATGGTATATCTTTGTGTATGGGGATCATTTATTTTATTATATTTTCATCAGGTGTGAATTTTAACTTTTGGAAAAAACCTAATTTATTTTTAATACTTATATGATACTCCTAATAACTGCGAACTTTTTTGAGCGTGAGACTGGAGGACCAAGTACAAAATAAAACAAATTTTAAATATAGGCCTCCGAAATTTTCAGCCACCAGTGGAATTAACTGTAACATTATAACGCCTTCACGACTAAAAGGTAAAACATGTGTGGTATGATGGAGATTTGATCCTGCAATCCTCAGAATGCGTTAACCGCCTGGCCATGCCCAGCCTAACAGGGGATCCTTTGATTTTAAACCTAGCACGCTAACTAAAAGGAAACGCTTCCTAAACGGTAAATAATAATGTTATATAGAAATATCAGTAACGTTAATACTAAAAATTACTATATCTTTCGTTAGTACTTTTTATAAATTTAATTATGAAATGAATTATAATTCATTGAACCATAATAAAATGTTCTTTGTAATGAGAAAAAAATTGTGTGTATACATGTACTCAAGAAACGAATATTTTTCACTTATTACTGTTAAGTGGTTTTACTTATAATGCAGTGAAAATTTAAAATTTAATTGAATTTCACTTGGTGGCAGCAACTCCTTTTAACTACTGCAAAGTTTGAACAACGAGGATGTGTGCAATATCTTGACGCTGTGGTTTGGGTAACGTTTGTAATATTCCTAATTATTAGTTTATGAGTATTTTGCAGCTTCAAGTTTTTTAAATGTAACTAATTTGAAATGAGAATTTTAGTTATAGCTTCAGGGATAATTTATTTTAAACTATTAGTATATAGTGGAAAAAATCGTTAATTCAGTTGTTGAATCTAGGTGTTTTCCTAACATCACGAATTTTGACCTGTAGTAGATATCTACAGTTTGGAAAGTTTACGAATTTTAAGGCTTGGCAAGGCCACATGGTTAGGGCATTCGACTCGCAATTTGAGAGTCGCGGATTTGAATTCCCGTCACATCAAACATACTCGACCGTTCAGCCGTGGGGGCATAGAGAAAGTTAGGTCAATTCCACTATTCATCGGTAAAAGGAGGGCCCAAGAGTTGGTGGTGGGTGGTGTTGACTAGCAGACTTCTCTCTAGTCGTACACTGCTAAATTAGACACGGCTAGCGCAGATAGCCTTTGTGTAGCTTTGCGCAAAATTAATAAAAACAAACATTAATTTCAATGTAATTGATTAGGGACTTCAAAATAAGGTAAACGCATTTCCAGTAATTACAATTGTTTTCTTGATATTTGACTTAAAAATTTTAAAAGTCAAACGTTTTCTTCTAAGTTGATCCTCGAAATTTGATAATATAGCTTGTCGTTCATCGATAAGTTGAACTAATAAAGTTTGTTTGCAAGGTGTTTATGTTCGTCAAAAAAATTATATTTTTTTTTACTTTATGCTTAGTTATAAAATATACTGCAGGCCAAAATCTTAAGGCCAATGAACATAAAGAAAAAATATGCATTTTGCTTTGTTAAACTCAACCACTTATTTGAGTAGAGCTTCGAAAGATGAAAATAAGAAAAGGAAAAAAAAACACATTTTGCATATAATAGAGAAAATGTCAGCACTATGAAATTAGCCTAAATACTAGCTTATCAAAAGTTTAAAATCATACTAAAAAGATCAAAACATGGTAGGAAATGCCCAACAAGGGATCTCAGTATTAAGTTGCACGGTTGTCATTGCGAATAAATTAAAACGTTTGCTTTGGTAAGGTCGATATAAGTATTTGCAGAAGGATGGCTGGAATGTTATTCCAAGTGGTGAAGATAGCTTCACGAAGAACATGCACTGTTTGGAATTGACGTTCATTTCTATAGACTTTTCTTGCCATCCACCCCCAAACCCCAGTGGGGTTCAGTTCAGGCAAACACGTTGGATGGTCCAAAAGAATCACGTTACTCACCATGAAAACGTCCTTTGTTCTGCAGACATTGTGGATTGTAGCATTGTACTGCTAAAAGATCCAGTCATTTTCATACAAGCGAGGGCCTTCAGTCAATAAGGATGCTCTTTCCAACATGCCAGTGTAGTCAGCTGCTGTTTGATGCTTCTGTATAACCTGAAGCTCCATTGTTCCATGGAAGGAGAAAGCACCCCAGAACATGATTGAACCACCTCCACTGTGTCGTGTAGAAAACACCTTCTGTGGTATATCCTTATCGTGCCAGTAACGTTGGAAGCCATCTAGACCACCCAGGTTAAATTTTTCTCATTGAAGAAGAAAACTTTTGTCCTCTTCTCTACACCCCATGTTTGGTACTTCTCAGTGATGTTTAACCAAGCTGTTTCGTGGTGTAGAAAGATGCGTGGCCTTTGAAGACGTTTACGGTTTTTAAAGCCTTTCTCTCATAGATGTCGTCTTATTGTTCTTGAGTTACATTCTGCGTTAGTAAGAGCATTAATCTGGATCGACTGGTGTCTTGCTGGACAACCCGTCGAATTCTCCTGGTCGAGGCCGATGAAATTTTCTTGGGCCGACCACTTGAAATTCTCGTTCCGTATTTCTCAGGGTCTTTTAAGAATTTTGCAACAGCAGTTTTACTACGCCCAATATCACCAGCGATGACCTGTTGAAAGAGACCTTTCTTTTGCAGCTCAACAACTCTGCCATGTTCAAACTCTGTCAACCTTTTAGCCTTTGCCATGTTTTTACCAAATGTAACACAAATGACTGAATTTCGTTACGTGTTTACCGACTAACGCTACGTTTCAGTATGGTCTTAAACTTTTGACCAGCTAGTATTTAGGCTAATTTCATAGTGTTCACATTTTGCCTATTAAATGTTTAAAATATTTTTATTTTTATTTTCCCTTTTATTATTGTATTTTTTCGAAGCTCTACTCAAATAAGTGGTGGAGCTTAACAACGCAAAATGCATGTTTTTCTTTGTGTTCATTGGCTTCAAGATTTTGGCCAGCAGTGAATTTCTTGACTTTATTAATATAATACTTAAAATCAGTTAAAATGCAGATAATGTAAATTAAAGAGAAAAAAATAAACGTTTCATGTTTATTTCCACAAAAGAAGTCGGATGATACCTAGAGAAGCCGCCTGTTTTAACTACTCGCACCATTTTACAGCGATGTGATGTCTGTTAGTCAGTCAGTAGAAACTAAAATGACGTCACACAAGGATAGCATAACGCAGCAATTTATTTTGCTGTTTCGTCAGTAAAATATATGCATAGTATGGATCATGAGAAAAACTGTGCACTCTGTAAGCTACAATACAGCCTGAAATATGAACCTCAAAATTGTAATAAATAAAAGTTAATTCTAATTTTAGTTATGTCTACACTTGAACCGTAACATTTTCGGGTACCCTGCAGAAACTTTTAATGCTTAGGAAAACTACATTACAAACCTCCAATGGCGCAGCAATATGCGGAATTATATGGCTAGACATCGGCTTTTGATACCCGTCGTAGACAAAACATTGTAGCCCATTGTGGTACTCTGTGCTTAACTGTAAACAAAGAAAACAAATCAATATAATAAAAAAATAACCAAGTTACGAGGAAAAAGTAAGGCTTAACTAAATACTATAAACTGAAAGGTCGAAGTAGTTTCGCTCAGTGCATTTGTTGTTCTTATGGCAAAGCCACATCGGGATATCTGCTGTGCCTACCGATGGGAATCGAACCCTTTAATTTTAGCTTTTTAAAGTAGGGAAAAGTTTCACCCACAAAGATGTATATAATATATATAGTCTGTAATATACTATTCAATACTAAATTAGTTTTTATTTTGCTTAGTGTTATTATTTTTCGATGTCTTGTGTTAAAGCCTTTAGCCACCTGAATGCGTTATCACTGTCGATTTTTGGTTCATGAATATTATAATAATGTACCCATCCTCTCGTATTTCCGAGACATACATTGATGATGCCAAGAGTAGAAGGTATTAACCATGTTTTAACTTCCATAGTGTGAATAGAAGGGTCTTTTTGAATATGTTTTTTTTTGTTTGAAACAGATTAAGTGTCAGTTGTAAACATAAATTGCTTTTAAATATTTGTATTATTCGAGCATGAAATATTTTATGCTGTCTCAGCTTTTAAAAGGTACCTATGTGTTGAGAATATTTTTAATCTATTTATTTTTCAGCGAAATATTTTCTATGTATACGATTTAGAGAATGCATAAATTTGATATTCATAGAAGCCTTAGATAAACCTAATAAAATATAAAAGTTTTCTTTCTTTCATTAATCTGTATTGTGGAAATAAGATTGAAAAATTGAATTTGCAATAAAAATTTTACTTTAGCGTGTCTTCCTTCAGCAATGGATGCCATTACATCTTCACTACTGTTAACTACATGTTAAGTCAAACAACTTAAATCGTTTGTTTTGTTTTGAATTTTGCACAAAGCTACTCGAGGGCTATTTGTGCTAGCCATATCTAATTTAGCAGTGTAAGACTAGAGGGAAGGCAGCTAGTCATCACTACCCACCGCTAACTCTTGGGCTACTCTTTTACCAACGAAAAGTGGGGTTGACCGTCACATTATAACGCCCCCACGGCTGGGATGGCGAGCATGTTTAGCGCGCCTTGGATGCGAACTTGCGACCCTCAGATTACGAGCGCATGCCTTTACGCGCTCGGCCATACCGGGCCTCTTAAATCATTAAGAAATACATTTTGGAAGTTACAACAATTTGGTCGTGCTGATAAGTCTTTGAAAAGCCTCAGATATGACTCAACAGATAGTCTTATATGGCCCTGCTATAAAAAAAAAATGCACACGCATGCCTCAGATATATTCTGATAGTGGTCCGTGCAAAATGGTGTGAAGTGTGTAGGTAGTTGTAAAAGTGGCAAACTTGTCGTTATTGTGAAATGTGGAAACGTTATTATTAAAACAATATTTAGTTCAGCTGAATATTTTCAATGTGAGATAACAGTAAAGACCTGATAAATAAAAATATTGACAAAAGTACTAAAATGTAGGAAGGTTTAAAGAGTGTATCTGAGATTGTACTTTGTTTTACGTTCAGCATTACATGCGGTCTGGTCAACATATGGATCTTACGGGCTTTTTCAATTATTTATCCACCAAATTGTTTGTGGATTCACTAATTTGTTGTTTACCGATGAATCAAAGAAAAAAGTAAACACACATATGGCCAATATAACAACTAATCCGACAAACTACTTCTGGAATTCTTATAACGCTGTAATAGATATTACCAAATGTATCCTACTGAGTCATATTTCATTCGTCAAGAGGCTACTTCTATTAATGATGAGCAACTAGTCATATTCCATTGCAGATCTACCTTCAAACAAACCTAGAAAACATGAGACGAAAGCTATGTTCATAATGCAGAAGTGTATCTGGGAGAAAGTATTTTACTGAATGCAGAATACCTTGTTTTCGAAGTAGGCTTCGAAAGCACTGGATATTTTACTAACAATATAATTCCTAAAACAACAAGAAATGTGTAGTTAAACAGCCAATTAAATAATTCGTGTAAAAGAGATTTCATGTTATTCTAAGCTAAATGTCCCTACAGTGAATTTTATGTTTTAACTTAACATTGTCTTAAGAAGGGACAAAGAGTTGTGATGTCAAGAACTATGTATGACTAGTTAGATTTTGACAACATTAGAGTAGTCAAAAAATAAAGTATCAGTTATGAATTACAACAACACCAATGACATTGCTGAGGGATTTCTCAACTAAAAAGTAAACAAACTGATGGTCAATTTGTAGTTTTATTCTCTAGAACGTGTTATACATATGCTGTGATAGCAAAAGTAAAATGTGTCAAAGTTTGTATGCAAAAACAAAAGATTTCAATTGTGGTGATGAAATAAAGTTTCTGAGTTTAATCTACATGCAGTGAGAGCGTTTGATTCTCAATCTGAGGGTTCCGGCTTCGAATTCCCGTTCCACCAAATATGATTACCCTTTCATTTGTGGAGAAGTTATAAACAAGGATCAATTTCACTAATCGTTGGTAAAAAAGTAGTCTAAGAGTTGGCGACGGGTGGTGATGACTATTTGCCTTCCCTCTAGTCTTTGACTGCTAAAATTAGGGAGGTTAGAGCATACAGCCTTAATGTAGTTTTACGTGAAATTCTAAACAAATAAACAAAAATATGTGCACTTTTCTTTTTATTTAATACCCAGTTTCAAATAAATAGTGAAGTTTTATAATGTTGAATATTTTTTGTAGTGAATCCAGTATTATTACGTAAAAATGAAAGTTTTGTTACAGATTATGTAATGGGTAAATACACGAGGTCCATATACCATATTTATTTATCAAAAGTGTTGATGTTCAGATAGAATTTAAAGAAACAAAGAAAGATTATAAAACACAAAAATAGCGTAAAAAAGTGTTAATTCTAAATACATAAGTTTTCCAATATATATTTTTATTGTGTTTGAGATTAATTAATTAGAACTATACAGTAGGTGCCAAAATTAAGATGTTTGGTAAGCATTCGCTAATGAGTGTTTCAAATCACCCACGATGTGTTTAAACAGTTAAGGAGATAATAAATACATATAAGTAGTATATTTATTTATTGCACACATTTTTTCCTCTTTTTTGCTCAAAACATTATAGAAAAAATACATTCGCAACCAGAAATTAAAATGAGATAACTGTTTAGGAACTAGATTTTATTATTGATTTTGTCATTTACTTTATTTAAAAAGTAACGCTTTTTTAAAATTATTTCATAGTGCACACTAGTAATTATATATAAACTAGTCAAACCAGATAACTGCAGACAGATATAAATATAATAATATTGGGAATAATGATAGCTTTTCTGTGTTCCAATGTAAAGTTATAGTAGTTTTAAAAAGTCTAAAGCTGGAATATAAAGAAACAAACCAAGGAATGGTTTCTTTATATTTCAGCATTGTTACAGAGAGCTACTTTTAGAAATATGATAAGACAAAAGGTGATGGTGAGGAAAATATCATATTTGATATTATTATATACCCTTGAAAATTATTTTTGCTTAGAAAACTAAATTTTACCAGACACATATTGTGAATCATACGTTTATTCAGGGAAAATTGTATATGGTAAAAGGTGTTTCGAAATTTTTACAGCAATCAATAATTCCACTTTCAAATATTTTCAGTTATTCTATAAAGTAAGTATAGATTGTCAGAATATCAAAGTGAATAAATATACACTTCTTTATTTCTTTATTACTTTTGAAAATAACAATGTTAGTGTTATGTATATGTATAAATATTTTGTAAACGACATGTCGTATTGTGTTTGAATTTTCATTTGTATTATTCATTTTTCCATATTGATATTATTGTTTCGAAGTTTAAACTAAAATATGTTATTTATTTAGGGTAACGTTTTAGAACTTTCTCGAATTAAGTAGACCAATCACATGTTTGTAAATGAGTGCTGGTGACTTCCGTCTAGACGTGTAGTCTCGTGCAAGAACGGATATGCGTGTATAGCTCTGGAGTTGTATGGAAATTGCGAGATTGTTCGAGAAATAGGCCTATCGGTATAAAAAAAGACGGTGACGTGAGAGTCATCATTCATCAGTTTTATTCGAGGGAGAGAGATTCAGTCATCAGTTTTATTCGAAGACAAAGAGTGAGATTCAGACACCAGTTTCATTTCAAAAGAAGAGAGTTAGTTATTTGAGAAAGATTAAGTGTTTGCTGTGAATATTCAACTTGGATTTGTGATTGAAATTAGATGTACGGAAGCCGTGATTTTATTTCGTCAATCTCTACGATACTTCTGAATTACCGCTTGTGCTGAGAGACGGCGATTTCAGTGAACTGTGAACTGTTTCGGAATCTCTTCGTGGGACCAAATTCACACCCTAGACTGGAATTTGAGACTTTAATTTTAGATCATTATATTAGATACAGGCCAGTACCGTTTTGTGTTGTGATTTATTTTGAAGTTTGAAACTAATATTATTTTGTTTTGTAATTAATTTCGAATGTTGTAACTTAATATCTGTCACTGTTATAATATAATTCATGTTATATCTGTTATATTTGTTAATAGTTTAGTGTAATAAATTATACAAGCTGTTATCTGCGTTTTTCTGTTGCGTTTAATCTACGAAGAACTTAAAACATCAAAAATACGTAACAGAAAATTGGGGGCCCGTCCGGGATATCGAACAAACAATTTAATTTTATTATAAAATAAGATTTATATTCTATACAGATAGACAGCTTGTATATTTAAAATGGCATTCGAACTTGAAGATTTTATTATCGAATTTAATCGGAATCCCTCTTTCGAATTAATCAGTGAATTAAAAAAATCTGAATTACTTGATGTTGGTAAACATTTTAATTTAGAAGTGAAGCAATCAATGAAGAAAGCAGATATTAAACAAATTATTGTTGAACATTTGGTCAGCCAAAAGGTATTACCTCAAACAGTTGCACAACAATTGCCTGTCGCTCATTTTTACCCAGATTTCGAATTAAAAAAAATAGAAATGGAAATGAAATTTCGTTTAGAAATTGAAAATAAACGTATTGAGGCAGAACAAGAAAATAAACGTATTGAGGCAGAACAAGAAAATAAACGTATTGAGGCAGAACAAGAAACCAAACGACTTGAGGCAGAACAAAAACGTATTGAGGCAGAACAGGAAAACAGACGCCTTGTTCTTGAGGCAGAACAAGAAAACAAACGCCTTGATGCCGAAATACAAATGGAACGCATTAAAGCTGATAAAGAAATCAATATGAGAAAGGCACAGACAGAAGAAAAGGTTGTCCAAATGCAGTTGGATAATTTTGATGCTTCCAAACAGATTCGTTTAGTACCTCCATTCAATGAAAAAGCTGTAGATACATATTTTCAGCAATTTGAAAAATTGGCCCTTAGGCTAAAATGGCCTACCGAATATTGGACAGTATTACTTCAGAGTGTTCTCAAGGGTAAAGCTCAGGAAGTATTTTCCAAGCTCACAGCCGAGCAAAGTTATGATTACGAGCACGTCAAAAAATGCATTTTGAATGCATATGAATTGGTGCCAGAGGCATACAGACAAAAATTTCGTGGTTACAAAAAGTTTGACAGCCAAACTTATGTCGAATTTGCTCGTGAAAAAGAAACTCTGTTCGACAGGTGGTGTGATTCCAGAGAAATTAAAGATGATTATACGAAACTCCGAGAACTCATGTTAGTCGAAGAGTTTAAAAGATGTATTCCCGTAGAGCTAAAAACTTATATTGATGAACAAAAAGCTTCCAAAATTCATGATGCTGCTGTCTTGGCAGACGAGTATGCTTTAACTCACAAAGATTTCTCATACAAAAGCAAAACATCTCACACAACAAAGAAACCCAATGACTCATTCAAATATTATGCAAATGTCAACAGAGACAAAAAAGAGCAAACTTCCAATTCTCAAACGAAGACTCCATCTTACTCTCAAAGCTCGTCATCTACCCAAAACGTGTCATTCTCATCCAAAACATGTGCTTATTGTAAGAAACCTGGCCATCTGATTTCTGAGTGCTATAAGGTAAAAAACAAGCCATCACCCCATAGTTTCATTTCGCCCTCGTTGGATACATCATTGGTTCCCAATGATTTTGACCCTGTTCAGTCCACTGTGGATTCTAAGCCCAATATTATTGATGTACCTGAAGATATTGTTGAGGACAAATTTAAGCCTTTCATGACTGAAGGTTTTGTTTCTTTTGTTGGCGATTCACATCTACAACCAATTAAAATCCTGCGGGATACTGGAGCTTTTCAGAGTTTGATTTTGGAAAGTGTACTTCCGTTTTCTGAAAAGTCATCCGTTGGGGCCAATGTGCTCATTTCTGGTGTAGAAGGTGGCGTCGTTTCTATTCCTCTTCATAGATTAGATTTACATTCGGACTTAGTCTCAGGCCCAGTGACTGTGGGTATTAAAGCCTCATTGCCTGTTGAAGGTGTTTCTATGCTTTTGGGGAATGATTTGGCTGGTAGTAAGGTGGTACCAGAGGTTCGTGTTGTTGAAGCACCTGTTGTTAGTCCCAGTACAGAGCAACTCGTTGAAGAGTTTCCTGATGTTTTTCCCGCCTGTGCTGTTACTCGTTCTCAGACACGTTCTAAGGAGTCCAAAGAGGATTTCTCTTTATCTGATACATTCATGTCTCACATCGATGAGATTTCTGACTGAACTTTAAGTTCTACTGATGACTCTAAGACATTTTTCGACTCTCTTCATCGAAACAAACTTGTTGAGGAACAGGACAATGATCCTGAAACTCGTTCTCTTCTACAACTGGCTGTTGATGAAAATGAAATAGGAACTGTCCCTATTTGTTACTACAAGAAGTCAGGTGTGCTAATGAGAAAATACAGACCTCCTGACGTTGCTGCTGAAGAAGAGTGGAATGTTATTCACCAAATCGTCATTCCAAAATGCTATCGGAATGACATTCTTAGTCTTGCTCATGACCATGTATTGTCGGGACACTTAGGTGTAAGAAAGACCCTAGATCGTATCCGACGGCATTTCTATTGGCCTAGGATGCGCCAAGATGTTGTTGACTTTTGTAAGACATGCCATTCTTGCCAAATGACAGGAAAACCAAATCAGGGGATTCCAAAAGCACCACTGCAGCCTATTCCTGCCTTTGAAGAACCATTCTCAAGGGTCATTATCGACTGTGTTGGCCCAATGGCAAAAAGGAAAGCAGGAAATGAATACCTCTCGACGATCATGTGTGCTTCTACACGTTTCCCTGAGGCAATCCCTTTGAGAAAAATCACTGCTCCCAACATTGTTAAAGCTCTTGTTAAATTCTTTACCATGTTCGGGATTCCAAAAGTTGTGCAATCAGATCAAGGCTCAAATTTTATGTCCAAGCTATTTCAACAAGCCATGCATGAATTAAACATCCATCAAGTTTCATCCAGTGCATACCATCCTGAGTCACAAGGTGTCCTTGAACGTTTCCACCAAACTCTAAAAGCCATGCTTAGAAATTACTGCCACGAGCATTCAAAGGACTGGGATGAGGGTGTTCCCTTGTTGTTGTTTGCAGTTCGTGAGGTTGTTCAAGAGTCTACCGGATTTAGCCCTTTTGAGTTGGTTTATGGTCACTCAGTTCGCGGTCCTTTGAAGTTGGTTAAGGAGAAATGGTTGGAGGATAATAACTCACAAATTAGCTTGTTGAATTATGTCTCTGATTTCAAAACCAGATTGCACAATGCTTTTAATGTTGCCAGGGAAAACGTGAAGTCTTCTCAGGAAGAGATGAAAACCTGGTATGACAAAAGGGCCAGGAAGCGATCTTTTAATGTTGGTGACCAAGTACTTGTCTTGTTGCCTACATCAAGCTCTTCACTTCAAGCTAAATATTTTGGACCTTATTCAATTGAAAAGAAAATTAATGATCTAAACTATGTGATCACTACCCCTGATCGGAGGAAAAGCAAACAGCTTTGTCATATCAATATGTTGAAACCCTATTATGTGCGAAAGAAAACAAATGTGTCAAATGCTGTTCCTGTGAACGTGACAAGTGGTGTGAATGAAGATCATGATCCTCCACCTTCTCCTCCTGAAATTATAGAAAATAGCTTTCCAGACACTCATGTTAAACTCAAAAACTCACATGTATTAGCAAACTTAGATGAAAAACTCAATCATTTAACCCAACAACAAAATCAAGAGTTGAAAGGTTTGATTTTAGAGTTTGCTCATTTGTTCCCTGATGTTCCTGGTAGAACCAATGTCATAGAACATGATGTTGTTATTGAGAACACTCGACCAATAAAACAACATCCATATCGGGCCAATCCTATAAAATTGTCAAAAATCAGGTCAGAGGTACAATACATGCTTGAAAATGATTTTATTGAGTTATCAAATAGTAATTGGAGTTCACCTTGTATCTTGGTACCAAAGTCTGATGGTTCATTTAGGTTCTGTACAGATTTCAGAAGGGTTAATGATGTGACCAAGACTGATTCATATCCTATTCCTCGGATGGATGATTGTATTGACCGTGTAGGTAACTCAAAGTACCTTACCAAATTTGACCTACTCAAAGGTTATTGGCAAGTGCCTTTAACTCCTCAAGCAAGAGAAATTTCAGCTTTTATAACACCCGATGGTTTGTACCAATACAAAGTTATGCCATTTGGCATGAAAAACTCTGGTGCAACATTTCAAAGGTTGATGAATCATGTCATCGCAGGATTAGAAAATGTGTATGCTTACATTGATGATGTACTGGTAGTAAGCAGTGACTGGTCTGAGCATTTAAGCCACATTCGTGCATTCTTTGAGAGGTGTTCCGAGGCTCAGTTGACTATCAACCTGTTAAAAAGCGAATTCGGTAAAGCAACAGTTGTGTACTTAGGCCATGAAATTGGTCGGGGTAAAGTGAAGCCTATCCAAGCTAAGGTACAGGCAATAGCGGAGTATCCAGAGCCGACGAATAAAAGAGGTATTATGAGATTCTTGGGCATGGCAGGATATTATAGGAAATTTTGTCCAAATTTTTCTGATGTGGCTGCACCTTTAACAGCCTTACTAAAAAAGAATGTAAAATTTTCCTGGAATCAAAATTGCCAGACTGCCTTTGAAAGGATAAAGATCATGCTCATGAATGCTCCAATCCTCAAAGCTCCCGATTTTGACAAACCATTTAAGCTTGCTGTAGATGCGAGTGACGTTGGTGTTGGTGCTGTGTTGTTGCAAGAGCAAAATGGTGTTGACCACCCTGTGTGTTATTTTTCAAGAAAACTTGATAAGCACCAAAGAAATTATTCAACAATTGAGAAAGAAGCACTTGCATTGTTATTAGCCTTACAACATTTTGATGTTTATTTGTGTTCTTCACCATGGATTGTTAATGTTTACACCGACCATAATCCACTCTTGTTCGTGAACAAAATGAAAAATAAGAATCAAAGGTTACTCAGGTGGAGTATTATTTTGCAGCAATACAATGTGTCCATTAATCATATCCGTGGTTCGGACAATGTCATTGCGGATACATTGTCACGGTAATTAAGTGGTTCAGTATTTCGTTATAATTAACGGTTGACTGAAATTTGTTTTTTTAGTTCAATGTTATGTAAAATAAGTTAAACAAAAAAAAAAGTTTTCACAAGTTCAAACTTTTTTTTTTACTTTTAAGGGGGAGAGTGTTATGTATATGTATAAATATTTTGTAAACGACAACATGTCGTATTGTGTTTGAATTTTCATTTGTATTATTCATTTTTCCATATTGATATTATTGTTTCGAAGTTTAAACTAAAATATGTTATTTATTTAGGGTAACGTTTTAGAACTTTCTCGAATTAAGTAGACCAATCACATGTTTGTAAATGAGTGCTGGTGACTTCCGTCTAGACGTGTAGTCTCGTGCAAGAACGGATATGCGTGTATATCTCTGGAGTTGTATGGAAATTGCGAGATTGTTCGAGAAATAGGCCTATCGGTATAAAAAAAGACGGTGACGTGAGAGTCATCATTCATCAGTTTTATTCGAGGGAGAGAGATTCAGTCATCAGTTTTATTCGAGGGAGAGAGATTCAGTCATCAGTTTTATTCGAAGACAAAGAGTGAGATTCAGACACCAGTTTCATTTCAAAAGAAGAGAGTTAGTTATTTGAGAAAGATTAAGTGTTTGCTGTGAATATTCAACTTGGATTTGTGATTGAAATTAGATGTACGGAAGCCGTGATTTTATTTCGTCAATCTCTACGATACTTCTGAATTACCGCTTGTGCTGAGAGACGGCGATTTCAGTGAACTGTGAACTGTTTCGGAATCTCTTCGTGGGACCAAATTCACACCCTAGACTGGAATTTGAGACTTTAATTTTAGATCATTATATTAGATACAGGCCAGTACCGTTTTGTGTTGTGATTTATTTTGAAGTTTGAAACTAATATTATTTTGTTTTGTAATTAATTTCGAATGTTGTAACTTAATATCTGTCACTGTTATAATTCATGTTATATCTGTTATATTTGTTAATAGTTTAGTGTAATAAATTATACAAGCTGTTATCTGCGTTTTTCTGTTGCGTTTAATCTACGAAGAACTTAAAACATCAAAAATACGTAACAGTTAGTTAAAATGGTTAATGCAGGTAGGTTGTTAATTTTTATTCATATTTTTGCATTTGTTTGTTTTATATTTTTTATGAGTACAGTTTTCCATTTTCAGCTTCTATTGTTAACATTCAGACTAATGCAATTTTCCTACCTTGCTATAATCCGTAAGATGTTATTGGAATTACGACCGATAATATCAATAACAGCGAGAGTACCTACTGATGAATCAATACATTCTGATCATTATAATTCTTTGTTTAATTATATTTACACTCCTGTTTACCATGATGTATTTAATTAGCTACTTTATATATTGAAATAACTTGCATTTCTGATCTATGAGAGTACCGTTCTTTGATCGGAAATTCGGAAATTATTGATAAACCGATTCGGAAGTGTGGTTACTGCAAACATCATATGATACAGACAGTGGCCATTAGTTCTCACAATGCATTGCACGTTGTCACACATTTTTTTCAAGTTAGTTACCCAGTACTGTTGAAAATAAAGGCGATGCTAGTTTACGGGAGAAGTAATATAAGTTTGACATATCATATGGTTTTGAAGTACTTTGAATCTTACCAATTGTTTTCTTGGATAAACTTCCGTCTCTGAATGTCTCTGTAGTGAAATTTGTTCTCCAAGAAAAAAATAGTGATTAAGACATAATAATATGTCTTTCATTTAAATTTCAGAAATATTTTAATCGGTTGACTGAAAAGTGAAAACGTTTGTAACGCATACTGTTGTCTACAAAAGGTTTTCTTACGTCTATCATTCACACAAATTAAATTATATATGTACAACCGAAGTTAGTGCTTAAAAAAGCTGCCCAATAAGTGAATTTCGAAACTGTTTAGACATCCTTATATCAACGATACTAAATATAACTTAAGGACTGTTACATAATAAAAGTGTTTTAGGATTACCAAAAACATTAATGAAAAAACAACAATAATCTTACTACGTCAAATCACTTTATGATGTGGAAACTATAATTATTTTATAGACCAGTTGTTCATCAGAGATTGTTTTTTTTTGTTGTTTGGAATTTCGCACAAAGCTACTCGAGGGCTATCTGTGCTAGCCGTCCCTAATTTAGCAGTGTAAGACTAGAGGGAAGGCAGCTAGTCATCATCACCCACCGCCAACTCTTGGGCTACTTTTTTACCAACGAATAGTGGGATTGACCGTACCATTATACACCCCCACGGCTGGGAGGGCGAGCATGTTTAGCGTGACGCGGGCGCGAACTTGCGACGCCTTAACGCGCTCGGACATGCCAGGCCTATTCATCAGAGATTACTAAGACTTGTTGAAAAATAAAGGCAGCCTATACATCTCTAACCATTAAATAACCGATTACACTGGTTTACAAAAAAATATTTCTTGTCTGAGGCAAGAATGTGAATAGGTGTTTTTTACTAATTTGGGTGTGCTGAATTCAAATTTATAAACAGTTTTGCTCTATCACCTCTAGTTTTCTGGCTTTTAAATAGTCTCATTTTAGTATATACAGAGTATATACGTGCTTATTTCAACAGTTGCAGCAGCTTATTACGGATAAAACAGGATAGATAAAGAACATTGACGGAATGAATATACTTGGATGACACAATGTACACAATTCATAGTACCGCAGACAGTTAGAAGTGTGTTTTCTTAGATGATCTTGTGTATTTTGCCTCCGGAATGTCATGCAAGAGCATCCAGCAGAAGTCTCCCATCATGCTGGGGTTCCACTTGCCTTGGTAGTTGCTCTCCATCTTCGTAATGTCTTGGTGGAATCTTTCTCCGTGCTCATCACTCACTGCTCCAAGGTTTGGAGGGAAGAAGTTGAGGTGGGAATGGAGAAAATGAATTTTGAGTGACATTCGGCATTCCATATCCTCATAAGTCTTTTGCAACTTCTTAATACAGGCTTGGTAATTTGGTACGAGTGTGTTACCAAGAAAGCCACTACAGACTGACTTAAATGCTTCCCATGCTCTCAGTTCCTGGTAATTTGGTACGAGTGTGTTACCAAGAAAGCCACTACAGACTGACTTAAATGCTTCCCATGCTCTCAGTTCCTTTAAGGTAAGAAGCTCCTCAAAATCAGTATCCTTCAGCACTTCTCGGATTTGAGGTCCGACAAAGATGCCCTCTTTGAGCTTAGCAGCACTGAGACCTGGGAACACAGTAGACAAGTGTTGGAAGGTAGCACCATTTTTGTCCATGGCCTTCACGAAATTCTTCATCAAACCAAGCTTGATGTGAAGAGGAGGAAGAAGCACCTTCTTCATGTCAACCAGAGAATTCTCCTTGACGCTGTGTTCGCCAGGAACAAAAAGTGTTTCTAGACCCCCAGTCTTTCTGCTTGTAATGCTGGGATACAGCTCGACTATCCTAGAGACAGAGAAAGCAACAGTACTTTGTGAAGCCCGCTTGCATACCCGTAAGAAGATCAATGACCTTGAGGTCCTCACACAGACTCCACTGGTACTGGTTGTACTTAACAGCTTCTAAAAGAAGCTCCATATTGTCACAGGACTCCTTTAGATGGACAAAGTGTCCAGTGGGAATGCTGGGATATTTATTCCCGTTGTGCAGAAGCACAGCCTTGAGACTTCACTTGGAAGAGTCTATGAAAAGACGCTAGTCTGAAGGATTATGTGGCAAACCAAGGAAAGTGAACAAGCCAGGTACATTTGTGCAGTAGCGCAACTTGTTTTCCATGTTGATAAATGAAGCAAGGTCTTCGTTCCGATTCCTGAAACTGGTGATCCTTACATTTCCTGGACTAGGTTCCACTGTTTAAGCCGAGAAGCCAAGAGCTCTGACTGCTGAAGAGTCTATGAAAAGACGCTAGTCTGAAGGATTATGTGGCAAACCAAGGAAAGTGAACAAGCCAGGTACATTTGTGCAGTAGCGCAACTTGTTTTCCATGTTGATAAATGAAGCAAGGTCTTCGTTCCGATTCCTGAAACTGGTGATCCTTACATTTCCTGGACTAGGTTTCACTGTTTAAGCCGAGAAGCCAAGAGCTCTGACTGCTGATTTGACAGATACAAATCACGAGCAAGGCCATTCAGGTCTTCTTGCGTGATCCAGTGTGGCTCGTTGCCACTTGTTCCTGAATAAGAAGAGTCAATATCTTCGAAAGAGATTGACTTGGCAGAATCTTCCCTTGGAGGCATTTCTTCATCTGATGAGGAAAGAAGATCCTTATTTACTGGAGGTGTTGGGACAGGAAGATCATCTGAATGGGGAACGGGTCTCATTGCAGATGGAAGGTTGGGATATTTAATCTTTTTTCTAGAAGATGCATTGAAACTAGTTATATTTGTTAGACAAAAATAACAATCATCTGCATGGCTTCGTGGCTCTCTCCAAACCATCGGGACTGCAAAGTTGAAAACCGATTTCTTGCCATTAAACCAAGCAGTTAGTCCATTGTAGCAGGGTTTACAACAGATGTGTGGAACCCAAGATTTGTCCTGATCACCAATTTTACAGTCAAAATAATGAAAGTAGGCTGTTCTGAGGAGGGAAGTGATGGTTCGACGCTGTGCAACTGTCATGAAGTCCCCACACACGTAGGAGAAAGAATTGGCCTTGTTGAGGCATCCTCGGTGTTTTGACGAGCTTGAAGCCATTGGAGAATCTGAAGAAAAAAAACAAAGTAAAATTAAATCATATGTAAGACAATAATAATTATGTGCGTCGTTGGAAATTGTAATACAAATATATACCCAAAGGATTGTATAACAAAATTGTCGAGGGACACCAACCTCCTGCGCTGACTGCCAGTGCACTACTGGCTGTTGATTGAGACGTGTTGGCTACGCTTAACTGTCAAAATCCGTCTTGATATATAGCTATATATATATATATATATATAATGTAATGCTATCACTTACATTTATTGCATAATAACTAAAAAAGAAGACATAAGTCACACAATATTAGAAATTAACCCTGAATGCATATACGCCTTTATGTACAGTATGTGTACAAAATGTACAGTATGCATATCTAAAAAACTAGAGGTGATGAGTAAAAACGGATTTCAAATCTGAATTTAGCACCCCCAAATTAGGTTAATACAGCTACTTTTGTGCTTGCCTCAATTTCTTTGTAAACCAGTGTTATTATTCTTTGGAAAGCGTTATATTCGGTGTTTTAAGCCTATAAAGGTCATTTTGAAATATTGATGCGGTGAACTTTAGCTAAGAAATCCTATCTACTCCAAACAAATCCAAGTTTTTTGTTATGTAGGTGATTTATCTTTGACCACAGTTGAGAGTGATAAAAATAAATAATTTTTACTAAAAAGAAAAAACAACAACACTTGCTCTTAAAAAAATTAACTGTAAACTTCCATTTTGAAACTTTGTTATTACGATACCGCAAAGATATTTTCTAGACAGCGATAAAAAATAGCTTGTTTGAAAAGGATTTACCGGGTTCCGTGTGTAGTTTCCCACGGCTTTGAGCATGAAAGTCATCTCTGAACTTTACAGCTAGCATTATTGACTGGAATTGTAATAGTGCTCGGCTTTTTGGCATATATGACGAAAAGCGTTCAGCCACAGAAACCATGCACGCAAATAATTTCCGGGGATAAATCACGTGTTTATATCTAGCCACCATACCATACTTCAACCCATCGGAGCGAATGTTACTTCACTGTTACATTTGAATTTTATTTTTTTAAGTCCTTACCAAAGATAAAAAAATATATTTCTGTAAAAAGCCCATGTGAAAATAGCGTCACGTGGATGTTTCATGTCATATATACGTATTATTAGGTTAAGAATATTAGAAAAACAACAACTAAACAAAATTAGAAGATATTGATTAGATTTATATTCAAAACAGTTGTGTGCTCCTTATTCTTTACCATGCTTTCTGTCACTTTATTACTAGTACTGGTTTGAATTTTACAGTAATGGAAACTTTATAAAATTTAATAGAATATTCTTTCTTTTTCTTATTACCAAATAACATTTAATTGTAAGATAAGCTTTAGCTCAAACAATTATAAGATATAAATGTATGTAAGAGTCCGATATTTTATTTTGAAACTTTAATTATTTACACAAAACAACGACAAAAACGTTTCTATGTTGATTATTTCAATCACCAGAAATGATGAACAACTGAACTGTTAAGATTATATTTTTACTTCCTTATCCTATTTATTTCTTTGTCAAAATGATGGTCAGACATTCTTTCTGCATGAGAAAGCGTTGTTGAAGTTACGATATGGCACACACCAGTGGAAAACACTTAATATAAAATTTGAAATTTAATAGCTTTCGTGGAACCAAGTATTAAAGCTTTTTTGCAGCAATGAATTATGGGTTTGAAATACGATCCAGTCTTCCACCCATCATTACCTCATTGGGTTCCTTTACTGATTTAAGAGGATACAGTATTTCTTATACTTAGTAAAATCCCACATTTGATAAACAAATATCATTAGCGTGAGTTTATGAGACGCTTATTAATCCATGTATTCAATATGGAATGAGTTACGATAAATCTTCTCTGCGTAGAATGACGGTGGTGATCCTAAACGAAATCCCAAGAGCCACGAAGGATTTGCCTAATAGGTGAACGATGTTTCTCGATAACAGCATAAGATGCTTAGCTTTAATGACGTAGCTACAAGGAGAGAAGGGAATTTATTAATTCCGACAGCTATAAATTAAAATAGAGTAACTTAAAGTCATCATGCTTTGTAAACTTTGCTGCTGCGTAGAAAGATTTTACTGTTTAAAATTGTTCATTTGTAGTTGGCTTAATTGTAACAAAGTAGATCACTTCGTGTTCGCCATTCTTTAGAAATATACACTAGTGTTTAAAATTACTTTACTTACTCAGTGTATCTCAAAATCTTTAAGCCCGTGATCTACAATCATTAATTTCATGTTAAATAAATACATTTTCTTTTACACGAAGCTGTATAATAAAGAGTGTGTGTTTTATCATAGTAAAGTTACATCGGGCTATCTGTTGAGTCCACCGAGGGGAATCGAACCGCTGATTTTAGAGTTGTATCAGAAAGAGAAATATAATGAGACCCGAAGAAAACACATGTATACAGTTTTCCACAACAATTTTTGTCTTAATCGATTTAAGTATTATAATATGAATCAAACTGTTGAGTAGGTACATTCTGTGTAACATTTATTTCGACGTCACACCTGGAAAGCAAGACCCGGATCACGCTTGTTTCATAAAATTTTGTATGGCTGGAATAGTAAAATAACACGATGGTTAAACTGACCAAAAGTCTAATAATGGATTATTATAAGCATAAAAAAATGATATGTATCCAACTACTAAAGTATGAGTTAAGAAGAATTGTAACAATTCTTGTTTAAAGAGGTCAATAACAACCTCTCCAAGTTATATCTATATATTAGCGTAAAAATTCATTCGTTTTCACTAAATATTCCATTTGTGAATAGCTTGAACATGAGAAGAATACAAAAAAATAGGAATTTTTACAAGTAAAATTAAAATACATTTGAAGTGACTAAAAATATTACAATGCGCAATAATTTTAATACGATGATTTTAATTATAAAACTTTTGTTTTGCTTTGAAGATCTAGGATATATATGAATGCATTACTTGCAGTGGTACTGGTTAAATAATATTATGTTTGGGTAATGTATATTGTTGTTGTTTTGAATTAAGCACAAAGCTACACAATGGGCTATCTGTGCTCTGCCCACCACGGGTATCGAAACCCGGATTTTAGCGTGTAAGTCCGCAGACATACCGCTGAGCCACTGGGGGGCGGGTAATGTATAGGAGCTCAAATGTATACGTGTATATATTCATTTATTTATTTAAAACACGGGTTTATATTCAGTACAGTGTTTGAATACCAAAGATTAATTTACTTTAAAACTGCCTAGTAAATCTCTTATAATTTTTCTCCCCCTCTCATGGCTCAGCGGTAAGTCCTGCTAAACACCGGGTTTCGAAACCAGCAATTAGCATAGAACAGCTAACCCTTTATGTAGCTTTGCTCTTAACAACAAGCAAACTCTTGTAGCTTAGAGGCCTATTGAAGCGTTATAATGTTGCGATAAATCCCACTATTCGTTGGTAAAAGAGTAGTCCAAGAGCTGGTGGTGGTGCATGGTGATTATTAGAGTCTTACGCTGTTAAGTTAGGGACGGTTAGCAATGATAGCCCTCATATAATATTACGCGAGTGTGTGTGTGTGTGTGTTTGTGTCTTTTTTATAGCAAAACCACAGCGGGCTATCTTCTCAGCCCATCGAGGGGAATCGAACCCTTGATTTTAGCGTTGTAAATCCGGAGACATACCTTTGTACTAGAGGGGACAATATTACGCGAAATTAAAATAAACAAACAAACTCGTAACTTAGGAAAATGTGGCAGGTTCAGTAAACTTTTGATAAAATGGACACTAAATACGAAAGACTAATATAGGGAACCAAGCTTAAAGGAATGCGCGTTTAAGAATCAGTTATTCAATTGCTCCAAGACTCATCATCCAAGGTACTTCCACAACGACATTCAAGGCCCCCGAAGGAGGCGCCAGTAAACAGACATAACTTAGGTCTTCTTCGCGCATGTGCTATTTCGGCAAGCTAGCAAGACTGCGCTGGTGTAGTTGCGTGTTTTGCTGAAAGGTACAAGGGAACATTGTCGAAGAAACTTTAGAACTGTAACGTCTCTTGCGTGCACCTATCAATAAATGCAATGCATTACTTAAAGCTGTCTTCGTGAAAATGTATGTATAAGCTTTAACATTTTTGTCACGTGTTTCAAAAGTGATTATTTAATCCCTGTCTAGTAAGACCAATACTACTTTAGTTGGTCCGAACCTGTAGTCGATCTATGACCTGCTTGTTTATTGTTTCTCGGGACAGGTTAAACGTGTTGCTTGTGCCAAGGTAAGAAACCGTTCTGTTGTTATTCCACTAAACGATAATTTGTCTTACGTTAGCAATGTGCTTGAAGGTTTTTCTTGAAATAAATTAAATATTGTACTGTTCTCCAGTGATAGATATTTTGGATTGGTTTAGTGAAGTAAAAATTATAAAATATAAAAACAACGAAACCATGTTGTTTAAATAACATAACTAGAAGCATTGAAGCATAAAAACAGTTAACCCTAATATAAAATCTTCTATTTAGAGTTATAACTCTATCTGTTTGTCAGTAAGCATGTTTTAAGAAATATAACTATGATTCTTAAAATAAAAGTAATATATATACTGAGATATGCATTAGAAGTGATAAAAAGGATTGGAATATGTTTGTGTCATACACATTTTATCTGTGTTATTACAATAATAAAAGCGTAAGTAGTTTTTATAATGATTAGGTTTACGACTAAACAGTGCATAATATCCTCAAAGGTTTGTTTATCACGAAATGGAGGGGTTATTTGCAAATCGGAAAATAAATTAGAATTACTGTATTAGACCAATCGTTGCATGACAATAGTGACTACAAATCAGTATTGCCATAATTTTGTTTAATTAAACTAGTAACGAATGTCCAGTAATGTATCATCTTCCTCGTGGCCCGGCATGGCCAAGTGTGTTAAGGCGTCCGACTCGTAATCTGAGTGTCGCGGGTTCGCATCCCCATCGCGACAAACATGCTCGCCCTTTCAGCTGTGGGGGCGTTATAATGTTACGGTCAATCCCACTATTCGTTGGTAAAAGAGTAGCTCAAGAGTTGGCGGTGGGTGGGGATGACTAGCTGCCTTCCCTCTAGTCTTACACTGCTAAGTTAGGGACGGCTAGTACAGATAGCCCTCGACTAGCTTTGTGCGAAGTTCAAAAACAAACAAACAAACATATCATCTTTCTCATTCATAGCTTATTGTTTTAGGTCACTTGACTCACAATCTGTGAGTTGCGAGTTCAAGACCTAGCGTTGAACAGATTCACTCTCTTAGTTACAGGAACGTTATAATGTAATGGTCAGTCTCACTATTCCAGTTCAAAAGTTGGAGGTGGTTACTATAGGCATTTTGCTATATCTACTGTCGGCAGTCCAAAATTATGAAAACTGGCAATTAGCTTAGCAACAAACCAACAAATTCATTTCCGAATAACATGGACATATGAAATAAAGAAAAGAGACTTACTAGGTAAACAGGCTCTAAACTGCAGTTGACTTCAACGCATGTTCGTATAAATGTTTCATATTAACAGAAACAAAAAACCGAGATGATTCTATCATTATTTACCCGTAAGTATTTCACTAAATATGAATTTTCACAATTTTATTTTATTAGTTATTGCCATTTTAAATCCGTTTAACGCAACTTGATGCTTGATTTGAAACATAAATTCTAAAGTCGTAGAAATCAATCGATACGAAGATTGGACTTCAAAATTTTCGTGTGAATGAGCAATAAAAATTTTTAACAGTTTAAAACTAATCTATTTAGCTCAAAGTGTGATGCTATCATTCATTTCTGTTATAATACATCTTATGTTAGCAAATGTGATTTAGTTAGTTTGGTTTCATAGGTCCATCATAATAACTATCAGGATTTTCTAGTGATTAAAATTTATTTTTGTTAGATATTAATAACAAGTTTTACTTCAAACTCGTTTGTTGTCCTCATTACTTGGATGAGGAAACCACAACAAAGACAATAAATGTTTTCTAGTGACGTATCTCCACGAGGTCAGGAGCAGTTTTGTTATTTGAAACCTTTCGTGCACCTTCATATACAGGAAACTCTGTTAAGTATAAAAAAGATACCTGTTTAATTGTGTGACTTTCAGGAAGTATAAAACTAACTAAAAGCACGAGCAATATTTCTTACATGTAAGCTCTAGTTTCGGTAAAATGGAACAGCTATCTGAAATATTTCACATTATACCTCAGGACAGGTAGCGGGTATAAATTTCATTTGGGTTGTGCGCTTCATGACGGTAGATTCAATGGGATCTCGGTATTAAAACTCCAAGAGTTTCGAAAGCTCACAACTGCTTGCTTTTTAACGTGACAAAAGAAATAGTATTTAACCATTAAAGTTCTATTAGAAAAAAGAAATCAATTGTTACGAATAATGTACAGTATAAAGGTAATTTTTTATGGTAGGTTATTAAAATAAAAACACACAAAAAACGATGATGATGTTTGATATTAACCGTGAAAATATGTTTTATTTGAAAGTTTTCTATTCAAATTTTAGCTATTTTCAGATTTTTTTAAACTGCTTGATATTAAAGCAACTTAATGAATTTAATTTTTATATAATTTTTTACTGTATTAAATATGACACTAGAAAAGTCATGATATGTACAGGTAGCACAATTTTATTCAAGTGAAATGGGTCAAAGTTGTCCAGGCATCTGTTCACCAGATGTGGTTTTTCAAATTCCTTTTCGTTCTCTACCTGAGCCTTTTCTGTGATTTATCAAGACGTGGAAGATTAACAACAACCGATAGAACTGACCTGGAATAATATGTGAAAAGGCACTGTGGTCACGAGAGGTCACTTGGCAGGATGCCATGTGTAATTCTTAAGAACAAGCCTAGGTGGCAGCACATTGCGGAAAAGACTTAAGAGGAAACTAATTTTTTAGAATTTATTAAAAGGGTCAAACTAAACTTCACGTGCTATTTTTCATAAAGTCCAAGAATATTCCTTATATTTTTTGAAAGAAAATAAATTAATATTCAGCTACTTATATTGTAATATGGAAGGCCTTTTATGGCCTAGTGGTTAGGGCGTTAGCAATATGTTGGTCGCGCGGGCTTAAATCCTGTTGTTGAGCACACTTCCCCTTTCAGCCTCGGAAGTGTTATAATGTGACACTAAGTACCACTTTTTGTTGGTAAGGGGTAGCTCAAAAGATGGCTATGACTGATGTTGATTAATATTTTCCCAGTCACATATGAATTAGAGATTTGTGTGGCTTTTGTATTTCAGTTGCCATACATTACTTTCAAAATATCTTACAGTATTTCCGGGAAATTCAACAACCAAAATAATACGAATTTTTAATCTCTCTGATATGTTTATTTTTTCTGTGTTATTAAAGCTGCTTATTAAACTTAATATTCATTTGAGAAAAAGATGGCAACCACTTTTGGTATCTTGACTGTTGCTTTGATTTTTATTAATAATCATATGTTTAGTATAGTCTAATTGTTGTGCCACATGACTCAAAATCTCCAATTTCTGAGTTTGAATGTCGTTACCGAACATACTTGCCCTGTAAGTGGCGTTGACTATCTGCTTTCCCTCTAGTCTGATCCTTAAAAATTAGAGACGGCTAGCACAGATAGATCTCGAGCAACATAAAACACAATAATCAACATATTAACAAGGTAAAAACAGCAACGAAACGCTACTACAGAACCTAGAAATCAATTTGATCCTGTCCTAAATACCGATGGACAGACGAGACTGTTCAGATTATTAGTCTTGGAAATCAGTTGTGTAGATTATTTTATAAACTCCGGTTGCAAAAGCGGCGTTATCTAGAGTTAAATAAAGTCTAAATATTTAACCAGTTTCTGAGAACCTGTTAAACAGTACGTCAATACTGCTTATTTTCCTGAAAGTCTTGATTGGACTTCTATTTCAAATGATGTTTTCAGAATGTTGCAGATAATTTATTCTAAGATACATGTTTGAAACATCGGTAAACTGGTAATTTGTTTTAAAATGTAAGCTTTTTGTCACATTTTTAATGTATGATTATAAACAGACATAAATAACAAACAATTTAAATCTCTTTAAAAACAGGAAGTTAGTTGAATTTAGAATATAGAATACTTCAATTTAGCACTTTCTTTCTCAAATCTATAAATTTTATTCAAACTTTTAAAGAAAATTTATTAAACTGTTACCGCATTTAATTAAAACATTCTATTTCAGGCCTTTTTATTAATGATTTATTGTGCACTGAGAAGGATCAAGTTTTATTAGAGTAATTCCGTTTCTATGTAATATCGGCCCTAGGCTTTATTGGAGACTGCTTTATAATTTGTTAGGCTTGCATCCAAGGGATTAAAGTATATTGTGGAGCACCTTATTTTGCACTCTGACGTTAACTTTGATTAGTTGATTTCACGTAGGTTTACATACGTCGCAGGGATGTCTTCCACTGCAAGCCATACAGCTGTTATTTAATCTCCCTTTGGATTTAATTGCTTCTAGACTTCACTTAGTTATACGCAAAACTAAATCTTTAAAATCTCATTATCATTAAACTGACTCGGTTAATAAGACGGTTAGTAAAGTTTTATTAAAAGAAATATATATATTTCCTGTTTGTTACCAGTTTGTTAAAATTTACAATAATTAATTGAGATAATATTAACATTTTAAAGATATTTTAAACTTTTAAAAATTGCATATTATTAAAATATAATAATTCTCAGATAAGTTTTCAGATACATTTTTGTTGTTTAACACCATTTTAAACTTTGACAATATTTTATTTTAACAACCCTAACTTTGAATATGTATTTCGTGATCTTATTATTTTAACTGTCTTGTATTATCTTCCAAAGATCATTTAGTATTTCTTAACAAACATGTTTCACCTCACATTCACTTATACATATATATGAAAATAGCACATTATAATACATTTATAAGTTGTTTTAGTGGCCTAAATTAAAAAAGTATGATTCTATTAATGCAATCTCTTTGTTATATATCGATTGACTCAGTTATTTAATGTAAAAGCCACTGAAAACATTGACTTTATTAAAATACTAACCAACAGCATCCATAGGTAATCACATTTTATTTTACTTGTAGCTGAAAAGCATTTCCATAATTATTAAGATGACTTGTTTGCTCATAAATTTTTTGCATATTACTTAATTTTAAAAGTAAAATTACTATCACACAATTTATTAAATACATAAAAATATATTATAATACCGTTTTTAGCTAAACAGGTAATTGTTATAAAATATATGATTTTCTTATATTAAGATTAATAGAAATCTAAATCTCATAGTCTAAGTCAGGGCTACGCAAACCTCTTCAGCCTAAGAATACATATAGATCAGTATAATAACTTATATCTTGTTTTAAAATATCATACTTAGTTTATAACTATTTGTACGCTCTCTTTAATAGTTTATATCTGTTCTTTAACTTTTTATATGGCCCGATATGACCAGTTGGTTAAGGCAATCGACTCGTTATTTAAGGGTGGCGAGTTCGAATCCCCGTCACACCAAACATGCTCGCCCTTTCAGCCGTGGGGGCGTTATAATGTTACGGTCAATCTCTCTATTCTTTGGTAAAAATAGTAGCCCAAGAGCTGGCGGTGGGTGGCGATGACTAGCTGCCTTCCATCTAATTTTATACTGTTAAATTAGGGATGGCTAGCGTAGATAGCCCTCGAGTAGCTTTGCGCTAAATTTAAAAACAAACAAAACACAGAACACCAAATTGTTAAAATTGAAAATAAAATTTGTTAGTTTTGTTTTAGAAGTTTTACGCACATCTACACAAAGGACCATCCATGTACAGCAGTTCTTAATTGTCATCTGATGAACCAGAAGAGATGCAGCTGATCAAGGCATCGACTCTTTGGTTATTCTTGTCTAACAGCATATTTGGGTTGATCGTTATTCCTCTGAAAGACCCGTATGAGGAGTGAGTTTTTGCGAAAACGGTGACGAACTGGAAATTCTTGAGTCCCAAGTCATGTCTCAAAAACTACTAGATCACGCCCAGTTCATCAAGAGAAATTTACGCAAACTATCAAATTTGTTGTAAATACTTACTTAATATTATTTGAACTGTATTTTCTATAAAATCGAATAACAACTGCATGCCAATATTTCTAGCTTTGAAGAAGATAAAATGCAGGTGAATTTTTACACGTTGTTGTTTGTATTCTAGATTAATATGTAAAGAAACTAAGCACAAAGCTACACAAAGGATTATCTTTAGGCTGTTCACCACAGGGCTGAGCAGCTCGGTTTCTAGCGTTGCAAGTCCACAGACATAACGTTGTGCCACTGGGGATTTGATTTGGTTTGAATTTCGTGCAAAGTTACACGAGGGATATCTGTGTTAGCCGTCCCTAAGTTAGCAGTGTAAGACCAGATGGAAGGTAACTAGTTATCACCACCTTCCACCATCTTTTGGGCTGCTCTTTTCCCAACGAATAGTGGAATTGACCGTCATAATATAACGCTCTTACAGGTGAAAGAGCGAGCATGTTTGGGGTGACGGGAATTCGCACCCGCGACCCTTAGATTACGAGTAGAGTACTTTAACCACCTGGCCATGCCGGCACCAATCGGGGTATAAATTTTTTGTTTTACTTCTTGACATTTGAAATGTTATTTTTTTTCTCTTGAAAACCGTTTTCAGTCTATAATCTTTCATATTGATTTAAAAATAAATAATGTATTGCATGTGAAAGCTAACTATTTTTAATTAGAGTCTCTCGTTATTTTTGGTGTGAAATATTGTATATATTAATATATAGGCTTTGAATTTTCTCTTTCTTACATTTTATAGTGTCTTGTGCTATATTAAAAAATAAATTATTTAAGTACGGTCTTTATTTTAAGGTTGATTGTAAACATGGAAAACATTTATTTTCTTATAATTTGAATTAGACATTTGGCTGCATCCTTTGATATCCAGAATACCGTGTAACATAATTATCTTACGTGTACTGGTTCTCCCATTTCTCATTATTGAGGGAGTATAATTTAAGTTATAAGGTAGGTTAATGAAAGAGTTTCAAAATTTTGCGCAAAATTCCATGAGAACTATCTGCGCTAGCCGTATCTAATTTAGGAGTAGAAAACTGGAGGGAAGGCAGCTAGTCATCACCACCCAACGCCATTTTTTGGGTTACTCCTTTACTAATGATTATTGGGATTGACCTTATGTTATAACGCCTCCATGACTGAAAGGGCGAGCATGTTTAGTGGGGCGAGGAATTGAACCTGTGACCTTCAGATTGCGAGTCAAGCGCCCTAACCCCCTAGCCGATAGTGATGTTGAAGTACCTTTCTTGTAGGTTCCATAATTGTTGTTTAGATGATCTTAGAACTTACTTTACTTAGCTCAATAGAACAAGCCTTGGAGGATCTCGCAATTTGGGATTAACATGAAAAGTAGATAAGAATGGACATATTGACACATTTTTGATGAAAAATACGAATTAAATTTATTCTAGTTATTGTCTTCATCAAAAGCTTTAGCGCCTATTGTTCATATATATATCTATTATGAACTTTAAATTTTTCATAAACATATGTATAACAAATAAAACTCATTTGTGACGTCAGTAATTCTAATGACGAACTGCTAGACAATGCACTTGTATCTGATGACGTATCTCAGGCAGACTTTATGTCTTCCAAGTTATACGATAAGGATATTCAAAATCTTTGACATCATCATAAACATCATATGGTCTTTGGTTGTTATATATCTCTTGCTTACATTAGAACATTTCTTTTTTCATGATCGTTTTAATGTTTGAATAACTTTGTTCATTTTCTAAACATTGTTTGTAATATGTTAACATCTATTGTTATAGCAAGTTATTCATGAATATTCATTATTGTTGTGCTACAACGTTTGTAAGAGCGACTCATTGCGTGCCATCTATAGATTACAATGTTTCATGCTTTTGTATAAATTATAATGAAGCAGATATAATTGCGAGAGCAATAGTTTCTACTGTAAGTCAATCTAGGAAGTAATACTAAGTAGTAGAGATGTAATGGCACTACTAACTGGTTGTACTTAAGTTTTAAGTGGTGGGACGTTATTTAATAAACATACATAATTCGCATAATTTGTAAAAGTTATAACTGATTCATTTGTAGTAATCTCTTAAATTCGGTTTAAATAGTATACATAAACGACAATACATCGTACGATATATTTATTGAAAGTTTATATCCTATAGTTAACAATATGAGGAAAAAGAATTTCAGCTCAATGAGTTAAGTTTATTATTCTGAATTAGTTAAAATATACCATTTTGTCTTACTATCATTACTGGAAGTGTTATTGGAAGTATGAATTGAGCACCAACTTACTGTTTGATTTTTTATATTTATAATCATACATCAGAGTAAATGACTCATTTAAAGCTCAGAATATTAAATATGGTAATTGATTCATTTGATAAAAACGACGTCTGATAATGAGTAGCAGAGGCACGACAACAGTTGTGAGCATCTTTAACGAAGGTTTCGGAAATTCCACACATTATCACATATTGGTAAAGATGGAATATGTGTAATTACGAAACGTTCGTTAAAAACGTTGCCCTATCTCTCTTCATTACATTTGATTAAAAATATAGCTCAATAATTACATTTTGTACAGATTTGTAAATCTGGATGCGACACACAAATTTCTGATGATGAGTTATCTCTGAACTGGATATAACAAGTCGATTATAAATAAAAGACAGGTTTTTGCCATCATGTTTCGAAGATGTTAATGTTAGTACTTGTATGTGGTTAATCTTAGACAGCTCAAGTAGCATAAGAGAGTTTCTGTAAAAACAAAAGGATTCTGACATCACAAAACCAACGCATAGACATTTCCACTTCTCGGAGACTCTGAGAATACGCTAATATATCAACAATTTCACTTCATAACTTCAAATTATAGCTCGGATGGTTAGTGCAAATTGTACCAAAGGAAAAATAAACAAAACAAAAAACTTAAAATATGTTTTCGTTCATTATTATTCATAAAAGTTTCTGGGAAATGACAAAACTGTACACACGACGAGCTCTGTCAAAACAATAATTCAGCTGCTTAAAAGCGCTTTTTACAACTTTGGTTTAGGGAAAAAAATTGGAATTTATTGTTTGTCAGAAAGTGTGCTACTTCAGTGCTTTTTGTTGAATTTTGAACCTTGATTTTAGAACCAGAATAAAATCAACAACACATTTAATGTACGATTTTTTATCTCCGTAAATTTGTGTATTAATTATCAGAAGTGTATGAAATATGCGTAAAATCTGGAGTTTGGATGACAAGAATAATAATTCTGTACAGAAATAGCAAATACTTAATAAAACAGTCATTTCATTGTTTTTTGATGTATTCGTTAAGTTTTTCTTAAAACAAAAGCATTATCAATATCACATTTCAACACAAGTTACGTGTCTCTTCTACCGCATTCATATTTGACTTTTCTGAAAGTGAGTCGTAGTCTAACTGAAATATTGACGCTTTGTTGTAACACTAACAGTTCAGTAATTTTGGAGTGTGACATTTTATAAAATCACACCGTGAAGTGTTGTGAAACGACTACACATCGATTAATTTTAATAAGAAGTATTCGAAGTGAAGCTACAATAGATTTTGAATATAGGCACTATCTTAAGGAAACTTTTTATCCTAACTGAATTAAATTTAAAAACAACAAACTCGGACAAATCACAACGAAACGCTAACAGTAGAAGTACGATACGTTGCTACATTCCTCAGAAACAGGTTGTATAACTTCTTTCTAAGTGGCTTTAAAGAAAGACCATGGTGGTATCACGAGTTCATTTCTTACGCTTAACTCACATGTTTTATCCAGTTTCCTGAACCATGTAAAATGTGTATCAGTTTCGATTTATTAAAAAACTCACCAATTTACATATTGTAATTGAATATTGTACCATGATTATGCAGAAGACTGTCATGATAAGGAACTCAGTTCAACGCGTCAAAAACCCAAAAGATCTTGCTAAAAAATAATAACTTTCATAAATGACACTCCGATGTAGCTTAAAACAAATTAGTTCAATATTGCTTAACAAATGAAACCCAAAGATCGACTGTGTTTGATTTGAATGTCATCCACAGCTGCACGAGGGCTATCTTCACTAGATGTCTCTAATTTAGCAGTGTAAAACTAGAAGAAGAGCAGATAGTTATCACCAACTCATGCGCTATGCTTTTACCAAAAAAATAGTTGAATAGATAATCACATTATAATGCCCATACAGCTCATAGAGGAAGTATGTATGGTGGTGGGGAGTTCGAACCCGCGACTCTCAGATTGCGAGTCAAGCGCCCTAGACTGACTAAGAATTAAAGAATTGAAAAACATGTTCGCTTTAAAGATCGACAAATATTCTGGAAGCTCTACGTCTGTGTTAACTCTGATAATTGTGAACAATTCTCTGTTTAACCTCACGGCGTCATCTGCCCGAATTACGGCAACAAACATGCAGCGCCGATTAAAATAAAACTGCTTCTATATATCTATGCAATATAAAAAAAAGAAACATTTTAAAGATTGTTTATAAGAATATACGTCGTAGCCAGGTGGTTAAGGCATTCGACTTGTAATAAGAAGGTCGCGGGTTTGAATCCCCGTCACACCAAACGTACTCGCCCTTTCAGTCGTGGGGTCGTTATTATGCGATGGTCAATCTCATTATTCGTTGGTAAAAGAAAAGCTCAAGAGTTGGCTGTGGGTTGTGGTGATGACTAGCTGTCTTCCATCTAGTCTTACACTTCTAAATTAGAACGGCTAGCGCAGATAACCTTCGTGTGGCCTTGCGCGAAATTAAAAAAAAAGATTTTTTAATAATTGTTAGCGTTTTCTGCAAATTTCACTTGATAATTTTTTGAATGGCATGTTCTATCGTTTTTTGGTATAAACTGTTTTTAATGTTAGACGAAGGAGAATGAGCTAAGCAATAACTGACTAGCGTCGAACTATCTAATTTTTATCAAAAATCAGAACTTCTATCAAAGCGAAAATATAACAAACGTTCGAGCTAAGTACGGTTGCTCACGAAGAGTTGAATACAAGACATTATGCATGCGTGAGAAATCATAATGAACTACTGGGTGTTATATGAAATTTCTCTGTCAAATAGCTGCTTTAGCACGCAATCTGAAACTCGTTTCAGATTCATTGGTAAACACAATTACGTTAATAATCTCGAAAGATTTTTGAAAAAGACTAAATAAAGAAAGCAAATATTTAACTCTGCATAATGTTCATGTAGACCGACAGTATAATATTATAATGTTGTTTTTTTACATTTGTTTTGCATTTTGTATTAGAAAGTAGCAACTGAGTGTTAAGTTTTCGTCTTATTACGAAGTATCTGTATAGTCCACGTTTTAGCATTTTCAGACTATCTGGTACAACATTTCTACGTTACTTGATGCAGTATCGTGAAAGCTACGTCTTTGGGAAAAGTGTGGTAACAAAAACAGATTGCGTCATATCTATCTGACATTTTTAATATTATATTCAATACTCCAAAAAATTTCTTACATCCTGACACAATTAACTGCACGTACAACATGCTACGACAAATAAAATTCCAATAAATAATATATGCACTGCGGGCCGCAATCTTAAGGCCAATGAACGTAAAGAAAAAAACATGCATTTTGTGTTGTGAGACTCAACCACTAATATATTTAAGAAGAGCTTCGAATGATGAAAATAAAAAAAGGGAAGGGTAAAATAAAAAACATTTTTAGCATTTAATAGGTAAAATTTGAACACTGAAATTAGCCTAAATAATAGCTGGTCAAAAGTTTAAGACTATACTGAAATGAAGCGTTAATCGGTAAACACGTAACGAAATTTAGTCGCTTGTATTCGAGTATTAGAGTTGTTAACATCTCCCACTGACATCTCCTGTGTTACATTGGGTATAAACAAGACAAAGGCTAAAACGTTGACAGAGTTTGAACGTGGCAGAACTATCGAGCTGCAAAAGCAAGGTCTCTCTCAACGTGTCATCATTGGTGGGATTGGGCATAGTAAAACTGCCGTTGCAAATTTCTTAAAAGACTCTGAGAGATACGGAACGAGAATTTCAAGTGGTCGGCCCCAGAAAATTTCGTCGGCCTTGACCAGGAAGATTCGACGGGTTGTCCAGCAAGACACTGGCCGATCCAGATTAATGCCCTTACTAACGCATAATGCAGCTCAAGAACAATAAGACGGCATATACGAGAGAAAGGATTTAAAAACCGTAAACGTCTTCAAAGGCCACGCCTCCTTCAACACCACAAAACAGCTCAGTTAAACTTTGCTGAGAAGCACCAAACATGGGACGTAGAAGAGTGGACGAAAATTGTGTTCTCTGATGAGAAAAAATATAACCTGAATGGTCCAGATGGCTTCCAACGTTACTGGCATGATAAGGACATACCACTGAAGATATTTTCTACACGACACAGTGGAGGAGGTTCCATCATAATCTGGGGTGCTTTCTCTTTCCCTGAAGCAATGGAGCTTGAGGTCATACACATGCGTCAAGAGCAGCTGACTACATTTGCATGTTGGAGAGAGCATCCTTATTGACTGAAGGCCCTCGCTTGTGTGTAAATGACTGGATATTTCAGCAGGACAACGCTACAATCCAAAATGCCCGAAGAACAAAGGACTTTTTATGGCAAATAACGTAATTCTTTTGGACCATCCAGCCTGTTTGCCTGAACTGAACCCCATTAAAAGTGTTTGGGGGTGGATGGCAAGGAAAGTCTATAGAAATGAACGTCAATTTCAAACAGTGCAAGATCTTCGTGAAGCCATCTTCACCACTTGAAATAACATTCCAGCCTTCTGCAAACGCTTATATCGGCCATGCCAAAGCAAATTTTTGAAGTTATTCTCAATGACAGACATGCAACTCACTACTGAGACCTCTTGTTGAACATTTTCTAACCTGTTTAGGACTTCTTTTTGGGAAAGGTCTTAAACTTTTGACCAGCTAGTATTTAGGTTAATTTCATAGTGTTCACATTTTTCCTATTAAATGCAAAAAGAGTTTTACTTTTATTTACCCTTTTCTTATTTTCATCTTTTGTAACTCTACTCAAATGCAATTTTTTTTATGTTCGTTGGTTTTAAGATTTTGGCCAGCAGTGTATACATAACTGTAGCTATTCGAAACAATAACAGTGAAGATAGTCAAATCCAGTCGTAAAACTGTTCATAAAATCAACGGACGATTATTTTTTCTTTGCCTCATCATAAGCAGAAAAAAAAATAATATAACGATCCAAGTAAGATGGTGGTATTCTGGAAATAAAGGGTGTGTCATGTCCGGGTAAGCATTGTGGTATTCTGCCTTTAAAAAGAAATACAAAACTTAGCTAGTTTGAAGCTGTTTTTGTAATATTTTTGTTTTCCAACACAAGGTGCTCTATGAATGTACATATAAGTGAAAAATAACTCCAATAATATACTTTGCCAATTATACGTTCTAATAATATTTAAAACGACGTTAAGGATTGGTTTGTTTTGAATTTTGCGCAAAACTACACGAGGGCTATCTGCGCTAGCCGCCTATAATTTAGCAGTGAAAGATTAGAGGGAAAGCAGCTAGTCATAAACACCCCCCGCCAACTCTTGGCCTACTCTTATCAACGAATAGTGAGATTTACTGTAACATTATAACGCTTCCACGGCTGAAAGGGCGAGCATGTTTGGTATGACAGGATGCAAATCCGCAACCTTCATATTACAAGGACATAAATAAACATTTTATTTTTTCAAGTGTTTTTCGATTTTTTTGCAACAAAACTATATTATATAATTACTTTGAAAAACGTTTCTATTCTGATGCAATATTAAATGTAATTTATCTAGAATGCCTTATAATAGGCTGATCTAAGAATGATCTACATGTCCTTAGTCCTAGTTCTACTTTTGTTGATAATTTCTATTAGCAGAAGGAAAGACGTATTTGATGGACAAAACCGGTTATTAATAGCAAAGCATGTCATCAAAATGAAGTGAACGACCTCAGGTTCTGTATGTTGAACAGTGGTACTACTTGCATTGAACGTATTGTGTCTTTGGAATACACAAGTATAATAAAGTTAACAAAAACCTCACGTTTCAGTGAACCTGATTTATTTTTTACCAGTAACGCACCCTTATGTAAAAAGTTTGAATATTTTGCAGTGATGATATCTTTATATGGAAGGTATGTTTTATAAAACATATTTTCTAAAGCATATGGAGTAGGCGTGACCCATTGATAAGCGCGTCAGGATTTTTGAGGGGTAGCTCATGTGTCGCATTATAAATTGTTCAGATTGAAAATGTTAAATATTTAGCATAAATAGTTTATGCTTTTACCAAACGCTAAGCCTTAGGTAAAATGATACGTTACGTACGACTTTTCGTAGCTTGGCGCAACATGGCCTGGTGGTTAAGGCACTCGGCTTGTAATCTGAGGATATCGAGTTTGAATTCCCGTCACACCAAACATACTCACTCTTTCAGCCGTGGGGGCGTTATAATGTCACAATCGATCTCACTATACGTTGGTGAAAGAGTAGCCCAAGAATTGGCCGTGGATAGTGATGACTAGCTTCCTTCCGTATAGTCTTACACTGCTAAATTAGGGATGGCTATCGCAGATAGCCTTTGAGTAGATTTGTGCGAAATTCAAACCAAACCAAACTACTTAGCTTATAGTAAGTTTTATGTTACGATTCAACAAACTCCATTTCTCAGATTGGATACTGTTTTACAGTGGTATATCAATTTGCAGATGTTCTTTCTTTGTGAAATATACTATTTAAACCAAACTGGCGAACTCAGCTGTTGCCAAATTAAAAACTTTGAATTTCGTTAAATTAACATCAATGTAGTCTGGTCGTCCGTCAGAAATATTCATCACTTAAAGTTATCTGTACCTTTTGATACTCAAACGTCTGGTGGTTAGCATGCTGAAATATAACAGCTTTCATATCTGGAAGTATTATAATTGTCACAGTCAGTTCCATTATGCAATTAAAAAGGAAATACTGACTATTTGTTCTTTCTCTGGTCGTAAGTTTTAAATGAGGTAAAGCTAAATCTAAATTATTGGGTCCCTGTCTTGGCTGTCTGACACGTCTTGCTTTTAAGGATGAAAATACTACGAAATGGAAGCTATAACGACTCGTTCATATGTATAGTAATATACATAATGAGTGACAGTGGTTTATTTAGGCACGGTGCAGTCTATGTTAACCTTTGTTTCTGGATTTTTTTTTGTAATTATCTTTCTTTTCATTAGTTATTATTCACGTATCTTCTCATTTAAATACCCTATTCTTTTAATACGTACTTACTTTCTTGCTTAAAGACACCTGTTGATCGCCATACTTTTGGACTTAACATTTTATCGCATTAGAAATTCTGATTTTTATCAATTTATTTTGTTATTACCAACTGGGAATTTTATTTAAGGTTCACGGTTGCTAGACGTGTTTTTATTGTGGTTAACCGGTAAGAATTAACACTATAGTTTCATATTTGGTGGGAAGGAGATAAGTAACAAAACTGCAACACTAAAATTATCTGAAGTTGAAAGTTTCTAGCAATGTTTTACTTCTATTCTTCCGCAGACATGCGTGAAAACTCTTCAACTTTTTCTCTAATATTTAACCTGTTTCAATTTTTTTGTAAAAGTTTGTTCTTCGGACGGTGGGGATTCCCATATTTACCGATGTAAAACGCTCTTTAATTCTTTACCTCTGAGCATTTCAGATATCTCAGATTGTGATTAAAAACATGCCCGAAGAACATTTTGTTTTCTTTATACGAAAAAAGTGTGTTCAACAGGAAAAGAATGGTGTTTTTCTACTTAAGCTTGGTGTCACGTCCGTGAAATTTTATGACATCGATCAAGGTGCTTTTTCTTCCATCGTCTCGTTCTTAGTTTCGATCTGGATTTTCTGATGCTATAGTTTTATTATTATTTTACGTGTCATGTGACTTGATGCGCCTAAGGCTAAAACATCAGCAGAAGATCTAGAACACCACATACTGGATCATTTTGTTTTACCGTCGTCTCAGTTAAAACAAATAAAAATATGTTGAAATATTTTATTGTTAACTGTCTAAGTACCCAGTCCTCTGACACTTGGTAACAGGTGTTATCTGTAATTAGTGTAACAGTATCCTTGTTGCTGTAGTGAAGATCACTAAATACCAATTCCTGTACTGAACGTAACGGCTAAATGCATATTGCTGTAGGATAAATAACAACATGTCTTTTCCAATACTGAATATAACTACATATCTGTTCGTCTAGTGAATATGCCCTTATTTCTACTATTATAGTGAAAGCAACTAGATATAATTCTTTATTGTTAAATCTGGTCCCGTATTACCCAAAGCTAACATAAGATACATATCTGTTCTTGTAGCGAAGTAACATTTTATGTTGCAAAAACAAACGTATGTAAATGTTGTGAAATGGGTGAAGTAAACGAGAGTACAATTTCCTGGAACTGCAACGACTTTAATAACAATTATAGTTGTTTTAACAAATCAAGTATCAGAATTATAGCATTATTCATAAATATATATGTATATTTATGATATAAACAGGTTTTTACATATGTTGCCTAAAATAAAACAAAACAACGTATCTAGTTCCTTCTGGAAATATTGTAGTAATGCCCTCGTTAATAATGCCATAAAAGATGTAGTGATATTTGCTTTCAATGAATGGAATAATGTAACTCGAAACTAAATTATTCAGCTGACTATAGCGTGACTTTGTTTTATACTGTGGCAATTTTTCTTTTGATAGATACAAAGATATACAGTATATGGGAACTAAACTGAATATTTCTTCGTCTTTCATATCCAACACCAACTTCTTTTCGAGAATACAAAAATAAGGTTCAAAGAAAAACAAAACGCAGAATAATGAAAAAATTCAAGATAGCATTTTATTGTGCCTATTTTCTGCTTTGTTTTGAATTTTGTACAAAACTACACGAGAACTATATGCATTTGCCGTCCCTAATTTGCAGTGTTAGACTAGAGGGAAGGCAGCTAGTCATCACCACCCACCGTCAACTCTTGGGCTACTCTTTTACCAACGAATAGTGGGATTGACTGTCACATAAAAATACCACCACAGCTGAAAGGGCGAGCATGTTTGGTGTGAAGAGGATTCAAACCCGTGACCCTCGGATGACAAGTCGAGTGTCTTAACCATCTGGCTGTGCCGGGGCCTACCTATTTTGTGAAATTTCAATATTTTTGTTGACTACCTCTAAAAGGTAAACTATAGAACTTCAAAACTGTACCACCAAACAATTAAATATCAATGACTTCAGCTTCTCTTCATCTTAATGAGTTTAATGAGTTTTGCTCTAATAAAATCTCAGCATTACAAGACAGACACATTTCTTCAATTAATATATTTCATTTTAAGATTATAATCTCGTCTCAGCGTCTTGGATTTTTACAATATTGTACTGAAAACAACTAATCTAAGCACTGTTACACCACTAAACAGAATATTTTACAGCCGTCTTTAGAGGTAAACTGTAATAACTTTTATTGAATTTTGTTTTTACAAAATGAATGTACATATCTATTCAAATTAAAGTTAAAATAAAAGATGTTTTATTTGGACGTCTAATTTCCTATAGTCCTTAATTTTACTTTTGATATGATTACTGCAGTTAATATCTGCAGTATTCTTTACGATGGTATATATAAGAATATATAAAACCAAGGTCACCTCTAAGTTATAAGTTATATGAATTTCGAATCGTATTAGGGTTTCTTTTGCTACATAATTCTATTTTATTTTGTGTGTTAGATAAGTAAGTTCTATTGTTGTAACCTTAAAGTTAATTTATAAACAGCATTGATTGAATATGTTCATAGCGCAGTTAATTATGAGTTCTATTTTTCATGAATTATTATTATGAATATTACTTTACATTTTTAATTAAGTGAAACTCGTAAGATATAATTGGGATTATGGTCGACGTTATTTATAACTGGTTTAAACAATGCATTATAACATCTATGAGTGTATCATATTATAGCTATTTTCATTACTAAGGTAGTTTTTTAGCAATGAAGGTAACGTTTTCATAAGAAGTTAATAAAAAGTGATAGAGATGATTATGTAAAAGTTCCATCTTGTCGACACGGAATAAACGTTAAAAATATGTTTATGTGAACACCTATGAAACGATGAGATAGGTAAGAAATTCGTTTAAATATTATTAGATATATGAATAATGCTTGATTAATTTTCTGGCAAGCTTTAAATTTTAAATTTGGTTGTATGAATTACAGTTAATGTAATATTAACAAATTCGTCAAAAAATGCCACTGGTTTTATTAAAAGTGTCATCAAGTTTTAAATGCATCTTTTATGAGGACACGTAACTTATGGATAATAAATTTATCTTCGCAAAATTTTAAATCCTCGTGTTGAATCAGTTATAAAAATAACGTAAATATTGTTTTGTAAAATAAAGTAGTTGATTCGGAAAATTAAAAGTTTCGCTCTCGCATTCATACGTGTTACACTTCTTATAGCATTTATATATTCAGTGCTGTTCCTTTATGTTTAGTTTGATTTGTCCAGTGACCGTCCAATTGATAAGTAGTAACAAAATGTTTTTAGAACCACACTTTATGTTGTAATGAATGTCGTGTGAAAAAACTTGGTTAGAAGTTAAAGAGTCTGTACAGTGATTACAAGGTTGCGTTATGATATTTTCTTTTTAATCAGTAGAGGGTGCGTATGTTGTCATACAAGTCGATACGATACGTTTTCAGATATTGCTTGTTTGTAATTAAGCATGAAACTCCATAAGAGGCTATCTATGCTCTGCCCACCACGGGTATTGTAAGTCGGTCTTTGGTGCTTCAAGTCAGCAGACATCGATGTGCTAGTGAGGGAGCATGTGGATATTGATGCCGCGATACAATAGGCACCTGGAAAGAGAAGTTTTATCAACGGCTAATTATAAAGTTTGATAGTCTTGTCTGTAAACTATTATTTACATTACTAAATTACTGATAGATTCTTATTCAAGAACTTCACACTTTATAAAGCCTTTTCAAAATATCATTTTTGATCAACTAGATGGCACCTGGTTTGGGTTGGTTTTGAATTTTGCGCAAAGCAACACGAGGGTTATCTGCGCTATCCGTCCCTAGTTTAGCAGCGTAAGTCTAGATGGAAGGTAGCTAGTCATCACCAACCATCGCCAACTCTTGGGCTACTCTTTTAGCAAGGAATAGTGGGATTGACCGTCACATATAATGCCCCCACAGCTGAAAGAACGAACATTTTTGGTGGGATTGAGTAAGGAAGAGAAGTAAAAGAAAAAAACAACTTAATATCTGCCTATCTGATTTGTTATTTGTTATGCTACTCTGCATGTAATGCTTTTAATAGAATAAATGAAGACAATGTATACTAATTAATACTAGTCTTCCTTTGTTGAATCATTAATTGTTAAGAAAAATACTTTATTTGAAATTCTGTTTTCTTTTCATACCAAATACTTATAATATTTACTGATAACTTGCCAAATTTCGTGAGGGCACATAAATCCTCTTGTATTGTACGATGTGTCGATATAATCCTATCGCGGCTTTATGATATGAGTACCGTCACATCTTTACTAATCACCAGTTAAATCAATGTCATAGAAATGTTTTTTCTGCTTGGTTGGATGCTTTTCAACGAATATATATTTGTCATATGCTACTTATGAAGGGTACTGTTATTGAGCACTTAGTGACAAACTTGCGGTACTATTCAGAATATGTGTTTTTAAGAAAAAATAACATTTTCACAAAAGAAAATTTAGATTCTTTAATTCCACACAGATCTCGTGAGGGATGATTGTTCCTTTATATGCCGGTTTCTGTGCCATTGAGTAAGGGTGGGAAAACAATATGGTTGACACACTACTAGTAGAGAGCTTAACGACCAAAGTAATTGATTCATGTATCGTTTCCATTTTGCTCCAACGGACAGAAGTATGACCACAACATGCAGTTTGTGTGAGAGAATCACAGGGAAATGGACAAGTTTTTGTAAGTTACTCTGATGAAATTGGTTCGATATTGCTCTGGGGAAATGAATAATTCTATAAACAACACAGCTGGTACGTGGGAAATCAATTGTACTGATTGAGGAAAAGATATATATTGTGTACCCTGTTTTTTTGTGACTTTGACTTATGGTTTCTGTTACTATGATATTGCATGAAACGCATATAGTTGAAAAACATGTTCCGTGTTTGAGTACGTCTTTGAGTATGTAGTGTATACGTAAGACTCATTAATAAATCTTGTTGTTTTAAATTATCTCAAAAATATTATGTTTTCCGTATCGACATCAGATGTCTCTGTCGTCTTAAACACAAAATATTCTGTACTACTATGAACAAAGTTCTATTTTGAAATTATAATTAATTTACTCTAACGCGCCATTGGATTGTCGTGCCTTATGCCAAAAGAGTCAAAGGAGACTTTGTGAAATATAAAGTTTTATATATTATCATAAAAGTGGTAGGTTCATTGCAAATGTAATGTTTGTTTGCCCGCAGGCTGTTTGGGTGTAAAGCAACAAAGTGGAATTTTTTTACTCTTTCTACTGCATGTAATTGAGTTCTGTATTTTATGTGGAATTGTAAGTCTGCAAACTTACCATGGAACAACCAGAAGACCAGTTGTAAGGATACATTATGCTACGAATTTTATTGTTCATGTACAAGATGCAGAACATATGTGTTTGTTGTAACACAAACACATCAGACTATCTGGTACGTCTATCGAGGGAAATCGAACCCCTGGTTTTAGCGTCGTAAATCCCCTGTCCCAACCGGGACAGGCTGTTGTTTTCCAGTATTTACCTTTATTTTATTAAATTTGTCCAAAACAAAGGGTAAGGATTATTTATTATTTTAAGTTTCTTGAAGCAAATCAACTAGGGTATCTGTACCGAAAGGGTAAGGGTAATTAATAAAATTCTTACGAAAAAATTACGACATCAAAAATTAAGTAATTTTATTTACTGACTTAAGTTTATACTGTACGTTTCATGGGGAGATTGTCTGTCAAATTGAAAATATTTCAAAATCAAATTTAAAGGAAGGGAAGAAACTGAATTAATTATTCAATATGACCAGATTGTTAAAGCACTCAACTCGTAATCCGAGGGTCGCGGATATAAATTCCCATCATACCAAACATGCTCGTCCTTTCAGCAGTAGGGGCATTATAAAGTTACGATCTATCCAACTATTTGTTGGAAAAGAGTAGCCCAAGAATTGGCGGTGGGTTATGATAACTAGTTGCCTTCCCTCAAGTCTTACACTACTAAATTAAGCAAATAACCAATTCAAAAACAAAAAAATAATTATTCAAAATATTGAAATCATAAAATAACAGTGCTATATTATTATTATTTAAGGAAAATAAAGTTTCACAGTTCGGATAATGTATTCATTGTATTAATCAAAACAGCTTAGTTTAGTTTTATTCGTTTTATTTGCGATAACTATAAATTTTAAATAAAAATAATCATGTAAAAAACTCTTACATAAAGATATATTTTATTTATCTACACTTTGAAAGGATGAAGTATTCGAACGAGATTAAAAAAGACCTGCTGTGAAGTAAGAATCATGGTTTGCTAAATCTCTCTCTCTCTCTATATATATATATATATAAATATATTCAGAAAACAATGTTCTTCCTTGTCACGAAATGTGAGTTTCGTTTAGTGTCTACTTTTGCAGATAGAGGAGAGTGTGTGTGTTTCGGTGTTTTTCTTATAGCAAAGCCACATTGGGCTGTATCTTGAGCCCATCGGAGGTATCGATTCCCTGATTTTAGCGTTATAAATGCGTAGACTTACCGCTGTTCTAGCGGGGAGCGCAAATAGAGAAATTCTCTCCCTAAAAAAACGAGTTAGTAGATGTTACAAATTTTCCAAACTTTTTAAATTTACCAAAAAATACTTTTAAAAGCTCGTGAATTATTTGAATATCATTATATAGTTTTGAAAGAGCAAAATATATAAGAAACGACTGAAAATTTCAGTAAAAGTCAGAGTTAACAAGGAATCAATATTTTACGGTTGCAAGCCTCTTGTGGGAAAGTCACAAAATAATTGACAACTTTCGATGAAACAGATTTTTCAATTGATTTGATGAGAACTTGGCAGAATTTAGGTTTTATCTATTGTTTTGAAAATGGGGTATTCTGAAGAAAACAAAAATACCTATACGAGTTATTATGTGAAGACATGTTTGGAGCCGTCACACAAACTAAAACGATTGTTTACTCACTTGCATTTTATCCATGGAAATACAGGGCTTTCATATAATGGAAAACAAATTGGATTAAAACTGGTAGTGAAAGTCTTGCACGACGAGGCTTAGTAAAAGACAATATCCACAGGCATTTACTTATCATTATAGCTGGAGCGGCGAATACAACGTTGACCCATTGAAGTTTTGAAATAATCAGCAATGTTGTTTTGATAGGTGTATAGAAGTGTAACTATGAAATACTATTCATATAACTGGTTATATTACGTGTTACAAAGCAATCAGCTATATATTTTAAACATCATAACGTTTGTATATCACGTGGTTGAAACATTGACACTGTTGAGAAAAACTGAAATTACAACTTTATATTTTACCCAAATGTGAATTTTCAGATATATCTAATACAAATAAAGACAAAACACGGAATAAAATACATTCTGGGAAGATGTCAGATGGCACGTTTCCACCGTTTAACAATTTTGAAGAACGCTTTCTGAAGATAAATTACTTGTCTTTTTCATTTAACTTATATTGATGACAAACATTTTAACATATACTAATTTTTTTAAAGATATCCATACGTTAGAGATATTAAATGTTTTTTTTTCAAATAGAATACATTTGGAGTAAAACAACAACAAACAAATAAATTCTTTTCCAAATTTACTCTCAGAAACGCGTTTCTTTGTTGTTCTTTTCAACGACATTTGAAGTGCTGTAGAGATCAAGGTTTTGCTCATAACAGTTAATTGGTGTAAAAAACTAAACGTAATAGATTGAAAACTTATTATTTTGACTGCTTAGTCAACGTTTAGAGTTTCCTAAGTTCTCTTTATTTGAAAATAACCGATGAAAGTCGAAACGTTGTTCTCTGCTTTATTACTAGAAGTGTTAATACCCATACCTGCCGTCCTGAGAAACATTTTAACTTCAAATGGGTTAGTCATCATCAAAATTTGAAAACGTTTAAGGCCAAAGTATTTTGGGGCGATTCTCACAAAAAGTTTTAAAAATATAAGGAAAAAATAGAGTATGTTTTAAATTAATCTTCTTTGCTGTTTCAGGAAACAAGTAGTTAGAGTAAAAGTAAGTATGTAGTTGTAATGGTGATTGTTTCGGAAAAAAATACAGTTACTTCTCTCTGTTAATGGTTTAAAATCTAAGATATATAGATGTTTAATTTTCATTCATTGTTTATTGACTTGTAGCGGTAAGCAATTATCTGTTTACTTCGTGTAGATTGTGATCTGTTTAGTAGAAGGATTAATGACATCTACTGATAATCACACGCACAAACACACATAATGACAAATTACTTCTCGTTCAGTTAAAGTATATCTTAAATAATTTCAACATATGATCCACTTCAAATTATCTGTAAACCTTATTTTACTGTGGTTTAACTTTTCTAGTAGTAACACATAGCATGGTAGAAAGTACTTTTTTATGCCTGGTATCCAACTGCCAACAGTTCCTTTCTGTAGGAGGAACACGAGAAAGTAAAATACCCATGTAATATGTAAGTTACATATTACTTGTTTGCTCAATAAAGCAGACTAATAAATATTTCCATATTAATTTGCCTCCATAAAGAAAACCGGTGCTATACTGTTTGCATTTAACAGGATTCTTATATATATGTTTCATTGGTAATGCGGTTTGTTAGTTTTACTTTAATATATATCATGTTTATTGTGTCATGATAAACCTCAGACCAAGCAACCATTCAGTCACTAACACCTTTTTTAAACTCAGTATTTGATTTCATAGTTCCAACAAAAACATTAAGTTTCGTCTATTTTTACAGATTAAACAAAGAAGAAGATTCTTTGTCTAACTATTAAAGTTTTGTTTCTGCTACTGTTATCTTAAATTTCTTATTTATTGTTTTTATTTACAAAACTAACGTAATAGTGTTATGTCTAGAAGTATCGCAGGTCAAATGCATTTATAGACAGACGCCTTTGTAGTTCTGACTAGGCGTAATGGATTATGGGATAGGAAAATAAAGAAAGAAAAAAGAAAAACAGAGACGGGAGAAAAGTAGATATTAAAATATTTGGAATATAACAAGATGTCGGGAAATTAGACACTTTTGTGGCTTATATTCCGAATGTTTGTGATGCTATACTAACTCTGGGACAGCGGTAAGTCTACGGATTTACAACGGTAAAAACAGGTGTTCGACTTCACTCGGTGCACGCAGCAAATAGCCCGATGTGGCTTTGCTGTAAAAAAACACAGATGCATACTGACCTTAAACAGACGACACCGCATTTTCGACTTAGGATTTCTATAGATAGAATTTGTAGTTATGAGATATGTTGTATTACATATTGACGTTTTAATGTAGTAGAAAATCATAGAATGCAAAGTCATTTAATTATCACTAAAATAATACAATAACTAACAATTCAGTACTTCTTCTCAGGTGAGCATCGGTTTCCATGGCTACAGTTGTCAATGAAACTTTACAATGAACGTTTCGAATGTACAAAAGGAATATTTTGTAAAATATTAAAAAAAAACAACAGTGATGGAGTTCCGTTGGAAGACATCATTTCTTCGGTGTTTACGCTCACTACTTCTTGTAGTTCACCTAGTCTTCACTCAGATGGCGCTATCCCGAGGATCTCCATTAGGTGAGTCAAGAAGAAAGTTTGACAGTTCGTTTAAGCCAGTGAATTATATTCACAGAACGCGTCTTTAAATTTTTGATGTTGTACATTGTTTTAGAGTAAACCGAGTTTTACTCATTTTTGTTTCTGTGCTTATATATTATTTTATGTGATTATTAAATGTGACTAGTAAATTTAAATATCTTACAGCTGATATAACTGTACCAGTATGTTTCACAATATCTGTACAGACTCACGTGCATTATTTAAATTCCTTTTTCTAAGGTTGTCTTAATCATACAGAATGTCACGTTTTTTTAACAGGTGTTATCCAACAGTCGTTTGCAATTGAGCCTGCGGACAGAACAGCCATTCAAGGCGATACTATTGTTTTACCGTGTCGGGTATTGCATAAAAAGGGAACCTTACAGTGGACTAGAGATGGGTTCGGACTTGGTTCGGAGAGATCACTAGCTGGGTTTCCTCGCTACACTATGGTCGGCAGTGACGAGGAAGGTGATTAGTAATACCGAAAATATTATAATGCTTTGAGTTCTAACTATTCCTATCAATCTTTCAATTATAATTTTAACTTGTGTTAGAGAGATTTGTAAGTTTTCTACTGTGCCATATCTTAACAATTGTACTTGGCATCTTGCCCATGACAGGTAGACACCTGAGTCGTCTCTCAAAAAAAGTCTGTTGGAAAAACATATTTGTAAGGAAGAATACACTTTCTTCATGCGTGAGTTTGTACATCTAAAACGTATTCAGAGAGATGGTATTTTCAGCTGATGTCTCTGTACGTTATATGGATGGTGCACTCAATTTTGAATTTTTCAACTAATGCGTTTATAACTGAAATTATCCCTGTTATATATTTCTATGCTTAAACGTATATTCTAGTTTTATGTATTGGATAAACTGTATAGATCTTAGAAGCAGTCAAGTGCTGTTTTTATTCATATTTTTATCAGTATAACATTTTTTCTTCATAATTAGTTTCATCGATATTATGGGTTATAATGTTTAAGTGTTTATTTTATTAAATAGACTGTTTTATGTTTCGTTTATGGGTTAAATGCTAACTCGGGCTTGTAAAAACACCGGCTCAACTTCATGAGATATTACTGGGAATGTGAAATACGATTGAAATGTATCCAAAAGATATTTTGTTGTCCCATTATAGATATGTTTTAAGCATTTTTATCGATGTTATGGTCTTCTGTCAGTTTGGTATAAAGTATTGTCTTTATTAATGTGTAAGTTCTGTTTCAGTTCTGACCTATACAGCTACCTATATTATTTAATATTTTGTACTTAATTTAATCGTGATAATTGTTAAATTAGAATAATGTGTTGACATTGTGCATATTGTGGATATTATGTAATATTACTTGGAGATAAAACGAAAATACCAATTTTTTATGCATATGAAAAATAAAAAGAACTTATAATTGGTTGATATTACGATCTGTCTAGAAGTGCAAGTGTTTCTTAACCGATGTGGATCACCGATGAGGTCACGAATTTCAACGTTAATATCAGAGGCTCGATTTGCGGTCATGGATATAGCATTTACAGTCTATTCTGTATCTTTCTTCTGAATAAAGCACAGTCAAGGTTTTACAGATTCGATAGAATGATAGAATATAATTCTCAGAAAAGCCTGTTTCAATTGATATTCAACAGTGTTGTATCAGTTTGTTAGGTTGGAATTAAACACAAAGCTATACAATGGGCGGTATCAAGGGTATCGAAACCTGATTCTAGCGGCGTAAGTCCGCAGATATACCTAAGTGCCATTGAGCGGCTCTTATATCAGATCTATATTTGATTGTACATAAAACTTTTCCTGAATCTAACGCATCTTATAACAAAGCTTATAGGGAATCACAAAAGACACTATGTTTTACATGTTATCCACTTTCAGTATTAAAAGCCTCCTGCTAATACAGCGGTATATCAACGAATTTATAACGCTAAAATCAGGGATTCGATTCTCCTTGGTGGGCTCAGCAGATTGCCTCCTGTGGCTTTGCAATAAGAAAACACACACACACAAACACGTAGTATTTGAAATAAATTGAATTACAGATTCTCAGTCTGTAATCTATGAAACTAAATTGTAATAATAAGCAAGGGCTTAAACTTTTCCAATATTACAATGGCAAAGTCAGCTCTACAAATGTGACTCGAATTATAGTTTGAGTAAGCATGTATTTATGTATGTATGTCTCGATCTTTCAAAAGTTATTAATACCGATTTGAAAGCTTCGTTGTATTTTCTACTATTATTTATATAGCTTTAGCAGTCTTGCCTTTAAGTAAGTTTTTGGTTGTTTTATTTTTAAGTGCCAAGTTTTTTTCTGTATTTGCAGGGGATTTCTCACTTCAAATTACGAATGTCAATCTAGAAGATGATGCCATATTTCAATGTCAAGTTGGAGCTTCGGATGGAGTGAAAGGAATCCGTTCTCGAAGCGCATCCTTCACAGTCTATGGTAATGTTATCTATCCTGTGTAGTGTTTAGTAACATGTAAACTCTGAATCAAACACTTTTCAATCATATGAAATGTTTGATATTTTCCTTTTTGTGGATAAATATACATATTGCCTTATCATCAAGGCTAAACAAACACGAAGAAGTGCTGATAATTATTTTGGAAGTTTCATACACCTGTAACTAAACGTGAACCATTGTTACAACTTCATAACGCATTTAGATAATACTGGACTGATGTATCGGTGGTTACTTAGAATAGTTATTAAAAATACATTTTTCACTATAATAAACACTTTCTTAAATTATTATGATTTGTTGTTATTGATTCAGCATGTTTTGAATACGTCTCTAGTTATTTCTTTAAACTTATTGTATAGAATTATATACAAATATTGTAGCTTTACAGACTGTTTGGGTATTCCAGCAGTTCTTCTTTGAAATAAGTAGAGGTTTTTATCTTTCCTTATTCTGATTAGAGATCTGTTTGCTACAACATGCATGTGATGCTACCATGACCAAGGTTTCAAGGTAATTTTACATAAAAAATCACTTACTGTTTCATTGTGAGCCACTGGATGTAGAGATATATAGAGAATGGCTGACTGTGAGGAACGATGGGTGGGAAGGAGTAGGAAGAAAGATTCCACAACAGCTGACCATAATGTTTTGAAATACACAAGAATCGTTGACTACCATCTAGAGTTATATAAAAACAGCGTGTCAAAAACTTTAGGATCCACTGTCATTGTACGCATCCTCTAGTCTCGCATGTGTTTAGTCAGTCTGCCAGCAAAACAGCCAAGAGAGCTCTCTTCATCAACAAGACAAAATTTAACTGAATCAGAGAGCACGCTGACTGGACTGAAGCAATGTGGAGGAGAGTGATCTTTTGAGATGAATTAAAAGTTCATGAGTCTAACGGGAAGAACGATGTTGTTGTGGAGAAGAATTTAGTCCAGCCTGTTTGATTGGAACTGTGAAATACATAGTACGACGTTGTTGTGGAGAAGAGTTTAGTCCAGCCTGTTTGATTGGAACTGTGAAATACATAGTACGACGTTGTTGTGGAGATGAGTTTAATTTGGCCTGTTTGATTGTAACTGTGAAGTACATTGTACTACGTTGTTGTGGAGAAGAATTTAGTCCAACCTGTTTGATTGTAACTGTGAAGTACATAGTACGACGTTGTTGTGAAGATGAGTTTAATTTGGCCTGTTTGATTGTAACTGTGAAGTACATAGTACGACGTTGTTGTGGAGAAGAGTTTAGTCCAGCCTGTTTGATTGGAACTGTGAAGTATTGCAGCTTCGTATGATATGAGGATTCATCTCTGGCTAGGGTGTTGATGCTAACAAATACGTTTAGACCCTAGAGTCCCAGTTAAAGCCAACAATTTGAGATCACTACGATAAGATTGGAAAATACACACTCCAAGATTATTCTACTCTATGACACAAGACTTACAAGTTTAGGAATATTCATGTACTCAATGCAGTATTAATAAAATATAGAGGAAATTTCATTCTATATGTGTTGAAAACACATGAGATTTTATTTAATTGGTTTCTAGTGATAGATTATCTTCGAAGGACGAAGATCAAACGCTCTGCTAGCTATTAGCAGCCCAGATCTCAATCCTGTCGAAAACTGAAGGAAAGAAATGGGTAATAAGGAGAAACTGTGAACCACTTACGAACTATAGGAAGCTGGAAGCTTTAATCTGAGTGTAGCGTCTGAAACTCACCCCTGCCAACATACAATCTCTCGTGCTACCTGTTGTAAGGAATTATTAAGGCAAAATATTAAAACCAACAATAGATTCAATGAAAACTTTTTTGTCAATTCCTTTATTGGCGCTTTTCAATAGCTCAGTGGTATGGCTGCAGACTTACGACACTAAAAACCGAGTTTCAATACCCGTGGTGGACAGAGCACAGATAGCCCATTTTGTAGCTTTGTGCTCAATTAACAACAACAACCAGTATTGGCGTAATATTTAAATCTAGGTTTTATTATTTCGAGAATATTTTCGTGATTGTCAAGTATTTGTTGATCATCTGTTGTAATACATTTGTTACAATGGTTTTGCTAATAAAGATACATATGTGTGTTTGGATGACTAAAATACAAGTCAACTTGCATCATACATTATCCATAATTGTTTTACACTAGTTCTTGCACTTCTACAATGCACATTCTCATAAGAACTACAGAAACCAAGAAAAGTGTAAAAACAACTGGATGGTGAAATAGCTATATATTTTATATATTTTCTTTCTTGACAGAAGCAAATTATTTTATTCTAAATTTTAACAACGTAAAATAACTTTTCAAAATTATAAATAATTATTGTAGATTTTCTTTCACTTATTTCTTTGAAACTGTATATCTACACAACACTTATTTACTATGCTTATGGCTATTGAATTTCGTACTTATTATATAATGTGCTTATATACTGTTTTAGTTATCATACTTACACAGCACTTTTAATTTTGTGTTGCTTGTATAATATGTTATGCTTTTACTTTCGGCATTTTTATATCATTTTCATATAGATGTGCCCGTTTTCTTTAATATATATTAGAATTATTCACCCTGGTGTTTGTTTTTCATGTTTTTAGTGTTTATAGTTCATACAGCAAAACTGACGTGTAATCTGATAAAAACACTGAGCCAAACTATCATAAAATTGATTTCTTAGAAGACTTTTCAGCAAAACGTGTCTCCATGGCAGATACTGTCAAATCCATTACATCGATAATATCTGTGTTACCATCGCACATTGAACAATAAAGATAAGTCATCTGAACAGTCTTTAGCATCCACATCATTTGAACCCAAAAAAACACAAAGATACGTAATCCTTCACTGTCACTATCCCTTGTCATGACTCGAAAACGGCTCCATTTTGTTTCTGTGTGGTGATTGTACATTATTACTAAGGATGCTTTGAAATATCAAAAGTTTCTCCGCAGTTGGTTGAAATACATGAGGCCTATGATATAATACGATTCGAAGTAATAATTTGATTTTCAAAACGGAACAAACTTCAAAAGTTTGTTGCGAAAATAATATTCAGTTGTTTGTTTCACGCAACGCTTTTCTGTTTATGTTTTCACGTGACGTTATGCACATTTCTATATTTATGAATCAAAGTTTTAATATTATGCATGTTTAAAACTATTTATTTGAAATGTTACATACACACAGAGAAAACAGATAAACTGATAGATAAGTATTTCTTGGACTTTTCTTGTTTGAAGATGCGTCGTCTTTCTCAGCCTACATCGAGGGAACTGTGAAAAAAAAAATGAGTTAAATATTTTATGCTAATTTCAATTGTAACCACTTTGTAATACCGAGATCCTATTTCTGTCCTGAATAAGAACAACAAGCACAAAGACCAGTGACTATTTGGCTTACTGTGCTATTACTGTTGCGTTAAATTTAATTAGTTCATGTGTTTAACGGGCTCAGCAAGTCCAGGTGGTTAGGACGCTTAATTACAGAGTCGCGGGTTCGAAACACCGTCATAACAAACATGTGCTCATTTTCAGTCGTGGGGGCATTATAATGTGATTGTCAATCCAACAATATTCGTTGGTAAAGGATTAGCCCAAGAGTTGATGGTGGGTCGTGATGACTAGGTGCCTTTCCTTTTGTCTTACACTGCTAAATTAGGGATGGCTAGCGCAGTTAGCCTTCATGTAACTTTGCGCGAAATTTAAAAACAAACCAAACCATATTTAACGTTGAGATTATACAATTAAAATCACATGTTTCCAACGCGATTTTGCTGGATGTTATTGATGCTTCTCTAGCGTAACTTGCTGTGACTAAAGATGTTCAGTGTTAACGAAAATACATCGTCTGTTGTGCCATTTTCCAGTGGAACAAGACCTTTACCAATGTAAGCTGGTCAGAGTAATACAATTGTAACAGATGTTAACTTCCGTTTTCTAGTGTCAAACTAAAACTCTATTCCAATCAGCCCGACACAAAGAATGCTAAACGACTTTCAATTACAGTTTTCCTGCCAAATGCTGACGAACTAACTTTTTAAAGAAGATTTTGATAGTTTAGAATTTTTAGAATAAGAAAATAATAAAAAAAAGCGTGCTTTGATCTTAAAATACTGGAAATTATGCCTTTAAAATTTCAGTTCGTTTTGTTTGCTTTTGGGAAGGAAATTCAAACACAACTTTTAGAGATCTCTACCATATTCATGATGTAGTTGAATAATTATATTATGTTTTAAGGTTTATTCTCCAATGAAAATTCCGTATATGATTATTATAAATAAGAAGCATCTATAATATTACTGTGATGAGTTAAGATGAATACAAATCCCTTGGTACTCTCTGTAGATGACAAACAATCACAATTAATAAATATTAACATATTTTGTGTTTTTAATAATAATGGTGTTAAAAACTTTTTGTTAACAGTTATGTTGATACAATTGAGTAATTGCATAACAAGGTGTCTATGCCTAAAAATAATCAGATCTTAATGGAAACTTATTGTTTTAAATTTTGGTTATTTTCTAGTCCCTCCAGAGCCCCCTCGAATTATTCAGAGCGACTTTCTGGAAACTACTGCTGGTATGACGGTAGAACTAACGTGCGAGTCTAATGGAGGGAAGCCGCCAGCAGAAGTACGTATTATGAAATATATGCGCTTGTTTAGTAATTTACATTTGTATATTTGTTTCGCCTTTGGTTTGATGGTGTGAAAGCAGTGAATCAAGAGAACAATACTGTATAGAAACCAAGATTACATTTCATTTTATCCTACCGTTCGGGAACTCCAGTAAGCACAAGTCTATTTGCATATGGTATCCTACAAGGTTCATTACATGCTTAGGTAGGCTTGAAATATTATATGCTATCTATAAAAGCCTGTTAGATTTATATTATCAGTGAATTTTAAGAAATAGATGGACCCTTAGTTAATATGAACGACTAAATGTTTATTTAAGACAAGAAAAGTGGATGTTGTTACTTTTATTTTAGCTCGGGGATATCAAACAAATAAGTTTATTTTTGGAAACTTGGAAAATAATAAAGGAAATTCTGAAATGGGAAGTTAGTAACAAAGAATAGATATAAATAGATATAACGCACTGAAGACTGAGAAATTATTTACATATCTTCTTCAGAAAATGGGAAATTAAAACTTATATAAAAATCTAAATTACTGGCAAACTCCGATAATAAAGCAGTTTAATTGCATTTTTAATGTAACTGAATAAAAAAAAGAAGTGTAAACAAGAACACTTTGACGTATCCACATCTCAAAAGTTAATGTGTATGAAATCTTTCAGTTTGTTAAATATGGCACGTCTTCTATTATAAATGATATCCAATTTTCTTCTTTACATTTCCACATCTCTTATATATAAGCATGCTATCAACGTTCCGTGCTTTTATTTTTGGTATACTCAGCGCTGTTTCGTTTCCAAAACCATTAAAGTCATTTCAATCTGTGGCATGTTAGAGGCACCGAATAATATTCATTCTTGTGAAATTAATCTACGATTGGACTACGGTCACACTAGAGCCAATGCATTATGGTACATAAACCAGAAAAGAGTGCGTGTCAGACTCGCTTCCATTATTAGATTAGATGTCTTTACGCTTTACTCTCTGGGCAAAACCCTAGCTGGAGGTTGTGTCTGTAGAAGATACCAAGACGTCTCAACAGCTCTCTGAAGCAAAGCTTCCTGATTAGCCATCACGTACGTGGAGTAAACGAGCTTTGTATTGATTTAAGATGACCTAAGTTTTTGGACTTTGGTCAGTAGAACAAAACAGTAAGAGACAATAGGGACAAATGCCTTTTTTTTCCTTCTTCTTGTGAATGATGCTGCAGTAATAACAATCGCCAAGATCCGATAATTTTGCTAATGGAACAATGCAAGTACACAATTTTTAGGGAGGGACCGCTGATCGAGGCGTGAGATGCTTTCAGGCAGACAGGTCGATAATACAGCTTCTAACAAAACACGAGTTTTACCATTAGTGGGAGAGTGGATAAAAGTAAAAAAAAGCTTTCCTTTAATTTGAAATAACATTGATACAAGAAAAATGGTTTGGTACCGAAGAGCTAGAAATGCCATCAACAATAACATTTTGAAATTGATTAATAATGTGATCGCTGTGAGCTTACATGCGCAAAAATGTAAGTAATCAGAAGAGTTTTTAAGAATTTGCGCTAATTTTACGAATGTTAAAAGTGCATTGGTGACGTTACTTTTTTACAAATAGATGTCTCCTCTCTGTGAAGTTTGTGTTTTATTAGTAATTTTTTTACATATAAGGACAGTTTATTTGAAGTTTAGCTCTGATGTTGTTTATATTGTTTTAATGAAAGGATTTTGTAAGGTACTACCATATTTAATAATGAGATATGTTTGTGCTTTGTCTTAACTACTCGCATCCGTAGGAACTTAGTTTTCGATATTAGTGCAAAACTACACTAGTGCTATTTGTACTAACGGTATTCAATTATAAACTGATAGACTATAGTCAGCAACCCCTATCACCAATTGTTGGTCTACTCAAATTCAATAATAGGATTTTACTGTTATTCTTTAAACGAACTCTCAAACCAAAGTGCGGAGAGCGGTTTAGGAGCAAAGGAACGCAAGCTCTGAAATATAAAATCAATAATTCAACACAGAACATTTAGATCAAATAACAGAATAACTAAATTCCCCACATTTGGTTCAATTACCATACTTCTTTTATATTGGTTCCCCTCTGGTACAGCGATAAGTCTTCGGATTTACATCGCTAAAATCAGGAGTTTGAGTCCTCGCGGTGGACTAAGTAGAGAGCCTGATGTGGCTTTGTTTAAAAAAACTCGCACCATTTGCATTACATGGAGATCACGTCTACAGATGAAACTAGAGATTTAATATCAAACACAGAAATACACAATTGTTGTAATTTTTTTAATGCACACGACTAAAAATATCTAGGTTACCACGATTACACAGAATTATCCTTGTCTCAAACGACCCTATGTTTCACTCTCTAATTATTTTTTGATTTCTTGTCATTTACTCTGTTAGTTGTGTTTTTAAATGGATGTTTGTTGGTTTGTTATAAAGCATAAAGCTAAACAATGGAGTATTCTGGCTATAACCATCGCGGGTATCGAAACCCGATTTTTAGCACCTTAAACCCACTGAAAACGTGTATTTCGCCAGTTAATTATTTTAGTAGACACGTTCGTCGGTTGGTTGGTTGTTTTAGAATTTCGCACAAAGCTACTCGAGGGCTATCTGTGCTAGCCGTCCTTAATTTAGCAGTGTGAGACTAGAAGGAAGGCAGCTAGTCATCACCACCCACCGCCAACTCTCGGGCTACTCTTTTACCAACGAATAGTGGGATTGAACGTCACATTATAACGCCCCCACGGCTGAAAGGGCGAGCATGTTTGGCACGACTCGGGCGCGAGCCCGCGACCCTCAAATTACGAAGCGCACGCCTTAACGCGCTAGGCCATGCCAGGCAAATAGTAGACACGTCTGTGTAACTCGTTTTATACTACCGAATTAAAACATAATAGATGAAAACAACAATTATTTTATGACGATGAAAAAATATGTTTTTGGTCGTTATGCGTCTCATTGTTGAATATTTTCTTCTTGCAGTTAGCCTGGTTGGATGGAGAAGGTAACGTAGTTACACAAGACATACAATTCAGTACATATCTTCTCAGTGACAAAAAAAGAGCTAACGCTGCACTCAAGTGGACATTTAAACCAAGTCGAGAGCATAATGAGAAAACATTTACATGTAGATCCGAGAATCCTGCTATAAAACAACCAATGGTGGCTGCAATAAAACTTGCTGTTAAATGTAAGTTCCTATGTATGATTCTCTCAGTTGTTCAATGTATATAGAATTAGAAGGGCTTGTTCAACGAACAAGATGATTCTGACTACACAATATTATGATGATAACAACAACACGAAAATTATAACGCAAACTTTTCATCAGTATTCATGTGATTTGTAGTGATATGTTTAAATAAACTGTAATCCTTGTTAAATATTCATGCCCTTGTATTCTGTTATGAACATGTTTGCGATGTTTAGTGACCCTTTCCAATCTTGTGATTGAATACCTCTCATACAAGGAGTTTGTTTTTCTTTATCGTACTTTTGACCGTTTTATTTCATTTCATAGTCATTCAATACGGTTTCAGGATCTAAAAAATACTTTCTTTTTTCACTTTCCGCAACATACAAAACCACTCTAATATTCGTTTGACATAATACGCAATCCATTTTCGCTTCCCCTGCTCTCTTGTAACTTTTGAGATCCATTTTCATATGATGCGCGATCCACTATTGCTTTCCATAATCTCTAGACAAATTGAGGTTCCGTATAAACGTACCGTGCGATCTACTATTGCCTTTTCCACTCTCGGAACCACTTTGATCTTTTACTACTTTCTCCATAGTTTTTATGACTTTATACCGTTACTATTATTACTAACTAACCCCAAAGCTATTACCTTACTCAAGTCCGTTGAGTAAAGATTGTGATATACTTAGTGATACTCAATAATTTTTTATTTTAACTATATCAACTCTTCTTGCTCTTTTTAGAAACTTCACAATGTTGTATACAGAGGTTTGAGTACGTAGTACTAAGATCAGCACGTTTCAAGACAACTATAACCGATAAAGTTTCGGTATACCAGAATTTATACCACCTACATTTTTACATTGTTTCGTTTTCGTAGGAAGTGTTGCTTTACCGGAAATTGCTAATATTCATTCATTCAAGTCTTAATAATGTTCAGATCAAGGATTTTATATTTCATTTGCACTTAATTACATTCAAAAACTAAGGTATAAGGAACCTAATGCAGGTCCTTGTATAACATGTGAGAATTTATAAATCGAAATATCAGTGTTAAAAGCCGCTCACATGTTTCAGGCAACAATACATAACCTTATTAGGAAGGATATCTTTGTTTTTTTGAAAAACAATACATTTAATATATGCTTAAATTGCTTCCATGACATATTTCCAATCGTATACCTAAACAAAGTTGAAATGGAAATTCCTATCATTTTATACGAAGACATACTGACAAAGCCTATGCATTTCGGTCTAATTGGACTTTTGAAATGGGTACTGGAATGAAGTTATCCCTTTCCACTGGATAACTCATGGAAAGCCTGCAAGGAAGAGTGGTGTGCTTTTGACTTGACAGCCTTACGGCGGAACTTTTACATCGGCTGCAGGAGTATTGTCAAGATACACAACCATCAGTTAGAACATAATTAGGCGTAGCAACATGGACTGTAAAGACGTGGGAAGCTTCAAATTCGATTTAATATTACTTAAGCTGTGCAGACAGATGCATCTACTGGAAACTTCATTTCCGCGTGTTATTACGCACACTCACAATTCGTGTCCTGAAGAGGTTATTTAAGCTCTTCTACTTGGAAATATGCAACATTTTGGATTACAGGAAAACTTTCCATCACTTGAATAATTTATTTCATTATCTGTTGATATCCAACTTATATTATCTTTTTAACTTTGTTACTGTTAATATGATATTTGTTTACATGATAGTGATTAAACAAACTTAAAACATATCTAATGTATATTACACATTTCTTACATTATGATCTTACAGACTTAGCGCTATGTCATTGGAGATATACGTTTTCTCTTTAATTGTTTGTTAAAATAAGATATTCGTAACTGATCTCATTGATATTATTATAGGTTGAAATAGTTCCTTTTTTCATTTCTAATATTTAGATAGTCATGGTCAAGCAGTTGCCACATATTTCCTAAAGTGTGACCAATATTATGATGAATATAATTCTATCTCACTGGATTTCAACTTTATTGTCAAAAAGAGTTTTGAAACCAAATATACCACTCTGTGATCTATCCCACCGATGCATTTTATATGTAATGATAGTAATACACATAAAAGTTTCTTAAATGAATACGACAGTAAATGTATACATTTAGTATCACTAACTCATTTTCTTTCTTTTGTGTGATTTTGTACTGTGTTCGTAGTCATGCACGTAAAGCTGTCAGTATGAGATAGTCTATATATTCAATGCTTTGTGAGAAAAGACATTGCATGGTACTGAGTGACTCTAAGCAACATTCTATATGATTTATAAACGGGATAAAGTTGTGTCAGAACATGAACTTACCGGGAATGATGAATGATGTTTCAGATCCCCCTGAAGTTACTCTAACGGCAAACAGGAAAAAAATCTCAGAGTTTGATGATGTTGAATTCACTTGTGATGCCGTTGCGAATCCAAAGAATGTAAAATACACGTGGTACAGGTAGGCTCACATAATGCCTTGAACGTTTTGTTTGAGCGCGTATCGATTATTTAGACGTTAATAGGTTTTTTATCATTTATTTTACCTATCGTCAAATTAGTCAATGAAACACTTTTATCCGACTGTTACTACCTGCTTTTGTTTTCACTCAATTGATATTTTGGGTCAAAATATATTTTATTTTAGTATTTTTGTCGATTCCGAAAGATTCACTATGATATAACTAGAGCTCACGTCCAAGTGTAAAACAGAAACGAAATAATATATCTTGAATATGTATTTGTTATAATAAGATCTTACTTAGTTGATTATACGAATACTAATAACTTTTTTTGTAATTGTGGGAAGAATAGTTTCCTTTAAAATGTTGAACTTATGAAAAGATTGTTTTGTTTGTTTTCGTAATGTGTATCGTGATACTTAACTGTAAAAGAATATTGATGATGTACCTATACTGTTGCTTTTTCAACACATATAAAAACATAATATTTGTGATTATATTTCATTTTATTATGAGATAAAATACACAGTTACTGCTTATAATCATCCTTACGATTACACTAGTTTTAGCTACATTTTATAAGACCGTTTACTTATTATAGCTCATGTTTACCAACTGATATTTATCGTTACATAATCAGCAGCTATATATCATTTAACCTTCCCAACTGTCAAAAACGTACACATGGATAAACCTACTTCTATCTTTGTTTAATCTCGGCTGGAATTTCATTTAGCAAAATTGAAAATATTAAGAGTTATAAATAGCAACAACAAATCGCAACATTCTGCAAAGTGAAAGTCTGCAATGTGTCCGGTGTAGCATTTCGAAGTTTAGGAGGAATAGTCTTACAAAAACAAACTATTTACAAGGATGCGATGTAACTTAAGTTCAAAGTTAGTTGAGAAATTTATTATTTATATTTTTTTAGTGAACGATAGATTGTAATAAACAATTCATATTCAATAATTTACAAAAAATTCAAGTAAATAACCCCATCCATATTTTTTGTTTATGTATAAACATATATATAAATTATTCGTGTTTTGTTTTGAAGACAAACCTTTCATATTAGTAAACATAGTTCCTCACAAAATATCTATTTTAACCGTATACTATTACAGAAGAAAGTGTTGATAAACGTTTTTTTTTGTAGGTAAGGTATTCTCAATAAACGTTTGTGAATAAAGACGCTGAAAACCAATTGATTCTGTGGAATGTTCTTTGTGATATATAACCTACAATGAAACCCAGATCTAGTAGTTTTTGTTTTACTCGAGTAAGTTTTGGAATCCCGTTGTAACTTAATAATCAGTAAATAAATATTAACAAAGAAACATACTTACGTGTTTAATTATTTGAAGATGTTAAACTATATTTCTGACAGAAATGACGAGTTGGTTCAAGAACATCACGTCACAACTCTCTCTCTCTCTAAAGTTACACGACAACTCAACGGACAGACAATAAGCTGTGAAGTGGGCAACGAGATAGGAACTACAAAATCCACTTATTCTCTAAACATTCATTGTAAGTAAGGAATCCTGATGTAAAAATTAAAGTACTTTCAGGTAGAACGTATGATTAAATATTTGATCACTACTTGTGTTGACTGATAGCAAAGTCGTTAATTCTCATAGTTTTGAATAATTAAAAACAAGTAAAAATTTTAATCAGGAGATAGAGTAATATTTTTACAAATAATTTTAAATAGTTTTACTTGGAAAGGTACTTGATAATTTGTACAATTAGAAAAGCCCCAGGGTAACAATTCTCTTAAAGTACTGCACCATTAAACAAACAAGACTCACGCGTAGAGACATGTTTAAAAATTATTTGTCGAACTTTTTAGGAGATGACGTGATGAGAAAATAATATATTTTCTATAGAGTACACTAATAATTGGTAAAATGAGGTAATCTACCTTCAAATTAACAAGACCTACATAGTAGTATGTCGATATTTATTCACAATCTTTAATTAAAACTGCACGAATAGCTATTTTTTGTACAAACAAAGTCCATTGAATTATATAAGTGGCAAATATTTCATAGCGTCAGTTTTTATTCGATCAGATTATTTTTTTTCAGAATATGTATTTATCAGTCTTTTATTAAAATACTTTGGCAACGTTTTCTGTAGAAAGTATTTAATACAATATTTAGTGGATTCTTTCACATAAAAGGCCCGGCATCGCCAGGTGAGTTAAGGAGTTCGACTTGTAATTTGAGGGTCGCTGGTTCGAATCCTTGTCGCACCGACCATGCTCGCCCTTTCGGCCGTGGGGACGTTATAATATGACGGTCAATCCAACTATTCGTTGGTAAAAGAGTAGCCCAAGAGTTGACGATGGGTGGTGATGACTAGTTGCGTTCCCTCTAGCCTTATACTGTGTATTAGGGACGGCTAGCGCAGATAGCCCTCCTGTAGCTTTGTGGGAAATTCAGAAACAAATAAACAAACTTACTTAAAAATAGTCGTTTTGGTGTTATGACCACATTTATCACTTATACCACTGAATGATTTTAGTAGATTTGTTTTTCAAACAAGTAAAACAACGCTAAAATGCGTATATTTTTCCAGATGGTCCAGTGTTTAAGTCATCTTTGGAGAACATAGCAGCAGATTTAGGCAAGGAGGTACGATTGGTATGTGCTGTAGACAGCAATCCTCGTCCTAAAATAACGTGGACTTTCGAGAAAAGCTCGCACGTCATTGGGACAGATAAAGAGCTGGTGATCCCAAGAATGACTTCAGAAAGAACTGGAAAATACACTTGTCAAGCTTCAGTAACAGGATTTTCTGAGCTGTCTGCTGACTCCTTTGTCTTTATAAAAGGTATGATGAAGAAAATATAGATATGTTATTGTGTTTATACACAGGCATTCTTAATTGTTGCACTGTGATTAATAAGAAGTGTTTTGTTGTAACTGTGCAAAAGCAAAACTCACTCACGTGTCAGTTGTTCTATGATATTTTGTTATTAAATTTGCAAAACAATTTTACCTTTTGAGGACCTCCCATCGTGAAAGGACCGAATATTCAGTATGGTATTGAAGGCCAGAAGGTGAAAATAGAATGTTTAATCACCTCAGTTCCAGAACCTTCCCGAGTAGTTTGGATGAAGCAATCCAAGGTAACAATATTTTGATTTAAAAAGAAATTGTTTCCTTGTGTGTTCATGTCTATAACAACGTTACTCCAATTTAGATAGAAGGACAAGCCTGATTTTTACTCTTTATTCCCATACGTCGTATGCCATTTACATATTGATTATCAAATAGATATATTTTTCGTTTTAAAATGTCGCTTTTCCAAAATTGAGGAATGGCGTGCTGAAATGGAAGGAAAACAATTGTTACACAAGCATTTTACTAATAAATGATATTAATTAATTATCAGGTTTTCTTTGTAATATAAATCAGTGTTTGTAACATTTAAATGAAGAAATATTAATTGATAAAATTTACTAAAACTTGTCAGAAGCAAAATAGTGATATATTTATGAGATTAATGTTTGACGAACATTGGTTTTCATGCACTGTGAAAAAATCAGCACATTATTATGTGACAGATAATAGAACGACCATTGTTAATTTTGTACTGGAATTCTGTAACAGGATATTAGTTTATCAGTAAACTGTTTATATCATCTTGTGCCTTCAATTTATAACAAGTTAATTTTTTTTGTAAGGAGAGAATATCCACTCTGTGATTTAAATAAAAGTCCAGAGAGACACTTACCTAAATGGATTATTATTCTTAACTTTATAAAAACCAGACATCCCATCATTACACACTGCCTTAGATGTATCGTCTGTGTATTTATTTTGTAAAGTGTAAGTTAACGACAATTAACAGTCATTTCTATGTTGATTAAACAAATTTCACTCCAACACCAAATTCACTTGAGTAACAAATAAAAACCATATTTTAAATTTCTTGGTGGTTAGGGCACTTGTCCCGCAATTTAGATGTTGGGAGTTTAAATATCCAACGTCAAACACGCTCATCTTTTTACCCTTAGGGACGTTATATGTTACGACCAATCCCACTATACGTTGGTAATGGAGTTAGCGATTTACTTACTTTACTCGAAATATTTTTCGTCAGCTTATTCACAGTTGTATCCTTCTAATAACTTTAAATAATGCTTTGTCATATAATGTTTGATAAAATACATTTTGCTCAAATGTTGTTCCTCCAAGAACATTAGAAAAATAATGCACTAAACATACTTTTTAACTTGAGTAAAGGTCATCACAGCTTCACGTTTTTCAGCGATAAACTAGTGTTCAACTACAGAGCATACCACATCCATCATCATCTGTCATTGTGCACACTCTGTTAATTATGATATCCTCGTCACTTCACTCATTGCCTTCTATCTTTTATTGGTTCAGGTGGTAGATATTGACAACACGGAAGGCTATGAGATCGTAACGGAACACTTACCCGACGGCCTCAAGAACTTACTGGTCATCCACAAAGCAGGCGAGACTGACTTCGGCGACTATAACTGCTCCGCTTGGAATACTTTAGGCCATGATAGCATGCTTATATCTGTCAGAAGACAAAGTACGCTGTTATTTTAGTTCTTCTAAGTACATCCAAACTTTCCGTGTAGTTTTGTTAAGATAGTGCATGATATCTAATAATGCAGGCTTTCAGATTTTATGCTGTTTCACAACAACTTAATTGCTGAGATTAACGATGAGCAAATATTATTCTATTACTTTGTTTTACTTAAAGTAAAATCCTTGGTATGTGAGTTGAGAAAAGTATGGATTTGTAATGAATTTATTTACGTTATTGTATACCGTATAATTAATTGTTTGTTGCATGATGCATGAAAATTACCTTTGCTTATTTTGTGTATCATTACCCCCAGCGTGTGATGATGTTGGTGACAGCATAACGGCTTTACTTTGTTCTGTGACAGGTGAGTACAAACATTATTCACTTTAGTATATTGTGAATTTTCCTTTTTAATTTTATACTTTGTATAAAGTGCATTTCATAGGAAATATTTTAATGTATATTCGTTTATTTACTAGAAGTTAAAATGTAAAATATTTATGTAATATGATGATACCATATTGATACTTTAATCCATAATTTATATTAATTAAGACTAACTAGGATATTTACTGTGTACCAAAAAAGATTGTTGGGAGAAAAACTTTGCATAATTTTTAACAAGCAATATAGAGCATGTTATTTATGTCACATGACAATGTTGAACTCGGTAAATTTCTACAAGTATACTTGCTCGTTAATTGTCAAATACATTTTACAGGAACACGTTCTGGAATTGTAACAGTTGTTTCTTTGAGAAATAAAGATTTAAACCGTAAATTTGCTCTGACCCTGTGACGAAATATTCAGTAATGTTAGGTCTGAAGACCATGACATTTGGGGTAAGGGCCTTCAACGAGCAATCCCCGTAGTTTGAGGAAACGATGTCCAGCCTTTTGACTACAAATGAAAGTGGTACCTAGCTTTGTTGTGAAAAAAAAACACTACAATTTTATAGTTTCCCATTGTTAGAAGCAAATACTTTAGGGTTTTTCATACGAAAGTATCGACTCCATTATTGAGGCTACAGTGTCTTTATATAAGATTCTAAGAATTATTTTTTTCTTCATTTAAGCTGAGCTCATATGTTTAGTACTTTTAATTGCTTTTGCTAAAATTGCATTTTTGATAGTGCCTGTGCGTGATATGTTTGTCAGGATTCTTATTACAAAAAAACAACAGATCTCATAGCTATGCGCGACCAAATGATCCATGTTGTTTGTTAAACAGTTACCATTCTACAACGGTGTGTTAACAAAATTTTAAGTCTTGAGTTCAGACAACATTATAGAAATGTAATGAAATTTTGAGGTTGTAAACCAAATTCAACTGATTACACATCTTTACCTTCCTTCGTTTAAAAGTTGCTACGTCTAGAAACCGTAAAACTGTCTCTGGACGTCGTGTATTTTCTGAGGACAGTGATCTTGGTTAAATACATTTTATATAACATGATAAACTCTTTAGATTTTTAATCAGTTTAATTTACTTTAGTCAATAATGATTTTGTATTAAAACATATGTATTAATTAAAAACTGAGGGTTAACCAACCATTATTGTTTAAACTTTGACTTCATAATCACCTTAGTATTATGTTGGATAATTATGTGAAAACAGTATAAAAATAAATTAGTTAAATTAAATATAATTGTGTTTTCTATCACACATTAAAATAAGTGATTGAAAATACGTTTATAAAGTGAAAGAGTTGCTTTCTGCTATATGTAATAGTATCTAATACGTCAAAATAAGCTATTAAATTAATTTCCGTATCAATGTTATCATTAACTTGTTAGTATTGATAATGTCTGGCAAAACGACAATTTAGGAATGAGATGAACTTAATTTTTGTTGTTCAGATCAATCGCTATTCAATAAATAAACACGCATAAAGTCACAAACTTTCTTCGCATTTCGACAATTTCTCGTAATTCTCTATAAATTTATTCTTCTAAATAGATAAACTGCATTACAGTAACCTACTAATGCATATATGTCGTTTTGTGTCTGGCTTGAAAAAGAGTGTCTGCTCAAAATATAACCAATGAAATAAGATGCAGCCATACTTTTAAAGTGATGTTTCACAAAAATTCTAATTTCTTTATATATATATATTTATACAAGATACAACATCTTGGGAACATATTGCACCAAAATATAGGGTACAGTGATTTTTACATAGCAAATTCAAACCTTAGACAAAATATTATTAGATTTAATTTTGTGGAAAAGAAAAAAAACAAAAACAAAGTTGCAGATATGGGTTGGTGCGTATAGGAGCTGTTAGGGCGTTGTATAATAATATCATAACGTTTCGGTATTTATGTCCAAATATCATAGTGGAAGACGGAATGATAACTTCAAGTACAGTTTAGCAGTCTTCTCCATTAATACTTTAATTATTGTCTTTTTTACTAGTTTATATTTCTTCTAAATGCAACAGTGAACAACTAACTTTCTATTCCGGCAACTAAAAGTGATCAAGATGTGAAACGTTGTGGGATAAAACATCCATCTCTGATCCTCTATTTTTCGTTTAAAATACGTTAGACCAAGGACAAAATTGAGGTTAAGTCTGGTAAACAGGTAATCCAATGAAACATAGGTATCTATTTCGTTGCAACCTAAAAAAAACAACTAAAGTACAATACATAATGACACACCTCACGATTTGTGCTCCGATGCTGTAATTTTATTTTGTAGTTTTGTGTTATTCATGTATTATCTTTTTTTTTGTTTTCTCTATAGCTTTAAATCTAACTCTCTCTTTCTTTCTTCCTATATGGCCCAGCATGGCCAGATGGTTAAGGCACTCGAGTCGTAATCCTTGGGTCATGGGTTCGAATCTCCGTCGCGTCAAACATGCTCGCTCTTTCGGCCGTGGAGACCTTATAATGTCACGGTCAATCCCACTATTCGTTGGTAAAAGAGTAGCCCAAGAGTTGACGGTGGGTGGTGATGACTAGTTGCGTTCCCTCTAGTCTTACACTGTATATTAGGGACGGCTAGCGCAGATAGTCTTCGTGTAGCTTTGCGCAAAATTAAAAACAACAACCTTCTCTCTCTCTCATGATTACATATATACAAATTTATCTTCCTTAGTTTAAAAAAATCACCATCTTAAAACTAAATTATTTTGAAACAATTGATTTAAAACTTCTTGAAGAGGTACAACTGGTCTTCTTTACTCAGTCGTGCGGTTATGTGCTCATTAGTATGTGTGGAGAATCTCTGAGTAGAGAACCCCTTAAAGTTCGTAACACAAAATAGTTATATTTATATGTTTGTAAGCAACCCATGATATGATACTTTTCAAACCTAGTTTTTGAACCTAAGCAAAGGTGTAATTTAATATCTCGACAAAACTTGCATATACAAACCTGTTAACGCTTCATAAACTTGGGTTTCAATTGACATCCAGTTCTCCAGTGTACAATAACACATTGATAATAATGTCATTTAAGTCTAAATGTATTTAAGCTAAACTAAACAAAAAATGTAGAAGCGATAATTATGACTAACTGTACATTATAATTATCTTTTTCATCAGATTAAAAGAGAAGATAAATTTAAATTTATTTCATAATTTTGAACTTATTTTACAGAAAATCTTCCGATGATGATAATCTTGGCTGGTGTTATTGGAGGGATTGTTCTCATAGTTTCTATAACCATAGTGATAATTCTTTGTCTTCGAAGAAAGCCTGCAGTAAAAGGTAACTAATGAAAGCACACTATGTATCCTTTCTTTGTTTTTTTGTTCTTTTGTTCAGTGGAAAGTTACGTTTCTATATCTGTGTTGACTTGACAATACTTTGTCTTCAAAGAAAGCCTGCAGTAAAAAGTAACTTATGAAAGCATACTGAGTATCCTTTACTTTAGTTTTTTGTTCTTTTGTTCAGTAGAAAATTATAAAAGCAAACCTGTGTTATTTTGAAACGAAACGAATATTAATAAAAAGGAAGTGTGTGTTTTCTTATAGTAAAGTCACATCGGATTATCTGCTGAGCCAATCGAAGGGAATTGAACCCCTAATTGTAGCGTTGTAAATCCGTAGACATACCGCTGTACTAGCGGGAGGCTTAATTTAAAGAGAGAGAGAGAGACAGACTTCTATATATACCAAACTTATGGACATGATTTAGTTTGATTATTCATATTTTAGTTATTAAATCAAGACCGAAATTAATATTTTTGTTTATAAATATGGTTAACTTTCAATGATTAATGTTCCCCCGAAGGTTTACTCTGGGAAACAAACTTTAAGTGAGTGTTTTGTAATTTTCTGCATATATCTACATTGTAGCGCTGATCTGTTTATTGCAACTTTAAAACATCATTAACACATTTCCTGGACGACGATGAATTATCCATTAATACCCTTATTACGAACTAAGATTACGTTTGTTTTAAATGTTATTGCGCAGAATATAACATAATGTTAGACAAGTGTAAGCTATATATGTTTCAAACTGTTTAACGTATCGCTTTGTACTACACAACCAACATTATCTTTTCATATTGTTCTTAATTCTTTTATTGCGGTTCAAAATGTTTATAGCCCCCCAGTGGCTCAGCTGTATGTCTGCGGACTTACAACGCTAAAAACCGGGTTTCGATACCCGTGGTGGGCATAGTACAGACAGCTCATTGTGTAGCTTTGTGCTTAATACAAAATATCAACATCAAGATGTATAAAAATAAGTTTCAGATATCTTTTGTCCCTCATCAGTTACTGTGCAAGAAACCTTTCTTTCGGTACCAGAACTTATCATTACAACATGAACTGTTAAAGGTAAAAGATTTTATGAAACAATGTTTATATAAGCAATATTTCACTTAAAAGTTACGGTTTATACACGGGAAATTTATGTAGCATTTGAAACTAATAAACTAACTAATTTATAAAATCTGTTATAAAAAACCTTAGTTAACTGCTAATATTTTTTCATATTCCACCTAATTTGAAGATAGCAGCCCAAAATCTGTTTTGTTTAAAAAAAAATAGCACAGCTGATTTATACCCTCAAATGTTGAGTGTCAATAGGCAAAGTAAGAGAAACATGAAACAACCTCCCCCATCCAAAAACAACACCATAAACATCTGCAGTTAACTTGATTTTTATAAAGATTTTTATGCATATTGGTTTCAAATAATTTCAGCTTTCAGTTTTATTTCACTTCTAAAAACACTAAATTACGTTTTAAATTCAGTATCTGTTTTACAGTTGATGACTTTGGTCAAGAAAACAAAGCAAAGCAATCAGACTCGACGTCATCTGGTGACTCTGATTTGAAAGTGGAAATTCGAACTGCCTCGTCTCTTTCGAACAACGAGCCAGAGAGAAGTTGGGAGGAGACAAATGAAACAGCACGTGTACAGGATCGTCCTGATATTTATAAGTACAACATGGATTATACTGGAACAAATTTTGCTCCAAAATTGGTGAGTAATATTTAAGTGGGTGTCAAGCGTCTTAACTACGGATTCACTTAGCTTTTATTTCTCTAGCGATATAAAAATAGATTAGTTCCTTGTCAGAAAGAACCCATATAAAAGTTTTAAAAATAAAAGCGGTGTTGTTAAACTGGAAACAAACTTCTCATTGCGATTAATATAAAGTAATTGGTGCGTGAAGAAAACCTGAAATCTTGCTTTCGTTTTCTCGATTTACTCGGATGGTTTATACATATCTGAAAGCTAGGTTGATGAGCCGTAACATGAGCAAAAGAATAGTGTCAGTTTCAGTCACTAAATATCTGATGTTTTAGTCTATTGAGAGTTTCATAGAACTAATTTGAAATTCAGATAGGATGTGTTTCCTGAATGAGTATTCTATCTTTTTAGATCGCAGAATATCACAAGTGTTTTTATTTTTTTGACATTATGGACTCTATAGTGTACGAAAATAACGTACCCACGAAGTCCAGATATTTCTGCTATTTTACATTCTTTATTTATTCAGAGCTACAAATATACAAATGTGTATACAATTTTTCCAGCAAGAATAGGTATATTATCATTAAAAATGTTTAAATGAAATTTTCTTACGTGTCTCACGATGATTTACGAACCATCCTGATAATATCTTTTTATTTTATTTAAAGACGCAATTAAATGTTTATAAAACTTAATTTGGAAGAAGTGTCAAAGTAAAATGCAATTTGATTTTCTCCTACGAATTTTAAAAAATAAGGAGTTATTGTATTGTCCACAAATAATTAGTTGAGGGTTTTATTTTCTTCCTCGACAAAAGCACTTAAGTTGCTTTATACCTTGCCCCTTTTCATAACTACTAAATATGTTTATATCTTGGTTGGAATAGTTTTACTCGGTTTAAAAAAAATCATAAAAACGTGTCAAAATACGACTAAACATTGCAACAGTAAGATCACGTCTCCTTCCTTCATTTGTTCTTTTTTAAGGGACTTTTACAAACATATTTGTTTATATAACTTTTATTTCGTCATATCAAGTGATTGATTTTGCATAGGTTATTGCAAACTGTCAGGCATTTTTTCTATAATACTAAGAATAGTGTTATGATTTACTTTGTTCATAAGGTCTGCCAAACTTTCAAATTTCCTATCTTTGTCCAGGAAACTCAAAACAACAATGGTTATATCCCGTATGGGGACTACTCCAGAGATTATAATGCACAATTAGTACACTTGAACTCTAGTCGAGACAGTGGACTCTACGACAGCTCTCCGCAGCTTCTTAACGATATGGGAAACTCTATGGATCCAAATTTTCGACCAGCCTATTCTAATCCTTACCTGAGAACTTCACAGGCCAGCCTATCTCCAGATCATGCTATTTACGGCAGTACTAGAGGAAACAGCCCCAAACCTCAAGTACCTTCCCTGCCTCCTAATCATTACATCACCACCCAACAAATTCCAAGCCACTTAAAGCCTGGAACTTTAGCAACACATGTCTGACAGTGGGAGGAAAGTATACTGTGACTTAACAGTATGCTGCCGCTACTCGTCAATGGCCTGTTCAATGTTCACATTTACCAATATAACGGGCTGGATTATTTGTCTAATTTACCTGGAGAAATGAAGGTTCAGTGGAGGAGATGGCAAACTATCAATGTGCTCCTATCCTGAATGCTCTGTCAAAATTCAAGTTGATTCAAAAATATATTTGAGACAAAACGCAGATAAATACGAGTAATACATTCTTCTGGTAGAAGATGTTACTTGAAGAGAAATAGTCGTTGTTGTTAGCCTGTGATAGGAAACTGAGGACATGTTAAATGAGAGATGTTTAGCGACTACTGAGAACCAGTGATCTCTTAAGGTCATTGATGTCACTTTACTATCTATGATCCGTCATAATTTGAATGTAAAGCTATGTTGATCCTGACGTTTCCCACACCTTGTGATCAGCTGCCTTCTTCTTGTGGTGCTGTAGTCTGTCACTTTGGACCCTGAAGAGATTATAAATGTGTAATACACTTGATGTTTTGTCACCCGATCGTTGTGGTGAAAATGTGGCATCCATCATTAGTATACTGTTCCACTTTATAATAACCATCAATCGGTTATTAGCTCATTTGACATTTATTCTTCCATTGAAACTTAGCGTGTGTGTATATATATATATATATATATAAAAGTAGTGTAATGTATATTTCATTATCGAATTTGCTTTTGTTCATTTTGTCCACTAAATGGCAGAATTTGAATTCCACATTACATATTATCAGTATGTGCATCGACAGTGCCTACTTGTCGGTGTCGGTGGATGTAGTCTTGCTGTTGTAATAGCTTTGAAACATCAGTTGATGTGGAATTTGTTTCTTGTAAAACGTTGGAAAATTTCAGATTCTCTAAACTTTTGGAGTGATAAATAACAAACTTATAATGATAAAGACTGGGGAAGCATACAATAAGATCTTAAAACCATAGTACGCAGTAAATATTTTACATAGGTTTTGTTCATGTGAAAACTTGCATTGTTTTTAGATTATTAATAGGACATTTTGCTTTGTAAAAAGAAATTATCTCGAAGGTCTTATTATAAAACATTATTCAAACCACGCAATGTAGGATACAATAAATGATTGATTTTTTTTCATATATTTCCGATTTTTAGAACCTACCTTTCATGAAACTGACCTGAGGAGTAAGGGACGTTGTTAATTGCAGTTTCATTTGTGACGTTTGGATATAAGCATCTAACATTACTTTTGGTATTATATATCGTTCTTGAGCATATTTCTGTATCCGTATAGCCTTCAATTTTAAGAGAAGACGTTTCAGGTTTTAACCCAGTTTGAAACTTCCTCCTAACGTAAATAGATTTGATTAAACGCTGTCATACGTTTCTACATTCACAACTGTTGCTTGTTAGTGTTACTTTTCTTGACACTTTAAATCCGTTTTAAAACTATATAACTTTAAATATTTCAAATAACGTGATTACATTATTAATTTATTTTTGACATAACTTTATTTGCTCTGAATATAGATCTATTTTGGTTATACTTATAGTGCTTGAAAACGATTAAGGAACATATACCTGTCAGTAAAGAAATGCTGTTATCTAGTTAGTACACTTTAATATGAATATTTTTAGTTTAAAAATTTAAAATAGTAGAAAATATCTGCATATTTCTTTGTTTTTCAATTATAAGCTGAACTTATGATTTTAGCTTAATTTTGCCAATAGCAAAAACATGTGCAAAATAAAATATACAGTCGACATACTTTTGTTTATACAACAGAACATATAAGAATAATATTGTTTTCGTTTCCAATGCCATTTCTGATGACAATGTTATTAACAAATTTGAACCTTAATTTGGCATATAAATTGAATTAGTTAAAATGCTAACGACCACATCATAGAATAAAGATTTAAATTTGTTCCTTCTTACATAACTAGCCACCATTGTGACTCAGCTGTAAGTCTGAAATAGTATAACGGTAAAGACAGCGTTTAGATGCCTGGTGTGGGCGTAACAAAGATATCCCATTATTGTAACTTTGTGCTCAACGGCAAAGAAACTTAATGTGCGTTACAAAAATAAAATCTTAACGTAACTCTAATATAAAAAAAATTTCCATTACACTTCATATATACAGAATGAGAGGTCGTTTCGCATTTTTTGTAATCCTTCATCACATGGTAAGCTTTAAGTGTAAGACTTTTTTATAGTTAAGTGTTATCCAATTGAAATATTCGTCAAAATGTAACAAACAAATAAAAAAACAACAAAAATATGACGCAGTAAGGTGATAATGCCAAGATTTCTGTTTGTGTGAGTCATTCATGATGTTCATAATTAAACAAAAATATTTTCGAATCTCTATTGTGTTGCACCTTATGTGGTTTGAATAAGGTTTTTTTTTTATAATTCTACGTACCCAGTTACTCAGGTTTTTGTTGTCGTTTATTCGCAACATAAAGGTTATATATATATTTTCGATGTTGGTGATTAATGACAATAAAACTATCAAGTGTTCGCTCAAGAATTATTGTGTTTGCAACGTGTTTATTTCTTTCCTGGATCTATTTGGCACGCATCATTCTATTTTCAAAGTTTCGTTTATATGTGTTGTGTACAATTTCTTAGGTTTTTCAACAAAATATATCAATAAATCTCATTTGTGATTGTTTAATATTTATAATATTCACTCCTCTTACACGTTTGTAAAATGTTCAACTTGTTAGAATATGAAAAAGGCCAAAGACGTGATGAGTTGTAAGTACCTGTTAAAAAGAGCGCCTTTATCAGTGATCTGTTTTTGGACCTGTTATTCAAATAAACATATCGTTGGCAAGATTAATATAAATTGATGGAAGGTACGTCTCAACTTGGACAAATGTGGTCGGTTATAGATGACAACAGACTGATAAAAAATATAGTTGGTTAGGCATGTAAAGAGTAGAATACAAGACCTTGACAAATTGATAGATTCCTCTATTATTTTTAAGCAAGAATTTAGTCTCTTCTTTCCTACAGAAAGTAGAATAATATTAAGTTGCAGAGAATATCTACAAGACGGTGGTGTATTTCCTCCCTAATGGACAAAAACTCCTTCAAAACAATAATACCATGGTCCACTCGTTTCGAAGAGTATTCAAAGAGTGCCACACTGACGCCAGTTAACATCGTCTTTGGCCAACAGAATCATTCGATATGAATCAGGTTGAAGATTTTTGTGATGAACTTTGACATCGCATTCATCACTTCAGTTCTCTGCCGACATTTGTGAACATATAATTACAGATCATAATTTACAGCTGACACATCCCAGTATCTCGTGCAAGAATGAGTGCAGCCCAATATTACAACAGAATTGGTCAAATCCTAAACTAGATGGAAACCCTAATAAAGTGATCTATTTGAGTAATTAATAATCAGAATACTGTAGTTACACAAATATTTTTTCCTATATTAATGAGAATAGCAAGAAAACAAAGAAAAACTAAAATATTCTAGAAGTTTCTGCCTATTTCGGCATGCAGCATATTTAGGGTTAAAAACGTCTAGTGTTTGACTGAACATACAGCGAAGTATGTTCTTACTTAACCATCCATCCGAATCCATCCTGTACACTATTTGTGTTCAAATCCACTTTTTGTATACGATTAATATATAAAATATACGAAGGGTGATTAAAACCTTAATTAATCAATCAATATAATAATATTAAAGCCTAAAAACTGGAATTCTGATTTTCGTAAATATACTAATGAATTCAATGGGAATTCTCTACCATTATGGCAGACGTGGGTTTACTTTGTCTTATAAACCGCTGGATTTCACAGTTGGTGAATGGTGTTCGAATCCATGCAACTCTATAAACAAATATTTCGTGTAATTTTAGGTAAAGATGAATTCTAAGAGAGATAGCTCATCCTTTAACAGGGGCAGCGGGTGGTTGGGTGTTGCTTACTGGCTGCCTAACCTCTGATTAGTAGTTCAAAACTAGGTACAATGAGAGATAATTTTAGTAACTCTGCTATAAATACAATAAACAACCTTTTTACAACAGCAAAAACCACGCTGTTTTATTTCTTTTTACAGAAATTGTTCAATTACTAACTATTATAATCAACGCTGTTGCATATTGCTTATACTTTGGATTTTGGATATTATAGTGTTTACAGATTTCAATGTTACTTTATAATAGTATGACAAGAGCTTTGACGTCTCTATGTCTTCCAGTGATTTAGGACTTGATGGCTGATATAAAGCTAGGATTCGGGTTTAAATACACGTTATTAGCACAGTAGAGATAGTCCGTTTAGTAGCACTAAAGTTTAAAACACATTCATTTATATGTAAATATTTTTTGTCCCTGATGATCTTAATTCCAAGTCATTATGGATTACCCGATATTTTTTTGAGTCAAACATTCTTATATTCTGGTGGTTGCCCCATCAGGCAACGATGTAGGAGAAGCATGTTCAGTGATGGCGATTCGAGTTCGTGACCTAATCACCAGGCCACGTAGATATATCCAGTATTCTTTTGTTGAGGTGTTAGTACATTGACTCTCACACGTTTTATAACTATTTACCTTTCAATGTAACAGTAGTTTCTGCTCTGAAAATATCACATATTATTTTAAATATCAGAAGGTCTTGAACATGAAAAAGCAATGATAACTGAACTTGACCTTAAAACAGAGAATTTGTAGTATTTCAATCTCAGGAGCTCTCAACTAGTAAACTGTATCTATGATCAGATAATATTTTTAAAAGAATTTTCAAATGTCATCCAGTGATGTACTAACTTGGGCTTTCATGTATTGTAATGATTTTTTTTTCTTTCTGTCTCACTTCAGTCAGAATCCTGAATTGTATTTGATTGCAATTTCAGCAACATAAAGAAAACAATAAACAAAAGGCCTATCTTCCCAGTTTTCATATTTTGGATAATACGTTAATATACCAACACATGGTTAATCCCTCATGAGTGGCAGTTGATCTTTTCTATCTTAATCACGCAAACAAGTAAACATTGTTAAGATCGTTGCACATTTCAGCCACAGGTTTTTAAATCCAGATGATATAAAATGTTTTATTGAATATTATACCCTTATGCTTCTAGACTGTTTCTTTCGTTTTACATAGACTTTTAGAATATTAAAAATTCTAACCCAGCATGGCCAGAATTTTTGGGTGTTAGACTCGTAATCCTAGTCACACCAAAATGATCACCCTTTTAGCCATGGAGACTTTATAATGTGATGGTGAATTCAATTATTCATTTGTATACTCGTAAGAGTATCCCAAGAGCTGGCGATAGGTAGTGCCATCCCTCTAGTTTTACTGCTAAATTAGGGACGGCTAGCGCAGACAAACCTTGTGTAGCTTTGCGCGAAATTCAAAACAAGCAATAAGAAAACCAAAATTTTTCAACAGTTTTAAACTTCAAGTACGATAAAAAATACTGATATAATGAATGGCAGTAAAAAGATGTACATAAATTATATATTTTTGAAAACTCGCATTGAATATGACATTAAACTAGAATGTTTAACGTTATTACTGAATTATCGACCAGGAGTGAGAACAGAAGAACATAGTATAATGTTTTACGCTCAATACCAAAATAACAGTTTGCCTGCTATAAATCGCGTGAGATAGATATTTGTATTTAAGACGTGTCTCTTACAGATCATATTTCCTAAAATACCATTGGTATCCATGAAATAAAAGTGACGTTTTAGGGAAGTTGACTTCTATTTAAGCCAATAAAACAGTAAAGTCGAGGAAGACCAGCAAAGTAAAGATACCTTTCAATTATCGAAATGGTAGCTCTGTCAACAATGGCCTTAATAATAGTTTTACATCACGTACCACGTGGTCTATTACGAAAACCGATTTGGTAATCAGTGAATAAAAATTGTGGAGCTAAGATTCCTGATCAGGAGTCTGGGAATGGACATAAGCCTTTAAACAGTAGTCACACCAAACCAAATTGGGTGACACGTGTAGCATGACCTAAAATACAGAGTGAAAGAGGTGCGGTTTTCACAACTACGTCAAGTCCATGGAATTCAATTATCTTAACAAAAACCATTAGTTTCACAAACATAAAAGTTATAAATAACATCTGTAATATGTAAGAAAATCTATCAATGTAGCCTTTAAAACATATCTAAAATCTCTATTTCTAAAAAAACTAAGTTGATAACGTTAAAGTGTAACAAACAGCGACAAGATGGTTGTTTTGCGTACTTTATCAAACTGAACTTTACACAGCACATCAATAAAAATTGTCCCCCATTAATACAGCGGTAAGTCTATGGATTTACAACCTTAAAATGAGGGGTACGATTCGATTCGGTGGACTCAGCAGATAGCTAAAATAAAAATAACTTTTAATACATGACGTGTTTAAACCCTCTTTCAAGTTTCCACAAAACAACTTCAAAAATATAGAAAAAATATTTGATTACTTAGGTGTACAGAGTAGAAGAAAATAAATGATAACTTACATATATTTTAGCCCCCCAGTGGCTCAGTGGTATGTCTGCGGACTTGCACACTAAAAACTGGGTTTCGATACCCGTGGTGGGCAGAGTACAGATAGCTCATTGTGTAGCATTGTGCTTAATTAAAAACAACAACATATATTTTATACTTCTGTCATAAACGGGAAAGATATTTTTATTCAGTTGTCAAGATAAAATTACTGTCAAGAAATAAGAAATTACATCAATGCTAGTTTTCAATTTTAAATTAATAACTAATCATTGGGGCCCCGACATGGTTAGGTGGTTAAGGCGATCGATTCGTAACAGAAAGGGCGCCGGTTCGAATCTTCTTCACCCAAGACATACTTGCCCTTTCAGCTGTAGGGTCGTTATAATGTGATGGTCAATCTCACTATTCGTTTGTAAAAGAGTAGCCTATGAGTTGGCGGTGGGTGGTGATGACTAGCTGCTTTTCCTCTAGCATTATATTGATAAATTAGGGAGGGCTAGCGTAGATAGCCCCTCGTATGGTTTCGCGCGAAATTAGAAAATAAACAAACTAATCATTTGGGCCTTAACATTAGCACTAACTCATTTGTTTTAGATTTGGTGTTTCTTTGGATAAAGCGTTCACATACATTGTTCATCACTATTTATAAATATTTGTAATTCGTATCCCGTTATAGTTTGATACACGCACAAAAGTTAATGGTCATTCCATTTCAAAAGACTGTAAATGTAAGTAACCTATCAACTAAATAGTCCTTGCTAGCTTAGAGTACAAAACAGACTTGATATCGGAATTTATTAGTCTGGTGTGAGGTCTAAATATCAAAGTTCGTTTCTGTGAATGAAGATCTTATGGCTCAAAGTACATGTAACAAAAGACAAAAATAATCAATAAAAAATGAAATAACACATTTATATATTCGTCCGTGGCATAATGTTGGTATTACAAGTACGAAACAGATCTGGTTACATATTTCCTCTATTTCCTACCCAAGCTGGTGCTAATTTCGTTCAAGGAAAGTCGCTTAAATCAACCTGTAAGGTTTTTAATGAACGATTAAATGTTTTTTTTACTAAATTTTTAAATTTATGAAATAAAGTCTAAATAAGTTTATAAAATGTCATATTAAATAAGAGTAAAAAATCAGAACTGAAACACACTTTCTGTTTTAAACCTTTTTTTATTCAGAGCAGTTAAAATAAAACACTTATGAGTTGATATATTAGAAAGAGCTATACTTATGCAGAAGCTCTTGGCTATGGTCAGAAAAATAAATATTGGACTGCTTTCTTTAAGTGTTGCACTGTAATTGAATCGGCTAATTAGAAATGGCCGAAAATGAATATTGGTTTGCATTATTTGTCAAGAAAAAAACACAAATAGCGTGACAACACTTTTTGTCTCTTTTATGAATATTTCCTCGTCTTTTTGATGACCATCATTTAGTGTTTTAGTTGAGGAGTACGAAATTACACCGATACTACCATAACACTATTAGATTAAATTGGAAAAAAAATCATTTCGATGTCCAGAAAAAAAAGAGCATTAGTAAATTGTTTTCTGCTTAAACACAACAAACAACAAAAACTTTTCAGAATGCTTAGAAATTTTCCTTATTCAATCTGAGAAATAGTTCTTCCAGTTTCTGAGTAACTTACTGATTGAAGCAACGCACCAAACGTGCCAATGAAGTTCTTTCATTTACTTTCTTGCAGGCTTCCAATACAGTTTAAATGACTGGTCGGTCCTTATCTCTAAACACTGCAATTTCCACGGTAAGTTGGGAACATATCAGTATAGACCAGCATTACTTTCTGTTTGTAGAAGACTGTAGGGCAAGAAAATCCGACTAGTAAGAACAACGCCGATTGGCTCATAGAGCTTCACGCTTTGTAACCGATGCCACAGGACCGAAGATACAAGAGACCATAGCAGAGAAATTCATAATGGGACTTCGAGTTATCAGTAGAGGAAAAGAAATACGGCATTCATTATTTTCTGGTTAGAAAGAGTTTCTTCTTATACAAAACATTATTCGTTTTAATGAAGAATAATTTCTTAACTCCACTAGAAGGCTTAATGATGAGATATTCAAATGTCTAATGACTTTTTATTTATAATCATGGATTTTTCTCAATCTTTACTGTAAATGTTTCTCGTAAGCTACGCATTTACTTATCGCAAGTTAGGTTCAAATAAAAAAATAACTTATTGCATTAAATACATCCTTAAAATATCCTGTCAGCTTTTAATAAAGTTCTAAGCATTAAATTATTTATAAAATTTACAATTGAAATAATATTATTTCAAAATGTACAGTAAACTGAGTGGCGTTGACATGACATATATGCATTTTTTATATTTTTATTTGCTTAAATTTGTTCATTTTTATATCTTTTGAACGAACATAACTAATAAGTTTACAAAATTCATTTATTTGCCCAGTTATATGGTTATAAAGTGAATACTAATATGACTTGACCTCATTTTTTGTCTTATTAATTTTTATTGTTTTGGGTTTAATTTTCTCAACTGGGTTGATTGGTGTTTAGTGCAATTTCTTTCCATTGTTATTTGTTCATTTTAGGTCAAGCTCAAAATTACACAAGGGACTGTTTGTGCATTGCCCATCGTGTGTATCGAAAGCTGATTTTCAGAGTAATCATTTGTTTGTTTCACACAAAGTTACTCAAGGGCTATCTGCGCTAGCCTTCTCTAATTTAGCAGCGTAAGACTAGAGGGAAGACAGCTAGTCATCACCACCCACTGCTAACTCTTGAACTACTTTATTACCAACGAATAGTGGGATTGAGTGTCACATAATAATGCCCCAACGGCTAGAAAGGCAAGCATGTTTGGTGTGACAGAGTAATAAACCTCAGGTTTACCGCTGAGTCACAGAATGAAATGTCATTTGAAAAATGTCTTGTTATCCTAATCGTCCTTTCCTAATTAGATTGAAACTTTTTATGAAGTTGTCATTCAATGCTTTTAATTCATAATCACATGAGTATCGCAAGTGACCCGGAATAATGCGTTTGTTAGCTTGCTATCCAGGGATTTTTTTATGGGTCTTGAAGCGTGGGTATTTGATATGTATTACTATTGTTAGTTATTTAAATATGAATGCATTTGAGAAGTAGGTTTCTCACAGAATACAAAGAGAAAAACCTACCGATACCAAACTGTACCACAGTTAGAACAGCACTATTACACTTTTATTGTGAACATCCTTAGTAAATGACGAAACAACTTTGAAGCTTTTTACCCAAGAAGCTTGTATCAGGGTAACTTGGGTTGATGCCTGCTTCGCGCTTCCCAGATCGATCACAGTGGCTACTATGTTTAATTAAAGCAGAGATGTGACAGATCGTGGTTGTTGTAATGCTACCGTGAAATTGTTCTAAAGCTGCTCAAGAGTTAAAGATATGCCTTTTCTAACTCCATTATTACTTACAAAGAATAGGAACCCACTTGCTCAAGAAAAAAACTGTGATAACTTACTGATGTACCAAATCACTTTCGAATTTAACTTTATTTCTTACAGGTTCCTTATTAATACACGTGAAACATAAAAATGTAAGCAAAAATGTTTTCAATCTTGGAGTAAAATAACCTGATTACTTATCGCATTTTTTATATATTTTACACGAAAAATGAGCGATTTCACCAAAGATATTTGACAGTCTAAAAAATGAACAAGTATGAACAAATATATGGACCCAACAATAGAAAGCAACATATCACAAAGTCGGCAATTCTAGGCTTATACTCCCAACAGAACGCTGGTCGACGTGAACATTTTTAGATCTTGTACTTGTATTTCGATGGTCTCATATCATGAATGAGAATACATATGTGGTCAGGCATTGTGACTATTTCATGAACTAATATTTCACAATCCTATAAACCGGTACCTTAATTTTACTCTCAGTTTGATCTATAATAGGAGGTTTTTCACCTTCAGTACTGTGCTATTAATCTATTTACATGATATGTGTATGCAATCATAGGCACTAAGTTTCCTTGCGTACCATTTATTTAAGGTATTTGGAGTACATTTATATTAAATTAACTATCTAAGACAGATATTCGAGTTTATGAAACGTTGTACCATGTTACAATAGTTTTGAGCGTTTGTTTTAGAATCTTGCTCAAAGCTACACAACGATTATGTGTGCATCACCATCTATAATTGTAGCTGGTAGATAAAAGAAAAGGCATCTGGTTAGCAGCATTCATTGTAAATCCTTGAAATGTTATTACTTGATCGAATAACGGACTTGAATCGCCACTTGTATAGCGCCTCCTATAACCTCATGATACGGAGCAAATGTTTTGCAACAAATGGTCTCGAATCTTGAATTCTTGAATTCACAAACCAGGCTAGATCTCGTTCAGTCATATTTCTATTTAATTTAAAACAGTTACAAGTGAAGCCTGCTCAAATTTGCGATATTTATTAGACAGGTTTTCTGATATTTTTTGTCGGGCCAAAAGTGTTCTAATGGTTACCGTGCCAAACCGTGAATTTGAGGTTTCGTTGTTTGAGTCCTGCTACTGCCAAAATAAGATCGTACTTCGCACTTTGGAGCAACGGATGTGTTATAAGAATGGAGATCAAATTTGTTATTAGTTTACAAGTTGGGAATGAGAGATGTTGACTAGTTGACTTTCCTCTAGCTAGTAACTTCAAAATTATGGACAGCTAGCAAAAATAAATTTCGAGTTCTTTTGGGCTAAATTTAATAAGCGAATGTACAAACTTACCTCATTTCCATATTCGGAGGAGCAGCAGTAAAAACATTAGCCTTTTATACTACAGTTGAAACTACACAGCTCACAATAATAAAAATCATTGTGTAAACCTTATTGTATGTATGTCTTTTTTTTTATAGACAAGCCACATCGGGCTATCTGAGGGGAATCGAACCCCCTGATATTAACGTTAAAAATTCGTAGACTTATCGCTGTACCTGCAGGGAGCTTAAACCTTAGTGTTTATCGATGGAATAAAGGATATTCGATGTGCAATGGCAAACGCTGGTAAAAGTTTACCTTTTTTTCTTTCTAAATAAGTAGCCATGAGCGGCTTTATCAAAAACTTCATAGTTGTTATCTATGGTTATAGGAAGAAAATATTGCTGCAATACATTATATGCTTCGAATTCCTTACGTTTGCTTATTTTGTAAGTCGTTTCGCTATTGTAAAAGTGCTTATTCATGAAATTGTAATACCAAACAAATATAGATAGATATATTTATTTACCGTAAATGAAAGATTTGTAACTGATCGAAGTTGGCAAAAATAGGAGCCGAAAATTTCTTTTGTACAGTTTGTACTCTTGAACTCCTTACGTCGCTTCATTCTACTACCTGCGTACGGCAGCTGTTGTTGCCGCCATAGGTTTTAAAGTGTGCAGTATAACAAGTTTGACAAATTAAGAACAGGAGTTTAGCATGAGTACGACATCATTTAAGATGATGATGCGTGGAAAAATATTCTTCTTTGTGTTTACGAACAAAAATTAGTTTACAGACACAGTTTAAGAATGTGCAGTGGAATTTGTATTAGTATTTAAGGCAAATATAACGAGACTATTTACCGTCTTACTTAATTTTCAACTGCTGACCAGTAGGAAAGCAGCCAACCAGCATCAACGTATTACTCAACAGATACGCTAAGAAACTGATTGTTACTCTTATAATTCATACACGATTTAAAATGCTTGAGATATTTTATGGTATGTAACTGCAAATATTCAAAGTACTTCCAATACAATTGTGCTGTTTTTCCCTAACAAACATATTTTCCTTGAGCTCTGTTATTTACTTATTTTATTCTCACTAATTAATCAAGGTGTGTATGAGAGACAATATGAGACAATTTAATGTGAATGGGAATTCTAACCCGTGACACTCGGATAACGACTAGAGTGCCTTAACTACCTGGCTATGCCGGGCCTCACAAAGTGTGAAATTACAAGTTTGCATAAATCTCCCCAAGGATATAATAAACCTCCATACTATAGAGATTAAAAATCCGTTTACAAGGGGAAAAATAGTGGTAAAAAACGCAAAAACACAAAATGCAAATCTGAAAATTTGTATGTACTTCCGCATAGACCAAATGAGCTTTTATACCAATGTTGGTGAAGATCTATTGACAGCCTACAAATTAGTTAAATGAACAGACAACAGACAGTATAATCATATTTATATAGATTATCGTCCATTCTTGAAAAGAGGAGAGAGCTCTACTCTGGTAACGTTTATTACTGAAACGATTTCAATTTTAAGTGGTTGTAAAGCGTTAAGTAGCAACGAGCAACACAGAACAATTTCGAGTTTACAAACCAGTACTGAGAATTATTTTCGCATATCAACACTTAGAATATGTTAAGTCACAACGCCTAACATTTAACTTTTTTTTTCATAGAATGTTTAAGAAAAGTCTTAATTAATTCATCATGAGCATAGTACAAATTTCCTTTTACAGATATTTTTTGAACATGTTGTCAAAAACAAAGAATTTTCTATTGTAATTGAGATTTGAACTGGATTGAATTAATTACAATAGAAAGCTGAATATACGTTTACTGATTTTACTATCGTTCTACAATTGGTTTACACGTGATATGTATTTTTCAGGTACAGTACACCAAATCTTAAACTTTGAATACCCTAGAGAATCTAAGATATTCGGGCGTGACTTCTTAACACACCCATCTTTACTCACTACACTACTATAGGAGAAAAGATATAATTAAGAGATAAGAAATAACTGACAAAGATTAATAATTATAGTTAGATAAGACAACATTCTTCAAAGCAAAAGATAATGCTATCCATATGTGGTTTAGGGGCTACAAACAAAACGACAACATTTTTGTGATATTAAGCATTGATTACTTGTGATAAAGTATTATGTTATTTTGTGAGTGTGATGAGAGAACACATTTTAAATCAAACTTGAATTTCGTGTAGTACGCAAACCAAATTAAGGCCTTTGCCAGTTATGGTCAGTCTAAAATGTTTCTTGACGTCTCTGAAAAAACAGGAAAATGTTTGATACAAAGTAGGTTGTTAATTATATGTTACTTTCTATGAAATTATGAAAACCTAACATCATAATTTTAAAATGATCATCTTTATTGCTTAGAACTAAAATTATAGGTTAGAATGCCACAAAACTCTTCTTTAAACAGCTGAAAACATTTCGTTTTCATTCACTGAGCATTTTGTTGTTTTTTTAGAAGGAAATACCCTAAAAGTGTATTTAATGTTTAAAAATGACATTATACCACTCGTTATTAGTTATTCATTTCTCTTTAACGCATACTTTTAGAGAATTCATACTATTTTTCCCCTATGAGCAATAAAGCTATCAAATTGTGAAAAAAATAATGAAAAAGTACATTACTTGGTGTTACAGCAAATAGAAATGTTTTATCCAAAAAACACGTTAGATACCTTAACTAAAAACAGAAAACTTTCTGAACAAACTTAATGTTTTGAATCATGAGTATCATCAAAGTTTGACATTTAAACACAAAATGACCAACATAGTCGCTTGATTCGTAATCTGAGAATTATGGGCTGAATCCTTCTTCCACCAAGCATACTTTTGCTCTTGCGGTCCTGAGTCAATATAATTATTCATTGGTAAAAGAATAGCCCAAGATTTAGCAGTGGATGAAAATAACTAGCTGCTTTATCTTTTCACTGCTAATTTAGGGACAGCCAGCTTAGTGTGAAATTTAAAGCAAACAATTCTTTTTCTTACCTAAACAGAAACAACTGTTCCATAAAATTTCATGTAATTTTGCTTTTATGCAAGGCATTAAACTATTCTGAGAACTCTTGCTTTGTAAATTTCTGAAGTACAGAGGGAGTCAATACTCAGCCTGAAAATGGTGATAAAAAGGACGAAATAGAGATTGTTTGCTCTCACATCTGGTAAACCATTGAACAATGTGGAAAGCAATCATTTTATGGTTACTGTTACTGACACCTATTTTGGTAAATAACACAATCAAAAACGTTAACAGTGCGTCACACGAACGTAATATGTATATAATTATTTAATATGAAAGTGTAGCAGTATTTTTTTATTAGGTTTAGTAACAGGTTTTCTATACTATTCTAAAAAATTCTGACATAAGTTAAATAATGTACTATATATGCTATTACGATTAAACAGAAATTCTCCAAGACATAAATCTTGGAGTACCATATCCATCTACATAAACAACTTAAAACAGGATCACCGCGGGGTATGAATCCCATAATGTCTTTCATTACATCTTTCTGAACTATTTGTGGACAAAAGTATTTTCGTGTTCACAGCTGTTGGTTTTTAATATCATATATTCCAACACACAAATCAAGTAAAAAAGAATCTGCTGACGTTGAAAATTATTGCTGACACCTTTATCTGTTTCACACAGCATAAGCCTTCCAGTGGTTTAGCGATATGTCTGCGGACTTACAACGCTAAAAACCGGGTTTCGTTACCGTGGTGGATAAGCATAAATAATCAATTGAGTCGTTTTGTGCTTAATTCAAAACAACACAGCAAATAAATGGCTTCATTTAAAGTTTCTCTCAGTTCTTCTACACTAAGTGCTGTAAAAAGCAAATACATGAAATTAAACGATATAAATGTAAAACAATTTTTGATAAACTACTGAGAGTTTTTGCACAGCATTGATTATTTGTTTCTGTAATTTTGAAACTAAGTGTTTGCTGTAAATAACTATTGTTCTTATACATTGAGTTCATTAACTTAAATTTGTTCAAACCTTGTCGGGTTACTGCTTTGAATGACTCTATGAATAGATAAAGAAAAAAAACAAAAATTAGAAATGTTTTCAAGATGTCAAGAAACACAGAAATAGATGAATGAGCAAGTCATTACTTAAAAAAATTGAGAAAAAAATGGCCATATTGATTACCGATTTATCTGTTGGTTTACCTGTCGCAGATCATGGTTCCGTGGTGTTGAAAGCACAGAAGAATTTTTGATAAAAAGGTGAAAAATATAGAAACAATGCAAATCATCAGACGCTTTTGTATAAATAAACCTCAGTGGCCGATTTTAACAAAAAATACATTATTTTCAATGTAAATTAGATGTTTTTTGTTCAGTAAATAGGTTCATATTGTGAGTTAACGATTTTTTATTGTGTTTTAACACTAGCTTCACTCCATTAAGCACGTTTCAAAATAAAAGTAATAAAATTACCGTGTGATATAATTTCATAAAAGCGTTTTACTCTTATTTATACCATAAAATACATCAAAATAATACTTTTACATGCACCTCAAAAACAATACAAAACTTTGACAGTTAGCAATCAATTAAGCCTAAAAATATTGGTTGTTTAAAAATAATCAGTGATTTACCGTTTGTACGTAATAAAAACTGTTTTAGTAAACAATTACTCTAACTTATAATAATAAGTAATGAACTTCGTTTCGTAACTACAAAAAACTTATAGAACGTGATAATTTGAGTGTAAAGTTTATTTTATCTTAATACAATAAAATTCAGTTGAAACAAGATCTATATTCAACTGATTGATGACAATTATATCTTTTATAAAATATGTTGTATGTTGTATATTATACTTAATGCTGTCTTTGTTGGTTGTTAAGCTCATAACTACAGAATGAACTATTTGTGCTCTTCCAATGTGAGGGTATGGCATAGCCAGGTGGTTAAGGCACTCGACTCGTAATCCGAGTGTCGCGAGTTCAAATTCCTGTCACTCCAAACATGTTCACTCCTTCAGCCGTGAGGGCTTTATAATGTTACTGTCAATCCCACTATTCATTGATAAAATAGTAGCACAAGAGTTGGCGGTGGGTGGTAATGACTAGCTGCCTTTCCTCTAGTCTTACACTGCTAAATTAGGGACGACTAAAGTAGATAGTTCTCGTGTAGTTTTGCGAGAAATTAAAATAAACAAACAAACAAATAAATCAATCATGGGTGTCGAAAGTAAATTTTTAGCTCTCACACTTGTTTACCATTGGGATATACAAGAAGCCTTTAGTATACGTAGTGTTTTCTAGTGTAAGATTCTGAAATAGGAAGTAATAACAAATAAAGAAGCATCATTAATGATTATCTTACAACCATGTGAAGAAAATGAATGAATGTTAAGTCAATTGTTTCATTTATTATGAATTTATATTAACCTCTCTCAAAATTATGGTATGGTTAAAATATTAAATATTACTTGATTAAGATGTCTATTGAAACCAAATAGGAACTTCCTTCAAGCAGCGAGTTTTAGTTTTTCGTTTAAAGTAGTTTTTCAATAAAGTACACTTTTGCTAGAATCTAGAATCACATTTTTAAATTTCTGAAAAGAATGACTCTGCATGGCTGGCTGATTAGGGCACTCGACTTGCAATCTGGGAATTGTGGGTTCGAATTCCTGTCCCATAACACATGTTCATCCTTACAGCCATAAGAGCGTTGTAATATACGGTCAATGCTACCATGCGTTGATAAAAGAGTAGCCCAAGAGTTGGCAGAGCGTGGTGATAAATAGCTGTCTTTCCTCTGGTCTTTGCAAAATAAGGGACGAATAATGCAGATAGATCTCGAAAATATTTGAGTAAAGTTTAATCTAAGCTGAAGAAGAGATGGAATTCCAGATATCTGTCTGAATAGAAATAGAGATGTTGAATAGATTATACATTTTAGTTTGTACAATAATTATAATCCAAGAGTTGGCAGTGCGTGGTGATAAATAGCTGTCTTTCCTCTAGTCTTTGCAAAATAAGGGACGAGTAATGCAGATAGATCTCGAAAATATTTGAGTAAAGTTTAATCTAAGCTGAAGAAGAGATGGAATTCCAGATATCTGTCTGAATAGAAATAGAGATGTTGAATAGATTATACATTTTAGTTTGTACAATAATTATAATCCAAGAGTTGGCAGTGCGTGGTGATAAATAGCTGTCTTTCCTCTAGTCTTTGCAAAATAAGGGACGAATAATGCAGATAGATCTCGAAAATATTTGAGTAAAGTTTAATCCAAGCTGAAGAAGAGATGGAATTCCAGATATCTGTCTGAATAGAAATAGAGATGTTGAATAGATTATACATTTTAGTTTGTACAATAATTATAATCCCAGAGTTGGCAGTGCGTGGTGATAAATAGCTGTCTTTCCTCTGGTCTTTGCAAAATAAGGGACGAATAATGCAGATAGATCTCGAAAATATTTGAGTAAAGTTTAATCCAAGCTGAAGAAGAGATGGAATTCCAGATATCTGTCTGAATAGAAATAGGGATGTTGAATAGATTATACATTTTAGTTTGTACAATAATTATAATCCAAAATGTGTCTCATTTCCTATCTTATAATACCACTACATCTTGAACATGTTGGATTTATAAAAGACGACTTAAAATAATTTCATCCAAACAACACAAACAACTTATACTCTGTAACATTTCAGTCAAATTATGAATAACAATAAAAACTACTTTTCGAAAGAAAGACTGAAATACATTCTACAATTCTGAAACAATTCCGTTTGTTATGAATTTTGTGCGAAGGTGTACAAAAGCTGTCTGTGCTAGCCGTCCCTAATTTACCAATGAAAAACTAGAGAGAAGGCAGCTAATCATTATTACCTACTGTTAAGTCTTGGGATACCCTTTTACAAACGAATAATGTGATTGATTGCTACATTATAAAATACCCACGACTAAAAGAAAGGACGAATATGTTTTGTGGGAGGAGGAATCGAACCCGTGATCCTAAAATTGAAAGTGAAGACTTTAGAACAAGCCATTTTACTACTCCCCTTACCAGTGGCTCAAAAGTTTTAAACACATAATGATAAAAATTAAGTTTCGATAATTTTGGAGAGTTCAGCACAAACAGTTCATTGTGTAGTTATGTGTTTATATACAAAGAAAGAAACAAAGCAAGCTAATTTAGACAACTTTAAGTTCACTTATATTAGATATTTTGTGTAGTTTCTGTTTAGTTTTCTCCTTGCGTATAACTAGAACAAAATTTGAAATTTATACACGTGCTAATCGACATTTATACAACGTGGTTAAACTAAATATTGTGACGTATATAACGAAGACCTAATCTCTCTGATTTACTCTGTGCTGATGCAGTTGGACTACAACAAATCAATGCCTATAAATATCAGAAATGCTTCTAATTTTAGTAGTTTCCTTGTTGCCTTAAGCATGTCATATATTAATTGGTATCTTCAAATATTCATTATCAAACTTCACTTCGAGTTGTCATGAGTACCAAGAGACGTGACAGTGAAACATGGGGATTTAATAACAGGATTTATTGGATGTAGTGGGTTGTCAGTTAATGGAGCGCGAGTTGAAGCTTAGGTCCAATGCTGTTGTTCACAAAGAGATTTCTCTTATTAGTTCTCGTTATATTGATCTTATCATAATTATTTCTTATTATGGGAACCCGTGAAGAATCCAGTTTTCTTACTTGCAACTTTTAAAGCAAACATTAAAATGTAAATTAGTTATGTCACAGGAATTTAATAAATTAGGACTTGGACGATACAAAAAGAAACAATAGATTAAACTAAGTTGAATGAACTGCAAGTGCCAGTTGTAGACACACAGGTGTAGACAACGACGTTTGTGAAGACCAAAGACCACAGCAGGCAGTTAGCCATCCTTTCAGCTTTGTTTATTTATAAATTCAATGTTTAAATAATCTACCAAAGAAACAATATATGTTCCATAAATGTTGTTCATTGTTCTGTATAAGATAACAGAGATAAAATGACTCAGTGTTTTGGGTTCTGACTATAATCCGCTTTTTTTTTGTACGACATAATTGTAAATGAATAACGACTTATATTATTCTGTCAAAATCAGCCACTTTAGGCGCTGTTTTTTTTATTTTGTATGTGAAGGCAGTGTATCTGAAAATGTTTAGAGAATACGTTAAAATGTAGTAGTATTACTCATAAATGATATATATATATATACTACATCTAGAAATATAAATTTATGTAGCCTGTCCCTGATACCCTGCAAACTGGTATATCTGTTAGATCCAACTGACCTGGTAACCTCCACAGGCTCAGCGGTAAGTTTAAGTACTTACAGGCGCTAAAAGCTGAGTTTCGATAACCACAATTGGCAGAACACAAATAGCTCAATGTGTTACTTTGTGCTTAACAGCAGATAAACAAGCAATTAGGACTGTACTTGACCATGATGCATTCAGCTATTGTCATAAATCTATCATGAAAATTTAAAAAAATATAAAACCATCTTAAGTTTAAAAACATAGGAAAGTAATGACGAAACATTGCAGTTAGTGAATCTAGTAATGTTAAGTAGATGCTAGATAGTATATATTTTTAATACACTGTCGTTAGAGTTAAACTACAAACAAATGGTGCTCAAAGCGGCCAATATTACAAATAATATTAAAAAACAATGAGGGCGCAGCATGTCCTAGCGCGTTAAGGCGTGTGCTTCGTAATCTGAGGGTCGCGGGTTCGCGCCCGAGTCGCGCCAATCTTGCTCGCCCTCCCCGACGTGGGGGCGGTATAGTGTGCTGGTCAATCCCACTCTTTTTTTGTTGGTAAAAGAGTAGCCCAAGAGTTGGCGGTGGGTGGTGATGACTAGCTGCCTTCCCTCTAGTCTCACGCTGCTAAATTAGAAACGGCTAGCACAGATAGCCCTCGAGTAGCTTTGCACGAAATTCCCAAAGAAAAGAAAACGATGAAGGTTAAACATAGTGATAGTGTTGTACTATGGGTTGGATTTAATAATTCATATACGAGTCAGGGCTGTAACGCTGTGCAATTCACTGACTACGTTGATACCACAGAATAATTATAAAAGAAGCAATTGCATAATATAGGCGCAATGGTTTTTGTGACATTCGTTTGTCATGAAAATATTTGGATTGGAAATTATACTATACATCTTCAATCACTCAGGACATGAGTTTTGAAGAAGAAGATGGATAGACGAGTAAAACTATATTACGGATATCGAGAGAAGTAATTCATAATATATTTGTATAATACTATAAATCTTCTTATTTTGACAGTCCCTTGTCACATAATCTTAACTCTTTCTCAGATTTAATTCATTCCTTTAAACACATAATCATTTGGTTGGCTGGTTGTATTTCAGATACAAACTCTTTAATGCTTTTCCTTTATTTGCGGCTGCAGAAATTAACGCTGATTATTTTTTCATGTATATCAAATCTCCTTTCATTAAATGCTTTTCCATTATTCGCGGTTATGTATATTAACGCTGATTATTTTTATATATATATTTCAAATTTCCTTTTATTTAATGCTTTTCCTTTATTAACATCTATGGATGTTAACGACGATTATTTTTCGTGTACGCCAAATCTGCTTTTATTACATAACTCGGTTCATTTTGGGTGAGAATAGTTTGATTCAGTGTTATTTGTTTAATAAATTGATAACAAAATAGATCTTAATGAGATTCTTGTGTAACCATTTGTTTTTACTCATTCCAGTCGTGTGGTTCAATTTTCTTCAGTTAATTGTTGCTCTAATTAGAGTATAAAACCAAAAAAACACGATGGCATTCGATAACACCTGTTTAGAAATAATAACATTTAATTAGTATATAGTTTAAATGTAGCCCACTTATTTCACAAGCTTGATTTGTTTTATTGTTAGAATAATTAACATTAGTTACCTTTAAATGTACATTTAGCCTGACATGGCCGAGCGCGTTAAGGCATGCACTCGTAATCTGAGGGTTGGGGGTTCGCATCCGAGTCCCGCTAAACATGCTCGCCCTCCCAGCCCTGGAGGCGTCATAATGTGACGGTCAATCTCACTATTTGTTGGTAAAAAGAGTAGCCCAAGAGTTGGCGGTGGGTGGTGATGACTAGCTGCCTTCATTTTGTCTTACACTACTAAATTAGGGACGGATAGGTGCAGTGGGCTAACAACCTATTCACTTAAAACACTTGTTACGGAAACCGCAGTGATTGCGGTCCTATATTCCTTAAAAGGAATTGAGTGGCAAAAAAAAATATGTACATTTACTTTGTACAGTGTATTATTTCACTAACAACTATAATTTTTTTAAGGTCAGCAAATATCTTGAAATCGCATTTATTGTGGTGTTTTCTTGTATATTGATAATATTTTTAAGCCTTCTTCATAAGTAAATTTTAAAAAAATGAATGTAACGGTTTTCTATTCGCAAACCTAAATTATTATGATGTATTTTTTAATTTTGCTAAGTTTACTGATTTTAATTTTTATGTTTTATTGTTGTTATTATGTTAATTATTCGTAAAACGTAAAATATTTTAATATATTTATTTTATTAACTATCTACATGGCACTGTATAAACGTATTTCTTTAAACGTACATATTTCTTTTTTGGAACATTAATCATTCCATATTATTATCACTTTAAATATCCAATTGAGATTTGTGTTAAATTTGATAAAGCAATATCACATCATTATTGAACAATGAATATATTTTACAAACAATGTTTTTCTTCTAAATTACAACCAAAATAATTTTCTTGCCCTTGGACTGTTTAATATATAATACAAATCGTAAACTACACACACACACACACACACACACACATATATATATATATATTTAAGTATAAAAAATAACCGGTTTACTGATTTCGAAAATAATAATACTAACACAACATTGAAAAATAAGCGGGTCTACAGGTATCTAAATAACCAAAGGGAATTATTTCTCTTAAATTAAAAAACAAAAATAAGAGCGAATGATAGTTTGTACTATTTGTATCATATGCATAATAAGTCGACTGAAATAACTCATAAACATTGACCTAATATATTAATTTAAAAATCATATAAATATCTAAATAGCTTTGTTGAATATTAAGGAACCAGATATGAACAAATTAAACAATAATATCATTAATATCGAAACAGTCAATAAGTTCTATATGTGAATATTAAAAGCGTATGACTTGACTTTCTCATTGAAGGAATAATCTTATGCTTGCCTAGAAAGATCAGTAAAAACGTACTCTGCTAACATGAATACCTAAGCTAAAATTCATATGCTGTCCTGAAAAAGTATTAGTGTTATGATCTTATATATAATTATTAATAACATTTGAATGTACTTCATCAATATTTTAGTTTTGTTCATATGCCTCTATTTCAATGATAATTAAAATATTTGCTTGTTTTTTGAATTAAGCACAAAGCTACACAATGGGCTATCTGTGCTCTGCCCCCACGGGTATCGAAACCCGGTTTTTAGCGTCATAAGTCCGCAGACATACCGCTGAGGTACAAGGGGGCGACAATTAAGATAACAGATATATGTATAAATTAAGGTTACTGAGCTTTACTTCATATTTGTAATATAAAAGCCCTCCCGCTGGTACAGCGGCTAGTCTACGGATTTACGACGCTAAAATCAGGTGTTCGATTCCTTTCCGTGGGTTCTGCAGATTATCCGATGTGGCTTTGCGATAAGAAAACATATACAAAATTATTTTGGTTTTATAACTAAAATGCATTACTTTTGTTAATGTACTTTTAATCATAAGTAGCTTATGTGTTAAAATTGTTTAGTATTCTCACTGATAAAAATATACTCATACAGATTAAAATAGCTTTACTTTGTTTCTTAGAACCTAATCTAATAGGGGCTAGTCTTCATTCTACGAGTGTAAAGGGTCATATGCTGTAGCTATATGTACAACATAAAAAAATAACCAGAATTCTACTTTGTTCAACCTACAGTTCTAAATTCATTCCAAAATACTGAACCGTCCTCTTATTGTTTTTTTTTTGCAGGAATGTTATCCTAATTATTACTATTTTCCTTGAATTTGAAGTGATATTTTATTATTTATTAGGCAGCTCATCAATTAGATTATTTCTTTAGCCGATCACCTTCAGCTACAATGGTTTTTTTATAGCTTATAGATCAAAATGTTACAAAGAAACTAACTAACTCTTCACCCACTCTTCTAAGCTGCACACCGAATAACTTTGCATAATTTAAAGAAACCGAATTTAAGTTAATGTTATTTTACAAAACTATTTTAGAAAGAAATTCAAAGAAATAGCAGAATGCTTTCTTTACGAATATGAACCGTCGTGTATTGTAGGTATAACAGTCTTAACTTAAAATGTGAATTTTTTGCGCTCTAGTAGTATTGGTGTTATTATTAATTAAATAAAAGTTTTGGAGTTCTTAATTTATTGATGTTAACATGATTTTACACTGTACTTAAGAAATTAAATGTTGCTGAAGTTACAAAAGGGAACCACAAACATCTACGTCTTACAACCGTCACATCTATAACTGATTTCATTCTTTAAGGCGTGCACTAAATAAATATAAAAATTTGTGTAACTGACTGGTAACGTACTTTCATGTCGTTTAAACAATATAATTGCGACTTTGTAAAAGTTTGTCTCGTTAACCTCAAATAATCTATTTCATTGCCTTTCTTTCGTTTTTTGTCTTGAGTGTGTGTGTTTTTTTCTTACAGAAAAACCACATCGAGCTTATTTGCTGAGTCCATCAAGGGAAATCGAACCCCTGATTTGAGCTTTGTAAATTTGAAGACTTACCTCTGTGCTTTTTGTCTTGAGAAAAAATTCTCATGATACGTCAGCGGTAAGTTTACGGGCTTAAAACCCTAAAATACGGGGTTTCATTTTCCGAGATGGACGTAGTTCAATTAGTCTATTGTATAATTTCGCATTAAATCAAACAATTCCTGGGAGAAAATATGTTTTTAAGGCAGAAGACCTAAAAGCATAAATAAATATAGATACAAAAAATAGGTAAAAGGTGTAGAATTTCTATTAATAGAATTAATATCAATCTCACCTAATTTCATGGAAACTTCAACACTTTAAAAACATTATGATTTCCCTTGCTATTTATGCAGAAGAAAAGTATGACATTGAAATACAAGGCACGTTCCAAACGTACTGAACTCCAAACCTTTATTGTCCTTTAAAGTAGCTTGAATGACGTTAGATAAAGTGTCTTAAGTTGGTTGAATGGCAGATGGCCATTTGATAAACTGTGTTAAACTGGTTGAATAACAGAGAGTCACTAAATAAGCATTGTTAGATTGTTTAAGCCACAGAAAATCATTAGATAAATTGCACTGGTTGAGTGGCAGAGAGCCATTGGATAAACTGTATTGGTTGAATGACAGCCAAACAACCAACGGTAAAGTGTGTTAAACTACAGAAGAGTTGGTTTAAGGTTAACTTATTGAAGTCTGAAATTCTAGCTGAAACTTTTAACCAAATTAACTGCTTTCACGGGAGTAAAGTTGCCCTTATTATAAGTTTAATTCAAATTAGATTATATCAGAAGGAATGAATGACAGTAAAGAATTCAAACAATTGACTAGTTTTTCTTTCTATAATAGTTTAGGTTATACTTAGTACAGATATTGTTTGTGAATTAAAATATATATAAAATTGTTGTTGTCATTCTGGTTTTAATACATCGAGAATAATTTCAGTGCTTCAGATATTATTACGTACTAGGCTAATAATGAGCGACCAATGGGTGACTGAACGAATTTCTGTTCTAAAGTATTTAGTTTGTAAAATAAAACTGTTTCGTCATTGTGACGTTGTTACTTTCTATAAACAGCCATAGCTGTTACAAAATAAGTATAGCTAATAGTAACTATAATACCCCTTTTTATTTGAAACATGGTAACTAGCAGCTTTCAACAGATCGTTCATCTAAGAAAATGTATTTAATTTTGTAGGCAATTAAAGTATAAAATTGTCCAACCTTATAAAGAAAAAACGATCCATAATACTAGGCATTTGTGGTTCATAAATGCGAATATATTTTTTCAAACTGTAATAAAATTAATTAACATTTATTTCATCAGTTATATGTAACTAAAACCATTTTGACGTGTTATAATACTTAAATTCATTCCCTTCAACAAATACGTTTTTATATTTATAGGCCATAAACAGACTTTGTGGATCCTCTGTACGAGCTATATATTTCTATAATTATCAGTTGACATTTATTTTATTATTAAAAAGTAATCTTTATTTCATTTGGAATTCTGCAATAAAATTTTATGTTTGATAAATACTTTTTAAAGAGACTTTCTTGTTTATTTTGAGAGGTTTTAAATTCTTTTGTTTTTCAACTATCGTATAATACACTGATTTAATTTTTTATTGCTAGTTTTTAGTATATTTAGTTAAACTGACCAATGCTTTGTAAGTAGATGATTTACACAGCGATATTGTACTTAAATTTTGAAAAGGGCCGGCAATGGTTAGGACGTTCGACTCGTAATCTGAGGGTCGCGGGTTCGAATCCCCATACATTAAAGATGCTCGCCCTTTTCATCTGTGGGGGCGTTATAATATCATGGTCAATCCCACTATCCGTCGGTTAAAGAGTAACCCAAGAGTTGGAGGTCTTACATTTTTAAATTAAGAACGGCTAGCGCAGATAGCGTGTGTGTGTTTTTCATATATCAAAGCCACAAAGGGCTATCTGCTCAGCCCACAGAGAGGAATCGAACCCCTGATTTTAGCGTTGTAAGTCCAGAGACATATCACTGTACTTGCGGGGGGCAGCGCAGATAGCCCTCGTGTAGTTTTGCGCGAAATTCAAAAACAAATTTCCAAATATTTTTGTATAATTATTCTGTGATAATAATAATATAAGTATGATAGTTTTTGTAACTGTATTTAGACTTTGAAATTTCCTAGATAAGTGTATTCTTAGCAGGTGATACAATATTGTAGAATTGAATCAAATTTTGTTTGTTTGTTTTATTGAATTTCGCGCAAAGCTACTCGAGGGCTATCTCCGCTACCCGTCCCTAATTTAGCAATTTAAGACTAAAGAGAAGGCAGCCAATCACCACCACCCACCGCCAACACTTGGGCTACTTTTTTAACAACGAATAGTGCGATTTATCGTCACCTCATAACGCCGCCAAGGCTGAAAGGGCGAGCATGTTTGGTGTGACGGGGATTCGAACCCACGACCCTCAGATTACGGGTGAAACGCCTCAAACCACCTGGCCATGTCAGGCTAAATTGAATCAAAACAGGCATAATAATTTTTTGTTTCATTTCACTCACAGATCAGTAATGTTTTAAATAACAATACCCTACTACTAATATCTTTAATTGTTTTTGTGAATACAGTGTATACTTTTATTTTGTTTTAATCTATAGAAACTTATTAATATTTCAGTCTCTTTATCTGAATGACCTTTATCTTTGTAATAATTTTATAGCGTTGAAAAACATATCATAGCAACTGCGAATTCTTTGGAGCGCTTCAGTAAAATCGGGCTTACTGTTTTGAAATCTCTATCGGTGAATATTCTGTATAATTTGTATCAATTGTATTTCAATTGATTTAATCATTATAGAGAACATACAGCTTTAATCGGAGTTATGAAGTTAGAATTTTACTTTTTATGTAACAAAAATGACTTGTTAGAGTTTCAGTACCCAGATCCATCTTTATTATTACAATAAACTCTGGTGTAAGTAATCAAATCTTTCGAAATTATTTTATTTCGTTGGATATCTCTTAAATATTATAAGTTTCACACACAAACTATTATTATTATATATTATTAGTTTAGAAATTATGACACAAAACTGTTTCTGTTAGTGCTTATTTTACATTTTTTGATTTTATTATATCTACTTTTTACTATAGGTTTTTCACTTAATTAAAACTTCTTTATTTAGTCTTATGTGTCTATTTGTATGAACAAATCAGCTCTGAGCCAACGTTGATCGAGTAAACTTATTGTAGGTATTCTGCATCATTACAGGTCAGAGAGACTTGGAAGTGTAAACTAACAGGCTTGTTAGTGTCTATTTGATTAATGCTATGTCGATTGTATTAGTATACTGCTGATGGTTTCTCACGGAAAATCCAATAATTGTCAGTAAAACAATATTTTCCAACAATCCTTTATTATGCTCTACACAATTATGTACTAATTCATAATGATAATAAACTATCCTAAACACAGAAACTCATACACAAGTAAGCTCTATACCTCAACGCAAACTATACCAGTTTGCCTGAAAGGGAAAACTTTAACTATCCTTTGAAGTGTATGTATCCTTTAACTGAACCAGTAAACAGATGGCGGGATTCACATCTACAAAACAAACACTTAATTTTTTCAATCACATAAACTTTATTCATCCCAACATTAACCTCACATGTGAACTGGAAAAAAGTAATCAAATATCTTTTCTTAACCTCAAAATTACAAGAACCTATACATAATTTAAAACAGAAATCCACCGAAAAATCACCCATACTGGACTATGCATTCCTTGGGACTCAGCACATGAAACAAAACAAAAACTCAACACACTAAGAAACCAAATAAATACAGCCATAAAAATATGCTCATCAGATAAAATTAACGATGAATTAGACAAAATAGAACAATACTTCATCAACATTAACAAGTTTCCTGCACAAGCTGTAAAAAACGTTATACGCACACACCTAGACAAAAAGCAAAATCAACTAACAAAAGTAAATGTATTCCCCGAATTAAAAAATTACAAAACCATATACTGCTGCATACCATATATTCCTGACATCACCAGACAAATAACCAATATTTGGCAAAAACTAGTAACAAAATATAGCAATTCAGTTAATATCAAATTTATTCAAAACCAGGCACAAAACTGAGGTCTATACTATGTAAAAACTACACTGACAAACACCACACCATCATTATTTATAAAATGCAATGTGATAACTGCCACGACTTCTATACTGGAGAAACAAGTAGAAAAATAGAAACCAGATTCAAAGAACACAAAATGTAACTTTCACACATTTTCGAACACTGCAAGTCAAATAAACACAACATAACCATAGAAAACACCCAAATACTAAATAAAGAAACAAACATAAACAAAGGCAAAATTAAAGAAACCCTACTTATACAACAAGTCAAGCCCAAAATAAACCAATACAAAGGAACACCTTTATATCTATATTAATAAATATAATCAAACATCTAAACACGCCATCTTCATTCCTACACTCAGTTACACAACCCCCTTTAAACATGTGGTCAGTTATGGGTTAGTTACCTGTTTCTTTCTTTGTGAACCTGACGATGACCGTTGTTCGTTCCTCTACAAAAACAATTTTCTCAACCCAAAACAGCTGTTTTTACATATATATAAACAGCTGTTCCGTTCTTGTAAATTAATTTTTATTTTAGATTACTTCATACGATATTTTATCTTTATTTACTTTTACCTCTTTAAACGTCACGGTTATCATTCAACTGGCACAGTTATAGTACACTCCAAATGGTGTACTTTTTCATGCTGTTTAAAGTCACACTTGTGATGCAACTTCTGTAACACAGTATTCCGTAGTTGATACACTCTAAATATTTTTAACCATGGTACTTGAAGTTATACTTGCGATTCAACTGTCGTAACTATATTTCCCAGTTCTTACGATTTAAATGTTTTCCACTAGAACATATAGTGGATTGTAGGTAATCGATATCAACTTCTAGCTTTTTGATCTGCCTCACTGACACACGGCCTAAACAAAGATACCACGAATCATATTTTAGTAATCCATACTGATATATGAAGAGTTTTTATTTAATAATAATTCCACTAAGCACAAATTTAAACTGTGTTTATTCTAATATTATTTTGATAAAAGAATAAAGGAAATATGAAAGTTAACAATAGCTGTTCATCTGTTTACTATTAGAAACACTTAAAACACGATAAAGTTTAAATGTGAACAGCGATAAGAATCATAAGTCGAATTCTGTGGCAAGGTAAAGAGCCTCTGTCACAGAGTTTTTTTAAAAGATAAACAGTCATAACTTTCGATGAATAGTACAGCTTTTCGAATTTATCTGCGAACTTCACTATAAACTATGGAAATTTTTGGATAGACGTAACAATATTACTAAAATGTTTTCGTTTACTTTAGGTGTATTTGATTTTTTATAGTTTTCATTGCAACTTTCGCTACAGAAAAAAACAACCCTTAGCAACATTAATTGTTGAAAATAACTGTATTATAATTAAGTGAAATGTTTTCTTCATACACATTAGTTATGAACTAATCGAGTTATATCGTTACACAGAAATACCCTTGTAGACTCAACGGGTTATAATGTTTTGTAGATTAATTAATTATACCGTTTTATAGAAACACCCTTGCATATTAAGAGTTATATTGTTATGTACAAATGCCTTCGCAGAATAAATATGATAGATTATAATTTTATCTATAAATCCTCTTTTAGACTAACTGGGATTTATCGTTATGTAAAAGTACCCTTACAAACTATAGAAATGCCCTTGCCAATTAGTTTATTTCATTTATTGAAACAGCTATTATTTCCTCGAATCTGAAATCGACGTAAGGATTGGAATATTCTATATATTTTAGAAATAAACGAGCTTTGTTTGTGAATAAGAGTTTCATTTATACATAAACGTTTCGATTGCACACCTTTGTTAAGAGGCCTTAAATAATTTTTTTGAAGTATTTCAATTTATTTCACATCTTACGGACTCTATTTTGGGTCTCTTTGAAACAAGTAAAAAATTTATGCGTTCATAAAATTATATTACTTATAACATATATATGTGGGTGTGGGAGTGCATTATAGGTTTTAATATTATTTTCTTTCATTCAACCTCGCTGACTCCAATCCATTTACAAAAATATCTAAACTGTTATCTGAAATGAATGCAGAAGATTCATTACACAGTTATTAAAGTTTTTTTCCTTAAGCTCTGTTACTATTTTGTTAAGTTACAAAATCATTTACCATTGAAGAAAGTGACATTCGAGGTTTGGCTTAAGAAAAATGATTATTTTAAACCTTTAACATCCTACGTGCTTCGGAATATCGTATTTTTCCTTACCTTTCAGTACATTATGTATGTCTTTCGTCAATATACCGAGACTTCTTATGTTTTCTGAGAAGAAAAAAAAAACATCAATGCTAACATTTCAAAGAAAGGGTCCTGATTTACCCCTAGTTCTATCTGCCTTATATAGGATATATTTTAACTGGTTTCATCTGACCAGTTCTCTTTGTATAAAGTCGTATTAAAAACTCTAGAGGGTATTAAGTACGCTGGCGACATTTGTTGACCTGACATCTCGTTTAACACGTTTCCGTAAGCTGAAAAACTTCCGTACAAGAACGTTTCATTTAGTAACTTTTAAACATAGGAAATGAGTTCGTGAAACACTCCACAAGTTTATCCCCAATTCTGTAGAGAAGCGTAACGTCTGAAAAGGTATAATGCTTTACGTTTAATACATTGCGTTACGAAGGGTGAGATTACGAACTGTGATGTGCAGAATTGTTTCTGACAGTTTAGGTTCTTCATTCCTGAAAATATAATTATGTTTATATTAATAAAAGCATTACTTTTATGTCTAAAACTTTTGTCGAAACTAAATATTTAGTTTTTTATTGTAATCAACGTCTTTTTTTCTCTCAAGATACAAGATCAATGACGAACGTTAATTGTTTAAATAATTTAGGATATTTAAAAAAAGATAGATAAATATGTTCTGTTAAGTAGCATGGTGTATGGACCCACATGGCCAACTGGTTAGGGCGCTTGACTTCTAATCTGTAAGTAACGGATTCTATTCCATGTCATACCAAACATTTCCGCTCTTCCAGTCCTTGGGGTGGTTACAGTGTGATGGTCAATCCCACTACTTATTAAAAAAAAAGTAGCCCAAGTGTTGGCGATGGGTAATGTTGACTAGTTACCTTTCTCTCTAGTCTTACTGCTAAATTAGGGATGGCTAGCGCAGATAGACCTCGTATTGCTTTGCGTGAAATGCAAAAACGAACATATATCTATTTACCTATAAATGTCATTTCTGTGTTTCTTTAACATAGTATTATTGTTTTATCATTATCATCTTCATTATGATAATAAATTATGTTGCTGTAATTTATTAACTGTATACTATTTTATATTTTCGTGTATCAACAAGAAGAGAAAACTGTTGAAAATAATAAAGTGGTAAAAAAGATCAAATTCAGCAGTAAAGAAGAACCAGTAAAACAGAATGAAACTACAGGTTGGTTTCTTTATAATTATATAACGTCAAAAAGAACCTGAATCATCTCATGTCTATCCTATTGGAAATGGCAGTTACATCAATCTATCAACTAACAAAATATTTTCAATATTTATATTTATAAGAAACAAACAAACTCTGTTAAGATGTCAAAGGAAAACATATAAAAATATAGGCCTTTGGGTACTAAGGTCTGTTTTAAATGTGACATTTATCCGTTTTTTTTTCTTATAATACAGAGAAAATTTGATGTTCGAACCTCTGGATACGCAGTGCGGTTGTTATTTATTTGTTTATGTACAAGGCTGTAAAAGCCATATTGGATAAGTAGCCAAGACACACGCATAAAATATTTTACGCATTCATTATTTCAAATGTAAGAAAATATTCGAAAAAGTAATTCGAATCCTTTCACTAGAATAATTTGAAACTAGGGATAGTCCAAATGTTTAGATTTATCCGATTCAAAATAACAGGAGCCAAGCAAAATAAATGTTTTAAACATAAAGGATAAGGACTTTCTCCAAGAATAATTAACTATTTCAGTTCGGGATTAAAGGAACTTATATCTTTGGCAACAAAGACGATTCGACCGACACAGGGCTTTCTGTGTTCTGTCTAGTAAGTACTGAATCCCGGTCTCTAGCGTTGTAAGTCTGCAGTTATGCTACTGTGCAACTTGGAGAAGCATGGTGAAATGACCACATTCTTTGAATTTGTTTATAGCAGTTGCACGGCAAGAAAGTACCAGTATAAACCTCAAAACCTGCTTGTCAAATGGGTCTTAAAGTAGCACTACTTATACCTCAGGCAGTTGAACAATAAGTTATTTGATTATAAAAGATGGAATAATAAATCTCACAAATAACCCGTGCAGGATTTTTTTTTACATTTCTTTATAATATAGATACATCTTACCAGTTTATTTGAAATAATTAAAATTTGTTAATTTAATATGATGTTTATTTCAATAATTAGTCCAAAAATCTCTAGTTTATCAACTTTGTACAGTGACGTACCATTAAAAAGGTCAATTTCTAATTCTATTCGATTAAATTTAAACAAAAGATGCTGCTAACTGAGTCTCCCCCTACCTAAATATGATATATTTATACTCTTATCCAGGAAGTAGGTTATAAAGAAATATGAAGTGAGGAAAATTCAACAAGCGACTCTTGGTGATAAATAATAACGAACGAATACAGCTTTGTAGCATTGCTTTGTATTTTGGGTTTACTCTTAGATGATGTTCTTTGGCTATAAAAATTTAACATGACTTGTTAAACCCGTATCACGAATAAGACCGGATCCTAGCATCTATAAATATTTAAAGACTACTCATAAGTTCTTCGTTACATAAATTGGCTAAACAATCTCTGCAAAACTTGGTGTGTTATATGTATTTGTAAAATACATTTTGTTCATGATAAACGTGAATTCAGACAGAGCTTTTGTAATGGATTTCACGCAGAGGTTTTGAAAGTACTGATATTCGTTTCGTAAATATCTAAATATGTATGAATAATATAAATAGTTTGAGTGGAGACAGTTTATTTGGTGTGTACATTTCTACAGACATTGACGCCACTACCAAAGGTTTTAAGAGTGCTCCTGACTAATTTGAACTATAGCAGATGTTAATTGTTGTCAGCTGAAGCCGTCCAATAATATATAAAGCAAGAGTTATAAGTAACCCATACCTGTCATAGTCAGAAAAGCACGGCGAAAGTAAAATGGCTACAACAAATTATTACATGTGTATAATTTCCTTAAAGTGGTTACACAAAAGTACGTTATATATACATTAAAAAGAGAAGACATTGCTAACCAAAGTACTGAATAAGGGAAGACTTCGAAAAAACTGAATAAAGAAGGCCTAGGCGCCTACTACATAAATAACAAATGTAATGATTGCATCTGCAATCTTCAACAGCAATAACTGACATCAGTTTTGATTTTGGGCTTGATATCACAAACACATAATCAACATGAAAGTAAAAAACAACACTTATCAAAGTGTCTCTTACTTTGATTAATCGTATTCCTTATTATTTGTGTGTGTAAATATAAACTTTCACTATGTTAGGAGTCGTTTTTTGTTTGTTTGTTTGTTTTATTGAATTTCGCGCAAAGCTACAACTAATTTAGCAGTGTCAAAGTAGAGGGAAGGCAACTAATCTTCACCATCCACCGCCAACTCTTGAGCTGCTCTTTTATGAATGAGTGGTGGGATTGATCGTCACATTATAACCCCCTATGGCTGAAAGATCGAGCATGTTTTGTGCAACAGAGCTTCGAACCCGCGACCCTCAGATTACGAGTTAAGTGCCGGGTCTGTTAGGAGTTCATTGAATGCTTTTTACTGTTTGTGGCTATAATGCTACAATATAGACGCTGTGTAAATTTAAAATTATTAATTAACATGAAATATATTTTCAATTTAAAAGCAGCATTAGTTTTCTACAAGCAACAGTTAAAGTATAAGATTCACAAGGAATATAGTTTATTATGAACAGTATTAAATGAGTCAAATATATGTTTAATATTATGACTTTTGGATAAAAATGTACTAAAATCTGAACTTAATTACCAATTTGTTATTAATTTTTTGGCAATTTTTGATAATTATATTTTGGTTATTAACAGTTATTTTTAACAATATGACTCGACAGCTAATCTGCTACGCCTTTCAAGGAATTCCTAAGAGTGACTAGAGTGTGGTGGCAAAAGCCCGGAATCGTACTGTAACATTATCAACATCCAATCGTTACATAACTACTTTCGAAGTGTTAACATTAGGTGTGATATCACCTCTTACGCAAAGTTTATATGCATATAATATACATATATTTATATTTAACTTTTTTGTAATTCAAATCATATGACTGTTTCACTATTATTATTACTTTGGTGAGACTTATTTTAAGCCTCATTCCAGTATGGACTTTATATTGAAAAAGAAACATACAACGATCGAGGAGTTCGCGAAAGAAACCTCAGTGAGAGCGAAACCAAAATTTTGCGAACCTACTCTACATCTGAAAAGATTTAGCTTTGAATGACAAGCCCATTATGAAATTCGAACGAATTTCGATGGGAATAGACATACTTTTGTTTTGAGAACCTCTCGTAGGTCTGTATATACATAACAATAAAAAGGGATTACTTGCATGAATAATGGGGGAAGTTTAATATCGCATCATTTTTTAAGTATGGAAGCTAAATACTTACTCAGAGCTCAAGGGTCTAGGAAAGTACCTTTAAACCATTAGATTCAGCCAATATTCTTTCTCCCTCTTTCATTTTTGCTTTCAATATTCCTCTTTTATACCGAGATATTCAATTTGTATCCATTATTTGTATAACGTTTTTCGTAGCTTAACTTTCTATTGGGGAATATTAAACCTATTTATTGCAAAAGTCTTACAAAATATTTACAATAATCTTAAATTATTATACTTTAATACATTTTAAGATATGGTATCACAGGATTTGAATAAAATATGTGTGTACGTCTCAAGATGTTATGCACTTTAGAGGTTTTAAATAAAATTCTAGTCCATAAATCAAGTCATAAGCTGTAGGAGACATTTTTATGAAGAAAAGATGGTGCAAAAGTAAAAAAAAATATTAAAAGACACAAACTTCTAAAGTAAAAAACACAAATCATGCCACGAATTGTCACCAGACTTTGTACAAAATCTCAGAACTATATTGCCATGCCAACAAAAAAATTTACTTCATTGAATTAAAACTTTGTAAACATTTTTGAGACTACGTAACGAACTGTGGTAAAGTCATGACTGGATGATGGGACTAAGTTATAGGATTTATATCCAATTAAAGTACTTTAAAAGTAAACAATAAATTAACTAAATAAGTTAAGTGCAGATAATTGTTAACTGAAAATATATTAGAACACTGCCATTTATTGCCATAAGGTTAAAGCCATGTCTTGACTAAAATATAATGAGATGACCTGACAGCTGAACTAAAAACAATGGTTAGAACGATAATAATTATGAGGGAAACGTTTTGGAATTTATTCCATCATTTACCAAGTCTCAAAACGACGTAGTGAGAAAGAGAGAAAAATTGGTAGATATATAGGTTTAATATTTAACTGGCTCTTAGCCGGTGCTTTAGGTCATAATCAACCGGGGGTGCTCAGACATTTACTTCCTATTCACTTCACTCGTTATCGGATATTAATTTATGCCGCGTGAAAAAGGGGAAAAAAAACTAATGTATTTACATATATAAATACCCACGCACATTACTGACAGATGAATTTCAAACAAACTGTTGTTATGGTCAGCAAGCAAAAAAGAGGCGAAAAAAAAGACCATTAAAAGGCACCATCTAACAACTATCACAAAACAGTAAGTAAGATGTACTGATAAATATATTAGTACTAATGAAGTACAGTTTGAATGGAATTTGAGGACAAAAACTTGGAATATGTTGAGAGAAATGAGTAAATTAGAGTATATAATCGAAACAAAAATATTATTGTGAAGTAAAATAAAGGATTACACATAAAGTAGCAAAAACTGTGAAATATTCATTAATATATTAATCACAATTTTAAATACATGAAATAATGAGAGTAAGAAAATGAAAATAATAGGATATTTGCTAGTATTTTTGTATTATTTTTCATTAAGTGCTGGTTATATTATCGAATTAACATAATTAATGCATAACAGAATCTCAAATTCTTATGAGAAAATTATGAGACAATTATGTATCATGATTATTATCTTAGATTTTCCTTTATTTCTTTTTATCAAAGACGAATTGGCGTGTATTGGAGTTTCAACATACAGTTAAAGGAATAGAATCTTAGATTCCAATTGCATGACACTGTTGAAACGTATTATAAGCTTTCTCTCAGTTTAATATTTTCAAATTCACATATAAAGAAACGTATTTTAGTTTTATCGTTAGTTTAATATGATACGATACGTTTAGTTTTTAATTGCATTTCACTTCATGTAAATTTAAGTCATTATTTTCATGCATTTGACAAAATGATTATGAAACAAGGAAATACACGTGAGCAGTGATAACAAATGAGGTAAAACATTTTTATTTGTGATTAAAACTACTTTAAAAAACCCAAAACACCGAGAGAAATATAATATATTACATTTAAATGTTTGATATCCAGCTTCAAACCATTTAATTACGTAATTAAGATCTACTAGAACAGAGATTAATTAGTATAATTTAATTTCGATAATGCTATTTGGCAAACCGTAATAAAGTCAATCAATAAATATACTTATATATCTTTTCACGCATAAAATAAGTTCAGTAAATTAGTAATGATAAGAGTGAAAAACTTTAGTTTAAGTTCCAGGATAAGTGTAAAATTTACGTCTTTTTTTAATATATTTTTCACAAACAATTTAAGTGTATTTGTACGAAATATTGATTCATGCCTGCAGTTAACCACGTACAATATAACTATGATTTTTGTATGTTAAGAGAAATATAATTTGTTAAAGAGAGCCCACACTTTCTGTTTAGGATTTTTCATTAATTTAATTAGGGTCAGAGAAAAGTGACGTTTATGTATTTAACAATTTGATTCACTTGTATCCATTCTATACCTGTAAAGCTTTAAGCACAATTGTTGTTGTAAATGTAATGTGTTCTTCAGGTTTAGGTTGAACATACAACACTGTCTTATACTTCAACTATATCTATACAAATGTATGACAAATTAAACAAACATTAATGATAAGTACTTCACTTTGCAGTGGGAGAAACATCAGAGTCGTATTTACACAAAAAATGCATGAAGTATCTTTGTGTAAACTAAACAGTGAAAACTACAGACGTAATATTATAACGTGCAAGTGAACGTTATGTGTTTCATCGTATCATAATATATTTTTCTTCTCGAATAATAAAACCTCTAATGCTGAAGCAAATAATAGGAGAACATATAAATATATACAACAAACCTTCGCTTGTCACTCGAGTATTACTTACCTGGACAGCAGCAAAATGCCTTTCCGTTTCGACAGAATATACAGGGTGGTCGCTAGAAAAGCGGAAAATTTGAGGGTCAGATGGGATCATGAATAAAATGCGTGCTTACTCATTTCTATTTTGATTTCTTTACATCATGAATAAAATGCATGATTTTAATATCATAAAATGCATTTTGAGCATCTATGAGTGTAATATAACATATGTCTTTAAAAAACTTTGTAAAAGTTATTCTTTGTAAAAATAAATAGCTGTTTGACAAATTTTCCGCTTTTCTAGCGACCACCCTGTATATATATACATAATTTTTTATGTATCATTGTTATAAAAATGTGCATGTTATAGAATTCAAAATGCTAACATTAATCGAAATTAGTCCTTTTCACATCAAGGATTGTAAGTTTAACAAATAGGATTATTTTAAGATATTAGAGTGACAGTAAGAGTTACAAAAGAAAAGAAATTCATTTAAAGTGAACATTTTCAACTTTTAGTTGATCACCTGAGAGTTTTTATCTATATTATTTTCCACTTCTTTTTTCTCTTTCTATTTTTTTTATCGGAGGACGATATTCTGATCAGTAGAGTCAAATTCACTTCACACAGTCAATACTTTGCATTAGCGACTACTGTTTCCCAAACACATTTGGCTCAAAACACTTAGTAACGAAAGACATTAGTGACCCCACTAAATTCCAATACAACATAGCGTGAACCGAAAATAACCAACGTCATGTTAGCATGAAGGGCATGTTTAACGCCAGAAAAGTCAAATATTTGGGTTCCACTCAAAACTTTGAATTCCATGGAAGCGTGGTACTAGGAACACTTTTAAAACAACAAAAAAGACACTTTAACACGTTTCAGAGTTTAAGCATGTATGAATTTCTAAAACAAAAGAATTTCAGATTCTTAGATTTTAGTGCCATTAATCTTTGTAGCTTATGATTTTATCTAGCTACATGTTATTTCGGAGCATGTTTTGTCCGACACGTTTTTTTAGTTTGTTTGCTTGTTAATAGAAATAATTTATTCTCAATTGGCCAGTATAGAGTAAGGTAGTATTCTAAGTACACTATGTTTGTAAATCTGCACTGAAGGTAAAAACGAAACCCTTAACGTGTTTAGTTTGCGAAATATATAAAACTCGTTAGTATTTTCCATCTAAAATGTGTTTTTAAACATACCAAAAAACTTTAATTGATAAAAGAGGGAGTTATTATTTTTTGAAATTTAAGTTTTGTACAAAGTGTAACACATTCATGATTATAAGAATTTAAATATGTTAAGAGTGTAAAAAACAAACAAAAAGTAAATGGTAGAAAGCATCAGAATTCTTGATATTGGAGAAAATAAATTCGACACATTGGTGTGTCCTCTTCAGTTTCACGTTCTGTTTATTTAGATTTTTTTCTGTAACTGATAGACACCATATTGCGTTATTGTATGATTAAGTCTCTTTTTACGTGATTCTACACTCAAAAGAAATCGACATAATTTTTGACAATCCAAGGTTAAGTGAAATTATTTAATATTAATGACTTTTAAATTAACATAACAAATAAGTTACTTATATAATAAGGTGAATAATTAATATAAACTACTGTTACGTATTTTTTGATGTTTTAAGTTCTTCGTAGACTAAACGCAACAGAAAAACGCAGATAACAGCTTGTATAATTTATTACACTAAACTATTAACAAATATATCAAATATGACATAAATTGTATAATAACAGTGACAGATATTAAGTTACGACATTCGAAATTAATTACAAAACAAAATAATATTAGTTTCAAACTTCAAAATAAATCACAATACAAAACGGTACTGGCCTGTATCTAATGTAATGATCTAAAATTAAAGTCTCAAATTCCAGTCTAGGGTGTGAATTTGGTCCCACGAAGAGATTCCGAAACAGTTCACAGTTCAATGAAATCGCCGTCTCTCAGCACAAGCGGTAATTCAGAAGTATCGTAGAGATTGACGGAATAAAATCACAGCTTCCGTAGATCTAACTTCAATCACAAATCCAAGTTGAATATTCACAGCAAACACTTAATCTTTCTCAAATAACTAAAACTGATGCCTGAATCTCACTCTTATTCTTCGAATAAAACTAATGACTGAATCTATCTTCTTTTTTCGAATAAAAACTGATGACTGAATCTCTCTCTCTTTTTTCGAATAAAAACTGATGACTGATGACTGAATATCTCTCACGTCACCGTCTTTTTTATACCGATAGGCCTATTTCTCGAACAATCTCGCAATTTCCATACAACTCCAGAGCTATCCACGCATATCCGTTCTTGCACGAGACTACACATCTAGACAGGAAGTCACCAGCACTCATTTACAAACATGTGATTGGTCTACTTAATTCGAGAAAGTTCTAAAATGTTACCCTAAATAAATAACATATTTTAGTTTAAACTTCGAAACAATAATATCAATATGGAAAAAAAAATGAATAATACAAATGAAAATTCAAACACCATACGACATGTTGTCTTTTACAAAATATTTACACATATACATAACACTACTTACAGGTAAACTCTGAACCGAACTATAAATACATAAAACCCAACTACTAACCGATGATGGTTACATAAACGCCAAGTTATTTTCATAATCTTCTTGCTGTTACTGTGCACATTGAAACTTTTTGTGTTATGTTATATAATTAGGCTAAGGAAACATTTACTTAATTAATTTGTTATCAGCAAGAGGATTCACCTCAAATAATTAGTCATATGACACATCTTTTATATATATATATATAGAGAGAAAACCGTACTTTTTAAATTGTTTTTCTTCCTACTCACTTAGTTTTATTTAATGAGGCCTAGTCGTTATCTAAAATAAACTTGCTAACTCGTTAATTAAATTCTACATTATTTTCATACAGATTCAAGTAACAAATTAAAAAAACATGTTGACGTTTAGAAAAATGTGCTCTCTCTCTTATTATATGGTTCAGCGCTAAAATTGTTTTAATATTCACGACGATCACAGTACAGTTAACCAATTATTTAACTTGTACTTAACAAGAAACAGAAACAGAAAATAAAAAAGTCATACTTAAAACAAAATTGTATCAATAATGTAAGCTCTTGTTATACACTTATAAAGTACTGTGAAGATACAAGACTCATATACTTATTTAACGAATAGTTTCAGATACAAATAACGTCAACAATGACTTATTTCACGAATAGTTTTCAGACACAAACAATCCTTACAATGCAAACAAATAAAGAGAAGTAGCAATAAACAGTTTGCAAAAAGAAGACAATTATAAAATTCGAGCAAATTAAAAGTGGAAAGAAGCTTTGAAAAATGTGTGTCAATAGGCTTGGTCTGAAAATATGTTTGTTAATATTCATGAACACATTAAATGAGAAATAGTGTCGATGAATTGTGAAACTATATATATATAGATATATATAGATAGATAACAATATTTTAAACATTTGAAACAGCTTTTAACAACATTAGATGCTTTACTTGAGGAGAAATCAAGAAACATTAGAAACACTTCTAGAGAGCTAAAAATAATGATATACAATATATTACAGTTTCTTGTTTTAATGGTTTCATCTATGGAAATAAATCGGTTTTGTAATGGAGTTATATCACTTTTACGAGATCAAAACTTTGCAGCGGAATTGCACATTCTCTTATAAGTACCTGAACTGTCAACATATTTTAAAGGTTAATATTGCGTCAGTTATTTTACAAGAGTACTTACAAGATTGAAAACTGAATGCCTAGAAAGTAATTTAATCCTTGATTTGAATGCAGAAACTGTTAATTAAAATGTTGAAGCCAAAATATAATAGATGTTTGTATTTACTATAGGGAAGGTGTAGAATAATATTTAGTCGTATTGCCTAAAGTTAATGTTTTGTTTTTGGAATTTCGCACAAAGTTACACAAGGGCTATATGCGCTAGCCTTTTATAATTTAGCAGCGTAAGACTAGAGGAAAGGTAACTAGTCATCACTACTCACCACCAAATCTTGGATTACATCAACGAATAGTGGGAATTGATCATCACATATAACGCTCCCATGATTGAAAGGGCAAGCATATTTGGTATGATGGGGATTCAAACCCTTGACCATCAGATTACGAGTCGAGCTCCCTAACCACTTAATAATGATTATTATTTTACTTAAAGAGACCCTACAGTTCTAAAAAAAACTTTTAAGAACTTGTACTTTAGGAACTGAGTGCTTTCGTTATCCGTACTATATTTTAACATATTTTTTAACGAAATGTTTGAAGGTTATAATATCTTAAAAAAACAGAAACTAAAATATCTTGTACTTTTTAGGAGAGAAAAATCATATCCTGTGAGTCAAATAGTTCTTGGTTCTAATGTACTATAACCGTATTTTTGTATTAAGAGATAGATTTGTTTATAGAATATATAACTAGAAAGAGATCGTACTTTGTGGTTATGTGTTTTTCAATCATTCCACTTTAAAAATTATAGCAGCCAAACACCACATTATTGAGATCCATTAAATGGCATTAAATACATCTAAATATCTTAAACCTTGAGCTAAATAGATATTCTGTCGAAACTAAAGTACAATCTAAAACTTTTATTACTCATAAACTCTAAAATGATTTAGTGAATAAGCGAGAACTTTCGAGGAGTGTCGTCCAGAAAATATCAACTGAAAGAATTCCAATAAGATGACTACAGTCTATTTCGGATGTAAGTAGCTTTATTTTCGTTCTTGTAATTTAACTAAACAAATATATTTCCTACCATTTACGATGCTTTCCAGTTTTGTTCTTTATAAATGAGTTTATAGTGCTAGTAATCGTGTAGAAATCTACTATATGAGAAAGTATTTTGATAACTTTGATTACACTATAAAATATATATGAAATTAATATATTAATTATTCTGATTTTTAAATTTTCTATTTAGTCTATTTAGCATATTTTATTCAAAACGTAAACATATTCTGGTTTAAAATATTCGAAATTTTACACCATCACCAGAAGATGAAATGAATTATATTCAAAATAAATAATTCCGAAATTACATTTCTATATTAATAATAATATCGACTGACAAACAGCAATAATTCACCAACTATCTCGTGACTTAGTAGTTTATAAAGCTCATGGCAGGATAGGTATTCAACAATTAGATCACGAAATTACATTTCACATGACAGCAAGTTCACTTAATCTTTTTCTAAATTATTTATATCCATAGATTATTGCTAGACATGCTGATGTAAGTTTCCTAATTTATACATATTTACTCAAAATAAGCATGATCAGGTAGAATTTCAATGTGCATAAAATTCATAGATAAACTAAAAGATAGACGTAATAATAAATATACGACAACAAAATAATAACAAAAAATAAAATTGCTTATCTCACACTCCTTCCGAAAACGAAGTGATGACATTAATCACTTACCAGAAAATATCCTAATTTTTATCCTTACTTTCAACTCCCTTTTGATGCTGACATCATAAATCCTTTACAACTTAAGTATAAATAGATACCTTAGAAAAAAACTACATTTCGGGTTTCCGTATTTTTAGCTTGATCTCCTCTATCTTCCAACTCTATTTCGAGTTACCGGAAGTTTTTAACAGTTCAAAGAACAGCTAACTACAATAATCAACTTTGCGACCAAGCCCGATGCCCTTTGGGAAAAATAGGTTCAGCAGGGTCCGTTTAAAGGTGACAAGTGGACTCACCAGCAAAAGTCCTGTGAAGGAAAGAGCGTCATATGTCATTAGACATATGAAATTGACCTATAACTGCACTCGATCCAGGACCTTTTAATTCATACGCCAGTAGAGTGACAAACTATGTACTTTCAAAGATTCATTTCACCTCGGTGTAGTTTTCGCAATAATAAAGACTTTATTTACCTCGTTAAATCAATGAATGGGATTTACTGTCAGTTTTAAAATCGCAGACACACCTGAAAACTTAGAACTGATCCAGCAGTATCGTGTTTTGAGACTCATAGTATATGATGTGCAATGATACAGGTTATATATTACACCACAACCAAAGTGTTGTGTATGGTTTATATGGAAGTCACAATTTTTATATATTTGAAGAGACAGACTGATTTCCTTACACATTCTAGCACCACACAAAAAAGGGCTGTTATAGAAAATAATGGTATAATTAAATAACTGCCAAATTATAAATAAGTTTTTAGTATAAACATAATAAAGGTCGTTTAGTCGTAATGCCCAAAATTATATGAGCTTTTTCATTCTTTCATTTTTGCATCAAGAATAACTCCAACAAACAACTCAGATTACTGAGCAGTTTGGTTCCATGAATAACGTATTCCCTCGCACTAAACAATGTCTTCTATAGACAAAATACTTTACTGAATGTATTTTCTTTCTCGGTGTTGCCCCGACAACTTAGCGATAAGTTTCAGAGCTTATAGAGGTTAAACCCGCGGTGGGCAGAGCACATTTAGCTAAGTGTTTAGCTTTGTAATTAGTATTAAAAAGGAAGCCTGTTAATGTCCTAGAGTTTTCTCACTATTTTATACCATGAAATCATAAACCAATAAACAAGAATAAGTGACATTATTTTAAAAGAACATAATTATTGTTCAATCAAGTGCTTTATTCCTCATTGTTGATTTCTATAACACTCAAAGCAAGTACAAAAATACATGACAATTTTACGATGAACTCTAAATTTGGACTAAGATTCCACTTTATCTTATATTTATGTACCATTTCTTTCAATATGAATCAACATTTGTCACCCAACACCAGAATATATGCAGTCCATAAAAACAGCTCAGCCAAGAAGAGAACACATCACGCTCTGTAACAACAAACACATAACCCATGTAGAGAAACTAACTTACGATGTTTTTATACTTTTATCTCTCAAAAGAAAAAAATCATCAGTTTCAAAAATATTTTATGTTTCAGTTTAACTAAAAGTTCATGTCATAAATAAGAAATAGCCTCGTCAATATGAACATTAATAAAGCAGAAAAGAAAAACTACCACACCCTTTAAGAAAAATATAAGGTAAAATTAAACATCATTAAAAACTTTCTATTTGCGTTTTTTCTGTTGATGAGTTTATTTCTAAGTTCATCAGAAATACTATTTACTTTCCCTTTGTGTCAGGGCTTTTATATTATAACAAGGCTTAAGAAGAAGAGGAACGTCATAGAAAACCACTGTCAAAACTCTAAAGATCTTTAATCTTTGGCTCCCATCCATCATCACTTACTGATAATGTTGCACTTCAGCTTGGCCTTACTATGTGTATACGATTAGGCGTATACGACTAAGCTTATCTATTTAACAATGTAACTCCTGTGGGATAATATGTTTTGTCGCTTAACTTCTACAATCAAGTGTAAAATTTGAAGCCTAAACCAGAGTATTTTGTAATTTTATCCTCATTGGCAGCATTTTTCTTTATATACTTTAGGTTCAAACTTAGCTGTATAGAGAAAGCATAATGGTTGACAATCGTTTCTTACAATATTCCCTGGAAACCCCATTTGATATACAGTATTTCAAATATTTCAGCTATATGCTCTACTGAAGCCTCTGAATAGTTTTAAGTCCACAAGTCCTTGAGGGTTTTTTTCAGGGTGAGATATATAAAGCATCATTGTAGGAATGTCAGATATTCTTATTGGTAATGTATTATTGTAATTAAACGCCAAGAAATGTTATATCCTTTTGTTTGTTTTGGAATTTCGCACAAAGCTACTCGAGGGCTAGCCGTCCCTAATTTAGCGGTGTAAGACTAGAGGGAAGGCAGCTAGTCATCACCACCCACCGCCAACTCTTGGGCTACTCTTTTACCAACGAATAGTGGGATTGACCGTAACATTATACACCCCCACGGCTGGGAGGGCGAGCATGTTTCGCGCGATGCGGGCGCGAACCTGCGACCCTCGGATTACGAGTCACACGCCTTACGCGCTCGGCCATGTTATATCCAAACGCTATCGTGATTTATTGATTTAACATGACAGGAAATGTTGTACTGTGTTATAATTTTATTTGTTCTTTCTTAGTAAACTTGTCAAACTGTTTTTGTATTGAATGCGAACATTTCGGGGGGTTAAAATAATAAAATCTGTTAACGAAATCGGAAGAAATGTCATCTCAAAGAAATCAACATATTGGCACTGTACTTAAACAAAAGATTTTATGTGGAAAGAATGTATGTAATTAAACAAGTTGAGTGTAACAACTTTCGTATTTAAATATACTTGTTGAACAGATATCAAAATTAGACTCTCATAGGATAGTACATTGTATTTATCTACGTATAACTTTATTAGTATAATTTAAATTCCTGCCTTCATAAAAGGCAAAATATTTCATTTCATTACGCACATTTTGTGTAGAATTATTTCTCTGAACAGAAAATTTGTGAAATCAGATGCAACATTAATGTTACCGTACATATTTATAAACATTTTTGAGAAGAAATATTCATTATTTTTTATATTTTATTCTCAGTGTTTAATAAATAGAAACTAAATCATTAATTTGGAGTACACATAATCTCGACGTATAAAGCAAATAGTGTTGCTTTCGTTGTCTAACATTAAAAAACAAACAAAACACGTTTTGTGGTCAGAACCTGATATGGCTTAGTAGCTATGATGTTCGACTCCCAGTCTGGAACACCCGTCGCTAAACAAACTCTTCCTCTTTGATTGCTGATTGAACCAGCCACCCAAGTGCAAAAATTCTTAGCTTACAAAAATATTGGCAGAACTTTGCCCTTTTAACTGGCTGGAAATCAGGTTATAACGGGAAAAAATATTTCATATATTTTTGGAGAAAATTAATATTAATGGAATTATGCAAGCAAAATCCAAAGAAAGGACTGTGTTAAAAACAGTAAATCCCAACCTTTGACTAATTATATTAGTTTGTTATAACCAGAAACGAACTCAAACAAAAACAGATTAAAGAATAAAAAAATAATATGTGCACTAATTGAAAGGATCCCAGAGCACATGCTATAAATGTTTCCACATTATAGTTTGTATCCTGGGATCCTTTTAATTAGTGCAGCATTTCTTGTTTTGTTTTCTTTTATTTACTTTTGTTTTGGCTTGTTTTTGGTAACAACAAACTAATATATACGTATATCAGGCTTGTAAAATATATTACCTATAAACAAATGTGTTTAAAAATGACTTTTGTACCCAATTAATTTTGCCTTTTCAATTTTAGTATTATTATTCCAAATACGTTTTCTTGATCTATATACTCCAATCGATGTTTAAAGGCATGTTCTAGTGTTGGTTTTAACTAAGAACATAAAAACAGTGTATTTTGCTGGAAAAAAGAAAGACCAATAAACATGATCGACATAGCCTTCTTTAACATATTACGTCATTTTACTAAGGTTTTTTTAAGTAGTTGATATGTGTACGTAAGATGTACGACAATGATTATCTCTAAGTAGAATGTACAACCATAACTCCTTATCATGTATAACCTACCGATTTAAGATATTCTTCAAAATAAATGGCACTGAAGAGACATAATTCGGTCTTCTTTTTGTTTTTTTAAGAAACTATATCAAACCGTGTTTTGAACATTGAACTTTCAAGTCTTTTGTACTTCATTTATGTTAGCAGCTGTAACGTAGAATTATTCTTTCGTCTGTGTCATGAACACCAGAAGTATAATACAAAATTACTGAGCATGATGTAATTACATGTTACTGCTGAATATGGCTGAATAAGATAGTTCAAGTATGTTGCTTTTTCAACATTCTCATGAAATAAAACATAGAAATTAAATTTTGTTAAACTAGATATTAATAAAACAAGTGAATCTTTGAAAACTATCTCTGCGTATCAGCAAACTTAACGAATAATACCCGTACTTGGAATCACAAGTTTTTCGGAAAGGCATTTTGTATTTAAGGAGATTTAAATCCTTTCAACCTTCTGGAAGATTTGTACAAAGTGTTCACAATAACATTTTCAAATGTTATTTGTCCAAATGATTACGTATTTTTAAAAATAAAATCACTAAAACTACTTTACAACTTTTAAGACTTTAATCGTCAATCAAATGTATTCTCCAAACGTATTTTCAGTATGCAGAAATCGTTTCTCTCTCTCTTTTATTTTCATTTCATTTTGTTTTCTTCAGTGCTAGACTGTAAAAAAGATAAAAAAAACAGTAACCATGCTGTAAAATCTAGACAAAACGTAAACCATTTATTTTGCTAATGCAACCACATTCAATAATATCAAAGGCAACTGATGAAAAATCGAATCTCCTGCACTGGTAAAATTGAGCCAAATAATGAACGATTATGGTATGAGGTATTTGTTTCGGAAAGTAATTGATAAAACTAATAAAATTGCGTGTTTTATAATTTATTTTGTAATGTTTAATTAGAAAGGATAACGTATTAAGAACAGTTAGAAGTACATCTTTCTAATATATTATTGTCCCAAATTAATATTTTTCTTTCAATAATCATTTTCTTTAAATGATAGTAGCACATCGCTGATATATAATGTGTTGAGACATAAGCACCAATGTTGAATAAGAGTAGCACATCATTAAAAAATATAACTAGTATGTTGAGTCCAAGATTATAGACTAGCCAGGTGGGTTAACGCGATGGACTCGTAATCTGATATTCTCAGATTTGAATCTCGGTAGTAACCCAAGAGTTGGCTATGGTCGTTGATGACTAGTTGCTTTTCCTCTGCTAAATTAGGGACGGCTAGCACAGATAGCCCTCGTGAAGCTCTGTGCGAAATTCAAAAGACAAACAAACAAGACTATATATTTTTGTTGTGTAATCAATATGCAGAGATGTTATTAAACTTTACTAAAGTAATTTATAAAGTGATGGTACTGCATTATGGCCTACGGTTTCATAACACATCGTGGATGATTATTGTAATGAAGCGTTAAAGAAATCGATACCAAATACCGTCCAACAAGGACGTTCTCACATTAGACCAACGTTTTTTTACACCTTATATAGGCTTAGATGAAAATATTGCCATGACTTACAATGTCAAGTATTTTAAACCTATTTATTCTTGATTAACCTGAAAAGATTAATGTTTAGAAGATATTTATTTAATTACTTTAAATTCTTAGTCGCACTGGTGTATGGTACATAATTTATCACTAAAGTATTATTTCTAAATGCTTTAAAACATTTTTTTTTTATTTTTGTGTTTTCATACTATATAAAATATAAAGAGACAGGACTATTTAATAAAATATACGCAAGCTTTATTGAAGAACAAACAAAAATAAAACGCACCGTACGTACTTGCGGTCACAAACATACAGTCGCCTCTATCGAATTGTGTTTAGCGTCATGGCTTTCCTTCTCTAGGATTATCTGGAACATTTCCTTCGAACTAAACACTATGATTTTAAAATTCTTACTCGACAAACGCCAGGTAGAACTTTGAACTATGAAAACATGTCTGAATTCAACAAGTAAATTTAGTTTCTTTGGCCAGAAGACAGCGTCACTTTTTCTCCTCACAGAAATCGTAGACTGTAGCTTAGACAACGTATATTCAGCCAGCAAAGGATATTACTGTCGTTTATTCTTTCAACCTCGATACTACATATTTTTTACTATTCTCTCATACAGAATAGAGATTTTCTGCTAAAGAAAACAAAGACACCAAGCAACGAGAACAAGGCAATCTCGAGAATTGTTTTAACAATTTAGACTAAAATTACATTCAAACTAAATAACTGAAAATTTTAAAAATTTATGTTTAACTAAAAGTAGATATAAAATATGAATCCGGCCTGCGTATCATTGATATAACAGTTCTGTCAATTATTGTTATTCTTTGGCCAGAAGACAGTGTGACCTTTTTTCTTCACACCATTAGTTGGCTGTAACATACAGACAAGTATATTCAGCCAGCAAGGGATGTTACAGTTGTCAGTTCTTTCAACCCCGATGCCATAAATTACTCAACATCCTCTCAGGCAGAACAGAGGTTTTCTTCTAAACAAAACAAAAAAAACTTAGAAACTAAAACAACACAATCTCGCCGAACTTGTAACGTAGATTAAAACTACTTACAAACTAAATAATTTACAATTTTAAAAAAATATATAATCGAAAAATGGTAGCAAATACATAAAAACGACTACATATATTGAACAAAAACGAAGCATTCGCAATTACGACAGTTTTTTTCTCTTTTTCTGAAACTGTTTTAAAAATTAATTTTTTTTCTACAATAAATTACTCATTTTGTATTTCATCAGTTTTTTTGTTAGCTTCCTTCTTTGTTAGATCAAAATAATAAAGAACAGTAGTAAAACAAATTGATAGGTTTCATTAAAAATACATAAAGTAAACAATATACACTTTGGTATCGGCTTGAAATATTAGTGAAATATGCCAGAACTTACGAACCCTGAGCCATGTTTACCTAAAGTTAAAATTAAATCTATCTCATTCCAAATTATGCACTCCAAACATTATTAAATAATTAAGGCAGTTATGTTTTTAAAATGTTTTGTTTTTATTCGGATATGTTATTCATTGTTTGCAAGGATAGCTTAACAAATATAAGGAAAAAGACAGCACTCAATTCATAAAATAACTTTTTAAAATGTATGTATACATACTTACATTTAAGGACTTGAAATAATCTTAGAATAACAAACTCTTTTAAAATATTTTGAAAGCTTTTTGGCATATTCAACCTGATATGGTACATATGGGATAAACTGCCAGATTCTAGCGTTCGTGTATGAAAATGATAAAAAATCTTATAACTTTAGTGCTTTTGAAAGCTACTACAGATTCATATAGGTGCGACTACTCCAGTATTAGTGCACGAAATAATATTGTTTCAATCAAATATTGAGGAACTATGCGTAACGAGGAAAAAATTCTGGCTTTTTTTTTCAATATCGCACTGAAGTTGTAACAATAGGCTCACCAAATATGAGCCGGAATGCTCGCTGTAATGTCTTTTAGCAGTAGACCAATTTTGTTTAAAGGCATCATAAGCATACGCAATTAATTCAGAATCCAATCGGCGCTAAAATGTTGTATGTGATCAAATTTACCCGTTGAAACGTATTCATTTTCAAATCACGACTTCTAATGTGGTATGATTAACCACATTTTTCTCCAGGAAAAAATACGTGTGCGTATTATTAATAAAACAAGCCGTTTATTGTTTGTAAAATACTCAAACGTTGCGCAAAATGATAAATTATGCCCATATTTTGGAACACAGAAGAAATAAGAAATTTTTCTTTTTTTATTGAAAACGACATGCATCTCACTACAAAACTCAAGTAGTTTGTTTTTCATACAGCAAAGCCACATTGGGCTCTCTGCTGAGTCCACCAAGGAGAATACTTTTAGCATTGTAATAGACTTATCTCTGTACAAACGAGGAGAAACCTCAAACCAACACTCTTTTATAGAAACAATAATTCATTTTACCAACAAACTTTAAATAACATTATATCTACTGACATATATCGTAAAGTTTCCCGATTTCTTTATTTAGGTATAACATTGAGTTTATTTGCAATAAATTATTTTTACATTATATTTCTCAATAAATAACTAACGTTAATATTAGAAATTCGAGACTTCGAATGTCTTGATGATTATCTAAGGTTTAAAATTTCATGAATCCAACAGATGTACTCTAAACAAAAGTACTAAAACATTTGTTAGAATATACAATGTTTTTGAATGAAAGACGAAAACTTAACTCTCGAATTTTGTGTGTGATATTGCTCGCTTATACAACTTCTGTGTTGTAGTAATTTTAAGTACTCGACGGTAGGGCGGATGCTGAAACTAAGTCAGATTGTTCTAAAATTATATTTACTGAATTTATTCATACTTATTATACATTTATATTTACCGACTGAACTTTTTTCCTAACTTCAGTAAAACTCAAAATAATTTTATATATTACTCACACGAAAAAGAACATTGTAAAATATGACAGTAGCATTAAAGTGTTAAAAATGTGTAATTATTTTACGATTATTGGCAAATTATACCTATCATTTTTAAACTTTCACACTGAAGTTGGATCGTTTAATTATTTATTTCACAATCTGAAGTTGATACATAGAGTGAAAAACATTTTACGTATTTTGTGATTTTATCCTATTTTACTTTAAAAGTTTGTCTTTTAGTTTGTTTCTTGATTCTTAAAACATACAAGTAAAATCTACAGTTGCACTTTCATAAGTTATAACAAAATAAAGTGTCTACATTGGAGTTTAAAATTCTTTGGATTGCAGTGTCTGACATAATTTTAAGCACATAAGCAATCATTTTAGTTCGTGTGGAAGCGTTTAAAGACAATACGACACATCCTCGGGATCATGGAATCTAAGTTTTAATCTTACTAGTATTTACATAATGTTTTCTTTAAGGTAATTATGATGTATATTCTTTTGACACCAAATATTTAATAACAGATGCCACAAGTTGATAATCAACCAGACGTTCATGGAACTGTAGTGCTATTGACTCTTTTCTTATTGAATAAAAATCTGAGAAAATTAATAATTGAATTATAAAAATTTATTTCAATTTTTTTCGTCACTAACCCCTTGTAATTAGTTTCCAAAGGAGCATGTTGAAGCAAACAGCTAATGTGTCTCTTGCCATTGAAAATTTCTAGTTCGGCTTATAATGTAGGCTGATTAAAGTGGTATTCTATGTACTTGATCTTTGTTTCATTACATTTTTGCAAGCGTGTTCTTGTTGTAGAATGTTTTAACGAATTGAAAGGTGCTATATCACCGTTCATTTAAATGCAAGTTAATCGTCTATGTGTAGTTCATTCATATAATATTAAATTGAGCTAAAATACGATAGGAAACAATGTGAAAACTGTTTTATGCCTATTAGATATTCACTTACTTTAATGGAAGTTCAAACTTCTTGAGGGATTGTTGTTTAATGCCACTTATTTTGAAGTTAACATGAAACGAGTTATTTTATTTTTGCTTACATGCAATCAGTTGTAACGTTAAAAGCTAAATGAGAACTTATAAATAACAAACTTAAGATAATGCTTTGCTCAAAATGCGAGAAAGCTGAAAAGTTTCGTAACTGTGCTTTTAATAAACGGAGTAGTTGTGTTCAAAGCTTAGGTATCCTTTAACAACGGATCGTTTTACAGATGACGTAGCTTTAAATACGTTTATACTTCATAGGAAACATTCTAATTCTGTTTTCTTTATCTAAATTAATAACACTAAATGACTGAAATAAATATGATTTGAATAAAATACCCCATCTGGAATACTGTGTGTTTCTAAATAATATACTTATCATTAATTCAGAAAACCTTCTGATCACGTTGCTTCTGATAAAACTATTTATAAGATTGATACGAAGTTTACATGTGCAAACGTTTCTACTGTTCCGTAGAAAAAGCGTTTGAGGCGACCTCGCTTTCCAGCTTGATTTAGCACTCAGATTAGTTTCATTTAATGATGTTATAGGTTAAAATATCAAACGTATTTGCTCAACCTGTATGACATATTCCATACTATGATAATTTTAGTAACGTCAGATTAGAGCTCTAACCACTCTCGCCAGCCTAGCTCGGTCGATAATACGTAATGTTACCTCATACGACTCTTAGATTTAATGATCTAATTGAAAAGGAGTTCTTTCCGTGTTATATTTGCTGGATACATTCATATTTACTGACAGAATTGTTTCCTAACTTAAGTAAAACTCAAAACAATTTTATACATATTTTATCATTCGAGAGAGAGTATTGTGAGCTATGAATTAAGCAGTAAAATTCTCTTAAGTAATCTAACAACTTTTTGCTATTTGCAGGTTTTGCTATTTTTAACGATTTTTTTGTTATTGCAAATGTTTTAGGGAATTATGAACCTACAGAAAGTCTACCATATCGATCTAGTTTAACAAGTTTTATTTTGTTCATAACTGTAAAAAACTAGATTTGTTTAAAACTCGTTAGTTAACATTTTTAAAATATATTTTTCTCGGTCTTTTTTAATTTAACCTCTACAAATTGAAATATTCAAGTTACCTAAAGATTAACCGAGGAAAGAAAATTATTATTTTACGATTTTACGCATATGATATCTATCGTCTTTGAAATTTTAAGACTGAAATTAAATTGTATGCTTAGCTCTTCTGCAATTTGAAGTTCATAGAGTAAAAACAAATTAAGTATTTAGTGACTCATGTATTTGTCTTTAAAATATGTTTTTTTATTTTATTTCTTGATTACAAATAGTTAATATCATAAAATGCTACTCAACCAGATGTTCTTGATTACAAATAGTTAATATCTTAAGATGCTACTCAACCAGATGTTCTTGATTACAAATAGTTAATAACAAATATCACAAGATGCTGCTCAACCAGATGTTTTTGGAGCTGTAGTGCTGCAGGTTCTTTTTCTACTGAACAAAAATCGGAAAAAAAAGTAAATGATGCAAACTTACTAAATGTTTCCAAATACCAATTTTAACATCCAATCTGTGTTACAGTTCATACGTTTTCTTATAGAAAGCTTGATATGGTTAGTAAGTTTTTTTTTATGGAAAAGTCAATATAGTGAGTAAGTTTTCTTATGTAAATAATCCAACGGTTAATGAATTTTTTTAAGAAGAGAAGTACTTATCATTAATCCGTTTTTTTCATTGAAAGTTTGCTGTGGCTACTATGTTTCTTAGGAAAAGTGTTTAATAGTTAGTAAATTTTCTTATGCAATCTCTTATGGTTAACTTACTTTTTCTTACAGAAAGCTTGGTATGGTTAATATGTGTTCCTTATAAAACGAGCATGGCATGACCAGGTGGTTAGGGTGCTTGGCTCGTAATCTGAGGATAAAGGGTTAGAATCCTCGTCACACCAAGCATGCTTGCATTTTTAGCCGTGGGGCGTTATAATGTGACGATCAATCCCACTATTCTTTGGTAGCCCAAAAGTTGGCTATGGGTGATGATGACTAATTAATTGCCTTCCCTCGAGTTGCTAATTTAGGAACAACTAGCGCAGATAGCTCTCTTGTAGCTTTGTGCAAAGATTCAAAATAAATCTCATGAAATGTTTTTTTTTTAAATTCACATCGTTTTTAAAAATGATCCTGCTGTCACTATATACATAGACATCTGAAAACTAATATGAACACACTACTTCTTAAAATACAAACAGGTCAATAAAAACACTACAATACCTTCGTCAAAAAACTGATACGATTACCTTATATTGCTCAAGCTCAAAATAACATATAGCCTCAGTTAGATTGGCCTATGAATTTAAAGTTGTTTTGGTTTCAGTAACGGGTTTTCTATAATTCGAAAGTAATATTCATTTTTTTCTATCAGGTAAGCATTGTTTACAAACAGGGAAAATACAGTTATTCAGGTAAAATTATTATTTCATTTACCACAATGAACATTTTATATATTTATGTTGAGGTTCTGAAATGATCGATACGTTTCTGACGTCGCGATTGATCTAAAGACATCTGTAGCTCGTGATTGTCAATATTTTAATCACAACAAAATATACCTCGACTTCAATGAAAAGTATTCACAAAGTACGTCGGATGCTTTATGAAAAATGTATACGTACGTGATAAACCAAAATGGATATTGTTTTCGGATTCTGCGTACAGGATATACTGTAGAACATGTAAAGATTTCATGATAATAAATCTATTGTAAGCGTGTGTTCTGTCGCTTGTACATTTGCTCTTTGCACAAACAACATGATACAAAATAAGTGTAGATATAAAATGTTAGCCAATATATTTCTTTTGTAATAAAATCAAGTGTTTACAGACCTTGATATGTTCCAGATGCAATGAAATGACAGCATAAAACAAGTTGTGATATAAGATACACTTGTTTTGTTATTATGCAGTTACCGAATTACACGCCCTGTCTTCACATCTTAGGTATAACCAAACAGAAATGTAGTGTGATTTATGATAAATCAACATTCTTTCTTAGGAGAAGCAATGTAAATAAAACATATCATTCTGTATTTTATGACATAATGGATGTTTCTTTTGTTTCTCTTTGCTATAACAAAAAACAACTGTGTTTTGATAATCAATTATGTAGCTGTTTGCTTAATAATAAACAAATAAAAATTTATTTGCTTTAAAATCAAACATTAAATTTTTAAAACAACATTTTAGTTTAACCAAACAGCCAAATCATTATGCTCCATTACGCATGCTTTAATTCTAATTCAAACAATAAATGCTCCCCAGTGGAACAAAGATATATTTGCGGACTCATACAACCAAAAATTATGTTTCGATACCCGTGGTGGGCATTGCATAGATAGCTCATTGTATAGCTTTATGATTAATTCGAAAGAAACAAACAGTAAATAAAATTAATACGCAATATGAAACTGACGAATATTTGTAAACATCCTTTTGAATAATAAATTAATAATATTTAAAATTTATGATAGGTTCTCTTTAAAAAAGAAACCAATTAGTAAATAATAAGCAAAAATAGAAATTCATAGAGAACGTTGTGTTTGTTTCTGTTTCAATAGCTATTTGACAATGTTTCGACATGACATTTTTAAATGATTAACTTATAAATTATATGTGAAGAAATATAGCACGTGTTGGAAACCTATAACATTTTTAAAAATATAATTAATTTGTGTGGTATTGTGGTATTTTTGTTTACTAATGAAACTATCAACGTAAATATAATTACCTACAAAGTGAGTGAATGAAGTCGACCGGCTTAGAAATAATTTAAGTTAGTTTCGTTTTCGTCTAGAATATGTTTTCAAGAAACAACCACTCTTTATTAATGATGAAAAGAATGAAGTATTGGAAGCAGTTACAGAGTCTGTAAAATAACAACTTAATATTACAAACAGTGTTTGGTTAATGTCTTGAAAATAATGGACTGGGAATCTTAAGTCATCGAATCACTTCCGAAAAGAATAATTAGTTTTACTCATAACATTCTGACTCTTCAGCTATGTTGTACACTAGCCATCTGTAACATAAAACAAAGTGTTTGTAATAAAAACAGGAAGCTGGCCCGACATGGCCACGTGGTTAAGGCACTCGAGGGTCGTGAGTTCGAATCACCCTTTCAGCCGTGGGGGCGTTATAAGTTTCGATCGATCTCACATTTCGGTGGTGAAAGAGTTGTCCATATGTTGGCGGTTTGTGATAATGACTAGCTGTTTTTCTTCTAGTCTTACACTGCTAAATTAGGGACGGCTAACGCAGATAGCCCTCAAGTAGCTTTGCGCGAAATTCTAAACCAAAGAAAACATAGGAAAGTAAGTATATCAGACAATTGAGTCGCGAATATATGCGAAAATCTTAACGTAAGACACAGTGAGCTTCACTATTCCATTAATGTTGAATACCAGAGACTAACATTACGGATCAATAGCTCTTGCTTCATACAAAAACTATGCTACATTGAAATTTGATATACAATCCGTGCATCCTTGTTTTATACATTATGAAAGTGTTGGGTTTGATAAAAACGTATCAAACTTGTAACAAACTAACAACTAAATTTTTCTGAAGTCAATTATTCTGTGTTCCATATCTTGATTATTTGTAAGATATAAATATGTCCTTATTATTATTTGCTTTGAATTAAAACACATTAACAATCTAAATCGCCATCAATCTCCCAAATTGCTTGAAAACTGTTTATTTTGACTTTTTGTTTATTTTACGTTATTTTTATCACTTTTATTGATAATTGAAAGAAATAATTCCAAGGAAATTTTGGAGAAAAGGTTTTATTTGATATCAAAATAAAACTTTAGTGTCTGTATAAAAATAGTATTAATGTTGTTATGTAGTATTAATTCAAAATGGTAAGTGCAAATTTCCTATGAAGTAATAATTACTTCTGTAATAATTATGTAATGTATGTTTTTCTGTAGAAAATATTTGCTTTAAAATTAAATTATAAAAATTTCTAATAAATGTTGGGAAACATAAGATTTCGAGGGCGACGTTTAATAAATAAATACTCTTTTTGAAGAAAAGTATTATTTAATTTTATTTTCCACTCCTATGCCATTCGTACGAATTTTTTGTCACAACACCTTGAAATGATTATTTGTTTTGAATTTTGTGCAAAGCTAATCAAGGGTTACCTGCGCTAGCCCTCCCTAATTTAGCAGTTTAAGACCAGAAGATTTATTTTCGCTCAGTACTTCCTTTAGCCATATAAAATAAAAAAAGTTACAACATAGATGGTGCAGAACAGCTCACAATCAAACGCTACATGAAAGTTATAAAATAGTATAATTATGTTTTGTTAATTCAGTTTTAGAATTAATGTTGGAATAAATAGAATATGATTTAACTGTAATAATTCAGAACAAATGCAATTGGTTGCGCGAACATCAAATTGAAAGGTTTGAAATAGATTCAGGTTATAGTTATTGTGAAAAAAATTTCAAAATTTTAAGTGTATGTTCTAAAAACTAATTAAGAGGTTTGAATTTCAAGCAAACTACACGAGGAATATCTCCGCTAGCCGTCCCTAATTTAGCAGTGTAAGACTAGAGGGAAGGCAGTTAATCATCACCACCCATAGCCAACGAATAGTTGGATTGGCCGTAACATTATAACGCCCTCATGGCTGAAAGGGCAAGTATATTTAGTACGACGGGGTTTTGAACCCGCGATCCTCGAATGAGGGGATCGAGTAATTTAACCACCAGGTTATTTCGGACCAATTAAAAACGTACTTCAACTGATAAAACAAATGTTTATAATTTTACTATTTTATTAAATTTGTGCTTTTATTTCATTGTATTTTCATGTTTGATTACTGAAATATATTTAATTACTTTTTCATGATTTTCTTGTTTTAGAGTAAATACACAAAACCTTCGGATCTGATGTATTTTTAAGATACGCGTAAACACCAATAAATCTCAATAATCATCAAAATAATAACGTTCGTTTAGAAATAAACACAAAGCTACACAATGGCCAATCTGTGGTCTGCCCACCAAGGGTATCGAAACCCTGATTTTAGCAGTGCGAGTCCGCAGACATTTCACTGTGCTGCGTTACGCTTCACAACACAGTGCTATAGTTATGCTACACATTTTTATTATTACAATTTATATTAATTACATGACGGGAGAGTTTTCAAAATTTCATTTAGGTTTTTCTTCGAGTTATGGATAAACTCGAAAAGGTGAAAAGAAAACAAAATTAAAAAGGCTTTGTTCTGAATTTATTTCGTAATTTTAAGTAAGACAAATTAACACATGTTAAATATGTGTTGATTAAACAAGGCAACAACTACTAGTGCTGTTTATGTCCTTTTTCCATGTGGCTAGCCTGGATCCCGAAGCTATCTGTACTTGCCATCTTTGTATACGAAGATTGTATATAAGCTTTTTCAGAAGATGTATAATCAGCCAACAGACTCATAAATATATTTCCTTTCTAGGCAAACAATGTTATTCTTTTTTCCTTCAAAGCTGTTGTTTTGTTGTTGTTTTGAATTAAGCACAAAAGCTACACAATGGGCTATCTGTGCTCCGCCCACCACGGGTATCGATACCCGGATTTTAGCGTATAAGTCCGCAGACATACCGCTGAGCCACTGGGGGGCTCTTTCAAAGCAAACCTTTCCTTTACATTTTTTAGCAAAATATGGTATTTATTTACAACCACACCAACCACATTTCCTAACACTGTTCCACAACAGTGACAAGTAAAACTGTATCTAACATTTGTTAAATTAATGGTATCCAAGTTTATGCGTTCTATTTAATACTTTTTAGATGATAACCTGATACAAACATTACAATTTCGGATTTTTTCAAAGAGGTAATATGGAATCCATATTTAGTTGAGCTCGAAAATAGACTTGCTGCTAAGACGTAAATTGAAAACATCATTTCTATATCTCCGATGTTCGCTTAGATGAAAACATGAAAACAGCATTTATTTATTAAGAGCGTTAAATTTTTATTTCACCTAAAAGAGCGATTTAACCATTTCCATGATTTTATTGAAGCCAGTGAAAAAGGAAACTTTGCTCTTGGATACGTTTTATTCTTCTGGACTAGAGATTATAGTAATTTAAGTTATGAAACCGAGAAAGCACCAGTTCTGCAGGCTCTACGAGGAAGAATCCTGTAACTTATTATATTGATTTGTTTCATTTTAACATTCTTCTCATAAACTGTTATGAATGCCACACTTGCACAGACACTTAAATGAACTTTATTTATCGTGTTATTTAAAACATACATTTTCTCAAGGGAAATTTTTTATCTTAAATAGAACAGTTAGAGAGTAATAACATGGCATAACTATACTGATTTTTAAGCTATAATATCAGAAACTTTAGTATTTCTGATGATACAAGTCAGAAGGTTTTTTTTTGCTATACTTTTTCCACTATATTTTTCACTTTGTATCTTTATCATTAGTTTTCAATAGAGGCTTTGTGTATAATCCTGAATATCGAATATATCGAATAGTTCTTTACGTGAAAGAAACCATGGATATTTATAATTCCATCTTTAGTACCTTGTTTTGAAACATGCTAATACGGATATGCTTTAAACATATGTGGCTTCTGTGGCACAGAGCTAAGTACGAGAGATTATTTCAGGAAAAATTGGGTTTCAATATCTTTGGTGAAAAGTGCACAGGTCGTCTATTGTGTAGCTTTGCGCATAACAAGAAACATAAAGACAAAATTTCAAATAAAGAAAATATGTTCACCTCTCAGTGGTTCAGCAGTACGTGTTAGGGCTTAAAACGCTGAAAATAAAATTTCAATACTCTTTGTGGGTCCAATACAGAGAGAACACTGTGTAGCCTTGTACTTTTAAGCAAAAAAATATTTGTCTTAATATACATTATTTAAACTAGATTAATTTTTATACAAAGCTCCATTGTCTTAGAGCATGGTTTATCTAAATTTGGTACATACATATATAGTAATTCTGAAATATTTATCTTTAAAACATATGTGATTCTTTATTTATTTATGTAAAAATGTCTTGCAAAAATATGCAAAAGACTTTCTGCGCATTACTTTCCCTAATTTTGAGCGAGCGGACTAAATGGAAGACACATCGTCAGTACCAACTTTCAGCTATTCTTCTCTGAACAAATACTGGGATTTGACCATCTCTCTTTTGACGCTCCTACGATCCGAAAGTCTTATTATGAAAGATGTCGCGAACCATGAACCCTCAGATTCATATTGTGTGAATGTTATCTACAAGACCACGTCCGACCCATAAACTGTCATATCTGTATCATTATTTCCATACAGTACTTTTTAGTGTTAAAACTGACACTCTAAATCGAAAAACTACGATGTATTCTTTTATATATAAATGTTATTTTTTCAAGGTGTGTTAAGAGGAGTTTTAACGCTTGAAGTGTTTACCTGCAATAAAAACCATTAATTAAAATACTTTACTTTTTGTACAACTATATCAACTGCTGTCTTTAAATAATTCGACACTAATGTCTCGTCCCTCGTTGGGAGAGCGGTAGGTCTTAAAATTTACGACACAAAATTCAGAGGTTGGATTCCTCTCCGTGACCACAGCAGAAACCGATGTGATTTTCTTATAAAAAAAATACACACGTCTCATACTTGCAAGGAGTGAAAAATAATTGATTTTAAGTAAATCTCAATTTTCTGGGAACACAGAAAACAACTAAATCAACTATAAAAAACTAAAAAAATCTGAAATTTAAAAACCTATTAGAAAGTTTGAGAGCATTGATCGTGATATGGATAATGTTCAAAAGACATTCTATTTTCACTTCACTTTTAAAAGATCAGTGTGAACAGTTGTATTAATACTCACGAGAATAATTTTATTTCACTAAGAATTTCAGTTCCTTTGTTACTACGATGATTAATGAAAGAAGGAAATTTGTCTCAACTCACAGTTGTTTCATAACCAATATAATCGAAGAAAATCAAGATTGACTACTTTTAGCAAACTTACAAAAACAATCTTGTTTATCAACAGAACAGTGGAACGACTTTCACTTAAAGCCAAAACTTAAGTCTAATTTGTAAGATGCAATGAATATTCAGCACTTGAGTCTTTTTTCTACATTTTAAGTAACATAGTACATGTTGATACTTGTTTGTTTCTTTCTTTCATTTAACGCAAAGCAGTATAAGACTAGAGAAGAGGCAGATGGTCATCACCATCCATCGCCAACTCTTAAGCCACTTTTTTAAAATCGAAAAGTAGAATTGACTGACACTTTATAACGAACCCACAGCAGAAAGGACGAGCATTTTTTGTGTGACGGGGTATGTTGATACATGTAAAAATATTATTTTGCAGCAGATGCTCTAAAATTGAGATGTTTTTTTTTCTAATGGCCCCTTCCCATTGACTGGTGCTATCAAAGTCAAGTAAATTGCTAACAAAAAACACATTTCTCACAACATATCGTTCAGTCTCTGCAAATAGGATAAGAATGTTAATAATGAAAATAAATAAATCTGACTCACATTATGACCTACCTATAATTATAGGCTGAATTTAAGCCAGTTTAGGACGGCTGGTATGGCTATAAACACTTTTACTAAAATAAAGCAGAGAACAATGTTTCGCCCTTCTTAAGTTATTTTCAGGTTAACAAAGAGTTTGTAACTGGCCGAGAGTGCAAATGTGTAAAGGATTGTAAGGGGCGTTGCGGTTAGACGTTAGGTATTAATTAGCATAGGTATAAAGGTGTTCCTTTATATTAGTTTATTTTAGCTTTAGTTGTTGTATGAGTTGGACTTCTTTATTTTGCGTTTGTTTATATTTGTTTCCCTAATTAGTATCTGGTTACGCTGTGTTTATTTGAGGTGCAGTTGCTACACCAGGATAACCTGCGCTAGCTGTCCCTAATTTAGCAGTGTAAGACAACAGGGAAAGCAGCTAGTCATCACTACAAACCGCCAACTTTTGGACTGCTCTAACACTACTTAAACCTGTAGCACTACAGTTCCAAAAAAATCTGGTTGAGTAACATCTTATGATATTTGTTATTAACTATATGTAATCAAAAATAAAGTAAAAAAAAAACAGTTTTTAAAGACAATTACATCAGAGTCGCAAAATACTTAATTTTTTTACTCTATAAACTTCAAATTGCAGAAGAGCTAAGCATACAATTTAACTTCAGTCTTAAAGTTTCAAAGACGATAGATATCATATGCTTAAAATCGTAAAATAATAATAATTTTCTTTCCTCAGTTAATCTTTAGGTAACTTAAATATTTCAATTTGTAGAGGTTAAATTAAAAAAGACCGAGAAAAATATGTTTTAAAAATGTCAGTAAACGAGTTTTAAACAAATCTAGATTTTTACAGTTATGAAAACTGTTAAACTAGATCGATATGGTGAACTTTATGTAGGTTCATAATTCCCTAAAACATTTGCAATAATAAAAAAAATCGTTAAAAATTGAAAAACCTGCAAATAGCAAAAAGTTGTTAGATTACTTAAGAGAATTTTACTGCTTAATTCATAGCTTACAATACTCTCTCTCGAATGATAAAATATGTATAAAATTGTTTTGAGTTTTACTTAAGTTAGGAAAGAGTTCTGTCAGTAAATATGAATGTATCCAGCAAATATAACACGGAAACAACTCCTTTTCTATTAAATCATTACATCTAAGAGTCGTTTGAGGTAACATTACGTATTATCGACCGAGCTAGGCTGGCGAGAGTGGTTAGAGCTCTAATCTGACGTTACTAAAATTATCATAGTATGGAATATGTCATACAGGTTGAGCAAATACGTTTGATATTTTAACCTATAACATCATTAAATGAAACTAATCTGAGTGCTAAATCAAGCTGGAAAGCGAGATCGCCTCAAACGCTTTTTCTACGGAACAGTAGAAACGTTTGCACATGTAAACTTCATATCAATCTTATAAATAGTTTTATCAGAAGCAACGTGTTCAGAATGTTTTCTGAATTAATGATAAGTATATTATTTAGAAACACACAGTATTCCAGATGGGGTATTTTATTCAAATCATATTTATTTCAGTCATTTAGTGTTATTAATTTAGATAAAGAAAACAGAATTAGAATGTTTCCTATGAAGTATAAACGTATTTAAAGCTACGTCATCTGTAAAACGATCCGTTGTTAAAGGATACCTAAGCTTTGAACACAACTACTCCGTTTATTAAAAGCACAGTTACGAAACTTTTCAGCTTTCTCGCATTTTGAGCAAAGCATTATCTTAAGTTTGTTATTTATAAGTTCTCATTTAGCTTTTAACGTTACAACTGATTGCATGTAAGCAAAAATAAAATAACTCGTTTCATGTTAACTTCAAAATAAGTGGCATTAAACAACAATCCCTCAAGAGGTTTGAACTTCCATTAAAGTAAGTGAATATCTAATAGGCATAAAACAGTTTTCACATTGTTTCCTATCGTATTTTAGCTCAATTTAATATTATATGAATGAACTACACATAGACGATTAACTTGCATTTAAATGAACGGTGATATAGCACCTTTCAATTCGTTAAAACATTCTACAACAAGAACACGCTTACAAAAATGTAATGAAACAAAGATCAAGTACATAGAATACCACTTTAATCAGCCTACATTATAAGCCGAACTAGAAATTTTCAATGGCAAGAGACACATTAGCTGTTTGCTTCAACATGCTCCTTTGGAAACTAATTACAAGGGGTTAGTGACGAAAAAAATTGAAATAAATTTTTATAATTTAATTATTAATTTTCTCAGATTTTTATTCAATAAGAAAAGAGTCAATAGCACTACAGTTCCATGAACGTCTGGTTGATTATCAACTTGTGGCATCTGTTATTAAATATTTGGTGTCAAAAGAATATACATCATAATTACCTTAAAGAAAACATTATGTAAATACTAGTAAGATTAAAACTTAGATTCCATGATCCCGAGGATGTGTCGTATTGTTTTTAAACGCTTCCACACGAACTAAAATGATTGCTTATGTGCTTAAAATTATGTCAGTCACTGCAATCCAAAGAATTTTAAACTCCAATGTAGACACTTTATTTTGTTATAACTTATGAAAGTGCAACTGCAGATTTTACTTGTATGTTTTAAGAATCAAGAAACAAACTAAAAGACAAACTTTTAAAGTAAAATAGGATAAAATCACAAAATACGTAAAATGTTTTTCACTCTATGTATCAACTTCAGATTGTGAAATAAAGAATTAAACGATCCAACTTCAGTGTGAAAGTTTAAAAATAATTACACATTTTTAACATTTTAATGCTACTGTCATATTTTAGAATGTTCTTTTTCGTGTGAGTAATATATGAAATTATTTTGAGTTTTACGGAAGTTAGGAAAAATAGTTCAGTTAGTAAATATAAATGTATAATAAGTATGACTAAATCTAGCAAATACAACATTAAAACAATTCGTTTACTACGTTTAAGAGTCGATTGAGGTAATATTTTGTGTTATAGACCCATGGGGACTAACGAGAGTAGTGACAACAATTGAAACTAAAAAAATACCTATTTCCTTAAAAGATCCATTTACAAAATAATTTCGTGTTGTGTAAATTATGTTTATATTTCCACACTTGTTGTTGTTTGGTTTAATTATCAGTTTAAGAAACTCTTCGACTTACTCTCAGCATCTGCCCAACCTCGATTACTTAAAATTAGTACAGCACAGAAGTTGTATAAGCGAGCAATATCACACACAAAATTCGAGAGTTAAGTCTTCGTCTTTCATTCAAAAACATTATATATTCTAACAAATTTTCGTACTTTTGTGTAGAATACATCTGTTGAATTCATGTACTTTCAAACCTGAGATAATCATCAAGACATCCGAAGTTTCGAGTTTCTAACATTAACGTTAGTTATTTATCGAAAAATAAAATGTAAAAATACTTTATTGCAAAAAAACCAATGTTATATCTAAATAAAGAAATCGGAAAACTTTACGATATATGTCAGTAGATATAATGTTGATTAAAATTTGTTGGTAAAATGAATTATTGTCTCTATAAATTAGTGTTGGTTTGAGGTTTCCCCTCGTTTGTACAGAGATAAGTCTTATTACAATGCTAAAAGTATTCTCCTTGGTGGACTCATCAGAGAGCTCAATGTAGCTTTGCTGTAAGAAAAACAAACTACTTGAGTTTTGTAGTGAGATACATGTCGTTTTCAATAAAAAAAAGAAGGTTTCTTATTTCTTATATGTTCCAAAATATGGACATAATTTATCATTTTGCACAACGTTTGAGTATTTTACAAACAATAAACGGCCTGTTCTATCAATAATACATACACCTATTTTTTTCTAAAGGAATGAGAAAATGTGGTGAACCATTCCACATTAGAAGTCGTGATTTGAAAATGAATACGTTTCAAACGGTAAATTTGATCACATTTTAGCGCCGATGGGATACTGAATTACTCGCGCATGCTTGTGATGCCTTTAAACAAAATTGGTCTACTGCTAAAAGACATTACAGCGATCATTCCGGCTCATATTTGGTGAGCCTATTGTTACAACTTCAGTGCGATATTGAAAAAAAAGCCAGAATTTTTTCCTCGTTACGCATAGTTCCTCAATATCTGATTGAAACAATATTATTTCGTGCACTAACACTGTAGTAGCCGCACCTATATGAATCTGTAGCTCGAGCATTAAATCTACCTTACGTCACGCATTTTCATGATTACATCACACCAGGCGAAGCGGTTTGTTCGTTTGAATTTCGCGCAAAGCTACTAAAGGGCTATCTGCAATAGCCGTCCTTAATTTAGCAGTGTATGACAAGGCAGCTAGTCATCACCACCCACCGCCAACTTTTGGGCTACTCTTTTACCAACGAATAGTGAAATTAACTGTCATATTATAACACTCACAGGGCTAAAAGGGCAGCGTGTTTGGTGCGTAAGGGATTCGAACCCGTGACCCTCAGCTTATGGGATGAACGCCCTAACTCACCTGGCCATGCCGGGCTAGGTAAAGCAGCGCTACATATTTGTATTGGCTGTTCATGGTGGACTCGATTACAATAAGGCGTCTGAAAAAAATGACATTTCGATTCAGGCACTGATGACACTGCTCTATTAAAAGGTGTGACATGTTAGAGAGACATGTTATGAGAGAGATTTATGATTATTTAGCCTACTTTGACAATAGAACAATGTCGTTCATGTGCTTTGCGAGTTTTTGAGGCTATTAAACGTGATTTCATTCCTTTTTAGATATACAATCTCTTATACTTGATACAAACTAATTGACTTCAATATTACTTTTCAAATGGTGTCATGAATTCATTTGTAATATCTTCGACGTTTTAAGCTGGTCATTTCATAGTTATAGTACCAAGAAATGATTTCAATTTACCAATGCAGTGTGCTTGCAATTATTACGGTGCTGAAATTTTAGGGTTAGGAAAGTTAAACAATGTTTATTGTCCACCCGCCGGAGCAGTAGACATTGTCGACGGATTTATAACGCTAAAATAAGGAGTTCGATTCCTCTTGGTTGCTACAGCAAATAGCCCGGCTTTGCTATAAGAAACACACACACACACGATCTCAAATGAAAATTAATTAGCGATCCGAAAGTTTTCATGCATGTCTTCACATCTTTATAGACCAACGTTTCGCTGCTTTGCTTTCATTTCTGATAGTAACATATCTACACAGACACACACACACGCAATTCCTAGTGATTCCGAAAAGTTTACACAGTTCTCTTTGTATGTCTTTATAACGATATTGGTGAGTTCTTAGAATTTCTGTATTTTTTTTTCAGAGTGTCTCATGATCACGATGTAGGTTATCCGGATTTGTTTTAGGTTTTCTATCTTGATGACTTCCAATAGCTCTGTTGTTTATTGTTTACATGAGTTTCTTTCACGTCTATATTTTTCTTCTGCAGATAAGTTCAATGAATTGTGTAAAGCCACATGTTTTGCTTGTTTTCCACTGTTTACTCTAAGTTATATTTTTATAGTTTTGATCATTTTAGTGATGTGTAAACTTCCAACTTATTTAAGAAACTTTACTGTACTTTAATATGAGTAACTAACTTGAAACAAGAAAGAAAAAAGTGCATCATTTTTAAACGAATCAGTAAATAAAACCCTTTAGATGACAATGACTGTTAATTTCTGTACATTTGTGTCGTTAAAGTATTTACAAAACAAATAATGATACTAAGTGTAATTCTGAAACAATTTGACTAAAAACAAAGTTATTTTTCATTTTGACATTCCGAAATGATATGCTACGAATAGCAAACGTGATTGTTTAATAGAGTTCTCAAGAAATAGTTGATAAAAGTTTGTCTATTACAGTTTGTAACCGATTCTTTGATAAATCTTTTATTCTGGAAATTTTCTGAAAATTACTTATTTTGGGATGATTTCTCGATGAGGTTTGGTTTGAAACCAATATCAAACACAATATTTAAAATTGTCGCACTTTACTGCTTAAAAATGTTGAATTCTGTGACATATTCAGATTGATTTATCGCAGAAGATATTTATTTTATAAAAGTGACACGTGTGGTATTAAATTTTTAATATAAGTGCCCGTAATACTATCTAATTTGCTTATAAGTATTAAAAAAAACTCGAATGTTTCAGAAAATATGTCACCTCTTAGCAGTAAGAGTTGGTTAACCTATAATAACTTACCTCTATGTAACAGACCGGGAAAAGGGGTAGTTTATACTGAAATTGAATGATTGGTTTCCTTATGGAAAAACTACTTACATTACCTACTGCTTTTCCTAATTTCGAACAGTCGACCATAAAAAGGCAACTGTCAACAGTACCAGCAATCAGCTTTTATGCTATAACGCTCCCACGGCTGAAAGGGCGAGCACATTCGGCACCAAGATTATTGTGTGTGAATTTGTTATGGATCACATCTGCCTGAAGGTAAGAAAAGGACGCTGTTACAGTATCAGACACAGAACAAAATGCTTAGTTACACCACTCTAAATTTGTACTTTTCATACATTGCAAAATAGGTTGACATTTCGCCTTCTCAGACGCAGAGAATGGTTAAATCATGCAAAAAGATGAGTATTTCATATTTAAAAAAAATATTTTGAATATGAAATGTAACAAGTCACGTGATAACATCAACCAATTAAGGTGGCGTACTCGGAAATTCCTCATAGCTACTTTGTTTGGCGTGTGATACCATTGAATATTGAAATTTTTGGGAAGAGGTAAGTAGCAGTTGTTTTTCTCCGACGTAAAATATTCATACGTTCAGATAATAAAGTTATGTTCAGATCAAGAGCTTATTGCTAACACAATGGAGAAGTCCCTTGTACTGAAGATGTTATAAACAAAAGGAAATAAATCAACTTGTAAGAACGTGTTTCTTTAGAGAGTTCTTCAATAAGTCGTGTCCCAACTGGGATACGCAACCTACATCTTTTTGTGACATATAAGAATCCATGTGCATAAATATTAGAGAGAAAAGTCATCTACGTATTTCAGGCACCAATCAATAAGATAACAAAGAAACACGATGGTTTGGAAAACTTCACATGATATTTGTATAAAGGTTGCTTCCACGACATATCCTTTCAACGGTTGAAGACTTGAAGCATCTGGAGATTAAAAAGGTTATTCATGTTATTTTATATTTTATCACTAAAATCGCCAGAGGCAGCGCGTATGGATTTGCTTTAATAGGATTGTTGAAATAAGTGCTGATAAGTCACCGTCTCAGTACAGTAGTTAGATTATGAATAGCGGTAGGCAATAGTGGTATACTTTTGACATTAAAGTGTAGCGGTGAAAACTGTGCTGAAGGGCTACTGTCCAGATGCATGGTTATTAGATCTTGCATGACCGAACGTGATGGCATGGACTTTAATGATGTAGTGAGACTTGAAACTTGTTTTAATAGAATATACAGAACCTCTGTACAATATTTAAAATTTTATGGAAGTTATCTAACTGTGACTCAGGAGTTAACGAAATTTCTCCACTGTTACAATAAAGTTAGATGCAGTTCATGAAAGATTCAAAATCTTCTCTGCCTTAATGTAACAGAAAGACAAATCTTGTTTTCAACGTGCTTTCTTTATCATAAATTAATGTAGGATGAAGCATCTTACAGAAAGTAATGCACTTTGATAAATAATGACAAATTAAATATATGTAACTTTTTCTGGACCTCAGTATTTTTGGGAATTTTAACGTTGAAATGGATAGTTGTTCAAATAATCATTAATATTTACTTTTTCCAAGAATATTTGCTTAAAGAATTGGATGGTTTCTTTTTTTAAAATTGTATCTGTTTTTTATTATAGCAAAGCCACATCCGGCTATCTGCTAAGCCCACCGAGGGGAATCATACCGCTGATTTCAGCGTTGTAAATCCGCATACATACCGCAGTACCAGCTATAGTAAAATATAGCATACTAATTAATTAATAGCAACTCACGTTTTCTTTATCGCAGAAAACTAAACAATGGCTGTATCGCATCATAAACTTGAAAAAATTTAACCGTTTTGTCCTCTAACTTAAAAACTTCTTTTCGTGCATATGCATTTCAAATAAGATATAAAACTTGTACTCTGTATTTCTCTCGAAATCAGAGAGACCGTTGTTATATTAGTAAAAACATTCTTTCAAAATGTACTTTACTAAAAGGATAAGCGGTCTAATCATTTTATTTGTATGTTTCCAATTAAGCACAAAGTTACACAATAGACAATTTGTGCTTTGCCCACCACAAATATCGAAACCCAGTTTCTAGCTGTGTCAGTCGACAAACATACCGCTGTGCCCCTGGAGGGTTACCAGTCTAACAAATAATTTACTAATACATTTACAAAACAAATATTTTATGATAATACACAATCCACCAAGGCTTGCATTTCTTCCTAAATCACGCGGACTGTAAGGGTCTCATAGGAAACATTTGGACTGATATCCTTTTTTATACGCAACAGAAAATAACAAGTAATTACTTTGCTTTAATCTCCAGAAATGTTTCTAGAAATTGTTTAACAATGGGTTGCTGGAAAAATTAACAAGTAAAACAGCATGTGATCTCTTTATATCACTCGCTGGTAAACGTTTCTGAGTTTTTTACCAAACCTTAGATAACATACAATGAAAACCGGAAGCCGAATACATTATTTTCCTTTCCCACAATACACTGTAACTGTTTCGCTCAAATAAAAAAAAAATCTCAACAGAGTACGTATTTATATCACGATGGGACTAACTCACCTGCAAAATTAAAGCATCTTACCAAAGAACTTTTTCCATGTGTGCTATCAAACCACCCATGCACGAAATCTGGCTACTGTGTGGATGGGCAAGGAGGCGGAAAGCTCTTCTGTCGTCATGAATGGCAATTTCTCTCTTTACGCACTAACAGCCGAGCATTTTAGTGTTTCACAGAAAAGCACGTTTTAGGGGATACAAGCTTCCGTCTAGTCAAACATTTCAAGTACTTTTTTTCTCATTCTTTTGTTCGTTGCGATATATGTAGATTTCGACCGAGTGGTCGATTACAGTTAAAAACAGAAGTAATGCTAAATATTACACTCGTAAGTTACACAGAATAATTTATTAGAGTTGCAGTTGAAAACAAAGGTAATTCTATCTGTTACACGCAGAAGCTACAAAGAAGCCAGCCGTGATCCAAATGAAGTGAGAAATAACTGTATTAGCAGTAGCACAGAAGAAGCCAACTGGGTTAACAATTAAGACAAAAATATCCCCAGCTGTTGTATTAACAGTTACACAGATAAAGTCATCTGGCTTTGAGTTGAAGACATAGATAACTGTAAATACTATGCTCAGAAGTTACACGAGAGAAGCCAAGTGTGTTACAGCTGAAGAAAAGAGTAACTGTAGCTACTGTAGTTGAGTTACTCAGAAAAGGACATCTGGGTTACCGTTGGAAAAACTAAAATTAATGTACTTCAGAGTTACAGTTACAGTTAAACAAAACATTAATATTCACAATAATTTTATTTTAGTATTAATAGTTATTAAAGATTAGTACATGCTGTTTAATTAATAAAGAACTTTGAGCTTTATATCAAATGGTTCGTAAATGGACTTGACTGAGTATACCTAGTATAAAAACACTTGTATCCTTAAAAACATGTATTCCGTAATTATACATTTTACCATTTTTCACGTAGCAGAAAGGAATATAATTTCAAGTTGAAACAATCCAGTTAATCATCATACAATTTACTGTACACAAGTCAAAAAGTTGCACATTATTTCTCAATAAGTGATACGTATGTGGGTAAAATAAAAGAGGATTTTGTTTTCTTATTTCAAAGCCACATCAGTTTATCTGCTGAACCCACCGAGGGGAAATAAAAGGGAAAGGTGCATTATAAGGCAGAAAAATTAAAAATAAATAAATGAAACGCTTAACAGCTATTTTGGGTACAATGTAATTATGCTCATAATACTATTCTTTTCTCAGAAATACTTTTTTACCTTTTCCATAAATAAAACAAACAAACCATTCATTTCCCCATGACTACATCGTTCTTAAACTACAAAAGATTGAACGGCAATACATAATGATTTATAGAATATTGAAATGACCCGTCATGATTAGATGGTTAGGACTCTCGACTCGTAACCTGAGGGTTGCGGGTTCGACTTTCTTTCACATCAAACATACATAGCTTTCGAGTAGCTTTGCGCGAATTTCCAAAAAACAAACAAGAATATAGAAAAGGTTTATTTCTTTACAAATCTCAATTCATTTTGGAGGTAAAGTACGATACAGTCAAAATTAGAATTTTTCTAAGAAGCTTTCAGATGACAATTAAAAGTATTTTCGTACTAGAATGTAAATTAGGGTTGATTAGCTGAAACTATATAGAGAAAAAAAAGTGTCCTAAAGTAACTTTTAACACGATATTCTAAACATAAATTTCCACACAATACATCATAATATCGACTTCTCCCGAGCTCTAAACATACATTACTGTTTCCTGTAAAAGATGGACAGATGGATATGAAGACTAGTCAATACTAGATAGGTACTGATGACTCTAATATAACTGGTATTTTATAATTCTTGACACCCAGTGGCTCAACGGTATGTTTGCGGACTTGCACGCTAAAATCCGGGTTTCGATACCCGTGGTGGGCAGAGCACACCTAGCCCATTGTATAGCTTTGTGCTTAATTTAACAACAACAACAATTTTATATTTCCATATTAAATATTTCTTTGGTTTAAATGTTTTTTTTTTACAAAAAATGAGATTTACGTTTGGTCTGTTTAGTGTAACCAACTTTGGTGTTAACTAAAATAGTAAAATTACGAAATAAAATCTAATATTTCAGCTTTATTATTTTTTCGCTATAGTTTCTGTAACAATAAATATGTATGATATAATTCTCAAACGTACTGATGATTAATCTCCTACAACACTTGAAACTGCCTTCATCATCTATCGTATTCAGTCTGGTGGATATGGCTACTCCACATTACCAGAAAGAGAAGCTTTTATGATAACAAACTTTTATAAAAGATAATTTGGTCACTACGTTCTTGTTAGTCTATACATATTTCGGCATAACGATTTTCAAGGCCCGGCATGGACAGGTTGTTAAGGCACTCTACTCGTCTTTTGAGGGTCGCGGGTTCGAAATTTCGTCACACGAAACATGCTCGTTTTTTCAGCAGTAAGGGCATTATAATGTGCCGGTCAATCCCACTATTCGTCGGTAAAAGAGTAGCCCAAGAGTTGGATATTATGGATGGTGATGACTAGCTGCCTTCCCTCTAGACTCACACAGCTAAGTTAGGGACGGCTAGCGCAGATAGCCCTCGTGTAGCTTTGCGCGAAAATAAAAACAAACCAATCCAAGGCTACGTATAAGTAGGCCAAATATACAATAATGCACGGGTATTACATTGGGAAGATCAACTAATATGTATTCGAATGGAATTATTGTGATTCTAGTTGTTTTTTTCCCATTACTTTTCTCATAGAAGACAGCCTTAAGTTTCTAGACGTGGATGGAAGATCCTGAGCCTAGAACAAAAGAATTTTCACCAGATTCTTGTTCATGAATGAAAAAAAAAATGTAGATCTTATTCGCCATGACTGTTTAAAGTTTGTAGGTTTTCTTTCGCTTCATAACCTTCACTTTGCGGATGAGGACATTTTTTTTTAAATATTGGTTTAAGGTGTACTTTCGTAGATTATATGAGAATTCCTCGCTTTCAAATATAGCTAGAATGATCCCTTCTTTGAAACATTTTATCTGACATTATTTAATAATTACACAGTACAAACATCTTCTTCTGGAAGTGTTGAAACATACATATAACTCTCTTCTAGCAGCATTCCATTATTAAATAGTTGAAAATTCGTCGCGAATCAATATATATGAGTTAAAATTGTTGCATATTGTGTCATATGTTTGATATGCGGCAATAACTTATACAAATCGTTCTTGGGAGGCAATGCACTATTTTTTTTATTTATAATTATTTTAATTTTATAAACACTTTTGAATTTTATTTCGATAAAAATTAATAATAATTTCCCCCTGGAAGAATTACACTTCTCCATAAAGAGATAAAATTTTATACAACCTGTAATGTAAATAATTTATGAACCTGACGATGACCGAAGAAAATCGAAACGTTCGCTCCTCTACGTAAAATACTTTCTCAATCCAAACGAGCCGTTTTTACATATATGTATTTATTAATATTTTTTAATAATTTAAAAAAAAATTATAAAATAGCCATTTCTTTCTTTACACAGGAAATAATTATCGGCAAAATAATAATTACCACTCGCTTTATTTAAGTCTTATTAATGCGTCAGGTTTACGAAGCAGATATTCGGCACTATTGTTAAATTCAAAGAACTCTTCAGACATATCCCGAGTTTTGTTTTATTATTTTCAGTTCGTTTGCAACTATAGCCTACTGGCAAAAAGCTATTTTTTTTAGCCAGTCTGGTCTGATATCATAACAAATCACGTAATAACGAACAGTCCCTACTTCATTTTATTATTATTATTATTACTATATGTACTTCTTCAGTAAAGCTTCTCACGTCCAGAACGACTGTCGTTCTACTTAAAACAGCCTATCGCGTTTACAAGCTTCCAGGTCACAAAATATTCTCTTCACGACTCGCAGATTATCATTATCATTATCGGATTCCAAACTTATTTTCTCTCTCTCTCTCTCTTTTTTTTAGGGTTAAAATCAGGAAATTTATTGTCAAATTTAACACCCTTGAAAAATATGTTCTGTCTGCAGACAATCCTTTCTGGCTTTTCTCATTTGCTTTCAAACATTACAGAAATTTCCCAATAAAAAATGTTCTCTAGAAGCATATTGCTAAAATATTTTCACGAAAATGTAACATTCACAATTCATTTAGCGCCTTGTCAATCTTGTGGTTGTCAATACAAACACTTCTTATCTTTGGTATATCTCTTTTTGTTTTTTGACGAATTGTTTCAATATAATATAACTTTCAATTTCAGGAGAAGTAGTTACGATAAAGTGAACGTGTAAAACACAGCCTTAGTCATTTAAATGTAAGTAAACACATCTTCGCCATTAAGGGATTGGATCCAAAGGATACACATAAGCGAGAGAAGCACTATTGCTTCAATACAATGAGGCTTGGCATGGCCGAGCGCGTTAAGGCATGCGCTCGTAGTCTGGGGTTCGCGGTTTCGCATCCGAGTCGCGCTATATAGGCTCGCCCTCCCTGCCGTGGGGGAGTTATAATGTGACGGTCAATCCCACTTTTTGTTGGTAAAAGAGTAGCCCAAGAGTTGATGGTGGGTGGTGATGACTAGCTGCTTTCTTTCAAGTCTTACACTACTAAATTAGGGACGGCTAGCACAGATAGCCCTCAAGTAGCTTTGTGCGAAATTCCAGAAAACAAACATTCAATACAGTGTTATAAGTAAGATTTTTCAAATTAAACATTTTCTACTTGATTTCCAAGCTTGTGCTGTTAGCAATTACTCGAGAACACATATACTATTAAATAACTTAGTGTTCAATTTTTATTGGTATTAACACATTTTCATGCTGTTTTTGTTTTTCTTTGTTTGCAGTTAAGCAAAAGGCTTTACAATGGGCTATCTGTGCTCTGCCAGCCACGGCATCGAAACTCATTTTCTAGTGTTGGATGTCCGCACTGGGGGTACATTACATGTATGTTGCTATTATAATGATTAATAAAACCATACTAAAAGATACTACTATACTTTTAGCACAGAGCCAGATATTATAGTTGCTCATGTAAACTAAATAACAACATTGAAAGTTAATTTGAAATTAAGCGATGATCACATACGTTAAAACAAAGAGGTAAGTAACCATTATGAAACAATGAGGGATTAATTGCATTTACCAAAAAGTTTCAAAACTCTTTCCGCTTGTTTTCTTTTTGGGAAAGCTATGGAAAGTAAAATTTAGGAAAATTTTATTTAAGCAATTTTCTTTAAACGTCGCATCAATTGCAATAATTTAATTTCACTGAGGAACACTTAATCAATTAGAATATTGTAATTACAATGTCTTATAAAATTAAATATGTGTTAATAGACCAAATCACATATTCTTGTTGAGAATTCTTAATGCTTGCAACAATCTGAAAAATCCATGTTGAACACGTGTATGGTGGCTGGACTTCGAAGGCGCCATTTCAATAAAGGGTAATGATGTTTTTTGGTTTAATTATAAACTTCCAGTTATGGAGAAGAGACTTTTGAATAGTTTACTGAATATGTGATGGACCTTTTTTGATGATAGTTTCTTTATTTCCTTTTCCGTTGTGGAACTAATGGGGCTGGTATATTAGCCGCGTTATTGTGCACCGAACTGTCTGCACGTGGGTACGCTTAACGTAATGAGCTTAGTGCACGTAGCATGTTCTTATCCTAGCGTAAACCAATTAAAAGCCACATATTGTTCTATTAGTATAATGGACGATGCTTGCAAGCAGGTTCTGCGAGAGGAAGAAATTCATTGGTATTTAAAAATAATTCTACAAGCTAATCTTCTTTAACGCAGAACAAAGAAGCAAGCCAGATGAATCTTTTATATTCTCTAAGTATTGAACAACAACTAACAGCATAGCCTTTTCCAGTTTTGGAAATCAAATGTAACAATGAAAGGGAAAAATGTGTATTATTTTATATTATTCTAGCATTTAGAAACACAGTTAGTAATTCTATGTTAACATCTTTGACTGTTGATCAAATATCATTCTAGAAATTAGTGTGCCACAACTTAACCGTTCTTCATAAAATATTTCAAGTTTGTAGTTCCAGTAGTTACAATGTGATAGGACTAAACAGCTCATGATCAAATATCAAACTAGTGTGTCATTCAAGTAACAACAGTGTGCTATAAATAAATAGTACTTTATCAAATATTTCACGTGCTTGTAATTCTCTGTGACAAAAGCCACACTACTATTTCTCATAGATACAGTAAAATATGATTAAAATGCTTATGGATTAAATATTGCATTAAACAGCCACTCTATTTTCCTCTATATCAGTGGTTTGACCTTTATTTATTAAAGGTTATTTTATTCAGTCATTCTATAATTATAATTAGACAGAATCAAAAAGCTATTTGAAATATAACACCCATTTGTCATCACTATTATCCTTTAGAGAAATAAGACAATCAGTCGATTAGAAAAATAAATCTGTTTTTTTGTGCTGGTCAGTACAGAAACTGTGATTAACTCGTCATTTTGGTGAAAACTTGTTTGGTTATATGAAACAGCAACAGTCATCATAAGCTTTTATCGTCTAAACAAACAGTGTCGTTCGTTTTTCTCTTTAAATTCAAAGTTATACGACATTAGTTTAATAAGTAAAAGATCAATAGCTAAACAGGACTTATCAGTTCTTGTAAGCGACACGTCATAAATTACCTATAAATAGTAAAACTAGAAAATATTTACTGAAATATACGTTTGCTTTTAACTTACACTTTTGAAATGTAAATATATTTCATTTGTTAAATCGACCGTGATATTTGAAATATTTAGCTTTTATTCTAGTAGTCCTCGTGTTATTCGAACCATTATAATAAACAGAAATTAAAGTTGCAGTACAACTGAAGCTTATCGTGGTCAACTCAGTTATGGAAAGTAAAATATCTTCCAATACTACTCAGGATAATGAAACCAAGTCTCAGGATTTGTTAGGGTTACATACCACAAACCCGATTCTATACATCACTTTGATTTTGTTCGATCTAAAATCTTAACAAAGAATATTATCGTAAAAAACAAACAAACGACACTTTAAGTTAACTTCGTCAAGTGAAAGAACTATTGTAAGATGAAAAACGTTTTTATACAGGTGGAAAGATTCCCATAACACCTACGGCAAAAAGAGTGCACGAAATAAGTAACGAATTAATGTTTTTACAAATAACATACATAGAAAGGAAACAGTAGAACGAATGGCTTGAGCTTTTACTGTAAAATTCTCCAGAAACAATATTTAGTTTTGATATATATCAGCTTGAGTTTGAAATTGCAATATAAATATATTTATATATATAACAGAAAGAAAAATACCAAATTTAACTAATAATACGTCATTGAATATATGTGTCTATATAATTTGTGGTTTTTCGATAGAATGATGACAAAATTATATGAATTAAATCAAACTTTTAAGCGAATTTATATTTGCATTTAAGAGAACAAAATGGACTAGTTAGTTCACATGGAAACCCATTATTCTTATCTGCTAATTGTACACTGTTAACTTTACGTTTATTCGAGTGCAAATTTACAAAATTTATAGCATTAAATATAAAGACACGTACTTCAATAACATAACCAACCATGAAAGAAAACCCCAAAGTTAATTATTTACCTTTCCGCGATTTATAAAGAATACAGTATGGTTACGTCTCAATAGAAATTCCAATAGGTTTTGTGAACCTGACGATGACCGAAGAAGGTCGAAACGTTGTTCGCTCTTCTATTTAAAATATTTTCTGAACCCAAACGAGCCGTTTTTGCATATAAGATTATACTAAATATTTACTTACGCTTTCTACGCCAAGCGCGAGTTTACTTGCTATACAATTTATGGCAATTAGACTTAATAGTCACAGCCAAAACTTCTTTCCGTTTCGATGTTCGTAAATAGTGTTGTAAAGAAATCATATCAAAATTTCAGTCAACGATGACGATTATCCAGGAAGACAAGGTGTTTATGCAAAAATATGTTGTGTAGAGAAATACATTGCGCGAAAGAAAATAATTACAGATTTCAGATGATACATAAATGCGATTTAGAACATATATATATATGTATACATACACGATAATATTATATAAATACAAAAGAATAAAAAAGCAGTTGATTTTTACACTTCTTAATACAACAGTTTAAAAAGAAATATTATTCTGTAATTTTTAAAAGCTTCCGACTTTCTCAATACGTTCGCCTATACATAGACAACTAGGCCTAGAGTTTAAACACGCTTCGTGCGCTAAGAACGAATTTACTCACTAAAGGGAATAATATGTCACACCATTTCGTGTTATAATTTGATATCACAATCCTGCCGTTCTATATCAAAAATAAGGTTCCCCCCAAAAAAAACACAATTTTTCTACTCTTGTTTCGTTCTGAAAGGTATCGCGTATAAGCATTTCGTAAACAATGACAAATACAGGTATTTTAATGGTGACGTTACCGCAATCAATGAGAGAGAATCTCAAAAGTCTGTATCAAATAACCCACTAAATGGTACAAGTTCTTCAATAGGTCATACGCAAACGATATTGAATGTACATCACCTTTGACATTTTGTGTCATGACAAAGGCCTGCATTCCTTATCACGTTTGTCACTTTTATTTCGATGTTGGTCATTAATTATTTGGTATTGTGTGTACATAATTTGACGAATAAAACCCCATAATAATTTAAATATACAGTACTACATGCAAGGAAGTGCAGGTGTACTCATGCTAGGCCTATACATTGACATGGAGAGGTCGGTGACACTGAATATTTTTCAATTCCTCCACCGCAACAAATCATTTGTATTATTACTACTCATTGGAACACAATTGTGATGGGATGTTATTTAAACTAATATAGAGTTTTATTCATCAAATCGTGTACAAACAATACTAACAGTCAATTTCAAAATAAGAATCATAAACGCGATAATGTACATTGATCTTTACAAACAAGCAGTTAGAGGCGTATGTCTATGATACAAACTGTCACAGATGACTTACCTTCAATATCATGTGCGTATGACCCGCGAACAACTTTTATCTTTTAATCAGGTATTTTATAAATACTTTTGAATAGTTGTGAATGAGTTCAGTAACGTCAACCAGTAAAATATAGGCGGGTAAAGCAGCTAAATTATTTGTCTGTACAGGATTCCTGAGAATTTTCCAAATATCATTGGCTGTTTACGATAGGTCTATATGTGATGTGTTAGGAACCTAGTTTCGATTGTTTTTAGAGTAAAATACAAATAGAGAGAATTAGTTGTAGTTGACTCAATTCTTTATTAATACATTAAACAACAATACATTTAGAGAAAAATAACAAAACAGAGTAGAAACCATTATGAAAAGAAAATGAAAAAATAGGTGAAGTGCCGACATGCGAATACAATTGATTTTTATACATATTAATACCATAAGTTTAAAAATCCACTATTTTATAATGTCACTTCATGAAAAGTTTAATAAAGAAAACATCTCTAAATCTCAGTCAAAGATGGCAGTTATTCAGAAAGACAAGGTGTTTATGCAAGAAATGTTGTATATGGAAATACATTTCCTTTATAGCCATTCCATGTTTTATACTTCTTTACTGTAAATCAAATTACAAAAATTCCTTATTTTACTTAGTAGATTTTTATTTCATTTATATCCAATGACAACATTATGTAAAGGATTTATTTTTTTAAAACATTTACTCTCAATTTAATAATTCTGCATATACATGAAAACAGTTATGGGCATGGCACAAAATTTCTAGAGAGGAATCGAAAATTAATTCCTTTCTATATTAATAATTTTTGGAAACAGCAAATAGCGCCCGATGTGTTTTTGCTATAACAAAACACACACACACACATATATTTTAATTGTTTTTAGTTTTCTCCCCAAATAATATTTCAACAATTAAAAAAATATTTAGTACGAGAGTACAATGTATTCTACAGTAGTATATTGCAATTTCTGACTAAATTTCGAAGATATAATGTGATGCGTAAAAAGATACTCCAAAAAGAATCACATGCTATTTACTTCTGTTAATAAAGAAACTAGAAAAATACAGAAACAACTATTCAGTTAAACTCGAGATCAGTACAGTGGAAATACAAATTACATATTTGATATAAAATATTAAAGAACGGTTAATGAAATGCATTTTTTGAAGTTAGTAAAGCAATTTCATTCCTATTGGAGGAAGGACTGGTAAAGTGTAAAAGTGTAAACTAAGCATTGTATACATTTCAGTTGTTTGTTGATGAATTCTCATAAATATTGTTTGTCGGCTATAAGCGTCTAAACAAATATTACATTAATTTTGTTTGCTTTTTGTATGAGATCCAAAATTTCCTGGGCTAATATCTATTATTTTGTAGATATCTTTTAAAACGTTGGTTTCAATTGAATTGCATTATAAGTGTTATAAATTTTTGAATTCCCAGTTTATCTTTCGATCGCCAGATAAGTTTTTATTTAAATATTACTAGAATATTGGGTGTTTGTTTAAAATATTTATTGTGATGGTCATTAGTTTTTTTCATTTTTAAAATTAATAACCCATTTTCTTTTTTAAAAAATCAGTTCATAAAATAGAAACCAAGATACATTTCTTCGCTTCTTTATAAATACACAGTTGATTTGCTTATTTTATTTACCACCAAGTATGAAATGTTGCTGTAATTGACCAAGAACGCATCGCATTGCATAACATATTTTTTTACGTAGTTTAAAAGCTGTGCAACAAATCGCATTAACATTATCCCGTCGTCGAAGGCGTTAACATGTTTGCGTGACTTCGCAACAGAACATTGCAGACAACAGTTTTTCAGCACAGCGTAAACATGCTGGTTCATCTTAGTTTGATTTGAAAAAGCGCTCTTAAACTCATAAAATGAATGTAAACTTATGGTTTAAGATTTCAGTTTGTCGAAGAGCTGAAGAATCTTTCAGGGTAAAGAGCTTTGCTAAAAACTGAAAACGCGATGTTTAATGTAAACCAAATTCACAAACAAAGAGGAAGATCTCCCCAGCTTTCTTGACAAATATTATGCTCATATTACACAAGTGCATACTTCAGACAGAAAGCAAAATCAACCAACAAAAGTAAATATATTTAGCGAATCAAAAAAGCACGAAACCATATACTGCTGCATACCACATATTCCCGACATACGCAGAAAAGTAACCAACATTTAGCAAAAACTAGTAACAAAATATGACATTACAGATAATACCAAATTTATTAAAAAAACAGGCACAAAACTGAGGTCTATACTACGTGAAAAATACACTGACAAACACCATACCAACATTATTTATAAAATACAAAGTGATAACTGCCGCGACTTCTATATTAGAGAAACAAGTATAAAAATAGAAACCAGATTCAAAGAACACAAAAAGTCACCTTCACACGTTTTCGAACACTGCAAATCAAATAAACACAACATAATCATAGAAAACACTCAAATACTAAATAAAGAAACAAACATTAACAAAGGCAAAATTAAAGAAGCCTTACTTATACAACAACTTAAACCCAAAATAAACCAATACAAAGTAAGACGTTTATACCTATATTAAAAATAATAAAATAAATAACATAAAATTATATATTAAAACATCTAACACCGACCTCTACATTTCGACACTCAGTCACACAACCCTTTTCAAACATGTGGTCAGCTTCCGGTCAGTTACTTCCTTCTTTCTTTGTGAACCTCACGATGGCCGAAGAAGGTGGAAACGTTGTTCGCTCCTCCACGTAAAATATTTTCTCAACCCAAACGAGCCGTTTTTACATATATAAGTGCATACATTACGTATTTGTCTGATCACATAATGACGGGTGCTTATATTTTGAAAATTAAACTACAACTAAATATTTTTGATTAATTATCTGTTCTTAAAATCAAATCAAATTCGTCAATAAAATATTAAACTTTAAAGATTTACGTATAGGTCCGGGGATTTAGGTTAAATATATTATGTGCCATCGCTAATTAATTATTAAGTAAAAAATGGAAGTATAAGAGGGGTTATAGAATAAAACAATTATTGACTGGTGATTTCGAGCAAGATATCATTTGTTGCTCTCATCACTAGTCAATAATCGTTTATTGTCCAATGTTGTTAATGTATAAAAAATCGTGAATTCACTGCACATTACCAACATTTTTTGCCACTTCATTAGGAAGCAATTTTTATCTCTTCTGGATCAAAATAGAAAAACGTACATCCTTCGAAATAGTAAAGAAATCAGTGCAGATTTAAGACATGACTGCAGTCATGTGAAACATATGACTTCTTCGTTGCGGTTATCGAGACGCGAATCGTGACAGTCAGGCGGAGTAGCCCTCCATTCCAGGCGCGTGATGAATGAGTATCATACCACTGCCAATAGTGAGTAATAAAAATATTTGATGAACACCTGCTGAGTCTCACGGAATCATCTTAAATACTGTAACAGTATCACTTATCTTGATCAAAACTTCATATCAGCCCGTCAATAGGATCGCGTTATCTGAAAAACATTAATCACGGTTTAGGTACAAAACTTTTCATTATTAGTTTAACTTGAATACCATATCTGATTCAAACTGCTTTGATGGATGAAACCTTAAGTTTCTGATATATACAACAAAGTCACAACAAACTATTGTTTGTTTCGGTCTACAGTAATTGTATACATTTTTTTTCTTACGTTGTACCATTAGCATTCATCACATTTTCATGTTGGTTTTATTCAAAGCACACCATTTCTTCAATTTAAATTAATCTTCGGTCCTTTAAGTTTCTCAGTAAAAAGTCAACTATGTATTTGGTATTTATACTAATTTTATTCATTTTATTTTTTACAAGAAATTGCGGAGGAGAATACTTTTCAATTACTGCAGAAAAAAGAAGTTTTTTTTGTTTTGTTTTTGGAAAATCCCAAATCATACTGGGTAATAATTAATTATTTGTTCTCAAGAAATTATTTCAATAATCTCTAAATATCAAAATCACTTGACAATTATTAATTTTGTTATCTTTTTGTGTTACATTGGTTAGTTTTATTTTTTTAAAGTTTGTCACTAAGATATGTTATTAAAATACACGTGTATCGAAGAAAATTTCATTTGGAACTTTGGAATACATTAGTAAACATAATAAGAAAATTTATGCTAAATTGCGATGTACTAAAATAAATACGCCGCTAGAATCATTGTTCAACATTTGCAAGACAAACAATTTATTTAACTATAACAATGCTTTGAAATAAATTCAACACTTACCAAAAATCAGCTGATAAACAAGCTGATAAATTAATGTTAATAAACAGTATATCATAAATATCAATATTATTTCAAGTAATTTAATCATGAAAAAATACGCAAACACAATATTCCAAAATTACTTTTCAATATTGATAACGGCATTGTGTGACAAAGAGCAATAATTCACTAATCGCTCACTTTTTCATGACCCCCTGTATCAGTGAAAATATTAGAAGGGGTTGTATTCACTTTGTATCTCACGAGAGTACAACCTCATGTGGCCATAAATTAACATATTTTTCTATTACATTAATAATATCCATATGCCATCGCTAGAGAAGTTGATGTCAGTTTCATCATGCATATGTATTTACATAAAATGCAAATTATTAACTGGAATATCATTTAGCACTTTATTTCAGCCATTTTTTAAGATTATGGTTGTTTTTATCGATCTTTTATTACTTACATCTATCATTGTGTTTATCTGTGAGCCATGATTGCAGCGGCGTGTTCATTTTGGACCGTTACAAAATTACTTGATAAAAAATTATAATTTATCCTGTAGATAAATTGGTTACAATTAGTTACAACAACGATATAAGGTTCTTTCCTCTTTGGCTAAACTAAACTTCGAAGCGACATTCAGAAACGATAATACTTGTTGTAAATGTTTACTTTAATCATTTATTAATGCATATTTAATTGTATACGAATAATGTTAAAAAATGATGAAATAATTGTAATTCGGTTTTAATTGCTCATTTATCTGACGGTTCTGACAGTCTTCATGTACATGTAAAACTAAAAACATCTGTAATGTACCTCTTGCATACACTTATGTATCATCTTAAGAGAGTAACCTAAATTTTTTTTTGAAATGTAATTGCAGCTAATACGTAATTTGAATAAAAATTTGAAACATGTACAAACTAAAATGAATATCTTCTAACTATACTACTTTCCATTAATAAAATAAACAATGTAAATGTCAGATTTGTTAAGGCATTACATAGTAACTATTAATATTTTTATGGTATTTATATTCGGTATGTATTGGTTAACTACAAACCACATATATAATACATTACTGTCTCGCTGTTCATTGTTCCATTTACTATACATTACCTCAAGAATGTTTCCCTGCATAGATGCTTAGAAGTTATAATTTATATCTTCGTTCACTTATGTATATGTTTACTAGATTACATCCTGAAGTGTGGAGTAAATACAGCACTTCAATCAAATATAAGAGAACCGAGCGATATCCATGAAAAACTCAGTATAATTCACCATGATCAATATCTAATACTCTAAAGAAAAACAAATTACACTCGAGTTCGGGAAAGTCTCTGGCATAATTGCTTTCTGGTTCGTTTCGTACGTTCTCAATCATATCAAGCAATAAATTATATTTCTGTCATAAACAAATTAATTAAAATGTGTTATGAATGACAAGGGATCAATAATTAATGTTCTGGCATTTTAACCATGCAACGCTCTTAAAGAAATACGTTTTCAGACGTGTGTTCACGTATTGCTGAGTTGGGTCATAAAACATTCTAAACATTTAGAAACATCAACAACCCAACAAACAAGATATATATATGTATTTATAGTTATACCAAAAGCTTAGCATTTGTGTAAATAAAACAATTCGTGTAATAAAAAAATGTCCAGTAACGAATTTATATTGTTTAAAATTAATTGACGTCAGTGTTGGAATTTGCCACTGAGTCCTCAAGTCTGCTGTAGATAGAAATTAGCGATAAAAAAAGAAGGTACATTAATACATCTTTAGTTACAAACGAGAAAATTCTTTGGTTTAGCAACAATAACAAGCACACACAATAACTCACGCATCTTCATGTTTTGATAATGAAAAGCTCGTTTCATCTTATATATGAAGAAAAACGCACTGATATCCAAAATAATATAGTATTCTCTTTATAGTTGTCCGTTTAATTTGTTAGTTTTAAAGCGTATTACCACACAAATTACACATCATAATTCGAAACCACGGTAAATCTTATTTATTCAAAAGCTTTATTTAAATAATATTCGTCTTTAACTCTTTTTAAAAATAAATTCACCTCGGTTATAGTAAACATGTTAAAAGTAAATTCAAGTATAAAATTATTTGAAACAAAGTTAAAGGAACGAATAAAGTACAAAGTGATTTCAAAACCGTCATTCATTGAAATATCCCTATTTAATATGATTACTAAAAGTAATGACCAATTCAAGTAGCGTACTACTTAGGTCAAAGTATTAATTAATGTTGCATGAGCGTTATTTGTTATGAATTTTTGGCGATACAAAAATATAAATTTGTATATTCTTATTTATAAACATAGAAGAAGATATAAAGTAAAATTAAGCAAGAATGACATTTACTTAGTATCTTGTATGGTTGTGTAATGAAACAAATGGAAAAGTAGGCATGAAACTAGTGCAGTCACAATTTTTTTATCATGAATAAAATACCCAGTCATGCTACAAACTCTTCCAGAATTGGAAATTGGAAGTGTTTTGCTTTATTCTGAACACTAAGTGTCTTTATAACAGCTTATAAAATGTGATTAACCTGTTTTTTCCTCTTTCAATTTTGTAATTACATTAACTTTTAATGAAAAATAATTAAAATTTTATGTGTCCAATCTTTGTCCAGCGATACATATAACAACAACAAAAAATGCGAGTACGAATTTGAATAAAAACGTTCAGTGTGCACACTTTTACAAAATCTCATTGTCAAAAATTTAAAACTGCTCTCAAATGTTGACTGTTTTGGTCATTTATTGCCACTGAGGGAAATCACTCAAAGAAATAATATGTACACCAAGTGGAATAATGAAAGCTGGACTAAGCGCTTATAAAATTCATTTCTCTCGCATAGTTACGGTATATGCTAATCCTTACACCAGTGATGAGAAGTTGTATTTCTTATTGAAAGCATGGAAAATCAGCGATGACCGAGTATTGATGTGAAGTACCCTTTACCAGGTCACTTTTATCTCCAGAGCTCATCTGAGAACGAGAGTGCCATTGGGTGTCTCTGCTACACCGGGCTCTTTTTCACAGGTTGTGATCTTTACAGGTTATACTCTTCATTTCAATGTAATATACTTCATAATTATATAGATATTATACATATAAATAATATATATATATATATTATTTCCATGTGTGACGTTGCTTCCTTTTAAAGACTAATTAAAGAATAATAATTATAAGGTAAATGTTCTGGTTTTATATAACACACAGAAATAGTAACATTCATCCAAACACGCTTAAGGGAAAACAAAAACATCAACAATAAAAAAACATACCTTGACTCAATCTGTAGACGATATGAACTTTACAAAACAAATTAGTGTTATATATATTTTTTTCTATGTGCTTAAGAAACATCAATGAGTTACATTGAACAGAACGTTGGATATTGAATTAGGAGAAAAGTTGAATGTAACTTAAGTGTTATAACACATGATTAAAGTGATCCAACACAAGTAACGTAAAGATGTCTTATTTAGCTATGTTTATACTTGTATTATTTGAGCTAAGGTAGGATTTTGTTTGTGTTTGGACCCAAGCAGATTTGTTTGTTTCAATTTTCTAAGCCATCTGATATTCCTTGGAAGATTTTCAGGTTTGATCTTTGCCAGTGACAACAAAACATCACACAAATAAGTGACTCATTACATCAATTAGAATAAACTATATTATTTATTGCAATTACATTATTATACTAAACATAATCTTAAAGACACACACTATGTGAAGGATAAGGGATATCTAAAAGTATTTTGTTTGTTATTAAATGGCTTATTGAAATAAATCATAAACAAATCAATAAGTAGAGTTTGTCAAATGTTCCAGTTCCGTTTTCAGTTCCTTTAAGAATAAAATACTTTATTAAGACAAACATTCTATTTATTACTGTAGAACAGGAGATAATGTAGAATATTCATATTTAAGAGTTAAGAATATGAATTTCACCGTAACTGTTGAACACAAATATTCATCTCTAACATTTTTTGCCAATTTTTTGGGTTTTCATCCATTGTTTATTTGTTATTATATTCAATGATTTAATGGAGTCATTCGATATGTAACTTGGTATATATAACGTATGCATACATACAATTTTTTAGAAAATTGCTTCGATAGATAAAAATTAACCTATTGATACAAAACAGAACAACACCTTGAATTAAAGACAAAACGTTCATAGAAGGAAATAATATGGAGTTTACTAATTGTTAATGATCAATTTTATACTGATGCCAACTTAGACTAAAAATAATGCATTTCTAAATTACTGATAATTTCAGACAAACAGTTTTATTTTTAACGATATCAAATTTTAGTAGGCTTAGTAGGTTTAAGAGCTTCATGTTATCTGTTATGAAGAGTAAAAAATGAGATAATTAATTCATAGCAGCGATTGTATGTATGATTAATATATTATTAGATACAATATTAGGGATCAACACAATGGTATACATTCTGTTGAAGGTAGTAAGGATAATATGAATTTATAGTTCAAATACAAAATTATGTAATATCACAAAATTGTATTTGTTATTTATTAATCAAATATTGATTTCATAAGTTAACTGGATCTTTCATTCGATACCCATTGTGTTTGATATTGTGCCTTGTAAATATCGTGCAGTCTAAACATTCTCTAATTGGTTCTGTGCCCTTAGAATACGAGACAACTTTATTAAGTCCATTGATAATTATCCATATATTAAATATAGCACTGAGATATTTTTGATTCCTTTAATTTTTCAATTGTTAGTAAAATAATCGAGAATAAAATGTAATTTTGTAAATATCTTCAAGTGGTGGTAAACAAAAATGTTATCATGCCTAACAAGTCGTTGTTTTATAAGTTAGAAGCTAGAAATAATTTATTAAATACTAATATTGCTTAAAACTTGTGACTTATAGTTCGGTTATTTTGGTTTGTTTTTTTTGAATTAAGCACAAAGCTACACAATGGGCTATCGAAACCCGGACTTTAGAGTGTTAGTCCGTAGACATACCGCTGAGCCATTGGGGGGCTTTCTTGGTTGGAAATAGACTAAATAATCAGCTACACAACGCTTTACTTCATGAGACTCTTATTCATTTTACTTCTTAGTCTTTGTAATTACTTTATGTCACAGATGTATAAAATTTCTTTTGGAACATACATCTACTGTAAATAATTAATCAAGGTAAATAGATTACAATTATTACCTGTATCTGCATGACTGATCAATTCGATGTGAATAGAGCTGTTTTCGTTTCATGGTTCCTAAACAACGTAACTGTGAATTTGAAATACGATAAAAGAGTAATTTTTTTTTTCGTGTTTTTATTTTGCAATGGAGGAAGAAACATTTTCGGAAGTGTTGATTTTTCATGTAAATACATTTAGTATCAGTTTAATAACTGTTCCTGCACTTGAATTTAGCGACAGGTAAGCGATACATTATAGGAAAGAAATGCTCAAAAGCTTAAATTATATTTGAGCATATTACACGAAAAGTCTTCCTTTACAAAAGTATTTTTATGAACACGGTTTTGCAAAATGTTTCATTAAGAAGATTGTCATTTTAGGAGTTATATCTAAGCCTGATTTATCTCTTTACTTTACTTGGAAATCATGGTTTATTTATTTGTTTTGAATTTCGCGCGAAGCTACACCAGGGCTATCTGCGTTAGCCGTCGCTAATTTAACAATGTAAGACTAGAGGGAAAACAGCTAGTTATCAGCACCTACTGCCAACTCTTGCATTACTCTTTGACCAGCAAATAGACGGATTGACTATCACATTACAGCGCTCTCACGACTGAAAGGGCGAACATATTTGGTGTGCCGACTCTCAGGTTAAGAGTTGAGTGCCCTAACCGCCTAGCCATGCAGAGCTTAAAACGACAGAGAAATGCCCTTTTATAATGTTCATTGTTTTGCTGATAAGGTGAAAACTCATTTTAAGCAAGATTAGAAGATATGATTCTTGGGCTGGTCGAAGTCAAGGTTATAGAGTATACAAGTTGTTCGTCCGAGTGCTCATGGTCCGCGATCCATTGGTGCTAATAAAATATAGCATTGTGCGCTTTCTATAACTTTGAGCAAAAAATTCTAGAACACCCAAACAAACAAGTCATGACGGAAAACAAATGCTTCACCATGTAATTCGATAATGGATCTTTTGTTCCTACCTTCGCTGTTTGATAAGGAATAAATAACAAAAAAGTTAACTGGTTAATCCATTGTCTTTGAGTTAATAATACATATGTATTTAATATCAGAATTGTTTATAGTTAAAAAGAGTTTTAGAAATTTCTATTGTTCATTTAAAGCATTTTGTTGCGTTTACATTGATCGTTTTATCTCGTGATTTCTTTTATTAACGACGTTTTTCCTTGCGTTTCGTTTTATATCAGTGACTTAATACTTTAAATGTCAGGCGTGTTTTTTTCATGCTTACCACCTATTTGTTTTCAGAAGTTACAGTTACATGTATGCGTACAAAACGAATGACTGTGTAGTGTAAATTATTTTATATCGTTTTTAATTACTTATCATTTGAAATGAAACGCACGAGAATGGAACGAGCGATTTTTGGTAGCTTTCTCAAACTGTGTGTTCTAAACGGCAAAGGCGAGTTTATAATATAAGAACCCAAATGACACTTGTGTTTCGTATGATAATATTCTAATTAATGTTTGAGTTTGGTTATTCACGCCACGAACGTCAATATCACGTGTGTGTATATATTCATATATAAACGTCAATATATTATACATATATATGTGAACTGCAATATCATATATATCCATATATATTCTTAAATGTCAATACCATTGAACGTATATATATATATATATATACATTCAAGTCTTCATTTTTATTTTGACTTTAGAATATAAAAGTTCAGATCTTGATAAACAGCGTTCAAATTTTCCTCCATGAAGAAAAGATCAGCTGTGAGACATCATGCTAAAAATATAAAGTCAGTGTTCCTTTACTTTTCTCTTTATATTCACGACAACGTTTTCTCGTGTATGACGACAAATGGGAATTTAGTCAACACAAAAATTGTGCTTACTACCTGTCACGAGATGATGGAAAGTTTTGCTATAAACCATCGTGTCAATAAATACAAATCCCCTCTAGTCAGTACCGCAAGTAAAATAGCACTTGTGAACAGTTTCTCTTCTTATTAGCATTCCCTGCACCTCAACACACCAAGATTTAGAAATTTGCTGCAAACCTTCAAGCGATACCCTTTCTCAGGACATCCATATTTCATGAGCTGTCTCGCTTGCACTCACGATTTACAGTAACGATCGGCGGGACAGCTCCAAAGACCAATATCGTCGGAACATTTTGTGTCTCCACCCACATTATAGGGTATATATTCTCTGTACCTTGTTAAGGCATGGTTTCGTGGTGTTAGAGAATTGATTATTCGTTTTTACACCCTCAACATAACCACAATAGTAAACGAATCAACACAGTACTTCTTTGAATGTTGCAGCTTGTAAAAAGTCCAACACTTTATAAGTCATTGACTATATATACTCTACGCATGTTCATTGAGTTAATAATAAATACGTATTTAATATCAGAATTGTTTATAGTTAAAAAGAGTTTTAGAAATTCCTATTGTTCATTTAAAGCATTTTGGTGCGTTTACATTGATCGTTTTATCTCGTGATTTCTTTTATTAACGACATTTTTCCTTGCGTTTCGTTTTATATCAGAATTTTTATAATCATGAATGTATTGTTGTATCTGAGAATCAATTTCACGAAAAATGGCAACGATATGAATACTAAAAATTTGCTGGTAAAATATATACGTATGACTCTCTCTGTTACACATAACGTACAAAAATAAACAGTTTTGTGTATTTGTGTATTTGGATTCATGCTTTTTGAACGAGATTTTATAATTTTAGGCAATTTTTTTAATTAGAGCTCTTTTGTTTGCTAGAATAATGACATAATAGTTTCCGAGATAAAAAGTTGTAAATTATATGAAAGAATAATCACACTGCAAATAGTTAATACGAAGTGAAAAAGCATTTACGGACGGTAATACTTTAGCATGGATATCTCTGAATAATGTAGTGATTATAAAATTCCTGTTTATGCTCTATTGCTATTTAATGGATAAGTCAAGTGTTTAATCGTAGACTATTTTACTTTCTTGTATTTAAATTTTTATTCACTAGTTATTTGCGTTTATAATGACAAACAGGTATTTTGGTTACAATTGAAAACAAAGTTTGGTTGAAAAGTGAGTATAACAGTATTTCTTTTACCCATTACGGAAATGTTAGCAAAAGGTGAATAAACCTTGGCTATGAGTTAGAAAAATCAACTGACTCCTGAAATCACGATAAGGTTGAATTTAACCTTCCAAACAAAAGCGTGAACAGAAAAAAAAAAAAAACATTAACCAGAACTTTATTATGTGATTTTTTTTCTTTGTGGGTTAATTGTGATCTTGGCTAGCAATAAATAAATCTATGCTGAAATACGAAAAAAAAAATCATTATAAGAACTGTTAGAACGTAGTTATTTGAGGGGTAGTCGTCATGTTGTTTTTCTGCCAAAAATATCAAGTCTGTTTTTAAAGCAAAACCAATACTATCAGCTGTATTTTCTCGGTTTTTTAAAATTCACATATCTGTAAGAAATAGACTTTATCATCTTTAATAAGATACTTTATCTGTGAGAAATACACTTTATCATCTGTAATAAGACACTTTAGCATCTGTAATAAGATACTTTATCATCTGTAATAAGACACTTTATCATCTGTAATAAGATACTTTATGATCTGTAATAAGATACTTTATCTGTAAGAAAAACACTATCATCTGTAATAAGACACTTTTTATTTGCTTTGTTTTTTAATCTTGAAAAACATTCACCACAGATTTCGAGAAATGTAGTTTGATCAAAAACATTATCATTTCCATCCTCAGAAATGTTTCCAATATTTAGTTGCTTATTTCACATCGTTCACAAATACAGAATTTTATGCATACAATTAACTTTGCCTGGATTCGATCCTATATTTTGCACATTGTTTTGTGTAATTATATACTGTTTGTTTGTCTGTTTGTAACTAAGCACAAAGAAACACAGTAACTTATCTGTGTTCTACCCATCGCGGGTATAAAAACCAAATGTATAGTGTAGTAGGCCTTCAGATATACCTCTGTATCACAGGGGGCATATATTCAATTCTTGACAAACAGTTGTTCAAACATTCTTAATTTTGAAGCAAAAACATATTAAGGATATTTATGTTAGCAGCGTCATAATATTTAAGACCATATGATCCTTAGAAAGATTTAAAACCGTACTTATAGAAATATATAACTAATTTTAAATAATCACAACTTCCTCTGGAACTGTGTTTAGTGTCATGAACATTTCATTACTCTGTTCTACTTCACTTTTAGTTCAAACTTCTGCGTGAAAGATTGCGCACAATCTTAGCTCGTACAACTATTGGAAATTACTTGTTATTTTACGCAAGTCTCTTTAAATAATTTTGTTTGCTGATTTCAGTCAAACTTTAAAATGTGTTATGATAGAAATGAAAAAGGTATTAGTGAGAATGTAATATACATCAAAACATTTAGAACAACAGAAATGTTTTAACATCTAAATTCATAACAGACATGATTAAAAACGATGCCCCCCAGTGGTTCAGCAGTATGTCTGCGGACTTGCACGCTAAAATCCTGGTTTCGATACCCGTGGTTGGCAGAGCACAGATAGCCCATTGTGTAGCTTTGTGCTTAATTCAAAACAACAAAAAATTAAAAACGAGCAATATACTTACTTTATAAAGAGTGGGAGATAACGCTGCTGAGTCATTTTACGTTGTAATTGATGTCTTATTGCATGCAAATAGAAATACTGTAAAGAAATTCATAGGAATATTTAGGCTTACAGTCGCTCAGAATATAAGATTTGAACGGCATATGCATATAAGTAAAGATAAAATGATTCGCAAAAGAAGGACAGCGAAAAAATATTCAATAATAATAGCAATTTAAAATCCATTGTAAAAAGTTATTTTCAAAATACAATGATTAATAACGTTAAAAGTAAGTAGTAAAGTAAGGCCTCATCAACAAAGTTGCCTGATACACTATATAAGTAAGCAACTTATGCTTTGATCAGGAAACATCAAATCAGGAAAAGTAGAATCTTGTTAGAATAAATATAAATGAACATGCTCCATTCTTACGGAGCAACCAATGGAACAGTTACAAAGAATAACCAATCAAAAGTTAGTTATATATTCAGTTGTATACTTAAACAACTCTGAGCATAAGTGTACCAGATTGATTTTTCACTTAGTTAATGATTAGAAAATTGATGGAAGAAGGTGTTAAAAGCTACGTTATGATAATATTATGAATTTTTTAATGTTATTTGGTTTTAGTATTTTTATCTTCACAAATTGAAGCTGATTAACAAAACACAATAACTAGATTAGTGAGGTTAGAGATTAAAATAGTAGGTTTAAGCTTTTAATTTAGATCTTAGCAGTGTAACGTGTATTATAATGCGAGACTAGGCTTATTACACGTAACAGTTTTTTAGGCTTCGTTTTAATTCAACTTACAGTGAGACTGTATGTCAACTTACATACATTGTTTTATTTAACGAATACAGCTTGAAAACTAATTAGCTGTCAAACTTAAACTTAACAGAGTCAACAAAATGCTATTGGCATTTATTCATAGTATTGAGTGCTTATTTTAATTCTACAAATAATACAATGGTTAAGACCAGTTCGTGGATTATGCTTTCCCAGTTTGTTAGATGCGAAAGATGCAACAGATGTGATTCTCTTAACTGTGGATGATTATGGACTTTAAAAAAAAACTAGTATTTAGGATATTCAATTTATGTGTAGAGTTTGCAGGTTCGAGAAAACTTTTGGGGCTATCCTAACTAAAGTTGAGAAAACAGACAAAGAGAAGTATAAACTGTGGGAAACGACGGCTGGACTTTAAAAGGAGCTTTAGCTTTTACATGCAAGAGAGATATCAACTAAGGTTAACTATGATATTCAGGAGGCTAGAAAGGGTTAAAAGTAATTATGAATACCTTATTCTGTTGAGCCGCAGATTTCACCCCTTGGCTTATGTGGACAAGGAACTGTTGGAGGGAAATCAAAAGAAATATACAGTTATATGGATTACTAATTTAAACAGGTTATAGTTATTCCTAGGTAATTCCTTGACACGGTATGTGAATAGAATAATGAATGGGGTAAATAGTATGAAAAATAATTATATTATGATACCTATAGGCGCTGGTGAAAGATATAATTAACTGAGCAAGAGAAAGTAATGAAGGGGACTGGCAATGATGTAGTCTTTGTTGGGCATACAAGGGTTAATAATAAAGAGAAGTGTAATTAGAGGAACTAATTATTAAGTACAAATATTCGATAAAAGCATTTAAAGATAAAGGCTTGTTTTGTTATTGTGCACAGCACTACAAAAAGAGCTGTCTATAGTTTGTCCACCACAGTTATCGGAACCAAGTTCCTATCAGGAGAAATTAGCAGATATATCTCTGTACCACTGGGAGGGAGGCAAAATGTCATAAATTACTTTTGTGAGGGATACTGACAGGAATTAATTGTGGAGATGAAATTTTTAGTAGGCCACTAGGGCTAAATGCTAAGTGGATATTAATATATAACGATGAATAAGTTAGCTGGTCGCACTTGTAGGATTGGTTCAGTGAGAAGAGGAAACGTTTTGGAATGGATGGTTTACACTTAAGTAGGAAAAATTCCGACATCGTTGCAAATGCTGTTAAGTGAGTTATGAGAGAAATTTTAAACTACGATTAGATGATGGTGAGGGCAAAAATAAACAGAATCAAACAAAATTGAGATCTAGAGGAAAGTTTAGTATAGGAAATCAGTATAAATGTAGTGGTAAGAGTAGGTTTAATTGTTACTATTGTAATGCTAGACGTATAAGAAATAAATAGATGACTCTGGGGCACTGGTAGAAATAAAAAAATTTGATATAAAGGGAATGACTGAAACACTGGTAAATGATTTTGATGACAGACATTTCTTTGAAACACATGGTTATAGGTTATTTAATGGAGACATATTAATAAATATAAGGAGAGGAATGGCTCTGTATGTAAAGCGTAAGTTACATTCTTTTGAAGTTGAGAACATTAAGGATAATAACAAATAGATTTAATTTTGATTTCTGTTAGTGGATATCAAGGAAAAAAAAGCTCTTAGTAGGATTTTTACAGACCACCAGATGAAAATATTGAAATCAGTGAGAATAATATTTCATCTGTTAGTGCAATCATAATTATGGGTGATTTTAATTTCAGGTATACTGATTAAAAAATGCTAAAGTCAAGCCATTAGAGAGAAAAAAAATAGAAACTGTTCAAGATGGATTTCTTCACCAATTGGCCAAAACGAGAAATAATGCTATTTTAGGTGTATTGTTACCTTCTAATATAGAAATAGTTGAGAGTGTTTTGCTACATATAGAAAAGAGAAAAACCGATATTTTTATTCTAAATTACAAAAACCAACAACTAATTTTGAAGCGATACAACAAGAATTATCTGTTGTGAATTGAACAGATGAGGTATTTGGAGATACTGAGAAAATGTGGAAAAATGTTAATATTCAAAATAAATATATTACTTACACAACAAAAGAACAGCTGCAAGTAAAAAACAGGTTGACTCACAAAGGATATAAAATAAAAAATAAAAAAATCACAAATTTAAAAAATTTATATTGATTTTACAAGATCAAGAAATTTGGTTAAAAAATCAGGACATCAAAAATGACGCATAAAAAGCACTTTGCCCAAAACTAACAAAATGACATTAAGAATTTTAAAGTTCATTATGGAAAACAGAAAATTTGGATGGGATCCTTGAGGAATTACAAATGATTGTTTGTTTTCTAATTTCGTGCAAAGCTACACAAGAGCTAATTTCAGAGGGAAGGTAGCTAGTCGTCACCACCCACAGCCAATTCTTGGGCTACTCTTTTCACATTCAACAATTAAATTGACCATCATATTATAATGCCCCATCTGCTGAAAGGGCGAGCCTAATTGGTGTGACGAGGATTCGAACCCCCAGATTACTAATCAAGCGCCTTAACTACCTGGCCATGTCAGACCTGATTACAAAGGAAGGCTTTTGTCTGATTCTTACGAAATGGCTAGGTTATAAAATTTATGTTTTTATACAGTTTTTGCTAATGAAGAGTTAAGGAGTATTTTTCATCTTGAACAATTTAAAGAAGGTCAAGTACTGGATATGTGAACCAGTTGCTAAATTTGTTTTGTAAGTTCTTAAATAGTGGACATGTATCAACATAATGGAAATAAGAGGTAATAACAATTGTTTCATTAATTGTACACCTATTAGTCTTACGTCAGTTGTGAGAAAAGTTTTAGAAAGTCTGATAGATGGATACATTGCAAATTCATTTAACAAATCTTTTGACACTCTCTAAAAATATTGCTGCACTTGTAGATAAGGACGGGGGTGTTGATTTGTTATATCTGGATTTTCAGAAAGTGCCACATCAAATGCTAGTAAAGACATTTCTCTACAGGTGTGGGGGATAAGTTATGTAATTTGATAGAATGGTGGCTTAATAGAAAAAAGCAGAAGGTTGTTATAAATGGAATTTAGTTAAAATGGATGATTGTTGTAAATGGTGCACCTCAGGGCTCAGACTTAGGACCATCGATCTTTTTCATTTACATTAACGACATAGATGAAAGAATTGTCAATTAATTACTTAAATTTGCAAATGGTATTAAGGTTGTAAAGTAAAAGTTGCTGCTTTACAAAAGCATTTAGATCATTTAGTGAGTTGGTCAAATAAAGGCAGATGAGTTTTAGTTATGATAAATGTAAGATATTGCATATGGGTTATCATAATTTGAATAATACGTATAATTTAAATGGGAATAGTTTCAACAGTGTCATGAAAATGATTGTTGCTGGGTGTAGAGCAAATAGGATTTTAAGTTGTATTTACAAGAAATATCGAATACAAATATAAAGAGCCTACAATTTCATTGTATGGGTCATTAGTAAAACTACATTTATGGTGTTGTGTTTTGTCTTGGGTTCTTCATCTTAAGAAAGACATTGAATTGTTGGAAAGAGTTCAGAGATGAGTCACTAAAATGGTACCTACTCTGGAGAGGTGGTCATGTGAAGAGAGATTAAGATCCTAAAAATTGTCTTCTCTTGAGAAAAGAAGAGTTAGAGAGGATCTGATTGAAGTGTTTAAGATTATAAAAATAATGTATAATACTGATGCATCAACATTTTTAATCCTCAACAACGTCTTCAGCTAAGACAGTTTTATTTGCAAATAGGGTGGTTGGTCTGTAAAATGGGTTGCCTTCGGACATTGTGGAGGCAGTAAATTTGAGTGAGTTTAAATGAAAGCTGATAAGGACTAACTTTAGTGAAATGAATAAAAACCTTATAATCCGAACACCTTCGAAAGGTGGATCTTTTTTCTTTAGGGGCAAACTTTCAAAAGCGTTCGGATTATCGGGTTTTTATTCATTTCTATCAAGATTTCTTGAATCTACATGTTTTCATAAATGAAGGACTAGCTTTACATTTTTTAAATATTTTTAGTTTGGCTTATAGGATGAGACAGCCGAGATGGATCAACAAGTCCCTAAACATTATGTTATTATGTTATGTGAAATTAAACCGTGGGCAGTAAATGTCCAGAAGCGTGTCATGATATGATTTGTCGTGCTTTGCACATTTTGTATATTGATGGTAGAATATTTGGAAAAGATATATGAAAAAGGCTTACTGCTGCTTTTGTGGTTATGACAACACAAGTGGCTGAAGGTGGTATAATAGTGTGGTGAGCATCTTGGTACAACCAGCCATAGAGTTTATATTTTCCGAAATTGATTCAGCAAGTACGACATCAACTTTAATTATGTTCTTTGACAAGAAGTATTATTTAAGAAAGACACTTGAAGGTTGTTTATTAAGAATAAAACATGAAATTTATCCGGTATTCTCAAAGGATCAGCTCATGACAGGATGCCGTTAGTTGTGTATAATATTCACTATAATACACAGCTGAACATATTTGGAATAAAATCGAACAATAAATCTCTGCTAATTAATCATGGGTTATATCTTTTCACTAATAGGGTAAATAGAGCATAAATCCTAATTGTTCCTATTATGAAACTTACAACCCTCCAAATCCATACTATTACGGTCGCAAGAAGTTGTTTAACCTAACATATAGATTATTTTGAATTGTTAAATAGATAGATCATAGAAATTACAACAAGCCGGGGGTGTCGTAGGAGCAAATACAGTATTATTAACTATTATCTGTAAATATAAACATGCTACGTGTCTTAATGCAAAATATATCATTAATGAATAGATAGTTAATAATGTATTTGCTTTAAAAGTGCTTAATTTAAATTCTATGCAAGTTTTTATCTTAATTTTGAAGTGCTAGCCAAGATGGAAGGCAGCTATTTAACGCCACTCACCGCAAACTTTTTCAACACCGAATAGTGGGATTCATTGTAACATGACTTAAAGGCAAGCAGGTTCGGGGACAAGATTGGAATTATCCGAGTACCCTAACCACCAATCTATTTGGTCGTAATAAAGTGTTCAAATTCCTTTCACACACGCGCACATCAATTTATTTCAAATTATCTATATATTAATGCTCAATAAAATAATGCAATCATTTCTAAAGCTAATTGTATAAATGTGAATAATAATTCGAAGATTACTTTTAACTCTTTTAAACATCTTTACGAAACGTTTTTATTTGCATAATTTGTATAGATATTAAGCTCTGTGTTGGCTTGACAAAATCAATTTAATATCTTCTACTCTGTTTCATTGACAAATTACTAAAGGAATATTCCAATATTACATGAAAATTTATAATATTATAGTTACAGATTTCAGTTAATTGTTTTTAACCATACAAATAAAAATATCTTGTTGATTTCTTCTGTCTCGCCTGTTTTGATAAGGGACCTGTCGTGGCACAATGTTAGCGTCATGGACTGTAAATCTAGAAATCCGTGACTCATAGTCCGTTGCTTCAAAATTATGCTCAGCAAAGTGGGCCATGAGTTTGTTATGAGACTGATAAGTTCATTCTACTACTTGGGAAGAGTAATTCAAGGGTTGACATTGGGTGGTCTAATCTATCACTTCAACTTTAGAAAGGGCTCGTGCAATTGGGCTATATATAGCGTTTTGCAAATTTTCGAAACAAACAAACAAATTTCACAACTGCAATATCAAACAAGGGAGCATTGTACAATTCTGAAAGTTAATTTTATACATTGTAATCTACATTATTGTTGAAAAGTATGTACAATTGTTTTAAATATCATAGACTTTTGCACGACATCTTTCCTTTCCAAATAATATAACTTAAAAATCTCACGCTTTATTTCTATACTACCAAGAAAGCTTAAAAAATGAAAAATATAATTTTCCCGAAATCGTGTCAGTAGATAAAAAAAAACACTACATCACATAAGAACGTTTAACGTTGTAATTTGTACTGCCGTGAATAACAACTAGTATAGTTTCTCGGTTTTATTAAGTAATGTATTTCAAAACATGAAATAACAAATAAAAAAAACCTGAAATTAGTGAGCTTTCATTTGAGTGTTGGCAAAAGTTGATCTCTAATAAATGAATAAAGTACAAAATGTTTATGTGTTTTGCTAAAGTAAACACTAATTTTAAACGCAACGTATTGATAAAAGTTTTGACTAAGTATTGGTTACATATATGACATTACAGATTATAAGGATAGATCCTGAGTAGTCTTCCAACTCACTCATTTCTAATCGCTTACATATAAAGTAAGAATATAATTTTGTGAATTATTTTTTCTCAAGTCGATTGATTCAATAAGTTACAAAGTCATAAGTGAAACAAGGATTCTGAATGCATGAAAAATAGCCAGAGAGAAGTTCTATCGCATTTTGCCCCACGTTGGGAATTGGGTTACTAAACCGTACAATATCAAGTAGTAATGTAGTTGGAAATTGTTACGTTTCAGAGATTAGTTTGTTTTGAATTTCGGTTACAGCTACACGAGGGCTATCTGCACTGGCCGTTCCTACTTTAGCAGTGAAGAACTAGAAGGAAGACAACTAGTCATTACCACTTACTGCCAAATTTTGGACTACTATTTTGCCAAAGAATAGTTGGTTTGTTTTTTTGTTTTAAATTTCGCACAAAGCTACTCCAGGGCTAAGAGTAGGGGAATTGACTGTAACATTATGATGGTCTCACGGCTGGAAAGGTGAGTATATTTGGCAGGAGAGAGATTCAAACTCGCGACACTCAGACTTGGACTCAAGCGCTTTAACAACCTGACCATGACGACTCAGGTTAGAGATCTTAATGTTTGTTTAACTCTACTAGGAATACAGATGTATACAATACTTTTTGATGTATCCATCTAGTGACGAACCTGCTAATGACATTCAATTGATTATTCATGTTAGGAAAATACACAGGTTTTACAATTCAATTTAAGGGAAACCCTATAATCAGTGGAAAACTGGGATAACTAAGGTTAGTAAAATGTGAGGTGACTTGATGGTTACGTACAGGATACTGTGTTGAGAATACAGAAATGTTTTGATGAACATTTAAGAGTGCGTTAGAGATGCGACTAATGTCCTTTGTGCAATAGAACAGGAATAAGTTTGATAACAAGAATTTAAATACGGAGAGGTGAGAAAAGTTTTATTTAAGTATATATTGATTTAAATTTTCATGTATGGAATTCAGAAATGATTAGTAAATTTAAGCCCACCATTATTTAAAGCTTGTTAACAAGCAGTCAGAGCTAGAATTATCTAGATATTTAATTTTTTAAGGAGTGTTATTAATTTTACAGAAAATAAAATGATTATACACTATGCAAAAATCATGGTGTAGTTTAGTTAATAAATTTGTTGACTGTATTTTATATGAAAAACTTATATACGCACGTAATAATGAATTGTCATAACCGAGCTTGTTTCTTTTTCTTTTTGGTTACCAAAATCAACACTAGAGTTCAATAAATAATACTAAGTCTCTTAGTCGTATAAATTATTTCGAAATACATATTGCTCATATTGGACTATATTTGAAGTATCTTAATGTAGGCTAGGAGTTGTCAAGTAGTTAGCAAATCGAATGGTGAGCCAAAGATTTGTGTACCATTCCTTCGAAATCGCGCTTCGTGCTTTGGGACCGTGAATAGCTATGCAATTTTCAGTATTCGAAAAGTGTAGTGGAAATCATGTTGCGTGCTGTTAACTATCTGTTTTCTTAAGCTCAAAATTAGTAATAACCAACAAAGGTTGCGCTTGTGTGTTGCCCCATTCACATTGGCAAAGCGAAAGGTCTGCAAGCTTGCACTGCCAGAAACTGGATTTCGATACCAGTAATGAACAGAGCTCAGATAGCTCACTGTGAAGCTTTGTGCTTAACTTCAAACAAGCTAACAAACAAACCCTTATTGTTTGAATATCTAGTGCAAACTAAAACTAAATCAAACGGATTTTAATGTAAATATATTTTCCGTGCTAAGTAACAGGTGGTTAAGGTATTCGCCTCGTTATCTAATGGTCCAGGGTTCGAATCGCCATCCCACCAAACAAGTTTTTCCTTTCAGCCGGTAGTGGCGTTATAATGTGACGGTCAATTCCACTATTCATTGGTAAAAGAGTTGCTCAAGAGTTGGCGGTAAGCAGTGATGACTAGCTGACTTCCCTCTGGTCTTGCACTGCAAAATTAGGGACGGCTAGCGCAGGTTGGCCTCGTCTAGCTTTACGCGAAATTTAAACCAAACATTATTAAACAAATAACTGTTGTAAGTAATAAAGGTTGTTTTACAACAACATTTTAAAGCTTTTGGGATAATTTTCGTTTTTTTATACGAATTTTCTTCTTATCTTAGAAGAATTAAATTGATATCAATCATTATGCATAGGATAACTTTTATTGTACTTTACAAAAGGTAAACCTCTTTTGTTATTGGGCCTTAAATTCTGTACTACACGATCTTTAAGATTGAAAATTCACAAATTGTGTTTTTATTTTTGTAAAAGTAACTAAGCCTTTGGGGGGGACAATAGTTCAGGCGTGAAATCAATGGTATTACACTATGACGTTGGACGCGCAGAGATTCCTCACATGTTGTGTTTGGATCATTGGAATCTACTGAGTTTCTCAGAGAATGTTCTTAATGTTTTGTCTTTTCTGTTGTATAATTTAACTTACCAATCATTGAGCCACTCAATTTCCATATCAGAAGTGGGTTATCTGCATGATCTTTTGATACAAAAGTCCAGAATGACCAACAATAAACCATTGTTGCTTAAAGTACACGATTTCTACTTGAAGACAAAATGAAATCACTTAATGTCAAAAACAGCAAAAACATGAGTAGTCACTGTAGAAATTAGTGGACGAAATACACTCTACATATTAACTTAAATTAAGGTATTCTACTTTTCAATTATTAAAACATCTTCAATAGAATAAATGAGAATAGAAAAATGATTAACATTTTAATCTTCCTACAAAAATTCTCTTTTAACTTAATATACATTATTAAAGTTTCAGTAAAAATTTTAGTAAAACATGAATTCACTCGCATTGAATTCAAGATCTACATTTTCTTTTTTTGGTTAATAAAAAGCATAAAAAAGTACTCAATCAGTAAAATACAATATCTTTATATATAAGTTAAGACTTGAGCAGTATGATTTTAACTTTTTGCGTGTATCTAAATCAATATAATAGTGCAGTCTGTTATATGTCAATGCTATTATTGCAAGAATATATACACGTTTCCTGATTTGAGGTTTCTGTAGGTGTTTTTACGTTCATACCACTACCTTATCTCCCATGAATGGATCTTCACCAACTTTAACGTGAAGGTGTCTCTCCATCAGTGGGAATATACAGGCAAACTTGCCATTTTACATTTTACGTTTTGAGTTTCTTATATGCATTTTTGCGTTTATTAATCACTACTTTGCCTCCTTTTGATGAACCTTCATCAAATTTGGCACGTAGGTTTTTGGAGTCCATGTAGAAATACACGCAAATTTGCATTTTCTAATTTTATGTTTTTGTGTTTTTTTAATATTTATATATATAAGAGAAGCAACTTTCAAGAAAAAACTTTTCATTTATCATGAACTTACATAACTTACGTTCAAGAGACGGGTACTCCAGCTAGTAACAAAAACTTACATTGTAATGAACAAAAGGTTAATAACCCGTAACATGCATCATAGACATGATGAACTAATATTTATTTCCACAATGGAATGGTATTTGTTTGTTTAGAATTAGGCGCAAAGCTACACAACGGACTATCTCTGTTGTGTCAAACACGGATATTAAAACTAGGTTTTTAATGTTATAAGCCTTTTGATTTAAAGCCGAACTACTATGGCTCAGAGGGAAATTTACAACAATAAATTCTGCAATTCAAAGGTAGATAATCTATTGTGTATCTTTGCATTAAACAAACAAACAAATAGCCTATACAATCTAATGTGTACCAGTTCAGCTTAGAGGGAAACATAAGTGTCCTAGCGAGTGGAAGGCAAATTCGAACACCCACCTCCTTATTCACTCCCAGTAAGGAATGGTTAATGTTAAAAAGAAAACGGTTTGGTGACAGTCGGCTCAGCATTCGACATTCATGGGCTAACAAATGAGTGGACTTTTTTCAAATAACGTGTTTTTTAATTATTAATAATAGATTCCAAGTGAAAGTGAAGAAGGATATATAATTATATGTGAACTACACTTAGTTTGCTAATCCAGTACGGCGAAGCTTTTGGCTAACACGAAGGCTCGTCAGACTGGCAGCAATTTGATACAAGTAGAATCATTATTTATACTGGTAGCCTCCCAGTGGTTCAGCGGTATGTCTGCGGACTTACACGCTAAAATCAGGGTTTCGATACACGTGGTGGGCAGAGAACAGATAGCCCCTTGTGTAGCTTTGTGTTTAATTCAAGACAACAACAACAATTTATACTGGTGATGTGTAATTTGTTTCTGTCACAATTCATTACCATTTAAGTAAGAATAATTTAACAATATTAATCTTTTTTTTAATTATTCTATATTGATTACCAACCAGATATTTTAACTTACTTTTCAGGAGTCAATCTGTTACAGTCCTCAGGAAAGATCTGGAATAATAGTAGCTACTGCTGTCTAATTGTTACTTTTTTTTAGGTGTGGATGTTTTGTTCAAGGTAATAAATACAATCTTAACTGGATCTCATTTGCCTTACAAGAATGTCAAAAAATTCCATTTTTTGTTAATTAATATTGTATAAAAATGAGACAAAACAACGTAAGATCATCTTAAATATTTGTTTGCAATAAATAACAAATAGAAAAAATCACGCTCTTTAGGCTGTTGTTTTGAATTAAGCACAAAGCTACACAATGGGCTATCTGTGCTCTGCCCACCTCGGGTATCGAAGCCCGGATTTATAGCATGTAAGGCCGCAGACATACCGCCAAGCCACTGGAGGCCGCTCTTTAGGTATTCTCAACCTTAGCACATTATATTAAAGTTACTAAAGATGACCAAAACATGGAATCTTATCAAAAAGATTTGCATTTATTCACCAGTAAGTGATAAGCTGGCAAAAATGTAACTCTCGAGCACATAAAAAGGAAGTAATTAGTCTTTCCGCTTTTGAAATTGGGGTGAACAAATGTGACGTAATATTATAAAGTAGCAAAAAATAATTTACTCAATTCTGTATATTTTTTTTTAATAAAGCCACATAGGGTCATCTGCTCAGCCCACTGAGGGTAACCGTACCCCTAATTTGAGCGTTATAAATGCGGAGACATACCGCTGTACTAACGGGGGTCGTGCTCAATTCTACTAATTCATAAACTGTTATCTTCATCTAATCGGTACATTAATATTTATGAATTTTTTTACAAAATCACGAAAAAACAGGAATGTAAAATATAACTAGTATTGTCACAAATAAATATATATATACTAGCTAACAAAGTACAACTAAGAATTATTATTTTTTTATATCATCTTATCAATTTTCAATTAATTTTTTAGTTTGTAAAGGTAAAACTTGGAAAGAATAAACAGTAATTTCGCTCTCAATTTGTCTTGGATTCTTTAAGAAAAAAAAACAAACTTCATTTTAATTACTTTAAGGGTAGCATGCAGTAAAATTAATATATTTAATGAAAATTTACTTGACAGATTAAACTGGTGATTCTAAGCAATTCAATTTCCTATGCAAAATCAGGCTATTACCATAATTAAGTAATGGTGTTATTAGTAACGTGGTACAAAAGAAATGGCACTTTTCTGTGGTAGCTCAAGTGTGATGAAATTGAAAAGACAGTCTTTTCTACATTTAAAAAACAAAAATACAGATATCATCTTCGGTGCTTGAGGTTCTTCAAGTATGATTAATGACAAATTTGGATAAATATTCAGAGAACTTTAAGCATACAAAAAGGAAATTTTATAGATATGAAACAAAGTACTGTAATTAACATGGTAACGTTTATTTCTGTGTTATTCCGTTTGAGGGAGACAAAATCTTGCATTTTCCACACACTATCTGTATACGAAATATCGTTTACGCAAAGATTAAAGTTATATGATCTACTTGAACTAGATACTTAGTCTATTAAACAATAAGAAAACAAGTACTAACGTGGCAAACAAGAACGCCTTATCTGTGAAAAATAAAAGAAACAAATAAATATCAAAAACGTAAGAACACAAACAACGAAACTACAAAGACATTTCAAGACAAGAACAACGGAACGTGATTATCTAAAATACCAAATATCAATCAAAACCTGAACAGTTTCGTCCAAGAAATATCGTGTTGAATTGAAAGATATATGCTTAAAAAAACGTAAAATGAAATAGAATATCACGAAATGTCAAATATTAGTCCTAAAATAATTCGGAATAATTTACAAATTATTATACCAATGGTTGAGAAAAAGGGTAAAACCGTAATTATGGAAACAACAGGTTACAACAACTTATTAAAATAGCACCTAAATTATTCAACCAAATTAAAAAATAAAAAGATATGCAAATATCTTAACGAGTGTAATGGAAGAGAATTGAATAGTTTACTTTAAAAGTTAGAAAATAGCAATGACGTCACTGAAGACATGTGCAATCGCTTAAGAGTCGCAAAGGTTCGTTAGTTTCTGCCCCCCAGTGGTATGTCTGCGGACTTACACACTAAATTCCGGGTTTCGATACCCGTGGTGGGCAGAGCAAAGATAGTACATTGTGTAGCTGTGCCCTTAATTCAAAACAACATCGTTTGTTTTTTCAGATCTCCAATAGTTTTCGCTCTAATGACATCCACTCCTCCCTTTCCACATAAGGTACCTATAACTATGAACTTGCGCGATTCCTATAATTTTTTACCAGACCATTGTATAACAGCAATAAAAACAAGGTTAAAGATGTTCTAAAATTCCAGATCATTTTTACAAACCTCAACAATCATCACAAAATATATAGTTTTGACGTATGAGGCAACAAACCTGGCTCCAGAAATAATATAAAAAAAATTTCGACGAATTTAATTACAGCCTGAACTTTAAAATATTTAAAGACTTGTTCTCACTTTGCACTAAATACACATTTCATCTATGAAAATTAAACTTATAAACAAATAGATTCGTTAAGCATGTGCAGGCTTCTGTCACTTAGATTATGAGAACTGTTTATTAATAAAATATAAATTCAGACAATAAACAGCTCTACACCTCTTCCACCTGGTTCAGCATAGCCAGTTGATTAAGGCACTAGACTCGTACCATAAGGGTCGCAGGTTCGAATCCCCGTTGCACCAAATATGCTCACCCTTTCAGCTGTGCGGGCGTTAAGATGTTACGGTCAATCCCACTATTCGCTGGTTAAAGAGTAGCCCAAGAGTTGGCGGCGGTGGTGATGACTAACTGCTTTCCTTTAGTCTTATACTGCTAAATTAGGGAGGGCTAGCGCAGATAGCCCTCGTGTAGCTTTGCGCGAAATTCAAAACAAATGCAAGGCAACCTCCCCACACAAACACACACTGGTTCAGACACATTGATGGTGAATTTTGTCGGTTTGAAAAAAAGTACATCAACAACAATTTATACCACACGTAAACAACATTCACTGTAGCATAGAAGAGAAAGAAAACCGTGTTTTAGATTACATGAGTATAAAAATAGTAAGAAACTCCAACAGTTTTAACTCAAAATTATTTCATAATTGTGGTACAAATAGCAAGCATGTGAAGTGAGACCCAATCCACTCAACTCAACATAAAAGTGACACGTCATCAACGTTTACAACAAATCATTTAACATATATATTAACACTAATCTGCAAAATGAAATAGAACCAATATATGATATATTTATTGACTAATATAACTTTTCTAAGCACATTGTCTCTGAAACCCTAGCCAAGTGTGAAAGCGCTTTCAATAACAGTATAAATCCCATGAAGAAAACAAACTGCATTAACTCAAGAACAGTAACAGGTGTCTTACCACATCATACCTACTTAACCAAAAACATCTTAAACATTTGGAAGCAAATATAAATAAACCAAAAAAAAAAAGCGCACAGCTATATTCATTTAAGAACGAAGTATTAAAATCAAAGGACATTTAAGGATGGTTTGTTTTGATAACTTTAACGGCAGAAGCATCTATATATATTTAAACTATCGGTGCAATTGTACACACGAAGACAACATAATCATTAAGATCAAAGAACATATCCTCCATTACATATTTATGAGCACAACACAGTAAATCAACATTTAATTAATATTAACAACTTTAAAGCACCAGGCAATGGGAAAAACATTAATAGAAGAAAAATAATATCGCTAATTATTTGCTAATTAAAACCTAATTTAAATAAAAACACAGCTGTCATCCCATATACGTTTTCAAAATTGGAACACAATGTTCGCGAACTGTTTGGCAAAATATAGATAATTATAACCACACGAGTAATCGAAACGTCGTAAAAATTGAATAAATATAAACAATGAAAATCCAACCAGTATTTTTAGAAATTTATTTACTTTAAGCTGTTCAATGTGTCTTTTCTTATTGCAAAACCACATCGGGCTATCTGCTGAGATTACCGAGGGGAATCGAACCCCTAACTTTAAGCAGTGTAAATCCGTAGACTTACTGCTGTACTATAGGGGAGCAAGTTGTTCAACGTGTAAAATGTTGAATTTTTAATATGTTATGTTTTGTTTTGAATTTCGCGCAAAGCTACTCGAGGGCTATCTGCGCCAGCCGTCCCTAATTTAGCAGCGTAAGATTAGAGAGAAGGCAGCTAAGCTAGTCACACCACCTACCGCCATCTCTTGGGCTACTCTTTAACCAACGAATAACGGGATTGACCGTCACATTATAACGCCCCCACGGCTGAAGGGGCGTGCATGTTTTGGTGCGACCAGGATTCGAACCAGCGACCCTCGGATTGCGAGTCGAACGCCTTAACACGCGTGGCCGTGCCGGGCCTGAATTATTAATAAGCATGTTAAAAATACACTTCGGTTTTATTATCTTGACGCACAGATCATATAACGCATTTGGCGGATCTTCAGTAGTTTGATAACAAAAGTATTTAATATTATTGCCAGTTTGTGTTTTATGTGCACATTGTTAAGAGAGTAAAATTACTTTGATGTATTTGTTTTCAATCACTATCCTAGCGGACGTAATTTCTATTTTCGTATTTGTCGTCGTCAAGGCCAAAATCAACTCTGAACGGCTTTACCTATTTATTTAACTCCTAGGTACATAAATGAGATATTAAAAAATACCGTCAAAATCACGTGTCAAACTGATCTGAGAAAACAAGCTTTTTTCAAAAAGATAGGAAGAGAAAAAACATTTGTGAGTAAAACTGAAAATACGGCTACACATATAACCTGCCTTCCGGAAATTTCTTTAGAATTACAACTTGTCGTCGTAATTATTCATGGTTCATCTAACGAACATTCAGTATGTGTAGATTCGTTTCGTTGAATCTCTTAGGTCATTTAGTTGCTGCAACACCAACTATGTTGAAGACCCATGGCCAGCATTAGCACGATTCTCCTTATAAAAACCTTTTCAGTACTTCCCGCTAGCTATAGCATAATGATTATGATAATGATAGAACAGTTCTCCACTTTATACAGAGAACAAACTAAGATTTGTTTCTAAAACTTCCATTTAAAATTTTGTATTTAGACGTATTTGTTAGTTTCATTAGCTTTCTTCCATAAAGGATGTATTATTCACGAAGTTTGGCATAATTATTTTCTTAGTAAAGTGTTCTTTTAGTTTGTTTTTGTCTTAAATAAAAAAAACAAGGGAATGTTTTGAAGCTCAGCCTACGACTTCTTACTGCATACTTTGGATTTATAGCTCTTATTTCATACGATTCATAAAGATTTTAAACAAAATTTCTCTATGTTAAAATGTGGTTAATCTAAAAGGGGCTTTTGAAAGGGCGAGCATATTTGGTGTGACGGGAATTCGAACACCCGAACTTCGGATTACAAGTCGAGTGCTTTAATAACCTGACCATGCCACGCCTATTTCTTACGCAATCGTTGTAACGCTCAGAGGGGAATTTTGAATTAATGACATAATTTTTTTGCAATGATACTTCTTATGTAATCACTATAAAGTGAATTTTCTAACCAGAATCAATTAAATCCTATCAAATTCTCTGAATTTTAGTGTTTAATCGAATACCTTTACTAACAAAAGAATGTCACCGATAAACCTCTTCTGTGTCATTCGAAGTAAATAGTTTTTATCACTGGTGAATCGGTTCAAGTAGCTGTTAGCGAAATATAAATATCTAATTTTATGTAATAATAAAACTTATGTACCAAAGCTTCATTGGAATGGAGTTACAGTATAAAATGGGATTCTCAAAACATTTCATCGTTCAGACTCGTTCATCATCTTTAAGGAAAAAGTCTGCCTTCTTGTTCTGTAAGAGATATCACCCTAAGTGTTTAGATATATAGTATTAAGTAAATATATGCTATTTCTGTTTCAGATCATCGTGTATTCCAAGCTAAGATGTGTTAATGCGAAATCAAAATTACCACCAATTTTACAATAAAATCATGACTGAAAATTTCACAAATGTATAATTTCAATTTCAATTTCAATTTTCTGATATTATTTTTGATCACGTCAGTAGAGTTAGACAACTATAAACCATGTTATCAAGCACCCAGAAACTATGGATGGAAATATTGTGTGGCAATCTATCCTTGCCTCATATCTTCATTTGTAAACGTAGGAGACCCTTAAAAACAGGAAGTTCTTGTTTAAAGTAGCGCTCTTAAATACTTGAATAACGTACTTATAAAGTCTTCTATTCAGACTTTTTAATGTAAAGCGTCATAAATTATTTTTACTTAATATCATAACGTATCGTTACTGTAAGCACGGTCAACAGAAATAACTATATTGTCATTGTATAGCAACGGGATCATATTCCCAAATAAAATCGACCTTTGCAGACTTAATTAGCTCTCTTTCTGATACCCTATCTGCTTTGCCCATAATTCTGATAGTATAATCAGAGTTTGCATTAAGAACATAGTGAATTATACTTCAAAATAATCCATTAATCCATACGATACAAGTTGACTGTGAGCAAAGTGGTCTTTTGATTAAACTTAGGAAGGTTGTCGTACTGGGAATTCCACTCATTAGTAAATGATGAAATTAGCTATAGAGCAGAAACATCCTGTAGCTATGAATTCCTAAGTTTTTCTTTATCTGTGGTACGTATTCATGGGGCATCATCATGTTCTAGTTCTGCTTTAGAGGTAAGTACTAATATCTTTGTACAAAACTAAATACAAATAGATACAAGGAAAATGTACCATTATTAACATATTAAATACGTGTTAGATTATGTTTCACCTGATATATACAGATTAATTACAACATGATTATTAAGTAAAGCATATGACCAACTTTGTGAAGTACATGTCCATATATTCAGTGTAATTTGTGATTGGGTGGATTCATACTTTTGCTTATAGTAAATAAAACATTAACTCTTCCTACACATTTTATAGGAACGTAAAGTGTGTGTGTTTTTCGTATAGCAAATCCACAAAGAGCTATCTGCTCAGCCCACCAAGGGGGCGAACTTAAAGTAATACGTTATGACAGAGTGTAACTTTCACAGCAGAAGGGTTTTGTTTCAATTTACATACAATGTATTTAATGTATGTTTTTTATTAGCTGCGTGTGTGTTTTCTTATAGTAAACCCAGATCGAGCTAGCTGCTGAGTCCAGCGAGAGGAATCGAACCCCTGCTTTTAACGTTGTAAATTTGGATGCTTACCGCTGTACTAGCGGAGGGCTTTTTACGAGTTGGCTATTTAACTAGATGCATGTATACATGCTTAAAAATGTTTAATTTACTTTATGAAATGTCAAAACATTGAGGATAATTAAGTGCTAAGACGAATAATGGTATTTTACACAACTTCTGATTGGATATTACAGAATGAAACTCTTGTTACGATATAATAAAAATCCATCGTGATTTTCGTAGTTTTTTCAAATGTTTATGGGTCAAAAACTCACAGAAAATATGAACAAAAGTATTACTACATTTTATGTTTAAATCACTCCTTAACACTTTTTAAGGGCAATTTCTTACAGAACATCAAATCAGACTTTTTCTTTATTGAACAAAGTCCGAAAATTTAGGTTAATTCATTCAGATTAGTTCCCCGCTAGTACAACGGTAAGTCTACGGACTTATAACATAAAAATCAGGGGTTCTATTCCCTATGGACAGACTCAGCAAATCGTCTCTGGTGACTTTGCTAAATGAAAACACACTCGCACGTTTAGATTAACAGTATTTTAAATGTTTTTGAACCAAATTTAAAAACTACGCTAAAATATTCATAGAGTAAAGAGTCTGTTCTATTTTGGTATGCTTTTTATAACTGTTACTTATTGGTGCAAAATATATAACTGAAATATATCTTTGTAGTTTAGTTCACAACATGATCACAACAATATCTATTGACATGTAAACGATATCCAAAAATACCTTATCATTTGATTTAGGTTACTCTAATCTATCTTCAAGCAGAGAATGTTTTTTTGTTTCCATGAAAATAATGACCTAGTGGTTAGAGTGCTGTATGGCTAATCAGAAAGTTCACAGCTCACTCTCGATCCTGCAGAATACGACTACACTTTTGATCGTGATGTATTATAAGTGTAATAGTCAATCTGGTTATTAGTTTCAAAGCAAAAAGGTACGATAGGTGGTTTTCTTAGGTTACTTCCTCTCTGGCTAGAAGTTTGAAATTTGGAACAATTGTATCCATTTGTTTTGTCCATTTCGGAGTAAGTGCCTTTGAGATATAAAATAAATGTAATACACAATTTTTGTGTTTTTATTGTTAACACTCTATTTACAATGGTTGAAAGTATTCATTGAAACTTTCAGTCAATCCACATGAAATATTTACAATAGGAAGTGAGTTATTAATCATCAATCAATTTACACTCTACAACAAACATGGATAAAGGTGTTCAATTTACTGCAGAATTAACACCTTATTTGTTCTGTTAAAATTACAACTCCATGTAGTGTTCTTTTTAACAAAAATTTTGGTACTCTCTGTTGCAACACTTTTAACTATGTGCAATGTTTTTTAAGAATACCTGTCGTGAGATTTTAAAAGCATTGCCTTGAAATAAGTCCATACTATCAGATGGTTAACTTCGGTTTAACTGAGATTCTATATTAACGTAATACATAGACTGAAAACGACATCTCTGTCTACAACAGTTTCAATCACAAAAGTCTTCATCGTAAAGAGGTCATGTCAAAAGAAGACCTGTAGAATATTCCAAAAATCATCTAGTGCACGAAGACAAAGATTTGCCAGAACCCACCTTCACAATTTTATCGCAAAGAAATCCATAGGCGATACTTCCTGCAATTTGTCTCATATATACTTATATGAAAAATATAAGAATACAAGTTTTATTCCAGAGATACTCTTAAAATCCAACTTGTTTGTCGTTGAAGCAGATTGTGTATACATTTTTTGTGTTGCTTTTCCAAACGGAGGATGTCCTTTCGGATTTTTTTTGTTCACTGTTGCGTTGGAAGCATGAATGACATTGGCAATTGACCATTATTATGTTTTTGGATTATCACTTGCTATGAGACCCTATACCTTTTGTTTTTATTACGGCTATGATACAAATAATTATGTCTTCTTAAGGTTGTCGTAGGGTTTTATTTCAATTTTAATTTGTATATTCCTTTATTTTCGAATATCATTAAGTACAAGGTTCCAGGTTTATTGATATTTTGCTTTCTAAAGAACTGTCAAACTTCTTTCCTCAAAATGATATTTTCGGTGGCATCATATTATTTGCGAAATGTTAAACAACGGAAAATTTATTTCTTGATTATGCAGTTCCTTGCGACAATTTGTGTATATCACGGAACCTGATGTTCTGCATATTCGGAATCCTTTAGTAGCATGTCTTCAACCATCTGCATAAAAAGGGAAGAAAATGTTTTCTTACGTTTAAAAGGTCTTATGAATTCAATTTATTAAAGAAAAGGAAATGTTTTATAAAATCTATGTCATATTGACAAAATCAAAAGTAGGAAAACATATTTCTGACTAAACTATTTCAACCGTAAAATTGCGAATCATTTGTATAGAAAATAGTGACTATTTATTCATCTCAATATCCAGGAAACGATTCAATATAAAACACTAATGTTACTTTTTGAGAATAATGTAGGAGTAAATTTTTCGATCAGTACAGGGCTCTGGCTTGACCAGGTGGATAGAGGGCGCTTGACTGAGTTACTCTGGTTCGAATCCACTTTGCACCAAACATGTTTACTCTTTCAGCTGAGGGAAATTTGTTACAATGTGACAGTCAATTCCGCTATTCGTCGGTGAAAGATTAACTCAAGAATTAGAGGTGGGTGGTGATGACTAGCTCCTTCTCTCTAGCCTTACACAGCTAGTGCAGATATCCTTCGCTTAACTTCACGTGAAATTCAAAAAACATTTAAACGAATCGAAGAATATAACTCTTTGTTTCATCAGCTCGCTTTCTCGCGTGGAAGAATTTATATAAAAATAAGTTATTTTCCTAAAAATTTAGGAGAAGCTCTTGGCAATTTGAAATTTATTAATCTTTGAAAAACTTTTGTTCAGTTATTAAGTAGTCAATAGATACCGGAAGAATGTCCGAAAGTTATGTTCATCCTCGTGTAATGTGTAAATACAAGATTATTATGTGGAGTACATAATAATATAAACGTTTAGTATGTTATTACAATGATGTTCCTGGTGAAATTATAGCGAACAGACAACAAAAATCTTCGTAGAACATTGGAATACAATCAGTGGAAGACAAAAAACTATGGATAAGAAAACAATAATAATAACATAATTTGTAGTTTTCAGCATAACCACTTCCATTATTTTAGATCATTCAGTGATGGAACAACTTGAATATTATTTATTAGACCTCCACCGAACGAAAGTCTTAAGAATTAGTTGAAAAACTTTTACTGTTATTCCTACTAAATGCGCAAAGTGTCCAAGATATTTTGAGATTATAGTAAAGTATTCTAATGGTTTAAACCAAGAACAAAATGGAACGTCTCTAAGCAAAAGTAATCTTGCTTTGAATTTGTTTGTAATTAATCATAAAGGTACACAATGGGTTGTCTGTGCTCTGCCCTTCGTGGGTATCGAAAACAGATTCTAGCATTTTAAGCCAGCAGACATACCGCTGTGTACCTGGGGTGATGGCACATGTTCAAAGCTAATTAGACACTAGATTTTCAAAATATCATGGATATTACAACCTTTAGTTATCATGAACATTGGTTTATTCTCGTCATCATTTATGGTACAAAATGCTAATTACAGCTGACAACATAGTAATACATGGCCATAGTTGTTAAATTATTCAAGTTTTGAAATTTCTTTCATGGGAATATCCATTACTTCTTGACAAGTGTAGATCAAATTGTTAAAGGACAAACAAAAGCTAGTGCTGTGAATCCTGGAAGAAAACATGTCGTCAATTACTGTAAAGTTTTAACAGACAAAAAATAATTATTTATTATTAAAGGAACAGATAATAGATTTAGAATATTTATTAAAGAGTTTTGTATAGTATTCGACTTTGTAAGGTTACATAAAACGATTACTTTACTATGAATAATAGCATAATTCAACAGCATGGTTTCATAATAACAACTAAAAAGACGAAATTCAGCGAAATATTAGAAATCCAATTAGCCTAAATATTTTTGCAAAACCACAACAGATCATGCTTTCTTGAAGACTCCTTCGTATGTTTCCTTCATAGCTCTAAATCAGAAGTGTGTACTAAACGTTTACTCCTGATTTCTTTCTAATATATCTAAACATTTCGACGATTGGTCCTAGAATTTTAAGGTTTTATTAAGTACATATAAATAACGTTTCGTAAATTATTTTGTCTATCACTGTGGGTCCGTCATGGCAAAGCGTGTTAAGGCATGCAACTCGTAATCTGAGGGTCGCGGGTTCGCATCCCCTTCGCGTCAAACATGCTCGCCCTACAGCTGTGGGGGCGTTATAAGTTATGGTCAATCCCACTATTCGTTAGTAAAAGAGAAGCCCAAGAATTGGCGGTGGGTGGTAATAACTAGCTGCCTTTCCTCTAGTCTCACACTACTAAATTAGGGATGGCTGGCACAAATTGCCCTCAAGTAGCTTTGTGCAAAATTAAAAAAAACAAACACAAACAAACAAAAAATATGAATTTGAGTTATGATGAGCTTACTTTGTCAAGTTACAACAAAGTATAACTTATAACTCACCATAATGTTAAGCTTGGAAATAAATTATTTGAGCGTTTTGTTAGAAATGCTAATAATTTGTAGCTCTTAGGTACCAGTCAATCATAAAGCCTGGGCTCAGGCTTACAGAATTCTGCATTATTAGTTAATTCCAGCAGTTATGAATTTATCAGTTAGATTTTCCATGAAAATGTGTTGTGAGGAATGTTTCATTTTTCTTTGAAGTAAGGTATTATGAAATTTCTTTTAGTAATGGGTGTGAGCCAATAAAAATTGGTGGTGATAACTAGCTGCCTTCCCTCTAGTCTCACAATGTTAAATTAAGGACGGCTAGCACAGATAGCCCTCAAGTAGCTTTGTGCGAAATTAAAAAACAAACAAACTCTCACGATGTAGCCTAAATGATGAGTTCGGTACTGAACGAATATCTTATTGCGCAGTAAGTTTTGGGACACAAAATATAGATCTAAAATTCAAATTTTTACAAGAGCTGTGACAGAGAAATTGGGATAAATAAGAAAATAAAAATGACAGCTGCAGTTAACTTGTTTTTTTATTGAATTATGATATTTACTCACCAGTTAGTTATCACCAAAACAACTTATTCATATTAAATCGATATCTCTAGATCTTATGCTCATATTGCCAGATTTGTCCTCATATACATTATAAATAAGTTAAATAAAGCTATGAATGAATGAACTTCACACTCAACTGTTAATAACAAGACCTAAGAAATGTGTTATTACTTTTCACAACTAGATTTTCAATTTCACTAAACAAACGGTTTTTATAGGTAAAAAATAATTTTAGGCGTAGAAATAATATTTAGAACTGAGTTATTTATATTTGACAAAAATATGATTGTATGGCACTTGAACAAAAAATGTGATTGTATGGCACTTGAACAGAAACTGTCTTAGGAATGAAAAGAAATATAAAACCACACGTTAACCTAACTGTGGAACTGAGAATGTAAGGTTATTATATTTTGTTATGTAATTATGTTCAATTAACATGCACGCGATATATTATCGGTCGCTAGAATGCTTCCAAGTCTTAACATTGTAACAGCAAATAGAGTACATAATTAACACTTGAAGCGGTTGGTTCATAATTGAGGAAAACTAATACAACTGTACTTTTTACAAATATGTCATCAACTACTTATTACCCTTGTTGTGCCTTTACTGGCGATAAAAGTACCTGACGATGCACTTGTTGGCGAAACGTGGTAGTAGCAAGTAAGATATTTGTGAAACGATTGTCTCTGTTTACTTCGATTCTGCGAAAAGTAAATAATTAATTAATATTGGTAACAGAAAGATATTGAAAAGAGAGCTACTAAAATATTAAATATGATTATCCTTTTTCAAAGGCTAAATATTCATGCGGAAAGTACAACTACTATTTAACATCATATATATATTCATACTGTTACATAAACACCAATAACTTTGTCTGATGCATTAGAAAACACTGTACAGTTCATGCGGTATCAATATTTATCGAACCATTGTACATTTGCACATTTAAGATGTTTGAGTGCATGCACATAAAAACACAAATGCAGGTTTTTGTAAGCTTTTAAAAGAAGGACTGTGTAAGAAGCATAATATTTATTTATTTGTCAATATGTATTTATAAAATATAGGTGTACATATAAATCAATAAGAAACTCTTATTGTTGTGTAAAATATAATCTATCTGAAACTAATAATTGCAGAAAAGTTAAGAATTCGAAACGACAAATAACATTTGAACATGGAAGATAAGGACAAGAAGTCAGCGTAGTGAAAAATAATGTTAAAATCGTTCTTCCTGAATGAACATTCCCATAACCTTATAAGAATCGTATCTATTCTAGTTCTATTTGTTATACTTTAGAAAACTTTTCGACTTTCATTCCCAAAAGGTATGGCAACATAACAGTATGATTTAACATTTTAAAGCTAAAGGACACCACATGTAGAAGAAGAGTAACATTTATTGTTGAGAACACTTAATACATTGAAAGGCTACAAAAAATTTATTGTTGAAGACACTTAAGACATTAGAGGACTACAAAAACTTTATTGTTGAAAACAATTAAGGCAGTTGAAGGCTATAAAATTTATTGTTGAGAGCTCTAAAGACAGTAAAAATCTACAAAAACATTTTCTTATTGAGACATTTAAGAGAGTAAATGGTTATAAAAACTTTAGCGTTAAAAACACTTAATTATGTAAAGGGCAATAAAAACTTTATTATTGAGAACATTTAAGACATCAAGAAACTACAAAATTAAATGGAAAACTAATCCTGACCAATGTTCATGTTTCGAAAAGAACTTTCTAAGCAAAACAACAAAGAACAAGAAGATTGAAATCATTATACATTCTGATAGTGTTAAAAAGATGCAAAGAAATGTCTTAAAATTGACTAAGACATACAAGTTGTCGGATTATAAGGTTTTTGTCATATCTTGAAATCAATGACCTTTTTTGTAAGAAAGATTGACAAAGAAACTGGAATTACAGCAACCTCATTTAATTACTTACCAAAAACATTTTCTATGATCCAGTTTCAAGGAACATTTGCACTTTAGTCTACTTAAATTTGTTTTAGAAAACTAACATTTACAGTATCGTACTTAACTGTAAACATTGCATACTACAGAGGGAAACGTTAATGAGTATACCATTATGAATGGCTTGAGCTTGACTTCGCCTTTCTCTCCAGAAGTTAGTTACAACAGACATTGCAGTGTCGGACAGTAATGCGTAATTATGACGATCTGAATGATAATAATCGACCTCGTGTTCGGTTTTGATTTACCACTGCTTCAGGAGAGGCCTGGCATGGCCAAGCGTGTTAAGGCGTGCGACTCGTAATCTGAGGGTCGTGGGTTCGCATTCCGGTCGCGCCAAATATGTTCGCCCTTTCAGTCGTGGGGCCTTATAATATGACGGTCAATTCCATTATTCGTTGGTAAAAGAGTAGCCCAAGAGTTGGCGGTGGGTGGTGATGACTAGCTGCCTTACCTCTAGTCTTACACTGCTTTGTTGCTTTGAGCGAAATTCAAAAACAAACAAACAATGCTTCAGGAGAAGCAGTAAATTAAAAAGAGATTTCAGTCGTATTTTATTCACCGAAACTTACAGTTTGATGAGGATAAGCAATGTACAAATAATGTCTGTGAATGCCTGATACCTATCAAGTCCAAAACATTCCTTAGATAAGTCTTCCAAAATCATCATCTTTCTATTTCCTAACAGAATTTTGTTTAATAATAAAACGGAAATTTGTATATAGTATAAGACTAGCTCAAAAATAAATAAATTTAAAAGTTTATGAAGAAAGCTGCAAGTCTCGCATTTTAATATTTACATTAACGTGAATTTATTTCAAAACATATATGCCACACATGAAAGAGTTTTCTTATCGAACTTATTTCGTAAACACATTAACTATACTAATTTTATTATAAACACGAATGGTGCAAATATCAGTGGAGCCATCAAAGAGGTTGCGTTTCCACAGGTCGATTATAGATAAAACGCATTTAGAATAAAATAACTGCGTTAATGGTAAATCACGTGCATAGTTTGCCTTTGAGGAAAGCAAAATAAAATGAAGGAAATGTATTACATGCTGAGGAGGAACGGTTAGTTTAAGTATGCATGTTTGAGAGCCATGCTGTCTAGTAAATATAATCTTGATATCACATAATTACTTGAAGACTCTGTGGCTAAATTTATTCCGTATCGTTAAAATTCCCCGTTCAGTTGTACTTTAAAACATTACAAAAAAAACCAAAAAGCTGTGTAAATCTTCCATTTCAAACAAACTCTATATATCTTACGTAGGAGCTAATAAATTAAGAAAATGTTCATCTTTCAGTTGTTCCCTGGTTTAATGATGCAAACTAAGGATCATTGATAAGTTTTAACTCGTGCTACATTTTGCTGAGTAATGCTTTTCTACTTGCACCTGGGTTCGTTAATCCCATAAATCAACCAACCAACAGAAAAATACGCCAAGATTCCGCTTTCGGTGCAAGGGGAGATGATCAGTAAATTAGTGAATAGGATAAAAAAACGTTTATCTACTGACATTGTAATTTGAAAATGTACAAAAAATGCTTAAACGCCATTAATTTACAATACGTTTAGCAAATATTTTATAAACATTTGTTTTGAGAAATTCATAAAATATAATAAAAGAAGATTTTATTTTCTAATAAATGCGTATCGTCAATAAAATCTTCGTTTTTTGAACCCAAATGTATCTATAACGAGTCAAAAACGTCTTATAAAATAAAATAATCGTGTATGAAAAAGATAGATTACGTGAGAAGTTAAACTTGCTATTTAAATGGCACAGACACACATTACTTGATTCTTAGGTGTGATTGTAGTGGAAAAAAGCTAGAAACTGAGCATGCAACAACTAACAAAGACAAGATAAACCTTTAAGAAATGTCATGCAAGCTAACTGAGTGAAAATCTGTAGTTTCGGTATGTTTGCTGCTGATTTCATATTAAGCGTTTTTACTGTGTTACGTATAATGTGTATATGATAGGTAAATTATGTTTAAATAAGTAACATGAAAATTAACCAGAGTTAAAGAAATTAATTACATTGATATACAGCAAGTTAAAACAGGATATAACTTGAGAATATCCACTTAGTACATCTCTAACATCAAAGAGTATATTAATTAATTAATAATTCGATCTTGAATCAACTTATATACATTTCATTTCTTATATAATTTTTAGTGAAATGTGTTAGATGAAGAAGAAACAAACATTTGCTTAGATTTCATATACTCCCTCTATGAATAAAACATTTTGTGCCCTTCGGAAACTCATAAATGTCTGAAGCTCTTAATATTATACAACAATCTATCTGGCTGTTAATGTTATATTTGTAGAATCACGTAGGAAATGTGGATATTTTCTAGAAACATAATGCCTAACATTCCATTTAAACCGACAAACCAGGGAACAACTGCTCTGACATTAGGTATATGTCTCAAATCATAATAAAATAGTTTTAATTGCTAGATAAACTTTATCTGTTGTTATTATAGAACATTTAAACCTTAACATGTGCGCAATTTTTTTTTTTTGCTTTTATGTATCTCTATACAATGAAACTGGTAAGAAGAAATAGGACATTTATGTATTTTGTTTTATATTACACAGCAGAACTCATCTTCTAAGTACCAGTCCTCATTAGCAATTGCGGGATAACACATACACATTACTAAATTAAATTATAATAATTTTAAAGATAAAACGAAAAAGATAATAAGGCCCCTATGAACCATTTCAACCACTTCGTTTGTTTTTAGCTGCATAGTGAAATGGTTAAATGAAAGCCCTGTAAACGTTGTGAGAAACAATTTAATCATGATAAGTAATAGTTAGCTTGTATTCAATAACTTGTCTGAATTAGTATTTAAGTAAGATTGTAAAATGCCTAAAATATACGTTATTTTGAAACATGACAAATGTTTTATTTTTCCGAATATGTAAGCTAAAATGAGACAACACTCAAATACATGCAGACCGAGTAGTTAACAGTTCAAAAATTTCAACTAATGCTAAAATTTCTATTTCAATTATTGTAATACGAATTAATTGTGTTTTTAGTATAGGACAGTTTTATGTATACTAGTAATGAAGCCTGAAGCTTATAATAAAATAATCGCTTACGAATCTGAAGCTTTCTCAGTAATCAAATCTCCATAAATAACTTCGCAATTAGAAAACTAAATGTCCAAACTACTTGGCGTTCAAACAAATAGTGACAGTTTTTTGTTATATTATTATAACTTGCCACAGTGAACATTATAAAACCAAATGTGGTAGTAAAAATGTGTCGTACAACAGTTAAATATGGTTCTTATAATTCTTGAAACTTATGCCTTCAATGGATACATACTGAAGCTCTTAGTATTTGTTAGAACAACTAGTGTAATAGAATATTAACTTATTTAATCTGGTGATTTAGTGATAGTATGTTCGTAAAATACAAAAAAAAACGTAATGTTTTCTAATGCAAATGAAATATCACTTACATCTTGTAATTATAAGTCTACGTATTTCGGCAGTTTTAACCTTCAAAACAAATATGAGTTTCCACTGGTGGATACAAATAACAAAACATTGTCATAATTAATATGCCTTTATTATTTATGTTCTTTATTAATTTCTTTTACCAGGTTCGTGACTTTGAAGGTCATTTATAAGGATGTAATTATAGAGAGGAACTAAAACCGTTTACAAATAGTTCAGTTTGATATCTAACGGAATTCATATACCTCGATTTATTTAAACCTTTCAATACTTGATACAACCTTCTGTTACTTACACATTTGTCAACCATCTGATTATAAAATTATTAGGTGATTATTACCCATGTGTTTCTGTATCTATTTTGTGAAGTATCATGTTAAAATTTCGAAGTTTTCAAAGTGATTATTGTTCCTTAAAGTTATCTTCCTCTTATTTTCGAGTAACACAAGAAGTAAGAGCCCCCATCATAGCGCCAAAAGAATGTCGCACTACTCTGATAGGCTGTCTCAGGAGATGTCATCAAAGATAACGAAGCCGTAGTACCAGTACTTATCATCAGAGAGTGTGTCATTGGGGATGCATTGCTAGGCTGCCATGATGTTATAGTGCTGAATTTACAGCTCGATATCAGACAAGCGACAATATTTAATAATTACTTAAAAGTAACACAAAGTAAAGAACGAGTTTCTAGACATTCATGACTCATACAATGCATGTTTCAAAATGAACATTGTTGATCAATAATTAATTAAATAAATTATAATTAAATCATCCTAAATAGGACATTAAACACAAGTTCACTAATAATTACTTGGTCCTAAAAAATGAAATAATAATTATATCATACTGTTTAAAGATTTTCAGTACCAGGCTATTAAGTCATTTATAATAAATTCGTCATAAAAAGGACACTTAACTCATTTAATTCGTTACAAAAAGGACAATTTATTTTCTTATCATAAATAAATCCTACAAGGGCAATATAATAATTAAAGCTTACTCACTGAAGTTATTAAAAAAATTAATACCAAATAATTACATTTCCTGTCTTAAAAGGACGAAAATTTACTCAATTTAATGCATACAAATTCATGACTATATCCCTAAATCGCTGTAAAAACGGCAGTTTCATACAAGACTTATATTTTTTACTTTTAGTAATTTGAGTTTATACATCGACAATAAAACGTTTATTATGCAATAACATTTTTACTAATTTATAACAAAAATAAATTAAGTAATTTATTTTATCACAGGTTTTACAAAGGTGGACATTCGCATGATTGTATATTTAATTACTATTGTTTCAACAACTCTCTGTAGCTCTACAAAACATTAATGTCAAGATTTAATTATGTTAAAATGTTTATTTTGGTTACTTTAACACCTGTACTCAAATAATAAATGATTGTCCATTTTTATACAGCTATTGATCAGTGGTTAATGTACACAAAAATTGTGAAAGTATAGAACTTTAAATGTTCTGTTGGACAACTAATGTTCCAAAAATTGTACATAACCACCAATAACCCTACAGCTAAATACAATAAATAAACGACTCATTGGTTACTAATATTGAAAATAACACAACTTCTAGACAAACTACTATCACAAAGCACATTCACAAATTTCTACACGTCATTTTTATTATAAGTTCATGAAACTAAAGAACCCTTTTTGATGTCAAACTACAATACGCATTTCGACAGTTGTCGTGATAGCACGTGATCATAGTTGAAACTTTATTCTACAACACCTTGAAGACGTTATGGTTTGCGAAGTAGGTACTGTGTTGCAATGTAGACGTAAAGCATAATTTGACTAAAACACACAGTTCGAGAAAATAAAGTATGATAGTTCGAAGTGTTTCATGCTCAGAGGCACTGACTATCTTAATTAGAATTAGAATGACAGTCTGTTTCATAACAGGCCTGGCATGGCCAAGCGCGTAAGGCGTGCGACTCGTAATCTGAGGGTCTCGGGTTCGCGCCCGCGTCGTGCTAAACATGCTCGCCCTACCAGCCGTGGGGGCGTATAATGTGACGGTCAGTTCCACTATTTATTGGTAAAAGAGTAGCCCAAGAGTTGGCGGTGGGTGGTGATGACTAGCTGCCTTCCCTCTAGTCTTACACTACTAAATTAGGGACGGCTAGCACAGATAGCCCTCGAGTAGCTTTGTGCGAAATTTCAAAACAAAAAACTATTTCATAATAATAGCGTAGTTAGTTCAAGGATCAAGTGATTAGAGTTTTCATAACAGTTTAGTGTCTCTGAGAAAAAAACATCACTAACGATAATAATTTTATAATAATAGCTTCAATTAACATTCACTTTACACAACTAATCAGAGCTGTGTTATCTCCAACATGCCAGTGTAGCAAACTTCTGTTTGATGCCCCTGTATAGCCTGAAGATCCATTATTCCATGGAAAGAGAAAGCACCCCAGATCATGATGGAACCTCCTCCACTGTGTTGTGAAAAAATGTCCCCGGTGGGATAACTTTATCGTGCAAGTAACGTTGGAAACCATGTGGACCATCCAAGTTAATTTTTTTATCATTAGAGAACAAAACCTTTGACCACTTTTCTACTTCCCATGTGTGGTGCTTCTCAGAAAAGTTTAGCCAAGCTGTTTCGTGGTGTGAATGGAAGCGTGGCTTTTGAAGACGTTTAAGGTTTTTAAAGCCTTTCTCTCGTAAATGTCGTTTTATTGTTACAGAGCTGCATTCTGCGTACGTAAGGGCCTTAATCTGGTTCGACGATCAACTGGTGTTTTGCCGGACAACCCATCAAATCCTCCTGCTCAACAACGACGAAATTATCTTGGGCCGACCACTTAAAGTTCTAGTTCCGTTTGCCTTAGGGTCTTTCAAGAAATTTATAACAGCAGTTTTACTTCGCCCAATCTCAACAGCGATGGTACGTTGCGAGAGACCTTGCTTTTGCAACTCGGCAATTCTGCCACATTCAAACCCTATCAATTTTTAAACATTTGCCATGTTTTAACCCACTGTTAACACAGGAGATGTCAGTGGTAGATGTTAACAACGTTAATACTTGAACACAAATGACTAAATTGTGTTACGTGTTTACCGATTAACGCTTCATTTCAGTATGATCTTAAACTTTTAACCAGCTAGTATTTCATAGTGTTCACATTTTCCCTATTAAATGCTAAAATGTTTTTATTTTTATTTTCCCTTTTCTTATTTTCATCTTTCGAAACTCTACTCAAAGAAATGGTTGAGTCTAACAACACAAAATGCATATTTTTTTCTTTATGTTCATTGGCCTTAAGATTTTGGCCAGCAATGAATAGCTTAAAATACGACTAGCTATCGAAACCCGTATAAGCTACATCTAGCATGTGACAAGTGAAGGTGTTTCGAGCAATTTATTATCGTCATATAAGTCATACAAAATATGGAATGAAATAAAAAGTATGTTGCGAAAACTACTGTTGCAAGTTTCAACTATAATGAAAAGTTAAATTCAGAAAATAGTAAAATCCGTTGATATGAAGTCTACATATTATTAGAAAGTCGTACCGACAACACTATATCACGAAGAAATACTATCATTGTGTTAATTAATAAAGTGTTTGTTCCATTAAGACGAAGAATATAACTACACATCTGAATATTCATGCATGGTTCAAGTCCGAATAGGAATTCGCGCTATATAATTTGCAAATGTTTCCCATTGATATATGTGCCTTTCTATTACACACACAGTTGTTACAAGTCGTCTTCCACTCTCACATAAAGTTCTGTCAAGCATCAGTCAATAATCAGTACCAATATATACAACACCATCGACAGCAGTTGTAAGGCTAAGACACTTTTCCTTGTCACAGCTATTCATTATTGTGTAACACCAATTATGGGAAGGTAACGAATCCTAAAGAAGCAGCAAAATATAAGAGTTTTTGTATTTGACAAATATAAACGCATCTGAACTAATCAGCGCCTATAACATTCACACGTTTCGTTTTGAATATAATATTCTAGCTTTTACACTGATCCTGTCAGTTTAACTTAATTTTAAACTGTCTTCCTGATTGCATTGAAACAAACTTGAATCTAGGAGCAAGTTTTTAATTATATTACATTTTGCTCTTGTTTACCCACAGAATGAAATGTTGATGTTATGTCAAGGTAATCTAATCTAATCTGAAGTATTTTTTACCAAATTTGAAGCCCGAAGGAAATTTAGTTACTTCTACCTGGTTTTGTTTAGAAAAGCGAGTTAAAGAAATTTTAAATGTCAAGAACTTGATGTTTAATGTTTAACATCTCATTACGCTACGTTGGAACTCTAAAAAACATTGTTGAACAAGGAACTAAAACAATTTATAGAGTAATACTTTTTAAGAATTTGCAAAGTTTTATTTGTGGCTTTACGTTCAATTATACGGCGAAAGCGGTCAGAAATATTCGAGTTCAAAGATTGACTAAGGATTTATTCAGTATTTACTGTATGAAGTTCAAAAATTTTAGTTACAGTGTCGTGAATGTCGTGCAATGTTTTATCAGATCTGTGCTTAATTTGTGATTTCATTTTTCTAAAATTTCAGGCCTGGGATGGCCAGGTGGGTTAAGGCGATCGACTCGTAATTCGAGGGTTGCGGGTTCGAATCCAGTTTCTACCAAACATGCACGCCCTTTTAGCCGTGTGGGCATTATAATATTATGATCAATCCCACTATTCGTTGGTAAAAGAATAGCCAAAGAGTTGGCGGTGGATGGTGATAATTTTCTGCCTTTTCTCTAATCTTACACTGCTAAATTAGGGACGGCTCGCGTAAGTAGCCCTGGTGTAGCTTTACGCAAAATTCAAAAATAAAAAAACAAAAGAAGAAATACATTAGCTGAAGTTTTGAATGAGTGTATTTACAATTTTTCAGTATTCACTTCATTGCATAAGACAACAATCAAAAGTTCAAATGTTTTCAAAGTTAATGGACTCACATTCATCTATTAATAACAGGACCTATGAAATACTCCATTAAGGCGGTGAGTTCTTGGATATTGAAGCATATTGTTTTCAAGAAATCTAACACTTATTTTTAACCAAACGAACACCCTATATAGGTAGAGTATAACCTTAAATTTAATCTATAGAAGTGATATTTGAAAAGTGATTTTTTTCAAAGATATGACGATAAACTAGTAGTTTTGTGGTACTTTCATACAAACTGTCTTAGGATCTGAAAGGAATATTGTTAGTGTACCACAAGTAGTGATCGATTCGAATATAAAACTACATACGAACACAACAGAAGAAGCTATTCAAGGAGATTCATCGTATACTTTTTCAATTTAATCTACAAATATTAAGAAGAATATTTAGTATCTTACTACATTTCCATTGGGTGGTTTTAAACGAAGAGAATCCAACAAGAGAAGGCAATAAAAATCGTCGGTACTTTACTAGAAAGACTACCATTAAGTTACTGCTGGTATATAAGTTGAAAGTAACAGTACGTGGACCGACGGGAAAAGTCGTGGGGCTCAATAAGTAGCAGTTTCAAGCTGTGAACATTTTTGAAACCATCGGAAATAACATTTTATATTACCACGTTATTCAAAATAAATATTTCATGCTTGTATCACAATAGTTTTATTTTGTTATTACCTTTTAACACAATACGGCTTGGAAACAACTAACATTAAAAACATATCCATATGAACTCTTGCTAGTGTTCAAGTTAACAATCGAAAACTTATCTACAGTTTTACAGTCGTTTAATAGCTTATCATCTGGTTTGGAATAATGCGGTAGTTCGTAGTAGCAAATGGATGATCATGGTCTTCGAAATGAAGCAGACCAGTCACGTAAAAAATTACTTAATGTTTTCTGATGCGTAGGAGCATGTTAAACTTGCATTAGGCCTATTGCTTTTATCGAGTGCCGCTGCACACTCTAGATCTAACAATTACACTAAACCATTTGTTACAAGTTTTTTTATGTTTGTTTGTTGTAAATATATTTTCGAAGCTTTCTTGTTCATAACTTCTATAAAAACAACGAAAACGATAATGTGTTTGTAAGAGTTTTAGGATAAAAATGCATTTGTTAAAATACTCGGAAGGTATGTTTATTGTTCGCAAAACTACAGAATAAACCGTCTGGGCTTTATCCATCACAGGGAATCTTACCTCTTATTTTAGTACTGTTAGTCTGTAAACGTACAGCGTAAGGAGTTCTTTTGCTGTTATTTTTACAAAGTAATCACTTTAGCAGCAATTTGACTTGATATTTTCTGTGCATATAACTCACTTATGTAAGTTAATAATCCACACTTAACCAGTGTTCCCTAAGAACCATGAAATAGAGCTAGGTGCACCATAGACAGATAAAGATAGTGAATGAAAATTCCTATTAGGTTCTGCACTTACTGGATGTATGTATGTATATATATGTGTCGAAACGCGTTCATGCATTGTACATGTTCTCATTTGATATACAAAAGAACGTCTGGGCGTGTCCTCTACATTGTGCTTAACGATAAAAGAATTTAAAATGAGTAACCAACGTTTGTTCTTGGCTTGAAAAGTTTTTCAAAGAAAACGTAATTTTGTTTTTTATTAGGATGAAACCAACTCACTTTTTCTTTTAACTGCAGCATTTCACAAATGGTATATAAAATTTTCTTCTGCGCATCTGTATTATAACTATCGTAGTGTTATAAATAAAATGGTTTCATTTCTCCTTTTATATATATGTATATAAATAACAGATAAAGATACTGAGTAAAGTCAGCCATTTATAGGGCCCGACATGGCCAGGTGGTTAAGGAACACGACTCGTAATCTGAGGGTCTCGAGCTCGAATCCCGGTCGTACCAAACATGCTTGCCCTTTCAGCCGTTGGGATGTTATAATGTTACGGTCGATCCCACTATTCGTTAGTAAAAGAGTAGCCCAATAGTTAGCGGTGGGTGGTAATGACTAGCTGCCTTCTCTCTAGTCTTACACTTAGGAACAACTAGAGCAGATAACCCTCGAGCAGCTTTGCGCGAAATACAAAAATAAACAAGGAACCATCTGGCTTGGCTGTTAGAGGATAAAACAATATTTAACTAAATTCATTTATCAATAGGTCATATGTTTTTTGAAATTTTTTGTTATGTCAATTGCATAGGACATTAAATTTCTTAGGTAGAACACTTCATATGTTATATGTAATTATAATATAAATCACTATATTGACTATCGTGATATAATTCTCCTCTAAAGTACTTAAAGGGAAGAATTCATTTTCAAAACGAACTATTTTTCTAGCATGATTAGCTTCATCATATTCCTTACTGTTGAATTTCGAGCGAAGCTGCTTAAGGTTTATCTCTACCAGTTAATTCTAATTTTAAATCATAAACTACACTTGATTCGTCAATATTATAACGCACTCACGGTGCGAAGTGTGACTTTTTACTTTTTTAGCGGTAACGGGGCGTAAACCTCGAAAACTCCTAATCCACTCTCCAACACCCTAACTAGAGAACCGCGTTTGGTCCTTTGAGGCTATTCAGCGACATATAAGTTTCATAATAAGTCATTAATCTTTTTTTTTTTTTAAAGTGCTTGGAAACGACGTCAAAAAACAGTCACTTTGATTTAGAAACATATTTCAAAATGTTTTAGCGATAGTACCATCAAGGCTCGGCATGACTAAGTGGTTAAGGCACTTGACTCCTAACTTGAGGATCGCGGGTTTGAATCCCAATTCAGCCATGGGGTCGTTATAATATGAGGGTTATTCCCACTGTTCGTTGATAAAAGAGAAGCCCAAGAGTTGGCGGTAGGTGGTCCTGATTTGCTGCCTTTCCTCTAGTCTAACATCGCTAAATTAGGGTCGGCTAGTGCAGATAGTCTTCCTGTAGCTTTGCGCGAAATTTAAAACAAAAACAAAAGTACCAGCACACCAGATGGTGAATATCTGGTATAGGTTTTAAGTATACGAACAACCATTTTTGTTTTTTCATTTCAAGTATATTTACTGCTTGGATTTTAGTCATTTCTGTGAGTTAATTGTGATTCGAATAGATAATAGTTCATATTATTTAATCCAAACTATACTATTATGACATGCTGAGAACCGACGTATGAAGCGATGCAAGCTCTCATCCTTTAGGCCGATCATTGAATTAATAACTTAACAGAATTGTATTTGACTTCAGAAGTGGAAAAAAAGGTTCGGAGAAATTTTGTAGATACACATAAAGGTATAATGTTTTTTATATTTTAAAATAGTTTGAATAGTTTTTTTAACATCAACTATCTGTAATGAATAAACAATATTTCTTTTTCTTTTACGTTTCGCCTCCCGCTAGTACACCGGTATGTCTACAGATTTACAACACTAAAATCAGGGGCTCGATTCCCCTCGGTGGGCTCAGCAGATAGCTCAATGTGGCTTTGCTATAAGAAGACACACACACACTTTCACGTTTTTGCCCGCTCAATAAAATTTTCTAAACGTTAGCGTTTGTAATGTTTGCATAATTGTTTTTTACCCATGTTCATGAAAGTTATGTATAGTGACTCTGTACAGTAAATTCAAAAGTGTTTATATATATATATTATCTATGATGGGTTTTGACAATTTAGACTGGTATCTTTAAATGTTAAATAATTTACTTATTTGTAAAAGTGACGCTGTTGGCATAGGTTTTGGCAGATAAAAGTAATTCTGTGTATGTTTTCTTATAGCAAAGTCACAGCGGGCGATCTGTGGAGTCTACCGAGGGAAATCGAACCCCTGATTTTAGCATTGGTAATCAGTAGACGTACCGCACCACCGTTAGTAGAGTGGTAAGTCTACCGATTTACAACGCTAAAATCAGAGGTTCGATTCCCCTCAGTGGGCTTAGGAGTAGTCTGATGTGGCTTTGCTATAAGAAAACACACACAGACTTACATCTGTACCAGTGGAGGACTAGTTATTCTGGAAGTTGATAAATAAACAAAAAAATCCACTTGATCTTTTCATGTGCATTGGTAAACAAACATTGGTAAAGTTTAAGTTATTTGTGCAAACTTTCTAGTGTAATACATTTATAACATAACAATAACTATAAACTAAGGAAATACATTTAAATTTTGCTTTCGAGAAACATTTATAAAATTGAAATAATTTATTTAAATCCTGTAAGTCGTTCCCAACTTAGCGTAATACATTAAAAACTGATGCTATACACAATATATTTTTTGTATCTTTCCAGAAGATAAATTGAATAAAATGAACTTGCTCTAAAATTCAGTTAATAAAATTTTTACTTGGAGCGGTATTAAAAAGAAAACAGGTGTCGCTTTTTTAAACCTTTCATTTCCAAACTAACGAAAGTACATCAAATAAAATCATTCTATTATTTAACAAAAATTTTGACAACTAGATTCATCTAGAGAAAGAAAATCACACGAAGAATATTTCAACGTTAGAGTTACAAGTTTATTTATTAATTATCAAAATACTGGAAAGTGTATATGAAGCAGAATAACTCTTAAACTACATAAGCTAGTTTTAACATCGAATCGATGCAGTTGTTGTTTTTTTTATAAACATTCATGAAAATTATTTAATTACTGCAATGTAACACATCATACGAAAACCCGCAGTAAGTTCTTCCTTTTTTGTCCTTGTTCTTAAATATTTGATAGCTAACGTACCTACTTAAATGAATATATTTGGTTTGATTAGTAGTTGTAATTCATGACTTTGTGCAAGTCGGACACGTTAAGACAAACTTTTGAAATGCTTGCATTTTTGTATTGTACCACCGTTGAATATTAGATGCACAGGAAAACATGCATACATAAGTGAATAGTCGATTAACGTGTGGTTGTCTAGGTAAACTTTTTTAAAAGATTTAACGTAATGTGTAAAACGCGTTACTGAAAATTACAAGAATTACTGAATGTTGAAAGCTTCAGCGAAGGTATTTGATATTTATTCGCAAATAGCCAGTAGAGCACTGAATAAGAGACTGACCAAAGGTTATTTTACAGAAAAGGATATCTGCGAACCACGTAATCTTTAATTTAAAAATCCTGTAGCAGCATATTTTGAGACATAAGAAGAAATAAACCCTAATATCGGAAAATTGTGGATCTGTTATATTAGAATTTGTTGCTATACGCACTTGTTTTTGAATTTCTCGCAAAACAACACGAAAGCTATCTGCGCTAGCTGTCTTTAATTTAGCAGTGTAAGAGATGAGGAAAAGCAGCTAGTCATCAACACTCACCGCCAACTCTTGAGCTACTCTTTTACCAACGAACAATATGTTTGACCGAAACATTATAACGTCGCCACGGCTGAAAGGATGAGCATGTTTGGTGTTATTGGGATTCGAATTCACGACCCTCAGAGTACGAGTCGAGTGCCCTAACTGACGATGTTGAGCCAGTATGAATGTTTACTAGTGACAAAATAGAGAGTTCTTGAAGCGTCACCTCAACACATTAACCGTCCAGTGCATGACACGATTCACAACAGGTAATGCTGCAGTGCCCCAGTATCATACGTTATCAACAGCTATATTTATTTGATATGCAGTTGATGTTCGTGAACGTGGAAATAGGAACTGGTTTTTTAATCAACATATTAGTTTATAAAAGAGCTTCGCATGAATAACACATGTGACGTTGAAAGCGCATGTGAATGATAATAGGTTAAATTACTTTCACTCAATAAAAATGTGAACCTGTAATAAATACAAGAGATTTTAAAATTATTTATCTCTTCTATTTTCTCTACTAAGCACACTAGCTTTTCAACAAATGAAGCGTTAAGGAGTATCATAAAAAAAAACATTATATAACCTAAAATAGGAAAAGGTTAAATATGCTAGCACAAAATACCTTCGCTTTTCTGCTGGGTTTAAAGGCACTTTCATGACTCACAGAGGTCTAGATATACTGATAAAGTTGTTTCATTACACATAGCTACAACCCCAATAGTGGTCTTTATCCGAAAATAAATACTTTATGGATATCTGGTCGTAATACCTGAACACGGGTACTATGTTTGGTCTCACTGGTTTATGATTTGAGGTATGAAGCCAATTTCAGACATGGCAACCCAGAACCCAGAAGGGTCAAAAACACAAAAATTGATGTTATATTGAGGTTTAGCGACTCATTTCTAAACCCATATTATATTTGAATGACCTTAGTTTCCGTGCTCTTTTTAGAGAACTGAAGGCTTTCACATGCATATAAATATATTCCCATCTTAAGAGCACTACGATTCCACTCGATAAGAAAGAGAGCTTAGACAAATAATTTTACAAATACACAACCTGAATGAATGAAAACTGGTAAAAATGGAATATAATCAGAGTTTTGTAGCTTTATTCTGTAAAATTATGATTTTCTTTGGCAAACGTTTGTATAGTCTTGGCAACAATATTTGCATTCTGTTCTATATTAATGTTATTAGATATATCCATAGAATACTTATTGAACAAATGCTTGATTAGATAAACATGTACGAGTTGTTATTCTTGTCTGAATAAGTTTTTTTGTACATTTTCTCGGAAAAACGCACACACATATGTGTCTGTTTTATATTAAAAGATGTGTTTTTGTGCGTGATGTAGAATTATGCCTTTTCATATGCCAAAATGTATGAGATGTCAAATTTTTCGAATATATAGAAATGATATAAAGCAGTGGGTATCTTAAATGTACTGCATCTAGAATCCTGGAACCTCAATAAACTACAGAAAATGTTATTCCAAGGTAGTATAATTGTATGCGCCAAACAACTACCGCTTGAGATAACTGTGTTTTGATCAGGTTAACTCATTAAGATCGAAAGAAGTTTTGCAATATGCAGAAAAAAGTCAACAGAAGACTGGTCAAACAAGATTATTTTACAAGAAGGGCTATCTGCAAACTAATATTAACTAGAATTACCTAATATCACAGTATTACTTGGGTAAGACAGCATGTCACCTTATAGTTAGGACTGCTTGTGACATGTTATTTTTTTCAGACGATAGCTGTTTTCCATTCTTTGAAAATGATGGTAAGATCCGTTTACCAGAAGTACAGACGGGGAAGACGGTCTTTTCCACAAGAAACAAACACAGAAGAAGATGAAGTACCTATTTATGCAGCTATTCATCAAAGTGGAAAAACTGCTTATCATATTCTTCAGGGAAACATCAATGGTGCTTCCTAAAAGCGTTACATGGAATCGATATATTTGCGATATGTTAGGCCTATGCTTGGCATTACCTTTGTATTTCAGGATGATAGTGCACCTGTTCACAGTGCGCATATTGAAAAGGATACAAGTTTGCAATGGCCAACAAAGTCTCCGGGTTGTAATCCTGTTGATTACTGTTGGATGAAATAGAGCCAGAAAAACGCTATTCACAACCCTAAACCATCTCCTCTAGCTATTTTGCAGCGTCTTGCACTGACAAGTTGGGATGAAAAATGGTGATTTAATTACATCAATATCCTCTTCGAAAGGATGTAACGCCATCTTGCAGGGATTATAACAGCAACAGGAGGACCAACCAGCTACTGAATGTTCAGTATGAACTGATATATGATTACAGACGCTATTTATAATAGTTTGATATTAAATTTTGTAATTATTTATATTTTACTTAGGCTTTGTTGTAATAGTTGATACACTAAATTATATATCTTTCTATAGCTGTCTGATAAAATTGTTTGCTGCTCTAGTGAAGCGTTCATGATGTCCATAGAACCTGTCTCATCATACAAACTGGATATGTAGTTATTTAATAGGACACGTATTTCTCAGTTTGACAATGTTAACTGTATTTATGTTCCCTCCTAGCAAAAATGTTCATATTTGTTACAAGATGGGCAAAAACTTTTGGCTAAGGACATGTTAAGACCTACTGTTTTTGAAATTTAAGAATTACAGTTAAGTTCAACGTTAATGTCTGGCACACTTATATTAAAAGAGTTGCTGTTATTCAAATTTTGAATACAAAAGTTAAATATTTATCCTGAGCTGCTATTAATTCTTCAAGATCTGGGCACAACAGCTGAACTACATTTAACCTGAACTTCAGGTTTTGTTTGTAGACAGAGACATGCTTCAATTACATTGTTAATCGAAATTATTAGACAATAATACATCAGTTTTGCTCAAAACATGATACTTATACCACAATGACTGACGTTCAAGCCAAATATGAGTTCACGAGGTGATTAACGTATAGATTACGATTCTGAAACGTCATCTCAGATCTTACACACGTGAGACTTACTGTAGTGTCATCAGTGAACAAAAAACTAAACGATACTATAAAAAATACAACAATAATTTCAACAATGAGGTTCTTAGAACCTTTAATATTTAAACAAAAACCAATCTTTGCATAAGTTTTGAAAGGAAAATTAATTCGGTCATTTGGTGTACTGTAGTGTAGGTTTATATAATGTATAAAGTTTCCTTGGAGTTTATTGTGTTTCTTCTTTTATTGGATGCTTTGTGAAAACAAAGGTTTGTGTTTAAATATGAGATGAGATATTTGTATAGGTTCTCACTTGTGATTTTAAATACTCCCTCTGTAATTGATTATTTTATTTCTCATTCACAGTTATATGTTCACTGATGTATGCGCAAGTTACAAAACAAAATAGTCTGTGTACATGAATACAATACATGAATGTTAACAATAAAGATAATTATGATTATTTTTTTCAACTGTTTATGAAAGTTGAAAAAAAAAACGTTTTATCGGTTGCACAGTGTTCGGTTTAGCAGCTCATTTGGCTATTTCATTGTTTGCTGCACAACCACTGAAAAGTTATTCAGCTACTTCATTGTATGTAATGACATGTTTCAAAGGAAGATACTATCTTAGAATCACAACCATGTATACCCCGACTATGTTTAAAACCATGACATGGTATTTAAGGGTTGACAAATTCAGGTGAGCCATGACTTAAAAACACGACAATTTATATATCTAATTCAATAATCATTTCATTTCAGAAAAAAAAAAATTGGTTTGTGATGTAACAGTATTTGTATCACAGAAATATTTTAGTTTTGCTAAAAACATAGAATATTTCATATATATTAATATATACACGAGTTTGTATTTTAAGTTTCGCAATATTTACCTGAAAACTAATTCCTAAAGTTACCAACAGGTGAATGTACGAAAGTTTTCAAGAAGTATTTCTACCATTGGTTATCACATTCGAACAAGTAGCATTGTCAGGATAAGCGGCGCTGTTTTCATCTCTTACAAAACTATTTAATTATCTTTTAGAGAGTGATTCATTGACTTGTACAATTAAAGAGAATTTACTGTAACACATGATCACTAGATTTATATATAGATAAACCACTTAAAATGCCTAGCCAAATCTTAACTAAACAAACGAAGCACTAGAAGATAATTATTTTCAAAATGAAAAATAGGTTTAGCTATATTAAGTCCGCTGTAAGTGGTAGCATTACGAAATGAAACTTGGTAAAAAAACAAAATAACAAGAAGATAAAGAGAGGCATGTCGCTTGCGGTATTTGTTTCTCTCTCTCTTAATAATAGCCGTTTTTATTTTAATGATATTATTGTTGTTGCTTCTAATTAAGCGTAGAGCTACGTCCACCATGGGTATCGAGACCCGCTTTCTAGTGTTGTAACTTCGCAGGCTTACCGTTGTGTCACTGGGTGCGAATTTTAATGAAATGGCAGCTACTCAAAACAACACATCTCCAACTCTTGGACTACGCATGTCAAACCTGATAATGGGATTTAACGCTCAATCCTATAACGCGCCTACGACCCTAAAGTGTGGACTGCAGTATTTGTTTTGAGTTTTTTAACGAGATTCGAAAATCACGGAACCTGAAGTACACAGTCAACCATTTTTCTATCCCACACCTTTAACAGTAACAAGAAAAAATAATTATTATCATAATCCCAGACGTTTGGCTGTTGTACGAAAAAATAATTCATCGTAGCTCTTAGAAAACAAATTAAAATCAGTATCAAAGAGAAACAGTAGTAAAGTACATAAGACAAGTTATATTTTCTCGCGTTTTGTTTAATTTATGAAAGGTTCATTGGACTGATATATTTCAAGCAACTTTGAAAATAAATTATCACTTTCTCTAATTATCATTTATTAATCAATTCTGTTGTTTGAAAAAAAAAAGGTTTAATTTACTGTGCATAACAATGCTTTACAAAACTATTTTGAAAACGAGGTATTACTTCATTTTTTGTTAAGACATTAACCGTAGCATTACGGGCATTCCAAATATTCCAAGCATTATTGCATATCTAATAAGACATACACTGTATAACCTACGACATGATTTTGAAATCTATTAAAAATAAATAAAAACATTGATGAAAAATTTGTGTCCGAAAGATCTTAATTGTTTGTTTGTAATTTAGCACAAAGTTACACGTTGGGCTACCTTTGCTTTGCTTACCACGGGTATCAAAATCCAGATGCTCAATGTTGTAAGTCGGCAGACATTTCGTTGTGCCACTAGGATTCCTCCCCCAAAAGACCTTGAACATTTAATAAAAATGTTTGTCAAAATGATCTTTTAACATAACAGTTATGATGTTTCACCATCCTTTGTTCAGAAAGTTGTACACTTTACTAAAGAGTAGTTAATCTGTTTTACCAGAGTCTTCATATCTATATATTCAGACTTTTCTTGAGTGAAATTTTGAAAAGTAAATGCCATCCCCCGAAAGACTAATGGCACTTACCAACCTTCTATGCTGTGAATGTTTGCTGTTTTTGTCCATCATATTCATCCAATGAATTTTACTGAGCCTTGTTCAGCTTCTGAGAATCCAAATGTTTCGAATCTCCATCACACCAAACATGTTCCCCCTTTCAGCCGTTAGGGAGCTCTAATATGACGGTCAATCTTACTATTAGTTAACAAAACAGTAGCCCAAGAATTGACGGCAGATAGCTCTCGTGTAGCTTTGCGCGAAATTAGAAAACAAACAAACATTTCCTGAAATAATAACTCTTGCATTGGTTTACTTTCTCAGTCGTTACATAAAGATAAAAGTGATGTTTACTTTAAAAAGGCTACTTCGACTGCTTATCATCATCTCTGTAGCCAATTTCTTAAAAGAATTGTGTTAAAACAAAATATTTCGCTTTTGTTGAGTTACATAATCTGTTATTCCTTATATGTCAAGTTTAATTATTAAATTAGCTTTTGTTAACAATGCATTTTTTAAGTTCATCGGTGTACGCACTGAAGTCTAGCTACTTTTAACTGAACGTTTTCTTTTAGATGGTCTCAACATTGTGTTTTCAACGTTATTCATCTCTTATTTATTGTTTGATTTAATATATAAAAGAAACATAATATATTTTTACCATTTTTATGGTATGTAGCGTCGCCTTGGGCCATCATGGCCAAGTTTGTTAAGGCATTCGTCTCGTAATCCGATAGTCGCGGGTTCGAATTTCGCTCAAACCAAACATGCTTAGCATTTCAGCCCTGGGGCGTTATAATGCTACGGTAAATCCCAGTATTCGTTGATAAAAAAGTAACCCAAGAGTTTGCCGTGGATGGTGATGACTAGCTATCTATCCTCTAGTTAAATTAGGGACGGCTAGCGCAGATAGCCCTCGATTAGCTTTGTGCGAAATTCAAAAATAGAAACGAAAAGCATCACCTTATGGTTAGGGCACTCGACTCAGAATTTGCTTCATTGAATAGGCTCATCCTTTCAGTTGTTGCAGTATGACGGTTATTTACGTTATTCGATGTAAAAGAATAGTTAAAAAGTGTGATATGGATAATACTGAAGAGCTGTCTTCCCTCTGATCTATCTCTACTAAATTAAACACAGCTAGCATAGATGACACTGAAGTAACCTTGATAAACTTCCAACAAACAAACTACCCCTTTATATGAAAATTCGGTGATTAGTCATGTGTACCCTTTTCTTTGTCTAATTGTTTACTTTTATCGAATTTACTGAGTCATGTTATAAGTTTAAGTGTATTAGAAACAAATACAGAGAACTACTTTTTGTTGCCTGTGAAGCAATAAATTATGCCTACGCGTTAAAATTTCAAAAAATTGTAAACGGCACTGCACGAATCTAACATTTAGAAACTATTCACAAATACTTTAGGCGAAACCCATGTATTCATATATAATCTATGTATCAGCTTGATAGGAATGTTTCCATGAGAAAGGAAAACTTCTGAGCATTTATCTCACAAAAATTGAATAATAAACTCGATTTGCTACGTGTCCACGTGTCCTAAGCTTTCAAATTACTAAATTACAATTTGACTTTGGCAAATGTAAATGTTATTCTGATTGAGTTTGAAGTAAATTTCTTGCAATACAAGACTAGTCATTTTTGCTTTATTGCACAAAAAGTTTCAGAATAATTGAGGAAAATCTAGGATTACGTCATTAAAAATTCAACCTGGTTGTTTGAATAAGTTCACGTTTCTAATAAAACTGCTAAAAAAAAGGATATATAAAGACGTATCTATTTAAGTGCGTTGGCATGAACGATTAATCTGTGGTGAAAAATGTTGGTGGCAAAATATAGTTTTCAGCTTTGTTAATAAAAGACAAAAATCATAGGACTAAAAAAATGGGAAAGTTCTCAACAGAACTGCTGCATGATTAAAACAGAAACGATTCTGCAAAACAACTTTACTAAGAGAGAAGCAACATTTGCCTTCAGTTATTTAGTACTTTCCTATTTACGTAAGACTTTCTCATAACGTAAGACTTCAAATCAATCTTATACTTGTGAAGTAACAAATTAGATTTCCTTTTAATTAAACTAGAACACGTGAATATTCAATGATGATTGGAATTTTCAGAAAATAATAAATGTAATAAATCTTATTTTTAATTGTTATAACAAAGGTTCACATTTTGCTAAGACAAAAATAAAAATAAAACATATTTTGATTATGTATAAAATACATTAATAAGGTTAATTGGACAATAAGGATTGAATAATTTCAAAAGTGTATTCTCAATGACATATGAAACACCTCTGAATAAAAGCATATTTATTTTACAACTACTTTTCCTATGTTATGCGTAATAAGTGTTTCTATAAAGAAAAGATCAAATTTAAACATGTTTTATACTTTTATTAATGACAACATAGGTGTTCTTGAAATTCGTGTCAGTAATGATATGCCATAATCATTCTAATAAATACACCAATTTAGGGTAAATCATTCATGTGTGTTGCTTTGAAATAAATTAGTGTTTGTTAGTTAGAGTATATCACGTCATTCTTCACTTAGGTAAGAGAACTTGAAAGTTTTCAAGCTAAAACTAAACTAAAATTTGCATGGCTCTTTTATCAAAAGTTATAGAAAAGTTTACATTCAGGTTAAGTTGCACTTTGCTAGAAAGTTAGAACGTCTACGTTTTACTATATTCTTCCTCATTTTGAAACAAATAAACATATGTTCTCTGAATAAAACACTATTTCGTCTCATGTGAAACATTATGTTTTCTCACGTCGTCGATTAGAATGAAGAATTTCACCAATGTGTCTCACTCTATTTCTATCATTCATCGTTTTTAACAAAGATTCTATCTCCACTGAAAGGTTTTAGAGGGAAATCATAAAAAAGTACCTAACAAGTTTCTTAACATACGTTTCAAAACACCTCTAAATTTTGTTCAGTTTGGTATTTCACAGCCCTTATGGTATAGTGCTATTCATTTACAAAGAAGTAGGTTATGTTCGATAGCCAGGCATTTTCACTAATAAAACCCCTTGTGGGCCACAAAAACATTGACTCACCTATCACAAATAACAAGAGACATAAAGAAAAAGCTGTGCTTATAATATCTTTCTACAAGATGCGACTTGTAGTTAGAAAATGAAGTCAGTATACCACTGATTTCTAATGTAGTGATTTTAACTCTATGTTTCGGTTTCATTAAAAAGTGACTCAATTCTTACAGCTGTAGCAACATGTAAAAAAAACAAAAACACATTAAGTACATAGTTAGTTTTGATTTCACCATAATAGACCGGATAATGGAAGTGAATGTGATGTCATTTATAAAATACGTTACTTATATTGTGTAGTATGGAAGGGTGTAACTTTTTGTCTGTTCTATTGCTGGCTTATGGGAATCTAACGGAAATTTTGCATAAGGAAAACTCACATAAGAATTTTAATATTAAAAAATTCATAAAAAACGAGATATATTCGACCTTTTCTTGTTCCATGTCTCGTAAGTTTTAAATTATAATGTTTGAAAGAAAATAAAAACATACTTTCTTTTTAAAATCTGCACAGAAGTACGGAACGAAAATGAGTTTTAATTTGAAACTATCGGTTATATTATTATACTGTTATACACAGTGAACAAATAATAAGTCATAAATGTAGGAATTTATACCAAATAATTAGTTTCACATTAAAACTTGTTTTAGTTTTAAAAAACGTAAAAATGCGATACACAATAGTCATAAATACCATTGTCCATAGGCCTGGCATGGCCGAGCGCGTTAAGGCGTGCGCTCGTAATCCGAGGGTCGCGGGTTTGCGCCCGCGTCGCGCTAAACATGCTCGCCCTCTCAGCCGTGGAGGTGTATAATGTGACGGTCAATCCCACTTTTCGTTGGTAAAAGAGTAGCCCAAGAGTTGGCGGTGGGTGGTGATGACTAGCTGCCTTCCCTCTAGTCTTACACTGCTAAATTAGGGACGGCTAGCATAGATAGCCCTCGAGTAGCTTTGTGCGAAATTCCAAAACAAACAAACAAACCATTGTTCACTGCGAATAATTTTACAAATATGTTCTTTCAGTGTATATTGGAGAAAACTAAAGCTGCAATACCAAAGATTCTGAAGAACAAAAAACTAATGTTACATAAGAATGCTTAAAAAGAAAATATGGCTGAATTAGAACAGTCGTATATTTCATTTCAGCATTAAACAGTTTAAAATATTCCTTTTTAAACACAAAGGAATATTTATTATTTTACTTAATTTAATACGTTTAAATGATGTGCCTAAGCAGAAACGATTTCAATGAAGAAAAATTATCATAAAGTGAGTCAGATAGGGTTGAATACGTTATATCAAAATGTTCTAATTCATGTCATATTCTATCTGACGACCATACATCTCGAAAATTGCCTAGCTCTATAGTTTTCTTTGAAAGATTTCTGTCGTAAGATTATCGTGTTTGAAGCACACCCTTAACCCCAATTCCCTTTTCGTAAGCTATCTGATTTAATAGTCGAATTGCACAACGCTGCATCCAGCGACTTTACCGATATGTCGTCGTATGGATTACCATAAAACTCGCTTCATTTACCAGCTGCTTAAGGTGTGTGATAATTGAAGCGATATGTTGTGAAAGTAGCTTCTTTGTACGTAAATTGTGTAGCTTTTTTCAAATAAAGATTATCCTTGATAATGCTGCATGCAGTTGTTTGGATACACGGATACAGATCTTACAAATTATCTTTCGTTCACGGAATCTTGCGCATTATAAAACGCAGCAGTTCAATAACCATGATGCATCACGGTGTGACTTAAATGTATTTTTGAAAAAAGGGGTTCATGCAAAGCTATTAGATGGCTAATTTCAAATTGTTAGACTACAAGAAACCCATCTAGACAAAACGTCTACTGCCAGTTATTGGACTATAAAAAGAGAGGAATAAATTATCCTTATTCCACCACCACAGTTAAAAGGAAAAACATTTTCAGAGACGGGATTCGAACTCACGACTCGCACATTACAATTCGAGCTTCCTATCCACAGGCTAGGCATGGCCAGGTGGATTAAGGCGTTTGAGTCGTAAGCTTAGGGTCGCGGGTTCGAATCCCTGTCGCACCAAACATGCTCGCCCCTTTTAGCCGTGGGGGCGTTATAATGTGACGGTCAATCCCACTATTCGTTGGTAAAAGAGTAGCTAAAAAGTTGGCGGTTTTGGTGATGACTAGGTGCCTTCCCTCTGGTCTTACACTACTAAATTAGGGACGGCGAGCGCAGATAGCCTTCGAGTAGCTTTGCGCAAAAATCGAAATGAACAAACAACCCTAAACACAATATAGTAACAGAATGAAAGTTTGAATCAGACTGTCTTATTCAAAATACGAATGTAATTGACACTGTGTTTTGACAAATCCTTTGATACATTTTCAGCCGACACTAGGAACTGCCTAACGTTAGAAACAACTGGTGTGTTCGGACGTAAGTTAAAAAACTAATATATTAAGTATAGATTGAATATAAGTTTTTGTGGGTCTCTACCAGGGAAAATTCTGATTATATTGGTGTTTGTCTGCAATTTCTATCCTGCATGATACTTCAGAATGTCGTCAATATATTCAGTATTGGATATCAGTTTACCGTCAAAGAATGATTTTTATAGATGATTACAAGAGTATTTTAAAATTTTATAACCTTCTCTCGTTATTGAAATAAGTAATTATAATTTAAGGAAAACTACGTGATAATGAGCTTACCATATTCCTGTTAGTACAGTAAACTTTACTAAATTTTGATAAATCTTATATTTATCATCAAAAGCACAAAAGTGATTTACAATGACGTAAGCCCAACATGGCCAGATAGTTAAGGTACTCAACTTGTAATCTGAGAGTCATAGATTCGAATACCCGTCACATCAAACTTGTTCGCCCTATCAGCCGTGAGGGTGTTATAAGTTACTGTCAATACCAATATTCGTTTGTGAAAGAGTAGCCCAAGAGTTGGCTATGGGTGGTGATGACTAGTTGCCTTTCTCTAGTCTTACAATGTATATTAGAGACGGCTAGTATAGATAGTCCTCGTATAGCTTTGTGCGAAATTGAAACTATACCACTAACTTAAATATATCATAATTTTATGAGCGCTAATTTGGTAATTTACACATATTCCAGATAGTTTTTTGTTTTTTTCTCTAAATATCAAAGGTTATTATGTCGGAGGAATTTCTCTCTCAGATAGAATAGAAAAAAAAACTGTTCCAATTATAAGATAGATGATACTGATATTTCTTTACATTTCTAAACGGTTACACCTTCAATAATTTGGACTTTGTATATATATCTTGGTGCGTAATTTTTGTAAAACTATATTTAAGCAGCAAACATATGACTTTTACATCCGAAACGGAAATTGGTAACTTATAAATAGAAAATAATTTCTTATTCTACCATCAAATATTGAGAATACCAAGAATGTAGATTTAGCTTTCTGTATAATGTAAAATAAAAGTCATTCTTCCTTGTCAGAATTAACGTACAGTTGACATGCAGTTTGTTTTGGTTGTAAAGTTTAATCAGAAATGATAGAGAGTAAACCTAGTATTTTAGTATGTGTGTGACACTTTACAAGATTTTAAGACAAAACTTTTTTTAAGTTGTAGGGATTTGGCAGCTAAAGGTTAAGATATAATATTCAACACGACAGAAAACAATCTATTTAGTTTCGAAGAATGTCCTTATGTTTCTGTTATGTTGATTTATTCTGTGTGATTAATAAACTGCTCCAGCAGGTATATACTGCAGGCATTATTACATTGGGTTGCATGCCAGTGTAAACATGTTGGATTTATGAAACGTGAAAGATAATGTCTTTTATCGTGAGAGACAATAATTTAAATAACTGATTAAGAACGTTTTATTGTTATCACAGTTATTTTACAGAATTTGTTTGTTAATATCTTCAAAGGTAGGATACATAACATTATATTTGATAAATTTTGAATAAAGTCGTCTTTCCCTAAAATATCCCAGAAAGTTTCATTGACTGAACAAGATAAATTTAGCTCTTTGATTCAGTGCACATTGAACAGTAATTTTATTCAGTTTTGTCAATACTGATTTTAAATACATTTCATCATGAATTAACATGTTAAAATAATGACTTAGACTAAGATCGTCAATTTCACATTGTACTTTATTAAATAAGATCCACTTGTTTAGCATATGTATATACATAAGAGTTAATTTATCTATTTATTCATTTAATAATAATTATGAGTAACAGTGCTTAAGTAATAGTGAAAATGAAAAAATATTTGCACATAAATTTTGCTTTTCTGAATTTAATGTAACAAAGAGAATCTTTTCAAGATAATGTATCAATATCATGATGGTCAAATCGATACGAGAACAAAATAGGGGAGACATGAATAGCACATGCAACATGAACTACACTATTCCGTTCTTCCAGGTGCAAATCATGTTTAGTTTTTATCTGAACAGCAACACTAATGTTTGAGATCAGCTGTTTTAATTTCTTCCATTCTGTTGAAGACAAAGGGCTTCCTTTCTTGGTTGGGTATAGTTTTTATTTTACCAAGGTCTTTGAAGTGTCAATTATAAATATTAAAATTATTTTTCTAAGTTGATAGATAGATGTAATTATCATTCCCAACAGAATAGGCATGATATGATTAAGATATTCTTGACGTTGTGTAATTATATAGAAACCAAACTGTAGATTCTTTTGTTTTACTGGTTCTTCTTTACCGCTGTATTTGATCTTTTTTACCATTTCATAATTTTCAATAGCTTTTCTTTTCCTTATAATTGACCAAAATATAAAATAGTACATAATTAATAAATCACAGTAACGTAATTTGTTATTGTTGTGAATATGGTAAAAACAATAATACTATGTTAAAGATGTTGCTAGTTTTGGAATTTCGCGCGAAGCTACACATGGGCTCTTTGCGCTTGTAGTCATTATTTTAGCAGTGTGATACTACAGGGAAAGGAACTATTTATCATCACCTACCGCCAACTCTTGGGTTACTTTTTTACCAAAGAATAGCGAGACTGACCCCCACATTATAAAGCTCCCATGGCTGAAACAGCGAGCATGTCTGATATGAAGGAAATTGGAACCCACGATCCTCAGTTGAGTGCCGTAACTCCCTGGTCATGAATATATATAAGGGTATACTTAACGTTTAGAGATTAGTCCATCGTTTCTTCTTCCACACGTTAGAACTGCTTCAGTCTTATTAATAGTGGAGAAAGAGACATGATATTTTACCTAATACTATAAAACATAATGTGTCTGTCTGCAGGCCCGGCATGGCCAAGCGTGCAACTTGTAATCTGAGGGTCGCGGGTTCGCATCCCCATCGCGTCAAACATGCTCGCCTTTTCAGCCGTGAAGGCGTTATAATGTGACGATCAATCCCACTATTTGTTGGTAAAAGAGTAGCCCAAGAGTTGGCGGTGGGTGGTGATGACTAGCTGCTTTCCCTCTAGTCTTACATTGCTAAATCAGGGACGGCTAGCACAGATAGCCCTCGAATAGCTTTGTGCGAAATTCAAAACAAACAAATTTGTCTGTTTGCTCTCTCAAGGTCACGCACTGATGTCATAAGAACTTGTTACGCCGTTCAAGTAATTTGGCTCCCTGTCAATTAGCAGCGAATAGTCTACGATTGATCAAAATTAGAGATATATTACAAAAATATTAGCTTTATCTTTTCTTGAAATGCGTGCACCTTTGATTTCAACAGATATAAAGATAAAGCGATGCATAAATAATTTAGTAGATATTATTTACAACATTATAGTAAAACCTTATCAAGGTAAAAACCTTTTTAAGAATGTTTAACATTAGGTTATAGAATAAAATTATAATTTTATTTATTGATAATATTAAATACATTAAAGCTTAAACTTAATTAAACTAAAGCAAAAAAATCACAAAAAAGAAACGTGCAAAAGGTGGAATGTTATCTTTTTTTGATTATATGTTAACTAATGTTAGGCCTAAAACCATTTGACTTGGAGATTTTAGTTTTTGCGATTAAAATTCTTTTGTATTATTCTAGAAATCCTGTATTTAAAGAAGTACCGTTGCAATAGAAATACTAATTTAACCTCAAATATTCTGTGGATGTCAACTAGTTTTAAATGTTACCCATATTTAACTGAAGTTTAAACTGTTTGTTGTAGATTAACATTAAAAATTAGGATGTGTCTGAACTTGTTACCGAACTTATCAACTCTAATCAAAAACAGTACATAATCAGTTATATTGTATAAGTATTATACATTTCTTTCTTTTAAGCATGAGTGCATAATGAAGTATTATACATTTAACGTGTTTATGTAAATGTCATAAATTTTAATTGAATCGATTTATCGCTGTAAAAAGTATTCTAAATCAACTGAAATTTTGTTGAATACCAAGTACAGAGGCAATATTTATACGCCAACTGAAAAGCTAATGTTTGATTGTAGACATGATGGATTCATAAATTGTGAAATAAAATACATATATTTTCTTGTCTTTTATTCTTAGATGCTTGGAAGATACGAATATAAAATTGCTTGTTTGTTTCCGTTTTGTAGAAATGAACGCAATACTTGTTTTTAACAAGTAACGGTCATACCATGTATTACAAGACTTCACTTACATTGAAGATAATATATTATGGTGAAATATATCAGTTTTAAGCTGTATGAGACAGTAAATTTAGTTACGGATTTCAAGTGTATGATATGTTTGTATAGTTTGGAAAATTTCCTTATGTTTTATTTACGGTGACGAATAAAATGCTGGAACAAATATATACTACAGGTATTGCATACAAAAGATATTTCAAAACGTTACGAGATACTTGAAATTATAATTAGACACTATGTATGATGAAAACTTACATATGTCACATTTGTCTAAATATCATAAATTATTATAAAACGAACAGATCTATAAATTTGAATTATTATTCTAAGGCAAATGATACATTTTGACCTTTTGTCGGCTACAATAAGCAATAATTATATGCTGAACTATCAAATATTGGGAATATACATGTTTAGTTTTGTATCGCCATGTAAAGTGAAATAATTATGTTTAATCACTTTCAAAATTCAGTGAGATCACAAAAGATCTAATAAAGTATGGTGAACAATAAATTTATGAAGTGTTTATTTTCAACATAAAGTATAATATAAATACGTAAATAGCGACAGTACAATGTAGCTGACTTTTATTTTAATAGTTTTTTTTGTATTTTCAAACAAGAGTTATCTGTTTCATCTAACGTTAAAGGCCAAAGAAATTTTCTAAACTTTATGCCCTGTGCATTTTCTTAAAACCAAGTTGGACAGTGACCTGGAATGTCAAACGCATCAGGCTGTGACCAAAATCAATGAAGTTCGGCTTCAGTGTGGACATAATGACGTCATTATTTCCACGGTTGTTTTGTGTACTGTAAAATTACTATCTCTGTGTGTGTGACCCCGTGGCGACCTTTGTAATTCTTGAAAATCAGTGTCCAGGTTTTATGTGTGGTTTCCTAATTGTGCCTTAGTATTAGATAGTCTCAAAGTTGAATGCAATTTAATATTTTCAACAACAGTAAAGTTGAACATTTATTCCTTCATTTATTATATTTTTTTGAAGGACAATAAAAGTGAGCTATTGATTATAATAATTGTCTCATTCAAATAATTTGTATGTTTTACATGTGAAAGCAAAACAGTAACTGTATGAAGAAGCTGTGGACTGTTCAGTTTAGGAAGGTATTCCTTACTCTCACGACATTTGCGTACGCAAACAAGTTTGGAGATGTGTTTGCTAGTAATCAGTTTCTAATAGCGTTAGACAGTTTCAAATTTTTATGTAATTTTAATCTTCAAGGGAATTTTCTATAGAAAATGGATGATATACAGTAAGCCGTTCTTTTATTATTTTCAGCTGTAGCACGTAGAAGCATATTAACACTGTAATAGCATATTTGTTAAAATCCTACGGGCAGTCGTTAAAATAATGGCTTTGACATAATTATGTAAGGAATTGATCTTATGTGGAAGTGTGCATCCATTCTTGTAAAACTCGTGTAAGAAAATATTATAAAGTATCACGTGTAAAATGAAATATTTTGTCAATTTTATCTGCAGTAAAAAACCAAATTAGTTAAAGTATATGTTTAATTATTGCATATATTTCATAAGCGTTTTACTGATAATGTAACTGCATGTTGAGATGTAGTAAAAACAAATTTGTTTTTATAAAATGGTGTACATATGTAGAGCACTATGTAAATTTGTAAAGCATGAGTAAATGAATTATTTTGTCAAATTATATTGATAACATAAGGTAGAACTACTGAAAGTGTAAGTTTTGATTAATGCACAACATTTATAAATGTTTTTGTTTGTGGACTGTTTACATCTAAAATAGCCCCCCCCCAGTGGCTCAGCGGTATGTCTGCGGACTTCCACGCTACCAGCCGGGTTTAGAAACCCATGGTGGGCAGAGCACAGATAGCCCATTGTGTAGCTTTGTGCTTAATTCAAAACAACAATATCTAAAATATCAGGTAATGCATAAAACAAGGGTGATTTAAGTATAAGTAGACAGAAATTTTAATTAACTAATAAAAAGTAATTTAAACTAATTGGATGTTTAGACACGTAGATCTTATTTACACTTTTTTCACTTTATGGGACTAACACGTTATGGCCGCAAACGCAAACTAACGTGGCAGGGGTTTAGTTTAGAGAGAGAGAAATCGTAAGAATTCTCTCTCCAACTGGGGTGTTCAGGAACGTTGTGGTTCCTCTTCGTCCCCTTTCGTGAATTGTTATTAGGTTTAGTTTTATTTATTAAATAAATTTTGACTCTTTTTGGGTGGAGGATGTCACTCTAAATGTTATCTTGGACGGAGGCAAAGGCAGCTCCAGAGAGAATGACCAGGTCCCGTCCCGAAAGGCAGAAGTCAAGCAAATATGATCATGAATTCAATTCAAACGATCCGACTCAGGGTCTGGCAATAAAGTTGCCTGGGCTGGGATCTAAAAATCCAATGCCTAAGTTTTTGCTGTGGGGGGAAACGAGAGTGCCCCGAGAAAACCCACTTTCACAGGACAGGCGCCAAAAGTTTTGCTTGTCGTGTGCCCGATATCTGAAAAAAATGGAATACATATTATTGACATGAATTTATTTCTTTAAATACTTTGTTGTGTAATTTGTGATTCTTGAAATATGTTGTAAGGTAAAATGTATTTTGTTGGTGCACTAGTTAATTTGTATAGTGATGCCGTTAGTTGTTTTCTATTTTCTGCATTTAGATAATATTTGTGTGATATTTCCGTTGGTCTATATCTTAGTCTTGGTAAATTGCTAATTTGATGTATATAATTTACTGGCGTGAATAACGGTAGACTGAATGCAGATTTTAGTATTTTGTTCTGTTGAACTTGGATTTTCTGGAGTGTGTTGTTTGACATATTGTATGTTACTTGACATCCATACTCTATTAGTGGAAGGATGTAAGCCTTGTATATTTGTATAATGGTGTTTGGTGAACGTTTCGATTGTTTACTGGTTAGAGTCGTTAGGTGTGAAATCCATTTTCTAATTGATGAGTGTATATTGTTCACATGTTTTTTCCGTGTTAGTTTTGTGTCGAAAGTGATGCCAAGGAATGTGATGTTTTTGCTCATGTTAATTGTTGTATTTTCGAGTGATAATTTTATTTTTTCTAGATTTTTCTTTGCTTTCTTAATTTCCTGTAGAAGGTGATTGCTTGTGTTTTGGTTGGATTTAACACAACTCTCCATTTGTTGCTCCATATTGAGACGTTGTTTAGTGATTCTTGTACGCGAGACATGGCCATCACTGGGTTTCTGGGGGTGCTCCAGATAGCGATGTCGTCTGCGTATTATGAATTATGCGTGTATGTTAGATTTGGGAAGAGTATGTCACTGACGAAAGTTATGTACAGAAGTGGAGAGAGGACTAAATCTTGGGGCACTCTTGCGGTTATATTGACTTTTACTTGTGCTGTTCTATCTGTCAAGAAATTTGAAATCCATTTATCTATCGTGGGATTTATTTGCAGATGTTTTAGTTTGTATTTGATGGCATTGTGGCATACGCTTTCGAATGCTTTTTTGACATCTAGGAATACCCCGATGGTTACTTGATTGTTGTTGAAAGCTTTATGGATTGATTCGGCGAGTCTTCAGAGGCATTTTGAGATTCTGGAAGGATGTTATTTGATTCGCAAAAATGGAGGAGACGGTTGGAGATAATTTTCTCCATCAGTTTGCCAAGGCAGCTTAACACACTGATGGGGCGGAAATTGTCTGGATTGGCTCTGTTGGTTTGTTTCTTTGGGATCGTGGTTATGATAGCTTTTTTCCAAGTGTCAGGGTAATATCCAGTCGCTAGTAAAATGTTCATGATGTTTGTGAGGTGTTGTAACAGTAGAGCTTCTCTTCAGAATGATGTTTGGTATTTGTTCATGTCCGGGGAAGTATTCTTCAAGTTTTCATATTAATTTTTAGTTCGGTTATGGTTATTTTTCTATTGATTGAACTTGAGTATGCTTCTAGTGTCTTGCCTGGGAATCGTGGTGAAAATGAAGCTTAGTTTGTATTTATGAACTTGTTGACATGATGTTGGTGTTGTGTGTCAAAATCTACTGAGTTTAGGTCGCTAAAGGAGGATTTGTAGTGGTCAGATAAAAGATCAGCTTTTTCTACGTCCGTCCTTGCGATTTTATTGTTGTGTGTGATATGTTGTAGCATGTGATTTGTGTTTTGTCTGAAGCAATACTCCGTTATGGCCGTCTGTCTGGTATCGAATTATATTTTAACCCCTCAAAGTTAGCTGCAACCTCTGAAGACTCTTTTACGGAACTGTGATATCATCCGTCTTGAGGTTGACACATATGTAGCGCCATCTGGCGATTCGTCTGAAGTGCTGCCGTAGAAATTTTTACCTTATTTCCTTTCATTGTGATGCTCCCATTCTTACCTCTAAAGTTAAAAAATATTCTTTACACTTTTCTCATAGCTGTTTTGGTACTAAGTCACGAGAGTGACCGGGCTCTAGACCTACCCTTTTTGTGGGTTGTCTCAAAGCTATCCTTTGACAATTGTCTTTCCTTATATCATTGCTATAATTTCTTTTTAATTATAGTCAGGGTGGTAGCCTTTCTTTTTGGGTGGGTTAATTGATAGGATTTGTTTCGCATATTGAGCATTGGTATTTCTAATTTTATTTCTATTATTGCAGTATTGTTCTTTTCACTTGGACTGATACTTTTTAAGGTTATTAAATAAGATTTTAGTTAGAAACTAGATCTATAAAGACTATATATTCTATGTTTTTATTATCTAGCTGATACAGGTTTAGGTTGACCACTTGGCAAGTCATAGAGCGTCCTTGTAATCATAGAATGTTTCTACCTGTGTGTTTTTTTAGTTTGCTAGTAGTGTCGCAAAGTAGTTATTGTTATTAGTTGTCATTACCAATAATATATGTGAAACAAAGGAAAAAGTCTTTCGCCAAGTTAGCGTAACTCAAACATGTGCATTTAGATTTCCTTAAGATAAAAGCAAGAGAGCTGTGCCTTTCCAACAACTTTAACCATTTAGTCAATCAGTTAGACAGTCAGACTGACAAACTTGTAGCTATATGAAACTTTCATTTTTACTTTACTGACTTTATCAATTGTTTCGTGGCTTATTATTGTGCATTTTGTTTGTTCACTACTCAACAATGTAGAAAACTGCTTTTAAAGTTTAGTTTAATACTGTTTGTAGCGTGTTTATATGTTTAATTTGTGTTGCACATCTAGCCCATTCCTGCTACAAATAGTACGGTATTTATGATATTATAGATTATAAAATCATTGGAACACAAAAGGTTTTTTCTAGTCGCATCGGTACTTTACACGTAATTATTTCGTGAAAAATTACACGTAATTGGATAGCTTACATTACAATACTACCCTTAAAGGGTAGTATACGGGTGGTTAATCGGAACTCTAAGCTATTATGAAACTTGAAAAAGCCGAATGTATATATGCTAAGTTCCTTTAAAATTGATTACAAAATGCAAGAGTGAAAAGTGGACATATTTATATGTATACCTGCTTATATGTATATCAATTTCATTTTATTTATCAGTAATTACACGCTAATGAATAAGTATCATAACTTCTGAAACTTAAACTAGTGTAGTCAGAAATATCAAAAGAGTAACGTGCAGCTTTTATTAGTTTTTGCCCAAGTCTTAACACACCTATGGGTAAAATTGTATCACATGGTTTTTCATATATTATTTTCAGAACTACTTCGCATATCCAAATTTGGTGTGACAGTCTTTGATAAACTCTAAAGAATGAGATTCTTTTTAAATGTCACGTTAGATAAGTTTTAATTGCGACTAATATGCATCCTTTTTACGAAACAGGTGAATTATATTTCAATGTAATTTTTTATAGATTGAGATTTTTTCGCACGCCGTTAAAACCAAGAAATACTTGTGTAACTGAAATAATGACAGTAAAATGAGTACCATTATCAAATAACAGCAAAGTCACTTTTCATATTACCTTAATCTTTTAAAAAAATGAGAAACAAATCTCAAAATCACAGACAACGTACACTCAGAGTACATTCACGCACCGAGACGTTTAACAGGTAATATTTAATTTTTCTATACGTAACCAAAAAAAAGGTATTTCTCAGAACGAAAAAATGGTGAACAATTTGCTACAATTTGAGTATCAATAAAAGTATATAATTCCATCAGAAATTATTCCTTTCAGCTCTCAAAAACAACAGTTACTGTACGCCATTATACCTATATTAATATTATAGATAAAATTATATATTCAAACATCTAACCCCGCCCTCTACATTGCGACACTCAGTTACACAACCCCTTCCAAACATGTGGTCAGCTTCCGGTCAGTTACCTCTTTCTTTGTGAACCTGACGATGACCGAAGAAGGTCGAAACGTTGTTCGCTCTTCTATTTAAAATATTTTCTGAACCCAAACGAGCCGTTTTTGCATATAAAAGTTCCTGTACTTACGCTACGAAATAAAACAACAAAAACTGAGCCTCTTGAAAACTTAAATAAACCTTATTTGTTGAAGAGTTTAAATGGCTCTGCTCTTACCTACTTGATAATTAAGGTGCTGTTTATTACTTACGTTCATGAGTGGCCAAAAAGGATAACTTTCATCTATCAAAGTCTAGAGATGTGTCATGTTCTGACAAGCGAGAAGAAAAATTCTACGCGGTAGGCTTACCAAGCGCAATACGTGTTCCTAAAACCTCACAGTATCTACACAGAAAATAAAAGAAACTCTGTAATTTTTCGTTATTATATTTGGCTCTGAAAGTTAGTAGGTTAATTAATTAAAGGGAAAAATGTAATCTTTGGAAGGGCAAACTTATGATACCTATCGGAACTTATTTTAACCACGTTAGGGCGATAGCAGTGGGAGAAAAAATATCAGGACAAGAAATGAGAAAGCAGTTAAACCTTTTACCAACCTGGGCAAGAAAGTTGTCAATCAGTAAAATTACAAAAATATTCTACGTACATTTGGCATTACTTTCATGAAATATAATACATAGCTTTGACTAATTATGAAGAAGAGTTTCAATTTATTAATAACAGATACAAAAAATTGTAGTGAGAAATCAATATAGTTATTGTTTTATTTTAAAATTTATTGTATGTGTGTGTTTTTTTCTTATAGTAAAGCCACATCATCAGGCTATCTGCTGAGCCCAGCGAGGGGAATCGAACCCCTCATTTTAGAGTTGTAAATCTGTAGATTACCGCTGTACTAGCAGGAGGCGTAAAATTTATAAATAACACTCATTCGTTGATCCTTCATATAACCTGAGGGTCGCATGTTCGAATATCCGTTACACCAAACATGCTCACCCTTTCAGCCGTGGGGGCGTTATAATAAGACGGTCAATCCCACTATTCGTTGGTAAAAGAGTAGCCCAAGAGTTGGCGGGGGGTGGTGATGACTAGCTGCCTTCCCTCTAGTCTTACATTGCTAAATTAGTAACAGCTAGCGCAGATAGCTCTCGAGTAGCTTTGTGCGAAATTCAAAACAAACCAAACCAAACCTGCGTATAAAAAGTCCATTACAATAAGAAATTTTGCAAAATAAAATTAATTTATCGTTTAATTTGTCAATGGTCTGTATATATATATATATATATGTTCACATATCAATTTTTAAAACAATGTAAGAAATTGAAACAACGTTAAAAGTTGCTATCATAATCTTATTACAGCTCTTCATTTGTTCCCACTTAATTGAATAGACTATGCTGTTATTTGGTTTTACGTTTGAGTATAATCCTGTAAGTATTAACATGTTGGTTATGTAGATTAACGTAAAGTATAAAGTATATTCTTTTATCAATTATTATTTTAGCAACATTACATAATAAATCCTTTCTAAACGTTTTTCGGAATATAGTTGGAAGTTATGGGTTAGTAGAAATTAGTACTTTGTCGAAATTATAACTTATTCCCAATTCTCATAAATATCGAATGATGTAACTCAAATAACGACTTGGCCGGTTTTTGGTTTTAAGAACGTAGTACGGTGAAGTAAATTGTTATTTAAAACTATTAATAGAAAGGTTTGCATAATATAAGTTCATCGTTTTGAGAACAAAATCTCCTAAAGTGGATGGTGCAAAAGGCTGCTTAATTAAGTGATGAATGAGCACTTTAGAAAGCACTTTGTTTTATCTTTCTTCTCACTAATAAGTTAGTAACCATGTGGGTTTCATTTGTATTTATTTCATCATAATTTATCGTTGGAAGTACAGAATTATAAAATTAGTAAATTTCAAACTGGTTAATAAAAATAAGGCATTAAAAATCTTTGTTTCTCAGTTTTGTCCCTCACTTAAAATTTTACCCATCTAATACGTTATAATATTACAACAGGATACTAAAATAATCCATAAATGAAGATAAATTTATTATTATTTAGCCCTCCCCGCCTATACAGCGGTAAGTCTAAGGATTTACAATGCTAAAATTAGGAGTTCGATTACCCTCAGTGGACTCAGCAGATAGGCTGATATGACTTTGCTATAAGAAAACACATACACATTATCACTTAACTCTTTCTTAAATACATTAAATTACTTTAACTTAAAAAAGTTAATAATAATGTCACATAATTTATCTCCTATTATAAAAAATGATTGAATTCTCATAATTTTTATAATATTCTCATTTCTAATAAGTTACTGTCAAAGTAGCCTGTTTTAATTTTTTTATTCGTTTTATTTGATGTCTTGGTGTGCGTTTTCTTATAACAAAGCCACATCGAGCTATCTGCTGTTTCTACCGAAAGGAATCGAATCCCTGATTATAGTATTATAACTTTAAGAATTTACCACTGTCCCATTGGGGGTCTAAAGTCTTCCTCTTTAAAGTAGGAATCACCCATATTTTACAATAACCGTAATCTTTGTGAACTTCAATGTGGCAAATAAAATACATAGTACACAATAATTACTACTTTCTGTGAAATCTAAATCGACGTATAAGAAAGGAAAAAAATAACTTATGTTCAACAGGTTATTTGAAATATTGCCCAATAGAGAAAACTACCAATTTAATACAGATCAGTATATATTTCGTGATGATACTGTTTTCGTTCATTTACGTTCTTTCTCCCGTCAGTCTTCCCTATTGAAATAAGAAAATAGGTTTCGTTGGCACCCATAATTTCGCTCTAATGTTCTCACATTGAACCTCCAGAGAGAAGAAGTGTGTGATCAGTGTCACTTGACACGTTATCTAAAACTTTGAAATTCTGGTCAGTTTGTATGTGTTTGTCAATAATAGTAATTTCAAAATTAGTGTCAGTATTTAAGCAAAAAATAATAGTTCTTCTAGAAAATTTTCTCTTGTAAATATTTTTTTAAAACATTCTCTGACATTGTTTGATTTTAATTTATCAAGAGATGGTATTAAATTTTAAATAGTTTTATTAATAGTTATTTTATTTCTTCCGTCATATTCTCTATTTTAATCAAATAGCTTAGAATTAACCTCAATAGTAGTCTGTGGTATCAATGTATGAACTCAGAAGGAACTTATTAACTTCCTGCATATTATTTAATCAACAAAGTCAATATTTTTTTCATAAAAATGGAAAAGAAAAGAATGTAAAGTTTTTATGAATAAATATGATTTAACTAATTGTAAAATTTAAGTTTATGTAACTTATTACAGTAGGTTCACTGTAATAAGGTTTTAGTTTGAATTTCGAGCAAAGCTACACGAGGGCTATCTACGCTAGTTCTCCCTAATTTAGTAGTGTAAGACTAGAGGGAAGGCAGCTAGTCATTACCACCCACCGCCACCTCTTGGGCTACTCTTTTACTAACGTTCCGTGGGATTGACCGTCACATTATAACATCTTCACGGCTGACAGGGCGAGCATGGCCCAGTAACTGAGAAGAATGAATAAAATGACCTTAAACATTTGTTTAAGAGAAATAATTTACCAAACAATCTTTTATAATTATAATTAAATGTGAAGCTTCAAATGAGTTTTATGCAAAGTGTTTTTGTGAGAACGCTCTGCTTTAAAAACACCCATTATTTCAGTAAATTAAATCTTAAAACAAGAAACTTTCTTCTATTTATAGCACAAACCGTGTTGTTTTTCAAAGTGACAGAATATCATTACATAAGAAAACTGGAACTTCTTACAACTTGACGATTTCCTATTCGTTTCTTCAGTATTGATTAGTTGTTTCTTGTATAACATCACGTGCGATACTATTTTTATACACTTTATTCGGTCGTGTTGTGGCACAGCAAAAACAGAGGTGCTCTGAGATCCCCACAAAACAAGTTTATGCTAAATGAGCTCGTTCAACAGCCCTCAACGCTTTGGTTGTATCGTTACAAATAAAAAACGTAAGTTTTTATTTTCACCGCAACACATTCAAGAAGAATGCAATGAATCAAATAACAAGCCATATACCGTACGCGAAATAATAATAAGACTTTAAAAACCTTCCTTCATAAAATCTCAGGACTTTTGTAATGTATTATCGATCAGTACAGTGTGGTGAACATTGCAAGCTAACTATGAAAATTAAACTAAGCTATAATGCTGTAAATACAGGCCGTCCCTTTAGATGTATACTTTCTTATTGAATGATTATAACTCAATCAAACTTTCTTTTCTTACAGGTGCAACTGATTTGAAGTAATAGCAAAAGCAAGACTCAGCTTTGAGAAAAGAAAATTTATCTTTAAGTGTTACTGGAAGTGTGAGTACATAGCTGAAGAGTAAAGACGGTTTAGAAGGGAGTTTCAAAAAGATTCACCAACGCGACTCACCATTACTTGCATGAGAGATAAGTTTGAAACAAATAGAACTGTTCAAGATGTTCATAAAGGGCGTTCTGGAAGATCGCGGTTGTCCGCCAGTTCCACTCGAGAAGCAGAGCTGTTGAAAAGTCTTCACCGATCTCCAAGAAATTCTGTTCATCAAACAGCCTGTTGGACATGAATCCTAGAATAGAGCATCCATTGCATGTTGAAGCGCATTTATTGGAAAAGTTTTATTCCGTCATTAGTCCACGTTTTCATTGAAGATGATCCTGACCGAAGAGTTTAATTTAGTGAGTGGTACCTGACAAAATCTGTAGAGGAGGCACAGTTCCCAAAAAAGATTGTCTGGAGTGATGAGGCCACATTTAAGTTAAATGGTTCAGTTAATCACCACAATTGCACCTACTGGGCACCTCAGAACCTGCATGTTATGGTTGAACACCACGTATATTTATCAGGGGGTTGCAGTGTGGTGTGAATTATTAGCACTGAGCGTAACTGGACCATTCTTTTTCAAAAGCAATTTGTAGATGAGGAGTTTTATTTTCAGTAAGATGGAACGCCCTCCCAAAACCATCGTAATGTGAAGGACAATCTTGACGAATATTTGCCGAACAGATGGATTGGGCGAATTTCCCCCACATTAATCAGACCTCACACATCTGGAATGTTTTATGGGGATAGTCAAATATAAGGTTTCTAGCACAAAACCTGCAACACTGAATGAGCGTTGAAAGAGACTGTACCCAAATACCAAACGAAGCGATTCGTGAAGTTTGCAATTCTCTCTGTCTGCGTTATCAGCAGTGCCTGAATCAGAACTCTCATCAGTTCGAACACCTGTGACAACTCAAAATATTTTACACTTGTCTTCTTAAACTTGGATCATAAAACTTAGATATATCTTAATAAACATTGCATTTATAATCATTCAAAGTGTCCATACATTTTTGAGACATCTTGTATATGGCAGATATAACAGCAAGACTTCAGTACCAAAGATCTGTTTCATATCAACATGCATATACGTTTTACATGATCATGTTGGCAAAATGTGTTACAAAATACTGCACTTTGCTTAATATAGTTAAAGTGCGACTCGTTGCATGTCATGTTTTGGATGGTCTAGTTTCCCATTTTGACCTATATTACTTTGTTTCCTGCTGCTATTAAGTTATTAAGGATACATCTATCTGAGAAATTTGATATCCCAGATTTGAACTTATGTTTATGATTTAAATGTATGGATATTTTGCATGGGAAATGGTTGTTGCATACCCTTTCCAAAAGCAATTAAATGTTGGTACCTACCTATGAACACCAAACAATTTCAAAGTATACTTCTGACATATGTCATTTTATGACGACCTTATATTAATTGTATTTGTCACGAAATCTGCTAATTAGAAAATTCAAAATATTTTTCATGCGACATACTCAGCTCTGTAATTTGTGAGAAACAAAATTCAATGGTTGTATCTAACCCTTTTCACTGAAGTAAGTTTTTCGATATATATATATATATATATAGATTCAGATATAACCTACAAATTCGTCTTTACACAATTAAAAAACTGCATTTTTAATGTTTTAGAGCGCCAAATGTAATTTTTTAGCAACTATAACTGCTACAGTAAATTCACACATGGTTAATTCAGAAATGCAAAACACATCAAAACATCGCACGGTGAACCTTGAGAGTAGGATTCTTGTTTTTTATGTTCACAATTATTGCTATACACGTTGCATTAATATTTTGGTCTTTGTTAACTTATACAGACATATGTTAAAGATTAACTGATAACAAATCGCTTGATAATTGTGTTTGTGTTTTTCTTATAGCAAAGCCACATTCAGCTATTTGTTGAGTCCACCGAGGGGAATCGAGACCCTAATTTTTAGCGTTGTAAGTCCATAAATTTAACTCTGTACCACCTGTGAGCTACTTGGTAATTCATAATAACATTACAAATAAGTAAAAATAGCATAACTCGTAACATTACGACACTAGAATATTGAATGTGTTCTAAACTAAGAGGGAAAGTTTTAGAAAAATAAGAAGAGAAATCATCATAGCTGATTTCTTTCCAGAAGCACGAAACCAAATTAATCTTAAAACTTGTGAAGTGTAAAACTTGAGTAAATGAGTATCGATGAAGTAGCATAGCAAGAATATCTGCGATTTCACACCGCTAGAAACCGGGTTTCTACAACCTTGGTTTGCAGGACACAGAGATCCCATTGTATATCTTTGTACTTAATTCCTAACAAACAAACAGGTCCGGCATGGCTAAGTGTGTTAAGGCGTTCGAATTATAATCCGAGAGTCGCTGGTTCGAATCCCGGTCGCACCAAACATGCTCGCCCTTTCAGCCGTTGGGGTGTTATAAAATAACGGTCGATCCCACTATTCGTTGATAAAAGAGTAGCTCGAGAGTTAGCGGTTGGTGGTGATGACTAGCTGCCTTCCCTCTAGTATTGCACTGCTAAATTAGGGACGGCTAGTGCAGATAGCCCTCGAGTAGCTTTGCACGAAATTCAAAACAAACAAATAAACAAACAAACTTTCCAATCATTTAACTTTTGCTACGTTGCATAAAGAGGTTAAAAAGGACATAGCCTGGTAAAAAAGTTTGGTGTTAACAATGCCTTATCAATCGTAAACGTCGTTCACAATAGCAACAATAGTAAAACATTATCTCAAATGCCTACATGATACATCTCCGAAATTAACTTTATATTGGCGACAGTAAAAAAGTTGTTATCTTAGAACCTGTCCGAAAACTAGAAACATGATCTAGGTTCTTTTTAGAATATTTCTTAGCTGTGAGTACGCATTAACAGACATATTAAACATCAACATTCAGAGTACTCAAACTGTGAATCTGAAGACTGACGGTTGGCACGTTTCATTGACGCAAAATCACGATTAAAATGTTTGAATGAGTGAGTTATAAGAGTGCTTGTTAAATACCACTTTTAGTCTTACGTTTGACAAAAAAGTAGCCTAAGAGTTAGCTGAAGATGTTGTTTGCTTGCTGCATTTCCTCTGGTCTATTAGCTAAATATTAAGAATGGCTATACGTAAACAGTTTTCTTCTAGCCATGCACAAAAACGTATAAAAAACAATCATACGAATTTTACGAAACATATTTTATCAAGGAAGTGGTATCGTTTATTAATTAAAGGTGTCCGCGAATTCCTCTCACAGTTTCGAAACTAAATTTATCATTCTGATTCGTGTTAGACAAGAACGTACTTTGTTTTTATTGGTAGCCACTACAAAGGAGTGCTAAAATGCACCTATAAAGTCACCAAAATATAATGAATGTCCAGTGGTAGAGTTACTGACTCAGAATATGACATTGAATTTTGTTTTTCTGGCCATTCTTAGAAACTCTTTCCTTTGTTTTTGCTTATACTTATCATGTACAGTGTTTAATTCTCAAAAGAGAAAATCTTTGAAAATTAAATATTCACTAAATGTTTTGCTTGAAAATTTTAAGCTGTTTAATGCAATATAGAAAGAAATATACAGTTTAAATGTAACTTATTTTCATTTTAAAAAATTATATGCTTATAAATATATACATATATATCCATTTATTTGACGAGTATTCCTATGCATATACAAAAATATATTTATATATATATATACATTAGACTCAAATATAAATAATGGAGTCCTCCTGTGGCACAGAGGCATGTCTGGGGCCTTACAATGTTAGATATCGGGTTTTGATACCCGTCGTAAGCAAAGCACAGATAACTCATCGTGTAACTTTGTGCTTAATTGAAAATTAACAAATAAATACTGGATTTTTGTTTTTCATTCAAATTTTATGTAAAAATAAATATGCATGTGCTATATTCTTGGAGGTTCGTTGCAAATTGTCCTTTAGTGGGACAGAGGTAAGTATACAGAATTAAAACGCTAAAATGCGGAATTCGACTTCCGTTGGTGAACGGACCACATATATCCCTTTGGTTTTATTTCATACTATTTTCTGTTCTTTAACCCTGAAATGATGTACTTGCTTACATACTCCTCACTTACGATATTTCTTATGTTTAATTTTGAGAAAGATTACGTCTTTATCTACCAGAACAATCACTGTTAAGAACTAATAAAACTCGGTTGAGCCACTCATTTCTTTAGTAGAATGACCAGACTTGCTCACTTCCTCGGGTGCCACCACCCAATGTTCGAAATAGTTTGTTTGAGGTAAGACTCCTCTTTGTGTTGGTTGTTGAGATTTTGCACATTGACTTCACGAGTTGGGAGCTTCTTCGCCATTGAAGACGTCAATCTACTGTGTGTTTACTCCAGACTTAGCAATGTAATTGTCATAAACGACTTACTGCCTTGGTTTAATTAGGTACAATCATCGCGACTATTTGTTGAGCTGTTGGAAGTAACAGTAGACAGGAAAAAAGTCCATTCTTATCGTTTTCGAGAAGACGAACATCGTAATTGATGGATTTCAGCTGTTAATCAGAAAGTTTAGGAACTATCTTACTTCAGCTGTCTGTGTAGCAAACACTTTATAACATGTACGAATAATGTATAAATTTACTTCAGATAAATGTACCATTTTACACTATTCATAAAAATGTAAAATATGGTGCAGCTCCAAATCCAAGTTTTGATAATATGACGATATCGTCCAAAATAAGTCTAAAATTACGTTTGTCAGAAGCCTTGCCTCTGCCTTGTGGCTTTGATAAAACACGGATTTAAAGTTCCAATTAATTTTATTATGATGTTTCAGTAATGTTATGAAATGTTTTCAAATATACTTATATCTGTCATGCCATAACCTTTATCAGTTCATTATATTATGATATTTTTAACACTACCTAAATGGTATTTAAATGTGAACTTTTTATGATCCAAACGTATCAAAATAGTTTTATTTTAATTCAGTTCTTCATGAATAATTATTTTTCTATCATGATATTGACAATCTCAAAGTGCATACCAATAGATATAATTTTGTTTATTAAATTTCCCGGTGTCAAGGGGGATCATTCCCCCTCTCCTGACTGTATTCCTGCTGTGTTTTCTCATATCAAATTACCCCAGAAGAGACGAGCAGCAAAAAATAGTCCAATTTTTATACACGCCAGGCAACAACAATGGAAAAAAGTGTGTGTGTGTGGGGGGGGGGGTGAATTCTAGTAGCAATCCAGCTGCGCAATCTCATAACGTCACTAAATAATACGTTTGGGAAAACAAACGGGTCGCTTCAGCTTCTACAGGTATCGTAGTCGGTGTTCTCACTCTGGATGTTTGACCTCTTTATATAATTTGGGTGATATAATTTATCATAGTTTTAACTCTACTGAATTTATCTCACACGTGGTGTATCGGGGTACTATTAGACTCTAACGTGACATCCAAAATAATGGACAGCATGCATATTGTAATTTTGATCTTGTGTCTGCAAAGCGTCAATAGAAGCTATTGTGGGTTAAAGGAAGAGCTTGATTGATATATTTCTGTCTTTGTGAATAATAAGAATAAAATATACATAGAGGAACTATAAACGTTGATTAAATTATTTATTTAAATAAGTATTATTTCTGTAACTATAATCGCTTGTTTTGTTAATGTTTTATAAACTATTTAAATTCTTAAGTATTTTATAAATTATTATATTGGGCATTCTTTTAGAGAAATCTTTAGTAGTTCATATTAAATGTCAATCAGTTTTGTTTTTTTTTACTTAAATAATTCTCAAATATAGAGAAGCTATGGGAGAGTATTTTATAAAATACTAATTTCATGGCATTCTTATTACTTCTTAATACCGAGGTAGAATAACATATCGAGTTCTTTAATAAATACCTTTACATTGCTTGTTAAAGCTACATACCAAGGATGAAAACAATCTTTGAAACTTGACTTTCCCTGGATATCCTAAAACAATCTTGCATGAATTATAGTAATTTCCAGATTCGGAGCAATATTATTGTAACATCGAGTAAATAATCCCTAAAGCTACAACTGTTTTTTTTTTTAAACGTAAAAATGTTGGTGTCATTTCGTAATCTAATTCTTTTTCTTCCTACTGTTTGGATCAATTTTTCTTTATATCTTGTCTGTAAACTACAAGTACAATTTCACCTTTAGAGGAATGTAGACAAGGAAAGCTAATTTCAATTCTGCTGTTCCAGCAAAGAAAGTAGATTTCCAGGCAGAACACAGGTCCAACATTACAACTTCATCCATCACCCTCTTTGATTAGCCCTAGTCAGCACAAGCTAAGTAGAAAATACGATCTGTCAGGTTTTTTTAGATCTAGACTGTTGTTTTCTCATCAGCAGTGACGTTAAAGTGTTGTTTCTTACCTTTCATGTTTCGTAAAAAAGCATTTGAAAACATCTAACCAAACAATTTGTCAAACTAATTTAGAAAATATACGAATAAGACGTATCCAAGACAGAGAATATTCTTATTAAACCTTCAAAACAAAACTATTATCTGAAGAAAATATAATTTTTAGAAGCTAATGAAGGGTTTTGTTACTCTATTCTACAAACAGTCTCATCAAGTTGGTGTTGCTTTAAGTAAGACATAGAATATTTTTTGTGATTGAAAAGTAACTAAATTATTTAACTCGCCATTTTTACTTTTCCTGTAAAACTACCATTTTTTCATATGTCCCCAGTTTTACTTATTCTGTAAAGCTACCATTTTTCATGTGTTCCCCAGTTTTACTTATCCTGTAAAACTACCATTTTTCATGTGTTTCTCTTGATAACGTATTAAAATATTAAATACATTCCCTATAGCTTCTGTACATAGCCATCTTCCAACTCTAAACGTACAGCAATATGCGTAATTCAGAAGTGTTAAGAATACGATAGTTATCATTGCAGTGGAAGAGTGAAGAAAATATTCAAATTATAAAAAGAGGAGTAGTGGTGTATACTACTGCAAAAGTAATTCCTTTACAAATCAGATTTAAAAAGTAAAACTCTAAATTATTTTTATTATCTATATATATATTCATATAAATGGAAAAGTTATGGATGAGAAACAGGGCGAATCTCATGTTATCACATGATAATAGAAACTTAAAAAACGTACCACCTCATATTCAAAAGTACATCGGGCATTTCAAAGTCAGAACTGTTCAAGGTGATATTCATTTTGGCCTGGTATGGCCAAGCGCGTAAGGCATGCGACTCGTAATCCCGAGTGTCGCGGGTTCGCGCCCGCCCTCATCGCGTCAAACGTGCTCGCCCTCCCAGCCATGGGGGCGTTATAATATGACGATCAATCCCACTCTTCGTTGGTAAAAGAGTAGCCCAAGAGTTGGCGGTGGGTGGTGATGACTAGCTGCCTTCCCTCTATTCTTACACTGCTAAATTAGGGACGGCTAGCACAGATGGCCCTCGAGTAGGGACTGACCGTCACTTTATAACGCCCCCTCAGCTAAAAGGGTGAGCATGTTTGGCGCGACCGGGATGCGAACCCGCGACTCTCAGATTACGAGTCGCACGCCTTAACACGCTCGGCCATGCCGGGCCCATTTTATACACATACGTATACTAGTTTATTTGTTTTATTTTAATTAGCTATATTTTTGTGTGCCAGCAATACCAATACTCATCAGGTTCACTACCAACCTACCCTCAAATCTAATAAAATGTCCAAATTAACACGTCATTTTATACATATACGTATACTAGTTTATTTGTTTTCTTTCGTAACAATGAAGGAATCATTGGGATCTGAAACGGAAGAGCTTTGTGGATTAATTAGAGCGATAACGTTCGTTATTTATTCTGTACACTTTTCTGGAAAAGTTACTTACTCAAAGGAAAGTTGTTGAAATAGCGAAATTTTTATTCCTCTATAACTGTATATATATATATAACAATGTAGGCGGTTTTATAAGTATAATAAGCTGTAGTTTTGCTCAGCCAATACTGTGAAACAGTCCGAAATATTCAGAGATTTTTAAAGGTAGTTTTAACGAAACGATTTTCATGGCTCCCATTTTCTTTCATCAGTATTCCTACTATTAAGTAATAGCTTTCTCACTGAAATAAGGATTTGGTCAGTCATGAATCTATTTATCCACAAAGTACCACGTGATAATTCCCTCCATCTCAATTTTCAAGATGCTGAAGATTATTTGAGACTAAAATAAATAAAATTATGACAACCTTAAGGTTAAGCTGGGTTTGCAGTATAAAGAACAAGAGTTCATTAAGTACGTGTTTAAATATTATTGAGCTAAATATTTACTCTTCAACGTTTGTATCTTTGACTGCAATAACTAACTCGTACATCTGAACAAATAGAAAATATGTGATTAATATCAGAAAATGTACGATTAAACAGAGCTCAGTCCTCAAAGATTTATGAAAATTGCAAGTGTAGCTATTCTATGGTAGTGAATAATCACACTTATTATGCAGTAAAATGATTTACTACAGAAAATTATTATCTAGAAGTTAAAAATTAAAGATAATGAAACATACATTGCACATGCATGTTAACGATCTTTCTCTACTTTCTGCATTTTAATTCTATGTTTACCCGTTGTATTTTAAACAAAGATTTGCTAACTTTACGTCTCTGTTCAGCATGTATCTGTGCAATATTTACTAATAGTCTTTAGACAGTTTCTATTAACATTTCATAAAACATTGAAAATAGATTGGTAAGCAGCTGCTCATTTATTATATTTAATAGTACTAAAATGAATTATTGAATAACGATTATGTTGTATTATATATCTCATTGACTTGTGAAAGCAAATAGCAGATACCCTATGGTATAAAAGATGCTATGAACACTTTAGAAAATAATTCGATAATTTCACAAGCTTTTGAACCTGAATGATATTTATGGTGTGTTTGCCAGTGATCAATTATTTGATAATAAAGAATAGCATCAATAGACATTTAGATCTGAGTCATGAATCTAGCAGCTACTAGGGTTTTATTTACCTTGGTCGAGATGATAAACGTGAATATTCCTATACATTAGAACGAGCTCCACATAATCTAAACATGAAAAAATCGTCAAGAAGAATTATCGAATTGAAACTTATAACAAAAAAGTACTAAAAGGTCTATATTTGTCTCTGTACTTGGAAAATAGTTTACATATAATACCTATTATCGTTATCGAAATATGTCCAAGAAAGTTTGGTTACATAAATTTTGCAAGGTTTAGAACAGTTGTGAGTGTTGTTATTCTGCAATAGTGATTAAAACACATTTCTCATGTAGTAAAATCATTTACTTCACAGTTTATAAACTATGTGTTAAAATTAAAGATAGTGAAACGGGATTTTTAGGTGTTAACGTCACCTGTTTCAAATTATATTTTAGTTGTCACAATATAACGTGAGATAATTCATATAAAAAGTAGATTGTTTGTTATATACTTTTACCATTCGTTGTATAATGAACCTTCATACATGTTGCAAAACTACTCTAAAGTACTGTTTTCCCGTTTATAAACTAGATTCTTGTTATTTATCTCTGTGCAAACAATGTTGTATGTTTTACACACACTACCGTTGTGAACATATGCAGAAACAAAAAAACTCCAGCTGACATGTATCAAAACGAAAATTCCTATCTAATGTTTGATCCAAAAAAGATAGTAAGGATATGTTTGTTCATGATTTCCTTGTACAATGTATTCACAAAATACGTCATTAATAAACGTGTATTTTTATGTAGATTAGTCTGCAAAATATTTGTTATGAGAAAATTAATAATGTTAGAAAGAAATATTGTATCCAGAATTTTTATTGTAATCATGTTACTGAAAATCTTTCGAATAATCACAATTCATGATTAAAGGGTTAAATTATGAAACAGCAAATTGCATGATGTTTAAATAAGCGTAAATTTCTATAAAGATTTACATATAAATGGTCATGACATGTAAATAAATAAATATAAAACTAATGAATTAGTGTTTTAAATCAATTGTATTAAACCTAGTCATGTTGAAATACCGTTGTAAACTAGTAAACTTTGTGTGCTTCTAGCAACGCATTTTCTGATTCCATTTAATGTGTTTGTGTATTTTTCGTATAGCAAAGCCACAAAGGGCTATCTGCTCAGCCCACCGCGGGGAATCGAACCCCTGATTTTAGCGTTATAAATCCGGTGACATACCGCTGTACTAGCGGGGGCAACTACACTTAATGGAATTTTATTATTATGTTGCATGTTATGGCAGCTTGGCCTAACAATACGCCCGCTGTATTCCACTTCGTGGAATTATGACGTAATTATCTATAGCTCCATTGCCAGAGACCAACAAATGTATGGTGACTAGTAATGCACACCTATTTACTCATGATGAGTAATTACACCGAGAGCCCATTAGAAAAAATCCAGATTGCATATTTGTTCTGCTTTAGGTATTGTCTAAAAATGTTTTGTTGTGTTTAAATTATGCCCAGTCTATTTATTTTTGCAGAATTCATTTCAAACTAGATGATTCGAATTTTTGTTATTCTGCTGTCCCTAACAAAGTATTCCAAAAAACAAACAAACTGAAAACATCACGTAAATATTACAAGCGAAACACCTATAAGCTTGGCATTATCTATTGGAACTATACTATGAAGCAAGCAATAAAAATTTAAGATTTTACTGACGGTTTTCAAATTTTCTATCACAATTTAAATTTATACCTCAGGTGTGAAAAAAAGATAAGTTGTAAGGAATATCAGTGGTTTAAAAATCAACAAATTATTTAAAATTAATATCGAAATTAGTTGAGTTACAAATGATTTCCTTGATGCTTTAATAAATATACGTAAGTATGGCGTCATGTAATGAACAAGAGGATATCTTCAATAACCGCGGAACATGAAATACCTTTAAGTATGATTAGAGTAAAATAAGGTACACGATTTTTCCCCTTTTTATCAGTTATGTTTCTGTGCACCAGTAATGTAAAGGATGGAGAACGTGTGTACATGATTCAACTTTACTACTCATGTGGATCTCCACAAGCCTAACCTCAACTAGAACTTATTTTAGGCACAATTTAAATTAATTAATCTATGAAAGCGTAAGTGTGGTAGTTACATGAATCGAAAAGGTTTCACCTCCTGAATCCTGAACTGTAATTAGATTTCATACCTTTCAATAGAAGACGGAGCTATAAACCAGAAGTTTGTACTTCAAAAAGAAAAAGAAAACAGCCATTAAGACGTTGTGTGAATCGCTATGGCGGATTAGTCGGACGTAAAAGACGGTTTTAATGTTGGTGGGTTTGTCATCAAAAATGAGTTATCCTATATTTCACTTTTTTAATATTTATATTAAACAATGAAACATTAAATACAATGTGTGTAAGCTGTGATATTTTAATGGTTTTTGGTAAAAAGCAAGTACTGCATAAAATTAGCGGCTACTTTCTGTACAAAATACAGAACTAAATACCACTAACGTGTAGGTACTTTGGAGACTCAAAACAGCCACTTTCTTTGAGTTATATTTCTTAATAAAAGGCAAAAACATCGACAAAACTCCCGCGTTGATAAAGAGATGTGCCTGACCAATCGCTGTACAATTGTTATAAATAAGCATTATAGAGAAACATCTCAAGAAATGCCTCTAAATATTTAATTACATGATATATAGGCGTATATTATCATTTATAAACTAATTAGTTTATATCCAGTGCTGATGTAAAAATTCGCAGTTTCATTTCTTTTGCACAAGTCTTGAATGTAAAGAAGAAAAAGAAATAATTTCTATTTCAGAAGCACCTCAATGGGAATTATGCTGGCTAATATCGTTAAAAAATGGGTTTCGATACTCGTGGTAGACATCACACAGATAGACCATCGTGTAACTTCATATATAAAAACAGAAAAACAAACAAATCGAAAAATGTCAAACTTCTAAAGAACTGGGAAATTAACAGAATAAAAACATCCATATTATAACTGCATTAATTGTGTCACTAACGAAACGGTTACAAATGATTACTTTGCATGGGATCTAGCTTACTGATAGAGTACTGTTACTTTTACATTCTAATTTGTTTTGAGCGCTAAGTAAACAACGAATATGTCAGCTTTTAAAGTACATTTACTTTCGTGTCACTTATGTAAATGCTTATAGTGAATTCTACATCCTTTTCATGTAAACATCGTACCAGAAGTCTGTTTACAGTATAAATGAGAGCTAATGAATTTGTAAAATAGTGTACTTCTAAAAAAAAACTCCAAAACAGACTGAAGCAAATTTAAACACATGAACCAAGTCTGTACTACAGCAAATACCTCATGATTCATATCTCAACCTATTAATGTCTGAAAAGATTAGCACGTGTGGTATTTATTAACATTGACAGAGAAGAATTGGGTATCATGGAAAATGTAGTTAGAACGCAGAAGAAATATTGTTGGAGAGATTCGGGACAAAATACAAGGAGAAAATTCTAGAACAAAAAAGAAGCAATACAGAGCGAGTCAGTTTACCCCGTGAATGAAACCGGAATTTATACGTAATACAATTTAGATATTAAACAGAAACAGTAAACTCAAACTTTCTCCAGCAGGCTTAGGAAGCTATCGAACATTACAACATAAAATATATTGTTAACACTATTAACGGAAAACAAAGATTTTTGAAATTATTTTTTTACCAAAACACAGTAATTATAGAACATGAAATAAAGCACGGTGTTTGCAGATTTACTATATGCTACAGATCGTAGAAGATTTTAAACAACCATTTCTTCCATTAAAACGAGGACAGTTATTTATTAAAGGCACTCATAATTTACGTCAATATTTTGGTTTACTGTCGTACTTATTTGTAAAGTAACATTGGCGGGTCATTACTTTAATATTATTTTCGTTGTTTTTTTGTTTTTATAAAGAAACAATGACACGATTGACTGAAGATACTACGGTAATGTTGTTGTTTTGAATTAAGCACAAAGCAACACAATGGGGTATCTGTGCGCGGCCCATCACGGGTATCGAAACCCGGATTTTAGCGTGTAACTCCGCAGACATACCGCTGAGCCATTGGGGGGCTACTACAGTAATGAAAACTATCAAATAAAGACGCAGACAATTAATAGTATTTAAAGTCACAGTACCGTGTAAAATATAATAAAACTTGTACTGGGACGAAAACATGAAGTTGTAAAAATTGGTATCCATTTGATTTTGTTATTGTTCCGTGATAATTAATTTAAGATTCATTTCAGCCAACGGTTAAGTTGGCAGCGATGTTGAATTTTTTGTGTATATTTGCATCAGAGTTTTATACTTCAAGCTGCGCTAGATAATAGATAATGTGAGTGTTCATTATTGCCAACTTGTAAATTTCACAAGTGTGAGAACTTGAGTCCGAAAACTGCGATAACAAAACATATCCGAATAATCTGCTCCCCAGTGGGTCACCAGTATGTCTGTGGACTTGCACACTAAAAACTGGGTTTCGACAGCCGTGGTGGGAAGAGCACAGATAGCCCATGTAGCTTTGTGCTTAATTCAAAACAAACAAACGAACTGAATAATCTGCTTCAGCTACCTTTGTATTTACTTCTCAGTTATTTGTATGTTAGAAAAGCAAAATGTCCAGTTCCACTTACGTTAAAATTATTAGCCCAATAACTTTTTAAATAGAACTCAAGAACTAGTGGCCGTTATGCTTTTTGTTATTTAAAAACGCGTTAAAGTTCGTGTGGTCAATGAGAAAACAAACTGCATTTAACAAACGTATGTGATTATAGCTATTAACTAATTACAATGATTTTGTTAGTTTTGTAATTAAGCACAAAGCTACACAATGGGCTATTTGTACTCTGCCCACCATGGGTATCGAAACCAGACTTTTAGCTTTGTAAGTCCAAAGACATACCGCTGAGCGACTGGGAGTGGGGAACTGATTACCAACTAAACCTAAAAATTCTAGTATGTGCATAGTGAAAAGTATTCCAACGTTTCATTCAAAATTGTTAATGAACGTGGTTGAGATGTTTCTATCGTTGTTGGTTCGAACGGCCAAACCTTTAGGTGGTGTGCAAATGTTTAATATTCCTGCTTGTCATTTGCATTGCTAAGCATTAGACTTATCTTTATTCACATGATAATCTTAAACAACATATTATTTTATTAAAAAGCACATTGCAAATCATTCATGTTGCAAAAAATACAGATAAATAGTAGATTAACTGTTAAATTATTCTAGCTCGTATGAAAATGTTTTATTCAACCACTAACAATTGCTCTTGGAAGTCGTATCACTGAGGTTTATTTTGAACGTTTTGTTCAAATAAAGAAGTTTTGTTTTAGTAGATGTAATAGGATATTTTTTTATTTGAAAGAGAAATATGTGTAATAACGTTACAAGCTCAGAGTATGTAATGTTACACGTGTTAAGGCACTGATTTTGAGACCAAAATGACAATAAATGTTGTGCACTTTCAAAACGGAGGAAAACATCGGATCTTTCGCCAAAATGCATTCGTGTCCAATAAATTTATTTGAGAGAACTCTATGTTCTGTAAGTGCAACATGTGCAAAATCTCTATAAAAGTGACGATTCTTGGTTTCCATAACTCATTGTTAAGCCACCAACACGTAATACAGTTACGCCAAGACTGATTAAAGCACAACGCACAACGCCATTGGTCGTTTTAGAGCAAGCGAATCTCGATCAGATGTTAACAGAGCTGTGAATGTCCACCCAAGCACTATCGCAAGGCTATGGAATCGTCACCAACAACATGAATCAACTCGTTACCGTCCACGATTTGGCAGACCTCGTGTGACCACGCCCGCACAAGATCGCTACATTCGGTTACGTCACCTTCGGGATAGGACTACCACTGCGACGTCTACTGCCTCAATCATACCAGAGCTGTGTAGGATTTTCGATCAGACCGTACGCAACCGTCTACGAGATGCAGGAATCCGACCTCAACATCCAGTCAGAGGCGTCATTCTCACCCAGCAACATCGTCAAGCACGGCTGCAGTGGACTCGGGCACATCGAGTATGGCCTCATCGACGATGGAGGCATGTTTTGTTCAGCGATGAATCACGTTTTATGCTTTGTAGGCAGAATGGAAGAACCCGTATTTACCGTCGCCGAGGTGAACGTTTTGCAGCAAACTATGTACAGGAAGTTGACAGATTTGGTGGTGGCAGCGTCATGATGTGGGCTGCCATCGCCTACAATGCCAGAACAGACTTTTTGCACATTCGAGGGAATCTTACGGCTCAACGATACGTCGACGAGATTCTTAGGCCCCATGTGCAACCCATCATGGTGAACGTCAACGACGTTTTTCAGCATGACAACGCCCGCCCTAAAACAGCCTAACTCACCACTCTCTTCTTGAGACACCACAACATCAACGCTCTTTTCTGGCCCTCCAGATCACCAGATTTAAACCCCATCGAACATCTTTGAGACGAATTGGACCGACGTCTGCGACGGCGACAACCTCAACCGCAGACTCTACCTCAGCTTGCAGCAGCTTTGCAGGCTGAGTGGTCAGCCTTTACAGAGGATGTGAATCGTCATCTCATCGTTTCCATGGGCAGGAGATGCCAAGCAGTTATTGATGCTCACGGGGGGCATACTCGTTATTGACGTTGAGTGACGTTAAACGTCAACTAGTGAGCGTGGACTTCGCTTTTGCAGACTTTGGATGTTCAGCAGTGAATGTGCATAGTTTCACACATGTCATACAGAACTACCCGGGATAAACTTGTTAACAATTTGTTTCAAATTTTGCCTTTCTTTTTTTCTAATAGTTTGTATTGTTGGCTTATAAACTAAACGCATTTTGAATTAAAAGTAAATTAAGGATAATATACAGTGCTGGAGAAATCTTAAGACCAATGAACATAAAGAAAAATATGCATTTTGTGTTGATAGACTCAACCACTTATTTGAGTAGAGCTTCGAAAGATGAAAATAAGAAAAGGAAAAATAAAAATAAAATAAGTTTTAGCACTTAATAGTGAAAATGTGAACACCACGGAATTAGCCTATATACTAGCTGGTCAAAAGTTTAAGACCATACCGAAAAGAAATCTTAAACAATCAACATAAGCATTTACAGAAGGCTTGCTGGAACGTTATTCCAAGTGGTGAAAGTGGCTTCACGAAGATCATGCACTGTTGGGAATTGACGCCCATTTTTATAGACTTCTCTTGCCATACACCTTAAACATTTTCAAAGGGGTCCAGTTCGGGCCAACAAGCTGGATGGTTCAAAAGAATCACATATTTTGCCATGAAGAAGTCCTTTTTCCTGCCGGCATTGTGCATTCAGTAAATAATGATGCTATCTCTAACATGCCAATTTAGCCAGCTGGTGTTTGACGCCCTTGTATAACCTTAAACTTCATTGTTTCATGAAAGGAGAAAGCACCTCAGATCATGATGGAACTTCCTCTACTATGTCGTATAGGAAATGTCCCCGGAGGGACAACCTTATCGTGTGTGTAACGTTGGAAACCATCTGAACCATCCAGGTTAATTTCTTTTCTCAGCAGAGAACAAAACCTTCATCAACTTTTCTACGTTCCATGTTTGGTGCTTCATAGCAAAGTTTAACCGAGCTTTTTTGTGGTGTGGAATCAGGCGTGGCCTGTAAAGAAGTTTACGGATTTTAATGCCTTTTTCTCGTAGATGCCGTCTTATTGTTTTAGAGTTACTTTCTGCACCCGTAAGGGCCTTAATGTGGTGCGACGATTGGCTGGCGTCTTGCCGGACAACCCGTCGAATCTTTCTGCTCAACGCCGGCGAAATTTTCTTGGACCGACCACTTGAAATTCTCGTTTTGTATCTCTCAGGGTCTTTTAAGAAATTTGCAACAGCAGTTTTACTTCGACCAATCTCACCGTCGATGGCACGTTGAGAGAGACCTTACTTTTGCAGCTCGACAATTCTGCCACATTCAAACTCTGTCAACTATTAAGCCTTTGTCATGTTTTCAGCCAAAGTAACACAGGAAATGTCAGTGGGAGATGTTGAAAACGCTAATGCTTGAACACAAATGACTAAATTTTTTATGTGTTTATCGATTAATGCTTCGTTTCAGTATGGTCTTAAACTTTTGACGAGCTACTATTTAAGTGAATTTCATGGTGTTCACATTTTCCTTATTAAATGCTAAAAATGTTTTTTTATTTTTATTTTTATTTTCTTATTTTCATTTTTAGAAGCTCTACTCAAATAAGTGGTCGAGTCTAACAACACAAAATAAATATTTTTTCTTTATGTTTACTTGCCTTAAGGTTTTGGCAGCAGTGTATATACAATGAGTGATACGGCGATATCAAAGCGTATTAAGAGTAATTTTATCTACCATATTTTTAACAAAACAAATAAAAAAGAACTATTTTTTGTGATTTTTGTGGAGTACGACACTTTTGGAAATGGAAACAAGTATTATAAACATTCAATGAAAAGTAGAGTAAAAAACTGATTGAACGTCCAGTAATGTACATAATTGCAAATCAATATCGTTTGATTTCATATACACTTAAAAACAGTTAAACTCTGAAAACATTATTGAACTGATAAAGAAGGAACGAATGATTGGATTGAGGACAGGTGGTTGGATAGGAAGAGTCTTCGTAGTTCAGATGACAAACTCGCAATATGAGGAGACGAATCTCTTTAACTAAACATGCTCGCTCTTTCAGGTGTGGTGATTTTATAATGTGACAGTAAATCCCTGTTGGTGATGGGTGATGTTGAATTATTACACTGCCTCTACTCTATGTTTGCAAAATTAAAGACGGCTACCAAAGATAATTCTCGAATACCAAACAGTCAAACCTAACTAATCGAAGAGGTAGAAATAATTAATAAAAAATTATTATTATTTTCTTTGTACAGAGGCGTCTTACTTATCCTTTATTTTTACTTCATAATAATATTTGCTTTCGAAGATTATTTCTGCTAGAAATCTTGATATATAATACAATGAATGCGTCACTAATTTATTTTTTTTCTATTTTTCGAGCCTCTTTTTATCAGATAAGATCAGATTTTTACTTCGGTTTGACCACGAAAACTGTCACTATCAATAAGTATTACCTTATTTTCTAACGATATTTCTGTTTTTCAATAATTGTAAAAGAAACATGCATCACTGATTTGATGTATATGTAGGTGATTCTAAAGTGTACAGAGTTGTGATAAGATTAGTTGGAGAACTTTTTCAGAAAAATATTTATTTAAATACATTATATTAGCATGTATTTTTCATCAGATTCTACAGAGATGTACAGAGGTTGTTTACTCGAACCAATGATATTTTTTATATACTTTTCATTATTTTACCAAAACTAATACCATCTATTCTTCAACTTCAGCCACGTTTAGAGTATTTTTTTTCTTGTATTTCATTTGGATAAATAAGTAGTTATCTCAATGCTTTATATATTGATTTTTAGTTAGATACATATAGCAAAAAGTAGGTATTACATTTAGGCACATCATTATTTTCGTTCGAAACAGTATTAAAATTGAAATATTACAGGCCAATTAAATCAGTCCATTAGTAAAGGTAGACTGGAGGGCCTAACGACTCGTAACCAGTGAGGACTAGCTTAAATCTAACATTAATCAATTCCGTTTTAACGGCGCATGTTAATCTCAGTTTAATTCTCTAATTCAAATCTATTAACTTAGGCGTTTGTGCTTTTAACTTTGAATTCAAGCGCTAATAAAAATCCTTTATGTTCCATCAAAAATCCTCCTATTGTTTGTACTATATTCTGGTTTTAGTTTTATATTTTAAGAAAATTTTCAAATTATTAACTTACTCTTACAACAGTAGAAACTCTGAACCGCAGTAACCCAATGAAACAGAATAACAATCTTCTCAAATGAGTGTGAAACCGTTAAACGTTCAATAATATCATTATTTATGATTTTACACACGCTGAGGTTTTTCTGATTTAATCCACCATAATGTGTTTCGTCTGGATCGGAATTTATATTGCAAGGTAAAGTTCAATCTAGACCTCTTCCTATGTCCTTTCTTATTATTATTAATATTATGTTTTCAAATGCTACATGATAAATTCACGAGAATTAGTGCACAAAAATGATTTTACTTGTTTCACTATTCCTGTTGTTTTCTTCAGGACCATGTCTATGAATTTCAGACTTATAGCATTTTGTGTTATTACCTCTTCATTAGTTTGATCGCATTTTAGTCCACAAACAATTTGTCAGCAACGCCACTTATCACTAAATCACACCACCGGTGTGTATTTAATATAATGTGTGTCTGTTTTCTTATAGTAAAGCCACATCGGACTATCTGCTGAGCCCACCAAGGGGAATCGAACTCCTGATGTTAGCGTTTCAAATCCGTAGACTTAACGCTGTACTAGGGGGGTATTTAATATATGAATACTTTAACAATACACTCGTGTTACTTTGAGCTAGATGATATCGTAAGGGTGAATCGTTTGGTACTATACTGTTAGATTTATGTGAGCTTCCTGGTAGTGCAGCGGTAAGTCTACGGGTTTACAACGTCAAAATCAGGGGTTTGATTCCTGTCGGTGGGCTCAGCAGGTGGCCTTATGTGGCATTGCTATAAGAAAACAAAAGACTTATGTGTAGAGTGTTAATAAATGTATGGATTATTTGTGTAATTGTTTGCAACAAACGTTGCTTATCAATATTGACAAGAAAATGGATATTGTCTAGTTGACTGTGAGAATCTTGGTATTTTCTGATAAAATCTGCATGATCATTAATATTGTACACAGAAACAACAAACGCTCATTTACATGGTTAAGAAAGACCAATGTAACAAAACATACAGTCTCAACTAATGTGAACTACTGTACACCAACTAAACATAAATACAACTCAAGCAAATGTTCAACCAGTTAATATTATTTTGCACCTAGATTGTGTATGTGTAAATATGAGATGTGATGTTAGTGTCGATTGCAATGGTAACTTTTTGATTGATTTTTGAACGTTTATTTCGAGATGTTGTATGTCTTGAAACAGAATGTGGGTTTAGAATTATTCTGTACGTTTTAAAAAACTTGTCATGATGTCCTTATATTCAGGACATCCTTTGTGATTTGTGCTTTACAGCTACAGCACAAAGAGCTGTTTAGGGTACTCAGAATTATTATAAAATTTTTAGTTTTTGTCTGTTTTGAAAATGCGCACACTTTTTCATCTAAAGGTGCGTGCGTATGCACTTAATTTCAGCGGATGTTAACAAAAGACAGATTTGCGTATGTTTTAGTAAACATGTTGTACAATAAGATATGAGAAACTTGTGAGAGTTTTTGAAAAGATCTAACGTTAGGTCGTAAAAAAACACCATAAGTTTATTAACTGATGGTAAAGTTTAGCAGTGCACAAGTTACAGTGTTAATTTAGCTCTTAGTTGTATATAGACCGTACTCTATAAAAACTAACATAATGTGAGGCCTTATGATAAGTAGATTTATATATTTCAGTGTCTGCAATTGGAAGTTTTAGTATTATTATTTAAATCTTATATTTAACAATTACTGGTGCACACAAACTTGAGTGCAAATATTTTGCAAATTTCTTCTAGCATATATTGGCTATATGGTTAGAGCATTCGACTCGTAATCTGAGGGTCTCAAGCTTGAATCCCTGTCACACCAAACATGATCACTCTTTCAGCCGCGGGGGCGTTATAATGTGACGGTCAGTTTCACTATTCGTTGGTAAAAGAGTAACCCAACAGTTGGCAGTGGATGGTAATGACTAGCTGCCTTCACCCTAACCTTACACTACTAAATTAGGGACGGCTAGCGCAGAAAGCCCTCGTATAGCTTTGTGCGAAATTCAGAAAATACAAACAAACAAACAATATCAAGTATATATTAAAATATTTTCAAGTAATTCCTGTAATAATCAATGTAATTTAATTGACGAGAATAATACGTCAACATTAACGTAAGTATCTTTATTTACCTCTTTACCTATCTGTCTGTCTCTCATTTTCTCACTTAATTTTCTAATATTCATGTTTTTGCTGAAGAGCTGACAATGCTATTTTCATATTTTGAACACATAGAAAAGGCTATCAGACAATACACAGTTCATATGTATTTATGTACGATGTCCATTATATCTCTGAAGAAAAATCTTTATGTCTGCTGTATGCATGTCCAAATATCCCACATAAAAGCTACTGAATTGTAAAATTCGTGTAAAAGATGGTAAATACATTTTCTCCAAAAAAAAGTAGAATAGATTAAAGCATTTTTATAGATTTTGTTTACGATCGTAGTACTACAACTTCAAATCTTGTTTCATTTTTGTAATGTTAATCTTCACATGATTTTATAAGTGAAACAGAGCAGATTTCTTTATTACTGAAGAGAATGTTTTGTACAATACAGAACACACTATTTAGTACTCATATAAGTATGCATGTCCTGCCGTTTGATGTAAACGTCTTTCTTCTCGTATACGCAAGAACGAGCAATTTGAAAACAGGATTTAACAATTTCGAGACAGATTCTTTTGTGCACGAACGAAGAAATATGCTTAACTCTGAAAATGTCATAAGAATTTAATATCTGCATTAAACGGGTTTAAATCTAGGGCTCACATTTAAGCTAAATCCCACTTTTTCAAAATTTAGCTTAATATTCCTGATTTCATATCATTTTACTTTTACTTAGTTTGAGATAAAAAATACATAACACAAGAAATTAAAAAAACTTTGAAAAAGTATTCTGATTTCCAAGTTTTTACATTAAAACAATAAAACAAGGTCAACTTTGCTTGCTTGGTTTGTTTATTCTGTCAATGCAGCTTTATTATTTTTTTTTGTAGATGAGGTTTTTTTTGGTTTTGCTTATTTCAGATATGCTTTTCTTAAATTAAGTTTTCAATATTCAACTGAAAAGTTTCTGTTCTTTGTATAACAAGGATCCAAGTATGGGCTTAGTGTTCAGGAAACAATGACCTTTCTGTGAAAAATGCTCTCTCTCTCGGCTTTGGGTATTATATGTACCCTGAAGGGTCAGGTGCTCTTTGACCTCTTTTTTCTTCACTTATGTAGTCATGTAGTGTTTGGTGGTGTAAGTTACTGCTTTTTGGTCAAAGTTGGCTGAATTTACTCGGACCCTTTTCAAGGCAATATCCACGTGTTGATATATATATATATATATAGATATTATTTTGCCCTATCACTAAGATATCTGGTTTGATGGTGGCCCTTTTTTAGTGTATATATATATATATATACAGGGTGGTCGCTAGAAAAGCGGAAAAGTTGTGAAACAGCTATTTATTTTTACAAAGAATAACTTTTACAAAGTTTTTTAAAGGCATATGTTATATTACACTCATAGATGCTCAAAATGTCGTCCGTGATATCAAAATCATACATTTTATTCGTGATGTAAAGAAATAAAAATAAAAATGAGTAAGCACGCATTTTATTTATGATCTCATCTGACCCTCAAATTTTCCGCTTTTTTAGCGGAAACCCTGTATATATATATATATTACTTTTTATTTATATTATATTTTTAATTTATTTATTTTTATGTTTAAAATATATATTGATCGGGGAGAGGTGTTTAGGACTATATTCATCATGTATGAGATACCTGTCTCATGTTTCAAGCAATTTTTATCAAAATACGTTATTTTACTATATAGGAGTCTATCTGGTGTGGTTGGTATGTTTGAATGTTTATGTTTAAATTTAGATGATATTGCTCTGGGAAATCTATAAGCTGTTGTGAGGAGTGTGTTTTGTATTGTTTGGAGCTTGATTTTAATTGTTTTGTCACTTACAGCTATCCATGCTGGAGTTTTATAGTCAATTACTAGTCTAACGAATATATTTCGTAACTTTTTAGTATATTGTCTGTTGATGCTCCACTATTCATGCCAGTTAGACTCCTAACATAGTTGGTTCTTCGCCATACTTTACTTTTAATTTCGTTTACATGTTTAATCCATGTTAATTTTCTGTCATAGGTTAGACCAAGAAATTTTGTGGATATGGCAGTCTGAAGTAGTGTTCTATTCATATATATTTTAGGTTGTACTTCTTTAAAATCAAATTAAAGTTATACTAGTATTTTCCAAAACTAAAGCCTGGAAATTACTATTATAACTTTAATTTGGTTTTCAATGTCGCGCGAAGCTACTGGAGGGCTGTCTGCGCTAGCCGTCCTTAATTTAGTAGTGCAATACTAGAGAAAATACAGCTGGTTATAACCACCCACTACCAACACTTTGGCTACATTTTTACCAACTAATAGTGGGATTGGCTGAAACATTTTAACGCCCACATGCTGAAAGAACTAGTATGTTTGGTACGACGGTGATTCTAACCCACGACCCTCAGATTACGAGTCGAGCGCTCCAATTATCTGGCCATGCCGAGCAGTGTCGAACTTTAAAAGCTAATTGATTAAACAACAATACTACATGTTGAGAAACATGTACAAACAATATTTTGGTACAATCTAAAAACTTAATACTGCAGTTTTATTTACATTGTTTTTAAAGTATTCTCTTTTAATAATCATATATTAAAATATAATTTTCTATTACAATTAATATGAAGTTCTACTATGGTTCTTAAAATAGGATATTAAAATGCATATTTAGTTTCTTAATTTCCAACTATCATACTTCTGATTTGCATACTCCGTATAATGTTTTTAATTTTTGTTTAATGAAAACGCTACATTTAAACATGAATATAATACGAAAAAAAACAACAACAAACATTTTAAACCAGAACACAGCTGAAGCTCGTACGATCTTTTCATAATGAATTTCCGCATACCTTTCATATTGAGTCTCTTTTCAAGAAACGGTGGTAACCTCTTATAATACAGGGGTATTCTCATGTGAACGTGGCGTAATAACTGTCACCGTACGAGCGATAATATGGACAGCGCACGAAAATATTCAATTAAGTCATCTCCAAATTATTTGTACTTGGAAGGTTAATATCTTTCAAAATAAATTGCCTAGACATTTCGCATACTAAGGGATCTTTAATAGAACTTTCTTCTTTTCGTTCCACTGTCTGAATTCGTTTCTTTACACAAAATAAACTTCTGATTGAAAAATAAGTAAAATTAACTAAGTGTGCTCATTTATCATATGTGAAATTGGTTTCTCTTTAAGTCCCCCGATAGTTAAGCGATATACTTACGGGTTTGAATGGTTTCTTAATATGCTAGCTTTTAACGTTACGTGTTTAAAAAATTTGGACATTTTACATTATTTGTCAATAAAATTACACTAAAACAACCTGGTTAACAAATTGCTTTATAGAAACGAATTAGCTGTTTTTATCATAAAATAATAACAAATACAGTTTTCCTATGTCATAAAAGCACCAAATACTATTGAAGAATATGTTAACCCAGTTTTATTATTCAATACCATTGCATCAGAAAGTATATAATTAACCAACTAAAAGTGCTATGTGGCATAAATACAGCTCAATAAGCATGGATTCAATTATTAAAGATGACAATCACTGTAGAAGTTTATTATTTATTAACATAGTATCGAGTAAACTGAAAGATTAACTAGAGAAGCCACATCGGGCTATTTGCTGAGTCCACTAAGGGGAATTAAACCCCTGATCTTAGCACTGAAAGTCTGTAGACTCACCGCTGTACCAGAGGGGAAACTTGTAATAAACGAAATACTTGTGAAACATCCAGGTGTTTTTGTTTATGTGATCACAGAATGGCCAGGTGGCCAGAGCGCCGAGCTCATAATCTGAAACTTACGGGTTCAAATCTCCGTCATATCAAAGATGCTTGTCCTCTCAGCCATTGAGGCATTAAAATGAGATGATCAATCCCACTATTTGTTGGTAAAAGAGTAGTACAAGAGTTGGCGGTGGATGGTGATGACTAGCTAGCTACCTTTTCTCTAGTTGTGCACTGCTAAAAAAGGGATGATTAGCCCAGATAGTCCTCGAGTAGTTTTGCGCAAAATTCAAACCAAACCGAATCTTTGTATACGACACTGGTTCCCAACTTTTTTTTATGCCCCACACTCATAAAAATATTTAATATACTCTTCAAAAAAAAGAAAGGCAAAAAGCAAAATTTGAGACAAATTGTTAACAAGTTTATCCCGGGTAGTTCTGTATGACATGTGTGAAACTATGCACATTCACTGCTGAACATCCAAAGTCTGCAAAGGCGAAGTCCACGCTCACTAGTTGACGTTTAACGTCACTCAACGTTAATAATGAGTATGCCCCCCGTGAGCATCAATAACTGCTTTGCATCTCCTGCCCATGGAAACGATGAGATGACGATTCACATCCTCTGGAAAGGCTGACCACTCAGCCTGCCACCACCAAATCTGTCAACTTCCTGCACATAGTTTGCTGCAAAACGTTCACCTCGGCGACGGTAAACACGGATCCTTTCATCCTGCCTACGAACATAAAACGTGATTCATTGCTGAACATAACATGCCTCCATCGTCGATGAGGCCATACTCGATGTGCCCAAGTCCACTGCAGCCGTGCTTGACGATGTTGCTGGGTGAGAATGATGCCTCTGACTGGATGTTGAGGTCGCATTTCTGCATCTCGTAGACGGTTGTGTAGTGTCTGATCGGAAATTCTACGCAGCTCTGGTATGATTGAGGCAGTAGACGTCGCAGTGGTAGTCCTATTCCGAAGGTGACTTAATCGGATGTAGCGATCTTGTGCGGGCGTGGTCACACGAGGTCTGCCAGATCGTGGACGGTAACGAGTTGATTCATGTTGTTGATGACGATTCCATAGCCTTGTAATGGTGCTTGGGTGAACATTCACAGTTCTGACAACATTTGATCGAGATTCGCTTGCTCTAAAATGATCAATGGCGTTGTTGCGTTGTGCTTCAATCAATCTTGGCGTAACTGTATTGCGTGTCGGTGGCTTAACACCGAGCTATAGAAACCGAGAACCCGTCACTTTTATGGGGATTTTGCACATGTTGCACTTGCAGAACATGCAGATCTCTCAAACAAATTTATTGGACATGAATGCATTTTGACGAAAGATCCGATATTTCCTCCGTTTTGAAAGTGCACAACATTTATTGTCATTTTGGTCTTACAATCAGTGCTTTAATACGTGTAACATCACATACTCTGAGCTTCTAACGTTATAACATATATTTCTCTTTAAAATAAAAAAAATATCCCTTTTGCGTTTCTTTTTTTAAAGAGTATATGTTCTCGCACTCCTCACAGTAATTATTTATTTAGGAATAAAGGTAAAGGTGGCCAAAACAAATTTGTATAATTATTTTTTAATAAAACAAAATCGAACATAATATTTGAATATATAGGACAGTATCCTTAATATAAACAAAAAATATCTGAAATGTTATCTCTTCTCCCCTGGAACGCTATCTCGGGACCTCAAGGGGTGCGAGCTTCCCTGGTTGGGAATCACTGGTTTACGTCCATTCTGTAATAATGGAGTCTCACCAGGTACCAATGGTTTGAAGGGTTACTTAAACTAAACATATTGTTAAGAGTAACACTATTGAAAGTTATAATCCCAAATATGGTATTAAATACCAATTAAGAACGAAATAAAGATATGTACAAAAATACTCTAATCCAAGGTACCAAACAAAATTAATCTTCAGAATTCATGTGTTTAAAGAACAAACAGCTTTATAAACTTACCAAATTATATCTAATTGAGTCTATATGTTAAGAAAATACTAATCATGTGAAGTTTTCAATCACTGTATTAAATTTCTTCTTCTTAATATGACTTCAATATACAACAGCCCAAGGTTTTTCAATATTTCTTAATTTGTTGTGTTTCTCATATAGTTTTTGCACCTTAACCATACAAATAGTCACTGTTAGTATTAGGAATAATAACACGTCAGTATATACATCGGCAAAGGAACATATGATACAAAACTTTACTTTTAAGAAATAGGTAAAGTTTGTATCAGAGGCTGCCTCAGAAATATTATGATGTAACTATGACAAGGAAATACACAATTCTGAGTCTTAAACTTTTCTTGGAACCGTAGAAATTTTCAGAAAGGCGTATACGTTTTGTTGTTGTTATTTTATCTAAAAAATTAAGTTTTGTTATTTCTTATTCTATGCTACAAAGTTTGATGCTTGCATATTCAATAACAACAAAAAAAATTATCCGAAAATTGTATTTATCATTAATAGACTAATCACATAGTTTTCCTGTTTCACAATCGCATGATCGTGAGAAAGTTTTTATCTCAGTGCTGAAACTAAACAATTGGAAGTGTAATAATCACTAGATGCTTGAGGCTCATTTGTGTCTAATTCCAGGACGAGTATTTGTGGTTTCTGAATTAACTCAATTTATTATTCAATTACCAATGTTTGACGTTCCCAGTTATTATTATTTCAATTTTGTTTTGTCTGCTTTAAATAGTGCTTATTTTGTTATTTTGATCAATATTTTCATTACTAATGATTAGTTTCTATGAAATCATTTTTTGCTTGAAATCATATTAAATCAAAGTTCCAATGAAGAGAATTCTAAGTATGCCAATTTGGAATGGTGTCTTGTGTTTCTAGTCTTTAACATCTTTACAAAACATTAACCAGTCGCAAAGTATTTTGTTTATCCTTCGCAAACCAGACTAATTTGAACAAAGATCTAATCAGAATTTTAAAATTTTGGTCTAAGGCTTATGTTCATGCCTATTGAAGTCTTTATATTTTCTGAGTTCCAAAGTGAAACTTTCTCTGTAAACACGTCAGTTAAGAGCTTTGTATTACTTTTAGACTTTGACTCCTACTTGAATCAAGTAAAGAAGGTGCTTGTTCTGATTACGTGAGATTCTTTTCAATCAACTTGTAGCTTTCAACAAGTAGTTGGAAATAGAAATATTCTCCAGTTTCATATAGTAAGTATCTCAAACGTTCACGGGTGTGGCGAGGTAGCTGACAATTCCTTTTTAGAAACCCATTTATAAACTATTCGGTAAACGATATTTTGCATGCAACTAACGGTAATGTATGATGAAACGTAATAATAATGATGTGAAATATATTACAGAGGGTTGTTTTACAACTCTACGTTTGTAATCAATGTTTAATAATGTTATGTCACATACGGCTTGTAAAACACAAAATGATTGAATATAATACCGAATTTTACAATCATTATTTAAGTAGATGAGGGGCGCATTTTTAATATATAAATGTTTAAATAGAGTGCTTTTAGATCATTAACGTTTCTTCCGCAGGTAGCAAGCAAATTGAAATGTTCACTTGTATGTGGTTAATAGGATGATAAATCAAACTTATGTGAATGTTTTCTTTCTATCACGTTAATCTGAAAGTGCTCTTATCTTATCTTTCAACTGAAGAGGTAATATAATAAGAATTCTCTGCTGTACGTCTTTATGATTTAGATATTAATTTAGACCTAATGAATATATTTTCTGTATTTGTTTACGGATTTGTAACTGATACGTATTATTGATACTGTATTGTTCAGGAAAGTAGCAGGTGAATCTCTGATAGGTAATTGGTGAAGAACTTGGAGTAATTTACGTATTTTGATACTACTCTGATATTTAAATCTACAAGAGTTTTCTGATATACCTTTTACATATGTAATGAAATTAATAGGTATCAATAGTGAATTGATGCCAATTCTTGTTACTTTATAAGCTGTTGTAATGTTGACAAAGCCTGGAAGATAAGTTACCTCATATATAGTGTTTATTTGAGAAACCTAAAAGAAATCAAATAATAATAGTAAGGTGACATTTGTCGTCATATTTTACCTTTAATATCAGTTACCCTTGCGTTTATCTTTTACACTTAGATTAACATGTTCCTGATTTTTCTGTTTCCTACTCCTTGGGCCTGGCATGGCCTAGCGCGTTAAGGCATGCGCTTCGTAATCTGAGGGTCGCGGGTTTGCGCCCGAGTCGCGCCAAACATGCTCGTCCTCCCAGCCGTGGGAGCGTTATAATGTATGATCAATCCCACTTTTCGTTGGTAAAAGAGTAGCCCAAGAGTTGGCGGTGGGTGGTGATGACTTGATGCTTTCCCTCTAGTCTTACACTGCTAAATTAGGGACGGCTAGCACAGATAGCCCTCGAGTAGCTCTGTGCGAAATTCCAAACAAACAAACAAACAACCTTACTCCTTATTAATTAATCCACTTTTTATTCATCAGTTATAAAAAAGCATTAGTAACAAATATTTATCAACATATTTTGAAATGTAAAAATGGGATTTAACGTATAATTTTCAAATTATTTTAGAACTGTATTATATACTATTGGTGAAGCTCTATCTTCCGTCTCCATTGGGTAAGTGTTAAATCTATATGCTTATAACATTAAAAACCGGTTTTCTTTTATCCTGGTGTAAAAAGTACATATACCACGAGAAGCTGTGTGGTTAATGATAGCAGCTCCAAAAGTCTGCTGGTGCAACATTTTAATAAAACGTATTGTTATTAAAAATAATATTTAGTACTGGAAAGTGTTGTCTAGAGAAAGACACGATATATTCATCAATATAACATCAGTATGTACGTGAAACTAATCATCTTTATGGAAAAGAAATAAACATTTACATGAAATGAAACTATATATTTCATATATGTTGTTGAGGGTGACAGCATAGATTCACTTGGTCGTGCTGATTTTTAAATGTGATTTTCACTTTTTTTGAACGACATTATAAGTAAGAAGCAAAACTCTTTAATTATTTTGTTGAAAAGAGCAACCTGCATTGTTACCATTGAGTAGCTTTTCGATTCTCTTCGTCACCTCTCTGGGTCTTTCACATGTAACTGTTGTTTGCGAGTCTGCACAGCAGTAGTGAGTAACTCATTAGTATAGCTAAAAAGAGTGTTACTTGAACTCTTGAACCGGTTATATATTTCGATCAATAGTAGGCATGGGATTATAGAACTAACTATATGTGGATTTTTCACTATGTTAAAATATTTTTATATGCGACCTAGCAGGTATCTAGAAAACAGTCATACCAATAACTGACATATTATACATATACAATATATATCGTTGGCTTCGATGTAATAAACATAAAATAATACAATTCTTTGTATTATTTTATTTATCTCGCTTTCTGTATATGTATGCTAGATGTGATTGAATGCTTTAATACCACAAGTTACAACTGTTTCCTTGATATCTATTTTAAAGGAGTGTTACGGAGTTTCACTAATTTTTATCGTTCCGTTTATTATTTCACGATGAAGGCTTCGGTAAGAAGGCCAAAAACTCGCAAATAAAGATATTTTAACGTAGAAAAAAAGTCTGCGTGTTATTCTAAGTGTTAATTTACCTGAGTTATGAGTCTTACTTAAAAAGTAGTCATGGGCTGGTGTAACTTAATTATAGATTTCCGCGCCTGATAGGGATGGATACTTTATTTTTTCTGATTTTCTAGATCTTTTCCATGTTAATAATTCTGCTTTTTTGATTGTTTATTTAGCACAAAGATATGTAATAGGCTAGCTTCCTCTGCTCACAGCGAGTGTCCAAATCCTAAATTTTAGCATTCGGAATTACTGCTAAACGACCAAGAAGCCAGTAATTTGTGTCATTCTACTTCTTCGATATTTTTAAGAACACTAACACTATCTGCTACATTATAATGATTTGGAAAACAGTATACATTACTTTTGTTTGTTCTGAATTTTGCACAAAGCTACTCGAGGGCTGTCTGTGCTAGCCGTCCCTAATTTGGTAATTTAAGGGTGAGCATGTTAAGCGCGACCGGGATGCGAACCCGCGACCCTCAGATTACGAGTCGCACGCCTTAACACCCTTGGCCATGCCGGGTCTCTACATTACTTTCTATATTGTCTTTCATAAAACAAATAAATTGGCTTTTGAAAGAGGCAGTCTTGATTCCACATCAACTCCACTTTGGTTAGATATACCATATGGCAGGGTTTCTTAAACTGTGGTGTACCACTAATGGTACGTGGAGCTAATTTCGATGGTACACAACGTGATAAAAATATATGTAGTTTGTAATAAGTTTTCTTATGGTACTACATATTCTTAAATTCTTCCAGTAAAAAATAATCATATTTTTGTTCTAATAACTGAGTGCTAAAAATATGAGATTTTAATACTGAAATTTTTATCTTTGTTTTTCAATCAATAATAGTTTTCTAATTGTAATTTTAAAATAATTAAATAAAAAGTGATGCGCGAGCCTGAAATGTTTGTGAACCAAAGTCGTGTGGCATTAAAATATTACAGTGATTTTTTTAAAAAAATAAAATAATCCTCAACAATAACTATGTCCTTATTGTCTTTAAAATATATTGCTAATACTTAACTGACTTTATTCTTGAAGTGGAATATTACCGCAAAGAAACATTACATAAAAATTGAAAACTTATCTCATGTAACTCATGAAGGGTGACCTCCCACAGGTACTACAAATTTAAATTTTCATCAAATGTATTTGTATAATCACTGCATTTAAAAAAAAATGTCTGTAACACCTTCAATCTCGAAATAATAATTGTTATACCATATATGAAACTACTGGTATGATAGGTAAATCTTATTTGTGACTTTCAGGAGCACTAGACTAATTCATGGTCGGCAACATGAATTTACCTTCGGTTAGAATATTTAGTTTTGGGAACTAGGTTTATATTTTATTTATCTCTCATGAGATATGTATTATCACTCAAATTGTCTTTACTTTATAAATATTTTCTGATTTAACAAACAAATCTCTACTGTTTCAGTTATCAGTGCATTAATTAACAATGCATTCTAACCATTATAAGAAAGAACAGTGCACTAAAGTGATTATATTAATGACTGGTTTAATTTTTAGGCAACTATCCTTTAATAAAGCTTTACCATTGCCAAAACGGAATCGTTTTGGAAATATCTACGAAACAACAAACAGTGTAAAAATTTAGTTTTGGTACAATCCGTTTCACCGCAATTCTATATCACCTATGGTTGTCACGTGATTTGTTGATTTGTGAAATCATTTTAATTGATATAATCAACCATCTCCATAACGTAAATCAAACTACAATTCAATAGGAAATATTTACTTGATCTTCATTCAAAATACAACTAGAAAAACCTACAAATCAGGACGAGTAAAAGATAAATTATCAGTTTATTTCTTCTCTTATCTGAGTTAATTCTTCTAAGTCAGTGGTTCCCAAACTTTTTCAGCTTGTTACCTAATTTAACATGCCACATTTAGCATGTTACCCCTTTCACAAAATGTTTTCAACGTTGATATATATGGCTAAATTAAACTAGAGATACATTGCACTTTATTTATTTACACTGAATTACACTTTTAATTATTGTATTTGATCATTGTGCATTTCTAATAAATATTGCCAAAGATGTCAAGAACATCAGTGGGATGGATGGAGTTGCATACTTGAAACTAGTTTAGGAATTCTTGGCTTTGTGGTTGAAAGTCCCAGTCTGGCATCATTTGCAACATTCAAGCGAGTCCTCTTTTTGTTTTCATCCCCAGCACGGTTGAGAACCCCTTCTCGCACAGATACGTCATTGAAAATGATACCAACAACTTCAAGGCTCTCTTGAACAGAGTTGGCGAGTCAGCTAGTTGTGAAATCCAAAAGGAATCTGCATTTTAGTTTTGGAATTTGACTTTCAAGGCTTCATTTGCTCGCATTGTGATCCACTCCTCCTTTGCAGGGAAATCATCATCATGAATAGCCTCATCAGGTACAGAAAAGGGATCAATTATTCACTGTTTTAGGTCACTCCCTGGAAAGTAGTGCCCCTTCAAATGGTCGCTCATCTCTTTGTTGATGGTCTGTAAAAGTGATCCAGTATCATAACTATTCTCCTCAACAAACTGGTCTAGGGTGGGAAACTGAGCGATCACTCCTTTCTCCAAGCGTTGAATCCAGAGTCTCAGTTTTCTCAGAAATGCAGTCACAGTGTGATGGGCATCAATGACAGTCGTGTTTTGGCCCTGGAGTTGCAGATTATCACTGTTCAGCTCCACAAATATGTCAGCCAAGTAACAAAGTCGAGCAAGCCACTCCTTATCAGTGAACTTGGTGGCAAAAGGAGATTCTTCTTGTTTCAGAAATTCCTGAAGAGCCGTTCGGAGGCTCAATGACTCGACGTACAACCTTGCCACGTGACAACCAGCGAACATCGGTGTGGTAGAGCAGAACTTGATACTGCTCTCCCATTTCCTTGCACAGCTCCCTGAATATGAGCGAATTCACATCCCTGGACTTGATGAAATTGACGATTTTCAACACATCTTCAAACACTAATTTCAGATTACCAGGCAGGCTTTTTGATCCAAGAGAGTACCGATGAATGATGCAGTGATCTACAGAAATTTCTGGATTCACAGCTTGTATGAGGCCCCGTAATCCACGATTACGACCCATCATCGACGGAGACCTAGATTAAAAAAGAAAAACTATTATAGATTGCGTCAGTTAGTCATTTTTACTTATCTTTTGCGTTATAATCATATGGTTTTAATTTAATTTAATTTATTTTGGTACTTCAGTATTTCAGTACGACAGGCACGATACTTTTTTGTGAATTATGTATAAAATATTAGTTACACTACAGCTACTTGTACAATAAATAAAACTATATGACTATATGTCATGTAATTCATTGTATTTATACTAATCTTGACTTTATATAAACATCTCTCCCTACCTGTTGAATGCTGTTCCAATCCAATCCATTCGTGGTAAAGAAACTGTTGATGATATTGAAGATATCTTCTCCCTTCGTGGTTGTCAGCAGATCTTTGCATAATAGGAACTCTTCTTTGATCTTGTCCTGGTGGACGTAACGAACGAACCCAAGGAGAACAGCACAACTGGCTACGTCACACGATTTATCAAATTGCAGGGAGAATTTGCTGTATGAGCTTTCCTTGATCTCTGTTGTAACTTGGGACAGAATATCTGATGCCATGTCATCGACTCGTCGGCGGATTGTGTTGTTTGATAGAGATATGACACTCAGTTTCTTCGCTCGATCCTCCCCACATACCTTGCCTACCATCTCGTATGCACAAGGCATAATCAGATTCTCTGCAATGGTATGGCATTTTTGTTGTTCGGCAACTTTATATGCAACAAAGTAAGATGCTTCGACCGCAGCTTGAAGCTTTGTGGCTTGAATTCCAGATGAACCGAACTGGATATTCTTCAGTGCTACAGCCCGGTGCTGAAAATAAACCTGATCCTCATTTTGAAGATTTGGATGGCACTTCTGGAGGTAAGCTGAGAGTTTTGATGGCTTGAAGCTTTCATTTGTCAATACTTTGTGACATACTACACATTGTGGCCGATCCTCTCCACCAGAAGGTAAATTAACAAAGCCATAGCGAAGAAAGGGGTCAGAGTAGGTGCGCTTTTTAGACATTTTATTGTTTAATCTGCAGAAAAAGAAAAAGAAAAACTGCATAAAAAAGTGTGAACAATGTGAACTTATTATTTATTTTTCATGGCATTCTAGATAGCATTAAAAGAGCTTATTCACCATAGGAATGATGTAATAGTAGGTAAATACTAACTATACTGCACAGGGCAGTACACATACATACCAGGTTTTGTCTACCTCGGCTGATGCTCACATAGAAACTGACAGTGTGAAATAGAGGCAACTTCAGGCGTTTTGGACACGTCGATGAGTCATCAGGGTTACTGAGTGACTTGTGCTCTGAAGCATACTTATTAAAATACATTCAGGTTACCACACACTTAGATACATATTTTTTCTTTTCTACTACTGTATATTAGTTTTTGATGTTTATTGTTATTTGGTTTAACTTTATTACATACTTAAAATAGGTTTAATTTACAACTTTACATACTAAGACTAAGTTAACATTAATCCTAATACCAGGTACCTCAATGTTTTCTTGATTTTCAGAATTTTAACTTTTTTTCTGTCATCCGTCCATTATCCCCGATAAATTGTTAAATTACCCCCCAGTTTGGGAACTACTGTTCTAAGTGATTATTGTAAAATCGAACCAGAATATTTTGTCTCACTTTTAGAATTTAATTGAACTGTTTTTCAAATGTTTTATTTAACACCTCCATTATAAAGTTGTGTAAAATCAAATAGTTTACCTTTTAAGGAACTATGCGACTTAAATTTATGTTTTAGTTAACACTGGGGCCCGGCATGGCCAAGAGCGTTAAGGCGTGCGACTCGTAATCTGAGGTGTCGCTGGTTCGCATCCCCGTCGTGCCAAAACATGCTCGCCCTTTCAGCCGTCGGAGAGTTATAATGTTACGATCAATCCCACTATTCGTTGGTAAAAGAGTAGCCCAAGAGTTGGCGGTGGGTGGTGATGACTAGCTGAATTCCCTCTAGTCTTACACTGCTAAATTAGAGACGGCTAGCACAGATAGCCCTCGAGTAGCTTTGTGCGAGATTAAAAAACAAACAAATAAACTAGTTAACACTGTCTAACTTAGTTACTTTATTTTGAATAGTAAAATTTAGAAATATAACTCTTTAAAATGGAATACATTTAACGTAACATTCAGTTATTTTATAATATATATATACAGTGACTGTTGAGAGGGTACTGTTTTCTCAGGGCAAAACTAAATGATTCACTATCTCCATTTTCTTCTCCGCTGGAATAGAACCCAGGACTTCAGGAGTCTAAATTTCAAAAAAAACAACAACGTATAATTAAGGCAAATTTATCATATCGTGTTGTATGTTCTGAATATCAAACATGTATTGATTTTACATTTTTAGTATTTGTTTTATTTGAAACTAGATTCGAAGCAACTTTCTATTTAGAAACGTTACAAAAACAATATTGAAATAATTTACCCTTCATTATAAATATAATCATTTATTTAATCGATACCACCTGTTGACTTTTAAATTTTAGTCTTTTTTCGCATATCGGTTTGTTACTGTTCTCTTAGTAAAATACGGTTATTTCTCTTTCAAAGTTATAACATTCGTGTAAGAGCAACCCCACGAATAATGAATACAATAAATGCACATTGTTCACACGATGAGTTTTAACATACCAATATAGTTCCAGCATTATCTAAAGGCTGCCAATAATTCGTCTGACATGTCATAAGCCTCCCCCTATGGTTGTAAAAGCACACCATCACGTTTACCTCCTCACAAAGCAAAGTAGGAATAAATATTTTGAAAGTCTGGTCTTCACTTTTGTACAAATATAAGGAAAGAATACATTTTTTATAGATCGGACAGACGTGAAAAATAAATGGTTGAAAATCCGACAGGCAATTCTCATATGTAAATAAACTACAAGATGTTTCATTATGTATGAGATCAAGGATAGCAGTAAATACGGTTGGTATATCATTATTAGAACCATAGCTGCTCTAATGACGATGTAAGGAGATGAGTTCCTTGTGTATAGAAGATAAAGATAAATATCTTGAACTCAGCGAAACGCCAGAGCTGTAATAATCTGTAGAAGAGTAAGTACTCAGGAAAAGTAACGGTGTACATAAATTCTTCATCAAATTGCTTAGCGTCGCTATAATGATCTTAGTGAAGACGCGGACATTCTTTTTTTCTTTGAGTGATAAGTTATTTACTATGGAAATGAGTCTGTTTTCAAAAAGCACGATGTGTTATCCTCATTTTTATTAAAAATAATAGTTTTTTCAGTAAATAAATTACGAATATTACGAAACTTCTTACCAAAATATATATTTTCATATTCACACAAATAATAGACGATTAAATCTAGTTACTGCTAAATTTCAAAATCCGAAAGAACTAATTTATTCGTGTTCATGTGAGAGCAAACAATCACTATTTGAAACTTTGAAAAAAAAAGAAATTTAAACTTAAACTATGTAAGAGTCGCAGTTTATTAAAGTTCTAAAGCTAGAATTATGACCCGGCATGACTAGGTGGTTAGGAATCTTCACTCGTAATCTTAGGGTTGTGAGTGTAAATCCCTGTCACACCAAACACGCTCTTTCTTTCAGTCGTGAAATCATTATAATGTCATGGTCAATCCCACTATTCACTGGTAAAATAGTAGCTCAATAGCTGGCAGTGGGTGATGATGACTAGTTGCCTTTCTTCTAGTATTACACTGCTAAATTAGGGACGGCTAGCGCAGATAGCCCTTGTGTCGCTTTGTGTGACATTCGGAACAAACAAATATGTATTACTCCTTGTGAAGATTTTCAATAGTAAATTCTATAACAAACAAAGCTAAGCTCAATAAGTATTCGTTATATAAAAACAACTTTCTATCTGTGTTTGTCTCAAAATAGTGCCATCGTTTTAGGTATCGTTATATTTATATATATGTATGACAAGCTTTTTATATTAAATTATTACCATGGGATTAACTAATACGTAATGATTAGAAAGAGATATAATTAACTCGTTGGAAGAAGGTAGAAGAAAAAGTTACTTACCCGACTATATACTCATATTACGCTTTAAGGCTATTAGGAACTGTCCATTGAAAGTTGTTTATGGCGTGAAAGTTAAGAAATGTTACATAAAACAGTTCTGTACCAGTAGAATACACCACAGCATTCACATCTGATATTCCTTGTACAACTTATTTTGACTGCTTACTATACTATCACATTAACAATCATAAAACAGAACATATTTTGAGTGGATAATTGTGAGTACATCATTACCAGTTAAAAAACATATCGTGTATTGTGTGGTTGATTGTATATTTTTTATGCTGTAAGCCATAGAGTCTAGTAGTAAAGCAGAATTTACTTTAAAGTCAGCATATGTTGGTAACAATAGGCGTTTCTTTACAACATAATTTAATGGCTAGATATGTTATTAATAATTATTTAACGACATCTATACCATTCTAAACGTACAACTTAGGTTATTTATGTAATAAACCAAGGAAGCCCTTATTGTGGATTGTAAATACATCGAATGGTATTTTCCTTAGTGGCACACCAGCTTACTGAAAAATAAATGTTTTCTCTCAGCAGTAATGGCTTTTCTAAGCTACCACCCTCCTTGTCTCTCATCGCCAGCGACAGTATAAATCACTTTCATAAAAAAAGGAAAATTTCTACTTTTCTTCTTGAGTGTCTCTTGAGAATAACTTGCTGGTTGGAACTTGCAGTAGTAAGAGTAAAAACAAAACATCCAGTCATTGTTTTATGTATATGCAGTGATTTCAAAGTTTCATAGTTGTAACAAATGCAAGAGATATACAGAAGAAAACAGCAATTTTGTTTCAGGTGAGAATCATACGTGAGCTAGGCAAATACATGACTCTCCTAAACAATACAATTTTTCACTGTTAGGTATTATAATGTAGCCTGGATGAGCCTTCAATTCATTACGTTATGTATTAAGAAATGAATTAAATTGTAATTTTGATTTAGAAGTTATTAAAATATCGATAATGCATCAAATTTATTTTATTTGTCAATAAAATTAAAACACAGTTTCCTTTCTTAACACAAATATATTATAATATAAAAACGATAATGCCATTTATAATAACGGTTATTAAAAATAAAGATTCATTTTCACAAATTTTACAAACTCACAAACAATCCTCAGTTTCCTATCTAGTCTGAAACTAAATACTTTATTAACTGTCGAGGTCCTAGAAAAACAAATTAATTCTGAATTGACACTGTTACACTTCGCTTAAGCTAGCTAGCTCTCTGTACTTGACTGGTCACACGCCGTTTGGAAGTAGACTTTTCACCGATGAAGATATGTAATGTTAAACAGTTTATAATATTCGAAATCTATAAACGTTCCTGGCGAAATACTTGTAGTTTGCCGATTGATAAGCATTCATCACAGAAATAACACTCGGAGGTTTATGGTACACTAACTGTAGCAAACCAACAACATAAAACAGTCTCTTCGCATTGTGTCTGTCACCTTATGCATCATTTTCGAACAAGAATTCTCAATAAATGCAATTATTATATTTTTTCAACACATATATTTTCTAATAAGATGGGCTAGCAATGCAAATATTTAGAAAATTAGTATAATTAGAAGCTGCCGAAAGAATTTTAAAGCTGTGTTATTATAATATTAACCTTAAGTTAATATTAATTCCAGGTGGTTACAAATTGTGTCCTTTAAGAACAAAATGTATATCAACTATTTTATAACAGAACTTCAATTGTATGAATTCTAGCAAACGTTTATGATTTAAGAAACTGTATGGTTTTTTTAATTCAATGCATAAAAGACTTATCTTGCATCACCTTGACACTAATAAATTAATTTGACTGTATAAGAATTAATCATTACTTTAAAAAGTGTCTTCCTAACCTTGTTTAATAATAACTTTCACATGCTATTAAGTAATTATTAATCCGATCGGTTTAATGATGACATTGAATCGTGGCGAATATACTTTAACCTTCTACAGAACTAATTCAAAATAAGTTTTTGTGCTAAAAATAAATCACAACCACAAAGCTTTTGTGATTCTTGTGTGTATTGTGCTAAAATAAGGAGGCTATAAAGCTGAAATTGAAGATCATATTCTCTAGGTGGGAACAATGAGATAGCCTATTGTATAATTTGGTGCTTGGTTCAAACAAAAAAAAAACATTGAGTTTGATCAGTAATAATTTAGTTTTCTAATTTGTATCTGAACAAAATAATTACTTTAGATTGAATTTATGTTTAGTTCTCAGAAAAAAATTCATGGATTTGAATAATTGTAGACAATAATAACCCAATTTTATTTTCTAACAATAACTACATTTTTAGTTGTGAACTTAATTGTTGGTATGACTAAAATGTCCTGCAACTGGTCAGCAGTAAGTTTACAGAATCTCAACGCAAAACTCCAAGAATCGATTCCTCGTTATGGGTAAAATCTAAAGAGTCTATTCTCTAACTCGCGCTTAAACAACAACAACAAAACACTAAAATTGTACAAAGTATTACCTCGTTCTGTTCCAGTTCATTAGTCTTTCCCTTAAACTATTTTTATTTAAAAAATAAGAAAGTTCGGTTAATAATAGAACCTGGCTTTCAATCTTAAAACGAAAAATAAAAGGAAATAGTGTCTAAAAAATAATTATAGAATTTTATATGGAACATTTTCTACCCTCATTGGAAATTTCAGTTGTAACTTGCAAGAAAAAGTAGAACTTGACTGATTTATCTTATATGTATTTTTCGTCGGATTCATCAGCTTCACAGGCCTTAACATTTTTCAAAATAAATCTCGACTTAGACATAAAGATGAGTTCATTCCTCTCAGCTATGCTTTTGCAAGAACATCTTATTACTTTCATATTACTATTTTTTTGTTTTATCTCTTTAATTATTCATTGTTTATTATTATATCAGCAGATACTAGAGAATGATTTTCCACATCATACAAATATTGTAATGGATTTACAAATGTATATTTCTTTAACATCGATATTTGTTTTAGTTAACTAGATATTTAGAAATGCACGTATCATATATTGTTAAGTGTGTATTGCGAAAGTTCCGCCTATTCTCTAAATTTGTGGAACATTCTCAAGCATAAGAATCAACAATGTACGATGTGTGTATGCAAAATACTAGTGATTACCAGTATTAGTGTCAACTGACATTTCGAGAATCTCGCCTAATGATTATAATAAGTAACTATCGTAACATGCGGAGAGGCAGTTTTAAGTTCTTGGTTTGTTTCAGTTAGTATAATATAAACATTGGAATCTGTATATGTAATTGACGCTTATAAATTTGAAAACTACACATATTTTATCAGGAACGCTTACAGATTTCGAACATCATAAAACGTTTAACTTCAGAGAATTGACTTCGGACGTTAATATTTCTACAAAGACATTAGATGTTTTTGTTGGTGAAAAACGTATGTGTGTTCAGTGAAGCAGCTAGCTAGCTACCAGTTAGAGCAAACTTTTCTGGCATCAGCCTCAAATTCATTTGCTCATCGTGCATTGTCGATAAAATATTCAGTTCCAGACCAGACAGAAGACTCAATATTGTTTGTAAGTTTGTAAAAAATTTGTATATGAATCATTATTTATAATAATTATTTGTAATAACAGTTATTATAAATTGTATTATTGTTTATACATTAAAATATATTTGTGTTCAGCAAGAAAACTGTGCATATCAATCTTGCTGGCAAATACCACAAATCTGATACTTTTCGACATTTAATTAATTTCTTAGTCAAAATTACAATTTAACTCAGTTCAGGCTTTTCGAAATAGTAATAGGAAGCATAACAAGTCAATTACACCAATAAGTATGTTAGTGAAAAATAAATACTAGTTCATGTTTGAAATATTTTTACTTCTAGAAGTAACTGTGTTCATGATTTACGAAAAAAAATGTTATGCTTTGGCATTGCTCTCTCTTAAAAAACTACGGTAGCCACTGATTTTTAATCAATCAAAGTTGTGTGAGAGAAGAAACAGCCTCAAGCAATTTCTGGTCACCACTTCTCACTATACAGTCTAGATTTAAAATGCACTACTAGTGATTACAATTTTCTTTTCCTTCTATAAACTTAGTGTGCTTTTATTTTAATTAAGATTTGTTTCCTACTTCTGTTTTCTTTACCTAAACTAAGTGACCTAATTACTGTCAGTATAAAAGATTTTATACCCCTTTTCACATATCCTTTTGTTTAGAAATGTGCCAGTAATAAATTAATTTTAGTATTTTTAGTATCTATTAGGAAATTGTTTCATTCAAAAGACAAAGCTTTTGAGATCCTTGAAAATTATTTCACGACAGTTAATACAAAGAAAAGAAAACGAAACATTAGTGGGTATAGATACGATTAAATATAAAGCTCTTCTATTTAATGATGAATAAATATCTCAGGAAAAAGCTTCGGGTTTCTTGACTGTTTATATATGTATACATCACGAAAATGATACGAATTTTGATAATATTTTCGAAGATTCTTAATTTTGACGTGGCAGTTACACTTACGATCATATCTCCAGCGTGATCTTCTTTCAAACTTCTGAACTTTGCGATTTTAATGAAGTCTTTTCAACACATGGCTTCTACTTATGAGACTGTGAGCTCCCCCAGGAAGTTCTCAAATATTAAAGAAGGAGACTGACTGGAAAAAAGAAAACTGGATGACTTATCAAAAGCAGCTTGCCTCCATTCTTCTCTGTGTCTATTGGGAAATTTAAATCTTTGCTCCTCTGCAAGCGTGTTTAGTGCGCGAACGTGAGATTCTAAAATAATCTTGTGAACTTTGAAGTTTAGATAATTAACCTTCAATTAATGTTTCGGACTCCGCTTCCATCTCATTTTACATAGTTTATTATTTCACTAATCTTACATGCCTTCTCAAAAAATATGTACTTCTTCTAGTCCACTCTGCGATAACCACAAACTCTTTAAGAAGTGAAAATAACAGGTTTCATCTACTACGTTCCGTTGTAGTAGTGAATCAAACAGTACACAAAATAAACTGAAATACTGAAATTGATTTTATAAAAACTTACTAATCTAAGAATTTACTTCCTTCGTATTCGATAACGATCGGAAATGCGAAAATCAACATAAGTTTAAAACTAGTAGCTTTGCCATAAATACTTGCATCTCATGATGTTACGCATCAGTCTTTATAAATATATATATACTTACTTATCAACTGGAAATTACCTTGTAAATCCAGTTCTCTCCTTACAAATAATGCACTGTAAAGGGACTTTAAGTTATGTATTGCTAATAAAACGTTGAAGTTCAAAATTGGTAACAAAATATATATTTTGACTTGCTTTATATTTTTCATTTACTGATGCAAATATTTCAGATAAATAATACTGCATTCTTTCTTCTTAATCTCCTTTAGATAAAATATAATTTGGAAAACAAACTATAATATTTTATATTTATGTTTTATAAATTCACTCTCGTCTCAACAAACAAAAAAAATTTTAATTTACCAAATTGTGAACATTAAATTTATACTTGTTTTCGTTTATGGAACTAAATATCCTACAGAACTTTAAAACTAACATGACGGCGAATTATCTTTTTCACATAAATTAGTTAAACATTTGTAGGTCAATCAGGGAATAATGAGAAAATGTATTACGTCATAACATCATTAACATTTCTTGTTGTAACGACTGTAATATATGTGAGTTTTTTGCATTATATATCATAAGTGCATTACTTAAAGTAGTATCGTTAGTTGTGTATTTACCATTGATTATGATTCATTACTTATTAAGGTTCTCCAGTTTATGGACTTACAATGCTAAAATGTAGGGTTCAATTCTCTGTGGTGAAAAGGGGGGGGGTAACTTATTGTGCAGTTTCAAGCTAAAACAAACAAATTCTTTATCAAGTTAACCTATCACCGAATTATTTCAAAACCTGGACGAATACCACTTATACATTTCAGCAGTATTTTATTGTTTGACTTTAACAGTTTATTACTTCCTGTTATAGTAAGTGTAACTATGGTGACTGCTAAAGTGTTTATACACGCTTATCAAAGTAACTGTAATAAATTTTATATACTGGGTTTCTATGGTTAATTGAATCATATGATTTATATTTTATTTATTTTGTTACCTTATACAAATACTACTTTTTCTTTGCCTTTCACATATTCTCGCTACTATCGTTAAAGATCGACAGGTGTACGAAGCCATTTTTATTTTATGCAAATCTAATTAAATTACACATTCGTTGTCGAGAAATAGATTTTCACTGAAAGCCAGCTCTTATTTCAGAGGCCCGAGATGGCCAGGTGGATTAAGGCATTCGACTCGTAAGCCGAGGGTAGCGAGTTCGAATCCCCGTCGCACCAAACATGCCCATACTTTCAGCTGTGCGGGCGTTATAATGTGACGATCAATCCCACTATTCGTTAGTAAAAAAGTAGCCCAAGAGTTGGCGGTGATTACTAGCTGCCTTCCCTCTAGTCTCACACCACTAAAGTAGGGACGGCTAGCGCAGATAGCCCTCGAGTAGCTGTGAGCGAAATTAAAACAAACAAACAATACGACCAAAGTTATTTTAGAGGACTACGTACACGTTCTTCAATACTGGAATTTTCTTGTATTAGACGCTCGTCACACAACCTTGTGGGAAGTAGAATCGAAACCCATCCCTGAAATTAATCGTTCTTTCATTCGTGGGGCGTCATAAAGTCACGGTCGATCCTACTATTCGTTAATAGAAAGTGGTTTAAAATTTGGAAATCGGCGAAGTTGGCTAAAGCTTTGTCTTATTAAAAATTAGGAACGGTTAGCGAAAATATCCGCCCCCGTACCTCACACCGACTAATTCTTGCGTAAAAATCGATTGTAAGAAACCAACTTAATTGTTTTCTTGAGACAAAAGATTGTTTGATGTCTTCGCATGGACAATAATTTTAAACCTGTATCGTATTTCTGTTTATATATTTACGTTTTGCTTAGTAGTATTTGCATACTATAAACACCCAAACACTTTCATACAAGTTTAATGTATAAAAAGTGTAAAGGCGTTAAAATTTACATAAAGATGGATTAGCCACGGTTTGCTTTGTTTTGAATTTCGCGCAAAGCTACTCAAGAGCTATCTGCGCTAGCCGTCCTTAAGTTAACAGTGTAAGATTAAATGGAGGGCAGCTAGTCATCACCACCTCTCGCCAACTTTTGGGCTAGTCGATAACCAACTAATAGTCAATAGTGGGACTGACCGAACATTATAACGCCCTCACGGCTGAGAAGGCGAGCCTGTTTGGTGTGATGGGGTTTCGAACCCACGGCCCTCAGATAACGAGTCGACTGCCTTAACCACCTGGCCATGCCGATCCGATTTCCCACTTTAGACACGATCAGACAGTTTCATGTGACTTTGTTATGAAATAAACACACAAGATCTTAAGAGTGGCTCAGCGGTATGTCTGTGGACTTACACGCTAAAATCCGGGTTTCGATACCCGTGGTGGGCGGAGCACAGAGAGCTCATTGTGTAGCTTTGTGCTTAATTCAAAACAACAACAAATCCATAAAGTGCTTATCCTGGTGGCAAGATTTTGAAATAATATTGACTAAACTTCGTGCCCAATCTTCGCTTGTATTAAATGAGGGTGAGTTTATGATGGATGTTTACGACATAATGTGATATTGAGCAAATTCTATTGTATCCAATGAGCTACAAGGAAAGGACAGAATGGTATTACTTAGTTCGAATAACTGTATTAATAAAAGTATTTCATTAACAATTTAGATATCAGCGTTTGATAAACGATAATTACATTAAAAACCAAGTCACGTGCAGTATTTTTATGGTAGTTATTTTTTCAAAGCGAGGCCTCGTAGATGTGTGTGTGTGTGTGTTTTAAATTTCGCACAAAGCTACTCGAGGGCTATCTGTGCTAGCCGTTTCTAATTTAGCAGTGTAAGACTAGAGGGAAGGCAGCTAGTCATCACCACCACTCAATAATGTTGAGCTTCTGAACAGAAAGAAGAAAGTTATTCAATAGTACCTTTCAATCAACCGCCCCGCTAAGAGGTTAAAGGTCACTCTTATAACAACCCCACAGTTGAAAGTGCAGGAAATATTTTGTTATATAGAACATAGTTCATCAAGCTATAAACTTCTTATTATTTTTAATTATCTAGATATTTAATTATTGCCAGACATAATTAATATTTGGTACTGAAGATAAATATTTTATTGTTTTTAACTAAATAATTGGCTAATTTCTTTCTAGTGCCAAGAAGTTGATAGTTACTTTTATCTTCTGTACTTTTTTTCAAAATGATAAATATTTATTAGGTTTATACATAGAAAAGCTCAAGTATTCATTAATTAAAAAAAATCATATGACATATTTTGTACTCTTTGTTTTACCCTTCCTTCCACCACTCCCATCCTTGGGTAAATCTGAAGACTTATAGCGCTAAAGATTGATTTTAATATTTCTGGTAAGCACGATGTAGATAGTTTTGTGCTTTAAAAGCAAACAAGCAATCTGCACCCCCTTGTGAAAATTACAGGTATAATCTACAGTGTTCTTTTTCGACGTTTCCTTTTCCTTTGTTTTTTAATCAAGTATTAGATGTTTAAGCTGATTAAACTAAAACACAGAAGCTGGTGGGACATTTTAAAATGTTTCTGTTATAACAATTAATTAGTATTAGTGAGATAAAAAAAGCTTTCACGTCCCTGTACATGCACTTAATTTATCAAATATAACGTCTACGTTACAATGCACTAATTAGTTATGACTCATATGTATAAGATATTAACACATTTATCTAAATGATGAGAATTAAACGCATAGTTATAATTGTACCATCGGTTTTATCACTTCAACATAAGTGAAATTTTATGAAAGTAGGCTACATCTATTTTTGTCAGATTATCATGTACCAATGTGGTTCTCTCTGTTTGTATTGATGTAATAGAAATTTGGTAGAAAACCGTAGTTTATGATGGAAGAGGACATCGCTTTTTAATTTAAATCCTTTTTTTTAGATTTGATATTAATACAAAATATTTGTTAGTGGACAAATGTTCATAAGTATATTTGGGGTATAAACTTTCAAAATACATGCTACGTATTACAATTTCAAGTAGCCTAAAACTGAGTTAAGATTTAGATATAGAAGTTAAATAAATGCTTATATGTATCCAATTTATGATACTTGTCAACACAATTGATGCACACAGTTTTCTTTTTTAACACAAAGATATTTTAATATAAAACAATAATACAGTTTATAATAACGGTAATTACAAATAATTATTATAAATAATGATTTATATACAAAAGTTTTACAAACTTACAAACAATATTAGGTCTTCTATCTTGTCTCAAACTGGATATTTCATTGAGGGTTTCTGATGAACGAATTAATTCATTAAAGTTGATGTAGGTACAATTCACTTCTTGAGAAGCTAGTTGGATCTGCGTTCTTCCTATTTTCTTCGCCGGTCACGTGCTGAGTTTTCCGCCGGTCACATGTAGAGTTTTCCGCCAATGAAGATATATAATGTTTTCGTTGAAATAGTAATATCCAATATGAATCCACTACAGTTAAACGGTTTATAATTTTCTAAATCTATAAACTTTTCTGGTACAGTGTCTGAACTTTCCCGATTAATAAGTGTTAATCACAGTTATAGTTTCCGAGGTTTATAAAATAGAAATAGTAGCAAATAAACCAGTAACACATTCTGTCTCTTGGCGCATCGCGTTCTTTACATTTATCGGCGTGAGAAGAATTTCTAGAATTTTTAGCCTATACAACAATACTGACATACACCAGTTTTTACGTACAACACAAATATTGTTTATTCTTACTTTCTAAATTATTCTACAATTGTAGTGAATAGGCGGGAATTTCGCAAAACAAATTTAACGGTATAAGTAATGTACATTTCTAAATACAAATTTAGCTTAAATAAACATCGATATTGTTTCATTACTCACATACTAATATCAAATTAAGTACCAAATAACAAAAAAACGTTTAATAAATAAAAAAACTACCACTGTTTTACTTAAGATTTTAAATATATATTCAGTGTTTTATAAAAATATAAATACATTGTCATCGTGGATTTTTTTTCATAATATTAATTAGTTGGAAGCACAACTTATGTAGTAATACACCAAGAAATTGATATAATAGAAAAAAACATGAAAATGGCATAATTACATACATTTTTTCTGACCACCACGTGGCATTTAAGACGAATAAAATAATAAAGGATATTCAATATAAGATTGTATTTCTTTTTTGAACGTGAAACAATCAATAATATGCCCCCCAGTGGCTCAGCGGTATGTCTGCGGACTTAAACGCTAAAATCCGGGTTTCGATACCCGTGGTGGGCAGAGCACAGATAGCCCATTGTGTAGCTTTGTGCTTAATTCAAAACAATAACAATAACAATAACCAATCAATAATATAATATATCACAACTGCATATCGTATATAAAGGATTAAATATAGAGAACATAGTTTTATGTTTTAAAATAAATGTTTGAAACCTACATGAATAATGTTTAATTTGTTTGTTGAGTGTAAACTTGCACAACTGCCTATACGTGCTGTACTCACCACGAGTATCGAAACGTGGTTTTAGCGTCATAAGTTTTCATACTTACATTGAGCTACAATTGATATTTTTCTTAGACAACCATCCTAATAAGAAATATAGTTTTTTGTAAACACACACCAGACAAAATGTCTGAAGCTTAACTAAGACATAATATTATGCGTTCTAATTTATATTTTTATTATTATGTATTTTTCAACAAATGGAGTTCGTCTGTACCACGTTCACGCAGGGTATTTTATTGCTTTTCTACACTAGTTACAGATTGTGCAAAGAGCAACAAAACAGCAAAATTGAATGAAGGTAGATACGAAACTGTTAGTAATATTTCACTTTCTAAACGTTTTCAAGGGTTTTGTTTTTTCGTCTATGAATAATTTTATGGAATAAAGGTTTGTTTTCGTTATTTATAAATATAATGATAGCTTAAAGGGTTTTAGTTTCCTTTTTTCTCTTTATACAGGCATGTATACTTAAATCAATTGTGTTATATTATTAATATTTGTTTTTTATTTTCATCTGTCTCGACCAAAATTTAATCTTTAACGATACATTTTCATTTGATTATAAGATACTTGTATTAATATGTATGCTTATATGAGGTTTGTTGTATTTTCAGTTTCTATTTTATATCAATGAGGTAACGTTTGTAGTAATCATTTGCTGTATTGCATGCTATTCACGTGCACGTATTGTTTTCGTATTATTCTGTTTTAAACAGGATTTTTCATTTTATTATTTTAATATCTAATATTTTAGTCCACTGCTTCCAAAGGGACAAAAGGATGGAATTTTTCAATTAACATTTCGATTTTATCAGATTATATTTTTTAAAGTTATTTTTATTCACGTATATCATTATTAAATCGTTTGGTTTGTTTTGAGTTTCGTGTAAAGCTACACGAGAGCTATCTGCGCTAGCCATCTCTATTTTAGCAGTGTAAGGCTAGAGGAAAGACAGCTAGGCATCACCACCCACTGCCAACTCTTGGGCTACTCTTTTACCAACGAAGAGTGGGATTGACCGTCACATAATAACACCCCACGGCTGAAAGGGTGAATATGTTTGGTGCGACGGGAATTCGAACCCGCAATCCTCCATTATTAAATGATAGCTTGTACACGTGTATGTGGGGTTGTGTTTCTTGTTAAAAGATATTTCGATGACGTATTGTATGTTGAAAAGTCATTTTATATTATGCTATATTAAAAGGTGTATTTTTGACGTGATTTTTTGTTAAATTGTTTTCTATTAAATGTAATATTTTAAATGTTTTATGTATGTTAAAACATACATATATATATATATGTATTATTTAAATATTGAAAGTAGACTTTAATGAAAGGTTTTATTTTAGTTCTAATATTTTAGTGCAAAGTTTAATTTCCATGTCAGTACGTTTTACAAGCTTTTGTTTTAATTAATTTTCCTATTTTCTCATATTTTTAATTTTTATTGCGAATAATTTGTATGAATGTTTTTTATTTTATATTTCATCTTGTAGTATGTACGTTATATCTTCGTTAATATCAAAAAGGTTTGTTGTATTTGTGTATACTCGTAGTTCTCTGTTCTAGGGCTGTGGCATTCATGTAGCATATAACTGTTCTTACAATGAAAGAAAGATTCTTTTTGACTAAGTCACGAGTTTAAAATTAATTTGTCTTAAAATTAAATTGTTTCTTTGAAATTAAGCAGAAAGTTACAAAATGGGCTATCTGTGTCCACTCATTACAAGTACTGAAACCTGATATTTGGTACTGTAAGTCCGCAGACATACTGATGTGCTATTGGAAGTATTAAAATGTTAGTTAAGAATAAGTCTTAAACAGAAATTGGAGAATGAGTGTAATATGCAGACATATCATGATTTCCCCCTTCGTTTATTAATATGCGATTTATTTTTAATTTCATGTAGTTTAATTCTATGCAGTTTTAGCATAAACCCGAGGTTCAGAAAACTCTTCAATTCTTTTCTTTTCAGATATCTTGTTTTTTTGTTGTTTACTAAGATATAGTATCTTTTTTTCTCATGTGAATATTGCTGCAACTTTGCACATTGTGTCAAACACGTCAGTAACAGCAATGTCTTTCTCTGGCCCAGTAGATGACATCTACAGGCTAAGGCCTTTAAAATAGTGTATGCATGTGACGCGCATATCATTATCTTGAAATTTCACTTTACATTATGGTACAGAGAATTGGATTCACATCAGTTCTACCAGATTTATATCTTGGGTTAGTTGATAGCAAAACATTTCAAAAAAAAATGTGCTGAGTGGTTCATTGATCCTGTAGAAGGCAGTTGATCAGAATCTATGCAAGTTTGCATTGTGTTGTTTTTTTTATGCTTTGCAGTATAATAAATACTACGACACGATAAATCTAAATCCAGTCAGTTAATTCTCTTAGTCTAAGCTCAATCATTACACTGAAATTTATTTTGCAATTTTCTTAATCTATTTTCCCTTTATAAAGAGAAATTATCTAATGCTTGTTTAGGCATAAGTTTTATCACAAAGTACTACAAAATCACTACATTTTGCTTTTGGTTTCCCTATACCTCATTTTATTTTATGAAATTTTAGTTATTTCTAACACTTTGTTTCTTTGTTTATTTTTGTAATTGACATAGACGATAATGTTTTAACTTTACACTCATTCGCTGGTATTAAATGCATAAAAATACTTTGGGTTTATTTTTTAAGAATGCAAGTGCTTGTAAACCAGATATTAGAAATTATGTTATTGTAATATATAGACGCAATGTTCCTAAACATAAGTATCAATAACAGAAGGCGGCATTTCGTATCTCTCATGCAAAATGCAAATGTTATTAGTTAAGTAATAAGGTATGTATAGTGGGCATCAATTGGATATTAATATGATAATTCGATATGACAGACGTATAACTGTCCATTTAACGTCACCTGATTTTAGTAATTAAATCGTAATGTCGATTTTGTAAGATGAATAAAAAATATTTTTCAGTTAATCAATGTATCAGTTCTCTTCTAAATATTGTTTCGTCTATATAAGGCTACACAGAATTATTTACGGAAGGTATGTGGGATTTTTGAAATTGTTTGTAAACGCTGCTTCGAAAGGTAAAATGTAATCATAACTACGCGATCGTCTTAACACCTAACGAGAGTAATCAACAGTCAAAACAACAAACACAAAAGTAAAGGTTAGTTGATTTTTTTAAAAAAAAAGGTTCAAAGATTCATACTTCTTGTATATTTCAGTAATTTTCCTCCACGTTACTCTTCAAACAAATATATATATTGATCAATGTAAAGAGAAGATACATGTCATTTTATGATTTCTTAAATGGTAAGTATATTTCCCAAAGAATAATCAACGACCAATACAATGCTGTGAAGAAAGCCTTACGTTTGTGTTACATAAGACAATGGCAATCAGACGAATCGATAAAATTTACCGAGTGCAAAATTTCTGCTAGATAAATCCAACACCTATTGCTAGACACCTTCAAAGGATAAATCTAAGAAATAATGGTTATCTTAACTTGTGAGTCTGTAACCACTGAGTACAGTTATGAAAGAAAACTAGACTTTTATCAGAGTAACCACGGAACACTGGAATACAAATAAATAAAACTATGATGACTCTTTCATGTTTGTAGCATAAAACTCAATTGTTTTAATGGAAATAAAGTTACGTTACTATCAACAGTAGAAGCTGGACTTTTAAAAATCTAGTAAATGTGTCAGCATCATTAATAGAGAAATAGAAAATATTTTGATTAATGAGACGATAATTTATCTGAAGTAATATTCTAAATGTTGAGATAAATGTTAGTAATGCTACGGTTGTTAACTTTAGCCATATTATATATACATATATATGTATTTAATGATTTATAACAATGTTAATGCCCAATTTTAAAATTATTTCAATAAGGAAATGAAAGTGTCTAGCCAGTTATAGAAGGAGGGAAAATGATAAAAGAGATATAATTACAAGAACTGTTATTTGATTAAAACTACATTATTGAACTTTTAATCGATTACAGCAGCAATAAGGAATAAATGAGCGACAACTACATCAACTGCTAGTGAACTAAATTTACATCATCGAGAGAGCAAGCGTAGCCAAGTTATTAACATGATTTAACTGTAAATCTGCGAATGTATAGTTTGCAGCACGTTTACAGAAAAGCAAGTTCAACACTTTAGATTCATTGGTTTTTATAAGGTTGATGGTGAAATCGCATATTTGGGCCAAAAGGGCAACTAAACGTTGGTGGTAGGTTAACTAAACATTGGTGGTAGGTTAACTAAACGTTGGTGGTAGGTTAACTAAACGTTGGTGGTAGGTTAACTAAACATTGGTGGTAGGTTAACTAAACATTGGTGGTAAGCTAGCTAAATGTTTCCCTCTAGTTTCATAAATCAAAATTAAGAACAGCTAAATGCAAGCAGTTCTTTCCATGAAAATTATGAAATAAAGAAACAAGCATCATGCTGATAATATGCTGAATGTTTTAGAACAGTTCCATTTAAACATATTGGTTGTGTTAACATTTTATGCTTTCTCTACAATGAAGATAAATTAATAAATTGTAAACTATCTTAGTATCAAAATAAAAACTTGACTTTATTCCTTCATTAAAAGTAAAAACCACTTTTGGCTGCTTATATGTATATACCCCAAGCTTTTAAGGCATAAGTCAAAAATAAACAGTCGTAAGATAATCTACAAAAATGAATTCTGAAGATAAGCTGTAAGGAAAAGATAATAATAAACAAGAGTTATTGACATTCAAATAGAACGTTTTAACGACCTTTGTAAAATAAAACCTTATTTTCCTTTAATTATACAATTTATGGCATATTTAGTACTGGATAGTAACTAGACTTGAATACTTCTTAGATGACAGATTTCCAACAACTTATTGATGGGCATTATTTCTTTCTAAATTTATCTAAGTATCAGTACTTTTCATCCGGAATTCTTAGATCCATGAACATAGTTCATCCCATTAGAGATTTCAGCACTTGAAGATTACTTTTAATTTTTAATTAAACGTAACCTTTTGTTGCTGTTTTTTTTTAAATCCATTATTTGCTTCTGCTTCGTAAAGTGTAGCTACACAATTACGGTAAAGCATAAGTTTAATCACTAGTCTGCTTGCTAAACAAAGGTTGATGATAGGCAGGTCGTATTCTCTGGAGAATCCTCATTTTCTCTTTGCTACATTTGTTGAATGCTAGTGTCACTTCGCTAGATTGTAGATTTAAGTAAATTTTGTGAATTTATATCCAATTTTCATACTAACCTTTTCAAAGCGCGCTTTGGGACTTCAATATTATTAGTTAGATATTACAAGGATACGTCAAGGAAAATACAAAAGTAAAGTGTTAGAACTATTTTAATTACATGATATTTCATATTTCAATGTTATATTTAGCGCACAGTTTAAAAAATCTTTAACGTTTTAGTGTTTATGTCTGATTTCGGTTCATAAAATATGTTGAATAATCGAGTTTATCGAGTAAAAGTAGTTCTCTATAATACGGTATTGTGGCTTCTCATTGTTTGTTACTGTTGCTGCTTTAGTTGAAGCTCCATTTTTCCGTCTTTAAGTAATTAAATTAAAAAATAACAAATTGAATTATATTTGATATAAAAACAATGAGTAAAAAAGAATGCTCTCTTAGTAAGACATGTACGTTAGTACAGATGTTAACCTAAAATCTGAATAACTCACGCACGTAGCGTTTCTCTCTAAAAATATTGTTTGTTTGAGGGCTACCTGTGCTAGCCATCTTTAATTAATCAGTGTAAGACTAGAGGGAAGGCAGGTAGTTATCATCACTCACCTCTAACTCTTGGCGTACTCTTTTATCCACAAATAGTTGGATTGACTGTCACATGTAACGCCCCACAGTGCGAGTGGGACTCACTTTTCACAAAGTGTGATCAAATCTACTTATTTGTTAAATATAAAAATGTTGCTAACTGTTTCTGAACTTGTAATAATGTGAGGCTCTTACATATCTGAATTTTAAAAAAATCCACTAAAATGGATATATCTAACTCAGAACTAAACGTGTATTGAATTTCATAAGTATAGCCTTACTGATATTCCTATGGATATATTAGGATATATTTCTGCTCATATGAATATCGTATTGTGACAAAAAATATATCAGCTAATAAAATGGTTCATATGGCAATATGGCTTAAAATATCTATTTTTAAATTAAATAGTTAAGCATTTAGATTTATATACAAATATAATCTTGGAAGATAATTAGATTAATATAAGAGTTTCTAATTACAAGATATGCAAGTCCTTTTTGGAGTAAAAGGAAAAACGTTTCGAGTCAGAAATGTGTTGAGAATATCAGACAGACGTCAGCACTTCTTATGTAGGGAAGGCACGGGTTGGTTATTAAAACGACATGTTAAATATTTCTTTAATGGGTCATCAGATCCTTACTACACATTACAGTATTTTCTTTGAAACAGTATCTTTGTAATGGCAGAGTCACAAGCTCTGTGATTGTCTGTAAATATCGTCGCCCAAAGTTTGAATATTTTGTTATCTATTCTCCTGCTTCGTTGTTATTACATGGATAAACATATAACAACATAAAACTATGCAATCGCAGTTGGGTTTAACTCAACATATTTTTGTCTGCTAACATTATACTACATTTGGTGCCTTTGCTATAATGTAGGGGTGAAGTAAGTGTCATTGTTACTATCATATTTCCATAGTTTTTTAAAGGACTGATATTAGCTATCTCTACATTTGTTTCCTTTTTTTCGAAAGTTTTTCTTTACTTGTTTTAGGGTATAAAGGGAATGAAAAGGGAAATCTTGATTAACATGAGAATAGAAAATAAAGTAAGCAGAGTTTGTTTGTGTTTGTTTATTTCAGGTAGAGCATGGACAAACTGGGATACCTATCTTTCCCACACCAGTAAATCAACCCTCATATTTTAGAATTGTAATTCCGTAAATTTACTGCTGTCTCGCCTGCGGATAGTAAGAAGTAAGTGAAAAAGACAATAACTCAAAAATGTTTTGGATAAATTACAACAAATATTTCTACTTATAGAGGTAAACCTAAATAAAATTGTATTAAAGTACATGGGAAGAAAGGTTCTATACATGTGTAAATACAAATATATTTTCAACAGGAGTGGTAAGGGTTATATAAAAACAAACGTATGTATAGCTTACAGGAAATCGACGTCTTCAGTCTAAGTGTTCTGAAGTTCGAAAACTTTATTTATTCTTCTTTAATGATGTTCTTCTACTTTTGTGAAATAAAGGAGCAGATTATAAGAGCAATCATTTCTCAATGAAACGATAAAGCCAATAATGACCTGCAGGCTAATGAACCATAAACTTGTTTAATCTACACTCAAGAATGAAGAAGGCCTAAAGGATCTCCGTGTTAATGTCTTTTCATGAGTTCCTGATGTTAAAATAAAGCAGACACGTCGAAACAGTGGGTGTTTGATCGATTAAATACAATTAATATTATTGATGCTAAGTAATGTTATGGAGCATGAAGTGAGAACCAATTTGTTCATCCTGGAAAACAGGTGTTATTTTTATACGTTTGTTAACGTATTATCCTTACAGTGTTTCAACCAGCTTTAAATGACCATAAAGGGTAAGAAATCAGATGCTTGTTCAGAAGTTTAATTGCGGTGTGTGGTTAACGTAATAGAGAGTTAAAGTATTTAATTAAAGTTATTACGTAATGTTTACAAGATATACAATTATCTAAGTAAATTTCAATAGTGTCTACGAGTAATTACTTCCATTAGTTTTTCACTGTAATTTCAGCCAGAAAGTAATGTAATTTGTACGTTTAGAATCATGAATATAGAAAGAGATCATGATAGCCTGCAGGTTTACGTTCGATTATTTAAGAATTGAAAAATAAACATAGAAATCCTTTGAGTTGAGAACCTCAGCTGAGTAAGTGGAACTTTAAAAGTTTCAGGATATCTCGCCTAACTGCTCTTTAGCCGATTACAGAATGAATGATAAATTGCTCATTTCCACCTTTGCTTATTTAATAAACAATGAATAGCATGTTTTATTAAGATGCTATTGAGATTTTATAAAACTGATACAATATTTTCATTTGTAATTGTAACAAAACAGTCTAAGGAACATTTGAACATTTGAACATTTTTACTGCTGACATGTTGATTTCCTAAAATTACACTACCATTAAAACATATAAACTGACTGGTTTAAAACATAAAAACAATTGTTTTTTTAACTCACTTCTAAGAAATAAAAACTTATTTTATTTAACAACGACGTTTCGATCAACTCACTTTTCGTCATATCTCGCTTGCACTATCAAAACAAAAATAACATGATCGCGTTTTCAGCGGTGGGGGCGCTATAGTATGATGATCAATCTTGCCATTTATTGATAAATATTAGCGTTAGATTTGAAAGTGGATGATGTTAACCACTTGACTTCTCTATATTCTATCACTCCAAAATCGAGAACGGCTATCGCAGATAGCTCTCTAGTATTTTGTTTTGCAAAATTTCACTGACGAACAAAAAACTAATAATAAAAATTTTAACTTCTGCAAATATTGATAAAATTTCTCTTAATATATATCCCCCCAGTGGCTCAGCGATATGTCTGCGGACTTACACGCTAAAATCCGGGTTTCGATACCCGTGGTGGGCAGAGCACAGATAGCCAATTGTGTAGTTTTGTGCTTAATTCTAAACAACCAACCAACTTAATATATATATTTTTAACGAATCACATTTATCAACTCCTTTACGACCGTAAATAGGTTATACATGAGTGAATAAATAGTTTTCTAAAGTGAAATATTTTGCTTTCTAAAATCATCATTTTGACTATTGTCAGTCCGTTGTATTCTTCCCAAACATTAAACTGATTGTGAATAAACATGATAAGATCGAAAATCTAGCTGTAACTTGCTTGTTTGTAATTAGCTATTGTTTTACCACGAATATTCTGGTTATTTGATTTAATCATTTTTCTCTCTCTTTTCTTCTTTCAATCTATATACATACAAAGCATAAAAATATTTGTGACTTATCTCAGTACTCCCAGATCATTTTGCTAATTTCAAACAAAACTTTTTCGGGCTGGTAGCTTACAACAAAAGGCATGTTAATGGTGGCTCGCAACCCTTATATTCCCATTATTTCTTTTACTGAACATTTATGAACGTCCCCCGCTAATACAGCGGTATATCTCCGGACTTAGAACGCTAAAATCAGAGGTTTGATTCCCCTCGGGGGACTCAGCAGATAGTCCGATGTGGCTTTGCTGTAAGAAAACACATTTATTAACTTTGACGTAAGTTAATAATGACTATCACCATAGATGGCGCCACGTCCTTATACACAAAATCATTAAACTTTGTATTAAGAACATGCACACGGTGGAGGGGTAAGGCAGATAAATTATATCTCACAGAGTGCACTAGTACTCTCTGTGGAGGAATCCAATGAAAAAAAAACCGCCTTTAGAAATAATGCATAGACTCAGGCTGATATGAAGAGCCGTTTCTTGAATTATCCCCAGTAACTACTTTGACCTCGTGACCTTTTCACTTCGGCCCGATAGATACTTCTGCTGCCAATAACCATCAATTAATTAATTACACGAAACACTGCAGAAGGATATTACGGACTGAAAGCTGGTAGCAGAAAACACACCACCCGCCATTCCTTTGGCCGCTCCCGTCTGAGCAATTTTAAATCGGATTTACTAAGCACATTTTGAGTTTCTTTGTTTTTCAATATCGCGCAAAGCTACTCTAGGGCTATCTGCGCCAGCTCTTCATTAGTTTTGCAGTGTGACACAATAGAGTGAATGAAACTTGTCATGACCACCCACCGCCAACTCTTGGGCTTTTCTTTTACCAACGAATAGTGGGATTGAAAGTAACTATATAACGCCCCCACGGCTGAAAGAGCGAGCATGTTTGGTGCGACGGGGATTCGAACCTGCGACCTTCAGATTACGAGTCGAACGCCTTAACCAACCTGGCTATACCGAGCCACACGTCTTGAGTAAAATTTCTTTGAACCGCATTTAAAGTCGATTTTTATTGATGTAATTTTTAACTAAAGTTTTCATGAATCAAATTATATGCAACTTAAGCGCTGCTTCTGTTACGGAGCTGCTGTAGTTCTTTGCTTAAAGAAACCAGCAGACAGAAAGCACCTTATACAGTAGCTGTTCTGTTACATAGGGGTAAGAAGTTATCTTAGATATGAACCTGTTAACACGCAGGACGACGTCAGTAGTTTAGACTTCTGTAGTCTGATGCGCTGATTTTACTAATACTTTTTTTGCAAGTGGAAATGTACAGCTCATGAGTTTAGTATAGATACGTTCTAGTTTCAAGCAGGGGGAGATGTATGCCCCTGCTCATTTGATTCATTAGTTTTCCTAAAGCACGAAGAAATAATCTGCTTATAATTCAGTAATATAACAAGGCAAATACGGATTTAAGCTATATCATCTTAGCTTATCGTATTGAATTTAAAATGATACATTAAAAATATTTTCTAATCAAGAGCTAGTTTCGTTACTTGTACAAATGTAATTTCAAAAAATATCAATTTAGAATTTCTAGTCCACACTGTTCGCAGGTTAATACCCGTTTAATTAGTGTGTGTGTGTTTTCTTATAGCAAAGCCACGTCAGACTATCTGCTGAGTTCACTGAGGGAATACCTAGTTAGAATATCACAGTGGGTTACAAAGGATGACAGTTTGATACTTTGACCAGACGTATTTGGATAGTTGTAAAAAGTAAGTCAGTAGCGGCTTGAATCCGTATCATACCATTCATCCATTGTAACTTGGTTCAGTTCTTTCTTCCTCATACAAGCCATATATATATATATGAGGTAAGCTATAATGCGCTACTATAAACAATTCAGATGAGACAAACTCGCTTGAGTAGAAGTCTGCATTTTGAGTGCACTCCAGCACCCAACAGAGCACTCCACGTATTTTCTTTCTATTCTCTAACAGAGGATGGTCAATTGTGATTACACAGGCTACGTACATCACTGGCTTGCTCAATCAGCTAAAGTATGGACACGGAGATTAAATATCCGATAATGGGACTTCTTTTGGAGCACGACAGTGTAAAATGACGATACCACAATGAGACGTTTTTTTTAGGACACTTGAGCGGCTGGTTTCCAAGAGCACATTGTTTTCATCACAGTCACAGTATGATCAAGCTATGACTAAAAACTTTTTCAATTCAAAAAAGTTACGTGTAAACGCTAAGTAGGTATTGAAAGAGGTTTTAAACAGAAAAAAAGAAATGAGGAAACACGATCGTTCTCTTTAAGTTTATATAAGTGGAATTTATATCATTTATCACTGTAGTTCTTTTAATGAGACATTAAAACGTAAATAGACTGATTCACAAGTATTAAACATAATCATTCATTCCACATTTATATTGATGAAGAAATATGGATATAACAAAATGAATAAGAGCAAAATCATTCAGCATTGAATTTGGTGGTCATAACAATTTGATATACAATAAGAATTAATTCAATAATATTGTAACTTCTACAAGTAGCATTTTATAAATATGTTCAGTCCAGCATCAAGTTTGTTTTGGTTATTAATGCCAGACCCTGAATTTATCAAAATAAAAAACACTTCTGTTAATAGACAGTCTCAAAACATAAGTGCATAATAATTCTCTAATAAAAATCTTATTCAAAGTAAAATTAAAAACAACACATTTCATATCATTTTACATTTTTTCCATTTTCACTAATAATATGATTCCAGTGGTACAGCAGTATGTTTGCGGATTCACACCGCTTATAACTGGGTTTCGATACCCGTTGTGAATAGAGTATAGATAACCCCTTGTGCAGCTTTGTACTTAATTCCATACCAACAAACATACACCAATAACATCAAAAGCACGATGGCGTACAATATCTCAGTTACGTTTCTTATAAATATTTTACTTTAAAGAAACACAAACTCCCGAGTGACAAGATATGCTATAGCATTTGTTTGTTTGTTATGAATTTTGTGCATAACTACACGTGGGCTATCTGTGCTAGCTACCTCTATTTTAGTTGTTAACGACTAGAGGGAAGAGAGCTGGTCATCACCATCCGCGATCAGCTCTTGAGCTACTCTTATGTCAATGAATAGTAGGATTGACCATCACTATATAATATTTCTACGTCTAAAAGGACAAGCATGTTTGATGGGACGGAGATTCGAACTCGCCATCCGCAGATTGCAAGTTAAGAGCCCTAACCACATAGCAATACACACGCTGTAGTATAATCAAATGGCATTTATCTTATATCAGTTATGAAGTTAATTAATTTCAAACAAATAACATATGAATCCATTTACTTTAATAATTATATAACTATACATTCATAACAACACACACACACACATACATATATATTTATACCAACATATGTAACCAAATATAATAAATAATATACGTGTGTGAGATTAAATAATATGTGAGTTATATAATCACAATTATACTAACGTCCAATGAAAGAACATAAAGAAATGAGTGAAAAAGTGATTTTATTTGACATAAATTACCAAATTTTCAGTCTTTTTTTTTTATACGCAGTGACTTGGAATTAAAATACTAATCTTTCAAAGTAAAAACCCTCGTAAGTGTTATGGTGTTTGTGAGAATAAAAATGTCAATGTTACAAAAATCACATGATTGAGGGTAGATTCACCCTGTGGGGTCACGCACATTATGCATGATTTACAAGACCAGCTTACACCCTTGACGTCTCCATTACTTTAATGTTTTGTAGTCGTTTCTATTTTCCCTCTTTTGAATCCTTTCTGGAAGACAATTGGCTGGTCGCACTCCAAGTATTAAAGTATTATCACTTCTAGAGCTCGTATTTATTTTTTTCTTAATCTATAAAATCAATTTTTCCTTCTAGGTTTCAGACACACCCATCACAATTTGTTTCCTTAAATATTTCTTCCCAAAGCTAGAAAAAATAAATTTAAATTTTAACGTCATTGTGTTATTAGTAGACGGAAAGTATTATTAATGAATGGAATGTTAACAAATAACAATAGGGAAATAACAATACACATTTATGAATTTCCTGAATGTTTCACACGCTAATAACACAACTACTGATCATATTTTGGGCAAAATACACTCTTTAAAATTGTTTTATATGATAATTTTGTTAAATACAAAAACAAACATATTTCATTGTATTTCAGTCACTATTTTCATATCTTTACACAAATGTGCTCAAAATCGGTCAATATTGCCTCTTAAAAGTCAAATTCCGACTATCCACTTAAATAAATTGTATAAATAGTTCACATATATAATTTAATGCAAAATGCTATGCTTAACGGTTTTTTTTCATCTACGATTTTGTTTCTTTGGAAATTAGAGTTTCGTAATATCTTAAAAGATAAAACACACCGGTACTTAAACACAAAAATCTAATCGGAAACATAAAAGTTTAAAAGTTTTAAAACTGTATTTTATAGAAATAATTCTAAGAGTATCATTATAAGTGCGATTATAGGTTTTGCTGCAGATACCAAAGCATTGTAAGCACTTTAATGAATGCAGATATAAGCCTAAATTTGAAAAACACTTTTGAAAATAAGGTATTAAGAGTTCAAGTTTCTAGATTCAACCAGAAATAGATTATGGAGATAATGGATATAAATAAAAATGATTAGATGAATGCAAGTTGCACTACAATTGCTCGTGAAATTATTATGTGTTCTGAAACACCACTTAAAAAATAACGATATTGAACAGAACTGCGTATTTGACACAGATATATGAATTAGAATATACCAGTATTGTTGTGTATTGTTTGGAAAATATTGATATACAAAGAATGTATTGCATCTCGATTTTAGTATAAATAGTAGTTGAAATAGTTTTTTTTAATCATTTAAAACTATATTTTACCGTGTCACTCAAGACCCAAGGGCTGTCTTTATAAATTTTCGAATATTGCAATTAACTTCAATCCGGAAACTCCCAAAGAGGATGGTTTTGCACGTATCTTTTCGAGACAAATTTTGTTTGTTAATTAATTAATAAAATTTTAATTTAAATACATCATCCTTAAGTCTCCATATTAGCTAGTATTAAGGTCTAATTCATGGGAGTAAATTCAGCATATATCAATAAAACCACATTGTCACATTATTAAATAAACGATTGTCAATATTTTATGGGGTCCGGCATGGCCTAGCGTGAGTGCAACTCCTAATCTGAGAGTCGCGGATTCGCATCCCTGAAGCGCCAAACATGCTCGCTCTTTCAGCCGTGGGGCGTTATGATGTTGCGATCGATCCCACTATTCCAAGAGTTGGCGGTGGGTGGTGATGACTAGCTGCCTTCCCTCTGGTCTTACACTGCTAAATTAGGGACGGCTAGCACAGATAGCCCTCGAGTAGCTTTTTGCGAAATTCAAAAAATAAAACAAAAAACAAAACAACATTTTATGCTTCTGCTGTCAACTTGTTTACGTTTAACTTTTAACTGAGATGTGAATGATTTCACTTGAGATTTAGTAAGAAAGATCGAAGCATCACGGTAGTCAGAAGTAGGATAAGCAAACAGGAACACATTGAAAGCAGCCATAATGTTGTACTCGGCTTGGTGCACAATACATCTGCGCGTTGTTTAGAGACTTCCATACTTCTTTTGCTTGGCTATTAAGCTCGTGATAATGCGCTTATGGATTTCAGTCATCTTACCACTTCAAATCATATTTTGCAGCACCAACGCTAAAAAAGTGTGAAAAATACCTTCCTTTTAGCCAATAAAATGTCCAAAGAATTTCAGTTTCATTTGACAAGGAAAGGGTTGGATGAGATTTTTTTAAAAATTAACAAACATGCTCTCCATTGGCCCGTGAAGAGCTTTTTAAGAACTCTCCGTATAATGGAATAACAATATTTGCATAAAGGTAGAGTAAACATAATACTTAAGGTTTCTTCAAATATTAATGGCTTCTTAGTAGCACAATATGATGTCTGCGGACTTATAACGCTAGAAACCATGTTTCAGTACCCGTGATCGGCAGACTACAGATAACCCATTGTGGAACTTTGTGCTTAATTAAAAAAGAAAAAAAAAACGAACCCAAATCAAATAAATACTGTATATTATGCACATTTTCAACAAAGAACTGAAAAGAAATCCTAATAATATAAAAAATATTACGAATAATAGGCAATGTGAACGTTTGCTAATGACGTTTTTGAAAACCAAAAACAGTTGTGCATGTCCAACTAAATATCAGAAATGAAACTTATTCGATTTTCCTTTATTAACAACAAAAATAGTTATTTAATCCGATCAAGAGTTAGCGATGAGTCTTATTGACTGATTGTGTTCTTGCTATATCGCTACTCAGTCAGACATGGCTAGCGCAGTATCCCATGCGTAGGTTTCTTGAAATTTAAGCTACTCAGGATAATTAGACGTGGATCATATATATACATTAATAAAAATCGAACTATTAACAGATTGTTCAAGCAAAACTGGATTTTCTTCTTAAACGTAAAAAAATGTATTATTTTACCAGATGAAAACTATGAATATGTAATTGATTTTGTGTATGTTTGTGTTTTTCTTATAACAAAGTCACATCGGGCTATTTGCTTAACCCTCCGATAGGAATTGAACCCCTGATTTTGGCGTTGTAAATCCGTAGATTTACCGCTGTACTAGTGGGGGGAAATAGATTAAAAAAAACACAAAATGATTCCAACTTCGACACAAACCTATCTTATTTTATTGGAAACATTTTTTGATAACATAAGACAGACAAAATGATCTTGTCTTTCTATTCTGTTCTGAAGCTCATGGACTTACAAAGCTAAAATGTATCGTGGTTCGCGCAAATGGCTCACTGTCTAGTTTTGTGCAAAAATCATAATTTTTTTTTTGTAAAGCACGTATTTACGTGAAGCACTTACGTTAGTAATTTTTAACTACTGATGGTCCCTTAAGTTATTTTAGTGTTTGTAGTAAAAAAAGTTATCATACTTATTGTTTCATTTAATCAGATTTCTAAATAGTTGCCGGCGTGTAAGCTCATTCTTTTAATTGTATGACATATCAATATATTTGTAAAAAAACTCTTTTTCATATTTAAAATTATACTATTTAAAATTTCCTGTAAATGTTGCAAAATTAATTTGAAAATTAAGTTTCTAGCTTTAAATAACGTAAATTTTTAGTAACCAGTTATTGAATTATTTTTATTATTGATAGTGTTTATCACTTTATGTTTGCTTTATTATTTCTCTTCAGAGCAACGTCATGTCAGACTATCTGCTTTGTTCACCATGGGAAAATGAATACCAGATTTTAGCGTTGTACGTCGAAGAGTTATCACTGTCCTACCAGAGAACACAATTTTAATAATTTATTTTTCCTTTATCACTGACTAATAAAAAAATCTAAAACAATAATCAATATTTATTTGATATTTAGAAAATAAAAAGAGCAAAATACTCAAAATAAAAAACAAAGTAAAACAGATAATGTCTAAAATCTATTTGTTGTCAAGTGCAAAGCTACATAATGGACTATCTGTGTTATACTCACAGATTCGGCATGGTCAGGTGGTTAGAGAGCTAGATTCTACATTTGTGGCTCTCTGGGTCGAATCCCCATCACAACAAACATGTTCGTTCTTTCAGCCATGAGAGCGTTATTATGTTATGGTTAATGGCATGAATATCTAAACCAGACTTTTAGCACCGTAGTTCTAAGACTTACAGCTGAGTCTTTTCACACGAAATTCAATTCAGACTCAATTAACTTAAATAAAAATGTGTGAATGATTTCACAAAATTTATAAAAGAAATTGTTGCGATTGATCCCACTATTCCAAGAGTTGGCGGTCGGTGGTGATGACTAGCTGCCTTCCCTCTAGTGTTACATTACTAAATTAGGGAAGAGCTAGCACAGATAGCTCTCGTGTAACTTTGCGCAAAATTAAAAAGAAATAAACATATGTACCAGTTAACACTATCAATTTACTTTATAATCTTTAATATCTCAATCAGATTCCTCTTTTTACCACAACAAATCAGTTTCATATACATTATTTTTCTTCATATGACAACCACTCCATCCCAGGCGGTGTATTTGTAGTAACATTCCTCTGAACCCTTTCCAACAATTTAATGTATTTCTTAAGATAACGGAGCACAATACTAAATACAATACCTCAAACGTGACCTATACAATAATATTATAACGTTTCTAAACTTTTATCTAATAATTCTGTAAATAAAACCTAAAATCCTATTTGTCTTACCACTAGCAACAAAACACTGTTGGAGGCTTAAGAGACTGGTCAACTCAGATCACTTTCTTTTACGATACTGTTAAGGTTACTCCCATCCAAATTATACTTATAATTCAAATTATGATAACCCACATGCATTGTTCTACATTTATTATAGTTAAAACCAATTTGCCACTTATTTTATAGACCACTAAATAATCTAAATCATTTTGAAAAGCAGTATCATCCTCTTTACAGAAAGCAACACTCAATACCTTAATATAATCTGCAAATAAAAAAAAACAACGGTCCTAAGACTGAGTCCTGATACATCCCACTTATGGCATTGATCAATTTTGACTGAACTCCATTTGAACAATTATCTGCCTTCTATCTAGGCATGGCCTAGCGCGTTAAGGCGTAATCTGAGAATCGCGGGTTTGCGCTCGAGTCGCGCCAAACATGCTCACCCTTCCAGCCGTGGGGGCGTTATAATGTGACGATCAATCCCACTATTCGTTGGTAAAAGAGTAGCCAAGAGTTGGCGGTGGGTGATGATGACTAGCTGCCTTCCCTCTTGTCTTACACTGCTAAATTAGGGACGGCTAGCACAGGTAGACCTCGAGTAGCTTTGTGCGAAATTCCAAAACAAACAAACAATCTTCTACACACCTATAGTAGTTCAAGTACTTTCTGAAAATCCAGACACCTCAAATCTACATTGTTACCCTTTCAAAGAATGTCAAAAGATTTTTTCTTAGAGAAACAACATCGATTATCCGATAAAATTCTACTTTTTATTAAATTACTTTGCAAAACATCTTTTATAAGATTTTCCAAAACTCTTTCCACAACATATCTAAGAGTAATAGACCTGTAATTACTAGAACAATTTTTATCTCCTTTCAAAAGATGAGTGACATAACCTAACTTTCAATCCTTTAGTGCCTGCCTAATTACTGTTCAAGAACTATCAAAAATAGTAATAAGTGGCTCTCATATCCAGTTTTTAACTTTGGAAATACTATCTGGTTCAGGAGTCTTATCGTTCTTTAAACTTCTTAATTATTTTTATTAAAAAGCTCAGACGTAATGTATCATCTTGTTCAAACTTGCTTTCATGTATCAACTGCTCAAGACGAGGAATATGGATGGAATCTTTCTTAATAAAGACTGAAAAAACAGGATTTAACAATCCAGTTATTTCATGATTATTGTATCTATAAGTCTTTATTTATCATCACTACCTTCATCGTAACATTTTGTTTATCATTAATGTATTTAAAGAGATCTTTACTGTCAGTTTCGATGTTTTCAGTGAACCTTTTTTCGTACATCTTTCTGATGCCCGAATTTCAAACTTGGCCGCCATGTTTCTTATGTTAGAACTTTCTAAGTCTTTCGTTATACTAATCACTTTAAATACCTTAAATGCGTTATGCTTGTTTTAAACATTTTATCTCTCACAACCTTTCTAACAACTCCCCTCCCGTGTAAGTTTTCATAGTTTATATTAAGAAGTTTTGGAGAGTTCCTTTCTACGAAAATGTGTGCTCTTATCTTGACGTCTTTTAACACTCTATTTTTAATTTTACCATGGAAATATTAATCCGAATGATAGTTGGGAATCAAATGTCAAATAAATAAGTAGGCTTTAAAGGGCCAGCTTGATGGCTTGACTCGCATTTTTTATGACACACCACTGATTTATGTATTTCGCAAAAATAAGACATTTGAAATGATTTGTGGTTCAGAGTAAAATAAAAAAAGGGACAGATTTTTCGAAATTGTGTTGAGAATAAGCTGACTTATGTGACTGTACATGATCGAAACGTATTCATGATCAGTGCGCTACTTGGTACCCAGTAGTGTTCAATAAACACATCAGTTTGGACGAAAACTGTGTTGTTTTTCTATCAGTACTTCACAACCAATGAAATTAATTTATAAATTTCAGGTTTTGTTTCCTACATAGGTTGTAAAAATGATTATGGTAGCCTGGCACTTAAAACACACGACTATTAATTTTTTTTCAAATACAAAACTTCTACACGAAGTAATTTTGAGCTAATTGAAAATCAGGTCAAACTTACTATTATCTTAATTCTCACAAGTTCTTAAAATAGTAAATCTCCATGTTGGATTATTTGTCAGAGTGAACTATATTTATTTCTTCAGTCAAGCTGAATATTGTTCTAATTTCATGATTAATTACAAACTGCTATGTGAAAACAAACAAACTTCATTTATCGGTACGTAAATTTACATCTGTAAGTGTTACGTTTTCTTATGTTTTTCGTAGACTAAACGCAACAGAAAAACACAGATAACAGCTTGTATAATTTATTACACTAAACTAAATATATATATGTAACAGATATAACATAAATTACATAACAACAGTGACAGATATTAAGTTACAACATTCAAAATTAATTACAACACAAAATAGTACTGGTTTCAACCTTCAAAGCTAATTACGATACAAAATGGTACTAGTTTCAACCTTCAATGTTAATTACGATACAAAATATTACTGGCCTGTGTCAAATATAATGATCTAGAATGAAAGTCCAAAAGTTCAGATCAGAAATCCGAAATTCTAGTCTAGGAGGTGAATTTGGTCCCGCGAAGAAATTTCGAAGTTTGAATGGAGAATGACGAAGTTCTTTTTTACGGTGCTTCTTGATGAACGTCTCAAACTTGCCCACTCTCAGCACAACCAGTAATTCAGATGAATCGTAGAGATTGACGAAATAAAATCACAGCTTCTGTAGATCTAACTTCAGTCACAAATCACAGCAAACACTCAAATGAATGACTGACTCTCTTCTTTTGAATAAAACTAATGTCTGACTATTTTTCCTTTCTTCTCGCATCACCGTCTTTTATACCAGTAGGCCTACTTCTCGAACATTCGCGTTGCTTCCCAACATTCCAGAGAAATCCGTGCATGTCCGCTCTTGCACGAGACTTTTCGTCTGGACACTAGGCCGCCAGCATTTTATTTAAATACATATGATTGGTCTACCTAATTCTAGAAAATTCTAAATGTTATTTTAAATGAATAACAACATATTTTATTAGTTTAAACCTTGAAACAATAATATAAATATGGAAATATAAATAATAGAAATGAAAATTTAAATACAACACGACGTGTTGTCGTTTACAAAATATTTACACGACATTTACATAACAGTAAGGTTAAGCGTATATTCATAATAATTATTTCATATTTAAGAGGTAAAATCAAGCACCAGAGTGTGATAAAAATGTAGACTTAATAACGAGAAGATTGCTTCATCAGTGATTTCCTGCTATTATTTCAAAATGGCGCTTATCGTTGATAAAATGATTATTTAAATAGCTATGTAATCTGTAAAATCTGCGTTTCAGAGCGAAATGTTTACATAAGTTATCAATTTATAATTGCAGACATATAACAGTATTAAATGTTTATAATTTCAGCAGCAAAGTTGAACATATGTTTCTAAATTAAACAGGAAACGAACCTAGTACATCTTTAGTTGTGTATAGCATTCCAGGCAGAAAGGATGCATCACAGTCATTGTTTTATTTTACTTTCATTAGACAGTTTTTTTCTGTGAAATATTACGATTTATTGTGTCAAGACTTTAACAAAAATAATTAGCTTCTTTCTTTCAAGTTCCAACTCATTTTAAAGTGAAGTTGATACAGGACACGGGTAAGTCCAAATCAACTCATCCAGAAAAACAACTTTTTCCCACTTCATGTCAAAGACTTTTTTGATAAAAATTCAAACAAAAACTTCATTTAGATTTATTTAGCCATGTAATATCCTAAAGCTACACTGCACAGCTGAATTAATCAAAATAAAGTTTTTGCTTAATTTTTTTTCAAAGAAATCTACGATATGAGCTGGGAAGCCCTGGGTGAGTTGGCATGAAATGACTTTTACACTTTTATGATGTCGTTTTGAGTTTACTTAAAGATTAAGTACATTTTATATCACGTTAGAGCTTTTACAGCAAGAAAGATTATAGTTCTGAAAAGATATGACATTTCGGTCACTGGTGCGATCATTCGAAATTTGTGTACTTGAGATGATGACGCTCGTGACACAAACGTCGTGCTTGTTCTGAAAACTAATCTTTCGTACAGTAAAAGATATAGCTTCTGATAAAATGTTAGTTATCTCGTTGTGCAATCTACTTTTTAAGTTATGGATGGGCTTGGTATGGCCTGGTGGTTAAGGCACACGTTCGCAATGTTGGGAGAGGGGTTTGAGTCCTCTTCCCACCAAACATGCTCGTTCTTTCAGCCGTAGGGAGCTATAAAGTTACAGCCAGTCCCACTGTTGGTAAAAAAAAAGTAGCCCAACTTTGGCGGTGTGTGGTGATGACCAATTTCCTACTCTCTAATCTTTTATTACTAAATAAGGGCCGTCTTGCGCAATAGGCTTCATGTAGCTTTGGGAAAAATTTATAACAAAACCTAGTTATGGGCATATTCCCCTTTTCAAAATACTAACTACCATTAATACAAACACTACTAGTTTATGCTTGCTAAAAATAAGACAGAAAAAATAATTGCATTATTAATTTTTTTAAGGAACTGTAATTAAAAAAACAAGACAAAAACAACAAATTATGTGATAATTGGTAATGCAATTTATATCGATGTCTGGAAGGAACTGTTTCTATGTTTGTTTTTGAGATTGTTCTTGAATGTAATGTAAAACTGTAAAATATTAGTGCTAGAAACGTACTAAGTTCCGTACATTTTAATGTTTAATAATTATAGTTTAATATATTTAATGTATGATTTCCAATTATCAAAGACGTAAAGAATCTCGTACTGGATTCTATGTAAGAAAACAGTCTAAATATTGAATATTCGACTTATTATCTATCCATTTTTCGAAATATTGAAGTAATTCGTTTAATCAATAATGCTATGTTGTTGAGTTCTAAATGACAGTTGGGTACTTGTATTACTTGTACATTTTATATTCTGCTCATCCATATTATTTTAAAATAATCCCAGTTTCGAAAAGAATTTAAATGCTTTATTACTTAAATGCTTCCTTAAATTATTTTGTAATTAATTTTTCTGTTAAGTCATAGATATTTAGTTATGCACAACACAATTAAATTTCAATACATTAATTCTCGTAATTAATTTATTTCATTATTATGTAAACTTCTTTAGTTCATGTTTGTGTAGTGTCTCTGTGATACGTAGATATTCAAAATATTTCGCGTTAACTGAAATATAGTCTATGTAAGACTATGTACTCACTATTTCATTATACACTTCAGTAGTTGAGATTTGTCTCTGTTACTTAATTGTATCGAGCCGAAATGTTAAGATAGTTTATCTTCCGCTGTAAGTTATTTTATTTGACTATTGGTGAGATATTTCTGTAAAATGAGATAGTTAATTAATACAATTAATGTTTAAAATGTACGTTGTATGAAGAAACTCACATATCTAATGGTACAGACGTGACATAGTGACTAGTGTGCTCAAACATTTGAAAACGATTGTTTATGGTGTGTGGCTCAATTCTGTAAAAAACGTGTCTGTCATTTGAGTGCTCTATAACCGCAACACTTTTTGAACAGAAAAAAAAACGTAGCCCGAAAATTGATGCAAATTATTCAATTTTAACTGTATCTCTAATTTATTATTCAAATTTAAATACAATATATGCATATAATCCTTCAATATGTTTGAAACAAAAAGTTTGGAACAGACTAATTGATGAAAGAGTATCCCAAGAGTTAGCGGTGGGAGGTGATGACTAACTGTCTTCCCTCTAGTTTTATACTGTTAAATGAGAGACGGCTAGCGCAGATAACCCCCGTGTCGCTCAACTTGAAATTCAAAACAAACCAAACCAATTTTAATTTATTAAACATCCGTTATTAAAATCAAATCAACTTTGCTTAACTTTACATATCTTTGCTATTATTATTTTGTGTTAATATTTTATAGACGAATCAACTTATTCTAGATAATCACCAATTTTGCAATGTTGATATTCCATTGATTTTTTTCCATTCTGTAATAATTGCATTATAGTTACCAAATTAGGTAGGGGGCCATTTTAGATATTTTTTATTTATTTACCTCGAACCATTTCAGTTTCTCGAGTTAAAATAGTTTTTCTACCTAAGTTAATATATATCTGTTATTCTGTTTCTCAATGTCTATAATTTTTATTCTCTTCAATCAGAACTTGCACTTACGTATTATTTGAGATTGCGTCAGTTTTGAACTATCTCTGAAATATTTTGATGTGTTTAACAGGAAAATACAAGTGATACTATTCCTATCAATGCCATGTTTTCTAAACTTTTATAACACTGTATTAAAATGATATGCTAATTATCTGCATAACACCATGCCACATATGTGAATAGCGTTAATGGAACATCACATTATATTTTTTGTAACTCTTGAATTTAAAAACAAACATAGATTTTGTTTCACAAAGGTAGATATGATTTATTTATTTTCAAGATCATTAGTTACGCATTATGCAGTTGATTGAATGATTTAGTCAATCTGCACAAAGCAGCTACGCTATCTGCGCCAAAAGTACGGTTAAAAGGTAAAAATAAAGTAAATGTAGTAAAAATCATAAAAGGAAATGAAGGTACAACATCATTGAAAAACAGAAAAAGTATAAAATCAATGTTGACACCTAGTCTACAATGTTAGAAGAGAAAGCAAAGTAAGAGAAGTTGTAAAGGACTACCTGCAGCAGAATGGTAATGATCATAACCTGCCAGGAAGATTAACAGGTAAGTACCAGAACCACCGTCAGTCACCTGAAGTTGGCCTTTCCAGTCCTGGTTCCGAGTTATGAGTCATTGTGGCTAGTACTAAAAGGTAAAGTAGTAAAAGTGTTAAATGACATACAGCAAAAGTGTAATAACAACTCGCTAGGACGACTAACGAATAGTTTAAACGGATTGTTCAAACAGCAGCGTTAGTCACCTGAAGTTGGCCTTTCCAGTCCTGGTGTCAAGTTATTTAATGTTCTGGTCATTTTCCAATGTCAAATTGAACTAGAGAGAATGAAAATGTAAAAAAGGAGCCACAATTACAAAGGTGTAATGAATAAATATGCAACACTTAAATGAGATTAAAAAGATTAATGGGCATTAAAAAACGAAAAACTTTATCAAGGTGGACAGTGTCACCATCACCGATAACACTGGCCAATGTTACAGATAGACCCTGGGAAAAAAAAACATGTTTTAAATATTTCCGACGTTGAGAATTGCAACGATGGCAATAAAGTAAAATGTGGCTGATAGTGATTTGTGTGTCATACAAACTACACACTAGTGCATCAGTTCCCTATAAAAGAAAACGATGAGTTACAAAACTGTGACCAATGCGTAGTCTTGTTAGAACAACTTCCTCCCTTCGAACTTTACGGAAGCTAGATGGCCAAAACCCGAAATAGGGTTTGATTTGAAAAAGCTTGTTGTCGCGTTGTTCACTCCTAGTGGACTGCCAGCTGACACAGAGCCGAGCCTTGAATACAAGACCATAGTCCATGTATGGAATAGGCACAGTGGTGATAGTGCCGGAGCAGATAGATTTAGCTGCCGTGTCTGCAAGCTCGTTACCGCGAATACCAACGTAGCCTGGTATCCAGAAAAACTGGATAGAAGTAAGAAATAGCAGTTAATGAGAAATGGGCCAGTCAATTTTGAATATCAGCGATAACAGGGTGTGAGCCAACGTGAAGCAGTTCCAAGGTCAGTAGAGAACTAAGTGAGTCAGTATAAATAGTGCAGTTGGAGTACTGCTTAGCTGCAATATGATCCAAGACAAGATATATGGCATACAGTTCAGCAATGAACACAAAAGCTGTGGAGGGGATTCTGCGTGCAACTACCGAACCACAGCAAACCATAGCAGAGCCCACTGAATTACCTGATTTGGAACCATCTGTTTAAATGGGAACGAAATGATTGTTTGAAAGATATTCATTAAATAAAAGACAGTACTTCCAATCTGGAGTATCTGCCTTTTTTATTTTAGGTGACTGAAAGAAAAGTCAGATTTCTGGCTGTAATAAGCCATGGTGAGATGAGCTGACCTGTGGAATCTGCAATGTGATCCAAGGACAGACCCAATTCCTCCAACTGCGTCTGAATACGGAGAAGGGTAAAAGGAGCAATGGCAGATCGTCTGCTCCGAGGACGAAAAGGAACCACAACGTTCCTGAACACCCCAGTTGGAGAGATAATTCTTACCATTTCTCTCTCTCTAAACTAAACCCCTGCCACGTTAGTTTGAGTTTGCGTTGGCGTCTGTTCTGAACAAGTATGGCCCACCGAGGAAGGAAAACACATCCCCTGGTGGGATGCTTTGTTAAGGAACAAAGTTTTGAAGAATATTGTAAAGATAGTTGCAAACGGCGAAGGTGCAGAGAAGGCTCATGAGATTCAATGTATAAGCTTTGAATTGGAGAGGTACGAAAAGCCCCAGTGCAGAGTCGAAATCCTTGGCGATGAATGGGGTCCAGCATCTTTGAGGCCAAGGGTCTGGCAGAGCCATAGACCATTGATCCATAGTCGAGTTTTGATCGAATAAGAACACGATATACCTTTAACATTGAACACTGATCTGCTCTCATACTGGTAGAAAAGAGAACACGAGGATGATCAGTGCTTTTGTGCATTTGACTCGAAGCTGCTTTAAGTGTGGTATTAAGGTCAGCTTACGGTCAAAGATAAGCCCCAAGAACTTGGTCTCAGGGACACTGGCAACGAAACTTCACCAATATGAAGATCAGGATCAGGGTGAATACCCCGTTGGCGGCAAAAGTGCATGCATACGGTTTTAGAGAGAAAGAAATTAAAGTCGTTTGTCATAGTCCACTTCAGTACACGATTGAGGGAAGTTTGTAGTTGCCGCTTAATATATCTCATATTCGACGACTGACATGCGATGTGAAAGTCGTCGACATACAGCCCATTCGCAATAGTGAGAGAGAGTTGTTCAGTGATGGTACTGATCTTTATACTGAAAAGTGTGACACTCAAAACACAGCCTTGAGGAACACCAAGTTCCTGTACAAAAAACGGGAAATCTCGAACCCTATGAGCTTGGAATCTCCTGTCCATTAAAAATTTTCAATAAACATGGATAAATGGTCACGTAACCCATATGTATGGAAGTCTCGCAAAACGCCATACCTCCATGTTGTGTCATAAGCCTTCTCAATCTCAAAGAATATTGATACAAGATGTTGGCGTTTGAGAAAGGCTTCTCTGATTGATGTTTGAAGACGAATTAGGTGGTCTGTGGTGGAGTGCTGTCGTCGAAACCCACAGTGGGTGGGTGAGAGGAGGTTGTTTGATTCGATGAACCAAACAAGACGAGCATTAACCATCCTTTCTGAGGTCTTACAGAGACAGCTCGTCAAAGCAATTGAACATAGTTTGAAGGAATCTTGGGATCTTTCCCAGGCTTAAAGAAAGGTAAAATAAAAGCCTAGCGCCAAGCATCAGGAAAAACATTCTCCTGCCAGATCCGGTTAAAGACAATCAGAAGGATATCAAGAGAAGCAGGAGATAGGTGGTGCAGCATGTCATAATGAACATCATCAGGTCCAACAGATGTACTAGGTGACCGATGAAGGGCCATTTTCAAATCCATCACTGTAAAGGGACAATTATAGTCAAAGAAACAGTCAGTTCGACAGAAAAGAGGTGAACACTTTGCCCGAGTCTTGATGGCCAAAAATGTGGATGAACAAGCAGAAGTGCTAGATACCCAGCAAAAGCTTTTACCTAGAGTATCAGCGATGCTCCTGACATCAGCCATCTCCTGACCATCAGAGAGTAAGATCGAGAGGGGTACAGAATTGTAGTGCCCACTAACCTTTCGAATCCTGTCCCATATGATCTAGGAAGCACTGGTAAAAGATATGCGAGTTGTGAACTTAATCCAAGATTCCTTCTGGCTTTGACGTCTGAGCCACCTCGCATGTGCACGGGCCCGTTGGAAAGCATTGCGGTTTGAAAGAGTGGGATATCTACGAAAAGTATCCCAGGCCCGTTTTTGAGCCTTCCGCACTAAGTGGCAAGCAGAATATCATGGAAAACGTGTCGAGGTTTTAGGAATACACTGAGCAGCTGCTTGTATAATACAGCCAGTTACCGCTGCCACACAGTCATCTATTAATGGCTGATTCACGATGGCAGGATGAAGTTCTGCGAAAGCAGTGAAAGTGGACCAGTCTGCCTGATCCAGCTTCCACCGGGACACGCGGGTAAGGTGGCATCGGCCACGGCCAGTCTCTCTCTAAAGGATAAAAAATTATCACTGCCTAGTGGATTACTGTCAACCCTCCATTAAAAATGGGAGAATAAAGAAGGCGAGCAAACCAAGAGATCAATAGTGGTAAAGGACTGACTAGGAACATTAAAATAAGTTGATGAACCAACATTGAAAAGAGAAAGATTCTGATCAGAGAGCATACGTTCTACAGAGCGACCCCTCCTTTCAATAACAGCACTTCCCCAGAGTGGATGATGTCCATTAAAGTCCCCCAGGAATAGTAATGGAGATGGCAACTGTTCAACGAGAGCATCAAGGTATGATTGATCATATGTCTCTCCAGGTAGAGATAACAAACAGTGATGGTATGACCCAAGGAAACACGGATGGCTACGACCTCCAACGGTGTGGTGAGTGACAAAGACAGGGTGGGCACATGCTGATCAACCAATAGTGCCACCCCTTTATGTACTCGTCCATCACATAACCTGTAATTTCTATACAGAGAATACTGCCGAATAGTGACTGTATCAGCAGGTTTAAGAAATGTTTCTTGTAAAGAAAGATATACAGGATGGTAGGAAGCAATCAGTGTTTTAATATCATCCAGATTAGAACGTAAACCTCGACAGTTCCATTGTATCAAGGTGGCCATTTTTAATGACGGGAAGGTGAAGTGGCTGGAGAACCCTTCGGTTCACGACCACGTCTTTTTCCTTAGTCGGAGGAGGTCTATAGACCTCCATGGATCCTGCCCTGGGTCGAGTGGGCAGGTTTTTGTTGTTGGAAGGGGATTCCAGTGACTGAGAACGCAAACAAATGATTGTTTTGCCTCTTGGGTTGGGAGAAAAGATGTATCAGAAGAAATGACTGTATTTGAAACTGAAGGATGTGGATCTTAAGGTTTGTTGGAATGTATGGGAGGAACAGAGATGGGTGTGGAAGTCGATTCATCAAGCTTTTTATCCATGGAGGCCAAAAGGCTTTTCATTTGTTTTAAAAACGACTCTCTTGAAGGCACAGAGAGATCTGTCTGCACTCCCACGGTAGTTTTGGAATGAAGAGCAGCAGCATATGTCCGAGATGGAGTGGTGGGCAGCAATTTCCGAGCCTCAGGATAACTAATGTTATGTATCGTTTTCAAACGCTGCATCTCTTTTTCCTCCAACCATTTTAAGCAAGAATGGAAATAAGAGGGGTGAGAACCATTGCAGTTAATGCAATGTAGGTCCATGTCACATTCATATTCATCCTAGTTCTTGCCACCACAACGAGCACGTAAGTAAACCACGACAGGATGTCTTTGAGTTGCCGAATGCCTGACATTGGAAACATCGGAGAGGGTGTGGAATGTATCGCCGTACCCTGCAAATAAGATAACCTGCCTTGATGGTGGCAGGTGCACGTGATGAAGTAAATGTTAAAACAAGGGTATTTGTTGGCAGTGTAACTCCATCTTCGCGAGTGGAGATGCGCCTCACTGCAGAAACTCCTTGAGTGGAGAGACCAGCGAGAATCTCTGACTCGGGGACTTTCTTCAAATCCCTCTCAACAATAGCTCTTCGTGACGAATTTAAAATAGCATGAGGTGTAACCTTAATAGGTATATCCCCAATTGCCTTTGAATGCAAGAGGAGTTCACTGTGTTTGGATGCGGGTGTTTCAACCAATATGTCTCCAGATCGAAGCTTCGTTACTGACTTTGGAGAGCCAGCAAGTCCCTCTAGTCCATTCTGTATAAAAAAGGGGGACAGTTGCCCTAAAGGTTTTTCGAAAAGAGAATGTAATATAAGAAAATGAGATACGTGTGTTACAGATGTTGAAGATTGCTGTTCAGAGTCTTCAAGACGTGGTCGCTTACCCATTGACTGTTTGTTCACAATTTTATTTAAATTTTTTGAAGGAGGATCCATAGGAAAAAAGAAAATTTTCGGTACCCACTGACCCCACCCACCATGGAGCCCTACGTGGGGTCGCACTACAAAGTCATGCAAAGACAATGCAGCAACGCCAGGGTTTCGTGAGCACTATACCCAAACACCAGCATCAGGCACAATATCCACAACACCCGTTGAGAACTTCCAACACTGGTACTTGGTTGACTCTAGCCCAAGTGGACCAGCCTATTGACCCAAGAGAGCCACCCAAAGGCCGCCCGTCTACAGGAATTCAAGGCCAAATTGCAGTGCTAGGGTTGGACCCCTTAACCACCAGGATCTTTTCCTCCTCTTCACGGGTCGCCACGCACGGCAAACACGTTGGTGGATGTTTAGATTCCAGAGAAGGTAATCAGACAGAACAGAACCTTCTCTGGGAGGTCCCCTTACTACTTACAGGAATCCACACCGAGGGGGCATTTTGTAGTTTTCATATCATGGCATTTTTTCTCTTCTCTATATCATCTAATATCGCCCATACTTTCCAAGTATTTTTCATATGTATTACGTTATCCAAAACTAGTTCTCTATGGTCAGATGGGCTTAGGCGTTTGACTCGTAATCTGAGAATCGCGAGTTGAATTCTCGTCGTACCAAACATGCTCGCCCTTTCAGCTGCGAGGGCGTTATAATGTGACGGTCAATGCAATTATTCTTTGGTAAAAGTGTATCCTAAGAGTTGGCGGTGAGTGGTGATGACTAGCTGCCTTCCCTCTAGTCTTACACTGCTAAACTAGGGACGGCTAGTGCAAATAGCCCTAACTTTGCGCGAAATACAAAAACAAAGAAAAACAAACTATCCAAAATTAAGGAAAATATTATATATTTTAAATGACCCAAAATAAAGTCTGGTTTGAAAAAAATTCATGTATATTGAGAAATAAATTCAATAACTTAAAAAAAGATATACATTAGTTGATTTCAACGAAGCATTGGTATTGAGTGTTGAAATGTATTCGCAAGTTTAACTTCATATTAATGTAAAATGAGTCGTTACAATATACTTGTTTCGAAAACCAAGTAGAATGTCCGAAGAAATAAAGTAAAGTTTGTAATTTTAATTTATCTTTAATTTTACTATTCATCTTAATTGGTTCTCAATACGAAAAAAACACCACTCTACAAATAAGAAACCTAAACATTCGTTCAATCGTAACACTCCTAGTTCACACCAAAATAGAGTTCTACAATTAACAAGACTTAGTAAGACAGTTATTAAAAACTGATGATGCCCCCAGTGGCATAGCGGTATGTTTGCGGACTAACAACGCTAAAAATCAGGTTTCGATATCAGTGGTTGGCAGATCACAGATAGCGTATTGTGTAGTTTTATGCTTAATTCGAAAGAGCAATAGAACTGACAAAAAATATTATAAAAACTAAAATATTCGATTCAGAAATAACATCACAGTTGAAAAATATTGAACATACATAAATCTAAAGTAATCATCTAATTTAATAAGAAATACAATAATATCGCATTAAATCTATGGAAAAATTAAACAACATCGAATCTTTTGGAAAATAAATGCTATTTTATTATTTAATTAATGTTCTAGATTGAAATAGGAGTTTCTTAAGTAACTACATTTATGTAAATTGAACAAGTACAAGGCATTAGTCAAACTAACGTTTTGACGTTCCATGCAATTAAATTCCACAGGAAACAATTATGGAAACTGTCAGACAAAGTCCACTAATCAACTACTTCTGAAAATGCAATCATTTTTTTGGTGTAAAAAAGAATTGTGGCAGAGTATATGCCATATTTTGATAGAATACATTGAGAAACTGTCACCAAAAACATTTAAAAATTTCATCTCCAATCAGAGCTGAAGTATTATTTAGTAATATCTTTTAATAAAAAAATGACATGTGACAAACATTTACCTTTAACGATCTGGCTGTTTATAGAGTCTTCATGCAAAAAAAAGGTAATAAAATAAACTGGTATTCTTCAAAAACAGATTTCCGGGGTAGGACACTGAAACTGTTCAAAAGTGATGTTAAAGTGGAAATTCGCCCCTATTATATTTATATTGTATACGAAAGCGTGGTCTGCTTTATTATATGTTGATTAAGTCACTTAACTCTGCAATAATACTAATAATAATCATAAAACAAGAGAGAAATGTTGAACTTCTAAAACAACGTACTCCAATGGTAATAACAGATATGTTACAATCACACTTCAGCTTATGATGTGCAAATGATCATAGCTGACTGACACATTTCTTTGTGTATGAAAAGGTAGTAGAAAGTTCTATATGTACAAACATGCCTCTGGAATAAAACTTAATTATGGTCATGTTTAGTTCTATGGTGTAGAACAGTATCTAAAACTATTTTATCATAATAATTGCCTAAATATCTTTTTCTCTGTCCTTTCTCATGGCTTGGTGAAGGTTGGCAATACTTGGGAAACAGTGACATTGCACGCTTTTCAATATATTTTCAAAGCTCTGTATTCATAAACTTAGCCCATACAATAATCCTTAAACAATCAGTACCTAAATGTTCTTTATACACAATACTTTTTTCTTTTACCAAAAGGAAAAGACCTTACAATGTGTACATAACCATTTACCTTCTAGATTCTTCTTAGAATCTGATGAAGGTTTAAGGATTTGGTTAATACATAACTGCTTCTTATCATGCTTGTTAGAAGTACAACCATGTGCTTCACAAACGGTCTTATTTCTCAACAGGGGTTTGACTTTTAACTGACCAACCCTGCATAACACACAAAATCACAGATAAAGAGAGACAAATGGGGTTCCTTGGAGATCACAAAATTTACAAGCCAATGCAAAATCACTTTAAAAAAGCACTGTTTAGAAGCAGTAAGAAAGGCGCATTTCTCAAATAGTAATTTTTATTAAGATCTCGGTCACTGAAAAAAGAATCCTTGAGGCTCCCGAGAGCACTTGTTAAAAAATTGTATATACAATAAGCGAGGAAATCGTTTAATGGATGCGTAATAATAAACGGCGAGAGTAGCAAACAGAACTTAAAAATCCCATCTGGTCGCGTAGAAAGGCGAACATGATCGGCTGCATCTCGACTTCCAAGAGAAACAAAGGAAGGATTCGGAATGCTTCGATTTTAGTAAATAACAGAGTTATTTTGGCACCAATGATTTTATTAATCAATTTCAACGCATAGCTAACGAGAGTAAACATTTTTTTCTTCTAGTACGTCTTCAATCTCAGTGTCCAAAATCTTGTAACGAAACATTTTCTTCAGAACACGCTCATGTAAGAACAACACATTGACGTAAGAACATATTGCTTTGTTCATCCCTATTGTCTTTTGGATCTTTTGTACTACTTTGAAGGATAACAAGACGGTGTTTTACTGTACACATAGCTGGAGGATAACAATGTAAGCACATTACACATCATTTGCAGTTTTTTCTCTTTTATATTTATTTTATTTAGATGGTTCTGTCTCTCTTGTAACTTCGGTCATACTTGCAAAGCACAAAAATGGAAAATAAAGTTCAAAACAGCTGTTTTTTTATCTTTTACATACAACAATGTTATCCGATTTTTATGGTATTTGTTAACGTAAAAATTACTTAAAATTTTTATTTTCCTATGGAAGAAAACCAACTGTAATTTGGGGTAGATTTTTCACTGGTTATTTGATTTTGAATTTCGCGGAAAGCTACACGAGGGTTAGCTGAGTTAGCAGTCCCCTAATTCTGCGGCATAAGAGTAGAGGGAAAGAAACTACTCAATCATCACCCACTGCCAACTCTTGGATTACTTTTTTTACCAACGAATATTGGAAATAAAGTAACATTATATCGCCCCCACGCCTGAAGGGACAAGCATATTTGGTGGGGATTCGAACCCGAGATCTTCAGATCATGAACCGAGCTCCTTAACCATTTCGTCATGCCGGGCCTGGATTTCTAACTGGATGCTTTTTACTTGAATACTATACATAAATTATTGATGCTTCTTATCTTCAGTGTTTAATTATTATAGGTTAACCAGCTTTAGAGATGTAATCAACAATAATTAAGCCATTTACATGAGGTGGATAAAAAGTTGTCTTCCTTAAAATGTTGTTAATTTGTTATATCTTTCATGAGATAAGAGAAACAATGTGTAAAACTATATGTTTCTAGGACGTACTTGACGAGATCTGTGTAGCTATTAATTTTAACACTGGATTTTGTAAATATCTGAACTGTTTTCATCATTTCAGTTATATATTATCATAAAAAATGTTGTGCACTTGCTGTAGTTTTTTAGACCTTATTCCAAACAGCCTACAAAATGATCAAACAAGTTTTTCCGCAATAATCGAACATAAAAATGAAACTCAAGAAATTCATCTTCCGTGTTTAGCTGGCGATCTTTCGTTACTCGGTTTAACTCAGCCCATAAATTTTCGATCGGATTGATATCAGGTGATTGATTTGGCCATTTCATAACATCAAGTCTCTTATTTCTAAGTAATCTTTTAACGACTCTACAGCTGTAAATAAACTTGTTTAATCATTTTGTAAGCTAATTGTAATAAAAAGATCTAAAAAACTACAGCAGGCGCGCATCACGTTTTATGAGAAAATGTAACTAAAATTATGAAAAGTTCAGGTATTTACGAAAGCCAGTGATGAAATTAGGATTTGATTTCATGTTTGAACAGATCTCGTCAAGTGAGCTCTAAAACATGGAAGTTTACTTATTTTTCTGTTATCTAATAAAACAAATTATTAATGTTTTCAAGGGAGGCAGATTTTTGTCCACCCCCAGTACATCCCTTATATATGAAAGCGATGGCTGTTAATTACTATCATAAATATTAGGAGTATTTTTGAGGCATATCTTAAGCAAAGTTTTCTTTACTCTTCATGTAATACCTACTTGATGAAACGTAAAAATTCTGCGCTGACATTTCCTTGTGTTAAACTGATAAAAATAAAAAGATTTTAAAAATAAAGACTGTTGTTTGATTACCTTCTTATGTTTGTAATGGGTGTTGTTGTTTGTACGTTATCAATAAAAACTCGTTAGATTTTACTACAATTAATATCATATCCTTCCGTTTAACGAAAGGTTTGGTTTAAATTTTGCGCAAAGCTACATGAGGGCTATTTGCGCTAGCCGTCCCTATTTTAGCCGTATAAGACTAGAGGTGAAGCAGCTAGTCATCGCCACCCACTGCCATCTCTGAGGTTATTCTTTTGCCAACAAATAGTAGAATTGACCTTCACATTATAACGCCTCCAGAGTTGAAAGGGTGAGGATGTTTGGTGGGACATGAATTCCTGTTCACGACCCTCAGATTACGAGTCGAGTGCTTTAACTACCTAGCCACGCTGGGCCAAAGCGAAAAGCGAAATACCGTAACGATAAACTCTATTACTTTACATGTATGCATCTTGACCACTGTGTTATATTATATAGAAACCCGGTTTCTAGTGTTGCATGTTTGCAGATATACCTCTGTATCACTGGGAGGCTATGCCGAGAAAAAGAGAGTGAAAACTAAAGATCATGTAAGTCCACAGTTTTATGAACCTGCTTCCTTTCTGTTTGAAATGTTCATTATATGAGAGTATATGTGTCAACTTATAGCGTGAGAAAAGTAAAGTAAAAAGTAAAACCTTGGAAGCACATAACAGAAAAAAGGGGGGGATGGTTTCTACATAATTAAGCCGGTGAGATCACTTACGCTGTATTTTTGTACCAAGAGCTAAGGCATACAAATAGTAGATTGATGTATATTTTATGATGGCAAGTTAATTTCTTATAATAATAAACCACAAACATCCATGAAAACGCACTTTTAGCAGCAGATAAACGAAATTACTATGTTTTATTGTATATTATTTATTACAATTGAATATAATTATTGGTTACGTATGGATAAACCACATGTTCTGTATTTGTCGTTTGATTTTATCGAGAAAATTCTTGATATTTGACGTAAATCTCTTTACCCATAAACTGTTTCATATAGGCACGTTTACTTAATTTACACTTTTATAATGAGCCATTTGTACTTTAAATATTAAACACAAACGATATTTTGTAGTCTAACATAATTTATAAAATTTGTAGGACATAACATTTACAGTTTTGCCGTATTTTGATTTGAACTGCCCCAAGTAACTAAACTGCACAAATAATGAGAAATAAAATATCGTGAATACACAATTCGTGTTTTGTATCTATATTTAACATGAAAGAACCAGTAAGCTACGCTTACCAACTTTAAAATCTAGTTATATACAAAATATCTAGCTAAATTAAAGTATGGTAAACAGGAAATTCATAATCTATTGTTTTTATAATTTCTGTAGAAAATATATGATTATGTAAAGTTTGGATAGTATTAAATACAAGATTTATATTTTAATGATAAATGTGTAATCATAAATAGCAACATCTACATTCATTATAAGTGACTTTTGTTTTGATATAGTTATCTGCCATATTGAATTTAGAATTTTATATGCCTCTCTCTTCACGGTAAAAGTTCGGCATAATGTCAGACTAAATACACAATAGGAGAGGTGACCTTTTTGTTGTTCGTGTTCAATGTTAATAACCTCAGTTAAAATCTGAACAAACACCTATATGTAGTCTTTCGCTTAATATTCAAGATGCATACAGAAGTTAAGATTTTTCAAGAATAGTGATTTTTAAACTTAAGTTATCAACTTTAAAATAAGCATCCTTTTCAGGATGATATATATATTAATTATAGAAATGAAAGATGTTTAGACACTAAACGCCAGTAAATTAAAAAATATATAATTAGATATGAAAGTAAAAATTATTCTAAGTATGTTAAATGTATACTGAGTCATAAAACACAATAGATTGTCTCATTTAATAATTATGACAACATTAGAAATGATAAAACTTCTCAGCAGTTCGTTAAATATGTTAGTAACAGTATTCTTCTACAGAAACAAATGTCGAATATGAGTGGAAGATATAAACTTAGGTTGAAACAAATTAACATTTGTACGCAATCCTAGAAAAGTATATTGACCTCCCCCAAATATACAGACACAAAACCTGTCTTTTCAAAACACGCATAATATGTCCAATAAGATCACCTACTTATAAAACCTTTGGAACACAATCCATCGAGTAACACCACCCACCTATATGCACATTATTTTCACTAACACAATCTACCTATAGAATCTCGGCAATGCCATACCCCTATAATAAACATAAAGAAATAATTTTACTTATAAAATATACAAATTGATGACATAGTGAGACAATTTCATCATTCCGTTGAACCATCCACCGTAGCAACGTTCTCTGTGATAAGTAAGATGCCATATGACACTTCCTAGTAATGTACTCTCAGACAACAGACAACATTTATCGACAAATATATTGACGATACGACAACTTCCACCTGTCATGCGCCTCTCTACTCTTGTCTGAAGTCAGCATCTGTATCTCGCCTCCTGGTGGTGTGTTGCTCAATAAGCTTCTAATTACTATTAATTCTAAGTCTGTTAGTAGACTCTAAAATGGCATCAAATAAGGGACGCTTTTTAACGGTCTACATTGAGAATGTAAACAGGGTTCAACAAAAACAAAACAATTTGTTCAACAATAACATCATTTAGAAATAAATTTAATAGTTATGAAAACATATTTTATAAATCCTTGCCTGGCCAGGTCTTTATATTAATGTTTAGAGACGACATATAAAAAAATATTAATATTATTTCATATAATGTAATCAAGAAAAAGAATGTGAAAGAAAACCTAATTACCAAAAAATACATGAAAGAAAATATTCCAAATATACCTTTAAACATTAATTATAATATCAATGGCAAACAGCAATAATTCACTGAGTACCTCGTGAGTCACTTTGTGAAACTGATGGCAGGCCATTTATTGACTATTTAGATCACGAAATTACATGTAATGTAATCATAAATTTAAGTAATCTTTTGCTACATTAAGAACATCCATACGTACTGCTTGGAAAGCTGGAGTCAGATTTATAATTCATACATGTTTACTAAAAATGCACGTGGTCAGCTGTAACTGTAGCCTAAAATTCGTAGAGAAACTAAACGATAAAAAGAAATAATAAATTAATGATAAACATAATCATAAATATGAAACAAAGAATTTGACATCTCAACGTCGCAATTTGTATTGTCGTGAAGTCAGTAAAAGTGTGCATGCCATGAATTATAGGAAGAATTATGCACTTTGTACCTTACAACACACCATGAAATATGAAATTCAAAACCAAAAAATAAAAGATACTTCTTACTCTGAATTTTATTCTTTATTTAATTTTGGAACACAACTTTCAGTCAATATATTATTGATCAATACTTTGTAATAAATGTACTGAATTTCTAATTATAGAATAGCTTACAAACGATATATTACGCTATCAGATTTTTTTAAGTTTTTGACATCCGTTTGACATATGGAAAAATTAACAAAATATTTTGAATTGAAAAAAGTCATAAATGTGACCTAGTATTATGTAGAATGCTAGAACGGTTTGTTGTTTGAATGTTGTTATTTTGTTTGTGAAAACTATAAAGTGGGGTATCTTCGCACTTGTCTCCTGAGGGGAATCGAACCGTAAACTTTAGCAGTGCATCTCCATAAACTTACCATTGACCCACCGTATTGCAGAAAAGTTGTCATGGGTTCAGCTACGACTCACAATAGGCCTCATAATAATTATAATTAGTAAAAGAAAACTTCAGATTCATTTAAATTATTCATTGAATTTTAAAAATCAAGACTTGTTTTAATAATTTCAAAATAAAAATAAATATTTTTAAAACCGATAAGCTTATACCAATATTAGGCAGTTTTTGTGTATGATTCTATCAGATTGTACAACGCACAATTTTGCATTTGGAAAATGATGTATAGTGTAACATATTATCGATATAACGAAACGAAACTTGAAATATATTACTTACTTTCAAAATGGTAAAAAAATCCAACTTGTTTCACGTGCTAGTACAATTACATAACATTAGAAATATATGTTTTTCTATAATTTTTAAGTCTTCATTATCAAATTTAAAGTTTAAGACGACCCATGAAGTTCTAATGGTGAAGCGAGAGTTTATATTTTTTACTGCAACAAAGTCCAGTTTTGTAGAACACAATATGGTCTATAATTTTGAATACGTTGGTATTGTATAAAAACTTTAGTAATTTTGTTAACGTAAAAATACGCCCTTAAAAATAAGATTGTTTGAAAAAATATATTAAAATCTTTAAAGAAAACAACATTACAGTGAATCATGAATTACCTTGCACATTTTTATTGTAGATTTAATTTTTTATTAGATTCATTCATGTATTTTAATGAAGAGTGTGTGTATTGGTGTGTTTTTCTTATAGCAAAGCCACATTAGGCTATCTGGTGAGCCCACCGAGGAAAATCAAACTTCTGATTTTAGCGTTGTAAATCCATAGACTTACTGCTGTACGAGCGAGAGGCTTTAATGAAGAAAGAATTGTGTGTTTTTTTTGTAAATATTTTATATTTAATAAGATGTTCTACAGTTTTATCTGCGGATTTGAGCAGTATCATTGAGCATGCGCAAGCGGGAGTGTACTGCTTTGAAAGAGGAATAATATACAATCAAAATAATGCCACGTTCAATTAATTTAAGAGGTTCTGTGATGAACTGATGGATTATTAACTTGCATCAAGAGATGGCGCCTGCTTAATAAAAAAATATTTTCAGTCATTTTCAGTGACAATTGACAGTTGACCCATGAAGTACCGTCACACAGTTGTAAATCAATCAATAACAAATTCATTTAACACTCCTATGAAAAAATATTTACATCCACTAAAGTGATTTTGGGGCCTATCAGGCCCCGTATATTTTTCTAATAGAAAGTGATTTAGCAACATTCATTACAAACAACTTTAGAATGGCTCTCACAAACATTTTTTTTTACAATTTGAGCAAACAATTTTAGACTGTCTATCCTTTGATCTGCCGAACAAATGACATCGTCCTCTTTTTGCCCTCTTTGCAGGCGGTTCATATGAGGTTGTTTTGTCATTATCTTTGCAGTAAATTTCTTTGATTTCAAGCACCAACTGCCGTATAAATTCTCTTCTGGCTCTTGATTTATGTTAACGAAGAAATTCTGGATGTTTTGTCGAGTATAGAACGAAAGAATTGTACGCAGCAAGATAAAGAATGTTATAGAATATGCAGACTGACCAGCGCTTTGATCGCCTCTTTGTTGTATAATATCTCACCAGTTAATCGAGAGTGTCGACACCTGCCTTCGTTGCATTGTAAAGATTGACAATTTCGGGCTTTCCATTCTCTTCTACTTCACCAGACTGATACTGAGAACTCAGTAGTAGCACATATTTTCCTGGTTTGTTTGAGTGCCTGAGAAGAGTAATGTCATTGTTGTGAAGAAATTATCTGTCGTTATTGTCCTTCCTTTTCCAAGAAATGGCTGATTCAGTTCTCTGACTATTCTCTCTCCTTGATTTGTTTCTGTCATATTTCCAACCTTTCCAGTATAAATTTGAGCGTTGAGGAGGTAACTTGTCTTTGCATCTGTTAGTTACCAAATCTTTATTCCGTATTTGCCTGGCTTTGTCGGAATGTATGTTCTGAAGCCAACTCTTCCTTTGAAGTTACATAGTTGTTCATCCACTGTCAGGTATTCGCTTGGGTTGTAACTGTTTTTGCAATTTTCAATGAAAAAAATTCAGTCTCCAGATATAGCGGCATCTTTGATTTCTCTATTTCTTTGAGAGTGGATGTCAAATCTGATTTTTGAGCACATTTTTTTGAATTTGTCTTCTGTAATCAGTTTTCGCAAAAATGGCAAACCGAATTCGGTTGAAAACATTTCGTCTATCGATGCATTTTCGGATTTGCTTATTCCAAGGAAAAGATTAGCTGCGATCCATTTCCAGATGTCTTCTTCAAAAATTAGTTCTTTCATGACGGTGTTTGTTGAGTGAATGATCTGTTCCATCATATTATATGAATTGAAAATTTTGAATGTTTCGAATGGTGTAGAGACTCTTGGAGCAGCTTGCCTTGTAATGCCTGGGTTCCCATTGAATATATTGAGAGCTGCGGTTCTCCTGTTGATCCTTGAAAGTGTTGTTGAATAACTAAAATTCTTATCTTTGGACAAAAGTTCGTTCACTGGCATCGTAGTAAGATCTTCTTGATTACTTTCTTCACTTTCAGAAGGGTACGGCGCGAGTTGTTTGTCATTTTCGGCTTCAGAAGGATCATCATCACAACTTTCAGAGTAGTCTTCGACATTATCATGTTCACTTTCATCGTCGGATGGTTTTGTCAGTAAATGTACAGCTTCATCAAGAGATATCATTTTTGAAACGGTTTGAAGATTTCAGCTCCTATATATACAGGATTTGTGGATTCTTCTAGAATATTCTAGAAGCTTCAAGAATATTCTAGATTATTCTAAATACTTTTGTAAAGTTTCTCGTATGTTCTAGAACAGGCGTGGGCAAACTTGGCAATTATCAGGACCGTGTAAAATTATTGTTGGAGTAGAGTTATTATTCTAAATACCCATCTTTTGAAAAGAAATTGTAAAATTGATATATGTTTACTATAATTTGCTTTTTTCGGTTGCCCAGGCCTGTTCTAGAATTATTCAAGAAATAAATAAAGTCATTTTTATGTTTTTGATCTAGGGCATAATAGGCCTCAAAATACCCTTAGTGGATGTTTTAAATTTTTTTTTAATATTATTTCGCAAATGTCTGAAAAGTCAAAATATTATTGCTCATTAAAATATAAAGGGATAGGGTCCGTTAATGCAATTTCATTTAAATACAAAATTATTAGCCTAATATTAATAACATTTCAAGTTGCTCTGGGGCCTATTAGGCCCCAATTTTCGTAGGAGTGTTAATTGTTTACACTAATAATACATCAGGATACAATATGAGAAAATGACCTAACGCCAATGCTGTGATATAAATATGTCTCAAAATATGCATTGCTGTTGTTTGTAAATGACCTGAGCCTAGACCTATACTTACTGGTAGCATTACATATATATTTATGTGTAAACATTTTCTAACATCAAGTCGCTAAACATATAAAAGCATACATTTCAGAATCAGGGTACTGTACATCAGAACTGAAAAAGATTTGTTTTACTTCTAGATTAGGTTGTTGTATGTCGCATAAATTAACTGACATGAAGCTACTTAGATCTAGTGGTATTACACTAAGATATCACAACTAATTTAACGTCAGTACTAAATGCTTTTGTTCGAGAGGCAACCGTTAGGCTAAATTATTATATAAAACAAATATCACAATAACAGATGCAGAGCTTAAAACAAAACTCCACCAAAAATAATTCATACTAGACAGCATATTGCCTTGAACTCGGCATAAGGAACATAAAACAAAATCTCAACATGTTATAAGAGTTAATAAACACAACCATAAACGTTGCTTGCCTGACAATCTTATTGACAAAGTCAGTTAACCGAAAGAACATTTCTTTAACTTAAATAAATTTTCTCCGAAAATTATCAAAAAATTATACATAAAAACCACAACTAACAACACAATGTACAGCCAACCAAAATCCCAAAAGTCATAGAAACACCAAACAACAAAACACTACACTGCTGCATACCTTATATTCCATTTATCAGCGATATAAAGGCAAGAAACAACTTATAACTGGACATAACATTCCAATAAACACTTAATATATTTAAAAACCGAGTCACAAACTAAAATGTATAATATTTAAAAATTATTCAGATAGACATCTATTTAGCAAATATCTCTTGTCGCCCTCAACAGAAAAAAAGACACCAAAATACCTTCACTGTCTTCCCCATGCTTCGTAGCAGATGCTATGCATTGAAGTAACTTTCACTTTTCTTCCACCGGATGTACAACATACGCTTCCCTCTAAATATTTCGAATTTGTACTCATCCTCCAATAATACGCTTTTCCAATCACTAACAACCCAGTTTTTGTACTTTTTAGCAATTTTAAGTATTTTGACAATATATGGAAACGGAAGTAAAAGTTTTTAACTGAAGCACAACCAAATATTCTGTTATCATTTAGTCTTCTTGATATTTCAGATCTGGACACGTTTCTGTTATTTAGTACGTAGTTGTTTATATCATGCTTGATATTAGTGCCACTCTTGCTTTTGTCTCGACGGCTGCATAAACGAAGATACTTAACACCAGTATCATCATGTTTAGGTGCTCTGCCTCTTCTTCTCCTAATTTCAATATACCTATCTCACTTTCACGATCTAGGATGTACTTAGTTGTGTTTGGAAAGCTTTTGAAGTCTGTAACAATTTAATAGAAAGTTCAACCAGCATCACATAAAGCTTTGATATGAACTCTCTGCTCTACTGACAATTCTGTACGCTTTTTGGGCCATGGCGTTACAGCAAATCGTCATATGTAGTATGAAGAATTAGCCTTATAAAAATGAGAGAATAAGGAAATATTTTCTTGTTTTAACATTTTTGCAATGTACTGTATATTTTATTTTTAATTTTTCTTTAAATAACTGTTTCTGTCGCTCACATGTTTATCTTTTATTTTTCTTTCTTGCCAATCTTTTAATTTATTCATTTTTCTCCTTTTTTTACATTCCTTTTAGGTCTAGTTCTAACTGACTGTCTTTTTCTTGCAATTCATTTTCTAATGCTGTATATCTTTCTCTTCTTTCCATTATTTTAACATATATAAGAAGTTTCCTATCCCATTCTCTTCCCTTGCGGCCATCTTGAAAGCTGAATGAAAGTTGAAATTTACTCATAGATCTATTTTATTTTTGTCAAAATAAGTATTATTTTGACACTGGTATTGTAGCATTGCTCTTTTGTTGGGGTTCTTTTTAATTCACCAGTAAAAATACTTCAAGATTTTGCCCACGAAATGATAATAAATTACTTTATGTCCTGCCTTGAGGTTTCTACAACATTGCACACCTGTACATTGATATAAATTGTGATGACGTTAATTAACGCAAAGTAAATCAATTTACTTGTATAAAGTAACTCAATAAGCGCTATAGTAAAGACAGATACGAATACTTCGTGAAAAAACAAATTCAAATAAATCTACAGTCTTCACAATTACGTTGTATTTATAATTTAGTTTCTAATGCCAAATGAACATTTTGACTAAGTGTTCTACATCCTCTAGCCAATAAAAATTACAACATTAAAATATAGCTTATAAGAACCATTCAAGTGTCTGGACATTCTGTTCAACGAGTACTTATAAATTTATTTTATTCTTTGGTAACTTGTAATATACTGACGTAACCTTTTTAATGTATATTGATATTATGAATAAAGTAAACAGGGATGTGCAGAGAAATTTGAATATTCGTAACTATTAATATTTTTGTCTCAGTTTTGGTCATGAAAATTTTTGAAAGCGTTTTGTTTTCGAATTTCGCACCAAGCAACTCGAGGGCTATCTGCGCTAGCCGTCCCTAATTTAGCAGTGCAAAACCAGAGGGAAGGCAGCTAGTCATCACCACCCACTGTAATACATTTTAACGCGCTCACGGCTGAAAAGGCGAGCATGTTTGGCGCGGCGGGGTTGCGATTCCGCGACTCTGAGATTACGAGTCACACGCTTGGCCATGCCGGGCCTTTTGAAAGCCAACAAATATCTACTATATAATAGTCTACTTTTGTTACATTTAATGTTCATTAAAACATTATTCCACCAAAAATTTTTTTTTCTTTACGGTTTTCTTTAAGAATGAGTTATTTTGTTACTTAAGAGCAAAAAAAGCTATGATTATCAAGCAGTGATATTTTTAAATACCATAGAATTAATTAAAGTAAGAAAAAAATGAATAAAGAACAATTTCTTTTATAAACTCTACAAATATTTATAATACTTTTTCAAACAATCATAAATTAAATACTGATTTTTGTTTGTTGAATACTTTGTTCGGTTTCTGATCCTGTTCAAGATTTTCCATCAATCTTCAACTGAATATTGCTTCCTTCATAACGTTATAGAAAAAAATTTGTTTTGAGCTGGAAATTAATAAACACAAAAATAGTTTATGGATAGCAAAAAAAAAATACAAATTATTCACCTTGTTAAATATGTAACTTTTCAGGTTAACCTAAAGATGAACTAAAAAGGTCGAAATGTTGCTCTCTACTTCATTTTAACAAAAGATTTAATACCCATACCAGCCGGCTGGAGATACTTGTCTTCTGGTGAGTCAGTGATAAATTCACGAAATTACAACGCTAAAATCCACGGATTGATTACTCGTGGTGAACATAGCTTTGCTTTAAAACAAACAACAACGATTTAAACATACTTAATATTATTTATTGAGCATTAAGTTGATTGGTATCTTGATGATCATAATCTAAACCCGAACGGCACCTTATGGATCTGTGTGTGTGTTTTTACAACTAAGCTACATCGAGCTATCTGCTATGTCTGTCAAAGGGAATCGAGCCCCTAATTTTAGCATTGTAAATCCAAAGAATTGCTCCTGACCCAGCGGGGGGGGGACTCCTAATGGGTTAAGTAAGTAGGTCGGAATGACACAGGGAAAATGTTGACATGTCAAATATATGAGCAGGTTTCCAGTCTCATTGAGTTCCTGTTCAGTATAATAAGTCACTCTAATATTTTATTGTATTTTTAAACTTGAAATAGTCTAATTTTTATTATTATTCTCAATAATAAATCGATGCTTTTTAAAAATAATTTTATATCACCGTTTACACAATTGTCATCTGACTATCAATGCTTCAGATTTATACAGTCTTGGTTCGCTTAAGTAGCCACACCAGAATCCTCATTAATTTTTACTTCCAATACTTATTAAATTAAAGATTAGTGTTATGTAAATATCATGTAAATGTTTTTTAAACGACAAAATATCGTGTTGTGTGGATTTCCATATCTATTATTTATATTTCCATATTTATATTATTGTTTCAAAGTTTAAACCGATAAAATATGTTGTTATTCATTTAAAATAACATTTAAAAATTTCTAGAATTAGGTAGATCAAATATATGACTATAAATGGAAATGTTTGGCAGCCTAGTGTCTAGACTTAGAGTCTCGTGCAAAAACAGACATGCGCAGATTACTCTGTGGAAGTTCCGGCGAATGTTCGAGAAAAGTAGGCCTACTAGTATAAAAAGACGGTGACGCGAGAAAGAAAGGAAGAAGAGTCAGTCATTAGTTTATATTTAATTCAAGAAATAGTGTCTTTGTTCGAGAAGTTTTCAACATTCGCTGTGTGATTATTCAACTTAAATTTGTGACTAGAGCTAGATCTACAGAAACTGTGATTTTGTTTCGTCAATCTTTGCGATTCATTTGAATTACTGGTTGTGCTGAGGGTCGGCACGTACGGGACTGTTTAAGAGAAACCGAGGCAAATTGAAAAACAACAAATTTGAGACATTCGTCGAAAACATCGTAAAAGGAACTTCATCAAATTTATCGAACTGTAAATTGTTTCTGGACTTCTCCATTCAAACTTCGGAATTTCTTCGTGGGACCAAATTCACCTCCTAGACTAGAATTTTGGATTTCTGATCTGAACTTTTGTACTTTCACTCTAAATCATTATATTGGACTATAATGTCCAAAATGGCAGTACCATTTTGTAGTGTAATTAATTTTGAATGTTGTAACTGAATATCTGTCATTATTAATATATAATTTACGTTATATCTGTTACATATATAATAGTTGTCTCTAATAAATTATATAAGCTGTTATCTGTGTCATTCTGTTGCGTTCAGTCTACATAAAACATAAAAAAAACGTAACAATTAGTAAATAATGCAAAATAACTTCGAATACACATAAGAGCATCAATGAAATCCTGGAAAATAAAAGATCAAAGTGCTGTTTATAAACAGTGACATCAAATATTTCCGTCGTTAGTAAGAGAAGTTCTTCGTAATTTTCTTTCGAGAGACTTTCGCCATCTATGTGTAATAAAAGTAACGTGTTTGAGAAAAAATTTTGGGGTTGGTTTTATCATCAATTAGGTTTTGGAGGAAAGAGAACATATATGTAGATTTTTGTATACATAAATGCTTGTTGGTTTTCACACTTAAATATTAATTTTATTAAGATTAGCCTCTTTCATAGTGAATTTGAAAAGTGGGAATTCTAATGAAAATCCAGAAACGGCATTTGCTATAAAATACCACACTTTCAAAGTCTTTACGATTTTTGTAGAACATAAAATAATAGATTTCAATAAACGCGTAACTATTCAGCTGAAAAAGAACGAATTTCAATAGTTATCAATAAAAACGAAAGAACAATATCTTAAAATTAGCTACATTTGTTACCAGTCTATGTATATCATCATCTGCCACTCAATTCCTTAAGGAACATAGGGCCGCAATCACTGCGGTTTCCGTAACAGGCTGGTTTTTAAGTGAGTAGGTTGTTAGCCCACTGCACCTAGCCGTCCCTAATTTAGTAGTGTAAGACTAAAGGGAAGGCAGCTAGTCATCACTAACCAACGCCAACTTTTGGGCTACTCTTTTACCAACGGAAAGTGGGATTGACTATCACATTATAACGCTCACACGGTTGAAAGGGCGAGCACTGTTTGGCGCAACGCGGATGCGAACCCATGACTCTCAGACTACGAGTCGCACGCCTTATGCGCTTGGCCATGCCGAGCCAATCTATATATATATAATGAAAAGTTAAAATAAATTTATCATAATTTGATTAACCATGTTAAACCTGAAACGTCAGCACTAACGACTGGTTAGTCCGATACTTTCGGTAAGTACAACAGAATATTTCACATTCAGTCCTGAAGGTTGAGATTTAAGATAATAGATTAAAAATAAAAATAAATTTTAATTTACCAAAAAAATATTTTATACGTAAATGACTTTTGGATGATTTTGCCCAAATCTATATGCATGACGGGTGTTGTTTGCGCTTAACTGAAGTTTACAACTGTTATGTATATGTGTAAATATTTTGTAAACGACAACATGTCGTGTTGTGTTTGAATTTTCATTTGTATTATTCATTTTTCCATATTGATATTATTGTTTCGAAGTTTAAACTAATATTTTGTCATTTATTTAGGGTAGCATTTAGAACTTTCTTGAATTAAGTAGACCAATCATATGTTTGTAAATGAGTGCTGGTGACTTCGTGTCTAGACGTGTAGTCTCGTGCAAGAACGGACACGCGCGGATTGCTCTAGAGTTGTATGGAAATTGCGAGATTGTTCGAGAAATAGGCCTATCGGTATAAAAGTCGGTGACGAGAGATAGATTCAGTCATCAGTTATTATTCGAAGAAAAGAGAGATTCAGTCATCAGTTATTATTCGAAGAAAAGAGAGTGAGATTCAAACCTCAGTTTTATTTCAAAAGAAGAGAGTTAGTTATTTGAGAAAGATTAAGTGTTTGCTGTGAATATTCAACTTGGATTTGTGATTGAAGTTAGATCTACATAAGCTGTGATTTTATTTCGTCAATCTCTACGATACATCTGAATTACTGCTTGTGCTGAGAGACGGCGAATTTATTGAACTGTGAACTGCTTCGGAATCTCTTCGTGGGACTAAATTCACACCCTAGACTGGAATTTGAGACTTTCATTTTAGATCATTACATTAGATACAGGCCAGTACCGTTTTGTATTCTGATTTATTTTGAAGTTTGAAACTAATATTATTTTGTTTTGTAATTAATTTCGAATGTTATAACTTAATATCTGTCACTGTTATTATATATAATTTGTGTTATATCTGTTATATTTGTTAATAGTTTAGTGTAATAAATTATACAAGCTGTTATCTGCGTTTTTCTGTTGCGTTTAGTATACGAAGAACATAAAACATAAAAAATACGTAACAACAACCAGTACTCACCATTATTTCTTTGAATATTTTTGTGTGATCTAATCTAATAGCGAGATTTGACCATTACTATTATAACACACAGAAAATTCCAAAATAAGAAAAGTGGTTTTGCTGAAAATGGTCACGAACCACGAGTCACCAGCCTCACAGCCCCATTAAATTAGTTGTTTATTATTAAGCACAATAAAGATACATAAAGAGTTATCTGTACTTTGCCCACCAGGGGTATCGAAACTTGGTTAGTAGTGGTATAATTTCGCAAACGTACTCAACTGAATTAGTTTAAAATATAATTCAAATAAAAGTTAATTTCTTGCAATCCAAGTAAATACCAGTTTACCTTAAAATTATGGATAAGGTCCATAAGGTATATCGTTTACTTTACATTCAAATGTCTTCTACCACTACTACACTTTGCGATCGGTCACCCAGTAAGTCAATGGTAAGTTTACTGACTCACCACCCTAAAATACTGGTTTTATTCTTCACGGAGACAGATCACAGAAAATCTTTTATGTAGCTTTGCGTTAAAATAACAATAACAAGTCTACTATTAGAACTAGTGTTTTAATATCCTGTTAAACAGAGATGCCTTAATCTTCAAGTTTCTAAAAATGTTTGCAAAGATATTAGTGCAAAGGAATTGAATCGTATATTACTACTGGTATTCATGTTTTAAACAGGAGCAAAATAAAATGTCAGAAGTGTCTTTAAAACAACTAATCCCACTAATTACACAGAAAGTGAGGGATTTCTGTTTGGGTCAGTTGTTGTGTTTTAGTGGTAATAATTTAAGTTCAATGTACAACTACATCATGATGTCAACTTAAAAATGTCTAAAAATATTGATTATAATTTGCATAAAAATAGATGATATTTATTTTCCAAAATCAAAATTTTCTACGATGATAAATTAATCAAAAAATCTACAGAAAAACGAGAAGGTTAGTTTTACAAACAAATATCATGTTTCCCTCAGAGCTGGAATTAAATCTTCTAGATGTCAGCTCTAATGATTTTAGTTTCTGTTCTCGTCTTCTTACTTAAAGATAAATTAATAAAGCACCATTCTACTCAGTTCTTCCTTTGTTTTATTGATCTTCCTTAACTCTTACATTGTAATATTGCTGAGAACACAGTATGTAGTCATACATTAAGTATTTTTAAGTCTTTATTTTTACATACTACCAGCAGCCTACAAAACAGTTTACCGTACAATTAACTCAGCATTTCCCTGTTTCCTATTCGAGGAAATACCCTACTTTAACACAGAAATTCGAGTTGCATAGCGATATGTCTGCATACATACAACGCTAGTAATTGGGTTTCGATACCAGTGTTAGGCAGAATGCACATAGTCCATTGTGTAGCATTGTGCCTAAATTTAAACAAACAATAGGATAAAGTTAAAACTCTCTCACCAGTGAGTTATTAATTAAAACAAATATTACACCTGAAATTACACTTGTGAAAAACTGGCCATTCCATTGTAATAACAGCATACCTATTAGCTAAAGTATTAGGTCATCCTTTACGTAATGTCCGATTTTAGGTGCAGAAAAATAGTAAGGATTTCAAACGCTTTCAATCTTATTTAATCAATAATGTATGTTCCATTTTTATTCACAACTTCTGATTGTCACTTCTCTAAAATTTTTGGGATTCAGAGGAAAATAATGTAGAGAGGGTAGTTTTGACATCTTCATGTGTTTCAAGTTCTTTTCCATCAAGATAGTTCTGTAAACTTCGGAATAAATGATAATCTGATGGGGCAAGGTCTGGAGAATAAGGGTCCCGGCATGGCCAAGAGCGTAAGGCGTGCGACTCGTAATCCGAGGGTCATGGGTTCGCGCCCGCGTCGCGCTAAACATGCTCGCCCTCCCAGCCGTGGGGGCGTATAATGTGTCGGTCAATCCCACTATTCGTTGGTAAAAGAGTAGCCCAAGAGTTGGCGGGGGGTGGTGATGACTAGCTGCCTTCCCTCTAGTCTTACACTGCTAAATTAGGGACGGCTAGCACAGATAGCCCTTGAGTAGCTTTGTGCGAAATTCCAAAACAAACAAACAAAGTGGAGAATAAGGAGAATGCAGAAGTTATTTCCAGTCAAGCTCTTCAATCTTTACAGATGCGATCTTTGCTTTACGGGGCCGTTCACTATCCAGCATTTTAAAGACCGATCAAAGCAGGCCGAAGTACTCCAACTGTTGACAATAGATGTCTGATGTAATTGTTACATTGAGTGGCAGCAACTCAAATTGGATCACACCAACAATATCTTACCAAACGCTTAACAAGACTTTCCTAGTGTGGAGGTCCAATTTGGGCTGTGTGTTAGACACTTTACCTGTAATGAGCCATTGTCTGCGTTGCTTACCAGTTTTATGAAATATCAATTTTACATCTCAGGTCCCTAACCTGTTCACAAAAGATGAGTTATGTTCACGAGAAAAGTGTAAATGTCCATTCTTGGTCTAAGATTGGCTTCTGTCAAATCTCGGGAGACCCATTTTTCAAGTTTTGTACCTTTCCATGCTGTTGAAGTTGACGGTAAACTGTTGATTGAGTTTAATTAAGCTTCTATGAAAATTATTTAGCTGCTACAGCACAATCTTCATCAAATGCAGCCAGCAGCAAACCATCATTAAAGTCAACAGGAAAACCTGAACCTGCTGCACCACTTAAGCTGTAGTCACCTGATCTGAACTTCTGAAACCACCTTTGACATTTTATTTCATTGAGAGATTCTGCACTATAAAGACCTTGAATGTTTCGTGTAGTTTCTGCTGTAGTATTGCCTTTCTTAAACTCAAAAAACATTACAGTTACGGCAAAAAGTATTCGTACCCCTGAGTCGCGAGTGGTTTTTCTCATGACTTAAAAAGTATCACGATTAGGCTAATAGAAGTATCTTGTATTGTAAATATTATACTAACATAAATTTACATAAATTTTTATGTAAACTAAGCGAAAAGTAAACTGTTTAAAAAAAAACAAAAAATAGGAGGAGCAGAAATTGTTCGTACATTTCAGAACGTGTGAAAAATATAATATTCCCGTCAATATCTTGTTTAGTTTGGCGAATAAACTATATTATACTATTCCAGAACTAGACATTAGGTTCATAATTATTGGAATTTAGCCACCACAAAATGTACTTCCGGCAATTTAGTGCCGTCTCCGTCATTATCTGCTTGGTCATCATGGCGAACAAGAAACAACTGACCAGTAAATTAAAAAAAACAAATCATTGTAAAAAACAAGTCTCGTGTGTCTCTTTTCGATATTGCTACACAACTTAATGCACCAAAATCTACTGTTTAAAGCATAATTGCCAAGTTTAAGCTTACAAGATCAACTGCTAACCTCTTTCGTTCCGGACGCCCCATCAAAATTCCTGAGAGAACCAAAAGGAAGGTTCTCAGAAAAGTTAGTAGGAACCCTAGTTTAACATGTAATGACATACAGAAACTGGTAAGGGAAGCTGGTTTGAAGTAAGTATCTTTACAGTTACGAACCTGTTACGCTCTTCTGGGTTCAAAGCATGCCGTTCTCGTATAATTCCATATTTACAGTCTGTTCATTCAGAAGCACGATTAAGATATGCAAAAAAGCATCTAGATAAACCCTTTACCTATTGGAAGGGCATTCTTTGGTCAGACGAGACTAAAATCGAGCTTTTCGGCCACAATGATGTTTGCTATATTTTCCGTAAGAAGGGGGAACGAAATCTACAATTAAACACGGATGTGGCTCGATCATGCTATGGTGTTTCTTTAGCTCTTCTGGTGTAGGCAGCCTTCATCGCAGCAACGGAATAAAAAAAAAAGAAGAAGAGTACGTTGATATATTAGGCACTTATATCAAGATTGATGCTCGGAACTTGCGGCATGGGCGTCGTTAGATTTTCCAGCACGACAATGACCCTATTCACACATCGAGATATGTGCAATCCTAGTTGCAGAGGAACTATATGAGCGTTCTAGAGTGGCCATCGCAGTCACCCGATCTCAACACAATTGAAAACGTTTGGCACGAGTTGAAGACCAGGTTCCATTAGTGTCATCCGAAAAACTTGTGAGAGTTGGAGGCCTTCTGTAAAGAAGAATGGAAGAAAATACCAGTCGAGTACTGTCAAATGATCATGGAGGGCTGTGAGGAGAGATTGCGTCAAGTAATTCACCTGGAAAGCTACACAACTGACCATTAAAGTAGATGCACGAATACTTTCTGCCTCTTCTATGTCTGGTTATTTGTTTATAAGCAATTTGTCGTTCAATTTACATCAAAAAAATTATGTAGATGTATGTTGGTATGATATGTATAATATACTGTACTTTCATTAGACTAATCGTGATACTTTTTAAGTCATGAGGAAAAAACTACTCATGACGCAGAAGTACGAACACTTTCTGTCGCAACTGTATATGCCTAACGTGTTTCTCAGACACATCCATTTTCATAAGGATTTATTTGATTAATTATCTGGAAAAGTGAAGTTGGGTTAGTTTCTTTTATTTGTCTGAACATTTGTATACACGTCCTACTACATATTTTAGTCATTAAAGCTTTCTACAAAGACAGAAATGATGATACACTTCCGCTATTAAATTTTTGAACATTACTTATGAGATGACTTGATAATTTGAAAGTAATTTCCCAGTAAATACGAACTATGTGAAAATATTGCAACATTAGCACTATCATTGGAAATGTTTTTGTAAATAAAGGGTTTGACTGTAATTAAAGTGCATTGTTATGCCATCCTCAAAGAACCTTTAATAAGTCTGCAAAGTTATACCGCTAGAAACAATGTTTTGACGCCCGTGATTTACGGAACACATATAGTCCTATGTGTAACTTTGTGCTGAGTAACAAAGAACAACAGCAGTAGAGAGTGAGATACACATAATACGAATTTCTTTATCTTTATAGTTGGCCAACAGATGCCACTACATTCCTAGAGGCTATCTTCTGATACTGATGTGGGACGCTTTTATTATTGCATTTAAAAATTGATATGAAATATCATTTCACATTATACGTTTGCACGTGTCGGCTTTTTACAGTTAATCCTAAACTGTGTAAAATAATGGGTAATGTAATTACTTTTCCTGATACACGGCCAACTGAAATTATCACAGTGTTATATGAAGTTCACATTATCAAAATCACGAAAACACTTACATGTGTGCTGTGGCTTAAAACTATTAAATTAAGCTAACAGTATACAAGTGAAATACTTGAACAATCCCACTGAGTAGAAAAAAGATAATAGAATATAAATTTGAGAACTACACAGATTTGGTATTATCTCTGCATCTTAATATAGTTTTTGTTATCATTTTTTTTCATTGTTATTCAGATATCTCAAACATGCTTTGAATTTATAAGACTTTAGCATGCACACAAAAATCAGTATAAACGATTAGCAAATAACAATTTTAGTTATGCTAAAACTATTACTACAAGGACTACTGAGCAGTGGATGTTAATGGTAGATATCCTTCTACAACTGCATACTTTCAAAGAACGAGATCGTATCTAAAAATTTAATTAAGCTTATAACTGAAAATAAAAAAAACTATTTTAAACAGAATTATTCTCAGTGTTATTCTATTTTTTGTCAGTTATGGGTTGAATTTCTGCCTTTATTTTTTTTATTTGTCCAAAGAAATGACTCAGCGGAATGTAGACTTTTATCAGTACATCCTTTCTCTGCCCGGTATGGCCAAGCGTGTTAAGGCGTGCGATTAGTAATCCGAGGGTCGCGACTTCGCATCCCCGTTGCGCCAAACATGCTCGTCCTTTAAGCAATGGGGGCGTTATAAAGTGACGGTCAACGCCACTATTCGTTGGTAAAAAAAAAGAGTTGGCGGTGGGTGGTGATGATTAGCTGCCTTCCCTCTAGTCTTACACTGCTAAATTAGAAACAGCTAGCACAGATAGCCTTCGAGTTGCTTTGTGCAAAAAACAAACAAACGACTTTTTTTTTTAAGTTGCTGAAATTTTCTTCATCAATGAAGCTTTGCATCAATGTATATTTCGTCAACATTTATTGCATTATTAATTTACGTAAAAGCTAATCGTTTGTGAGTCTATGCCCAAAAGTATAATTATAAGTTTAGCAATAATTTTGAATTATATAGAGTACTGTACAAAAATATTAGGACAGAGTTAAAATAAGGTTTCATGTTAATTTCAAACAACAATGAAAGATGGATCACAGGTAAGGCATCAAACTTGTATTAATCTTCATATTTAATACAGCAGAAACTCAGTGAAAGTGCTTGAATTCAGCAAACAGATAATATTTCGTTTGTCCACCTTTTGCTTTAATAACTGAAGATGACTATCTACAGGCGTTGCTGTAACACATTTAACTATTGGGATTTTACATCCATATGCCTCTAATACACTCTCATGAAGTTTCTTTGGAAGTAATTTTTGATTTGTAAAGCTTTCGATCTATCAAATTCCACATCTTCTCAGTTGTGTTGAGATGTGAGGGTCATTTGAATGAAAGCAACAGCTCCTTTATTAGCTAAGTAATTTCTTCATATACTTAATGAGTGTCGGGGTCATTACCTCCTTGGTAATGGAATCTTTTACCAATAATACGCAAATCACAGTGTATACCATAACGTATCAGTACCTGATGGTACTTGCGCTGGTCCATTATTACATTTATTATCTTCTGTCGTCTCAGTAGAAAAACACTCCCAAACATTCGCACTGCTTTTCTTTAACTCTTCTTTCGCCGGATGTACAAACCTACGTTTCCCTCCAAATCTTTCAAATTTAGACTCATCCCTCTGTAACACCCTTTTCCAATCACTAACAGCCCAGGTTTTGTACTCTTTCACAATTTTCGGTCTTTTGACAATATTTGGATATAGAAGTAAAAGTTTTTTAAACTAATACACAACCAAATATTCTGTTCTCGTTCAGTCTTTTTTGATATTTTAGATCTGGACACGTTTCTGTTATTTGGTACATGATCATTTATATCATGTTTGATATCAGCGTTAGTGTTTTTTCTGTCCTGAATGTTGCATAAATGGGAACATTTAACATTAGTATAATTGAGTTCTGTCTCTTCCTTTTCTATTTTCAAATTTACTTGTCTCAGTCTGACAAATTAGGATGTACTTGACAATGTTTTAGTAGCATTTCAAGTCTCCATCATCGGAATGTCCAACGAGCATCACATTGAGCTTTTATGCAAACTCTCTACTCTACTGACAATTCTCTGCGCTTATATTGGGGAATGACAACAAAACTTAATACATTTTGTTTAGCACTGTTTTTATCAGAGTTTATTTGTAGAGTGATATTAAACTGATTTCTTCTAGCATACACTGGTACCATACACAAGCTTTTTGCTAGATTCTTTATGTATAGTTAAGACACTGTTTGGAGTATCATGACATTTATTCCAGACCCTAAAATTGATAAGTATGTTTACTCAAGCAAAACCCTTATGACATGGCCTTAGTATAAGTACATGGGAATTATAAAAAATGATGAATATTCTCATCTTGGTTTATTCAGTGAAACATCACTATAGTGTTGAAATTTACATTTCGTTATGACATGGAAGAATTAGTCCCGTGAAATGGAAAGAACAAAGTTTTGTCTTGTTCTAACACTTTTGCCCAGTATTATATAAATGTTTCGTCTTAGGGAGGGTAAATTCAAATTTTAAATGACGGTGTGTTCATGTCTGTATCAAGTAGCACAAACAACTTTCACTTATTTTATTATAATTCTAAAATTAATAAACTTATTAAATGATTTATTTCGTAACGTACGCACATCTCATTTGTCTCTTACAACAATCGTAGCATGATCTTTTGGTACAATCTATTCAGCTTAAATGCTTTATTAACATATTTATATATGTTTTAAAATACTACTTACACGTATGGTAATCGATCATCATTTAACTACTTCTAACAAATTTATTACCTTCTATAAAAAACGTGATACAACCGTTCTGTTCTTATTTTTTAAAAAATAAGTTTATGCCCCGATTATTTCGTGGAAAATAAAAACAGTTCTCCTTGCAGGAGATGTTTATGTGTGTTTGAAATATATAAAATGGATACATATGAATTAAATTCAATTATAGAATAATAAAATAATAAAAACTGGAGCGCACTTGTAGATAAACAAGTGAAGGGTGAGCCCATGAGAATGTACCTACTATTTGAGAACACCACTCATAATGAAAGAAAACAAATCAATAACTTATTTCAAAGTTATGTCAAAGATTCGAATGCTGTTTAGACATAGGAGGCGCCCTTTTCATAAAGTTTTTATTAAATTTCCTCTCTAAGTTTGAAAAAATAAAGTAAACAATAAAACTTACAAAGTCTTACAACTGAAGAAGTTTAAGAAGATTCCTTAGTCACTTTATTGTTTAATATTACAATGTTGAAGATTTGTGGTAGAAACTAGTCAAGTGTATAACAATGCATTCTTTTTCACCTTCATTTACATAGGTATCCTATTTCGGATCTCATGAAAAATATTAATTTCTTGCTCCATATGTTTTAAGAAAGATTTTAAGATCTACGAGAAAGAAAAGATAAATTCGATTTTCAGTTACATGCAGGAAACACACTTCTGTATGGAAATATAAAATATTCTTGAATATTTACTAAGATAATCTTTCATAAGATCATGAAACTATCTGATTAGATTGACAAGTTATATCCCGTTTTGTTCATAGTATTCTACTTTTAGTATAAATATCTAATCTTTGTATGTAAGAATTATGGGCACTTGTTTAATGTTGAAATGAAATAGATAATTAAAATGATTTTTTTTTCAATGTTTATGCATTTCTCTTTTTGTCTTTAGAACTCTTCGCCGTCAGTTCTGATATCAATTTAATAACTATGAATGACCGTCACTTGTGCAATGTTCAAAATAATTTGCTCAACAGTTTCTATCGTTGCACTGGTTGATTGATTTTTATTATTCGGTGAAAATACTTCACACTTCAGTCCACCTAGCGTAAATATGAAAGTTATAATATTTTCAGTAAAAGTTTATCAGTTTGTTCGGTTTCACAAACAAATGGTAACCAAGTGATAGGCTTAAATGATAAATGAAACGAAACAGTTACTTACTTCATAAATTTTTCTTGTATCTACAGAACTAATGGAAAACATCAACAACAATAAAGTAACTTACTAACTAACCATCTAAATCACTGTCTGATTAATTCACTCATTGATTAACTGGATGACTAACTCAGTAATCGATTAGCAACTGTGGCAGACTCACTGACTGACTAACGAACAAACTAAGTGTGATGCTTTTATAAAAACAATTCCGTTTTCTTCAAGACTCTAGAAAACTCGATATATAAGGTCAAATCTAGAGACGCAAGAACGTTTCTGGTATCATCACGTCGAGTCAGAACTCCATCTATCAAACATTACAAAACGTCTAAATTAAAATATCCCACAACGCTGCCTTTTTTGGCATCCTAAAGCCATTGAAAAATTCTAATACACAATGAAACAAATGTATAACTGCAAATTCTATATTTAGCAATCATTTCGCTATTTACAATTAAGACAATTAATATCGATACATTATAATATCGTTGTTATTGAACCAGTACAGAAATATACAAAACTCAAAATAAAATATTAATTTTAATTTACAAGCTGTGTTTATTTTTTACTGATTTATGGTCTCTTAAGTTTTCCTGCCATTAAATGCTTTTTTCTGAGATTCTCTTCCACTGATTATACTACGAAAGTGCAATGACATCTTGCCCTCTACTGTAGCTTATTTGCATTCTAGCTTGAGTAGAGAAACTGGTTGCCCCACTGTTGACATTTGTACAAAAAATATTACAAAATATGATATTTTGGCATGAATTATCCATTCTTCTGGATTCTATTCTTTTGCACTCAAGGTCAGTTGTTTCAATCATCCTTTTTATTACACGAAATCAAAAGTCTGGTGGGATGTCATTAAGAGCATGGAGTTTCTTAGTTATATTGTGTGAAACTATTTAAAACTGGTCTAGCCTCACACTCATGTCTTAACATGTAATCAGTTTATCCCAAAATACACTTTTTCTCTATTTCAATTATTTATATGTCATATTGAATACAGTTTCTTCCCACAGTGAGAATGACCTTTCACCTTTCTTCTTTTGGAACTTTATGACCATTTGTCGTCAGCATCAATCCTTCTTTTTGCTTCATCTATGTAAGTAATTATTAATATTTAATGACATATCAGGTCACAAAACTGAAGCTGTATAAAAAATGTTACTTTTCCTATCTATAAACCTCTTGAATTGTGAACATTTTCTTTAAATAATACACTTTTTCATTTCTAGAGGGGAAAATTGAGTATTCTCAAAAAATAGTATTTTTTTTAGTTCATGAACAACATCATAATATCGTATAAATTGTCCATGTTTCCACATTTTTAGCAGTTTCCTTCTCCTGTCCATCCTTCAGAAACAGTTCCTAGCAATATATTTTTTCAAGCTGCAATTGAAACACCTTCTTTCATCTTGTTTACTTCTTCCATTCTGATATAACAGTTCTCTAATGAATTATTTGAAACATCTTCTTTCATCTTGTTTACTTCTTCCATACTAACACAACTTTTCTGTAATGAATCGTTTGATCTCTACTAGACCATCGTCAGAGAGAGTTGTTTAAACTGGTAACTTTTGGTTGATGCCTTTAGAGTTACTTTATTTTCAGCAAATTCAAGATATTCAAGCCTTATTGCTATCTATTTTACCTCTGGAAACTTTCTTCTGGTGTGTAACATCTAAGCTACTTGTTAAAGCACTAAGATTGGTAGTTGTTACGGCTCTCAGCTGAAATACTCATTAGAGTTGTTAAAGTTGGTCCTTTTAACTGAGTAGTAAGACGAATAATAACTTACGTTTTTCTTTTCCATTCGTTCACTTCAGAAATTATATCAAACTGGCCCCAATTTGTTTCCCATGAAAGCTTTACATTGTAGTTTTTTATTTCTCAACAGAGCAAAATTGTTAAAGTTGCTTACTAAATTCCGTGACTTGTCAGATAATAATATACAGTGTAGTTGGAGTAATCCAGGAAGAAACTTCAGTCATAGATGGCGCAGCAGCAGCGTTAAGACGCTCTCCTGTTCCTTTTAATGACGTTTCGCGTCTCGACTTGAACTTGACAGTATATATAATATTATGTATAATAATCTTTTAACTTCAGGTATCTAGAAAATTCGAAAATTGATAAATGTTTTAGATACAAGTTGGTGTAGAAAGAATATTAATCTGACGTTGCTTTTGCTGTAATTCTCATAGCATAGCTGAGCAAGTCAAACTTTATATGATTTAGAAGTCCAAGTGGCTGTTCAGGCTTTAAAACCTACATCTCCCATTGATGTCGTCTACGTGGAATGCAGGGAAACAAGTAAAACACAATATTAAATTTCTAAATGATTTGAAAAAATATTAAGGTACTTTAATGTTTATATTTTGGAATATTTAACTTTGTTTCGATTAAACTGCTTCGAAATACAGTATGGCATAGCCAGATGGCTAGGACGATCGACCCGTACCCTAAAAGTCGGGGGTTCGAATCCTAGTCACACCAAGCATGCTCGCCGTTGGTTATAGTATCTAGCACAGATAGCCACTATAACCATGCCATTATAAATAACCTTTATTTCAACATTTGCAACGTAGCTATAATGTGTTATTAGGAAATTGTCAGGTTTGTTTTTAATGTTATTTCTGAGATAGAGAGAATATAATTGGAAATACTGTAATATTCCAAATGCATTATTTTTCACAGCCTTGTCACTTATCTGTTTTTAATTTTCACACATTTTTTTTCAATTTATTTTTGTTCTGAATTGTAGTTTCTTTTATAATTAACCATTATTATTCAACAAAACTCGTTTTTAATACATCAAAAAACAAGAAACAAACGTTAAATCTCGTTGTGTTTATTTTAAATTAAAATATTTGTTGACCATTTCATTGTAACTGTAAAATGTTTGAAATTTCAACCTCAACGGTCAGTACATTAAATACTATATGAGCTAAATGATCAGGTCAAAGGTCCAAGGTTCAGGCATAACATTTCCTAATTTAGAACCGCTGCCCGTAAGGAGAGCAGTCAGTCAGCAACCATAGTCATCCATACATTGCTTCTCTTAATGGAATAGTGAGATTAATTGTCACTTTTATAACACACCCACACCTGAAAGTGTGAAGCATGTTTGCCAAGAGATCACGGTCTCGAACATTAGATCTTCCGACACTCATTCCAGCATGCAACATGTAAGACATGCTCAACCCAGTAACTATATGATAGTTTATGATGAGGTAATTATAATAAGTTTTAACTAATTTAAATAATAAGACTAACTAAGTAGTGAATTAGGCTAAAACCTTCGCATTGAGAATTTTTTTTTTTAGAATTAAAGTTACATCTAGGAGTAAGGCACTAGAAAATAATTTTACTTGTTTCAATTTTGGTTTGTTTGTTTTTGAATTTCGCACAAAGCTACTCGAGGGCTACCTGTCCCTAATTTAGCAGTGTAAGACTAGAGAGAAGGCAGCTAGTCATCACCATCCACTGCCAACTCTTGGGCTACTCTTTTACCAACGAATAGAGGGGTTGAACGTAACTTTATGACGCCCCACGGCTAAAAGGGCGAGCATGTTTGGCGCGATGGGGATGCGAACCCGCGACCCTCGGATTATGAGTCGCACGCCTTAACACGCTTGGTTATGCCGGGCCTTCAACGTTGGTGTCATAGTAAGACAAAAAATAACTGTTTTTGTTGAGATGAATATCCAGTTTTGATTACAGAAACAAATTGAGTATCATTATGTTGTTATGTTAAAACTCTGCACAAAAAAGTTGCCACTCTTTAATTTTTAATTATCTTTCATAGTACCTTTGTTTACAAAAAGTATAAGAAATTATGAAACTGTTCAGTATACAAGAGAAACATATTAAACACAGAAACTTATTAAAACTTTGGAAAATCTTGAATGAACACAACCAACACAAAAATCAGAATTATGAATATATTTAAACATAAACACTAACTTAAATCATACATATTACAACAACAATAAAAAATAACAGAAACTGTCATTATATTGAATTACTATTGATACAAATTTGTAGAAAATGAAATGCGTTTAAAAGACAATGGAGCATAGTAAAAAATAATCAAGTATCTAGTATTTCAGTTCCTCGCTGCTATTTTCTTAACTTATAAATATGAAAAAAACAGAAAATAATAAGACATCACCGCATAAAAGTCCTATATTCATATCGTATATTTAGTTTTCATGAAAAGTAAAATTCCCAGTGTATCGAAGATAAAAACCTAGGATTTTAAAATCAGATCGATTACGTTCTATTTCAAGAATTCATCAATACAATAAAAATTCACACAAATACGTTTCATAATTTTTTAAAATAATATTTTCTGTTATTAAAATAATTTAATTTTAACATTATCACCAATTCACCTTGAAATAAGAAGGGCAAATACATTTTGTGTCTTTATAAGGGTGAAACTATAACAATAAATTGGTTTGATGTACACTATACTTTCATTTTAAAAACTTGGCGAGAACCAACATAAAAAACATGCATGTAATATACACAACATTCTGCGAGTAATGTTTGATCAAACTCTGTAAACTAATACATTAACAACAACAAAAAAACGTTTCTTTAATTGTTATTTGTGTTGAGTAAATGACCTTACATCAAACCCTGTAAATACATTTTATTTATTCTTAAATTTTATCGTATTACTTATGTCGACGTATTTATCAACTTTTATATTAAACAACCAGAAGTTCATAGCTTTATGTTTGAGCAAACTAAATATCGAGACGAAATTGTTTGTATTGAATTTTTATTTATACACTAGTTATTAAAACGGAAATATAACAAAACCCTGCATAAATCTTCAAAAATAAATTACGAATCATAAATTCGATAAATTAAATTTTAATATATATAATAGGTTTAATTCAATAAATGTTTTAACGAGCATAAGATCAAAAGTTGTTCTTTGGAATAAACCAATTAAAATATAAAAATCAATTATGTTTTTCTTTTGTTGTTGTTAGAATGTACGTTGATGCTGCATTTAGTAAACCCACTGTTTCACATCGACTTATGTTGAAAAATTTTACATTTTACTTTCATGAAACTTACCACCATGCACTGTGTGTATGTTATGACAAAACCACAGTTCGCCATATTCAAATCCAAGAACGATCCTCTCCAAGAGTATCCATACGTTGTTAGTTTGTTTAGTATTACTTCATGTGAACCTTAAATGTATCAGGGATTTAGGAACAAGTACTAGCATAATACTTTTTCATACATTTATTTTTAAATTAAAAAAGCTGTAAAAATAAATTTTAATATCTCAAGTCTTACACCTTTAGAAACCGGGTTTCGATATCCATGGTGATAGAGCACTGATAGCCAATTGTGTAGCTTTGTGATTAATTCTAAACATACACTTTTGTATAAAACGTACTAAAAAGAAACATAGTTGAATTCATAAATATTGTTTGAAAATTGTTTATTTTCTCGAGGGATGTTATAGTCCCAAATCTATTTCATACATTATAAATATGCAAATATATAAAAAAAATATCTTGTCATCTGTTTATCTTTCAAAGCAGTATTCGGAGTATTTAGTAAAATAAACTTAAAATTACGTGGTGAATGTGTCGCAATAACATCTGTTTGCCTCAAAGTAAAGCAAACATTAGTAAGTATCTTCACCATAAAAAATTAAAAGTAATAGTCGTAGCTGGAAGAATTAGGTGCCAATTAATGAGTACTGTTTAGCAGTATTGGGTGTCTATTTTGTTTAGAATATTATAAAACACAAAAAAGTATTAAATTCAAATATAACTCAGAGACTACAACAGTAAATTTGGCAATAATTGAATCTCATTACTTACAGCACAACAATAAACAAAATCAGTCCACAGTTCAGCCTGTTTCCTTTCACGATACACCACAATATTTGACAATGATATGAACAGGTGTGACGTTTCAAAAATGTTTCATACTTTTTCATTCTATATTTGTAAGACCTATAAATATCTCCTCTGTTAAATTATAGACGAATATACTACACACTTCAACGGTTCATTAAGGCGATAAATTAATTCAATAACACACGTAAGTCAGCGGTAAACAATCATTTTGTTATGAATTTACAAATTTGACTCGATAGCAGTAAAATTCGCTTGGCATTAGTTCATTATTTATTAACAAACACTTTCTAAAAGTTCATTGGAATTTTTTGTTTTTGTTTTGACAAAACAGCTTTTTTTTTCAGAGAAAAGAAGATCCGCGTAAGAAACTATGTGTTGTTTGGTCTGGTTACTTGATCTTAGTTATCTGATATTTGAAATTCAGATTAATTATTGGATCTTTGGTTCGTCGTTTTTGAATCTGAGGGTAAACAAAAAAGTCCTTTAAATCCTTAGTTCTGGCCCAACGGTACGCCTACAGTTTAAAAAGGTGTAAAATGTTTACTAACAATGGAAGCTACTCGTGAAATGTTACTTCCAGAATATGATTTCGAAATGTTCAAACTGTAACTGATAGTTAAGTTTTGTCTCCCACAACCCTAACTATTATTGATGGAATTAGTAACGTCAGAGTCATATTCTTCCTGCTAACAAATCACGTGGGACAAAAAGAGACGGACGCAATCTTATTAAACCAGTGTGAACATCCCGTAGTGATTTTTACCACTACACTATAATGTCTGGAAGTAAAGTATTTTCTATCGATAAATATAATGTCCCCTTTTTTTCTTTCTTTTAGTTTTTTTTTATTACATGGTGTGACATTTGTTTAACAGAGAAACTTATTTTCTTCCAAACAAACTGTTAAAAGAAACCGTTTATTCGGTTTCCAAAGCTCTACTTTGCACTCAACAGAACAATCCAACAGTAGCTCTTCCTAATGGAATGCCTTATTCATAGACAGTTATTGGCCTCAGGGAGTCCATGTCGTGCACTACTTCAGAGTGCTTATAAATCCGATTCTAAAATTGAGTGTTGATTTTAATCAAGTCTTGAAATGTAAAGAATTTCCTCTAGCTATTTATTTGTCACTATACTCTATTAGGTTCTGGTTTCTTTGTATATATACATTTACATTGACTAAGATAAACTCCTTGGTTTGACCAGTCTGTCAAAAAACCTCTTGTTCAATGAAAATAACCCATTCAGCTTGCTACTTTGACATTAGGTAATTGTCGGGTGGTAAATCAAGGGTAACGTAGGTGGACGGGAACTATTCGGGATAAATATACCGCCCAGTTTTCCAAGCATCAAAATGCAGCCTTATTCGTAAAGTAGGTAATGTCAGGTATATTAGATCATTTGCTTCTTTGGTTTGTTTTACTGTTTCAGGCACTAAATCGCATACTATACGATGGAGGAAGGTTTGGGCATCGGGTAACCATTGAACTGATTAAAACTGGATGTATAGATCGTACAGAACGTTGTCTTGAAAATACAACAAGAAGCGCACTCTGTATGAAGTCAAATAACTGAACTCCAACCACAAAAGTAACTAGAAATTGGACTTTGACGAAAGATACTTGAGAACAATGACTTTCCTTTTGAAATGGCTTTCCAATATTTCAGGACTTTCAGTATAAAACTTCGATCTCTTTTAGGGTTTGTTAGGATCGATGTAAAAACTGGAAGAATCGCAGAAACCTCGGAGTGTAGGAGTGATGAAGGTATTAAACCTTACGTGCCGAAACTCACTTGGAACTTGGACGGAGAGCAGAGTTGAATGAAAAACCTGGTCCTCTCCTTATCCTACTGATGAACTTTCCCTCGAGTGTTCGGCTAATCTAGCCCTGAAGCTGGGTGTGTGTTCAAGTTCCACGCAGTACTGAAGAGACTTAAGAAATTGGCGGTTACGACGTGTACGATCGTTTACTTATGGCACATCGTAAGAATCATGCTCTAAGCCAGATGGTATGACCTAATTCAAGTTATAAATTGGTCCAAAGAGACAAGCCATACTGATAAAGAGATGACTTACTAACTAAACCTGGTACTCCGCCTTTTGGTCTGGACGATGGTCCGATGCTGAAAAGAAAGATAAAAACAATACAAACACACACGTATATACGTGTATATATTATTGTTTTAACAGAATTACTTTTACTGATGGCACTAACTCTGATTTTATATAGATCCTATACTTTTTATTTGTTATAACTCTTATGCAAGTGAACTGTACGAAGTACGTCAACTAATTCTTATCTGATTGTTTTTAACGAAATCTCCTTATGTTACGTATTTTTCGAACAGGTTCCCCTGATCTATGGGTGTGAGTACCCTCTAATGTTACCTAATTTAAAGCCTGGAGGTGCTTTTCTCTGTACAGAAGTACCCAGGACACAAGTCAGAGTTTTATGCATAATAATATATCATGTGATATCATAGCAAGGAAGACATATTCAACATGTTAATCAATCTGTCGAAACCCCAAAGTGTGTAATTCAATATCGTTAAGTTTCATTCTGTTCACGCATCATATACGGCATAGTAATGAACTGTAAAATAAAATAATATTTAAAAAAAAATTCCGTAAATACACTAAATTGTTTTTCGTGGAAAACGTATCCTAGGCATGACAAACATAGTCTAAGAACATATAATACACTTGATCTATGTAGAACATAAAACATACAGGGTTGTGCCTTGTGAAATTTTGTTTAAACCCAATTTTAAAATTAATAATTTTTATACCTTGTTCCAGTCTTTGTTCTTCAGTAAACACATCTCATGAAAGGACAAAAAGCGGTACTCATATTATAAAAAATAACCAGGTATTAGTATTAGTAATTCAAAGCAAAATACCCTGCAAAATATGAGAAAACTGTATGTGCAAGTTATGTAGTTTTCAATTCTGGAAAATGATAAATACCTATTTTTCCCATGTGTGCAATCTTAAGACCGTCCAATATAACAGTTACCATTAAATCGTAATACTGACAAGTCCCTTATTATTCCATCCCCCCCACAAATATTTCATTTGAGTATTCGTTTTTTTCATCGAAATTAAATGGGTAATTAAAATAAAATATATATTTATTCTGGACAGGTGTATTTCAATATTTTCAAAATATTTGTCATTAAGTATTTTTTTTATTATCAGTAAGAATTTTAATTTCTTGTTAACAAACAGATTTCTTTTTTTAAAGTTAAGTAAATAATAAAGATTTTCTGTTTTTACTTGTTTTCCCAGCAGACAAGAGTTTCTCGTACCTTAGAACAATGTTTTCCCGTTGGAAACTGTTAAGCTAAAGCAAGACACTGTTGTGAGTCATTAATTATATATCATAATGATCCGGCCTTAGCCTTAACGACTTCCGAAAAGAACCGGTAATATTATATACAGTTGTGGACGCAAACCTAAATGTATTGAGGTAAGAAACTGCTTATAACTTCCTATACGAACAGGAAATTAAGCGTTGCAAGATAAAGTCGTATATTTATTTATGTTTTGCCTACGAATGTGAATAAAATGAGCAACTGCTTAAAATTTGTTCTAATGCTAAAAATACATAGAAATCTCAATCATTATTATTATGGTATGAAAATAATCGACAATTTGACAATAATAATAATCCAAAAATAAGTACCACAAAATATACTAGATGCGTGTTCAAGGTATGAATAATAATTATTATGGCATTATTGTCAGTAAAAATATCACATAAAATGTTTGTTTAAACTTAAATCCTTAAAAAATATGCAGGACTGTTATACCATACGGTAATGTATATAGGTAGCAACAAAACATACTGACGTTACTATCATGCTAATATATATATATACATAGAGTCATGTGAAAAAGTTAGGGCACCATATGAAAGCTTGTGTATTTGTGTAACATTTTTGGATATATAGATATTTAATCTCAATTTCAACAATACTGAGAGATTATAAACAATTAAAACTGAGGAAAAAGTTAGGACACCCTACCCTCTAATAGCTAGTGTTACCCCTTTGGCTGAAATCATTGCAATGAGACGCTTCTTGTAGCCATCTACCAGTCTCTGACATCGGTCTGAAGAAAGTTTGCCCAACTCCTCAATGCAGAATTCTTTCAGCTGTGAGATGTTTGGGGGGTTTCTTGCATGTACAGCCCGTTTCAAGTCATCCCACAGTATCTCAATGGGATTAAGACCTGGGCTTTGACTAGGCCATTCCAGGACTCTCCATTTCTTAGTTTTCAGCCAGTCCTTGGTGGATTTACTGGTAAGTTTTGGGTTATTGTCATGTTGCAGGGTCTGTTTCACAGTTGGTATGAGGTTCTTTTCCTGGAATGTTGTATTTGGTTTACGCCAAATATGTCCTCTGTTCTGGTGTCCACATAATTCAATTTTGGACTTATCTGTCTAAATAACATTATTCCAGAAGTCCTGGTCTTTGTCTGCATTCTCTATGGCAAACTTTAGTCTGGCCTTAATGTTTCTCTTAGAGAGCAAAGGTTTCCTCCTTGCACACCTACCATGCAAGTTAAACTTGTGCAGTCTCTTTCTGATTGTAGAGGCATGCACATTCACATCAACAGTAGGCAGAGCCTTCTGTAGGTCTCATGATGATATGTTAGGGTGTTTGGAGACTTCTTTTAGCATCTTACGGTCTGCTCTCGGGATGAACTTGATTGGACGCCCAGACATGGGCATGTTGGCAGTTGTTTTGAAAGCCTTCCAATTATTGACTATTTTCGGGCAGTGGAATGGCCGATTTCAATATCTTTTGGGATCTTTTTAGATTCCTTATCAGACTCATAAGCTGCTACAATTTTCTTTCTGAAGGCCTCAGACAGCTCTTTTGCTCTCATCATGGTGCTCACTCTCACTTTAACAGTCAAGAGCACACCAAACTAAATGTTTAAATAGGACAAGCCTCATTCAAAATACTGAGTAACGAGTTTCTAATCATGTGATACACCTGTATGTGAGTTGAGCCATTTTAAGTAGAAATAAATGTGGGGGTGTCCCAACTTTTTCCTCAGTTAGAATGTTCATCTTTGTAGAATTACATTTACAGAAGATCTTGAAAAGTCTTTTCTTCAGTTGTAATTGTTTAGTTATGTTCCTATAATCAAATGTTACAAAAATACACAGGCTTTCATAGGGTGTCCTGACTTTTTCACATGACTGTATGTATATTGGACTCTTAAGTGTACGAAAATAGTGGCGAGGTTTTGCTTCTTTTTGTTTATTAACCAATACCTTAAGCTATGATATCTTGAACCTTTTAAATTATTATGTATAAGGTATTGTTATAAGGCATTTATCTTAATTCTTGTAAGTTCATTTGATTCATTAATTTCAACCTTTGAGAAAGTATATCTTAAACGTTTATTTTGCCTGATAAAGTTTCTCTTTATTAATACTGTCTCAACCACAAACAGACGGATCTGATAAATTCCTACCTATTGTACCTCCATCCTCATTTGCTGCATAACAAATAAAATTCAATACATTATTACGAATAAGTAATTTTTCACAGATTTCAGGCACATTGTAAAACAGAATAATATGGACATACTTCAGTTATTTACGAATTAAAGTAAATCATATCAAAGTTAGGTGACCACCAAGTATAAATCATCATACATTTATTTATTCAATACTATAAGCTTGTTTTATGAAACACTCATTTCTATGCTACATGAAACGCTTTAAATACTCATTTTGAAATGGCAAAAACAAATTGAAGAAACAAAAATGTCACCTCTCTTTCTTCTTTCCAAATCGAGAAGCCAGTGTAAAGAAAAAATAAAAATAAATAGTTTGAAAAATACCATCAGTTATATAAAAAAAATAACCGGATGTAACTGACAAGTTTCATACATATAGCCTGTTGCACTTTCCTTTGTAATTGATTTCCTTACTGGTTATATTTTAATATATTTTATGTTATATTATGAGAACTGTTGTCTCTTTTTGGGTTATTTTTCGACATGAGACTGATCTAATATTTTAAAGTTCATCGAATCTCACAAGATAGTTTTGGATTTGTTTAAGTTATTATTAACTCACCATATAGTAACCTAAAGTAACGTAAGTGTGTGAATAACATTATGACCTTGCGCCAAATTTATTATTTGTATTATGCAGTGAGCCAGCTGTAGTATAAAGATTATATTACAGATTAATTTACCAAAGGTAAAATTAAAAAATTAATCGGCGGCCTCGAAGCTCAATAATATATTACTGGGATTACTGCCGAAAATATTACTAACAAGGAGGGTATTAAAATTGAAATTATTATTATAAATTTAGGAACATTGATTTATGGTATTACAAATTCCTAATCTGTTTCTTTTATACAGGATTTTCTCTTTATTGCATAGATGTTACTTTTAATATCATTTCTTTTATATATTAACTGCCACGAGCAGATGTCAAAGTGTGATAAAAATCATTTCACAGAAAGAACGAAAATTTACAAATAAAACTTTATGAGCTTAATCTTGCTTAATTAATGTAGTGTGAGCCAGGTAGCATTATAGCATGTGGTTGTCCACAGACATTTCCATTATCAAATATGAAAATATTTGTGAGGGTAAGCACTCAAAACAAATTTAACACATTACCTTATAAAATAATTTTGCCAAGAATATGTGTTACAAAACAGTTTGAAACTATTCAACTAGTACACCGTATTGGTTTTGGAGATACATATTATGAAAGAATTTCTCTAACTGTCAGAAAAATAAACTGAGTAAGTTTACAATATACATATATATATGTATGTGAGTGTGTGTACATATTTGTAAGAACTAATTTCCATACTATAGTATAATTTATTCTAAAATATACTTAATATCGTTGTAATTGTAGATGTATTTATTTGTTATTCATTATTATCATATTTATAAAAAACAAAAATATTTTGTCTTACTCATTCAGTTTTACAATTAATAATTACCTACGTACATATCTGGACTTGAAAATATCGTTTAAATGGTTAATTACATACTTTTTTATCGGTGACGGACTGCCACCATGAGAATGGCCACCATTTCTAGCTTCTGCAACTGGGCAAGTCACCATCATATACGCTGAAAAAATAAAATGTTTAAAATTATAATTGAAATAAAATTCAGAGTATTACATAATTAAATTTCTTATAGACTTTCACAAGAAAACACTTAAGGGCTTAAGAAAAATTAACGTCTCTAAAGTTGAACATTTTACCTGTTCATGACAGACAATAAAAATAAATGTAAATAAGTATTTGGGCTGTGAGTTATAATTTTAGAATATGTCCTTTTCTAATCTATCATTTCAAAATTAGGAATGACTAGTGCAGGCAACCTTCGGGTAAGCTCTGTGAACCACCATAATATTTTAATGGTATGTTTAAGTTAAAAAAATCTGTGTATTGTTTTTATCGTTTTTTTTCCCTCATATCATTCAAGTGTTATGTTAAATTAGAAAGTATTATGTGAGAAAAATAATTGGTCAGTACAGCAAATTTGACACGATGGTAGTTTAATGGAATAAATGTAACATAAACAACACAAAAATATCTGTACAGAATGTATACCCTTGCTTTAAATAGTTCCAAATATACAATTAAAAGTAAGAAACCTCAAAATATAGCTTGTCACTTGTAGCTCGTTAAGCATACAGGTACTTCAAAAATGTATACACACGTAAAATGTGGCAAACCAAAACATGTAATATGCATTTTAAGGTAAACTAGAAGTTACATAAAATGTGTAAAATTATTTGAAAAAATTAACTCTACAACTTTCAATGAGTTTCAAGCATGATATTCTAGGCAACGAATTAAGCAAAATAATTGCAAAAGTATCGTGTTTTTATTTATCTACCTTTTTCCGCCTTTCTCCGCTTCCTTTTATTGCAAATCTTGACAGCACAAACAGAGAGCACTATAGCGGCTATGAAGAACAAAATTCCTCCCACGACACCAGCGGTTATAGCACGACTTTTTGTCACTTCATAGCTTTCAGCTAAAAAAAAAAAGAAAGAAAAAAGAGGTGTTCAAAAATACAACATAGCGCGCGATTTGATGTTTTTTTTATTGCAATATAAAATATGATCAGTCATGTTTCGTATTGCATCATCTTACTGATTTTTTAGGCTTCACACTGGAACATCGTTTCTGGTCTGATATTTTTCATACTGCAACGAATTGCATATTAAATTATGTTTCATCATGTCATCGGCCAAACAAACATTGGATACATCATTATGAGTTTATGTCACATAAAACACTGTTTAAAAGATACAACCAAACTCTTCCTAGATTCTACTTGCTATTCAACAAGTAATGCAATTCTCCAAATGGTTTGAACTAAATGTTTAGATAACTCTGGACTTATACTAATTGTCAACATAATTAGGTAATACTTTAATTTTTCATGACAATTGTTTATTAAACGCTAATATTTCTAAATATTCTCTAATTCGTTATATATTTCATAACTAATACCCTTTAAGGTATGCACATTTCGTGCCAAGTGCATTATTAGCGCACCTGAAAGAAAAATGAATGAAAAGTTATTGTTTAGTGATTATTCATTCAGTACCAAGATGTAGCCCTTGTTATTTCGAAACTTTCACGCTTACGGAGATAATACATAGTTAAGAAGTCCTTCACATACAAATTCGTATTTTTTACGTGATATAACATTATATACACTGCAAACGTGGATGTTAATTACTAGCTATTTTTTATCCGAGACTTACAATATTATTATCAAATTAACGACTGTATTTTCTATTAAACCATATCGTATTAAGTTATAATATATATTGTAAAACAAAAACTTACAGTTATGGAGGTCTGATATCGCAGTAAATAAAGAAATGAATATCACATGTCATACCTGCTAAAGTGAGAGATACTTCTGAACTGGCTTGTCCTACAGACATAATAGAGTAGGCATATACACGAAAGTTGTAATGGCCAGGAGCTAATCCCTTGGCTGTCAAAATATGGAAAGTGTTACTGAATATTCAATTAGAAACAAGATAATTTAGCACCTTAATAATGTTACACACAAACAGGGGGTGGAAAAAATACTCCTCCCTGAAAATGTTTCTAATTTATTATATCGTTTATTAGGTAATTTGTTTGTTTGTTTGTTTTTTTGGAAATTCGCACAAAGCTACTCGAGGGCTATCTGTGCTAGCCGTCCCTAATTTTGCAGTGTAAGACTAGAGGGAAGGCAGCTAGTCATCACCACCCACCGCCAACTCTTGGGCTACTCTTTTACCAACGAATAGTGGGATTGACCGTCACATTATACGCCCCCACGGCTGGGAGGGCGAGCATGTTTAGCGCGACTTGGGCGCGAACCTGCGACCCTCGGATTACGAGTGCACGCCTTAACGCGCTCGGCCATGCCAGGCTATTAGGTAATAGAAAATACGTAAGACTTGTTTAATTACTTTGTAGGCTAATTGTAATAAGAAAATCTAAGAAACTACAACAGGTGCACAACATTTTTATGAGAAAATGTATCTAAAATCATGAAAAATTCTGTTATTTACGAAAGCCAGTGATGAAATTAGGATTTGAGATCATATTTGAACAGATCTTGTCGAGTGCATTCTAAAAACTTATAATTAACATATTTATCTGCTATCTAATAAAAGATATAACAAATTAACGAAATTTTCAAGGGGTGCCACATTTTTTTGTCTACCTCCTGTTTATACTCTACCTACTTCCAGTGAATTGAACTTAGGTACTGTAATGTCGTTTAATTTCTCAAACTATTTTGTCCAAGGTGATGATTATAACTGAGCCATTTCATAATCTGGAATTATTACAGTCACAACAACTTTAGAGTACATACAATATCTTAGTTTTAATTCCCATATTTTCAATTAAAACCGAACGTTCAAAGATTGGAAAAAAAAGTGTTTATTATACTGAAAACCACAAACATTTACACACTTCCTACGAACAATAACTGACATGAACACTAATAAATGTGCTGTAGTACAGAATATCAACCAATACTTATTGACATAATGTCTTTAGGAATCCTCCGAAGACAGGAAGCTGAGGGGACATTAAGTTGCTGGATGGCCTCAAGTTGTTTGTGTGCTCAAATTATTTGCGCTTGTTCAGGAAACTAAATAGGAAACTTGATGTGTGGCAATACGCTAGATTTACCATCAATATTTGAAATATGTTTCTTTCATAATTGAGATAGGACGTTATAAAAGACGGGAAATAACCTGACGAAACCATTTATGTTTAAGAGTAGAATATAAAAAATAAACAAATTATTAGGAATATTCGACTTAATATGAAATGTGTTCTAGAATGCTACTAAATAATAGTACTAGTGTTATAAAACATTTCATGCAATCAGATATGATAATGTAATTATTAATACTCTTCGGTTATACGTTATGGATGGGGTATCAAATTATATTTTACATAAGTTTATTATCATAAGTAACATTCATTAATTATTACTTTCGTTCAATAAACACACAAGAATGTCTAAATGCAACGTTAAAGTGCTCGTTCTGGTGTTCTATTACATGCTTTTGTAAGTACACATATTTATAAAATAACAAAAACGGATAAAATTGAGTGGCTTACTGGTGTCGCGAGCCACCAGGTCTTCGGTAGTATTGCCTTTGCTGTTGTTACAAATAGTGTTATTTTTCTGTTCGACTAAGTGAACAGTGTTTGTTCATTTAATACACGTCATGTATCCTCTGCAAAATAAGCTGATACTTTCACAGTCCTCTATATTGATGTCTGTTGTATAAATTATGAAAACAATCTTTTCAAATCCTCACAAAGATAATATATAATAATAGGCTCTACGCTATGAAAAGCCAAGACTTGGATGTCATTACTATCAAAACAGCCATAGGTTGATTAAGTTCTTAGTCATGTTTCATTATTGTGTTGAAACAGGACATGGGTATGTTGCGCTATGGAATTTAACTTTGGCCTCTTTTCAAATACTTTAATATCAGCGGACATTCAGACATGTAGACGTCTCACAGATAGATCTTGCACACGACAGTTCATGTCATAAAACAGTTGACACAAAACATTTATGATTAGACAATCCATCTACTTGTCTTATCTTGACTTTTGTTCTTGACCATCAACGTGAAACTGGATAAAGCTTCTTTCATCCTGATAGGTCCTCAAAGTTCTGATTCTGACGAGTTTATACCAGTCTAGTCAGTATTGAGCATTCTTGAGAATGATGTGTGGTTTGTGTAAAGTGAAAAGCATGTTACACTAACTTCACATTGGTTACAGTCATTTGTCGCCCTATTGGGCAGTAAGGTGAACAGCATGTTACATTAACCTTACTACGGTTCCAGTCACTTGTCACCCTACTGGTGCAGAAAGAAGGACAGCGTGAGGTTTCACTATGGTTCCCGTCACTTGTTTCCCTATTGGTGCAGTAAAGTAAACAGCATATTATACTAACCTCAGAATGGTTCTAATTGCTTGTCACCCGACTGGTGCAGTAAAATCTGTTTATTTGTTGTAAAGATGATTTTGAGGAGTTTATTGTCAGTTTAATGAGTGAGAGTTTGTCATGATTGAATAGTTTATAGACATGATGTTGCCAAGTCCTAATTACACTACGCTGCACATAAATAAGCAACACGGCTATTTCATATATCGGCTTTCCATAGTTGTTGCACTTTATGTCTTCTTCGTTCAAAATATACTTAATTATAGTGATTTGTAATCTTGTACATAACTTGTAATTATTAATCTGCTTACATCACTTCTTATGCATTTATAGTGTACATTAAATGAGCCTTTGCTTATTTTAATACTTGTATTTCACGTATTAAAATGTTTTTTTCGGTATTTTTGGTGAGATATGTCATGACCTCGGCTATTAATCATTAACAATTGCATTTTCCATAAGTCTGCGACATCTGTAGTAACAGAGTTACATTTAGATGCTGAATTTTCATATTCAGGAAACACAGTTTACCATTTTTTATTTAAGTTTACATTTTTATGTATAATCAATTGGATATTTTGGCGTCTACATAATTAAAAGTATCAATGAAATCATAACATTTTCACACATGTATAGCTGTGGCAGGAAGAATTCTAGGTTATTTGAGCTTTACATATATATATATATCTGTATCAATATATTATTCATATATTTTACCTAGATAAGAAGTAGTGTGTTTAATTGGTCCCCAACGTTTCCAGGGCTTGGATTGCGCGCGATACTCAACGTAGTAGAAGGCCACAGGAACTTTCTGGTTAAGTGGAGGAAGCCACGATATAAGGAGTCCATTCTCTGTCTCCTGAACAGTAAGGTTACGTGGAGGAGAAGGCTTGGGGCCTGTATTATATAGAGATTTTTATCAGTCAGTATTCAGTCCTAGCACAACTCTATTGTCTTTCTCTCTTACACCTTGCTTCTTTCTGCATTAGTATAACTGATTAAATTACGTTACTTCACTCAGTGCCCAAAGCCTTAAATATTGATTATCAATTCTTTCTCTAAGCACATGCTGTTAGCTCAACTTTGTCTACAAAATACATTTAAAACAGCGTTTATATTATGATTTAGTTGAAGTCAACCATTGCAACTTTCCATTGTTATTTCTTAGATATTTATTTTTCCTTTTCCCGATTAAGTAACATTTAATATTTCAAGATTTTGTGATTTTTTTTGTATTTCCGTATTTATAAATACAAAAGCAGTGTTACGAATGTAAAGACCATAAGATAAATAACAAAAAATATTCTAATGTTAACTCAGCTATTTCTTATTCATTTTATATTTCATTAATTTATGAAAAGCTTACGTGCTAATCATCACAATGAATGTTAGTAACACAGAGAAGTATATTTTGAAAACTGCTATAAGAAATACAAATTATGTTGAGCTGTAACTTTTTAAACAGTTTTGTCTAATAACTGCTAGTGAATAAAATCGTTCTTTTGAAACAACTTTAAATCAAGTTAATAGAGTACGTTAAAACCTCTCATATAATATAAATATTTTCCTCCTAAACCAGTTTCAAAACAATATTAACATTTTACTCTAACAAAAATAAACGAAAAGAAAAAGAAATATTATTCGTTTCCTTTAATCCCATATATATATCTTTCGAAATGATAGTTTTATAAGACGTTGTCAAAACCTATCAGTCCAAGGCTTAACTTAATTGAAACAAGAAACACGTCACGATCAAATGATGAGCGACAGGTCTGATTAATGTAAGGTTTTTTATCTGTAGAGTTAAACTGATGACAAAGAAAATTTAAGAAAAGATATCGATAGGACATAACATTCCATCATCTCAAAACATCTGTTATAACATAACTCCTCCTGGTTTGAACAAATTCTTTGTGCTTTGTAAGGTATATGACGTGCTTATGATGACAGAATAAAGTATGTTTGATCACCTAAAACACATTTATCATCGGATATACAGAGTATAATACCCGTGGTTACAATGTTTCACCACGTTAACCTGACATTATCAGTTACAACTACAATTAGAGAACACCAAAAACTAGAGGATGGATACACTGGTATTTGATTCAATTTGTTAACAGTAGTCAAGTAGTCAATGATATGTTACTAAGTAAATAAATCCTAATCATAAAATCAACTGGAAATCAACCAAAGTAAAATAATAAATAATAAATTATGCCAGAAGGAAAACTGTGGAAGGTTCGTTAATCCAAAGGCTTCCAAACAACATTGAAAGTCAATTGAAGTTGAGCGCCTTCATGTCTTTAAAGGAATTGGAATTTCCAATATAAAATAAGAAGTACTTGTTTTTCTCACCAATCACTGAATTAAAGATAATACATGAAAGTATCAAAAGTTTCAATCTAATCAATTTGATCTTGTCTCAAAATAATGGTTTGAAACATTGTCTTACCTGTTATTACCTGCTTTTAGAATGTTAATATTATTGTAGTTGTTAAGGAAACCTAAACAGGACAATTTGAAATATCTTACACAGTGCAATGTTTGCTGAAAATTCAATTTTAATATACGTTAGGCATTTTCGATAGGTTCATAATATCCGATAAAAACAAGTTTTAGGGTTCGCATAACACGATACTTTCTTTACATATCTGTTCACTTCGCTCGGCTTTAATTTCTTGAAATATATTATATAAAAATACCCAGAAAACTGCTTGGTTAATAATCATACAACAACTGTAAGAATTGTACTTTTTTAGACATTAGACATTAAATGATTTCAATAAAACAATGCTATTGTAAAATTAAGCCTACCAGATGGTTTCTGTACTGTTGGAATATACGTGGCACCATAAGCATCAGTAGGATACACTCCTCCCAAGAAGTCCCAGGCTACATGAAAGACATTCCATCAAAACGATATTTTTTGTTTGAAAAACAAACAATAATTAATGTTATATGTTGTATAAAAAATGTGTCAATAAAAGACGTCTTTCAAATAACTTTAAACAAAAATGACATTAAATTATGTTAATTTAATGATTATTCATTAAATACTTAGTTAATTCGAGAATAATTTTAACAATCTCCGCTCTCATTATATTAAAAAATGATTGAAAATTTACACAATGAATGTCCTCACAACCCTAAAACACATTTCTCAAGTGGTCATAAATCTAACTAACAAACGATATGAGGAGATTACATGTCTTCCCTTCCATTATAAATCAAACTTACGGGTGGTTCTGCCTCTAACTGTTGGACTAAACATTCCATCTCCCAAAGTATTTCGAGAAAGAACACGAAATTCGTACTCTGAATTAGGTTGAAGATTATAAATGGTAAATGTGGAGGCTTCATCTGGATCTACCCGTATGGTTCTCCAAGGGCTTTCGGCTTCTTCCATAAGACGATACCTAGAAGTGTATTTATTGACAGTAAAACTGTCTCAGTTACAAAGTATTCGTAAAGGTAGAAAAGACATCAACATGATCATGTGCAAACACATCTGATTTGAGGTCAGTTTGCTTCTTTTAACTCAGATATTCGTCAGATAACTCTAATTAGTAAGAAACTTTTCTATATTCAGCTCACTTGACATACTATCTGACGAATAACTGCAGTTATTCTATTGTTTTAATTCATGACTACTAAAATGACTTATTAAAGAGTGGCAAACAGTGAAACTGCAAAAGTGAGACAGTTTTAGCAGCTGTTAATCACTAGTGCAAAACGCATAAGAGCTGATTAGCATTCTTAATCTTACACGGTGGGCTTATTAATATTAACTTATTATTTAAATGCACTTTCCAGCTTGCATTTCTGTTTTTATTGTTTGTTTGTGTTGGAATTTCGCACAAAGTTATTCGAGGGCTATCTGTGCTAGCCGTCCCTAATTGAGCAGTGTAAGACTAAAGGGAAAGCAGCTAGTCATTATCACCACCTACCGCCAACTCTTGAGCTACCCTTTCACCAACCAACAAATAGTGGGATTGATCGTAACTTTATAACGCCCCCATGGTTGTAAGGGCGAGTACGTTTGGTGTGACGGGAATCCGAATCCGCGACCCTCAGCTTAACGAGTTGACCGCCTGCTAAACAGTTAAAAAAGTTTGATAAAAACTATGAGTTAAATTTGCTCTTTAATTAAACAAATGGCATAAACGTGCTCTTCAAACATCCACAATTTTCGTTTTGCTCTCTTGGTGTAGTTTTGCAAGAAATTCAAAAACAAGGCCAGGCATGACCAGGTGGATAAGGCACTCGACTCGACATCTGAGGGTCGTGGGTTCGAATCCCCGTCACACCAAACATGCTCGCCCCTTTCAGTCGTTGGGCGTTATAATGTGACGATCAATCCTACTATTCGTTGGCCGAAGAGTAGCCCAAAAGTTGGCTGCGGGTGGCGATGATTAGCTGCCTTCCCTCAAGCCTTACATTGCAAAATTAAGAACGGCTTGCGCAGATAGCCCTGGTGTAGCTTTGCGCGAAATTCAAAACAAACCAAACTCATAAAAAACAAACACAAAAGTATATAAAGGATATTTAGGGTAAACCTGGAAGAAATTTAAAAAGACAAAGAACGATAATATTGATTATTACAGTGATTGCGAAGAAAATTACTTTGATTGTTACGTACTGAGAAAAAAGAAACTATAGCGTTATTGAACACTGTATTACGTAACGTTTTTTTCTCAAAAGAACTTGAAATAAGTAATACATTTAAGGTAGTTATAAAGAAAAGCAACTCAAACCTATATTTATTTATTACCTTAAACTCTAGATATTGCTTATTCAAACCAGCTTATTCATCAAAATGTATATTGCTAATTAATGTATTACTTGTGTTTCATCTTTTCATATTTGATTCAAGTTCAGTTTCACATTTACCTAACTTTGAAACAAAATGGTGATGAATGTCAAAAGAATACAGAGATCTTAAATTACATATGGATATCACGTAGGCTTAAAAATAAAGGTAAAGATGATTTGTGCAATTATCAATGTTTTTGGCATAAAACTTGTGTGTTTGTATGTTTTCTTACAGCAAAGCCACATCGGGCTCTCTGCTGAGCCCACCGAGGAGAATCGAACCCCTGATTTTAGCATTGTAAACCCGTAGACTTACCGCTGTACTAGCGGGGGGTATCAAACTTAGCATCTATTTCGCTGGATTTACTGGGACAGGATGTTGGCATTCGCCATGTTGGTCTACTGACTGGCAGAATTTAATTGACTAGCTTCTTCATTATTAAAAGAACGTCAAAGTACAAGTTCGTGTAACCATTGTCAATATATTATCTAATTTGTACTTCTGGATCTCCTGAAAATCTAGGTCATACCAAAGAACTCTTAAAGATTCTTAGCGATTAGTGTTGGTGAAGTAGGCGCTAAAGCAATAGCAAAGAAAAAACTCGAAATTCCTGCCAAACTTGTTAAAAAGAGGCATGAGTAAAGTTAAAGATCTGTAATATATTTGTGGGAAATTCAACAACCTCTGAACGTTTCATGATGATCAGAGATAAATAAGCTGGAAAATTTTCGTCACTGACGCATAAACATGAGCCGCTTTATAGTATACATAATATCGTAAAAAATGAATAACTTATGCTGCGCATGGAAATGTGTTATGATTTGATGTAATCAGGCGTTTACATCAAGACAAGATATTACAAATGAATTACAATTTTTTTGAAGAAAATTGTCCTTCATTTCATTGGATATCACCAAACTATTAGCAGTTTAAATCACGAGTGCACTGCTTACGTTTAAGAAAATAAAATAGTTTAAATAAGAAACTGAATTATGAAAAAAATGATTAAATTAAGGATCCTATGATAGATAACATGAACTAAGGATGAGTGTTTTTCTTATAGCAAAGCCACAAAGGGCCATCTGCTCAGCCCCCCGAGGGAAATCGAACCCCTGATTTTAGCGTTATAAATCCGGAGACATACCGCTGTACTAGTGGGGGACAACTAAGGATGAAAGAGTGTGTGTGTGTGTGTTCGATGGGAATCGAACTCTTGATTTTAGCGTTTTAAATCCGTAGACTTTCGCTTTTCTAACGGAAACTTTTCTAACTGTGTTTTCAAGAAAATTTACTGCCATACATTTTAGTTTGAAATCATGCATGTATTTATTAGTGATTTTGACTTACAATAACCATGTGGATTAGTTTATATCTCTTCACCCAAGAACTGTTTAAAAATTGCTTGTAATTGCTTATTGGATTTACTTCTGTCAAAGGCTGAAAACGTTTTGATTTTGTGAAGTGATTTAATTTATATTATTATAAATTCTCTAAATTATATCAATTCACTAATGCAAACCGATGGCAAAATTATTAAACTTTCATATTTCAAAAACAACTGCAGTCTTTTTTTTTTCGAATTATAAAAGTGTGAGTCCAGCATGGCCAGGTGGTTAAGGCATTCGACTCGTTATCTGAATATGGTGGGTTCGAATCCCCATCACACCGAACACGCTCGCCTTTCAGTCGTGGGGCGTTATAATGTGACGATCAATCCCACTATTTGTTGGTAAAAGAGTAGCCCAAGAGTTGACGTTGGGTAATGATGAATAGCTGTCGTCCCTCTAGTCTTACAATACTAAATTAGGGATGGCTATCGCAGATAACCCTAAACAGTTTTATTTCTTTAAAACATATTTTTTTTTACGTTGACTAGGATCAATCTATACTAATAACTGCTAATTTAATAAAATTATTTGACTGGCTTTATAAAGAAAGCTGCTATCCTTCTTATAATGTTTTTATATTTTAAACTGTTTTGAAAGAAATATAATAATAGTTGAAAGTTTTTTGCATTGCTTTTGAATTTCGCTCAAAGCTACTCGAGGTTTATCTGTGACAGCCGTCCCTAATTTTGCAGTGCAAGACTAGAAGGATGGCAACTTGTCACCACCACCCAGTGCCAACTCTTGAGCTACTCTTTTACCAACGAATAGTGGGATTGACCGTCACGTTTTAAAAAAAAATACCGTTTAGGGTTAGATCAATATCATTTTCATTTCTAGAAATGAGAAATCGGTGTTTCTTTGCTTGTTCCGATATATTTATATTTTTATACAGGCGTTTTCATTATAATTTGCTTTAGCTCTTCATTCTGTCAACTAAAACTTCTTTATAACAGAATTTGATTTCTAATGTCAACGAAGCGAAGGTTTGTGAATTTGGTTATTAGATTTCATTCCACTTAGCTAACCCACGACTGACTTTTGAAACTCTGCGCCCGTTTCACAACTTATCTTCTTTAAAATCATAATTTTATAAGATAGAGATGTTCATTACATGTTTATAAAGTGTATAAACACTTTTAGTATATTTGTTTTTTTTAAGGAACAACTTGTAAATATAACTTTCCTTGATCAGTCGTTTATTCCGCATTTATTTCACAAGACTGGTTAGTATACGCTAGACTAGATGTATTTGACCCGCTGTCAACCGTATCTAAATTATCAACTCAACTCCCTCGTGTTATTGCACAAACATTTCATTCCTAAGCCTCTTAAAAATAATTCCCACGTCATGATTAAGTTCTCTGAGATATGAATTGATATTACGTTGTTCAGAAATTGAGAATTTCTTTCTTCAGTCTAACAATGAATAACAAGTTTTCTATATCTCAGTATAATATATGCGAGTTTTCGTTGTATTGACAGTGTATTGTTTAAGATAAAAATAAAAAATAAGAAATAGTGCGCATTTTACAGACGTACCAAAAACTTGTAGCACTTAGACTCTCATTAACTTTACATGGGATTAAAATACCAGAAGTTTTCCTCCAAAATTCTCAAGCTACCTTCGCAACATATTCAGCTCGTGTACTTAATCCTAAAATCTGGACATCGACTTCCCGCAACGTACAAAGCACAAATAAGCTAATGCTTAGGTTTGCACTAAAGATAACAGTCTCTTCAGAAAACGTCTACTTTAAAAACCTTGTCTACTATTGATTTATATGTTCTAAATATTCATGAAAGAAAGAGAGAGAGAAAATACTCCAAAGAGAATAAGGTCAGTTTAAGGTTCATTTACCTTTAGAAACAAGTGGTGCTGATCTGATATTTGCTGGTAGTTTGAACACTTGGTGTTTGTTTAAGTGTTTGCGGAAATAATACGTACCAGTTAGTTTTTTCGTGTTTATTGTCACATTATTTATTTTATGTCCAACTGTAATGGTGATTTGGGATTTGAATTACGTTTTAGATATTATAACATATTCGTTTGTGTGAAAAAAGGGAAGCATGTTTTTTATTTAAGCTTCAAAATCAAACATGCACCTGAGCTAACAAAGAAAACATAAAAATATAACATGTCGTTGGAATGTTGTTACGTGTTCGATATAATACAAAGTTCTTACTAACTGAATGAACTTGTTAAATGTTTAATTCAGTGTCAAACAGCAATACAGCAGCTACAATAGAATCGACTTAATAACAAAATGTATGAGAGTCTAAAGTAAGATTTAAGTAGTTTATTATATTGTAATTTTTAAACCATAAACAAAACACATTAAAATTAAACAAAATACGCTGAATATTTTTAAAAAGACCCTAGGGTAAAAACTACAACGTGGGATTTTGAAATGTGTCCTAGGTTTTTGAGGTAGCTAAAAAAGTAGTACCCACATTGCGGTGGGGATACCCCGTCTATCAGTCTTAACCTCCAATTTGCTAGTTTCACATAAGAAGATTAGAAATTTAGAAATTAGGAGAGCGAGATGTGGGTGCTCAAGCCCACAACGTCTCATATCTGTATCACCCTTTACTGCCTGCAGAGAGTTGTGGGTTGGTGACTGCTCTCCAAAGTTAAAATAAGAATAAGAAAAAGATAAACTCATGAGGGTCCTATCTCCGCAGTCACCTCTAAAACTTGGGATACATTTTGTAATAACATGTTGCAGCTTCTACTCCAGGATCGTTTTTAAAATATGCAGCGTATTTTGTTTAATTTAACGTGTTTTGTTTATGGCATAAAATTTATGGTTATAATATAATTAATCAAAGGTTAGGATTTGCTTTTTAATGCAGTTCTTCTTCATGATTTTGTTTATTTATTTTATTTCATTTGGATATAATTATTTAATTTCACTAATATATGTATATACACGTCGGATAATACTAACCAATGTTTTGCTGAAAAACTGTTTCTGATAACACAACTATTGTAAACATACACATACACGGCTATAATCAACAATTATAGTTGCAAATTGTTATAAGAAAACAAGATATTGCAGGTTTCTTTCCACATTATTCTTAATTTGTCCTTTGCGGCTTGACATCAGAGTTGTGTAGCAAACAATATTTCACATCTATTCTTAGTTTCCCGCAAACTACTGCCCCCACGAGTTTGTTTGAAGTTAAGCACAAAGCTACACAATGGGCATTCTGTGCTCTGCTCAACATAAGAATCGAAACCCGGTTTCTAACGTTGTAAGTCTGCAGACAAGGAGAGGGGATTAAGCTTTTCGTTCAATACCAGAATTTATCAGTCGACTAAGCGATAAGAAGGATAATATTTCACTAAACACCAGTTTTATATACAGTGTAAAGATATAAAAGTTACGGATATGAATAAACAATAATTTTGGTTTACATTGTATAGTTTATAATAAATAATAACACTAAACTTAACTAGCGATACAAATTTTACTGGCACCGGATGGTAATTAATTATTCACATTCATCGTCAGTAACTGAAGACAACTTGTAATATGTCTGTTTAATTCTAAAAATGTGATGGTAATTGGCTTTATACTTAATACATGTACACACAGAGAGAACACACTTCTTATCTGTAATTTGACAAAATACATATCCTGTCACTCCAAAAATACATTTATTTTAGTTTTTTTGCCGTGCTAAATTCAATTAATATACCGGAGTCATTACTAAATGGTCATTCCTCAGTAATCTCGCAAAATTACACTCTTATATATTAAAGCGAAGTTCTTTGTTGTATTGTTGCATATTATACGCGTGAAATTTCTCTTTCTGTATAACATTAAACTATTCCCGATAATCTTCGATAATATTTAATACTGTTTAAAAAGCTACTGTGATTTCACACAAAACAGAATTTTTTTTTATATTTATAAGTTTTAAGCAGGCTCAATACGTACCCTCTACACTATTTTTAAAGGGGTAATTAAATATATATCAAAATCATAACATATTTTAGATGTGTGAACTAAATATAATTGCTTAAATGATATATTTATGTACACAACCACATTGAATCTCCAATTACAGACTGTACACACGAAAAAAAAAATGATTTAGTCGAAACGTCAGCGAAAAACCAAAAACGCTGACCTTGAACAATTCATGTGACAACATGAAGAATTTTGTTACAGCTTCCGGATCAAATTAACTATTCTTTTTTTTCGGTATAAAACTTATGTAACGTTTTTCCTGGAAAACGAAATAGAACCTTTAACAAACTTTGTCTAAAAGACGAAATAAATTTAGGATAAATGTATTAGTTTCAACTATATACTAACCTAGAACTCGCTAACAACCTCACATATTGAATGATAGTCGAGAGATTTTATAATATAAACTCTTACCGTATTACCAGAAAAGTTAAATTATTGTATTGGTGTATGATATTCCACAATAAAAGTACTTAATCTTTGGCATAAATGTCATTCACAATTTGTCACTATTTGCAATCTTTGCACAACAGGGAATAGAACCCCAGATTTTATCGTTGTAAATTATCAAAATAATCGCTACTTCACCTTGGGACAATTAAAAAGCAATGATTGTTCTTATCACTAAAGAACAAGATGCACATTTTCATAATTCTCATTTCAATTTGGAATTCCAGTAGAAACCCAGAATCATGTAATGGTTTATTTTAACATTCTGTATAGTTATTATGAATCTCTCTATCTATCTACCTAATGTAGTTGCGTATAAAACATATATTAGAAACCAATATAGAGTTAAGAGAAAGTAAAAATAATTATCGTAATTTCTAGAAAATTTTCAACTGAAAACAATTTTGAAACACGTGATAGACATTAATCTCTCTTTCCACTGAATGAAAAAATGGTGTCGTTGTTGTTGTTGTTTTGAATTAAGCACAAAGCTACACAATGGGCTATCTGTGCTCTGCCCACCACGGATATCGAAACTCGGATTTTAGCGTGCAAGTCCGCAGACATACCGCTGAGCCACTGGGGGGCAAAAAATGGTGTCCTAATTAATAATATTTCATTGTAAAAATTATCCATATTTATCATCTTTGTGACAATTTCGACTGTTGATGAAAGACACTGAAGATTTTAAATTGAAAATATGAATGTATGTAAGTATACACTTTTGAACGATTGTTTGTTTGTTTTTTTGGAATTTCGCACAAAGCTACTCGAGAGCTATCTGTGCTAGCCGTCCCTAATTTTGCAGTGTAAGACTAGAGGGAAGGCAGCTAGTCATCACCACCCACCGCCAACTCTTGGGCTACTCTTTTACAAACGAATAGTGGGATTGACCGTCACATTATACACCCCCACGGCTGGGAGGGCGAGCATATTTAGCGCGACGCGGGCGCGAACTCGCGACCCTCGGATTACGAGTGCACGCCTTAACGCGCTCGGCCATGCCAGGCCCCCTTTTGAACGACCTTACATAATTTGGTAACTTATTCGAAACAAGAAACCAAACTATTTTATTTAAATATATTAGTTACTAAAGGTAAACTGTTTGAATACAGTCTTCCTATATAGTACTTTAAACTCCTTCACTTGTGGTAATTTGTAGGTTGTATTTTACTGATTAGTTTGAAACTAGTTTGGAATTTATTTTCAGTTATAGATAATAACCCGTAACTCTCCTCTTAGATTTCTAGCAGTATAGTAAAATGGAAAAATGATAGAATATATTTCAAAGGTTTTTGATTAAATAGGAAACAGCTGACTTAATACTATGATTTATTTAAACCACGAGAGAAAGTGTTTGATATTTCAAACATTCCATACAAATTATGTATTTCGTTTGGTTATTTTCAAAGAATAATTTGGACTAAATCTATGAGCGTTGTTACTGAAAGATTAGACAATTTTGTATAGTTTTAAGTTTTAAGAGCGGAAGAGCGAAGTCCCTTGGCACCGTCTCAATAACTGCTGTTATTTTTTTTGTTATTATCATGACATATTTTATAGAGAAAAGTTTAAAATCTTATCTTATTTTGATCTGGGTAAAAAGTTGGTCAGATCGACACAAAGAATTTCATGTATTTCGGTTGCTTACTGGTCATGTTGAATACGTATTTTAAACGTTATATTGCACTGTAAAATTAACTAATGCAAGTAAGGCATATATCAGTGAGAGTTATCCGTTGTTGAGAATATGATTTTCACAAATAGAAAGAAATTTAGCCATATGTACCAGATGCGAGTTTAATGGAAATATTCATGCGTCATATGCACGCTTCGAGTTGTGTATTTAAGTCTGACAACCTAATGTACCACATTGATGGGAATAATTATAGCTTTAGATATTAACTACCACTACAGAATGGACATACGGAACAGAACTACTAATTTACGTTTAACGTTTCCAAAGGGTTTGATTGTTTTATTATTTACTGATTAATTATAAAGCACTGACATCATGCAGTTTGTTAAAGTGCGATCGATATTAAATATATTTAAAACAACAGCTTGAGATGATTACGACAGTTCTGGACATCTCGTACTGTGTATATAAATATCTGTACCTGATGTGCTGCACTACATGGAGCTTTTAATTTACAGATAAACTTTACAGTATTCATTTGCGCAGGAATGTATATTATTTCATCAATATAAGCCGAAATACCTTACAATGAACACATATTCAAATTAAGAATATTTCATTTGTTTCTTACTTATGGTCTTAGCGCTTTTTGTTTGAAAAAATTCCAGACCTGTTATGTCACAGAGTGTAAAAGTCTCACCTTTTGGTGAATTAAGTGCATTGCTTCATGATCATGGTTACACGCGGTTAGTTTTCAATGAAATACATTAACAAACTAATTTTCTTTGTTTTCATTTAATTATAAGCTCTCAAACTCTTTCGATCTTATCGTTAGGAGGTTAACTACACTTAACTGATCGGAAAGAAATTAATGGATGATTAAAGTGCAACAACCGTGGCTCATTGGCAGATAGTTATTTATTAAAGATATATGATAAAAAAATGTAACAGTTATAAATTTGTAAAACTATGATTGTATTCTTGATCATTTGAAATTTGAATATTAAACTACATGTAGAGTTATAATGTACGATTAAAGCAGATTTAAGATTTTTATTTCCCTTTAACATTGGTGGCCTGCATAAGATATGTGTAGAGTAGCTTAATATATGCTCAGCGCTTAGTGGATTTTTGTTCATTAGCAACATGCAAGTTAAACTACACAATTTTTTTACAAAGTTTTCTTCGAAAGCTTATGGGTAACTAACTATAAATATGTTTATTTCCATTTCACATGAAGAACGTATAACCTGTAAATCCTTCAAACTATGATATGGTGGAAATTGAAAGATTAAATAGGGGCGATAATAGGGGTATAATTTAATAAACACAGACATATCGTGTCTTAGTAAATTAATTTTTTAATTAAACGGACTGTTTATTTGTGTCCACAGCAGAGGTACTTAAAAGGTTTGGGAATTAGGCCCATAGGCGCGGGAGAATTTTGCGTTTCATTATGACACTTATAAAAGTTTTGTATTCTGAATATTTAGGAAACGGGACATTGTAAAATATAATTTGTTCCACAAAATGTTATTTTCTTAAAATATGTAACCAACATGCATATATTATGAGTAAATTTATTGTCTTCTTTTAGCTTTGCGCACAATTAATGAGATAACGTTTAAATACTTGCATGATATATACTTTTGTTTATCGTGGTGTGCGAAAAGTTAGTTATACACAGTTTTTAACGTTGTTTCCCTTCACAGATAACGCTAAGCCACTGAGCAAATACCTTTTTCTTTAATGTAATTCGATCATATTATAATCCTGTTACATTTCATTACTATTATGATAAGAACTATATTTCAATTACTCGAGTAAAGTTGCTTTCATTAATGTGTCGAACATAAGTTTGATTTTGTATCTTATTACAATGTATTTTCTAAAAAGAAGTATACTAACTCAGTCAATGCAACGATAACTGTATTCATTGTAAAGGGTGATCATAAAATACGAGGAAAGATGTCTTTACTGTTTAAATAATATTCAATGTTATCCCCCAAGTAATCACTTAAAAAACAAGTTTTATTAGCTGAAACGACGCTAACAAAACATCTTATGTTTATTAAAACCGTTAACAAGCACTTGTGACCTAACAGGTGAAAATTATGTAATTCTGTTTTTGTTAGAAAACATAGCAGAAAAAAAATAGTGAAGAACTTGGTCTACTTTTGTCTGGCCGAATAACAGGATTTGAATATCATTCTCTTAGGGCTTTCGCAGCCCCAAAACTACGGATTGCTCTTGTAGAGCAATGGATTCATAGTCAAAGAATGCTAGCCACTAAGTCATGTCCAACTCAAATAGTTTAGAATAATGTGTTTAATTAAACATCAGATGAGACTCATCAACATGAGTTATTCTATGGCTAAACTATCATTCGCTTGTTCACAAAATATTGTTTCTGTAAAGACGTTACTAACTATTCTCTGTACTTTTAATTAAACGAGGAACAGAAATAGCGAAATATATCTTCATTTCATCACCAACCATATGCCAAAAGCATATAATTTTAAAGATCTCTACTTAACTATACAGACATTGTTTTAAATTCAGTATTAACTGAAATATGTAACATGATATTGTTCTCAAGTAATAGGGTCCAGAAATTTTGTACATAGCGATGTAAATCGTGCTGCTAATTATTATTGCCGCTGTTATCAGAAACCATTGATAACATCGTCGTTTGTTTCTTTCATCTTGAAATTCGCGCAAAGCCACACGAGGGCTATCTGCGCTAGTCGTCCTTAATTAACAGAGTAAGACTAGAGGGAAAGCAGCTAGTCATCAACACCCAGCCCCAACTCTTGGGTTACTTTTTACTAACGAATAGTGAGATTAATCGTCACATTATAACACCCCACGACTGATAGGGCGAGCATGCTTGGTGTGACGAGCCCGCGACCCTTAAATTACGAGTCGAGGGTCTTAACCACCTGGCTATGATGGGTCAGTATATTGTCGTTATAATTTAAAGCTTTCTGTTCCTTTAACGTAATGTTTCTTCTAGTGTCCTCGAAAACTGAATAAAATGTTTCGAATCAATATTTTCAAACTGACGATTTATCTCGTACATCGTTATTACAATGGTGGAGTAAAAAAGACTTCGGATTGTCTCCTGAAAGGTTGTAAGGACGAAACGTCATCTTTAAGTTGATCAATTTCGTGATATTTTTCTTGTTTAGATCACTCTCTTTTCTTTCGTCGTTATTATTCAATGTAGGTTGATTTATTGTTTTTAATGTTTTATCTCAAACTAAATAAAGATTATTATAGGAATAACATCGTGTTTATCTTATTGATGTCGTAAAGTTCAACAGAAAGAGCAAAGTTAGAACCTTTCTCAAGAACATTAACAATGTCAGATTGAAGAGAAAATCGTTCTCCCATTAATCCTCAATATCAGGGTTTCTTCTTTCTTCTTATAGTTCTACGATCCGAATATTTGTATAGCACATGATTTAGTAAAAACCTCACTTTTGTTGAGTCTTTTTATTTATTTTTGGTTACCCATAATACCAATTCTTTGAAGTTATTTTCGTTAGCTTTAAGTTTTTGATGATCTCTATTAAGTAATTTTTTTTACGACATACATTTCTTTTTTTCACCGGAACAGAAAGTCAATCATATCAGAAAGTATGGCATAAGGAAATTCTAATAGGCCTTTTTGGGATTTTTTTTTAATTATGTAGAACGTACAGATAAAATTGGGTTCTTTGTTGTTTTGAAGAACCAGTCTTAAGTAAATAAAATACACGATCATCTACAAAACAGTACCGATTATGTTAAACTCGACCAAGCCTCGATAATCTTATTTACAAATAAAGTAAATTACATACTCAACCTTACCTAAACTCTCACTGGAATACTTTTACTTTAAACATTCTCAAATAACACATTTTATATGGTCTTCCGAAAACGCAAAAATTCAGTTTTCCCCAATAGAGCCTATTTTTTTCAGCATATATACTACCCATAGAAGGTTTGTCAAAGTTAATGGAAAAAATGTACATAGTCTTTTGGTTCTTGTCATGGTACGTATTCACTTACATGGTGCCCAAGACTTCTTATAGAAGCTTAAAAAAGATCAGATAAATCTACGACCAGACAGTACTCTATTTATTTTTCATGCGATTGGATTACATACATCTATATGTATTGAAAAAGTGATAACAACTATCATCGATTTTTTGAAAGGAAAATCTAATTCCATATATATTCTGGGATTAATGACTGATTTAATGGAGGCGTTCCGTCATTGTATTCTACGTAACGACTACTTCTGCTTTGGAACTGATACTTGCCAAAAATCCAACATATCGCCGTAGGAAATAAGATTGCAAGTTTTGGGGTTTTTTTTCGTGGATTTCCTTGAAAGAAATTTGATTCTTATATGGCTATAAACAAAAAACATTAACACTGGTTCTGATGCTAGTAACGCTATACGAACGATATATTTGGTTTTTGAAATATTGCAATACACAACCACTTCATTAAGCTACACTCCAAAATTAACTTTACTCATGGAACCTTAAACAATAAGCCCAAAAATATGTCTTACTAAGCATTTTGTTACTATTGATAAATAGAAAACTATATAAACATATCTGTACAGAAAAAGTTAAAAGAAATCAATAATTTTATATCTTACCATTCCCCTTTGATAATCAATCCCCCCTGTGACACAGAGGTATATCTGTGAACTTATGCTGCTAGAAAATGTGTTTCAAAAGTCCTTTGTGCAACTTTGTAGATAATAATAAAACAAACAACAATCCTTTGTTTAGTACAAGATAGCTTATGGGACAAATACTAAAAAAGGTAAATAAAACGTGGTATGATTGTTTGTTTATGAATTTTGCGAAAAGCTACACGAAGACTATCTGCGCTAGCCGTCCCTAATTTACCAGTGTAAGACTACAGGGAAGGGAGTTAGTCATCACCACCCACCGCTAACTCTTGAACTACTCTTATACAAACGAATAGTCGGATTGACTGTAACATTTTAACGCCCCCATGGCTGAAATGGTGAACATGTTTGGTGCAACCGAGATTCAAATCTGAGACCCTCAGATTACGAATCTAATGCCTTAACCCACCTGCCCATGCTGGGCCCTCGTGGTATGAAAAAAAAATGCGTATAAGCAAATTCTTCAAGAAAACGACGAGCCACATACACGCAAATATTTTCAACAATTAGAAGAATAAAGCAAGAAAAATACAATGTTGGAATATACTCAACAAAGAACAAAGATACAATAATTTTCCAACTACTTGGTTAATAAGGTATATCAACACTGAACAGACCTAGTAATTACGGAAAGATGAATAAAAGTCTGGTTTCCCAGTTGCAACAATATAAAAATCAAACGATACGTTAGAACAAACTTTCAATAAATCCGTTTTTACGCCCTATACATTCCACAAAAACACTGTTTTGTTATCTTCTTAAAAATGACAGGAAACAATTTAAGAAAGAATATTATATTATAAATTAGAACGTATGGAACGTAAAACCATCCACACTATAGAAAGTGGAAGTGTCTTCCATGAACGTACCAATGAACGTGGTTGGAGCATAGCCAATCCAGTGTAGGAAAAACATTCCCTTAGCTGATCAATAATCTTCAAACGTGGTGTACCAAAAACAGATTTTCCAGTAACGTTTAAAATGTTCACAATTACTGACAATTCCAGATTGGAAAATTAAGAAATCACTTCTTATAAAAAAAACATAAACACCAATAATGAAGAAATAAATTAAACTAAGTTTCTTGTACATAATAGTTTAAATAGAATTTACTCATTCTTCCCGTTTAGGCTTTCCTTTTATTATGTGAGATATTATTCCTTTGTGCAACAATAGTGTTTATACCATAGTTTCTGTGTATGTGCCACAAACTTTATAGTAATACAAATCATAACACTTAAGACATACTCTTTTACATGTTTCATTTCTAAAATATATTTCTTGCACGTTCAGTTACAGAGTTCATTACATAAAATGTTTGCCCTTTGTGAAGGCAGGCGTAATGCCGAAACGTTGAGCAAATAAACTAAAATAGGAATATTCGCGTATGTTTATGACTTTTTTCATTTATTTATAGTCGTTTATATTATATTCGAACCAGCACTTCGTAAATTGCATTAATGTAAAACATATACGAAACAGTTTGTTAACTATAGAGTAATAAATACGAATATTTATTTTTAACAATAGGCTAATTCTTACAAAACATGCATTGGTTAATTCTGTCAACAAACTCATTTCATTAGTCCTGTTTTAAGTCTTGTGCATCTCTTTTGACACTCTTTTATCGTTAGCCCTTAGGAATTATACCTCACGCAAATGAGTTAAACAACTATTACCGGTATGATTAGTCTTTCGTTTGATTAATCATATTGATATGATACACGTGTTTCAACACTTCCAAATTCTAAAACGCACAGTTTTAACTTTCATGATAATATTATCTGCTTTTATGATAAAATTAATTCTTTTTTGTTATTAAAAACGTAAGGAACATTATAACATAGAAAGAAATTATGTTTAAAGTTTATTGAACTAGGTAACCCAGCATATTACGTTTATGCATTCAACATCATAAATTCACGTAGAAGGAAACGATACCGTTCATATATATGCAAATGAACTACTTTGTAAGTTCGCGATACGTGATGAATTGCATCAACATTAACATAAAAATCAGGGGTAGGTAAAACAGCTGTCTAAATTAAAGTCGTCAATCCATTTGTCTACATGTTCATAAAAATAATAAGAATAATATTCTATGAGATCCATAAGTAATACGTTTATTGCACTGCAACATGGAGGTATAAATTTATTCTTATGAACAAATTCTTTTGTTAACAATTTTTAGTACCGTTTGTAAAAATAAAAATAAAAAAATATGTATTTATTTTGTGTAGTAAATTTAATTTAAAGCATTTCTTTCGTTTTTGTTCTAAATTTTCTGCCAAACCAATTCATAATCGGCTCGGCATGGCCAAGTGGTTAAGGCACTCGACTCGTAATTCAACGGTTTGAATCCCCGTCACACCAAACATACCCGTCCTTTCAGCTGTGGAGACGATATAATGTAATGGTCAATCCCACTACTCGTTGGTAAAAGAGCAGCATTAAGCAAAATCTGGATGAGATTTGGACATAATAGACTTACCATGGGTATGTGTGTGTTTTGTTGTAGCAAAGCCATATCAAGCTATCTGCTGTGCCCACCGAGGGAAGTCGAACCTCTGATCATAACGCTGTAAATTTTGAAACTTAACGCTCTCCAACCAGGAGACGCCTCACGATAAAGTCTTTTCGTGATGTTTTAAGATACACGAACATCAAGTAAAGTATAACCTTACTGATGGAAAGAAATGGACTGCAACGATGTAGTCTCCAAGACAGTTTTCACACATTTTATCCAACCACTGTAGAAATATTTACTTCTATGTATGTTCTTTATGGAATCTAACTTAACAAAAAAATGTGTAGCACTATATTTTTATGTATAGGCCGAGTTCATGTACCGATATAATATTTTTATATAAATATTTCACAGGTTTTTTCTACTAGATTAATACAAAAATTGTATATCTTTTCTGTCTACGTCAAGACAATCCATGCTTTCTGAAAGCTTAGAAAAATAAAAACACCTTATGAATACCGTCCTCAAACGTCTGTTTCCAGTGTGTTAAAAAAAAGTTTATTGCTTGTTTTTTTTTAATTTCGCACAAAGCTACTCGAAGGCTATCTGTGTTATCCGTCCCTAATTTAGCAGTGTAAGACTAGAGGGAAGGCAGCTAGTCATCACCACCCACCACTTTTACCAACGAAGAGTGGGATTGAGCGTCACATTATAACGTCCTCACAGCTGAAACGGCAAGCATGTTTTGCGCGATGGGAATGCGAACCCGCGACCCTCAGATTACGTCTTAACGCTCTTGGCCATGTCGGGCCAGAGAGTATTGTTACTAGGCTTAAAACAATATTTACTTACGACTATAATATTGAATATATTATGAAATGTTGTAAATTAAGCTTTGTGCTACCTCACCACTCAGACTGTGTTTCCTAATCACCAGAATTGTAATCTCTATAGTTGTTGTTGTTGTTTTTGAATTAAGCACAAAGCTACACAATGGGCTATCTGTGCTTTGCCCACCACGGGTATCGAAACCCGGATTTTAGCGTGTAAGTCCGCAGACATACCGCTGAGCCACTGGGGGGCTGTAATCTCTATAATACAACTGGCATTGTAGTAGTGATATAAACAACATATTATTGTGTTTTCTAACACAAATGAAGTGCACTTTTGAATGCAGAATTGTGTTGTTTTACATATACTGTTGGATTAGGAAGTCACATGTTTATCGTGTGTTTGTATGTTGTTAAAACTTAACTCAAGGATTGTGCATCAACCAAAGGGTTTTTGATCCGATTTGTTTGCGGTTTTTCACTTCAACTTGTGTTATAGCGATTGTAACACAAAATTTGTGTTCTGCAAAACGCAAATTCAGTTATTTTAAAAACGTTTTTAATTTTGCTACTGAGGTAATTCATGAAACCAGTTTAAATGTTTTTGTTTTCAATATATATACATTATTCTGTTCTGAGCGCTAAGAAAAAAAGATCGCTTCTCTTGGATAATAATGAACATAATAATTTGTTGTTATAAACAAAACCCAAAAAACAATGATTTCTCTACCTATGAACTAATTTATAACGTGCGAAGGTTTACTGATTCCATTACTATTCTGATCACTCAATTCAGTTCGTGTATCTTGTTGGCGAAATGTGAAGTTATTTAAACTTTTCTTGTTATGGCCGGGCTTTCACTCGTTTGATTAAATCTCCATATTTTTTGTGCCCCCCTCTTCTTTTTTTTTTCTTTAACGCCCAGGCAACACAGCTTTACTAACACATACAAGAAGCTTTACAGCAAATACATTTTTAAAGCACCCATTTCTTACCATTAAATATAGATTTCATTTAACGTAATTATAATACGTGTATTAAACTGGGCAATTATACTATTACATTTTGTTAATATGCGACTTCCATGTTATAAGCACGTGAAATACATCGATCCTATATTTTTACATGGTAACAAATATCATCCAAACGAAACAACAGCGTTTCTTTCTAAATTTCTGGAATAATTTATTTACCTATCAACGTACCCTTAGAGAAATTCAAGCTTTGAAAACCAGCTATTTAAAATACACAGTCGGTTAAATAATTAATAATTTAATATGTTGTTATGCATATTGTAGGCGCTGTGAAAAATCGCTTTAAAATGTGACCGGAACAAATATATATATATATATATTTTAAAATGATTGGAAACAAAAATAATTACAAGCTGAAGGTAAGAAACAAAAGGGTTATATCCAAAACAAGGCTCGTTTAACCACAGTTAACAGCTTTATCACTACTGAATTGGTTTGATAACTCGTCATATACAGGAAATGTGAAATATCGTACTGTATAACACAACTCTGGCAAAATATTCATAGAGCCCGGACTGCATAGCAATTGAATAAACTGATTGACAAAAAACTAGAAAAATGAAAAAGCTCATAAAAACTAAAGATAACTATTTTGAGGAAAATAATAAAATAATAATTGCATTTAATATGTATTCAATTTTATACCTAAATATTTGTTGTAACTATATCAAATTACTTGATTGTAAATGCGATTATTCTGAATTTGCTTGTAAAAATGCTTTTGCTCCCAGATTTTGAATAATAGAGTATATTTTCAGGAATTCGGAGATGTATTATAATAATAATGAAAGAATAATAATTTATTAACAAAACTAAAATGAGTCGCCATCACTTTTTTAAAGTTTCTTCATATGACTTGTCCATCGGTGGGTTAGCGGTTAGTTTACGATAATACCTCCTAACATTCTGGGTTCGATTTCCCGTGATAGCCCCATTAGATAGCCAAATGTGGTTTTATTCTAACAACAAAAAAAGAGAGTATGCGACGTTTTGTCATCATCTTATTTTAGACAGAAAAGGTCAGTCCATATAAACAGCAATGGTAAACAATACATAAGGATAAGTTTTATGTGGTTAAAGACAATGATTTCCTTGTTGGTCCTCACCAATCTTGAGCACAAAAAATACCACTCTTGAACTAATATAACCACATTGAGACAAAATTAGCATAAATATTTGAAGCTAAACAGCTGTACAATACGAGGTCTGTTCAAAAAATACGCGGACTGTTTCAATTGCGCGGCTCCAGTTGGTTCCAGGGTAATCCGCTTGGTGTCGCTAGGTTTGCACAGATCAGCTGATTACGACGCCATTTCCCGATTGAAGATATCTTTATTTGTGTATTAGCTACGCGGTTTTAAGTGAAGTGCGATTTTTTCGTTTGGCGGATTTCAAAATGAATGACCTGAAGGAGCAACGACTTGCTGTGAAATTTTGTGTTAAACTTGGAAAATCTGTAACTAGAACTTTTGCTATGCTTAACACGGCTTACGGTGATGTTGCTATGAAGCGTACGGCATGTTTCAAGTGACATAAACGTTCTAAGGATGGTCGACAGTCCATTGAAGATGATGAGTGCCGTGGACGTCCTTCCACGTCAACTGACGACCCACACGTCGAAAAAATCAACACCCTAGTGCGGGCAAATCGACGTCTGACTGTCAGGGAGCTTGCTGAAGAGTGTGGGATATCAGTTGGATCTTGTTACGAGATTTTCAACGAAAAATTGAAGATGCATCGCGTTGCTGCGAAATTTGTGCCTCAGAACTCGTGAGTTTTTGGCCAAACACTCGATCACTGTTCTTCCACACATCCCTACTTACCTGACCTTGCTCCTGGCAATTTTTTCTTGTTCCCCAAACTCAAGAGACATTTGAAAGGAAGAAGATTTGAGATGATTCCCGAGATTAAAACAAATGCAACGAAGGAGCTGGGCGACATTACGAAAGAAGCGTACCAGGACTGTTTCAACAAATGGAAACACCGTTGAGAAAAGTGTGTGCGTTGGGGAGGAGAGTACTTTGAAGGGGTCCCAGACCTGTAACTTCTAAATAAAGTATATTTTGTTTTATGACGTCAGTCCGCGTATTTTTTGAACAGCCCTCGTATAAATTATGAATTAGAAAAATAGATATTTGTTAAATAACTGATTAAGTTATTAATAGAAAAATGTAAACCAGCCATTAAAGAACAACTTTGCTAAAAAACAGAACAAGGTTTAAAATAGATCTAAACTTCAAAATTTTTGTATTGAACGGTTCTTACCAAATTACGTAAGATTGTGGGTAATTTCCATCATATGCTGGGAGCCAGCTTAAAGATGCTGAAAAAGCACTTGTTACCACTGTGACATTGGTAGGGGCGTGTGGGGTTGTACCTGTTAAAAAGGATCAAAGTATTACAGAAATGTCTTCCTGTTAACAAGTTATTATCAACAACTGTTATAACAGCGGGATAATTAGTAAAAACAAAACTAAAAAATAACCTACTAAACAATGTAGCTAATTTAACATACTGCTCTAACTAGTCGAATGCAAAGTTATAAAACAAATGCTTCTAATGATTAGAATGTTTTGATTCAATGTTTCTGGTTGTAATCAAACAAAATAATAGTTTTATATTCCATAGAGAGCGGAGATAGAGAAACAAAACTACTATAGTATTTTTTGTTCACACGACTTGCTTCTCATTACTTTTGTTCGGAATTAAAAATGTAACGTTTCACTTGATCATGAACACTCTGCATCGCTAGAGTTTGTTTTGAATTTCGCAAAAAGCTATAAGACACTTAATTGCGCTTGCCGTCCCCAAGTTAGCAGTGTAAAACTAGAGAGAAGGCAGCTAGTCGTCACTACCCATCCCTGACTCTTGAGCTGCTATTTTATCAACGAATGGCGAGATTAACCGTTAGATATAACACCCCCACGGCTGAAAGGGCGAGCATGTTTGGTGTGACAGGGATTCGAAATTGCGACCCTCAGTGCATTGACCATCTGGCCATACCAAGGCAAACCGCTAGAAAAAGATTGCCAAATTTGATTTATCAGCTTTGGTTACTTTTTTAATGTAGAGCCATTTCAAGCGTTCTAGAAATTCCTAAAACCGTCGATTTTCTTCTGGTAATAAATATAAATTTTCCAAGTGTTCTTTTTTCTTGGTAACATGAATATGGAAAAGAAAACTAATGTGCACACTTTAGCAAAGTCTGTTTTACGTACACGTAAAATTTACTTCAAAATGGCTTTCAAAATATTTATCGATTATTCATTCCTAAGAGAAGCAACTACAAAACGAACAAAGGCCAATTACTTTATCGAGTGTGACAATGCATACTAATCCAAGCAAGAGTGACACGAATCAATAAATTCAATTTGCTCCTACTTGAGGTTCGGCATGGTCAGGTGGTTTAAGGCACGCGACTCGTAATCCGATAGTTGCGGGTTGGAATCCCGGTCTCACCAAATATCCCACTATCAATCCCACTATTCGTTGGTAAAAGAGTAACCTAAGTTTTGGTGGTGGGTGGTGATGACTAGCTGCCTTCTCTCTTGTCTTACACTGCTAAATTAGGGACGGCTAGCACAGATAGCCCTCGTATAACTTTGCGCGAAATTCAAAACTAAGAAACAAACAATGCTCCTTCTTAGCTGAGGTAGTTACCTACTTCTTTTAATTTATAAGAATAACATACATATATACATGCTTGAAAGCATGCCATACTCTTACCGTCTTTATGTAGTCAAATTCCTTCATAAACCTGGTGTCAAAAGTAGTGTCATACTGTCTTATTGGTGCCTGCGATTCTTTCTCGTGCGCTATCATTTTTAAACGTAGCACACTTTTCATTCACGTGTAAGCTACTTTATGTGAATAATAGTAGCAATATCCCAATCCATATATTGCTCTCTTTATGAAATACTCACACTTAATGTCTAGGTAAGTAATAATGAATACCGTATAAGCATCTTGGGTTGTTGTAAAACAAACATTTACACCTACTTTGGCTTCAAATTCATCTGGAATCATCATTACGTTACAATGTAAAAACTGGGATATGGGGAATTGGGTTTGGTTTGTTTTGCATTTCGCGTAAAGCTAAACGAGAACTTGGTTGGTTGGTTGATTTAGTGTTTTATGGCGAAAAGCAGCTGGGGAATCTGCGCCAAACACCCGGTAGAAAGTTAAAATTAAAGTGAATTTAATCAGTGATGTCGAAAAACCCACTTGTAGAGAAATATATATACAAAAACGGCTCGTTTAGGTTGAGAAAATATTTTACGTAGAAGAGTGAACAACAATTCGAGTTTTTACATAAAATATTTTCTCAATCCAAACGAGCTGTTTTTACATATATGGTATTCGGGTTTACCTTCCTCATTTTATTAGCGAACCTGACGATGACCGAAGAAAATCGAAACGTTGTTCGCTCTTCTACATAAACTATTTTCTCAACCCAAACGAGCCGTTTTTACATATTTAAAGTGAATTTAGTAAAATTCATAAAATAATATCAATGTAAAACAAAACAGTTTAAAAAAATCTAAAAATAAATAGCATAAAACCAATGTTTATATCTAGTCTACAAAGTTGAAAGAAAAACTATAGTAATACAACTTGTAAAGGACTTTCTGTAGAGTAATTATCATAATTCGCCAGGAAGACTAACAGATAACTATAAAAACCACTGTCAGTCACCTGAAGTTGGCCTTTCCAGTCCTGGTTCCGAGTTATTTGACGTTATGGGCGTTTCAAAAAGTAAAGTAATAAAAGTTTTAAAAGACTTGTAACAAAATTTTAATAATGACTCGCCAAGATGACTAACGGGTAGTTCAAACAGCAGCGTTAGTCACCTGAAGTTGAATTTTCCAGTCCTGGTTTCAATTTATTTGACAGCACAGACATTTTCTAATTTCAAATCAAACTAGATGGACCGAAATTCTTTAAACGGAATCACAATTAAATCAGGTCTAATGTATAAATTGTATAAATTAAAAACTTAAATGGCATTAAAAAGATTAATGGCCTTTAAAAAACTAAAAATATTACCAAGGTGGACAGTTATACAATCACCAATAACACTGTTTAACGTTATGGACAAAGCTTGAGACAAATTCTTTTTTTTTAAATGGTGCCGTCATTGAGAGTCGTAACGACGGCAAGAAAGTATATTGTAGCTTATTGTGATCTAATTTTTACACAGACTACACATTGGAGCATCAGTTCCAGATAAAATAATACGAAAAGATGAAAGACTATGACCAATGCGTAGTCTAGTTAGATCAACTTCCTCTTTTCGATCTTTACGGAAGCAATATGGCCAAAGTCCAATATAAAGTATTGTTTGATAAATCTTGTTTTCGCATTGCTCAGTCCAAGTCGACTGCCAGCTGGCACGGAGCTGAGCCTTGAACGAAGGACCATAGTCCATGTATGGAACAGGCACAGCAGTGACAGTGCTAGAGTAGATAGATTTAGCTGAAGTTTCAGCAAGCTAGGTACCCGCAAATACCAACGTGGCCCAGATAGAAGTAGAAATGGTGTGAACTAACGTGAAGCGATTCCAGGGCTAGTAGAGAACTAAGCGAGTCAGTACAAATAATGCAGTTTGATGTATTGCCAGAGCAATGAAGGGCCAGTTTAAGTTCCACCAGTGTAAAGAGGCAATTAAAGTCATAGAGAAAATCATCTTGAAAGGAAAGAGGTGATCGCTTTGCCCGAGTTTTGATTGCTAATAAGGTGGAGGAAGAAGCAGAAGTGCTAGATAAACGGGTAAATCTTTTACCTAGAGTATCGGCAATGCTCCAGGTATCAGCTACTTCCTGGCCATCAGAGAGCAAGATCTAGATGGGGACATAATTATATTGCCCACTAACCATTCAAATCTTGTCTCATATGACTTTGAAACTTGTTGTAGAAAATATGCTGGTTGTATTTTAATCCAAGCTTGTTTCTGGCTTTCACGTTTTACCTACCGAACATGTGCACGGGCCTGCTGGAAGGAAATGCGGTTCGAGAGTGTGGGATATCTACAGAAAGTATTCCAGTCTCGTTTTTGAGCCTTCTGTGCCATGTGACAGGCAGGATTCCACCATGGACGAGGACAGCGTGGAAAACGAGTAAAGGATTTAAGAATACACTGAACAACTGCTTGTATAATACAGTCAGTTCCTACTGCTACACAGTCGTCTGTTGATGTCTTACAGACAATGGCAGTATTACGTTCTGCAAGTAAAAAGAGAGCCAGTTTGTGTGATCCAGCTTCTACCGAGCACATATGGCATTGACCACGGCCAGTCTCTCTGAAAATTATAGAAAAATTATCACTGCCTCGTGGATTACTGTCAACCCTTCATAAAAAATGGGAGAATAGTGAAGAAAAGCTAATTGAGAAATCAATAGCAGTAAAGAACTGACAAGGTGCATAAGAATAAGTATAATAACCAGTACTGAAAAGGGAAAAGTTGTCATCAGAGAGCATACGCTCTACAGTCGTTGTTGTTGTTTTGAATTAAGCACAAAGCTACACAATGGGCTATCTATGCTCTGCCCACCACGGGTATCGAAACCCGGATTTTAGCGTGTAAGTCCGCAGACATACCGCTGAGCCACTGGGGGGCACGCTCTACAGAGCGACCCCTCCTATAAATATCAGTACTTCCCTAGAGGGGATGATGTCCATTAAGTCCCCCAGGATTAAAAAGGGAGACAGTAACGGTTCAGTGAAAGCAGCAAGATCCGATTGATCATATGTCTCTCCAGGCGACAGGTAAAGAGAACAAACAGTGATGGTACGACCCAAAATAAACGGATAGCTACACAGCCTGTCATTTCTGTACAAAGAAAACCGCTGAAAAGTGACTGTATCAGCAGTTTTCAGAAATGTTTCCTGTAAGGAAAGATACAGAGGGTGGTAGGAAACAATCAGTGTTTTGTTGTCATCGGGATTACAGCGTAAACATCGACAGTTCCATTGTATCAAGGTGGCCAATTTTTATTTATGTACAGGCGAATTGGGTAGAGAACACTTCTGTTTACAACCACGTATTTTTATTTATTGTTCTTATTCGAGGGAGGTCTATCGACCTCCATGGATCCTGCCCTAGATCGATTGGGCAGGTCTTTGTTGTTGGAAGTGGATTCCAGTGAATGAGGAAGTGAATGAATGCTCGTTTTGCATCTTGAGGTGGGAGAAGATGTACCCGAGGAAATAACTGTACCTGGAACTATAGGAAATGGACCTTTGGGTTTGTTGGAGCGTATGTAAGAAACAGAAATGGTGTTGAAGTTGATTTATCAACATTTGTAACCATGAAAGTCAAAAGACTTTCAGTTGTTTTGAGAACGATTCTTTTACAGGCACAGAAAGATCTGTCTGCACTCCTATTCTAGTTGTGGAACAAAGTGCAGCAGCATTCGTCCGAAATGAAGTGGTGGACAGCAACTTTCGAGCTTCAGAATAACTAGGGTTATGAATCGTTTTCAAACGCTGCACCTCTTTATCTTCCAAACATTTAGGGAAAGAACGAAAGTAGGACAGGTGAGAGCCATTGCAATTGACGTAATGAGGGTCCGTTTCACACTGTTAGGCATCATCATTCTTGCCACCGCAACGAACACACGTCAAGGAACCACAACATGACGCCTTTAAGTGACCAAACCGCTGACATTGGAAATATCCGAGAGGGTTTGGAATGTATGGCTGTACCCTGTCTTGATGGTGGCAGGTGGACGCGGTGATGTAAATGTCAAAACGAGGATATTGGTTAGCATCGTAATTCTATCTTTGCGAGTGGAGATATGCCTTATTCTAGAAACTTCTTGGGTGGAATAACCAGCAAGAAACTCTGATTCGGAAATGTTCTTCAAATCCCTCTCAACAATAACTCCTCGTGATGAATTCAAAGTCGCATGAGGTGTAACCTCAACAGGTATATCCCCAATTGCCTTTAAATGCAAGAGGAATTCACTGTGTTGAGATGTGGATGTTTCCACCAATATATACCAAGATCGAAGCTTCTTTAGTGACTTTGGAGAGCCAGCAAATCCCTCTAGTCTCTTCTAAATGAAAAAAAGAAGACATTTGCCCTAAAGGCTTGTCTGAAAGAGAAAAATGTGTGATAAGAAAATTAGGTACAACAGACGTTACAAATGTTGAAGATTGCTCCTCAGAATCTTCAAGACGTGGTCGTTTACCTATAGGCTGTTTGTTCACTATTTTATTTAAGATTTTATTTGGAGGATCCACAATAAAAAAAGGAAATTTCGGTGCCCACTGACGCCGCCTACCATTGAGCCCTACAAGGGGACGCACTACAATTTCATACAAGAACATTGCAGCAATGTCAAGATTTCGCCAGCACTATACCTAAACACCAGTACCAAATACAATGCTCACAACACCTCTTGAAAACACCTGTTGTCCCTTACCCATGTGAACCATCCAACTGACCCAAGAGGGGGCACCCCAATTCCGACCGTCTACAGAAATTCAAAATAGTGTGTTAGGGTTGAACATGTCAACCATCAGGATCTTCTCCTCCCCTTCACAGTAAACACGTGGGTTGTTATTTAGATCCCAAAGAAGGTAAATTAAAAGAACAAAACCTTCCCTGCAAGGTGTCCTTACCACGTGCAAGAATCCACATCGAGGGGCACACGAGAGCTATTTGCGCCAGCTGTCCTTAATTTTGCAGTGTAAGACTAGAGGGAAAGCAGCTAGTGATCATCACCCACCGTCAACCTTTTTATCAACGAATAGTGGGATTGACGTTCCCACGGTTGAAGGGTAAGCATATTTGATTTGACCGGGATTCGAACCCACAACCCTCCCAGTCATGCTGCGCCTTAGGAACTGAGGGCTAAGCTAAAAGTTAATCCAGGTTTAGAGCACATGAATAAAATGATGGAATGCGAGTAACGCCAAGTTGCTTTATTTTGCTGTTGTGATGGGTTTTCTATTACATACTTATTTTAGTGTCGATGTTTGTTTCGTTAAATATATATTTAAAAAAAACGTGCGACTTAAACTGTTAAATCTGTATTTAAAAATTCCCACTTCTTCACTAAAGTTGCAGAAGATTCTCGAGTGTAAGAATCAATAATGTACAAGGTGTGAATGTAAATACTAGTGAATGCCAGTATGGTTGTTGTAATTGAAATTTCTATAATATCGCCACATGCGTATAAACCATCGCGACACGCCATGAAACAATGTATACTGTTGGTTTGTTACAGTTGATATACTATAATCATCGGAAGCTATAGCTGTGATTAACGCTTATTAATCAGGAAACAACAGATATTTAACCAGGAGCGTTTATACATTTCGAACATCACAAAACGTTTAACTTAAGTGGATTAACGTTGGACGTTAGATTTCTTGCCAACATATTACGTAATTTTAGCGTTGAAAAGTCGTGTTTGATTAGCGAAAAACTAGCTAGTTCCTCTTATGTGAATTTTACAAAAATTTGCTCGAAATTAATTCGCTCGGCAAGAGCCCTCGATAAGATATCAATGAAGTTCCGAATCGGATATAAGACTCGGTACTGTTTGTTAGTTTGTACAACTTTTGTACATAAATCATCATGTGTAATAACCATTATTTTAAATTGTATTGTTGTTTGCATATTAAAATATATTGGTATAAAGAAAGAAATATGTATATCAATCTCAAATAAATCATAAATTTGATATACATCGACATTTAATTAACTCCTAAATTAAAATTATCATTTAACTCAGTTTCAGATTATTTCAGATTGTAATAACCAACATTATAAATTGGAGTCTCTTCCAAGATAAATCGTAATACGTATCACTGTTTATAAAATACCATCTAGTAATAGAGCTTGAGCAGAATTTTGGCTCTTAGTTTCAGAGGAGAGTCTTAATAATATCTCATGAAATTAAGTCAACTTAATTTTGTGCTACTCCTAAACCAATATATTAAGGAAAAATAAAAAGAACAAAATAACCACTATAATAATAAGTATACTTATAAAAAAATAAGTAAGCAATACTGCCAAATAAAGTAATTGTAAAAAATTCATGAAACATAAGTTAACTTGAAAGGTTTATATGATTAATTTTTGTATCATGGATTTCATTCCTGTATGAAGAAATACGCCTAACAAATGAGAGAATGAAGTGGAATCACGTCTATTCAACCACATATACTTATATATAAACATATTTCACTTTTCTGTTCGATTTTCCTATAAGAATAATTTAAGGAGATATATAAATCAACCGTGAACTTAATGAGAAAAGTATTAAACCTGATTATTTTGTCCTTCCTGAAATAAAATATACATGAAAACATTGTTCTTGAAATTGTTTTAAATAGTGAATATTTTTAAAAGCTAAGATTTTTCAGAATTGACAAGCTGAATCCCTAAATTAACGACTTGTTTTTATACAACTCTCTACTTATAAGATTCAGACACATTGAGTAAGTTCATGTTTTGTCTGCCACGATAAGTAATGTAAAGAAGTTTTAGAAAAGGATTAATTACATGAGGAATAACTATCACAGGTAGGGTTAACTGCAACATTGTTGTCGCATTTCTTGTGACTTACACTTACGACAGAGTATCATGATTAGGATAATGAAAGTAAAGTACATTATACAAATCATACTAGCACACATTTACATAAATTTTGATGTAAACTGAACGACAAATACACTGTATATAAACAAATAACCAAACTTAGAAGGGGCAGAAAGTATTCCTGCATCTACTTTAATGGTCAGTTGTGTAGCATTGCAGGTGAATTACTTGACGCAATCTCTTCTCATAGCCCTCCACGATCGTTTGACAGTACTCGAATGGTATTTTCTTCCATTCTTCTTTACAGAAGGCCTCCAACTCTTACAAGGTTTTCGGATGACGCTGAAGAACCTTGGTCTTCAACTCTTGCCAAACGTTTTCAATTGTGTGGAGATCGGGTGACTGCGATGGCCACTCCAGAACGCTTATATGGTTCCTCTGCAACTAGGAATGCACATATCTCTATGTGTGATTAGGGTCATTGTCGTGCTGGAAGATCTAACGACGCCCAAGCCGCAAGTTCCGAGCATCAATCCTGATATAAGTGCCTAATATATCAACGTACTCTTCTTTTTTTATTATTCCGTTGACGCGGTGAAGGCTGCCTACACCAGAAGAGCTAAAGGAGCACCATAGCATGATCGAGCCACATCCGTGTTTAATTGTAGATTTTGTTCCCCCTTCTTACGAAAAATATAGCAAACATCATTGTGGCCGAAAAGCTCGATTTTAGTCTCGTCTGACCAAAGAATACTCTTCCAATAGGTAAAGGGTTTACCTAGGTGCTTTCTTGCATACCTCAATCGTGCTTCTTAATGAACAGGCTCTAAATGTGGAGTTCTACGAGGACGGCATGCTTTGAACCCAGAAGAGCGTAACAGGTTCATAACTGTAGACGTGCTTACTTCAACCCCAGTTTCCTTAAGTCATTTCGTGTTAAACGAGGGTTCCTCCTAACTTCTCTGAAAACCTTCCTCTTGATTCTCTCTAAAATTTTGGTGGGGCGTCCGGAACGAGTGAGGTTAGCAATTGATCCTGTGAACTTAAACTTGGCTATTATGCTTTGAACATCAAATTTCGACACATTAAGTTGTGTAGCAATACCGGAAAGAGACACACGAGACTTGTATTTTACACTTATTTGTTTTTCTGAATCACTGGACAGTTGTTCGCCATGATGACCAAGCAGATAATGACGGTGATTGTGCTAAATTGCCGGAAGTACAATTTTTGCTAGCTAAATTCCAATAATTATGAACCATGTGTCTAGTTTTGGAATAATATAATGTAGTTTATTCACCAAACGAAATTTTTTTTTATAGAAATACCAGTTTTTCACACGTTCTGAAATGTACGAACACTTTCTGCTCCTATTTTTGGTTATTTATTTATAAACAGTTTATTTGTCGTTTAATTTACATACAAATTGTGCAGATGTGTGTTAGTATAATATTTATAATATACAACATGTCTATTAATTTACTCGTGATACTTTTTAATTTATGAGCTAAAAACCACTCGGGACGCAGAGATACGAACACTTTCTGTCGTGTACGTATTCGAGATTCTGTTACAATCTAAGTCATAGGCCCATAGCTCATTTTCTGAATCAGTAAATATGAAAAAAGTTTATTAGGGCAATTGGATCAAGTGGATCATATTGGTAATTTCATGGGTAAGGATCAGGGTTTGGGTAACGAACTATAAACACAAGTTAAGGACCGACCTTCTACAATAAGTAAAGTGCTTGTGACAAGTGTAGCAATGTCATTTTGAAGAACACATTCGTATCGACCATGGTCTTCCTTCTTCAGTGTTCGTATTGTAAGGTTCCCGTTGTTTTGGATTGCTCGATCTCTCGACACTTGTTTGCCGTCCGTCTATAAAAACATTTTTGGGGCATTTTCACACAAAACTATTTGAAAGAATTAGCTTTAAGAATAATCTTTGTCATTATAATATAATTACTGCTGTTTGAAAATGAAAAGAACACACTTTGCTATTTTACTGCGAATTTGCTTTTACAAAAACAAGAAAAGAACATAATTAAACATATGACCACATGCAGTTCATTCTTCAATATGTATCTAGAGAACAAAATTTACAAAGTTTGAAAAATACACAGATATTTATTTATTTACGTTTATTTCATTATTTTTTCAGCTTTGGTTAATTAGGACTCTCGTTATTTTTTACTGCATGTACATTTAAAAACATTATTAACAAATAATTAATTAATATCAGATTTGACATGTTTTCTCAATTTATATTATCTTCTTTTAATAAAATGTATTCTCTATCATATGCCATAATAAGTTGCTGATAGATCATTGATGTCTGAGCATGTATATGGACTTGCTATTTTATATTTTACTTCAACAGTGAATTTGGTTATAATTAATAGTACATTCTCAAGGAAAATAATAGGTAGTAAATATACAAGATTAAAAAGTATATAATGCTTTAATAAAAGGAAATGAATAATTGCACTGCTTATGTTATTTTTATCAACGTTACGCCGTCCGCTTTCTTCAGGAGACCTGAACGTCACTTTAATAAAAATAACGTATGGATGGTAACATGTGAAGTTGAATGTTTAGTTATTGTATTAAAAATACGTATAACAAACTCCACGTGGAAACCCGTTTCTTATAAAAACAGATTTAATGTTTGATAAAAACTCTGACGTATACGCCACTTTGTTTGGAAATCAGCTATGTTATAGTTATATACAGGTTTTGTCTTCTCTATTTATTTTGCATTATATACAATTGCGTCTGATTATAGAGTGAAAATTGTAGAATTATCTGATAAAAAATATTCTCTAATCCTACGCTCAAGGTGACGTAGAGAGAATTTTATTATTCCTCTTTTTTAGTGTTTGTTTGCGGACTTTTAAAAAGGTAAAATGAATTAAGATATTAAAAGTAATCATCTCTACACCATATGAGCCATAAACTCAAACAATAACACTTTGTCTCATCTTTTTAGTGACTATAACTGAAAACCCTCACCCTTCTCCAGAATATGTCAGGCTTTGGCTGTCCTGTTCCATGACAAGGCATGGTAACCTTGCTGTTGACACGTCGCTGGTACCGCTCCTTAGGTTTTATGGTAAATATTGGTGGATCTAAATAAAAATAAATACTGTAACATGACTAGCCAAGTATTAATCTAACACTAACACATCTTTGCAAAATCATAAGTTCTCAGTTTATATAAATACCACGATGGTGTTTTTATATTCAAGGATACTAAAACCAAAACACTATTCACATACTGAAAATTTCTTCAACATATTTCAACAGCAAGTATTACACAAACTGTTATTGTAATATTGAAAGTTAGCCATTTTAATAGGCACTGTAAAATATTTTGAGTATAAACGCGTTGTGTGAATCTCTGTTATATCTGACCTTTAATATTACAATATAAATTACTGTAAAACAAAAAAAGTTCTTAAGAAATCCACGTATAAGATGAGAGATAATTTTCGGTAATTTGTGATATTAGTAACATTTGCAAAGTAATGAAAATAGAAACATTCACAAATGTTCTTTGTGGATTTTGTGAGCTTTTCTGAATAGGTAGGGCTATTTGGCATCACAAATATTTGTATATCTTAATTATTTAAAAAACATTTACAAAGAACTACAAACGGTTACTTTATTTTCACAGAGCTTAATCACTGAAAATTTAAATGTATATATCTTCTCAGAAACTTCACAATATTTTGCACAATAGAATTTAGTAATAGTTACTATAAAAATTGTGCACGTATTTTTTTGTACAAAGCTCTGTGAAGCATCTGTTAATATTGTTGTGCTGTACTTTATGTCTTTTTGATAAGTAAAAGTAAATTCTGAACTAACGATAGATATCTTTAACACCTCAACTGCCATGTGCTCCATTGGTGGGTCACAAGTGATTTTTATTTATGGACCGTGTGCCCACCGGTTAGTAAGAGGCAATTATGTTTCAAATTCAATTTTCTCTTGTGATACGTGAGTTTGGAATACTTTCACTTCTCCTTGACACCATTTGTTGTTTAATTCTATTAATAACTTATCATGTGGCAGCCAATGTATAAATCATAAATATTTAGCTTGTTTTAAGCTTATCTAGATATAAATAGTATATGCACTTAAAAACAGGTTACGAAAAAATATATATTATGCTTGGTTATAATTACAGATCGATTTAGTAATCTGAATATAACAATATAAATAGCTGAAGTATTAAAGGAAACGGGTTTCACATCACTCGTACACAAACATAAATTTAAGGGATAATACAAAATTAAAATGTTCTTACCCCTGACTAAAACTTCCATCTTATTTGACTTGCCAGTTGTGCCGTATGCATTATAGGGAGTACAGACATACCATCCTTGGTGTTCGTGGACAACTCTTTCGATTTGGAGCGATCCGTTACTTAAACTGAACACTCCATGGTGAGATTTTGGATCAAAAGGGCGATTGTCTTTATTCCATTTGATATGAAGAAATGGAGGATTGGCCTTCACATAGCAACGGATAATCCCGGACAATCCCAGAGGAAGATACTGAATGGTTGGCGAATAAGTAACCCTGGCTGGATCTATTGAATGGCCAAATTGGTCATATTTAACAACAGTTTGGTAGACGTTAATGAAATATTAAACAACCTGAAGTACTTTCTATATTACAAGGTATATTTTGAGCAACAATATCACCTTTTAATACTTATATTAAAATAGTTCTACTATTCCTTATTTAGTAAAATAATAATATTAATAAATAAAAGAAAACACTGAGTGGAACTCTACAATAACAAAATATTTAATTTTAAACCCTGTAGCTGGATAGGGCGCTCGACTCATAATTCGAGGGTCGTGGGTTCAAATTCCCGTCACACTAAACATGCTCGTCCTTTCAGCAGTGTGGGCGTTATATGGTGACGATCAATCCTACTATTTGTTGGTAAAAGAATAGCCAAAGAGTTGGCGGTGGGTGATGATGACTAGCTGCCTTCCCTCTAGTCTTACACTGCTAAATTAGGGACAGCTAGCGCAGATAGTCCTCGTGTAACTTTGCACAAAATTCAAAAACAAACACTATTCACAATAGGAATATCAAAGCCTACAATTATCTGCAATAAAATTCCTGTCATTAAAAATTCCTGCTCTCCCCAATGTTCTCTCGATCTTGACGTGTCATTCTGACCAAAACACTATCATCTTCAGAAGTAGCTTCTTGGTGTCAACTAATAAACTTTTGTGGAAAAAAGTTTCCCGATATTAAATGAAATTTCCAAATTTTAGATACGATACACTGAAGTAGCCTAACGTTCTGACTGTGTCCATTCGCTTCATTTCATTTCTGGACAACCGATCAATTTGGCATGCTATAACTTTGGCTCGTGACGAGGTATAACTCTACACTATGTATACAGATATTGATCTATTTCAAAAAAACATTATGCCAAAATCACCCACTTTTATAAGAATCGGGTGTGTATGAGTGTTCTGACTAACAAATGTTCAAAACAACTCATACAGCCCAAAATAACAGCTTTTACATTTACCCAAGAGCTGATTCATGCAGTAAACAATAACATCAAATAAAATAGTTTTTTGGCTAAGACTGTACTGATGTATCCCAATTTTTATTACTTTACTTTCTCATTTAAACCCATTTAAACTATTCATTTATTTTTACTTTTTAATAAACCAAGTTGCAGTTGAATTTATTATTTCTTTACATTTATGAAAGTCAAATATTAAAAGTTGAAATCATATTCAGAAGTAATTTTCTTTTACACGTTATATTTTAAACGGAAATATTAGTTTATGTGTGTTAATGAAGCTATTTTAATGAATGTATCAGTTGTTTTTTTTTAAACTTGTGGGCCTGGCATGGCCAAACGCGTAAGGCGTGTGACTCGTAATCCGAGGGTCGCGGGTTCGCGCCCGCGTTGCGCTAAACATGCTCGCCCACCCAGCCATGGGGGTGTATAATGTGACGGTCAATCCCGCTATTCGTTGGTAAAAAAAGTAGCCCAAGAGTTGGCGGTGGGTGGTGATGACTAGCTGCCTTCCCTCTAGTCTTACACTGCTATATTAGGGACGGCTAGCACAGATAGCCCTCGAGTAGCTTTGTGCGAAATTCCAAAACAAACAAATTTTTTTACTTATGAATTAGCAAAGAAAAACTAACTGTAATACTTTTCAAACCTTTAAATTATCTTGCTAATTTGGTAGCATTAAGCCACAGTATATAACATTTGTAATGCAAATACCTGTTAATAAAGAAATACAAAGTTACTTATTTATGCAAACGCTTTCTGTGTCGACTTCTTCACTTAACCAAGATCTTAATATTGGTATATTGTTTTAGATTTTTGCCAAACTAAACTGAAGCAAGTTCCAAAGTATAAAGTAAAATAATCTGTTAGTTGTAAGTTCAGCTCTTAAGATGTTTAATGTTAATTCAGTATGTCATGCACTTAATCTATTGCATTATGTTTACGACGAATTGCACTAAAAGTGTTGTTTATAAAACTCTAAAAGTGATAAATTTAATGTAAACGTACTGTAAATTTTGTTAATGTTTTAAGTTACAAGAAGTTTTAAGGCTGATGGTACGTGTTGACCCTAACGTAGCACAAAAACAGAAGAAAGACTGCACACAGATCAAACTGAAATGTTATTATTCAACTATAACGGAATAAAATACAAAGATTGTTACTTATATCTCCAAATCAATAATTTTTCATCATGTATTTTTATTTGCAGCTTCTGTTTATTTGAAGAAAATTAAAAAAAAAAACAGACTTAAGCACAAAATTTCTCGTCTTATATTTATTTATGCAAAAGGTTGTCAGCAACAGGAGAGAAGTTTTACCTTTATTTTCAATATTTTTTTACAAACATTGATGCTAAATTAATACTTTTGATTGGTTTATTCTGAATTTCAGCACTATCTGTCCCTAATTTAGCAGTGTAAGATCCCAACGCTAAATCCCAACGAATAGTGGGATAGACCATCACATTATAATGCTTTCACGGCTGGAAGAGCGTACCAGCGACCCTCAGCTTACGAGTCGAGTGCCTTAAACACCTGGCTATGCAGAGCCAACACTTTTGAAGTCAACTGTTTTGTTGTTTTGTTCGCTTCAAAAATGAGTAAAATGTACATGTTTAAAAATGTGCTCTGAAGCAACCATATTCATGAGCATTTGCACGTCCAGGTGATACCTATACTTTAAATATTGTATCAGTTTGCACCTTTTCATAAACGCGTGACTTTCAAACCTCACAGTAAGTACTAATCCATATCGTATACATTAGAAAACAAATCGTAATACGTCCAGTAGTTAGATATAGTAATTCTTTTGAGTCACAATTTTACTCATATTATATTAAACATCTGTTTTTTATTATATATATAGGTAAAATTTTGTCTTTTAAATATATTTAATATTTTATGTATTCATATATTTCTCAATTAGCATTAGAATATCGTATATTCCAGTCATCGATAAAACCTTTTTTTTTCATTCTTAGGAGATTTCTCTATTCTTTAATGATCTTGTTAAATGGCATTTACCTTGGGTTCCTAAGACGTCTGTTTTCTTTCAGGTAAAACAATTTCCCTGTTACAAGCAATATACAACATATCAAAATAAATTGCTATCTCAATTTAAAATATTACGGCATGGCTTTTCGCGTATTGTTACAGTTTAAAAATAAAAACGCTTACATTCAACATACTGCCTCCAGCTCTAGACAGGAAATTGTGAGCCTATTTCATCACTAAGTTAAAGTACTTTGAAGTAGAATATGATGTATCAATTACACTTAATATTATGAAATAAACATTACACAATGTTTTATCAGTCATTTCTAAGAATCTAAAAGCTTGCCCACTCTCCACAGTGCTGTTATCTCTGCTTAATACTTTGTTTGCCACTTACATTTTATTGTAGTACGTTATTTAAAAGAGGTTTCGCTTGTACTTTGGGGCCCAGCACATCAAACATGCTAGCCATTTTAGCTACGGAGCGTTATAATGTTACGGTCAATCCCACTATCCTTTGGTAACAAGAGTAGCCCAGAGTTGGCGGTGGTTGGCGATGACTAGATTCCTTCCCTCTATTCTTACACTGCGAAATTATGAACGAATAGTGTAGATAGTGCTCGAGTAGCATTTGCCCGAAATTTAAAAACAAATATACTTTTTTACTTCAGATATTTCTGTCATTAAATGTAACTTACAGGGCAGCTTGTAGGTCACCATAGGTTAAGACAAAAATGTTTTCTTTACCCTCCCAATCACCTTTAACAGTTTTGAATTTGATAACGAAAGTAAACCTAATAAAGAAGCCACTCAAATTACGTACAACAACAATTGCTCAAACAAGTAACAAATACTCAACAGACGATTATTAAGACGCTAATTAACTTCGTTTTGTTTCTTCTTAAACTGTTGGTATATAAAAAACACATAAGGAAAACTTCAATGAAAAAAACAACCAAACTCTTTATTTCCAGGAAAAAAAGGTACATATTTGTGAATAACTTCACTCTTTCTCTGACTCCCTAATGGTGACCTTTATATCTATAAGGAAAGTTTCATAATTATGTGTGTTTTTTTCTTTTAGCAAAGCCACATCGAACTATCTCTTGAGCCCATCAAAGGGAATCGAACCCCTGATTTTTGCATTGTAAATCCGTAGACTTACCGTTGTACTAGTGGGGGCCGTTTTACAATTAAACACGAAAAGGTACAATAATGTTTAGGAGTAGAATAGATGAAGTCAAGTAAACTTTGTTTTCCAGCATGTTATCAGATTCTTATTATACCAAAATATATCCGTTATTTTATTATACTTTTGTAAATCTTAATTGTTCTGATTAAATTCGAATTAAACTCATGCTTCCTGTACTGAAGTATGAATTATTATGAAAGTTATCAGAAAGCGAATTTTATTTTGAGCATTAATTATGTTTATCTTGTTTACAAATGAATGAGTATTTTACTAGTTTCGGGTTAATGTTGATGTATGTTAAGCAAGTCTAATAAATATTTAATGGTTTTAAGGTTTATTAATATTCATTTTAGCATCCTTAGCAGTTCTAAACCCTTTCATATTTTATTGCATCATGCTTTAAAGCTCTTATTTACATCACTAAATGTTGCGTGGTTCGTTTAATACAGCGATTGCACAAAGAAAAAAAATAAAGCTGATAACTGCTCTCTATTTCCCGAACATTTTTTTGAAAATCCTTTTTCAAACAGTTTATTTTATTTCAGTGTGAAGACAAACAGGTCATGTTGTTTGGATTTATGACAATATAAAATTTAACACTATGTAACACAAGGCATGAACAGCGCTGGCGTTAGAGTATTAACATTGCTGTCTACTCCTATGGGAGGCTTTCTTATACTCACTGTTTTGATTTGTTGAAGTCGTAAATGTAACGGCACCTCTTACGTTCTAAAGCCAATATTTTACTAAATCTTTCAACATTAAGCTTTGAAATGTGTTTGTTGCTTGATTACATTGTGAGGAAACTATATATTTAAGTATTGTTGTTTATTTTTTCACATCTCGTTTCCACTAGATACCTAACTCCACTGGTGGTTCAGAGGAAATCCAAGGGCTTACAATGTTATAAATCAGGTTTCTATTCTCGCAGTGGGCATAGCACAAATTAGCCCATTCTCTGATTTTGTTCCTAATAACATTTTAAATAATTCTTGTTAAGGGTGCAAAGACATGACCAACCGTACATTATCAATACGTCGTACTTCGACTTCTGTGAACTGTGAGACCTTTAAGTAATTTATGAAATACGTTTGTTCATAACATAAATTCTTGAATAGAAGATGTGATATTTTTATTTAAAGAGCATCAAACTGATAAAAAGTTATGTTAATCTTGATGAATTTCTGCAGATGCTCCAAAAGTATTCTGTTCCAAGAGAAATTAGATCCATATTTGAGAGTAACAAATATTTTTATTCCTTAATTTTAATATTGATATGTCATGTTGTGTTCTACACCACAAAGTCGTAATTATTAGTCGTAATTCTTTAATTTCAATATCGATATGTCATGCTGTGTTGCCTACAGAGTCGTAATTATTAGTCGTAATTCTTTAATTTTAATATTGATATGTCATGCTGTGTTCTTGCCTACAGAGTCGTAATTATTCTTGTGGTTCATGGAAAGTACGTTTTACTAACTTCACGACAATAAAACTTGCAAAGTAGCGTAGTTTTAGTGTTCACTCACTGACAGAAAGACAACACATTACTGTATAGTGATGCATGGGGTTAAAACAAGCACAAAAGATAAAAAAATATGACTTTCATGTTCGTCACAGTCTTGTGAATAAGACAATGTCTTTAAATGTCATATTTGAGGCAAAAGAGTAAACTAAAAACAGTGAAAGAAATAATTATAGTTCCACTAAATATGGTAGGTACACAACTTTTACCTTAATTGCATGTAATTTTAAATACATCTCAAGCTTAGAAATCTTATTTCTATATACAGTCTAGATAGTTTTTAAAGGAGTTAAATAGTTTTAAAACGTCATACATCTATTCTTATTTTTATTGTATTCAGTGTATTTTAAACAAAATTCAAGTTAACATACATTCGACGCTGAGGTAAGCCGATGCCCTATCTGGCGTCCCAATTCCATTAAATACTTCGCAGGTGTAGAGTCCTGAATCCTCTGCTGAGGTAGGATTGATAAAGAGATTGCCATCTGTCCTGACTACAGTACGGGTTACCAACCAAGTTAGTTGGGAAATGTCTTTATCGTTCAACAACCACCGGTGAGTGAGGTTTGCTGGCAAGGCTTTGGCTTCACAGATTAATTCTGCTTTATCTCCTTCTAGTTTTGTAAGATTTCGCGGTGGGACTGTGATAACAGCTGGACCTAAGGAAGAAAAAACAAGAAGTTAGAATCGTGGATCGGAATGTTCGCTTGGCATAACATGAGAACTAAGATAGTTGGACTTTATTTAAAGCTACTGAGCAGCTGCTAACGAAGATATAACTGAAACAAGGATTTTTAGCGACCTGATAGTAACTGAATTTTATGAAACAAATAGAAAACTGTGATTTTGTAAATAAAAGAAATTGAAGCTGAAAATTTGTATTAAGTAAGCATGGGAAACTATTTACATAATAACGAAAAGAAATAAGCGAAGAAATGCATACAATGAACGAAGAAAGAACGAAACATACCATAAATAAATCAATAGAGATGTTTTAACGCAGTGGCTTCCAAATCAGGGGTTCGAGATAACATTTGTTTTGACCACCTTCACCTTTATTCTTAAGTAATTACTGTGAGAGGTGCGAGAACATATTACAACTTTTTAGGAGGTGCGGGGGCATAAAAAAGGTTGGGGACCATTTTTTTAACGTCTTAAATTTGACAAGCTACATAAAAATAATGCATACATTAAGGTCGATGAGGTTGGTTTCAGGCATGTTGATATCATTTGACTCATGAAACCAGAAACTTCTTGATAACTAGTTTGGTTCAATACATTTTCTATAGATTTAATTAGTTTTATTCACACTACATGGCGTGCCTAATGAAACTAAATCTAGGAGATAGTATAACGAAGTAATGATGTATAAACAATACAAAAACAGTCATACAACTGTATTTGTTACGACTCTTAAAAATCACATTTTACGTGTTATTTACTAAGAGATAGATACAGTAAGGCAACGGGAAAGGTATATTAAAATTATTTAAGATGTACAAGAAATTTTTACAGAAGGTTGTATAATTTTGTGTGTAATAAAGCATGTGTATATATATATATATATATACACACACTACTTTATATCGTTCAAAAATGATCATTGTGAACACATGAGCTCAGGAAATATTTAATTCACACAGTTATATAAAATTAATTACTGTTTATCTGGTATGATTTGCATTTAATTATACGAAGTAGTCATTTTCAGTTGTTAGTATATTTTATTTGTTTGATGTTAAGCACAAAACTACACAAAGGGCTAGCTGTGTTGTGTCCATCACGAGTATCGAAACAGTGCTTCTAGTGTTGCAAGTCCGTAAATATACTGTTTTCCCACTAGGGGGCATATACTGTAGAATTTATATTAAATTGAGAAATGGAATACCTACAAACCACCACCGCGTGAGGACAGTACAGAAAATTATATTATTAATGTAGGGATCGGAATATCGCAGTGAATAAGCTTACCATGTTGCTCTGAAAGTAGGATATATTATAACCAAGTTAAAGAAAAGGAAGTTCGAGGCTTTTAAAAGGGCTTTCTTCCAATACATTTAACTTATCAAATGACATTTACATTACGTCTCATTTCAACAACAAATGTATATATCGTTAACTCGTACTCGAAATGTTGTGATCGTGTACGATATTTAAATTAAAATCTACTTTGAGTACTTCTTGCATCACAACATTATACAAATCGAATGCTTTCTATCAATTGCGATATAGTTCGAATAACCTCATGTAAAAGCAAAGGAAAAGGTATTACATGGTGTCAAGCATGTTTTTACACCCAATGTTGATGAGATCTTTCGCCATTATGAGAGCTCTTAGGTCGGCTGGGATACAAGAGGCGCTACCAATATAGGTATATGTAAAAATAGTTTTAATTCTGTGAACAATGAAAAAAGAAAAAACACAAATAAATAAATAAAACACAGGAACTCAACACCGGGTTATAAACTCTAAAGTTGGTAATTGTATAGCGTGCTTTGGTTTTAAGTTTAAGTTGAGGTACCTTGTCTACAGGTTTCGCCTCAACTTCGCCGGCGCCACATTAAAAAAAATTAATAAACAGCGACTACTAAGATTTAAATCAGATTAAACAAGTTAATTGTAATTAGTATCAACTTTATGTGAGTAATGTACAAATCAGATTTATACAGTAAGAGTTAGTTATAACACATAGTTATCCATTACAGAGTTAATGCCGTTTCATAGAACTTGTATGCTAAAAAAGGGATTCTTTTTAACATTTTAGCAACTTCTGTATATGTGAATGCTGAAACGTTGGTTCATCCATTATAGTATATCTTTTATTATGAAGATATTACTTTTGAAATGTTCATGGAATTGTATCCTAGAATGGCTGGTATGGGTATTAACACTTTTATCGATAAGCAGAGAACAACGTTTCGGCATTCCTAGGCCATTTTTAGGTTTACAAAGAGAAAGTTTGAAAGTGGATATTCATGGAATTCTCCTGTGTGTTTGGTAGTTTTTAAAGCGGTCAGTTATTGGGAAAGAGGTATTAAGAAACCTGTTATTCTTGGAGTCTTGAGTTATATATAAGCTTCGTGAGACGCAAAAGACCTACCATACTATTTTATAAGCTTAGAAGTTCAGAATTTTGCTGTCTTATACCGTGGGATATACCAAATAACTTAGTTCGTGTATAATAATAATAATTACACTGACGGAATAATAATAATAATAACGTATCACAGTTTGTTGCTTTATGAGAAGTACCTGCTGTCTACTCTCATTGTGAATAACTAACTTATAAATATCGTGTGCTGCTGTCTGGTAGATATTGTATCAACGAGATGTGTCAATTAAGAGAGAAAACAGGAAACGTTTGAAACATATGTATAGAGAGACATACAGTCCAGAAACTTCTCAATATAATTATTGCTTCGTGATGTTTTTAATAATTTAAGCTTTCTAAAGCTACTTTAGCGCCGTTTAATATACAAATAAACAAAAGTGATTCCTCTCATAAAATTCATAATTAAACGTACGATTTTAATATCCAAAAACTCGTACATGTGTTTTGCTCATATGGTGATTTTGTCACTTTCAGCAGTATGGCGTGGACAAAGACTGTTGTTGTTTTGAATTAAGCACAAAGCTACACAATGGGCTATCTGTGCTCTGCCAACCACGGGTATCAAAACCCGGTTTTTAGCGTTGTAAGACCACAGACATACCGCTGAGCCACTGGGGAATCAAAGATACTAAAAGTGACAATGTGAACATTAATAAACTAGTACATAATTACAATGCTAAATGTCAGAAATGCTCACGACTATATGATATATGATATACATAACAAAATTATCATCATAGATTTGTGAAATTAAGATAATTAAATAACAGCCTATTACACAACAAGTACAGTGTGTTATTGCTGAAAGATAAAGACAGACAGGTTAGAACTATTACAGTGAAGAAAGGAGAAATAAGAGAGATTTGAAACGAGGATATAATCAGTAATATTAATTATCATCTGCACAGGTAGTGTCCCCGCTAACAAAGCAACCTGCTGTGGAAGGAATAGTTGAAAAGAGCATTGTCAAAGATAAAATATCGAGGAATCACTTACGATACTGAGAAAGTTGTTTGTGGCCATGATAAGCGTGATATGGTAAAATGATAATCGCCAGGGAGGGTGTCGTTAGAAACTTTCCACGCTTCTTGATGAAATATGGAAAACTTAATTACGACCAAAGAAGTAGGCCCATAAACAACTCTTGAGACAAAGGGTAGGTTCATTAGTGACAGTATGTAATGGGAATATTACAGTATGCACTGCAGATATGAATATTAAAAAAATCCAATTAGCACACGCCTAGTATACTCTAATTAATTGTCACAAACAGGTACCTACACACAAACCTACACACAATCATGGCTGTTAAGTAATGGCCATATGGTTGAGATAGGCGCTGAGTATGACATTTTAAGCCAAATTATAGGTATTATCATAAAATATTTTGTTATTAGTGACCTGTTATCCGATTTCTTGATTTCCCTTCTCAAAATTTCGATCATTGATTCAGTTTACATTAGCAGCGAGATAATTCAGAAAATAAGAAAACATGTACAAATAAAACTGAAATAATGAAATACAGATAAAGTGAATATACAAAAACATTTAATCTAGGCTACTTCTTAGATTAAAAATAAACATATCACTTTCCACGTAAACAGATGACGTCAGTGGTTCTCACGTGTGAAACAAAACCGAAAACAAACAACTTTATTCAATTTCTTTCTTCCATACTTTTGCGAAAATTTTCTTGGTGTAAAATAACCAATTTTTCTTCATCAAACACAAAGAGGGCACTTATTTACTGGAATATAAGATCCAGTATAAGTTTTGCATGCATCTCTGTGGTTTCAAAATACAATACACCTTAATGATGTTTCCGTATTTTTTGTGAAAATATTCATGTTCCACACACACGCACTAAGCAAAATTAATAGTTTAAGCTGTATGAGACGAGTCACGTAAGCCAATTCAGAGTTAGAGACAATACTTCTTAGGATGCAATCGCTTTCACTGTAGAACATGCATACATCAAAACTTTTCAAATGGTTAAATACAATTAAGTATATTTCTATCACCATGATTAACACTATAAATCCTGCTACACAGCAACTAAAGAAATGATGGTTTACCAAGTTAGTGAAATTCACTCATTTTTATTAAACTAGTTTAACATTAATTACAACCAGATGGTGCTGTTCACTTGTGTGAACACTTTCTTTTCTATCCGCCGTATTAAGGTTTATTCCTTCATAATTTATCATTATATTGGAAGAAAACAATAGAGCAAATCAACAGAAACTATCCAAAACATGTAGCGTGACCAACAGAAAACAAGAAGAAAATAAATATCATGGTTTTCTACTTACAACGTGATAAGATATCAACAAAAAATACAAAAATATCGAACGAGAAAGCAAGATGAATGAGAAAGGCGCGCTTTAAAATCTTTGAGTGAATTTTCAATTTCTTCAGTGTGTTATTAGAGTTTTTCTCAAAAGTATCTAATAAATAAATGATACAGAGCAGAACACTAAGAAATAGCCTAATCCATCATCAGGAATTGAAAAAGAATACGTACATAAGTTAAATAAATATATTGCCCATAGTTTCCTTTTACCTCAACAACATCTCCATCTAAACTTGTTGTAGTTACTTTCTTTTAATAATACATTCCTCGTGAACTATATAATTTTTGAAAATAAACAATTCAATAAGGAGTTAGTGTGAATTTAGCAAAGATACAAAACACAATAATATTTTTTCAATACTGTTTCCTTTGGGTTTTTTTTCTCCTAATTTTCATTTATTTCATCAGAATGTTGCTTACCAGCTACAATAACCTTCGTGTTAGCTACGATACTTCCTTCACTATTTCTGGCTCTGCACTTGTAGTCTCCAATGTGAGACTCGTGAACTTTAAATATTTCTAAACTTCCTCGATTGAGTTTTATGTTGGGACCTGCATTTAGTGGAACGTTGTTCTGAAAGATACATATATTTATCGTTATAATACATACGTAAGTGGTACAGTAAATTTCAGTCACGAACATCTTACGCTAAAGAATATTAGGTTTCTATGTTTCTAGTGTTACCTATGTTATACTAAAAAAATCAACGAGCTGCATAATGCGTTAAATATGTCACCACAGGGTGTTAAACCTCTGACATTAGGATTTAAGTCTGAAAACTGATCGTTGACTCAGAGAGGGACCACTTAAAGTGTAAAAAAGAGTTATATGATGATATGCTGTTAGAATATTAATTGAATGTAAGCTTTAAAGGTGTGGGTTGGGGCTATGGCAAACCTATAAATTTCGAATCTTGCAAATTTGAGTTCAAATTACTATCACACCATAAAATAGTTATTGCATGTTAATCTTGTCACTTTTATAATGCACCCGTGCATTTTATGCTGCGAGTACACTATAACCTCTAGTTAGTAGTTCAAAATTAGGAGTGTGTGTGTTTTTCTTATAGCAAAGCCACATTGGGCTATTTACTGAGACCACTGAGGGGAATCGCCTCCCTGATTTTAGCGTTGTAAATCCGTAGGCTTACTTACCGCTGTACTAGCGGGGAACTCAAAATTTTGGACGACGGTAGATAGCCATAGTAGTTTTGCCGTAAATATAAACATTCATTTCCCTATTGTTGTTGTTATTAAGTTAATTAAATTACTGATATCATTAAGGAATCACCAATCATGCGTTTTGTTTCTATTAGAGCAAACTATAAAAATAGACCCACTTTTTACCCAGAAATACAACTTATTTCATTAGCTGCCTAAACATATACTGAATGTGTGTGTGTGTATAATATTCACTAATAGCCATCATTTTCTTAAATAATGTAATTAAATAAAGCTATTTAACACGTTAGAAATAACAATTATGTATTACTGCATCTTGACGACGTTTAATAACTGTAACTGATGTTGATTACAGACTTGGTGTACTGATGTAGTCCTACCCTGATTCTTTTAAGATGACCAAACTTTGTTATACATTATTGAAAGTAAAGGGAAAATATATATATATATATATATTGAGATATCGCAAGAGTAACTAACAGACTTGTCGTTATAAGTTTTATGCTCTTTATCTGAATTATATTATTGCATAAATATAATTATCATTATCTTTTTTCATTTCTAATACAGTCTTTTAAAATTTGGATCATAGTGCAAGAAATAATTTGTACTACAGGATATCGAAAAGTGTGGAACCATTGGTGGTTTGCAACTTTTCTTAATTTGAAATACCTGACTGATTATGTCAAAGCATGAGAAGGCCGAGTTAATTCTACTATTAATCCAAACAAGTTTCAAATTACACGGACAACATGTGCAACACATGCTGTAAAATTCGGTTCTAGACTTTTCAAACGCCCATTAAAATAAATATACCTGTTGTTGTTTTTCTGCACAACTAAATTGTCTTATTTAATGTATATCTTAATTCTTATAAAAGTACCACTAATGTCATTATAAAGTTAACTGAAGAGTAATCACCAAAACTACAAAACAGATTAAAAAATCAAGTTCAGAAAACGATTATGTGTTTTACATTTTGTTTTTCGGTTCTTTAAATGACATTTTACAAATGAAACAACTTGTATTCTCGTCAACAAAAATTTCTAATAATAAAACATATCATTTTCAAAGTATTCAATAATGGTTATTTAGCAATTTCTCATTTACCTGGTTACTATTCAGAGCTACAATTGCGTGGTATCCTTACTTGAATTCTGTATTAAATATTAAATTAAAGAACATAGATACATTCTACATTAATACCATAAGTTTAAGTTTTGATTAAAGGAGTGTAAGTCTTACCTGTATTTCTAAAGGAAACTTAAACATACGTTGAATAATAAATAAAATTAGCTCCATTTAAAACTAAAGATGCATTTATTTCAATGAAGTAATGTAAGGAAGTGTACTTGGCTTACCATATACCAAGTGATATCCGGATCAGGTGTTCCACCAGCAGCACACAGGAGAGCTAATTTTTCCCCCATGTTTACATACACAACGTCGGAAGGTTTGATACTGAAATGAGGTGGAGCTGAAAGAACAAAAATAACGCCTTTCATTGCAGAGAAGAGAATAATTATAACCTTCATTTTTAAAAGGTCACGTTATTCATGTAACAAAATAACGAAGTTAGAATAAAACCTATTAAATATATTGTAGTTACAACAACATGAAAACTTCAATGGTGTTATGTAACTTTGTTTTAAGTTCGTTTACTTCATTTAATAGATTTATATTAAAGTGTTTTTTATTTTATAAAATTCTATGTAAAATATCTCTTGAATTTAGAATTAAAACCATTACATATTTCTTTTTTATAGTGTTAATACTGCGTCTTTCGCACTATTTTCATATATTTTTAAATGAACTTCACAGCTAATTAAATTTCTACATTCTCTCTTCAACGGTAAACCATAAAATCAGGAAAACCATTAATAAATTCATATTTCTACTTTAACAAGTATTGAAATTCGTGATGTAGCCGTTTAAACTGCTCTTACAATAGGCTTCTAAATAGTTATTTTTTTTTCATCTTTATATATTTAACTACTGAATTACGAAACCGGTTATTAAATAAATTTTAAGAAAAAAAACCTGCAGTTTTACAGCTTATATTTTGTGTTTCTTCTTATTTAAAAGGAAGTTTTAACTTTCATTTATGAAACATGTCATCAGTGAAAGTTTCTTATCATTGCTATGCTATATGACAACCAAATACACAGTATGCAACCGCAACACGTGGCTATATTCTGTTGAAGTTTCTTTTCACGTGATAATAGGAGAACATTCTCGTAATAATATATCCTCTCTGTTTACTTTATCATATGTGTTTATGTATGTGTGAATCCATTGTGCGAAAGAAATGTCAGAGATAATACTAAAGCGAGAGGTTTGATAGAAAAATATTTACTCCAAATAATTAAACAATTTGACCGTTTTAAACTAAAAAGAACTTTACCGCTATGAAAACGCTTCTACTATTAAAATAAATAGTAGCGGTAAGCTCGTGCTTCTTTATTCTACGATCTTTCATTTTTGGTTGAGTATAATGTAAAATACATTTTAAGTATATCTATATGTATATGCACATCGCAAATGAAATCAACCTCAGATTACAATAGACATTGAAACCTACTACTTTCTTATGACCAAACAAACTCTTGAAAAGAAGCGATATATTACAACATCGAGATATGTGCAATCCTAGTTGCAGAGGAAACATACAGGCGTTCTGGAGTGGCCATTGCAGTCACCCGATCTCAACCCAATTGAAAACTTTTGGCATGAGTTGAAGACCAGGTTTCATCAGCGTCATCCGAAAAACGTGCAAGAGTTGGAGGTCTTCTGTAAAGAAGAATGGAAGAAAATACCAGTCGAGTACTGTCAAACGATCATGGAGGGCTATGAGGAGAGATTGCACCAAGTAATTCAGCTGCAAGGCAACACAACTGACCATTAAAGTAGAAGCACGAAAACTTTCTGCCCCTTCTATGTTTGGTTATTTGTTCATAAACAGTGTATTTACATAAAAAAATTATGTAGATGTATGTTGGCATGATATGTATAATATACTATACTGTTAGAGTAATCGTGATACTTTTTAAGTTATAAGGAAAAACTACTCACGACGCAGGGGTACGAACACTTTCTGTCGTAACTGTTCCTAATTTAGCAGTGTTTATCTAGAGTGTTTGGATTGTTTTGTATTTCGCACAAGACTACAGGAGGGCTATCTGCACTAGCTGTCCCTAATTTAGCACTGTAAGACTAGAGAGAAGGAAGTTAGTCATCATTACCCAACTCTTGGTCTAAGCTTTCACCAACGAATAGTGGAATTCACCGTCACTTCATAATGGCCCCCATGGCTGAACTAAAAGCATGTTTGGTGGAACGGGGATTGGAACACGCGACCGCCCTGACCATGCTCAGCCAAATATAAATGAATGCTGATAGGAAGAAATAAAATATGGTTTAAATGGCATTTAAACTTAGCAGTGTTTTCATTTTTATCCAGTTAATACTGTTTGCAAAGCATTACTGGTGAAGCAACATAAGTGAATAAATAACATGCTTGAAGAGAATAAGGAGAACTAATTACTGTATTATTATACATAATATCACTTAAATTCATTATAACATTATATAATGCCAAAATACCATAAAGTGCAAATAAATAACAGTAGAACTGAGATATAAGTACACTTGAAAATGAATTATTCCACAGACGTAATAGTGTTCATTGATAAACGCAATTTCATTAGAGTAGAAAAGTAAAATTATTTCACTAGTTTCAGAGTAAAATAAATAAATAAACTTAAAGAGCATCTTTGACATTAATGTTATATATATATATTAGGTAAGCAAGAGAAAAAAAACCTTTCATTTTCAGTTGAACAAGAACCTAAATAATAAGGAGCAGCATGTGAAAATCGATACCTTATAAATATCAAAGATAACGATTGTGGTATCCTTCCGGTTATTCTGGTGCTGGGAACAACACACTTGAACTCAAAAAACGCATCGAAGATAGAAACGCACTATAGGAGAAAGATTACACAGCAGTTGTTTTAATCCATGGGCCTCTAGAATTTGAACGTTTGTAGGCTCTTAAACTATTTTCACACCATTAAATTATTCAAATTTCATCTTCTTGCTTGTCAACAACAACAAAAAAATCGCATGGGAATTGTAAGAAAATGCTGTTCTTATTTAAGTCTGTTAGGTGCTTCGATAAGAGGCCATCGTGTTTATTTTATCCGTGATCTTTCAGGGTGGTGCAAAAAATATCTTATTAAAGAAAGCATATAGCTTCACCAATCGTCAGATATATTTTTTATCTGAATAAAAATCAAAATCTGTTCAGTCCAAAAAAAACAACAAAAATTCAAGGTATCTTGGAACGTCAGGTTGCAACAAATATTCTGTGAATAGCTTAGCTACAAAAAATTTACCAATAAAATTACCTTTGCTTATTATCGAAAACTCTCAATTACGTTCCAAGTAAAAAACAGATCTGTTTGAATATGTTCTCTTGTCTGTTGATCCTTCAGAGTATACTAACGTTGTTTATAGTATATTACAGATAAATACAGAAATGTAACACCATTTCTTTTCATTATTTTCTCTATAAGATCAGGCGCGGCATAGCCAGGCGGTTAATGCACTTCACATGTAATCTGAGAGTCTCGGGTTTCAAATCTCCGTCATACCTAACATGCTCGCCCTTTCAGTCGTGGGGGCATTATGACCTACGGTCAATCCCACTTTTCGTTAGTAAAAGATCAGCCCAAGAGTTGACAGTTGGTAGTGATAGCTAGCTGCATTCCCTTTAGTCTTAATACTGCTAAATTATAGACGGCTAGTGCAGATAGTCTTCGTGTAGCTTTGTGAGAAATTCAAAAGTCAAACAACTGATAAGACCAAGAAGAGAATGTGTAATTTCGATCTAAAACGTATGAGAAACCCTAAACTCTTCAAAAGAAAAAAAAAACTAAAAAAAAACTTCGGGAAAAATTCTCAAATTACGTCAACGTAGCGAAGAGTTGAGATATATTGTTTCATACACATACATATTTTTCGTAACATATTTTTAAAGCATTATACAGATATACAGATAACAAATGTTCCGATATTTCTCTTAGTTTGCGAGAATTAAGCATAAATAACAATGTCGTTTCTGTTTTCTCTTCTTAGATTTTCATTTTATCTCATCACGTTTTCGTACAAATCATTATTATATTGAACCAAGAGAAACTATTTAGGTCAGTATTATCTAAATTATTATTCAACGAATACATGAACTCCGTTTGCTACTGATAATTTATGGGTTAAACGTCGTTCTGAAGTAGTGACTTAAAATTATAAAATATCTAGGTTATTAATTCGGAAAAGAATAATTTCTACTTATTTGCTTGCCGCTTGTAGATTATGTCTTGACAAAGGCTAATTGGTACAAGTAAACCATAGGAATAATTTGTATACCTTTGTATGCTGTATATTTCCCTTACATAAGCATAGAACAAAATATATTTTACTATTTTTACTTATACTAACTAAAATATAATTTTTCAAACGAAAAAGTCCTTTTTTCAGCCTACACAATAAAATATATTTCTGTCTTAGATTGTAAAAAAAAAATAAAAAATAGTGTAATTCAGGAATAAATAGATCAATAACCCGGAAGGGTAAGCATGTTTGGTGTGACGGGGATTCAACCTCAAATTACGAGTCGAACGTCTTAATCATCCTGGCCATGCCGGGGCCACATTGTTTGAAATAGTTTTTAATATAATGATACTTTAATGACATAAGAGGAAAAAACATTAATTTCAGTGTGGTTATTTTGAAGGAAAAAAAATATTGCAACGTTGAGCAAATATGTCAAAGTGAACGTAAAACAGCAATATCTGTTGTCATCACCTTTTGAGGTGAATAGTAAAATGAATATAAACACTCTGTTATACTTAAAATAAGTACCTTTCATTTTTTATAACATTCGTGTGTATTAATAATAGTTAAATGTGTATATAAGAATGAAAAAAAACGTTAAATATTTTAATCTGAGAGAACAAAAAAATTGGGAAAAGTGAAACCATTTAGATAATATCAAACAGCAAAAAAATATTTCAAACAACCTTCATTGTTATTTTTTGTTAAAAATTTATAATAATTTACTAAAACTGTGCAAGAAGAATCTTTAGTAAATTCCAGCCGTTTAACTGTGTACACGAACAAAAACTGTTACAATATAATTATCAGACTTACGGTGTATATTACTGCCACGCCTAAACAATTAAAACCAAACGGATAATTTCACTGAATAGAAAATATATAGTTAGCCTTGCTTTTCCAGTTAAATGCTCGCAATATCTTGTAACACTTTGACAAGTATTGGTGCTCAGTGTTCTTTGTTAGTAAGCGCAAAGCTGCACAAACTTTGAAAAAAAGCCATGTGTTCTTTGCCAACTAAGGGTATCGAAATCCAATTCCTAGCAAAATAAGTCCCCAAACATAACACTGTACCATTAAAAGATTGTAACAATTATCTACTGCAGTCAAAACCCCAAAGAATGTCAGCTTGGTACAGTAGAAGACATCTTTTCCTTTACTTGCAAGGATTAAGCAAATTATATCCACATTAACTTTTTGTTTTGTACCAAAAAGTCAAACATAAGATTAATTGTTTTTTAAAGCAACATAACAGCAGAAAACATTGAAGCCTAAAGCTTAATCGCAGTCTCATTACGACTGAGATTGACAAACATATCAGTCTAATTATCATTAAGTGACTTTTGAAGGCAAACAAATGAACCAGTTGAACGATAATTTTCGCCCTTCAAGCAATTTCGAGAAGGAGTTGTCTGGGTTATGCATGTAGAAGTTGTAAAGATATTATTTTTAGAGCATTGCAATTTTTTCTATGTCCTTGGTTCGAAAAATGCAGTTGTTTTACAGAACTCTGTTTCGTAATGCAGTGAGTCTTGGTTAATATAACCTCGTCTCTTCCTATTCCTCATCTTAATATTTATTGTTTCCTCTTTGTTTTATTCATATCTGGAGATGTAAGTTCCGAGTTTCGTTAGGATAAGGTAAGACTTCACAAAGCAAACGTCATTTTGAAGCATTAAATAAGGTAAAACAGGAGAGGAATAACATGTAATCCATCCTCCAGCTTCTTAAAAGAACAACCCGCATTAGAATGGAGAGACGATCCAAACTTTCTGTACATTCTTATAGATTTTAAAAACTTCGCTCCTAGAATCAGAAAAGAAACTCTGCAAACCAATCTGAAATAAGAGGTTTTGATATTTGTGTTTCTTAGATAAGTGCTGAAAAACAGCTATATCACATCAACGTTGCGAAATACTAAAGGTATAAGGCCGCATCTTTCTCTGGTAATATAGACTATTTCCTTTTGGAAAAAGAAAATATTTTTGTCGAGTTACTCTTCTTAGAATTTTAATGATGTGAAAACAAGATAACACCTACTAATAATCTTATATCACTTATTTTTGTTCGTTTCAGCCATCTGTTGTGTCCACCGAGGGGAAATGAACTCAGGATTTCAACGCTGCAAGTCCGTATATTTACCACTATCTCATCGGAAGACATTATAACCTTGAATATATAGGTGACCTAAAATTATCTGGCCATTATTAATCACAAAGTATAAACATATATTAATACATAATACCGAAATACAGAACATACCAGTTTATTTATATAGCGATGATGTGGCTGGAGGTATGACCTTTTTATGCGAAATTCCTTCTGTTATGATCTTTAAGCTAAAAATACAGAATAACAGCGATCATGTAAATATATATATTTTTAGCAAAAACGTTAATTATGATATAACAAATGTATGCGAAAGTTTGTATGATAAACTGGAACTTCAACAAGCTGTCTTTTCACTCAGCAAAAATGAGATTGTAAAATGCTTCAAAGAAGCTGTAACGACCTGTGAATGGAGAACATGTAGCCCTAACCTTTTACATGAAAGATAAACTGCTGCCTTCTTTCAAACATTTTTAATAGGAGTATGAACAAGATAAATTACAAAGTTTCAAGTTTTGTTTTTATAATATTATCGCGCGTGCGTCAAATTATATATATATACTTTATATATTCTGACGTAAAAATATCTCTGTATAAGAAATTTTAAAAATATTTCCATCAGATTTTATTTTCATCCCATAATTCAGGATTAGATGTGAGCTGAGATATGGTTAGTCCTCTGGTTGGTTAGCGGTAAGTTTATGAGCTTACACCACTAAAATCCTGAGATGTATTACCGGTGGTGGACAGAATGTAAATAGCTGAATGTATAGGTTTGTGCTAAAACAACAACAGTATAAAACTAACGTCAATTAAACACGAAAATGTCTAAAATTTGGTCGTCTCTTTACTCTTTTAAAAGTCTAGAATACTGTACCAAATATAATATCACATAAGTCAATCATAGCCATAACGATTTCAAAGGTCGTTTCTTTTGTATGATGATGACAATATAATATTGTAATAAATATACGCTCATGATTTTAACATGAAATTACCAAGTATTAAATAACTCATTTCATTTAACAATAATTATTGTTTTTTTATTATTTATATTTAGTTTCTGAATCAAATACAAGCTTTCAATTTCGTTTTCTAAACTTCAATTATCATTCAAAGTAATTTCTTTAAACGTAATTTTAAACAATTAAATTCTCGCATTGCATTTCATTATTTTTATGTATTTAGCAATGTCTTAAATAAAACCAATTTTAACGTACGTGATCCCATAAATATAGAAATGAGAACCAAGATAAGATATGATATAAAATTCAAACTAATTACGCAGATAATATTGGAATAGTTTCGTATTTATTTATTTATGTACGTCTCAAAAATAAAAGCAATTATTGAAAAAGTATACTTAATTCATATTTTCCAGAAGTGTCTTCTTCATTTTTCGTTATTACACTTTTCGTAATCAAGTACAAGATTTTATTATTAAAAACCATACATTCATTTTTATTATATTAACTCGCTACCAATACATTTTCACCTTTTACGTAGAATAAAATAATATGTCGTAAAAAGAACTACCTTGTATGGTGATCACGATAATTAACTCTCTTGCTAATTTATAGCATATCATTGGTCAAGGGGGAGAATAAAGGTAATTAAAAATGAATAAGAGACCCTGGTTTATAATATGTTTAATTTCTTTTCCGTGGTTGAAAGAAACATTAGTTTTTATTTTGTGTATTCATGATACTTAACAATCACGCAAAGAGTAATTAAATAAATAAATCATAATCCACTAAACTTGAAAAACTGGACGGTTTCAGAAGATATGCATGTTTTCTCGTTTCAGAGATGTTAGAAAAATTAAATTTTCATGTAGTAATTCTTGTAACTTACAAATCTGACAGGAACAGACTCGATTATTTCTAATGCAGATGTAAAAAAGAATCTCAAGTAACTTAAATATTTGTTTTCCAAACAAAAACAATCGATGCTTATACAAAGGAAGGTATTACAAATAACTTTGTAAAATTTTAACTTAAAGAGCAATTGCAAAAATGCCCAGCAAGGTCAGGTGGTTTGGGTGCTTGACTCGTAATCTGAGAATCAAGGGTTCGAATTCTCGTCACACCAAACATACTTGCCCTTTCAGATGTGGTGGCGTTATTAAGTTTCGGTTTAACCACTATTCTTTGGTAAAAGAGTAGTCCAAAAGTTGGCGGTGGGTGATGATGACTTGCTGCTCTGCTTCTAGTCTTACACTGCAAAACTGCAGATAACCGTCGTTCAGCTTTGCACGAAATTCAAAACAAATCAAATCAATAGCAGAATCACATGATCGAGTCTGCAGTCATGAGCGTTTTTTCCATGAACGGTGGCTTCCTTATTAGAATCAAAAGTTTAGTTGTTTATGAGCTAGGTGGTGATAAACAGATTATATACAAAACCGATTTCATAAGTATATACACGATAGATTATTTCTCAATGGTGTAATGCGTTCACCTTGTTTGTCCAGTAATTTTAATAATTACTGAAACAGTGAATAAGATGGGTACAGAATGCAATTACGATGGAACTGCGTCACCTCTATTGTAAAAAATAAGCTGTACCAGAGCGTTAAATCAGATAACTTAATGCAATTGGTTGTCATCCAGCCAATAAAACAGTGAAACATCAGTATAATGCTTTTAAAAGTACAGTCAGTCAAACTATTCCTAGTTAAAGTGTGATAAATGTTCTCGTGGTTCCCAGTGACAGAAACGTCACATAAATTTACAGAACGTATATTGATTATTAAAGCCTAAAACATACGAAAAATTGAGAAAGAATTTTATATTTGACTAGAAGCTTTATGGAAACTCCAAAGAAACTACATAAAACTAGTAATCTTGGTTACAGAAGTAGAAAACACAAACTTTCAAAAGCGGTGCTCATAGCTTTGAACGTAGTATTTACGTTGTAAACAAAAATCCAGAGGCCATTTTGCAAACTTTCTTGTAAGGTGTGGATTTTGCATTTTTAAAAAAGAAAACAAAATTAGCACGAAATGGCCTAATTGGATAGGTACCTACTGGAAAACTGCTGCATATTAGAGATAATCAAACCAAAGGTTGAAATTAGCATAAAATATCAAGCAATGGGATTATCAAATATTCTGAATAGTGTTCTAATAGATAAACATAACTTCAAGTTGTTTGGCAACAATCAACGATGGTTTGTTAGATGTGAATGAAAACAGAGTTTTACCATAAACGCATCTACAGTTTGAGGACCAATGAAAATTGAAGTTATATCTCAGCCAATGGTATTGAACATCTGAACAAAATTGATGACATTCTGAATGTAGACAGGTACAGTGAAATTCTTATTCATAATGTCATTCCTCCAGGGACAAGATGTGGTGAGAATGGAATCCCATGCCTGAATCAAATATGATAAAACGTTACGTATAGTTAAAAATATCTACAGAACATATACAACCATAGTTTGACTTGTTCTGCACAAATATGACATGAATATTAGCAATGCTGTATTAGTTGACATCACATGAAAACTGGAGAAAAAAGGGCACACAAAAGAAAACCAAATCACTGGCTAAATAGTTTGGAGTGATACAAAAAGACGGTTTACAATTATAAACTTATAAGGTTATGATGAGTTGTACAACTCACTCGCTTTTCTTTTGTATTTCTGTAATAATGTATAATAATAATAAACTAGACATTTATTTACAATAGCTAATCGTTTGTGACTTCTGTATATGTACAGATACTTTGTTTCATTATTTTCAACACTGTAAACATCCATACATGAGGTTACGAATAAATTATTATCTAGAATACATCCATTATATTACAGAAACAAAACGACCTACCGTGTACAAACAAGTGTACCAAACTTCCATTTCGTTTTTGATCTGGTGACCTGTCAAAAAAGTTCACTATACAAGTATATGTTCCTTGGTCATGTTCTTGCAAGTTGGTTAGATTGAGAGATGCCTGACCTGTGAGAGACACTCGACCGTCGTAACCTTCGCCAATGTGAGGAGGGTATCCAGCATACCAGATGTAAATAGGAATTTTGATGCCTTTTTTGTGCCATTGAATAATATAAGGAACGGGAACACCATTTGGAAATTCGAAAGAACATGGAAGAACAGCATCTTCTTCGAGAAGAGCTGTCACTTTTTCTGCAAAGTACTTGTGGGAATATCCTGCAAAGAAATAAGACAACTTGTAAATCATTCGCTGATTACAGAATATAAAAAACTGTAATTTAGAAATGTAATGTAAAACGTAAACATATGATTAAAAGTATGAATTGCAGTTAGAGAAAAGTGTTTAATTTTCAGTTACTTCGCAAACAGACACAAACGCAGAAGTTGAAACAATTAGTTCAAGGAAATCTGTTATACCTGTTTCGATTCTTTTCTTCTTTGCACAAACTTGTTCTAATGTTTTCCCTTGACATAAATATTTCATTTTTTCAAATATTTCTATTTTAAACACCGTTGTAAAAATTGTTTAACGTTTTAACGCCAGCAAAGAAGGCATAAGTAAGAAGAATTTCGAATTTCTCACTGACTATAAATGTGTTAAAAAATCAAACACAACAAGACTGAAACTCAAAAGTTGTGCTCAAATGTAGCTGCAGCAAAATATTTTATCGAGAAAAGGAAACTGTAATTTTCTTAATGTAAAATTTAGCTCTTGAATGAAGAAATTTCAGAAAATTCAAAAGTCAGAAACAGAACAAGCTTAGTAAAGTAATTAACCTTAATGTAAACAAACGTTCTTATTACTTAAATGTATGCCCTTAAAATGAGCTAAGCCATCCAATATTTTTTTTCTGTTAACGTGTTACAATAAGTGCTTGTAGGTGAAGAAAATATATAAAATTGAATAAAAATGAATCTAAGACAGCAAGCTCTGTAGTTAACAGATACAACTTATGACGGATCTACTATTATGTACTTATTTTAATACCATTGTTGTTTCAGTTACAGTGTTCCCTCATGTATCGCGGTAGATGCGTTCCAAAACTCCCCGCGAAAGGAGATTTTCCGCGAAGTGGGATCGCCGATTTTTACATATATATTTATGTGCAATTAGACTTTTAAAACCCTCCCTGTATAACTATTTAACCCTCCCATTACAATACTGTTCATTATTGCTGAAACAATAAGAACAATTATTAAGATATTAAGCCTTAAAATTAAAAATTACATATCTTCAGCAGGTGGGGTCTTTTCGGGGGACACCACTTCCTCTTCTATGGAAGTTGAATCGGCAATTTCTTCGTCGGTCGTTACAACTTCAGGAACAGTACTTGCCACCGGTACCCTTTCTTTCTTGCTCGGATGGAAAAACATTGTTATTGGCAGTTGTTTTCTCTGCCTCTTTAGCCTATCAAAAATCATTTGACAAGGAGTCATCAGTTCTTCTATTTTATTGCAAAATTGTACTGATCGAACCATATCGTTGTCCCATTCCTGTAAGCACTCCTTCACTTCGTTAATTAGTTTCATTAGTTTACCTAACCGCTCTAACGACCATCCACTTTGCTCGATTGTTTCCTCGGCTTCTTTCGGTGTTTCCTCTTCGTCGTCTCCTCGGCAGCAGACTTCGTCAGTGCTTCTAAGTCTTGGTCGGCGAGTGGTTCGAATTCTAAGTCAATCAGTTCATCTACGTCTTCCTTCGTCATATCGGCAAATCCTTCACCTTTGATTAACGAAGCTAATTGCACAGCTTTTTGAACAGCCGAGTGTTGGATTTCTTCAGGCGTGAATCCCTTGACGTCGTGCACAACCTCAGACCACAACTTCTTCCAGCTTGCATTAACGGTGCAGGGCTTCATCTCTTGCAATGCCTTATGAACATTTTGAAGACATGTAGCAATGGTGAAAGACAATCAAATTGGGTAGCTGTCATTGGCCGTCTTTCATTTCTGCACCAATCATAGCCCGTCTTGCACATCGCTACGTCATGAAGCTGATTTCGCGTAGCCTTCGCAGACGCACAATGCGTACATCTATAGCCTTTCCAGTTGGTTCTGTTTCCATTTTACGCTGTTATAAACTCAAATATATGTTTATATCTCAAAATATACCTGTTTTTTTCTTTACACTGTTAATTATATTTGTTTTTAATATTTTAATGGTATTTAATGCTATATTTTAGATTTAATGTTTATTATTTTATATATATATATATGGGATGGGGTCGGCCGAGCCCTCGAAGTGGTGAAGCCGCGAAAGAGAATCCGCGAAGTGGCAAGGGAACACTGTAATATGTATATTTAGAAATCTATGTCACATATATTGGACTTTAGTTGAAATGTCTAGAAACTCTTCTCTCAATCTTATACAAGGCAACCAATGCAATACAGAGAAACATTATATATTGTTGGTTTGCTGCAGTTGGTATACTCTAAACCTCGAAAGCTGTAACTGTGATTAACCCTTATTCATTAGTAAAACAAAGATACTTGACCAAGAACGTTTATACATTTCGAACACTACAAACCATTTAACTTCAGCGGATTAACATCTGACGTTAGTATTTTTACGAACACATTGTATAACAGTTGTGAAAAACTTACATGTAAAAAATTGCTAGTTCTACGTCATGTGAATTGTAATTATATCAACTCAAAAATAATTCGTTCCTCGTGAACCCTTGAAAAAATAAGGAACTTTCGAATTGGATAGAAAAACTCAATATTCTAAGTAATTTTGTAAACCTATTTTAAGCAAATCATTATTTGTAATGGCTATTTGTAATAATTGTTATTATAAACTGTATTATTGTTCATATATTAAAAATGCTTGTATTAATAAAGATTGTTGTGTATGTCAATTTTGTTAGTAAACATCATACATTTTATACATATTGAGATATAATTAACTTCTAAATCCAAGTTACATTTTAACTCAGCTACAGGCTATTTCAAGTTATAATATATATAACTTAAATCGGAGACTCGTCGTGGGATAAATCGTAATATGTAACAAACGCTATAGTAATAAATGTACATTAATTATGAATGTACAGACTCGAGTCTGATTAAAATCCTGGTCTTAAGTGCATAGCACACGGTCGTATTGCATGTATAGAGGATCACGTACAATATATTAAAACAATTTTCAATATGCATTTCAACAAGTCACGTGATAGCCACAGGCAAAGTTGTGAGGAAACAGAATATATCTGAAAGAAAGTTTGATATTCTTTGGCGTTACGTAGGTAGACTGAAGTCACTAAAAACTGATCGATTTGGAGAAGAAAATGTAAATATCTAACACAAAATATATTTATATTTAGAGTTGTTCAGTAGAGCATTAAACATTTCGAAATCGAGTGTACTCATTTTCTTAATGTCATTGGACAAAAAAAGGAGTTTGGTTTAATTTACCCCTGATAACAACACGTAATGTAATCAGAAACGATCCCCATCTGTTAAAATGGGAAAGTTACCTCTACATTAAATGCTTTTGGTATCTATATGTTTAACTGTCGCATATCTCAACTAGTTAGAGAGAAAATGGAGAAGTGATGGTATTTCAAACAACTATATGGATATATATATATGTATATTGGTTATATTGCCAAAAGCAACGCCTATGTATTTATGTGCGATCGAGAGGGATTGTAAAATGGTGTGCTTTGTACATGACAAACAACTTACGACACAATCCGTTTATAATTTAAGCGACGCTGCAGGGGTGTTGCCAAAATCAACAATCATCAGATACAATATGAGCAAACCTGGTAACATGGACTTCACGGACATGGTAGTTTCAAAGGTCGCTTTAATATAATGTAATTAACCCACGTATTGCTACAAAGTGTAACTATTAAACCATTAGTATTGTTTGGCTTGTTCTGAATATCGCTCAAAGCCGCATGAAGGCTATCTGCGCTAGCAGTCCCAAATTTAGCAGCGTAAGACTAGAGGGAAGGCAGCTATTCATCACCATCTACCGCCTACTCTTGAGCAACTCTTTTACCGAAGAAAAGTAGAATTGACCGTCACATTTCAACGCTCCCATGAATGAAAGTCCAAGCATGTCTGGTATGACGGGGATTCGATCTCACGACTCTCAGATTACGAGTCAAGTGCCTTAACCACCCGGCCATACTACTAGTAACGTATAATTATCATGAATATGGTAAACCTAAATTCACATGTGACGTTAAACCATTGTCCACCAAATAATTATTACACTTAATCTAACATACACCCTTACAGGTGAAGGTTGTAATGATTTTTTGTGAGAGAATATACTTAAAGTATATTAATATCCTGTTGGTAGAGGACTCCTTGGAGTGATAAGAGACTGAATATATAGATGGATCATGCGTTCTACTTTATTTTGTTTTTAGGTAAAGCATCTACTAATGTCTCTATCCATAAATCATGTGAACGTAAACTTCAACAAAAGAAAAGTAAAAGTATAGCATGCAATTAAACAACAACTTCCAGAGATAATGTAACAATTGTGAAGTTGTTACTTGTTTTTGTCGAGATGAAGAAAATTTCTATAATAAATCAAGCCAGAACAACTTGAAATACACGCCACATGTTATTAAAGGAGTGATATTTTAGCAATTTATACTTTATTTTACTGGGATAGCGATTAATCCAAACTATCGCATATTTTCAGTGATTGTATTTTACTAGACCTCTACCTCACATACCAAACCTTAAGGTAATTCATTAATAAATACACTTGATATAAAATAGCCAGATTTGATTCAATTTTTTCCTTCACACCCAAAGTGCGAAAAATTATTTAATAAAAAAAATATACTTCCATGGATTCTTTTCCCCAAATTTGATACATAAATATATCTTTACAATTAAGTGTTAAATGCAATCTTAGTGTAAGTCACGTGTGAAAAAGTTATTCAACCAAAACTGCTTAATTTTGACTAAAATCTTTGCCCATGCGTACGCAAAAAGTCACGTAAGTTATAGCTTTCAAATAGTTAGTAGATCTTCATCGAAGAGTAAAGGAGAACTTCTTTTGGTTTCTTGAATTACGTATGGCCAATTGACAGTAGAAAAACCATGATATGAAGACGTGTGCAAATACACAAGTATTTGTTAGGCTAAGAAAACCAGATATCAGTTTCTTGCTTCTTTTTTAAATCGTACCAGGATAAACGGTTATTATTCATTTCAAATTTTTAATCACAAGTTTGCCAGATTTTAATAAATTATCCGAATTAAGGAGTGTTTAGTGTCAATAATTATAGTTGATACGGTTAAACAGAATGCATGCAGAAGATGAGAAGCAACTGTTTATTTAGTTCCAATAGAATTAATATAATGGAAGTTATTAACACTGTTTTAGAAGGGAAAAACTACCACCATATACCTTTAGAAATCTTGTTGGTTATGTAAAATATATGTCTGTTCCAAATAATGCGGTTGCGTTAACACATGATTACAATATTTCAATAACACTTGCGATATACTTATGAACTTTATCATATCCAGACATTTATTATTTTAATATAGTATTTGATTATCAGTTGAATACTATAGAAAATCATGTATGCTACTTACACATATTTTTAATGCTTGCGAGATACCTTTCAATATAAGCAGCATTCATTACTTTAATAACAATTACTTAATTTAAATATTAATTAATATTTAATATTAATATCCAAGATTTAATATCCAATATTTAAGATTAATATCCAAACAGGTATTTCATTGACAAAAAATATCACGCGATCGATATCCAAAACTCTCCAGTCGAAGTTACTTATACAATAATCTTCAAAATAATTTGCTTCACTGCAAAACAGTTATTACCAAGTTTAATTGTTTGTTTGTTTGTTTTAGAAATTCGCGCAGATCTACACGATGGCTATCTGCGCTATCCGTCCTAAATTTAGCAGTGTAAAACTAGCCGAGCGGAAAGGCAGCTAGACATCACCACCCACCGCCACCTCTTGGGCTACTTTTTTTTATCAACGAATAGTGAGATGGACCCTCACTTTATAACTACTCCACGGCTGAAAGGGCGAGCATGTTAGGTGTGACAAGGATTCAAACTCGCGACCCTTGGATTACAAGTTGTGCGCCTTAACCTACTGGTCAATTACAAAGTCATTTCTAAACATTCAGAGAATACATACAAAATCACCTTAGGTATATAGCATTTAAATTCTTGTAATTTTACCACTGTAAACATTTCCACACTAAGTTTCAAGCAAAAAAGAATAGAAAAGCACTGATGTTTTCAGAAAAGAAAAACATGGCCTTGCAAGGCCAGGTGGTTAAGGCATTCGACTCGTAATCTGAGGGTCGTGCGTTCACATCCCCGTCACACCAAATATGCTCGTTTTTTTAGCAGTGTGGGCGTTATATTGTAACGGTCAATCCCACTATTCGTTGGTAGGAGAGTAGCCTAAGAGTTGGCGGTGAGCGATGATGACTAGCTTCTTTTCCTGTAGTATTGTACTGCAAAATAAAAAAGGAATTGAAAAGAATTAAAATAAACATGTAAATCTCTCTCACATCCAAATAAACAGGCCAAATCCACATCAAACCGCACATATTTATAGATAGTAGCTCCTTATCGCTTGAAACTAGGATTGAAGACTTATGAAGTTAGTTTATAATTCCTCCAGTAAGGCTTACAATTTAATTAGGAACACGTCCTGGAAGTGGAAAGTCCATTATTTCGAAAAACTGAAAGGAAGTGACGAATTGGTAGTAGAAAAGTGGTGGAGCATTTGTTTTTTTTTTAATTTTAAAGGTATGATGGAAAATACATAGAAAATAAATGAGGAAGATATCAAATAAGATGATTTTTGCCACAGAATGTTGTAATGATGTTTTCACTTTGCTTTATTTAATGTAAAATTACCAAGATTACGCTAAATAAGTAGCTTTCAAATGTTCTCAGTTCTTTACCTGATTGTCTACAGAAAAGAAACAACAAAACGAGACTAATCAGAGATTGCATGTTTTGTTGCGCGAAGTTTTCTTTTCTACAGGTGTCAGATGCATGAATACGTGAAAATTTGTGAGATGTACTTTTTATGAAAATGTTTAGAGAAATTACAAATATTTAGGGTGGTACCTGTCATCCCACCCAACCTGATGTTATCACTGCACTCTGGTAATAGTTTGATAATACTTGAAAGGCGTTGTTAATGGACTGCATCTGTCTAGGACTCTAGGAGTTCGAAACGTCGTCCAAAACAGTCATTAACCAACGCATTTCAGTTTAATTATACTCTGTCTATACCTCCTCTGAAGCAGTAACTTAACATTGGTAGGTATTATATAAAAATGACAAAGTTTTCGTTTGTCTTTTAAATAAAAATATAACCATTGTGAAAAAGGAAGTTAAAAAATGGCGTTCTCGAAGATAACCTCCTCCAACAACGTGTTTTACGAGTTTCATGATTTAAGCTGTCAAACATAATGAAATAATATCTTTTTAAACTACGTAAGCTGTAGCAATAAACAACACATCTGTCGTAACCAGCTAAAATTTTAACTTTTTTGCTAAAAACAATATTTCGTTAATGGCAAAATAATGTCCTGAATACAAAAATGTTTCTAGGAAAGTCAAAAACCAAAAACAAACATGTAACACTAAAGATGAAAATTATATTTTTCATATCAGTAGAAACCTAATTCGGGCAACAAGCTTAATGGATTAAGTTACTCTTACAAACGTAAAACATTTTAAGTTGAATATTGCAATTTAAATTGTAATAATGTTCACGCCTCTTCTATCGTTGGGAATACCGGCATATGTGCACATACAGTTTACACACAGTTTTTCCCATACTTTAACTAAGATCGTTTAATTTTAAGAATCTCATACTGGTTGACACTAATATTGTATATTTAAGGTCTTGTGATGGCTTTATTATGAATTTGAAAAGCATATTTACGCTGATTTAAGGGTGATGTGAAGAAACATTAAATATGTACAAAATAAGTCTTTATATCAGTAGTTAACGAGTTTTAAGAACAAAAAAATTTAAAGCTACAAGGAGTGGGTTAAAATATCGTTTAAGGAAATATAGTCGCGTAGCTTTGAACTTTTTCAGATACAATCGGCTCTGTTACTGCATTTATCATTTATTCTGAGGCGTTTACCAAGCAATATATGGATTTATATGCACATGAAGATGGTATATTTGTATTTTCAGAAGTATCTTTTATTCACTTAGTGACTTTACACGCAGAGAATATTAAGTAATGCCTCCATGAAACAAAATTTCTTTTATCTGCATTTTCTAAGCCCGAATCAAATATTATTTCGACAAAATTTATGATAAAGTTTATTTGCAGTGAAGCAGAAAGGACCATATGCACTCTGCTCACAACGGCTGTCGAAACCCGATTTTTGGCGTTGCAAGTCCGCAAACATATCGCTGTGCCGCTGGGGTGTTTTGTAATAAAAACATTATATTAGCCATATTGTGTTGTTAACACTGCATCATTTATCTAGTCTCCTTGGGATTTTCAAGAATACGACATGTGTATTATAATAATAGTATTCCATCCATACTATATTCGTCATATTCACTTCCAACGACGCGTTTTGCTCAAACTCATCAGAACAGCAGGGACACAATGGAAGGTGGAACACTATTTATATAAACCATTCATATAAGGCAACTATAATTCATTATAATCGTTCTTCAACAGTTTAGAAAATACCATCGTACCTTAACAACTGTGCTGTAATAAACACTCTATGGTAGTCTACGTAATGGTGTTGTCACAAAAACTAAAGAACATGTTTTATATTACTGCAATATAAAAGTGAATTATTGACACATTGGTTCGTAGAATATCATAAAACTTGTACGTTGATAGTAGTTGGAATATTCATAAATTTATCTGTATATGAATATTTCAGATACCATAAAATATATATACTTAGATACCACGAATATTATAGAGTATTCTTACATAAAGCATGGCAAATTTTGATATGGCAAGTAACATCAAATGATCTGTAATGATGCACCAGGGCTATTGCAACATTGTCAGTATTATAACATATGGCTCGACAAGAGATGCTCCATATTCTTTTATGTCACACTGATACGATGAAGCATGTACATTGTTATTGTACAAAGAATTATATTAAATTATCTGAAATAGGGTATTTCATTCACATGACTTACTCTTTACGTTTCGCCACCAGTTTAAAAATGTATCCATTTGTAGAAGTTCAGCAGTTCAGTTAACACCACGTTGTAAATTTTATTTTGGTTGTTTTTTTTGTTTTTACACTAAAAGCCACTCTTTATTAACTTAATTCGAACTGTGTTATCTTTATATTCCATATAAATGTGCTTGGATTTCCGCTAATATGTTTTCTTAGTTCTTCCGAGAATTTGCATATGGGCTTAATTGGAAACAAGAGTGAATTTCTTATACCTGCAACAAACACTATTCTTTTATTTGAAAGAAAAAAATCAATTTCAACAGGTTCAGCTGTGCATTTAAGTCTTACATTACATAATTATGGCTTCAATTTCTTAGATTCTGATTTGTTTGAAATTAAGCATAAAACCGATTTTAAGCGTTGTAATTCTTAGAGTTTATTCAGGGCAGAAAATACACGGAGCACAGAAAAAATATTTTAACATAATATCGCCAATGGCACAAGAAAATTAGAAAGCACTTTGTGAAATCGTGTTTATTTCGTTTTCAATTTCAAAATCAGTCTAAAGTCTATTAAAATGAAAAAAATGTTATGCTATAGATTTATAGTTAAGCTATCGGTTAAGCTTTTAAAAAGGTCTCTGCAGTTTAATTGTGTGATATTCTCTAAAAGGTTTCTGTTGTTTTATGAAACTAAGTAAAAGTCATAACAGAAAAAGCCCAGGATGGCTAGGTGGTTGAGGTACTCGACTCGGTGATAGTAATGAATAACTGCCTTCCCTCTAGCCTTACACTGTTAAATTGGGGACGGCTAGCGCAGATAACCCTCGTATAGCATTGCGCAAAATTCAAAACAAAATATAAACACTTTCAACAATAAATAAAAAAAACCAATAGAAATTTGTTTCATTTCGGGTGTGGCACCATAATTGTTTGAAAAAGGTGTTTTAAATATCATTTATTAGGTATAATTCATTGACAATTACGTATTTCACCTGCTTTTGAATTCCTTGGGCCGATTAATATCTGCCAATAAAGAAATATTTGTTAAAAATTTTAGTCATGACTACAGAACTTTTAGGCGTTATATATAGTTAGATTTATCGAGGAAATTATCAAAATGTCAAAGTATTATAGCTCTGAAGGATATTAAACGATACTTAACCAGACAGTTTAACCGTTTTCATCCTGATCGGTTGTGCTGGTATTATGACAAACATCGCCGTCTATTTTCACCAAACTTGGTTTTAATTAAAGTAATCTTTTTCACATATACTCTAACCGGAAAACAACAATAAAGAAACACTTCGTTAAAATAATCTTTGTGTTCACCTAAGTAATAAGCTCTCAGTGGCACAGCGGCATGTCTGCGGAGTCACACAGCTAGACATCGAGTTTCAATACCCGTAGTGAGTAGAGCACACACAGCTCATTGTGTAGCTTTGTGCTTAATTGCAATAAAATCTAAGAAATAATTGAAACACCACTGCAGGCATAATAGTGCATTTGTTAAGCAATTTGTTTAAGTCTTTTACTTGATCGGGAGTCGGACAACCTGATTTAATTATCAATTTGTAATGAACGATTGAAGAAATAAAAAAGTGCCCTGATTTAAGGGTATATTTTTTCTGATAAAAAGTAAAGCTAAATTCAACTCATTCTGTTAAAGTTTTGTTAAACATGTTAAAAGAAGCAAAAGAATGCAAGAGCAATGCTTTAATTATTTCATCGTTTATTAAAAACTAATGAAATTTTCTCTTCTCATAAATATTCTTTCTTTGTATAGTACAATTAAGCTGCTCAAATAGAAGTAAGAATTTGAGTCAATTACTACTCAACCTAGATATTACTTCCTTGAAATGTATAATAATGGCGTCCTCTAATGATATTCTACGTTGAATGGAGTGAATATGGATCACCTATGGAAATTTAGGGGGGGGAGATAAACGTCTTGTTCGATCGTTTCCATCATAATGGTAATTATCTTGAATTCGAAATAGATTTTTATTCAATGACAGATAATAAAGATAAAATACTCTCTTATTTGTTTATAATTCTATTGTACTAAAGTTTTGAAACACTTAATTGTACTGTTTACTTTGATATTTCTAAGTTGATCAAAATATTTTAGGATTGTCTACTTGTTTTCGTCCCCTATGGTTTGAATTTCGCGCAAAGCTAATCGAGAGCTATCTATACTAGCCGTCCCTAATTTAGCAGTGTAAGCCTAAAGGGAAGGCAGCTGATTATCACCACCCACCGCCAACTCTTGGGCTACTCTTTTACCAACGAATAGTGGGATTGACTGTAGCATTATAACGGTCGAATGGGTGAACATGTTTGGAGTGACGGGGATTCGAACCCTCTACTCTCAGATTATGAGTCTAGCGCCTTAACCACCTGACCATGCCAGGCCGTTTAAATTGTGAAAAAAGGAGAAAACATGTCCAGCATGCTCAATGATGTAAAATGTTTTATTTTTCGACTACAAATTCGGCACGTTCCACGGTTTTATGTAGCTGAATGTTCACCGAGCGATAACCTCAACTTAATAAAACCATTTCTTCCTAATTAATTCTTATACATGACACTTTCTTATTTCTGTTATGTGTTACAAACACAACTTAAAATATATAACATTGAATTGAAAGACTGTCTCACAGTAACTTACACAACTTGCAGACCAAATCCACTCAATAGCACAATAATCAATATTTCATCCAAGTTAACCTAATTTAATGCTGCTAAAAAGTTTAGACAAAATTCCAGACGTTGAGCCAATACTCTAATCACGTGATATTAAACTTCCTTCCAGCTGAAGAACAATAAAAACATCGAGAAAAGTATACATTAAAAATCTGCCTGCAACATTAACATTTTCGAAAGCATCTGAGGCACATATGCACATTTGTATGTTTTGTTGCATATGTGCTACGATGTAAGGATTTTACGTGTTTACAACGTTAAAATATTCAAATATTCAAACCAGAATTCAAAATTAATTACAAATGAGATCTCATCAGCATTTTAAGTAGTAGTAGTACTGGTGTCTATGTTCACATAAAACGTATTGTTGACACTTCCATAAAGAAAACTTGGGAAGCTTCTGATTGCCTAAACAAACAAACTCGACGTTACCTTAACAATGACCTCTGATTACCTACTTTGTGACTGATACTTTATGACGTTTGATCCTTGATTAAAAACCTTTCATACATCAAACAACGAGATTCAGTTGGCAGAAAATATGTTTGTAACTTTCAAAAATTACAATAACTTTTTTACATATTTGTTTACTTTAGATAAATCCACATTGAACTATTTGTTGTGTCTACCGGTGGAATCGTATCACAGTTGTGAGCCCGTAGGTCTTGGGACACAGTAAAGTCGGTAAATGAAACTCTTTCGTTTACGTAGAATCGAATATGGTTTATTTTAAATCAAAGTTGCATTGGGCTCTCTTCTGTGTTGACCGCTGGAATCAAACCCCAGACTTTAGCGATATAAGTCCGTAAATTTATCATTGTCCCCTCGGGGACACAATAAAGTCGCTGTTTTTTGTGGAAATAAGGTTTGTTTAAGAGGAAAGCTGCTTTGAGCTATCTGCTGTGTCCATTGTGGTGAATCAAATCTGGATTGTGGTGTTGTAACTTCGCAGACTTATCGCTATCCCACAAATGGGCGAATGGGATATGTTAAATATTTGTATATACTTTGAACACACAGGTTACAACTGTGTTTACCACTGAGCGTGGGCATGCTTGTTTTACATTCAGATTTTGGATTCATTATTTTTTTATTATATGATTTATTTTTCTGAGGATGTAGCCTTAATTTACGTTGTTTTTTATAACTATACTATGCATCTATCATACCATTGACCCCTAACTGTATATCTGTTTCTACTTACTAGTTTTCCCTGCGTTTAGGGTAAATAACTGGAGGCATAGAATATTTTCAATATCATTTTATTAATGCCTCGTAGTTTGAAATATCTAAAAATAATACTTTTTATAATATTATTATATCTGATATTTTTTGTACTTGTATGCCTAGTCCGAACAATAGTTATTAGTTTAATGTTTTGTTGTTTTTTTATTCTGTGGGGCTGATTAGTATCACGCGCCGGCAGTTGTTTTTCTTATTAGATGTCTTTCATATGTAGGTATAAGTACATATTACGGATGAATTCAGTTTGATCGAAACTCAGAAACAAGGTTAAAAAACTGTGATTTCGCTCCAGAAAAAAATGGAAAATGTAATTGCTGTAGTAATGAACCATCACCATAGCAACGAACTTTGTCTTCTAGAATTCTCTAAAGTAAAAAATTAAAATCTCGTGCTACATTGAAAAGATAATTACATGAAATCTCAGCAGCAACTGTGTTAATGTGGAAAAAATTAAGTTTTGTAAAGAAAAATTTTCCAAATACGTTTACTTTACTTACATTATTTATAATAGGTCTATCTTAATCCTCTATTTTTAGGCAAATAGGCATCAACACTTCAAAATACACCAACTGGATGTCTAAACATTTGCTAAACGTATTATAATGTTAGCCTCTGAAAGAAGAAATATAATTTGGATAAGAAGAGATTAATTAAATTACTTTAATTATGAAGCACATGTATATATCTATTTATATAGACTAAAAATAAAACATTATAACATACCTACCATAATATATATTTTTAAAAATCAAATATATCAAATCTTTCAAAAATTTTACAGTTAATGATATTACATTAGAACGATTCCGCAAAGTACAAATATAATAAAGAATATGTTACATTGATTAACATTTCATAATTGTTGTTGTTGTTTTGAATTAAGCACAAAGCTACACAAAGGACTATCTGTGCTCTGCCCACCACGGGTATCGAAACCCGGATTTTAGTGTGTAAGTCCGCAGACATACCGCTGAGCCACTGGGGGACATTTCATAATTACAACGACGTGTAACGAATGATCAATTACTGTTAAAGCCAGTTAAATTAACAGGAATTTGTGGCAAAAAGTACACAAACTATACACATATCGGGACTAAGAGTTAAGTTACAAGCTAATGAACTTATATCTATATAACACACTTATAAGATATACAAAATATTATAAATATACACTGCTGAAAACTAAAAGTTACAATGATTAAAATGCATTGAATCATTCATTTGTAGAACTTTGCTCTTAAAATGTTAATGTTTTAGAGTGATATTTTACGAGAATTTTGCCTGTCCAACATTATATTGTAGCTTAATCTCTAATAATAGTTATGTACAAGTATTTCAAAGTCGTTTAGTTTAGAATAAATATATATCTAATCAAGAACATATAAAGTACAACGAAAATGGATTCAACGTACAAAATTTTAGTTTATTTTTGAATTTCGCGTAAAGCTACACGAGGGCTGTCTGCGCTAGCCGTCCTTAATTTAGCAGTGTAGGACCAGAGGAAAGGCAGCTAGTCATCACCACCCACCCCAAACCCTTGGGCTACACTTTTACTAACGAATAGCGGGATTGACCATAACAGTATAACGCTCCCACAGCTGAAAGGACGAGCATGTTTGGTGGGTCAGTATTCGGACCAGTGACCCTTAGATTACGACTCGAATGCCTTAACCCACCTGGCCATCCCAGGCCTGAAATTTTAGAAAAATGAAATCAAAATGGGCAGTCAAACTGGTAGCTACACTTATAGCAGTGATAATAATTTACAGCAAATATTCATTCGTTAGTTAGTCTAACTATATTTTTTGTTCGAGTTTGTGTATGATAATGGGTGTAATAAACCACATATCCGAGCTTATTAATGAATTTAAACGAACAAACTTACTAAAAAAAACAACACTCCTGATAATTATGGCTAACCCTTTAATTTCGCAATATCAAATTATAATGATGAGCATAATACTGCGTTAGATTCAAACAAGTAGAGTTATTTATTTTTCATAACAGCCATCACGACATTGATTCTGAAAGTTTATTCAGTTATCGTAGGTTGTAAAATTATATTGTCAAACATAACTTTTGAAAAGCAATAATATCGGATATTATTAATTACAGTTATAATAAACCTCAAATTACAGACTTGTGTTCATAACGTCATACTTCTTGTGGAGACAACCTACTGTTTCATGTTGAATAATTTTGTGCTATTGTCTGTTAACACTCCTACGAAAAAAATATTTACATCCACTAAAGTGATTTTGGGGCCTATAAGGCCCCATATATTTTTCCAATAGAAACACGATTTAGCAACATTCATTACAAACAACTTTAGAATGGCTCTGACAAACATTTTTTTTACAATTTGAGCAAACAATTTTCGACTGTCTATCTTTTGATCTGCGGCACAAATGGCGTTGTCCTCTTTTTGCCCTCTTTGCAGGCGGTTCACATGAGGTTGTTTTGTCATTATCTTTGCAGTAAATTTCTTTTATTTCACGCACCAAGTGCCGTATAAATTCTCTTCTGGCTCTTGATTTATGTTGACGAAGAATTTCTGGATGTTTTGTCGAGTATAGAAGGAAAGCATTGTTCGCAGCAAGATCTAGAATGTCATAGAAGATGCAGACTGACCAGCGCTTTGATCGCCTCTTTGTTGCATAATATCTCACCAGTTAATCGAGAGTGTCGACACCTGCCTTCGTTGCATTGTAAAGATTGACGATTTCGGGCTTTCCATTCTCTTCTACTTCACCAGACTGATGCTGAGAACTCAGTAGTAGCACATATTTTCCTGGTTTGTCTGAGTGCCTGAGAAGAGTAATGTCGTCATGGTAGAAAAACTTAGGTGATAACTCTCTAGATTTTGCATTTATTTCAGGAGGCAGGAAGGTTCTTGATTTCCGTATGGTTCCAACAAGTTCTGTTCTTTTTGTTCGTAGGTACTTGGCAAGTGTCATTGTTGTGAATAAATCATCTGTCGTTATTGTCCTTCCTTTTCCAAGAAATGGCTGACTCAGTTCTCTGACTAATTTTTCTCCTTGATTTGTTTCTGTCGTATTTCCAACCTTTCCAGAATAAATTTGAGCGTTGAGGAGGTAACTTGTCTTTGCATCTGTCAGCCACCAAATCTTTTTTTTCCGTATTTGCCTGGCTTTGTCGGAATGTATGTTCTGAAGCCAACTCTTCCTTTGAAGCTACATAATTGTTCATCCACTATCAGGTATTCGCTTGGGTTGTAACTGTTTTTGCAATTTTCAATGAAAAAAATCAAGACTCCAGAGATGGCGGCATCTTTGATTTCTCTATTTCTTTGAGAGTGGATGTCAAATCTGATTTTTGAGCACATTTTTTTGAATTTGTCTTGTGTAATCTGTTTTCGCAAAAATGGCAAACCGAATTCGGTTGAAAACATTTCGTCTATCGATGCATTTTCGGATTTGCTTATTCCAAGGAAAAGATTAGCTGCGATCCATTTCCAGAGGTCTTCTTCAAAAATTAGTTCTTTCATGACGGTGTTTGTTGAGTGAATGATCTGTTCCATCATGTTATCAGAAATGAAAATTTTGAATGTTTCGAATGGTGTAGAGACTCTTGGAGCAGCTTGCCTTGTAATGCCTGGGTTCCCATTAAATATATTGAGAGCTGCGGTTCTCCTGTTGATCCTTGAAAGTGTTGTTGAATAACTAAAATTCTTATCTTTGGACAAAGGTTCGTTCACTGGCATCGTAGTAAGATCTTCTTGATTACTTTCTTCACTTTCAAAAGGGTACGGCGCGATTTGTTCATCATTTTCGGCTTCAGAAGGATCACTATCACAACTTTCAGAGTAGTCTTCGACATTATCATCGTCGGATGGTTTTGTCAGTAAATGTACAGCTTCATCAAGAGATATTATTTCTGACACGGTTTGAAGATTTCAGCTCCTTTATATGTAGGATTTGTGGATTCTTCTGGAATATTCTAGAAGCTTCAAGAATATTCTAAATACTTCTGTAAAGTTTCTAGAATGTTCTAGAAGAGGCGTGGGCAAACTAGGCAATTATCAGGACCGTCTAAAATTATTGTTGGAGTAGAGTTATCCTAAATATCCATCTTTTGAAAAGAAGTTGTAAAATTGATATATTTTTACTATAATTTGCTTTTTTCGGTTGCCCAGGCCTGTTGTAGAAATATTCAGGACATAAATAAAGTCATTTTTATGTTTTTTGATCTGGGGTATAATAGGCCCCAAAATACCCTTAGTGGATGTTTTAAAAAAATTTAAATATTATTTCGTAAATGTCTGAAAAGTGAAAATATTATTGCTCCTTAAAATATAAAGGGATAGGGTCAGTTAATGCAATTTCATTAAAATACAAAATTATTAGCCTAATATTAATAACCTTTCAAGTTGCTCTGGGGCCTATTAGTCCCCAATTTTCGTTGGAGTGTTAACAAACTGACAAAAAAGAGGGAAAAATTCTTCTACTGCTGAAGATAATTAGTAGATACAATTACCTCAACTGTAATTACTTAGAATATTAATTATATTATTGGTGTTGTTTAAATTCCTTTTGTGTGACTCGTGTTATTGGGGTCCATCCGACGAACATATTCATGGATGAAAAAGCAACATAGCGCATAAATGGTTTAGATAATATGTGTTAAAGCGCCGACGTTACGAACTAAATCGCAAGTAATACATTTATATATAGGACTCAGTTTCATTTTGATTACAATAGCACACAAGGAAACTTTTCCAATTGCAAGATATCAGTGCAGTGGTAAAATATGGAAACAAATACCACGAAACACGATAAAATGGCACATCTATTTTAAATTATAAGGTTTCATTTTCTCAGAACAAATAATTTTCAACGATGTCCATTCCACTACTCTATCACTAACGGAAAATAGCATTTTAAAAAGTATTGTAAAAATTGTTGTTGTTTTTTCATGTACGATGACATATTGGCTTCTTAAATTCCTTGTGGTGTAGCTTTGAAAATCTATTTTATGCTTACTTATTGATTATTTAATAATATAAAGGAAGTCGCGAACATAAATAGATACTAAAAGTCCTGTCCACGTTCCTAATTAGATTGACATTAATAATTACTCAGTAGGTATAATGCTTAGAATACTACGAGCAACAGAGGTTTATCTAAGTTGTATTATTTTAATATGATTATAGTTTTGCGCACAGTTTATCTAATAACTACGCAAAAAATTATCATTACACTATGGAATATCGTGCCATCCTCTCCATTTCGAAATTAGTGATATATGGACATCTTGAATTATCCTGAGCTCTTAATCTTTATCCATTACATTACTTTATATCAATCAATCTTGATTAAGAATACTTTAGTGAGTCGTAAACATTTATCGAACATCAAGAAGCTTTTACAAACCTGGTAAATTATACATACCTTTAACCATAGTTTTATAATTTTCAAGATATGTAAACAAATTAATCAATTTAAATAACACAGTTTTGCATCATTATTAACCATCTGGTGTCTGGTCTGAAGGCTTATGACACTACAAACTCGGTTTCGATACACGTGCTGGATTAAAACACAGTCTTTTATCCTGCTTTTGGCTTAACGGCAAAAAAAATGAATAACAAATAATTATTAAAAACTTTTGGTTGAAAGATAGTTGTCCAGACGATTAAAACAGAAATTCTAGTTTAAATATAATAGCCAATAATAATAATACTCAAACCAGCTATAAAAAAAAGATTAAGTCATTACTCACAAAATATTTACCAATATTTCAATTTATTGAGATACTTGTAAGTTAGTTTTTAGCGTAAGTTTAATTTTCAAGCGATAGGTTCCGGCATGTCCTAACGGGTTGGCTACTCGACTCGCAATCAGTGAGTCGCGGATTCAAATCCCATCACCAAACAGATTCACCTTTAAAGCTGAGATAGCGTTATAATGTGATGCTCAATCCCACAATTCATAAATAGGGACTAACCCGAGGGTAGGAGATAAGTGGTGTTGATTACTGCCTTCCCTCTAGTCTATTAATTCTAAATTGGAGACCACTAGCACAAATAAACATGGCGTACTGCGAATTGCCAGTTTCAAAGTTCCAACTATGTGATGACTCCCGCTGCTCTTTTAGTTGTTACACATTATAAAAGCAACAGTCAATCCAGTTATTTAACTCAAAAACACTATAATACCATTGCGTCAGTGAGCAATACTAGTTTCCTTTGGTCCGGTCATTAGTACAAAATTGGGAATGGGTGTGTATTTAGCTTTAAACCCTAGAGGATCTGATAGTTCAAAACAAGATGCCGCTAAAATCATTGTGTAATTTCAAATTTAAAAAAAGTGACAGTCAGTCAGATTCAGTGGGCGGGACAGATCTTTTGTGTCTTTGGTCTATTTGTTTGGCTATTCTTCTCATTTTATTCAGTAGTTCAAAGTTAGGAACGGCAATATGCGACTTCTTGGAGTCTCTGATTTGGCGGACTAGCCCACATGTGCACAAGACGTCACATAGGTTGAAAATTCCAATCAGTAGAAAAATATACAAGATAAATCAAAGCCCACCCAGGTGCTAATGTAAGGGTGAAAGAAAAGCATAATAAAACGTTCCAAGATTTTCTAATTAAAACTAGTTTAAACACAAGTAAAAACTGTATATTGAGTTATAATTATATAAAAGATTTTTTTTTAATTTCGCGCTAAGCTACTCGAGGACTATCTGCGCTAGCCGTCCCTAATTTGCCAGTGTAATACTAGTCATCCCCACCCACCGCCAACTCTTGGGCCACTCTTTTACCAACGAATAGTGGGATTGATTGTCACATAATAACGCCCCCATGGCTGAAAGAGCGAGCATGTTTGCTGCGACCGGGATTCGAACCCACGACCCTCAGATGCTGAGCCGAGCGCTTTAACACACTTGGCCATGCCGGTTTCTAATAGATAAATAACTCAGTAGATTACGTTATCTCTGTCGGTGTTTGGGTAAGAAAAGTTCATACCCTGGAGGATCAGGTTCTCTATGGCCTCTTCCTCCTCCCCGTACTTAGGTTCTTGACGGATTGGTATTTATAATTTTAGAACTGAATATTATTTTGATCCTTTTCAAGGCAATGTCCATGTATTGTGGCTCATATACAGTGATTATTTTATTCTGTCAGCAGAATGTCAAGTTTGTTGGTGGCATTATTTTTTGTTTAATACATATATGTATATATATTTTTATTATTATTATTACTATTTTTATTACTTAATATATATATATTTTTATTAATTTTTATATTTAAAATATAAGTTAACTGGGGAAAGATATTTAGGACTAGCTTCATCATGTATGAGGTACCTGTTTAGTTCGCATAGTAATTCGTTTTTCGTCCAATTCTTATTAAAGTACATTATTGTACTATATAGGAGTCCATCTAGTATGGTTGGTATATTCGAGCGTTTGTGAATAAACTGAGATGATATAGTTCTTGGAATTCTGTATGCAGTTGTAAAGAGTGTGTTTTGGATTGTTTGTAGTCTGGTTTTAATTATTTTATTGCTTACAGTTATCCATGCTGGAGCTGCATAACCTATTACAGGTTTAATATATGTTTTATAGATTTTTAGTATGTTATCTGTAGATGCTCCACTGTTTTTACCAGTTAGACTCCTAGCATAGTTAGTTCTTCGCCAGACTTTATTTTTAAGTTCGTTCACATGATTGATCCAGGTTAGTTTTGAATCATAGGTCAGACCTAAAAATTTTGCCGATGGGGAAATCTGGAGTAGTGTGCCATTCATATATAATTCTGGCTTTTTTTTGTGTTTTTGTCAATTTCGTAAAGACTATAAGTTGTGTTTTTGCTGTATTTATTTTTATTCTATATTTTTGACAGCATTCACTTATTCTATTTAGTTGCGGTCGTATGTTAGTGGCTGCTATCGTGAGTGTTGCGGCACTTTTCCAGACTGCCACATCATCTGCGAACTGTGAAGAAAATCCATGATTCAGATCCCTCAGTGACATATTGTTTACATACATGATGAAGAGTATAGGGCTAACCACCCCTCCCTGCGGGACACCAGCTTCAGGAGTAAAATATTCAGAAAATGTTCCTTCAGCATTTACTCTACACTTCCTATTTTTCAAAAAGTTAGATAACCAGCGAATAATTTATCGCGGTAGTTCCATTTCATTCATTCGGTACCTTAGAACATCGTGCCATACAGTGTCGAATGCTTTCTCGATATCAAGGAAGCAAGCGACTGTACATTCTTTTTTATTGAAGCTATCTATTATGGCCTCGGTTAATCTGATTAGTTGATCTGTCGTTTGTCTAAATTTCCTGAATCCATTTTGTTCTTTTGGTAATTTTGATGTTATCTCTAAGAATGTGAAGAGTCTATTACTGATTATTCTTTCAAGAATTTTACAAGTTTCCAAGAAACTGGGATGTATCCTGAGAATAGAGATAGGTTAAAAATTGAATTCAGGTACTCAAACAATTTCGGAGTGCCCATTTTTAAAAGGGCAGCTTGTATTTCATCTTCACCTGGTGCTTTGTTTTTTGTGTTTTTTATTGCTTCGTGTAGTTCTTGAAAGGATATTTCATTTGTTAGTAACGTGCTTGCACGAGGGCTACCTGCGCGCTAGCCGTCTCTAATTTAGCAGTGTAAGACTATAGAGAAGGCAACTAGTCATAATCACCCACCGCTAAAACTTGTGCTACTCTTTTACCAACGAATAGCGGTATGGACTGTTACACTATAACTCTATCACGGCTAAAAAGGGCGAGCATGTTAGGTGTGACGGGGATTCGAACCTGCGACCCTCGGATTACGAGTCGAGTGCCTTAACCATGCCGGGCCGAAAGATGTGGTGTTACAAATTTTAATAATCAATTCTAAACCTTCTGTAACAATAATCACGAATATTCCTTTGTTGCTCCTAAAATAAAACCAAATGTATTATTTCATCTGGGGTTTATTTTTAATAGATACACTTTCCTGCAAATACCAGAACCTCGACAAAATTAAACACAAATTATTGTTAAAGAGTAGGTCCCACCGTACTGAAGAAATAAATCACGCCATTCATGTCAATCCTAAGTCCCTTTGTGCAATCGCTCTGACAGAACCCTAAAGTTTTGTAACAAACAAACGACAAAAAGGTTTGGTAAGAATTGAGTTTTGGTATCCGATGTAAAGTATTTTAAATTCACTGACAGAATCTGGGATCATCTTCTAAATTTCAACCTTTTGAACTTTACTAGTCTTATGAAGCTAGGATAAAATTGATAGACAGTCAACAGCAAAAACCTTTCGTTTCGGCTTTAAGTTAAAGTTTTCTTTTCTTTTTTTTTGCTAAAATCAGCTTGCTTTAGTAAATCAACTTAGACGTAAAATCTTCAGAGAAAAAAACCTTCAGAATACGGAAAACAGTATCGTGAGAAAGTGTGACTTCAAGAAAATCTAATGTGAAAAAACACAAAACAGTATTGAAGTTTATGGACAGTTAGTCTGATCAAACTGTACATTAGTGACTGTTTAGTTTTAGCTTTGAAGGTTTTATTTAAATAATAGTCTACTTTATACTTCTATGAATGGATGTTTTAAATTACTAACTACACTTTTATCCCAAAAAGGACGTTTTTATGCACAGAGTAGTTTTTGATTATATAAAAAAATTCAAATTTCATTCACGAGAAAACCTAATTTCAATATTGAGTGCTGAGTGCGATTTTGCGGCAACGAACTACAGACCGTGGGTCACCGGATTTTCAGTTCGTTGGCCAGTGTATGTTGGCCAATTACACTTTCTGTAATTGTTTATTAACAAAAACTTTATTGAATAGTAGAGCATTAAACTTACAAAATTACAAAAATCAAGCAATGGTTATCTACGTTTCACTGATATTGATATATTTCACAGGTAATACATTTTACTAGTGAGTTCATCCTTTTTTGAAGAATATGAGTTATGCTCTGCTCACAGTTGCTCAGCACTATATTTGCGAATGTATAACACCACAAATCAGGATTCATTACCAGTGATGCAAAAAACACATAGTCCTTTGTGTATCTTTGCGCTTAACTACAAACACATAAATTTCGTTCTATTCTTTAATGAAGATCCAAGTGTGTATAAATGTATTTTGTAAATATCTGTTGTCTAAATCTTGTTTGGTTTGTTTTGAATTTCGCGCAAAGCTAAACGAGTGTTATCTGCATTAGCCGTCCCTAATTTAGCAGTATAAGACTAGAGAGAAGGAAACTAGTCATAACAAAGCAACGCCAACTAATGGGCTACTCTTTTACCAACGAATAGTGGAATTGACAGTCACATTATAACGCTCCCACAGCTTAAAGGGAGAGCATGCTAGGTGTGACGGGAATTCGAATCCTCGACCCTCAGATAACATACTGAGCGCCTTAACCACGTGGCCATGCCGGATCGTCTAGCTCTAACTGTTATGTGGTCGTTTTCAGCTGTTAGTTCGGTTCTCGTTTCGTAAACAAATCAAATCAAAATTATGTAAAAATATTATGATAACTGACATTAATAAATTTTTTGTAAAAAAAAATGCGAATTTAGGCTGGTATAATAATATTTATTATTTAACATGATAGAAACTACATCAAGTTTTGTACGTTGCGTTTATATTTTTAATCCAAAAAGAAACATGGAAAACAATAAACACAGTAATTTTAAACATACCACTCTATTTGCAATTTCAAAGCTTTACTTTCTACTTTCAGCTTTTCTAACTTCACGAATGGATATAGCAAAGTTTTGTTTAAAGTACACTCTCTTAATCAAGTTTGGCTTATAAAATCTTTGTACTCACATAATTTACGTTTGAGTTAATGAAAATCTATGTATGATTATCAATGAAAAATATTTGCAATATTTTTTTCTTATGACAACCGTGTAGGTAAAAGTGACAACTTTATTTTGTGGAAAGAACATTTTCACAGAAGGCAAAATGATCTTTGCATATGTTTCATCGTTATTTATAGAATAAATAGAACGAAGTCAAGTCAAGAAAATGAGTTTAAATTGTTTAAAACTTGGCATAGCTTTCACAAAGAAGAGAATAAAACTTGAAATACACCAGAATATTTTGATAACTAGTATTCCTTTTCAATGACACTCCATTTTCTTTCTGAGACTCATTTATCTTTGAAAACTGCGACTTTGTCAAGATAAAATACAAGATACATAGAAAAACTCCTCGTTAAATAGACGGGGATATAAATTACTGAATGTCTTGAATGATAGCCTTTCACTCAATCATTTTTTACCTGAGTATTGGTATACGAAGTTACCATTCGGTGGTGATCAAAGTTGAAAATGCAAATAGTAAAACCTCGTGTATCAAAGTACAAGAGTACCTATTGTTTTTGAACATTCTGTCAATTCTCAGAAAATACTTAAGTGCAGTATTACCGTATATGACTTATATACTGTTGATGCATTAAATTTAGCATTCAGAAATGTACAAAGAGAAACATTCACAATTTTTTCAATAAAAACAGAAGAAATCTATGTCCTCGGACACATTTTACTTCTATTTTCATATTTTCCTGTTGGAAACTTGGAAATCTAACCAATGTAAATGTTATACTAAAACTAGATAAGTTAAAGATTTAAGTTTGGTTTTTGCACATACATGTACTTTAGTTTTCGGGATTCTTTTAAGAAAATAAATGAAGCCGTCGGTTTTATTTTGATAAAATTGTTGATTACCACCAATTAATAAATCTTTTTTTATAAGAAACATGGAAATGTAGATGCGGTTTTCTACTTCACATTTTCATAGTAGCCTTCAAGTTGCACAATATTATTTTCCGATGTCGTTCTCTGATTACCAGTAGAAGATAGTACAACATTTTGCTTGGCTACCCTGAAGGAACGGACTGCGACTTGTATTTCCTTTTTGTATGAGTTGCAGCATTCGGAAATATTGAGAAGCAGAGAATGTATTTTTATCTTCTAGAACTTGCTTTTACCGACGTGAAACTTGAGATAAAAGTGAAGCTCGTTTACCCATTGCAGCAACATAATCCTGTCACATCAGCACCACCAGGCTGCCCACGTAAGCCCAATATGGCGCTCTTTAACATTTTTCTTCACCATTTAGCAACATCAAAATAATTCCACTGGCCGAGTTCAGTAGTGACGTAAACAAGTGTTCTACATAGGATGTTTTTACCTTTTAGAGTATGTTCACTCGTTTATGGAAAAATCAATACGCTTGTGAAGCAAATCTTTCTATTATTTCCGCTGTTTCTTTCTCATAGAACCAAGTTTCGTATATCTACTCAAAATAACATGCATAACATTAAGGAAAAAACGTGTCTCTTTTTTTTAAGAAAAAGTCTAATCAGTCATCTCAGAATGACATAGATTTTTAAATACATGTATCTAAGGGTATTCTTTGTAAGAGTGAAAATAACGGATGATATAATTCCAGCAATCATGTATAGTGTTTAATCTCAAAACAGAAGAAAAAAATAGCTTGCAACATTAGCGTATAAACAAAGACAAAACAATCAAGATTCATAATCAGTTCTTTAAAGTTTAACTTACTGCACGTGTCTAAGAGAAGAAAAAATCCCCTTGCAGTCACATTTGCAATAAAGTTTTAACAGGTTATTTTTGAATCGATAGGCACAATTTGCATAGAAATGCATTCACGTAAAAGCAATAACCTGTCAAATGGGTGTCGTAAGACAGTTTTTAATATGTATAGATATATACGACATTCTAAATTCTTATATGATATAAAGTTAATATCTAAATGTTAAATAGTACTTTGGTGTTCCAGAAACTATGTTCTAGTTATTAGTATTATTTTCAAGAAAAATGCAAAGTACTCCCAAGTAAAAAAAAAAAACGTTTTTATTGCTTTTAATTGATGCCTTACAACTTAGTGAAAACAAGATAATACAATAGTGTTACGCTAGGTCTTAGTGTCAATGTGTTTAGTTTCTGATTACGAGTGAATTTGAAAGGTCATTTTCAGTTTGTTGGTTGGCACGGCATGGTCAGGTGAATAAGGAAATCGACTCATAATCTGAGAGTTGCGTGTTCAAATCCCCGTCGCACCAAACATGCTCGCCTTTTCAGCCATGGGGCCGTTATAATATGGCGATCAATCCCACTATTCGTTAATAAAAGAGTAGCCCAAGAGTTGGAGGTGAGTGGTGATTGCGAGTTGCCTTCCTTCTAGTCTTACACTGCTAAATTAGGGATAGCTAGAGTAGATAGTTCTGATGTAGCTTTGCGCAAAATTCAAACCAAACCAGTTTATTGGCAGCTAAACTGTTTAATCAAGCAAAACTGAGTAGAAAAAATCGACTATGGGAAAGCCATGAGACAAATTAGAAAACGGTGTTTTAACAAAAGGTTGTTACACGGCATCAGCATCCTTATTCAATAATTGTGTTTTATAGCAAGTTTCTTTCGTAGTATACATTCCTTATGTTGTAGGTGTCGCGTACGCAAAAGATTTTCTGACTATCCTGAAAATGTGCACGTAACTTAATATTTAAATGCCAATGCGCAAACTTCATTTCCATGGAGATAAACAAAAGGCGAATGGAAGTATACTTTAGCAGACATTTTATACAATATTTTAATAAGGTTTAACGTTAAGTTGTAATATAACATCATAAGTAAATTTATTTATAGAATTAAATACGATAAAATTTAGTCATAACCAAATTAAACCTAAAAAAAAACTTACAAAAGTTACATATTTATCACGAAACAACTTCATAACGTGGTACTATAAAAATTGTAGTATGAAGATATACTGATATTTTTTCGTTTCGATGGATTTCGCGCAAAACTATAAAGTGCCTATTTTCGCTAAGCGCTCATAATTTTGAAGGAATAGAAGAGAAGGAATGCAGTTAGCCACCTCCATTCACTGCCACCTTATTGGAAATACAATAATTCAACTAAAAACCGAAATCAGGTTGCAAGCCCAGGCAGTTTGCTAAACGTGTGAATACGATATGGTGAGTTTTCTGAATATATGTGTGTTTGTGTTTTTCTTATTGCAAAGCCACTTTGGGCTATCTGATGAGCCCATCGAGGGGAATCAAACCCCTGATTTTAGCGTTGTAAATCCGTAGACCTACCGCTGTACTAGCGAGTAGCCTGAATATATGATGCAGCAAATATTCCGTAGCCAGAAAGCCTCTATATCTTGTAGAATCTTACAAAATCATTACCATGTCGTCTATATTAAAACATCAGATACAGTTGTGTCATAAGAGAGTGGTTAACCCGAAATTAAAATCAGTAGCTGAGTTAAAGTTAGTTTTTCCTCAGGAAATATTATTTACCTATTCTTTGTTTTAGTAGCAAAGCATTTTCCTCTTAACTTTTAAAAACATACTCGCTTCTCAACTGAAATTTAAAATAGTGTGAGTGATTATAACATAGGTGTTACGAGCAAAATAATTCTTGTCTGTAAAAAATGGTGCATTGTTCAATATGAAATATTTAGAATTAACTATGTATGCTGCAAAGATCAAACGCTAAAATAAAAGTGTATGCGAAGTTCCGCAAACTTTTATTACTTTAAAAATTGACAATGTTTGACAAATATTCTTACAAATCGCTAAATACACAAATCGAAAAAAAACGTATTATATAATTGTGTAGTTGTTTCACAGCAATTCAGTAAATTACTATTATATGGAAAAAAGACACGTTAATCAACCATTATTTTCTATTCTCGCTTTACCAGTTTCTTGATTTCTTAATATTTGCTTCGAAAGTTTTATGATACTAATCTGTTAAACAATGACGGTAAATGTACTTTTGTTTTTTTCTCATATATCAAATTAGTAATTACCGTATTAAAAATTACCTCTAATCTACTCTAGAACGGGCATGGCCTAAGCTCAGCATACTAGACTATTAATATGAGAGTATAAAGTTCGCAACTCATTACTCTGGAGCCGTGCGTAAGTAATAAGAGTGACAGTCATAACCACCTAGTTGATAAGAGTAATGTGAAAGTTGGTTTGAACCCTGTTGACTAGCAACATTCTATACAGTCTCTATCAGCTTAGAAGTAAGTTCAGACAGCGCAAAATGCTCTTTACGCGGATCATGAAAACACAGATTCATATTCCGGAACCCCAATCACTGAATTTGGTTTTGCTTGTTTGTTTGTTTGCTTACGAACTTCGCGCAAAGACACTCGAGGGCTATCTGCGCTAGCCGTTTCTGATTTAGCAGTGTAAGACTAGTCATCACCACCCACCGTCAACTCTTGAGCTACTCTTTTACCAACGAATAGTGGAATTGATCATCACATTATATCGCCTCCACGGCTGAAAGGGCGGGCATGTTTGGTGTGACGGGGATTCAAACCCGCAATCCTTAGAGTCGAGTGCCTTTAACCACATGGCCATGCCGGGCCGTAACCACTAGGTTCATCTCAGTTTTCTGGAAATGTAAACCTATAAATTCAGTTTTGCTCTTGTTTGTTCGTTATAAAAATCTTGCCTTTGACAATTTATTAATTTTTAAACAACAGTAATAAAGCATCAGACGTTTATCTAAGTATTCACATACTATCTTATTTTTATTTTAAAAGAAGGGTTTTCAAAGTGAAGTAATAACTACATCTAAATTTTAATATATACATATTACATGTGCGTTTTGAAGTTGAGCGACACAATTTTCTCACCGCGCGCATCGAAACCCGGTTTCTAGTGTTCTCAGTCCGCAGATATTCTGATGTGCTACTGTGGGGAAAATATATTACTAAATGCACTAAAATATGTCATTTTGATTGCCAGTATTTTGTTTTGGCGTTGTAGCTAAGAGTTAGAGATTCAGAATGAATAAACTGATAGATCGTTATACAGCTTTGTGTTTAACAACAAACAAATTCAAGAAACTAATTTTTTCACTTTGAAAATGTATCATTCTCTCCTTCATACTGCTTTCATTTGATTTCCAGAAGTAGGTTTAAGAGCGATAGATTATTTAAATGTATAATTAAATTGCTTGTCAATACACGAAATGTATTTCATTTCTTAAACATAAAACATACAGACAAGCAAAACTAAATAGAACCTGCTCGTTTCCAGCTTCATGTACGCCCTTGTTATTTGGACGATACACACATCATTTGAAAATTTAATAAAAGTGGTATTTCGTCTCATAGTATTCATTTATTTCATGTTCTGTTCAAATTATTTTGGAATTCCGACTTTCAATGGGTAAAGCTACATGACTCCCACTAACATTGTAATTATTTATATCTCTAAAACATCATAATCAATTTTTTTCTGCAGAACACGGATTACTGGAGCTTTCTGTTTCTGCATTTTATATTTTTCAATGTTGCCATGGGAACAGCCTATGTACGTCCTAACGGCTCTTACCTAGCAACTTCTTCACATATTAAATTTTGACATTTTTATCATGCCAAAGAAAAAGACAATCATCAAATTACTGGAAAAAGCAAATGATAGAAATTGTAGTCCATACGGTCTATCTTTGTTAGAGCTGCTATGGAAACGGTTCTGTAAAGATGAAAGTATGTGTGAAGACAACCTACCTGTCAACTATAATTATATTTCTGTCAAAGACAATAGCGAATGAAGTGTTAAGCACAAAAGAGCCGACTCCTATTTATGTCACACACTATGATTGAAAGTTATATAAAGCATTTCATCGGGTTCATTCAAAATGAATAAAAATATATATTATTGATATTAACTAATAAAATAAAACTACGATACGATTTTATCTCTATGCATAAACAATTAGTAAATCACCTTTGTTAACAGTTTGACAGTTAAACGAGCTTAGGGGGTTTATTTTATAAATTATCATTAGGTTGTTGTTGTTGTTATTTTGAATTAAGCACAAAGCTACACAATGGGCTATCTGTGCTTTGTCCACTACGGGTATCGAAACCTGGTTTTTAACGTTCTAAGTCCGCAGACATACCGCTGAGCCACTGGTAGGGCTTATCAAAAGGTACACTCATTTACCATTGAAAACTCGTGTAACCTTAAGAATGTAAACATTACCACCGGTAGTGACAAATAATTGGACGAGTCGATTACCGATTTATACCGTTTTACGATATAACTCTGAGTTATATGAAAACTTGTAATGTATTAAGATAATTAAAAATGAACATTCATTTTCTTTGTTTACAATAATAGATCATAATGACTGCTATAAAAACTGCTAATTACTAAATAAAAGTCTTGAAGTAGAAAACTGTCCAGTTCTGAATCTTCAGCTGTTTTATAACTTCATGTTTTAAGAAGATTGGTGAAAAAATCAAGTTCCAACTCTGCAACGTTTATTTGTAAACAGATCTGCACATGACAAAAATACGATTATAACAAGATAAATGTATATACAGTGAAAAACAACGCAATAACCTAACTAAAATCTGTGCAGGAGTGGAAAAACTAAAACATCACGACTTTGATATTTATTTAAGTTAATATTAATTTGTTTTTTAAGTGTAGAAACGACCCGTTTTGCTTTCTGGAAGTTGAGCGTAAAGCTACATAACGGCCTATCTGTGCTCTGCTCATCATGAGTATTGAAACTCGGTTTCTAGCACTGTAAGTCTGCAGACATGTCGCTGTGCCACTGGGGGCTCCACACACGAACAATGTTTTATAATAGTCAATTAAAATCTGTATTTAAGGCGATAAATGGTTGTAAAAGTCACTCTACAAATTTCAACGTGGCTTCATGTTATCTTCAGAAACGTGTAAAACAGCTACTGTGTGCTGTGTTTGTACATTAGCCATGCTCACGTGACTACTAGTTTACAATTCAAAAACAGATCACGCCATCTACGTACTTTTTTATTTTCTACCCCTTCATCCTCATTTGAGATAAATTTACGTTTTAAAACAAAGTAAAAACAACGTTTCAACCTTTTTAAGTCATCTTCAGATTAATAAAGAGTTTGTTGACCTGAAGATGACTTGAAAAGATAGTTTGTAAGCCTGAAGATGACCTAAGGCGATCGAAACGTTATCTACCTCATTTTATTAACACTTTTAATACCCATACCATCTGTTTTGAGATAAATGTTTACTCAAGTGGGTTTCTTGTCATCACGAACAATTAATGTTTGTTGTGTTTCGTTATTTCAGTGGTTTCTCTAATATTTCTAGCAGCCATATTATTCGGTTGAGCCAAAATAACGTTTTTCCCCACTGGATGAATTTCACATAATTCACATGATCTTGTTTGAACTGTAAACTATAGTCACATAACCATAGCTGTTGTACTTATATAGCACACAGTAACTGTAAAACAACTTTGAAACATGTATAGTGAGTGGCTCATACAACAGTTGCTTTAAATAAATACTTTAATCGGGTATTACAAATTGTTGGGTATATTTAAAATATTAAAATCCACAAATTTACAAGTCCCTTGGGTCTAAATACGTAATACTTTACTGCTATTATAAAACTCGGTATTATGCAATAAAACAAGATAATGTTACGTAAAGTTTATTTCGGACAAACTTCCAATTTATTATTTTACGTATCACGATTTCAAATAACCTGAAACTGAATTAAACTGTAATTTGGATTTTGAAGTGAACTGAATATAGAGATGTATGATACAGTCTGCCAACAAGATTGATACACACAGTTTTTATCTTAACACAAATATAGTTTAGTATAAAAACAATAATACAATTTAAAATAACGGTTATTACAAATAACTATTTACATATATAAAATTTTGCAAACTTACAAAAAGTGTTGAGTATTCTATCGAGTCTGGAACGGAATATTTTATATACCGTTCACGATGAGCAAATTTAGTTCGAGTTAACATAGAAATAATTAACTTAACGGATAGCCAGCTAGCTCAGTATTATTCACAGATATCATACATTTTATACGCTGATTTTTCACCGCTTAAATTATGTGATCTTTTCATAAGTATACTGATGTCAGATATGAATTCATTCAAGTTGAACGTTTAGTAATGTTTCAAATCGATAAGTGTTCCTTGTCAAATATCTGTAGTTTTCCGTTTAATAAACTTTAATCACAGTTATACTTTCAGAGGTTTCTATTATACCAACTGTAGCAAACCAACAATATAGAACTGTCTCTTGGTGGGTCGATTTATAAATTTCAGGCAAAGTTCTCGAAAGTTCAGTTAGCAACAATACCGGACGATACCCTAGCATTTTCGTAACACATATATTGTTAATTCTTACGTTCAAGAATCTTCTATAAATTTATTGAATAGACGGAAATTTCACAATGCACATTAAACAGTATAAGTTACATGCATTTCTAGCTTTATATCAAGAAAAATGATGAAGCTTATTGATATGCATACAAACACGGTTATTTAAGACATATAAGGTAAACAGAAAAATATTTTATCTGCTAATCGAATATGTTGTGAAAACAGGTAAAATAATCAATAACATTCTTTGAATGAATGATTCACTGCCTAAGGAAGTACTTTAATGTGTTTTTTTTTGTTATTATCTGGGAAATATTTAAGCCGTTAATATATCCACTTTGAACTGATAGGTACGGGTCGAGTTCACTTCTAAATAATTGATCTCTGTGAATATATTGCGTAGCTCTTTCTCTGTTTCATTGTGAAAAGCATTCGATAAAACAGTGAAAACCAACGATTCTCACATTCACTGTGGAATAATTTCAGAACAATTCTGCGTTGTCGTTTGGATGAAAAATTGTGAGAACTTTGTTGTTTCCCAACAATTTGATAAATGGAATTCACAGGGGGTGGGCACATTACCATTTTTCAGTAGTTGAGTGAACGCAATACAAAAAATGCATTTTAGAATATTTAATGCAAAACTTTGACTCAAATAACAAAAAATAAATTTGTATTTAATTAAGCACCAACAATATTGCAATACTTTGTTTGTTTTACTGTACATTTAAGAAGTGTTTAGTTATTTATTTTATATAAATTAAATAAAATTATAACAACATTTTAATAAACAGTTTCGCATTTTCTGTTTGTTGATAATTGTTTTTTGTTTTATAATTTTGTGCAAAGCTACTCGATGGCTATCTGTGCTAGCCGTCCCTAATTTAGCAGTGTAAGACAAGAGAGAAGGCAGCTAGATATCGCTAACCACCGTCAACTCTCGGTCTACTCTCTCACTAACGAGCACGTTTGGTGTGACGTAGATTCGAACCCGCGATCCTAGGATTACAAGTTGAGTGCCTTAACCACCTGGCCAGGCCAAGCCGAGGATGAATCAATATTTTACAATGTAAAATCACGTGTAAGTTAAGCTTTGAAAACTTGTTATTCAATGTAGTAAGGATAAATATTTTTATATATATTATCGCATCTGAGTTCCAGACTATGACATAATTATAGTTACACTTTGGACTTTGCATCTTGTATACACATCCTTTCCCAGGATTAACATCAGTTTCATCTGTTACGAGAATTTAGTTGTGCAATTAAAATCATTATAATATAACGATCTCACAATAACAATATATTTTGTGTATGATCTTGTTACGATCCTTTGTTTCCCTTCTTAATATCCCTTCCCAGTGGAACGCTGGTATGTCAACTAACTTATACTACTTGAATCCGAGTTTCGATACCAGTAATAGCAGAACATAAATAATCTTTTATGTAACTTTGCGCTTATTAACAATAAACAACAATCCTTCTTATAAGTTATTTTCCTCAACTGTATTTAAGTGTACTTATTCCTATTAAGATTTTATTCATATCAGTGAAAACATAAAAAAACATTTTATTATTGGTGATCAGTAACAAATAGACTTAGAAATAGGTTTTGCTTCGTACTGGCAGGATATTACTTCTTTCATCTCTAACGGTTTATTTGTTCTCTCTCACATCTCCAGGTCATCTCCTTTCGTTGAACATTTGTCTTTCGTAATATTTTTTTAAAACCATTACCAGTTCGTTTTTTTAACATTCCACTTGTTTTTGCACATCGGATTATAACATTTCATAGCGATAGGAGCCTTGTAGCACTAATTCACAGGAACTTAAATATGCGGTAGTTGTACCTCTTTACTCTAGCAGTTTCGAATGGCTTAGAGCATTGAAATCCTACGTTTCCTTAGAGAACTGATAAATTTCTTACACATTCTTAACTTTAAAGGATTTTATCTTAAACCTTACTCTGTAATAGATTCATAGATTTTTTTTCACTTTCGGTATAACATTGTTTTCAGAATTACGCAAAAACAATTAAAATATGTTCAGCTCCTGTAAACTTCACGCAAAATTTACGTTGTTGAGTCTAAGTAAAGTCAAGAAACTAGATTATTTGTTAGTTCTGAAGCATTTCGCCTATCATAAACTTTTAAATAACAATTTATTTTATAAAACTGAACCAAAACAATAACAAATTAACTTCGAATAACTTAACAAATCTTTGATATTTGTGTATATGTACAGAAAAAGAACATATTCAGCTAATAAACTTTTAAAGTTTGTAATGACTGCAGTGAAAATAGGTTACTGTCTAAATCTTTAATTCAAAAGGTAGACTTCGAAAAGTGCAGTAGATATTTATACATACACTATCTACAAACAGGTGTAAAACTTAACAAATTATACAAATAAACGAAACAGTAATTGGTTATTGCCAAAAATATTTAAAGTTAAATCTATAAAACAGTTTATATTTTACAACAGTTTGTACGAATTATAAACACAAGGTATTTCGTAACAATTAAAGAAATGTTTACGATCAGGGGTTTTCTTATAAACTATTTTAAAAAAGCACCGTGACAACACAAGCTTCAAAACAGGCTTAAAAATGATATTTGAAAATAAAATAGAGGTATCTAACATTAAATTGTTTGAGAGTGAATTGAATTAAATGGCTTGTGTGGCTGTTCTTTAGGTGTTCTATTACTTTTTGGGTATTCAACAGAATACGATAAATAATACAGAGTACTTATCAAATGTTTGTAACTAAAAGGATGTTGTTTAAGATGTTCGTGCAAATTTGTATAAGGGCTAAATGCGTTATTTATCTCTAATGTCAAAAGCACCCTTTGCCATGTTTTAGGGCTCTTTAATCGATTTTACCGCCACTCATAAAACCGCCCGAAAGTTCGAAACATTTCGTAACAAATGGACGTGACCGATGAAGTCTCGGATTCACACTCCAACAAGCTAATCTCTAAACTATGCGTAGTCTTACTTAAAAGAAAACAGCATCGGAAAATAAATTTCAAACACATATGCATCCATTTGTAAGCAATAGATATAGATGTTTTTTGTCTTAAATATTAGAAATACTAAATACCTCTTTCTTCATATTTTGAATAAAATAGAAGAGTGTTAAAGTATATTTATATTTGGTAACCCAAACTAGATATATTTATTATGATTTTCATTTACTTTTCGAAAAATAATATTACTTACTTAAACCTATCCTATCATATCCTATCATACAAACATGGAAAACGTATATCAATTTGTATGTGAGTGTATGTATATTTATCTTTGACTATATTATAATAAAACTATTTTGAATAAGGAAGCCAGAAAAAATGACACTATAATAACAACAGTTTGATATTTTCTGGTGTTCGTAGAAAGTGTGACGCCAACGAAAACTGATGGATTTGAAGAAGGGTATGTAACATCCCTTTCCGATACAGAATGTACTGCATATTCACATCATGTATTTAGAATATCCAAGACAACGATATCCCTTGTAATAAGTAACAGTGGAAAACAAATGAATATGGATCAGCTTGGTGTACCAGAAACATTCAGAAAGAGACGTGAAAAAAGTCTTTTCCCACCCTTGATAAGCAGGGAGTAATATCTTCTAATAAATTAGAGGCTATGAATATAAATTTTGGTGGCAAAAACCATACATATGTCCCAAGTATTAAAACAAGTATATCAAATACAATTAAAAAATATTCTACGTCTGGAAACGAGACCAACCAAGCATGGGTCCATATAATGTATTTGTATGTAAAATCGAGACGTCTGACTTGATCGTTCTTTTTATGCTATGTTTACTTTGCAAAACACCCTTACTTAAAGTTTCATCACTGAACAAGAATATTTTACATCTGTCACTATTACTTGAGATATTTAATTCACACACATACATTCACGTATACATAGATATATATCAACTCTGAATAATTATTATTTACAAAGTTAATAAACCATGATTTCAAAAAGAATGAACAGTTAAGTATTGCAAAATGTAATGATTAATTCCTTGTTGTACATAAGAATTGTTACAACAATCCATTATAACGAATAATATTTATCAAACAAAGAACAGTTCTAGCTTTCAAATAGTTTAATGGACGTTTTCAGATATTTACTTCATTAACACTTGTAAAAATGGCACAAGTTATGTCTAAACAATGGTAATCTGTCGACAGAATTAAGCATGTAATTAGAACACTAAATACACTTAATTACTGTTATTATTTCAGGTTGTGAGGTAGTAAATTATATTTTTATTTCGTTATGGTTTTGTTTATCCTTTGTTTATTATTTCTTTTATCGTTCAGTTAAAAGTTGTGATTTTGTAGCTACCCCTAAATACACCTTCTAGCTGATCATACTGATTTTAAATTTGTGTTATGACACTGACGCCAGTTTCTCCTAGAGGTAACGTACATATATTTTTAATGTTGCAAATAATATGTAAATTTATTGTCACATGAAATGTAATCTCGTGAATTAGCTATTGAATAAAAACCCTGTTTGATAAGTTAGTTCACGAGAGATAGTTAACAGGTATTATTGATGTTATTAAGTAATTTGTAGTTGTATAAAACACAGAATATTGTTATTTTGGAATTAGGATTTTTCCCTCTTGTAGTTAGTTTTCTAATTCCTTTATTTATTGAATTATTAACTCCAATGTTTATGGTGAAATGCGATTTGACATTAGTAACAATTCCTGGTAAGTAATGTACTTATTAGCTGTGTTTCTGTAAGATATAATTTTTGTATTGTGTGGTGGTTAAAGATTAACATTTTATGTGTATATGTGTGTGTTTCAACCATGATTGTAGAAACGTTAAAATGTTGTATTTCCAACAGTGAGCAATTTTTACTAAAATATTTTGCTCTGTTGCTTTTAGTGTTAGGGTTTCAAAATAATAAAGAAGATAATATATTTTTTCTTAATATTTTCGTTTTTCCGCTTATATTTATTCTTAATTGTTTTAATGATTATTCATCTCGTCTTTAAATCATATCTATGGCTTATTACGAATATTTATTTGGCACGTAACGTCACATTTTGTCATCATCTACTAAATTAGTTAACAACTATGATATATGTTTTATCGTAAATCTCTTTGATAAAAAAGATACGTAGCGCAGAATTACAAGATATATAAATCACCACCGCTGCTACTGTCACATGAGGCTAATGAATCCAAAAATCAATATAGTTGTTGGCCACGAGACGCAAGTGAGCATGAAATGTATGGCGCTGCCTCTCAGCTTGAAACATAGGTTGGTTAGATAAACATATACATATTTTTTAACTATTGCTCTTGCAATACTACAAATGTTCAAAACCAAGTCTGGGTGTGTGTGCGTGTGTGTGTTTTCTTGTAGCAAAGCCACATCGAGCTATCTACTGAGTCCAACGAGAGGAATCGAATCCCTCATTTTAGAGTTGTAAATCCGTAGAATTAACGCTGTACATTCGAAGACCAAAGCCTTAGAAACGGTCATGATGCTTAATCTAGAGTCACGCTAGATTAACGTACGATTTTTTACTATTTTATGATAAATGTGATTAACTCAGGATTGAAAAAATATGTTTGACGTTTTAACAACGAAAAGAAGTTGTTGAAATTTCAAATATAGCTCTGCGTAAAAAGTAAATCAGTCTTAGGTTTACTCAATCCAAAATTCACAAACGTAGACATTCCAAAAATCCTGAGGAAAGAATGTTAGGTTCAGTGTAGAACTTTGTTCATTGAACTTCGCTATATGATGTGGTTTATTTACTTTACGTAATACTCGGTACTCACTAGGTAATTTCGTCAAATTGATTTGAGATTTTAATTAAATAAAGTGCATTGGTCTAGATAGTTCATCTTGTTCACAGCTCGTACCTTTGCAGCTGTAACAAATTATAAATTAATAAATATACATTTAATTGCATACATACAATCACTAATAAAACTTAACTTTCCCAGTAGATAATAGAGTTCCAATGATTATAGAAAGAAACGTTACGATTTATATAACAAAAAGATATTTGAACACATTTTAAAATCATATTTTTCAAACAAAAGCCAGAAAATGATTCTAAAAGAGCAGCATTCGGTCACATTCGCTGGTCAAATATTCAAAGTTTTTTATATTTTTTACAGAAACTAATCATAAATAATGCTTCTCTTCTTGAGATTTGTCACTTGGATATATATATATATATATATCATTTCAATATAGAACTGTAATTAACTGGGTCAAGTTATCACTATATCACTGTTTATATCTTTCTCAAAAATGTATAAATTTGTATTTTTTGTATCTGTAGGATTGTCTTTCTCAACTTTCAGTGCAAGCGATTCATATCTGACTGCAATATTCATAATAGGCCTGCAAACTCTTTATTGGTAAAAGAGCAGCTCAAGAGTTGCCGGTGAGTGGTGATGACTGGCTGCCTTCCCTCTTGTCTTACATTACAAAATTAGGGACGGCTAGCGCAGATAGCCTTCGTGTGGCTTTGCGCAAAAAAACAACCCAAACAACTTTAAAGCAGCTGGGATACTAAATTATTGAAAACTGCAATTGAATTGCTATAGTTATTTCAAATTGTATATGCCAATTTTACACGAGAGAATGAATGATCATGAAAAACAACTAAACATTGCACTAGGAAAGTTTTCTACAATAAAATACGTAAATATATGCCAAATGTTAAGAGTAAATTCACACGACTTCCATCAAACGACATTTAACTTTGTTTATCAACGTTCCGACTAATTGGAATATCACTTTAGACTGAATCTGAAATGCAATCAGAATCATTTACTCAATATAAATCTCATATTTCGTTACTTTTCGGAATATGAAACTTGTTACCTTCTATTCTGTAATTAAATTACAAAAAAATATAATTTTAATTTGTCATGTTTAAAAACTTTGCTTGTGTTAAAAAACTTTCGTAAGTAATATATATGCAGCTCTAATTTTCATATATTTATGTCATGTTTTTATAAGTTTCTAGAAACATCGATGTGTGATTTGTTGAAATAAATAAAGGTACTGATCTTTAATTTTTTTTTCTCCAGTTGGCCTAAATTTCAGTCTGTTTCATTTATCACTAAAACATGTGATATATCAAAAGTACACATAGCAAATAACATGCTATACAAGATGACTTAAATCTGTCAGAAACTTGAGCCATATTTATCTGGCTGAAAACTTTATTTATTGATTCAATTACCTCACGAGAAAAAATAAAAAAGGAAAAGGCAGATTCTAAATATTGAAAACATAGAAATTAAATAATTGCCACACATAGATTTTAGATATAAACACTCAATTTCGTGCAAACATTTTTAATAAATTACATTCGTGTCATGCATAACCAGATAGCTCATATTTCAAAAAACATAAAATGAAAAAAATTACATTCAACAAGGTAGAAAAGGGTAATGGAAAAAGAATAAGATGGGAAGACTGCAGTTGTCTAAAAAATTTACCTTTAATAGTCATCTTAATATTATAGTTTTATTATTATATATTTATTACTTATATATATCATTTATTTATTATTATTATACTCATTCTAAAAATATCAATTTTATTCAATTTTACTTTTATTTCAGGATCGTTTTTCTCATAAATTAATCACGTCCACGGATTTACAATGCTAAATTCAGGGGTTAGATTCCCCTCAGTGGACTAAGCAGATAGCCCAATGAGACTTTGCTATAAGAAATCGCACACACAAATTAATCAAATTATGTCGAAACGAAACAAATAATTAAAGATTAATAATATTAAATTCCCATTAAGTTCTGCTGTCTATGATACCCCAGTAACCAAGTGAATACTTTACAGATTTAGTTATATGGAACATAGAATAAATAATATCTAAACAAATGTGAATATAAACATATCTGGGACAGGGCGAGGCGTAATAGTTAGTCTACTGAAACTGTGAAACTTCAAGTTCCCTAGTTCGCTGCCCTTTATAACAAAAAATGCACTCTGTACTTTGGGATTGCGAGTATGTAATGAAAGTGAGGTCAAGAACCACTATTATGTTAGAATAACTCAACAGTTCACGGTGGATACCATTTAAAAGATGCCTTTCCTCTATATCATTCGTTCAAAATTAGGGACGACTGCCGCATGTAACTTAGCATAGCTTTTCACAAAAAAATCTCAAACAAACATACAAGATTGACACTATAACTTAAGTTCATGTAGGCTTATCTCACAACCAACTCAATCTTCAATGGATATTACTACCACTCGAGACTTTTATTGGATTAACATTAAAGTTAAGTGAAATTATGAGTAACCAGAAACAAAACATGGAGAGTTAATGAGACGATGTTGAAGTATTATCACAAAAAACTGTCGTACACAATTAATGAAACAATGAAACTGTTCTGGGATTAAAGAAAAATTTGTAACAAGGATAGTCCACTTCACTCTAATACAGCTAGTGAATCGAAACAAAATATTGTGAAGAAAGTTCTTAACACTCCTACGAAAATTGGGGCCTAATAGGACCCAGAGCAACTTGAAAGGTTATTAATATTAGGCTAATAATTTTGTATTTAAATGAAATTGCCATTAACTGACCCTATCCCTTTATTTTTAAGGAGCAATAATATTTTGACTTTTCAGACATTTACAAAATAATATTTAAATTTTTTTAAAACATCCACTAAGGGTATTTTGAGGCCTATTAAGCCCCAGATCAAAAAACATAAAAATGACTTTATTTATTTCCTGAATAATTCTAGAACAGGCCTGGGCAATCGAAAAAAGCAAATTATAGTAAAAATATATCAATTTTACAGCTTCTTTTCAAAAGATGGGAATTTAGGATAATAACTCTACTCCAACAATAATTTTAGACGGTCCTGATAATTGCCTAGTTTGCCCACGCCTGTTCTAGAACATTCTAGAAACTTTACAGGAGTATTTAGAATATTCTTGAAGCTTCTAGAATATTCTAGAAGAATCCACAAATCCTATATATATAGGAGCTGAAATTTTCAAACCGTGTCAAAAATGATATCTCTTGATGAAGCTGTACATTTACTGACAAAACCATCCGACGATGAAAGTGAACATGATAATGTCGAAGACCACTCTGAAAGTTGTGATGATGATCCTTCTGAAGCCAAAAATGATGAAATCGTGAAAGTGAAGAAAGTAATCGAGATCTTACTACGATGCCAGTGAACGAACTTTTGTCCAAAGATAAGAATTTTAGTTATTCAACAACACCTTCAAGGATCAACAGGAGAACCGCAGCTCTCAATATATTCAATGGGAACCCAGGCATTACAAGGTAAGCTGCTCCAAGAGTCTCTACACCATTCGAAACATTCAAAATTTTCATTTCTGATAATATGATGGAACAGATCATTCACTCAACAAACACCGTCATGAAAGAACCAATTTTTGAAGAAGACATCTGGAAATGGATCGCAGCTAATATTTTCCTTGGAATAAGCAAATCCGAAAATGCATCGATAGACGAAATGTTTTCAACCAAATTCGGTTTGCCATTTTTGCGAAAACTGATTACACAAGACAAATTCAAAAAATGTGCTCAAAAATCAGATTTGACATTCACTCTCAGAGAAATAGAGAAATCAAAGATGCCGCCATCTCTGGAGTCTTGATTTTTTTCATTGAAAATTGCAAAAACAGTTACAACCCAAGCGAATACCTGATAGTGGATGAACAATTATGTAGCTTCAAAGGAAGAGTTGGCTTCAGAACATACATTCCGACAAAGCCAGGCAAATACGGAATAAAGATTTGGTGCCTGACAGATGCAAAGACAAGTTACCTCCTCAACGCTCAAATTTATACTGGAAAGGTTGGAAATACGACAGAAACAAATCAAGGAGAAAGAATAGTCAGAGAACTGAGTCAGCCATTTCTTGGAAAAGGAAGGACAATAACGACAGATAATTTCTTCACAACAATGACACTTGCCAAGTACCTACGAACAAAAAGAACAGAATTTGTTGGAACCATACGGAAATAAAGAACCTTCCTGCCTCCTGAAATAAATGCAAAATCTAGAGAGTTATCACCAGAGTTTTTCTACCATGACGACATTACTCTTCTCAGGCACTCGGACAAACCAGGAAAATATGTGCTACTACTGAGTTCTCAGCATCAGTCTGGTGAAGTAGAAGAGAATGGAAAGCCCGAAATCGTCAATCTTTACAATGCAACGAAGGCAGGTGTCGACACTCTCGATTAACTGGTGAGATATTATACAACAAAAAGGCGATCAAAGCGCTGGTCAGTCTGCATATTCTATGACATTCTAGATCTTGCTGCGTACAATGCTTTCGTTCTATACTCGACAAAACATCTAAAATTTCTTCGTCAACATAAATCAAGAGCCAGAAGAGAATTTATACGGCAGTTGGTGCTTGAAATAAAAGAAATTTACTGCAAAGATAATGACAAAACAACCTCATGTGAACCGCCTGCAAAGAGGGCAAAAAGAGGACAACGCCATTTGTGCGGCAGATCAAAAGATAGACAGTCGAAAATTGTTTGCTCACATTGTAAATAAATGTTTGTCAGAGCCATTCTAAAAATGTTTGTAATGAATGTTGCTAAATCACTGATAGGCCCCAAAATCACTTTAGTGTATGCAAATATTTTTTTCATAGGAGTGTTAAAATTATCAACGTACTTAGATACAAAATTGATATCTACTTGTGACCAGTCCAGAGAAAGCTTTTTGTAGCTTTATTCTTAAAGATATTGTATGAAGTTGGTCTAATTAGGACTTAGGATTAAAATAGTCCTTTCACAAGATTCTTATACATTTAAGAAATAAAAACAGTGACAAGTTCTATTTAATTCGGTACGAATCAAATATCGAAAAAACAAGGTCACGATTTTGATTTTAATTTTTAAGTTCCTGTAATTGACGCAGAAACTTTCTAAAATGAAAATTAGTGCACTTAACTGATAACAATTTAGCATGGAAAAAAGTATGATTATCGAAATAGTCGAAAGGAATAATATAATTAACTTTTAAATATGCAGTAATTATATTACTTGCATTTCGAAATTGCTGATGGATAATTGATGCATATATAAGATTAGCCAAGTGGTTATTGTACCGTACTGGATTCGAGGATTTTGATTCACGTCCCGTTGCTGTGAAATCGCGTTTCACATTTTAGAGCAATTTACTTGCCCCCCAGTGGCTCAGCGGTATGTCTGCGGACTTACACGCTAAAATCCGGGTTTCGATACCCGTGGTGAGCAGAGCACAGATAGCCCATTGTGTAGCTTTGTGCTTAATTCAAAACAACAGCAGCAGCAATTTACTTCTAATGAGTCCAAATCCCACTATTCGATTATAATAGCCCAACAGATGGCGAAAGGTACTGTTGACTAGCTAACTTCCCTCTAATCGTATTAGGGACGAAGGGAGCATACAACTAACGTGTAGATTTGTGAGAATATCAAAACAAATCAATATTAATCTCTTTTTTATTGTAAATGTGTTTGTTGTGCCCATTTAGTTCTGTCAGTACTTTTGATCTAAATGCTTAACATCGACTAACTAAAATATCCGACTTACCGACGGGTGTTATGTAAATTCATGACTACTGAACGTTTATCGTAGGACATGAAATGTCACACAACACCAGATGGTAATATTATATTTATATATATAAACATTAAGATCAGGTGATTTAACGATTAATTAACTCAGTTACTGTGGATATTAAAATTTACTCTCTCAGCTAAATCAGTCTTTTTTCAGAACTTGTGTTTTCATGTGTGTGTGGTTGTTCTTATACTAAAGTCATATCGGGCTATCTGCCGTTCCCACTGAAGGATTTTCATAATTTAACGTCGACGTCGAAACATCCACCATATTGTATTTCATGAAAAAATTAAACCATGAAAGGGTAAAACAACACTGTTTTGTTTGTTTTGGAATTTCGCACAAAGCTACTCGAGGGCCATCTGTGCTAGCCGTCCATAATTTAGCAGTGTAAGACTAGAGGGAAGGCAGCTAGTCATCACCACCCACCGCCAACTCTTGGGCTACTCTTTTACCAACGAATAGTGGGAGTGACCGTAACATTATACACCCCCAAGGCTGGGAGGGCGAGCATGTTTAGCGCGAAGCGGGCGCGAACCCGCGACCCTCGAATTACGAGTCGCTGGCCTTACGCGCTCGGCCATGCCAGGGCAACAACATTGAAAATTAAATATAGTAGCTATAAAATATAGAATAAAACAATAAAAGGATAAAGTTAAAAAAAACTATTGAATGAGATTTGTTTTCCCTAGTTTACTGAAATGTGAAGAATCAGGTACAGGTTGCTATAAGTGTCACGGGTTTAGTCAAACTTTACTAAGCTTACTCGAAGAAACCTGGCGTGACCCAGAGTTTAGCGTACCGAGCCGTGAATCTTACGTCGTAATCCCCCCCAAAAAAAACTTCACAATTTGGAGTCTTAAGTGCGTTTTAAAAGTGACGGTCAGATCCCACGTTTTGATTAGTGTAGTCAAAGAGCTAACAGTTGGTGTCGCTCACTGGGAACTTGTCCCCTAGTCTATTAGTTAAAAATCATGGACGATTGGCGCAGGTAACCAATGTGTAACTTTGCGCAAGTTTTTGACATAAACAAACAAAACAGAACTTACTTGAAGAAGTGATATATGTATAAGAATTTTATCAACATATACTTTTGTATATTAAAGTTGATTTTTCTAGCTATCTCAATATCACGCAAAATACAGCTTTGAATTCATTCTCAATATATAAAGAATAGAAATTCGAACAATCTGGGATTCAGTTTACTGCAAGAAAGTGCCCACATTTTGTTTATGGCTAAACCTTTATTTGTATTATTTTTGTTATAAGTGGCTTCAGTTCTACCAGATGTCAGTGACAGATAAAAGCTGTTCTGCAGAAAATCTGAGTAATGTCATACACCACATTGCAAGTGGTTAATTCTATATGCCATAGATTGTAAACTCCAAACGTCAAATACATGGCTTAACATATTGATGTCGACAAGTCGTCTCACATCATTTCCAGTCCAGATTAATATTTTCTAAACAATTTAAAGGCGGTGACAATCTTAAACGAATCACGAACCAATACGAAAAAATAAAGCTATTAGAGGCCAATAAAGGCCTTGATTTTCTCTGCTGAACTGAGTATTTAATTGAAATCTTTGTATGCAAACACAAAACATCGCATTACATTTAAAATCTGATCATACTTCTTTATTTCACACTCTTTGTTATTGATAAGCGCTGCGAATCATGCGTGTTTTTTGCACATTAATTAGCTACAGTTTCTTTGTTCAGTTAAATAATCTCTTAAAGCTCTGTCATGGGAACAGAATCTTTCAAAACTTAAAGGATAAATCTCATTGCGAGGACGACACTCCTCAGCTGCAATTACAAAACACTCTTAAATTCCTGCACAGTTTTTAACAGTGACTTACCTAGCCTACACTTACAATGAGTCTTATTATCCTTCTTAACGATGCAGTGGCCATATGAAAGGATTTCCCTTTAAATGTAAACACTGATAGATAGATAGATAGATATGGATTCAAAAAGAGTTACGTATATTTAAGCATATATTCTCAAATCCCGACTGATATATTCATGATAAAGAAAACTTCGTGTGTTTCTCACACTCGTTTAATAAACAACAAATATATTAATTACATGTCAAAGCAAAATTCATTATACGTAGCATATTATCTCAGTTGTTTTACTTAAAATATTTTGTTCAAACTGAATTCGATAAATATCTTTAACATATTTTTCCTTCACAAAATACATGCCCAGGTAGTTAAGGCACTCGACTCGTAATCCGAGGGTCACGGGTTTGAATCTTTGTCACACCAAACATGCTCGCCCTTGGCATTTTTTATCAATATATTTATATTGCTCATATATTTACCACACATGCATATATATACAATACAGTTATTTTAAACTAATTAATTTGTTAGTATTCTGGAAGTTTCAAATAATGTTTTTTCAGGTTTTCTCTTGTAAAGAAATTATTAATAACAATTTGTACAAAATACATTGGGTATTTAAAACCATTATTACCTGTCTGGATAATATTGACAGCAAATACTTATCTAAATTATGAAATTTGTTGTGCTTTAAACATTAAAACAAACTGTTAGTAACCATGCTTTATCGACCGTCCTCATGATATCTTCTGTGAGTTACCCAAGATCATTTCGGTTAATGCTGCACTTACAAACTATAAACATTGAATAGCTGAAGATTAATAAATAATGTTCAAGGTTCCTCATCACACGAAAACAGAAATGACAGAAGCAAACCCCTGGTAGTTAGTGTTGCGAGAAACACGGTCTGGCATAAACTGTTGATTTAGACCATCAGTCATGGTAGTGGGGACATGCAAAGAATACTGTTCATTCATACACTGGTGATTTAGGTCATCAGTCATAGTTGTGGGGACATGCAAAGAATACTGTGCATCAAATATGAAACATTCAAAGTGTAAATGCACGGTAATAAACTCTGTATTGTATTTCGTTGCATTTGGTAAGTAACGATTAGAGTGTAACTATTTTGTAATCTGCACGTCGGTTCAACCACAAAATCATTAGTTTTATCATAAATCACAAGTCTCGTGAAATCAAAATCACGGTGCATTTAACAACTAATAAAAATACTATTATTTTATTTCAAACTAGTTCGTTAATAATTCATGAATCGTTAAATGAAGAATAAAAATCAACTAAGTATCATTATGTACATTTTATGCACTTGTTCGTGTAATAATTGTTAATGGCGAAATTCTAATTTATTTCTAACTATGTATAATCCAAGAAGAGCCACTGCTCAATCAACCTGTAATAAGGCTTGACTTAACAAACGACATTTCATTATGTTTTACAAGAATACATTAAGCACTCTAAATATGTGACATCTTATTACTATTACTTATGCTAGAGATTAAACAACTTATTTTTACAAAAATGGAACTTTGTTCGGCAAGTAACATCATGTATTCTTATATAATGCCGTGTAATCACAAAATAACATCATACAGCAGTTATTAGTTTTGCATAAATTCATTACTTTTCGGTAAGTTTTCACTAGTGGACACCTTGACGGGATGCGGAACAGAAGATCCAAGGTTCGAGTCTGCGATATGCTGCTGAATACACATCTCACATTTAGCTATGACGTTATAAAAGTTACAATCAATTTCGCTATTTAGTTGAAGATAGCCACGTAGACGCCGGATATTTATAACTTACTTTCATACCTTTGTTAAGCATTTCTAAGTTAGGTATATCTATGTCTCAGGATCCTCAAGAAAAACTTTCATTTTAAATACGAAACATTTGTTTTTAATAAACAACTTTTAGTCTTTGTTTTCGAGTTCATTATCGTATAATTATTCATCCCACTGTTATGTTCCTCTCTAGTAATATTTTAATATCCCAGGAAAATATTTTCAAAATTAACAATTTTCGTTCGAGTGTGTTTATCTTATAGCAAAGCCGCATTGGGTTTTCTGCCGAGTCCACATTTTCGTTATATTCTTCAAATACTATTTATAACGTTTGATGAATAATATTTTACTTATCTAATGTTTCCTAATGTTACATATAAAATTAAACAAATCTCTAAGGTACGTTGGGTTTGTTTTGACTGACTGAAATAATTTTGTTGAATTTAAAATAAAAAATATAACAATGTAGATATATTTTTGAACTAAAAAGCTATTTAAATTATTAAATTAAATTATTACATTAATTATTGCTGTGATGTTAAATACTTAGGCCTGAATAACAATTTTTTTTTCTCCTTGAGTTATGTTCGTTTTTAAAATTATTTCAGCTGTTCAAAACTTTACATTTACTTTAACACACTAGGTAGCCAATCAAAAACAAAATAAAATGTTCAGGAAATAGCAAATATCTTAGATAATTTACCATTTATGAATAATGAAGTACAGGGAGAGACGAACTGTTGGTATTTGATGACAGTAATTTAGCTGTATCATAGAAAATATTTGAAGGAACGGACATATAAAGGAAAACAGCTGTACAAAGTATCATATGGTAATTAACTAATCTAAGTCTTCAAGGCAGCAATGACTTGGATTTGTTATGTTTGTTTTTTAAACACAAATCTGCACTGTGGACTCTGAAGAAGTGGTGGGATTTTAGTGTTAAAATCCTTAAATGTACCGCTTAGTCACGAGTAAAGGGACGTTTTTATCACGAAGCAGTAAGCTTTTAACCTTATAAACGTTTAAGCTTTTCACTAAGCCACGTGTAGAGTGACTATTTTATTTCCAGTGAAGCAGTGAGATGTTAGAGGGTTGAAATCCCTTATCTCTATTTTATAAAGTTATTATAAAAGTTAGTGGATGCAGCTAGTACATTGTCAAATCAAAACCATCTCCAGTCTTTCAAGTTATCGGAACAAGAAAGCCCTAGGAATTCAAAGTTATAGTTAATGGAAAGAGATGAGACAAAGATTTGGTAAACAGTTAAGGTAACACTCACAGGCAACACTGTAACTGACGTCTCCAAATGTTGTATAACAGATATAAAAATAAAATGCTAAAACGAAGGGGCGTTCTCATCTCTCAGATTGTCTCTGTAACGACTTCATGTTATTCCACATTTAAACTCAATACTTCTGTATGTACACACCAAAAATACGGCCGTACTACCGTTAATCGGACGACCTCAATAATATATAGTTCACATCAAGCATTTGGAAAGCACTTTTATGTCCCTTTTAATGGACAAACGCATGACAGCTTACATAATCTGCTGAAATCACCTTTTCCCATTGTTCAAAGTCTACTCTGTATGGTCGTTGTATTATTGCATGAGTATCCATATGTTTCTTGAAATAACGAATGGATACAGCCATTTTTTCTTTGGTGTCCCAGATAATCAAGCTAGCGGGGTACAGTTTTGTCTAACTCTTTTTCTTTTCTTTTCTGGAGTCCAGGATTCAACTGAGAAGATATCAGTGTTGCTATTGACTTTCTGATTTGTTCGCAGCGTGGTACGGATCACACGTGTTAGTCTTTCTTTTGCTTTTACTTATTGCATTTGAGATTTTACCAATTGTAGCTCGTGCTATTTGTGTGGTGTTGGTTATAGATATATCAGACAAATAAGACCTACTATTAGTATCCGTTCAAGGTATGTCAGATCATTTTTAGAAGACATGATGATTAGAACTTAAACATAAAAGCGATAACTAGCTTTATTTACATAAGCCCCAGGGAGACTTTAAATGCAATTTACATGTCCAACGTTAGGTGTGTTTGAAGTATTTTTTCCCGTTAGGTCTTTAAATATATTTTATACCTATAAGTGAGAGAATATTTGTTTTCAGTGATCACTCTTAATATACCAGTATTAGAGTACCCTGACTTCATATATGTGTTTTATATTGAGATTTATAAATACTTAAGGAAAAATCTTTGAATGTCATTCATGTTGAGTTGAGAGATGTGGTTGTAATTAGAAAGAAAATCAGAACTAAGTTTTTAAAATAAATTGGTTTAATATGTCATTCATCGATCATTGTTTAAACAAACAACAAAGTAACAGCTGAAAGTAGGTGGCTGTTTTCATATAGTAACTAAAATACTGCCTTCAGTAATAAAATATACTCGTTGTTGTTATCTTCTGATGATTGGCTGCAGCAGATGACTAATTATCCCCAGATTTGGTTATTTGGTAAGTAAATTCCCTTTCTCCGTACTGTGCATTTCTTATCCATAGTTCATATGATTTTTAAAATGGTTGGTTATCTTGTACTAGAAAGCCACGTTATAACACATTGTGTATAACACTGTAATGTTCCATTACGCATGCAACTGACGGAGGTCGTCTCACTGGAGTCAGGTGGTTTGAGATCCTAACTTCAAGTGGATGTTAACCTGCAATAGATTTGGTTTATCGACTGTTACATTAGTGACTGGAATAATCACCGTGCGTGTCAAAAGCCTGTAAACATTACAATTGTGGAAGTCTTTCCTTTCAATTCTTCGTACAAGTAACTTTGCTCTAACACAAAATACATTTGAATAAGGAATAATATGATAATAACCATTACGTTTCGATAAATCAGCTATTCATATGCGAAAAGCCAGTATCACAACTAGCCAAAATCGATTCCACTGTGTCTTTGTGCAAGAAAAATATGGATTAGAAGTTTCAACGGAAACAGTACCTTATTCGTCGAATGATCTAAACAGCCGGAACATACCACTCTAGGTTTCAAGTATAATCGTTCGTAATTTTTAAGCTTTCTTAGAAAGAATGATGGAGATGATTACCTCTTTTACAAAGCACCCAAAGCTAAAAGTGCTGTATGTGTTTAGGTCCGTAGTAACCATTTCAAACCTACAAATTAACCAGTACGCTACGCCTAATCCATTAATAATAGCTATGAAGTCACTCTTTCGCAAACACTTAAAACAGAGATTCTAAGGATTAAATTGTTTTTGTGTACAAGATACTAGTTTTGTTGTTGTTTTCTCTAAAAATTCTCTTACTTAAAACCTTAAAAAAATTCGATTACCTTACATAACGCCACGTGTAGCATTTCTGTTTTATTTTTGTCATTAAATATTAAAGATGAATTCTTGCGATGAATATTTGGCAGCTCTTCATTATGAATATAAAGGTGTATTCACGATCAATCAAATCCACACTTATGCACCTCAACATAACACCATTCATTAAAGCTTCATAAAACCTTACTAAGCCTAGATATCTTTTGTTTTAATGCAGCCCCAGTTTATATTAATAATTCACTTTGATATTTTTATTATAAAGTTGCAGTGTTCTGTATATAAACCAAGATCAAAGTTATCATGCTGATATTATAAGGCTGGCATGGATTAAAGTCATTAATTTCATGTCGTGAAAAGTGTTGTGCTTTCAGCATAGAAAGTACATTTACGGAGAATTAAAATACAGCACATAAATATTACAAGATAACACACCTGACACTCCAAACTATTATCGTCGAAATAAATCGCAGAATGGTAATTTTGTTTTTGTGAACCATACACGTTCAATAATCGCTGAATGTTGAGATTAAGGTTACAGCTGATCGATGGCAAGCAAATAAAATTATAGTTTCTCGAGCCCAAAAGGTCTTGAACTGAATTCAAACTAAACTTGTGTGTGAATAAAAAGTACTATTAAAATACATTAGTTTAAGAAAAAACAAAACAAAAACTATGCGTGGCATTACACTACGAAAACATTCAAAACAAGACCTATAGGAACGTAATTAAATATTTTAACACATTAAACAAGGATGTATCAGATATTTTTTAAACGTAAATCGTAAAACATTAAACATTATTTAAGACACCATATACTTTCTGTTTCAGCGACATTGCAATATAAGTAACAAAATACATTTTACTATTGCTGCCAATCCAAAATTTTCAAACCGATATTACTTTATATTCAAAGAAACGTTGTTACGAAAATCTGAGACCGAAACTCAGGGCTTACCAGTAAAGAAAGCTGCTATCCAGGAAAAAAGAAAACAGAGGAAGAAAATTGATATTCAAAGATTTAACTGCCTAACGTTGTCATTAAAACAATGACTCTAGTTCAGCTAGGTGTGCAGGATGGAGTCCTGCAGAACAAAACCGCCAGGAGGAGGATGAGCTTGTGTCAAGTAATGGTTGATTGATGGTAATCGACGATTTTCCTGCTGTCGAGTGATGCAGGCAGCGAGTCTAACCACTATCATATTTGGAGATAAAATAAAAGGACGCTAACCAAATCTTGTCTTCCGTTCAATATTTGAGATTTTAAAATAAGAAAAATAACACGAAAACACAAAGATTTTTTTATAATTTCTACAAGTATCATAACAATACTCAATAAAATTGGAAGTATTTTTTCTCGAAGTAGAAAGAACTCTTCAATATTTCGTATATCAACTTTTATTCTCTTTTTTTTGTGGAAGTGGAAAACCAACAAGACAGAGATTTTAGAAGCGAATTATAATTTATTATAAACAGATAAAGGAAAAAAGGCAATTACGTATGATAATGCACCATTCCTGCAAATTTGACAAAATATTACGATTAGATATCACTGTAATACTACACCAATATGTGTTGCATGTAAGGTGCAAAACAGAAGCTGAAATTATTGTGTGTAGTGAAGCTAGGCAGCACCAGCTGGCAAGTTTATGAAGTTAAGCTTTAAAAGTTGTTTCGGTTTATTTTAGTCAGTTTTCAAAATTTTAATAAGCTCGAGATGAATTAACATTGAAGATAACGAAATAAGGTATCGACCAAGTGTGGCCAGACAGTTAAGGTATTCCAATATTTGTCCGCCCGACCATCATTTACATCCTGACGAAGAATATATAATATAATATATAATAATAATAATAAATTGTGCTCCTGATCTTGCAACAGAAAATGGTTACAAGGAGATGGTCAAATCCCATTGTGTTGTCAGACAATAGTTTGGGTGATTTCATTAGCTACATTTTTCTTTCTAGTTTATCAGTTCAGAATTAGGAATGGTTAGCATGCATAATCATTGAATAGCTTCAGACAAATCTTTGAAAACAAAGTTTTTTGTGTTTTTTTCTTATAGCAAAGCCACAGCGGGCTATCTGTTCAGCCCATCGAGGGGAATCAAACACCTGATTTTAGTGTTGTAAATCCGGAGACATACCTCTGTACTAGCGGGGGGTTTGAAAACAAGGAAACAATTGTTTTATTCATATTTGACCAGAAACTACAACGAAGTTTGTATGAACTTATTATTAAACAGTGTCAAGAGGGTTCTTTCAGATTTTACAGCTGATAATTTGGTTTTCCTGTGTAAACAGCATGAAGATTCATAACTGAACTAAAGCATCTTTGTATACGTTGCGTTTCGGAATCATTGGGTTTTATAATACATGAATCTTATATCGCTTAAAGGCTTTAACGGAAAAACGAAACTCAAAATAACACAAACCAGTTTCACAAGTTAATATTAGTTGGTATTCCCTTGGATTTCACTACTGATTCACGTTGACGTGACATGCTTTCAATAAATTTGTGCAGATATTCCTGAGTGACTGACTATCATTCTTCTTTGAGTACTTCAAAAAGTTCATTTATTGTGTTTGGTTTGTGATTTTTCGTTACTCGGTTTAACTCAACCCATAATTTTTCAATTGGATTAATATCAGGTTCCTAATTTAGCCATTTCATAACATCAGGTCTCTTATTTATAAGATATCTTTTAACGACTCCAGAATTACAAAGAAACTTATTTGATCAGTTTGTAGGCTAATTATAATAAGAAGGTTCAAGAAACTACAGCAGGTGCACAAAACGTTTTGTGAGAAAATTTAACTAAAATCATGAAGTTCAGACATTTACGAAAGTCAATGTTAAAATTAGAATTTAAGATAATATTTGAAAAGATCTTGTCAAATGAGTTCTAAAAACATATAGTTTTACATATTTTTGTCATATATTAAAATAAATTAACAATAGTTTTAGGGGGAGCACTTTTTAGTCCACGTTGTAGGTGTAAAAATTGCCCTAAGAATATTAACTTAAGCATTGACACAAAGTGATCTCAACGGATGTTTAGATGCTGAGAAGTTGTTACCAAAGCGAAATGTCAAAATGGGTGTCGAACTGAGTAATTGGCAGTGGAATGAACAGTGCTGGAGACACGTGGCTTTACAGATAAATATAAATTCGAATTGTTAGACAATAATCAACGACAGTTTATTCGACGGTAGATAGGAAAATGGTATCATATTTAATGCATAACATCTATCGTGATGCATGGTGGAAGATTGGTACAAGTATGGGGCTGGTGGTCTACATGAAAATGGTGGTACCCTGACTGCTGGCAAATATATTTAGAATATGATCCATCATGTCATTGCTTCAGAAACACGACTCATCAAGCATGAATTAATCTTCCAGCTAGACAACGATCCCAAACAACAGTAAATTTTGTGAAACGATACAATGAAGCTGTTGAAACACTGAAAGTTAAGTTATTGACCACGCTGCACAGTCTCGATATGGACGTTCTATGGATTTTAAAATTAACAAGGAAAAAAGAAGACCAAACAACCTGTTTCAAATATGAAGAATAGACTGTGTCAACTAATCCGCAATCTTACTTTACTACACTGCAGTAGTTTGAAAAGATGGTGAAATACTGTATATACAACAAAAGGTTCGTAATCAAAATGCCAGTACATTGTACAAATATTTAGTTATTTTGATACTTCTTCTTATAACATTTTGTACCATTAATAAACTCCAGATTTTTCTTACTATTACTCTTTATGACTCCTATTCTGTGATACATCGCCTGTACAGCGGTATGTCTACGGTTTACAACACTAAAAACAGGATATCGATTCCCCTCAGTGAACTCAGCTGATAGCCCGATGTAGCTTTATATAAGAAAATACATACACCACACGGCCAAAAGTATGTGGATACCCCTTCTAATTACGGGGTTCAGCTATTTCAGTCACACCTATTGCAAACAGGTGCTTAAAATTAAGCATACAGCCATGCAATCTCCATGAACAAACATTGGTGGTAGAATGGGTCGAACTGAAGAGCTCAGGGACTTTCAACGTGGCACTGTCAAAGGATGCTACCCTTCCAAAAAGCCACTTTGTTAAATTCGTCCTTCAAGAGCTGCCCTGGTCAACTTTAAGTAATGTTATTGTGAAGTGGAAACGTCTAAGAGCAACAACAGCTCAGCCACGAAGTGGTAGGCATTACAAGCTCAAAGAATGAGATCACCTAGTGCTGAAGCGCGAAATGAGTAAAATTCGTTTGTCCGCACTTGCAACACTCACTATAGAGTTTCAAACTGCTTCTGGAAGCAACGTCAGCACAATAACTGTTTATCGGAAGCTTCATGAAATGAGTTTCTTTGGCCGAGCAGCCACACACAAGCGTAAAATCACCATGCACAATGGCAGACGTCGGCTGGAGTGGTGTAATTACACCGTCACTGGACTCAGAAGCAGTGAAAACGCGTTCACTGGAGTAATGAATCACACTTTACTATCTGGCAGTCTGACGGATGAATCTGGATTTGGTGGATGCCAGAAGAACGCTACCTGCATGAACGTATAGTGCCAGCTGTAAAGTTTTGTGGAAGGGGAATAATGGTCTGGGGCGTTTATCATGGTTTGAACGAGGTTTTTAAGTTCCAGTGAAGAAAAATCTTAATGCCACAGCATACAATAACATTCTAGATAATTGTGTGCTTCCAACTTTTTGACAGCAGTTTGGGGAAAGCCCCTTCTTGTTTCAGCATGACAATGCCCCCATGCACAAAACGAGGTCCATGAGGTTTACAGAGGTTGATGTGGAAGAACTTGATTGGCCTGCACAGATCCCTGACCGTAACCACATAGAACACCTTTGGAATGAATTCTCCCGCCCAACATCAGTGCCTAATCTCACTAATGCTCTTGTGTCTAAATGGGAGTAAATCCGCGAAAAGCCTTCCCAGAAAAGTGGAAGGTGTAATAGCAGCAAAGGAGAGACCAATTCCACATTAATGTCCATGGTTTTGGAATGAGATATTCAACAAGCACATATGGGTGTGATGGTAGGGTGTCCATATACTTTTGGCCACGTAGAGAGACTGTGTGAACTACATAGTGTATTTTTGTGACTAATGTTTATCAAAATTAAAACTACAAAATAGGTTATATCGAATATCTAATTTTAAATATATTTCTATATTTAATAAAGATCGAATTGCTTGTTCAAAGCTGTTGTATTTTTCAGTGAGTAACACCAACAATAAAAAACATTTAAAAACATTCACACATCCGGCAGTAACTCTTGTAAATTGTTGTGTATATTGTTTTAAATAAATACTAAGGAAAAGCTATTACACGTCATTTACAAAAGCATTCAGTTTTAGATGTCATAATACTTCTCATGGATTTGATTTGGTTTGTTTTGAATTTCGCGCAAAGCTACACCAGGGCTATCTACGTTAGCCTTTCCTAATTTAGTAGTGTAAGACTAGAGGAAATGCAGCTAGTCATCACCACCCACCGTTTACTCTTTCACCAACGAATAGTGGGATTGACTGTCACATTGTAGTGCCCCCACGGCTGTTTGGTATGACAGAGATTCGAACCCACGACCATCGGATTACGAGTCGAGTGCCTTAACCACCTAGCGTTGCCGAGAACTTATGTAAAGCCGTTTGTAATACGTTCCGTCCCAGAGCGACTTTGTATTGGGGTGCCCGTAGATTGTCACATTCAAAATAGTTTGGCATAACGAACTTAACCTATAATATGTTTGAATTTCCATTTTAAGAATACTAGTAGAAATGTTTACAACATATATTTATTTCAACTGTCAAAAACAATAGTATTGAAACAAAATTATCATATTACATCAGGCATTATGATTTCTATTTGTAATTCATGCATTAATACGTATTTATCCAAATAAATAAGGATACATATTTAAATGTGTGTGAATTATTTCCCTAAAACTTTTTTCTGTTTATTTTATTTAAGAATTTGGCGTATTTACCCGCAAACAGAACATTTAATTTGCTTATCAATATCAAGAAAATATAAATTGTTCATAACTAGCACAAAAAAGAGTTACCAAAAGAATCGTATTCAGTTGGTAATGTGCATCTAGCTCGATTTTTTGCATGTTTGTATGTCATTTTTTTGTATCCATATAGGATCTGATAACATACTCAAAAATAACAATATTTTCGAATATTGTTAAAATTTTAAAGTGACTGTATTTTAGCGACATTGAAATAAAGGTGTTTTTCAATGAAAACGGGTACGTGTACACACAAAATCAGATCACTCACTCTCCGTTTCTAAATGTTTTTATATCCTTTTCCAAAGGTTAAACAAAAGAAGACTAAGAGCAAAAAAAATATATGTAGTGGTCAGAACCTAAATACTTCTATAATTGTGTGTTCTTAATTAAAACTATAAACCTATCGATTTGGTAGATGAAGATGTCTTCAAAGACGTTGAATAGTCAATTGATCATTAAAAAGATAACAGCGGATTACGTTGGTCGATCCTTGTCTAATTAACTTTCTATTAAGATCGGTTCTACAACAACATTTTCGCAATAATTTATGATGTCAAATATTATTGTGTCTGTTCACCACATCCTGTCGTTATGATCAGATTAGATTAATAATTCCTTGTTCGAACTTAACACTGCGCCAAAATCCGATGAAGATTTAAAATATTTGATTCGTTAGAGAGAAAACAAATAGAAAAACATGGTTCTGTTTTACCAATTTGAAATTCTAGAAACTTAGCAAATAGTTAAGTTGAGCAGCTGTGTAAGTAAAGTAAGTAGATGTGAAATTCACTGTAACAACTTTTAAAATTACCACATGAAATATTGAAACTTACTACTAATAAAGTACTTTGCAATTTTTCATTAAAAATAGTATCTTCAATGGACAATAAAAATATACCGTTAAGTATTTAAAACTATATCTAACATTATGAATAAAACATGCTTTAGATAAGTGCACTTAAATATATACTACCAGACAAAAAAGAAATGTTATATAAACCTTGGAAGGTTGAAGTAGTTGGTAATGTGAGAGTTGTTTGGTTTCAGAATTTATTGTTAAGACTGTACGATACGAAAACCGACTGAATATTATGAAGCAATCACATTAACATTTGGAAGTTTTATGTATTATCGTATATTATTATTACGATTATACGATTATTATCGTATAATCAAATTGCTTTAAGATACTACCTTGTTGAAATGATGTCCATAAAAGCAGTATTTATTATATGAAACGGTTTAAAACGTATGTTTAGTTATATAAAGAGTCTGTTAAAAAGTATGTGTTTAAAACTTGTAATATTTCAATATATTGTTCTAAGAAAAAAAACCTACTGGATCAAAAACCTGAATTTTCAGTAATATAACCAAAAAGAAAATACAAGTTTGGAGCCTAAACTTTACTGCATTTTTTCAGAATATGCACCTGTAAATAACATTTTATTGCTTTTAGTACCATATATTAACAAAATAAAACTAGCAACACAATACACTAATTGTGGACTGCAGCTAAACATGATAAAAATATTAAATGTAGACTTAGCTAAAAACGAAACACAAAATAAAGATACCAGATGTGGACTGCAACTGAACACGAAACAGAATACAAATGCACCAAATATGGGCTATACCTAAACACGAAATACAATATAACGAAACCAAATGTGGATTATAGATAAACGTGTCATTAATTTTTTTTAATTTCTAATCAAGTTCCTTTTGGAAATGTCAGTTAAAGAAATAGAAAATCTCATTTTCTCCGATGTTAAGTTTGGAAAGTTATAATTTTAAAATCCTGAGTTCGATCTCTGTGGTTGGTCGATTTGGTGCTTTCTGGCACAAAGCAGTTAGGCTATCTGCGCCAAGCATCTGGTATAAAGGTAAAATTAAAGTGAACTTAGTAAAATCTATAAAAAGAAAAACAAAACAAAATTTTAAAAAGCATAAAACCAATGTTCACATCTAATCCATAGCGTTAAGAAAAACAAGTTGTGAAGGACTTTATGTTGCATACGAGGTCTGTTCAAAAAATACGCGGACTGTTTGAATTGCGCGGCTCCAGTTGGTTTCAGGGGAATCCGTTTGGTGTCGCTAGGCTCGCACAGATCAGCTGATTACGACGCCATTTCCCGATTGAAGATATCTTTATTTGTGAATTAGCTACGTGGTTTTAAGTGAGGTGCGATTTTTTCGTTTGGCGGATTTCAGAGTGAATGACCTAAAGGAGCAACGACTTGTGAAATTTTGTTAAATTAGGAAAATCTGCGACTGAAACTTTTGTTATGCTTAACACGACTTACGGTGATGCTGCTATGAAGCGTACGACATGTTTCAAGTGGCATGAACGTTTTAAGGATGGTCGACAGTCCATTGAAGATGATGAGCGTCCTGGACGTCCTTCCACGTCAACTGACGACCCACACGTCGACAAAATCGACACCCTGGTAGGAGCAAATCGACGTCTGACTGTCAGGGAGCTTGCTGAAGAGTGTGGGATATCAGTTGGATCTTGTTACGAGATTTTGACCGAAATATTGAAGATGCACTGCGTTGCTGCAAAATGTGTGCCTCAGAACTTGTGAGTTTTTGGCCAAAGACTCGATCACTGTTCTTCCCCACCCCTACTCACCTGACCTTGCTTTTGCGATTTTTTCTTGTTCCCCAAACTCAAAAGACCCTTGAAAGGAAGAAGATTTGAGACAATTCCCGAGATTAAGGCAAATGCGACGAAGGAGCTAGAGGACATTACAAAAGAAGCGTTCCCGGACTGTTTCAATAAGTGGAAACACCGTTGGGATAAATGTGTGCTTTGGGGAGGAGAGTACTTTGAAGGGGTCCCAGATCTGTAACTTCTGAATAAATTACATTTTGTTTTATGACGTCAGTTCGCGTACTTTTTAAACAGTCCTCGTAATTGTAATTATCATAACTCGCCAGGAAGAGTAACAGATGACTACAAAAACCACCGTCAGTCACCTGAAGTTGGCCTTTCCAATCCTGGTTCCGAGTTATTTGACGTTATGGCCATTGTCAAAAAGTAAATTTAAAAAGGTTTTAAAAGATTTCTTGCAAAATTTTAATAATAACTCGCCAGGATAACGAACGGGTAGTTGAAACAGCAGCGTTAGACACCTGAAGTTTGTCTTTCCAGTCCTGGTTTTGAGGTATTTAACATTACGGCCATTTTCTAATTTCAAATCGAACTAAATGTACTTTGATTCTTAATAGGGAATCACATTAAAAACAGGTCTAATGTATAAATTAAAAACTTAAATGGCATTAAAACGATTAATGGCCTTTAAAAAACTAAAAACATTACCAAGATGGACAGTGTCTCCATCACAAATTACACCATATAACGTTGTGGACAAAGCTTGGGACAGAACTTGTTTAAAATGGTGCCGTAGTTGGGAGTCGTAACAAGGGCAAGAAAATACAATGTGGCTTATTGTGATCTGAGCGTTACACAGACTACACCTGAATGTCACACAAACGACACATTGGTGCAACAGTTCCAGATAAAAATAAAATGATGAGATGAAAGTCTGTGACGAATGCGTAGTCTAGTTAGAACAACTTCCTTTTTTCAATCCTTACAGAAGCAAAACGGCAAAAGTCCAGTATAGGGTTTTATATGGAAAAGCTTGTTTTCACGTTGCTCACTTCAAGTCGACTGCCAGCTGGCACGAAGCTGAGCCTTGAATACAGGTCCATAATCCATGTATGGAACAGGCAAAGCGGTGATAGTGCCAGAGCAGACAGATTTGGCTGCGATGTCGGCGAGCTTGTTCCCGCGAATACCAACGTGGCCCGGTATCCAGAAAAACTGGAGAGAAAAAGACGTTAAAGAGAAATGGGCCAGTAAACAAGAATGTGAACTGACAAGAAGCGATCGTAGGGCTAGAAGAGAATTAAGCAAGTCAATATAAATTGTGCAGTCTGAGTACCGCTTAGCTTCTACGTGATCCAGAACAAGAGAAATGGCGTACAGTTCAACAGTGAACACAGAAGCTGAAGAGGAGATTCTACGCGCAACCACCGAACCACAACAAACCATGGCAGAGCCCACACAGTAACATAATTTTGAACCATCTGTATGGTTAGAAAAATGTTCAGCAGATTACAGACAGTATTTCCAATCAGGAGTGTCTGCTTATCTCAGATTACTTAAAGATAAGTCACAACTGTTGATTTTAAAAAGCCAATGTGAAATGGGTTGATCAGTGAATACAGCAATGTTATCCAAGGACAGACCCAATTCATTTAACTGCGTCTGGATACGGAAAAGTGTAAAAGGAGCAATAGCAGATCGTCTCTTCTAAAAAGGTATAGAACGGAAAACACAACCCTAGGTGGGATGCTCTGGTAAAGAACGAAGCTTTGAAGCATATAGTAAAAACAGTTGCAAACATCGGAGGTGCAAAGAAGGTTCCTGAGACTATGTATACGCTCTAAACTAGGGAAGTGCGAAAAGCCCCAATCCTTGATAATGAATGGGGTCCAGAATATTTAAGGCCGAAGTCCTGGCAGATTCGAAGACGAGTTTTGATTGAATAAGAGAACGATATATCTTTAGCATAGAACATCGATCCGCTCCCCAAGTGGTGGAAGAGTGGACACGGAGGATGTTTAGTGCTCTTGATATTGATACAAAATGTTATTATTTGAGAAAGACTTCTCTGATTGACGTTTCAAGTAGAATCAGGTGGTCCATGGTGGAGCGCTGTCGTCGAAACCCACACTGGGTGGACGAGAGGAAGTTGTTTGATTTGAGGAACAAAACAGGCGAGCATTAATCATCCTCTATTATGTCTTACTGAGACATCTCGTCAAAGCTATTAAACAGTAGTTTGAAGGAATCTTGGGATCCTTCAAAGGCTTACAAAAAGGTAGGAGAAAAGCCTAGTGCCAAGCGTCAAGAAAAACATTCTCCTACCAGATCTGATTAAACACAATAAGAAAAATAGCAAGAGAAGCAGAAGCTATATTACGCAGCATTTCAAAAAGTACATCATCAGGTCCAACCGATGTTCTTACAGACCAATGTAGAGCCAGTTTGAGTTCCACCAGTGTAGAGGGATGATTATAATCATAGAGACAATCAGCTCGAAAGGAAAGATGTGACGTCTTCGAGTGATCTTTGTGAGTGAAGATACGCCTCACTGCAGAAACTCTTTGGGTGGAGAAACCAGCGAGAATCTCTGACTCGGAGATGTTCTTCAAATCCCTCTCAACAATAACTCCTCATGACGAATTCAAAGTAGTATGAGGTGTAATCTCAGTAGGTATATTCTTTTTAATACAAGAGGAGTTCACTATGTTGAAATGTGGATGTTTCCACCAAAATGTCACTAGATAGAAGCTTCTTTTTACTGACTTTGGACAGTCAGCAAGTCCCTCTAGTCCTTTCTAAACGAAAAAGGAAGACATTCGCCCTAAAGGTTTGTCTGAAAGAGAATGTAGTATAAGAAAATGATGTAAAACAGATGTTACAGATATTGAAGATTACTGCTTAAGAGTCTTCAAGACGTGGTCGTTTACCTATAGTCTGTTGTTTTTTCACCATTTAATTTAAGTGTTTATTAGGAGGATCCATAATAAAAAATGAGCATTTCGGTGCCTACTAACTCTACCCACCACGGTTCCTTGCAAGGGGACGCACAACAATGCCAAACAAGGACACTGCAGCAACGCCAGGGTTTTGTTAGCACCATATCCAAGCACCAACATCAGATCCAATGTCCATATCACTTGCTGAGAACATCTAGCCCTGGTCCTTGGTTGAGCCTAGCCCATGTGGACCAGCCGATTGACCCAAGGCGGCACGTCTACAGGAATTCAAGGCCTTCACGGGTCACCACGCACGGCAAACACGGGGTGGATGTTTAGATCCCGGAGGAGGTAAACTAAAAGAACAGAACCTTCTCTGGAAAGTCTCCTTACCACGTACAGGAATCCACACCGAGGGGAGTAAACATAGCACAGAAAGTATTACAGCATTATACACAAGAACAGTAAGAATGAAGCTCATTATATTGTTCTGGGAAAGTTCTACCTAGTGTTAAGGTATATCAAACATCAGACGACGAATAAAAGAGTCGTTTGAAATGTGAGAAATAACATTCTAGTCAAAATTGGTATACAATAATATAATTTAAATATATTGACAAAGACTGTGAGCAGCATGAAAACCAAAGAGAAACCAAACGTTGCGTTTTTGGTTTCTTAGTAAAAGTATCTCAAATTTTAGTGAACTGTTCCATATTTCTTCCAGCTTTTATGATAAAATAAACTTTGTGTCAATGAATTCTAAGAAATTACGATTTAAAGTAAATAGGAATGTATAACAATAGGTTAATAACACTACATCTTTTGTTTCCACTGCCAGTGGGTTATGTCACATGTCACCAGGACTCGTAAAAACTGTACTAATTTAAGTTAGTAAAATGTATTATTTCCACCAGTTTTATACAAATATCATACAAGTCTGAAATTTAGTGAGAATTTACAACATATTATATATTTATTTATTTATTTTAACAACAATCATTTATTATTATTCAATTTTACTTTAATTTACTCATCATGCAAAGAAGTGGTGAACAAGCAAGCTAAAGCTAATCTTCTTCGTTTCTCAAGTAGATCAAGAAATCACAGCGAAAACAAAATAAGAGATATTACATTGGAAATTCTAAGAACTTGTGACTGATATTAAAGAAAAATGCATGACAATGTCAATAGTCAAAGCTTAGGAATATATGTACTAAAACCGTCACGAAAGGGTCCTGGCACAGCCAGGTGGTTGGGGCGCACGACTCATAATCAGAGTCACACCAAACATGCGAGAGCTTTTAGCAGTGAGGACATTATAATGTAACGGTCAATTATATATGCAAAAAACGGCTCTTTTGGGCTCAGAAAACACTTCAAATAGAAGAGCGAACAACGTTTCGACCTTCTTCGGTCATCGTCAGGTTCACAAAGAAAGAGGTAACTGGCCGGAAGCTGACCACATGTTTGGAAGGGGTTGTATAACTGAGTGTTTTCTGAGCCCAAAAGAGCCGTTTTTTGCATATAAAATTCTCAACAAGTGGGTTTCTCGACATCACTAACGGTCAATTACACTATTCGTTGATAAAGGGGTATCCCAAGATTAGTGGTGAGTGGTGATAACTAGTTGCCCTTCCTCTAGTATTACAGTGCTAAATTGGGTTAGCTATCACAGATAACCCTCATGTAGCTTTGCGCAAATTAAAAAAATAAACAACCAAACTGTCAGGAACATCAGGTTGTTTAATAATAAGATAAACAGTGCTAAATTGGGTTAGCTATCATAGATAACCCTCATGTCGCAAATTAAAAAAATAAACAACCAAACTGTCAGGAACATCAGGTTGTTTAATAATAAGATAAACAGCGCTAAATTGGGTTAGCTATCATAGATAACCCTCATGTCGCAAATTAAAAAAATAAACAACCAAACTGTCAGAAACATCAGGTTGCTTAATAATAAGATAAACAGTGCTAAATTGGGTTAGCTATCATAGATAACCCTCATGTGCAAATTAAAAAATAAACAACCAAACTGTCAGGAACATCAGGTTGTTTAATAATAAGATAAACAGTGCTAAATTGGGTTAGCTATCATAGATAACCCTCATGTCGCAAATTAAAAAAATAAACAACCAAACTGTCAGGAACATCAGGTTGTTTAATAATAAGATAAATGTATTCTTGATCACAAAAAAATTCATACAATTAAGTATTTGAAAAATAAATCAGGTGATTTATTTCCCCGAGTACATTATTTCATTAATAATTTCCTTCTCTTTGGTTCGTTTTCATTATTTGCGAGCCCTATTCTCTTATCTTTACCTAACATTAAGTTTATGTGGTAGGATAACACAAACGAACAAAACCATAGTGGCAAAAACAGAAATCTAATTTTATGTTTTTCCTCTGGCTTTTAGATCTCAAAGAGTTGTATATCCAATTTACTAACTTAGTTTTAGCGTACTATCCTAGGGCTTTAGATAAAAAATTTCAATTGAAACAAAAAGTTCCTTCAAAATTATATTACAATGTTAAATTATAAATATCAAAGTTGTGACTGGTTTCTCAATTAGATTTATGTTGTTTGGTTCTTAATGAAGTCGATCTTTGTGATTTTGGTTTTATTTAAAGAATATTTATTAAGTGATGGGAAAAAAAACTCGAAGAGTTTCTTAGATTCCACATTATGAATGTAATTAGTTATTATTCGTTTCTATTTACTAGCTTTTACCATCTGGTTTTTATAGATATCCAGTTGTTTCTAGTTAAAAAGACGAAATCTTCATCCAAGATACCCTAAAGTTATATTCCTAATTCTTTTAAATTCGCCAATGTGCACATTGGAAATGATCATAGCTTTGCAAAATAATAATTTTTAGAAACCAAACGATAATCAATATTTCCGTTCATTATTACTACATTATTTGACTATTCATAAAATACTTTACAATAATTCTTCCAATACAATAAAAAGTTCGTATAATTTCTACATCATCTACGACAAATTAAATTCCAGACTACCATAATGCAATTCATATTTATTTCGAATCTTTATTAACGTGACTGTTAAATGTATTATGAAGTCAGCGTTTTTTTTAAATTACAACAACAATTTCTTTTACGTGTGTTCAAGTAAAATTCTTTGAAGACAACACAGCTGTATAACATGAATCTCACTAACAGATACGAAAATATATTCAACTAAAGTAAACTGATATTTGTTCCTGGATTGAAAATTGAAAATTTCTGTAAGAAATGGTTTGAACCAGCAATTAAATAATCTTAAATATGGTATCACAACTCCATAAATATTTAAAAACACCAAAAACTTGTATAAATTTTACTTCGCTAATTACGAAAGAGGGAAACAAAATATTTGCTTTTGTAACAATTGTTTGTTTGTTTTCTGAATTTCGGGTAAAGCTACACGAAAGCTATCTGCGCAAGCCGTCCCTAATTTAGTAGTGTAATACTACACCCACCGTAACTCTCAGGTTACACTTTTACCGACGAATAGTGGAATTGACTGCCAAAGGATAATGCCATCACGGTTAAAAGGGCAAGCATGTTTGGTGTGATGGGGATTCAAACCCGCGACCCTCGGATTACGAGTCGAACACTTTAACACACTTTGCCATGCTGGGCTTTTGTAACAAAAATTAAACAAAGTAGGAAAAACCAAACCAGACCTCAAACAAGTTATATGGAACATAAAAGTTTAAAACTAGCCGAAGTACTTACTCTTTCTTTGAGTGATATAAAATAAAGTCTTGAAAAATTACCATGCTGTTTTTTTTTTCCATTAAAACTTCATAAATATACATCAATTATTCAAAATTACTCCTACAGTGAAGACGGAGAATTACTTATTGACTTATAAGTAGCTCTATTTTTTATTCACGATTTTTTGTTAGAAAAGTTCCTGAGTTTTTTAAGTAAAGAACATTAAAAGTTATCATACTTTTAAATATTTTTCAAAAATATATTATCATACAAATATATTAAAATAAACAACTAAATATAAAAAGTGGAGAATATTTCATCCAAATTATGGTCTGTTTATTTGTTTTTGAATTTCGCTCAAAGTTACACGAGTGCTTTCTGCGCTAGCCGTCCGCAAATTAATAGCGTAATAGGGAGAGTAAAAGTGAATATTGTACTATAGGTAAACAGATGAATCATAAAGTAGACAAAAACTTGATCCGTCAAAAGTATTTACATCATATCTAGCGGCCCGACATGGCCAAACGTGTTAAGGCGTGCGACTCGTAATCTGAGGATCGCGGGTTCGAATCACGGTCGCATCAAACATGCTCGCCCTGTCAGTCGTAAAAGCGTTATAAAGTGACGGTCAATCCCACTATTCTTTGGTAAAAGAGCAGCCCAAAGGTTAGCGGTGAGTGGTGATGACTAGCTGTCTTTCCTTTAGTCTTACACTGCTAAATTAGGGGCGGTTAGCACAGATAGCCCTCGAGTAGCTTTATGCAAAATTCAAAAACAAACAAATAAACAAACAATCATATCTAGCTCGGAACCTCACATGATTTAGTCCAGCAACATTTCCTGATATTAGTTTTCCATACAGGTAGCATGAAGAGTCGCTAACTACTTCATTCGGTAATTTACTAAAGAAGAACGTCGTTTTTGGAGCGTGGACATTACGTCAGGTTTCACAAAGGTCGTGTAAAATTCTAAATAAAATGGTGAGAGAAATTTGATATGATCTTATATACTACTGTTACATCGATGATAAAGCATTGGCTCAACTTTAAATTGATTATACAAGTTTAAATGAGATGAGAAGCAACCAGTGATCGGATTTCGTTTTGTGATTCCTGTCTGCATTTAATAAACGCAATGCAAGAGCTGCGACTTAGTTCATTATATTAAGCTTTTGAGAAGAAAATATAATTGTTTGGCTAAATTTTTATTTTAGGAATGTGGATGTTTTTTTTTTAGTGAAAGGCATAGATAAAAGAAGCTCAGTCACAGAACTGGGATAAGTAATATCATATATCTGTTTCCTAAATATAACTGACTAACAAACACTAAAAATAATGGACTGAAAAAGCAATTAACAGCCAGCGTTTGCAGTATTCACAGTTGATCTAAAATTTTACCTTTTAAATTTGTCAAATGGAGATTCATGAACTTGCAAGATCGTAAATTTCGAAGGTTCTTTCATCTGTGGTCTCTGTAACATAGATAAATGAAAACTGTATATCCTTGATACTTGTAATATAAAGGGTGAATGGGAACAAGCTCTACAAATAGTTTTCTGGTGTATGCCAATAATAGCTCATATTTTTACGTTCTTCATACATTTATCTCAATATTAAATTATATACGTTTACGAAATACTGACACTGGTTAACAAGACAATCACAATTGGGATTAACTTATCATTAATTCGACGTGTTAAAAATTTCATGTGCTCAAAATTGTCTCCATAGACTTGTTTACTGAAAAAAGGAGCGTAGAACTGCATATGCAGTTCTCTGATGTTCTTGTCCGCGCCATAATGCCGGATAATTGGTTTATGATAATTACTTAACTTTTAATATTGTTTTGCTTAATTTCATGAACTCTAAGATATTGAACAAGAGTGAATATGACACGTAAGTACAAGCCACCTGCTGGCACTAAAAGAAGTAAAGATGAAAATATAAACAAAGTGAAGATGATAGAAAATGCCGGAATGCTCTAAAAAGAGCTCGGAAAAGTTTAGGATTTCTTAAACTATCGTCAACAGACTTATGAAGACAACTGAGGCACGAAGACATGGTGCAAAGACAGTTTAGGAAAATCCTGAAGTGCAGCAACTTGTGAAAAAAGTAGTAACGAGTGCCGTGTCAACTGGAGATATTCGTTAACCTGTTCAGTGCCGCAGACGAGATAACTCGTCCAAGCCGATCGGTAACACAGTGCCACGAACGAGTTAATTCGTTCTCAATAATGCCTAACTTCAACGCTAGATGTCAGCACCATACATACATTTGACCTACTTACAAATTGTTTTACTTTCGATCCAAAATGGCGTCACGAAAAAGTTACAAAATGAAGAAGCATTAGAGTTGTATTGTAGCAGCTGAAATACTTGGCAATCAACAGGTTAAACACTTTTGATATGATGATTATTGTTAAGGTATATCTGAACAGATATGGTATTGAAATGAAAAAAAAATATTCAAGGGAAACTTTCCTAGGAATAAAAGGGAAGATTCACTTATGATAAGATGATTTTACCCAACAAATGCACCAGAACACCGAGCAAATAAGAGCTACTGTGTCAAGAGAAAGAGTAAGTCACTAGTACGACAACTTTAGTGAGTGGTGCGAGTTATGTTTGCTGGCGAAAACTGTATTAAAGTATCCCTGTTTACCTGATACACATGCTGACTTGTGACAGTATAAAGATAAACCACTTATCTCTATTCACTCCAAAATTAAGGTTAATAAGGAAATTTGTGTTTTAAAAAATAAAATACAACACTTGAAAACACAGTTATTTTCGGTTTATACCACAGTTTAGTGTACCGAAGTCACGGGCCATGCCTTCGCATGTAGACAGTGAAGAAAAACTTGCAAGAAAAAAAAGACATTATATGGAACAGAAAAAATGCCCCTGGTCATTTAGTTTTACAATAAATGTTTAAAAACGTAAAGAAATACATATAATTTTTCGCTTGTTTTTTCAAACTAATTCTAGATATAATGTGCATTCATGTATTTCAAAATTCAAGTAAACAAATTAAGTGTATAGAAGGTGAAAACACATACAGATGTTAGAGTTATTCTTCAACTAAATATTCGGTAGGTTTCAAAACCTGAGAGACAATAGTTCTGAAAATAAACTACGCTGCTTAGATAGCTGCAGAATAATATGGATTCGTTGTTTGTACTACTTAAATAATAACTTTTGAAAACAGAAATAAATAATATATCAATATACATACGTGTGTGCAATTATGTCGTCTGTTACTGTACATATAATATTTCGGTGTTATTTGGCCCGGTATGACTAGGTGGTTAGAGACGCTCGACTAGTAATCTGAAAGTTCGAATACCCGTCACGTCATACACGCTCGCTCTTTCAACCGTGAGGGTGTTCTAAAATGATGGTCAATCCCTCTATTCGTTAGTCAAAGAACAGCCCAAGAGGTGGCGGTGGGTGATAATGACTATTTGCTTTTCCTCTAGACTTACACTGCTAAATAAGGAATGACTAACGCAAATAGCCCTGGTGTAGCTTTGCGCGAAATTCCAAATACACAAAGCGTATTCATGACGTCATAATTTTGTAAAATAGATTATCTTTTTTTTTTTTTTATCAACAACGTGTATTTATACGTCTTATCGATTGAGCCAATATTCTATATTTGACATAAAGCACTAACTATCTTCTAAACGGTTTCCGCTACTTTCTATCTCCAATTCTACAAGCATTATTGGAAAACATATTTTAACAAAATAGAAAATTTTATGCTAAGTTAAAGCAAAACAGCTGAAACCGGTGCTTCAAATAATGTTTATTTTAGAAACACCTTTTTCTCACAGAAAAAAATTAACGCAAGCTGAAAAGACTAATATAAATTATTTCCAGTATATATATATAAATTATTATTCATAATTATATGGTATATACGTAGTTAATTAAAAGGTTTGGTTTGTTTTGAGTTTCACGCAAAACGAAACGAGGGCTACCTGCGCTAGCCGTCCCTAATTTAGCAGTGTAAAAACTAGAGGAAAGGCAGCTAGTAATCACAACATACCGCCAACTCTTGGGCTACTCTTTTGTCAACGAATAGTGGGATTGACTATCAAATTATAACATCCACACGGCTGAAAGGGCGAGCATGTTTCGTGTGATGGGGATTCTAATCCGCGATCCTCAGGTTCCGAATCAAGCGCCTTATACACCTGGCAATGCCGGGCCCATTTTTAACTAAAATGTGTATTGCATCTTTACAAATTTAACAGAGATTAGTGTAACATTTTCTAAAATTATATTGTATTTTAGGGGAAAGTCATTTACGTACATTGACAAAATGTTTAATAATACAGAGTTCTATACCTCTAAAAACAACAAAACAAAGACATTTTGTGAACGTTTGCTAAGCGAAAATATAGTATTTTCACCATATTTGTTATAACAGAGGAGACTTTAAGCTCCATACATTATCAGCGCTCTAAGTTTTTCTCTGATATTGCTTATAAACGAAATAAACTTGTTTCTATTCTTTGATGAAATGTATTATTGCAAGATACAATTTTAAACATAAAAGGAAGAAAAGTTCTTGAAAAAGCAGTATTGACACCAATGTGGCAAATATATTCTATTTTCTTAAAGGTAGCATTATCAAGGCACAATAAGGTATCTCCCCTAACGTTGTTCTTTGCTGGTTTGGAATACCTTATAAATAAAATGTCTTCTTTCAGTAAATGTTGATCTTTTCTATCAAGTAAGTGAAATCAAACCTCGACGATATATTACTAGCTCAGATTCTGATATGTCTCACAGCGTGGTGTTGGTAGAACATTGTTTCTCATGAATAAAAGTTATTTTAGAGCTTTGAGACAAAACCAGACAGACTGGTACAAAATCATCCTCCATTAACACACAAGTAGTTTAAACAGGTAATTTTAATACAGTAATTGCTATACTTTGTAAAACGTTCACTGACATTTTAAAATGACGATTTCACAAGGAGACAAAATTATTCAGGAAATGTAGGAAAATAGAAAATTTAAAATGTTTGTACATACATGTAGTTTGGCAGTTTCATAAAACCACCGACGTTTAGGTACATGTTCATAGTTTGCTTGTTTCTTCCTTTATTAATCAGTACGAAGCTTCACAATAATCTACATATAGCGTACACGCTGCAGGGATCGAACCATATATCGAAGTGTTATCAGACTTTAAACTATCCGTTGAGCCGCAGGGTGCATATGTTTTTACATACATTACTCCATAGCACGACAAAATGTTATTTGTATTCATATGTTTTAAATCAAAGCTGCATCGTTGATTTTACGTTCATTGCATGGGTCGAGTCTTAAAATTACAAGAAATAAAATAATAGGTTATTGTAGTTTTAGCACAAAGTTACACATAATGCTCTATAAGCACTCTATCGACCGCGGAGAATCATACTCCGAATTTTAGAATTTAAATCCATAAAGCTGACCGCCGGCCCACCAGAGGATTACGAAAAGGACAATTTTACGATGTAAAATAATATTTTGCGTAAATCAGGAAAAGATGAAAAGGGATATTATAATCGTGAGCGAAAGACAGTATCTCGAACAGAACTGTGTAGCTGATTTTATAAAAAAATGAAAGACAAGGGAAATTTTAGTCCTGTCGGTATTGATGTAATAAAATGAAGATCGAACTACAGATTTTAATTAATAGACAAATTTATGAAACTAAATTTTATTGTAAACAATCTCTAGACTATTTTTTAGGCATATAAAACTGTTAAACAGATAAAACGCACATCATGTTTAATGTAAATAACATGTTTTTCTTGTTTGTACACTCTTATTTCAGTTTAATTCCGAAAGTCTTCCCACGCGACTCAACATTTTTTCATCAAGCAGTTTAGCTTTCAATCTGCAAAGGCATATTTAGACGTTTATCGTGAGAAATGTATTTACATTAAGAGCAACAAAACGCGTAATATCCTGATAAGTATGCGGAATTACAACGCTAGAAACTGGGTTTCGATGCCCGTGGTATGTAGATCATAGATAAACCATTGCGTAGCTTTGTGCTTAGCTAAAAAAAACACGTATTTTTTATATTTTTAGTTTTTCCTTTAAATAGCTTAACCTTTAGTTTCTTGTGTAGTAATTCAGAATATTAGAAAATATTCTACCTGCTGCACATTCAGACAAACTAACGAGTTTTGATGTCGAGCAAAGGGCCTTCTTAAATATGGCTTTTAATAAATTAAAAATATGTTTGCACACCTCAAGACCGAAAATCGTATAAGAAAGCTAAAAATATTGTATTATAAACAATGAAACAAATGTAATGTTTCATCATATTTATTAGAGTGATTTTATGTTTCTTCAGCTTCGGTGTTGTGTTCTTTTAATTTTGCACGAAAACTTATTATCCGGTGAACTATGAGACGTGAAACTGGTACAAAATCAAAGATTTAGACAACAGACAACTTGAACGTTATACACCTGAACACATAGCAACAGTACAAAAATGCATATTCTAGTTCGTTAGAATTTGTGCTTAAAATGTGTGTCATGCATCTCTCGCATTAGCTGACGAACTATGCCAGAAAATAATTTCTTCACTAAAACGAAATGAATATTGTGTTAACCGCCACGTATAGCAGTAGAAAACGTAAGTTTTATGGTATTACTAAAAATCAGAATGAAAAAGGTAAGAACTGGTGAAACAAGCGAGGAAGACATCACTGTGTTTCCTTCTCACTCGACACAAAGGCCTTAATTGAGTGAGCGGAGACAAACATACGCTTTTACACGTTTTTCACACTTTATAGATAAAGGATAGAGGAAGAAGCCAACGAAATATCGACTTTCAAGACAATAGCCGCGTAGGTCGATCAATGAAAACTTAATATAGCACAGCAGATACTTAATTTATACGCAAGTTTTCACAATTAATATATAATAAAATCTTAATTGAAATTATGTGGATGGTAGCTGAGAATTCCTTCACCGAAAAGAATTTACTAGCCACACTAAAATATACGTTCTTAAAATTTACACCAAAAGAAATTAACATAAGGACAAAATTAGCAAGTTTAAACGAAGTATTTTATATTCGCAAGTTTTAATCTGTTCGAAGGTGGAGCAAGTTGAATTATTATAAGTATTTAATATTATTTTATGTTGCTTTGACTCTTTAACACGGTTAGTGCCATTAACCGTATTATTGATGTAGATGATAAAGCTTTACTGAAACATCTAAGATATATATTTCATGGTGTAAGAAACAGAAATGAACTGACAAAGCATCTGATGGATATATAGAGGTATGGTGAATTATATAATAGTGATGAGCCGCGACCCGCAAAACATTTGCGGTGGTTTTCATACCCTACGCTTCAATTTTCCTTACATCATTTTCACTCTCCCTATTTATGCTACGATTTCTTGTAGGCATTGTGTTAGACAAATAAACTTATGAAGACGTAACTTTTGACGAATTTGTTATATATCCATTTTAATAGCGAAGTAGTTTAAGTTAAACTTATATTTAGAAATGTACATAACTTATACTGTTAAATCTGTGTTGCGAAATTTCCGCCTAATGACCAATGCTGTAAAAGATGAGTGTATGAATTAATATGCGTGTGTACTTAACCATTACTGCGTCATCTATATATGTATTGTTGTGCGAGCTGTAATTTCAAGAAACACTTCTCTCTCCTATAAATATAACCAACACGACTGACTCACCACGAGACAGAATTTTTTATTGGTTTGTTTTTGTTTATATAATATAAACCTCGAAAGTTACAAATGTGGTTAATCGCAAACTTCAAATATTATACCTGAAAAGTTTATAAATTTCGAACGTTACAAACCATTTAACTTAAGCGGATTTACATCGGGCATTAGTTTGATTTGGTTTGTTTTAAATTTCGCGCAGAGCTAAACAAGGGATATCTGCGCTAGCTGTCCATAATTTCACAGGGTAAGACTAATACGAAGGCAGCTAGTGATCACCACCCACCACCAACTCTTGGGTCAGGATTGACCGTGCCTTTACCACCTCCCCATGTCGGTTCTTCGGATATTAGTATATTTACAAACACATTATATAATGTTAATGATGAAAAGACTCGACGTGTGATCAGCTAAGAACGTAGAACTACTAGATATCAACTCAAAAGAAGACTCGATATTGTTTGTAAGTTTGTAACTTTTATATATAAATCATTATTTGTAATAACCATTATTGTGAATTGTATTATTGTTTGTGTGTTAAATATATTTGTATTAAAAAAGAAAATGGTGTGCATGAATCTTGTTGGCAAGTATCGTAAGTTTGATACGCATCGGCATCTAATTAGCTTCTAAATTTAAATTATCATTTAACTCAATTTGTGGTTATTTCAAATTGCATTATTTGTTTGTTTTTATTTTTAATTTCGTGTAAAGCTACACAAGGGCTGTCTGTGCTAGCTTTCCCTAATTTAGCAGAATAAGATTAAAGAAAGGCAACTAGTCACCACCTCCAACAAATAGTGAGATTGATCATTTCATTTTAATGCCACTTAGGTTAAAAGAGCAAGCAAGTTTAGTGTGATGGGGATTGTAATACGTAACAAATTTTATTTAATAAAGTTACGTGTTTATAGCAGTCTAAATTATTTTGAAGTAAATGAAAAGTTGTAATTTAGGTAAACATAGGTAGGTATTTAGAAACTTCTGAATTGATGTTCAAAAAGTGTTAAAAATATGGTTTTGAACAAACTGATCATGCGTATTTTAAACCTAAATACGTCAAGAAAGCCAATACCAGATGTATTTACTGTAATGTTCATTTGTTTCAGTGAATTACATGTACACGCAGGTTAACTGTTGTTTGTATGAAATACTTTGCAACCAAAAAATTAAAGTTGTGTCATTGTGTAGCATACTCGTTGCATTACAATTTTTGACTAAGCAAAAACACCTGTAACATTATTCTGAATAAGAAAGCCTTTATGCAATTTAGACTTCTCGGACAAGTCCTTTCTAGTGATATAAAATCTGTAGTGTTTGATCGAGAAATTTGTGAGAAAACTTTTGGACTGGCAAACGCAAGCGTACTATTTATACAGACTCAGCAGTATGTCTGCGGACTTACAACGCTAAAAACCGGGTTTCGATACTCGCGGTGGACAGAGCACAGATAGTCCATTAAGAAGTTTTGTGCTTAATTCGAAACAACAACAACTATATATAAAAATAATAATTATTATGTTAATGTGAAACAAATTTTTTTGCAATGAACTGATTTTTACCAAGTTATTTAAAAGAGGTTATATGGTAACAAAAGCAGATTTTCTTGACATAACATAAAAAGACTAAAATACGTATCTAACGAGTTACGATTCACGCTTTTTTATCGCAATATTATTTGGTGGCCAGAAGTTAAACGTTAAATCCTAAATACCTTTATTGCATCACAAATCAAATTTTATGAACGGCAAACATAAAACATTTCCAGCAGCTTGTTTGTCTTGAAATTTTCTCGTTAAGTTACACAAAGGTTATTTGCTTAGTTGTCCCTAATTTCAAACTAATATACTAGAATGGAAGCAATTAGTCAATACAGTAATTTTTATATTATTCTTCTTTGACTGAATACCGGTAACTGACCATGACGCTTATACCTCACTCATTTACGATAGTGGGACACGATCCACGAGTCTCTTCACGGAAACCACTTGGTGAAATTCGGTCTTCCTTTCCAGAAACTAAAAACTCGAGCATTTTGTTGAATTTGTTCGTTTGAAGTTAAGCACAAAGCTACACGGTGGGATATCTGTGCTTTCTCACCATGGGTATTGACACCCGGTTTCTAGCAATGCAAGTCCGTAGACATACCGTTGTATGTATACATACTGAAGTACACATTAATCTATCAAACGAAACGTAGCAAAGAACTACTTTTGAGTTCTAAGTCAAACATAAGAGAACAGTTACATAAGAGGAAAAATAGTAGGAAAGTAAGTATATATATATGCATATTTATTTAATTTAGAAAAACTTTTATTGTATTTATATTTTATCAATATAAGTTCATGTTACAATATGGATTCTTAAAGCGTCTACCATATTATAAAATGTTACTAAAAATCAGACGACGTTACTTATTCGTATATTTAAGAGTTCATGTATAAATTTTCATTAAAATAACGGTTTAAGTAATATCAGTTTAATCAGAAACTGAAATCAAGTAATGTATATATATTTAAATTAGTGTACGTCTACCACATATTACTTATTGAAAACAAAGAACTCCGAAATTCAGTGAAGTGTCGACAATTAAGAACAAATACAATGAGATTTATCAAGCTTTGTGAAAATTACATTTAATTAACGCAGTAATATTGGATTAAGTGATTAAATTCAAACAGGCTACGATGACTTAGCACATAACATTCTCACACCTAAAGAAACTTTAGAAGCGTGACAAGTTATGATAGTTAAATGCCGTTTTTGTTGTTAAAAGTCTCTAGTCTTATCCTTGTGTTTAAGTTATATTTTGTTCGATAAACGATTAATTACATTTGCTTGTTCTTAATAAACTGTGCACAAAATTTAATCTTAACTCATCACGCACTATCTAAGTTTATAAAAATATATTACAGCAAATTATATTTTCGTACAAATAATGAAATAAGTATTAGATATCAAAAGAGAAGAACGCTATTTATATTATAATAATTATTTTCATTGAAATATAAAAACAATCAGATTAATATGTAAACAAAACAGCTTTAACTTTAAAAAAAATCAAAGAACCAATCAAGTTGCTTCATACATACTAGAAACAATTTCATTTTACAGTATGTTGTTTGTCGTAAATGTTCAGAGATATAAACTGGAATAATAATTATTTTGCTTCCTCTTTCAATTATTCTGTCAATTTCAACTTTTAAGCTCTCATGCATTTAAGAAAACCTGTAACAAAAGTATAAAACATTTATATTGTTTTTCATATTATTTACAAACAGAAATATCGTGACCTTCGTGTACAGCTTGACGGGAAGAAGCAATAAAGAAAAAAACACGAGAACAAACGTACTTAAAGCACTTCCAACATTACCAAAACTACATTTAAAGATGGGCTGTATGTTAAATAAAATCATAAAAAGAAATTGGAAAGTTGCTGTACAAAAGTCCCAAGTGAACGATAATCTAAAATAAGTAGAATGTTGCATAAAACTCGACAGACGACAATCACAGACGAAGTATTCGCTATCAATAGCTAAATTTTAGTTTAAAAAACTAACAACTTCGTAAAATGACAAGATATCTGACAGCAACAAAAAAATAATTTAAAACGTATAAAAGGCCTCTATGTATATAAACATCATTGAATACGAGTTTTGAATATGATATTCAAGTACACTGATACCTGTCATTTAAATTTAAAAGAGACTTATAAAATGCACTGTGGATAGTAATTTTCAATACAGACATCAAAAGAAATAAACAACAACAAAAGTTCACAATTATGTGTGCAATGTAACTATATCTCTTCGTTCACAGGAAAAACAATTCTGATTTAATGCTCATATTGAGATGAAACGTTAAAGAGTGGTATAGCCCATTACAACGCTGCATACATCACTAGCTATTCATAATGGCATTCACAGGGAAAACAAAAACTAGTTCATATCTGTTTGTACAAGTACTCGTGCCATCCATTGAAATGGACTTATCTCTTCCTAAGGAGGTTCAGATTTAAGCCCAAAGGTATAGGAATTTCCATCCATTCTTTACGATCTTTCGGTATTTCATTAACCAGAATGTCAAACACACATACAGAACTGTTGCACAAAAAATTTAGAAAAAGTTGTCTGAACAGCGAGCTCTGTATTTACATTAAGTCTAACTGATTATAATATCACATTTTTAGTGCGTATGACTGATTCCACCGTTGCTAAAAATCGTCATAAAATGATTGATTTTCGGCTCACGAGAATATCTTTTCCATCATCCATCGAAACTCATTGAAGCTATGTGCTCGTAAAATCCGCATTAGGTGAAATATATTATTTATCTAAAATTACATAAATTTTAAGAAAAGAAGTCTAGGCGAATCGATTTTCTAAATAAATCGCAAAACCTATTCTTAAGGGTGTGCGTTTTTCTTACAGTAAAACCATATCGGGCTCTCTGCCGTGTACACAAAGAGGAATCGAACCCCTGATTTTATGGTTACAAATCAGGAGATTTATCGCTCTTCCACTGAGGGACTAGGTCTTATGTGAACAGTTTAAAAATATATAAAGTGTATATATAGAAATCGCACTCACTTAGCATGTTCACGTTAAAATTAATATAAAAATATCGTAACATATGAACAAAAGGAACGTCATAGGCGAGTGGAGGACTATCTGTGTTCTGTCCATCACGGGCATTGAAACCCGGTTTCTAGCGTTGTAAGTCCGCAAACATACATATGTGCCAGTGGAGGATTAAGCTACATTTAGTTAAAAAACCATAAAAGTAGAATAAAGTATCACAGCATTCATCATCAGTTCAAAAGCACATCTGTTATGCATTTTAACTTGGTTCTGTTTGTTTGTTTGAATTTTGCACAAAGCTAAACCTTGACCTCTACTTCCTTTCTTGACTATTGATTTGGTTCTCGAGTGTTCAGAACAAATTTGATATATTGTGATGTGAATTTCGTGCAAAATTACACAAGAGCTATCTGTGTTAGCCGTCCCTAATTTAGTGTAAGATCACCCACCGCCAACTATTTTACCAACGAATAGGGGATTTACCGTCACATAATAACGCCCCCACAGCTGAAAGGACAAGCATGTTTGGTGTGCGTTGCATTCAAATCCGCGACCCTCGAATTATGAGGCGAGTGCCTTAACCACCTGGTCATGCCGGGGTCTCATAAAATAACTAAGTCATAGTAACTTAATACCCAGAGCAAAGAAAAATCTTTATTCTTGGTCATATCAAACCAGTGAACAGAGATTTATAAACCGTGTTTGTTTTAATTCAGATTATATAATTCTTTAAAATTAAAAATTAGAGGATTACTTAATACACATGATATTTTATGCAACTAGTGAAAAATCTAATCACCTTGTTCACAAAGACACACTCAAGTACAGACGTAATTTGTTACTGGTCTTATTAAAAATTAATATATTATGTTACTATAAAAACCAATTCATAACTACTAATATTAAAGACTTTCATAATGTCATAATGACTTTTATACTGTCAATAAATGTTACCATGTTATATATAAATAAATTCGTTTATACTTTATTTTTCATTTCTGCTGTCAGGCTCAAATCGTGCGCGTGTATGTTTTTATAATAGCAAAGCTACATCACGCTATCTCCTGTGTCCACTGAAGGGAATCGAGCCCCTGATTTTAGAGTTGTAAAGCCATAGCCTTACCGCTGTCCCAGTAGAGGACGCTTTATTAAATAACTATTGTCCTAATTTTTGGCACACCAGGTGTAGAGGAAAATAATTTGAATGGAGTATACCAAAAATATTCTCTTTCAATATACATTAATTCAAAGCTACAGTCCACGAAGGCTACAACAAATTTGAACAATAAACTCAACCCCCAGTTTCATCGAGCTATCAGCGGATCATTCTGTCAACAGAGTTCATGTGAAAAACAAGCACGAAGTATCTAAGTTTAGAAGTTTTGTTTTCGTTTAGTTTCAAAATTTTCGTCAAAATGACAATATGGCTATTATGTATTTATAATTGTGTTAAGTGATTGATTAGAACTGGTTGTTTCTCTGTTCTTAAACACAAAGTTAATAAAAGGGATATCTTTCTTGTGCTCACTACGGGTGTCGAAACACGGTTTTTAAAGTTATAAGCCTTTAGACTTACCATTGAATCATTATACAGACTAGATGGAAGGTTGAAAGTAACCGGATCGAATAATGAGAACTTGATTGTCAGTCTTATAGCGCAAACACAGCCAAACAAGAAGTGGAGCCCGTAACCATGAGCCTTCAATTCCCTATTTGCACACATTAACCAACATTCCACAGCCGGTTCTAACTTGTAAGTCAAAATGCCATTCCCATGTGGAGACTTCGCATTATGCAATCAAGATGTATATTTTACGCTCAATGTAAAGCACCTTTCATTGCTCTAAATAAATTACATTTTCACGATTTAAGCAAGCCAAACTATCAAACGACCGAAATTGAAAATAATTTCGGTGCTTGTGCATGGTATCGTCCTCAAACTGCTATACGCAAAATAACAAATACACAAAGAATGAAAGAGAAAAAAATGACGCAGCCTCTTAGATCTACTTGTAAAACGATTTAAACACACTACTAGCTCAGCAGCTAGTCTGAGGACAACGAACGCTAAAATCGGGATTTCGATACCTGCGGCAGGTATGGGATTTTCTTGGCTACAAGCAACAAACAAACTGCAGAAGCTCCAAGCACAATATAGGGCAAGAAAAGTATTTCATATCGGCTTTAGATAATTTGTCTGTCACGTCGAAAAATTGTTTCTTTGTTTTTATCATCAGGAAATAGGTACGTGGCTGTTTTAGCTATTAAGTGACAATTATTTCTTAGGAAGAATACATCTAATATTAAAAAATTATTTTAATACATTTGTTTAGCACTTTTCCGAGAAATTACAATTTTTAAGTTTAATATGTTTATTTGATCTGGATTCATATTCTAAATAAATTAAGGAAAAACAAAATATGTTGTTGCTCTTTGTTAATTTCGTGTATTGTTACTTTATCAACCTGCGTTAGCTGTCCTTAATTTTGAAATGATAAATCAGAGAGAAAGCAATCAGTCAATACCAGCCACTGCCAACTCTAGAAGTACGGTTTACAAACAAATAATGGGACTAACTGTCACATAGTGATTCCTTCCACGGATGAAAGAGTGATCACATTCGGTGACGACTTTAAATCTCGTGATCATAAAGTTATTGAGTCCTTCTTTTCCTTGCCTGGCTGACAATACAAGAAACATTTGTTGTTGTTGTTTAGAATTAAGCACAAAGCTGCACAATGAGCTTTCTGTGTTCTGCCCACCACGGGTATCGAAACCCGGATTTTAGCGTGTAAGTCCGCAGACATACCGCTGAGCCACTGGGGGGCTAAAAGAAACAATAAAGTCGTTTCAAATATATATGTATAATATCATTTCCGATTAATTACAACACTAATGTATTATCCTTCATGTGCTTAATGAAAACAATCAGGATTTCGTGTATTATTCAGATGAAGTGATATCCCAAACGTACAAGCAGTCTGTTAAATAATATTTTTAATCATACCGGAACACAAAACTTGTACAAATGAATAATGAGTGTAATAAAGCAATATAAGAAAAGAGAAATGGGCGCATTATCTTATTTATACTCTACTAGAAAAGTCAGTGGGAAAAAAACATAAAACATTTCAGTGAAACCATTGTTTCTAATACAATTATATGTACATAATACATTATTTCTAAGCCCTAGCATAATTTTGCTGTATAAAATAATGGTAGTAAATTTCTCTTAAACAACACTAAAAGCCAGTCACAAAGACTTTCACAACTTAAGCAATAATCATATACTATTAGTTGGAATGTAATGTGTTCATAATAAGATACTTAGAAGTGCTTTCGAATGAGAGACAAAACTATGGAAGCAAGAAGCAAGCTCAGAGTTGTCTTCTTTATTCAGTTTTTCTGGACTCAGATTCTAACAACACAGAAATCAGTTTTAATTTTCAACATATATTATAAAAATGTTTTTCTTTTTCTTATTATAATGTATACGAGTATAATCTTATGAAAAATAACGTTAAGACAAAGAAAAGACAATCAGTAACTAGACGACGATTACAAAAATAATATTCATCAATTGATTTCGTAGTTTGTGATCGTAGCAAGTCTTGGCATGACTAGATGATTTAAACATTTTGACTCGTAAATCTGAGGGTCAAAGATTCGAATCCCTGTCGCACCAAACGTGCTTGCCCTTTCAGCCATGGAGGCGTTATGATTGTACGATCAATCTCAGTATTTGTTGGTAAAATAGTAGCCCAAAAATTGGCGGTGAGTAGTGATGACTAGTTACCTTCCCTCTAGTCTTACGCTGTTAAATTAAAAACGGCTAGCACAGATATCGTGTAACTTTGCGCGAAATTAAAACACAAAAAACCAAACCAGGCCTAACAAACACAAATTAACAATTAAAAACTTAGAATTAGCAGTGTTATTATTTTCCTCTGTCTTACGCTGTGTGGCAAGCATTATTTTTTCTCCATATAATGTATATTAATAGTTAAAAGTTTTTTGTTTTCAGTATCAAAGCTTCCTTTATTTTGGAGGTTACCGTAAAGATTCAGATATGTGATTCTTCGCAATACGACGATCATTATAGGTAGAGCTAATTTTAAAACAAACACGACAGTGTTGAAAATTCCCTCGTGAAATTTACCCAGCAGTTCAAGTGCTAGTTACTTCACTTTGTTCATTCACTTTTAGTACATCTTTCCTAGCATGAAAATAACTCCTATTGTTATTCGGAAAATCGGCGTTGTGAGACTAGTTGCCAGTAACAACTACTGGTTAACCTGAACTGAGCAAACAAAAACATGCTAAATACATCTTGGTTACGATGTTATGTTAAAATAAACAATCAGAGAAAACTACAATGTCTTTACGAGTTCCTCGTGCACAATACATAATTACTGACGAAAATGAACAAAAGAATTAATGATGAATAATAGCTTGAGAAGTTAACCATTCTTTTCGATCAAGGTCATAGAGAAACTCACCTAAATATTTGTTAATTCTTACTGTATTGACGTAAAGAAGAAAGTCACTTAGGTTGTTTGTTTGACACCTAATTTTAGATAAATGGTATTATTATGAGACATAAAAGATTAAATGTTTTTCAGTTGTTCACACACACACACACACACACACACATATGTACATATATTTTGCAAATTATAACATTGATTATAATTTCTTACATTACTTGTTTGGGGTGATGATTTTGTGCTCACTTGTACTTTGTATTTTAACCTGATCTTAACAAAAACGTTAATGATAACAACTGACCTGAGATTACTTAAAATTTATAAATATTGTTGTTTTGAATTAAGCACAAAGCTACACAAGGAGCTATCTGTACTCTGCCCACCTCGGGTATCGAAACCAGGTTTTTAGTGTTGTAACTTCGCAGACATACCAGTTTAGCCACTGGGCGGCCAATCATTAATAAGTTTACAAAAGTATTTTATTTTAAGTTAATTCTGTGTGTTAATAGCTACTGTAATCGAATAAACTTTCGGTATATGTCTTGCTATGATATAGAAGCCTAGGTACCAATTTTAGAACAACGTTTCGACCTATCTAGATCAACTTCAGGTTAAGGTTCTTCTCGCCTTATTAATAAAAGTGTTAACACCCATACCAGCCGTTCTGAGATGCAGTTCTGCGTTTTGTTCTTTTTCATGATACCAGAAAATTTAACGGCACTTGTAACATTAATCCTCTTGTGTGTTAGTGATAAAAAATTCAAATAACTGAAGAATAAGAAGAAATATTTGCTTCTCAATGTAGAGAATAGTTGTCCTAAATCATGGCGTAACAGAATACTGGGTTACTAAAGAGAACCAGAATGTAGGGTGTTCCAGTCCAATGGTGATGCACTGCCGTGTGTGTGTGTCTGTATTTCTTACAGCAAAGACAAATCGGGCTATCTGCTGAGCCCATCTCATTGAACTTAATGGGCTCTGAATTCTGAAAATATGTCACCGGGAATGAGACATGCCTGAAGTGAATAATGATATTTCAGGAAATAAAAGTTTGTTTGTTTGTTTTTTTATTTTGGGAGACATTAGAGGCTTAGATTCCATCTTCTATATGTGAAAATTATAGCTCTTGTGATGAAATAATAATCAGTGATGTCGAGAAAACCCAGTTGTAGAGAAATATATATGTAAAAACGGCTCGTTTTGGTTGAGAAAATATTTTACGTAGAGGAGCGAACAACGTTTCGACCTTCTTCGGTCATCGTCAGGTTCACAAAGAAAGAAAAAGGTAACTGACCGGAAGCTGACCACATGTTTGGAAGGGGTTGTGTAACTGAGTGTCGGAATGTAGAGGGAGGTGTTAGATGTTTGAAATATATAATTTTATATTATTCATTTTATTATATTTAATATAGATATAAAGGCGTTCCTTTATGTTGGTTTATTTTGGGTTTAAGTTGTTGTATAAGTAAGGCTTCTTTAATTTTGCTTTTGTTTATGTTTGTTTCTTTATTTAGTATTTGAGTGTTTTCTATAGTTATGTTGTGTTTATTTGATTTGCAGTGTTCGAAAACGTGTGAAGGTGACTTTTTATGTTCTTTGAATCTGGTTTCCATTTTTGTACTTCTCCAATATAGAAGTCGTGGCAGTTATCACATTGTATTTTATAAATAATGTTGGTGTGATGTTTATCAGTGTAGTTTTTACATAGTATAGACCTCAGTTTTGTGCCTGGTTTTTGAATAAATTTGGTATTGACTGGAATGTCATATTTTGTTAACAGTTTTTGCCAAATGTTGGTTATTTTTCTGCTGATATCGGGAACATATGGCGTGCAGCAGTAAGAAGCCTTATTTATACAACAACTTAAACCCAAAATAAACCAATATAAAGGAAAGCCTTTATACCTATACTAAATATAATCAAATAAATAATATAAAATTATATATTCAAATATCTAACACCGCCCTCTACATTCCGACACTCAGTTACACAACTCCCTCAAACATGTGGTCAGCTTCCGGTCAGTTACCACTTTCTTTCTTTGTAAACCTGACGATTACCCAAGAAGTTCGAAACGTTGTTCGCTCTTCTACGTAAAATATTTTCTCGACCCAAACGAGCCGTTTTTGCGTATATATAACTTATGATGTAAATAGTTCTTCCTACTTAGTAGTTAATTACCATATTATATGTCATATTAAAACTGATATCTATAAGGTGTAATAAAACACAACTAATAAAACGCGTTAATATCCGGTAGGATATTATTTTTCATTAATTTAACAATTTAGCCATAAAGAACTTTGCCTATTATTATTCTTTCTATAGAAAAAGAGAAAAATAAAGGAATAAATTGAAACAACCATGAACAATACATCAATGTCATGTGTGTTTTTTAATAATTCATACTCTTAGAGGCTACAGTTTGCATTTTTGTGGCATTTAAATTTCAAGACTGGACTTCCATGATAAAATAAGAGGAAAACTGTGCTGGAAACGTCATGTACTTTGGGGACCTGAGTACCTCAATAAAATGTGCATAAGGTGTTTTTAATAGTGAATTTTGAATAGAAGACCCACTTTCGTTGCTTTAAGTCACTAACTTCAAGAATGATTCTAAGAAAATCAATTTGAAGCAGATTTCACCATGCTTGGTGAAACTTATTTTCAAATGAAGATTTGTGTTCTAATACGGTTATACTTTCCATGTGTTTGAAGCTTTTTTTTGTGCTTGACTACGAAATTAAGTTGTTTTACATAATAACAAACTGTAGCTACTTTACAAAATTGTATTATAAACCCTCCTATTTGAATTTCCAGTTGTTTAATCTCCATTTTTAAAATAAATAGATGTCTAATTTATGAAACAAAAATAGCTAAATATGTGTTTCTGGCTAGTTTTTCAACAAAGGTTAAACAAAAGAGAAGATGTTAGAAAGCTGACTTCTTACAACATTATGGATTTCCAATGTTATTTGGTTTTACTAATTTCATTTTTTAAAAAAATTGAAACTGAATAATAAAAACAACTAGATTTAGTAAGACTTGGGAATAAAATAGTAGGTTATGAGCTTTTAATTTATATTTTAGTGGTGTAATGTGCAGTATTACGTTACATTAGGCTTAGTATGCGTAACGGTTTTTCAGGCTAAGTTATAATTCAACTTGTAGTGAGATTCTACGACAAATTAAAGACATTGTTTTGTTTAATAAATACAATCTAAAAACTAGTTAATTGTCAAATTTCTTAACGGTGTTAACAACAGAATAGTAGGATTTAATCATATCAAATGTTTATTTTAATTCTACAAATGATACAATGGTTAAGACTAGTTCGAAAGTTAAGCATTCTCAGTTTATTAAGTGCAACGAACGGGCTTTATCTGGGAACTCTGGAATGATATTAACTTTTAACGAAGATAGTAGTGAGGATGTTAAATTTTTAAGCAGAGATTGTAGGTTAGAAGAAAACTTGGAGAGCATCCAAACTAAAGTTGAGGAAATAAGCTTTTAGATGCAAGGAAAACATCAGCTAAAATTAACAGTGGCATTCAGGATAATATTAGGGTTAAAAGTAGTGAACTTAATTGTAAAAATCCTATTGAGTCCTTGCCTTATGTGGATTATGAACTATTGGAGGGAGGGGAAAGTTAAAAGAATAGACAAGAATATGGATTATGAACTTCAACATGTTATTGTTATAGGTGATTCCTTCACGTGGCATGTGGATGGAATAGGCTATGGGGTATATAGGCAGAAAAAGTTAAATTATGCTATTCTGAGTACGGGTGGAAGGCATAATTGATAGAGCTAGAGATATACGAAGAGTACTAGCAACGATGCAGTTTTTGTTGCTCACGTAGGGACTAACGACATAGTGAAGAGTAAATCAGAAGATCTAATTAATAAGTGCAAAGATTTTTAATTAAGCATTTTTCGATAAAGGCCGTAAAGTAATAGTGTTATGAATACTGCCAAGAATTAACTGTGAGGATGAAATTTTGAGTTGGTCACTAGAGCCAAATGCTAGACTGAAATTAATATGTAACGATGAGCAAATTAGGTGGTTGAACTTGTGAAATCAGCTCAATGGGAGGAGGAAACTTTTTTGGAATTAGTGGTTTACATTTAAGGGTTATTAACTCAGCTGTAAAGAATAAACTAAAGATAAACTAAATGAAAAGCTTGAGATGTAAAGGAAAGTTGCATAGAAATTCAGTATAAAAGTAGTTATAAGAACAGGATTAATTGTTACAATTGTAATACCAGAAGTATAAGAAATAAAACAAATGCCTTTAGGGCATGATAGTTCAGTTTGGCTTGTTTTTAATTTAGCGCAAAGCTACACGAGGGCTGTCTGCACTAGCTATCCCTAATTTATTAGTGTAAGCCTAGAGGGAAGGCAGCTAATCAAAAACCACCCACCGCTAACTCTTGGGATACACTTTTACCAACGAATGGTGGGATTAATTGTAGCTTTATAACGCTCCCACGGTTGATAGGGCGAACATGTTTAGCGTGATGGGGATTCGAACCTGCGATCCTCGGATTACGAGTCGAATGCCTTAACCACCCGGCCATATCCGGCCCAGTACTGGTAGGAACAGCATATTTGATATAATGGAAATAACTGGAACATGGTTAAATGTCGGTACTTTTGATGGGAGAAATTTCTTTGATAGAGATGGTTATAGGTTATTTAATAGTGCAGAGTAGTAAAAAGAGGGAGGAGTGCTTTTATAGGTAAAGTATGAATTACATTCTGTTGTAGTTGGAATTATTAAGGATAACAGCAAGGAGATTGAATATAATTTAGTTGTTATTAGTGGGTATTAAGGGAAAAAGCTATTAGTAGGAATTTGTGACAAACCACTAGTTAAAACTGATATAATTAGTAAGAAACTTTACAATGAGATTAACATTTCAGCTGTTGATCAATTCATAGCAATGGGTGATTTTAATATCAGACATATTGATTGGCAAGTGCTAAAGTCAAACTATGAGGAAAAAAGTTTTTGTAAAATGTTCAAGGTAGATTTATTTACCAATTGCCCAAGGAACCTACTATAAATAATACTATTTGAAGTTTATTACAAACTTCAAATATAGAAATGTTTGAGAGGGTGGAAATTCATATGGAAATCAGGAATATGATATTCTGATTCTAAGTGTCAATACATCAAATTTTGAAGGGATGCAACAAAAGTTATCTGTTCTGAAGTTGAATAGCTGAATTATTTGGAGGTACTGAGCAAATGTGGATAATTTTCAATATTCAAAGCAAATGTATTCCTCACAGAAAGAAATGGGTAGTTGCAAATAAAAAACAGGCTGCTTCACAAAGGGTGTAAGAGGTAAAACAGAGTAGAGCATCACAAACGTAAGAAATTTAAATTGGCTAGTATTATAGAATTTCAAGAATGTTGTTCAACAGAAAATTAGAACATCCAAAGGGATGCATGATAAAAGTGGCTGAAATATCAAAAGTTAACAGTAAGAAATTTTTAAGTACATCAAGGGCAAATTAAAGGTTAGGATGGTGATAGGAACCGGAAGGGATGATAAATGAAAGTTTGTATTTGATAATTATTGAATGACTTAGTTATTAAACACTCTTTTTTCGTTGGTTTTTAACAGTAAAATTTAAGCTGTTTTTCCTTATTTTGAGCAAGTGGTTGAACAAAACAACTGCGTAAATTTTAAGCTTGTTAAAATGAAACAAGAAAGTTTAAAAACTGACAAGATTCCCGAGCTACGTAATATTTACCTGGGTTTCTTTAAAGAAAGTCAAAACTTTTATATGTGAGCCACTTGCCAAACTTTTTGTAAGACCTTGAATATTGGATAGGTATCAAAGGATTGGAAATAATCTACTGTCACTTATATCTTCAAGAAGGATAATAGAAGTTGTCCCATTAATTATAGACCTATTAGTCTTACATCAAAAATGAAACATTGCAAAATCATTAAATAAACTTTAGGACTTTATCAGGTACACAACATGATTTTACTAAGAAAACTTATTGTGTTACAAATCTTTTAAGATGCTTTCTAGATTTTCTGAAAGCATCTGATAAAATGCCACACAAAATGCTTTTAAAGAAACTTACTTCTGTAGGTGTGGGGGATATGTTAACTAATTGGACAGAGGAGTGGTTTTATTGAAGAAAGCAGAAAACTGTTATAAATTGAATTCACTCAAGAAGAATTAATGTTGCAAATGGTGTACCTCGATGCTTAGTCTCAGGACTATTGCTCTTCTTGATTTACTTTAATGACATAGGTGAAGGAATGGCCATTAAATTACTTAAATTTGCTGACCACATTAAGATCTTGGTTGTTACTGGTTGTGAAGAAATGTTGCAGCTTTACAAAAAGGATTTATATGCAAATAAATGGCAGATTGGTTTTATTATGATAAATGCAAGATATTGCATGTGGTTATCATAATTTGAATTATAATTTGGATGGGATTAACTTTATAAATGTCACGAAGTGAAAGAATCTAGGTGTAATAGTTGATCAGTCTCTTAAGCCATTCAAGCGGTGTGCTGTTGTAAGTGGTAAGACAAATAGAATTTTAGATTGTAACTATAAAAATATTGAATACAAGTCTAAAGAGATTAACATTGTAAAGGTAATTGGTTACGTCACATTTTGAATAATGTATTCACTCTTGCACTTCTTATCTCAGAAAGAGCATTAAATTGTTGGAAAGGGTTCAAATCAGGGTTACTAAAAATGGTACTTGGAATGGATAGGCTGTCATATAAGGAGAGATTAAAATCCTTAAAATTGTAAAAAGGAATTGATGATGTTGATTATTCAATATTTTTCATAATTAACAGTGAGAATTATAGAACTAGGGAACACAGATATAGATTTCGGCAAGATAGAAGCCGTCTTCAGTTAAAACATTTTTATTTTTCAAATAGCATAGCTGACTTATATAAAGGGTTGCCTTCGAGTGTTGTGTAGGCAGTAAATACGAGTGAACTCAAAACCAAACTTATTTGACATATGAATGACAAATGTTGGCTATAATTTTTATTATTATTTGAAAGTTTTAGTGTGGCTTAGATGATGGGACAGCCAAGATGAGCCAACAAATCCCTCTTTGTCCTTAAACATTATGTTATGTTATTAAAATATAAAATTGAATGTTACATCCTTTAGAATGGTAGTTTTTAATTAAAAACTTTCATTTTAATATCCAATTTCTACGTGTTGCTCTATAATGGGAAGAAGATATTCAAAGAAAATATTATTTTCTAAAATATTATTCTATATACAAGAAATAAACGGTGACTAATCAAAATTATTTAATGTTTAAATAGTGTATCGTAATTGATCAGTACATTGCAGCTGATATATACAAGTGTAAATTCAAACTCTTCCTCGTTAATTGTTGGTTACAAGACGTAATTATCTCTTTATACAAATCATTAGTTTTGTTCAGTTTTGAGAAAAGAAAGGTAAGAGATTACTCTTGTTGAAACTTACAAAATTATTCAGATAATCACTTGAATAAAGGCACTCGATTTCCTTGTGCTATATTCTAAAGACAAATGGCACGAGAAGAAAAAGGTTTAAGATTTAAAAAAAGACAGTTGGCACAATTACAACAGTATTATTTGTCTAACAGGGCATTTGACTTACGGAATAAGTTGTCGTCGGCAGTGACTAAGGTCAGTATACACTCTATATGAGTTTAAAAGAGGAACTGATCATTTCCTTCAAAAAATATGGGTTTAATTTTTTCATTCTTCACAAGGATGGTTGTATGAAAAAATCTTTAAAAAGAAATATTATTTTGTTATTCGTATGGTACATTATATGAGCTCTATGTTACCTATAAATATTTTCACTTACATTTTATGAATTCATATACATACGTGCTCCAAACATCCAGAATAAATAAAAGTCGTGTAATATATTTGTTTCTTTCCATAATTTTAAAAGTTTATGTGTCAAAATAAAGTAAGTACCTTCGCAAATTATTTATCTTAATTTTAATGATTCTTTGAAGAATTATCGTTTACGAATTACCTGGTGGTCATTCTAAGGTCAAAAAATATCAGCATTATTTCTAATTGTTGACGAGTCTACTCTTATAGTTACTTTAATTCTCAGATCTGTACTTGTAGACCCTAATAATCAAAGTTGCACTATGGTAGACTGATTTAAAATGAAAATTCGTATTTCCTAAAAAATAAATATATTTTAAATGTAGCATAATCATTCTTTCTCGACAATTAAGAGTAATTGTTATTACTCTTATTATAATTAGTGGTTTGGTTTGTTTTGAATTTTGCGCAAAGCTGCACTAGTCGTCCCTAATTTAACGATGTCAGACTAAAAGGAAGGCAGGTAGTCATCATCACCCACCGCTAACTCTTGAGCTACTTTTTTACCAACGAATAGTGGGATTGACCGTCACATTATAACTCTCCCACGCATGAAAGAGCGAGTATGCTTGATGCGACAGGAAGCTGAACTCACGACCCTCGGATTACAAATTGAGTGCCTAAACCACCTGGCCATGTTGGGCCTATAATTAGTGAATAAATGTTTAAAGAAAAGGACCAAACTATGATTATTCTGATTTTACTTATTTGACTGAAAACTTAAGCTTTTATTGGCATTAACATGACTTTCTTATGGTGAATATTTTAAATGTGGATTCAATGGTTATCAGATGCGACGTTTTAAAAAAAATGGACTTGGTTAGTTTTCCAGGCACGTATTTGTTAGTATAAATATTCTATGCAGCAATTGACTATTTATACTCCCAATTTACGGAGGGGAAGAAAGTGGCTGAACTGAGTGTGTTTTTGACAAGCGACTGTCATACGTTACTGGATTTCTAGTTGTTTTATAATAACAAGTGACAATCATCATCACCATACAATTCTTTGAACATAACGTACGTTTGGTAAAGCTTTTTTTTCCTCATAAAAACAACAACAATAACAAAACCTTTCTGTTAGACAATAACATACGTTTTGCTAGCAATGACCCCTATACATGGTCACATAATGACACTCAATACGCTGCCTTCCAGGCTTATTGTTTCTTTTCTTCTATAACAAATATCGACAATGCGGCAAAAGCCAGTGATCTCGGAGAAAGAGTTTTTGCCATTAACCTTTATAAGCGCTGTCTAGCATTTAGTGTACACCTCTATCAAATAACTTAATGCAACTGAAATATCTCAGGAAACAAATAAATATTTGTTACAGTATTATTACAGTATTAAAGGAAGGAATATATTTGCAAACTTGAGTCCTTGAATTTTCAGTGATGACGTATCTGATAACTTCGTGTTGAATTGTGTTTATTGTATAATAAAAAGTTTTAGCCATATTTGACTTGAGAAACACATTAATTCTCCACAGTTGTTTTTAGTTCAGAATTAAGTATTGCCACAAGAAACTGATTATTTCTTGGAGAATATGGCCTACTGTATCGTAGCATGTCGGACTGTTAATCTAAGGGTCCATTGTTCACATACCATTACAAAAAAAAATTCGCTTATCACTTTGAAGCTGTGAGTTCGTTTCAAAATTGACGATGATTTCCAATTTTGACTGGAGTAGTTACTTTTTATCTGGTGTACGAATTCAAAATGAGGGGCGGCTAGCGAACATAGTTCCTGTGTAGCTTTGCGCGAATATTCAAAATAGACAAATATTCTACAGAAAGAAAAAATACAGATTAAGAAATATAGCAAATTAAATAATATTTATTTTATTTAATATTTGCTGGAAAGACCCAGAATATATATTTCATCGAGCAAGTTTGGTAGCATTTATAATTGCTTTTGGCATGTTTGACAAGTCTCTTGAGATGAAACTATTTATTTGTGTTCCTTTCGAATTCAAATGTTTTGAGCAATAACATTTCTGTACTTATTGAATGTTTATTCTACGTCAGGATATTTACTTTGTTACATCTTTTCAATCCAGCCTGCAAGCATTAGTCACGAAGCCACATTACTGAACAGCTTTATATCAACAAAAAAGACGTTATATTAAATATACTCTTGTATAAGATTTAAACCTTACACTTTTTTCAACCAAAACTTATTCGTATTTGTATGGAAACGTCGTACCTAAACAAATAAATACTTTAAAAGTAATAACTACTATATTTTTATAATGCTTTCCAATATGTATTATGCATTAACAGTTGGGTAAAGTTGATTATTTTGCAGAAATATTCTTTTTCAGTAGATTTCTGTATTAGCGAGAAAGTTAAGTCGATTATCACTTTCTTTCGCTTGACTCCTAAAGGGAAATAATAACACTTTCTTACTAAAATCTCTCGTAAAAAACAGTAAAAGAAAATTTAATTCGATTTAATCTTAACACTTGCACTGACAGGAAATCCCAGAAGGGCGAGTGAAGTCGGTGAGAGAATGACGATAAGGAATGTTTTGTAAGAACCTACCTGAGAGTAACAGCATTCAAAACTGCAAGATAAACTCAGCGTGAGAAATAACGACTGACATTCAAATATATTTTCTCCTTCAACGTCATCATCAATAAGGTCCTCATCAATCTCATCACACGTATATCACGATCACACGATAGGGAAAAATTACTACAGACACTAAATGTCCAGTAAAACTTTACTAGCAAAAAAAAAACGCAGCTTGTACGTAACAATCAAAATGTGCATAATATATAAAAATAAAAATACAAAACTAATTTGAAAAATGCTTCTTTAGATATTCCTCATACATCGTAAAGATAGAGATGCCAAAGTACCACAAACGAATGAATCCCCCCCCTGTTCTTTATAGGATAACTGCTAATAAAATGGCCCCCAGTGGCTCAGCGGTGTCTGCGGACTTGCACGCTAAAATCCGGGTTTCGATACCCGTGGTGGGCAGAGCACAGATAGCCCATTGTGTAGCTTTGTGCTTAATTCAAAAACAACAAAACAACAGCTAATAAAATGGGGAAGGTAAACCCGGATATTATATATGCAAAAACGGCTCGTTTGGGTTGAGAAAATATTTTACGTAGAAGAGCGAACAACGTTTCGACCTTCTGTGATGTCGAGAAACCCACTTGTTGAGAATTTCAGAGAATATTTTCTGAACCCAAACGAGCCGTTTTTGCATATATATTTCTCTACAAGTGGGTTTTCTCGACATCACTGAAACCCGAATATTATATGTGTACAAGAATTAATAATTTATGCGAACTACCTGACGACTGCGGTTTGTAAACTCGATTTTATTTTCAATTATATGGGTTTAAGTAATTTCAAAATTTGTCGAAATTCAAAGGAAATAATACAGATAATACCAGATTACTTTACAGTTCTGGTCGGAACCCAAAGTTACCTTGTCCTGACCATGAACCTGAATATCTATACTTCGCGTCTTGCTGTACTTTGGGTTGTGAGTAATGGTTAAAACCCATTATTCAATGAGGCAGAAGTAACTCAAGTGTTAGAGATAGGAGTTGTCAAACACCTACCTTTTCCCTAGTCTATCAATTCAAAACTAGTGTTCGCAATACGCAGGTAAGCTCTTGTATGTTTTTTATGAAAATTCGAAAACAACCAAACAAATGAATATATTAAAAGAATATTTTTGGCGAACTTCAACAAATAACTATAAATTATCTACACGTATTTAAGATGTTCGGCGTTTATAATATTTTAATACATGTTTGTATATAGTAACTAGAGTATAAAACCGCAGTAAAAGTAACCTTAATTTAACAAGGTTTACAATATTCAATTTTTGTTTTTTTATTTCTAACAGTAGTGTAATATGTATCGTTATAAACATATGTTTCTGTTTGCAGCATCAATTTGTTAAATACATTAATATTCGAATATCCCTGCAGCATAATTTTTTAATGGTGTTCACGCTTCTTACGTTAAAAAGAGGTTGTAACTGTGAAATTTACAAAGTTTTCAAACTATGAAACTCAAGTTATATACTCATAGAGCAAGTTCGAGCGCATATACCATCTGAAGCAGCTGTCTAGTAATAACTGTTCATATAACATGTTTAACATACGAAAAATGTGAAAAAGAGTCCGCTTTAAACTGAAATTGCATTGCCACAGAGCCACATTACAGAATACAACTGTTGGTTGATAAGCACTCGTTATTTCAAGATCGCACACCTTTGTTAAAAAGTTTTATAAAATTAACCTAGCCTTGCCAAAATACTAAGAGTTAATATGAGCTTTAATATGTGCTCTTGACACAATATTTTACACAATCATCCAGAATACCTTGCGAAAAGATGGTTTTTGAATTAGCTCATTGTGAATAATATTTAGTAGCAGCTATATTACCTTGTTTGTTGGAAGTTAACCACAAGGCTACACAATGGACTATAAGTGCTCTGTTCACAACGGGAATCGATACCTGATTTCTCGCGTTCCAAGTCCGCAGACATACATTTTATTACTTAGGGGTAACTATATTAGCAGTTATGAACAAAGTAAAATTTTAAATAATTTGATAAACGACAATTACGTGTAAATACTTTCTATATATCATAAATTCAGTACAGAAATATATCTATTTTAAATAGCATCTCATGAAAACGAATATACCAAGTACACCTTTCTGAACTTTACTCTTACTGTAAACAAAATGTACAATGTTTTTTTCTTTTAAACGTAGCAAACAACAGTGGATGAGGTAGTGATATTTTGTAATAAAAGAGGAATACAAAATGTATACTGTATTTGTTTCAAATATAAAATACGAACAGGAACACTTCTAATACCATTTCACAAATTAATTCACTATAATATAAAAGCACTTACTGACAGTTCGATACACTATGAGACATTTCAAGGTTTTGCAATAACGTGCCGGATTTAAAAGCATGTTTTGCTGGTACTTCTTTCTCACATTCTCATATAATGTTTTTAGCCTTGTGGAAGAAAATGCCAAGTGAATTGATACGTACGAAAGGCTATATTGGAAAAGGAACAAACTTAGAGTGGTGCTTGATCTTTATTAACAACAACTACACACCATACAATAATAAAAACCTCAGTTAATATACCAGTTTTCACGAAATATATAGTACAAAAAATAATTTATTTTCACTTCCCATTGAAATGTATGTTCACTGAAAGATAATGTTTTTCATGTTATCAAAAATAATGTATATACATATTGGTATACCTACTCAAATAAATTGAGAACCGTCTCCTTCCCATTGAAATGTATGTTCACTGAAGGATAAATGTTATAAAAAATAATGCATATATATATATATATGGGTATACCTACATAAATAAATTGAGAACCGTCTCCTTGTTTTCTGTCTTATAAATAAGATAGACTTTTGAAAGTCAGTTTTATGTTTTGTAATCCAAAATGTTCATTCCATTTTAGTAATCGCTCAAGCAACAGAACTATGTCGGAATGCTACATTTTTTTCCTACAATAATTTTGTAAAATTGGACCGTCTTGCTCCTATTACTGAAACGTAGAAATTCAAAAGTCTAGTATGGATACATGATACACATATTCTATATAGAATACGGGTTTCATTAAACAGCTAAATACACGATAATGTGCAATTTAAACTGTACCAAGAAGTTCTTGCTTTTGAATGCAAGCGATTCAGAAGTTCAACACACAAACTTTAAATACCATAATATTTCGGTTCACAAAAATTGGTCGTACCCTAATTTATCTAGTACAATATGTAAACGATACAAGAACTCAACAACCTCTATCTTATAACAGCTCAGGACAGCCATCTCTCTGATTACTGAAACAGGAAAATGATGCAACCATTGACAACAGCACTCAATGCCCGGAACATACATGTACTTGACTTTAACGAGAAAAACTATTTCAATTCACTACATACGGGAATATCAACATAACGTTCGTAAAAAAAGTTCTATTTGACGAGTAGATAATAACATGACTTAAAGGCAGAATATTTTTTATATGCCAAGCAACCCCATGCCGTATTATCATCTGCAACTGTTAGATAAGAAATAATTATGAAGGAGGTTTCTGCCTTGTTTAAAAAAGAAAATAAATCTAATAAATTATTACAAAAAATCGTATAGAATAAGACAACCGGAGAAAATAATACAGTTAGTTCAAATTTGTGAGAAAAATATATTATAATCAAATTTATCGTTTACCACTTTTAACACACGTTAATTCAAAGAAACCATAAAGCGTGGGATAAATGGTAAACTATTCATTGCCTTCGGAAAGGTTTAACAACGATACCTACTTTTATATTTCCTAAGGAAATAAAAACCTGTCTCTTATCATTCAACCATAAAGACATTGTTGAATCCGTCAAGAGTCATTTCTTTATTAAATTTGTATATATTTTATGTATTACACTGAACTCTAACAACAAATTATAAAACAAACATTAATTTGTAGGTTTCACAAAAACAAGCACGAATCTGTTAGCCCATAGGCTACACGTGTCTCGCGTTTCTGCAAGGTTCATCACTGGTGTTGTGAGCTATACGTGCCATAGGCGTAAACAAGCGGCATCTTAAATAAACTAAATAGTAATATGCTTTCAATATCTTAAACCAAATCTCATGACCTGTTTTTAATCTTGTTATTTTGCGAACGAAAAATAAAATCAAAGTTACAAAAACATTTATATTACAGAATTATACTACACAAATAATTATAAGTCTCAGTCTCATTAATACTTTAAGAGCCTTGAAGTTTATTTTTTATAATTCTTTGTTGTTCAAAACCTACCAAGAATTTGCGTATTAAGTTATCAGAGGGAAGACATCTAGTTAACAGCACCAACAGCCAAATATTAGGCCACACTCAGTTGACACTTGTTCATCACTGTTACAGTGTGGCCATGGTCCTAAAGTGCAGATTACGTTTGGAGGTAAATGAGTACCAAACTACAATTTTTCGGATTTAAAAATGCTAACACTAACCACTGGGCTACGCCTGATCAATAAAATAAAAGAAATATGTTTGCTTGTTAAATATCCATTCCTTCTTCTTTTGGTAGCATGTGTACTTAATAGAAAGGTGTAAATCTTGGAAGTAGAAAATCGCAACGTAATATAAAGATACCTTTTAATGTAGAGGAGTGAACAACGTTTCGACCTTCTTCGGTCATCGTCAGGTTCACAAAGAATGAAAGAGGTAACTGACCGATAGCTGACCACATGTTTGAAAGAAAGTTGTGTAACTGAGCGTAGGATTGTAGAGGACGTGCTTAGATGTTTGATTATATTTATTAATATAGGTATAAAGGTGTTCATTTGTAAGCGATATCGAGAAAACCCACTTGTAGAGAAAAATATATTTGTAAAAACGGCTCGTTTGGGTTGAGAAAATATTTTACGTAGAAGAGCGAATAACGTTTCTACCTTCTTCGGTCATCGTCAAGTTCAGAAAGAAAAAAAGAGGTGAGTGACCGGAAGTTAACCACAACCCCTTTCAAAGAAGAAGGTCGAAACATTATTCGCTCCTCTAAGTAAAATGTTTTTTTTAACCCAAACAAGCCGTTTTTACATATATAGGTGTTCCTTTGCATTGGTTTATTTTGGGCTTGTTGTTGTATAAGTAAGGTTTCTTTAATTTTGCGCTGTTTATGTCTGTTTCTTTATGTAGTATTTGGGTGTTTTCTATGCTTATGTTGGGTTTATTTGACTTGCAGTGTATGAAAACGTGTGAAAGTGACTTTATGTTCTTTGAATCTGGTTTCCATTTTTTTACTTGTTTCTCCAATATAGAAGTCGTGACAATTATCACATTGTATTTTATAAATAATGTTGGTGTTGTGTTTGTCAGGGTAGTTTTTATATAGTATAGACCTTAGTTTTGTGCCTGGTTTTTGAAGAAAATTAGTATTAATTGGAATGTCATTTTATTACTCGTTTTTGCCAAGTGTTGATAATTTTCTGCTGATGTCGCGAATATACTGTATGCAGCAGTGTATGGTTTCGTGATTTTATAATTCGTGAAATATATTTACTTTTGAAAGTTGATTTTTCTTTCTGTCTAGGTGTGTGCATATAATGTTTTCTACGGTTTGTGGAGAAAACTTATTGATGTTTATGAACTATTGTTTTATTTTATCTAATTCGTCGTTAATTTTATCTGGTGAGCATAGTTTTATGGCTGTGTTTATTTGGTTTCTTAGTATGTTGTGTTTTCGTTTTATTTCATGTGATGAGTTTCAAGGAATGCATAGTCCAAATACTAAATAAAGAAACAAACGCAAAATTAAAAAAGTCTTATGCAATAACTCAAGCCCAAAATAAACCAATACAAAAGAATACCTTTATATCTTTATTAATAAATATAATCAAATATCTCAGCACGCCCTCTACATCCCAAAGCTCCATTACACAACACTCTTTCAAACGTGGTCAGCTATCTGTCAGTTACCTCTTTCTTTCTTTGTGAACCTGACGATGACCGAAGAAGGTTGAAACGTTGTTTACTCATGTACATAACAAATTTTCTCAACCAATACCAGCCGTTTTTACATACAATTTTTTTCTACAAGTGGGTTTTCTTGTGATCACTGAAAGTTACCTTTTATAGAGACATTGTAATTTTTTGCTTATTTATATTAACTATTTTTATGAAACAAATAAGAATACAAACGTTTTCAAAAGACTGACTTAGGTATTAATTTTGAAAATCACTTAAAATAACGTTATATAATTAGATATTCAATATGCATTAGGGGCAGAAGGAACTGTTTGTTGCCCTCGGAGTTTCATAAGAGTTACAGTCAAATTCAACCAATCGATTAGGCTAGAACAGCCTAAAAGTTGGCAGCGAATGCTATTGACTAGCTGCCTTCTTTCTAATCTATTAGTCGGAACTTCGGTGCAGTTATGCGCAGATAGCTATTGTCTAGCTTTGCGCAAACTTCAGAAGCACTCAAAATATTGCTTTAAATAATTCAGTATTTCAGTGTAATTGAAATAGAATAATAAATACGTAATTTAACTTAGAAAACAAATTGAGGTAACATATCTCACAACTTTCCGAATCTAATATCACAGTCAATGCAGAGTAATAACCATTATTTACCACAATAATTAATTTTTCATTGGGGAACACAACATAAATTTCCGATTCAATAAGATGTCAGCACGAAGTAAGAAAATACACTAACTATAGTTTAGAGAAAGCTGCATTTAGTCGACGGTCTGTATATCTGTTCGAACTCTAGCTATCAAACCCTTAAATAATAAAAGTGTCGTTTGTGAGACAAAACTTCTTAAAATAAAAGTTTTATTTTATGCGGAAAACTAAAGAAGTACGCACAATATTACGTCATTTATCAATATACTTACTTACCATGTGCAAGCACTTTCTTTAAGAAATGCTCCCCAATGGCACAGCGGCATGTCTGCAGACCTATACTGCTAGAAATCGGTTTTTAATACCCGTGGCGGGCAGAGCACAGATAACCTTTTATGTAATTATGTTCTTAATAACAAACAGCAACCCTCAAGAAATATATCCTTATTCTATATCTGTGTTCAATATTGTTCATTCTACTCGTGATATGGTTAAGTATTGTATACAAAAGTTTTGTGTGATATATGTTTTAAAAAGTTGATATTTTATTACACTGCGGCCCGGCAGGCCAGGTGGTGAGGGCGCTCTACTCGTGATCTGAGAATCGCGAGTTAGCTACCTTATTACATCAAACACGTTTACACTTTCAGCCGTGGGGGCGTATAATGTGACGGTCAATCCCACTATTCGTTGGTAAAAGAGTAACTCAAGAGTTGACGGTAAGTGGTGATGACTAGCTGCCTTTCCTCTAATCTTACACTGCTAAATTATGGATGGCTAGCGCAGATAGCCCTCGAGTAGCTTTGCGCGAAATTCAAAAAATAAATAAATAAATTTATTTTGGTTCTGTTCTCATTATTTGACAGTATATTCTAAGAATCGTCTCACTCATAACATTCCACACTGAGCCATTAAGTACGCTTAAATATTAATGAAAACACATCAAGGAGAGGTACTTTAAAACTGGTACTAGATGTAGAGAAAATCTACGAAGTCCTAACCGAAAATATTATCTTACCGGATGTTTGCCAACTGTTATGTATATGTGTAAATATTTTGTAAACGACAACATGTCGTATTGTGTTTGAATTTTCATTTGTATTATTCATTTTTTTTCCATATTGATATTATTGTTTCGAAGTTTAAACTAAAATATGTTATTTATTTAGGGTAACATTTTAGAACTTTCTCGAATTAAGTAGACCAATCACATGTTTGTAAATGAGTGCTGGTGACTTCCTGTCTAGAAGTGTAGTCTCGTGCAAGAACGGATATGCGTGGATAGCTCTGGAGTTGTATGGAAATTGCGAGATTGTTCGAGAAATAGGCCTATCGGTATAAAAAAGACGGTGACGTGAGAGATATAGAGTCATCAATCATCAGTTTTATTCGAGGGAGAGAGATTCAGTCATTAGTTTTATTCGAAGACAAAGAGTGAGATTCAAACACCAGTTTCATTTCAAAAGAAGAAAGTTAGTTATTTGAGAAAGATTAAGTGTTTGCTGTGAATATTCAACTTGGATTTGTGATTGAAATTAGATCTACGGAAGCCGTGATTTTATTTCGTCAATCTCTACGATACATCTGAATTACTGCTTGAGCTGAGAGACGGCGATTTCATTGAACTGTGAACTGTTTCGGAATTACTTCGTGGGACCAAATTCACACCCTAGACTGGAATTTGAGACTTTAATTTTAGATCATTACATTAGATACAGGCCAGTACCGTTTTGTATTGTGATTTAATTTTGAATTTTGAAACTAATATTATTTTGTTTTGTAATTAATTTCGAATGTCGTAACTTAATATCTGTCACTGTTATTATACAATTTATGTCATATTTGTTATATTTGTTAATAGTTTAGTGTAATAAATTATACAAGCTGTTATCTGCGTTTTTCTGTTGCGTTTAGTCTACAAAGAACTTAAAACATCAAAAAATACGTAACACAACGAACATGAGAGTGACGGTGACATTATCACGCTCGAAAGGTACAAAGGGCGAACATGTTTGCCAATGGGTTTCAATCCAACGACATATATTTTTGTTATTAAATAATGAGTTTCCAACTGATTTGCCAAGCTTTAATTTGACATTCAAAAACATTTAAGCCTAATCCCAATATAATGTACAGATGCATTGATATTAATACTTAAAATGGATTTCACAGTGAAGTGCTTTGTTTTTTAGTTTTGAATTTTGTAGAAACCTACACGAATTGTGAGACTGACCTATATTATACCGCACCCTCGGCTGAAATGGCGAGCATGTTTGGTGCAATCGGAATTCGAACCCACGACACTCGGATTAAGAGTCGAACGCTTCCACACATGGCCATGCCAGGCCACCAAAATAAAAGCATTAATTCTATCTGTACGTACACGGAGTTTACACTTTGTGGTTACAATCTCGGGTGTTTAGACGCATTCTTAAACCTGAAACATAGAAGAGAGAACGAAAAGATACAGAACTTAACGATAATTCAGAAGATTATTACAGATTACATATTATTATTTGCTTATTTTTGTTTGAATACACATTGAAGTACATATTTTCTTAATATTATAAGAAACACCTCTTAGTGAATTATTTTAGCATCAAGAATTTTGGAGTAATTAGGAATGAAAAAATAAGGTGGAAGGAAAAAATAAAAGAAAACGAAATTATATTAATTACCTTTAGTTTAATGGCGTGTGGAAAAATGTTTTTAAATAACGCACCTTCAGTCTTTCACTGAATCTAAAATATTCCTGTAGCCTTATTATTTTTCACAATTTTGTTTAGTTTAAACGAAAAAGTACAAACAATGATTAGAGATTCAACAGTAAATAACAGCAATTATTTAAAGGGAAACAAACATGACACGAAAGCGTCTTCCACGTAAAGAAATACAAACCTAATGGGTATCTTTCCTTGCATGTAGTAGACAATATATCTAGGTCAAGGAAGTGGAATTTCGTTTATTGAATTAGTTCCAAGTTGGTTTACAGATGTAAGTGGTATTTCCACATGTTCGGCAAAATGCATTTTCAGTAAATGTCATTATATTTCGACAAAGCTATTTGATCATAACCATGTATCGTCATTGATCATTAAGCCCAGTAGGGTGATCATTTGAACATAAAGGAAGTTTGTCATAATGTACCTCATTTTCAGTTACTTTCCAATCATCTTTATTTTGATTTTGACATGACACCCACGATTTTTTAAATTCTAAACACAACCTGCGAAATAAGTTTTTGTATTTTGCATGAAAAATTATCTTTACATATGGTCACGTTTCAAGTATTACACATTAGCATGCAGCTTTGTGCCTTTCCAACATGTGCTCACATTATTTCATAAAGATGTTTTATAAAAAAAAACTTAATATCTTTGTTTGTTGGATTTCGTACAAATCTATTCAAGTGCTATTTTCGCTAGACTGCTTTCGTTTTGAAGCAATAAACTATCCATCATTAATCCTTGGGCTAATTTTTGCCAACGAACATGAGAGTGACGGTAACATTATCAAGCTCGAAAGGTACAAAGGGCGAGCATGTTTGCCAATGGGTTTCGATCCAACGACATATATTTTTGTTATTAAATAATGAGTTTCCAACTGATTTCATATTTTCTTCTGTTGGTTAACTACTTTACTCTCATAAGCTGTTCCTCCGCAAACTGACAAGTGTTTGTATCTAATGATGAAGTTCTCGAATATGAAGTAACTACACTGTCATCTCTTATTAAAACGGCCAAGTGGTTAGAACGCTCGACTCGCAATTTGAGAGGGGAGGTTCAAATCCCCATCACACTAAACATGCTCGCCCTTTAAACCGTGAGGACATTATAATGTGACGATTAATCCCACTATTTGTTAGTAAAAGATTAGCCCAAAAGTTGGCGGTTGGTGGTGATGACTAGCTGCCTTCCCTGTAATCTTTCACTGTTAAATTAGGGATATATTGGCATAAATAAATTAGATATAAATTTAGATAAAATAACCAACTGGCATCTAAGAGACAAGATCTCAATCATTTAGTTAATAAAATATTGAAAACAGTTAGACAAGTGCACGCAGTATTTTCATTTCATTTTCATGTATGTTTCACTGGCAGGCTATTCCGTATTACATAAAGTAACGGTAGAGTACATTCTCAGAGGTTTACACAAAAAAAAGCTCTTCCCTTGTGGATTTGCATTTTTAATCTTATGATGCACTGCTGCGTATATAAGGCTTATTAAGACCCCAAAGTGGTTACGAGAGTCAAAATAGAAATGAAGAACAATGGAAAGGCATCGTAGAGTGCGATAATTCCTGCTACGAATTATTTGCATAAAAAGAGGAAAAACGCTTTTTATTTGAATCTATTCTCTCAACAATTAAAAATGGCAGAGGTGAGCTTGAATTGAAAAGGGTTGGAGTTGATCCACTGGAAAATATTTCAAAAACCCATGAATGCCTAATCTTACTGTGACGTTCTACACAATTGTTTGATATGGCATAAATTTTCTGGAAAAGAAGGATAGTGGCTCCTTCATAGTAGTGTCGGTGTGTTTCCTTATAGCAAAGTCACATCGGGCTAGCGGAGGGCGCCTTCAGAGTAGTGATACACTTACACACTGCAGTGTGTTGTCAAGAGATAGTCTGACTAAATAACATTCACAATCTTCCTTGACCAACCTGAAGCACTAAAAGGAATCCAATTAGTCCTATGCCATCCTTTTCACAAAACTTCTCAAGACATGACATTTTCATTTGGTCGTTGTTTGGTCACGTGACCTTGGAAGATCACGTACGCCCTTCCTTGACTATTTATTTGATTATTGAGTATTCAGAACAGATTTGGTGTGTTTTGAATTTCGTGTGAAACTACATGAGAACTATCTGTGTTACTTATCCCTAATTTAGCAGTGTAAGACAAAAGGGAAAGCAGCCAACTCTTGGGCTACTCTTTTACCAACAAATAGTGAAATTGACCATTAAATTATAATGCCCTCACAGTTAAAAGGGTTAGTATGTGTGATGTGACGGGGATTCGAGCCCGCGACCCCCAAATTGCAAGTTGATCACCCTTACTAACTTGAAAACTAGGGACGATTTATTCTACAAAACGTGAGCCCACAGTTTATTGAAAGAACACTTTGGCGACGAAATATAACATCTCTGACTTCAAACTACAAATTATCAGTAGTTTTTGTGATAAAATTTACACTAATTATTTCGTCTAGATAATGTGTGGATTTTTCTTCGTAGAATTTACCCATACGTCATCAGAGATTCATAAGCAGCAAATGTTTTTTCACCTTTTGCATTTATCATTCTACTCACTGCGATAGTGTGTGTAAGCTTATTCTATATTAAGAAACGAATAACTTATAGTTTCGATCTTATAATTACCTACTGTAATTGTACTTTTCCATAATTCATATTTTCATTATATTACGTCTCCTGTATCAATCGTTGCAGTTTGAACGAATAATCACTTATTAAAGGGTTATAGTAAAATAAATCCATGAGACATTTCTAGTTTTCTTGACAGATTGTCATAAGATTTAACTGAAATTCCTAAAAATCTCAGTTGTAAATTATGTGGATCTGTTTAATAGACAAGACGATATTCATAACTGGCATGAGTGAAGTATTCAACAAACTTAGTGCCACACACCATAATGTCATTATAACTTAAGCAACACACACACACACACAAACTTTACCTTCCGGGAAAGAAACAGCATTATCAGTGTTGTTTCATACAATTTAGCATACTAATATGCACGTGTAATATAGATCCAAGCATTTCCTTATGTTATCATACAAAGAAAAACTTGCGTAGATTACCATTAGATACACATTTAGGTTCAAAGTTTGCCTTTCAATAGAAATGTTGCTTTTTCGTATCAGCAATACAGATATGCAGCATAAGTGATAAAATAGATTTTTTACCATTGAAATACACTTTTGATACTTGGCAAGGAACTGATGATTTCGGTTTCCCTTTACGGATTGCGTATAAAGTTTTTTATATATTCGTAACTAGCTTCACAATCAAAAAGTAGTAAAAAGAAAAAAATGAAATGAAAGTAGGCTACAATACTATTCTAGTCCTTTTCAATCATATTCTAAATTAAGTAATACAGCCATCAGACATGCGTCCCAAGCATATATTAATGAGTTTCGTAATGTGACATTATCATCTACCACATAATGTATAATTGTACGTATGCGCCACAAAATATTTCATACAAGGCTTCAAATAATTTCAAATGGTATGAGTAAAGAAAAACCAGTATTATATTTTTACATTACACAATTTTATTAAAGTTGTGTTTTGATAAATACGTCCAGAAAATAGCTTTACTTGAGATTAACGAATTCCTTACTTATCCTTTTAGACAAAAATAGTATCTTCAGGTTGCACTGATACTATTACCATCATAAAAATTATAAAACCACAAGTATCACCCTTACATAAAATGACTTAAAAATTAGAGTAAACGGCAAACATTTATGCCCACTGGCATAACGTAGAATAGCCTTTTCTGTAGGTTTCAGCTACAAGCTTTAACATAAACTTTTATACTTATTCAAAAACAAAAGCGGATGAGCCATACCATGCTTAAGAATTTGTAAAATCATAGTAATATTTACTAGACTCGTTCTCTTAAATTCAAACGGCTTCCTTTCTCGCTTGGTGTAGCATTAGAGGTAGTTTCGATCTTTCCATGAATCTTATCTTTTGGGGCTAAAACCTGAGCTTAAACAAGGCTTTAAGATAAATTAAAACTATCAAAAGTATTGGTCCCCTGCTGGGACAGCGTTAAGTCTTCGAAATTACAACGCTAAAATCTGGGGTTCAATTCCCATTGGTGAACACAGCATATAGCCATTATGGCTTTGCTGTAAAAAAACACGCATATTAAATGTAATAGTTTGAGCGCTGCTTGGTAATTTGCATGCCAGACGGTGGAGCTGAAGTTAGATGGTCCATGGCCCGTTGCCGCCCCCCCCCCCCCTCAATAATAGCACTGTGCAGTTTGTGGCCATGGGTGCATTATCGAAGTGGCACTCTAAACCAAAACCAAAATTTCGGTCTGACAGTAATAGCTCAAGAGTTAGCGGTAGGTGAGTACTGACCAACTAACATTTCTCTACTTTATCACTTCAGAATTAGGGAAGGTTAGTAAAAATAGCACTCGTATAGCTTTGCACGCAATCCACAAAATAAACAAATTAAGACTATTTCCATATATTTCATTGTTCATGTCTTATGTATTTTATAAACTTGCATAAATGTGAGTTGTGTAATATATTTAATAAAAATAATAATGTGTTTTAAAACATTTCAAGTGTAATTCGGTATTGATTAAAAGGCTTAACTGTTTGTTCTACATTCACGTGGCAAAGTTACGACTTATCAAAGTAAAGTAAGGATGATTCATAAAGTTTTATTATTTATACTAGTGAAAATAAAATATAAGTTAAAAAATTATAGGCTTAATAAATTCGCTACTGACACACAGCCTATTATATTGGGTTGCCCAGATATAAATGTAGGAATTCTCATGATGACATTAGAAGCTTAACATTGAGTAATTTATCACTAGTTGGTTAGTTTAATTCAACATATGTCGCTTCCAAGGTGTCTTAATTGTCTACTGTTTCAACTGTATTCATAGCAAGTTTCGCAACCCTCAAGGTAGCATAGACAAGAAGAACTTTTGTCTGATTTTCCTCTACGACTTCAAACTTGGATGAATAGCTACCGAAACTACATGAAATATCCACCAGGAATTCAGCCATGGATCTTTTACTGAACAAACAGGTTTCGACATGGAGATGAAAGTCGTAAAGACCATGAAGGTCATGGAAGGAAGTCATCCTTAGATGAAAACACATTAAGGAAAGCAGTTGAGACAGACCCTCGCACAACAGTACGTAAGCTTGCAAATCAAGCATTGCCAACCATGTGACTGTAATTTGAAAATAAAAAGTTGGATAAGTGAGTTCCATATGAGCTGGCTAAAGATCAACAAAAACGGTGTTATGAGACCGATCAAGGATGACACTCCAAAAATTGAACGAATTCGGAATCGAGGTTTTGACCCATCCAACTTATTCCCCAGACCTTTCTTCTACATATTTTCATTGTTTCAAGCAATTTGACAACTTTTAGAACAATAAACGTTTCAAAACCAGGAGGTTTCAGAAGAAGCTTTCAGAGTTCATTGACCATAGAAACTCTGATTTCTACAGCAGGGGCATAAACAGCATCATTACACGTTGGCAAAAGTGTGTTGAAGCAAATGGTGCTTACTTTGATTAAGTCATGTTTTACAACATTAGTTTATACCTTTCCAGACTTCGCAGTTCAAAAACGACATTTATTTCTGGACAAACTAATAATTCAAATAATCATTAATATTAGTGAAACAAAACTTCGTATCCTGTAAGGTGTAAAATCAAATTCATAATTTAACTTCGCATACTGAACGTTTTTCAATTTTTTTTATTAGTTTTGAGCAGTGGTAAAAAATATTGTATAAACATCCAATATAAAAACGAAAATAACCGGAACTATATTTTTCGCATTCCAGTGACACAAAGGCAAGTCTTAAGGCTAAGAACGCTAAAATTTGGGTTTCGATACCCATGGGATGCTGAAAATTGTGTAGCTTTGCGCTTAAGAACAAACAACGAAATGTATTATTAATTGTTATATTTTCATTACTCTGTAGATAAAGCCTGAAGTTAAACTATGAACGTAAGATTTTGCTAAGGAATAAACCATACATATAAAACTTTCCAGTTTTGTAAATTCAAGCTTGTTCTATCTAATAATGAATAATTATTTTATAAGTAAATAATAATTATTACTTTGGGTGAAACTTTTATCCGTAACTAGGTCGTCTTTATAAACAACTTATGTTTGTTATTTGTACATATTTTCCAACGATTCCATACGACAAGGTTACAAATACCTTATCAGTCATGATGTTATAAAAACACACAGGTTCAAGAAGACTTGGTAGGAATGAAATAGATACTTCATAACCCGAGCGCTTTATAAAGGTGGATCTTTCTTCTTCAGTTTGCCCCTGAAGAAGAAATGTCCACCCTTTGAAAGCGCAGGAGTTATAGGATTTCTATTTCAATGATATCTTATCAGTTTCGTTCAAAGAAGGCTTAGAACATCGATTCTCAGTGAAATCCGTAAAAAGATGCTTCAGATCACATGTGTTAAGTGGTTGTATACTTATAATATCTTAGGAATAAAAGGGACTTTAAGTTGCAAATGGAAAATTCGTTCTATTAATTACTTATGAAAATTATCCGTTACCTTTAATAAGAAAATGCACGAAAAGGGGCACTTCTTTTGTGCTTACATTCTTTGTTCACCTGTGGTGGATACATTCCTCCCCTGACACTTTTTACGTCACAATCTATTAAAGAAGTTCAATATATAGTTTTCTATTACATATTTTACCATCACATCGAACGACAGTGACTTGTAAGCAAAACTAATGATGCGTAACATAAACTAGAATGGAAAAAGGGAACATTCTCACGTCAGTGACATACCACGAGCATTTTCCCACATTTATCCCCAAATCGCCACATTCCTCTCGAATTTTGTAAATGCCATCTTCGATACTTCAATGAGATTAAGAAATACCTTAAACCCAAAAGAATTTTCTCGTTTGTCCGAGCACTGTATTGCCGTGGTTTACGAGCAGTTTGCTGGCATGTACAGGGATTGGACTAACAAAATTGCAAACACTCTATGAGCTCATTGTGTGGTGAAGAAATATTCGCAACGCACATAAAAAAGAAAAAGAAAGCGAACTTCCTTTGTTTAAATTATCTGGAATTGACGGAGAATTGCTTGGGACAAAGGGAAAACCCAATCAAAAAAATAAATTCTTGCTTGGAGACGTTTCTTATTTCGTGTTTTTAACGTCCTTTTCTACCTTTAACCTTATAAATCTAATGAGAATATCCTACGTGAGCCTTTGCTGGCCACATCATGTATTTATAACCATCGACTTTTTGTAGTCGATCTCACGAGACGAGGTACTATTCAGTAACCAATCAGAAATTGGCAATTTCTTGTTCTTTCTAGAGTCATTACTGGCTCGAAGAACATTTATCAGCTACTGATCGACGGTCTCCCATTAAGAGAGCTATAATAACCGAAAAAGACCTTTGTCCAATCTAACACATAAAGAGCCTTCTTTAATGCAAACGTAAGCAGGTGTCTGTTTATGTTAAGGCTATATTATACGTCAAGTACAATGATCTTACGAAAGTGTATATGTAATAAAATAGGTCAACAGAAAATATCTTGAAAACAAACAAACGTAATGTTTACATATATCTGCCCCCTCTAGTACAGCGGTATGTCTCCGGATTTACAACGCTAAAATCAGGGGTTCGATTCTCCTCGGTGGGCTGAGCAGATAGCCCTTTGTGGCTTTGTTACACGAAAACACACACGCAATACATATATCTGACAAATGAAATTTCTCTTATCACATTCTCTTCATATTATTGTTTGTAGCTTATAAACTCACTTAACAGAGATTCTCGCAAATGTACTTTCTATTTTAGAACTATAGACAACACTGCATAGTTGATGGAAAAACAAATACAGCAGCATTATATTCTTCCTTATTTCACAACTGCTTCGATATTGAAATAACCTTAATTACACACTCAAAAGTATTTGTAGGAAATTGCAAAGACATAAGTTTATTACGTCTTTTCACAAAAGAAACAATTATCTGTTATTAAATATGAAAATTGGATGTTGCAATTTAAATAACATACTAGTATATTTGAAAATTACCGTAAAGTCTTTATACCAATCCACAGAATACACTAACATGTGTTCCTTGAAACACGAGTTGACAACATTACTCTAGAGCAATATTTACACACCAGTGTTACTACAGATAATCGGGACATTAACGTGTGAGTACTTGAATGACACTTAAGCAACATTGTTTCTCGTTATAAATGCTACAGGTACAAAAATCTTTCTCAATGTAAGCATGACATTGCAAAGTATTTGTCATGCACATGTAACATTATATCTTGGTATAAACAAGACATTACAAAGTTACTATCATGACGCATGCACAACAATCATGCTCAATGTAAACGTAAAATTAATTTATTACTATTTATATGACACTCACAATACAATGTTTCTAAACATAATAGTAATGATGTTACAACCTACATGACACACAGCAACGTTAGTCAATACAAACATGGTATCACTGTGTTACTGTCCAGAAGGCAAACGCAACATATTTTCTATAGATGGATATCATGTCTGCTTTTCGTCAGATATATAATTCCAAACAATAATTAATTTCATTATAAAATAGCGTAAATATGTATAAGTAAAAATTCTAAATTCCTAAACAGTCCTGGAAGCTAATTATGTAAAAATATATAATATAAAATAGTATTCTTGTAATATTTTGTAACAAATAATTGGACGTCACAAACAAACCTGTGTTTTGTTATTGCAAAGCCACATCAAGCTATCTGCTGAGTACACCGAGAGGAATCGAACGCCTGATTTTAGCGTTGCAAATCCGAAGATATACCGCTGTACTACCGGGGGCCTCAAAAGAAATCCCGAAAATAAATGATGTTCTTTTTCTTTGTTCTACTTCATGTGGTCTTAAGATCTCATTAGTATGTTCATGAAGAAATAAATGTTGCAATGTTATCTGTGTCCTTCCGAGTTCAGCTACCATGTAGATTATAACAAAATGCATTTAAAAGTATAACTAGTACATCATACCCACATATAAACCTCACTATTACAGCACAGTTCATCTAGCTATCCAAATAAACAAAGATGGACAAGGCTGTAATCACAATTCAAATAACATAAAATTCGTAAATAATTTTTAAGGTTTTTAATCTTACCTTTCATTGTCTTTTTTTTCGCTTCATCTTGAAAGTGCTATTCTTGGTATTTGAAATTAATGTTTAACTGCTAATTCAATAAACTGGCTACACGTAGGAACTGAAGATGCGAGTTTCAGATTTCTAATTAACTTTGGTACACACTGAAACGTGGGTTTAGATTTAGCCAAATTTGTCTTGTTATAGCAACAGAAAAACCATATCGTAGCGAGTCGGCATTTCGCATCCTGAGAAATGGTTTAAGACCAACTGGATGGATTGTTAACCCATTCTTCAGGTCACTTGGTAATTCAATTATCAAAGTTATATTTTGTTCGTAATCAAAACTAAGGGGTCCGTTATTCTCCAAATTCATTAAGTCCGATATTAAAACCGGACTTACTTTCAAAATCATGTATGCTTAATGATTAATTATATGCAGTTATTTCAATATCCATGCATTTATAATATACCCTTCAAAAAACAACACAAAAAGGGATATTTTTTATTTTAAAGAAAAATATATATAATAACGTTACAAGCTCAAAGTATGTGATGTTACACGTGTTAAAGCACTAATTGTCAGACCAAAATGACGATAAAAATTATGCACTTTGAAAACGGAAGAAAACATCAAATCTTTCACCAACACGCATTCGTGTTCAATGAATTTGTTTGAAAGATCTGCATGTTCTGCAAGTGCTACATGTGCAAAATCGCTATAGAAGTGACGGGTTCTCGGTTTCCATAGCTCAGTGTTAAACCACCGACACGCAATACAGTTACGCCAAGACCGATTGAAGCACAACGCAACAACGCCATTGGTTGTTTTAGAGCAGGCGAATCACGATCAAATGTTGCCAGAGCTGTAAATGTCCACCAAAGCACCATCACAAGGCTATGAAATCGTCACCAACAACATGGATAACTCGTGACCGTCCATGATCTGGCAGACCTCGTGTGACCACGCGCGCACAACATCGCTACATCCGATTACATCACCTTCGGGATTGGACCATCACTGCGACGTCTACTGCCTCAACCATACCAGAGATACGTAGGATTTCCGATCAGACCGAACGCAACCGTCTACGAGATGCAGAAATTCGACCTCGACGTCCAGTCAGAGGTGTCATCTTCACCCAGCAACATCGTCAAGAACGGTTGCAGTGGAGTCGGGCACATCGGGTATGGCCTAATCGACAATGGAGGCATGTTTCGTTCAGCAATGAATCACGTTTTATGCTTCGTAGGCAGAATGGAAGGACCCGTGTTTACCGTCGCCGAGGTGAACGTTTTGCAGCAAACTATGTGCAGGAAGTTGAAAGATTTGGTGGTGGCAGCGTCATGATGTGGGCTGCCATTGCCTACAGTGCCAGAAGAGACCTTCTGCACACTCGAGGGAATCTTACGGCTCAACGATACGTCTACGAGATTCTTAGGCCCCATGTGCAACCCATCATAATGAACCTCATCGACGTTTTTCAACACAGACAACGCCCGTCCCCACACAGCCCGACTCACCACTGTCTTCTTTTGACACCACAACATCAACGTTCTTCCCTAGCTTTCCAGATCACCAGATTTAAACCCCATCGAACATCTTTAGGACGAGTTGCACCGACGTCTGCGACGGCGACAACCTCAACCAAAGACTCTACCTCAGATTGCAGCAGCCTTGCAGGCTGAGTGGACAGCCATTCCACAGGATGTGATTCGTCATCTCATCTCTTCCATGGCAGAAGATGCCAAGTAGTTATTGATGCTAATGGGGGAATACTCGTTCGTGACGTTAAACTTCAACCAGTGAGCATGGACTTCGCCTTTGCAGACTTTGGATGTTCAGCAGTGAATGTGCAAAGTTTCACACATTTCATACAGAACTACCCGGAATAAACTTGTTATCAATTTATCTCAAATTTTGTCTTTTGCGTTTCGTTTTTTGAAGAGCATATAACAATGAATTTAACTGGATATATAATTTTATTTGAATACGAAACCTTCCTCAAATGTTACTAATATTAATATAGGTAAGATCTAAACACAAATACCTAGTAATTAGCATATTCAGGTAAATATAATGTTAAAACTATATTCTTTATTTTTACTAATTGGGTACTGTTGCCGAAAACGATATATTTGTACGTAAATACAATGGAAGACTCAAAGACGAAATCTTTGGAAAGTTACAAAATACAATTCAACGTTTTGAAAAATTAAACAATTAATGTTTTTTTTTCATTTGTGTTGGAAAATAAGATTCATTATTGTTCATTTACGTACCTACTAACACAATCCACAGTTCTATTATACTTACTCTAGATTACGGCAACACCAAATGATATAAATCTAACATTAAAATATGGTGTTATATATATATATTGATTTATACCAAAACACAATGCATAAACTACAATACTTTCATAATCAAAGCTGTCACCTTCCCCACTATACATTATCACATTCAGTCAATTACTTAGATTGAAAATATGCTCGGACAGTAAGAACAATGACTGTCAAAGTAATTTTTAAAAACAGATTATGACTGAAAGAGGTTATAAATAGAATCCCATCACCCAACAACTTGACAAAGCAAACAATATACCACGTGAATAAATCTCGAAACAATTATTTAAAACAAATTATTCTCGTGTTATACATGTTAACCTTTTTCAGCTTAAATATCAACTAAAATCCATTTTTACAGAAGTTCCTGTAGTTTCTTTTAGCAAAAAAATAAAGCTTTGTATTGACACTAAAGTCAACTTTAGATCGACACCAGGTGAAAGTAATCCTTGCAATAGCAAGCGATGTCAAACCTGTTAGTTCATGCAGGAAACGGTAAAGACAGACAAAATCAGTTCAAAATCATTAAACCCATTATCTGGTCTACAAAAAACGTTATTTACTTAATTCGATGCTGAAAATGCAACTTCCAATAAATACTCGAACTAAAGCAACTGCAAGGAAACATTGTAATCATCACAAATCAACAATCAAAACAAAGAACTTCCGGTCCCAAAACACTTTAACATCCTTGGACAACATTAAACTGACGGGAACAGAGACAAACATTACAATTAACACACACAAAGGTAAATTACAGAAACTTAATGGATAACACTATTAAATACTGTAAAGTCAAATAGCATTAATCTGGAAATTGTTGATCTTCGTATATCTCTGGAAAGATTTTCAAAATCAAATTCCTAATCAAACTTAACATTATTAATACTATTCATGCGATTTAATAAATATTGCGCCACATTATGATTTTCTCTATTTTCCACTACCTTTTGCCGTTACTCTATTTTTAAAAGATCGGTTAACATTTCTTCTAACTATAATCAAATTTAAGTCTCATGTACTGTGTACTCCTCTTTACTACAAACTAAACACCCATAACTCTTGGCCCGGCATGGATAGCTGGTTAAGATGCTTGACTCGTAACCTGAGGGTCACAGATTCGAACCCCCGTCGCACCAAACATGCTCGCATTTTCAGCAGGGGCATGATACGTTTCAATAAATCCCACTTCTCGTTGGTAAAAAGTAGTCCAAAATCTGGCAGTGCGTGGTGATAACTAGCTGTCTTCCTTCCAGTCTTATACTGCTAAATTAGGGACGGCTAACATGGATAGTCCACGTGTAGCTTTTGCGCAAAATTCAAAAACAAACGAACCAATAATTCTAGATTATGATTACCTAGTTCCCTAGGCTAACTTATATCAAACATTCGCTTTACGTGACGTCAGCATCCCTGCCTATATATTTCTTTGCACACATTAAACACTACCCTTTATTTCTCTGAAAAATAACAGTGAACTCTTCGAAAGCGCTAGAGTTTTGGGTCTCGTTTGAAGTCATTTATAAATTTTGTCTGTGATCCTGTGTGTTATCTTCTTAAAGGTGAATTTTACAGAAAAAACTTTGCAGTCAAAAAACTACTCACACTGATTAATTTTGCAAGTTCACATTTTTTATAAAAATAAGTGTTAATAAATGATACATGGAACTTGGTGCAGAAAGAGCCCTTTTAGTTTTAGTTTTTAGGTTTGCTGCTAGGAAAAGTACTGTGACGTAATAGTTGCCAAACAAATCGCCAACACCAGCGCGTTGAATGTAAATAAACATGGTCAGTGCATACGGAGAAACAGGGGCGGAGTCTGTTTTGACTTTATGTCTGAACAGTGTCGAGTAGCCCCATATCAATTCAAACCTACTCTGAACGAACCTAGAACAGTTACTTTTGACACAGATCTGACAAGTTCTAGTTATGAGAACAGTTTCACGAGCGAGAGTAGCGGAGCTGTGAGTGATACTGATAGCGCCCAGGCCGGTTGCGAGTTGGTCATACCTCCAATGGAAGAATGGTAAGCCTAAGTCATTGCAACAAATATGGTCTGCATTATTTCAAGTGCAATTTTAAGCATCTCGAAACCTGTCTGGTGTTTATAAATTATTGGTATTACACAATGGGTTTTATTTGTTTGTACTTTGTCGACTATGGTAATTAATACTCGGCACTCCCACAATCATTGTACAGGGTATTTTTGACTCGTAACAAAATGAATTTCAATTATACGTCATAATTCTGTCTATAAAATCAAACTATATGTAGCAGTCTGAATAGTTAATTTAATATTTACCATAAATGTATAATTTATATGACATATTCCGTATGTTTGTGCCAACCAGGAGAGAGTGCATTTGTTGTTGCTCATACGACAAGGTGTCAAACCGATTAAAAGATGAAGAGTGCATTACCCAAACTCGAGACTTTGACGGAAATTGCCTGAATATCGATGTCTTGAAAGCAACGTACTTTGAATTTGTTTACTTGAATGTTAAGGAGACAAGTCACGAGTGTGTATTGTCAAGATGCAGTTAAACCTAAAATAGTGTATTTGAGTTTAACCTACAATTAAAGATACTGTTTATCCAAAACTATGATCCTACTTAGTCATCTCAAGTGTATAAACATTTCCAAAGCCCAATAAGATGTTTGTTTCAGTTGTACATATTTCTTATTTTCAAGTTTTTCTACCAATCATCAGTATAATTTTGATTTTAATAAATATTATTTTGCAAGCTGATTGATATTCTCCTCATATTTATGAAATGGTCATGTATGGATTCAAAACAATATCTATAAAATCTTAAAATAGCTAAGAGAGAAGAGTAACTTTCTACTAAGGTTATAAGTTTGTTTTTTGCATTTTCAGGCCATATAGATACTTAGCTTATCGCAGATGTTTCAGTTAAATATGGAAAGACTAGGAAAACTGAATAGAATAATTTTGTCAGCTTGTGTAGTCAACAATATTAGGAGTTTGTTCTTTTCGTGATGACAAAAAATGGCTTCAGAGGGGTGGAACCTGTACGCTGCAGACTGAGATCAGTCTTCAGCTCTACACGAAAAAAGATGGGACGATTCTGTCTACTGCCGATGGTTTTTTCAGTCTCAACCTGCCTGGCTTGAAACCCACGGAATTCAAAACAGTGGGATCCGACACAAAACATGAGCATTCAAAGTGATCTTGACAAATCTTTGCATGGTGTGAAGGTGTCCAGTTCTTCCTATTGACAATCCACACCCACTGTCGCCACCTTGCCGGTTCCTTCTCCTTGTACGGAAACGAAAAGCTTTTGCCTGATGCCAAACCGTTTTTACAACCATAAGCAATGCAGTAAACCATGTTATCATAAAACAAACATAAAGTAGCAATATCAAGACAAGAAATAGTCTCACAAAGTAGGTAATCCAAAAAAGCACCGATAGATTTACATAAAACATCACCACCGAAAGGTACAAAATGGTCGGTGCGTAACGAAGCGTGTTTAGGAACTATTACGTCATAAAACATCACGGAAACAGCCGAACGACCGAGAGAAACTTGAGTTCGAAGGCCCGCATATTTTGTTTCATTTATTGCTCAAAAACTAAAGTGTTTAAAATTATAGCAACCACACAGGAATTATACCTAACCAAAGTACAGTTTCTAAAACAATTATTTAATTTCTTAAAAATTCACCTTTAACTAGGAGATTATTGTGATCTACGAGATTGTTCGCCCATAAGTCGTTATACTTATTTCCGATTCCAAAATGTTTTACCATATTTCTTTTACTTACAAGATGTAGTTTGTATTATAAATACATAAATTTATTGAAAATGTTCTTAGTGAATCATTCTAACAAACTGCTTAAATGTTTGCTATTTATAATTAAGCACAAAGCTACACAGGGGATTTCATGGCACTGCCCATCATGGAAATCGAAACCCTGTTTCTTGAGTTATATTTCTGCAAACATATCGCTCTGCCACTGGAAAGCTTTAATAAAGTGTTATATAAAAGTGTTTGGGCGCTTTAAGCTTTCATGAGTAACCTGTTAAACTTTTTTTTATTGTTTTCCAAATTGGAATAAGATCAAACCTTAAAAACTATAACGAACTAACTTTCCAGTTACTGCTGTATTAGGTGACATTTCTTTCCACTGATCCAGCTGTATTGTTCGAGTTTGATTAATTAACTTTAAGAGTTCAATTAAAGAAAAAAGCAGAAAACGAAAACGTGTTACTCATAGATGGAAGTTCATTATTCTTTAGAGTTCTTTTCATAGCGAAAGGGTATCAAAATGAATGTATAAACAAAAAATATGAAACTGACAGGAAATATTCAACAATTTTATGTTGTTGGCAATTTGCTAACCAGTAAATAATTGTATAATTTTTGTGATATAGGATACGGTAGACCTTCGGATTTGAATAACCAAAGGCCATTGGAACCCAATAGATACAACTATTTAAATCATAATTTATTACACTAAATATATTTATAACCCTTCAGAAAATAATTTGCATCTTATTTTCCAGCTCAACTGATGAGTTCTGGTATTAACAAAAGAAATCTTGAGCAATGTATTGTGGAAGACAAAAGACGGACCCAAAATTATATTTCTAAAGGTCTTTGATTTTGACAGCCAAATTGATAATTTAAAAAGCAGATGTGAAAAATACAACGAAAACACACCTACAATTTACGTGATTTTATCACATATGGTAGTCCGAATAAATAAGATTATAGAACTGAATCCTCCCAGAAATGCTACTTTTATTGCCCCCCACTTGTACAGCGGTATGTCTCCGGATTTACAATGCTAAAATCAGGGGCTCGATTTCCCTCGGTGGGCTGAACAAATACCCCTTTGTAGCTTTGCTATACGAAAAACACACAAACACACACGCTTCTTTTATTACATTGCTATGATGTGGCTCATGATGAAACTTTATGCAAGCCATAAGATCAACATAATGCAGCATAAATAGTTTGAATAAAGACCTTTATTTCTCATGTGTATAACGAAATAAATAATATTCCTACATAGGAAAGAAAAAAGTTTAGACTGGAAAGTAACAGATAAGGATATTAGCGTATGTGTGTGTGTGATATTCTGAGAGTAGATATTGACCGACCACATAACTGTCGTGTGAATAATAGATGTTGGGTGAACAGTACAGCACATTCAGTATTCTCAACAGTTCACCATATTTTTAACACTTTACAATGCTGAATTGATGCTTCTACGATCATCTCTGTCACTCTACTTGTACAAAAATTGTTTCTACTTCATATTCTACATCACGACCTCTAATTATAGTTGATAAATTGACCAGACATCAAAATGTCCCCAGAAATAAATCTATGTCACATCCGTTGCTGAAGATACTCATTGAAAATACAATTTGTTTTAATCATGCTTCACCAACTTTGAAAATGCGTTCACAACATAAAAAGCTATTATTGTAAGAAATAGCTTATACAAATAGTGTTTCAACCATTACCGTGTTCTTTTTGTCCCAAAAGCCCTGATGAAATCTTTATTAACCAAAACGTGTCTTTGGCAATAAATATGATAAACTTAGTGTGATTAATATGTTATCATACACTCATCTTCTATTCGAAAAAATCTTCTACAGAACTGATAATATTAAAAATATAATAGGTAACATTGATCTCCTTTGATAAGTATAATATACAATAATATAATAGCGTGCCTGTAGTTCTGTGTTTGAGTGCGACAACCATAGCCACAACAGGAAAGAACCTAGAATCTAAAATTTTCCAAACAATACCAAGTGAACTTATGTTTAACTTGCATGGATATTGAAATAATCTGGCATTCCAAGTCTTTGAACATACTGGCCGACATCTTTAGCAACGTGTTACTTTCATAGAAATCTTTGCAAAATATAAATAGCAAAAATATAAATATATAAAAAGAAGTATCCAAATATTAACTTTAATTTCACGATTAATTTCTTGTTCAAAAGAGTATTCATTTGTATACATTATCCTACATATTTATGCACACATTTAATTTTAATATAAACAAGATTATGTAGTTGCATATAGCATTTGATGTAAATTTAAGCTCTAAATTAAATCATACTTTAGAATAAACCTTCTTCTGATTTCTGTGATGATTAAATTACATGCATAAAGAGCTCAAACATGTAGTTCTGTTTTTTCATGACTATATGTTTCGTTTTTAAAGCACAAAAACATTTTGGTCAGACTCATCATACATATTCAACGTAACTAATATTTTAACCAATATATGTTAATAAAATACGAATCAAAAACTGCAATAATAAAATGAAAAATATTGTGTTGTTTAAATCAAAACAACGCAATGGTAACAATAAAATTACCAATTAATTAATATTCAAACATTTCCATACAGTTTTCCGTTTACTGACATTTTCTAAAAATATATAATCAATATTCAGAATTTCATTCACATGAAATATTGTACCCACACTTAATCAAATACTTACAATGTTCTATAAATTTAAATTAAATAATAATGAGCATAATTGGACAGTGTAATTTGTTTATTTCAGATTTTTAGTGTAAAGCTAAACAAGAGATGTTTCCTAATAGCTATCTGTGATTTGAACTGAGAGATCAGACAGAAAAACATCTCTTAAGATAATTTAGCTCAATGATTTTTTCCTAAAGTGAGTAATTACTACCATTATTATTTCGACAGAGACACAAACTAGAAACTCTTAGATCCAGAAATGGATGCACACTAACCTTCAACCGGCTCATGAAACAATGATGCGAGATATCACTGATGCTGTACTATTATGTAGTTTTCAACAGCAAATGCATATTTGAAATTTGTAATATATTTCGATAAACAAAATTATGTGTGAAATTAAGTGATTGACACTTTTTTCAAACGACTAAAATAAAACCGGAAGCTAATATAAAACTCATTTAAAACAATATTTCAAATGCAAGTTATTGCAGGTAAAAATAATTAGTATTCAATATTCCAAATTTTGTTTAATTAAATGAATGTATATGATTATTTTAATTTGATTAGTTTTAAGCTTTTTCTGTCCAACTAATACGAGTTCATGTAGATAAAAATATCATAAACAGTTAATGAACGTTTATCGAATCAGGCACATGATAATTTCATACTTATAATATACTCCACATAAATCTTGATTTAAATTACTAATGAAAATAATGCTGCCCATTTTAGATGGTAGTGCGGTGTTATATTTACTTTAATAGCATAAAGAGAAAGATAATTCTTAAAGTTTATTTAATACAAAACGTTTACTTTATGTTATAAATTATGCTTCTTGATAACTCTTTGACGCTTTTATTTCACTAAAATGTTTAAAATAATTCAATTAGCAATAACTAAAAATACGCTCAGTTCACTCAATAAATATTGAGAAAACCTTAAGTTTTCTATTTTAGAAAATCAAAGAAATGTGTGTGTGTGTGTATGATTTTCTCCAAATCTGTTTTTTTGAGAATATCTTCAAGAGATTCAAAACGATAGAACTATTTACAACTTAGGAGTGAAGTGAGTTTATTGCTTATCAAACAGAAAGTTGAGATTCTAGCACACAAGAAATATGTAAATAAATACATTTATTGTTAGCCGCAAAGCTATACAGAGTACTGTGCCCACCACGAGTAACGAAATCCGGTTTCTAGTGTTATACGTCTTTAGACCACTCAGCCATTGATGAGCGTAGACTGCTGTGTGATCATCAGACGATCAAGTGGTATGTCTACTTCCATCTCTATCTTATTTGGTTCTTTTTTTTTTTTTTACTCTCTCAAGTTCAGTATCCAGCCTTAAACAGCATTCTTGATTTATTGATATTATTTTTTGTTATACTTGTTTCTTCACATTTCCATAAAAATGACACAGATGAATTGCTGCATTACAGGGTGTATTCTAAGGCTTTATAAATACTGATAATAAGAATAATGAAATAGGTACTCAAAGAACGTAAAGACTGTTTTGTTTTACCAAAGGGTGATAAACTTGTAACTATTTGCGATGACGTGTTAACCTGAAGAAAGCTAATGAAAATAATACATCTTGGTTTTCACTATTTGTCGGTCTCCGACCATAGAACACTCTGGATAACAGAAAAGCAGCACATACACCGGAGATAATGCGACTATGTCAAGTAGATCTTCATATCTAGTTTCAGATGAGCTGTGGAAAAAAAATCCCGATGACTTTTGCATTGCTTTAATACGAGATTCCATGTTATCTTTATATAGGGAAAGCTAGCGCACTCTCCAATAGTAGCTTCCAGAAAAATATGGTCTTAAACCACATTGCTTTCTTATGGTTAATATAGATAAACCAGAAAGCTTATAACACTGAAAACTGAGTTTCTATACTCGTGGTAGAAAAAACACTCAGCCCATTGAGTAGCTTTGTGCTTAATAACAAACAATTTCAAACAATATCGAGTTTTTAAATGTTATTAAAAGCTATTTAAATAAAAAAAAGAATGCTATCAAATACGACTATATACAACAATGCCATTTCTAAAAAATAATATAAAGTAATTTTAAAATAAATAAGCCCCCCAGTGGCTCAGCGGTATGTCTGCGGACTTGCACGCTAAAATCCGGGTTTCGATACCCGTGGTGGACAGAGCACAGATAGCGTATTGTGTAGTTTTGTGCTTAATTCGAAAAAACAACAACAACTAAAATAAATAAAATTGGAAAGGACATCATAAAATATGTTTTTAAAGTTCAATTAACAGTGAAATTCCAAGCAAAACTGTGAAAAGATACACATTCGAGAAAACAGTTTGAAAATGAAACTAAACTGCGATGCGATTTGAAATAGTTGTATATTTCAATAATAAATCATTATCTTGCCTATAAATTCTTTTAAACATATTAGAATATACTGACTTTGAAAAAATGTAGAATTTGTTGTTCTCTTTTTATGGCTTTAGGCAAATATATACCAATGATTGAAATGTTTTTCTTGTCCTCAATATATTTATGTAGGAACTGTAACAGAATTTAAACAGCTTCTTTATGTAGCTTATAAACTTAATTTAATTATCTTGGTAATGGGATTTGAGATTATTTAAAAATATAAAAAAATATTTCAATTTATTCACTTGTAGTCTTGCTTCGATAATTTACTGAAATTACCGAAGGATATTTATTTTTATAGATAATTAAAACACCTTAATCTTATAAATCGTTTCGTACTTTACTGAAATTTTAAAAGAGCTTTATAAATTTATAATAATTTTTTTTATAATTATATCCAATTCCTGATAATAAATTGTAAAATAATATCCGAGTCTTGTCTTACAGTGATTATATCAATACAGAACAAAAAAACTGATTTATGAACATTATTCAATACACTTTTAAATTAGTCAATCATTTATGTAGAACCAAAAGCAATTGCTGGAAAATAATTTTAAAAAAACTAAACTAAGGTCTGAATAAATATGAAATGATGAAGTTCGGAAAATATAGGATTGTGAGATCAACTGAATAAACTCTTGAGAGACATGACTGCACAACAGCTATTTTGTTTTTATTACGTCATTTGAAAGGTTTGATCAAATATACTATCAGCTGTTTACTTAAATCAGCATTAACTCACTGATATATACATGTATTCTATGAGTTTAAGAAAGAAATACTCAAAGTACCTAGCTGAAAAACTTTTTCATACATGGACTTATACGTCCTCGTATTTGTAAAGTTTACTTGAACTATCATAAACTACCCAAACGTCGCAGATGAGGTGAAATGTACCCTCATGGTTCACAGAGTCCCTAATGTATCAGTCAATATTCTTTATTAACCCTAATTATTTCTAGTGCTACCCCAAATAGTACCCAAAAATTAACACACTAGAGTGAGTGTACAAAACTTGCACACCCAGGAACCGGAAGGGGCCAAGAACAAGAATACGATGCCGAATTCAAATTCAGCGACCCTTCAAAACTTATTTCTAGATCCACTCATGTCTGAATAATCTTCCAAGTGCGTTTTGTCCTGCCCCCAGTGGCTCAGGGGTATGTCTGCGGACGTACACGCTAAAATCCGGGTTTCGATACCCGTGGTGGGCAGAGCACAGATAGCCCATTGTGTAGCTTTGTGCTTAATTCAAAACAGGACAACAGCGTTTTGTCCTCACCAAGTGCAACAGATTTGCTTGGGTACATTTACTTTAGTACCAACATTTGTTTTATTATAGTTTTCTTTGTTGTTTGTGATGTATATTGTTGGCTGTATATTGAACAAGTCCTGCTTATTATCGGAATTTGTAAAAGGTTCTTCAAAATAAAAATCAACAATGTACTACGTGTGTTGGTAATAGTAGTGATTGACAGTATCATTGACAAGTGAAATTTCTAGAAACTCGCGTGATATGTATGAAAGCAACGCTCCAAGACAAGAGATTAATATTATCATTAGTCAGCTACAGCCAGTACATTATAGGTCTCGGAAGCTGGAATTGTGATTAACGCCCGTTAATCGGAAAATTAAAGAATCTAATCAGGAACGTTTATACAGTGCGAATGTTACAACTACAAACCGTTCAACTTCTTCGATGAATTAATTCAGACGTTAGAATTTCTACGAGAACATTGAATATCATCAGCGGTAAAAGTCAGAAGTACGAGGCCAACCAAGCTAGCTAGCTTAAACAAGCTGTAACAATATAAACTCAGAATAAATTTACTTGTCGATAAAATATTCAGTTCTAGATAAGATATATAAAGAAGTATTGTCTGTAAGTTTGTAAAACCTCATACATAAACCGCTACTTGTATTAACTAGTAGTAATAACCGTTATTTTAAACTGTATTTTTTGTTGTACAATATATTTTTCTTAAAAAAGACAATTGTGTGTATCAATATTATTGGAAATACCATATATTTCATACACATTAACATTTAATTAACTACTAAATTCAAATTTACATTTATGGTTATCTGAAATAGCAATATGTTGAATACGAAACATAATAATTCGGAGACTCGTCCGAAAAAAAAGTATAATACATAACACTATTACCTCTCACCATCAATAGTAATGCCAAGTGGTTAAGGTACTCGACTCGTAATCGAAGAGTCGCGGGTTCGAATCCCCGTCACCCCAAACATGCTCGCCGTGGGGCGTTATAATTTTACAGCCAATCCCACTATTCGTTGGTGAAAAAGTAGCCCAAGAATTGGCGGTGGGTGGTGATGACTAGTTGCCTTCCCTCTAGTCTTACACCACTAAATTCGGGACGGCTAACGCAGATAACCCTCGTGTAGCTTTGCGCGAAATTCAAAACAAAAGAAACCGATCAAGGGGATTCTCATATAAACAAGAAAATGTCTTAGGGGGCACCGTGTGCGCATATAAAGTTTCATTCTTTAACTTCCAAAACTGTGGGAAGTGTCAGAAGACAAACAAATTCAAAAATAAATCTATACACAAATGTGAATTAATATAATATTGGTTAAAAGAATACCAATGATATGCGCACCCTAAATCCTAATTGAAGGTGTTTGTTAACAATGTACATGTTTACCAATATCATATTATCTGCATATTCATAAAACCAAATAAAGTCAGCATTCAATCATTACTATGGTTTTCTAATACGACTCTAAAATCGTACATTAAAATATATCAATATAATTTCAATTATAGGTATTACAGTCACGTTTACTCAGCTTTTAAAAAGTATCTCGATGTGAAATTCAGCACAAAACACACCTTAAACAGACGCTAAACTATGCACTGCATGGGTTTTCCTGCCAATTTGTACTCTCGAAGTTTCGTATCTGAACGGCTTGACAAGACGTCCTGGTGAGTTTTTTTTTCTTACTACGATAAAAGTAGCAATAAAAGTCTTGAACATAGGGTTAAGAAAAAAAGAATATGATAAGTATAACGAAGTTTGAATTAAAAGCCATTTTTTTTAGTAATGATCCTGGTATACATTACTCAGATATTTTTCTACACTTACAGGAAACAAACAGATTCATAAATAGAAATTTAGATTCATTAACGTTGACGTTACTACAACTTGAAAAATAATCTAAAATAAGTACGATTCCGTTTAAATGTGTTGTATTTCAAGCATAACTGACAGTTCCCATATCTTTACTTAAGGAAATTTCAACATATCTTTGGGGGAGGGGACGTACTTTATTATGTTTTTACATTGTTTAGCAACGAGACCAAAACATGTTTAGGTGTTTCTGTTATCACGATTTGTTTTTCTCTAAGTCACCTGAGAAAAAAAAAAGTCTGAAATACAATACGCTGTTCAAGTAGACTTGAACAACAGATTCCAAACATAGGCATACAACTGTTCCGTGTCTCTTATATGTTGTTGGTTAAAGCTTTAGCAGTATCCATTAGAAGCTATTACATTATTATTGAACTGTATGGTTGCACTTTGCCTCCAACTATCCTGTATCCTTTTTCGCTAGCTTTATTATTTTTTTTCTTTTAATTTTGTTTTTCCTACCGTGTTTCCAAGAGCTAAAGAAATCGATACGTTACCGACCTACATCCTGGAACGTTAGAGTGACAGAAATAAAAGAGAATTCGAAACTGAGGTCGATTAGGTTCTTTTACTTCACGGTTTTTGGATTTACTGCAGAGAAGCGACGTGAAAATGTTTATTTTTCTCAAGCTAAATTCTTAAAACAACACACACACACACACACATTGTCGATTATTTTTACAGTATTAAAACTATGTTATAAAAACTCGAAACGCTCTGTCGAATGCCAATTTATTAAAAAAATTGAAAGAAAGAAAGTTTACTTGAAAAAAACCCAGCTAGAATTGATGCTGAAATGCATGTAATAGGATCTCTATAATCTAATCAATTGAAGTAATTCGTTGGAGAACAATAAACTCTCAGTTTTTTCAGTTCCCACAGTTTTGGGGCCCGACATAGCCAGGTGGTTAAGGCAGTCAACTCGTAATCCGAGGGATACGGGTTCAAATTCCCGTCATACCAAACATGCTCGCCTTTTCAGCCGTTGGGCATCATAATGTGATGGTCAATCCCACTATTCGTTGGTAACAGAGTAGCCCAAGAGTTGGGGGTGGGTGGTGATGACTGACTGCCTTCCCTTTAGCCTTGCACTGCTAAATTAGGGACAGCTAGCGCAGATAACTCTCGTGTAGTTTTGCATGAAATTCAAAACAAAAAAAAAACAACTAGCTTTCTGAACATCAAATACTTTTGCATATTTTCATACTCTTGTAGCATCATTATTTCCTAAAGCGTTTTGGATTTCTGTCAAAGAATCACCCTCTTGCGCAAGCTTGCTTCCTTTGTTTTAGTATCCTTCGCTGTATATATTGGACTTGATACCCTAATTAAAAGTTGATGGTACTGTTAACTACAATATCCCATATTTCACTTCCATTTTGTAAATGATGTTCGCAGCCGTAAAACGAACAGTTGAGTAGATTCTCATGAAATGTAGTTAAGTTTTAATCAAAACTTGAAGAAATACTTAGTGACATTGTTTCATATTACCCATGAAAAAGAGCTAAAAGTGCATATAGCAGAATATCAAAATGCCTTAACATTCAAACCTCTATGGTTTAGTCTATTATCAAAAAAAATATTTTATTCTACAGTTTTGCAAGTTAAAGCAAATATTGGTTAATACTCTTTTTGCGATTTTATTTATATTTATCTTTCATAAAGTTTCTAGTTTTAATTCTTTTACTTGTTTTCTCTCCACCTTGCTACATGTGTGTCCAGCTAGTTATGTATATATCTATATGCAAATATAGTATATATATTGATATATATTTCTAATATGTTGAAATTTTTAAATGCGTATTATTCTCAAGCCAAACAACATTATCCACGCATTTTAATATTAATTAGTTTCTTAATTTAGAAGTAACTGAATTACTTCAAAACCTTTACACTCATTACAGTTCACAGCTAATTTCTATAGTATAATAAACTGTCCGGAGTCGTATTTGATGGGTTTGAAGGATCTTAAAGTAATACTTTTTAACACTTCATAATAAACTGCCAGTTAAATTTATTAAAGTTCAATTACTTTCTTTCCTGAGGATGTGTATATATATAAATTATCGCTTAAATATAAATTTTAATATTATTTTAAGACATACACTGTGATATAATATGCAATGTCTATGCATCACATAACGAATATTCGATTGTAAAAATGAATATCATGCATTTATTTCAACATTCTCGTTAAATTGTACTATTAATTTATGTTTTAGTTGTATATACGATATTTATATTACTTTTATGGAACAGATACAAAAAATCAAAGTGATGGTTAAAATTCGTTTTCGGTTTAAAGAAAATTTTGCAATGTCAGGTCGCGATTTCTCTTCAAACATTGAACATAAATAGTTTTATAATTATTCTTTTTTCGAAAGAACAACATCTTATTTATGCGTTTTTTTCCCTTTCTTCATAACTAAACATAAAAAGTTGCAACACATCAAAATAAATTTTTATTTTTGCCATAAAACAGACGGTGTTTAATGTAGAACATGAAGGAGTAAAATTTTATAAATCAGCTAACCCTTTAACTCATTGGGTATCTTAAACAAAGCACACAATTTCAAAGCTTTGTTAAGAACTACGATATTAAACCTTCTTTTTAATATTGATGTCAACCAACAGAGCATCAAGCGTCTACGCTTGCATGTCAAGTTCTGCTGGAAAAATAGCAGACTCTCAAAACATAATTCTTCGCTCCTCATACACGTACCTTATTCTGACAAGTTCACCAACCAGACGTCACTTCTTATAATATATTACTTCCTTTCCATTTCTTCTTCCTGCAAAAATTACGTTAGAGAACTCCAAGTTATCGTATAAAATGTAAGAAGCTGTGTATTTTTTAATATATTTGAATAATCCTGAGTTTGGCTAAATATAATTTTGGAAAAGTATGCATGAATAAGCGTTATCATACTTATTTTGGGCTTGAAAGACCACCTCAAACGTATTAAGTTGACAACAATTGGTTTGTGCGTCAAAATAACGATATATTTTAACACTGAGCACAAACTTGGCGATTAATAGCTTTGTTCTTGTCAAATAAAAATTGGAATTTTTACGGAAAATGAGATAACTAAAAAACATCATAGATAACCATTTGAAGCAAAACTTCATAAAATTATAATTTCCTTTGAAGTTATTTCAAAGCAAGTAAAGTATTTATCAACTTGCAATGAATTAAAAATCAAAACAGAAAGTAAGTCAGATCAAGTGATAAATTGATAAAAATGTGCTTTTCTGTGCATTAAATGAATATTTTCGAGAAAAGATATTTTCTAATAGAAAATTTTGTGTTTAGTTATTGTTTCGGAATTCCTCTTTAATGCTTTAAACGATGCTGATTTTAGTATGTTCCTTGTGATGTTCTTAACTTAAACAAACATTTAGAACCAAGTCTGTGAGTGGATGAGACCGAGTTCAAAAGACCAAGTGGTCTACAAAGGGAACGTCTATGTTTCCAGCATTAAAGCTAAAACCAAACAACAATGTTCTTGACCAGTTAAATTTAAAAATCACACTCTTCGGTCAAAGGAATTTACCTCTTAAAAGTGTTATGGAAGATTTAGTAGCAGTGTTTATGTTGGCATACATGACAAGCAGGTGCTACATTTAGCCACTTAAAACTGTAAGAAAACTGGTTTATAAAGCTGAGGAATCAGATCTTGTGTGGCGAAACGAAGGCAACCACTACCATATTTTTTCTGGGGTTTATCTCATCATAGCCCGAAAAATAGTGTGAATTCGGTTACGTTTGTGAGCGGTTCAGATGTCAGATATCATAAAAAAACTAAAAAATATATTAACGAATCTGAAAAACAGAGAGTGCCAGATAATTTCATTTGGAAATTAACCTACAAAACATTTCTCCCTGGTTCGCACACTGGGCTGACGTTAGAGACAAGATAAGGTTTCGAAACGTTTGACTTGAAAGAAGTTTGAATAAAAGCAGTTCTTGCTGAGGCCTGGCATGGCAGAGCGCGTTAAGGCGTGCGCTCGTAATCCGAGGGTCGCGGGTTCGCGCCCGCGTCGCGCTAAACATGCTCGCCCTCCAAGCCGTGGGGTGTATAATGTGACGGTTAATCCCACTATTCGTTGGTAAAAGAGTAGCCCAAGAGTTGGCGGTGGGTGGTGATGACTAGCTGCCTTCCTTCTAGTCTTACACTGCTAAATTAGGGACGGCTAGCACAGATAGTCCTCGAGTAGCTTTGTGCGAAATTCCAAAAACAAAAAACAAAACAGTTCTTGCTGTGGTGTTCCGAAAAAAAATTGGTTCAATTTCACAGTTGATTAATGTTTTTCTGAGAAATTTAATACATTGTTGACAAAAAAAACAAACCTTGAATGTTATAGCATTAAGCAGCAAAATTGTGATATTAGTGTAACGAGTTACATTACGCCTAGTACTTTTCTAGTAATAAGTTACAGATTACTGTGCTGTTTTATTCTACAGGTATTACAATTATTTCCATGCAAGCTGACGAGTTGTCCCACTGACCTTAATTGTAGCCCTTCTGTGCATGCAGACGTGGCCAACTGTTTCACAAAAACATTGCCAATTTGTATGAAATATGAGGTTTTCTCACATTTTATTTTTTCTTCTACGATTTACTGAAGCTGTTCATGGTGCTTTTATTGCAGTGTTTCAGGGTTTGTTTATTCGTCTTTTATTTAAATGGTTTTGGTTATTTTTCGTTTGTTGTCAAGCGCAGAGCTAAAAAATAGACTGTCTATGTAGTGCCAATCACAGGTATCGAAAACCCACTTTTTAGTGTTATAAGCTTTCAGACTTACTGCTCAGCTACAACCTGTTTAGGCCGGATGAGAAAACTTATGACATGTAAAAAAGATTCTTTATTATTTCAAGACAGTCTCACAAAAAATCCTAATAAATTAAAAAAACAACTGACACAACACAAGTTTGTTGTTTACAAAAAAATACAAAACGCTAACTGTACCTTCCTTGTCAAGGGTATCAAAACTTGGTGTTTTTCGTTATAACCCATCAGTTTTGTCGCTCAGTATCCCGGAAGCCAGATTTGAAACAGACTTGCTAACATGGTCGATTTGGTTTGGTTTAGTTTCTGAATTTCGCGCCAAGCTACATGAGAACTATCTGTGCTAGCCGTCCCCAATTTAGCAGTGAAAGACTAGAGGGAGGGCAGCTGGTAATCACCACCCACCGCCAACTCTTGGACTACTCTTTCACCAACGAAGAGTAGGATTAATCATCACATTATAAAGCCCCACAACTAAAATGGCTAACATGTTTGGTGTGACAGGGGTTCAAACCCGCGACTCTCAGATTGCGAGTCGAGTGCCTTAACCACCTGGCCATGCTAAGCCGAGAAGAGGGTAGTAGCCTGATATTATTTTTGCATTGAGAATGTATTTCGTAAATACTGTTATGTTTTTGTGTGCGTTTTTTCAAAAGCAGGTTCATATTATCTTTGCATCTGGTGTTATTTTACAACTATGCAAATTCTGAGACTGTTGATATTTTAAGCTAATAAATAACTTTAAAAGATTAAATTATATTTAATTCAGGCATTAACTCACATTTATAATTGAAAAATGAAACCTATGGCACGATTTTTTTCAAAACTCTAAAGCATTTTGTTGAATAACAGAAAAAAATACAAAGTTTTGAGCTGATGCATTCTCTTTTCGTCAATTTGTGATGCAGTAACCAATTTAGCACCTATTTAAAAAACTATTTGAACTTTTTCGTATCATTAAGGACAACCCATAAGCTTAGTTTGTTAACGTGGTATCTTTGACTGGTTTTAATGTGAAAACGATCCACACAAACTATTGTTTCTGTGTAGAAACAGAATATATATACACTCGTAGCCAAAGAAAAGAAATCTATAACATTAAAAGACTGAATTACCTTAGATGTTTATTTTGCTTGCAATATTCTTCAGACTTCAATATCTATATGACATGAACAAAGGCTGTTACCATAATTTCTATGCTTTATCATGCTTGTGTCATGTTCAGCTTTAACGCCAAGGTAACCGTGATTTGTATGTTAAATAGTAAACTTTTGCGTTACAGCTCGTGTTATACTTTCTTAGCGTCTAAATACAGTGAAACTTACGTCAGATACTTTATTCTTTTTGTTTTATTTCATATTACCAAATTTAGTATCTTCTGAAAGGTAGATACTTCTGAAAAAAACATCAAATATTGCTCAACGTATATTTTTAACAAGGAGAGAAATCAACCACTTCTTCATATGTGATATATATTCAGAATAACTCTCTATACTAATCATTCCAATTCTCAATTTCTTTATTCCAAAATAAGCATGGGAAGAGAAAAAAAGGAAAAACAGTATCAGACGATTCGTATTACCAGAAGTAATTTCTTGTCAGAAAAACAAACCAAACTGATTTCTTAGTAATGCTAAGTGAGCCGCAAAACCCCACACGTGATAAGACTACACCTTTTTCTTACCTTAGATTTCTCATGGTATGAGATAGGTTGAGTGAGCAAGCAAAGAGTCAAATAGCATTATCACACCTTCAACTGTTTGATGCCCAGTAAAGTCAAAGATGTTGTGATAACTGAAAATAAATTGCAGTTCGCCATGTAACTTGTTCCTGATTTTTAGTACCAGAATTCTGCACTGAACATGAGAGGTAGTATTTTATCTAACGAAAAACTGATCAACTTTATTTACTGTAAGCATACTTATTCTGATACATTAATATTCTTAAGTCCTACATCAAAAATTCTGAATACGATGAGCTGGTTATAAACTATTGTTTATAACTGAGAGAAGCGAGACTAATATAAAATAACTGGCTGCATAGAACTTTGAAAATGATGAAAAGATATTTTGGTATGTTAATTTCGTGAACGTGTTTCTATTTTACGTTGTTGCGAGCGTTGATCAGTACAAAACAACCTGAAAACAGACAGGCTTAGAATCACAAAATCGATAACAGCAAAATAAAATCGTAGTGAATTTAATTTTCATTAAGTATATGAATTTGGAAACTAAAATGCAGTTGGAAACTTAGATAATTTTAGTAATTCTGGGCAGTTTTGTCGGTCGGGTAGTGATCGACAGACGACAATAATGAACCAATCAGAGAGCGGCACGGTGCACACACGAGGAACATATTCCGAGAAAATTGTGTGTATACCCTTATAAGACATTACCGTGTCACACACGAGACCAGAATTATAATTTATTAATTGTTAATGACAATTACTCAGCCACCACAGTCTCTAAACTTATCTAAAAGTCAAGAAAGGGGAGAAGAGGAATGTCTTTAATTTCTAACCACTCCTGGGTTATTAAAACTAAATCCCTCCCACATTGGAATTGAACTGGATATGGTGTCACATTCTTCTGAAGAACACTTGTAGTCGAAACGTAGAGATGATAAAGATCTCGTGGTAATATTCTTAATCTCATTGCTACCTATTATCCAATTATTTAAGAAACTATTAATACTGAATCTTATATTTTTGCCTAATTATAATAGAGTGAAGATGGTACGTCAGATAGCAATTTAGCAGGTCTATTTATAGTTGTTCAGAAAATCTACGAGTAAAAAACACGGCAAAATGAAACATCGTTGCTAATAATATATAACAGCAGGACTGTATTAGCCCGACTGAGAAGTAAATTCCAATCTTTAGTGTGAAAAACAACTTATATTTTCAAATCATATTACATTAAATTATATTTGATCAGATTAAATTACTGAGTTGGTGCATCTTTATACTATGTTGTCTGTAATTGTTTTATTTTGCTTTTGGCAAAGCTACAAAGAGTTTCTGCTACCATCCGTAATTTCATCTCGTTGTGGGAAGGCAATGTACGTGCAGCACCTTCTTGGGCTACACTTTAACAATAAGCAATGGTATTGATTGTCACATTATAACGCCACTTGGGTTGATAGGGTGAACATGTTCGACGACGGGTTTTGATCTCGTGACCCGCAGGTTATGAATTAGACTTCTTAATCATTTCTCCATTTTTAGCCGTATTTTTCAAGTACAAAGTTTTAGCTAATAACTCTGCCATCTCTTGACGACTTCAGATCTAATTACAGTTTTGGAGTTAAAAGGTCAAACCCTTTCGACTGATGTAGTTGGCCACACCTAAGATTTTATAGAACAATTTACTCTAGTCCTATCTAAAAGACTTTCAATTTTAAAGTAGGCTTGTAGAGGTTGTGATGAGTAATAGAATCGAATCAAGTAAACGCTCGAAACTGCGGGCGCACAAAAATATTGCTAATAAAAATAGAAAAAAAGAAAGTCTCACCTTAATTTAATCTAATTCTTCCGACGATAATTTCAAATGCCGTTGCTTTTAAGGATTCTCTCTTATTTAATAACAAATTGTGTTCACGCTTGTAAGCCCAGTTTATTATTCTGAAAGATGCCTTCTCGTTTTATTTGTATCGAGTTTTGAAAGGTGGAGTAGTGAAATAGCACAAAGCTACACAATGGGCTATCTGTGTTCTGCCAACCACGGGTATCGCAACTCGGTTTTTTAGCGTTGTAAGTCCGCAAACATGCCACTGAGCCACTGAAGGGGTAATTAATTGAGTAAATAAATATGTAACATATCTAGTAACATCTAGAGAAAGACCATCAAGTACTGAACAGATATAGCCTAATCGCAATGTCAAATGTACAAATGCAACAATAATAAGAACAAAATCATCTGGCATGCTACATGGTTCCACGTTGAGTCCTATTCTCTTCAATATATACACAGCTAGTATATTTAGTACATTATAACTTCATGAGGTGGTGCAATATAAATCTATCTTTATGATATAATTATTCCAAGAACCTAAAACACATAAATGGAAGTGGTGGAGAGCCTGAAAGACACCAGTGGATATTAAATACAAAAATGTCCATCTAAGCAGATAAAGTTTGTTGGATATTGGCCATCATAACACCCACAGAGAAAGTAATTACAATGCAGACCACAATAACATATCAACCAATTAGAAAGTGCACAATCCCAGTAAGGCAACGCCCCTTGGGTGACTGGGTAAATTCTCTGAAAGTTGTAATCTATGAAATAGTATGTGGACTGAAAGAACGTGAAAAAGTGGAACAGAAGTTAGACAAATTACTGAAAGACTGGAGTAAAGAATGTGAAAAGGAAATATGCTACTTAAATCAAATTGAATTAATCATTCTAATTATAAGAACCTTGAAGAGAAGGGACTGTATTTAGACTTATGCTAGTATTAAAAGAGAACCGCAAGAGCTACTCTGCCTTCTCGATAGTGTATTACTAGTGTAGTCAACCCTCTTGTACTTTTGTGCACAAATTTACAAACAAAGACCGTTTCCTTTTATTTGATGGGTTTTATTTTAGTTTGGTTGTTGCAAAACGCAAAGCTACACAATAGGCTGTCCGAGCTGTGGGTATCGAGACTCGTAGTTTAGGGTTGTAATTTTGTAGACTTATCGAGTTCTTTTTGTTTTTTATTTTGCTTGCTTGTAATTAAGCACACCGCTACACAATGAGCTACCTGTTGTTGTTGTTGTTTTTTTTGTTTTATTGAGAGTAGTTTCTTGCTCCTTTCTAAGAGTATTGAACGTCATACACCAATACACGTTGTGTAAATGTAACATGTTTCAGTGTTTTGTTGTGTTACGTAACTTACCCAATAAATAACTACATAAATCGGATGGAATGTGAATAACACAAAACAGAAATTTAATATACAAAGCAGACCAAATCAAATGGCTTAAAACGTTTTTTTTTTATTAAAGTTGTGTAAGAACATTAACATTTCTATCGGCAAATTACTTAGCAAACACTTTAAGATTACACTTTAAAACCGAAACTTCAATGTAATTATAACAATAATTTTTATCACAATACCAAAGAAGGAATATATCTAAAGGTTTTAACGAAACATAACAGCACTCCGAATTAAATGTCATGATTGTTTTTATAGTTTTCTATGTCTGTTCATGCTGAGATAACAGAGGGCAACAACTGTAATTACAGTTTTATAGTATGATCACATTAGACGAGCTGAACTCATGAAGGAGCTAAAATTAAATTTTTAGCGCTTTAACCCACATATTTTCAAAGCACAATAAAAGTAGATTAAAACAAAAAACATTTTACATAAGTACTTAAACATATACATGCACAAACATATATATATTTATTATAATTTTCACTGAAATAATCTCAGTCAAGTCTCAACCATACTTATAGAGAAAAGGGACCATGATTTATATTAATAAGCCTAAATATGTAGCATAGTTTTATCAAGTATGCACATAAAAGCTGAGAATAAATCAATAACAAATCAGAAAATTGTGGAGTTACGTCACATAAGAGATGCCTATTTGCAATATGATTGCTGGTGGGTCTCTAAAAAGACGGGTTATAATTTCCCGAATAATCATGATTCATTTGCGCTATACTATCCATAAACTTTGGGTTTCGAATTATTCTATCAAGTCTGAAGAACTGACATGTCATAACACACTTTAATCACAAGCATCTTTTCCTTATTGGCATTTTAGTATTTCCTGAACAGCACCTAACCTCGTGAGCTCCAAGTAATCAAATAACAAGACACCAAGGCGATAAGAGGTTAAGAATGAACCTCTTAATTGTCAGCGTGTGCACATGGCTGTTATTCCAAGGCTCAACACAGTTCTTCACTAAGATATAAGCATGATGGTTAAAGAGCCAAGGGAAGCAATCTGACAGTCAAGAGTCTACCAGTCGTTTAGTTTGTTTGTTTAAGAAAAGAAAATTACGAAAGATAATATTTCATGCTATCGATTCTAATTAGTTTCTAACAAGAGCTCAAAATGCGTGACAAAGCTCTGACATGGACATTTGCAGTGTAATATTTTTATGAATACAATTTAACCATTTAGGTTTAACGTAATACTATTTCGCAATTGCTAAAAGACTTTGGATCTTGTTTGTTTGCAATTAAACACAAAGCTACACAAATTTATATGCGCTGCCCACTACGGATATCAAAACCCGATTTCTGGCGTTGTAAGTCCACAGATATGACACTGTGTCAATGGGGACTACTTGGTTTTCTAGATATATATTATGGATTAGTCAGCGTGTAAGATTAACAGTCATAAATATGTATAGCAAGATAAACAGGTCATCATGAACCTTAATATGTACTAGTTATTGGGCAGAAAGGTCGAATCATCATCATTCTAAAATTCCATATGCTGGTTGATTATGAATTATTCGTTGTACAGTGTACTAATAAGTTTAAACTTTTTTGTTTTTGATTTTTAAGACTTAAGAAAACATGAAGCACGTGTTGGTTGTCGAAACACGAAAACTTCTGACACTATCAATTTATCTTAAGTGAAGTGATAAAGAGAAACAACAAATGTGAAGTGTTAAGAGCATATGAATTTACCACTAGAGAAGTAACACGTTTGTTTGTTTGACGTTAAACACAAAACTATGCAACGAGCTATCTTTGCTCTACCCATTATGAGTATCGAAACCGTATTTCTAGCGTTGTAAGTCATAGACATACTGCTGTGCATTCGGAGACGATGCCAACATCACATTTTTGATGTAAAATTCAAAACTCGAGCATACATCTATAAAATTGTAATAACAAATATAAAAATGCATAATGATTTTAAACCTGTAGCGCAGTTTCCGTTGCTTCGATGTAATGTTTTCATATAGAAAATACACCACTACTCTATGAATTTTTTTCAGTCCATCTAGTGTATGAAGACAACGTTTTTCCAGCACCCGTTTGAATAGTCCTTTGAACAGTTCGGTGACACAGAAATCCATACTTGCTGTATACAGCGATATGGTTTTGCTTGGTTCGTCTTAGAATTTTGCGCAAAGCTACACAAGGGCCACCTAAGATAGCCGTCCTTAATTTATCAGTTCTAGACCAGAGAAAATCCAGTCAGTCATAACCATTCATTACCGACTATTGGTCTACTCATTTACTTGGATTGACCATCACTTTATAACATCCCTACAGCTGTTTATTTAGAAATGCAATATTAGTTTAATATAACATACTCACCCTTATGTTATTTAAGAAATACAACTAAAGCTAAGTCAGTAGTAAATGTTTTAAGCTCTGATTAATCACGTTATTTTCATTTCAGAAATTTATGTTATTTACGGGTGCAAAAAATGAAATGCACTAATAAATTCTCAACGATATTTATGTGTCACATCTCACGACTTTTCACATGTGAAATGCTATTCTATATTAATAGTTAGCATAAATGTACCTATCAGCATTTGAAATTGTCACATCAGAATACATACTTCTATAGAACTTTCTTACCCTCTCCGCCGCTATAAAAAGAGACGCGTTCTACAACTCCGATTACAACACAAGCAATAACTTCAAGTAATATTATCTTGTCCAACTATCTAATTCCCAATTTCAAGAAAGCTTACAGTTGGTTGTAAAAGATGCGAGACAGATCGGTAACTCCACAAAATGACATTTACACAAAAACAAAACAGTATTGGTATCTGTAAGTAGCATCTTTTTCACTCTTATAATCTTTTTAATTCCCGTACACTGTAATTTCAACAAGGCCAACGCACAGCAAAGTTTGTTTAGTCGTATATCATTGTATGGGGTTATTTTCTTTAGAAAAAAAAGCTATTACTAAATTGATTCTTTCCTTCGAAGAACTTTAAGTTACAACGTTCGTAATTATGTTGCCTGAATGGACTATTTAATATATTGTTGTTTTTGTAGCTTTGGACGTGATTTAACGTATCCTGTTCAAGTTTAGAAATTCAAAACTATTACCTATACACTCTCTTAAGTTCAACTACTGTTAAGTGTGTAATTAACACTAATCACTTGAATTCAATAAATCATAAACATATAGTAAATACCATTGGAATCAGCTCAAGCTGCACTCTTCTTCTTCAAAAAGAAATTGTTGGTGAAGTTGCAAATAATGTTATTGAAATGGACAATGCCACAGACTCTTGTTTGTTTGTTTTGAATTTCGCGCAAATCTACAAGAAGACTATCTGCGCTAGCCGCCCCTGATTTCGTAATGTAAGACTACAGAGAAGGCAGTTACTAATCACCAACCATCGCCAACACTTGGACTACTCTTTTACCAACAAATAATGGGATTGATCGTCACATTATAACATACCCACAGCTGAAAGGACGAGCATGTTTGGTGTAAGAGGAATTCAAACCCGCAACTCTCGGATTACGAGTCGAGTGCCTTAACCACCTGGCTATGCAACAGACTCTAAACAGAAAAAGTATTTCTTTTAAACAACGACTCAGTTAGTGATTTTCGGAAATGTTTTTCATTCTTTTTAACAGAAGTTGTTTTGTTTACGTGAGACACCTGTTCCTGAACCAAAAGTGATACCAGTAACTTGGAAATGGATTTTCACGTTCAGTGCTCAGACTATGTCAATCATACATAAACATTTTTTCCCCACTCAATCACAAACGTAACAAGAACTACACGTTGGTAGAAATTAAACATAATTTACATTTTGTGATGTGCTACATATTATAATTATTGTAATAGGAGTACAAACTATCATGAGATTTCAGAGCCTGTCATATCTATTTCTCAAATGGCATTTCAAAATGTCACGGTTTAATTAGATTCATATTCGAGCTCTGGGCTGTTTAAAAAAGACTGTGGTGGACACTATTAATCATAAATTAGCGCTCGACCTTTTATGCAGTATCGTGTGATGTATTATAAAGCTTAAAAATGCACGAATGTTCAGAATATTAGAATGAGACAAAGCATTCCAACTATTTCGAGGGGAGTGGGTCATCACATCCAAGTCCAGCTCACGTAATGGCGCTACTCCACCAATCAAAGAGGCGTGCATCCTCTAGGTTTATGTCAAGTCTACAGTTAGCCGTCTAAAGCAAACAACGAGAAGCGAGGTTCACTATTATACGTGGTTTTCCGTTGCTCATCATGACAGTTTTAATTCTGGATACAGCACGAGAGCTGACGTTTTACATTTACAACTGTAAAAGCATACTATAGTCTTCAGCGCTTCGGTGAATTCGTTGGCCTGAAGTCCTGTGTACTCTCATTAAACTTCTAATCTTGAATATAATTTTGAATATGCTGTTTTGTTTCACAATTCGGGTTATTATATTTCAATGTTGTTGTTCAGCACAAAGCTACATAAATGGCGATCTACACTCTGCCCACAACGTGTATCGAAATCCTGTTTCTAGCGGTCTCTGTTCGCAGATATACCGATATACTACTGGGGGAGAAAATGAATGCAATATGTATATATTTTTAAAAAATGAAGAATTTAAAAAAAAATCTAGTACAGTTTGTCTAACATTGTTAAAATAATTAATCATTGATAACTGTGTCATTAAAGGGCTATATTTCAGTGGTCGGGATGATATTCTACTCTGATATATCCGGAGTTCTTCCATTTCTGAGCACATTAACATGTACGACGTGTTTACAAGTGAATGAATTTAAATTTGTTGAATATTACAGATGTTACCTGAGATAATTATTCTAATATAAGAGAAGCCATATATGATTAAGTTAAAATTATACGTTTGATTGGTGTATTTGATGAGAACATACATACCATTTCTACATCTAAACAGAGAAATATTTCATTTTCAAAATCAGAAATCTGTAATATCTAATTTCTTATCACTTCATAATGAATTGGCATCTCTAGCAAGATATAAGAAAAGGTATTTAGAATACCAACCTAATGACACAAAACCATTATAAATAAGGAAAGTTTGCTCTTTATTTTAGGCGCGTCTTCAGCCAAGATCAATATGACTAGAATATTCTCCTAGTGACTGGAGAGCTCCTTCAATTCCAATCCAATTAGTCGGAACGGTAAAAAATACGTTAGTTTTGCTAGAGATGATTATCTGTGTAAATGAGGATAGACAAAGATAGAAAATACTTTGAATAATTGAAAACTTTTCAAAAGTCAGGAAGGACAAAAAAGTTTTTATACAGGGTTACACGACAACAAAAATAATGTGCAAATACTGAACAAAATACAAAACACGTGTATGTGTGTGTGTTAAAATAAAAGTAAAACAGTATATTAATCAAAGAATTTACTATATACCTAGCAACGAAAACAATTACTAAAAGCATACGCGCAATACGCATGAAAAATAAAAAACAGTAATGGGAGTGAAATGCTGAGTTTAGTAGTCAAAAAACAGTAGGATTAAACATTCAAATGTTTACATTGTTGTTGTTAAGAAATGCAAAAAAAAAGTTGCAAAAAGAGCATTACATCTTGTTTAGATGCTACCAAACAGCTTGTGAATGTACGAGTATGGAATTATTACTCCCCACGATTTAGCCACCTTGTTTGGCCTCCTTTAGACCTTTTCAGTTTCACATGACCCCATACTGACCAAAAAGTTGGCAGACTAAGCCATGTCTGTGAATGTTAAATTAGTTCTATACCCTCCATATCTCGTTCTACCAAGTTCGCAGTGTGATCGTGATCAATGTCTGTTCCTGATGGAATGGTACGATGAATGAAAACCATGATGTACTTATCAGCAGTTAGTGTGCCATAATCTCTGTGTAAATCACTCATACCGTTGGATGAAATGCAATCACAAACTTGTACAATTCTACACCATGTTATATAGCAGATATTATATGTTGATTATGATATTCTCTTCTCCACCACTGAACAAACTGATTGGTCGTTGCTGGACTATTCGAACTTGGAGTTACCTGTAAAGAGAAATCATCCCCAGCTTTGCTCATTCCACTGTTAAAATCAAATGCCCATTTCAACCGTTTGGTTTATTTTGCTCTTCTCAGTGACGATATTCGAACAGCTGCACGTCCATAGACGTGCTAATATGTATTTTAACACATCTGACGTAAACATTCACACCAGCATTTACAGCAAGGTATGAACTTGACCACAGTCTATCTCGTAAAGAGCCTACTATAAGATAAAGATCCATTTGAGTTGTTTCTGTTTTCTACTTATACCATTTATACAATTAATAGATTTTTGAAACTATTTTAGTCATAGCACAGTCGGTATTATGGTGATGAATGTTATCACTTTGCAACTTATATTACTAGCATAATCTATGTCAATAGCAACGTTTTCTGAGCGTAATATTAATTAATTGTATAAACAGCTTATTAGTAAATATAAAATACAGATTTTTAGATATTCTTAGAATACTGTAATAACTGTTTGATTTAAGTGTTATAACATCAAAAAATAGCCTTTAACACAGTTGATTGATTCAAAAACCAAAGCAAAACTTTCCTTAAACTGTATGCAATTTATTCTACAACACTAAAATCAGGGGCTTGGTTCCCCTCGGTGGACTCAGCAAATAGCCCAGTGTAGATTTCCAATACAAAACACACATACAGGAGTTATATTATTATTAATATGACAGAAACAACAGTGAGAGATAGTAATACCATTTTACATTTTTATAATTGTTTAACCTATCGGTCATAAGAACAGTTAACATTATCATAACAGAAATGACAATAGGAATATTCGGTTTCTCTGGATTCCCGGCCATGTTGAAATTTTAGGGATCGAACGAGTTCACTCACATTGCGTCAAAACCAGTCTGCACCGATGATTTAGCAGCTTTGCCTTTCTTGTATCTAGATTTGAAGTATATCGTTAAGGCAACATCAAGCAACATCACAATGAACTGTTTCAGACAAAGCCCATTGTTGTTTATTACCCTTGTAGTTTACGTAAAAACTATACAGAGAAAGTTGTCATAACAATACTCCACGCGGGCCATGTTTCTTACACACTGTTTTATCTTATACACGATTGGTCTACTAGTGTGTGTGCTTTATAACTTTACTTCACACCTGACACATCTTACTTTCATGCCATAGCTATGAATTTAAGCGACGGCACCTTTTAGATATAATTTAAATGATCGACTGTCTCTTAGATTGGGCAGTGTTCTACATAATGATGACAATATATAGATTTGTCTTGTTTTAACTTTTTCATAAAAAAAGATTGTTTTCTACTGTTAATTTTATAGCATGTTTTAATACAATGTTTTTTGTAACTAACACATTGTCTGACACAGAAAGCCCATTATTGGTGTAAATAACTTTAAAATTAATAATTATATTTAATATTTATTCTTTAGGTTTACAAATTGAAATTTCTACAATGTATTACCATAAAGTACACAATGAATCATGGTACCAATTTCAACATTTTTGAAAGAATAAATTTTTAATTTCAAATCTATAGCCTTTGATCTCTTAATAGTAATAATGATATTTAAGCAAAAATATTGTAAATTTATAGGATTTTGTAGGATTTATAACAAAGAGCAGTTTTTATTTTCAGTGTTAACATATTAATAACATTAAAATGCTTGATCAGCCAATATGATTTGCAATAAATATAAGAAATATTTTATGAACAAGAACATATTTAAAATAAAGGTTTATAATTTTAAAGTGTTTTGTTCAGAAGAATAAAAGTATATACGAAGACATTTTACTTACACTTACATGGGTGTATATTGCAAATAAAACACGTCACACTCATCAAATTTTGTTAGTTAACAGTGAAACGGTATAGGTAGGTAATGGTATTATGTTAGTTTAAAATATTAGTAGACACTCTACTGAATCTTTTAAATACTTTGGATATGGATCTTTTCATACTTCCAACTGAATTGAAGCGTTTAATGTTTCGATGGGATGAAATATCATCATAATGATACGGGTTTTACCTACCACCTCTTGGAGCAGGCACCTCCTCCCCTACCCCCCCAACAACTGGTTGTACACAGCTATAGGTGACAAGTACACTGTATGAGCTGGATTACGTGCATCTCTCGCCTCTTTTTCTTTTCTCAAGTTGTCGCGCAGACGAAGAAAGGTTAGGTTTGGTACACGATGTGTTCCAAGTTCTAAGTGGGAACCACTTTTTTAAATACCTCCACAACCAAGATACATTTTATATTTCTTCTTGTGACTTGAACGCTAATGTTCTGTTATGTTACATTACTCTACTGTCACATTTAAAAACATAGCAAAAACGTTTTTACCTAAATTTATTAATTGTTTATCATCAAAAGTTTAGTCAGACTCTTCTTAATACCTTTCTTACTTTTGATGTAAATTGTCACTTAAATGTGTCTTTCGTTCAATATACTTTTTATGTATACTTGTATATGTATATGTGTGGGTTTTCGGGTCACTGAAATATGTATTTGCATATTTCATTTTAAAGGCGTTATTTTTATTTAAAATTAAGAAGTACAAATTTTTATTTTGAATAATGAGTTATTATGAATAGTGTAGTCAATTGTTATCATGTCTAAACTAATACAGCTCAAAACTTTATATTTTTAACAACATCCTCCCCCCTGGTACAGCGGTAAGTCTTCGGATTTACAACGCTAAAATCAGGGGTTCAATTCCTCTCAGTGGTTTTGAATATATATATAATTTTCTTTTATCACAAATAAACTTAGTTTATCAAAGCGTGTGTTATTTTCTTAAGATCAGGGGTAATTAAAGGGAAGGGCACTGGTTTATACTATGTCCATAATCCATTAGTGCCTCAAAGAATAGGTTCTTTTAAAATAGCGAAACGGAGAGTCATAAGGTTTGTCGCAGAGTTTGCTTTAACTGGTTTGGAAGAAATAAGTTTTGTTTACAAAAACGAAGTACAAATTTCTTTCTGCATGAAGTTCTTACCAACTGGAGAAGTTTAGATGAACAAGTGAAATGCTTTAGTTTGTGATGTCCCTTCTGTTATGAAAGCGGTGTCCAACAATTTTTTTTCTTAATCGTCAAATTGTGACGAATAGCTTAATATTTTTAGATGTGTTTTTATAGATGTAGGGTGGTAGAAAAATTCACAATGTTTCAAATTATTTATTGATAGAATTAAATATAATAAAAAATAGGTGGTAAAAGTAAAGCACAAATTAGCTACAGGCCAATAGGTATTTTAAAACTTGTGGCAAGTGGCGATAGTTTTGGGCATTGAGAAAGGGAAGCTGAAGATGTTTCACATGTTAATGCTTAAAACTGTTTCGTATTGGATTTGGGCTTCGTAATCGAAATATGCTAGTAGAATTGCTATATAAAAAGGTGCAGATAGAACAGGATTCATAAAAATCAGAATCGCGAAAGGCAAATTTTATTTTTGCTAAGTTCTATGGGAGCCTGACATGCCCTGGTTGTTTGGACGCACGACTCACAATCTGATGCCTCGGGTCAGAGTCCCCGTCGCCGAATATGTTCGCTTTTTTAGTCATTGGGAAGTTACGATCAGACGGCGAATCTCTCTATTCATTGGTAAAAGAGTAGCGCAAGAGTTGGCGATGGATGATATTAATTAGCTACTTTCTCTCTAATCTATCACTTTTAAATTACGGAAAGCAAGTACAGACACCTCTCTAGTCACTTTGAGTGAAACGCAAATCAAATCAGACCAATTTACCTCAACTTACATTTGGTTACAAAATTCTGAAACTATCCAATTTGACATACTCCAGTACATATTACGAAAAAAACAGCAGCGTAGCGTATTTCTCGTTCTTAGGTTTTATATCATATTTTGCTAGCCTTATAATAGCTAGCCATCATAAAGAATAGCAATCATTATTTAGTATACAAAAATGTTATCATTTAAATACAGTGCATCACCTTATTAACACGTTCATTACGACCGTTGTGGGCTTGGGCACACAATTAAATACAAATATTATTAAAGAACAAAAGTGACTGACAGCTTAATATTACGAAAGATAAACTTTCTTAAAGGAATTTTGTAACAGATCTTTATGATCAAGTATGTGATTGTAATGCAATTTATTGATGCACTTTGAAAAATTATACGTTGCAAAGCAAAACAAAATTCGTAGCAGTCACGGAGAAGATATATTGTACAAACATGGATTCGTCAGCTTTTTGACAACATAATTTGGATGACAATCATGAAACTTGTAAATATTTGAAACATAAACGTTCGTATTTGTTTTCACTAGAAATGGATCTCATAGTTTAATTCAATAATTTTTTGTACGGCCCTTAGTATAAATTGCACTTTTATTCACTTAAACAACTTTAACTACAAGTATCCATTTCTAATATAACTGTTTTGTTTCTGATAATCAAATTTACATTCTTCCTCGTCATTTGTTAATAATCTCTATTATTCATCATATACAGTTCTCAGCTCATTCTGTACAAAAGCATATTGGCCATCTTATCTTTCAATTTAAGTTTCAAAATCACAGTCTAATTAATCCAGTTTTATATATATTGCATCTAAACTTGATTTAATTTATGAGAATAATTGGCGTTAATGAATTTAACAGATAGTCGTGTTACAAAATATATTAATGAGTCTTATCGGTGTTTTGTAAGACCAGAATTTCCGTCTATAAAAATCATTCATTTCAGTGATAAACAATGACAGTCTGTATGAAGAAGATTCACTTTTCGTTAATGAAATAATATGGTCCAGCAGAAAATAAATATTCAACAGACGAATCGCTCCTAGGTAGTTGTATTAATAGTAATGGCAGAAATGCGAATATACGTATACTCTGTTGTATTTCCTTATGCATGTCAAACTCTTTAAATCCTCTCCTTGCTAATAACAAAGCAGTGCAAGACTTGGATAAATAACTCTTTTGTAGCTCGAGAAACGTGTTGAATCTTAGAAAACAGGAAGACGGAAATGATATTATTATAAAAGAACATAATATACTCAAACACACTTAAGCTATCAAAATGTGCATGAAACTTAAGGTAACTTTTCCTTCAAATAGAAATATTATGTTTTGTTTTAGTTTTTGTCTGCGAGTTCGAAACTGGAACATAAACGACTGAACCTATCCAAAAACAATATGCTTTGAAAACTATAAAAGTATATATTTACTACTCGCTTTATTAATACTCCACATCATATGATTGTGTGTTTTCTTATGGCAAAGCCACATCGGGTTATCTCCCGAATCCACCGAGGGAATCGAACCCCTGATTTTAGTGTTGTAAATCCTTAAACTTACCCTTGTATCAACGGGAAACCCCCATTTAATATCTGAGGATATCTGTGCTCTTCCCGCTACGAGTATTGAAACCCAATAAATAGCCTTGAAAGTCCACTGAGGCATAGGTGAGACACCAAAAATCAAGTTGAACAGCTATTTTTCTCAATGTTATCCTGGCATAGGCTCCACAAGACATTGGATGGTGACATGTTCGGGAGTTGGACTTCAGCTTCAGTGGTACGTTTTGTCTATTTCTAGAGTAGAACAACATTTCATCTTCTATGTCGAGGCTTTCTTCAGGTTGACCGATCAACTGAGAAACAGTCTAATGTCTGTTACACTTAATAAACCTATCCAATAGCCTTTTCACTGATTGTCAGTAGCAGAGATTTTTCTTGGTTGTTGCTGTTAATAATCTTTGATGACAAATGACTTTCCATAGTCGATCAGGAAAAGGTCTTTGCTGACGACAATCGTCTTAGAAAGTGGTGCTCAGAAAACAGTCATTAAAGCAGTTATCCCTCACCTACTCACTCGTTCCCTGATAACCATCAAGCCAAATCTTCAAAATCTGATAAGAAAAACGTGAAGACGTGTGTTGTCAAGAGAATGCTTACTAAGGAATGCATCTGGACCTTTCAAAAATAAAAGTGTCCCAAGGACGCCGTTGGTCCTATAGACTAATTACAGTTAAACTGCAGGTTTAAAATTTATAAGTACCAAGTAATCACTTGAAACTTCTCGTGATCAGCTTATTATTTTAACTCAGATAAAATGGATGTTTAAAAATCTAAGGGAAAGGAGAAGCGGTCAGTCAGTGCATTACACACTTTTAGAAAAATCTTGAATGTCTTCTATCGAAAAGGTAAGATGTTACTTGATGGTTAACATGCAGGACTGTGAACCTGAGGAATCCCGATTCGTGTCCCCTTGCTACAAAACTGCTCTCCATTTGAAATCAAATAATTTATTATTCAAATAGAATAGCAAAAGAGTTGACGGCGAATACTACTGAGTAGCTGCCTTCCTTTTAGTCTATCAGTTCAGAATTAGTGAAGGCTAGCTAACATATTCTTATATTCCCTTCGCATAACGTTCATGGTTATCACCATGGCCATCTAGTGGCTCAACGGCACGTTTGAAGTGTTTTAATGCTAAAAACCAGGTTTCAGTACACTTGATGAGCACACACAAATAAACAAATGTGTAGCTTTCTACACAGCTGCAATCAAGTCAGAATGTCATCTTAATGTTTTTCCCTCTATACTTGCTGTTTTTATATTCCCAGTTTAAAAGGCATTAACACGCTTTTAGCATTTAACATGTCTCACTTACTTTCTGATGAAAGACGTTTTCTATCGTGTACATATTTCTTTACCCGTTTATATTGAAACAAGTACGGTTACTAATTCACGTTTCATAATTTACTATAAAAAACACATTAGCACTAAAACTTGGCACATTCAAAAATATTTTTCCACTGTTCAACAGAAAACAAAAATTAGTTCATTTAAAGAAAGTTTAATAATATCCACATCGGAAACAAACAGGACCGTCAATCCAAGTCCCTTCTCATATAACGTGCTCAACATAATCAGGTGGTTAGGGCGCTCGACGTTTAATTTGAAAGTAATAAAAAACATTTTTTTCTCAATTTTTTAAAAATATAAAATGAAGGTAATTTATAAAGCTGTCACTTTTAAATATCTAAATAACGTAAACAACTTTTAACATACTACCAATCACAATATATATTAGTAAACGTAATGTGTGTTGTAAATACCAGTAATAACCAAAAACGTGTTTCAAGGTTGGTAAACTAAACAATTACTTTTTCTTATTTGTTCCTTAACGGGTCGGTGGTATGTTTATGGGTTTAAAATGCAAAAATCCTGAGGTTGTATCCCTGTGGTGGACAGAGCTACAGATGGCCTATTGTAAAACTTTGAAACTAAATAGATATCCGACTTGTAAAAACTGTTATAAATTCATTGTTCAAAGTACGCTTTAACCAAAATAATTAAACGTCTTTTTTTTCCGAAATAACTTATGACGATCTAGTGGTTTGTCTTCAAACAATAGATCAGACGTTCAATGTGAGATGACGCTGAAACCAATTTGCACCTCACAACTGCAGATGCATTGTAAAACTAACTGAGATAATCGGTGCTGTCTGCCATGACTTTGGTCAATAGTTCAAAATTAGTGACGACTATTCCTGAACCATAGGAGTCTCACACCTAGTAATTAAGCCAACGTGCTAATAATAGGCGGTTTGGGTTGATAATAGTAATTGGTTTACATTATTTATGTACAAAAATATTGAAACTCTGCAATATTGTGGTTTGTAAAGAATTGACAAGTGAAATTATTCTTATTAATTATTATAATTAGCATATTCAAAAGTAAATTAATTCGATGAAAACCGTTTCTCTTGTTAGAAAAGTTTACTTGAAAATCAATACTTTTATCTGAACGAGTTCATTCTGTCTCAATTTATTTATCATTTTGTCATTATGTTTCCTGCTGTAAAGAGGTTCGTCATTTTCATTTTTTGTTGTTGTCAGATATAATATCTATGTATTGTACTGGACCATACAGAGCTCAGTGCTAGAACTGTGAATTATATGAATCCTGGTGTACGACCCGTTGCCGAAAATATTTGCTCCCAACTCTGGTACCATGCGTGCGTAATAAGAATGACAACCGGGTATAACAGAAGTAGTCCAAGCTGCATTCTCTTTAGAATATTGCATCAAAACAAGAGTTTGGTGTGCATAGAAAGCTCGTGTGTAGTTTTAGATTAAATTTTGAAAGGTTCATTTTTATCAAAAACTGTAATTAAATATTTACTTTTACAGCAAAAGTCAAATCTTTTCGGCGTTTTTTTTTTTAATAAAGCAGTCACATAAGCGAGAATGAATTAAAGGTGATAACAATTTATGCATGCAGGTTTGAACGAATCTTACAAACGAAACAAAGAAAAGCAATCAGTGCTTAGTCTTAAAACCCTCATACCAGGTTAAGTAGGTTTAAGCTGCCTTGAACTTAATTACAAACCAGCACGAGTTTTTATACAGAGTTCGAAACACTAGTCTTAACGAAACGGCCCTAAACTCAGCAGTATAATCACTGGAAATGTAAGAATAAGAATACATTTCTCACTATGCAATCTGTCAATGATTTTCAGTATTATTTGCATGTTTGTTGTCAATAACAAAATTATACAATGAAGCTGTGGTATGGAAACCCAATTTGTTTGCCCTCGGATTTATGTCTGAGGCTGCAGAAGGCGTTTTCACAGTAACCAGCTTAAAAGATGTAACTTATGTCAGTGCAAAATGCAGTGACTCTGTTAAGTCAAAAATGCAACTTCAAAATGTTGCATCGTAGATGTCAGCATAAATTCGTCATATTTCACTTTGTCGTTTTCATTACATTATTTGAAAAAAAAAGTGTATTTAACAATGATAACACAACGAAAATTTTAATACAAATACACTGAAGGTATTTGCATTGTCACCTTAATTCTGGTATATCCATATTCTACAAAGTGTGTAAATATTAATATAGAATAACATCACTAAAGGCTTATCAAGCTGCAGAATATTTTAAAACAACCTTTGGAAACTGCGTGTGTGTTAGTGAACTATTCGATTAATCCTGTAGTGTTCTATGACAATATCTAATTTTAAAAGTTTAATAATGACATTGTTTTCATATTCTTTTAATAGCTTTTGTTTATGGGGAAAAGCTATTCTTAATAGCACTACAGCAATGTTTACTCATTAAGACAAAGGGAGTTACCGGGTAGAAGTTAATAAAGATAACAAGAGCAGGCAACATGTAATGGCGCATAATCAAAACTGAAACCTAAAACTTATTCTTAATGAATCGCTGCTTTTAACTAATTGAATTTGCTGAGGAAAAACATTCGCCAAAGTAACTTATCGTTTTTTCTTTTACCTCATTGTGCATCTTTTCATCCTTTCTCCCTTTTTTCACGCTTTAGTCTACAAAACACAATAGCTCTTGGAAAAATCTTGTCTTGCTAGGCCTCTTTTACATAGTAATTCAAAGAGATTCAGTTATTTTGACACATTTCTAAAGAATCTCTACTCAGCATGTGAAAACACTAATATAAAAGCGCGTGAAAGAACTGCTCTGTCCTAAATATTGCACATACACAAAACGTTAAATTTTGTTTCAAAAGTCTCGTACTTGCTTAGCTAGAACACAGATTTTATACTCCAAGTTCTTCAGTTGCTGTTGAAATCGGCATTTTATTACGTTCTACCACAAAATATCATAGAAACAACTTTAACGGAAATTTAACATGTTAAATTACGAATTGTGTACAACCACTTTAGATTCTTGATTCATTTGATTTCCCTCTACAAGAAAATAATTATTGGAATTTACGTTTCAGTTTTATTTTTAATTTAGATTTCCTTCTATCAAGATTAGAGTTTTGTTGAAATAAAAAAGTAATATACAGTAATCTCCAAAACATGCTTCAAATCAACAACTGAAGAAAAATTACAATAATAATTAGATAATTAAAGCCCCCCAGTGGCTCAGCGGTATGTCTGCGGACTTGCACGCTAAAATCCGGGTTTCGATACCCGTGGTGGGCAGAGCACAGATAGCCCATTGTGTAGCTTTGTGCTTAATTCAAAACAACAACAACAACAGATAATTAAAAACAAACAAGTATTGTATTTACTATGACCTCACTATTTAAAAATAACAGATAGCGTTAAATTACCTTCAAATTATATCCCAAAAATTATTTAGATAAACCACAATATAATAATTATTTCATATTTATCAAAGCTACCATGTTTTCTTTCGAAGTTGTAGCGATCTCCGTATCTGTAGCAACGTACTTTTCTTGTTAGGTAACATCATTCTTGAAATATAACAGCTCAAAAATTTTGTTCGACTTCTAGCAGTCCGTAATACCGTAGCGGAAACAAGCCATCAGCGTGGAACATTTCCACTTCTCTTAGGCTCGCATATCGATCTCATCGATTTGTTCCGTGCTTTCACTTTTGATTTCTGAGAACTAAGTTTACAATCTTACAAGTCTGGTTTAGCAAAAGAAAATCATCTAACAATAGAGGCTTTGCAGACCGGTTAATAATCACTGTTAAACCAACATACAATGATGAATCAACTTTCTCAGTTGTTGTGTTACTTCGGGTTTCCTTAAACACCATCAATCAGTATAGAGACGAGAGAAGAGGACAATATGGAACAACGTGAATGTTGATTTCAATATGTTGCTAATGAGAGTAAACTTATTTTAAATATGCAATTCATGATATTTTTTACCAAGCTTTCTTATGAATTTAGTATACAAATGTAATTACGAAATATCAACTAATAAAAATATTTCACATATACCTTGTTAAGTAATAGATTATACGAGATATTCTTAACATAAACAGTTCACAAGTTGTGAAGATATTTTACCTGTTATTCTTCATTTTCTCTGCATTTTCATATCAACTACAAAAAACAACAACTAGATCAAACAAAGCAGTTGATTATGAGAATTCATAAGAATTTGCCCTTACGCCTTTCAAAAGAAGAACTTTTCTTCCTGTCCTGAAGAGAGAAATGTTATAATACATTTTAATTATTTACTTAAACAAATTTATTTTAGCGACTTTTCCCCTAAGAATTTCTTTCATATTATAATGTACACCACATAATGCAAGTTATTTTTATAAGTCTTGAAAAATAACAAAAAACACGTTCATTATCTTAGCAGGAGTTTCTTTTTACGTAAAACTTTATCATGCGTTTAGAATACTTTTATTTAAATACAGTTTCCGGAAAAAGGTATAATTATATCTAATCAAGTTAAAATTTAAATTTAAGTCTGGATCAAAATGTTATATGATGTACAAAACATGTGACAAGTTCATCCAGTTGTTCCGATCTTGTGACATATAATCTCGAAACGGTACATAGAAAATAAACCAATTTGGCTCTATAAGAAACATCTTACAAGACTATTATAGCTCTACGTTTTAAAATTATTTCACACCTTCTACTTTAACCACAAGTTAAATTTCGAAAAATGCACATTATCCTGTTTTACGTAATAACAATAAAAGAGTTAGAAACATCCAATGTGAAAAATAAATGCACCATTCCTCGTTATCCTTCTTGACGTTGCATGTAAGTGTTATTGGTAAAGAGTGTTTCCCGATTCTCGTTATTTTAAAACTACCCTCGAATTCTTATCAGATAATTTCCTGTTTTTATCTGAATTTAAAACGTTGTGTGGAAGCATTTATTTAAAAATTACCTACCTTTTCTATAACAGACACATAAAAAAGGTATAATGCCATTTAATTACCATGAACTTTATAATACAGAAAGTTTACAACGATAGAAGATATTGCTTTCAGAATAGGCCTTCTCAATTATGCTATTTTATTCAGTGATATATGAACTGATATCTTAGAAACATAGTTCATACATGGGCAGATAGAAATTTCATAAAAGGCAGAATAACTTTATAAACAGACTTCCTCATCTCCAGAATTATTTAACGAGACACAAAAATAGAGACAAATGACTCAACTTTTATCGATTAAACAGAGAAATCCATATTATCACTTAATAGGAGGTACCCACTGTAATATAACATATCTCAATTTCTTTCCTAATATATGCACATTTTATCATTTAATTATGCCCGTTTACCAATTATCATACGTAGTCTCTTAATACATGTACACATTATCACTATATTCCCCACTTTTCGTGTTTTTTTTTTATTCCGGGTTTGTTTATATAATTAAATATGATACAAAATAAATAAGTTGTTTTCAGTCAAAATAGTTAATTAGTTTGATTGCGAGTCAATATCTCTAGCCCCGGCATGGCCAAGCGCGTAAGGCGCGCGACTCGTAATCCGAAAGTCGCGGGTTTGCGCCCGCGTCGCGCCTAACATGCTCGCCCTCCCAGCCGTGGGGGCGTTATAATATTGTGGTCAATCCCATTATTCGTTGGTAAAAGAGTAGCCCAAGAGTTGGCGGTGGGTGGTGATGACTAGCTGCCTTCTCTCTAGTCTTACACTGCTAAATTAGGGACGGTTAGCACAGATAGCCCTCGATTAGCTTTGTGCGAAATTCCAAAACAAACAAACAATATCTCTAGAAAATGTAAATTTATCAAAATCTATCAAAGTTTGTTATTAAGCTCAAAGTCTCACAATGTATTATATATGTCAGAAACGTTGTGACTGAGATAAAAATAAGAGTATATAAATACTACAGGGCAATAAATTTGCAATGAAAGATCTGAAAGCAAAAAAAATCTTAGAAAAGAATTCAGTGTTCTTAAAGAGTTCAAAAGTGTGCAGTCAAATTAACAGATTGTTGTATTTTGTAGTTTTTCGATGCTCACTGTGAAGAGGGCCTAGCATGACCAGGTTGTTAAAGCACTCGACTCGTAATCCGAGGATCGTGGGTTTGAATCCCCATCGCACCGAACATGCTCGCCCTTTCAGCCGTTGGGGCGTTATAATGTAACAGTCCATATCGCTATTCGTTGGTAAAAGAGTATCTCAAGAGTTGGCGGAGGGTGGTTATGACTAGCTGCTTTCCCTCTTGTCTTACACTGTTAAATTAGGGCCGTCTAGCGCAGATGAACCTCGTGTAGCTTTGCGCGAAATTCGAAAAGAAAACAAACAATTGTGAAGAGGAATATTTTTCACGTATTACACTATACAGTGATACCTCGGTTCTTAAACTTAATCCGTTCCAGTAGGCTATTCGAAAACCAAATCAATTTTTCTCACAAGAAATACTGCAAATTAAATTAATCCGTTACAGACCTCCACAATTTACGCATTATGAAGCATTTTAAGTTAAAATATTGCTTATTTATACCTGTATAATAATACTTACAGTCATGTGAAAAAGAGTTAGGACGCCCGATGAAAGTCTGTGTATTTTTGTAACATTATTGGCTATATAGATATCCAATCTCAATTTCAACAATACCGAAAAATTGTAAGAATATAACTGAACAATTAAAACTGAAGAGATGTTTCAAGATATTCTGTAAATGTAATTTCACAAAAACGCATATTCTAACTGAGGAAAAAGTTAGGACACCCTACCCACTTATAGCTAGTGTTATCCCCTTTGGCCGAAATAACTGCAGTGAGACACTTCTTGTAGCCATCTACCAGTCTCTTACATCGGTCTCAAGAAAGTTTGTCCCACTCTTCAATACAAATTTTTTTCAGCAGAGAGATGTTTGAGGGGTTTCTTGTATGTACAGCCCGTTTCACGTCACCCCACATCTCAATGGGATTAACATCTGGGCTTTAACTCAACCATTCCAGGACTCTCCATTTCTTAGTTTTCAGCCAGTCCTTGGTGGATCTACTGATATGTTTTGGGTCATTGTCGTTTTACAGGATCTAGGTCCGCTTTAGCTTTACTTTTCTTACAGATGGTCTCACATGATCCTCAAGAACCATCTGGGGTTCGGAACACGACAGCTTGGTTCGTGAACCGAGTTTATGTTCGACAACCGAGATATGTTTTGCTTAGAAATCTTTCAAATGTTTAATAAAACATTGTTTGATAAAACGCGTTCCCATCGAAAGTTATTGATATGTTTCTCAGATATATATCGAAATTTATTTCTGACAAATAATCAGCTTTTTGCACGTGTTGCCGAAAATTTGTTTTTGTTTGTTTATTTTTTTAATTGTATACATATACACACTTGTAATAAGTCCGAGAAAAACTGGTTTAAACCAATTTCGCAGTCACTCGACTATGTTTCTGTGAAAAAAAAAATATTTGCAGAACTGGCATCACTGTCAAGAAACGATTTAAACAGTCGATTTCTTCAGCATGGTCACACTTTGAAAAACTTCAAAATTTATAATACATGCTAAATAATAGCATACAACAATTTTCTTTAAAGTCAGCCTCTTTAATATTCTCAGCTAAAATAATTATATAAATTGTCATTTTATTATTATTTGTATTATATAGTATTATTAGTATTATTCAACTTTTTTAATTTATGAAAAGGTTTTTGCACTGTTAGCTTAGAATCTGAATTACGGACTAACCTAAACATCCTAATCTGTGTTAACCTCATTTGATTTACAGATAAAATATTAATATAACGTGTCCACATGATTAGTCCAATACACTGTAATAATTTAGCTTTGTGTGAACGTGTTGATGTATTACATGACGCACTTTTAAACAATATGCTAGGTAGTCATTGTTATTAATGTACAATTTACTTTTTAGTTCTAAGCAATAGAATTACCATAGTTTTGGTTAAATATTGTCGATAATCTAGACGCTTATGGATACAACTTTATTTAAAATAAAAATGGAAAAGGGAAGTAGATAAACAAACGGTTGTTCAACCTTTTAGGTTCTGTGCACCGTACACTCAAAACCTACGTCAAGCATGCATATGAAATATCAAATATATTCCACACTTTTATCTTTCTTTGTAATCCACAAACATTAGTAAGTAATCTCATTTAGTGCTTAGTAAACATCACCTTTAATTTCGAGTTACTTCTTGCTTTTATATACAAGTTGTTCAGATACGTTTTATCGTGAAGACACTCAAATATTTAATTTGATTATTTTATGGCTATGTTTTCACATTGTAAATTAAACAATACGAATGCAACAGAAGATGTGACACATACAGCACAAAAATCAACATATTAAAAATACGAGTACAATGTCGAGTTATTACACAATATAATTAGTTTATTAAAAACAGGGCACAGCCTTACAAAGACCACAAGTTCAGCGCGGCCATCATGAGTTACATTTTTTCACGTTAAGTTTAAAATGCTGAAATTTTTTCAATCCTCTATTCCCTTTAAGAGCAATGGAATGTTAGCTGTGCTAAAATCTTGCAGCAAAAACAAAACATTGAATCTCATCTGACCAAATACTGAACGAATTCTCTTATTGTTACTTCTTCCCTATTGACAAGTAGTTGTATATAATACTTGATTGAAAACTTCCCATCCTTTTTGTTTTAGAGACAGTCAAATGTTTGCAGTTATAGAGATTCCATTTTATGCAACAACTGTGGAATCGTTGAGTCGATTTTTGGCTATTATACTCCATCACCCAAATCAAATACATATGCAATTTCCATTTCTGTCCGTTTTCCCTCTTTAGAGTTGTCCTTATCACGCGTTTCTGTGGGTTTCTTCAATTCTTGAGACCGTGTGGGAGGAAGTTGTAGCAGTAGGCTTTTCACTTGCTTGATTTTCTTTTTTCTTTGTAGTTTTCTTCCAATCATTATAATTGCAGTCTCTTCACCTTCTTTCAACGTGTGGCGTTGAAAAATCTTGAGAGGAGCGCCTTTTGATTTTTCCAAATATTCAATTTTTTCCTGCTCACATTTTCAAATACTGTTCTTTTTTTTTAAATATATGAAAAGTTCATTCTTCAATATTGTCCATACAATATAGATGTTTCCCTTCTCAAACTTTGAATAAATCTGAAATACTCAAACTCAAAATAAACACTGCATAATAGCTAAAATATGTACTAAGATTAATTTGATAAAAGAATTAAGAAAATAGACTTTTGAATAACAACTAAAAGCATTCTTTTCATTTCATCTAAAAGTGAATGTGCAATCGAAGGATCAGATTTCTCACACGGCCAAAACAACTTTTGTTACAAACTCAACATAACAGAACATTTTAGTACAACACAAGAGTGTGCACGCGCTTAAGAAGACAAATATCATCAGTGAAATGTTTTGTTTTCAACATACAAGTATATGTTGTCGTCATTAAACATACAATGATACTTTTTAAAACAAGGACAAACTACAAATTCGCATACAAGTGTGAAAAATAACCTCGTAATAAAAATAATAATAAACCTATTTCAGCTGTCATATATTGTTTATACTGATAAATAATCCAACGGTCGAAAACAATGTTTAGTTTTTTTTTACGAAATGTTTAGACGATCCATTGATTATCTTACTACTCCCGATATGTCAGTCACCACTTTCATAAGTGCTGCCTGAACAAGCCAGTTATTAGTCATAAATAATATAATTATGTGACCTCCTATTTTATAACATTTGATTCCTGTGAAAACCGAACATCTTTCAGTTAATATAGCAATTTTTTATTTATAATTACCATTCTAAACTTTAAGACATTTATAACAAAGGTAAGATAGAATATGATATTTATTATTTGGATATATTTTTCGTTTTCAGCTGGTAAGGGGGAAGCTCACAAAACAAAAAATTACAAAATTCAATATAATACACCCTGTTAAAATATAAAACTTGTTAATGAATCTAGAATAGTAATACGTATCAGCTAATTTAACGAAATAGCATGAAGAATGTTTTTGTTCACTTGTAATATAGAAGAACGTCTTATATTTTGTAATAATTTTACTTTTATTCCAAACAGGTATTAATTTTGATTACACTGTTTTTGTTTTTGTTGTTTCCTTTTTTTGTCTCGCACAAATCCTCATTATAAATCGAACGATATCACTTAATAAGCCACTAGAAGGTGTAACTGAAGTCTCTTTACACTGGTACTAAAATTATAAATCAATAATCATCTAGAGCATTTTTTTAAGTCTATCAATTCTAACCCTTTCCTTTGATGAATTACTACAATATATATTCAGTTTATTCACGGCAAAATATTTTACCTACATGTACGTTCCCCGCTGGTAGAGGGATAGATCTACGGATTTCCAATGCTAAAATCAAAGGTTCGGTTCCAAATGGTAAACTCAACAGATAGCCCGATGTGGCTTTTCTATAAGAAAAACACACACACCGACATGTACGCGTGATTCATAACACGCGAGATTTGGTTGTGAACTGTTGAGTTGTTTGTTGTTTCTTTTATTTTCACGCAAAACAACTCGAGGGCTATCTGCGATGGCCGTCCCTAATTTAGCAGTGTAAGACTAGAGGGAAAGCAGCTAGTTATCACCACCCACCGCCAACTCATGGGCTACTCTTTTGCCAACGAATAGTGGGATTGACCGACCATTATAACGCCCCCAAGGCTGAAAGGGCGAGCATGTTTGGCGCGACAGGGATGCGAACCCGCGACCTTCAGATTACAAGTCGCACGCCTTAACCCACCTGGCCATGCCGGACCGAACTGTTTAGTCGCCACTTTCTTTCATTGTACTTTGTTTCGTTCAATTAAAAACTTCACATTTCATATGAGTCCTGTTCAAATATTTCTACATTTCCATTTACCAAGTCACTATAAAAATATCGATGATATTGTTTTACTCAAAAAACGTATATGTCAGGAAATTTATGCCACACATTTTGGATATAGCCTGCAGTAATACATTCATGTGTAAGAGTAGAATTCATATTTAGAGGGAGGGGGACAAATAGCCATCAGTTAGTCACTGTAAATATGGGATGTTATTCTCTTCCGAAGTACATTAACAAATGAAGAACTTAAAATATCAATATTGTTCTTGTTTGAAGTTAGGCACAAAGCTACACGAGTGTCAAAATGCAGATTCTAGCATTGCAAGTCTGCAGACATACGACCGTGCCACTGGGAAGCGACATCAAATAATCAAACTAAGTCTCTCAGTAGGAGGCCCTGATGACCAGGTGCGTTAAGGCGTTAGACTCGTAATCCGAGAGTCTCGAGTTCGAATTCCCGTCGTACCAAACATGCTCGCCCTTTCAGACGTGTGAGCGTTATAATGTGACAGTAAATCCCACTATTCGTTGATAAAAAAGTACCCCAAGAATTGGCGGTGGATGGTGATGACTAGCTGCCTTCCCTCTACTCTTACACTGTAAAATTAGGAACCGCTAGCAAAGATAGCCCTCGTATAGCTTTGTGCGAATTTAACAAAAATAACAACATAAAAATCTTAGTAGAAATGGAGCAAACAGACGAGCCGGATATTAAACTGGATTAGATTCCGATTTACATAATGTACATGTACCGCAGGCGTGATCTACCACTTCATTCGAGTAAATTATTAAACTTCTTATTTAGTCATATTTTTAGTTTAGTAAAATTTCAGAGTTTCACATGAAAGAGCGGTTATTACAAACCCTTAAAGGGAATGTGGTACTTTACATCCCAGAATCCCCGCTGAAGCTATGATACACTGTAGTAATAAAGGTGGGTGTGTAATTATTTAAACAACATGTCTACATTACCATTACCAGGGCTCCCACTCTTTAACAGATGAAAGAGTTTACTCTATTTAAAAGGTAACAGAAAATGCCAAAACGCTATATTATGTAATAACTATAACGTGTGACGCACACTCCAGTATAAGTATCATGCTTAAATAATATTGTTAGGTTACTCGTTAGTGGAAATTTTATCTTATTATCTAATTCCTTGCAAAATTAATATTTTATCGGATTGGATATTTGTTCACGCCCACTTCTTAATATTCTAGCGTGTCTGTTATGACTTCTAACTAGAAATAGAGAGCACTGAAAGAGACTGGAAAATTCTGAAATGTGGAACTAAGGGTAGAATTTCATCAGATTTGAATTCACACATTCTTACAGAAACGAAAATTGATCAGATGTGTGGTCATACATAAAAAAAATTACAATAGAAGACCCCAAAAACTCGTGAATAATAATTTAACTTCACACAATTAGTCCCTTGGGAACATTGTCTTTTTAAACTTAAACCCAAAGCTACACAACGCGTACAGAAACCTGGTTTTTAGCGGTATCAATTCGGAGACATACCACTGTGCCACTGCAGGGCAGTCCCTTGCGAGGCAAGAATTTTAGTGGAAGTAAAATATCAACAATAAACTCCTATGAAGAAATCACAGAACATGAATATATGTTGCTTTGTTCTGTTTCTACTGCCACTCTCTACAATATATACGTTAACTTCATTTCATTTTATAGTTTGACTAAAGCGTTGACTTGTGTGCCTTGTATTTTTCCAGTCAAGAGAGTAATATTTGACTCATCCTAAACTTTTATTCAAACATAACTTGACAGGAACGGTGAAATATGCATAATATAAAAGTTTGTATGAAGAGATAAGATTTTTCTATTACCATTCATTGCATAATCACTTCTAACATTTAAAGTTTGTAATAAATGCTTTAAATACATGCACGTGACTATTTCAAACAGCGTAATTAAAAACGAATCTAAGCAGTTCCAAGTTAATTTAAGCAGTTACTACGATTTAATAATGAAATTAATTTTTAAAGTTATTTTTGTTTAAGTAACTTGCTTGTTCAAATCATTGTTTATCCAGTATCTCATAATTTAGTTGTGTCTGAGTTTATCGTATTGCTTTTCGTTAGTCACCGAAACATACTGAATCCAAATAAGTTTCGCTACAATATTCATAGTAACGAGTGAACAATCACATTCATGAATTGAAATTTACAAATAGCTAGAAATAGATAAACAAACAATTTCCTACACATTTCATAAGGTTAAATAAAACCTGCTACCCGCACATAGTTCATAACACATTATTTTCAATGAAATAAGAACATTAATGCTTAAAAAAGAAAAGCAAAACTCCAAACAGACACAAAAGTTCTTAAGATACTATACACCCTTAACACTATTTCTTGATAATTAAAAACACAAACAAATTAAACACGTTACGTGAAAACAAAGTGAAAATACACGTTATCAACATCTGTTACATCATGTTTCAGTATTCTTTAGTCAACCAACATATTAATGTTATTTTAACCTCTTTATTGACTGAGTGAATCTTTAGAGGAAACAACTTATTAATTACCACTCAATTTTAATTATCTGTAAATAACAGCTAACGTGTATAAAAGGATTAACATTACATGGAGTTCTTATACATTTTAAATTGCAAATTAACGTCATTAAATTATTTATTTATCCATTTCTTTTAAAGTCACTTCAGCATTGGGTTACATGTAACGGAAAAATCAATCAATTTTCAATTACTTTCTTTAAAAAATTACAATATCACTGTTTCTTCACTGCATAAAGCAATTCCAAAACATGTACATACGTTGAATACAAATTAAATTGTGTCAGGACTTAGATAACGTTAAATATACATCAATAAAGGCGCGACAGAATGTGTTTCAAGCAAGCAACTGCACGAATAGCCCGAAACGTGACCGTTTTCTTTGTTTTCATTCTGGTAACATTCCAACGAAGTCAATGATATTATTTCAAGCTGGTTATACGAATATATAATTCACATGTCTTTACAGCGGCCTCATGTAAAAGAAAGTATTATTTACTGGAAAGTACTCTAAAAATCTGTTTTTAAAATTTTAAAAATTACAGTAAAATACTTGTATCTCACTTATTTACTTTAAATTTTATTTCATCTTAAAATCCCTCAACCCGCTCAAGGCAACTAACCAATCAACTACTGAGCTGACAGGTCTAGCAAGACATGGTGGTAAGGGTACTCGACTCTTAATCTGCGTGTCCGATCAATGGTACTAGAAACCTTATAACATTAAAAAGAAATATTTGTAGAGGAAAACATACAAACATCATAATCGGAGTATTAAATCACACACACAGTAAAGTAATGCTTAGTATTATTAGAATAGTATGGGCACAAACGTTATTACTTAATAAAGGACAAACACTTCACGTGACCATGTTACGATACACGCAAACCTATGTTTTGCCTGATTACGGGTATTAAGTGAAAGACATCAAGTAGATGTATTACATTATAGAATTCATCAAATTACTCATAGACACGTTTCATATGACAAGAGCCATTAGTTCTCTCATTCGTAGAATTATAAACTCTCAGATTAAAGTCATATTATTCACGTGATAAAAAAATGTTCAATCACACAAATGCAAGTCATGTGATAGTGACAGGTCAGGCAAAAATAAATAATAGGTTATGTGAAGTCATTTGTCAGTTCAAAGGCTTATTACAAATGAGTCATATAATGACAGCTGTTGCGTTCAAAAATAAAACTGTCTTGAGAGATGAGATGTTCAGTAAAAACTTTAATTGGTTTCCTTAAATATTAATATAAATATTCACATACTTTACGTTATTTCTTTTGCCATAATTTCTCTAGTCATTCTGTATCTTTCAAATTAGTGTCGTAGAAATCGTGTAAAACCATGGCATGGTCAATCAATCTTCAAAAATAATTCACCTGCCAATAAGAAGGTGATTTTAAGAGTCTTATAAAAATTCATTGTGTTCTAAAATCGCTAAATTTATTATCTTAATTGAAAGATATCGTTAGGTTTTCTTCATCGAATTAGTATCCGTATTTTATAAATAAACACAAAATATGGACTTATGATCACCATGTGATGTTATCATCTACCACGAAACAAATGGCGTGAAATATATATACATATCAAATTTTAAAATACAATTGTTTGGTTGGTTTGGTGTTTTACGGTGCAAAGCAACTAGGCTACGTCCTTTAAAAGACGAACCAACTTCGTGCAAATAACAAAACTTGTTTCTTTGTTTTTGAATTTCGCGCAAAGCTGCACGAGAACTATCTGCGCTAGCCATCCCTAACTTAGCAGTGTAAGCCGAAAGGGAAGGCAGCTTGTCATCACCACCTACTGCTAACTATTGGACTACTCTTTTATCAACGAATAGTGGGATTGACCGATCATTATAACGCCCCACGGCTGAAAGGGTGAGCATATGGGTGCGACAGGGATTCGAGCTCATGGCCCTTAGATTACGAATCGAGTGCCCTAACCACCTCGCTATGCCGGTCCCGTGAAAAATTACCGAAATAAATATAAATGCCAAATCATATAAATTCGTAACTGGAGTGCATACCACTTATAACTTTATAGTTTCTTCGGAATTTATTTTTATTGTTATGTGTTTTGTCTTTGTAATACTTGGATTATAATTTAAGATTTGATATATATATTAGTGAAATTCAATAAATGTACTCAAATGAAGCTAAATAACTAAATATAATCATGAGGAAGGGCTGCGTTAAAAACAGCAAATCCCATCCTCTAATTAATTTATAACCATAAACAAAACACATTAAAATTAAACAGAATACTATGCATATTTTTAAAAAAAGATCCAAGGTATACAAGCTACAACGAGGGATTATAAAATGTATTCTACGTTTTGGAAATAACTGAGGAAATAGGACCCACATTGCAGTGAGAATACACCGTCTATCAGTCTTAAACCTCCAATTCGCTAGTCTCACATAAGAAAATTAGAAATTAGAAGCGCGAGATATGGGTGCTCAAGCCCACAACTTCCCACATCTATATCATCCTTCACTGCCTGTAGACAGTCGTGGGTAGGTGACTGCTATCCCACGTTAAAATAAGAACAAGAAAAAGGAAAAATAAGGTACCACCATCTTGGTGGGGGTAAGTAGGACAAAACTTACCTCTTAAAGTTAACATTCTTGTCTCCAATATAGTAGAGGCACTAATTAGCACATCTGTAAAGTAACAGTTTACTGTGACAGTCGTGCTTTTGTATGCGGTACAAGATATACATCCGCATAAATTAGTGCTAAGTTCTTATATGACCTTATTTTTAACTAAGAATAATTATTAGTAACGATTGTAAAATTTCTCTTATTTTACGTTCTTTGCATTTATTTAATTCACCCACATCTCGCTCTCCTAATTTCTAATCTTCTTATGTGAAATTAGCGAATTGTAGGTTAAGACTGATAGATGGTATCCCCAGTGCAATGTGGGTCCTACTTCTTCAGTCACACTCAAATCCTAAGATACATTTTATAATCCCACATTGTAGCTGGTACCCTAGAATCTTTTATTAAAAAATATGCGGAGTATTATGTTTAATGTTAATGCGTTTTGTTTATAGCTTAAAAATTGTGGTTATAACATATATATAACGTGTGTCTAAATAGGCTGGGAAGAGTCGACATGAATAATTTGTGATTCTTGCGTGATGTAATGGTGAGAAAATGAGATTTCTCATTTCCGAAGTCAGTACTTGGCTCTAGTTTTAAAATATATTATAATAAAGGGTTCCTGTGATCACAGAATGAAGCATTGACGTTCGTTGGTAGCCTGTTTTCATCTGACATGTATTCAATAGGCAGTGACAAGTAATATGAAAAGCCCATAATGAGGTCAGTAAATTTTAAAATTCATCTTCATGCCTTCAAGCAGTATAATAAAGTAAGGATTTTCACAACAAATTGTGAAAACCTGAGGGTGATAGAAGAACTTTCCTATGATTTTAAAGTAATTCAAGAAGCATTTGCCAAGAAAACACAGAATACATCATCTTGAAACAAAATATTTGAAACATTTACACATAAAAAAGCGATATTTTTAAAATCAAATAAATTCAAAGTACAGCTACGATTTTCGAGTAAAATGTATAATTTCATAAAACAGAAGAATTATACGCGAGAGCGAGAAATCTTACAGCAAAAACGAATAAAAAAAACCAAAACATACCCTTTTACCAAATCTGCATAGAACAACTTAAATACTTTGTTTGTACTGATATACATAATGTGACAAAAAAAAAAGACTTAACAATACATTTATTATGCTCTCTGTATGCATGTGTTTGTGTGAATTAAAGTGACAATTGTAAGGAACAAATATTATAATGAAATAAAAATTAGCTTTCTTTAATCAAAATTTTGACGCCTCATTTTTTGAACCATTGTAATTAGCAATATACAAAATCAGAATAGATTTAATAAAACTAGGCCCGGCATGGCCATGTTGTTAAGGCTCTTACTTGTAATCTGAAGGTGGCGGGTTTGAATTTCAGTAACACCAAACATGCTCGCCCTTTCAGCCGCGGAGGCGTTATAAAGTTCGATCAATTCCACTATTCGTTGGTAAAAAAATAGCCCAAAGTTGGCAATGGCTAGCAATGACTAACTGCCTTCCTTCTAGTCTTACACAATTAAATTAGGGACGGCTAGTGCAGATAGCCCTCGAGTAGCTTTGCGCGAAATTAAAAATAAAACAAACCATTAACAGAACCATATCAATATGCGTTTCTGTTAGCTTGGAAGTACTTCGATAATGATATAATTGTAAAATAATTATTTTAATTGTACTTTCTTCTACAACCATACAAAAATAGTAGAAGGTTAATATAGATCGAAATCTTAATCATTGATGTTGAGAAAACCCACTTGTAGAGAAATATATACGTAAAAACGGCTCGTTTGGGTTGAGAATTTTTTTACGTAGAGGAGCGAACAGCGTTTCGACATTCTTCGGTCATCGTCAGGTTCACAAAGAAAGAAAGAGGTAACTGACCGGAAGCTGGCCACATGTTTGAAAGGGGTTGTGTAACTGAGTGTCAGAATGTAGAGGGCGGGCTTAGATGTTTTAATATATAATTTTATACTATGTAAAAACTACACTGACAAACATCACATCAACATTATTTATAAAATACAATGTGATAACTGCCACCACTTCTATATTGGAGAAACAAGTAGAAAAATGGAAACCAGACTTAAAAAACATTAAAAGTCATCTTCACACGTTTTCGAACACTCCAAGTCAAATAAACAAATATAATCAAACGCAAAATTAAAGAAGCCTTACTTATACAACAACTTAAGCCCAAAATAAACCAATACAAAGGAAAACCTTTATACATATATTTAAAATAATATAATGAATAATAATAAAATAAATAATATAAAATTATATATTCAAACATCTAAGCCCGCCCTCTACATTCTGACACTCAGTTACACAACCCCTTTCAAACATGTGGTCAGCTTCCGATCAGTTACCTCTTTCTTTCTTTGTGACCTGACGATGACCGAAGAAGGTCGAAACGTTGTTCACTCCTCTACGTAAAAAAATTTCTCAACCCAAACGAGCCGTTTTTACGTATATAGATCAAAATCTTATTACAATTGTTTATATATTTCTTATTTTCGGGTCTGCGGTGATATTCCAGATTGCATTTTCTGCACACACGTATTTAATCAATAATAAACGTGATCCGCGCTAAAATAGGTTTAATAATTGCAGAATGTCTGGAATATCATATTTTCTTGCTTTTTAATCAGAGGACTCGTTTTTATTTCAGCAAAGACGTATCAGTCTGTAGATCACCAAATTCCAATACGTTATGTTCACGCAACCATATCCAACGAAATCTATCAGGAAAACAAGATTGCTTGTCTGAGAATCCACAGCTCAACTGCAAGTGGGAAGTTATTAGTCCTGTGTGATGACACCTTGCAGGAAAAATCATAAGATTTAAGCTTTCCTTTTCGTGTCACAATCAGATTTGTACAAAACTGTACGCTCTTGTTTTGTTTTTTTTATCATATATGAATATTCCACCTCGTAAAAAATATAAAAAAAATTGTACAGTCAGCCCACGTGCCTATTTTAAAGGCTTTTGACACGCATTGTAAAACTATAATGTAAGCGTTTGGTACCTTTTTTGTGTAATTCCTAACATTTGGTTAAGATATCAAAACATAACGCTTGATTCCTTGTCACTTTCTGCTACACTATAGTCACTGTTTGACGAATGATGAGAATTGAAATATTTTATCTGATTAAAAGATATGGCATCAAACATATAAATAATATTGTTAGTAATGACCTTTTTATTTATGTATTCATAATTTCTTTTATGAGGAGAAGTCACATGCAAAGATTTAACCAAACGTGGTTCAGAGGTTAGAATGCCGGACTGTGAACTTGGAGGCCCACTTTACATGTCTCACTGCCCCTAGAATTGCAGTCAGATGGCATTTTTCGATCATACAAAATAAATTCAAGGGCCGTCAGTGAGTGTTGTTGACTAGCTCGTTTCCCTCAAGTCTATCAGCTCAAAATTATAGACAGCTGGTGTAAACAGCCCTCGTGTAGATGTAAGTAAATATTACGCCACGTAAAAATAATCAAAATATCCGTATTATTTATACAAAATAATAATACTCTCCAATGAATCAAATCGCTACACTAATGCGATCTAAGTGTTTCTAGTAGCTACGAAATTTCCACCTAAGTTCTTGTTATACACGTCAGCGGAAGTTTGATGTTCTTTCTGGTACTTCCAAAAATCGACAAATTAACAAAGAATTCGTCAATTAGTTTTTACGCTCACTCATGCTTCCCTCTCATAACATCCTTTCTCAGGAACTCAGTTCTGTCGGTGGTGTACGTTCCCACTTTGGCATCTAAATCTCCTGTTACTACCAAAACATCATTCTTTAAGACTACTTATACAGGTATTTGTAGATGTTTGGTATGTGCGGATATAGCACGTGTCTTCTATCTTCTACAGTGATATAGAAATCTTCAAAATTTTGGACTATTCAATTTCCATACTATCATTGCAGTAACACGATTTCCATACAGTTACTGACATTACATTGTTCTTTTTTAGTATGTGACGCCTCCTTTGTCTGCACAGATATATAAACATTACATAAAACATTCCAGCTGAACAGTTAGGGTTGGAATGCCCTTAAGTGATCGATTTTGATGTTGCTTGAAAGTGACAAGCGACAAATGCTGTGAAGGAAGAGAGGTCACAGGGTAATGTTGTTCACTGGACAAAGAAAGCGTGTTAATATATTATATTCTATCGTGCTTTCCTGATTTAAGTTCACCTATAGGAAGAACCTACTTTTTGTTTGGATAATCACAATGTTTAGTTTGGTAACATTCAATCCTAAGAACAAAAAAGCAAGACTAAACAAAAACTAAAAAGGAAAAAAAAGAGACGTATCTACTCTTTCGCAGTGGGTACGTGCATTTTTGTTTTTTATTAATTGTAGGAATAAAATTTTTGTTCGTTCTTTACAATCTGTTAAAGTTTCAAAATTAAACCTTTGTCGCGCTTTTACAAGGCACAAGGATCGGTGCTTTCAAACTCTGATTTCAAGCGACACCGATGGATTGGAACGGTAGCACATTCTCCTTCGATGGAATATCAGTCCATCGCAGATTAGACCTGGCATGGTTAGGTGGTTAAGGCAATCGACTCGAAATCAGAAAGTCGTGAGTTCGAATCTCCATCACAACAAACATGCTCGCCCTTTCAACTGTGGGGGTGTTATAATGTGACGGTCAGTCCCACCATTCGTTGATAAAAGAGTAGCCTTAAAGTTGGCGGTGGGTGGTAATGACTAGTTGCCATCCCTCTGGTCTTACACTGCTAAAGTATGGACAACTAGCGTAGACAGCCCTCAAGTAACTTTGCGCGAAATTCAAAACAAACAAACCATCGCAGATTAACCACTATCTAACAGCTGGTACCCATTATATAGCTGGTTAGGTTGTAACAAAATGAGTCAAGTTGTCTTGTTTAAAGACACAACAGCATGATGGAGTCAACATTCCCGAAAATGCAACCATCGATTAGAATTATTTTGCAAGAAGTTACACAGCAACATGTATTGCTTTATTAAGACAATAAAGAAAAATTTAGTTTATTTGTCTCTCTCACAAAAGAAAAATCCTTATAAATTTTTGAGGTAAACTCTGCAATTACTGCAGAATGATATATATAACTCTTGTTGGGAATTTGGTCCCCTCCATGAGTATCTTAATGCTGAGGGAAGTATTTTTTGTAGTTTCATCTTAAACGGTTGTGATATAAACCTGAATCACAGATTACTGAACTTCAAGCCGAAACACGGCACAGGAAAGTTGAATGAGGATGGTAAAATGTGTGCATATTTCTGTTGGTTGAACAACTTAATGATACAATACACTATCTTCCAAAAACAAAACAACTGACAAACATATATCGGTTTCACCAGACCAGAAAAATAACAATGAAATACACCGCATTAAAATAAAGCGCAAGTGAAGAAGGCCACTAGTCGACACCAAGGCTCGCGGAGATACGGATTAATGTCCATAAACAAAATGTATAGGAATAAAGAAAAATGCAGTATAATGTTTCATAGACCGCGAAATTAAGTAATGTTTCTGTTTGAAGCTAGAGAAGAGATTATAGGCTTTAGAAGAAGTAAATGGGAAAAGACTGGAATGGAGTACCTGTGGGAAGTACCTGTCACGGATGAATTCTCGGAGGTGGAAGAAGCGGCGGTAGGTATTGCCAGGAATAAGATAAAACAATGGATCTCAGAAGGGACATGAAAGTTAATAGAAGACAGAAAAGGGACAAAGAAATATGTGATGAGTTGAATTTTAGTGTATAAAGTGAGGGAACTTCAGCAACTGTACAACGTTAAATACAAGGAAAAGTGTTAGGCAAAGGGAAAAAAAGAATATATGGAAAGTTTAAGATGAAGAAGCTGAGAGAGACACTAAGATGGCATCGAAATTCTCTGCAGTACCACTAAAAGGTCAGTAAGACAGCTAAAACAACTTTCAATTCATATAAAAGACAAGAAAGTCTAGTTATGAATGTGGAGAATCAACCAGATAGAAGAGTGCAACATTTCAACAAGATCTTGAAAGGAAGATACATGCACAGTCCATCACTTTTGAACCTAATATTCTGGAAGTTGTGATCCACACGGAAGGATCACTAAAGCATAAATCAATTAGAAAGCAGATAACGCCCCCCCCAACGACACATAGATTGGCATGGACGGCTGATAGTCGTGCTCTCAAAGAAGGGGGAGCAACGCAAAATGCAACAGCAGAAAAGGCATTACATTGTTGTTCGTAGAATCAAAGGCTTATTTTGGTATATTCTAAACAGAATTCAAAAAAATTGTACCGGCAATTCCATGATGAGGAAAATGGTTTTCATATGAAACCTTGTAGCGATCAAATCTTTGTAAGGAATATTACAGAACACACATTAAAATGGAAGTCTTGATCATATCTCAACTTTGTGGATTTGCATGATATGTGTACTGCATAAAGACTTCATCTGTAGTATAATACATGACGAAAGATCGTGATAGTTGTTTGTTTTCAATAGTGTCGTTAGAGATGGACGTATGCTCTCATTACTAATATTCATGGTAGTTACCATCTGAATTATGACGGAGCCTACAGATAACATACGCTTAGACATCAAGTGGACACTTAGGTCCTGTCTTGAAAATCTAGCTAAGCTGCTTACTTCAGCCTCATATTCAGCATCTCACATCAGGTGAAAGAAAGAAACACCGAGTACGTTGCAATTCCCAGAGAATTGGTTAAAAGTTAACACCAACAAGACAAAATAGATGAATAGTAATCTAAAGACACAGGCACAGCTACGAATAAATTAGCAAGTAGAAGTCGTTAGCCAGTTTTTATGCCCGGAAAGCATAATTAAGGAACAGGAAGGAATACACATTGATATGAATTCTCGGATTAACAAAGCTAGAAATTCATTTGCAACAACGAAAAGCATTGTGAAATGAGATTCAATAAGGTGTTTCTCAACATCAGACTGCTGCTCTTGCCCCCAGTGGCACAGCTGTATGTCTGTGAGCTCGCTCAGCTAGAAACTAGGTTTCAATATCTACGGTAAACAGAGAACGGGTAGCTTTTGTGTGGTTTTGTGGTTAATTCCAAACACTTACTCCCTACTGTTCTTCAATATCAATGTAAAATACACATTATCCTATGGATCAGGCTTATGTAAAGTAACCAAGTAAAGAAGCCTTAAAATAAATATTTTTACACTATAATATCTCAAAGATACCTCAAACAGAAAAGTAAGAAGAAATATAGGAGAAGAAGACACGTGGTAGAGATAACTAGGAGTTTGATGTGGAAAGGTTCTGTGGTAAGTGAAGAAGAGAACAGCATCACAAAATTGACACTGATTTGGACCCCACAAGAAAAAGAAAATTTTGAAGATTTCAAACCATCGAGATGAAAATCAGAAGCCGAAATAAACTCCAAGGTAAGGAGGCTGTCCAGAAGACAGACCCAAGTAATGGCTTAAGATATAACGCGTTGGTTGAGCCTTATAAAGACCTTAATATATCACTTGTCGCAAAGATAATTAAGATAAAAATGCTTTCTCAACACTGTTGAAAAGAGCAATAAGAAAGGTGTTTCACTAATAGGATATTTCAAAGAATAATACGTCTGACAAATTAAAAAATGAACACCCATAAATGTAACAAAATAATTATAACTGTTTGGTCGTATTACCCAATCATTCAGTTAAGTATGTAAGTAGAAAGATGCCACACAAATGGCTTCACACGATAAACAAAAAAAGTATGTAACATATGAACCAAGTTCACCTCTACCAGGTTGAAGTGTCTTAATAAAAATTTTATGAGATCAGAAGATTATACAATGTAACCATAATTGAGCACAAAATTGACTGTTTAAAAGTTGCTATAGATTAATATCTGATGCATTTAAAGTTTAATAAATGAAAAGAGTAACATCAACACTAAAAAGACCTTTAGAGTCAGTTTTGTTTAAATATTAACGAAGTTACTAAATTGCTATCTGCGTTAGCCGCTCTTAATTTTGAACTAAGGGAACGCAGCTAACCAATAGCAACCAAGGGCAACTCCTAAAACGCAACCAAGACCTCAAAATACACACTAAGATTTTGTGGAAACAGTATCCGAGTTGTGAATAACTCAATCCACAGTCCGACAACCCAACTTTCAGGCAGAGTATAACTTGTTTGCTTTGTTATTATATACAGAGTTACAACAAGGGCTATCAGTATAGAAACATGGTTTCTAACAGTATAGGTCCATAGACATACCATTCTGCCACTGGGATAAGGGCAGTGTGTAGTCCACACAGCTGATCCACACAGAACAAACAAACTGATCTCAATTTTATATTAATCAGCCAGTTACATGGACATTTTATGTTATAAAATTTACAACTTAACAAGTTTTAGTAGCAGTGGTTCTGACTTAAGACTTGAAGCGCGAAATATTCTTATTGAACAGGTTTTTGAGCACACATCACTTATAAAATGTTTTCACCTCCAATTGTGAGAAATAACAATTCTAACTTCTCAAGTATTTCTCAGGCATTTCTTTGGATGTTGTTCTTACCTAATGTTCTATACAATAACATATTTTAGCCTTAGTTTAATTATATCGCAGATTTTAATACGTAATTGATTGTTTTGGATTCAAGCACAAAACTACACAATGGGCTATCTGTACTCCCCCCCACGAGTATCGAGACTCGGTTTTAAGCAGTGCAAGTCCGCAGACATACCGCTGTGCCCTTTCAGCCGCGGGGACGTTATAAGTTAACGATCAATCCCACTATTCGTTGGTAAAATAGTCCAAGAGTTGGCGGAAGGTGGTAATAACTAGCTGCCTTTCCTCTAGTCTTGCACTGCTACATTAATGACGGCTCGTGAAGATAGCCCTCCTGTAGCTTTGCGCGAAATTCAGGAAACACACAAACAAACTTAACCCTAATGTTCTTCTCTTACGTAATATTATATTTTTTTTGAGCTCAATGGAATTATTTCCTTGAAAGAAAACGAAATTTTAAATCTCTTCAGGTGGTTCATTTTCACCATATTCACACTCTGTTGTATATTATTATGCTAATACTACCATGCGTGATTTATCATACATAGAAAATTTATGTACGTTAAGGAAGTCTCAACAAACAGAGGCTTATGTTTTTTTTGTTTTTTAAGCTTTGTTTTATTAAAATTCACGTTTGACTTACTGAAAATAAATGAATAAATAATGAGCGTAGGTTATTTTATGTGTTATATTATTGAAATTAATGGGTGTAGAATAACTAGTTTCCCGGAAAAATAAGAAATTATATAAATCCTACTCTTTGGGGATAAAATATATCCACTAATATATATAAATATAGCTTCTAACACGTTGATATAATACATATATATGTGTATGCACTGTAATGAATATTACTGTAGAAATACATAGCGAGACACTTAGAGAAGTCACGAACAAGGAGCAATGGCAACTAGATGTTGAATTAATACTACAAAGGTTATCATAAAACAAATTACAAAGGAAAAGCGAATACGCATTTCAATGCATCAGTAGTGTTTGTGATCCATTTGCTTTACACGGTGCATTAAAGTTTCTTTTCTTGTTGCTATACAGTGTATTAATTTACGATTATGAAATATTGTTCAGTGTTATCCCTTCATGTTTCTGAGTAAGTGGTATGCATAACTGTAAACCACCTACACAAGAAAGGAATTGCTTTTTTGGTTAGTCTGTAAGCTGTTTTTATTACCACTAACAACAGCATAATATAATTTAAAGTTTTTTGGTGTGTTTTTTTATCTACATATTTCACAAAGTCCTCTTGAACTCTGATGAATACGACTTTGCTTTATTATATGAAAAGTGGTTTTCCTGTTAAGGTTAGGAAAAACATATATAGTCGTAAAAAAGAAAATTAGGAAACTAAGGGTAATTGTATACATTAAAACACAAATTTTTGTTTCGTACTTATAAGGTGACTTAAAACCCAAGTATCATTTTAAAATTTTTGTGTTATGCTGCAAGATATTTAATATAGGAATTTAGAAAGAAAAATTATATGTTAGGCACTAAATCATTTTGGCAAACAAATATTATATAAACTCATACGAATACTATATTTACGCGCCAATGTTGAACATCATAGGAAATTATTTCACAAACGAAACTCTTCTCTTCTTAAAATAACTATTCATTAAGCACGTCATATACTTCTAATAAAAGTTCCTCAAAAATAAAAATTAAAGTTATAGAATTTTTTAAAAAATCGATGTGTTTTATTCAAAACTGATGAGTTAAATATAACTCTGCATCGCTACTACAATGTCTAGAGCACAACTCTTTAAATCCGCCGACTCCTTCGAACCAAGATCACCTCTACTTAAATTTGATATTCTCTATACATAGGCAGTGTCTAAATAAGAGTATTTGTTTTACATAGAAACAGATTAATACAGGAGTTACTAATATAATTTCACTTCGAGCTCACGTTTAAGAAGAAATGTTTAGTTCTTTTTGGTCAAAATAATAAAACATTTAGATTTTTATCAAGGTTAATAGCCTTGAATGAATAAAACAACACAATTATCTAAGGAGCGTGCGCTGATCTGGTCTTTTCATTAAGTGCCGTTTGGGTTGAAATTTCCAGTTAAAAGGAATAATCGACTTTGCCAAAGGATTATATATTCATATACATAAATTAACTATTGTTACAAAGTTTTTATTTAATAATTTTGTCTAAAATATAAACAGGGGTAAGCATTTTTTTAAATTAAAGCCAGTAATCGTAGATTTTAAGCCATATCTGCACTGCTTGCCAATGGTATTAAATTGTAAAAATCCTTTACAAATGGAATAATGAACCTAACAAGTTCATTTCTTTTCATTCACGTAAAACGTACATAAAAATTTCTTTATACACTTTGTGATAAGAAAATAAAGCCCATTAGTAAATGTATTTTGCACCAGAAAAAACATTCAAAAGAGTGACGTACCAATAGAAACCATTTTTAATATATACTTCAAGAATAGACATGAAGTACTTTACGCAACTACTAAAAGCGCAGTGGCAGTTTACTGGGTGTACAGGTCGGGTTTATTTTTCTGAATTAGAAAAAATATAATTCTTAAATTATCTTGTTTATGCATTTGTAGTTATTTCAAAACATTTTTTTAAACACAACGTTACACTTCTTGAGCACATAATGAGGAATGCTTGAATTATTGTGAATTTAAACTAGAAGATTCGGCAAAACATATATTTCTTAATATATAAATATTTTTATAAAAGATACACAAATATATTTTAAGATAATTTTTAAACAAAAAGACATATTGCGAGAAGGAACAAAAAACCTTTAACATTTCTAAACAGTATGTTAAAAACAAAATTAGGGATTTAAAATATTCATATTGTGTGTCTCATTGCGATTAAAAATCTGCCAAATGTATGTTAATAAATCCCGTTATTTATATTCTGCGATATTATGTTTTTGAAGCAGAAACTATAAATATGTTACTTGAAATGTCTAAACTTACCTTATCAAATTTTTACCTCTGAGGTATTTGCACACGGAGAGTTTTTCTAAGGTTCTAAATCAAACTAAATTAACGCTAGTTAGTTTAAACTTTTATGGATAATTCGAAATAGCGCAGGAAACGTCATCCAGGCACAAACAAAAAAGGCAGAAGACGTTTGTAAAAACATTTAACCAACAAGTTAAAATCATTACCAAAACACAACTTAAGAAAAATATATATTATTTCTGATTATCATACTTTGCGTTGTCATAATTATAATTAAATTATTATTTAAGGAAATGATAATGCTTAGGAATCAATCTTAAATATATAGAGCAAAACAAAGAATTTAATATATCTAATTTTATGATCACGATCACGCGCGCACATACAATTAATTGTATATCTCAAGCAAGGACCATAAAGTTAGACAAATGCATTTCTTTAAAACGACATTTGTTTCATAAATTTGTCTTAATAATTTCATGTATATTTAAAGAATGTGAATACAGAATTGTATGTAATTAAGAAACAGGCATATGGATATTGCGAAATATTGTAATATAATTATCACTTTTTTCGTACCATTATTTTCTGTGAAACCAAACATAATGTCCAGAGATCCATAAACCTAGCAACATTATCCTTTTAACTGAACATAGGTTCTATTACGTTTCTGAATAATTTTGAGTTCATGAGGATATTCTGATGTTCTTTTTTCTTTAATCGTATTTCAAATTTAAAATACAATGTCATAAAACCTTATATTCGTAAAAGTGCAAACTACGCTTTTAGTATTTATAATACTCACAGAAGAGAAAAGCCTAATTTGATATTTTATAAAAAAATTCGCGCTGGTTTTAAAACATAATACAGTTTAGCTTCACTTGGTTCATAATATTTTAATGTCGAACTCTAATAATCTTGCTGGGTTGTTTTTTTCTAAAATGTCTGATACGTACTTTTCTCTGCTGGGAATAAAACATTTCTCACATATCTAGCATGCTAACATGCATTATATGCGGATAAGTCATTATGATACTACTGAAGAGAAATGCTAAAATCATGAAATTCATGTTCATTCCTGGAAGTAAACCTTGCAAGTTATGACCAATAACACTACCAATTCTGCTAGAGCGATTCTAATTGAAGTATGGGGTTTGTTATTTTGTCTCGTAAAATTAAAATATTACAATTTTCGGAGGTTGTTCAACCCTTCATTTTCATCTAGAACAGTTCCAAAAAATGTTTACAGACTAAAATCATGTATACAACCGAATGTGTGACTAGCAATTTCAATGAAAATTTTCGATAATATGCAAGTAGCTGGTTCGAAACTTGTCACCAAACATGCTCACCCTTTAAGTAGTAAGGCCGTTACAAGATTAAGATCGATTCTGCTATTCACTGGTAAAATATACCCCAAAAGTTAGTGGCTGGTATTGATGACCAGCTGCATTCCCTCTAGTCTATATAAGACTAAATTAGAGACGTCTAGCGCAGATGACCCTCGAATAGCTTTGTGTTAAATTCAAAACAAACAAGGTTTTTCTTCTGGTCTATCACTTCAAAATTAGGAACAGCCTGCATAAATAGCCCTCGAATAACTGTGCGAAATTCGACAAAACAAACAAACACTTTGTATCAATTATATAAACCTCTTTTATATCAAATCGTCATTGAGACATTATGTACAACAATATCAAAAATACATAATTCTAAAATATAAAAAGTAAAATCGCTTACACAGGTTGTCCCTCTATAAAGGCTCGGTGTGTCCTAGCTGTTATGACGCTTGGCTCGAAATATGTAGTTCTAATCCTATTACCAAACGAACTCGCTCATACAGCCATGGTGATATTACAATGTATCGGTTAATCTCACTACTCGTTGATAAAACATTGGCTTAAGAAAAGACGATGGATGATGACAACTATCTTCCTTCCGTCTAGCATTTCACTTGTAAATTAGAGAAGACTAGGGCAGTTAACCCTGTAGTAGCTTTACGCGAAATTCTGCTAACAATCCCCCACAGGATAATGACAGCATAATCATTACAGTGTTGATATTATAGCTGGAGTGATAACTTCACTTCCATTATTGAGTCATTTTATATATTCTTATGAGAAATGTTCAGTACAAAATTTGAACTTTACTATACTTCTGTAAACTTTCCTAGCTTATTTTTCTGACCTCCAAACGCTAATCTACGGAATGACAGTAAATTTTACAGGTAAGTAAACTTGAAGTGAGAATTATACGGTTGAATGGCATCCTTTTGGGTTTTAATTAGTTTTAAATTAAAGTTCCTTGAAAAGGGCTGTAATGGACTTTTCCTGGCATAGTTTCCGTTGTTTGCCCATGATTACTATAATTGCTTTAATTTACTACAGAGCGTAAAATGACAATGTGGGCTACCAAATACGAACTTCTTGTACAGATGGATGTTAAAATTATACGTAAATATTGATACTCAGAACCTGTGAAAAAGCTTTAACCTTATAATTTGTTTTTTCAATGAAGAACTTTGATATTTTGTGTAGAGACTATTTTTCAGTCTTATGAGAGGAAACAATATATTTTACAGCACATAAACACAACTGAAATACAGTGCATTAAGAAATGTGGTTTTATGACCAATAAAAATATAGAGCTTAAGTATTAAAATGAGACCGATTTTCTTAAAAATGTTTCATAAAGATATTTTGCTTTGACAAGAATTCGGTAATCTCTTTTATGTTTCACGTTTAATTAGAATTATGGTGTAGAATAAAATACTTATTATTCATACTACATCAATGTTGCTCATAAAACTAAAACTAAAAAGTTCGCGTAAATGAGCATCAGTTTTCTAACATAATAATAAGTGAAACACAAAAAGAAATCACGTTAATAAATTGGAAATACTGCAAATGCCTTAATGGCTAAGTACGATTCTATACTTAAATGCATGTATAATTACTTTAAGTAATTAATAGCAAAGACCTCCTCTACATTAAACTAGAAGACGTGACGTTTACTACACAGCCCACTGGTAAAGTAATGTAAACTTGATTTGAAAAGAAAAGATATTAATGTATGCACTTTATACTAAATTAGGTTAAAAAAGACAAACATGGTACATGTAACATGTTCTTGTTGTGTTTTGTTGTTGGTGCTGTTTTTTTACGTGTTAATTAAATATTGTTTAATTCAAACAACATTCACCATAAAATAAATTTTGCCGTTTATACGATTTTTTCAAGCGTTTTTTTGATGTGTCATAACAGACAAGTTAAATGAAAGTTTACCATAACTCGCTTCAGAAAACAAATAACAGTAAGAATTTATAACTAACCTTTTTAGAGACATTTATAATGCAACCTAAATTACTGACTCAAAAGTTTTGCAGTAAAGCCCAAATATAGTGATTGCTGTAAAGAACTGAAAAGTTATATTCTTAAGGTTCGTCTTAACCAAACATCACAAAACTGCAGAAATTACCTTATTTTGTTTGTAATTGAAAACCTAATATAGTCAGGATCATAAAATCAGTCAAGAATTTTATTTGGCCCAACTGATTGTTATATGGATCTACCGAGTTTTTAATTTTACAACAACAAGAAAATAGACCTTTGTTGCAATATAACTTGGGTTGATTAGTTGTTATTAAGCATAAAGCTACTCAATAGATTATCTGTGTTCTGTTACCACTGGTATGAAAATACAATTTTTAGCAACGTAAGTCTGCAAACTTACCGCTGAACCACTGGAAGGCTGCAATATAATATGATACGACACTTCGGATTAATCCCGGTTTATACCTAAAACCACTTCAATCTATTGTTTCATTTTAGGGTTAAATATAATTGGTTAAAAGATGAGGAAAGCCAGTATACAACAGTGGCGAGATTGTACGACGTTTTTTTATCCAAATAAAGCAATTGAACTTTCCTATTGTTCGCGCCCATTTATTGCCAAAAACCTAATTGTGCTTAACTTTGGGATTGTGGATTTTTTAAAATAAATATTATGGTTAAATTACACTATTTGTAAGAATAACTCAAAAGTTAATAATGGTTGCTGTTGACTACCAAATTAAAGATGATTAGTTAGGTAATAGCCCTTGCGTAGCTTTGGCCTAATATTCGAAACAAACAAATAATTTATCATATTTATTAATACCAAACGAACATGTTTTACGAATTAATAAGTCAGCAGTCTACGACAGTAACAGCATCATCTTATTGGACAATATCCATAATATTATATCACCATATGATAAATAATATTTGTAGTAATGTTAATAATTACTAGAATAGTGGAACTTTTTATTAAGAAGCTTGTATGTTATTTTCATACAAGAACGACCAGATTAACATATACAAAATCTTAACTTTTTATAACAGCTAAATCATCATTTGTTTAACATTCGAATTTTAGAAGCTGCAATGGATTGTGATTAAATTAAACTTACGAGAGACAAGGCGGTAAGAGGAAATTTGATTTGACGATGTCTTTACGAACTATTCAATCTATTATTTAACCTTGGGAGGCCTGTCATGGCCAAGCGCGTTAAGGTGTGCGACTCGTAATCTGAGGATAGCGGGTTCGCATCCGCGTCGCGCCAAACATACTCGCCCTCGCAGCCGTGGGGGCGTTATAATGTGACGATCAATCCCACTATTCGTTGGTAAAAGTGTAGCCCAAGAGTTCGCGGTGGGTGGTGATGACTAGCTGCCTTCCCTCCAGTCTTACACTGCTAAATTAGGGACGGCTAGCACAGATAGCCCTCGAGTAGCTTTGTGCGAAATTCAAAAACAAACAAGCCTAACCTTTGATGCGCCCCCACGGAGAGTTGTACAGAGGAAGTGTTATTACACTATATCCATTCCCTTCTTGTTTCCTCACTTTTTGGGATATTCATTTCTACACGTTTAATCTTTAAAACTATTTTATCCACCTGTTTGTGCATTTTTCATCAAACAAAGCGACATTATCTTGTGCATCATTCATTCATTTGTGTTGACATCTCGTATGCATATCATAAGAATAGTTATGTTACAATAATATCATGATGCGTGGAAATAATTATGTGTGGTATGCATTCTCTTCATTTATGGTGTGTGTGTGTGTGTGTGTGTGTGTGTGTGTGTGTGTACACACATTCTGAGAGTGCATGTGTGCTGTACATGGGATGACACTTTAGTGTGCAACGTCATTTGGGTGATATTGTGAGTTGTGTGCATATATTAAAGGTTGATAAATTAATTATTCTACGCTAACACTAGTTGATGCACTTATATCTATGGCAAGTATGTTTGTTAAACACATAGAAGCGTTCAACAGTTTCGGTCAGTCACTGACTGAGAAATCTGTGATTTTGTGAATTTTTATATCTGCACTGCTGACTTTAAGTGGTTTTATGAAATATAATTTTGTATAGGATTTGTTTATCACCTAAGGGTGTCTTTCAAATACCATGTAATAATAATTACTTTGTTTTAAAGGTGTATATGAGTAAATAGTTTCTATTGTATGTATTGTGTATCCACTCCATTCCTACAATAGATACAACTGTACTTATAATACGTTTATAAGTTTGTATATCTGAATGAAGAAGCAGTAATTTCTTACATGGATTTCTTATAGAGTTGTTTTAGAAGTTTTTTTTATTTCAGTTCAAGAAGTTTCAAACGTCTTGGTTATAAAAATTTGATCATCACATATGATATTACCACTTAATTTTCATCGATTGGCAAGCTCGTATCCCCAAGATACTCGAATACAATGATGATCTACTCAATGATGAAATGTGGTCACCATTATTTTATCACTCAGTTTCTTTAGCAGTTTTGAATAAATATCGAGACTAGAGCAATACTTGTTTAGAAATAATTTATACTGTTTTGAATCTGCATTCTTACAAAGTTTATCAGAGTTAAAATAGGCATCTTTTACTTAGCTAGCAATTTAAACTCCATGATAAAATATTAAATTAAAAGAATAAAATATTACTTAAAGTTATATTTCCCAAAGATTTTTTTGTATTAACAAGAAAGTTAGAAGTGCATATATTACTAATTTTTTCAAACTACAAACTTTCATCACAGTTCGTATTTGATTCGTAGATGATTTACTTAACTTTTAGTTTGCTTACATTCATTAAACTTAAGTTCATCATATTCACATTTATAACTTGTTCAATTTTCATGGCTGCACGACATTTCTCATTAATCATAACTTTATAAATGTTGCAAAGGAATAGTTCACACACCGTCAGCGACAACCAATTTATCGTTAATCCAACATTTTCTTTGAAGCAATGAAAGATTATGCATAACCTAAAATCGTAAGCGTACATTATGTTATATGTTTACAAACAATGTGTGTTTTGCATTCTCTAATGGATTTAAGATGCTAATGTCTGTCCATTCGTGTGTGTGTGCGTACGTGCACATACTAGTTCTTTCAAAAATTACTTTGAAAAGAAAGCAATTTCGATAAGAAGCATTACGTGTTAAATAATTTTGAAGCAGACTTTGCTCTGTATTTTAAATTATTTCTGTCTAATCATAATAAGCTATCTATCTACGAAGACAAATATATATTTCCATTTTGGAAGAAAAAACGGAAATTGTAAAGAAGTGCAAAATTTTAATTTATTTAACAGGGTTTCTGTTTATAATACGATTTCCTTTGTCATTGTAGATTTTGTCAGCATACTTTATCAGCAGATATCTAGCTTCACTGAATAACTGTCAATTTTTACCTTGATTTGTTGACGTAGAAAGAAAACAAATGCTTTAAATTCCAAATATTGTATTTTAAAATTATCTGAGGAAAATGCAAATATAAGACTGTGTAATTTTTAATTATCATTTTTAAATATTTGATATTTTAGAAAATAACATCTTGAAAATAATGACATAAAGAAGGTTTGATAAATATTTGAATAAAAGTCAGTTAAATATTTATACTCTAAACTGAGAAAAAACAATTTACGAAACATGATTCATTGTTTTACAATAAATAAAATACCATCACATTTCAAGAATTACCTCCATATAATAGATTTGTGAGAATCAATTATTTTATTCTTTGATAATTCAAGAATTCCGCATACCAAACACTGATTTATCTTGCACATACATTCAAAGACAAAATGTAATCTGAGATCATTAGTACAAAGGGTTTTAACAATAGTACATGGCTCTTGTAACATTTGTCTCGGATACACGTAATAATTCTTGTTAACCTATTTGGTAAACAAAACAAAACCATTAATTACCACAAACCGCTAAGTTTGTCAAGACCTCAAACGGTGAAGTATAATAAACTTTTGACCTTGATACTTAAGTACGAAACATGACAATTGGTTCTAATTTCCAAAATATTTACCTATACTCTTTATTCAAAAGTCTGAAAATAACGTTTTTTGTTGTTGTTTTTTCCAAACAATTTCTTTTACGGATATTGCAAACGCAAAATGAGTAGGTGTAGGCATAAACTTATGTGAAATAAAACCTCGAAACACCAAAGAACTACTTTTAGTCTTATTCATACCTGTATTTAGTGCCCAAAAGCATAATAACAATGCTGCCACCTGACATGATTTCTTCAAAAACATCGCATCTAGTTTCGCTTTTCACTATTCCTTAGTCCAGGTGATTGTTAAATTTCAGATTAGTAGAATATATTATTCACTTCTTCACCAAAATCTATAATTTGTATTTTGCTGTTAAGCTCTTTCAATAGTTCTCACACCTCAGTCGAACGTCAAATCACAATACTGTGCCAAGGTTGTCAACAAACCAACCAATGAGATTAGATGTGTTCACAAGCAAAATTACTTTATACCAATTGAAGTTTTGGTATTTGCTTAAAATATCATGTCCGTTCACATCACGATTATTTAAGTAAAACATGTCAGATAACAAAGTATTACCCATACAAGCAAAAACTGAACGTAAGTTAGCACCCACCAACTAACGCCGTCGTTCAGCAGCTGACGTTGTAACAAAAACATCGCTTTTACTCCGTGCAATAAAACATTGTGCTAGTGCTGCTCCCGTGTAGTTCACTGAAGAACTAAGACCGGATGATTATCGTTACGACACTTCCTGTATGGGACACAATACGCCTTATGCGTTGGGTGTTGAAATTGGATGTGCAGTTAGAAGAAAATGCAAATTACACTGCCGAAATTTGATCGTAAGGCGTATTTAATCATTTCATGCCATAGCATGAAAATGTAAGCCGAGTTACGTGAGGTACATATGTGAGTAACCTGAGTCAGCGCTGTTTACTTTGAATTGAAACTCCAAGTGCTAACATAACAAAATACTTGAAAGTTGCAAAAAAAAAAAAAAAAAAATCAGAAATACTTGTTGCCTTGGAAGATATTGAACAGCAAAAAATCTGTACCAGTTTGCAACATCAAAGCTATCAATTGGTATTTTTACACGTCAGCAACACTGACTTGACATAATACTTAACTTGGTTGACCAGGCGGCCGGCCTTCTTTTGGTTGTACATTAAGATAGTGCCAAAGTTTGAGTTACTGCTACTCATAAAACTTTATTGTATTAAATTATGCAACAGCTGCCATACAACCCAAGCACACTGAATAAGTTGAAAGCTCTATGCAGGTACAAATTAATGCACTTGTAGTTTTGTATTCAGTAGTGACTAATTTAAAACCATTGAATGAAAAAACAAAAAATAGTGTATCATCTTCAAGACTAAAACAGATTAATATTATAATTTGTTTGTTTTTTGCCAGATATATTTGAGACTAAGTGATCTCTTGAAATCTAAATATGAACAAAGTGTTTCCTTACCACATTTAAAATTACAAAATCCTGTAGTTACTGTTATCTAATATTTAAATAAATAAATGGTAAAACTTCATATAACGAGCAAGGACATCTTTATCAGATGGTAAACCCAGGCTTTCAATACACTGTTTTCATCTTCATTTATTTATTGTAATCATTTTAAAATTTAAGCTGTTTCTTGCCAAATTATATTTGAATTTAAATAAAAAAGAACAAGAATTCTTAAAAGTTTGAGAATATGTGATCCAATATGTGAATAACACTTACTGCATTTGTGAATAAAGTAGTGTGAACTACGATTTTTTAAAATAAAAAGCAGCTAAAGTTAATGAATTACATTTTCAACTTTGAATTAAAAAAATGTTCTTCCTTTTTTATATCATATAGAGGACGTAGTTTGTTTTATTGCTTGAGAATGACAACAGCAGTCTTATGTCATTCCAATTGTTTAACTGAATAATTTTCTCTCCCACATTAATAAAGAACGAAGTTAAAGTTTTTATTCGAAATTGGCAACTAAGCCTGCCTTCCATATCAAGTAAAACATTTACAGTCAGTTAATTCCAAATTAAGAGTGCATGATATCTCTGTTTTGTGCTGTTTACACTTCTGCAAAGCATTATTTAAAAAATGTTTTATTATCACATAGTTCTCCCTGGTACAGCAGTAAGTCTATAGATTTACAGTGCTAAAATCAGGGGTTTGATTCCCTTTGGTGGACTCAGCAGATAGCTGGATGTGGCTTTGTTATAAGAAAACACACATTATCAGATAGTTTGATTCCCAGTGGCTCAACAGTATGTCTACAGAATTTATAATGTTAAAGGCTGTGTATCTATAGTGGGCACAGCACTTATAGCCCATTCTGTGGTCTTGTGCATAGCTACAAATAAATCATACAGCATTCAGATTTTCATGAAAGAAATTCCTATGTGAAAGAACATACATTCATAACCACAACTTATATTATTTGATGAAATATATACACATTTAACAACAAACCTAAAATTAAGAGTGATATTTTGTATCTATGCCATGATTTTACCTATGGTAACATAATGTGTGGACATCAAGGGACACTTGGTCTTTCTTGGCTCTTTTTATACACCCTTCCTTGAGAAGAGTGAAAAGTTAAACCAAACTCTCTTAATCTGTTTTAGGAAATCAATATCCCTTTTAAATTCTTGTAAAATGCAAGTCTTTAATAGTACCAAGACAAATCATAAAGCTTGAAAGATTAAACTGCCTTAATTGAGTGGAGCTTGTATTGTTTTTCAAAATGTTTAATTTGTTTTCATGTTCTACTAAGCAGTGTTGAACCTTTAAATTAAAGGTAGGAAACTGAAGAGCATTTGTTTCCTGTCTAACTTATGATATTTTATTATTTAACCTGAGAAATTACATTTTTCTCGAAATCTGGTTGTGTATATGATATCCCATAATTTCTAGGTAAATTCCAAGTTGACTCTGTAAGTAGATTTTCTGGGCAATGCCTGTAGTTGTTAGATAAAAACTTGATTAAACAAGATGGTCACATAAATTATGAGCTTCTTAATAAAATAATTGGGAAGTTTAAAGAATGCTATAATTGCTTGACTGGATAATATTTTCCCAATGGGTTTGAAAGAGGTTAAATATTTGATATGTGAGCCACTTGCCAATATCTTTTACTAAATGTTGAATAATTGGCAGATGCCAAAAGATTATAAGTTACCTAATGTTATTGTTCTTTTCAAGAAGGTTATTAAAGCTTTTCATGTAATTATTAATTGTTAATCTTACATCAGTTATGAAAAAGTTTTTTGAAAGTCTTGTAAAATATACTTTGGAAATCATTTATCAGATTTTAAAATTATGTTGGATACTCAACATGACTTCAAGTACTGATCTTTTGGCATTCTTTGAAGAGGTTACTGATTATGTAGATTTGGATGAGGAATAGATTTGACGTATCTTCATTTTCAGTCATGTGTAAGGTCTTATTCAAAAGAAATAATACATTTATAAGAGAAGAGGACTGAATGAAAAATAGTTAGATAAAATATAGCACAGTTATTGTAAGCAGTTAAGTCAAACTGGATAAACGTACAAGTGAGATACTTCAGTGTTAGAAACTTTGTTCTTTTTTTGTTGTTATTTTTAGTATAGATGAGGAATGGTTAATAAGTTTAAATTGGCTGATAATATTAAGGTCTTGGATACTAGTATCTGTGGTGAGTTGGCAAAATTAATGACACATGACTTTTAGTTGTAATAAATACAATGTTGGTTTTCATAAATTACATTATAAGTATAATTTTCATGAGAATAACCTTAACAGAGTTGTAGAAAAACATTATGTCATTTTGACAGACCAGTCTTTTAAGCCATCCAATTAGTCTACTGTTACTAGTAGTGGAACAAAGATTTTAGGTAGTATTTATATAAATACTGAATGTAAGTCTAAAGTAATTGTATCATTGTATAGGTCACTGGTTAAGCCTCATTTGAAGTATTGTCTTCATTCTTTGAATTTGAATTGTTTTAAAGGGTTTAAAGAAGATTTATTAGAATGATGTCAGCAGTAGAAAGATTGTATGCAAGAACATGTTAAGACCTCTGAAAACATAGGAACTAAAATAATTTAACTGATCTTTGTAAGACAGTTAAATGAATTATAACATTGATTGTTTAACTTTTCTTATGCTTGATAGTGATAATGGTATGGCAAGGAGATATTTGGAAGTTTTTGGAGGGTAGGAATCTTCTTAATTTAAAATAGTTTCATTTTTTAACAACGTGATTAATAATTGAGATAGAATACATTCAGGTGTGGCAGAAACAGTAGATTAAGTGAAAACTTAATAAACATGTAAATGATAAAGGCTGATTTTGAAGGCGTTTATTGTTGTTGTTTTTTCAAAAATTTATTGGAATAAACAGAATCATTGAACTAACAGGGACCTTGTTATTATTTTTTTAAAAAATTTAACTTTAGTTTTACCTTTATGCTAACTGTTGTGCTCTAGCCAGTATAGATTTACACATAAATAAGAAAAATATAAACTGAAGATATTTATATAAGATATAGCATCACAAAATATTAAGTGTGGTTAGCATATATCACTAAATGTATAACCCACATCCCACTTACAGAAAATGTTAATCCCTTGATCATAATGAAAAGTATTGTACTGAAAGTTTGACAAGAAATAGGTATACAAAAAAATTAACAATTAAACTACCTACTTGTTTTCATTAACCATTAAACTACTTATTTGTTTTTACACTATTCACTTCTACCTGGTGCAATATTCAACTGACCAAAACAACTGAGTGAAATAACTTCCTTGTTTATGTAAGAAATATAGGAAACTCACCAGTAATTAGTAGGATAAATTAAAGTATTTATTGTATTTTGTTTAGATTTTTATGTGTGACTTGCATGTCATTAGAGACTTTGTAATTAACCAAGTTGTCAACTAACCAACAGTTTTGTGCATAAATAGATTAAAAAATTTGTTGGGTCCAAATGAACATCACTGTTGCTCTTAGATTAAGAGATGTCAATTCTCTTTTGCAACAATAAATTTTATTAAATTATTGTTTTCTGTGTTATTGCTTGTAATCAAAGGTGTCGATGGAGGAAGCAAAAGTTGCAGAAAATTATAATTCTGCTGTTGGTTTGGGTAAAAAAAAATTTCCTTGATAAAATAGTTGCTTACAAATAAACTAAAATTCTTATATATTCACTGTAATCATGATATTTCAAACTTCAAAGCATTATAATTTGTAAGACACTTAAGGAAGGGGCAGTCTGTGTACCAGTTTGTTCATCCTACCTTTACTTTGTATCAAGTTGCTTTTGGAACTGGATAAAAAACAAACAACTCAAAACAGAGTTTTAATATCAAGTTTTGTCACTGTTGAGATTTGATATTTGTATTTTCTTATAATTTTTGTTTGCATTTTATTAATCTGCTTTAAAAGTGTTATGGTTGATTACATTCAAATTACAAATTAGTTTCAATGAACTTAATATAAATCTACAAATTGTGGTTTATCCTGTCTTTCTGTAATGATATCTGAACATGTAACAACTATTTGCAACACCTAACAAGTCTTAGAACTTCTTGTTTTTTTTTATTTTTGTTAATGTAATGTAATTAATTAACTGAATTTAGTGCTCCCAATTATTTCTGTTTTTGATTACTCCATCAGTTGATTAATCAAAATTTTTGATAATATCAATTGTAATGAAAATAATCAATTAATCGAAATTATGCCAATCTTTATATTTTCTTTGTTGCTGAACTGTAACAGTATCTGCCACTAATCCTATTTTATGCTTTTTTTAACTGCTGATTATAGGGAATACAACTACCTGGCAACGCATGCCATCAACTTTTTTATTTTTTTGCTTGTAGGAACCAATTTTATCTTATGCCATACATCATGGATTAGTTATGCATGACAATCAAACTTACTCATACCTTTGTCAAGTTGTAGGTTTTTGGTTCTCTTTCTTCATAAACTGAGGTTTATCAGAATGTCAGTGGTAAGTACATAAGGTATTATATATTGTTTTGTAAAAATATGTTATGAAAAACTAAGCAGAGATGTTAGTGTTGAAGTTTTATAATTTACAGAACCAGACAGGAGGTGGTTATTGTCCAGATATATTGATCTTTGGTGGATAAGCATTAAGAATCTACAAAACACAGGCTCTACAAATATTATACAAATAATTAAGATGAACAAAATCTTATTTAAAGTGAACAAGTCACTACTTAGCTATCTAATCTGTAAACAGATTAAAGGCTGGTAATGTTTCTTTGGATAAAGGGTATGCTGAATCATGTCTAATGTACCAGACAAGAAATGAAGCAAAAAATAATCAAGTAAGAAGAAAATTAGAAATAATAACATACTCTATTTTCAAGTCAGATGAGATCCTTATGTGGTATCTCACATTAGATTATCAGTGATCATTCAGATAATTGCATTCAGGGGAGATAAAGTCCCTAACTCATATCAGATTGGCTAAGTATCTGTACTAGCAGTTGAAAGAGCATAACTCTATTACACAAGGGAATGACACAGAGCAGAAACAGAAATAAACAATTACAAGCTTATGAATAAAATAATGTGTGATCTACATTTTTCTCATATATTTAACAAAGGAAATATTCTGCATTAGATTAGGAAGTGTGAAATTATCAGTTCCTTCAACTGTAATGGGGTTAGAAGCTCGTGAAGAGTCAATATAATAGATAATTTCAAGATATGTGCTATGTAAAGAAGTTGACAGTTTGTGGCAGGATTGAAGGGCATTTATATTGTCTATTCTTTAAATTTGTCACATGTATATGGCAATCTGATATGTTTTGTTTTTTTTCATTATTCTAATTGAATCAGTCATTAGCTTTGCTTCATCATGACATTTACCATTCTTTATATTGTTAATAAATTTTCACAAACGTCTAATACTTGTTACGTTGCCATATTTTATAAGGTTCTGGTATGTTTTACTTTTTCTGTTTACCTGTTTGTAAAATTTCTGTCTTTACTGTGTACTCTTTCATTAAAGAATATTTTACAGTGATACTTGAAAATTATTAATGACTTTTAGTTCAAAGAAACTGAGGTGATTCTCTTTATCTTGTTACTTAATGAGAAGGGCATTTTCATCAATATGTGGTTCTTTCATAATATTGCACCTTATTTTTTACATATCCACGTATCAGTTTTCTCAGACTACATTAAAAGCTCTTGATAAGTTTACTTTGTTTATAAAATGCCTGTAGCTCCCTGAGTAACATTTTTCGTAGTTTTAAAGCAGTATGCCATATAAGACAACTAATCAGACATTGTTTTTCAAATTAATAGCACTCATCATAACATTATTTTTTCTGGACCAACTCGAAGAAGTTTTTTATTGCTTTTAATGAATGATAAACTGTAAGTCAATATTAATAAGCAATATTTTATTGCTTTTAATAAATGATAACCTGTAAGTCAATATTAATAAGCAATATTTTATTGCTTTTCATAAATGATAACCTGTAAGTCAATATTAAAAACTTGTTATTGAAGAAATAAATCAATTTTTATCATGAGTAATGAGAATAATAATTAAAGAAAGAATAGAGATGCAAATGCAGAAGCAACAAAAATGTAAGAATAAACACTATTCCTAATAAATTATATTTTAATGACAAGTTGCAATTAAGATAGATTATATTATAATAATTCCATCCAATATAATTTGACCCTTGAAATCTGATACTTTCAGAATATAAGGGAAATGCAAGTGTTAACTCTGATAATCATGTAGAGTTATCATGTTAACAAAACAATAGACCATAGAACTTTACATGGTATTGAAGTTTCTGTGGCCATTGTAAGCCTCAAATTTCAAAATGTTTAAGAACAGCTGTTGTATGCAGTATATTGTGATGAAAATAAATGCTATACATTGAACTATGAAATTAAATCTTTGAATATGTTAATGTTAGTTTATACAAAGTAATAAGAAAAAGAGTTTTTTGAACCTACATGTATGTAGTCCACTAATATAGAAGTCATAAATTAATAAAATTTTAAAGAAAGAAAAAACATATATAGCCCATCAAAAGATGTCCCTTCCAACTCCCAACTTTAAAGATCCCTCACTACTCATGTATTCATCAAATCTTCTCATGAACTCATTTAACTTTTCTGCCTCCACTACCTTTGAAGGCAACTCATTCCAAAAGCCAACCACCCTCTTTGAAGAGTAAAACATGAATTTATGACCCCTTGCCCTATTGTTTTCACTGCTAAATACAAAGACGTTTAATGGATCTATATTATCAATACCCATAATAATCTTAAATGCTTCAGTCAAATCCCTACTGATGTATCTCCTCTCCAAAGAAAACAAGTTTACAGATTTTAGTCTCTCCTCGTGAGACAATCCCACCATTTAAAGTATCATTCTATTGGCTCTTCTCTTAACCATTTCCAGCAATTCAGCATCCTTCTTCAGGAAAGAAGTCCAAAACTATATACATTACTCTAAATGATTCCTTATAAGTGATATATACATTGAAACAGTGATATTCCATGTCTTGTACTCATTATTTCTGCAGACAATACCCAAAATTCTATTAGCCCTATTACTAACTACAATACACTGTTTGGATGACTTAAGTGATTGTTCATTTACAATACCAGGATCATTTTCTTAAACCATAATATTTAATGTATTCCAATTTAAATCATAACAGTAATTTGTATTGTGAAAACCTTCATGCCTCACTTTACATTTTGGATAGTTAAACATCATCTGCCATGAATAAACCCACAGCTTCCACCTCCATGCAAATCTATGACAACTTTGATACAGTTAGTCACCCAGAAAATATTAATGTCATCTGTAAACTTCAATATTCTGTTCATCATTCAAGAATCTATATAATTAATATGAATTACAAATATCAAAGGACCCAGCATACAGCCCTGAAACTTATCACTTGTAACTGTGATCCAGACAGATCTAACTCCATTTGTTACTACTTTCTGCTTTCTACTCTCCTGCCAATTTTCTATCCATTTCAATAACATTCCTCTCATACACACACACATTTAATTTTTGTGAGGAACCTTATCAAATGCTTTCTGAAAATCAAGGTGTAAAATAAATCCACAGCATTTCCTTAATCAACTCTTGCAGTAACATTCTCAAAGAAAGTCAAATTTTTTAAACAAGACTTTTTCTCAGTAGAACAATGCTATTTTTTGACACTATCAAATTGCTTTAAATGACTCTACAATGTGTATTTAATCACATTCTCCAAAACTTTTTCAGCTACTGTTGTAAATCTAACTGACCTGTAGTTGCCTGGACAATGTTTATCTGTTTATCACCTCCTTTAAATATTGGACTAATATCAGTCAACTACCAGTCTTCTAATACTCTTCCACTACTCAATGACCTATAAAAAACAATAGCTGTTAGGTAACAAGTAAAATCTTTACATTCTTTTACAACTCCAGGATAAAGGTTATCTGGTTCAGAGGACTTATAAATTTTTAGGTTTCTCAACTTTTCTCTTATAATTTCAGAACTTAAAATGATATCTTTTACATCAGTGTTTTCTCCATACAGTAAGTGCTCTATTGAGGCATAACACTTTTATTTTCCTTTGTAAAAAATGAAGAAAACATGTATAATTTAATGTTTACCACTCATAATTTTCTGTTATCATCTCCCAGCTATAATTTTAAAAGACTCAATCCCAATCCTGAGTATGTAATAACCTGTTATATATTTAAATAATTATTTATTGCTCAATTTAACTCTCTTAGCCAACCCTCTTTCATATACAGTTTTTGCCTTTTTAACTTTCTTTTTAACAAGCTCTCTTGATTTTCTGTAATTTTTGAAGTCTTCATTATTTTCAGCACATTTAACTTTCTTGAATTTATTATATTTATTCTTAAAATGATCTGGATTGTTCCACTATGTTGCGCTTTTTTATTTTCTTCTACAGTGAATATATATGTTTTGTATACATATCAGTTTTTCTCTAAATGCTTCCCACATCTGTTTAAGATCCCCTTCTCAACTCTTTACTATAATCAACAGAAGCCAGATCATGTCTCATTCTATCAAAATTGGCTTTTCTGAAATTTGGACTTAGGGTATTATTATTTATTCTTCAGTTCTACTTGTAGTGAAATTCCAAACACAATAATGCAATTGGCACTTGTACTTAAATGCTCACCAATCACAATTCTTTCCATCATATTCACATCATACACTAATATTAAATTTAACATAGTTTTCTCTCTTGTAGGTTCCATTACCAGTTGGCTATATAAAAGTGTCCTGAACAATTTCCAAAAACCTATCCCCCTTGCTGTCAGACAGAAAACATTCCTAGTCTATAATCCTAAAATTAAAGTATCCCATAATGAAAAAATCTTTTGAAGCTACCATTCTGATCTCGTATTACAGCCCTCCAATGGCACAGTTGAATGTCTGCAGATTTACAACACAAGAATCTGGGTTTTGATGCATGTAGTGGGCAGAGCACAAATAGCCCATTGTGTAGCTGTGCTTAATTACAAACAACAACTTAAGTTACAGTTTATCATTAACTTGCACATTTTGACCTTGCTAGAACAAACCTCAGTTACAAGACTTTTCCCTTTGTATCCACTAACACTGACTAATCCAAATTAACTCATCCTCAATACTAGCCTAGCTTAACAGAATGCAGTTCGCTTCTTATATATAACGCTATTTCTCCCCATTTTTAAAATACTGTATTTCTAGTAAATAATCTTTAGCCTGGTATTTCAAAAATATATCTCTCATAAAAACTTTCCACAACTGCTTTGAACTCATCGTTTTTGTCTCTAATGTTCCTAGCATTACCATAGTAACGGTTGGTTATAGATTTTAAAATAATATTATGTTTTGTCTATTGTACATGTTTCCATATTTATATTTCCCATTTTACCAATATCGTAACCCTCATCTTTGTGTAGTCTTAGTTTAAATCTACTACAACAGCTGAGTTATAATATAGACTAAAAAATAGCAAGCTTAGCTTGTGTATTCAGTAGGGCTTATTACTGAGCGCCTTGCTACAGCATGGTAAGTCGGTTGCCTATCTGAAATACAATAAAGTATTTTCAGTCGGAGTAACACAGCAAATCCAAGCAATCATCTCCAAAGACTAATCAGCATACAATAATGATACATTGCGTAATACGCTTCAAACTTAATACAAACGACTTTTAAAGATTCATGTTGCAAATGTGAATATATATTATGCAGCTTTTCGTACATTAACATACATGATGCCTTAATACATCATTTAAAATATTTAAAAGTATATTTATTGTAAGCAGGGGCGTAGATCCTGGAGGGATGGGTGGGATACATCCCCTTCATTTTAGGTTGGGGGTATGGTGCATACAATCATCCTCCCTTACAGTTTGGTCTGTTGAATAGTTTTATTGCATCACAAGCCTATAAATTGTGTGTTTGTTCTTGTGATTCTCGTGTTCTTACCAATCGAATTACATAACTGGGCCTAAATGTAGGCTTTTTCAATAGCTGAAATGTACATCTTTAATACAGGCGTGTTTCTAAGCTTTTCGATTTAAGCGAAAGTTCGTATCAGTTATTAGGCCTAAGTATATATGCAAGTATTCTGGCAACAAGATTACTTTGTAACTGCATGTTTACAGCTTTCAAGTTCAAGTAACCAGAGATTACCAATTTGCAAATTGAACAGTCCACATAAATGATTGCAAAAATCATCCCCCCACAACTGATGTAAAAAAATCTACGCCCCTAATTGTAAGATAGTTAGTTACATTTTACGCAAGATTTATTTTTATAGCTAAGTACTAAGTGAGATGTTACTATGTTTTTATTAACATTCTTTTGCAGGAAATGTAACATTTTAAAATGATTTTTCACATTCAAGAGATGAAAAATATGTAAAAGTAAATCTAACAACCTTAACTTCGTTCGCGGAAAATATCAGATGTAAGTATAACATAAAACTAGTGTAGTTCCAATAAAAAATTATTTCGTATGTATGACAGCAAGAATTCATGGTCCAGTAACTAAAATATTCTGTAAAATAATTTTTGTTTATTTGTAAAATGTAAGACTATTATGATAAAAGAGTTGTTACAGACCCATGAAATCCGAAACAATCGATGTTTGGAGGGTTTCAATACAAAAATACACAATAAGCTATTTAAGATTAGTAACCCGGCGTGGCATGGCGATTAGAGCATTTGATTCACAATCTTTTGGTCGCGAATTCGAATCCCATCTTCGAACATGTTCGCTCCTTTTAGCCATGGAGCGGGTATTGTATTGTGATTGATAGTCCTACTACTCGCCCCACCCCTAATGGTACAGTAGTATGTCTGCGGACTCGCACCGCTAGAAACTGGGTTTCGATACTTGTGGTGGGCACAGCACAGATAGCCCATTATGTAGCTTTGTGCTTAATTCTGAATAAAAAAACCTACTATTCGTTGGTTAAAAAGTAGCCTAAGATTTTGCCGTGAGTGCGCTCTATTTTGTCGCTTCAAGATTAAGAACAGCCAGCACAGGTAACTTTCGAATAGCTTTGCGCGATATTTGACTAACCTATTACTAACTTACCGATGGATGAACTATTAGATTTGTTTGTTTTTTTGGATTTCGTGCAAAGTTATACAAGGGCTATCTGGGCTAGCCGTTTTTAATTTAACAGTGTAAGCCTAGAGGGAAAACAGCTAGTCATCCCCACCCACCACCAACTTTTGGGGTACTCATTTACTAATGAATAGTTGCATTGACCGTGACATTATAACGTCCTCACGGCTGAAAAGGCAAGCATGTCTAGTGTGATGGAGAATCGAACCCGCGACCCATGGATTACGAGTCGATTACCTTAACCACCTAGCCATGCTGGGCGAACTACTGGAAGTCGATTTTATGGATGTGGTGTATAAGAAATGGAATTTGAACAGTAATAAGAAGGCAAGTGTCACAAAATCTTTTACTGATACTTACATATTCAGATTATAATTTGACACTTATTAGCTTGCCAAATTAACAATTCTACTACAAATCAGTTAAAGTCATATCCAAATTGGCAAGTTATTATTTATTCATTGAAATCTGTAAAATTACATTCAATTTCGTTATCGTTTTATGAAATTAAGATTGAGCCCTTCAAACACTCCGGCATCGATTAACTTTGATAATTAGTAATTGTATGTTATAATTAAAGTAAAATCGAGTGAAATAATAGAGCCACTCAATTGGCCTTTATTTCCTAGCGTACACTTTGAATTTTTTTTTTTTTAAATCAAAAGTGTTCTGATACAGTTTGTTTCAATTTACATTCGATCATTTTCTAATCATTTCAAAGTACGTTTTGTGATGTAATTAATGTCCGTCTGTTCTAGATGTTTTAGATAAAGTCGTTTAAATATTAGATGCTTTTGGTTAAATCTATTACGACATTGATGAAAACGAAACATTGGGCTTGGCACTAAAAAGTTTTATGTAGTGCGTATCTGAGCAGTTTATCGTAAGTTACAGGTTTATACGTTCAGTCAGGCGTGATAACGCTTAACTGCCATTGCTTCATCAAATAAAGTTAGATTGTGATCATAAACAGATGTTACTAGGTTTATGTTGCGTCTGCTTTAATATAAAAAGATGCCTCAGCCTGCATTGCTTCTGTATATATCCCAATATATGGAGTAACAGAGTGTCAAAAAATGAACTTAAAATATAAAATTAAAAATAATACATATATTAATTTAAAAAGTGATTTATCACTTAAAATTTTTAATAGCTGAAAAATTAATATCATTAAGTTCAGCATAATAGTTGATTACGACGTTTCAAGTTAGGGTTTAGTGTGGTCTTATGTGAGGATCTTGAATTGCAATCTGCGAGTCACAGGAATGAAAATCGACATTTCAGCTAATGCGGGTATTATAATGTTTACGGATAATTCCACTATTCATTGCTAAAAAAAAAAAAAAAAGAGTTCTAAGACGTAGCAGTGGCCGGTAGTTATAAATTAAAGACGGTGGCTGATAGCCTTAGAATATTTGCTAGGAACACCAGTAGAACATTTCAAATTTGGTTTGGACTTTAAGGCAAAATACTTAACTTACCAAAATAAATGTATTTATATATGTGCCTTGTACATTATGCTGGGATTATTTTTCAAGTAGAATATGGTAATTAATATATAACTAGTAATGTACTTTATTGATTTTACACGTTTTCAAACACGAACTCAGGGTGTACTTTTCCCCAGGGTGACTTTACGTAACTCAACATGGAAGAATGTACTTCCCAAAATGGAGTGTATGAAATATATATATGAAAACACAAATTATCAAGCTATGAAACATATCAATAGCAAATTTATATTGCGAAACTGCTGATTACTACCTGGAAATTATTAATGCTTTTGATCCTGATAAGCATATATAGGTTGTTTTGTAGCAGACTGTCCCATTCATCTACCAGAGTATTTCTAATCTCATGGAAAGACGTGGGCGACATTATCATCCATAAGGACAAAGTGGCCACTATTGGTTACAGTATGTCTAAGACCTTACCCAAATGCTTCGTAAACATGAAAGAACTTCCCAGGATGCATGGTGTCTTCATATTATTATTGAAGCTGATGTCGTTTTATGTCATGATGGGCTCGTAATTTTAACAATCGTCTTTAGCCATGTTACCACTGTGAGAGTACTCCCAAGGTTATCTTATGCTTTGGCATGATGGCCTCTAAAGTCGAGACAAATCATGGACTCATCTATGAGGAGCACCAGTATTCAAAGGTCTTGATCCCAAGCTGTATTGTTGTTTTGTGAGGCCGCATAAACTGAGATTTTATACAGCTTCAAATGTTTATGAATATATTTTGAGCTTGGCAAAAGGGTTTTGTGTGTTTTCTGTAAATGGTCTTTTTGAGTCTATATGATCATGAAGGAACAATTTTGTTCTGCATTAGTCATTTATTTTCAGCCAATTTTAACTCTCATTTTGCATTTCCATGGACCCTATCTCACTTCCAAACATGAGAAGCGACAACAGGTCACACGTAAGATAATAACAACACAACAGTAAGATGCTACACTACATCTTACTATTCCTTTAAACCTAGATTTTGCAATATTGGTTCAAAGTACAAGTGTTGAAATAGATATGTCATAATCAATATAAAAATAAACTAAGTTGCAAAAACATCTCATTTGGCAGAAATCACTTTAGTGAAAGTATATGTAATTGTATTTATGATAGCAAGCGATGTACGACCATGAATAAAAACTACACAGTAACTGTTGAAACTAGAGTCTACTGCTTCTCATAACACATCAAATTGTCAGTAGTACATATATATATCAGATAATTTCTTAAGTAATGTCCGATTTTAGGTTCAGAAAAAGATAAAGGATTTTAATATTATTTAATTAATAACACTGCACAACATTGTTTTTTTTTTTAAAGTTTTGTTCCCTGATAAGTTTGTGGTGATTGTGACGAGTACCTGTTGGGTATGCACAAATAAAGTTTTGGTTTTGCTTCATCACGTGTGAACTCTGAGAAATATACAGTTAACTGTTTACCGGCAATAATGTATTTAATTGCGTTTATGTTTCTAATACGCTATTAAGTTCAACATAATTAAAAGTGTTTTGCTCCTGATTTTCTTTTGTATTCAGTGTCCGGTGCATCACGTTGCAGTGTCCAACAGTAGTCTGCAAGCATTGACGGATTCCAGTTGCCCTGATATCGTTTTTACATTGTAGCAATGTCCTGGTGAAACTGAGGATTTCGATGAAACTGTACGAGATGGGCAAATTTGGATGTGATTTTCGTGATCAGCAACCAAAAATTATAAGGAACACCCAATAGTGTTCAAGAAGCAAAAAATTTGTTGTGAGTATTATGTATGTTCCATTATTATTAATTACTTCATGTCAACGATTCACAAGCCTCTGAATGTCACTTTCATAAAATTATTTGGTTTTGGAGGAAAATAATGTAGAGAGGGTAGTTTTGACATCTTCATGTGTTCCAAGCTCTTTTCCATTAAAAGAGTTCAGCAAACTTAGTGTTAAGATAGACGCATACTTCATATAATACATTTCATAAGTGTAAAAGATGGATGCAAATTTAGATGTTCTTTTACCTTACTGTGCATGTCGCTATTCAAATAAAATTCGCTTGATAACCCTAATTACAACGCTAGAATTTGGGTCTCGATATCTCTGATGGGTAGAGCACAGATAGTACATTGTGTAGTTTTATGCAAAAGTTATTCCTACTATTCTGTTTGCATTGTTTTTGAAGGATTGGTATAAGTCATTCCCACATTTGCTTACCTTTTTGTAATGTGTGTGTGTTTTTTGTTGTTGTACTTATTAAATCCTATCAATCATCTTAGAAAACGTTTCTCGAAATTAATTAACTCTTGGTTTTCGTTGTATCGAGTACTAGAGATTTGTAAAGTATTCCTGAATGTTAGTGGTACTGTTTTGGACTACATATTTGCAACATATTACAATTTGAAATAGCCTGAAAATGAGTTAAATGATAATTTAAATTTAGAAGTTAAATAAATGGATATATGTATCCAATTAATGATATTTGCTAACAAGATTGATACACACAGTATATTTTTTTAATACAAATACATTTTAATTTACGAACATTACAATTTACAGTAATGTTTACCACAAATAGTGATTTATGTACAAAAGATTTACAAACAGTCTCAGGTCTTTTTTCTGGTCTCGAACTTCATTTATGTCTTATTGTTGAGGGTTATAACGAGCAAATTAATTTCCAGTTAATGTAGGTGCAATTCATTTAACATGGAGCAAGCTAATTCTGAGTTATTTGTTCATGATATGTCGGCCAGGTATAGCCGGGTGGTTAAGGCACTCGACTCGCTATCTAAGGGTCACGGATTCGAATCCCCGTCACACCAAACATGCTTGCCCTTTCAGCCTTGGGGATGTTATAATGTGACAATCAGTCCCACTATTCGTTAGTAAAAGAGTAGCTCAGGAGTTTGCAGTGGGTGGTCTTACATTGGTAAATTAGGGACGGCTAGCATAGATAGCCCTCCTGTTGCTTTGCGCGAAGCCTGGCATGGCCGAGCGCGTTAAGGCGCGCACTCGTAATCCGAGGGTCGCGGGTTCGCGCCCGCGTCGCGCTAAACATGCTCGCCCTCCCAGCCGTGGGGGCGTATAATCTGACGGTCAATCCCACTATTCGTTGGTAAAAGAGTAGCCCAAGAGTTGGCGGTGGGTGGTGATGACTAGCTGCCTTCCCTCTAGTCTTACACTGCAAAATTAGGGACGGCTAGCACAGATAGCCCTCGAGTAGCTTTGTGCGAATTTCCAAAACAAACAAACAAACAAAAAAGCTTTGCGCGAAATTTAAAACAAACCAATCATCATGTGTCGAGTTTTTCACAGCTGAACTTATATAATGTTTTCGTAAAAATACTAATATCTAATGTGGATTTACTGCAGTTAAATGATTTTTAATGTTTGAAAACATTACTGGTTAAATATCTGAAGTTCCCGATTAATGTGTTAATTACACTTATAGTTTCCGAGGTTTTATAGTATACCAACTATAGCAAACCAATAATATACACTGTCTCTTGGTGCTTTGCGTGGGTTACATTTATTGACGTGAGGAGAGCTTCTAGAAAGTTCAGCCTGTTATTGTACACACGGTACACTAATGTTTACCTACACATATTGTTGATTATTATACTCGAGAATCTTCTATAATTTTAATGAATAGGTAGGAATTTTGTAATACAGATTTAACAATATAAGTTATATACATTTCTAAATATAAATTTTACTTAAACAACCATTCATATTAAAATAAATATATGATAGTAAATCCATTCGTACGCAACAAATTTAATTATTAATCTATTTGATTGTTAGAAAGAAAAACTTATAGAAATCGATTCACTTCATGGAAAAAATAATTTGATCTTAAAAAGGGAAGGTATAGAGATCGTGATTCCTCGATGGAACAGCAATAAATCTGTGGACTTACAACGTTAAAATCCAAGGATCGACTCCTCACGGTTGACACAGTTGATAACCAGATGTGGTTATGTTAGATTAGAAAACAAACAAGACGTTTCAAATTATGCGTAGTCTATCATCTGGAGTTTAATACAAATATGAAGAAATTACAAAGCTTTAACAGGCATAGTAAATAATACATCATATACAAAGTTGCGCACGTCTGTAAATTTTTAATGGAAAGCTTTCATCTTCTAATTTATTTCTAATGCTTTTTGTCCCCTGGTTTGACACCGTCAGTTTACACACTTAAACTGTAGAATGTTAAAATCTGAGGTTTGATTTCTCGCAATAGATGCAGCAGATAGCTCATTGTAGCTATGCTCTAAAGTAAACCAATGCCTTTTATTATATCATATAACTTACAGGATAACACCAGTAGTTGAAGACACGAATGTGTGTTAATCACCTGCTTATCAGAAAACATCCGCATAAATTCACGGGTTTTTCATGAATACTTTAGTTATTCTCGAAAAATACATAGAATGTACTGTTTTAAGATTAACATATTTTATTTCATATGTTTAATGTTTGACTAAATTTTCCACTTATTTTTATTTATTTTCTTTTATACGACAGTTCTATAATATTGCACCGCAATTGTTTACACATAGACCTCTAACTGACTGACTTTAAATAATTTAAAAATTCAGATAAATTATTTTAATGTTTCAGAAAAATGCGGAGTTTAATGAGGATGTAGTAATGGCGTTATCAAGTTGTTACGTTCAAGACATTAAACATTTTTTTTCCCAATTGCAAAGTATATTGATGGTAGATTTATATCTACTGATTCAATGCAAGTGTGAAGAATAGAATAAGTCGTTACAGATTTTTTTTTGTCTTTCCATCTTTCACTCAAGTCAATCCTAAATTAACCGTTAACGTATTAGATCACAAATTTTACTGCAACACGTCGAAACTAGTACTATTTAAACACATGATTTTAAAAGGGGTAACTCTAAGAAAAATCTAGCTTGGAGTCAATAATAAACGCATTCACACATACACATATAAAACATGAAATTATCAATAATAACTTTTGGTTTGATTTGGAATTTCGCACAAAGCTACTCGAGGGTTATCTGTGCTAGCCGTCCCTAATTTAGCAGTGTAAGACTAGCGGGAAGGCAGCTAGTCATTCATCACCACCCACCGCCAACTCTTGGGCTTCTCTTTTCCCAACGAAAAGTGGGATTGACCGTCATATTATACACCCCCACGGCTGGGAGGGCGAGCATGTTTGGCGCGACTCGGGCGCGAACCCGCGACCGTCAGATCACAAAGCGCACGCCTTAACGCGCTAGGCCATGCCAGGCATCAATAATAACACAATTTAAATGTTGATTAGGGAACTACACGTTTCATTGATAACATTTAAATGAAAAATTTTAAAATATAGGCTTATGAAACCTACTAAAAATTCTAAGGATGTAAGGTAAATTTTTTTAGCATATATGAAAACAGTTTATATGTGCAAGACACAATTAGAAACAGTTATTTCAAGAATGACTTTCAAGACAGTGAACCAGTCAGCGTGTTAACTATTGCATTCTGTTGAATAAGCAGATTGATTTACGGCAATCGAACTACTTAACGTACGATCCACACAGTTATGTAAAGGAACTTGCGATAGATAACTTATCGCTTCTAAAGTACAACTAAACTTAGCACTCACGCCATATTTAGATTAAAACTTTCGTGTATTTGTAGCAGAAATGTGAAATTAAACGTATATCTGGAATGAGACCAGAAAGAATGAGCTTCTAAAGTAAAGATAATACCAAAAAGAGAGTTAAAAAATATATATAGCATTTAAAAAAATAAAATCAAAAATATATCTGATGAAATAAAAGTTAAATAAAGCTATAAGGGATGTGTGTGGTATTACAAGATGAAATGCGAAAGAAACGAAACTTCACAGTGTTGTTGTTGTTGTTTTAAATTAAGCACAAAGCTACACAATGGGCTATCTGTGCTCTGCCCACCACGGGTATCGAAACCCGGATTTTAGCGTGTAAGTCCGCAGACATACCGCTGAGCCACTGGGGGGCACTTCACAGTGATAATATAATAACAAAATAAAAAGTTAAAAGTGAGGTTAAAAGGCATGACTAGCTGCCTTCTCTCTAGTCTTACACTGCAAAAGTTCCTCGCAAATGTAACGGTAAGTCTACGGATTTACAACGCTAAAATCAGGGTTTCAATTCCCCTCGGTGAACTCAGCAGATAGCTCGATGGGCTTTGCTTTAAGAAAACACACACACACACTGCAAAATTAGGGACGGCAAGCGCAGATAGCCCTGGTGTACCTTTACGCGAAATTCAAAACAAACCAATGAGCTAAAAAACTTTAACGTTGAAAATAAACAAATAAATATGTTTTATTAAAGCTGTGAGATTGTGAATTTGAATAGCATTGAAACTCACACTGACAATATTCAAGAACTAAAAATATTCGTTAGTCAATTAATTATATGGATGGAAGGAATAAAACAAAAGATTAATTGATGTTGTAAATATAATTTCAAGAAGTGTATTGCCAGGAACAACAGGTGAAGGACATTAGGAAATAAAAATCTTTGACAAGGGATACTTGGAGGAGTATTACATACTGTTATAGTTCTAGGAAAACTGACCACTAAAGCCACGATTAAGATATCAACAGGTGTTATCAAGCCAAGGAGATAGAACTCAACTGGAATAAAGGACTAATGAAGAGCTCACAAGACATACGAAAACAAGAATTAGTTAGATATTTGGAGCAAAATCCAGCTGAAAATACTCAATCTACCAAAAAGTTGGAAATTATTCCACCAACAGGTCAATTTCCTAGAACATGTAGGTAGCAGAAACAGCAAGTCTCTACAGATCCATCAATGATTGGCTTTGTTTAAAATTGGGTATCACTAAATAACCTGTCTGAAGCAAGTAGATTCCTTGGACTGTGCTTTTACTATAATTGCTTTGTAAAATATTTTTCTGATATGGTTCATCCTGTATAAAATTACCTGAAAAATCAAATAAGTTTTGTGAATTGTTGCTTTTGAACAAATATTCAACAAACTGAAGAAAGAAATGTATATTACTTTAATATTAGCATTATAAACTGTAAGTTTTTTATGTATGAGCCGGATTTTTTACAGTAGGTGTCTGTGAATTGCTAACGATAAATTTCAACAATAAACAAAAAGCACAAAGTCCACTTGTTTTCAAATAATATATCAAGATAAATTAAATTTATACACAAACTAAATTTTAGGCATGTATTTAATCTCGACAGAGGTTCTAGATATTATGATGCAATAGTACTCTATTAAAACAATGAGAAAAACATGGAAGGTTATAGCAACGTTATCTAATAATACCATAACCATCAAATCATAACTAGTGAACCACACAAGATATAATTCATAATCAATTACGTAAACAGACCTGTGGCAAATCATTACTACTAAAAATAACTGATTTTAACACTTGGACTAAACTAAACTATGTATCTAACATCAATTTTAAAAAAAATCCATTCATTTGACATTCAAATACCGATGATTTTAGTGAGTCTTTTTTCACGAATAAAACATGAAAAAGAACATTTGATTACTTGCTATAGCAATATAATGAATGTCACAGAAAAATTCCTTGTGTAACTGTAAAGAGAGTACCAAGTGTTTTTAGAGCCAGGAGCAGATTAATTATTGCAATGGCTACGAATATAATAATCCATCCTTTAAATTCGATATTGTGACATGGACATATATTTATGATGAAATGAGATATTTTCTTTATGCATTGGAAATTTCAGTGCATCTATAAAATTGATTCTCGATGACAAGTATAAAGTCCAATGTTTGAAGACTTTTAACTGAACTTAGGAAATGTTTAAAGAAACTGGTTTTACTAGTCACCTTCGAAGAGGAACATCTTTTGTATTATATACATTTTTCATAGCAATAGCTTATTTTGTTTCTTTTTTATTTTTTAATTTCGCACAAAGCTACTTGAGGGCTATCTGTGCTAGCCGTCCCTAATTTAGCAGTGTAAGACTAGAAGGAAGGCAGCTAGTCATCATTACCCACCGCCAACTTTTGAGCTACTCTTTTATCAACGAATAATGGGATTGACCACAATATTATAACGCCCCCACGGCTGAAAGGGCGAGCATGTTTGGCGCAACGGGGATGCGAACCTGCGACCCTCAGATTACGAGTCGCACGCCTTAACACGCTTGGCCATGCCGGGCCCAGGTTTGTTTTGAATTTCGCCTAAAGCTACACGAGAGTTATCTATACTAGCTATCCCTAAAGCAGTGTAAGACTAGATGGAAGGCAGCTGGTCATCAGCACCCACCGTCAACTGATGGGCTGCTCTTTTACCAACAAATAGTGGAATTGATCGTAACATTATAACGCCCCCACGGCTTAAAGGGCGACCATGCTTGGTGTAACGGGGATTCGAACCCGTGACCCTCAAATTACAAGTTGAGTATCTTAACCACCTGGCCATGCCAGGTATTTTTAATAGCAATGAGAACTTCTTTGCAAGCAACAACTGGTTCCTCTGACTGAAAACAAGCAGCAAATGACTTTAGTTGGCATGAAACAAGCTCACTGCATCATTAAATGCTTTTATTGAGGAACCAAAAGTAAATCAATAAAACAAAGTAGTTAAAATCAGAAAAAAAAACATTATTAGCACTACCTTCCGTAGCGTATTTTCTCAGCCATAAAGTTTATATTATCCAGACATCTGGTATACAGAGGAAGCAATGAATTAGTTGATTCAGCACAGTTACTTAGAAATACTGGAACTACTGGTTGAATATGAGACATTTCTTATCTAAAATTGGTCAAATATTGGACAACGGCCATGTTTCATACTTATTCTCAACTATTTGTAACGAATTCATAGAAAACCTACACAAATAATTTTCTGTTGCCACTATCCATGAAATCATAACATCTAAGAATTACACAACTTCATTTTAATTATTTTCTAGTCACCTCCCACACGGATCAACTGCCAATAACTTTTAAATTCGTTCTAGGTGATGTTCCTGTAAAGAAAAGTTGCCATTTTGTTACTGACAAGCAATCTCACAGGAGTAAAACTCATCTGCCAAAGATGTGCAGCTAGATCTGTCAGAGAAATGTATTCAAAGAAAAGTTATGCTTGCACTGCTGTATTAGTCGATTTCTATCAAAGAAGTGAAAGAGTCCATTGAAGTCTGGGTTCTAGCTTGAACTGCAGTACTAATTGTTCGACATTATTGTAAGCGAATTGCACTGAAAGCGGTAGTGTACCATTGATTAAGATGATGAGAATTATCTCACTGATGCCAAGGTCAAGGATTACACATGTACTCTGATAGCAAAGAATAAGAACGCAAAAAATAGCCAAGAACACAACACCACACATACATATTTTAAGGTGAACATCTACCAAAAAGACTAAGTTTACTACTCTGCATAATGGGAGTTAGAAACTTGCAACAGCGCCACTATATCTACGAATTTTTTCGTAAAACTTTGTGTAAAATTTTAATTTAATCTGAAAACGTTAAAAATAAGGTTTTTATATTATTCCGGAATGATGTTATATATTGAGGCCTCCCATACAGCCCTCATCCTGGTGCCTGGCCTGTGAAAGCACTGTCAAAAGCAACAACTTACATCATATAACTTAAAGTAATTAAATGCTGGAAACATTTCTTCCAATGGGAGAGCGAAAAGTCTTTTAATATAAAACACTAATTCCAAGGATTATGATGATAATATTGGTTCTTTACTTGAATATTTAACATTGTGGCATCCTTCCATCTATTTTTTTCAGTTCTATAATTTATACTTTTGCTTACAGTATTTTGCTAAAACTGTTACATCTGAGTAAAATTCCCGAACAATAAGTGAAATTACAGATTAATATTTAAAAAGCATGGCATTTTTTGTGTTTTAACCGATGGAAACAACCAATAAAAGGAATTTTCAAAGTAAAATTAAAGAGATTATCATATACACTGCTGGCCAAAATCTTAAGATCAATGAACATTTTGCGTTGTTAGACTCAACTGCTTATTTGAGTAGAGCTTCAGAAGTTGAAAATAAAAAAGGGGAAAATAAAAATAAAAAACTTTTTAGCATTTAATAGGTAAAATGTGAACACTATTATATTAGCCCAAATACTAGCTGGTCAAAAGTTTAAGATCATGCTGAAACAAAGCGTTAATCCCTGAGGGATACGGAACGAGAATTTCAAGGGGTCGGACCAAGAAAATTTCGTCGTCGTTGAGCAGGAGTGTGAGTGTGTGTGTGTTTCTTACAGCAAAGCCACATCGGGCTATCTGCTAAGCCCATCGTGGGGAATCGAACCCCTGATTTTAACGTTGTAAAACCGGAGATTTGCCGCTGTACTAGCGAAGGGGGGCGGGTTGAGCAGAAGGATTCAACGGGTTGTCCGGCAAGACACCAGCCGATCGTGGAACCAGATTAAGCCCCTCACAAACTCAGAATGCAGATCAAGAACAATAAGACGGCATCTACCAGAGAAAGGATTTAAAAATCGTAAATGTATTTAAAGGCCACGTCTTTTTCCACACCACGAAACAGTTCGGTTAAACTTTGCTGAGAAGCACCAGTCATGGGATGTAGAAAAGTGGACAAAGATTTTGTTCTCTGATAAGGAGAAATTTAACCTGGATGGTCTAGATGGCTTCCAACGTTACTGGCACGATGAGGACATCCCACCGGAAACATTTTCTACAAGACGCAGTGGAGGAGGTGTCATCATGATCTGGGGTGCTTTCTCCTTCCATGGAACAATGGAGCTTTAGGTTATACAGAGGCGTCAAACAGTAGCTGGCTACATTGGCATGTTGGAGAGAGCATCCTTATTGACTGAAGGCCTTCGCTTCAGTGGAAATGATGGAATCTTTCAGCAGGACAATGCTGCAATCCACAATGTTCGCAGGACGAAGGACTTTTCATGGTGAATAACGTGATTCTTTTGGACTATCCAAAGTGTTCGTCCGAACTTAACCCCATTATAATGTTTAGGGGTTGATGGTAAGGAAAGCCTATAGAAATAGACGTCAATTCTAAAGAGTACATGATCCTTGTGGAGCCATATTCACCAATCGGAATAACACTATAGCCAGGCTTCTGCAAACGCTTATATCGACCATGCCAAAGCGAATGTTTGACGTTATTCGCAATGACGGCTGTGCAACTCACTACTGAAACCTCTTGTTGGACATTTCCTACCCTGTTTAGGACTTTTTTTTGCTATGGTTTTAAACTATTGACCAGCTAGTATTTAGGCTAATTTCATAGTTTTCACATTTCCCTATTAAATACTTGGCCCGGCATGGCCAAGCGTGTTAAGGCGTTCGACTCGTAATCTGCAGGTTGGGTCGCAGATTTGAATCCCGATCGCACCAAACATGCTCGTCTTTTTAGCTGTGGGGCGATATAATGTGACGGACAATGCCCCTATTCGGTGGTAAAAGAGTAGCCCAAGAGTTGGCGGTGGGTGGTGATGACTAGCTGCCTTCCCTCTAGTCTTACACTACTGAATTAGGGACGACTAGTGCAGATAGTCCTGGAGTAGCTTTGCGCGAAATTCAAAACAAACAAACTATTAAATGCTAAAAACGTTTTTAATTTTATTTTCCCTTTTCTTATTTTCATCTTTTGAAGCTCTACTCAAATTTGTGGTTGAGTATAACAATGCAAAATGCTTTTGTTTGTTTGTTTGGAATTTCGCACAAAGCTACTCGAGGGCTATCTGTGCTAGCCGTACCTAATTTAGCAGTGTAAGATGTTTCAATTTAGAGATGTCACTTGAGTTTTCGATAATTCTTTTATATTGATGTTAGGGCAGATAGAGAACTGTGGTAAGTATTCTACTTTACACGCAATTGATTACTTAGAAAAATGTAAGAATATTGTTGGCATGTATACTTATTTTGATATATTTTACGCTTGTGTCAGCTTTTAAGACACTTTCAGACAAAGCTAAATCAATAAATTCTTGTAAAGTATAAATAATTCGTTCGACAAAGTATAACATAAGTTAGGACTCAACAACGAGAAGTAATGTTAGCATGACAAGAAATTCAAGTGCAGGCCTGTACTTAAAGTGTTAGAACATGGGGATTCTGATTCGTGAGGTCAAACTCTAAAGCAGCACATATCGAGCAAAGTACTATCAGCATAAGTATATTTTCAGGGTTTAGAAGCATGCAACTCCAGAAGATTTGTAAAATAAATCTTGAAGGAATGTTATGTGAAATATACCTGACTACACACAAACATCCAGTATAAAGCCAACCAATTGTCATTCTGTTGTAACAATGCATGAGGAGCTACAAACAGCATAAATATTTATGTTTTATTATAGTAAAGTATTTGCTATCTAAATGCAGAGTAATTATTTATTGTTAAATTATGTTATTAATGTGAACAACTCTGTATAACAACAGTTAGTATATTGACTGTTTCGTGCGTTGGTTGTCAGTATCCTCTAAGTACATGCATGCACTACTGAGTGAAATAACATATTAGCATGCTTCATTTTCTGGAGTTTTTTTTCTGTAAATAACTTGTATACAGTTTCTGTGTTGATAGCAATACAATAATGATTATGTATTAAAGCTAGAGTACTTAGTCATTTTTTATTTGTTTACAACTTGGAAAATATTCATTTAATAGAGAAAGCAGATGTAGAATATTCACATTCTTGAGTTGAGTGTGATGTAACAAGTCATGATTTTGCCTGTTGATGTGATTTCCATCTTGATAAAGGAGCAAACAGTAGTGAAGTGAGGACAGCTGCATGTATGCCATATACATATTATTGTTTATATGTCTGCCATATGTAACTGCTAAAACAACTATACAAAATTTTCAGTTATTACACAATGTAACACAAAAATTTTGTTCCTAGGTAGTATGTGTTATTTCTTAATTGCTTATGTTGTAAAAGTACAGAAAACGGCCGTTATTCCCTTCAGACTTTGTTTTTGTGACCTGGATAATGACATTGAGAAGTTAACCTATTTTCTGTGTAAAAATGGGCAAACTTGCACATTTTCAGTTACATATGGTCGTCTGAATATAACAACATATGAATTAAGATTTACATATATTTATACTAAAGTTATACAAAAATGTTTAGAAATTAGTAATTTTACAAGATTGATGACTGTAATGTAAATCACTTTCATGTATCTGCCCCCAAATATTGTCTCTCATCATATTTTTATGATATGCTCCCAGGTCACAAAATCAAAATTTGAAGAGAAAAATAGGTCTTTTCCATTGACTTTAGGCATATACAATTGGGAAATGACACTATCTGTCCAGGAACAAGAAAGAGTAAACATTTTGTTATATAGTGTTAATCATATGTTATTAATCAATAGTGAAATTGCTAATTGTAATGTTTTATCATATCATTACTTGGAGAAGTTGCCATCCAAGTATTAGTGAAATATAAAGTAAAATTACAATTACCTGGGTTTGATTCTTGTCCCTACTAACACCCTGCTGACTCTTTGATAAACAACTTGAAAGAATGGCCCAGTGTGCAGTACTCAGATGGGTACAATTACTTTGTATTAAAAAAAATTGGAAGCCAACATTTACACAATATAAAATGAACTTAACACAGAGTTATTGTCAGACTTTGGCCCTTGCAACTCTCCTATTTCTTCCGATGCTCCACATTTTATAGCTTTCAACCATGATACTCTTCTCTTCTTTTCAGTATTTTTGGGTAGCATGCAGTGAAAAATAAACTTCCATGTCAAACTAGCTTTTAAATCAGTTATTGACCAATTCTCTAAAGGCAGTTCTAGGCAAGGAATAAAAGGCCACAAATGTTTGTTTTATGCTTGCTGTTAAAGTGACCAGAAGGATTGGGTATCAAAGTATAAGGAATGATCAGGTTTTTTCAATTGTTATTGGTTCAGTTCAATACACAGCAACTTTTCACCACACTTGCAGGTGTGTAATAATAATTTCCCTTTTGTCTCACTACTTGCTTCAGATGCTGTGTTGCCCTTGGAATGTGGGGGGGGGGTAAACTTCCTAGACTTCCAACCTCAAGAATAAACATGAACTTGGTGGGAATGTGGCAAAGAGTTTCTGTAATATAAAGATATTTAGTACACAGAAGCATGCTTTTAAGTAGTCAGCTAAATCCTGTCTTAGAGAAGTATAGAAAACTATTTTCTTTTTCACTGATAACTTTATCAAAACTATCAGGATTTGGCAAATCTTCTCTATGAAAATCCATAGTTTCACTGATATAAGAGATAGAATAACTTGTGTGAGTTCTGGTAGCATAAGCTTCTGAATTGATACTACTTTACATGTACATCAAATGTGGGATTAGATTACTGGTAATATGAGCAGTAAAAGGAATTTTTTTTTTTTTTTTAATAATCCTCCATAAAACTGTATTCTGCATTTGTACATTAGGTTTGTCATTGACTAACTCATGGTATGCTAATATTAATATTAGATTTGTTTACAGTATTACCACTGTGTTTGAGAATATGATGTGAATAATCTACATTCACTTTTAGTGTGAAGTCTGTTCTTTATAGTATTGTTCTATTAGTAAAACACCAGAAACAGTCTAGGTTTGGGCCTAAAAAATTACAGAAATATTTTTCAAATAATGAGGAGGAACACCATAAAGCTATTAAATAAAACATTAATTGAAAGTATTATTGCATTTTTAGATGAACAATAGAATTTTTATTTAGCAGCTCAAATGTCATTAAACATTTGAGAATTATCATCCACTTACACAAGAACCTCAAACATCTGAAATAAGAACATAAACAGAACCCTTTTTGATCTCCAGTGTTCTCAACCTAGCATGCCTTTAATAGTTTCCCATTATTTAAATGAGGATTTAATTTAAATACTTGTTTCTTTAACTTGAGTAATATGGTTTCATATTGGTAGTATTGAATACAAATTTATAAAAGCTAGATTAAGTGTACTAGTAGAGAGTCCCAGAGAATTGTAGTTCCTGGTCCTAGAAGTATGTGAATGCAAAAATTACAGTTTTGTGTTTATAAATCTCCCATAAACAAAACAGTAATTATAGTACACCAAACAACAAATGAAAATGTATATAATAGTACTAAACAATGAGTTTGCATGGTTAATTTCAAGATAATTGTACTTCTGCTAGTTGTAAATCAGCTTCAAAAAATTTGTGATGGTTTTTAAACCTTTCCTCTTCCATTTTTGACCAACGAGTGAATTTTAAAACCAAAAATATGGTGTTCAAAGTCGATGGACCAATAATAATTAGTGATGTATCAAATGATAGCTATCTTCATACTCTAACTTTGGTTTAGGCAGATTCAATGGATCCAAGAGCATTTACTATTTTAAAACACACACACAAAACATTAAAATAATTTGTGGATATTTCTGACTATTTAATTTGCAGAAACAAAGCCATATATTAAACTTTGTGGTCAGGGTTGGAATTACATAATGATAAGCTGATACTCATTTTTTGAAAGAGATTACTCACCCATAAGTTTTCAAACCTTGGAAAGAACAAAATGTGGTGTGGAAAGCATTGTTGTTTGGGTAAACTTGGAAGCAAGTAAATTATCATTTTTATTTACTGATTTATTTTATTCAAATATTGAATGTTAATGTGTTTTTATGTAAATCCTTTCTCCTTCATCTTGTCATTTTGGTCACTGGACAAGTATTTGAAAATCCTGATAGGATAAAATAAAGATAGATTAATTAAGACCACATTTTGGGTTTCTGTTAGCAGAACATCCAATACTTGCACCTGTATTTTCATTTAAAATATTGTACTAGAGTTATGTTACATTTTCATTCATGGAGAATGTGCTTCATGCTAGATATGATCCCATGGTGTAATGCACATACATTGTGTTTTAATTGTCAGTACTGACAGTTTTAGGGGTTGGCATTTTTGACCAGTCATATTTGGTCTCTTAAACCAAACATTGCTCAAATGTTCAGTTTCACACAAGCAGGCTAGGTTGCTGAATTATTATGAAGCTAAAACTTTAAAAGCAGTTCACACATATCAACACTTGAGGCAATGCAGAATTATGATATTTCGGACAAAATTTGTGTAAGTTTAGCAAAATGAATGTCCATTTTAGCCAATTGTAAATAGGTATTTCATTTTGGTTTACACGTTCATGTGTAAGGTGTCACTTAGATTTGTATTAGCAATGAAACATTTACATTGTTTTTATTAGTATTAATAACAGTGACCACACAATACCATCTTTATCATCATTACCATTTATACACAGCTATTGCATGCAATGTATAATTAACTGTAAAATTACAAATTAGTAGTATGGAAACTTACTACTACTTACCACTCACCAAATGTCTTTTTTTTTAAATTAGTTCATTATTTCACTTGCATATCCCCTTATTATTTAATAAAATGCCAAATATTCTAAACATTTGTACATTTGAATCCTCACATTCAATAGTATTTATGCAACAAAGTGTCTCAAAATAATTTTATTTCCAAATTAATATTTTATAACTAGAAATCATCATTACAATTCACCTCGCATCTTATTCTAATGGTTGCTAATATAAACAGCTCATCATGTATGATAAAAGATGTTGCAAAATTATGAAGGTTCTTTTTTACATATTTAATTTCATGTTCATAAGTGTTTATAGTCTTATAACTGAGTGAGCCTTATGTTAATGATGTTTTCTAGGAATTTGCTATTTAATAATTACAAAAATAATTAAAAAATATGACAGACCTATTAAAAAAAGGTAGAAGCAATATTTATTGTAAAAGCAATAAATTATTATTTAATATCTTCTGACTAGCATAAACAGTGGAATTCTTGATACTTCTATGATTAGTGTGTATTAACACTATACTCATTGCTTAATTTCTAGAAATAAAGGTAACATATTCTTGTTCTTAGGAGAAAAAGATTTTGAGTTTCAGATGATAACAGTGTAAATGTTATTGAGTATGATTTGGAATAAGGCTAGGAGTGATTAATGTAATTGACTAGTTCAGTTAAATATTAACTCTTGTACTACCTAGGAATTCTTAAAATTTTATTGTTTCTGTATTTAGATTTACAAAAAACCCAGCAGATTCCTGATATTAGATCCTGATAAATTAATGCCTTTATTACAATAGTACTGGCATCTATCTGCAGGACATGAGGTTCTTATGGGTGTTTATTAAGAAATTTTCAAGTAATCAAAAACAGTCTGGCATTTGTGACCGGATAAGTATGTTCAATTTTAGTTATAGGCAAAGTTGCATAATAGAAAAAAAGGTTTGATAGCAACCATTTCCTGTGGTTTTGTTCTTGCTTTTTTAACCTGTTAAAATTATTAAGTGTTATTATGGGATCAAACACCACTATACTACCACTAGTACTTTTTTCTGGCGAAATTCAACATGTATGGCTTTAGCATTACATTTTATTGTGTCTCTAAACTTAAGTTGTTAAAATTATTCCCAACAAACTGGAGCATTCTTATTTAGCACTTCTATTGTTGTAAAGCATATATTTTTTTAAATATTTTTAACTGTTTCTTTGCAAGAGGAAGCTAATTATAATTATGATGCACTATATAGAAATAAAGATACAATATGATTAAAAATAAACCTGTGAAGCAATTAGTGAATTATTTTTGTGGTTGTTAGTGAGCATTTATCGCAATTATAGCTTTCAAAACTTTTTCAAACTGTAGTGACCCAAAAATGTTAAACTCTCTTTTAGTGCATCAATTTATATTAACTTTAGGCAAAATTCTCAAAAGTTTACTTGACTTAACAATATTTGAAGATATACTAATGCTTTTGTAAAATATATATTGTTGATTCTTACTCTTGAGAACTTACAAATTTAGAGACAAGGCATGACTTGTACAATACACATCCAACAATACAACTTGTATATATTTCTAAACATATATTAAACATAAATATTAGAATAAAATTAAATCTGTTGCATGGTATACTTTTCCCAGTGATGTTTACTTTGGATTTATCAGTTATGTGTAAGCATGAATCATGTGGTAATCTTTGTAGAGCAGGACAGTTACTGGTATTTGGTAATTGATTTAATCAATTGTTAATAGATACCTGATTAAATGAATAACACAGTGTTTATCAAACTATGGTACTTATAAGTAAAAACAAGGAGTTAGTGGCAGCTGGTGCCAGAAAATCGTCTTCTATAGTGAGTAGCCCTAAGTTAGCAGTAATACAGATAATTTTAACAACTTTGTTATAATAACAAAGATGGAACAGGAAAGTAAATCTGTTGGCAATGGGAGTTGAAACTGAGACTCTTAAATCAAAAACAAAACTTTTGAAGCCAAAACTGAGCATAACAGAGCCAATTATGTAGCTTTGTACACAGCTTTGAACGAAATAATATTTTCAAACTAATAATTTTGAGTAGTTGTTTTTGTGACAGTTAATTTGATCATAATTTAGAAACTCATTTATTGGAATATTTGGAAATATTCAAATAATTTTTGAAATATTGTTTTATATTTGTGACAATTCATGTTATTTCAATTTAAGTTGATCAGTTATTTGACATGATATGATTTGATAACTGAATGAAGTTCCCAGTTTTCATTCCAAGTAGATCTTTAATTCTGCCATCTAACTAAAAATATAATTTCACAAAACAAGTCTGTCATCAGATGACATGGTATAACTACACATTCAAGTGTCTTTTCAAATATATTTGTAAAGTTTTACATGATACATTCATCTCAGTGTCTATCTGGTACTCTCACATACTGGAAAGTATGTAGTAAGATAATCTTGAAACTAATGCTCGAGTGCTAAAGCATGTCTGGCTTGCACATTATATGATGGCAGTAGTGTCTGTATTTTGTATTTCCATGTGTACACAGTTTATTTCTGTTGATCAGCATAACCATACAATGGTACATGAATTTTACAAGATTTAAAATATCCATGTGGAAGTTGAATTGTTCAGCCCCTAAATTGTCAGTTTGTTACTATTTCTCTTTTTCCTTTTTTTTGTTTTTGTATTCTTTGAATGTTTGCAATGTTCTTTACTAAGATAACTTTTACAGGTGAGAGTTATCAGTTTATTCTTTATGTAATATTGAATGGCTGTAGGTTTGGGTGCATGCCTAAGCTTTCTGTTTAACAACAGATACATTGTTTCTGTTTAAATTTCAAGTGTTTGTATGTCTCCTTGTTTCTTCAGGAAGCTGTTATAGTTTTTGCACTGAAAATTTTGGTAGCTCTTTGTCATCTTTCAACCTTTAAACACTGCTTTTTCATATTTGCTAATGTGCTGATGTTTTTACTTTCTTGTTTGATTTGTTGTAACTGCAGTGTGGATATTGTTTCCATTCTTGTCATAGTTGTGTTAGATAGCACATGGAGAAACTACAAAATATGTTAACTTGTAGAAACCTTTCTACCCTTACATTTATTGGTTTACTTTCAAATTTTTCATTATAGGTGTAAATGTAACACAAGTGTTTTTTTTGAAGAAATATGCTAATAACAGCCACTGGTCTATTTTGTTGTATCTTTTCATGCAGTAGTAGTATTTAATGTCTTAAAGAAATTAAGATTTTGTAAATGTAATGTTTTCTGGATTTAAATACTATTTGATTCTAAAAATATGTTTTAAGTAACACATTAGTTAGCAATATATATCTAGTATAAAATACTTTTTATATCATGATGAAGTTGTTAATGTAGTATCCAGTGATGAATTATTAAAGAAATAATCCAGGTATCGAGTTGTGAATAACAGATTGTTTTTAACTCATGACAGCTCCCTAAGCCACAGCCAAGAAGAAAAAGGAAGGAGGATTTCAAGGTGGTAAAGGAAAGGAAAAGGTTTGTGTATGAACTTTATGTAAAGTATATGTTTGTATTCATAAAAATGTTATTTTTAAATATCCTTTAGGATTGAAATATATAAATCCATAATTTTAGTGGTTGGATCACGTGATGAAAACCCAGATGGTTAAGGCCTACAAAATATGGTTTCATCTACCTGACTGACCCAAAAGTTTTTGATGCAATGGTTATGAGTATTTAGAATAATATAGCACACGCTTTATGTTATGTCTCAGCTTTAATCATGGTTGTTAACGTAAAATAATCATACTAACTTGTAGTACATTAAGCATCTTCCAAGTTTAGTCATAGATTGTGGCTGCAAACTTCATACCAGACAGCATTCTCACTTAATCAAATATATGAGCACCCAGAGGTCAATAATAAAGTTCTGTACAGACTGTTTCTCAATATTTAAAGAATATCACAGACCCCCTTACTAAAGGTTTATACTTCTACATTGTTATACTGGGCTTCCACTATAAAAATAACTCTTAGTCACTGTGGCTAAACAAAATAATTTTAGGTTGCCAAAAAATGTGTGGTGCATGACTTTTAATATGCATCAATTCCATTCTGTAAATAATAGTTGTAATTATGTGAAAATATACAAGACATTAAGTTTTGTACTACTTTTTTATTCCCCAGCAATCTTTCCTTCCAACAAAATACAAAATAAACAGGAAAATAGAGATACATTTCTCAAAATAACACAAAAACAAAAACATTGACTTAAAACTAGAATATGGTAGCATGACTAGAAAGTAGATAAATCCAATGGAAGCACTTCAGCCAAATCATTCTCAACAGAAGATGTGGTAGAAGTTGACACCTGAGGTTCCAAAGCACATTTCTTCAAGAGGGAAAGATACCCACGTCTGTCTTTGTGAGTGACCCAGTATCTGAATGCAGAGTCGAAGTTAAAATGATCTAAAGGTTTGGACTCCATGGATAAGTTCAGTAACATTTCTGTCTTGGCCACAGACAGACTGCTCCTGACATTCGTTTGGATGCTGTTGTACCTGCTAATTCCCCACTCACAGTCAACAGATGTAACTGGAATTGCAAGCTTAGACAGATTTGGAAAAGTTTGATGGGTCTGGTGGATATATTCTTTGTAGAAACTCTTCATGTATATGTTTTGGTGAGCATGTTCCTCAGTAGTAGCCATTGCCTCATTTTCATTGAAAAAAGGAGAGAGGTGTTGGATGAGTTTCTTCAGATCAACCTCATCAGATACTGCTCTGCTGTGACATGGGCTAAATATTGAAAAAAATGACATGATGTTAGTGTCTGGGAATGCTACTTGTACTACAGCTGATCTGTACTTTTCATGTTGTTTATCAGTATCTTTGATGTTATGGCCTCTGTAAGAAGTGTAACCACTAGCATCAGGAGCTTGTGGGAGTTCTTTCAGTACAGCCTGTTTGTAAGGACCAGGGATGTGTACCACCTATTGAAGTGACAGAATTGACCTATCAATAATTGCTTTAGCCTGATCAAAAGATAAATCAGCTCTCTGTGGAGATATTAACAAAAGTCCAAGAATGCCAAAAGCATCAGCCAAAAAATGTATCATCATGACAAAGCTGTAATGTGACATTTGCTGGACTAGACCATGTAGCAAGGCTCAGCCTGGAGTACCATGTTCCATTGCTACAACCTGCAGGCAGCTTCTCACAGATGCAATACAGTTGACTAGTGCTTGGACGGAATCATTAAAAGAGAGCCATCGTATGAAGAACACTTGCCTGATTTTGTTCCTTTTCTCTCCATGCATTGCTTTGTTCTCCTACAGAATCTGACACAACTTGGGAGAATATTTCAGGCTTTTTGCAAACTGGTTCAAAACTGAAATGTACTTCACAAGGTATGGCACCTGGTTTACTGCCTTTTTAGCTGCCAGCTGTAATTTGTGCACCAAACAGTGTTATTATCCAGGGGCATTCCTCAAATTTTGAAGCAACACCTGTTTTTATTCCCACCATGACGTTTGCACCATCAGTTTCAAGTCCAACCAAGTCAACATCAAACAATCCTTGATCTACCATGACTGAGCACATTGGGTTGTAGATAGAATTAGCCACATTGTTGGTCAGCTCATGCACAGCAAGGAATCAACTTGTAATCTCACCTAATGATGAAAGATACCTGATATAAATTATCAGTATAGAGGTGTTTCCTGCGTCAGTTGCTTCATCTGCTGCAAGAGCAAAAAATGGGAAAGGCGATGCCTGAAAGTCTGCCTGCATTTTATCCTGAACTACATGATTTATGGCACTGTACATATCATCCAGACACTGGCTGTGGGTGTATATGAAGCTCTCTGTTCCACTTTGTGATTGAGTCTGTAGTTTCTTTAGAGAGGTCACTCCCTGTTAAAAAAATATACAAGAACTTGTGTTTTGAAACAAGACCACCAATTAAAGTAATAAACAAAGATATTTGGAAGAATTGGCTAGGTACTTAATTTTTGATAGATATTTTCAAAATGTTTCACTTTTAGAAAATTGTCAAATTGTGTTTTGTTTTAAGAAAATACTGTAGAAAACAAAGTTTCTTATTAATACTAGAATGAGGAATATTCTTACATTGAATACTTGTAGTATCTTTGCTTGTACAAGTAATGTGGCCATCTGTGCCTGAATGCCACCTTTACACCCCACATACACATTCACAGCAGCAGTTGACATGTCCTTCTTCAAAACTTGTGATGCTACTGCACTGCGATGATCTTCTGACAATGCATGTTTCACCAAGCCATCTTTTTTAGGCTTAGTAGCAGGTTTCCCAGTGGTAGCATAAATATTTTCTTCTTGTTGTCCCTACATAATTTGCAATGAAATGTATTTTGTTGGGAAACATGTTCCAGCCAAGGAAACTGTGATAAACAAGTTTTTTTTAACAACTCTGTGAAAATTGCGGGTATGTATTTTTTTTCACGCTGACAGTCTGATCAGTGCTGCAAGCTTCAGTTTCTTCAGAGATGTTTTTTCTTTTGGAAGTGGATTTCCCACCATCAGTTGATGTTGTTGCTTCGACCTTCTTTTGAAAAAAATTTTATATTTAACTGTTTAGATGTCTTTTTATCTGATCTAATAGTTGTCATGATTTCAATTCAAACACGTCAAATGAAACTTGGGATTTCCACTTTGATACAGATCATATGTTGGTTTGATGAAAGTCAGATTTTCTCCGAGTACTGTTTGTGTACTATGGGCAGAATAAAACATATAGCTTAAGAAATGGAAGTAAAAGAAATCATTAGCATAGCTGAGTAATAATTTTTTTTTTTAATTTAATTTGTTAGTTGTCATATCCCTGAAATCATAAAAATACATATATATATATATATATAAAATATAGATTACAGTCAGTGATAGTTTTTAAAGACATTTCTTGTTTCTTCAACTCGCTGGGGGGTGCTTCTAGTCATATGTCATTATTAATGGCATGGGTGGCAATAAAAACCATGAAAGTTGTTAAGACTGAAACTTGAGCAGAATAAATAAAGGAAAACCATCCAAGACTGAAAAATTATTCTCTTTTGTCACTGTGGCGAAACTAACACTATATTTTGTAGCCACAGGGACTAACACTGTTACAAGGAATAGTTCTCTCGTGCTTTTACCTTATGCAAATTTAAATGAACAAGATTGAATTATGCTAACTTGGTTAAAAGCATTTTTCTTAAGTTTTACTTGTAACCTTGGTAATAACAATAACAACTTTTCTAAACTAATAAAGAGTTAAAAATAGAGTAGAAGCCATATTATCTGATAAAAAGTACATTCTGTGAGTTGCAAAATAACAACCCACTATCATATCACATATTGGTGCATAACTGTTTATATGAATATGCTATGTGATCAGTCTGTAGCTGTGTCAGCAAGATAAACTTGGACTACATATATTCTTTAAATCTAAGTTCTAACTATGATCTAACATTTTAAAGCAAAGTTTACAGCTCTATAAATCTGACTTGAATATACTGTGGTGGGCAAAGCAATTTTATATGATACTACTAAGTGTGTGTGTGTGAGATATGAGTCTCCTTGTTGAGGACAAAGGTTACTATTGCTTGAAAGCTCTGGACCTAAAGCAAGAAGAAGAAGGTCTAATTTATGTTTGCATTGTTTTCAAACTAAGTGCATTTTATTGACATATAAGGTTGTACTTGAAGCAGTGTGATTTTAAAATATTCCTTTCTAGGAAATAAAGTAGGAGAAGAGGAGAAAATTTTTGTTCATAACGTCGAAAAGTCTGTCTCTACAAAGACAGCATTAGTGCGAGAATAGTGATAATGTTAGAAAATAGAAAAAGTAATGGTGGTTACATGATGTGAGCTATAGCCATTAATCCAGTCAAAATAAGGCTGCCACTTTGGTTAAGTGGAAGAAAAACTATAGCATAGGCATTAGCCAAAGCCAGGAAATGTTGAGTGATAGCTCTAAGAAAAGCTATGAGAAAATAGCCGTAATGTACAGTCACTCTTGAGGCTTAGTAAGAAAAAACTAAGACAAGTGTAAATATATTTTTAATAGAAAATTTAGGAATTAAAAATGTTAACACCAAATAGTAAAGATATAAGGTAGGAATAGACAGAATAACAGTAGAACACTTGGTGGTTTTTGATACAGTACAACTTCAGAGTGGGTGTGGCCATTGTTCCACCCATTCCTAATTCTTATGTTACTTTGAACTTTGATCCAATTATAAACTAATGATCTTTATCACTAGCTAATATTTTCTAAGTATTCAATATATTTAAGTTTTTCAAGAAGTAACTGTTTTGATACTGCAGTTAATATCTATCTTCATATCATTTTAAAGTTAAATTGATAAATATTCATATATTATACAATTGTTAGACAGGCTGGTGGTGTGTTATGGTGTATTAATGTTTTGCACTTATTTTGTACAGTAGTTATTGAAAATAATTTGTTTCTTGGAATAAATCTTTAAAATATGTCTGGCTACTCTTTCTGTCTAGAAGTAACTGGAAGCTACACTGAGAGTTGCGATTATTATTTACCTCATGATTCAAAAGAAATACTTCACCTTTGCATTTCTTAATCTTTTATTTTGTGGAAAATTGCATAAACCTCTTGATGACACATAATTGGATTTACCTGTAACTTGAGTGAGTTTAAGTTTGAAACAATAAAATATTTGAAGTTGCTACTTAAATTGCAGTGGTCAAGTTTAACAAAAGTTTATACAGGGCATTATGATCTGCACAATATTACGTTGACCACTACTGACATGACAACCTGGTTAGTTTCTATATAACATCAAATATTCAGAGGTCCATGTCTGTATGCATGACTTATAATAAAGTTTACAAAAATAAACAAACCTGAGAGGCTTCTTAGAGACAACCTTTCTCTTCCACAAGAATGCTAAGAAAGATTCAGTGGTCTTCAGGAGCAAATGGACCTCTAACCTATTAGGTACCTCCTAAAATTAATATGGTACATTTTAACTGATTTCAATTTGAAAATAATTTTCTTATAAATTATACAATATCTCTTGCCTCATCAGTGTATCACTTATTAATTGGTAGTACTCTAACAAGATTTTGTTTATTATTTTGTATTTAATTCTAAAAACTGAAAGTTTGCAAAGTAATATTCTATGTTTTTTAAATATAAGTCATTAAAAGCTTTTTCATTTGAGGTTTCAGAATCAGCTCACAACTACTTTCATTTTTCCACCAAGGTATTGATGTGTTGAGTGACCACACGAGGGCTGCGCAGCCCTCAAAAAATACGCGGACTGACGTCATAAAACAAAATGTACTATATTTAGAAGTTACAGGTCTGGGACCCCTTCAAAGTACTCTCCTCCCCAACGCACACACTTATCCCAATGGTGTTTCCACTTGTTGAAACAATACTGGTACGCTTCTTTTGTAATGTCCTCCAGCTCCTTTGTCGCATTTGCCTTTATCTCGGGAATCGTCTCAAATCTTCTTCCTTTCAAGGGTTTTTTGAGTTTGGGGAACAAAAAAAAAATGCAAGGAACAAGGTCAGGTAAGTAGGGGGTGGGGAAGAACAGTGATCGAGTGTTTGGCCAAAAACTCACGAGTTCTGAGGCACAAATTTCGCAGCAACGCGGTGCATCTACAATTTTTCAGTCAAAATCTCGTAACAAGATCCAATCGATATCCCACACTCTTCAGCAAGCTCCCTGACAGTCAGACGTCGATTTGCCCGCACCAGGGTGTTGATTTTGTCGACGTGTGGGTCGTCAGTTGACGTGGAAGGACGTCCAGGACGCTCATCATCTTCAATGGACTGTCGACCATCCTTAAAACGTTCATGCCACTTGAAACATGTCATACGCTTCATAGCAACATCACCGTAAGCCGTGTTAAGCATAGCAAATGTTTCAGTCGCAGATTTTCCAAGTTTAACACAAAATTTCACAGCAAGTTGTTGCTCTTTCAGGTCATTCATTCTGAAATCTGCAAAACAAAAAAATCGCATTCACTTAAAACTGCGTAGTTAATACACAAATTAAGATAAGTAATCATGTTATATTTTAAGTAACACAAATGCATGCTGTTTACGTACATCTATTTGATGGTACATGTAATACTCATATAGCTACATACTGTAAGCTTGCATTTCAGAAGCACTCTTTTCAGCCAGTTGGAAATACTGCAGCAGACTTAACATATAATTTAATATTTACTGTTACAAAGCAGGCTAGTACTTAGCCTTTATAACATAAAATTATTTATTAATTAAACATGCTAAATAAATGGCAAAACAGAACAAAGTAACACAAAAATTAGACAAAAAAACATAAAGAGAAAGTGTTATTTTTAGTCATTTTTCTGACTTTACTGTTGATTAATTAAACATGTATCTTAGAAGTAATTTTTTGAATATTGACTGACAAAGATTAAAATAATTAGATCTGTTTTTGAATTCCTGACTAGAGAACAGATCTAAATGTGTTTACAGTTTGTATTTTTTTAGAGAACTAAAAAGAAAAATGTTCATAAGATTTTATTTTTATACCTTTGGAATCTTGAGCGAAACCTTAGGCTATATTCATTAATTTGAAAGCTTAATTTTTTTTTGTTACTATATAGTTTCTTTGAACATTTATTCTGAATAGTATCTTTTTTTTGTATTGATCAAGTGGTTCAAAGGAAAAGTACAAGACAAACTGAATAATCTTGTTTTGTTTGACATAGCTACCTATGAAAAACTCCTTAAAGAAATACCTACATATAAACTTACTCCTATTGTGTCTGAATGATTAAAAGTCCAAGGCTCACTAGCTTGTAGAGCTTTAAAAGAGCTACACCAGAATGGTCAGTGATCTTTTAAGGGATAGATGAATAATGGATACAAAAGTTAGATAATTTGATTCTTAAAGCATCTGAAATTGAAGGGTGTATTTAAGCATATTTGAATTATTTTTGGAACATTAAGCATCATTGTAGAGCTCATTGCTAAAAAAAACGTTTTTCAGTCAAAATAACATTTCTTGTATTCTGTGGGTATATTGTCTAAATGTCCTCATTTTTAAATTACATTATTCATGTGATGACTTTAATCCAATGAGCAGGTCATGACTTGTTATCTGAGTTTTAACTTTTTTAGTTTTAAAAAGAAGTACTTCATAAATTACAATTTTCTTTTCTATGGCATGTTACATTTTTGTTCACTGAATTCTCCCTTTTATATTTTATTGCATCTTCCTGGCTTTCAGATTGTCCACTCAGTCAGAAATGGAAACTATTGCAGAATGATAAGCAAGAATATAAATTTTCAACTCTCTATTTTCTTAATGAGCTGAGATATCAATGCATTTGTGTCGAACCTACCAGAAAAAGACCTTTAATATTTCCATAGTTTTCAAAGCATTTGTCTACCCTTGTGTCTTTATATGATATGGCTAAGGCATGTTTATAATGAATAAAAAGAGAATGTTTTGTTTTTCCCTACAAAAAGGTATGATAGTTATTTCTTTTCATGGTAGTTATTTAACTCTGAGAATCTAATGTAATTTTTTAAACCTATTTATGATTTAGTTAGAGAGACAGTTAAATTGTAATAGTTTTAAAATATTCTTTTCTAGCACATGATATATTTTATTGTGTGATAAAATTCATATCTCAAAACTGTGTTAATTTTTATTTTAGTCAACTTAGTGAAAAAACATGCTATTGCATGCAAGTGACTATGGCCTCAACCCAGAGAGGAGTGCTAAAATGTTTGTGTATATTTCATTTACTGCTGTGTTTGTTAACAACAGATATTAAAATTTAAAATCTTTAAGCTTGTTATGTTAGGTAATAAAATCAAAATAAAACTTAATTTTACAATCTTAGTGTTATATATGGAATTTGCCAACATTTGTAATGATATTCATGCATTAATACATACATCTAGTAAAATCATTAATTAAACATTACTCAATTTAGTGTCCAGTGAAGAAAACAGCAGGCAAAACAGTTTTACCAGAAAAAACTTGATATTCATTTATGGTGGATACAAGATTGGTCAAACTGACCGATCCCATACAGAGATTTGTTAGTGACAATAATGGATGAAATATAAAGCTTTTATTAACAAACGTTTGATAAGTATCTGGACTTTATAAGGATTTCATATGTAAAATATGCAAATTTTTTGATCCATGAAAGTATTTTTAATCTTAAAATGAAAATTACTTTGGATGTTGGATAAGCAACATGTGAAAAGAAAAAGGCATGAGAAAAATGTTGCTTAAAAGTTTTTAAACTTAATAAAAATAATCTGTATTTTGTTTGTGAAGTATTGTAATGTTTACTGATAGTCTGCAAAATTTTGTGAACTTACACTTACAAATTTAAAAGTTACAGCATGAAACTATAACAAGTGAAAAATGGTTATGATGTTGGTTCCAGAGACTGAGCCCATGCTGAAAGTTCTACTGTTCTGAGTACTAATAATGAACAATGAATCCAAGGAGAAAAGTTGGAAGAAAAGGGTCATAACACACACACACACACACACACAAACACTTATAATTAATTTTTGTTCCATTTCTTTTGAAAGCCTAAACTTTATAAATTGGATCTACAGTAAATGCTAACTAATAATGTGTTAAAAAATACAATGCAGTATTGTTGAAATTGTGGTAATAAAATAAGATGACTTCAATATTATTTAAACAAACCTTCATTTATTAATAAAATGATGTGTTTTTAAATGTTTCATTTTTTTGCACACTAGCTGTATGTGTGATGCCATCTCACACAGTTTGTGTTGTCAATATGTAGAAGTTGTATTGTCAGTTAATAAATGATTTAAAACATTTTTTTTTACATTAATTATTTATTGTATTTAAATAAAATACAATTTTATTCTTAGCCAAAATTGTGACTTTATTTTTTTTGTCTGAATAATGGCAATAATAATAATTGAATAATGTGTCAGAGAAAAATTAATTTAAAACATATTTCTTGTGTGTTTTTTATCTGACATTTATAATTTACTGTTTGAGAAAAATGTGGACAAAAAATTCTAGTATTTTATTTTTACCACTCATATTAGGCCTTTTGGTGTCAATAGTTTCTTTGTATTATAAAGAATGTTACTTGAATAATACTTTTTGTATATATAGCTGACTTTTCTTGAAATGCACTGTTTTCATGTGCTGCATCATCCCACACAACTTTGAATTTACAGAAAAATAAGAGAAACAGATTGAATTCTTTGTACCAATCTAAGTATTTCATCTAGTTTAGAAATGGATAATTTACAAAACTGAACAAATTAATTTCAAAATGTGCATGTTTCTTCCTCTAAACATAAAATATTAATTTTTTTTGACATTTTTGAGTCTCAGTCAGTTGGTTTTGTGAAGATATTGGAACCATTTCTTTCTACCTTTTTTCTTCTTAATTAATCTAAAAGTTTTTCTCTTATTTCAGACTTCATCAAACAAGTTGTGAAACACTGTAGTCATTTTATCTGTACAAAAACTGTGAAAAGGATATGATGTACAATGAAATTTGTGTATTACACAGAATGAAATAAAACTTTTGTTTGTGATCACACCTTTGAAATAAAATAATTTTTAAAGTGTGTGAAGTCAGAAGGAATAATTGAAAATAATATTATTGTACATTTGTTAAACTGGAAGAACCGATGCTAATAGAGCCTTTAAGGTATGAAGATGCCTATCCTATTTCTGTTATACTGTATGCTCAAAAGGTTGGCATTCTTTTTTTATTCAGATAAATGATGTTGATTTGAAAAATATATAGGGAGTGGACAAAAGAATGCCCTTCAAATGTTTTTAATTTGTTATACAGTGTTCCCTCGCCACTTACTTCGCGGATCCTCTTTCGCGGCTTCACCACTTCGCGGGCTCGGCCGACCCCCACATATATATATATATATATATATATATAAATAAAATAATAAACATTAAATCTAAAATATAGCATTAAATACCATTAAAATATTAAAAATAAATATAATTAATAGTGTAAAGAAAAAAAAAACGGTATATTTTGAGATATAAACATATATTTGATTTTATAACAGCGTAAAAATGGAAACAGAACCAACTGGAAGACGACGAAGAGGAAACACCGAAAGAAGCCGAGGAAACAATCGAGCAAAGTGGATGGGCGTTAGAGCGGTTAGGTAAACTAATGAAACTAATTAATGAAGTGAAGGAGTGCTCTCAGGAATGGGACAACGATATGGTTCGATCAGTACAATTTTGCAATAAAATAGAACTGATGACTCCTTATCAAATGATTTTCGATAGGCTAAAGAGGCAGAGAAAACAACTGCCAATAATGTTTTTCCAGCCGAGCTAGAAAGGAAGGGTACCGGTGGCAAGTACTGTTCCTCAAGTTGTAACGATCGACGAAGAAATTGCCGATTCACCTTCCACAGAAGAGGAAGTGGTGTCCCCCGAAAAGACACCACCTGCTGAAGATATGTAATTTTTAATTTTAAGGCTTAATATCTTAATAATTGTTCTTATTATTTCAGCAATAATGAACAGTATTGTAATGGGAGGGTTAAATAGTTGTACAGGGAGGGTTTTAAAAGTCTAAATGCACATAAATATATACGTAAAAATCGGCGATCCCACTTCGCGGAAAATCTCCTTTCGCGGGGGGTTTTGGAACGCATCTACCACGATACACGAGGGAACACTATATCTCTTATTAGATAACAGAAAATATGTTTATAGAACACACTTGGTTAAATCTGTTCAAATGTGATTTCAAATCCTAATCTTAACACTGGCTTTTGTAAATACTTAAATTTTTCTTGATTTTAGTTACATTTTCTCATAAAACGTACTGTGCATTTGATAATGTTTCTTAGCTTTTCTTATGTCAATCAGCCTACAAAATGGCCAGACAAGAGTCTGCAATAATCAGAAGTATAAATTAAACTCAAAGTACCATAAGCCAATTTCACAAGTTAATATTTAGTCAGCTTTCCCTTGGATTTCACTATTGATTCACATTGATGTGGCATGCTTTCACTGAGTTTGTGCAGATATACCTTAATGATTGACTGCCATCCTTCTTTCAGTACTTCAGAAAGTTTGTCTGTGTTTGCCTTGCAATATTTTGTTAATCGGCTTAACTCAGTGCATAAATTTTCAGTTGGATTGATGTCATGTGATTCACCTGGCTGTTGCATGACATCAATTCTTTTATTTCTAAAATAACTTTTGATGAATCTACAGTTGCAACGAAACTTGTTTCATCATTTTGTAGACTAACTAGAATAAAATCTAAGAAACTACAGCAGGTGCACAACACTTTTTATGAGAAAATCTAAATAAAATCATGAAATTTTGGGTATCTATGAAAGCTAGTGATAAAATTAGGATTTGAGGTCATATTTGAACAGATCTTGTCCATTGCATTTTTAAAACGTAGTTTCACATACTTTTCTGTTATCTAATAAATGATATAACAAATTAACATTTTTTTGGGGGGCACTATTGCATTTGTAAACTTAAAAATGTCGATTTTAATACTGTGAGCAAAACATAATAAAACACAGGTTATAAAAATGTATCCATTTTATATTATAATACATAAGCTTGCATAATCATAATTCATTTATGGCAGATGGATACTATTAACTTTTCATTATACTAGCTGAAGTTTACAGTGTATAATTCAAATAGTTACTTTGCAAGCTGACAGAAATCCAGTGTAATTCATTCAATCATTTCATTGTTACTTTTTTTTCAAAGTGGTGTCTTCTAATTAAACAACTTCACATAATGGCAACAAAAAGCGAGTAGTATTTTATAGAAGTGACAAACGTTTATACATTCTTTGTTTCTGTTTACTCACTGAAATTGCATTTCTCTGTATCACATAAACTATTTGGATCTAAAATTACAAGAAACACTAAGTAATTTGGAACAGATAACAGTAGTAAGTTCCTAACTGTCAGACAACTGTGTATAATGAAAAATTGCCACATGACAAAAAGTATGGTAAAATGTGATTTTCCTTACCTACATGGTGGTAAGTCCCTACCCATCAATATGTTAATGTTAGATTTAATTACGCATGTAGGCAGCTGTTACCGCAGCATTTGGAATAATAACCTCCGCTCTGTTGAGGAAAATGTCTCGCAGAACTTGGCGTCGCATAATATTATGCAGCGAGAATGAGGGACAGCACACAGATACACTAGATACATAAGATATATGGATGGGTAAGGATTTACGGACCACCCTGTATATTGGTAAAATGAGACTTGTTCACTCTGTGATAACATTTGCTTTTCCAACCAGTGCAAAGTAAAGTATAACAGTTTTAAAACCTTAAAAACAGTTGCTATTGTGTTCTTCTTCCGTTGAAACTCGTCTAAAATTTATATAACCTATTTCATTAGGCTTGTTGTTATTGTACAATGTCAGGTAGAAAGTTCAATTCTGATACTCTATTGATATAGAGCTCTAGCAGTCTATATGGGAATAATTTTACTTATCTGTAAACAGTCTGTTTCTGACTGAAAATGAAAACTTAAGTTCTAAATTTAATTTTGTTAGATTGCGAGTGTTTTAATTTCAATCAAGAAACCACTTTTCAGCATAAGTATTGTCACAATAACTGATATATTCTAAAGTCCTTTCAACAGATTATTTGAAAATAAAACAAACTAATAAATACCTTCAGATAAGACAAAGGTACTTTTCACAAAGTATCATCAAAAGTCAATTACGTTCGAAATTAAAATAACTTGTGTAATAATTTCTATTTATTATTTCTATTCTATATATTAGTTATTTCTAATATGAAAATCTCGCTATATATGATTTCATTTTAATAAAGAATCGTAAGTAACAAAGTAAACTCGCTACATGCGAATATAAATATGTGATTTCATAGAAATAACATAATACTCTTGTTGATTTATGAGACTGAAAATAATTATTTCATTATTCGGTGAGTTTTATTTTTCACTTATCTAACTGGGGTATATAAACTTAATTTTAGGTAATATTGTGATTTTTAACTGCTAATTAATATCTGCACAGAGAAAAAAGGGGTTGTTGAGCAAAAAAAACCGATCTATTTTTCATATTTCAACTAAACCCAGAAAGTTAAAACAATATTTTTGCTAGATACGTTGCCTCTAGTATTTCTCTGAATGAAAGACAAGCGAAGTTTCATGAAAATATAACTAAAACAAATTTTATACTGAAATGCATAATTAAAAATTCTTTAGTCATTGTCTCGTTATCATAAATTTTTTTTTCTTCAATTAAAATATGAAAGAAAAGCTAAGCGAAAACATGGAAAACTTGTAACTTCCTTTGATAGTTAAAAATTATACGAATGTGTAAACAAAAAAATGAACATTCTAATCTCGTCTTCACGTGACCAAACTATTTCAATATTACTGTACAAGTAAAGGTTTTCTTGGCGTACTAATGTTTATCCTAAAGATAGCGTAGCTAATAGTTAACGTGTTTGGACAGTTAATCATTTTATTTTCGGTTCGAGTTCCTTTGTGTCACAGACGCGCTCTCCAAGTTGGGGCCGTGGATTTGCTGTACGTATGTCGATCAAATACACTATTCAATCAGACAAGAGTATACGAAAACTAGCAGTGGTTGTTCTTGACTAACTAACTACCTTTGTCATAGTGTACAGGTATGTACAAGTAGCCATTGTGTACCTTTGCACGAAAACTACAATAAGCATATTCAACTTACACGTTAAATACTGTTAAACATTTTGTATGTATTTTTCAAATTATCATAAATAAAAATAAGACTTAGTTTATTTGAGCAACACGAAGGATTAAATACGTATATTTTGTGAATCGTACTGTCCTAAGATGCCATAAACAAAACGGTTTTATTCAAATTTGGATAAATTATTGTTGTTATTTTTATCATCATGTTTTGTTGTGCTTTTCTACAAAAAGGTAAAATACTTGAGATAATATGGATTTGTATTTATACACTAAACAGTCAGATTTCTACTGTATCTTGCCATTTCCGGTTATTTAAAAAAATAATTTCCACTCTGTCGTATCGTAATATATTTTAAACCATCACTTCTGCGAATGTTCCTTGTCTTCAATTCAGAGATTATCATTTTATTGCAATAAATTCCTGGCTATTTTACTGTATGTAAACAGAAACTAATCAAAAAGTTTCATTTGTTTTCTAAAAATAATAACTGAAAAATACAGTTGAAAATGGTTGGAATATACTGTGCACTTAGATGGGAAATTTCAACGAAATTTACGTAGATTTTACTTTCATGGAAAAACTTTTTTACTCAGCAAACAAAAACACATTATGAGAATATAAAATCTCGAGCATATGCGACCAAGAAACCACTATAACACAGGAAGAAACCATGGTGACAAGTTCATGTTTAAATAACTAATAAAATTTTCTATACTTTGGTAGCAGAATAATGTTTTTTTAATGCTTTTCTATTGAAGTTCCTACATTATGATGATCTTTTTATCGAACACCCACTATTTTGAAAGTCTTGGAAAAACATTTCGTGACACGGTTATCATTGATGTACGTTTTTCTTAACTATATCCGTGCCAAGATAGGATCCTATAAGAGTGCTTCCTTGTGGCTACAGAAAACTCAACACGCAAAATTTGAAGCTACCAAACAGCTAATCGAATTGTCAAGTATTCTTTCTAGAGCATGTAAATATTACTTTTTTATTTTGTGAAAAAAACCAACCCACACAAATATCCGATCTCCATATGTTTAAGGAACATTTCTATGATATTTTGAGTATTCTGGAGGCTTCATATAAATAGCTTTCAAATTATTAAAGTTCCTAAAACGGACTTCATTTTTTTAGTGATTTGTTTGTTAAGAATATTTGAGGCAAACCGCATTATTCAGGAACTAAAAACACTTTTTCGCTTAAAATTTTGGATAATCGAGGATTGTTTGTTTTGGAAATTCGCACAAAGCTACTCGAGGGCTATCTGTGCTAGCCGTCCCTAATTTTGCAGTGTAAGACTAGAGGGAAGGCAGCTAGTCATCACCACCCACCGCCAACTCTTTGGCTGCTCTTTTACCAACGAATAGTGGGATTGACCGTCACATTATACACCCCCACGGCTGGGAGGGCGAGCATGTTTAGCGCGACGCGGGCGCGAACCCGCGACCCTCGGATTACGAGTGCACGCCTTAACGCGCTCGGCCATGCCAGGCCCCCGATAATCGAGGAGAAAAAATGAGTGAAATACATTTTATAACTGTTCGTTAGCTGGAGTAACATCATTGAAGCAACCTCTTAAGTTGTCCAAAGTTGGTAATTTTACCTTCTGTAACGTCAAAAAAACACACCAAAAAACATTAGATTTGTAGATAATGAATTTATAATTCGTTTTTTCACAATGCCGATTTTTTATTTAAAAATATTGTCCAGCGGTCAGTAATACGTTTACGGACTTTTAACGGTAAATTATGAATTTAGATTCCTCGCAGAGTGCAGGTAATTGTCATTATTGTAACTGAGTTATAACAAGAATTTCTGATCAAAGATAAACTCAAATCCTACTCGCATCAAAACAGGAACAGGTTTGATGACGCCAAACTCAATCCACGTACTTTTAATATATTCTTATAAATTTAAATAAACTTTATTTATGGAAGGTGTTTATAAAAAGATATATATCCGAGAAAATGATATTTTAAAATCGCCTTTCGGAAGGAAATAGTTTCTCTTGTGAAACTTCAAAAATCGTTAAGTTTTATCTCAAAAATTTAGACTTTCTTTAATGTGCTCGAAAACCATATTATTTGATATGCTTTAAACAACTTTCATAACAAACAAGAGCTGCTTTTATTTCTTATCTTTCTATCTCTTTCAACATTACAGGATAGCTTAGTTCAATAAAAAGTGGAACAGTGTGTAAGGTATTGCAAGATTCAATAAATAATGTGAATAGCACATGATGCTTGTCGCAGCTTCGTCTAGACGTGGACTTAGCTGAAAATACTAGAATGCATTTTGAACATCTTCAGTGATAAATTCTGTAACACACTGAACCATGCTTAGCAATAATCAGTCTGATTAATTCGTTTATAGCAACATTTTGCTTCTCTCAAAACAAGTAATTTTAAGTTATAATCATTTTAAACACTATTACAACACCGTATTACTGTATTGTGTAATACGTGAGAAACAAAAAGTGACAACTCTGCAATTTTATAGATATATTATAGATATTATAAAATAGAAACTAACAGAGGCATTGAATAATAGCTTATATGCAATAATTTACAGAAGCGTACAATACAAAAAAAAATCAGTTTTTTTTTTGGTATATCCACGTAGAAACTGCCTCTCCAATTTGATGTAATGAATTCAAATGTAGTATTTCGAAATCTAGTTTCCAGTTCTAAATTCAGAAAAGTTCAACTTTACGCTGCATTGGAAGATTATAAAAGTTTACTGTTCTTACGTTCACTGCATCAAACTTGTCGATATTTTCAAAAGTGATTTTCAATAGTTTTATAAAGTACAAAAGTTAAGACTAAACATTAACCTTAGTATTCTTTAGAGTCGTGAATAAAAAAACTAATAAAGCTTATAACAAAAAGCTACAACTAATATCCAGGTTCAAAAACTCTTTCAAATTTGAAATAGAATATCTCTGCCTAAAATGGCTACTTAAATTCTGCTAAATAACTTCTCAGAACGCAAAAACACTTTTCTCCCCCTCTTAATGGAAAGACATTTTGTACAGAAACCCAAACAAAACCGTAACAGAGAGCGAGCGTGCAAAAAACCGTTTTTATTCGTCAGTTGTCAATGGCTACAGCGCCTCTCAAGTTAGTGTTTTTCTACAAAATGTTAAGAAATATGGCATCGTAGCAGTTCGTTGTGTTTTTTTTAATAAACACCCTGAAGCAAAAAGGTTAACCTTTCGAAAGACCTCAGTATATAGGGTTTGTTTGTTTTGGAATTTCGCACAAAGCTACTCGAGGGCTATCTGTGCTAGCCGTCCCTAATTTAGCAGTGTAAGACTAGAAGGAAGGCAGCTAGTCATCACCACCCACCGCCAACTATTGGGCTGCTCTTTTACCAACGAATAGTGTGATTGACCGTCACATTATACACCCCCACGGCTGGGAGGGTGAGCATGTTTAGCGCGACGCGGGCGCGAACCCGCGACCCTCGGATTACGAGTGCACGCCTTAACGCGCTCGGCCATGCCAGGCCTGAGTATATAGGGTTTTATCACTTTTTGTTAAGATTTCTTGAAACTACGAGTTTTCAAACATTACTAATGCATAAAGTTGATAACTTACAGCAATATGTTAAGAGCACGTGAATTGAGTTTGTCGTCTTCAAACTTCTTTCTGTTTTAATACTAATGAGGTTTGAGTTTATCTTTGATAACAAGTTCTTAATTATCGTAATAAATCCGTTATGGCGCTAACAGGTACCTGTACTCTACTCACCACGAGAAATCTAAATTCTGATTTTGTTATTACAAGTCGGTAAACTTATTACGATTGACTTCCCAGACCGATTTTTTTCTGGTTAAAATGTTTAATAATTAAATGATAAAAATCATTCAATGGGACGGTATTCTTAACTTCAAACTTAATCATGTAATTACAGTTCAGCGTGTTGTTCATCACAATTAAACCTATATCAAGAAATCTTTCACAGCCTTAGTAAAATTGATAGAAATAATATAAACTAGACTATCACAGATTCAACAGTATTTAGATTTTCTATTTCAAATATTCAAGTCAAATTTTCGGAGAAACACTGCATTTATTTATAAGCTAGACTTCAGGTTAGCGGAATTTCAGTGTTTTTTATGGATAGTTCAAGTACTGGCAGTTGAAGTGAATGCGTGCTTTTCAATGGAACAACACATTAAAAAAAAGTAAATGTTATGTACCGGCATACATTATAATTTCCGTTCTCATAATACATGCTGTGATTTTTTAGCAATTTTTTACTTTTTCATACAGTCTTGACTAAACATTTTGTATACCGTTCTATATTGATGTTATTGTCTACATGTATGGAACAGTTATTGAGGAAATGTCCCAGTTATAGTAAAGAAGATATCGTAGGATCGGACAAACATGTACGAGCTGTTATTATAGTTTGTTTAAGTTATTTTCAGCATTTCTTCGTCAACACACACACACATATTTTGTTTAAGAAGGGAGTGTAATTCGTATAATATTTTTTGAAATAGATCAACGCTTTGTTCAGAAAATATGTTTGTACCTGGTATAGAGTCATGTCTTGTCAAGTGCCCAAAGTTAGAGGGCGCAAAATTTTTCATTTGACTAGAGATAGTATGAAGCAAACAGACGTTATCAGTAAAATCTTCAAACGTCATCAATCTGCAGGAAATATTTTTGCGGAAGAATCTACGAGTAGACGCGAAAAGAGAACTACCCGAGGTGAAGATGTTTTAATCAAGTTAATTTGTTAAAATTAAAAGACTTCCAACACCCTACCACAGGAGTGACCTGAACACATTCAGTCCAGGATATCCAGAAGAACAGTGAATAGGAGACTGACTAAACAAAGTTATTTTGCAAGAATGGCTATCTGCAAACCGATATTAACCACAATTTACCGCTGTCACCGTGTTACTTAAGCAAGACAGCATGCTAAAGTAAGTTACATTTTGGCCACTGGCGTCATGTCATCTTTTCAGATGAGTGCTGTTTCTGGCTTCTTAAAGCTGATGGTATGACTTTTGTTTGATGACGAAAGGCTGTCTTTTTTATAGGGAAAACACAGTTCATACTTTGAACCATTCGTCATGGTGAAAAAAAAATTCTTATAATCTTTCATGGAAACGTGAATGGTGTCTTTCACAGGCACTACGTAGAGACGATATTTCTACCAAATACTAGAACAAGATTTGGCAATGATTTTGTGTTTCAATGTCACTTCCAATAGTACTCATATTACACAGAATTTTCTCGACCAGAAGGACGTTACAAAATTGCAAGGACAACTGTTATCTTATTGTGGTTTATTCGGCAAAAATGAACCAGAAAATTGCGAACCACAACCCCAAAATAGTTACTCTAGCTGAATTGCAGTCCTTTGTAATGACAAGTTTGGATGAAATCATGGTAAATTATATCAATAACCTCAATGCCTTGTAGAAGTTATTACATTATGAGAAGAACCAACCAAATACTGAATATTTTATACGAACTGATAAAAGGTTACAGAGGCAATTTATAATAAGTTAATATGATATTTTACTTTGTTTGTTTTGAATTTCGCGCAATTCTACACGAGGGTCATCCGCGTCAGCCATTTCTAATTTAGCAGTGTAAGACTAGAGGAAAGGCAGTTTAGTCATCACCACTGCCAACTCTTAAACTGCTCTTTTACAGCTTAATAATGGGATTGATCGTCGCATTATAATGCTCCCAGGAGTATGTTTGATGTGACAGAGATTCAGACTCGCGACCCTCAGATTGCAAGTCGAGCGCTCTAACCACTTGTTCTTGCCGAGCCTAACATTTTGTCACTATATTTGTTTTAGTAAGGTTTTGTTGTGTTAAGTGAAATGTTGAATAGTACATATTTCTACAGGTGTTTAATAAGATTGTTAACTGTTCCAATAAATCTTTTATAGAACTTTCCAATACAAATTACATATGTAGACGTTTATTATACAATTCTTTTTTTCAGTCTGACGATGCTAAATATATTCATGTTCCATCCCAATGATAACATTTTTATTTGTTACAAAACGTGCAAACGTTTAGGGCAAGACTTTATAAAACATTCAGTTCTAACATTTTTCAAAAATAGATGTTCTTGTAAATTGTGGTGTTTCTTTGACTTTTATGTGAAAATAAGAGATATATAGTACAATAATTTATGCGATGAAATCAAAGTTCATAATGTTGAAAATAATTATAAAAACAATGACAAAAATTGTACAAAAGGTAAATAGCGCGGAAAAGCCATCCCTTTTAACGCGAAAATAATTTCCACTAGATTATAGTTGCATGTTGATAATATTTTTCGCTAAAATTAATTGTCACTTAGCTATTCAGAGAGTGTCACATTAATATTATAAAGCGCATAAAAATAGAGACAGTCAAACTATGCTTAGTAGTAATATTAGTATGGTTACGGTGATGGCTGGAATACCGCATGATAAACGCGTACGTATCGAACTTTTGACTAATCATTAACATTTCATAACATAATATAATGTTTTGGAAAAATTTGGGAACTATTGGTCCATCTATGGTAGTCCATCCTCTGAACTAGATTAAAACAATTAAGAGATAACTTTTAAGTGTTATTAAAGTAAGGCAAGCCATGACCAGGTGGTTAGGCGCTTGACTCGTAATCTGAAGGCCACAGGTTCGAATTCCCATCATATCATATACGATCAACCTTTCAGCCTTGGAGTCGTTATAATGTCACGGTCAATGTCATTATTCGTTAGTAAAAGAGTGGCCTAAGAGTTGGCAGTGAGTGGCGATGACTAGCTGTCTCTTACTCTATCCTCACATTGCTAAATTAGGGACGGCTGACTTAGATACCCATCATGTAGCTTTGCGCAAAAATTCAAAACAAACAAACAACATTAAAACTAGTCTTTATCATTCATACACATATAAAACTTTCTCTTAAACTCAACTAAAACTCAACATCCAAAGACAACCTAATTCAATGGCTAATAACCTTGCTAGAAAACTAAAACTATCTTAGATGAAGATGTCTCCTACCCCGCCAAAGTTTATATTTGTGCGTCATAGTTTCACTACTCTTACTGCCAAGTATGAAAAAAGATGATGCATCAATTCCCTTTTTCAACCTTAAACACCTCAATCAAATCCCCTTAACTTTTCTGTTTTTTTCTAAAGAGAAAACAATTTGAGAAGTTTTAGATTTTCCATCCCAAGCACCATTTTAGTATTCCTCTTCTGAACACTTTCCAACAATATCTTTCCTACGGCAAGGAGCTTAAGACTGAACACAATATTCCAAATGAGGCCTAATCAGCAACCTCAACAATTAAATTATAACCTCTTTAGACTTGTATTTAATATTTCTGTAAATGAAACCTAAAATTATATTTTCCCTACCACTAGGAACTGTACATTGCTTGGATAGCTTTAGAGACTGACTAATTACTACACCAAGATCCCTTTGTTTCATAACACCATTAAAAGTCCATGTTTCTATTCCTGATTTCTTCAAGCCCGTTCCATAGGCTGTGGTTTTGCTAGATAGTAGATAAATTTTACTTACAGTACAAATTATGATAAACTACAAGCATTATATTTGATTTATTTAAAATAAAACAAGTTAGCCATTCATTTTTTTTCATCTCATCTAAATCCTTTTTTATATAAGCAGGCATCCTCTTTACAGCCATCAACACTCAAGACCTTGATATCATCTGCAAATCTTTCATCTTTATTATTGACGTACATTAAGTAGAACAAAAATCCTAAGACGGAGCCCCGAGGTACTCTACTTTTAACATTGATTCAGTTTGACTAAACTCCACTTGTAACAGCCCTCTTCATTCTTCCATCTGTTCACTTTTCTATCCAATTTGCTAACGTATTCCTCACACCTTCAGAGATAATTTTTACATGCCTTTAATGTTTTCTGAAAATCCATATACACCAAATCTACAGTTGTACCATAGTTTACATAAGCAGCAACCTTTTCAAAGAATGTGAACAGATTTACAAGTCAAGAGTTTCTCTTAATGAAACCATGTTGGCTATCCAACAAAATTCTATAGTTTGTGAAATAATCTTTGTAAAGTAATTTTCAACAGACTTTTCGAAACTTTCCTAATTGATGTAAGATTAATGAATCTATAACTACTGGGACAATTTTATCATCTTTATTAAAAAAAAGAGAAGATACATAAACTAGCTTCGAATCTCCTGGTACCTGCCCACTATTTCAGGACTAACAAAAAGTAGTAGCAAATAACTCAAAACATGTTCAATACTAAAGAGACTGGAAAGGAGCGATTTTATATGCAAAATGTGAATTACATCCTGTTGAAGTTGAAGATGTAAGACATAATAGCGAGGGAATTGAATCCATTTGTATTTCTATTAATAAATGTAAAGGAGAAAAATGCTTTCAGTGGAAATTTGTTACTGATCATCAAATTATACTAATGTAATTAATAAGAAAATATAAAGTGAGACAAACAATTCAGATCTTAATGAAATTACGATTATGGTTAATTTTAATTTTAGTCATAGATTAAGAAATGTTGGAATCAAAATGTGAACAAGAATGGTTTTTGGAAACTGTTTAAGATAACTTTCTTCATCAATCAATTAGAGAACCGGCTAGAAACAATACTATTTTAGATTTATTGTTAACTTCTGATACAGAAATAATTAAGAGCATAAAAATTGAAGAACATATGGGTGCAAGTGATCATTGCTTTATTTAGTCCGATGGTTTGCTGAAAATGGAGATGAGGAATGCTAATATTTTGGTCACATTTCAAATTTTGAAGATATGCAACAGGAATTATCTTTTGTGAATTGGGCAGCTGAATCACTAGGAGACACTGAGCAAATGTGGAACATTTTTAAAATATTTTTTCTAAATATTCAAGGTAAGCATATTCCTTGTAGGAAAGAAAGGGTATCTGCAAGTGAAAACCACATTGCTCTTAATTATTTCTGTATCAGAAGTTAACAATAAATCTAAAATAGTATTGTTTCTAGCCGGTTCTCTAATTGATTGATGAAGAAAGTTATCTTAAACAGTTTCCAAAAACCATTCTTGTTCACATTTTGATTCCAACATTTCTTATTCTATGACTAAAATTAAAATTAACCATAATCGTAATTTCATTAACATCTGAATTGTTTGTCTCACTTTATATTTTCTTATTAATTACATTAGTATAATTTGATGATCAGTAACAAATTTCCACTGAAAGCATTTTTCTCCTTTACATTTATTAATAGAAATACAAATGGATTCAATTCCCTCGCTATTATGTCTTACATCTTCAACTTCAACAGGATGTAATTCACATTTTGCATATAAAATCGCTCCTTTCCAGTCTCTTTAGTATTCCCTCTCTATTAAATAGCCTGTAACTCTGTATTTCAAAGAAATAAATGTCTGGTATCAAAATCATCTATCTTTAATTATTATTTTTATTATATCAAAATTCTTCATTTCTCATAAAGCTATCTGTTTTGCTTTTTATACTTCTAGTATTAAAATGGTAACAATTAAGCCTTTCTTTATAAATACTTCGATACTTATTTCCTACGCTAAACTTTTCTCTGCTTTTTTTTGCATTTAGTTTATCTTGGTCTTCACCAATGGCTAATCTTAGTTTAAAGTTTCTCTTACAGCTGAGTTAATAGCCATAGCAAATAAATAAGTCCCTATCATATTTAAATGTAAACTCTCCATTCCAAGAACTCTTCTTTTCCACTGAACTGATTTCATGCAAAAAAATTACGACAGAACTTTATGTTTCAGTATGAAATTAGTATAAAACTCTGACGAGAATATCAGAAAATAACACTGTTGACAATAGAAGTAGTGGAGTTAGTTAAGTATCCAATGATATGTTTTATGTTTTTATGAAACAAATTTCCAACAAATTTGTTGTAAATACAAATAGAAACCATGTTGTCTTGTTGTACCTCTAACTGCTCGAAAACCTTTGATGGGAAAAGGTAACCAAACGGTTAAAATTGTCATCGGATCATAAACTGTGTAATGACCCAAAATATATACACGTGTTACTTGCTTATGAACCTTTGAAATGTTTGGAAATGGTCTACAATAATTTTGTTCAAAACACCAGAAAAAGCGTATTATACTTAACTACGACTGATGATCATTACAAGTTTGAGTAAACAACTTAGGCAATGACGGTGCCCAAGTGAAAACTGATGAAACTTTCATTGGTTAAAATATCCTGATCATTATATTATTCTCTCAGGAACACAGCTGATCGGGAGGCGAATTCTTCATCCAAGGAGACAATTATCCCAAACACCCGATAATGAGGTGAATATGTATCTTGACAGTAAAAACCTCGTTGAAGCACACAAACCATGACTTAACTCACTCAAAGTTCTGATATGAACATTCGTGAGGTGGTATGGGCTTTTGTGACAGTTGACAATTTCAAAGAACGGCAAAGTAACTTAGCTAAATTCTATAGAGTAATATAGGACATTGGGAACAATATTTTTTTAATTTTTATAGAACAGCATGTAAATATGGTAGAATTCTATGTACAAAAGAAAATACTCACATGAAATATCAGCATACTGTATAATTTATTTCGGATTTGTTTTGTACTTTCTTTGATATCGTTTTTTACTGTTCATTAATTTCTCGTTTAGTTACCATTACTCTTTGTTTGTGACTCTTTTGTGTGCATCATTAATGTAGTTTTATAATTATGGTAATTTATACAAATATGCACATACGTTTTCATATGTTCTGCCATACTTATGAGATCTTTCAAAGTAAAATTCAACTAAATATTTATTAATCATTACAGTCGCACCTTCTGCAATCCTCCTTCAAAAAATTATCTAAAATTATTTGTAAAGACTATAAAGTATTCTGGGTTAGGTTATCTATGTTTATTGTATCATTTAGGTACTATTTTTGTTTGTTTGTTTTTGAATTTTGTGCAAAGCTACACGAGGGCTATTTGCGCTAGTCATCTCTAATTTAGCAGTGTAAGACTAGAGAGGAGGGAGCTGGTCATCACCACCCACCGCAACATCTGAGGCTACTCTTTTACCAATGAACAGTGGGATTGACGGTACATTATAACGCTTTCACAGCTGAAAGAATGAGCATGTTTGGTGCGATAGGGATGCGAACCCGTGATCCTTGGATTACGAGCCGAACGCCTTATTCCATATGTACATGCAGGGCCTTTTGTTTTGTAAACTGATATATTTGTAACACTGCTTAATTCGACTTCTCATAAGATCACTAGAAAAAAAATGCATATTACTGAACAACAAACACATATCACAAAAGAGAATTTGGTGTAATCTATCTAACCAAGCTAAAAAATTGAATATAGAAATTTTGATTATTTATTAAGTGTAATCATGAGTATGCTCCATCTCTTTTTAATCATTAAAACAATTATTTCTGAATCATATTCTGATTATAAAAGCTTAAAGGTTCCAAACCATTGATTATTCGTTCTGGTTATAGTTTTTCATTGAATTCATTGTTAATATCATTAATGAATATATGTCATTTTTTGCTACTAGTTAAGACATTAACGACACGTCTAATCGCCGGAACACAACTTCCTTGAATATTGAACAGCCAAACAAGGGCTGGTGAACAAAGCACTCTCATAGTTAATGAGTTTTCGTGTAACAACTTCGCAGGTTTCTTGCATATTTAATCTATTCATTTTTATTTAAATTTATAGATATTTTGTGGAAAACCTTATTTTTTGTATTTTTAATAATATACTACTTTATAAGGTTTTCGTTTTGTGTTAAAACTCAATTAGTGACATCATGTAAAACTGTTGTTGTTGTTGTTTGGAATTAAGCACAAAGCTACACAATGGGCTATCTGTGCTCTGCCCACCACGGGTATCGAAACCCGGATTTTAGCGTGTAAGTCCGCAGACATACCGCTGAGCCACTGGGGAGCATGTAAAACTGATAATAATGTACTTCCTATTCTTCAAAAGTATTGCGTGATTGCACACATTTAGTGCAGCATTACACAGTAAGCTGTCCATGTTCTGCCCACTACATCAAAGTGAACCCCATACAGTAGTATGATATGTGTGTGTTTTCTTATAGTAAAGTTATATCCGGTTATCTGCTGTGTCCACCTAGAGGAATCAAATCCTTAATTGTAGCATTATGAATCCATAGACTTACCGCTGTATCAATGTGGGATTTTTAGTGTTCTAAGCTCATGAACCCATTAACCACCCAGAGATGTTTACTTGTGTGTTTGTGTTTTCTTAAAACAGTGTTGTAAGTCCATGAACTAAATCATTAACTCCCCAGATATGTTTGCTTGTGTGTTTGTGTTTTCTTATATCAAAGCCACAAAGATATCGAACCTCTGATTTTAGCGATGTAAATCCGAAGACTTACCATTGTCCCACCAAGGGACCTCACCAGGGTAATTTAAAGATGTTTAACTGTGAGATACATTGGATAGCTGCAATGATTAAGACCCAGTTCTCAAAAGATAAGCTACGCAATTTAACTTTATTGCCAATCTAGTAACTTAAGATTCTTATTCAGCTTTAATATGACTGCTATTGTTAGTGGGTGCATCTAAAATACATTTTAAAATTGATATAAGTAATTGTTATTTCCATGAGTAGGAAAACTATCTTCAATTGTAATGTTTTTTGTTACAAAATTATTGTTTGTTTGTTTTGGAATTTCTCACAAAGGTACTCGCGAGCTATCTGTGCTATCCCTCTTTAATTTAGCAGTGTAAGACTAGAGAGAAGGCAGCTAGTCATCACCACCCACCGCCAACTCTTGGGCTACTTTTTACCAACAAATAGTGGGATTGGCCGTCACATTATACACCACCACGGCTGGGAGGGCGAGCATGTTTGCACGACGCGGGCTCGAACCCGCGACACTCGGATTACGAGTCACACGCCTTACGCGCTTGGCCAGGCCTACAAAATTATTCAAAACAACCGACACATTTTTAGTAGACATTCCAAGTATGTTAAAGTAATTCATAAGTAAGTATACTGAGTTAGCACGTATTTTCTGTCATATAAAGTAAGCTTTTGTTTCTTTTTCTCGCTACATACAGTACATGATCAAATATTTAGTATGCTGTGACAAAGGCTTATTTTTCATCTGGAAGATCTTTATAATAGAAGTTGTAATACTTGATTTTTAATAAGAATAAAGGTGATCATGTCACAAAATATTAGGATATGTAGTCTCCCCAAAAGGAGATGAAGGCTGCCTGGAGAGGTCACATGATTTAACCACTCACACTGCAATATAGTCAGTCAGTCAGTAAACACTAAAATGACATTACATAAGGGATATTTAACGTTCCAGTTTGTACTTTCGTGACGTCAGTTAAACGTGCACTTGCCACGAATCACGAAAAGAATTGTACCCTGTGTAAGCTGCAACATCACATGACATATGAAATTAAAAACCGATAAATAAAAATATTTGTTACTCTTAATTTTATTTTAACTTACTCTTGAAACAGGACGCTTTCAGAGACCTTGTAGAAGTACATCTAGTAAATGTGGATTCATTGCTGATGAAATTGTATTGTATGCATGTGATCCTGAGAAGATCAATACACTTGCATCACAAAAATACATAAAATATCTAATAATACAGAGTAAGAATTCAGTTTCGCTTTCAGAGTATATTACCTGCTCTATGTTGACATGAGATACTTAGTATCTGTAATTACAATTTAATAATGTAATATTTATGAGAACGTGATATTCATTTGCATTATCATAAATGGTGTCGCATGTGAATGAGTTTAGAGTTACCAAGCTCCAACTTTTCATATACGGATACGTATCTCCTGATATCTGGAACAATGAATATGTAACATGTGGTTTTCTCAATAATAGTACCAATAACCATTCAACGTGAGAGATTATATTAAGTGTTAAACACAACTTGATTACTAATATTTTAACTGGATATCACGCGTGCATTGAACATGTTGTGAAAAGCAAATTCCTTTGACAGGCTTAAATTTTCATTTCGACAAGAGATTTAAAACTCTAGTTAGACGTATTAAACTTCTACTTAAAAATGACAAATTTTAAAAATTCTGGTTACACTGAGTTCCTGTGGTATTGACAAACGAACACTTTAGACAACTAGAAGTATCAGGTATTGCTAGTAATATATTTAAATATTTTGATTCATACTACATAGCTTTTAGTAGTAAATACACACCAAACGTATTTATGTTTATCGTATGCACAGTTTTCTATGTTTAAAGTATTCTGTTTTTTGATACGCATACTACTTTTAACCATCTAAAGACGCCTCCCATTAGCACAGCAGCATATCTGTGGACTTATAATAATAGAAAGAGAGTTTCTATACCGTGGTGGGGGGGGAGTACGAATAGCCTATTGTGTAGTTTTGTACTTAACTTCAAAAGAAACAAACCATTCAAAGATGATCTTCGTGATATAAGCTCATGAAGAAAATAATCTGATTAAACCGCATGTTGTATATTCTGATGTGCGATTTTTCATTTGAGGTTTTGTTGAACACTTAGAGTCTTATAATAAATACGCTTTATTTTTTAAACTTTATATTTGGATATTACATTGTACACAAGTTAATTTGTATACGCATATATCGTGTGGAAACGTGACCAAGGCAATTATTTGGTCATTTGCAATGTTCGGATGTGTTTCACCAGTGGATATACTTCTTTGTCATACGAGGTCTGTTAAAAAAATACGTAGACTGTTTGAATTGCGCGGCTCCAGTTGGTTCTAGGGAAATTCGCTTGGTGTCGCTAGGTTTGCACAGATCAACTGATTACGACGCCATTTCCCGATTGCAGATATCTTCATTTGTGTATTAGCTACGTGGTTTTATATGAAGTGCTATGTTTTCGTTTGGCGAATTTCAGAATGAATGACCTGAAGGAGCGACGACTTGCTGTGAAATTTTGTGTTAAATTAGGAAAATCTGCGACTGAAACTTTTGCTATGCTTATCACGGCTTACGGTGATGTTGCTATGAAGCGTACGACATGTTTCAAGTGGCATAAACGTTTTAAGGATGGTCGACAGTCCATTGAAGATGATGAGCATCCTGGACGTCCTTCCACGTCAACTGACGACCCACACGTCGACAAAATCGACACCCTGGTACGAGCAAATCGACGTCTGACTGTCAGTGAGCTTGCTGAAGAGTGTGGGATATCAGTTGGATCTTGTTACGAGATTTTGACCGAAAAATTGAAGATGCACCGCGTTGCTGCGAAATTTGTGCCTCAGAACTCGTGAGTTTTTGGCCAAACACTCGATCACTGTTCTTCCCCACCCCCTACTTACCTGACCTTGCTCCTTGCGATTTTTTCTTGTTCCCCAAACTCAAAAGACCCTTGAAAGGAAGATTTGAGACGATTTTCGAGATTAAGGCAAATGCGACGAAGGAGCTGGAGGACATTACAAAAGAAGCGTACCAGGACTGTTTCAACAAGTGGAAACACCGTTGGGATAAGTGTGTGCGTTGGTGAGGAGAGTACTTTGAAGGGGTCCTAGACCTGTAACTTCTAAATAAAGTACATTTTGTTTTATGACGTCAGTCCGCGTATTTTTTGAACAGCCCTCGTATGTTATGAAAGTAGTTGACCATATAATTAACCAGTTGTTTGTTAAAGTTAAGCATAATAATCCGTTAATAGTGAACAATTTATGTCTGTGTTCTAAATATTTAAATCGGGATTGCTTTAGGCTTCTTCGTAGCACGTATCGTAAAAAAGGGCATGTTAGTCGCCGTTGTCCAGGGTGTAAGGTTGTTACGGTTGAGCTTAAATTGCTGTAGTTCACCATGCTATTAGACCTTGACCTGCCTGCTTATAAGAACCTTATTCCTTTTGGTGTGACACCCTCGGCATCATTTGTTCGACGTACAACTCTGATTCTCTTCGCATACGCGATACTAATTCTTCTCATGTGAGGCCAGGGACGGATCGAGTAGTCAACCCTCTGCAACTTGTCGAGATTATGATTTAACATTTTTCCTCCTCGTGTGGGTTCAAAATAGGCCGTATCTACTTACAGCGGTGAATGTAACTGGTCCTTGTCACCGGAGTTATGCGACTATGCATTGTTTGTTTGCTTTTTTAACTTCACGCAAATCTTCACGAGAGCGATCTGCGCTGTCCTTCCATAACGTAGTGAAAGACTACAGGAAAGGCAGTTAGTCATCACCACCCACTACTAACTCTTGAACTGCTCTTTTACCCCTTAATAGTCGGATTGACCATCCATTATAACGCCCGCGCGGCTGAAAGGGTGAGCATGTTTAGTGCGACGGGGATTCGATGTCCTCAATGTTAAACCTTTGCAGAATATGATCGTTCATCATGATAAAATTTTGGGCATTAGGAAAGATGCCTTACTCTCCCACATGTTTATCAACGTGCCGATGACACTACCTTTACATTACGTGATGCTGGTTCCTTGTCTTATGTTCTGGATGTCTGTGATTCTTTTGGTCGGGCTTCGGATAGTAGAATTAACCGGGTTAAAAGTCAAAGTTTATGGATTAGTTTATACTCAATGAGTTAAGAATTTCTCAAAATTCCATTATGATTTGAGCATTGTTTTCCATTATGACTTTGATGTTATGCTTCATGCTACGTGGCAGGTTGTGCTACGAAGGATAGCTAGTATCTTGGTGTCGTGACATTAAAGATACACCTTTAACCGTGAATGCTTTAGCAACATCAGTCATGTAGTATCCATTGCATATTCTACCGATGCTGAGACAGTTTAAAGCTAAGTTACGTCTCTAAGTGCACTGGTCTTTGTTTGAAGTGGCTGTACTCATAAAGTGACTTATGGGAACTTGATTGAGGGACTTATCAATGGTGGTATTAATTTGGTAGATCTATATGTGCGTGAATTTATTTTTCGTTTAAATAACTTTTCTATCTTATGATATCTTTAGAAGGGTTTTTCATTGCTATATGCAGTTTTGTCCTGATATGTTGAAGTTTTGACTTTATTCTTACAGGAAATGTTCACTGTGTGAAATGTATTAGTTGAAGAGAAAGATCTGGTCCATGTTTTTTCTCCACTAACTTTTTTTTACTGACATTTATTTTTAAATCTGAATGCTGTTAATGCACGAGGTCTTCAATTTTATTTTCCTGAGTTTATTAAGGTGGGATTGGTAGAGGAGCCACAGTTGTTTTCATGCGAATCAACTGGATGAAATGTGTAAAAGTGTAGATAGCTCGACAAATGACCATTCCACTGTTTCTCATCTTTCTCTGTTTAAGTCGGCTTTACCGCATGACTTGGCTGACACTTATCCCTTCGGAGCTGGCGTCAGTTTCTTCCACTTAGCAGGTTCCTGAGTTGTATTTTATGAATATTTCCGATCAACGGGTGCAGATCAAGGGGATCCATGTTAAGAAGTTGGTGTGGTATTTGCGTTGTTCCTTAGGATATCATGTTTGTGCTCGAAAGTTTTGAAATGCTGTCGTTTTTTCAGGTTATTAGAAGACGATTTGTAAGTCTACGCTTTCGTTATTTGTGAATTATGAGCTTTATACGGTTGATTATTTGATACGGATGTGGGCAGAAACCATTTATGTCAAGTTGGTGCATATAGGTAGGCATTCATTTAGGTTTCGCAATTTATGTGGTCCTGTGCGCGAATCTATTGGCCACTTGTTTTTTTCTTTGTTCGGTAGTCCAGTACTTGTGGTTTTTTTTTAAGCTTTGCTAGAATTCTATCTTGGTTCTACTCTATCTGATTGGGTCTGGAGGTGGTGTCAGTTTGTGGGATTTTATCCTCCTCTTCCCTTGTTATGTAATAATATATTTTGTTTGTTTACCATTAGCAAAGTACACTATTCATCAGAGTGAGGCTCTTTATTTGTTGTCCATTTTTAAAGTTTGTCTTTGAATCGTCGTTACATGTTACGTGGTTTTTTTATCTGTGTTTTCTTACAATGATTTGATGTTATTGCAGGCTTCACAAAGGTCTGTGTTTGTGTTTTCCTCCATTATATTTGTTTATTTCTCTTGTCATTAATGTTCATTTTGGTTTATTTTGTTGTTTTATTTTTCCATTGTTGTAACTGGTTCTATATGTTATTGTCCCTTTCGTTTCATTCGTTTGACAGTTTTCTTTTGAACCTGCTTCTCATTATGACTTATTTCGTTATTAACTAACGCTTAATTATATTAAATTTTTATTACAAGTATTACCTTTTGTAATACCAACTGTTTTTACAGTTTGAACGCTATCAAGCGATACAAGTTTTTGCAACATTGTTTTATTTTTATTTAACCACTCCTGTGTTTTTGGTATAATTGTATACCTTTTTATTATTATTTAACTTCTTTATTTATTATGTGTTTTGATTTTTTTCTTTGAGTTATTCTATTTTTTTAATTTGTCGTATTTGAAACATTTTGTATTATTTCAGAATTTTCATACCATTTTATTTGCATGATGTTACAACGTGTTTTCTGTATTCATTTTCACTTATGTTACACTTTGTAGCTATGTCCATGGCCCGATATGGTCAAGTGGCTTAGGGGCTCGACTCGTAATCTGAGGGTCGCAAACTCGAATCTCTGTCGCACCAAACATGCTCGCCTTTTCAGTCGTGGGGGTGTTATAACGTGACAATCAATCCCACTATTCGTTAGTAAAATATTAACACAAGAGATGGCGGTGGATGGTGATGACTAGCTATCTTCCTTCTAGTCTTGCACTGCTAAATTAGAGAGGGCTAGTGCAGATAGCTCTCGTGTAGCTTTGCGTGAAATTCAAAAACAATTTCCATAATCCCCCCACATATAAAACGGATTTATAATGCTAAAATCAATGATTCGATTCCTCTCTGTGGACAAAGTAGATAACCAGTTATAACTTTGTTATAAGAAAAAAAATACAAACACAAGAACCAGATATTTCCTTCAAATCATAAAAACAAGTTCAGCACAGAAGAAAGACACACGACGTAAGAAAACTAACTATAACACTAAATATAGACTAGATGATAGATACCATAGTGAAAATGTTGTTCATGAAGTAACTTGTGACAGATGCACTAAGACGTGTATATAAGAAAGATGCCGACTCGTACATGATAGAATATTTGAACGCCTGAGTGACATTCAAAACCTCAAACTAGCAATGTTATTGCAGAACGTTATGGAAAAGAATATGGTCTATCACAGAAAAATTAAAGAATCAATTTTAATCTAGAAAAATATACCTATGCTGAACAAATACAAAGGCTGGCCTTTAGTATAGAAATTTTAATGACAATTTAAATATTTTGATATGTTGAATTTTAACATATGCAGTCTCTATGCAGAATTATAATGGCTCAAATATATTTTCAAATACCGTTTTATGTATGTATTGGTATAATAAAATGGAAAAATACTTATCAAAACAAAGATGAATACATGTTTTCGATAAGTAATGTATTGCATTCTAAATGCAACGATATTAATAAGTTACTTTTTAGTTTACACATTCTATTTATCTAACATTGTAAGTTTGACTTGTTTTAACAGTATAATTTCAGGAATGTTTGAAATCACTTTGAATATAATATGTCCTTTCTAAACACATACATTGTTGTTCGTTTGTTAAGCACAAAGCTACACAAAAGACTATTTGTGCTTTGTCTACTATGAATATTGAAAAACGGTTTATAGCAGTATAAGCCAGCAGATACGTCACTATACTCATGGGGAGCTAAATATATATATATATCCATATTCGATTTACGAATGAGTGTTCCAATTTTTATTTAACTAGATTAGCGAACTTGTAGGATATCGATAGCTCCTGACAAAGCTGTAGAGTCCGGAGACGTAGGTGTCATGATTTTATAATTGAGATATATATAGGGTGTACATTCTAAATTCATTTCACTGTAATTACGTATTTATTTCAAAAATTACACATTTTAATTGAATAAAATATTTAATTTTCATGTATACGACTACAGCTGAACAGGATTCTTATAATATAAAAATAATGCAAAATTGATACCATTATCAGCACTATATGCAAATAATACTATTGTGTTTGTCTCTTCGGAACCATTCTCACAAATTTCTCAATAATATGCGACAAATCTTATAACTTTAGAAAAGCCTTTATCAGAGGAGTTTGGAATGTGTGTATGTGTTTTCTTATAAGAAAGCCAAATCGGGCTATTTGCTGAGCCCACTGAGAAGAATCGAACCGCTAATTTTAACACTGTAAATCCGCAAACTTACCGCTGTACTTACCGCCCGCTTGCATATTGACTCTTCAATTCATAGTCACCTTACCTGTTTTTTCAGCCAAACTTTTCAATGCACGTGACGACTGGTTTCGATTTCAACTTCTTTTTTTTCACAAAATATTTCACAAAAACAGTACTTAAAGTGCTAATGATGTCTTTAAAAAAGAACATTGCACTAAACACGTATTTTAGACTTTTTCGGTTTATTTTGAAACAGAATATACATAATTCTTATTACATTGTTAATATGCATTCAGACATTTTTGCATAATTAACTAAGTTTGTCTTTACTTTAACTTTTATATTTACTTTGCTTTTCAATAATTTGGCAAGCTTATTTCATAGGCTGCTATGCACAATTGATATAGTAGCGACACTTCAGACGTTTTGTTTAGCATCGTTATCAGTAAATCCGTATAACGCTAGTAATTACAGTTTCAAATACACAAGTAATTTTACTATAAAGCTTTATCAATACTATCTATTAAACTTTCCAACTAGGCACAATATTTATTTCACTAGCTTTTAGCGGATAGCGGGAAAACGTGCATGTGCATTATAAGGCTGTAGCAAGGGGATGAGATGAAATGGCTGTCTGTTTGTTTGTTTTAGAGCAAGATCACATTGGGTTACCTGTTATTTTTACCAGGAGAAATCGAATCCCGATGATAGCGTTGTAAGTCCGTAAACCTACCGTTGTCTCACCGTGGGACAAATGACTATAAAATTCGTTAAAATTGGAAAGTAATAAAATTTGGAGTTTTAAATCCTTCTGAGGCATACACAAAAGCCCCTGAAAATTTTAAGGTGATTAGAGAATGGAAAGTTGGAAAAGTTGTGTCACGAACAAATAGACATACGTACATAAACACACATTCAATAAATAGTAAGTTTTGAAATATATCTTTTATTAATTTGCTTTAATGTACATTATTAGTATGAAGATATTTTTATACTATCTGAATAATAAGTCAATAGAAAAAGTTTAAGCTTGTCTGTAAGCATATGTAAAATATTTTTCTTTATTTATATACTCAAAGCATTATAGCTTGTTTCGTATGGGTAGCTTAAATTTACTAAAGACAAACCATGATATTATTTTTTTTAGGTTACATATTTTTTCAGTCCACTACGTTGATGTTTCATTAAAATAACTTTAAAATTCGCTTCTGCTACATGATTTTTCTGTATGTTTCCGTAAACTATTTCAGTAGACTCAAAAATTAATTATTGCACTTGTTTGCTAATATTTGCATAATTTACCTTTACAAGTGTGAATCTTTTTACGTTTTAATTGTTTAAATCTTCCTAACAATATGGCCGACACCGGTTGAGAATAAGAAAACACGCTTTATTATCGAAACATCTAACATCAGTTAATACAGGTGCGAGAAAAGGTGTAACTGTACGTTGCACGGAAAGATGCAATTTTAATTGATGTTTTGCTGTTTAAACTGTACCACTGAATCGATAACAGGTAGCTCCAAACGTTGCTTTTGGTAAAAGTAGAGGACGACGGGAAGTTTCTCGTGTCCTACTGACTGTCTTGAAAGTTTTATATATTGTGGAAAAATGATCGACTAAAATATTATTCTGCGTCCCAAAAAGGTATGAATTTTGTGAAATACATCATCTATGGCTAGTTTTGTTGTTATACCGAATGAAAACCTACGATTTCTTCATCAAGTTGGAACAAACAACTGTACCCATTAAAAGGAAATGAGCAGATTTTGGTCTTGTTCTCAACAAAACCAACGACGCCATCGCAACTCGAAAGACAAACATTATCTGTCACCTAGGAAACCAGGTATGCTAGAAGGACAGTCAGCTCTAACAACAAGTAAAGAAAACCATGATATTTATTCTAATTATGATGTAATTAGTGGGGAAGTCATAGATGACAAAATTTCTCAGGTACGTGAAAACTCCGCATCTAGCTTTACTGTTCGAGAAATAAATCAGGCACGTGTAAAAACACACGTTATTCGTAGATCACATTCCGACAAGGATTTGAGGGTGGACAGCGGACAAAACGACCTGACCACTCAATGTCGCTTTTCAGGCAAAGAGAAGAAAATGATGAATAAAGAAGAAGGGTTTGATTTAACGGATTTTAGAGATAAAAATTCTGGAAAATCTTTTGAATCAGAAGATAAAATCCATCATAATAAAAACATAAAGCAGCAATTGTCCCAAAACGAAAGCTATTCTACCATTTTGCATACTAGTGCAGAAAAAGTTCTTTCCAAGTTGAAGACGAGACAACTTACCTTGTCTGAGGTGTCTGACCAACAATTGGGCAACAAGACAAAGACTAAACTTCAGTACCAGCCTGCAGCACCCAGAAAACTGGAACCTCTTTTTTTTGATGGACGAACACCATCCCAACAAAGTAGTAATAAGGATAGTCCAGAATTATCACCTGCCCAGGCTTAAATATTAACAAGAATCAACATGAAATATTTAAGTATGTATTTGGTAAGAAGCTTTGTGTATGTGACAGTATTATTATTTTTCTAAATGTGTAAGTATAGATAGCTAATAGTTATATGTAAATAGTTATAAGAATTATAACTATTATTATTAACTATAATTATTACAACGTGATTTTCATAAGGATTCTCTATGCCAAATCTGCAATTCTAAAGAAAATACATAAATAAGTATATATACTCTATAATATTTAGCTATTAAACGTTGCTTTATTATATCTTTATAACCGATCAATTATAACCTACGTTATTTTTAAAGATATTCTATTGATTGAAGCATATCTTTGCTACAAGTTGATTACTAATAAATGTTGTATTTCAATATCAGTAATGTCACCGTATGACTTTTAATTACATTTTGAGTTTTACGATTTTATTAGCTGATAAAATAAAGTTTATAGGGTATTTCAATATCAGTAATGTCACAGTATGACTTTTAATTACATTTTGAGTTTTACGATTTTATTAGCTGATAAAATAAAGTTTACAGGGTCTTACTGATGTATTTTCTAGCTTACAAATATAAACAGAAATAACTGAGACACGTGTTTGCAATAATTTTATGGTTTTACACGAATACTTAGTGCAGTAAGCATTCTAAAGTTGGATAAATTAGATAATTTGGTGAAACACTGAATAACTAATGTATTATATTTGAGCGTACCGAAGTAAGTGCTTTTACCCGAAAAATAAACAGTTACTCATTGCACAACTCGAAAAACAATGTATTAGAATAAAATTACACAAAACTGTTTTTTTATTTTCTTCGTTTTTTAGCTTATTATAATAAAAATTGTCTTGAAGTTTATTGTTGTTTTATTGTTGCTCTTTAGTGCAAAGCTACGCACTGAAATCGAACTAGGATTTTAGCATTGTAAGATTTTTAACTTTTTGCTGACTCACTGTGGAAACCAAGATTTAAATTTTCCGAAATTATACTCTCTAATCATTTTACAAATGCTAGAAACTGTTGTTGGTCTTCTGGCTGCCCTAAATTTAAGTATTTTATAATAAGTATATTTATTAATGGGATATTATATTGTAATAACAGACAAAAAATAAACACATGAGTAAAAGCGATATTTGTTAAATTTCGTCACTTCACTTATATTCATGTAGTCATCTGTATTACACATTAATGCGTGTTTTACTACACTAATTAGTTTCGGCACAAACTTAGAGAAATTATGTAAATTATTAGTGGTGGAAACGTTGGATATGTAAATCTGATATCGAGTAAAGGTCATAAGAAGTAATTACAAAAAAATAACCATTTAAAACTATAAAGTAGCAAACGTTCCACTCAATATGTATCAATACCAATTGGAGGTTATCAAAGGTGAACAATAAAAAGTGGTCATACAAGGCCAAATTTAATAAAGTGTCAAAGAAGACGTTTAAAAATATCAAAATTAAAGCTGTGAAGTGATAAAAGTTACAAATATATGTTAAAATTCAAATGCCATTTCGAGAACATCCACGACATTATAAGGTGTCTGTTCAAATTAATTTAAATTAACTTATTGTTGTATTATGCAAGAAAACGTGTTTACAACTTCCTGTTATACAAATTATCCTTATCTTCTAACAGACATATTTGTAAGTAGACAGCTTATCATCATAACATTCACTGGAGCTTTATTATATTGTAATAAGTGAGAACATATTTTGAGTCCGAATTGTTTTAAAACATATATTCGCACTTTAATAGTGTATTGTTGTATCATTTAATAGTCAAAACACAAAGTATTACGACAAGAAGATTCACTTGTTTCAACTAACGTAATAAAAATAAATAACATTTCTTTTGGGTTCAAAACCTTCACATTCTTTGTCATGGTGAGTTTCAAAGAAGCGTAAAGATGTCTGTAAATTTACTTTTTAGTCTCAAAGTTATTTTTGAAAGATCAGTTCTACTATTTCGCTTCTTCTTTGTGGGTATTTGGGTATGTTTAATTTTTGAATACCCAGGAGAGTCAGGTGCACAAAACCTCTTCCTCCAGAACATAATTGTAAAGATTAATATACATTCATGTGAACTTAACCAACCACTTTTCGCAGCCACCAGCGAGGGTCCTGCTAGTATAGCGGTATGTCTACGGATTTACAGCACTAACGTCAAAAGTTCGCTTCGTCTCGATAAGCTTAACAGATAGCCCGATGTGACTTTGGTACGAAAACACACACACTTTAAGTTTAATTGCGCTTCACATTATATTATTTCGAAAATAATATAATACCCGTGGCGCTAGTGCATTAGATCCGCTTGTAACGTATTCGTGGCGTTATATCTGTACCCTTAGAATGGAGAAAAACAAAGTTCTCCGCAACGGGAAACGGAAGCAAAAAGGGGAAATCGTAATCCTTGTTGCAAGTCTTCATGCACGCAGGATAAAAATTTCGCGAAGTTGAGGGTTGCACATCATGAAATAAAAAGGTTTTTTCTAGTATCATTGTTGTTGTTGTTGTTTTGAATTAAGCACAAAGCTACACAATGGGCTATCTGTGCTCTGCCCACCACGGGTATCGAAACCCGGATTTTAGCGTGTAAGTCCGCAGACATACCGCTGAGCCACTGGGGGACTCCAGTATCATACACGTAAGAGTTCCATAATAGTATGATACATATAACTTATTTTTAAAATATGTATTGAGAAATAAGTAGTCTGTTTTTTGTTTGTTTTTGGGATTTCGCACAAAGCTACTCGAGGGCTATCTGTGCTAGCCGTCCCTAATTTTGCAGTGTAAGACTAGAGGGAAGGCAGCTAGTCATCACCACCCACCGCCAACTCTTGGGCTACTCTTTTGCCAACGAATAGTGGGATTGACCGTCACATTATAACGCCCCCACGGCTGGGAGGGCGAGCATGTTTAGCGCGACGCGGGCGCGAACCCGTGACCCTCGGATTACGAGTCGCACGCCTTACGCGCTTGGCCATGCCAGGCCCAAATAAGTAGTCAACATCACTATATATATATATATATACACATCAAATTTTGGCAAGTTAAATGAATTATCAAAAAGAAAATCTGACAGAAAGTAAAGAATATTATGTTTCATTTAAAAATATATTGTTACTCTAATAATTTATCTACAGTCATGTGAAAAAGTTAGGACGCCCTATGAAAGCCTGTGTATTTTTGTAACGTTTTTGGATACATAGATATTTAATCTCAAATTTGACAATACTAAACAATTAAAACTGAAGAAAAGGTTTTCAAGATCTTCTGTAAATGCAATTCTACAAAAATGCATATTCTAACTGAGGAAAAAGTAGGACACTCCCATATTTTTTCTCACTTAAAATGCCTCAACAGGTATCTCACACCAGGTGCACATGATTAGAAGATCGTTGCTCAGCATTTTGAATGAGGCTTGTCCTATTTAAACCTCAGACTTGAAGTAAGAGTGAGCCTCATGGTGAGAGCAAAAGAGCTGTCTGAGGCCTTCAGAAAGAAAATTGTCGCAGCTTATAAGTCTGGTAAGAGATTTAAAAAAGATCCCAAAAGATTTTAAAATCGGCCATTCCACTATTCGGAAAATAGGCAATAAGTGTAGGGCTTTCAAAACAACTGCTAAGATGCTCAGGTCTGGTCTTCCAAAAAAGTTCATCTCGAGAGCAAACCGCAAGATGCTAAAAGAGGTCTCCAAACACCCCAACATGTCATCACGGGACCTACAGAAAACTTTGGCTACTGTTGATGTGAAAGTGCATGTCTTTACAATCAAGAGACTGCACAAGATTAACTTGCATGGGAGGTGTGCAAAGAGGAATCCTTTACTCACTAAGAGAAACATCAAGGCTAGACTGAAGTCTGCCAGAGAGAATTTATACAAAACCAGGGCTTCTGGAATAATGTACTTTGGACAGATGAGTCCAAAATTGAATTATGTGAATACCAGAACAGAGGACATGTTTGGCGTAAACCAAATACAGCATTCCAGGAAAAGAACCTCATACCAATTGTGAAGCATGAAGGTGGAAGTGTCATAGTTTGGGGCTGCTTTGCTGCAGCAGGACCTAGACGGTTTACAATCAGAATCCACCATGAATTCTACTGTGTATCAGAGGGTGCTTGAGGATCATTTGAGACCATCTGTACAAAAATTAAAGCTGAAGCGGAATTGAACCCTGCAATACGACAATGACCCAAAACATACCAGTAAATCCACCAAGGACTGGGTGAAAACTAAGAAATGGAGAGTCCTGGAATGGCCAAGTCAAAACCCAGATGTTAATCCCTTTGAGATGCTGTGGGGTGACTTGAAACGGGCTGTAGATGCAAGACACCCCTCAAATATCTCACAGCTGATAGAATTCTGCATTAAGAAGTGGGGCAAACTTTCTTTAGACGATGTCAGATACTAGTAGATTGCTACAAGAAGCGTTTCACTGCAGTTATTTCAGCCAAAGGGGGTAACACTAGCTATAAGTGGGCAGGGTGTCCTAATTTTTTCACATGACTGTTACACACATTACATGGCCAAAAGTATGTAAACACCCGACCATCACACTATAACAGCCTCCACTATTCTGGGAAAGCTTTTTATTAGATTTTGAAATATGGCTGAGGGGATTTGTTCCTATTCAACCACAAGAACATTAGGTCGGGCACTGATGTTGAGCGAGAAGGCCTGGCTTGCAGTCAGCATTCCAATTCATCCCAAAGGTGTTCGATGGGATTGAGATCAGGGTTCTGTGCAGGCAAGTTAAGTTATTTCACACTAATCTCGGCAAACCATGTCTTTATGGGCCTCGCTTTGTACAAGGGGATTGTCATGCTGCAACAAAAGGGAGCTTTCCCCGATCTGTTGCTACAAAGTTTGAAGCACATAATTCTTTATAATGTTATTTAATGCTGTAGCATTAATATTTCTCTTCACTGGAACTGAAAAGTATAGCCCAAACCTGAAAAACGCCCCAGACCATTATTCCTCCTCATCACTTCAGAAAACGCGTTTCCACTGCTCCAGAGTCGAATGGCGGTTTTATTTACACCATTCCAGCAGACAAATGGCATTGCGCATGGTGATCTTAGGCTTGTGTGCGGCTGCTCGGCCATGGAAACACTTTTCATAAAGCTCCCGACGAACAGTTCTTGCGCTAACGTTACTTCCAGAAGGAGTTTGGAACTTGGTAGTGAGCGTTGCAACTGTGTATAGACGATTTTTACCGTTCTGTGAGCTTGTGTGGCCTATCGCGTTGTGGTTGAGCTGTTGTTGCTCCTAGACGTTTACACTTTACAATAATAGCACTCACTGTTGACCGTGAGAGCTCTAGTATGGATGAAATTCGACAAACTGACTTGTTGGAAAATTGACATACTATGACAGTGCCACGTTGAAAGTCACTGAGCTTTTCAGTACAATTCATTCTACTGCTAATGTTTGTTTTTGGAGATTGCATGGCTGTATGCTTGATTCTATGCACCTGTTGGCAATGGGTGTGGCTGAAATAGCTGAAGCCACTAATTAAAAGGGGTGTCCACATACTTTTGGCTATGTAGTGTATGTCTAAGTAGAAGAGAGAATGTAAACGTTTTCATTTTTGTCGAAAATATTCCGGATAAGATTACTTTGTATATTGTTTTACTTAGGCAGATGTTCTTGATAAAGAAAAATTGCTATTACATCCTTGTCAATAAAAAAAAATCTATTCTTACCGTTGCCAGTGATCTTTCATAGGTGTTCATTTCGTCTTTTCATCGTCTTTGTTTATATTATTCATTTTAGATTTAGAAATGTTAAACGTTTTCCTTCGTGATGATAGTCACCATATTGGAAAATAACGTAACTGTTTAGTTAGTTTCTTACCTCGTTAATGGTATAATATTTACTTAAATCTTTCAAAAGAAATATATATATAAATAGGTTGACTGAAGAATTCTACAACCATTATTATGCCCTTGTGTTCTGTAGTTATCATACAGGAAAAAATTTTGAACTCATATTTTTGTCTTGATATGCCATTGGAGAATATTCTTAGGGCTTGTAACCTAAAAGTCGAGTTTCTATATTTGTAGCGAGCAGATCACAGAGAATTTATTGCGTAGCTTTGTGCTCGACAACCAACTATTTATAATTAAAAGAGTATAAAGTAATCTTACCCCCTTCTGTATTCACTGTATCCATTGCCGACGAAGCATTTCGCTCAATTCAGAACTCATCAGACTAGCTAAGAAACGACTAAGGCAACATTATTCACGTAAGCCGTATGTTACAATAGCAGTTATTATGGTATGAATGTCACAACAACCAAAAACAAAACAAATAAAGTCTCCTAGGTTTCTGGCGAGATGCAAACCATGGAAAAAGTATTTTGTAACGTGTTTTTAAAGGTAAATGAGTGAAGAATAGACGGCGCTTATATTACTACCGAGGTAAAAATAATGTTGATTAAAAAAAAAGTACAATAAAATGCGAATCTTATACGGTAAGCATAATGCTACACTTTTGTATATGTGAGACCTATTTCTGGAGTCGTAGGACTAAGCGCAGCATATAGTTAGCAGCACCATCTATCGACGAAACCAGGAATTGAAGCGTGAGGTCATACTTCTAGCTGTGTACACATTATAAAAGTAAAAGGCAATATTTTTATTCTGTTCAAAGAGCTGATAAAATAGAAAAGTAAACACCTGTAGCGGCGGATGCTGCTGGTTGGTTGATTGTCTTCCCTCTGGTTAACTGAATGACAGAAACGTCATTTCTGAATCTCATGGTCTCTGAGCTAGCCTCTTAGCGCTCGAGCGCATTAGATACAATTCAGTGGTTATGAATTTGAAGTTTTTATAACTTGTTTCGAAATGCTTATTTTTTGCCGATTCAACAGTTTTATCGTGACTTATTCATCTATTTTCATTCTATTTACAAATAATGTACCTGTGAAAGCCTCACAAAATTTAACCAGTTTAGCATGCGACAAGCGCTTTACCGAGAAAATGTGACATAAGATTTTCTATGTATTCTTATTGAAAGTAAATGATGTACTGTCAAGTTTATAATGACCAACGTAAATATGTGTATATGTGAATGAATAAAACGTGCCATACATTTATTGTTGATGTTAGCATGATGTTTGTGTTCCTTATAAAAAACGTAGACCTGGAGTGGCCAGGTGGTTAGGGTACTCGACTCCCAATCAGCAGGTTGTGGGTTCGAATCCCCCTCCTACCAAACATGCTCTTCCTTTCAGCCGAAGGGACGTTAAAAAGTGAAGGTCAATCCTATTATTCGTTGGTAAAAGAGTAGCCCGAGATTTGGCCGTAGTTGGTTATTCTTTCTTTCTAGGCTTTTACTGCTAAATTATAGATGTCTAGTGCAGATAGCCTTCGAATAACTTTGCAGGAAATTAGAAAACGACCAAACAAATCAGAACATAATTTTTTATTGTAACGGATCGATTCAACTATAATTATCAAAATACTTAGAAATTATAGTTTGTGTCTTTTTTTTTTTCAAAAATTGTTATATTCTGCAATGTTAAGTTTTTCGACTTAAGTGTTTAAGTTTTGATGTCAGCTATCTCTAACTTTGCGCTTAACAACAAAGAAATAAATGTTTCATTTATTAAAAAACTAGGTCATGATTTGGTATAAATGAAACGTGGTTCACTAATCGTTCAAATAAAGCCTTTGTTTGACGTGTCAGCCTTTGAAAGAACATACCTGTGACGTCAAATAGCACATGACATTTGATTTTTGTTATTAATTATTTTTAAACAACGAAAAACAACAAATAATACACTGATGTGTGAAACAATGGTTCGATACTGTTCATAACAGGTGATATTTCAGGGTTTTCAATTGTCTATAAGGCACTGATCAGAAGGATTTACAAAACATTGTAAAGACAGATACACATTATCTGAAGAAGTTATTTTTATGTTTGTTAAACCTTAAGCTTGTATTTCTGTTCATACGTTAGAATCCATATTAGGTTGTTGACTTAAGATACTTTAATTATCGGTTACACAACACGCCTTGCTGTAAGGTTATTTAAAAATACAATTAATATTCAACTGTGTCTGTTAGTTATACTCGGTAAAGAAATGTATATTTGTATCACAAAAAACAACTAAATGTTCTAACACTTATTTACTTCTTCCTGCTTCGTATTAACAACTATAAATAACTTGTAACTTTTTAACATAAAAAGCTTTTTCATCACATACTTCAGACAAGACAGCGTGAAACTACGAAGGCAGAACTCCATACATTGTTTTGTGACACATCAGTTGTAACATTACCATAACACTACATTCACAATAAAATACGTCAGCGGTGATAAAAATTATTTTTTTTAGAAGTTGAATTTCTCATTTAATGCAATTTATGGCTTCAACACAACTGTGTTTCACAAGACGTACTCAAGAATAAGGGTTTATTATGTTGTTGTTTTTTGCTTAATAAATGTACAATAAATTCTGATTGGTGAATTTATCTGCATCGATACTTGGATGCACATTTTAAACCTGCCTGTGTAAAATTGATCGCCGTACTTGTAAGTATCTGCAATTCAGAAAACAAAAGTAGTATAATTTTAAAGGTTGCCATGGTTACAGCAGTGTCCAAAGACTGAAGTTCTCGTTTAAAATACTTGTCGGGAAAATATAAAAGTATTTAATTTTCGTGTGAACGTTGAATGTTAAAAGCGTGTTATAATAAATGATATATTAAATAAGAACTGATTGCTTTTTGATTACAGCCAAAATAAAATAAAAAGAACAATGTGCGATTATTCACATGAAAAGCCACGAAATTATGTCTTTCTATGAATAATATTAAATCAGAAGCAAACTACAGAAATAAAGATAACAATAGTGATTTTTAAAGCTAATGATTAGTTGAGCAAGTCGTATATTAATCAATAGTCTCTTAGTGTGACGGGTAAGTTTACAAAGTTACATCGCTAAAAGCTCGGGTTCGGTTCTCGAGGTGAACAGATAGTCCATTGTGTAGCTTTGCATTAGAAAAACAAGAACGATAACTAATTTATGTTATCTCTGCTGAATATCAGTTTCTAACATCCTCAGACCAAATCAAAATAGTTTTAAATTAATATCATATTCATCACTACAATAATTCTATCATATAAATTGTAAAATGAAAAATTTGTTTGTTTTGGAATTTCGCACAAAGCTACTCGAGGGCTATCTGCGCTAGCCGTCCCTAATTTAGCAGTGTAAGATTAGAGGGAAGGCAGCTAGTCATCAACACCCACCGCCAACTTTGGGCTACTCTTTTACCAACGAATAGAGGGATTGACCGTCACATTATACACCCCCACGGCCGGGAGGGCGAGCATGTTTAGCACGACGTGGGCGCGAACTCGCGACCCTCGGATTACGAGTCGCACGCCTTACGCGCTTGGCCATGCCAGGCCTAAAATTGAAAGAAATTGATTAAACAAAAACAAAATACAGCGTTGTTGAGTTAAAATTCTGGAAATTCTTGGAAGGATAAATAGTATATTATTAAAAAAATATATTTTAAATTTGAATTTTCCAGTTATGAACATGCACTGTACACAACTTCATTAAGAAAATTATCCCATGGCTTAAATATCTTTGATAGAATATAAATATTTGTTAGAAGTTTCGATAATTAAAAAGTTCAGTAAGTTTTTTACAAATTGCAGCTTATGGTTGATTGTTGAATTAAAACCGTATTTTGTTTAGGATATTTACTGATGAAATCTTATATAGGTTGCACGAAATTATCTTTAAAGAACAAGTAAAAATACCTCTTATCTTACACTGTAATTGTTTGTAAAGACAGTGAACCGTGAATGTTTACTTTCTAACAGTTTCATTTTATAGTTAGCTTGTCTATATCTCAAATTCGAGTTTCTAATTTGCTAGACACGTCTACATGCTGTATGGTGGGCGTAATCAATATAAGACAATTAGACATATTATGTGACACACAAAACCGATATTTAAATTTGTTCTTTACATTTCCTTTTAAATTAGGAAATTAAAACATATATAATTTTAAAATTTAAATTATAAACCATGTTTTGATGTCAATCTCATTGACGTAAGTAGTAAAAACGTTATTCAATAAACATTTTGAAGATAACGTTCCAAACGTCGTGACACGTGCACTTTTACCTTAAATGAGCGAAGGCGTTAAAGCAAACGTTAATGAAGGTATTAATGTAAATTAACAATGTCTAGAAATCGCTATTGCTACGAAACAGAATAACGACAACCCCTTAAAACTGTACCCCGCTGGTACAGCGGTAAGTCTACAGATTTGCAATGCTAAAATCAGGCGTTCGATTCCCCTCGGTAAACTGAGCAGACTATTCTCATGTGGTTTTGCTACATAAACACACACACACACACACACACACATAAAACAAAAACCTAACTGTTAGATTGCATTGAATAATTTTGGGGTATTTCTGTTGTCACAAGTTTATTCCGTCACCTCAATAATATCTCGTGAGGTCTGATCAATTTAGAAGGTTTAGATTAGTGCTAAATCGAAACATAGGGTGTTGGTAAAGTCACTGTACAATTTTGTAATCATATTTTATTCAGTCTATTTCAAGCCAGCAACTGATAGCGGTGTTTAGAAACAAAATAAAAAGGATCCCAGCCTGTAATGTTGCCAACGGGGATCACTTTCAACATTGTTTATAATTGTCATTCATATTTATCTCCTGTATTCTATATTGAAACATGTCTGTTAATAAATATATAAGTGCACAGTGCCTTTCCGAACAGCTCAAGATAACCATCATTAGTGTAATAATAATTCACAAAATAGTATTAGATATTTTGTAGATTGTGATCAGTAAAAGTGATACATTTTCATAGTTTTATCAAAGGTTGAACAAGTTTTGAAACTATGAGCGCAAGATCTTAAAATATTTTACAAATAATCTAGTATTTATTGACAAATACAATATTTGTGTTAGTAGAAAACTGTTATCTGTTTGAGAATTACATTAAATTCACTCCTCCCCCTACAATAAAACACGCCTGATTGACTCTGTGATGTATATTGTTTTGTAATAAAACTGGTTTTAAGTGAAACATTATTATTAATATAAAACGAAACACCTTATGTGGTCCTAGTAAAAAACCATACGATATGAAATAGATAATTTAATATTTCTAAATGATTTGTTGTGGAATACTAGCAATTGATTTATGTTGAATCGATGTGAACGTTCAACATTGTTCATTTGATCGTTTGCCTTTTTACAAGAGTGGAATTAGAAAAACTATATAAATAACATCCTGGAAATTGGAAACATGAACTATCGTTGAAACTGTTAAAAATGTTAAACCACTTCATGACTAAAAGGTAAAATAAAGGATCAAGAATCTTCATCTTAGAGCTAATTAAATAGCACTTAATGACGCAAACGTTAAAAGTCGCCTTTCATGTTTGCTAAATTAATATCAAACTAATATGCTTTGCGTGCGAGGGTGAAGAAAAGTTTTGTAACTACGAAATTTTCAGTAGTTTTGTTCAAATGAATGTATTTTTATTATAACTAATTCTCTTCACTGGTAATCTCGTTAATGTGATATAAGCTTTCATTACATAGGGACATTTTAAGTTATTAAAGAGATAAGCACGGTTAACTATGGGTTCTAGCAGAATACTTAAGATCGTTTGATTAATTGACGACAAATACAATATGCTTATTCCTTTAGTAGCGAAAATACTTATTAATTATCTTCAAAGTTCATCTGAAGAGTGTACATAAATCAACTTAAATCTGAACTATAATAAGTACTTTTCTTTCTTCGGTATAGTCTAATCTTGCTAAAATTACAGAATACGTAATTTGTTAAAGGCAGTTCAGTAATATTTGTTTCCCTCACATATTTCATACAAGATATAAGTTGAAAAAAAAATGAAGAAAATTTGCCAGTTATGCTCACTAGATGGCAATATAGTATTTTTGGCAATTTTGTATTTGAGCTTAAAGAGTTTCTATTTCGTAAGACAAATAAGAATAACAAAACAATACTATGCATGTCTTACTGCATCATTTCATCAGTTTTCTTGCTATTGATTACAGGAATAATAATTTTACAGGACATCACGACATCTGCAAAGCTTCTACGTCTACATCTTTATTTCTAAGGTTATGATGAGCATTTTCATTAAGGCGGCCATTATTAATTTTACCTCTTCAAGATAACAGTACAATTAATCTAAGCTGTGTAGTAGTTTCTTATATAATATAACATTATTTCGTAGATTAAGTTAAGTTATGTTGATAACTTTAATTGTCAACTGCATATTTGTTGTTAATTTTTAAAATTTAACTTTATTTATCGTTTCTGGCACCGCTTTTTAAACTATCATGTTTGTGATAGGCACAAAGCTAAATTAATCGCTTTGGAAAAAGCACATAATATGTTTAATAGTTTGTTATATTTTTATTATTTTGAATTTGGTTGTTTTAATTAGAGTTTTATATTTACACTATATATTATTAAAGTTTGTTATTGATTTAGCTCGTTATTTGTTACTGGTCTTTCTCTTTATAATTTTTTTTCTGTACTATCTCTAAATTTTAACTTTTGGAGTCGTTTATTAGTTATTAGACCTTATTAGGGAGTATTATCTAAAGATGTTCGTATGTGTTGGTAGTCTAGTTTTCAAGAAACACGGAATAGATTATAGTAAATGAAGCAAAAATTGGTTTTTATTTTTTAAATAAGTTATACTGTATTGTTTACTGTTAGTTTTATTGTTTTTGTCATTTTTGTTACCTATTTTAACTTAATTTCTTTTGGTATTTAAAAATTATTTAACCTAAGCTAAATATTATAAACTGATTGAAATTAATAAGCTATTGATGGGATTACTGAGTGCCCCCCAGTGGCTCAGCGGTATGTCTGCGGACTTACACGCTAAAATCTGGGTTTCGATACCCATGGTGGGCAGAGCACAGATAGCCCATTGTGTTGCTTTGTGCTTGATTCAAAAACCAAAAAGAGGGATTACTGAAGGAAAGTTGCTAACAGTGAGCGTTGTTATTCTTGTAAACAAGACCAGTATGTTACGTTAGTTGTATAAGTTATTCAATTAATTTTAAGTTCGGATCTGTCTGAGTACTTGAGTTGACTCGAACGTCAGTGATAAGTGTAGTTAGTCTGGTGGTTGTGATTATGCCTGATTGGCCAACACAGTAATTTTCACTGTGACAACCTTCTGCGACCATTAGTATAATAAACTTCCCAAACTATTTGTGGACGTCGGGTTGCAGAACGACGTGTTTAGGCAAACCGAAAGCGCACAATTCCATAGAGATTAACTTTATAGATATATGGGCGAATGAATTTGCTGTTGTTCTTGTAAACTGTAGTTAATCCTGTGTACATTGCAAGTCACTATTTAATTGACTACATAGTAAGTACTTGATTGCAGCAAGATCGAATAAGGGTAAACACTAACACATTTGCTGTTGACTCGAAAAACGTGTCATATCCGCACCAATAAAATGAATTATATTCAATGATTACAGAATTATTTGATGCTTCACTGAAGCTGCTACAAGTGATGTAGTAAAATGCTTTGTTTTCAACACTAGTGGATTTTATTTGATAATACAGGTATGGGTTTTATACGTACTTTAAAATTCAGAGAGTTATGTATTTCAGAAAGCACTTAATGTTAAGCTCAGATGCTATGGTTGATGAATGAGTTAATTACAATTTTACCTGTCCAATAAAAGCAATACTTCTTTACATACCACACTTAATAAAAGGTACGAATTCGAATTGTGACACGAAAATATATCAATTGGTATAACGTTAAATACTCCATTTTAATTGCACCGAAAATGTTTTCATCGTTCTCAGTTTTAAAAGGCAATGTATTATTGTACATTATCAGATTAATCAAGTTCTTTAAATGACCTTTTTCTGATGTTTATTTTTTATTATTAAAATTTTAAGCACATGCAACATATTACAAATATTATAATTGATAGCAAAATGTAATCCAAAGCCATTAAAGTTAAGTAAAATGTAGTAGTCATTTACATAATCGTTGTAATTTTAATGATTTGATTTTAAAGATTTTGGCAGTTATGATTTAGTGTTCACTCAGTGCAGTTTTAAATATAATATAGATAAAATTAGTTATTATAAAAATTCTAAAGATTAGTATGTATTAGAATTATATTCTTCTTTAATGTGGCTGTTTTTATCCAAAAAAGATTTGTTTTCTCATAAATTTTCCTTAGTGTTAAAGACCTCAACAAACTTCTGTTTTTAACACCATTTTTTCCACTTAATATTTCCTAACAAATTTTACAGCTACTATGATCAAAGCATTATTCAGTGACTTTATGTTCTCAAGAAAACTACAAAGTAATCATAAAATATTCTTATCTTTTACATACATTCCACATTATGTTTAGCACATGGTAAAATAAAGTGAATCTTTTATTGACCGGTTCTAATTTAAACAGGATAATTTCTAGTGACAACTATGTTTTTATTTTCGTTGTTTAGTAAGATTTGTCTTTACAATATAATATAAAATTTATAGTCGTTTTAAAAGCAGGAGATTGAAAAACAAAAACTAAAGCACTAAATAGGATCACGTGTTATACGTGACCCAGCTTTGTTTCTCTTATCTTTGAATTTCACAAAAGTATTTCAATTAAGGTACAGTTTCTAATTCCCACGTTCTTCAATCTTTCATTTCTTATCATTTGTGTTCGTGTTCGAAAAATAAGGCAATAAATGAGAAAAGTTTCTCTGTATTACTACATGTATTTATTATGTATGTTAATGACGATGTAAATTATTGTGATTTAAAACAACATTACAGAGTTTATATGTATTAAGAATTTAAACTCTTTCCAAAAGTTTTTTCTAGCCAGACAAAATTTTGTTATTATTTTTAGCAACAAATTATTTCTAACAGATGGGAATATTAGTTTCTTTTAAACATTATTTGCACGATTCTGATGCTGTTACTTGCTATGGAGACATCACTTTTTTCATACTCTGTTCATCTATGCAGAGTAAGTTATATTTTTAGTGACAACGGTAACCTGGACATTTAGTAAGGTTCACCTGTCGTTTACTGTAAACGTTGTTTTTCTATTTGACCTTCTGAATTCTGGTTAATGATATATATTAATTCATTTTATCTCTTTTTTTTCCCTTCAATAGCACTTTTGTCTCTACCTCTGGTATCTTAAATCTTTGTTTTTTCATTCTGGCATATTGTGAAACTCGATGGACACTTGTCCATCATTTATACTTGGCTATTTGTGTTGTATAATTTTTTCTTATAGAGAATATTTAATTATCTAAAATATATCTTTTAGGATTTTCGTGAATATCATTTTGACTTTTTTCATACCTCATTCTCAATTGATTTTTTTTCTGAATTGTTCTGTAATCACAACTATAAATGCAAATTTGCAAAAAAATATATTGGTTAAACTTTGAACATTTCAAAAATTAGTGCATTTTAAAATTTCGATGCTTTAGGACTCTGAAATTGTTTTCAAAAACTGATGTATTTTTGTTGATCTGACAAATTTATAATCAAACCAGTATCGTACTTTGAAAAGCATGAATTTTCGAAGTGATTTCTTTTCCAAGTAAAAAAAAAGTTTTATTTAAATATGTAGAAAATTTACTAGTGTTCGTGCTATCTATATCTTCTCTGGTCGCACTGATCTCATAAATATTGCAATGAATAGTACATTAAATAGCTGTTCTAAATATAACATTTACTATGTAATATCTTAATTTATGTTCTCTAAAATACAAAAAATCTTTCCTCCTCAAATCTATAATATAATTTTGTTGCTATACAACAGTTGTATCAATTTGACTATTTTTGGTTCATTAATGATAAATCTTAGTTTGGTAGGATGTAGAACATTTTGCTGTGGTATTTGCCAAAACACTCTTCTATGCTAGCGCTATCTAGTAACAGCTATACTGCTAAATATTACAATGATTTTAATTTATCGAAGAAAATTGGCAAGAGATTTAGCAACCACTGTAAAGAAATGATTTATTTCCAAAAGAAATGAAAAACTGATTACATTGTTTTGTTATTGATGGTAATAAGGAATATTAAAATTTTAATTTTTCAATCACCGAACATTGAAACAACACCATTCTACATGCAGCCGTTTTTATTTTACCACAAATAACCGAATTGTTTGAAATTAAGTATAGTTTTTGTTTTTCTGTAAGACTTAAAAAATACATCTCTTCCTGTATTTTTGCAATGTGGTCCGAGTCAAACTGACAAACTTATTCAATGCTGTTTCGAAATAGCATAATTTTATATTCAGATTAACCCTATGCACACTATCAGAGCTTTCCTGGAACAGAAAATTTAATCACTGACATCCTAGAATTGCGGGTAAAGAAACGTTCATTTCCCTCCATTCTTTGCTTAACTTTTATTATTTGCTTTATACTTTCATCTTATTAATGCGTAAATTTACTTTACATTTGTATATATCACAAATAAATTCTCGTCTTTGAAAAATAAGACAAATTCGATGCCTCCTCAAATTCGAGCCAGTACGGAATTCTGCGCTCGGATGAAGTCGGTTACATTCATACTCACTCTTCATAAATTCACAAATAAAGAATACTGCACATGCAATAATACTTCAATAACAGTGAATTTTTGAGGTTTTAAAGACAACGCAAGGGTTTGAATTTCTTTGTTTCACAGAATTAATTATGATAAATAAGTTGATTGAAATAAAACATTCTTATCATCATTATATTTTGTGAAGTATATACATTTTACAAAAAATAGTAAGATACATCAATGTTTCTGAAATTTTTAATAGCAATTTTTGTTTAATATAATAACCGATTTTTTTAAATCTGTAATACAGGGTGGTCGCTAGAAAAGCGGAAAATTTGACGGAACGATATCTCACAAATTACCCTTCAAAACGCTACACGAGCTTGAATTTCTAGGTTAAGTCGCTGCTCTGAAGTGCACGGACGACATTTTGAGCATCTGTGAGTGTAATATAACATATGCTTTTAAAAAACTTTGTAAAAGTTATTCTTTGTAAAAATAAATAGCTGTTTGACAAATTTTCCGCTTTTCTAGCGACCACCCTGTAATAATTTGAAAATTTTTATAGCGGGAAAACTCAGAGAAATGATTTTTCACATAAATCACATCGCCGAATAGCTATATTTCTTCACATTAAATATTTTAATGTGTTATAATTTAATTTACTTGCATAACCTTAAAGTATTATTGGCAATACTGCAAGCTAGAAAGAATATACAATTAATTTCAACAAGCTCCCACCCCTTAGCGGTAAGTCTGAAGATTTAAAACAATAAAATAGGGTTTCGATACCCGTAGTGAGATTAGAAAAGCTAGTCCATTGGTGCTTCACAAATAAGGGACAAATACAAATAGGGGACTTACAAAATAGTTATTTATTTATCATTTAATTTTCTTGAGTTCTAAATGTTACTGCTTTCAATTAGTAAAGATTGTGTTGATATATTCTATATCTCTGTGAGAACGTTACCAACAATTATTGTTTAGAAAAAAAAAATAATTCATAGTTTAGTTCGTAGTTTCTGTATCTTATGCGTGAAATCATTCTCAAGAAAATTCTGTTTCATTTTCAATTTATTATCTCTCTACCTCTACAGAACTTCAAACTGCTAGTGAATACCACTAATAAAATGGGAGAACCCATAATACTTTTAGATTTTCGGTCTGAGAATTCATTATACCTTTGTTATTCTTATAGCATCCTGCAGATTTTTAGATTAAAGATCCGTTACATCAAAGGATATCTTCAGAGTAAAATCTTACAAAACCCTGCAGATATTCAGACTAATAACTCGTAACATCCTACAATTCGACGAATAAGAATCTATAAGACTCTCTACATAATCAATGTAAATATCCACTGCACTGTTAGAGAATAATTTCAAAATTTCATAAAACTCTTTAGAATCTCAGAATGAAAATCCACAACACCTCGTAGATCCTCAAACAAATAACCCATGAATACCACACGACTTCCTTAAAAACACGTAACACCCTGCAGGGGTTTTCACGACAGTGAATGAAATAATGAAAACAGTTTGCGCTTTTATAAAGTTCAAACCACGTTTTCTTCTGTTTTCTGAGGCAATTAATGTTGAATACTTGTGTTAGGTTGAAACACAGTTTCCATTGTAACGGGTGTATGAAATAAAACTGTTATTTTTTGATTGTTAGACTGACGTATATTTTAATATCTTTATATTTTAATTTTTTTGCAAACAACACGTAATTTGTAACAAGACTGTAAACATTTTATTAACTTCGGCTGACAAAAGTAAAATAAAAATTATATTTTTTCACATAAAAAAGAATAGTTAAAATATATTACAGTTGCTTCCTTACAAACATTATATTTTTTAAACCTAATATTGTACTCAAGTAAATGAAAAATAGATTTTTACTTTCTTCAAATAACACTCCAATATGTAAAGTAAGAAAATGTTTTTACTTTGGTGTGCTTTATGACTATAATTTCTAACTTTACGACCTTTCATTCTCGTAGTTATCATATGATTGAGTTCACTAATCAATTAATTTTGCACTGTTTACACGTGAACTATAGTCATTCTGAAACATAGTTAAAGAAATAGTGTAGGTAATTTTTATCTTGTTTACTTAAAGAAAATGTTTTATTTACACACGTTGGAAGTTTAAGAGCCAGAAAACTGTCTCATAAACTTCAGTTATACATAAATTCTTTTTTTATCATTTTGGTTTGGTAGTATTTTCCATTTTAGGGGTATAACATGATCTGATGGTTAGGAAACTTGACTCGCAGAATCGAAATCCGTCATCAAACATGATTGTATTTTTAATCATGGTGACGTTATTATATCACGATCAATTCCCATTATTTGTTAGTAAATAGCATCCCAAGAGTTCTCGGTGAGTGGTGTCGACTAGTTGCTTTCTTTCGAGTTTATTACTTCCAAATTAGAAAGGGCTAGATCAAATAACACTCGAGAACGTTTGCGCGAAATTGAATGAAACCAAATCTCTTCTAACTCATCACTAGTTTCACTTCAGCCAAGGTGTGTAATATAGACAGTGTTATCGTTTGTGTAAAATGTGTGAAGTAAGGAAAACAGTTCTATTGAGATAAATATACGTTAATTTCACTCAGACGTGTCAATCATATTTCAACAATATCTTGTCGGTCGTTATCACTGTATAAAATTACTTCACCTCAAAAATATATATAACTAGCATAGTTTACCATTTCTTCTATAACCGTTGGTTATCTTGTAGTTAACCTAAACTATTGTCAGTACCATTTAGCCTACTTTAAGCGATTTGTTTCGAAACTATTGTTATCAGTTAATAGTTATGGTGATAATTTTGCTTCACTATACGGATAAGAAGAGCACTTAATGTGTTTTCTTATATGATACGTTTCAATATATGTTTTCGTGAATGAAAAAAATACGCTATTTAGATTTATGATACGTGTGTTAGTTGTGTCAAGTGGTTAGGTACTTTTCGACGTGATAATGAACACGTGCGACACAAGAAACTACAACTGTTAATCAACTCTTGACAAGACATATGAATTCTTCTTTGATACATACTGCTAGACGATGTTTAAGCCATTCATGATCAATCACTAGCAAGTTCAAATTCACAATGTATTACTCTAATGACATTAACTGAACATTAAAGATGGGAATAACCCGAAATAAATGTTGTTTTTTTCACATTTGATTTATTCAACTGGATAGCTCCTCAGCTGAAAACACGTCATCACCAGAAAATAATTCCATGAAAGCTCTTGAACATTCTTTTTTGTTTTTTCTAAATCTCTCAACACATTTTACTGATCCTGGTATATAGTAATGAATGCATATATTGCAAGTTTATATACATTCCTTTTCAATTTGCTTTATAAAGACTTGCGCCAACAAAAATTTGTTGATAATTATTTTTAATGTTATTAATATGTATATATATTTAATTTTCATCATAGCCAAAACACTGATCTACTTTTCTTCTAATTTTTTTAGAATTTCTTGACAGAGTTCATGCACTTTAACTTAGAAAAATATATGAAAATACTAAATAAAAACGGTAAGGCGTTTCTATGAACATCCCATTTCACCTCACTTAACCTGCAATTTATTATATACTCTACGCCCCATACAAAATACACGATATTGAGAGAGAGTGCGTGTTATGTGTTGAGTAACGTGTTCTTTTGATGGTAATCATTGTGGAAATATGCACATTTATTCTACATCTGGCAACAAGGCTGTGAAAGGAATCGGATTAGAGGAGGATGAAGCTGGGGAAAAGGCTGAATTTCCACCACCCATCAAAGGCACATTATCACTGGGCTTAGGACCTTCAGTGGAAGGCAGGACTGGTTCTGGTGAGATTGAAGCGGAAGTACAGGGCTCTGGAGACGAGGCTTCGGTTTCATTTAATGTCTTCATCGTGGCCATCCTTTGATGTCGTCTCCACTTTGCTCTTCTATTAGAAAACCACACCTGCTACAAACACATAATATTTGTATGTGGAATTTAGAAATAATGAAGATTTTTTTAGGAAAACCTAAAAAACCTAAGGACGTATTAGCACTAATCTCTTATACAAAAGAATAGACACTTGAGTTATCTAGGGGAGGAAACAGGTGAAAAAGAAAGACTTATGTCCTGTCGTATAAGTAATATGTCTCCATAAAAAATAACCATTTTATTATGTTCATAAATCATTTTTTGCCAATTTATCATTAAACGAATAGGCAGTTAAATATATAAACTTTGGAAATGGCTTGACTGAGTAAAGAATAAATTTAATTGCAAGTTTGAAATAGTAAAAAATACACAAAGTTTCGACAAGACTGTCATCATCAATGTGTCTGTTATAGCCCTTGTTTACTGCACAAATTCAGTAAAATTTACAATAAAAATAAATCAAGATTACATAAAGCTATTTGCTACACATTTCACAAAAATATTATTTGTTTGTTTTTGAATTTCGCACAAAGCTACTCGAGAACTATCTATGCTAGCCGTCCCTAATTTAGCAGTGTAAGACTATAGTGGGAAGGCAGCTAGTCATCACCACCCACCGCCAACTATTGGGCTACTCTTTTACCAACGAATAGTGGGATTGATCGTAATATTATAACGCTTCCACCGCTTGGAGGGCGAGCATGTTTGGCGCGACTCGGGTGCGAAACCGCGACCGTCAGATTATGAAGCGCACACCTTAACACACTAGGCCATGCCGGGCTCACAAAAAATATTAAACACGCCCACTATCATGTTTTTAAATACGTTTGACTCATAAGGCTTGAACTAAAACGAATAAAAATGTGATCAGTTTCAAAGAATGGCCTCTTCTTCATCATGATGAAGATGGTGTCACTCTTAAAAAATGTTCGTATTTATGGGACATTTTATGGTATTTTTTCTCTCTTCTTATACTGAACCACTGTCCCTTCACATTAAATGCTAAATCTGTTGTGCTTTTATAAACATTAAAAAATTACAAGAACGTGCAGTTATATCTAGAAACTGTTGTTGTTTGAAGTTAAGCACAAAACTACACAATGGTCTATTGGTGGTCTACCCACTTTAAGTATCCTAACAGTTGTTTTGATTGCCTATAGCTTCTTTTTTTTGCATTTAGCAGCAAAGATTGATTTCACTTTCTATTTGTTTTGAAACGTTTATTCTGTATTCATCTGTATTCGTCACAATACTAAGGTCAACTGTAAGTTTACAAACGTATAACACTAGAGTCCAAAATTTGTTTTTCCGCGCTAGACATAACAGGCAACCTGTTGTGCAGTTTTGCACTAAATTGTTTGTTTGTTTGTTTTTTAATTTCGCACAAAGCTACTTGAGGGCTATCTGTGCTAGCCGTCCCTAATTTGGTAGTGTAAGACTAGAGGGAAAGCAGCTAGTCATCACCACCCACCGCCAACTCTTGGGCTACTCTTTTACCAACGAATAGTTGCATTGACCGTCACATTATACGCCCCCACGGCTGGGAGGGGGAGTACACTAAAATAAAGAAACCGTCGTATAGTCTGATTTCACATTAATTTGTTTACTTAAATAGAATGCTGTTATTCTCTTACAATAGTTTTCAACAATAACACTCACTTAATATACTAATACGACTTACTATAACCCATAGTAACGTTATGTTTTGATACGTAATAGTCTTAATAATAATGCTGTGATAGTTAGACGTAAATTTTAATGTTTTAATATTGAACTTAATACTTGTCAGAATCCTTGACATAATTAATATGACTGGTTTGCACTGAATATTCCTGAACGTACAGAAAAATTATTGACTATTCTAGAACGGTTGTGACTTAAGCCGAGAAATCTATAGAGTACGAAACTTTGAATGCAGATTGGAGGTCAGCAAAATTATCAGATTGTTTGTTTGTTTTTGAATTTCGCACAAAGCTAGTCATCACCACCCACCGCCAACTCTTGGGCTACTCTTTGACAAACGAATAGTGGGATTAACCGTCACATTATAACGCCCCCGCGGCTGAAAATGCGAGCATGTTTGGTGCGACGGGAATGCGAACCCGCGACTCTCAGATTACGAGTCGCACGCTTTAACGCGCTTTGTCATGCTGGTCCATAATTTATCATAATAGAACTTTTGAGATAAGATATGATGACAGACATGTACGGAAGTTTAACTGTTTAGTCTAGAAATGTGGCTCCCAAACTGTGCGTGGAGGCGCTCTTGCAGGGCCGCGGGATATTTCAAATTTTCAGGGAAACACAGCAATATTGACATCTGTTGGACTTAGCGCGAACTACTAGCTCAAAATAGTTCACAGTTTTAACATTAGATCATGCCACATTCTTTCTATGACGTCCTCGAATGCTTGGGATATATTTTTGTTTACTTGTAATTTCGGCTACGCCAGTAACTTCTCAAAATTTCTCGTTTCTTAGATTTTGTATATAAATACCTGTTGACTCTCCGAGTCCGTCAGTAAACGAAATAACTAATGGGTGTTGTGGTCAAGTGTCTGCGAGGTCTAATGAAGTTCAATGAATTATTTTGTTGAATTTTAGTCCTTGTGCATAAAAATGAAAAGATTTTTGAACTTCAGTAAGAAGTGTGGAAGTGATGAAAAGAATGACGAATAACAGACCAGTGGCAGAGTTGTGAAGAAACGGAAATATCGGAAGTATGACGATAGTTATCTAGATTTCGGTTTTATTTCAGTAGATGCCAATCATGAAGAGTGACCGTAGTGTGTATTATATTTAAAGTTTTAGCTTCAAAGTGTATTTTTCCTAAAAATTAAAACGCCACTTAGGGACCAATCATTCTAATATGACTAATAAATCCCGTGATTATTTTACCAGGAAGGTAAAAGTGGTATAAAATTTTACACAAGCATCAATACGAACAATGCTTTGCTAGCATCCTACAAGGTGGCGTATAGAGTCGCAAAACGTAAAAAGCCTCACGCCATCACAGAATAACCGATTTTACAGACTGCAGTGGATATGGTGAACCTGCGGAAAGATTGGTTTCAAAGGTGCCTTTATCTTACAATATTATCAGTTAGAAAATCCAACGCATGGCCCAAGCCCTCAACGATCAGCTAATTGAAAATGCGAAAGGTAAGGAATTCGAGTTACAGCAAGATAAGGCGACTGATAGTAACAAGGATGCTAATTTGATCTGTTGCACACGGTTCGTTGATAGCGAAAAAATTGTGGAAGACCTTCTTTTTTGTAAAAGTATCACTACAGGCAGAAGAGGCTCAAGACTTGTTTGAGATGAAAACAAATTAGACTGGACTAAATGCATTGGCGTCTGTACCTATGGTGGTCGCTCTATGTCCGGCTGTTATGGTGGATTGCAGACAGTCATATGAAGCAAAACTCTTTGGTGTACTGCGGACCCACAACACAATCCACAGCGCAGTTCTTGTGTCAAAGCACCAGAGTCCTCCACTGAACTTATCAGTCCTGAAAATTGTTTTGAAAGTGGTAAACTTCATAAAAACTCGGCCACAGAAGGTGAGGTTGTTAAAAACTGTTTGAGGATATGGGATCTGAGTACACATTTTTGTTGTATTACTGTAGCTTGCAATGTCTCTCCAATGGGAAGGTACTGTCCCGTGTGTTCGAAGAAAAAGAACATGAAGGTGCTAAAAATTCTTAGATATTGAGTTTTTGTCAAAATTAGCCTACCTATGCTATCCCTTTGAAAAAACTAATTGCACTGGATCTCTCTCTCTGCAGGGAAACAACACGAACATTATGAAACTAGTAGAGAAGGTTCCAGCCTTTTGAAAAAAATTAGTACTATGGAGAAGAAAAATGAATGGATATGGTGACAAAGACTGTTTTCCCCTGTTGCATTAGTTTGTTACATCCAATGAAGTCGATTTGACACTCGAACTAAAATCCGTTTTTGAGGAGCACCGAAAAATCTCAGTGACTGGTTTGACAATTAATTTTCAAAGGATATGGAGGAATTTGCATGGATTCAAGACCTATTCAAGGCTAAGGTCCCATCTGAATTTAGCTATGCAGAAAAAGAATATCTTATTGAGCTGTCTTGTCACAAGACTTTAAAAACAAAATTTGGTAGCATGGAACTAACTGAGTTTTAAATATCAGTAAAAGATAAGTATCCGCTGCTAAGTGGTAAAGTTCAGCAAATTTCATTTGTGAAGTCATATCTTTGGGAAGCTGGATTTTCGGCGGTTGCTGTAGTAAAAAGCAAGCAAAGCGCGAAAGTTGAAGAGGAGATGAGGGTGACGGTGTCCAACAGGTGCACACATCCTATTAGTAATTGATTGTGGTTTTTAGAAATGAAATAAAAATATTGTTTTAAGTTTCAGTGTATCATTCTTTCAAACGGTTACTAAGCTATTTGGACTTAGCTGCTTAATAAACGGAACTGTTAGTGTGTTTTTTGTCGTCTAGGAGCGCCGTAAAAAATTCTGAGGTACTAAAGGTGCTGTGTTGTTGTTGTTTTAAATTAAGCACAAAGCTACACAATGGGCTATCTGTGCTCTGCCCACCACAGGTATCGAAACCCGGATTTTAGCGTGTAAGTCCGCAGACATACCGCTGAGCAATTGGGGGGCAGGATGCTGTGAACCGAGAAAGTTTTGGACACGCTGGTCTGGAAGTTTCTATAGTCTTCTGATGGTACAGATATATCGTTAAGTGTGACATGAAATTAGTAGCACCAGCAGCAGCCTAAACTACTGACGAAAATTATCACGATCGAGGTTTAAGAAAACGTGAACCTGCGTGTGACGGTTAAAAAACTGGAATTGTATTTGATGGGGAGATTGAACTTTTAAGTATTAATAAATTCTGCTTTCTGATCAGACAAGCTAATTTTTAGTATTTTTGTGATTGTGTCAGTGCTGCTTCATAATTGTGTAAATATTGTTAGCTTAATGATTGTGTAAATATTGTTACTGTAAAATTATTTTGATTTTAATTTAATAAATTTATGAATGATTATTATGGTACATTGGGTCTGTATTTTTGACGGTTTCATGATCCATCATTTTTACAGTAACAGAAATTGAGGGCTCGTCAGGGATCTGAAATTAACATAAATAATCATTTTTTTACTAATAAATGTCAAATGAAAGTGAACTGGATTTTTAATTCCGGTTTTAAAGTGAAACTAGTAGGTAGCCAATATGGCGTGTGAAGTAGATATCTTTTTACAAATCCCACCCTGAAGAAGTTTGACAGTTTAAAAACAACTGACTTAATGTTATTAGCTGAAAACTACTAGTTACCTGCCCCCAAATAGCTCAGCGGTATGTCTGCGGACTTACACGCTAAAATCCGGGTTTCGATACCCGTGGTGGGCAGACCACAGATAGCCCATTGTGTAGCTTTGTGCTTAATTCAAAACAACAACAAAAAAAATCGATGCAGCCATTAAAATGTAAAACTATTCCCAAATTAAAGAAAAAGAAATCAATAAATACTTCTTGCATTTTGAGAAAGTTGGCGCTCGTCTGAAATAATAGTAAACAGATGTCAGGACTTTTCTATTACAGAGTGTACTAGTTGGTAAAACCATGGAAATATTTTCGTCACTTTCACTACAACAAAGTACTAACTGTGACACTGTTAAACAGTTAAACAGGCAATTTTGAAAGTTTGTGAATTCGTGCTATAAGCTTATAGACATAAGTTTTGAAAATCCATAAAGCGGAAAGATCACACTCATGTGGAATTTGGTAGCGAGAAAGAACTGTTTGGCAGATGGCTATTATCTAAGAAAATAGACACAAATTTTGACTAGCTAAGGTAGCTTATTTTGATTGGAGAATTTCGACAGTGTATCCATCCGGAAATAAGAACGCATTTGGAAAAGCACAGTTCGAAAACTTAAGCCAAGCAGTGACAGTGGCGGGTGATTATGATCTTACACATAAACTCAGTTCAGGAAAAGGTATTAAAAATTATAACAGTCTTACAAGTAGGATTTGACTGAGCCACCAGTTCTCCCATCAGAAGACCCAATCCAAATCCTAAACAAACCTAGACTCGGAGAATGCCAATAAGTCTTCCAGAAGAACCAGAACTGGAAGGCATTCGACTCGTAATCCGAGGATCGCGGGTTTGATCTCCGTTACACTAAACATGATCTCCCTTTCAGGCATGTGGGCGTTATACTGTGACGATCAATCCCACTATTCGTTCGTAAAAAAGTAGCCCAAGAGTTGGCGATGGGTGGTGATGACTAGATGTCTTTCATCTGGTCTTACACTGCTAAATTAGGGATGGCTAGCGCAGATAGACCTAGTGTAGCTTTGCCCGAAATTCAAAACAAATCAAACTAAATTTATTGCGAGAAAAAGTGTGTTGGATTCTTTAGAGAAACAAAGAAAAGAAAGTGGGCCTTACTATGGTGAAAGGCTTTGTTAAGCTCTTAAATGTTAAAATTCCGTTTAAAGTGAGAACATAGAGCTTAAATTTATCAAGAAATGCAAGTCCTTTATCTCAGGGAGACTTTTCTTACTGGTATGTGATGTTGCCAACTTACAACCCACTAAACGTATGAGAGATAGAGTCTTCCAGTCTTTGTTATGAGGAGGTATTCTGTTACTGAATGAAGAGTCTTCAGCTAGAGCCAGCGTGTTATTCAGGGTGTAGAGTTAGGCTTTATAAATGTTCCCTACCAATTTGAACTCAGGCATTTTTCCTGGACTTGTAACGGTAGGAGTCCGACCTACTTTTCCAGTAGAGGGCGTTTAGTTGTTGCTAGGCAATGACTTAGCTAGTGATAAAGTCGTCATTAACGTGATTGTGTCCTTGGAGCACTGTGAAAAGGATGATTTTAAGGTTGAGGAACTTCAGGATGTTTATTTTATGTGGGAAATTATCAGAGTTATGATTAAAAAGTTCTCAGCTGAAAAGCCCTTTCATGAGAACCGATTTTTCAGAGAGTTTTAAATAAATATCTAGAAGATACCTTATTCAGTAAGCTCAATGAAGATGAATTCACTTCTCTCATTTGATATGGATTCTGAAGTGGGACCACTGAGCCAAACTAAGCATATTCTGAGCAGAAAAAAGTCTCTGTAGTGAGTAAATAATGTTGGTGTGGTGTTATTATAACCAACATTTGGCAAAAACTAGTAACAAAATATGACAGTCCAGTTAATACCAAATTGTTCATAAACCAGGCACAAAACTAAGGTCTATACTACGTAAAAACTATACTGACAAGCAGCACACCAATATTATTTATAAAATACGATGTGATAACTGCCACGACTTCTATAATGGAGAAACAAGTATAAAAATGGAAACCAGATTCAAAAAAACACAAAAAATCACTTTCACATGTTTTCGAACACTGCAAGTCAAATAACCACAACATAACCATAAAAAACACCCAAATACTAAATAAAGAAACAAACATAAGCAAAGGCAAAATTAAAGAAGCCTTACTTATACAACAACTCAAGCCCAAAATAAACTAATACAAAGGAACACCTTTATACCTATATTAATAAATATATCCAACATTTAAGCACGCCCTCTTCATTTCTACACTCAATTACACAACTCCTTCAAACATGTGGTCAGATGTTGGTTAGTAACCTCTTTCTTTCTTTGTGTACCTGATGATGACCAAAGAAGGTCGAAACGTCGTTCGCTCTTTCACATAAAAAATTTCTCAACCTATCCCAGCCGTTTTTACATATATGAAGTTGCCGTATGTTATGATCTTAAAAGAGGAGTATTAATGTTAAAGCGGAAACCACCTAATAAGTTAAGTGGGGATAAATGGAACAGTACGTATCAGATAGTTCCAACAAAGCAGTATTGGAAAGGAGTTATGAGCTTAGTCTATAATATGCCCATGGCTAAAACACCTGGAAGTACATAAAAATGTTAACAGAAATTTAAATACTTTTAACTGGTCAGTAGGGGTAACAAATCAAGTCCTCCCAGTGGAATAATACTAAGTCTTCGAATTTACAATGTCAAAATCAAGAGTTTATTTCCCCTTGCTGAACAGAGAAGATAGCTCAATGTGGCTTTGCTATTCGAAAATCAAACACAAAAATACCCGAAACTTCACTGCAGCCCATACCAGCATTTGAAGAACCATTCAACAGGGTTATTGTGGACTTTGTGAACCAAATTACAGAATTAGTTCCTACTAAAAATAATGTTTACATCTCGTGTACATCTCAATACCCTTGAGAAATATTAAAACCACCATTATTATTAAGGCTCTGATAAAATTTCTAACCCTTTGTAGGTCTTTTAAAGTCAATCCAGTCTGGCTGAGAGGTAAATTTTATTTCGAGATTATTTCAACATGTTATGCGTCACTTAGAGATTAAGCAATATAAATCTAGTGCTTATACTCCAGAATCCCAAAGAGCTCTAACCTTTCCAACATAACGAAAAGTACAATTCAGACATGTTGTTTGGAATTTAGGAAAGATTGGGATGAAGAGATCCATTTACTTTTGTGTACTGCCTGATAAGCTGTTCAGGAGTCGCTTGATTTCAGTTATTTTAAGCTTTTATTTGGTTATCCAGTGCGCGGCCACTGAAATCGCTCAAAAAGAAATGGCTTTGTGCAAGTTACAAACATGAATCTGCATAATTATGTGTCAGAGTGTTACAGAAAGTTCTGTACAAATATTTCAACATTGGCACAACCTCTGACCAACTTGTTCAGGAAAACAAATTTTATGTGGAGTAACGAATGCAAGCATGATTTTGAAAGTATTAAAGTCAATCTAATGAAATTTCCAGCAGTTCCCAGAACACCAGATTTTTCAATGCAGTTCAAACTTGCTGTATGTGTTAGTGATGTTGGCATCGGGGCTGTTCTGTTACAGAGGATGAAGATCACATTGACATCCGGTTTGTTGTTTTTCAAAGAAATTTGACAAATGCCAGAAGAATTATTTTGCTATTGAAAAAGAACGTTTCGCTCTGTTAGTAGACTACAACATTTTATGTCTATGTCAACACCATCAGTTGCTCTGATATTGTTTTCGTCTACCACAATTCTTTTGCATACATTCGCAAAATGAAAAATAAGACTCAACACTTTGCAAGAGTATAGTTTAGAAATTAAACATGTTAAGGGCATGGATATTATTAATGCTGACGAATTGTCAAGGGATAGTTGAAATGTAACTCCAACAACGTTTATTGCTTGGAGAGGTTTATAAATAGATATTTGCAAAATTTCTAAGTGTAACAGAAAACTTTCATTGCATTCAAACATTTCTCTTTTAAAGTGGATGGTGTTATATAGTGGTTTTAATAATAAATAGTAATACTTTAAAGTTTAAACGTAAATCTTATTATTTTTAATAATGAACTTAATACCTGATCAGAATTAAAAAGCAAAATAAACCTGATCGGAAGTCTTGTCTCTCGATATGGAAGTGGTAAGTCTTTGGATTTACAGCACTGAAATAAGGGGTTCAATTCTCCTCGGCAGACATAACGGATAGATCGATGTATCTTTGTTATAAAAAGAAAACTCACACTCACAAAATCCTTAACTTATTTAAGATGCCTGATTCGCATTGAATGTTCTTGAATCATAGGCAAGTTAGTAAGTATTCTGGAAGGCTCGTAGCTTAGGCCTAGAGATCTACAAAGTGCCGAAACTTTCCAAAATTCTGATTGAAAGATAGATAATTTCTAAAAATCAACTTGTTAAGGCATAGTGTATCAAGAAATTCTTGGGGCCTGACATGGTCAAATGGTTAAGGCACTCGACTCGTAACCTGATGGTTGTAGGTTCAAATTTCAGTCGCACCAAAAATGCTCGCCAGTTCAGCCGTGAGGGTGTTATTTTATAATTTAGCGATTTATCCCACTATTCGTTGGTAAAAGAGTAGCCCAAGAGTTGGCGGTGATGACTAACTGTTTTCCCTCTACTCTTACACTAATAAATTGAGAACGGTTACCGCAGATATACCTTGAAAAAATCAAAACAAACAAACAAGAAATTCTTGATTTTGTGATTTAGTAATTTTCTGATTGTGTCAATATTTTTTCATAAATATGTAAATACTGTTAGATTAATAATTGCGCAAATATATTCAAAGTAAGATTGTTATTATTGTGATTTAATAAATCTGTAAGTAATTATTATTGTAAATTTGCTCTGTATTGTTTGGTAATTTCATAATTGCGATTTTCTACCGTAACAGTCATACAAATATACAAAGTTACCTGGCCTGGCATGGCCAAGCGCGTAAGGCGTGCGACTCGTAATCCGAGGGGCGCGGGTTCGCGCCCGAGTCGCGCTAAACATGCTCGCCCTCCCAGCCGTGGGGGCGTATAATGTGACGGTCAATCCCACTATTCGTTGGTAAAAGAGTAGCCCAAGAGTTGGCGGTGAGTGGTGATGACTAGCTGCCTTCCCTCTAGTTTTACACTGCTAAATTAGGGACGGCTAGCACAGATAGCCCTCGAGTAGCTTTGTGCGAAATTCCAAAAACAAAACAAAGAAAGTTACCTGTGGAAGAAACTAAAATATTTAGACTTCGGCAATATACTGATGTAACAACTTTCTTTCAGTATTGAATGCTGTTCTAATAAATGGGTGCATTTCTCTGCTGTATGAAACTTGTTTTGATACAATAAATTTATTTGGTAGTTTATATCTCAGTGTAGGTATTTTTTCTACAGTGTTAAATTATAAGTGTCTGTACTTCTGTAGTATCATAAGACATTTTACCTTCATATCTTCTCAATATCTGAACATCGTTTTATGATAAGAATGACCAGTAACTAGACTGAATCACAAAACCTTTTATTTACTACTTGAACTTTAATGTTATTTGATTACTTCTCTCTCACAAACAAGGCTCATCTTGCAGAAATAAAACTATCACAATTGCACCACACACTGACATAGCGGCTTGTCTGTGGACTTAAAACGCTAGAAACTAGGTTTGGATATCGTGGTAAGAAGAACAAAGACACAGCCAATTGTGTACTTTTGTGCTAAATTTCAAACAAACAAACAAACGGACACAAATGCTGAATGTCTATCGAAAATGAAAATTCTATTTATTTATATATATTCTCTTTTGTCTAACAAGAAACAAATACGAGCAGTCTTTTCAATTGAGTTAAAGCACAATGGTTACTACTAGTGCAGTACTTTAATTATTTTCCTAGAACAGGGTTTCCAAACTTTGTCAACTGGAGGACGTCTTCCAACTTTACTTTATGGCGAACCACATCTCATTAAAATAGTTTTTATCATGTGTAACTGGTGCGTCATATACGTATTTTATTACCTTTACAGCTTGATTTTAGTTTCAAGATAAGAACAACGAAAAGAGATTTAGATATATAAGTTGTTTTTATCTTACGATAAAAATCTTATAAGATAAAAAAATCTTTTATCTAATATGAAGAGTGATACAGATTTGTCGAAACAATCTTGAAATTGTCTGGGTCAATGTCTGACACTTTCAAATAAAGATCCGGCTTCACTTTTATCTTATTTCTATACTCCAGTCTGATATGCGCCAATCCAATAGAAAATCAGCTGTCTGGTTTTTGTTTTTTGCGATTGACGGGCAACGGTGCCAGGTGCACAAAGACTTTACATAACTCAATGTTTGTTAATTATGATTATTAATTTGGGATTTATATATATATTACTATATTAGTTTTATAATGCGTTAGCAAGTTATTTCATTTGTTACTCTTTCAGTGATTGCTAAGTTCATAAATTTGATGTATTACTGCGGACCCCTTTAAGTACTGTCGCCGTCGCGGACCACAATTTTGGAATCTCTGTTTCAGACCATTATTCTCGTATATTCTCATAAGCAAAGAAAACAAAAGTTTAGGTTTTTCGATAAATGGTATTAAATAAATGACATTAATAGAACCAGTTTGAGATCGAAACAATGCATACTGAAGCAAGTGACCTCACCATCTAAGATTAACACGCTATTTTCTTTTATTAAAGTCCGTTTCTCACAAATTAACCTACCCAGCCAACATATGCAAAGAAATTACATCTACCAGTACTCTACTGGTAAGCTAATAAGTCATTGGAATCAATTGTGACTTCAATCATTACTTTAAATTTGAAACTTAAACTTACCTGGACCCTAGCTTCAGATAGATTAGTCTTGCCTGCAAGATGTTCTCTAGTGCTAACGCATGGATAGTGAGTTTTCTCGAATTCTGCTTCTAATTGCTCTAGTTGTTCAGAACTAAAAGTAGTCCTGTTTCTACGGAAACCGAGTCGATCTCTCAGCTCAACAGGCGATACTTTATTCGTTTCTGTTTATAGTTAAGAAGACAAAGTAAATAGTAGTTTGTAGTTGATCGGTGAATAGATATTATCATAATAGTGGTGGAATTTTATATTTTAAAAAATATTTTTAAAGTCTGACTTATGCAAAAACTGTAAAGCTATAAGTGTTGAATAACTTTTAAATCCATTAAAAATAGTTTTAATTTTACAAAACCAAGGAAAAAACTTTTTATTAATTTCTCCGAAATAAAAATCTACATTGTATTATTTTCATATACTGAACAGAACACTTTTATATTAATTTCTCGAAAATAGAATAAAATGACATCGTATTATTTTAATATACTGAGCAGAACTTTTTAATTAATTTCTCGAAAATAAGAAATTGACATCGTATTATTTTAATATACTGAGCAGAACTCTTTTCTATTAATTTCTCCAAAATGAAAAAAAAAATGGCATCGTGTTATCTTAATATACTGAGCAGCACTTTGGTCTGTACAAAAGAAATATAAATTACACTTCACCTGATGGCAACTGATTATTAGCCAGACGAAGATAGGTTGTGGTGACGGGCTCCACCTTTATTGGTAAGGAAGTACAACGGTAACTTGCAGACCAAACCGGAGAAGAGGAAGTAGCCGCTGTTATCGCTGTAGCGCCCCAGGGATAAATCGTAGCGTAAGGGTGATAGAGTCCATAACCTGCAGCTCTAGCAAACTCAGTTGTAGCTCGTTCAATTGCTCTGTTTCTTAGAATTCGATTAATGGAACTGACGCTTGGTGCCGTGTTATTGACGCAAACACCTAGGAATTAGACATAAGAATCTACTGCTTGTTCTAATACACAATATGAGCATAATATATTTGTTAACACCGGCTGCTGCAACAGTTTATTACAATAAAATAAAAGAACTGATCTCGAACACAATAGTTCATCAAGTCAGAGAAGAAGATCATATAATAAACTGGAAAAAATCCTAAAGTAATAGATTGTGAAAGGCAATAAAGAAACTGTCATAAAGAAAATGTAAGTTCGAACACCAGTCATTGATGACACAGAAAATTGTCTTTCTCAATTTTCTCCTGTATACGGCAACATGTTATTACTCAAACCATGGTGTTAAAACTAGTTCATAATTAGTATTTAGCTGTATTAAAAATAGTTACTAATTAGTTATTGCACTGAAGTAACCGTATAAGTTACTAACCATATATATATATATGCTACTAAACGCATTGGAAGCCTCTGTGAGTAATAGACCTTAAATTTGCGAAGTACCTCAAAGTTAATTAGAATTATGTGAAATTTATAAAGTAGTTTTTGTTGAATTATACGTGAATGATTTGCTACATTTGTGTGCAAAATAATAAACGAGAGAAATTGATTATCAAAATAACCCTTACTAATAGCTTCTAAAGTAACTAATAGCTTCAAGGTATAATTGGTATTATTTTTCAGAGTGGTACCAAGATAAAACATAAAAACGATATTCCACTTTGTGATGTAAATTAAACCGACAGCAATATGCTACTGAACAAACTGATCTTCTGTGAAAAGTTACTTTTGCTGGATAGTTCTATGCATTCCCATACTCTATCTACCTGTTTTATCAGAACTTTGTTTAGATAACGAGCTATCGCAGTATAATTACCATCAACACAAGCATACCCAGACCGCTACTCTAATGATACTTGTGACACCTGACACAATCTACAAACATACCTAGACTGCTGTTCTGGTAACACCTAACACAATCCATAAATATAACTAGACTGCTGTGCTGGAGACACCTAACACAGTTAACAAATACACCTAGACCGCTGCTTTGACGACACCTGATACAATCCACGTATATAACCAGACACCAGTGACACAATAATGCAAAATCACTGGGTAACCTGAATGGGTGATTTGGATACAGCAAATTATCGCCTGACGCAATGTGCACAAAGAACAGATGATCTGAGATGAATATGAAATACAGTAATCTGCTGTATTTTGTGTTTTTAGGTATTAGTCATGGGGCTGATTACAATTTATCTCAGAAACCATAAAAATAGCCACATACTATAGCAGTTTAATAATTAATGAAAAACTCATATTCGGTTCTCCCCATGCATGGACATATAAAAACAGATATTAAAATTATTCGTTAAAGATATAAGCGACTAAAATTCAAAATATCTGTTAGTTCTTATTGGTTGCCAATGAACTTGTAATCTGGAAACGTAATCTGTATCAGTTGATTACCTACCATATCACCATAAACGTCATTAAAAGACCTGGCGCCAAAAAAACTTCAGAATTATTTCCATCAATTTTTTTTAGATTATCAGACGTCATTATCTAAGCAGCCAACTCTTACTGATTGCTACATATTATTACTTACAAACTTCCAAAAATTACTTAAACTTTATTGCGTTCGACATTAGGGTGTTGCGTATATTATATGTGTACGTACACTAATTCTTTAAAAAAAATTAGTGCCGCTCATGTGAAAATTTGTGAACTGGAAAACAGCTGTGGGTTCTAGCAGAAGATAGTCCAACTAGCACTAAATTCAGGTTCTCATCAGGCACCTGTTGTCATGCTGGTCAATGGAGCTACGTAATAGGATTAGGTTATGTTGCCAAGTAATTCAAGTGTAAATCTTAGCAAAGTTCATCTCTACATATCATACCCTGAGGAAGGTTTGAATGTGTAGACTGTTGCGTTATCTGTAAGACGTGTTAATCTCCGTCATCTTGATAGATAGGTCTCTGAGTTAGACAGGTTTTTGTATGTAACTAACTATAAGAAATAACCACAGACTGGTGCATAGTTTTTCAGCTAACTGGGCGGAAACTTTTCCCCGATGAGAGTGTCCAAATGTGCGTGTGCAGCCCAAAATTGAGCTTAACTGTGTGTTAAAAGGGCACAAATTAGTGATACTCAACCGTTTAGGAAAGGAAGTTGAGGCACGAGAAGCAGCAATACACAAGAGTACCTGTTGTGAACATGTAGTTTAGTTTAAGGGACCAACATTTAATTTCATTTTAAAATAATCGAGTTTTTTTATTACACGCGCATGTCGTGATTGATGCAATTACAATTACTTCTTGTCCAAGAAAAGTAGAACGACTTTAGACAAGGTCCATGTATTACAAAGATTAATTTTAAATGTTTAAAATTACAACCATGCGTATTTATATAATTTGTATATTGTGTCATGCGTTTTACTCGTGCAGAACAAACGTGCTTGTGAAACCGTAAATATAATATGACAACCGAAATAAATTCTTTGAAAAGTTCAAGGGCAGGTAAACCATTCGAGGTTTCTATGCTAATAAACCAAGAAATAAATTTTATATATGTTCCCTTATTTACAATAATTATATGACTTGTCTGCGTTCCAGTTGTTCGGCCGGAAGTTCCTTGATAACCAGTCAAGCATTACGTAGTTTTTTACACCAACCACGTGTTTTGCAAGAGTTTGTTTTTCGCTAGATAATAGCCTCCAAGTTTATATCGCAGTATGTAACAAAGAAAATTGAAAGTCGTCTTGACATTCTACAGGGCGTGGTTCAAAACTTTTGAAAGGGTCGTTGTGTTCATAAGTAACACAGTGTTTATCTGTAGCAGGAGAGCACAAAAGATTAAGTATACAAAGTACATAGTTGATGACGAGAACGTTATATGATTGCATATTTTAACAGTGGTTGCACATTTATAATATATATTCAAGACTGATAACCTTTCTTTCCATTCATTCGAATTATAATATTCATTATTGTACCTCCTGAAGTGTTTATAAAAAATAGCTTCGAATTAAAAGGTGTTTCTGAAATATTTTAGATCACATTTTTATCATCACGATATCTAACACGATAACAAATGTGCTAAAAGGAATAACTCAATGTTTGAATGAGGTAGGGGTGATAGGCTAACACCTTATAACTGAACTCATATTATAGTTTTGGTTACACTTTGTGGCCAGCATTGCCTAAGTTCTGACATCCTGTTCTCAGAAATATGTGTAACTCAGTCACTGTACTAATCTAGTAACATGACATTCCCGTGTGTTAAGTTATTATAACCAATAACTGTGACATCTAAGATAAACCAACAAAATGAAACTAAGGACAATACCATAAAACAGTGGCAGGCAAGTAATATCAGTGCATAAATTTCACGAGGTAGCTGTTTTAATCATCCTTTTTCCTTGTATTTAAAAAGAAAAATAGGTAAGCCTAAGAGAAATATACAATCGTATCTCATTAAGAATGGATTAGACTGGGCAAGAAGAACAAATTGGGTGACCGGCATGGCCAGTTGGTTAAGGCACTCATCTCGTAATCCAAAGATCGCGGATTCGAATCCCCATCACACCAAACATGTTCACCCTTTCAGCCATGAGGGCGTTATAATGTGAATGTAAATCCCAGTATTTCATTGGTAAAAGAGAAACCCACGAGTTGGCAAGGGATTGCGATGACTTCCTCTAGTCTTACACTGCTAAATTAGGGACGGCTAGCAGATAGTCCTAGTGTAGCTTTGCGCGCAATTCAAAACAAAACAAACCAAGAACAAATTTATTATAGAAAATTTGCGTAGTTAAGGCGTTCGATTTGTAATCCGAGAATCACGGATTCAAATTCCCGTAACATCAAACTTGCTCGCCCATTCAGGCGCAGAGACGTTATAAAGTGACGATTAATCCCACTGTTCTTTGGTAAAAGAGTAGCCCAAGAGTTGACGGTTGGTGATGATGACTAATTGCCTTCCCTCTAATCTTGCTAAATTAGAGAAGGTTAGCGCAGATAGCCCTGCTGTAGCTTTGCGTAAAATTCAAAACAAACCAAACCAAAATCATATTGTAAATTACTGATCACATCTAATTTCGAGTTATGATAGAATTATTACAAAACATATTTATATATATCTCTTGTTCTTTGAAATAAGTTCCATTGCCTTAAACGAGATCTAAGAAGATGTCCATGCTGCTTTAATATAGACAAGCAACGAACCAGATTATTTATCTCTTCTTGTATGATAAGATTAGGCAGCTTATGTTGAAGTAACACAAGTAAAAAATTACTTGATGAAGAAGATGAAGATGAGTCCATGTTTTACTCACAGGATAACTTATATGTTTCCTAATGCATTAGTGAATGTAACACTGAAAGGCCATCCTCGCGTGTTACTACTGGTATCATTGCAGATTCAAAAGCTGGATATTTAATGTATTATTTAGTTTTGCCTAAATATCCAAAATCATTAGTCATCCAAAAATAACAGTTAGTTAAGTGATCTTTGAGCTCACACCGAATCATAGGAACTGCAAACGACATACTTGCTCTCTTTTTATTCATTTTTAGCCCCAATTTTGCACTCAAATTGTACTAGTAAGCTTCTTTTTTAATGTGTATGGTGTTATTTTTCCTCCGTAAAACTGTAACATATTTCCTATAAGAAACGCAGAAGCTGTTTGGGTTATTTTTGCGCTTTCGAACTTCACTTAAATTTAAAGCAGCCAACATTTCAAATGATTATGCAAAAAAATAAAAAAATAATGTATTTTTACAAAACTAGAATTTATAATATTTCAAAAACAAGGTTAATAAAAATTTGGTTATATCTCAAGTGTGATAGGCGAAAGAAGGTCGGAATTTGCTTTGACTGTACTGAGTAAAGCGAAGTTGCCAACTGAGTTAAAGGCACATGACTACGCTCCTTTTCTGTTCACTCTTGAGATGCTTCGAAAGTTCTAGCAATTTGAGCACGCGAGGGCTTCAAGATTCACGAGAGGGCGGAGTAGTTGAATGTGATAAAAAAGAAAGTGTTACAATTCGTTTCAATCATAATAAAAATAAATAGCATATGTAAAGAGTATATTTGGAATTTTACACCAATACAATACAGTCAATTTTTAAAATTATCAAAAATTATTTACCCATTGAACTCTTCAAGTAAACTTGAATTTACTGTATAAATCTATTGTACTGAATTGATTGCATGGTGTTTCACACAGTGATGATAAAATATGGAAATATTACAATAACTCAAAAACTAGATGCGATAAACATAATTTATCTACGTGTTTGAAATCAGCAACATGAAATTACTTCGAATCATTTGTTGTCCAGTGTTTTTTAATATGTATTCCTTGATATTAATATGAATGTGCAGCCTAAATCCCGGCAACATAAAGTGTTCTCTTATTTTAAACTTGTAATATTGAAGGTTGAATATAAGCTTATTTCTTTTGTTTTAATTTTGCGCAAAGCTACACGAGGACTCTCTCCGCTAGCTGTCCCTAACTTAGTAGTGTAAGACTAGAAGGAAGGCAACTAGTCATCACCACCCACCGCCAACTCTTGGGGTACTCTTTTACCAACGAACAGTGGGATTTACCGTTACATTATAACACCCCCTTGGCTGAAAGGGCGAGAATGTTTGGTGTGACGGCAATTCGAACCCGCGACCCTCATATTACGAGTCAAGTACCTAAACCAACTGGCTATGCTGGGCCTTGAAGATAAGCTCTAGAGAAAACAGATATCTAGGATTATCATAATGATATTTCACACATGAAACGCTGAAATATTAATCCTTTCATGTTTATCCAACTAAATCACATTTTTTGTAACAAGTGTAATTTAATCAGTCCTCTACACAACCTGAACTAAAAACAGATAACTGAAGTATTAAAATTCAACAAACTTCCTACCATCAGTCGGTCGGAAAGTTAAACAATTCAATGTAGTAAATAAAAGAATACTGCTTCGACAAGATGTATGATGTCCAAATTGCTGTCGTTTGTATCCCTCGTTGTTCCAGTGCTTAAACATTATTTTAGTAAAAACTTTGATTGCTGAGGTAATGAACGTTTCCTTAATCTTTCCTTTCAAATCAGCCTTTTTATAGTTTTATTTGTCTACCACATTACTTTGATGAAAGTTATTACGCATCGTTTGAAGCTATTCAAAAGAAAAATTAAGGGGGCTAAACCTGTATGAACTCGAAATTCAGGAATTCTTGCAGAGCTAATGTTTTATTTCATAAGCTATCATATGATTTTATATATTTTTTTAGACTTCGTAAATTCTCAAGTGATAAGAAAAAAATTAATATTTTATTGTACGTAATCGCACCATTGTTTATTTACTGAAACATCCGGTTCAACTTCTTTTATTTAGAATAGAAGCTGTACATGATTTAAATATTTATATCTTTTTTAGTCCTTAACAGCTTTCATGAACATGAAACCAAAAATGACTTAATTCGGCCTGTTGGTAACATTTCTCTGTAAGTTGTTTATTCATTTTGTAGCTAAGCACAAAGCTACACAATGCTCTGCCCACTACGGATATCAAAACTCACTTTCTAGCATTGTAAGTCTTTAGACATACGTTTATATCACTGGGAGGACAGATATTAATTGTAATTAATCTCAAATATATATAACCGAAGCTTAAAACAGCTTTGTATATAATATATTTACCCTGAATGCTTGCGTAGTCAATAATTTACTTGCACTTTGACATTCAGGAATGTAATGTGACTTTTTTCTCTTTATTTACTATTCAAAGTAGCTTTTAATGTAAACATTTCTTTCTTTATGTCTCAATGATCATTTTATTAAAGATGAATTAATATGAGCAGGATATGTCTAGCACCAGCATGCTGTGCTAATTTTACCAGGAAGTTAAAACACGAACGATAAGTGAGTTTCTGCCCGGCGCGGGACACATATCTTTGCCCCCCCCAGTGGCTCAGCGGTATGTCTGCGTACTTACACGCTAAAATCCGGGTTTCGATACCCGTGGTGGGCAGAGCACAGATAGCCCATTGCGTAGCTTTGTGCTTAATTCTAAACAAAAACAAGTGAGTTTCGGAAATAAAATATAATTCTCTATTACACATAGTACACAAAACCTCACATACCTTCTGATATAAGACGTTCTCTTATCTCCCAGGCAAATATCGTTGGATTTTCTCTCTTGTATTGTTCAATCTTTGCTACAACTTCGGGTGTCGCCACTTTTGGTTTGCTTCCACCCACTATACCCTGACGCAAAGCTCCTGTTTCGTAACATCGTCCTATAGGAACGTATTACCAGATAACATAATTATGTAAACAACATGTGTAATTCATAATTCCACCCATTCTCCTAAAACAATTTTCCTTGTATAACATAATGTTTGTTCAAATAATTCCATAATTCTACGTTCTACAAAATAAGACTTACAAAAATGTTAACAAATGTTCCATTTTTGTTTTTATTAATTGCATCTGCTGCAACACTGTGAACTCTCTTCAAAACAAATTAAAAAGTCAATTTATTGATTTTTCGAAGGGGTTTTACACATTTGTAAACAATGAAGTAACAGTAGATGAAATGCTAAGAAGTTTGAAGTTGACATTGTTCATGAAATTCGAAACTTCCGGAATTCAAATCATCACTAGGAATAATTTAATTATACTAAAAAAGAAATTGTTTTTAACAGAAAAAGTATAAAGAGGTAATTTACTCAATAGAAAATAATTAGGTGTGTTTATTCAGTGGTTTCAAAAATTTTCATTTATTATCAAACATAAAACTGCACAATACACTTCTCTCACCGCGGGTATCAAAACATGAATTTCAGCATTATCAGTTCGAAAACTTACCGCTGAGCCAGGTACATGTAATACATGTATGCCTATGTCTTTTATGTTTCATAAGCATATAAAACACTGTGTTTTTATTTTCGACAGGAGAAAAACATTCTATAACCTGAACAATTGTAATTCAAAACTATTTATTGTTTCGTGCTTTATAAAAGTACAATTTTACAACCGAAAATACATTAGCATCATTATAGTAGAGACAGTTACTTATAACATCATAGTCATGGCACAGCGGTATGTCTGCGGGTTCACACCATTATAATCCAGGTTTCGATACCCGTGGTGTGCAGAGCACGGATAGCTCATTCTGTATTTACCTTTGTGCTTAATTACAAACAAACAACATTTTGTTGTTTTACAAGGCGTTGGTGAGAATATTTTATTGATACGACATATTTGGTTTGGTTTGATGTTGTAGTTGTTGTTTTAAGTAAAACATAAAGCTACACAATGAGCTATCTTTGCTCTGCGCACCACGGGTATCGAAACCCGGTTTTTAGCGTTGTAAGTCCGCAGACATGCCGCTGAGCCGCTGGGGGGGCAGGTTTGGTTTGAATTTCGCTCAAAGCTACACCAGAGGTATTTCTCCTAGCTGTCCCTGATTTAGCAGTGTAAGAGCTACTCTTTCATCAACGTATAGTGGGATTGATCGCACATTATAATGCTCACGTGGCTGAAAGGGCGAGCATGTTTGGTTTGGCGGGGATTCAAACCCGCAACCCGCAGATCATGAATGGAGTGTCTTAACCATCTGGTCATGCCAGAGCCACACATCTGCTTAGCGAAACGTTACTTATTTTCTTACTTTAAACTAAATCTGATATCAAAGAAAATTGTCACTTTATAGAGCTGTATATAATCAACACCATTCATTAGATACAAGTTCAAACTAACAAAGTGACACTTAACTGTGCACCGAAGTATGGTGCTCTAATTATTATTTACCGTTTATATATCTCGTAAATAAGTGGGGTCGGCATCAACAGATGGTTCAGGTACTCGACTCATAATTCGAGAGTTGTGGTTTCGAATCCCCGTCACACCAAACATGCTCGCCATTTCAGCAGTAGGGACGTTAGTATGTAACGGTTAATCCAATTATTCATTGAAAAAGGAGTAGCCTAAGAGTTGGCGGTGGGTGGTGATGAGTAGTTGTCGTATCTCTAATCTTACACTGCTAAATTAGGGACGGTTAGAGCAGACAACCCTACTGTAGCTTTGCGCGAAATTCAAACCTAAATAAGTGATATTTTTTCTTCACACAATAATGATTAACATTTTAAAAAGAAATTAATGATAAGCTTGAAGAATTTTAGTTTTTTTCTAAATACGTATGTAATTTTGACCAACGGCAACAAAATTTAATGTGAGAAATAAATCTTTAATTTCTGATGGTAAATGTATTTGCTCATTCGACTTGCATTTTTTTTTTAATTTGCAACGTAACCTTTGTATCGACGTATAACAATCTGCAGGTAGATAATTATTTTAAAGTTGTTTTATTGGGTATACATAAACAAAACTCAGGACATAAGATTAGCACCACAATTTAGTGGATTCAGCATATTTGGGGGCAAACAAAAAGCATGGTTACACACCGAATTAGTTTTGTGACTCGGACTGAAGAAGCAGAAATCACACCTTTATCAAGTAAGCTAGCTGTTGGCGTGAACAGATAGATACAAGACCCTGAGTGGGAATTTTCACTTTGGAGTACCGTTTACAGTTTTTTCTGATACTACTTGCTGTAAATTTCCAGCTACCAGAATCATATCCACACTATGTTAGAAATACCACAGATATATATATATATTTGATATGCTGAAGTTTCAATGAAATCCAGATACATTCACTATCCGAAAACGGTGAAACTCTGGACTCGTTGGAACAAGAAAACTACGTCAGGAGAGCCAGTGCCAAATATAAGGATGTGTTGTCCCAGGAGCTAGTAATTGTTATGTGCTGTATATCCCATCTAATTTTACATAAAATAAAATTATCCATGGGCTCTGGGACTGAGCCAGCTCTAGCTCCTGCCTAAATAAGCCACTGAGGATGATAGTGTGACAGCACCCATCATGTTTATCGCTGTTGAGATACCATTCTGTCTAGAGTGAGGAAAGGCTTCCATCTGTTGCTGGTATTGGACCATATTTGCACCTGTCCTGCGACAGTAGCGTCCATTTTAACAGGGGTTAGTTTTCACCCTTTTCCTAACAGCTCGCAGAATTCGTTCTGTAGGTTTTGAGCTCTCGAATTACGCAAAACCTGTTGTTTCCGATGTGACTGAAACTGTCCTGTGATCCCGTTCACTGTAGACAGCGGCTTAGGAAGTGACCTAGTAATTATCCTTGACTTGACCACTCTCCCATTATTTGACTTTGAGTCATCGTACGAATGAGCTCATACCAACCATATACTTGTGTTTATGCGTCCGAGTTATTAGCATATGATGTCAAAGAGACAGCAGATTTGTCTCTGTAGGGTATTTATTTACTTATTGGTAGGCTGTGAATCACACTGACTGTGAATCAGTTGGACAGTAGTGTAATAACGTGTACTACATCAGTATCTATGGATTTGTTGAATGTATCTTTGCTGTGACAAAGCTAAACAAGATACCATTTGAATTATGTGGAGGAAAAAACAAACTGTTTTTGTCTTCTCCAACTAAATATTACGAACATAACTGATTTTTGACCTTAATACTTGAATAAAGATTGAAAACAGGGTAAGTAATATGATATAGTAGACATGGAACGTTATTTATTTAGGCTCTTTTATGCGCTGCCCCGCTAAAATATTGCATTTGAATAATTTCAATATATTTTGATACAATGGATTGGACATTGTTGGTATTGCATTAAAAATTAATCAGGAAAACTCCAGAAAAATAAGTTATTGAAGGTGATACACTTGATAAATAACGTAAATACTATTTTTAACTGACATTTGTAAATATCGAGACTTTAGAGATGCATATTAAGATAACTCATTTACTATAGACTTTTGTTAATATGACTTTAGATCAAATCGTGCTGAGATAATTGGAATGGAGCTCAAATAGACAAATAGCTGATAAAGTTAAGCAATTAATATAGCCAACAGAATTTTGAGACAAGTCGTTAGTATGTGTGACGAGTTTGAGTTATTTATTTTATTATCAGTTTTTCGTTGTGCTATTCTAGTTCACTACAATTAGAATTTGTTTAATTACTGGAAAGAATTTTCCTGAAAATGGATCTCTAGAATAAGAAAGTAAGAAGTACATACAAAGATAACCTAATGCTCATCTTCAATGAATATCTGAGATTCGTTGCTCGTCATCATCATGTTAATTGTTTCGCTACTGGTCTTCAGAGCTGTAAGTCATAGAGATTTAAGAATATACATAGCAAAAGAAAGAAAGGAAATTTAACTGGTAGTTATTACTTTGAAAGCGACTTTTATAACTTACCTAGTATTTTTGAAACTGTACTTTGGGACATTAGGAGATGTCGGACAAAATCATATGGTTGCAAACTGTATGGTGTCATTTCTGTAGCGAAATTACGAGTTGGAGCTAGAGTCTCCTCATGATGAGAGTTGAAATATATTGGACTGTTGTGGTCTGTACAAATAAAGATTTATTATACATTTAATTTATTAAAGTAAATGTTTTGTTTTAAACTACTACGTAATGTATGTGCCGTAAAACACAGTCTAGATCTCTTTAACAATGTCATACTAACAAAGATATTTTTATCAAGTATTATAGCCAATAACTATTCTTACATTTGTTTCTTCAAGCTTAATTAACCAAAATTTTAACTAATTAAATTAATTTACCTGGTTCCTCCAATTCTGTAATTATTGAGATTTACCAAATACCGACAATTTCAAGAATTAAATTTATAATAACTGATTTGTTTTTGTTATGTATATACATTAAAACACTTTTAATAATAAACATACGTTAGAAATGTAAAAATATAACACTTGTTTTCTTATTTATACTATAAAGAAAAAAAAACATATTTATTATATGTCTTTTTATGTAATTATGTAATTATTATTATTATTTTTATCTTACGGGAATTACACCAAAGATGTTATTTACGACGAATTAGACTACCTTACATACACTGTGTTGTGTATATTTAAACAACTACACTAACATTAGTCGACAATATATTAAGTTTCTTCGTGATCATCTCTTCAAGTTAACACAGAACAATGGATTCATACAAGGTTAGGACTACAAAACGAGCAAAAGAACAATAGAATATCATTATCAATAGATAATGTAGTTTTGATTAGTCCTCAAATTATTGTCTGAACCTACTCTAACTTCAACATGAAAATGAACCCTATCAACACTTGATATCTCACTTTTTACAAAATATTTTATTTATTTAAAGTAATATGCAAATTTTAACAATTGAACATGCAAATCAAATTCACCATTGAAAACTTTTAGCAAAATATAAGTAGCCATCATTGCTAAAATTGGATTAATAATCTAATGTCATTAAGGTAATTTACTCTTCCAAATACAATATCTTCAACATCAGGCCTATGGGTCATCCAGTTGAAGTTAAGCTTTTCCGGAAACATGGTGCTTTAAGTGAGACTTATTTATATAACAAAACTGAAATGGCCCACTTTACAGTGAAAATCTCATAAAGCAGAAGCTGTGATATTAGTAATTGTATGGATATATTACCACATAGCATATGATTTGATTTCTTATTTTTAAACTGTTAATAAACATGATTCTCTTAGCTTCATTCCTTCAGGATACTAATTTATTGTTGAATGAAACACAAAAGAAAAACATTAAATAGATATATATTTACAGTTATTATTTAACGTTATTTTATCTTTTTAGTGTATTATACTTAATAATGTAGTTACTCTGTGGTACAGCATTATGTCTGCGGACTTACACCTCTCGAAACCGGGTTTCCATACATGTGGTGTGCAGAGCACATCTAGCCTGTTCTGTGACTTTGATTTTAATTCCAGACTAAACTTAATAATTCAAGCTTAGTTATCATTTAACTTTATTATTATTACTTCAAACATCACACTTAAAGTCTTGAAGCAAATGTTACTGATGTTGTGTATTCTGTTTATGGTTGTTGTTTAGAATTAAGCACAAAGCTGCACAATGGGCTATCTGTGCTCTGCCCACCACGGGTATCGAAACCCTGATTTTAGCGTGTAAGTCCGCAGACATACCGCTGAGCCACTGGGGGCTCTGTTTATGGTTAATTAAAAATAAAAATCTGTCAGAAAAAAATATTAGTAAGTTTGACCATTTAAAGGTGTTGCAAGATTCACAGTTATAATCAAAATAAGACCACACGTAATAAAAACGAACTCTGTAAATGTGATAGTTTAAATAAATATGTAAAGATATATATTTTGTGATAACACTGACAGCAATAACTTGTTGAAACATATGACCATCCAAAATGGTACATTGTAATTTATTTATAGCAAGTTCAGTACGCTTACTGAATAAATATAACATATCAACTAAAGTTCATTTATGGCTTCATGTGCAATTCAATTAAAGTAGTGAAACTAAGAATGTGCATAAAAATGTTAACATTTTATCTATGTAATAATTATATTCGGTTACATACAACACTACATGGAAATTTCTTTGAATGTATACTTCAACTCGCTAAGGCGTCTTTGAAAACACACGAATACCTTATAAGATCAATAATTATAAGACATAATTTAGGCTTAAATATGTATACCTCTTACAAACTGCATGCAAAATAATATTGATAAGATAACAATGATTTAATAATAACATAAATAATTACATATATTATACGGAAACAGCCGTACAAGAGAGTCCAGAGGAATGCGATTATCTCCTGAATGTCTAATCTCCACTACCTATATTTCATACATGATAGGACTTAATAATTGGACCTCCAAATGCTTTTTACTTTTATCATGAATTTCGCATTATATCCATTATAATAGTCGGAATAAATACTTTTCCTCATCATATATATATATCACTTTTATTTAAACAGGTTTGATTATGAACTTTCTTAAAGTTAAACTAAAGATAACTGTAATTAATGCTGATGTTAACTAGATTTCAAGATGTCTCGAAACAAGAGGGTTGAAAAATATATACAAAATTACAGCACAAAACAAACAATGGTTTTATGGATAATATTGTTTAAATTGTTGCTTCGAACTTTTTCAATAAAATTATTCTCTACCTGACAATATCGATGACGTTGTTAAATGTGGAAATGTTGACGATGTGGGTGGTGATATTCTATTTGGCGAAACATACGCTCTAGACGAAACGTCACTTTGATGCTGCGGCGAAACGACAGTCTGTGTGAAATGCACCATTTTGTCGTTGCTTCTCGAAAACATTCGAGGTAAAGAAGGCGTAACAGGATGGCCTAAAGAGTGACCACTGGTTGACTTGACATCTCTGGTCGAAACTAGGGTGGAGTGCTTTGGAATAGTCAAGTCCATTAACCTTGAGGTTTGAGGTGGAATTCTGTTGTGTCGTGTAAATCAGAGGATACTCAAAGTTCAAAGTTTGTTACTTATCAGTTCTCACAGTGAATTATCGTGGCATCCTTATTTACGCTAAAACAATCAGCCCAGCTTCAGGTGAAAAGTTGTAGCTAATGTTATTCTGAAATCTGATTAAAACAGGTCTGTTTTTCTGAGCAGATATTCGAATAATCACTTTTTTTTCTGAAGCCGTTAATATGTGCGTTCCATTTAGTTATTCCTTCGTTGTTGCTGCAATGTTAAAAGGAACTGTAGAGTTTTTAAGACCGTCCATCGTCCAAGTTCCTTCAGTTCAGTGATTCGCATCTACTGTGAAGTCGAGTATGTAAAGAGAAACCAGTAGCAAGCTCGGTTTTCGTGCTGCCTTATACGCCCCAAGGCGAAGGGACTAAGTGGTGATGGTTATGTATTACAGGGACTTGTTTGGATGGCCGTGTTCAGTTAACCTGTGGCGAATTACTTGACAAACAAACACCCAGGTAGCCCTAAAGCTGCTACAATAACAGACCCCTCCTTCGTGCGTACCTCAAAGGCTTATAAATGTTTGACACCTTAACTTCACCTAGTGTAGTGATGGATGCAAATGAAGTACCATAAAAAACACATGCAGCTGCTCGATTTATGAACTAGGTTTCTATTAGACTGCACAAAACGAACAAATGCAGGTATATGAAACATTTATCAATATACTTAGATTCAGGAGTTGTGTTACGTTAAAAAAATTACTTGCTTGCTTTAATAAAATTTATGTTTGATATTTCTGATAACGCTTTTATATTTTTAACTACATTACTACTAATAACAGTATTTCATGAATAAAATTTGGAATAATAACATATTGTTCGCCCTAACATAATATGACAATAATAAATGGTACAGCTTTCACATATTTATGAAATTTGCAAGTTTTTCATTTGTTGATGTGGTTTGATTAAAAGAAAGCGTTGCTTTTTTAATTCTGAGTATACCCGATCTTTTTGTTCAGTTATTAGCCAGTTTAAAACCAAATTTACTTTAAAGGATTTAACTGTTAGTCACTACCGGTTTTCACTTTGATTTCTATTAAACCACACAATGATCACACTTAATCTAAATTCACCATTATTACTGTAGTAACCAAAGTTATCAGCTCAAGACTACTTGATTATTACTATAGTTACACGATAATTAATAAAAAACTTGCTGATATTTAACGATTTTTTAACTATAATATCATGGTATATATAAAAAATTTGTTTAAGTCAGTCATATAAAATTCATATATTTAACATCCACTGAAGAAATTATAGATAAGTGTTTGTGTTCAAATAATTTATGTCGACAGATACGTATTCATAACCCCTGATGCTTGCCAGTTTCTAGATACATTTGTAAGAAAAAATTGGATGAAAACAATTATCTCGATATATAATTCTTTACACAAAAAGTTGGTTTCACAATAAATTTGTTGTGCAGTTCAAGTAAAACTGGTCGATGTTCGCTTTTGTATAATAGTAATATCTTAAATTATGCTCTACTTAAGCGACTTCATATTACTCTTTTTGTTAATAACCCATAACAAAGGAAGGTACAAGTCTGTGATTTATAATCCTAGAAATAATGTATTATCTAAAAGTTTTTTTTGGCAAAGATAAAAAGTTCAAATCACATTGTAATTGTAAAGGAAACAGTGAAAAATAATACTTAACTTGGACTAAACAGTCAGATGTCTGCATACGTAGTTAATATGTGGATCTTAGACACGAACGGTTTCTCTCAACCAACTAATTTTAATCTATAGAACATCAAGAACGTTAAAGAAGTCCAATAGAGTAACAAATATAGATGTTGGAGAATGATAAATGAAACAAAGTAATATTACCGTATCAGTACAAGCTGAGCACGGATGGCAATGACTGGAATATTATCAAATTTTTTTTTTTGATAAATACTTTAGTAGAATAGACCTAAACACGCAAGAATGATCTGTAGTTTTTGTGTAAATAACGAGTGAAGCTTTCAATGACTTTCTGACGTGACGTTTGTGGTTTCGAAAGAATGAAAAGGCATAACTCTTATATGTCAGCCGAATAGTCAATTATATCAGATACTCGTTTCTATCAGACACTTTTAAAAAGACAACAGACCCGAAACACGAGTTTTTATTCCGTTCACTTATTTCTTCATCTGTAATTTAACATAAATATGGGCTTCAAAGTTATAATTACATTTGACAAAGAAATAAAACAAACTCCATCATTGTCCTTCACATCCTTTGGATCCAAACATTTACTATTGTGATCAGGCATTATAATTGGTGGGAATAAAAGATTTGGTTCAGAATTATAACTCTAATACTCTTATAACACAGGGGTGATGTTTTCTTAACTTTGAGGTTTTTTTCGTTTAGTAATTATTTTATATATTATATCATTTCCTAAAATATTTCTTCTGAATATATTTGATGGGTGGAACAGTGGTACCTCATAAAACAACAAATAAGCTAAAACTAAGTTTCCTTTTCAGTGTAAAGATTCATTGAAAAAGGGTGTGTAACTAATAATCATTTCTGAAAACTTAGTTTGCGAGTACAGAATATATGGCATGTGAAAAAAATTGAACCATTATGAATATCTCATGACTTTTTAAAGATGCAGGTAAAAGTTGTACAAAATATTAAAGGTAAAAGAAAGAAAAGAGATAAGATTTATAATCTCTTAGACAAGATGGTGCCACTGGGCCTTTTCCTTCATTATCTTAGTATTTACGGCATAGTTCAAAGGTATACGTTCACAAAAGAATAAAATCTAAATCTCTGCGTTAACATAGGTTTCCCAAGATAATAAAATTCAGCCACTAGACCTTCCAAAAGCTACCCATGTTCCTAAACTAGACTTAAAAATAATAAGAAAAAAAAGAACGTTTAAACAGATGTATTTGAGAATTTAAAATGTCAGTTTTTAAACACTTATTAAAATTATTCTGATTATGTAGAGGAACAGTCCATTATTTGTTTTTTGTTGATCTTATGATTAATTTTCGTTTCAGTCATTGCTTATTTCAACTTGAACACTTTGTCAAAGTGGAGATACTCATCAAGTAATTTCAAATGCCTGTCAAAATTACTGGCAGATGAAATTTATAATTCATGACCATGGATTAATTGGACGGCAACTGTACTACGACATTTATAAACTTTACCGGTTCACTGAAGTAAGATTCTGGACTAGATTACGAAAGGTAAAAGTAATCTTAGGTAGTAAAGAAACAATTTTATCTTTTAGGCTCACATAAAACAGACTATAAAACTACATTAAATGTAATGACACGAACCTGCTCTTTCAGACCATGAGTAAATAAGGGAGTTTTATGAAGGGTAATCCTTATTCCTTAGACTATAAACATTTGCTTTACCTTCTAGCAGTAACAGAACGGTCAGTGATTAATTGATAAGGGTTATATAAAAGGGAATAGAATTTAACAGTTGAGAGTTTGTGTTTGATTAAATGTTTTCAACGACAGGTGATTCCCGTGTTAAAATTTGTAATTATCTTTATCAATTTTTGTGTAAAACTAGTTCAATTTTCTTACAATGTAGAAATAATTATTCGAATTCTTTTATTATTTGGCTGTGATATATCGACAGTACTGTAATTTGCGAAGATTAAAATGTAATTATTAGTTAATTTATTTAAGAAACTAACTTCTGCTGTCTAGTTAAAAAATCAGGACGACACAAAGTTTGAACAGGTATGCATAATGATTATTTTCATAGCTTAAAGTGAATTATTACAGGTGTAGTTGAAGTTTTCACCAATAAGTATGTGGCTTTTTTTTGAAATAGTTTAAACTATTTGAAGCAATATGAAGTCTTAGTTTAATATGCAGAATGGTATTTCAGATTGATGTTTAGATATATATTCACTATATATATATATATATACAGGTACAGCTATACTCATTTAAAAACAAATGTTTGAAACCTGTGATTTTTATTTGTTCTTACACTTGTCATTTTTACTAAATGTTTAATTCTAATCTTAACAAAACCAAAATATAGAGATTTTCAGTGAATTACAACTGTTTGCCTTTAAGAAGATAGTAAGTAATGATCCCAATAATATCGGGATGGTCACCTTTTCCCGCAATTTTAGTAATCTGGACTCAAGGGGATCCTGTAATTGTTACGACCTGGAGCCACTCTCGTTGTTTTCTGAACTATTTTAGAACACAATGACTGTAACGTATTGTTTCATTATTTTGTTGGTAATGGCTCTTGATATTGTGTGATAGACACGTGTGTCAGTGATATTGGGCTACAACATGCAGAAAAAAAATGATTCAATTTCCCTTACATGAACGTTCTCCACGCTGTTACACCATCACTAACATATTGCACAAACCGAACAACATCGTAATAGTTAAATGTCTCGTTGGATTTTTTCGACATCTACAGTGTCATTATAAAACGAAAGTAAAATATGATTCATAGACCTTATTACATAATTACAACATTTATTATCCGTAATGTATGCTGTAAACATCACTGATACCGTAACATAAGTAAGAGGTATTCAGTCAGATAAATTATTAGTTGTCATGTGACAATTCTTGTTACGCCTTTCGTGTGATACGGCTTGGCATAGTCTGATTCTGACCACTGATAAAGAAAACGCTCAAGTATGACATAGACGATACGAATAACTATGAAAACCTGGCTGCACTTTAATCTTGTACAATCATTCTTTCTTTCCTTTTTCCAGCCTCTAATGGTTGTTGGCTATATTAATTAATACACTAGGAGAAGTATTCTCTTTTTATTGACAGCACTAGTTCATTATAGCAATTAATATCTTTGAACTATTTAAGTAATAATTCTTGATAAAGACCCTCCTGTCAGACGGATACTGCATACAAAATCCTTTTGAAACCGCTCCTCTGATTCACTGTTCTCAGTACTATGCGTAGAAGAAAAAAAAACTGCGCTTGTAGCGAGATATTAACTTGTGAATGATAAGATGAGGCTGTGAAGAAACGTAAAAGTTATAATATATCGCTCTATTGTCGGCATATTTATCAACCCACAAAGTGTCTACGAAAAAACTATTAGTTAAAACCATTAATATCTTCAAACAGTCAGTTATAGTAGCATCTAAGTTTGTTTGTTTGTTTAAAGTTAATCATAGTGATACGCAATGAGCTATTTGTACTGTGTCCACCGTGGGTATCGAAACCCGGTTACTAGTATTGTAAAATCCGCAGACATACCACTGTGCCACTAGGGGGCAAGCTATACAAAGGACTGTCTGTGCTCTGCTCACAACAGGTATCGAAACGCGGTTTCTAGCAGTATAGTTTCAAAAACATGTCACTGTTCCACTGGAGGGCTGCAACTAAGTATTACTGAAAGAATGTTTTAAATAAAAAGTGTCGTTCAAGAAAGTTTGGACAAGACACTTAGAGGTTTAACAAATGTGGCAGGCGTTTAGTGTAAGTTCTGACATTTTCAATCAGCATATCTACTTTGTTCTTAATTAAGGAAACTACTAGTATGCATTCTGTATATATTGTTTATTGAGATTTGTAATATTCTACTCACTGACATGTATTTTGTTCAAATAATCATAATCACATTATTGAAATATAAAAAATAAAGATAAATTGAAATAATTTTAGTTTGTGAGTAAAACAGTTTAGTATCGAGCGTGACCTTATTCATACATTCTGTATAAAATATATGATTTTCGATATGTTTAGGCTTTAGGCTTTCTGTTCTGTGCTTGCTATGAATATTAAAATCTGATTTTTAGTGATATGGTATAAAGTAGAGAAAGACAAATGAATTTTAGAATGAGATAAAATGAAGATATTTTAGAGAGAAAATACTGTGTTGTGATCTTAAAATAATACTCTTATTAAAATGAACTAATAAGTGAAAACGTGTAAATAGTTAGATGATTAGAATACGCAAATGAGAGATGGAAAAATTAAATAAATAAAAATAATAGCAAGTCAATTGGTTAAATAAAAGTAAGTTACATCTATAAATATTGTCCTGGAAAAAATATAAATTTAAAATATTCCTTGTCAATTTTTGAACGGTTTGCACTCTCTTTAGCTGTGAAGTAACTGCTCTCTTTGAAAATATATCTTATATCAAAATGCAATTTTATCAACTTTATCAAGTTTCTTTAAAAATCGATGCAATAGTGCCAAATGAATATAACGTAGGAAAATGATATATCCATGAGTTAATTAACCGTATGTTAATTTTATTTGCTGATTACTTTGTTGAAAGATTATAAGACATAAATAATAATTTATTTCCTTTTTTGAAATCAAATTTAAGATTATCACGTCTTGTGATGTTGAACTAGTGATGTGAACATACTAAGTCATCTACGATTTTTAACTGATAAGCTTGAGGGAAAACAATCACTCAGTAGCATCCATAATCAACTCTTGGTCTGCTTTGACCGAATAGTTGAATTATACCAATTAATTTTATAGTACATCCACAGCCAAAAGGTGTGGATCTCGCTTTTATTGCAGAGAGGTGCGAACCACAAATCCTCTAAACATAGTATTGTGAGATCCTGATTCACTAAAGTTAGTATTTATGGCATGCAAAAGCCTTCTGAAATTTTAACGTATTTTACTTGTAATTTTATTATATACTGTAGTTAACTGGGAGTAGTTATTGGAATTGTTTTAAATGCATGTCTAACATTTAAAATGAAATTTTAATACTTTTAGTTCGTCATTGCGTGAAGAAAAAGCATCAAAAGAGGAACTGCATACATTAGGAACTTAAGTTAATAGCAATGGCTGACTGGATTATGTTGAAATGATTCACATTATAGGTTTGGTTAGTTCTTAATACAAATACTTATACATTTTCAATTAACCATCAGTTTAACTTCAGAACAATAAAATTTGTATTTGCAAAGTTACGTTTATTTCCATACGGTGATTTTTGTTTATGTCTAAGACTAGTCCATATAAATGAACATAGTTTAGCAAGCTAATCAAAGTAAATGTTTGCACAGTTGAAATAAAAATTCACGAACATATTTTTCTCAGCAGCTTACCTACAAAGAAGAGTCTTGCGTAGCGTATCTAAACCATTATTTTACCGAAGTCATTGTGTAACCGCAGATAAGTGGCTAATTGTTGGACCCATTACCACGAAACCTGTAATGTATCGTTAGGTGCTCTCGAAGATCAACTTCGAGTGTTGGCATATGGAGTTAAGCCCCCTATGTCAGCTACTTGGAGATACCTACCTCTTTATCTCGCATTAAATGAGAACACCAGCTAGTATTTGTTTGCTTGTTTGTTTATATTTATAGGAAAACCACAAAGGCTATTTGTTTTAGTCCTAAAGTTTCAGCTCCCAATCAGAGGAGAAAGCAGCAGTTTGGCAGTCAATACCCATTGCCAACATTTGCACTACTTTTCTTTCATCAACGCATGGTGAGATTGACGTCAATATTATAACGCCAACACGACTGAAAGGGTAAGCATTTTTGGCGTCATGTTTTGATCCCACAGTCCGCAGATTGCTTGTCGAGTGTTCTAACTACCGAGTGCGTCAGCTAATAAGCTATTGATTATCTTACACGTTTCTGTTTTAAGTTATGACCATATCAATAAAAACTAAAGCTGTCTGAAGCAGTCTAGATGTTGTAATCATGTTTATTTTTTTCATTGTTTTTGTCTACAATGCATTTTCATCATTTTCATGTTGTATTTTTCAATTTAATATGCTGTTGAAATTATAGCTTTAGAAACTGGCATAAAATTTTATTTGAAAGTTAACAGCAGATTCTGTGAAATGGCAATAGCTAATTATCGGTCCCATAAGACATTAAGCTTCGTAGAGTTTAAAAAAGCTCTTTCAGATATTATGATGTACCAATAAAAAATATATATTTCATGAAAAAACAGTTCCGAAAACGTCTAGTCACTGTGTCATTTTTTTATTTTTTACTCATTTAGTTTTGTGTCGACAAAATATATTTCATGAAAAAGGTTCTTCAGAGAAATTATGCTGCGAAAGTTGATTAGTATTAACTCACCGAACAATATTGGCATCAAATAATTGAATTTTTATTTGGAGTTGCTCTTAAATATGCAAAAGTGAAACAAATAGAACAGAGTCAGTTAAAATATGGTTATTCGTTTTGTCCTCAGACCGGAATGACCATGTGGTTAGGGAGCTCGACTCACAGTATGAGGGTCGCGGGTTCGAATTCACATCAAACTTACTAGCCCTTTCAACCTTGGGACGTTATAACGTGCGTTAAATCCCACTATTCGTTAGCAAAGGAGTGGCTAAGAGTTTGTGGTGGGTGGTGATGACTATCTGCCTTTCTTCTAATTTTACACTCCTAAATTAGGGACGGTTAACGCAGATAGCCTTTGTGTAGCTTTGCACGAAACTGAAAACAAACAAACAATCTTTTATCCCGCCCAGTAGCTCAACAGTAAGTAAGTGGGCCTATAACCCTAACAAGCGAGTTTATATAACCGTGGTGGGCAAAGTACAGGTAGCTAATTATGGAGTTTTATGCTTAATATAAAACAAACAAAAATCTTCTCTTCGTTTTTGCAAATTAAAGTTATATATAAGATTATTTAAAATATGCTTAAAGTGACGTTTCTCTTCTGTTTAGTTTTGATTAATATCATGAGACAATAAAGTCAAATGCATGTACATTTAACATGTTGTGTGGCATACATAAAAGTACTATCATTTTATAACACACCTTTCTTAAGCATAAACATTTCTAATATCCATTATCAAATCGTTAAGTTGCCAGACTCAGTGTGATTGAATTGTTGAAGTAGGCACTGAGAATCGGACGTACAATTGTTTGATTGTGGAAAGATACAAGGAGGAGTGATTTGCTTTGAAAATGACAGCCTCAAAATAGAGCATTTTGTAATGAAAACTTTGTTGCATGGCTATTATAAGATGCATGGTCATTAAACGTAACATGATCGAAGGTGGCAACATAGACTCTTACGACATGTTGAGGTTTATAAATTATTTGAATATAATGTATTCAATTACTGAACAAATGAAACATAGAGTGTTGTTGAATTATTTCATCTTTCTAATTTTACATATAGGTGAGATTAATGACAGATATTCCGTAGGCCTTATTGAAGCCCACAAGAAACAAAAGTGGACATTTAGCTCCATAAAGATAATGAATTGATAAACTAATGTTTTATGAACAGTAAAATAAAACTTGTAAATACTGTATTAACAGCAATAGTTTAGTGCCATTTTCTAATCATGTGTCAATAGCATAAGCAGCAATGAGATATTTACACATAAAAGTGTTCAAATTTTCATTGTGAAATTATTTGAAGTTGAGTACGCGTTAGGACAAAGTCAAAAATTAAACTTCAGGCTACGTTTAAATAAAAATATAATGTAAATCACAGTAAAAACATCAAAATGTTAATAATCTTCATGTTTTATACAACAGAAACTCAGTGGAAGTGCTTGAGTTCAGCAAACAGTTAATATTTCTTGTGTCCCTCTTTTGCTTTAATAACTGCAGACAGTCTTTCGGCCATTGTTGCAACATATTTAATCTTAGCGCCCTTTGGTATTTTACTACAAATGTCTTTAGTAGATTCCCATAAAGCATCTTTGAAAGCAACTTTTGATCTGTCAAGTTTTTGATCTATTAATTCCCAGATCTGCTCAGTCTCTAGATAATATTTGAATATCAAAGTAAAGGTTTATTAGCTATTACACAAACAAATACTCTATTGTCATCATTTTATATCTGGACACTTCTCTATTATTTGGTACATGGTCGTTTATCTCATGCTTGAGATCAGTGGCAGTCATTCTTTTGTTTCGATGACTGCATAAAGGTAGATATTTAACATCAATATCATTGACTTTAGATGTTCTGCCTCTTCCTTTCCAATATTCAGATTTACCTGTCTTGGTATTTAGGCCTAAGGTGTACTTGACAGTATCTGGAGAGCATTTCAAGTCTGCAGCAATTTGTCAGAGTCCAACCAACATCACGTAAAGTTTTTATTCGAACTATCTACTCTATTGACGATTCTCTACATTTTTGGGCCATGACATGATAACATAACTTAATGCATAGTGTTGAAATCTGTCTTTATCAAGGTTTATTTATCTAGTGCTATTAAATTTATTTTTCTTGCATATGCTGGTACATATGCTCGCTTTTTGCTAGTTTTTGCTATGTAGTTAAAACTTTGCATGGGGTATCATGACAATTATTTCAGACCCTAAATTATCATTATATTCATTCAGGCGAAACCTTATTATAGCATTCCCTTGGTACAAACATAGGGAATTTTTAAAGAATTATAACTTTGGTTTATTCAGTTACTAGCAGGGATCAGTGAAACATTACCATAGTGTTAAAAGTTACGTTCTGCAAAGACGTGGAAGAATTAGCCCCAAAAAATTAAAAGAAAGACAAAATATTATTTTGTCTGAACACGTTTGTACTGCACTGTATGCATAATTTATTTTTGGAAGACCAAAATATTTCAAGCTTATAAAAAAATTAGTAGGTCACTTTTATTGTTCATTTATTTTTTAAATGGAAATAATGAACTCGTTACCTGAGCATTATTTCTCAGACTTGAACTATTCTCTCCGATAAGTACCGTGTTACCTGTACATTTACAAAATATCTTTTATCTATTGAAATGCAGTATCTAGTAATTATCCTATTATCAAAATACTGACAAAATACCTTTTTCAGTTTTGAACTACTTGTGGCCGGAAGCGACAGATTTTAAGCTGATCTCAAGGGTGGGAAAAGCTCAGTAAACTCTATCTCAAGTGATAAGTAGAATTAGGGGTTTGGCACAAAGCCATGGCCCTATTGCAAATTTCCTTTTACTAAATGAGCAAGTTAGGTTCATGTACCAATAATGGTAAATGAGAATTGTCTGGTGACCTTGGCCTGATGGTAGATATCTTTAAATATTGGGGGAATTAAATCCACCTAGAACTTAAGAAAAAAGTTCGTTATCTCGTACCTAGATAAAACACTGGAGGAAATATTTCTAGAGTTAATACGTTAATATAACAATGGTCCGAAAAACAATATGAAATACAAATAAAAACTACAACATTCTGCTGTACTCTTGGGTAGCATGTAATGCGAAACCTATAATACCTGGATGCACAAACACTCATATACGAGTTTGACTACAGAAATTGGCCGGATATCCACAGCAAATTAAGTATAAAACAAACAGAATGAATACTTATAAGAACAAATGAGTGAGGAATAGGTTTTATTTAAAAAAAGAAAAGGAGGACAGTCAGTGAGAGATTAAGTCAATTCTTTAAAACCTGTTTTGTGAGCTGATGTCTGAAGATATCACTGATGCATATTATTTAGCTTAGAAACAACATCCTAGTCACGCCATTGGATATTACAATCATTCACGAATTTCTGTGATTGAGTGATTATCATGATAATCAATAATTAAATTACGTTTTACTCATGTTAGAAGCTGCAATAAACTCTATTACGAACATTTATCGTAATTTATTGATGGTGTTAAACATTTTATTAATACTACAAGTATATTTAAATAAACTGTAACAAAAAACGATTATTTTTTCTACCAAAAGAAAGTGTTATTTATGAAAGAAATACAATTTGTCGGCTTTTTCACTACTTTCAAATCTCAAAACATATCTAAAGTCAAATAAGAGATTTAGTATTATCAATGGCATGATTCTCAAGAGTCAAACATTTTACTAAGAAACCGAATTGAATGAAAGAGTGATTGGTAGAAAATAGGCTTTAAGGCTTAGGGCCTCATCATTGCGTCGATACAATAGATGGCGCACCTCCTTTGGTTGTGACTATACTACTTTAAAAGAACATACACACTGATAATTAATCATAAAAAATAACAATTAAGATACGTAAGTAAATGATTACACTTCTTAGTAACGTTTATTTTTTTGGGTTAAAATGAAATAAACAACGAGATTAAAACTTCTGGTTCGAACTTACTCTTTTTGCTGAGATCCATTTTAATCTAACTTTCCAATTTAATGACGTAGAACGTCTAGAAAAATAAAATAAAATATTAAAATATACATCATGAATATACGTTAGATTATGACATTTATTATATTACTTATTTATTTTAAGTACAAGTAAACTTTAAAAAATCGACTAGATATGCCTATTTAAATATCAATAAGATCAAAATTTAAAACAGGAAAAATAAAATAGTGTTCAATGAACACTGAAGAAATAGACTTAGTAATTGTTTTAATTTAAAGATGCTGCCTTGGACAGGTAAATAAAATGATGTGAGTGAATGTGGTCGTTTTTATCATATTTGTTTCTAAATATTTTACAAGTATAACACTGAATGATTCTGTATCGTCCAATATGTGTATTAATAGTGATTTTAAGTTCTTCAAAAAAATTAAAATTATGCTCACTTATAAATATTATCACGCTTTCCTCAAGGAATATAAGTGCTAAAATTACATATTTAGGTTAAGAGAGACCCAGTATTTTGCGAGCCTGTTATGTGAATCCCACAGTTTTTCCTTTGCATCCAGTTGCCTCAGAAACAGACTACATACATTGAAACTGTAAGTATGCTATAAGAATGATCGGTTTGGTTTGTTATGAATTTCGCAAAAAGCTACTCGAGGGCTATCTGCGCTAGCCGTCCCTAACTTATCAGTGTCAGGCAAGAGGAAAAGCAGCTAGTCATCATCACCCACCGTAAACTTTTGGGCTACTCTTTTACCGACGAATAGTGGGATTGAGCGTCACATTACACAACACTCCCACGGCTAAAAGTGCGAGCATGTTTGGTGTGACAAGGATTTTAACCCGGGACCATACCGATGTCAAACTATCCCCTGTAAATGTTACCTCCGGTAATTGAAGTCGTTTTCATATTACCAGACGGTAGGAGAAAATCGATTTCAGGTTAACCCCTTGATTTTAAATTACTCCCTTCCCGATAGACTCGTTTTAACGGTTTGTTAAGATGCTAGGCGTTTTTATCGCACTCAATGTGTGTAAATGAAATTAACACATCAAAAATAATGTAAAAAATTGAATATTTATCATGTTCTATATTTCGTGCTATCAATCACTCATTTTTATTTCAGTGCGTATAAAGAAATATAAAAAAAATAATCTGTATAAATTACAATATATTGAATGAAGACAGTATGTACTCCTTGTGGTCTGACGAGGGCTAGCCCTTAAAATACTTTTTATTTTATATAAATCATCAATTTTAATAAAAGAAATAATAGGCTTTTTCCCTATTATCATGTACTTAGATACGTGCTCAACACGCAGTACAGATATTAAAAGCAATCATTATGTTTGTCATTTTGGCGTAAGAAGAGGGAGTAATTTGAAATCAAGGGGGTAATTTGAAATCGATTTCATGTTACTCCCACGGTACTCTGAAAACGATTTCATATTATAGGGGAGTAATTTGAAATCGTTACACCGGGCCTTATAAAAATGAAAGTCACATAAAAGTAACTTCCATGTTAAGATGGGTGCTATTGACACATTACTGTTCTGTAATCTATGAGGTATTATATCAGGTATAATTTTTCGCAGATAACCCTTTGTATTACTTTAAGTAAAAAGGTTTCGAAATAAACAAACAAATGAACCTTTATTATATCATTAATGTGTATTTTCTTTGGTTTGGTTTAACAAGTGTAACGCCGACAAATGTAGAAAAGAAACGATGAGAAATTGATGATCCAACAGTTGTTGGTTAGTGCTCATGCAGTTGACCAGAGAACACTAGTGGAGGGCAACTGCCTGTTAAATGAAACGGTGACTACGTTTCGACTTCTACACCGAAGCTTTCCTTGAGAATGAATTATTCAGCTTAAAAAATAAAACTCCATTCTCCTTTTATCGAACAGACAGTTAAAGTCCTTTAATTAAAGCTCTGTGACAAAGAATGTGTAAGTTTTCATTAACTTGCACCTATCTGATATACTGTCTAAACAATTGTTATTTTATAATAAGAAATATTTCCTAAAACCTCGTATAATGTTTAGACAATAAAAGTGTACGCCTTACATCAAAATAACAGATACAAATAGGTGTAAAACGACAGGATTAGCCTTATTTTCATGAACGTAGTTCAACATTATGACGATTTTACATGTTACATCTGTTCACTAAAAATACTCAATCAGAAATCACCTTTTTATTACAACTAGATTTCTTATGGAAAATGAAACTGATCTAAACGTGGGTAAGTAATACTTTCCATATTGCAGCGTGTGAACAAAAGGTACATTTAATTTTAATGAAATTATACTGTGTCGTGCTGCCAAAACAACCTGCAGGATATACTTGTGTTATTAACAGGAATGACAGTTTTGTGATTTTTCTCTTTATGTAAATCCAACTGCATTAACTCAAACTAGTTCATAATATCAATGGATGTGCTCTACTGGACTCTTGCTTCATATAAGAAATTTTAAGGCAGTTTATTAAAAAAATATGAGAAATATAAAATATTCAATTTTGATTGAAGTTCTTTCTATTTTATTGCCTATACACCGAAAGTATGAAAATTTTACTTGATAGAAAAATGTACTTATTTTTTGAGGATTTGGCGTTTTTCAAATTTGGTACACTGGTAGATATATACAATCTACAATTAAGTGGCAAATATAGTATAAATAGAAGCCACATGTATAAAGCTTTTCAACAAAAAAACAATCATTTTTTTCAAAAAGTCACAAAACTATTGATCTAACATCTCTACTACAGTTTCACTAGACCGTTTTTAGATTCTTGTCATTCCGATTAACGACAGCAGATTCAGTTTTGTTTGTTTGTTCTTTTTAGTCTCGTGCAAAGCTTCACGAGGACAATCTACGTTAGCCTTCCCCAATTTAGCAGTGTAAGACTAGAGGGAAAGCAATTTGTCATCACCACCCACCGCCAACTCTTGGACTATTATATTACTAATGAATAGTGAGATTATAACGCCTTCCACAGCTGAAAGGGCGAGCATGTTTGGTGTAACGGGGATTCAAACCTGCGACCCTCAGGTTGATTCATAGCTGCAAAACTATAGTGTGAAAGCACATGCAGGTACATAAGTAATGGTTAGGACAAGCAAACTATATTAGTCGTTTTAAACTCAAGTTGCCAAAATAATCATTCGGGTAAACGAGTGTTATTCATTCTCAACTTTAGTCTAAATTTACTAAACGTTATCAAATTCTCCTAGTTAAACAAACGTTTAGCGTCACGTGATATTAGCTTAGGAATTTAGCAAATAAATGTTTGATTTAGATGAATCGAATGAATGCGAGTTATAACAAGAAAATGTTAATTTAGATTATTCCGTGGCATTACTATAAAGTAAGCTGTAAACACTGTTTCAAAGAGTTAAAACTACTACCATGTATTTTAAAGACTATGGTTGGTTCTGTAAAGTATAAGTGTGTTGGTTATTATTGAGTGTCACTTTCTCCCTCACTTTGGATTGTTTGTGTGTATTGAAAAAAAACTGTGATATCTAATCAGAAACACCTTCCTCATGAAAAAATAATTGAGTGTGCGACTTAAAAAGAATGAAATTAGCATTGACAGTCAAACTGGTAGCTACACTTTCAGTACTCATAATAATCTTACTGCAAATATTCTTTAATTAATCATTTAAACCGTGTATCCTGTTTTACCTGTCGTTGCCCCCAGTGGCTCAGCGGTATGTCTGTGGACTTACACGCTAAAATCCGGGTTTCGATACCCGTGGTTGGTAGAGCACAGATAGCCCATTGTGTAGCTTTGTGCTTAATTCAAAACAACAACAACAACTACCTGTCATCATGCCCAAGGTTGAACAACAACAAAAAGAGAGATAACTAGTAAATGAATATTTGTTGTGAACTTCTTATCAATGCTCTAAGTGGTGTAGTAACTAGTTTGGCGGCCAATTTTGATTTCACTCGCACACGCACACACCACTGCATGCTGTATGATCACAGCTGAAGAAGAAGGGCCAGTATGAAATTGAAACAGCTTTTCGTAAGATAATAGATGTGTTTCTGTATAACATGATTAATCATCTGTCGAAACATGTAGTACGTACCCCTAAAAATTAAATACGTCATTTTGCTTATAAATCACTTTGCAAATTTATTATTTCCTTAAACGTCGCTAATTGATTGAATACGTTTTTGGCCTCGTTGCAGTCTGTCTGTTTTATGTCTAGTTGTGGCTATAATATATTTCGTGGGCCATTATGATGCCTGTTTCTAACTGTTTGTACACGCTTGACACAAATCCTGTTGCGACTGGAAACACTTGATTCGAAGTTGAAGCCACTACTGTTTATATATGATAGAAACGAGACAGGATCAACAGCTACTGGCCACCTGCTTGTAGATGGAATGGTAGTTTGCCTTATTCAGATGTCAAACATCCACACCATTGATTTAGAAGCATTTTCATCCTATGTTAACTACTGTTTGCAATGCTATAGCCAGTTACTTCAGCCAGATAAGTAAAAATTCTACAAGCATTATTATGAAGTTTTGAGCTTTCTAAACTCTATGATTTATTGCTAAGCAACTACGAAGAGGAAGTGTGCATGATGCTTCTATAGTTTTCCCCTGCTAGTACAGCGGTAAATCTAAGTATTTCCAACGCTAAAGTTAAGAGTTTGATTCCTCTAGGTTGACTCAGCAGATAGCTCGATGTGGCTTTGCTATAAAAAAACATCCACACCTATCCACTTTCTTCTACAGTTATGTATGTGCGCATAGCACAAACAAATTATTTTCATTTTAAATCATATGGTTGATCATCAAATGTTGGTGTTAATAAGAATGAATAGACACGGACTGACATTAACTTACGACAGCGATTGAGCTTTCTAGTAGTTATAGCATTTCATATTCAAATTATCGTTCAGTGGATTGGTGCTGTGTAGCCATTTCTACGTTTTGCATTAATTAAGAATCTTATCTTCCCATTTGTGGCTATAGGCGATAAAAGATATATGTTTTTGATTTTTTGTAATTTTGCGCAAAACTACACGAGGGCTATTTGCGCTATCCGACCCTAATTCAGCAGTGTAAGACTAGAGGGAAGGCAGCTAGAGCAGTGTAAGACTAGAGGGAAGGCAGCTAGTCATCACCACCCTCCGCCAACTTTTGGGCTACTCTTTTACCAATGAATAGTGGGATTGACCGTCATACTATATCGCCCCCACGGCTAAAAGGGCGAACGTGTTTGGTGTAACAGAGATTCGAACCCATGGCCCTCATATTACGAGTCGAGTATCTTAACCACCTGGCGATGTCGGGCCAAGGGTATATGGTAATCGAGAATAAACAATATCTGCTTCTAAATATATTCTATATATAATAGTATATTACCAATGCCGTACGAATCCATACTTCTGTGTATACCATTATTATAGAGAATAAGTTCTACTACTTTTGGCCTGAAGTCGTATTGCATGCTTGTACTGGTGTATCCTGCGTTTAAAAATCATTTAACTTTGAAAGAAATGTTAGAAATATTAGAATTAACAAATAAAGGTAGAGAGAGATGATTTGGCACTAAGATCTGTTTTCCTAAGGTTTTAACAATCAGTAAAATATTCTGATAGATAGCTTTTGTTGTATATATTGTTGAGATTGTGAATATAATTGTTTTATGACTACGCAAATAAATTCAACACATTCATAGTTAGCTGAATTCTAAGTACTGTTTAACGACAGTCACCAAACGACTTTACTCACCAAAGCCAAAAACCTTGTTAGAAAAAGCATTAATATTGTTACTTGTTTATCTCCATGAAACCACAAGCAGACATTCTAATTTAGTTTGTAATTCAGGTGCATTTAATTGTTTTATCTCTTCAATCTCACGCATGAGAACAAAGTATTGGGTAACTGGAATTGTAAAGAAGTAGAACCACAGGTCGAATAGAAGTTCAATTGATACCAGTTGCTTACGTGTCCTAAACAACTGACTCACAAAGATCTTGATATGTGATAAACACTAGCTAAACAAGGTTTATAATTTCGACAGTGGGCAGAAGGTCGAAACAGATGATTAGATTCTAGAATCAAATATTTGTACAAATAGGTAACTCAGAAGTGTATTTCTGTTTACATATGAATATGAGTAACCCAAATTTCCTTTTTAGACGTAGTCCTCTTATTTATGTTTATCACAAAATGTGTTCTCTTTATTCATGTTATATCATGCCCCACAATTAAGCAATGCCATAGACATGACTAAGTCTTAAAAATCGAGTTGCAATATTTAAGTGATACCTGAACGGAAAAGTACTGACTTTCTTATAGTTTAGTGTCAATGGCTTTCATAACCTGGGCTCAGTTTTGCCTGGGTTTTAATGTTAAGCACAAAGGTGCGCAGTGAGCTATCTGTTCTGTATGCTCCATGTGAAAATAAACCTAAATTTTAACGTTATAAGCCCTGAAGTTTACCGTTAAGCTATTGGAGAGCCTCTTACTGCACCTTCATGTTTCTGTCTTACGTATTTGTAACTTCATAAAAATAGAGACACGTTTTTGGTCTGTAACAAATAACGGATATTTTAAACTGGAATTAACCAATCTGTGTTATAAGTAAAGGTTAGTTTACAAGATAATACGATTCTAAATATGTTATAGTTGCAGGTTTTTATAAACTACTACTGGAATGGTATAAAAATACGAAAATTTGATTTTTTGGTAAAGTGACGTCATTTTAGCCCTTTAATTTCATATAACACAATGGCTTGCTGAACCTTCAGATATAGCTGTATTATATCTTTAAAAAGTGCTATTTCTCAAAGCTAACTCATTTTTGGAATGAGTAATAATTGTTTAAAGATTCTAAATCGTGAATATATATGTATTAATATAAAATTCGTATGACTAAACAACAACAATTAAAGTGGTGTTATGGTAAAATAGATACTTTCTTTTCTTAACACTCTTCAATTACAACTGGAATTATTGAACGGGTCCAATCTTCAGGGTACAGTTAAAATCATTAGCATAAAATTATGACGATATTAAGGTTATTCTTATTTTCCCTGATAGTTGAATACTTGGTTAATATAGATACGTTGTTTTTATTGTTTCATTGGCGGAGTCTCAGTTGAAATCCTAAAGGCTCACAACGTTAAAATCCAAGTTTTGATACCAGTGATTGGGCACAGTACAAATACTCTGTTGCATAATTTTACGTTTCATAACAAACTAATAAACAAATACTCATTGGCAGAATGTATGGAAAACTAAAAATGTTTAAGTACGTTAGTTTAGTAAATCAGACACTAGATTCCAATTTTTGTAGGGCCTAACATGGCCAGGTGGTTAAGGCATTCGACTCATAATTCGAAGGACCCGGGTTCGAATCTATGTCACATCAAACAAGTTTGCCTTTTCAGCCGTAGGGGCTTTATAATTTGACAGTCAATCCCACTGTTTGTTGGTAAAAGAGTTACCCAAGAGTAACTTACACTGATAAATTAAGGACGGCTAGCGCAGATAGCCCTCATGTGGCTCTGCTCGAAATTCAAACCAAACCAATTTTAATTTACTTTTAAATAAATATTGTTCTACAGATATCATCTATTTTCCTTGAGAAGCTCTGAATAAACTCAGAAATAAAATATCCTTTGAGAAACACACTAAGCCATAATCACATCATACATATGATGAACTAAAAGTGACATCACAGATACACGAAATACTTACATGAAGAAGCGGCATGATTAATTTCTTTATCACTTTTTTTCGGAAAAGCAACTTTGTTTTTATATTTGAGAGTTGGTGCTATTGTTAGATGTTAGCTTGTGTTGTTCTAGCTACATTTTGGTGATTCTCGATGTACTGTTCTTTTTAGATAGACTGAAGATGTTGGTTTCATGGTAGGTTATTTGATATTAGAATGTTTTTGTTCCGGCTTTTTTTAGGATATTCTTGATGTGCTGTTTTTGGATAGACTATAGATGTGAGGGTTGGTACTGAAGTGGGTTGTTAGATTTTGGTCTGTGTTCGATGCAAATTCTTGACGTGATGTCATGTTTTCGCTGTGTTAGCAATTGAGCAGATTTGTAGTGACTATTTTCAATTAGAATTTCGAGTTTAAATTTATATTCTTTTTTGTCCATTACTACTTTTAATTACTTTGTTTGCTGGTGGAATAGTTATGTTGTTGTTAAGTATCAGCATAAGATTTACATTAAAAGACATTATAAACTTCAGACCTTATTTGATGCTGAATTTTTCCTCTTCTGCTAAGTTGTAAATTGTGTTTTCTGTTGATGGAGAAGAAAAAAAACAGTATGGTAGAGTTATATCTGCAATTGGTATTTTGTCACATATTAAAACAAAGCAAAGTTCACTCGTTTGATTATTATGTAATGGTCATTTACATAAGTTTATTTTTGGACACTGTTATGTATATGTGTAAATATTTTGTAAACGACAACATGTCGTGTTGTGTTTGAATTTTCATTTCTATTATTCATTTTTCCATATTGATATTATTGTTTCGAAGTTTAAACTAATATTTTGTTATTTATTTAGGGTAACATTTAGAACTTTCTTGAATTAAGTAAACCAATCATATGTTTGTAAATGAGTGCTGGTGACTTTGTGTCTCGACGTGTAGTCTCGTGCAAGAACGGACACGCGCGGATTGCTCTAGAGTTGTATGGAAATTGCAAGATTGTTCGAGAAGTAGGCCTATCGGTATAAAAGACGATGACGCGAGATAGATTTAGTCATCAGTTTTTATTCGAAGAAAAGGAGAGAGATTCAGTCATCAGTTTTTATTCGAAAAAAGAAGATAGATTCAGTCATTAGTTTTATTCAGAGAAAAAGAGTGAGATTCAGACATCAGTTTTATTTCCAAAGAAGAGAGTTAGTTATTTGAGAAAGATTAAGTGTTTGCTGTGATTATTCAACTTGGATTTGCGACTGAAGTTAGATCTACGGAAGCTGTGATTTTATTTCGTCAATCTCTACGATACATCTGAATTACTGCCTGTGCTGAGAGACGGCGAATCTATTGAACTGTGAACTGTTTCGGAATTTCTTCGTGGGACCAAATTCACACCCTAGACTGGAATTTGAGACTTTAATTTTAGATCATTACATTAGATACAGGCCAGTACCGTTTTGTATTGTGATTTATTTTGAAGTTTGAAACTAATATTATTTTGTTTTGTATTTAATTTCGAATGTTGTAACTTAATATCTGTCACTGTTATTATATAATTTATGTTATATCTGTTAATAGGTTAGTATAATAAATTATACAAGCTGTTATCTGTGTTTTTCTGTTGCGTTTAATCTACGAAGAACATAAAACATTAAAAAATACGTAACAGAAAATTGGGGGCTCGTCCGGGATATCGAACAAACAATTTAATTTTATTATAAAATAAGATTTATATTCTATACAGATAGACAGCTTGTATATTTAAAATGGCATTCGAACTTGAAGATTTTATAAACGAATTTAATCGGAATCCCTCTTTCGAATTAATCAGTGAATTAAAAAAATCTGAATTGGTTGATGTTGGTAAACATTTTAATTTAGAAGTGAAGCAATCAATGAAGAAAGCAGATATTAAACAAATTATTGTTGAACATTTGGTCAGCCAAAAAGTTTTACCTCAAACAGTTGCACAACAATTGCCTGTCGCTCATTTTGACCCAGATTTCGAATTAAAAAAAAATGGAAATGGAAATCAAATTTCGTTTAGAAATTGAAAGCAAACGACTTGAGGCAGAACAAAAACGTATTGAGGCAGAACAAGAAAATAAACGTATTGAGGCAGAACAAGAAAATAAACGTATTGAGGCAGAACAAGAAAATAAATGTATTGAAGCAGAACAAGAAAACAAACGCATTGTTCTTGATGCCGAAATACAAATAGAACGCATTAAAGCTGATAAAGAATTCAGTATGAGAAAGGCACAGACAGAAGAAAAGGTTGTCCGAATGCAGTTGGATAATTTTGATGCTTCCAAACAAATTCGTTTAGTACCTCCATTCAATGAAAAAGCTGTAGATACATATTTTCAGCAATTTGAAAAATTGGCCCTTAGGCTAAAATGGCCTACCGAATATTGGACAGTATTACTTCAGAGTGTTCTCAAGGGTAAAGCTCAGGAAGTATTTTCCAAACTCACGGCCGAGCAAAGTTATGATTACGAGCACGTCAAAAAATGCATTTTGAATGCATATGAATTGGTGCCAGAGGCATACAGACAAAAATTTCGTGGTTACAAAAAGTTTGACAGCCAAACTTATGTCGAATTTGCTCGTGAAAAAGAAACTCTGTTCGACAGGTGATGTGATTCCAGAGAAATCAAAGAGGATTATACAAAACTCAGAGAACTCATGTTAGTTGAAGAGTTTAAAAGATGTATTCCCGTAGAGCTAAAAACTTATATTGATGAACAAAAAGCTTCCAAAATTCATGATGGTGCTGTCTTGGCAGACGAGTATGCTTTGACTCACAAAGATTTCTCATACAAAAGCAAAACAAATCACACAGCAAAGAAACCCAATGACTGATTCAAATATTATGCAAATGTCGACAGAGACAAAAAAGAGCGAACTTCTAATTCTCAAACGAAGACTCCATCTTATTCTATAAGCTCATCATCTACTAAAAACGTGTCATTCTCATCCAAAACATGTGCTTATTGTAAGAAATCTGGCCGTCTGATTTCTGAGTGCTATAAGCTCAAAAACAAGCCATCACCCAATAATTTCATTTCGCCCTTGTTTGATATATCATTGGTTCCCAATGATTTTGACCCTGTTCAGTCCACTGTGGATTCTAAGCCCAATATTATTGATGTACCTGAAGATATTGTTGAGGACAAATTTAAACCTTTCATAACTGAAGGTTTTGTTTCTTTTGTTGGCGATTCACGTCTACAACCAATTAAAATCCTGCGGGATACTGGAGCTTTTCAGAGTTTGATTTTGGAAAGTGTACTTCCGTTTTCTGAAAAGTCATCCGTTGGGGCCAGTGTGCTCATTTCTGGTGTAGAAGGTGGCGTCGTTTCTATTCCTCTTCATAGATTAGACTTACATTCGGACTTAGTCTCAGGCCCAGTGACTGTGGGTATTAAAGCCTCATTGCCTGTTGAAGGTGTGTCTATGCTTTTAGGAAATGATTTGGCTGGTAGTAAGGTGGTACCAGAGGTTCGTGTTGTTGAAGCACCTGTTATTAGCCCCAGTACAGAGCAACTCATTTAAGAGTTTCCTGATGTTTTTCCCGCCTGTGCTGTTACTCGTTCTCAGACACGTTCTCAGGAGTCCGAAGAGGATTTCTCTTTGTCTGATACGTTCATGTCTCACATCGATGAGATTTCTGACTCAACTTTAAGTTCTACTGATGACGCTAAGACATTTTTCGACTCTCTTCATCGAAACAAACTTATTGCGGAACAGGACAATGATTCTGAAACTCGTTCTCTTCTACAACTGGCTGTTGATGAAAATGAAATAGGAACTGTCCCTATTTGTTACTACAAGAAGTCAGGTGTGCTAATGAGAAAATACAGATCTTCTGACGTTGCTGATGATGAAGAGTGGAATGTTATTCACCAAATCGTCATTCCAAAATACTGTCGGAGTGATATTCTTAGTCTTGCTCATGACCATGTATTGTCGGGACACTTAGGTGTAAGAAAGACCCTAGATCGTATCCGACGACATTTCTGTTGGCCAAAGATGCGCAAAGATGTTGTTGACTTTTGTAAGGCATGCCATTCTTGCCAAATGACAGAAAAAACAAATCAAGGGATTCCCAAAACACCACTGCAGCCTATTCCTGCCTTTGAAGAACCATTCTCAAGGGTCATTATCGACTGTGTTGGCCCAATGCCAAAAAGCAAAGCGGGAAATGAATACCTCTCGACGATCATATGTGCTTCTACACGTTTCCCTGAGGCAATCCCTTTGAGAAAAATCACTGCTCTTGTCAAATCCTTTACCATGTTCGGAATTCCAAAAGTTGTGCAATCAGATCAAGACACAAATTTTATGTCCAAGCTATTTGAACAAGCCATACATGAATTAAGCGTCCATCAAATTTCATCCAGTGCCTACCATCCTGAGTCACAAGGTGTTCTTGATCGTTTCCACCAAATTACTGCCACAAACACTCAAAGAACTGGGTTGAGGGTTTTCCTTTGTTACTGTTTGAAGTTCGCGAGGTTATTTCAGAATCTACTGGATTTAACCCTTTTAAGTTGGTTTAAAAAGACAAATAAACAAAACAAAAAAGTTTTCACAAGTTCAAACTTTTTTTTTTTACTTTTAAGGGGGAGAGTGTTATGTATATGTGTAAATATTTTGTAAACGACAACATGTCGTGTTGTGTTTAAATTTTCATTTCTATTATTAATTTTTCCATATTGATATTATTGTTTCGAAGTTTAAACTAATATTTTGTTATTTATTTAGGGTAACATTTAGAACTTTCTTGAATTAAGTAAACCAATCATATGTTTGTAAATGAGTGCTGGTGACTTTGTGTCTCGACGTGTAGTCTCGTGCAAGAACGGACACGCGCGGATTGCTCTAGAGTTGTATGGAAATTGCAAGATTGTTCGAGAAGTAGGCCTATCGGTATAAAAGACGATGACGCGAGATAGATTTAGTCATCAGTTTTTATTCGAAGAAAAGGAGAGAGATTCAGTCATCAGTTTTTATTCGAAAAAAGAAGATAGATTCAGTCATTAGTTTTATTCAGAGAAAAAGAGTGAGATTCAGACATCAGTTTTATTTCCAAAGAAGAGAGTTAGTTATTTGAGAAAGATTAAGTGTTTGCTGTGATTATTCAACTTGGATTTGCGACTGAAGTTAGATCTACGGAAGCTGTGATTTTATTTCGTCAATCTCTACGATACATCTGAATTACTGCCTGTGCTGAGAGACGGCGAATCTATTGAACTGTGAACTGTTTCGGAATTTCTTCGTGGGACCAAATTCACACCCTAGACTGGAATTTGAGACTTTAATTTTAGATCATTACATTAGATACAGGCCAGTACCGTTTTGTATTGTGATTTATTTTGAAGTTTGAAACTAATATTATTTTGTTTTGTATTTAATTTCGAATGTTGTAACTTAATATCTGTCACTGTTATTATATAATTTATGTTATATCTGTTAATAGGTTAGTATAATAAATTATACAAGCTGTTATCTGTGTTTTTCTGTTGCGTTTAATCTACGAAGAACATAAAACATTAAAAAATACGTAACAGACACTTAAGTATGTCGGTAATTTTTTATTAGGCTTATTGTGATAAAATTTGATGAATCAATTTAGTTTCTTCATGTGAGTTTTCTTAATATGTGAATGTGCGTGGATATATGGTACAACGTTTGAATATTTATGTATATCATAATAGAGTCTATGTTTTTGTTGTATTACATATATTCTCATATATATTGTTAATGATATTTTGCATATAACGCTTGTTTACAATGGTATTTAGTCCTATTTTGAAGTACGGCTTTATTACGTTTCTGACTTTGTCTTGACAATGCGGGTTGTTCGTAGGTGATTTAAGCCTGTTACATTCAGAAATTACATTATGTTGTGCACATTTATAGTTGAAGGTGATATGATTACCTCGGCCTTTCTAAATCTCTAAATGCTCCCGCAACTGTTTGAGATTAAGTGAATTCTCGCATGATGAATCTAAATGCAATCTTCACAACTGTTGTTTGTTTGTTTTGAATTTTGGGCAAAGCCACTCAAGGGATATCTGCAATAGCTGTCCTTAATTTAACAATGTAAGACTAGAGAATCTTTACAATGATAAAACTCAAATCCTCGTGTTTGAATGTGAATGTGCGTGGATATATGTTGGTCTGTGTTCGATGCAGATTCTTGACGTGATGTCATGTTTTCGCTGTGTTAGCAATTGAGCAGATTTGTAGTGACTATTTTCAATTAGAATTTCGAGTTTAAATTTATATTCTTTTTTGTCCATTACTACTTTGTAATTACTTTTGTTTGCTTTTGTTTGTTTGTACGCGAATGTAAACATACTAATCAGTAGCTTTTAAGCGAAAATTTTCAAAGATAGCGCGCTAAAAGCAGCCGCTCCAAGTCCCAGTATTTGATTTGGGGCAGGTAGTTTGACGATGAAGTAATACATTCGTATTATTGTCACACGTTAATGACAAGTTCCAATAATTCATAAACAGAAAACATCTCGCGACACAATTCACGATGAAAACAAAAGTTCCATTTCCAGACATATTTTACATCAACTCACCTCAAAAACATAAAGATTAGCATTATAAGGTTCCTTAGTTTTAAAGTGAACAAGATTTGGAATGTACAATACATTAAGACGAATGAAGAAAAACATCGCTGGGTGAGGAGGATATATAAACATCATAGAGTCTGATAGCATTCAGAAGTTCTTCCTACAATAAAATACGATGTTAGTTAGTAGTTAACAAATGGAGAGCAAAAATAATATCTAAAACATCCTTTGTGAATGTGGATTCCAATAAATTAATGAAACGAAAAGACCAACCTTAATTAAAATTGAGAAGGGTACAGTGCTCCGTAATACTGATCAGTGAGCAGTTTGAAGTTGCACAAAAGATCGTAAAACACATACAAGAAACTGGAACAATATCAAAACAGCATGATATAAACAATTAGCCATAAAATGAAATATATAAACGAAGTCTTGTACATCCACCTCACCGATAACAGGTTCAGTTAATCTAGCGACAGAACTCAACAAAACCTGAATACCGTCTTGAAAATAAGCAAATAACATAGTTAATAACGGGAAGGCGAGTGCATAAAACACAATAGCCTCTCTAGCAGAAGGACCCAGGATCGAATCTTGTTCACGACTACCCATTCAGAAATAGTCGTTCCCAAAAAATCCCTGAAGACAGTTGCAAACATGCAACTTTTCTTGAAGACGGATAAATGCCATTGAACTCAACGTCTATAGGTCATGACCTCTTTCTCCACAAATCGTCAATCAATCAATATCAGGAGGTACTAAGCCTTTTTAGCCAAACTTAGTTTTCATGTATATATCTGTCAGTATTTAAATATATATATAAATAAAGATATGTTATGATTTTATTCTCTTGAATAGCTGGAGATTTTCTGTTTTATAATTTTGAAATTAACTACTCATATGATGTTATGTATAAAGCGTTTGGAATTCCATGTTGTTGTTTATATTATTGTTTTGAAATTTAAACCAATAATACGTTGTTATTCATGTAGAAATTTCTAGAATTAGGTAAAATGATCATTTGACTGTAAATAAAATGTATGTCGGCCTGGTGTCTAGACGACGAGTCTCGTGCAAAAACAGACGTGCGCAGATTACTCTGGAATTCTGTGGAAGTTACGCGATTGTTCGAGGACACAGTAAGCCTACTAGTATAAAAACAGACGGTGACGCGAGGAGAAAAAAGAAGGGAAGTCAGTCATTAGTTTTTATTCGATTCAAGAGGCTGTCTTCGTTTGAGAAAGTTTGAACGTTTACTGTGTGTTTATTCAACTTGGATTTGTGAATAGAATTAGATCTACAGAAGCTGTGATTTTATTTCGTCAATCTTTTCGATTCATTCGAATTACTGGTTATACTGAAGGTCAACACGTACAGGACTGTTCAGGGGAGACCGGAAAAGTTGGAAAACGACAAATCTGAGACATTCATCAAAAACATCGTAAAAAGAACTTCGTCAAATTTATTGGACTGTGAATTGTTTCTGGACTTCTCCATTCAAACTTCGGAATTTCTTCGTTGGACCAAATTCACTCCCTAGACTGGAATTTTGGATTTCTGATCTGGACTTTTGGACTTTCATTCTGGATCATATTATTAGACACAGGCCAGTACCATATTGTATTGTAATTAACTTTGAAGGTTGAAACAGAATATCTGTCATTGTTATTATATAATTTATTTTATATTTGTCACATATATAATAGTTTATTGTAATAAATTATATAAGCTGTTATCTGTGTCTTTCTGTTGCGTTCAGTCCACATAAAAAACGTAACATATGAATATAACTTGTGTGTAATAAAAGTGTAGTTTATACAGAGAGATGAATATATTGTATTCATATGACTTGGAATATGTAAATCAAAGGCACAATAACAAGTTGCTGTTGAGCGTCATATATTAGTACTTCATTTTGAAATTAGTTGACGCCATTTAGGTAATGTGTTGCCACCAAAATTTGATAGCTTTTGGAAAGTTTGGAAAATGGTTTCATATCGAGAACTTGTGATATTTACTTAATGGCATTGGAAAACAAAAGAATATGGATTATTTTGGAACCTAAGACCATGCAAAGAAAGACCTGTAATATACTGTACTTCAACCCTAATAAGCAAAGCTTAACGTTTTGTGACAAGAAGCAAAAAATACACTTGTGTGCAGAGAAAGTAGTCCATGTGACTTTGGCAACAGTACACGACATAATTAAGAAAGATCTCCGTCCAGAAAAGCTACATAAGTCAGGTGTGTACAAGCTGCTTCCGGGACATATCTATTCAACCGTAATATATCTCAAGCATCTAGAGAATAAAATAAGTATTCTTGTTATTCTACATGAAGATATATTAGTCAAATTACTGAACACAGCGCATCTGTATTTCTGTGCGAGCGTAGTATTGAAATGGGCGTTGGGACATTGCTCTTATCATTAATTAGACGACTTATGTAAAATATGCAGAGAGGAAGGATGTACCTTATACACAACAATTTTTTGTGTTGTGGAACACTCCACGGGATTATTATCATGGTACACAGCTGTCAGATATACCAGGACTGAAGTAGTGACATGAAGTGTAACGATATGGTAAGACTTCCAAATGGCCGGGCATGGCGGAGCGCGTTAAGGCGTGCACTCGTAATCCGAGGATCGCGGGTTCGGGCCCGCGTCGCGCTAAACATGCTCGCCCTCTCAGCCGTGGGGGTGTATAATGTGACGGTCAATCCCACTTTTCGTTATAAAAGAGCAGCCCAAAAGTTGGCGGTGGGTGGTGATGACTAGTCGCCTTCCCTCTAGTCTTACACAGCAAAATTAGGGACGGCTAGCACAGATAGCCCTCGAGTAGCTTTGTGCGAATTTCCAAAACAAACAAACAAACAAACCAATAGTTTCAATATAACATAACCAACCACTACTTAAAAAATCTTCAACCTTTTATTTATATGTATATATACAAGTATTTGACGTATTTTAATGGAACAATTTTTCAACAGAAATACACAAGACTCAGGTCCTCCTACAGCATTTAACCTGGTAATTTACAACGCTAAAATTAGGGGTTCGATTTCTCTCAGTAAACACAGTAGATAGCCCGATGTGGCTTTGTTATAAGAAAACACATACATACAGAACTCAAGTACACTGTGATCATAATTGGAAAGGAATTTTGTATTTCACTGATAAAATACAAAAAAATGAAATTTTAAAACAGATAATAAAAAAGTATATAAAGTAAAATCAAAATAACATGAAAACAAATTTTGTCATCCGAGAATTTTGTAAAGAGTTTTTTTTTCTTATAGCAAAGCCACATCGGGCTATCTGTTGAGCCCACCGAAGGGAATCGAATTCCTCAATTTAGCGTTGTAAATCCGTAAACTTACCGTTACACTAGCGGGGGGAACCTTATAAGACTGATTATTTCGACGTTGTTTTGCTTAATTTTGAAAAAAAACGTGGACGATAATAACATTTCAGATCATAAAACATCGTAAAAAATGATAGGTTTATTAACAGTTTTGCTTTGTGGAATATTAATCATAAAGTAAGAAAATGAGCTATTTGTGTATGTCTACTGTGAGAATGAGTCCTCGAACTTAAGCTTTTAAACTGTAAACTTTTATATGTATATACCTCCGTCTTCATTCACAGATTTTTGAAAACAAGCAGATAGTGTTTAAATCGCTCGTGCTTCTGCTGCACTACAATTTTGGTCGGGGTTGAAACTGAATTCATAGTAATTCGAGTTCTTGTATCCTAAAAAAGAACATAACTGCGATATTTTCTGTTGTTAAACACTCGGAAACATTATTACAGTTTTTTCAATAATCATGAACCCGTTAGTCGTGCAAACTCTTGAAAGAAGGTTTGAACTTCTATGAAAATAATTGAAAGAAATCACATTCAGTGTACGGGAAAGTCGGACTGCATTTAACGGGGTCACCAACAGAACAATTATATCACGTGACGCATTAAGACTTCGCAATATTTTCCCTCAGTTAATGTTATACATTTCGAATTACTTGAATCAGATAGGTCACGTGTGTGAGTTAAGCACTTAGATATTTGAAGACGTTCGATGATGAAACATAGTTTGATAATATGATGTTCGAAACGTTTTTCAATTAGTTCGATTACTATGCAAATTTTATTAATTACTCAAACCGCTAACTTTAAGCCCAAAGAAGGTTAAATCAGCCTATTTTGAAAATAATGTTTCAAAATGTTAAACTATAAAAAAATTTACTTCTTCACTTATCATTCCTCGGTCCGGCATGGAGAGATGGTTAGATTGCTCGACTGGTAATCTGAGGGTCGCGAGTTCGAATCCCTGTTACACATACTCGCCCTATCACCAGCGGCGGGGGGAATTGTAATATAACACTTAATCCTACTAGCCCTTGGCAATAAGGGTAGCCCAAGAGTTTGAGGTGGTTAATGGTGACTCTAGTCTTACGCTTCTTAGTTAGAGACGGATAGATAGCCCCTGTGTATCTCTGCGCGAATTTAAAAACAAACAAACAAATAGTATACATATATATCATTTCTAAGGTAAAATGTCCCTCACTATTAGTATATCCATTTAAGGGTTTTAATATACAACAAATACATAATTGCAAATAATATTCAGAAGTCATATAGAAATTACATCAACTCTTTTTGCTCCCGTTTAGTGCCGTTAACGTGTTCCTGAAAAATTCTGTGCTAATCAAAAACGCATTAAAAGAAAATCCATTTTCTATATCATTACATTTAATGAAATTTTGTGAACATGGAAACTTTCTAGCGAATTTTCGATAGTAATCAAATACTTAATCATTAAGAACAGTGGTGTAAGAATCGAGGGGGATATCCTCCCTTTTTTCAATCTGTCTCAGTATAAATGCATCAAAATGAGAAAAATTACTCTCATAAAAAGCTGAAAAATGCATAAAATTTACCCCATAGCTCAAGAGTCACCAGGGCCCTAAAAGTGAGACTTGAACCTTGGCCGTAATGGGTACTTCTGTGGCGCACGTCCCCTTTCGGCGCTTGGTCAAATAAACTTTATATTTCTTTAAACTTTTAAGTTGCCTTTTACACCTTCAGATACGCATACGCAGCATTAAATAAACCTGAAAGCAAGAGTATGTCACTGCTTAAAACGATGCTACAACGATGTGTCCAGGAAAGAAGCTAAGAATATAGGACATTTCACGCAAGCGTTGGAAAGTCTCATTTTCTTTTTCAAAACCGCACTAAATCGTAAATTGCTGTCGTGACTGGTCATGTTAATAAAATATTATTCCCTAATATGAAAACCCCCTTCAAACAAAATTGCGCTAATAGAAAGTGTCCTAAACTAAGGATACGAATATTAATATTTGTCTCATTCAGTTACTTAGTTCTTGTTTATTTGTTTTATGATTTCACACAAAGCTAAAAAAAACTAGATACTCATAGATTTCTTTAATTAGATATGATAGAGCAGAAGGGAGGTGTCTAGTCTACAGTATCTTCCGTCAGTTCTTGTTCAAATAATTTTGTTTTATAGCGTAATCAAAATGTTAAAATATAGAACGTATTTTTGTTGCAAAGGGACCTGAACCACGAACCCTATGATTCAACAATTTAAGTAAGCTAACAGCTAAACCACGCCCAGTTGGTATATACATTTGTTCTCTTTTATTTCGTTACTTGGATTTAAGTTTTAAAATTAAGTTAATGCTCATATGAATTATGTTAATGGTAGAAATGACTTATAGTAGTTTGCTGTACGTTTACAGTGTAATTGTATTGATTGCCCTATCTTTTTAAGTACAATAGGTTATACAATCTCTAGAATTTAGGTTATTCGTGTTGAACCTAAGCAATCGAGATTATAATACACAACACACTATTCTATTGTATAGAAAAATGATAGTTCCTAAACCACGATCAATAAAAACCCATCAAACGACTCCAATAGTCTAACTTTATGGGAAACGGGTATCTGAGATAAAGCGTTGCACATCTATTATTGTTTGTCAGAACAGTAGTAATTACTCAGCCAGAAATGAACATTTATAAAGATACAATAAATGATAATTTAACTGAAACCCGAATAATGCTATAACTAGCTAGAATAATGGTTTTTCAATTAACACAAAATATTAAACACTGTAACGAGTGTGTAACACAAATAATCCGATTTTAACTGACCTCTGCCACTTAACACTCGAGCAACAGGAAGTAATAAATACGTTAAACCTTTTGCAAATGACATAGAATAAATCGATAAGATTCGAGAAAGTTAAATGACGACAATAAAGCTAAGAAAGCGAAGATACAACAAGCGTAAATATGGCAAATGAAGTAAATAGAGAAAACTAATGAAACGCAACTAAAAACGTTGTGTTTTATCATTAATGAAACTGATATTATCTGTATGTGTTGTGCGAGCTTACACTTACAGAAAAAAAATTAATGGTAACCGACACTATTGGTGGACTCAGCAGATAGCCCGGGGTGGCTTTTCTAAATAAAAACACACACACATGCCAACACACTTAGGTGGTTTTATTACTACCATAAACAATTTACAAAAATATTAAAGTGTAGACGCGAAAGTTTTGCAAATGTCGTAATATTTTATAAAACTTATAAACCCACAATTACTGGCAAGAGTATTGTTGGAGTTCTGGTAAAACTGAACGAATTTTTGTTTTCAGCGTATGATTGAAGAAATCACATTTATGAATAATTAAAGTAAATTTACGAGATCTGCATAAGAAGTTTTCTAATGAAAAATAATTTTTGCTATATCTAATTAGTTGCGAGCAATAGGCGTAGCAACACAAAATATTTGAACTATTTATATTTGGAAAATAAAATTCATAATTTCAAAGTTGGATGTGTTCATTCATTGGCAGTCTATGAATTTGCAAGTACCTGATTAACAATTTTGATATCTAGTCCAAGTAGTATGCTTTGCTTTTAGTGAAATACTTTTCTTCCAGAGTGAGTTCTGGCAGATACATTTATTTTTCTCTTTCGAGAAAACCTTAATAATTAGTAATAAATATATCATCATTATATCTAGAAGAGCGAATAGCATGAATATACATTCTCTGACTACATCAGCAACGGCTGAACGGGAGATATAAGTCTTATTTTTATAACCAGTGCTTTCTTAACCTCGTTTCCAAATGAAGATCCTTCTTGATTACATTGTGTGCTGTTATCTGGAACACGTGGACGTCTTTTGCCACAATCTTCATGTTCTTGGATTATCACCTGTAACAAGACACCTCACTTTGTTTATCATTCCTGGGATAAGACTTTTTGTAGGTCTCTTTGTGAATAGTCTTGTCATTTAAGCTGATTCACATTCCTACGTTTTCAGATTTCATCACGTAAAAAGCCCGAGTATATTTTAGATCTGAACATATAAACATTTTTCGTTAGACGAAGCAAAACTACATACATAGAGCCAAATAATTTGATTCTGTAATTCTGATACTCTTTTCCCTTCCTTCTGGACTTGATATCAGACGCGTTTATTCGGTGACTTGATGATTTGCATATTTCAAATTATTTTAACATAACACACTGAACGTTCTGAATATCTATGAATCAAGCAAAGGAAAGTTTTCATAGTTATTGCATTATAATAAAAGGTAGGCGTTTCACCAACGCTTGTTTGTTGTTGATTGAACAGAGAGATACATAATGTTCTATCTAGCTACAGTCAGTCGCTGGGTATCGTACCCAAGATTTTAGCGATGCAACCTACCAGTACCAGCCTTTTTACATGTATATTTTTTCTCTACAAACGGATTTTCTCGTCCCTGCGGATGCAAGTCTTGAACTGCAAATATTACGCTGTTTATTCGTTTATAGGGCAGAGTCATATTAGACAGCCTACTGTTTCCACTGAGGAGAATCAAACTCTGAATCTTAGCGTTGTGAATCAGCAAACTTACTGCAACCTCACCAGAAGACTTTAATTAGAGCGCAATTATATTTAAATTCTTTGAACTTAATCGCCATCTAACGGAAAAAAGGGATAACAAACCACTGATTTTATGAAATCGATCGCTTTATAAACGTTAATTCACACTTGCTTGAAATAAGTTTCAACAAAAAGAAATATTTATATTTTTCTAAACACTATACAGCTATACTTTTCTAAATACGATTATCTCACTAATATTGTTTTCAGTTTTTAATCTTCTTGTAGTTTTCAAAAACAGACGAAATTGATTATGATGACGGTATTGGTGGTATTGTTACTGAAGCATCCAGTCCAAATCGTTTTTTTATGAAACTTGTGATAAAAAAAATGCTAAAATTTCTAATACATATTATGGTTACACCCATTGTTGAATTTTCTCATTGAATGCGCTATCGGTTGCAATAGTATGTTTTAATAGTTTTGTTTTGAATTTACTCACTGGTTAAATATATTTTATGACAAGTCGCAGAAAGAATTGTGTCATAGATGCATCAACAGCTAGAAAGGAAAAATAAATATTATGTTGTTCTGTGATTTTTGAAAACGAAAGCATAAATCATGCAACATCTGAAATGTAAAAAATGAAAATATTTTACTCCTCATTGATTGCTGATGAAAAATTAGTATGATAAGTTTATTTTGGAATTTCGCACAAAGCTACTCGAGGGCTATCTGTGCTAGCCGTCCCTAATTTAGCAGTGTAAGACTAAAGGGAAGGCAGCTAGTTAGTCATTACCACCCACCGCCAACTCTTGGGCTACTCTTTTACCAACGAATAGAGGGATTGACCGTCACATGGGCCTGACATGGCCAAGCGCGTAAGGCGTGCGACTCGTAATTCGAGGGTCGCGGGTTCGCGCCTACGTCGCGCTAAACGTGCTCGCCCTCCCAGCCGTGGGGGTGTATAATGTGACGGTCAATTCCACTATTCGTTGGTAAAAGAGTAGCCTAAGAGTTGGCGTTGGGTGGTGATGACTAGCTGCCTTCCCTCTCGTCTTACACTGCTAAATTAGGGACGGCTAGCACAGATAGCCTTCGAGTAGACTTGTGCGAAATTCCAAAACAAACAAACAGACCGTCACATTATACACCCCCACGGTTGGGAAGGTGAGCATGTTTAGCGCGAGGCGCGAACCCGCGACCCTCGGATTACGAGTCGAACGCCTTACGCGCTTGGACATGCCAGGCCTAGTATGACAACATTAATAAAAAATTCTATATTCGATACTGATGATCAGATAGACATTCTTAGGATAAGGTTGAAAGAAAAAGAAAATCGTCGATACTGATGACTGACTACAATTTCGTAGGATAAGAATAAACAAAAAGTTTTTGCAATTTTTTTATAATTGACTAGAAATCTATAAAAGAAAATTTAAAAAGGAAAGTTTTATTTTAAATCTCGATACCAATGATTGACTAAAAATTTACAGATTAAGTGTCATGAGCTTTGAATCCTTGCTCAAATTAATCAGACATGTCTCTTCGACAGTCCAACAATTAAACAATTTTACGTTTATTTCTGTCTGCTTAGAGTTAAAAATACTTTCATTCTGTAAGAAGCTTTCATTCTGATATGTAACTTATTAGAATGTAGTGCCATTTATAATTAATTGGATGTTGTCAAATAAACCTGTCAATCATAATAAACGACACAATTCATTTCATGTCAATAGCACATCACAATTTTAGTTCATTTTGTTATTTTTTATTGCAATTTGAGTTATTTTAAGCAGATGTTTAGGCATCACAACAAAACGTGAAATAGATGAAATTAATTAAATAAGTATTCGCGAAGAGACAGAAATAATTGATATGTTAACACATATAAATTCATCTTATTATGATAGAACTTTTTGAAAATGATTTAAGTAAATTTGTTTTATTACTTACCAATAAAGAATTTCGTTTTCACAAGGATTCAACGTTCAATATTACAGTGTATGATTTTTTCTTGTAGTTTTCGAAATGAAATTGCTGAATGCAATATGAAACAACAATAAAAAGTTTATAAATAACACAAGTGTACGGCGATGTTTTCAGTAAACCGTATATAGGATTAACAAAACTTTCGGTCTTTGAGAAAGTACACACTACCATTCAACAACACGAATTTGTTATTCTACCACATACATTAAACAAACTCACCTGTCACCGAGCGTGATTGTCAAGAGATCGAGCACGTGTAGTAATTTTTTTTCTTTTAAGACAAGCCTATCTTAGCACACTTGTTGTTTTTTCAGTAAAATAAGTGTTACTAGCGACACATTGTACGTTTGGTCAAAATATTGAAAGTTCTTATTTGGCCCTTACCACATGATATTTTTGTTCATTGGACATCCTTTACGTTTCATTTATTCTCACTTTTATAGAAAGTAAGCGAAATTCAGAATGACGCACCCACCCCTTGTAATTACTAGGCGGAGCTAATATCACTTTAAGAAAATAAGAAACAAGCACCTGCTTCTGTGTGACCTCAAAAACTTTCATTGGGAATGATAATGTTGTCTTGGGATACGTTAGTTCCCCAGGTCTTATATATTTCAGCGTTATAGCAGTCCGTTCAGTAATTCTGCTATAAATATGTACTGCCATTGAAAAATACCATAAAGCAATCATTTACGTCACAATATACCCCGAAACGTTAATATCAATAATCTAAGAATAACGGTCACCTGCAGCATAGGGAGATTATAATAAATGCCTTTTAACTGTTGTAATAAGTATTACACACACATGCTTTATTATATATTAAGTAATAATACGAATCTTAGCTCCAAGATTTTATGTTAAAACTTAACATGTGTGGTAAGTTTCAACTACATTAGAATTAAACTTTTATCAACTTAACTCGAGGGAACCGACTAAATAGATGGAAGATACATTTGGATGTTTCCTTATAGTTTCGTATATTCTTTTGGGTTTTTAACACTTAAATTAGTAAGGCTAGGTTGTTTAGAACAAAAAATACAGAAACATCTCGTTCACTTTATACGTGCTCCCCAGTGGCACAACGGCATGTGTGTGGACTTACACTACTAGAAATATGGTTTTGATACACGGGGTGAGCAGGACACAGATAACCCATTGTGTAGCTTTATACTTAATTTTAAACAATCAATCAATCAAACAAATTTAATACCTACCTAGTTAAATGGCTTGTTACGTAAGTATAAGAAATGCATTAAACAAAATACCGCAATTTGAATATTCTTTCCTACTTTTATTTATTTATAATTTTCATTCACAGCGAACGGTAGTTTTAAAATGTATCAAGTCTTTGGAAAAAGTCATTATAATAACTTGTTATTATTAGAGTTGATATTTAATTAATAGTTAACACAGGAACTTAAATGTACGAGTTTGCCTTTGCCGAAACTTCATGTTTAAAGAAATATCATAACTTGTCTGAAATTTCTGCTCTGTTTATCCAAGACAAATTCTAACAAATGTATCGATTTACTTTCTTATGGTTCCAGGCTTTATGAAGCTATGTATTTATGAAAACATGAGTGAACTGTTATAAGACGTTTTATTTTCCACTATAAATTACAGAAAGCGAAAAAATATATTTTTCTGTTTTTATATTTTAATCTTAAAATCATATTTTTATCTTTTGTACTTTATTTTTAAGATCGAAACTTTATATATTGCATTCAGAAATCTTTGAATATAAAAAGGACGTGATTTAGTTTCGCGTAAATATTTGTTTGTTTGTTTTGGAATTTTGCACAAAGCTACTCGAGGGCTATCTATGCTAGCTGTCTCTAATTTAGGAGGGTAAGAGGATAAGGGTAAGGGAAGGCAGCTAGTCATTACCACCCACCGCCAACTCTTGGGCTACTCTATTACCAACGAAAAGTGGGATTGATCGTCACGTTATAACCCCCTCAGGGCTGGAAGGGCGGGCATGTTTGGAGCGATTCGGGCGCGAACCCGCGACCCTCAGATTACGAAGCACACGCCTTAACGCGCTAGGCCACTCCAGGCCTTCGCGTAAATATAACATATGTTGATTCAGACCAGATTGTAAAGTTACGGTAACTCAATTTGTAGACAAGCGTAAGAGAAAATGTGAAAAGGTTGTGGCGGGTTTCTATTAAATTATTTATAAAATGATGTTATCAACCACAAAGTTTGTGTTTTTATATATGTTCAGTTGTCATACTTGGCAGTGGGACCAGGGAATATGTCACAGATGTTTTAAAACACTAAGACATTGTAAGATTTTGGTCATACTAAACTTAGTTATCTTAACTGTTCTCCTGAATTAGTTGTGTAAAATATCTCGCTTTGCTTGATTTAATGCTATTGAGAAACTGTTTCAGCTGTCTAGGACTATAGCGTAATTTCCAGGTTTTCTGAGCTGTTGAGTTAAGCTATAGCATGCTATATCGTGGATGCTAAGAATTACATTTTTTTGTTGATGTTGAATAATCACGCAAAACTACTCAAGGGTTATCTGCTAGTCTTCCCTAATTAGAAGTAACAGACCCTCCTCTGACACTGTGGCTCTTCTAATCGAAGAGTTAGATTGACCATCACTTATAATGCTCCATTGAGCGATGGTTGGAATAATTTTTACTTACTGTTTGAACAAGCCATTTCGATTTTCCATCAACAAATACATCTTGTGTCGGTGACGACTTCTTTTTCGTTTACATTTATTCAGCAGTCGACCAGTTTATCAAGTCTCATCTTCAGCTTAGAATTCGTCATTTTCATTAAATATATTTTACCATGCATTAGTAAATCAGCCCTAAGTCTGAAAGCTTTAAAGATGGTAATAGGTACATCACAAATTGCTAATTGTGTGGTTTTATTGTACATTTTGAACTGTATTTATTTTTTAGCACATTCGAGAGAGCTTGGTCGAGTGGCTTGTGTGTTTATCTGTGGATCTGAGGTTCTATGATTTCAATATGGTTATCGGAAAATCGCACTTCGCACTGAAAAAACACACCATTTTACCATTACAGCAATTAAAAAGTGGACACTGGGTTATGTTTACTAGCTAAATTCTTTTTAGTCTATGAGTTAAATTAGGTACAGTTAGCGCAGAAATTCCTCTGCATGAATAATCACAAAAACAAAATCCAAACTGTGTCATTTAACCATTTCAGCCAAGTGTCATTCATTTCATCTTCAGTCACGTCCATATGTTATGAAGGAGTTGACAAATTGCTAACCAGTTAATTAGAAAATCTTTCGAATAAACGGCACCTGAATAACACCATTCTAAACTGATTGTATATTGTGTTTCCATATTATGTGACAGTTAAAGTGCATAACGGTCAGTGTGGACCTGCCCAGCCCGAACATGTTACTATCACCAGGAACATATCTTTCCTCTGTGAAACTGGTTACAACCTGCTTCCAGCCATTCTTCAAACGTCTGCACTGTAAACTGTGCTTTTTGTGAATCATACATTAGTTCACGTATCGTATGACTACACCACAGAATGTGGTTTGGTTTGTGGTCATAAGTTCGAGGAACGAGTACTATTGATCATCTGGTTCGAAAATCAATCTTACAAAAACATTTCTGATCATTTATGTTACAATTATTTTCATTACTTATAGATTGGAATATAGTTGAATAAAGACAGATTATTAAATAGCGATTGACTTGCAGTATTTTCCACGTCTCTGACCAAAAATAATTGGAAGTGATTTCTTCACCTGCGTATTATATCATATGACTTGTCAAATAATATTTCGTGCATGAGAATTTAACAATGCTTTTAACATTATTTAATAGAGTAGCTCAGCGGTATGTTTCCGGACTTACAACGCTAAAAACAGGTTTCGATATCCGTGGTGGGCAGAGCACATACAGAACATTGTGGAGCTTTGTGCTTAATTCAAAACAACAACAACAACATTATTTAATATAAATTTTTTATTATTTTAGAAAGTTATAATATAGAAATATCTGGTTGTTTCTTAATTTTTTAGCACCCTGGACAATAAAAGTTAGGAGTTTTATGGAAATAAACAAGTCTTTTTTTGCTAAATGCAAATCAGGACAGATGACAAAATTTCACAAAAGCTGTTTTCCTTATATAATTCAATGACTATTGGAGAATGTTTTGTATTGCGTTCAGTTTTTCAAAACAGTTAATTTACAAGTTAATTTTACTGAACTACCTTTGCCCTTTTGAAGTTCTCTAAATGGCTTTGAAATTGAGGGTTTGACGACTAGAACAGATAACCCTCGTGTAACTTTGCGCGAAATTCTAAACAAACCGAACCAAACTCTACAAACGTGAGAGTTCATTTAATTCCTTACGTCGAAAGAAAATTTTAAAATGATTCTGATAATTATATTGATTTTATTTTTCAGTTCCTTGTTTTTGACGCTCAGGATTTTCCACAACATTTTGTATCTGAGCCATAAACATTTAAAATGAATTTAATTTTTGAAACCTTTAAAGGTTTCTAATGATACAATACACTTTCTTATTTTCAAATAAGAAGTGTTTATTTGAGGTGTTTTCAAGTGTTGATTTCAAATCTGAAAAATGTCAGAAAGCTTGTTTGTTTTTTTGAATTTCGCGCAAAGCTACTCGAGGGCTATCTGGGCTAGCCGTCCATAATGTTACAGTGTAAAACTAGAGGGAAGGCAAATAATCATCACCACCCAACGCCAACTTTTGGGCTGCTCTTTACCAATGAATAGTGGGATTGAACGTCACATTAGAACACCTTCATGGCTGAAAGGGTGAGTATGTTTGGCGCGACGGGCATGCGAACCCGCGACCCTCAGATTACGAATCGTACGTCTTAACCCACCTGGCCATGTCAGGTCCTTGTCAGAAAGCATTTTTGGCATTGAATATGTCAGTTGTTGTTGTTGTTTTGAATGAAGCACAAAGCTACACAATGGGTTATCTGTACTCTGCTCACCACGGGTATCGAAACCCGGACTTCAGCGTGTAAGTCCGCAGACATACCGCTGAGCCACTGGGGGGCAAATATGTTAGTGTTTGATGTACTTAATCTATATTTTTCTATTTCAATAGCATTAAAACAAGAATTTACTATAGTAGAAAATGATTTGATAGTTCTTGCGTCTCGGTGTCAATCTTGTTAGTAAAATTGAAATATCGATTCATTTACATAACTTCTAATTTGTATAAATTAAGATATGAACGAGTATGACGTTACCATAGACACATTGATAACCCAAATATTTAAAGTTAACACTTTTACATACATTTTAAGTGTGAACTAATTAAACAGTTTATTATCGCTGCGACGAGTAATAGAAGAACGTGCCCGGGAAGATTACGCTGAGTTACGATAAGGAGACCAGTTTTTTTATCATTATCTGAGTAACCCATCAACTGTGACATTGCAATAAAGAAGCCGCTTTGCTAAAATAGGCTGTCTCAAACACTTCAACAAACGAACTGTCTCGAGATTAGTTGAAGATAGGTAGTAAAAAATAAAGTAATTTCAACCATTATGTTTCCCAATTTTCTTTATCTTTCAGGTATACAGAGCGAAGGGCTTGAGAACCACGACACGGGTTTAATTTTGGAATAATGACGTAGGCCTAATACTAGAGCTTTCAAGGGTATCTTTTATCAGTATTAGCATTATGGAATGTTAATTAAATTTTTAAAAGCCTGATGTCAAAACCTTTCGATTTTCGGTTTCCATAAAAAAAACAATTTTAATATAATCATACTTACATATGTTGTCTATGATTCTGGATGTGAAAAGATGACTTTTTCAATATATTTAATAATTGTGATTCAAATTAATCTATGAATAATTTGATTATTTTCTGATGTTATAAATTGCAACTTTAAGACCACTATGCAAAATTACTTTCAAAACAGAAATAAAACGTGTTTTTTAACATTTGGACTAGGCTTTAAAAAAAACGTATTAAAACTCCTTATACCAAAATAATGAAATTAAATATATATTTTAAATGGTAAGGAGCTGTTTGTCAAGCAGAAATTTACTTAACAAAAATATTTTTATAATTGTTTGTTTGTTTTGAATTTCGCGCAAAGTTACTCCAGGGCTCTCGAGGGCTATCTGCACTAGCCGTTTCTAATTTTGCAGTATAAGACTAGAGGGAAAGCAGCTAGTCATCATTACCCACCGCCAAGTCCTAGGCTACTCTTTTACCAATGGATAGTGGACTGATCGTCACATTATAACGCCCCCACAGCTGAAAGGGCGAGCATGTTTGGTGCCATCGGGATTCGAACCCGCGTCCCTCACATTACTAGTCGAACGCCTTAACCCACCGGGCCATGCCGGGCCAATATTTTTATAAAGACATCAACAAAGAAAACTTCAAGGAAGTATGTTAATCACGTGAGTTTGTTATTTATATCAAAACACGATATCAAAAATGAAATGCTCTTGATACATCTGTCTAATTATCTAAATAGTAACTAGTCTTAAATAATAATAAAAAAATGTACTCATCATGGTTAAGGTTTCTAATATCAATGATGTTTTGAGTCCACTATATTTTTCCCCATCGCATCAAACATGCGCACCCTTTCAGCCTTAGGAACGTTATAATGTTACGTTCAGTTCCCCCATTCGTTGGTAAAAGAGTAGCCCAAGAGCTGGTGATGGGTGGTAATAACTATCTGCTTTGTCTCTAAATTGGAGACGTCTAGCGCAGGTAGCCTTCAAACCGAAGCGTCATACATCACCATATATTAACCTAAATTAATGTTATGTGTGTAAATTTTATACATTTCAGCTTTATCAGAAGCCCAGTGATATTTCTTTGGTTTGCTGACCCAAGCTGTGCCGGTTAACCTAGAATAAGCGAAACTGTAGTCCACTGGAAAGGGCACTTTCAATCAAAGAATGCATTAGGCCTGGACGTCACATATTTTCTTTTAAATTCTACCGCTGGTGAAATAGAATGGATATACTTAGCACGTATATGCAGTTAAGGTTTTTCTAATAACTGATGCATTTTACGTTTCTTTTACGAGCACAAGCTCTTAAAATATCTCACAATAGGATCTTTAATAAAGGTTTCTTGTTAAAATAGAAAATCTCATGGAAAGCACATGTCTTCTGTCTGTTGTTTAATAAGATCATTTTGTAGTCAGTTTCATTACCAAATAAAAACAATTGCGACTGTTAGTTAAGCTTCATTATTAGCTTGAAGGTGAATAAAAATGTGATGATTGTTGAAATTCACTCTTATGAGAATTATTTAAGTTATTAACAATGAAATCATGAACTTAAAATCGTAATCTATTAATATGAGGCAAATAATAAAAATAAACAGCTGTATTGTCTGTTAATCACAAAGATTTGTTTATTCGCACATAAACGTGTTTTCAAAATTTGATGAACATAATAAAATTTATTACTGAAATTAATTTAAGGTATAATATGTTATGTGTCGTTTACTTATATTTTCTTTTCTGCGTTGCAATAAAATTAGCTGTGCTCAAATAGGATAGTACACTATCATTGTTGACTACACATTTAAACACCAGTTCTTATTTTAACGAACTTGTGGTTAGGTTGTCAGTTCTGTGAATTGGAAGTTTCATGGTTCATGTTCCGTTAAACGCAAACCTCATCTGAATTTGAAAACGTGACGGTGTAATCCTGGTCTTTAGTGTGCCTGCGAGCTAGCTGCTTTCGTTCAAGTATACCAGTTTATTATCCAGGACAGCTACGTGCAAGTAGTCCTTTCGGAGTTTCAGATAAAAATCCTAAAATAAACAAATCCCTATTTTCCTTGAATTTATTTTATTTGCCATAGAAAAAAAGTAATAGTTAAATTCGTGAAAGTTTTAGTAAATAAATTATGTTAATTTTAACATCTAAGGTCTCAAGGAGAATGATAATACTGAAACAGTTTCTAAAAAATTACGAAACAAAAAGCAAAATTCTATAATTTGAGCAGTGTAGTGTAACCTGCGACAAAACCAGTAAGGAACGAGTGACGCTATTTCAGAAAATACTGAAATTAAGATAATAAGTATCTTAAAAACTGCAAAGAAAAATTGCAGAAAATTCAAAAGGATGAAGTTATATTATAAATACATAATGCATACTATAAATAAGTAACTGATATAAATGTATTTAAAATTACAAGAATTTAACTCACTCTCATATAATAGGTATTTTAGGGAGATCTATTTTAGCATATTACTACAATGTTAAATTGTTTTATTGAGATTTATATTACTCATGCTGATTATTTTAATCTCCAACAAGGAAAGCAAGATACTATGAAATAGATATTTGAAATCAAGAAGTTTGATATGGCACATTAAATACTTATATAGAATTATTACTACAGAAGCCTTATTTTGAATCTCGTATTCAATGTAGACACTAATCATAAAATTGTAAAACCTGGTTGCATAGAAGGCTTTAAAAGGCCATGTTTCTTTTCAATAAAAGTACTTTTTTATTTTTAGGTTTCTTGTTCAGTATGTGATATCATATTACGTGATTTCACGTGCTGAACGTTCACTAAGAATATCTGACAAATACGACCCAAATGGTGCATGTCGTGAACCTTGTTGAATTTCAATCATATCTGTATTGTGGTTCACATGAACTGTTCCACTTTTACATGTTTTGTAAGTTTTCACTTCGTACCTTGCAATTTTCTGTTTCGCAACAAAAGTAATCTTATACCGTAGTACCATAACAGAAAATTAAAGATTACATTTGAAAAATTTATAATTATCAAAGGTTTTTCGTTTCGTTACACATAAAATTAAAATGTCGAGACAATAAACCATCACGATTTGTTTTAATGTAAATATTATTTAAGTTACCCGTTGGTGAATAACAAATCCTTGTAACTCTTGTAAAAAGATCCAAACAGCATGAACTTGCTCTCTCCTTGTAAGTTTGAAATACGTTTTCTGTTAAAGATCCTATTACTAATATTGGAATTACTAATATTTACCTTTCTGTCTTTGTTATCTTCTTTAATTTCATTGTATTTTAACTTTTCCCATCATTCCTTGTCTTTACGTAGGGCGTTTTAAGAGTAAGTGGAATATCTTAAGTTACATGTTTTTAAAAATTAATAAGAAGTTTAAAGTGAAGTGAAACTTTATTATTTGTTCGAAAATACTATACTTCTTGAATGAGCGCTGCTGTCATACGAAAACAATTACCATTAAAATTTAAATACTTTGAAATATATATGCAAGAAACTACTAGTGGAAAATGTTTCTTTTGAAATGAGTGTCAATATATATATTTTGATTTAGATAACAGGGAGAGAGTAACCTATTTGTAAAATACTGTATAACTAATGCTTTTTCTTATAGATAGTTTACTAAAAACAAACGCTTCACAAATTTATAAAATGCTACTTTTTACTTCAAGGACCCTATACAAGAGCAATTTTTATTAATATTAAATAAAGTGTATTAAATTAGGCTTTCCCACGAAAAAACATGTTTTAAAAAAGTCTCATTGTATTTTTTTGATAAAGCTTTTTTAATAGCAAGCGAATTACAGACCCAATTAAAACCTTTATGTAGACACAGAGGTAGAAATAATACTGATATGATAACAAATAAATGCGTGTTTGTGTATTTTTCTTACAGCAAAACCACACTGAGAAATCGAACCCCTAATTTTAGTATCGTAAATACGAAGTTACGATCCAATAAAAGCTGATTTTCAAATTACATAAATGGCAACCAGAATAATAACACATATAAACTGAAGAGTTTATATATAAAACTGAAACATGTTTGCAGTGAAATGTTTCACACGTAAAACAGTAATACAAGGATAATTTTAAATGGAATTTAAATAAGACACAAACAAATCAAACTCTGTGTTAATGTGAATCCGCACACAAACGCTTAGATACGCTTGTAACTAAAGTACGGTAAAAACATTTATTAACACGCTGGTATAATTATAACTAAATTACATACACAGTACAACAGAAGTGTCAATTCAGTACTAAAATGTTATCAATACAACAATAATTAATAGATTTTGACAATAAGATCTCAAGCACGAACACGTTAGTTTTGATTTTGCTGTTACAATTACAACGCCAAAACCGAATCTATGCAACAACTGCTGAACTAAATTTATTGCACATGGTGTATTAACAATAAAATGGTAACTAATATACTAATATCTTAACAACTGCAGCACCGATGTTATACATATATGGTACTTAATGTATAGGTCTGATAAATCTGAAGTACTGGTCTATAAGTAACTAATACACTAAACGTTATCAAGTAAAGTATCAATAGGATAAAAGCAAGTGCAACATTATCACAGCTATACAAAAGCGCTAATTCCTTAACATCTTGAATACCAATACGTTACGAAATTCAAATCAAAGATACACAGGGTAATATATAAACAACAAAATCATCGATACAAATATAAAATAGAGGATTTATATAGTAATGACTGAACTATCGGTGTTATAGTTGGAAGCTCATTAACATATCAGCTATATTAATGGAATGTTAACAACTGGAATATCGATAAAATAAAAATATAAGTGACAAGAATTCAACAACTGGAGTGCAAGTTTAGTAAAAGTTGAATTATGGAAGCAATAGAACTGATGCAGGAAATGACACTCACAGTTGATGAGTCTTAAGATTGAAATGTTTTAATGTTAGAAAAATAAAATTCGCTGCCATTTTGGATTTGTGAGAATTCGAAAACCAAATTTTAGGTAGAAAATATATATTGTACTGTTGTTTCTAAAGGTTACATAATGCAAAGAACATTTGACTTATGAATTAATGTCATTGCGCAAACTGCAAATTTTCGACATCTGTCGTCTATTTTGAATTTTATCAATTTACGCAAAAGCCTCAAACATAATGGATTTGCATCAGTTGTATTTATGAAGAGGATTTCATTGGGAAGTGTAATAAGTATAAAACAATGTTATATAGACTCCAAATTCGGGTTTATCATTCTCACCAGCAGATTGGAGTTGGACGAGTGCGGTTTAATGATTTGTGTGCCTGACTGTGGTTCATGCCCCGCAACCAAAATATAATCGCATTCTAATCTTTTAGGCCATAAATACATTGTAAGAGTGACGGTTGGGCTCTTTTATTTGGCCATAAAAAAGAATATCTCCAAAACGGGCGAGGAATAATGTTGACTAGTTACTATCTTTCTACTCTCAGTTCAAAATTAAAGACGGTTAACGCTGGTAGCCCCAAAGTGATATATATATAAACATATTTTTTTTGCAAAATGGATAAACAAATTATTGTAACTTATATTGCTCCTAAACAAACTTGTTGTTTGTTCTTCTGTTGTTACTAAGCTTTTCTCATTTGCGTATTAGAATTAGCTAGATTAAAGCTACTAAGTTGAAGTTTACAAATAAATGATATATAATTAGAAACAAACTTGTACAGTTTGATTTAGATATATAAAATGTATATCATATGCTGTGGTCCATTTAAAACTAAAGTCTATTTTATGCTTTGATTTTGACCTACTTTGTCCGTTAGTGCGAAACTTCTTGGTTTTCTATTGTGAACGCTATCAAGTCCAAACTAATCAACGAAGATCACTGTTGTATTTTATTCATTTTTAAGACCTACATAACCACATCATGTTTTCTATTTTGGTGAATAAGGTGTTCGAATGACGGTTCCTTAACCTTTGTGTTTATCATTATTGAAACATACCTGTTCTTCTTCTCCTTTGGTTTCAGGTCATCATATCTTACCAGCTATTTACAAAATGCGTTTCATCCATTCACATTGCCTTATTACTGCACTGGTACTTTAATTGCTATTGTATAATATTATACCGCTAGTTCAATTGTTACTATATCAATCCCTTTCGATTTTATTGTTCAAGGGGTTGGTTTTAATCTAGCGGTTTCAAATAGCTGGTCCAAAATTCAAAATATGATACCTTTGAATACGCAACGCATTTTTAGTACTTGGTCGCTTTGTAAAAGTAATAGGTTTTCCTGTTATTCGGTTCGCAGAGTTCGATACGTGCTTTGTGGTGGCAGGTACCGTTATCTTGTTGTCCCCCATTGATCAGTAGCTCAAAATTAGGGACTCCTATGTCCGACATTTAGGGAATTTCTAACCTGAATGTTCTGTTCACTTACGCATCAGGTGTTATTAAAGTTTAAAATTCCATATATAATTATGCTTTTTAGAAACAACATTTATTATTGTACCAGTAATAAAGTAAATACTTTAGTTACTAAAATTAGACAACAATTACACTTTTACCGTATTGGTATTTCATCAGTTTTAGCCATATAATTATTCCCTTTGTCACAGTATCTTATTTTATGGTAAATGCTATTTTTAGATTACGTTACTTGGTAAAATGTGCTACACAACAAAACACAATGTTAAAAAAACGTTGACCAGTTGTTTAATAGTTTGTTTTTGTTTGTTTTTTTGAATTTTGCCAAAGCTTTACGAGAGCTATCTGCGTTAGCCGTCCCTAATTTAGCAGTGTAAGACTAGAGGGAACGCAGCTAGTCATCACCACTCACCGCCAACTCTTGGGTTACCCTTTTACCAACGAATAGTGGGATTAACCGTCACGTTATAACGTCCCCATGATTGAAAGGGCGAGCATGTTTGGTGGACCGGGGATTCGAACCCGCGACCCTCATATTACGAGTCGAACGCCTTAATCCACCTGGCTATGCCGGGCCATTTGTTTAATAAAAGCTAAATTTTTCAAGATAATTGAGATAAAATTGATTGTTAGTTCTGAAATGATAATGAAATTAACATCACTTTAAAATAATTCATTGTTTATTATTAAACATAACACTACAAAAAGGCTGTGCTCTTACCACCAAGGGTATCGAAACCTGGTTTCTAGATATATAAATCAGCAGACATACTGCTTTGACTGGGTGGGGTGGGGAGATGGAAGGCAACAATTATTTTCACTGTACTTTAAAATAATTTCATCTCACAGTGTAATGAGCAATAGTTACATCGGTCGTAAAAACAAGGCTGAAGTAAAAACCTGACTGTTACAATAACAGTGAAATAATTTATGTTACACTACAATAATCCCGCCAGCTAAATTGCTCACCTTATAACTTTAAACATCGTGTTTTGATACCTGCAGTCGACCAAGCATATATCACCCATTGTATGGCCTTGTATTTAACAACAAATAGTCATACTATAACAAGTAGTAATTGAAATTCCATAATCGTCCAGTGTTTCACGCACTGTATGACATTTGTCAATTTTGCACATGTTTGCAACTGGATACCCTAGCTTACATTCAGCATTTCAAATCACGTATTATCTGACAAACTCCAAAATAAAGTGTTTTGACACAAAAATAACATTCGCTCGAAAGCTTTCTATCGAACCACCTTTCACTGTTCTAAAATTAGCACCTGCACTGAATACAAGACCCAGACTGTAATTTTTGTGATGGAAGACAGCGTCATCTTCATGACAGTTTTATAGAAGTATGGATTCTGGATTTGAAGTATCTTTCTCTAAGCTTCTTTACATTTTGTCATTTCTTTCAATATCACTTACTGTTAATGTTCAGGATTTTTTGCAAGATAAAGAAGATTGCGACTTAACGAACAAAACATTCCGTAAAGAAAACATGATTTTAATCAACATTATGTTAAAGAGAGTAGTAAATTTAGGAATCCTAGCGGAGGTAGAATTAGGTAGTATGCGTAATATAATTATCAACAGAACTGTTTGCTATGCTTCTAAAAGGAATATTATCAGTAAAAGAAATCCTTTGCGAGTTTACCAGTACAACGACATCTGGGAGATATAATTAGCATTTTTCTATTTGTATGTATATGTGTGTTTGTGTGTGTGCGCGCGTGTGTATGCTGTTTGTATAGCTAAATAATTCCAAAGGATAAATCAGTAGTATCAATAATATATGCTGTTGAAATTACTATATAAATGTGGAACTATTGTGCAAGTAACAGACATTTCAAAACATCACACATGTAACATCCCTTTCATTGTTATATAACGCCAAATTTCACTTTTTTATTTGATATATTAAGCTTTAGGCTTACCTTTTAAATATGTACTACCTTTTGATGTTGCAATGACGCCAGTAATAAATTTATAGTTGGAAAATAATAAAATGCTTTTCGGAAGATCTAACAATCAATTTAAGGATATTTAAACACCGATATGAATTGTGCGTCACATCATGGATAAATTATAACGTTGATAACACCATTTGAACTTAAAAACCTGACTCGAGCTATAATTAACTGAATTAAATATTTGTAGCATTAAAAGTTAATAAATAAAACGTGTCTAGATTTAAAATCGATTTGTCTGCTTGAAAGTTATCAGTTATATATAAGAATATATAAAGATAACTGATTCATTCTTAAGCCAGATATCTTAACAAAGTTCCATTTGTTTTCCTCGGTTTCAAATGAGTTTATGGACTTTCAAACTACTAAAAATCCGATGTCAGTTCCTCACGTTAGGCAGAGACTTCCAAAACAGTTTGAAACAGACCAAATTCACAAAGTTAATGGGAATTGCATGAGCTGAACTTAATTCGAAATTTCCCCCCGCTATTAAAGCGGTATATCTACGGATTTACAAAGCTAAAATCAGAGTTCGATTCCCCTTGGTGGGCTTGGCAGATAGCCCAATGTGGCTTTGCTATAAGAAAACACACACAAATAGAATTCCACTGTATCATTATTCCATTTGTTCATATTGATACGCAGCTTGAAGCTTCTTATCTGCTGGTTTATGAGCCTTTGCCGAGTACAAATTCGTGTTCATTATTTGGTTAATTGTAGGAAAAGTATTATTCGGAACAGCTTTCTGGGTAAGAATTTCTTTTCGTAACTACAGTCTTTACTTTGAATTCGGATGTGGTTTTGAAGCTGGTTCCGTTCTAAAAACGTTTTGTACGCATCTTTTCGAATAACTCTTAATTTCCTTAGAAATGCTGTGTATGCTTTATCTGTTTAATCATATCGTTTAAACATTTCGCTAAATATTATAAAAAAATATTTTTGTTTATTACATCACACTTATAAATCTACTCGTCTCGACTTGAGTATAGAATAATCTAAAATTCATTGTAAACAAAATTTATCAGTGCTGAATGTATCATACGTGGCACCATTTTAAGAGCTTGTAAAATTAATTCAAATAAGATGCAATTCATTTCTCTGCATGTATGCAGTAATTGAAATAATCACTTAAGCATGCAAATGATATACATACAAAAGTCGCAAATAACGAGAAATGATACACTAAGTGGTAAATTTATTAATGGTATAAAATACTATTTCAGAAAGAAAAAAAATAAAAGCCAATCCATAGCATACTTGCCTTGTATAAATGTCGAATGTCCTTTTTTATATAGAATATATTGCATTTTATTTTCAGGTTACCTTCCTGTTTAGTAACATCCAATTTTGGACTATTAGTTTTATTTTAACCTTTTCAGTTTTTAAATACGTTCATAAGGCTTCAAAAATATTCATATCAGAACTTGTACTCAGTTGCCCACTTTATCGTCAAGATCTCGTTTCACCACCTTTAATATATGCTTAATATCGCTTTTTTAAGTGGAAAATAAATTTCTGTTCGACGTGTCATGTTCCTAAAAAAATATCACCATGCAGCAGAATCAGCCTGTGTTATCCAGTACTCATAATGAGATCGAGCTCTTGACCACCATGCTTTAATGTTGATGTTTTACATGACTATGATGCCATTCTCGTTTTCGTTGACTGTTGTAATGCATTTTAAATTTGTATTCACTTCTGAAATACACACTTTCCATCTTTACTCATGGAATGTTTGTGTAATATAACATATTTCAACAACATGTTTGGAAAAGAAAATCCTTCATAGAGTTAGGTGTCCATTAAAATTATATTTTAGTAAAGCATATGGCACTGTATTTCAGCTAGCGTTAACACCTGTATTTACAAAAAGGATGTTGTCAAAATTTGTACAGGACTGTTGTATTGCTTTTATAATTTTTTCATTACCTCTCCACAATTATTTTTAATATTGTACATATATCTATTTTATATCAAACTATTGTTTGTTTGTTTTGGAATTTCGCACAAAGCTACTCGAGGACTATCTGTGCTAGCCGTCCCTAATTTAGAAGTGTAAGACTAGAGGGAAGGCAGCTGGTCATCACCACCCACCGCCAACTCTTAGGCTGCTCTTTTACCAACGAAAAGGGGGATTGACCGTCACATTATACACCCCCACGGCTGGGAGGGCGAGCATGTTTAGCGCGACGCGAGCGCGAACCCGCGACCCTCGGATTACGAGTTGCACGCCTTACGCGCTTGGCCATGCCAGGCCGATATATCAAACTAACTGCTTTATTTAAATTCTAAAAAGAATATCTTTGACTATGCTTCAGCTGAAAAGTAGTAAACAAGGTTAATCACCTTAGTCATGAAATGTTATATTTTCAAATTTAAAAGCGATTTTTTAAGGTTATCTTCAAACGTAAGATTAACCTGCGCATTCTTGGTTATGTTTAGAATTATTCAGTTTTATAAGAAGAATTTTAGTAAAATGTATGTAAACTAATAATGCGGCAATTTGGTTTTGTGAAATAAGTGCAAAAAAAAAAAGTCAAACCTTGTTAATATTAAATAAACAAATATAATATTAAGCAGCGTTATAATGTAAAATTGTATATCTTCTTCATTATTAATTATTGTTTGAACAGCTTATCAGGTTACATACTTTGCTTTCAGTAAGAATTTATTATTAAGTTAATGTAGTTAAAATATGTTTCGCGTTATTGCTAATAATTTACCTAAAACTAACTTAAAGTTAAGATGTACTTCGAATATATATTCCTTACTTATCAATGTGTAAAAGTGGAATATCAAAGAATATGATAACAGACCTTCACGTCGTTTTGATGGTATAAATTGGGGTTTTGTGCTAAATACTTATATAAGAAGCACTTGCGTATTAACAGTGTTTCTCAAATAGCTTTATTCTGTTAGTGAACTGTAATCAATTTATAAGAGCTATCTAAATTCATTGCCTTATTTATAAACAACCATTTTGGGTAATAATAATATATTTGGTTTGTATTTTTAACGTGAAACTATGCAATGTCCTATATGCGCCCTTATCACCACGAGAAATCAAACTGCATATTAACAACAAATATACTTTAAATGTTTAGTATTCTATTGATAATATGCAGTTAAATTTATCGTAGTGATCAGGGAACATATAAGGCATTGCGTAGTTTTACGTTAAAACATACAAACTAAATTTATTATTGTAACTTGAAATGACTGTTTATAAATAATATTTACTTACTTGATACAACAAAAGTTAGGCAGAAGTTGAGAATAAAACAGCCACTTGGAAACTGAGAATAGTTCACAAGAACTAGCTGACAAATTTTCCTTGTTTTGAAGCTTATAATACGACTCTCTTAGAGCTGTTTGGAGATGAACAGAGAGCTAGGTATTTATTTTAGAACAGCATTGAACAATATTGCTTATTTTATGCTGGTTGCTTAAAGTTTTTAATAAACTGTTGTTAGAAACGAGGATTAAAACAAGAGTTTTAACGGGTGATAATTTTTTATAATAAGAGTCTTTCAGTTAACGTTAGTTCGTCATATTTAATGGTGGATTATTTTGATATTGAAGAGGTAGAAGTGGCTGTGTTATTGTGTGACGTGTCATTATTGTATCGAATGGAGAACCTTAAATTATCTGTTCATTTCCCGGAGTATCTCACAAGGGCGTGACCTTGTGAGAAACTTTTTATGAAAGTTAAGGAAAATTTTAATCCATAAATGTACAGTTTTTATTTGAAATAAATATTTCATATCTCAGTGAAGCATCACTAAAATATAAATTAATCATTTTTTAGGTCTCAGTATTTGAGAAAAAACCTCTGACTTATTTCAAAACATAACAACAACTATGATACATAGATTGTAAGTTGGTTGGTTTTATAAAGACATTCATCAGATGTGTGTTTTGCTAAAATTATTACTTTAGCAGGTTAAATATATACACAAAAGAATAATGAACTTTAGAACTATAGTTTAATAAAGTAATTTGGATCATAATGAATAACTTGTGTTAATGAATTTAATTTGTGGTAAGATTTATTTTACCTTTCGCGTCTGGTCCGTATCTAATCTGTGTATTAATTCTGAAAAAAAATATTATCGTGTTAAATTCCTGTAAGACAGTTTCATCTCTAACACTATACATTCCTGCTCTATTTTGGTCACACGAAATCTTTTCTTAATATTTTAAAATTAATGGTATGTATTAATTTATGGGAAGCGAAAAATGTTTTTAAATCCCAAGTTTTATTATAACCTAAAGAACAATTCAGTTACAACAAATTCGAAATTATAAGCCAGGAGGAAACTCAAATAGTGTGTGTGTGTGTGTTTCTTATAGCAAAGCCACATCAGGCTATCTGCTGAGTGTACCGAGGGGAATCGAACTCCTGATTTTAGCGTTGTAGAAATGCGGGTAGAAACACACACATATATATTTACGTGTGTGTGTGTGTGTTTTAAGTAAAATTAATCAGCAAATTGAAGTTATTCGTATTACCATGTATTACCAGTGATATGCCAGATTTTCTGTGGTTTTCTATCACTGTCTGAATCAGAAAGGAAGAAAATGATTAATTACATATTGCTATAAAATGACCTATGAAACCTCATCGGGACTGTTTTTCAACTATTTGTTATAAATAAGCTATGCTACATAATTTTAGGCACTCCTAATATATTATTTACATTTCGATCTTTTAAGTTTATTGTGAACCATAATTGTCATCATAGCACAAACATATGATAACAAACAGAATGAATCATACGCATGGTATGACACAATAGTCATGCAAATATAAATTACTACAAGAAATGTAACTGGAGTATATAAAATATTTTTTTCTTTGTTACAAACCTTTATAAATGTTAGTGGGGTTGTTTGAAAGTGACAATAAATTCTTCAGAACAAAACAATACTCTGAGTGTACAAATAGCTTCGGTTGGTATACAATTAAGAACGTCTATTATTAATAACTGTAGTTTATCTATAATACATTGTTAGCTATCATGGTCTGCTAACTCGTACAACTTCCTTATGAACAACCAGGCGTGACTACATTACTTTGTTAAGCCACTAGTGCAGGTCAAAACAATCAACATTAATCACATGTAGATGTATTACATAAATATACATGTACATTAATGTAAATGGAATAGAATGCAAAATAAGGTGCTTGAACTTCTATTTTAATGAGTTTTTCTCTACAATCAAAATATACAACGGTAATGCCATTATATTATTTCACATAACAAGCTGATCTTGGCTAAATTATCCCAGGTTTGAGTTCCGTTGTCGCCAAAGGAAAAAAAAATCTGCGCTTCGCATTTTGGGAACGTAGGTATGTTACATGAATGACAGTCAGATCACACTATTGTATTTTGTCTTTTAAAATTTGTAATGCATACTGAAAAACTGAATATATTTGGATAAAAATTTAGAAAAAAACGACCTTTACACTCCAGATACATATATATATAATTTTTTCAAACCAACGTTTCGCCTTTGAAGCTTCCTCAAGGTTAATATACACAACTGAATTATATGTACTTTAATATTACTTTATAAAATCTTTATCAATAGTCCAGCTACTTTCTTAAGTAAGTTATAAGTCAAGATTTGAGGTAATTATATCTTAAATATTGTAAAATACGAATCCTCGAATGTCATTGAATAATAGCATGTTATCTTGTTATAAGTTGTAACATATTTCATGTAGAATCTTCCTATTTTTATGGTTACGAATTTGTGTCTTAATATTTCTGTTCAACGTTTTCCTTACTTTACCAAAGAGTAAGTTTTAAGTTCAAGATATTTAAGTTTTAACTAGTGTAAAGATAATATTCTAAACTAGTGTCATCTATTATATTACAGTTGGAGTAAAGGATGATATTTACTTATTCTGTTAAATTATACAATTTTCTATACTTAACGAAGTATTTTGTTTCAAGGCTGTTTAGACTTTCACAAAATATTTTGCCTCATTTAATTACAGATAAAGAGCTAGAAAATATAACACACAATTCTGTTAAACATTAATAAAAGTCAAATTGATTTGCAAAATGAATTAATAGCGTTTATAATGAATCAAACGTCTTTCAAAATACATACATATATATTTCTTTTCTGGAATTTGTCCTTATAAATTACATAAGAAGTTAAAGATCTAACATTTGTTATTTAGTGTTATCCATGTTGTAATATTCTATGCATGAAATTACTAAGAGAGACATATTTTTAATCTTGTAAATATCTATACACGAACAAACATATGTATATATGTATTTAAACGCATATACACATATTTTTCTTCTTCAGTTACAATATGTAAAACTCAGGACTGCGGCCGTCCTTTCGTTTCGGTTTGGACGATTATGCTTAGAACCGTTACAAACATAAACGCAAAAGAAAACGCTGCCATTCTCTGTACTTCTTTAAGTTTATATTTAATTTTCTTTTCGTATTTTGTTTCGTAGAAAACTGAGCTCTATTTTTTTAAAATAATTTTGACCGGTGAGCCCCATTTCAAGAACATTTTTTTAAACATAATTACAATTTACATGCGATATGATTTAGAAAAAAATATATTTTTTTTCTCACTTTCTCCGTTTTGCGTTTTGTTAAAAAGAAAGAAATTTCCAGAGTTATCCCCAAGCACACCTTGTATACTGCCCTAGTAGAAAGATATGCTCTTAAGATATCAATGTCACATATCAGAAGTTGGGAGAAATAAAAAATTATGTACTTGTAATGTTAAAAAAACATATGGTGTCACTACCGAATCGAAGAAGGCAGGAGTAGAACAAACAAATTATATTAAATTATTTTAAAATAATTTCTACCTGCGACGTCGACAAAACTGTCAATAATTTAAGTTATGATTCTTACAGCTAAGGATCCATTGTGTCTTGGCCCCTTAGTGGCTCAGCGGTATGTCTGTGGACTTAAACGCTCATATTCGGGTTTCGATACCCGTGGGGGGCAGAGCACAGATAGCCCATTGTGTAGCTTTGTACTTAAAACAACAACCATTGTGTCTTTACGATACATTTATTCCTGAATGATCTTTGCCGTGTATTAACTGAGCGCTCACTATTGGTCACAAATTAACTAGCACAGATTGATCGCAAATGAACTCGATCTAGTATAAGTTCTGATATGATTTGATCATTAGTTTCATAATTCGACCAAAATATTCTGATATGCAGTGCTGCGTGTGAAATCATAGTATAAATAAAAAAAGTACATGTTACATTATAAAAAATCTACGGTTATAATTGTTTTATAATAAAGATATATTAAGCATTTTGACACATAAGACTTATCCGAAGGGTCCATCTTTATAGTAATCCAATGAAAACAAAACATATTTGTGAGATTATATGTGTTATGGGACAAACAGAAGGAAACAAAATGGAAAAATGTTCATCATTGACAAAAGGCCCTGGCATGGCCAGATGGTTAAGGCGTTCGACTCGTAACTTGAGAGTCACCGGTTCGAAATTCCTTTCGCACGAAACATGCCTACCCTTTCAACTGTGTGAATGTTATAATGTGATGGTCAATCCTACTATTCGTTGGTAAAAGAGTAGACCAAGAGTTGACGGTGGGTGGTGATGACTAGCTGCCTTCTTTCTAGCTGCTAAATTAGGGACTGCTAGCGCAGATAGCCCACGTGTAGCTTTTCACAAAATTAAAACAAACAAACAAACACTTACAGATGCCTTATTAGAATTGCATCTCAATATTTTAAAGTATAGGTTGTCTGCTGGCGTTCACGCACCCGATCATGCAGCCAGATAGAGATTTTTCTCGGCATCTTTCAAAATATCTAATTTTTAAATCTATATAACTTCGTTTGCAATAAGGATCATAAAGATGCAAATAAATTGAATTTTGGCTTGAGAAAGTATGCGTTTCACAAGTTATTTAGGTCTGTTACCAAACAGTTAAGTTTCGTATTCAGCAGAGAATTCTATAATCAGATTGATGGTGTTCAGATGAGGTTGTGATTGTATTTATGTGAAAATGGGAAAGATTCGGTTAGAGAGTTGTCTCGACGAATACAGACTTTTGATAAACAAAATATCTGTTGAAAATATCCTAATATACTTTAAAGAGCGGTGTCATGTCAAGTTATTTTTGTAGCATCTCGACTAACAACACGAATGTATCAAATCTGACAGTAAAAATTAAATTGTTTGATGATGACCGTCACTGTAAAAAATAGTTGTTTTTTTATCGTCAAATTGCGGAATTATTTATTGAATCAAAGGTTATCTGATGTCGACTAAAGTTAAAACGATTATACTAAATTATGAAAACTTTCAATACAATCACTTAACTGGAGATCCCTGATGACACAACAGAAAGTCTACCGATTTACAACGCTAAAATCAGGGGTTCGATTCCTTTGTTGGGCTCAGCAGATAGCCCGATGTGACTTTGTTATAAAAACCACATACTCAACTGTGTTTGTTGAACCGAATTAGGAAACCGAACCTCTAATTTTAGCGTTGTAAATCCGAAGACATACCGCTGTACTAGCGGGGGCCACACACTCAACAGGATCTGAGTTTTATTTATATGTGATAAAACTTTAGCCAATCGGGGCCTGGCATGGCCTAGCGCGTTAAGACTTGCGCTTTGCAATATGAGGGTCGCGGGTTCGCGCTCGAGTCGTGCCAAACATGCTCGCCCTCCCAGCCGTGGGGGTGTTATAATGTGACGGTCAATCCCACTTTTCGTTGGTAAAAGAGTAGCCCAAGAGTTGGCGGTGGGTGGTGATGACTAGCTGTCTTTCCCCTAGTCTTACACTGCTAAATTAGGGACGGCTAGCACAGATAGCCTTCGAGTAGCTTTGTGCGAAATTCCAAAACAAACAATTTAGCCAATCGTTAAGGAAAATTATAAATATTTGTTTAGGGCGCTTAATTGTTGACTATGCTGGCACACTAAATCAAATTTAATATCGTAATCGATTTTTTTTCTGACCATTGACTAAATACAATAAAATAGTTCATTAAAGAAAACTCAGAATAAAAAGCGAAAAAACACCTGGTAACTACATTGTGAACAAATTCTTTGTATTAATAAATATCGGAAAATGAAAGCTATTTGCGGTTTTATAGCATTATAAAAAGTTTGTTGTATTATTTAGAAAGCAGGTGTTTTGAAGATCGTCCGTATAACTTGTAAGATGTTTGTAAAGATCCACAACCTGACGATACACCGTTACACACTGCCAGGTGTCGGACGTCAGTACCTGGGGCAGATGGTGATGGATTGTCCTCCATACAGCCATCAAGGACAGCCCAGCCAGGTGATAGCTTTAACTCTTGTAGATATAGTTGCTAAATGTCACCGAAACCTAAGATTTAAAGCGAGTTTTTTAAAAGGATATTTTGCTTTAAATAGTCTAAAATAAATAAGTTTCCGTATTTCGAGCGTCATACTGAGTGTATCATCAGGTACATGCGTTAAACACACTGTTTAAACCTGCGTTAAAAGAAGCCAGCTTTTTAATTACAACGGTCAAAAATTACTTCAATTCACTTGCGCTAATATACAGTGTCATTGTGGGATATTCTCTTGAAAAAATGTTGCTATAGGCTTTTATTTTGTTACTTTTACGTCAGGCCATGTAGTTTAATCTACTAGCAATATATTTTTACCTTAATTAACGATGCATAACTTTCGTTGAAATTCTGACCATACTTATTTGTTTATAACAAAAAAAAATGTACTGATTTTGATTATGAATATATACGTTACACGTTGCTTTAATTCATCAAGATAAAACTTCGTATTTCTTTCTAAATAATATTTTCCCTTAAATGAAGCGTTATATCAATAAATTCTTGTTTAAGTTTTGAGCAAAAAGTTACACGGTTTGATATCTGTGTTCTGCCTACCAAAAGAAATCTAACTCTAAATCTTACTAAATCCAAAACTTTATTTTATTCCTCAGAATATACCAACAAATGAATGTAAGTTCTACGGATTCATTGTTATCAGTTAATAACCAAGTTAGTCATGAGACAAATTAAACAGACAACTATTAACAGTTACACAGAGCTATATAAAATAATAGAAACTATATATTGATGATACTTTTGTAGTGTTACCAGCATCACATATTACATATCATTACTGTCATTTGAATAATAGTGATTCGTATATTTCGTTTATAATGAAGAAATAAGCTTTGATTAGTTTACCATTTCTTGCTGTTAATATAACTCAAGCCAAAAATGACTTTTTGGAAATAAATGCTCACCAGAAACCTAGGTATTGTGGTGGATACCTACAGTTTAAATCTATTAGTGATAAATAATAAAGTAATTGTATTTACAGTTTTCAAACTATCATAAATACTCAAATGTCTATTATTTTTATGAAAGACCTTTCGAAACCTCATGTAGTCACATTTTCGTAAAGCTGTTTTCCTAAAACTCGGCCTGGCATGGCCAGATGGTTAATGCACTCGACTCGTAATCTGAGGGTCACGGATTCGAATCCTTCTCACACCAAACATGCTCATCCTTTCAGCCGTGGGGGCGTTATAATGTTACTGTCAATCCCACTATTCGTTTGTAAAAGACTAGTTGCCTTACTCTAGGCTTACACTGTAAATTAGGGACGGCTAGCGCAAATAGCTCTCGTGTAGCTTTTCGCGAAGATTAAAACAAAACAAACCAATCCAAATAGTCGTTAGATTAACCCTTAAAAAACAAATTACATCAGTATAAAAATATAATTCGTAAAGAATATCAAAATAATATAATATATTAGATTATTTTGGAAGATATGCATCTTAGTAAAACATCTAAAATTTCAAACATTCAATACTATGCAAACAAAGAGAACAGTATCATTCAGCTTTGAGAAAAAAAAACCGGTAAAAACTATAAAAAATAATTGGCCAAGCGTTCAGTTTAACATTGACCTTCAAAAACGTTTCTTTGTAGAAATACGGACTACTTGAAAGAGACAATATCTTGAACTGTGATAATGGAATTATCATTGTGTCCCTAACGTGAGACTAGTGTATCTTATCTTGTGCCAAACTTCTTTAAGTTGTATGAACTGCTTTGACGATGAGAATGATAAACTCGTTAAACGTTGGATATTCATTTTAAAGATTTTCTGTTGAAGTATTTTCTGAGTTATTTGATACACATGTTAGCAAATCATTCCAACCACTGGTGGTTGAACAAAAGGCATGGTTATAACAGTTTCCAGAGTTTTGATGACGAGAAAACCACTTGAAATGAAAATACATCTCAGTACGGCTGGTATGGGTATTAACACTTTTACTAATAAAGCGGAGAACAACGTTTCGACCTTCGTAAGTTATCTATAGGTTAACAGAGAGTCTACTACGTTATTAGTAAAAGTATTAATACCCATATCAGCCGTTCTGAAATACAATCGTCAGTGTATTCCCCAATTAACTAATTCTTTCAAATATGGTTATAATTTGTATACCTTTAACCATGCAGAGCGAATAACGTTATAAAAGCTTTCCCATACGGAAGTCTGAAACTAGTCTGCAAACAATAAATTAAGGGTTTGTACTCAAAGCACAAACAATAAAAAATGAATAAACAGAAACATATAATATGGTTTGATGGGTCGAATTTTATGATATTTTATACTAAGGATAGAGTGAACACATGTCCCGTTGACCTGATAGTGCATGCTGCTGGAATCAGTGACGATATGAAGTATTGGCAAATGTCTCGTGACTGACCAAACAATCTAACAATACACCTGCATAACACTGTCATTCTCATCCAAACAATCTAACAATACACCTGCATAACACTGTCATTCTCATGAACGGTATTGAACTGAATACTCAACTTTCATGGCCGTCACGATCAACGCATATTAATCCAGTTAAATATTTTTTGGGATATTCTGTTCATATTCATGAACCATTTTCAAATCTTGAAACTTTAAAAATTAACTATAATGTAAGAAGACACTTGTGTCGTGGTCCAGCCCGGTATCAAATGGATACCTCAATAAAATGCCCATTTAATGTCTTCAAAATTGGAAAGCAGAAATAAAAATATACAAAGCAACTTTTAAAATTATAAATACATAGTTCATTTCGAATTTTAGTTATAACCTGTGAATTAATTTTATTCACAGCTTAACCAAACTCTGCAGAGTTAGTTAACCCAAGACAGCGCTATAAACTGAAATATTAAAAAACATGAAATAAATAGATAGTTTATGTATGTAATCTGAGTAAAACACGGGGTGTGACACGTCACGTCATGCTTGATTTCTCGAAATAGGTGTATTCATAAAATCCAAAGTGCAGTTATCCAATCGAGATTACTGTCTGCTCATTACGATTTTAATGATAAGGTTGCAAGGGAGTTGTGATGCGAGTGTGGTATGAAACCTTATAAGTGTTGTAAGTGTTGGTATAATAAGCGAAAAGTAAAGACGCAGTATGGAATGACCTGGCTAGAGCCAAATGGATAAAATTTATCAGGAAATTAAAAATATTGATTCAATTTTAAACCTAAACCATTTCTAAATTAAGCTATTTTCTGTCATATAATCAACTTTTCAAATAAAAACCAACCCCCTTTAATCAACAAATACTCTAAATTAAAAAAATAACCATTTTAACTGTTTTTCCCGTATATTTTATTTTATACTTTTAGTGCATCAACAAACTACAGTATTAGATTATAATTTTATTGCTAAACAGTTGGAAAAAGTTTGACTGGTTTGACTGTACTTTAATGTTTCTTTGTTGGTCAAATCAGCAGTCAAATCAAATGCTTGATTTTAGGTTCAGAAAAAGAGAAAGGATTTCAAATGCTTTTTAATGTCATTTAATCAATAATGTATGCCCATTATTAAAAATTACTTCCTACCAACGATTCACAAGCTTCTGAATGCCACTTCTATAAAATTATTGGGGTTTGAAGGAAAAGAGCGTAGTGAAGTAGCTTTTGACACCTTCATGTGTTCCAAGCTCTTTTCCAACAAGATAGTTCTGCAAACTTCGGAATTTATGATAATCAGACAGGTCAAGGTGTAGCAAATAAGAAGGATGTGTAAGTGTTTCCCAGTTTAGTTCTTTAATCTTTGCAGATGTGATCCTTGCTATATGAGACCGTGGAGTATCCTGGTGTAACACAACACCTTTACGATTGGTCAAAGCAGGCCTCTTTTCTTTCAGTTCAACATTCAAGCGTTCTAACTGTTGAGAATAGAAGTCTGATGTAATCGTTACTTTTAGTGGCAGCAACTCAAAGTGGATCACACCAACTATCTCCTACCAAGCGTTTCACAATACTATCCTAGGGTGTAGATCCATTTTTTGGCTGAGCTTTAGCCAGTTTACCTGCACTGAGCTATTTTCTGCGGCACTTAACATTTAAATAAAATATCCATTTTTCATCTCCAGTCATAAGCCTCTCCAAAACAAGGTGAGATACGTTTACAAGAGTGCAGAGAAGCGCAAATGTCCACTTTTGCTCGAAGGTTGGCGTCTGTCCAATCATGAGAGACACATTTTTCAAGTTTTGACACCTTTTCAAGCCGTTGCAAATGACGGTCAACTGTTGAATGAATTGAGATAAGCTTAAGTACTAGTTCTTCAATTGTTACAGCACAATCTCCATCAAGTGCAGTCAGCAGCAAGTCTTCATTAAACTCAACAGGGAAATATTAAAGTGGCACATCACTTAAGCTGTAATCAAACGATCTGAACTTTTGAAATCACCTTCGACGTTTTTTTTCAATGAGAGACTCTACACCATAAACACCTCGAATGTCTCGTGTAGTTTATGGGGCACTGTTGCCTTTTTTAAGCTCATAAAGCATTATATGCCTAATGTGCTTCTCAGACACATCCATCTTCACAAGGGTTTATTTGATTAATGATCTGTAAAAGTGGAGTTGGGTTAGCTTCTTTTATTTGTCTGAACATTTTTATACACGTCCAACTACACATTTTAGTTTTTAAAGCCTTTTACAAAGACAGAAATGATGATGCACTTTCTATACTAGATTTTCTGACACTGCTTATGGGATGACCTGATAGAATTAATTGTCACTAATAAAGGCCCAGCATGTTTGATATTAAGGGGATTCTCAGATTGCGACTCGAGCACCCTAACCATATATAAATAAGTAACTTGTGTTTTGTTGTTTTGTGGAATTTCGCGAACCTCACACAATGAATGCCTGTACCAGACGTTCGTAATCTTAGAGTTATAGACTGTGCGAAATTTCACAACAAACAAAACAAAATCGTAATCTGAGGGTCGCGGGTTCGCATCCGCGTCGCGCCAAACATGCTCGCCCTTCCAGCTGTGAGGGCGTTATAATGTTACAGTTAACCCCACTATTTGTTGATAAAAGAGTTGGCGGTGAGTGGTGATGATTAGCTGCCTTCCCTCTAGTCTTACACTGCTAAATTAGAGACGGCTAGAACAGATAGCTCTCGAGTAACTTTGTGCGAAATTCCAAAAAACAAACAATATCTTAATAAAAAATTATGTCACCAACTTTCATAATTCATCCTTTATTTCCTTTTATTCCATGTTCCTAGTGGCCACATGTACGTATTATTATGCATATACTTTTGAATAAAAATGATTTAAAAGACAGATGCAGAGCTGCACCAAATTAAGTTAAAATAAAATAGAATGTTTTGATTAAGAATATTCCGTTTTATTGTTCTTAAAATACAAAGTCTATACTTTTTTCTATTCAAACAAGGGCTTGGCATGGGCAGGCGCGTTAAGGCGTGCGCTTCGTAATCTAAGAGTCGCGGGTTCGCGCCCGAATCGCGCCAAATATGCTCACCCTCCTAGCCGTGGGGGCGTTATAACGTGACGGTCAATCCCACTTTTCGTTGATAAAAGAGTAGCCCAAGAGTTGGCGGTGGGTGGTGATGACCAGCTGCCTTCCCTCTAGTCTTACACTGCTAAATTAGGGACGGCTAGCACAGACAGCCCTCAAGTAGCTTTGTGCGAAATTCCAAAACAAACAAACTACTCGAACAAATTGTCCAGACAACAGAAACCCAACTTTATAAAGACGAGAAACCCTCTTGAAATAAAAATGTATCCCAGAGACAGCTTCTTGAGAAGATCGAAATGTTGTATTTTATTTTAATTAAAGTGTTAATAACCATTCCAGACCTTATCAGGATATAGAAATCGAAGTTGTTATATGACAGTAAAACTATTTAACAGTCTCATGTTTCATTATTAACAAAATAATATTTTTAACAATTATTTCCACTTATTTTGACAGTCAAACTTTGATGTAGTTTAAGATAAGAATGCCCGATTTCAGTGACGGGAAATTTTTATCTATCATTTTAAATTATTTCATTGGCCTTTAAAAAAAAAGGTATATGTGTTGCACTCTTGGTTTCACTTAAAATCAGTGCATTGAACTAATTATATCGTCTATTACTCAAAGTAATATTTCAATCAGTGTAAGACTGACATATGATAAATCTTTGTTTTTATTCTTGAAGTTACGTCATATTTTGAAATATGAATGATAATATGATTAATTACTAACAATTTACTGTAGAATATCCTGCTTGCGAAATACAATTTAGCGTCAATATTATTTATATCTGTTCTGCCGTTCACTTTTCAAAAGTGTTTGCTTGTTTTTGAATTTCGCACAAAGATACACTTGGGCTATCTCTGCCAGCCGTTCCTAATTTAACAATGTAAGACTAAAGGGAAGAAAACTAGCCATCACCATCCACCGTCAACTCTTGGGCTACTCTTTTATCAACGAATAGGTGGATTGACCATCACATTATAACGGCCCAGCGAGCATGTTTGGTGCGAAGGGAATCAGAACCCTCAACCCTCAGATTATGAGTTGAGCGCCTTTAACCACTTGATCATGCCGGGCTTTTCAAAAGTGAATGTTCAGCTTTGCCTGCGTGCACAGCTTTTTAAACGGGAGACAAGCAGACATTCTGACAGACACCAGGGTTCTCTATATATGTAAGATGGGATCTACGGAGCAATAAAGACATTAGAATTTTATGTCTTTAACAAAACTCATTCTTGAGTGGGGATTTCAACTTTTGAATTATTCAATAGACAATTAGTAGAAGTAATAACCAACAGTCAGCTTTTTCCTATTACCTATTTATGCTAGCTCCTAGACTGCTTTAGGCTTTGTTAGACTGAAATGGCAGACAGCAAATTCGTGGAAAAATTGATTAATTTTAAAATTAGGTTTAGACTGAGTCGTTATTCTTTAATGAAAAACGATGGCGGTTAAATTAGCTGAGATTATTTAGAAAATTTAATTTAAAATATTCCATTTATTTGTACTCGGGGTTAATAATTTTAAACATATTAGAAGAGATGTATTTGTTGTTAAGCATGAATCTACACAGTCAGCTGTCTGACTCACTTGGAGTATCGAAACCTAAATTTTAGCGTTATCAGCCATCAAAATTATTACTGAACTACAAAGGAATATTAAGTACAGTTATATACTAAACAATAACATTAAATAACTTGCATGCTGTTTTAATATCTGCTCACTATCATTACTGTTACTAGTGGTACATATTTATGTTTGTGCGTGTATGTATAACTGTATATAATAATATTATTTCTAATATCAAGATGGTTCTTTTTTCCCACTCAAAATCACGCTTGACATTTGTTCTCAAAACATATCTGTGGCTTGGCTTTTCACGATTGTTTCATATTTAAATTTAGTATAAATTTTAAGGAGGAAAAGAACAGTCTGTTCAACACTAAAATATATGTGAATTATGCTATTATATTTTAATTGGTTGAGGTTTTTTATTCAAATAGTGTTTCATAAAGACATGAACTGAAATAAAATATAAATCACGAATCTTATTGTGAATTAAATGATATAAGATATTCTCTAAGTTGCTAAACATTTGCCACATGCATATTTGTAAATTTAGCACTTAAAATAAGATATTAAAATACCATTAAACGGAATTAAACTCACTATTTCAAATTGATATTATCAATCCTACATGTACTGAAAAAGATGATGTCTCCCAAATATGTTTAACATAAAAACGGGCTGAAATATGATCGAAATTAATATTTTAAGATTTTGTTAGTGTTTTTTCTTGTGTGAGATGCTATACGTTTTATTACTTCTTTAAAATACTGCATTAAATGAAAGGTGATTATTAAAAGCTACATAAAAGGAGTGACAAAGAAATAAATAAATTTAGTTCAGATTTCAATTCATATGAAATTAATGTAAGGAACAAATATTTTAGTAACTGACTTTTTATTTCCTGTTATTCAAGGTAATAAATAGAGGGAAGACTTAAAAGTTAATGATCCTGTGATGAATATATTTGTCTTTTGTTTGTTTCTGAATTTCGTGCGAAGCTACTCAAGGGCTATCTGCGCTAGCAGTCCCTCATTTAGGAGTGTAAAAATAGAGAAAAGGCAGCTAGTCATCCCCACCCACCGCCAACTCTTGGACTACTTTTTTAACCAACGAATATTGGGATTGATCGTAACATTATGACGCCCCAACGCTGAAATGGCTAGCTTGTTTGGTGCGACGTGGATTCGAACCCGCGACCCTCAGGTGACGAGTCGAATTCCTTACATCCACCTGATAAACAGAATAAAATAAAATTTAGAAGCCTTAAGTATTTTATAGGTATATTTTTGTTTCGGAATTTATTTCTACATTTGCTTCTATTTGTGGACTGAAATTCAAAATATAAACACTGACATAAAACCATCAATAAATACATAAAAAGGGAAATGATAGTTAAAATTTACATTTTATTTGAGAATATTAACGGTGTTCGAAGAGTAGAATCGATTATATGTTGTTATTATTGAAATATTTGCGTAATATAATTAACGATCTTCGTATTTCCAAGTTTGAATTACTATTTTACTTCTATGAATGTGTCATACTAGTTACTGCCTGCATTATGGCTTCATATTTTTAAGTATTTGTGTTATTGAGATGAGCTGCCTTTACCTATGTGTATCAGATAAAGAAGGCAACCAACGGAATTGACCTATTTTCGCAGTGCTTTCTTTTGCAGGTGCTGACTAAATACTCATAAAACAAGCAGTTGGTGCCAGAAGCTGAAAAAGAAAAAAAGGAGAGATTTGACCTTGAAACATGATGTATACACCTGCAATACAATCATTTTGTTCTTAAAAAGTCAGATAAATTTCCTAAAATAATACGTTTTATGATTTGGGAAAGTAATTACAAATGTTTATGTTATATTTTGACTGAAAAGAAGCTTTAAAACTTTAAAACATTTTTGTTCTTAATTATAAGTAGTTCTGTTTTTAATATGTTACTGTTGTTTAGTTCGCTGCATTTCTTTTTCAAAATTAATATATTAAAGTTGTAAACAAAAAACTAGCTGAGCATTATTAATTCTTTTCTTCAATGAGATTAGGTAAAGATCAGCAAGCGAGTTAGTGAGAGTAATTTTCTAATCATGCTTCCAGTAACAAAAGAACTAAATTTATTTAAATAAGAAAATTGAAACAAAGAGAGAGTTAATTTGTAATTTAAAGATTTAAAACCAAAAACGACAATTAAATGTCATTATGCAAATCTTCTCCATCAGTTATATGTAGTTCTCTTGAAAGTTCATTCATTCCATTAGCGTAATCTGGAAGAGGATGTACTAATAAGAGGCATAAAGAGGAGGCCTTCGTTATAAATGAGAGCAATAAATATTTTTATTTAGTTTTCTATTAATCTAATCTTGATTAGTATTGGGTTTATTTTACATAGAAAGGTGTTTAATCATAAGCACTTATGTGACATATTCACATGAAGAAATATGATGTTGAACTTGTATTTCATATTAAATGGTATAAAGATTTTGACAAACCATGGCGAAGCAATTCAAGCAAACTTTTATGTTTAACAAACATTCCATATATTTCGTTGGTGTTTCACAGAAAAGAAAAAACAGTCTTAAGGAAACCTACGAAATTTAACATTTCAAGTATATTTATATATACATATATTTATGCATGTATGTATGTTTCTAACCAAAAATTAATTCTAAAAAATGTTGAAGCCTTATTTATAAAACATGTATTTGAGATCTTCTCTTCTGAATCAGCAGTTAGTTATGAGTGAGATTTTTTAAAAGTTGAAATAACATTAACATAACTTTAGAACTCCATACGTTTCATCTGTCATCTCCTTAGTTATATATTCGTCATGTATTATACACCTACATTTATAATGTATTACGATAAAAATATGATCTAAACTTTCTTTAGCTAAACATAGAAGCTATATCCTCTTCAAAATTCGGTTTCGTAGATTCTTACGAATTGTATCTAAGCTGGTAGTGAGGGTGCTCGACTCGCAAAGCGAAGATCACGAGTTCATTTTACTATCAGTGAATAGTCACCAAAATAATGGTAATAAAAAGCAATAAAACACAAATCAGAGTGTTGAACATTATTTAATATATGAGTGCACCATTTGAATGTTGTAAGACGAACTTTTTGCCTTCTTTAACGTAATTTTATTTTCATCGTTACAAACATCATGTTTAAGTCTATATTCTCTTTGTGATTATTATCACGTTTCATTATTCCTTGGAAAGTGAAAGTAAATTCACATCCTTCTTTATGAAACGTTATTCCATATCTATAACAAAATTATGAAGCAATAATAATTTCTAAGACGCTGTACTTTATACAAATTAACTTAACTGTAAACGTAAACACTTTAAAGAGTTACTGTCTACTAACAACTTTCATAATTTTTTTTAAAATTTACTAAAATTGTCTTTGTGTAAATAATTTTGGTAATAGTTGTTGTTTTTTTATTTTCACATACTATTTTTGTGCCTTCATATAACCTTTGTAAGCTAGGTATGTTAATTGTTAAATGTTATTTTTTTTCTATATTTACGCTTGAAAGGATGTAAGTTTATCGAAATCGTACTTTGTTTTAATGAATATATCTATTTTGACATTTAAAGATTAGATCAAAGTATAGGTTACCTTTCACACACAATAATTAATCCATATCTATTTTCATATTTAAATATAAGGTCGAAAATTAAGTTGTTTTTCACACACGACGACTAATCTATATCTAAATATGAATTTAAACATTAGGTGAAAATCCAGGTTACCTTTCACACACAATAAGTAATCTACATCTATATACGTATTTAAAGGTTAGGTCGAAATTTAGATTGTCTTTCACATACAATGAGTAATTTACATTTATATAGGTATTTGAAGACTATGCATTAGTGTTACTAATTAATCTCTTTGATTTTGTACATGATAAATTGCTCAGCAAAAATATTTATTTTTTCTCTCAACACCCAAACTGCGGGTTTCGAAGAGAAAGATAGGCGAAACTCTATCAATTATCTGGTTTGCTATTTCAATTACTTTTATAAATATTTCTCGTTCGCGTTGAGCATTTGACATCCTAAATGTCCCATATACGAAATACAGACAATAAGTACAAGAGTCTATACCAAATGGTGAAACCAGGTTAAGAAGAAACTGGACCTTATATTTCGTTCTCGTCAAAATGTGGAGTTTTGCTGCTGACAGAAAAAAGAACACATATTTCGATTATTGCTTTGGGACTCATTTAAATAATTAGGAGTGTTAAAAAGTATTAATTCTAGAAAATTTTGAGTAAGAATAATGAAAAAACATTTAAGAATATGTTAACCACAATATATCTACTTTATTTAAGTAATAAAAAGTGTTCGAGATTAAATCATTTAACATTTGAAAATCAGTTGATTCACTCACACTGAAAATACTTTTTATTTTTTGTTCGGTAGCTAATTATCAATTGCAATCACTTTTTAAGTAGTTTCAGGTTCAATTTATTCTCAGTGGATATCAGTTAGCAAGTGATGATATCGTATAATAAATCAATTTAAAAGGAATCTGTCAAATTTCCTTAATTATTAATCAGAAAGAATATTTTTGAACATTCTAATAACATACACTTCTAGCTGCGATAAATCTCAGTTCGAAATGTAAAACAAAGAGTACTTCTGAAGGATATATATTTTTCAATACTGAGTGTAATGAAACCCGCAAATTGTTGCTTTAGAAATAATAATGATGTGTTTTGTAGTGCCGCCATCTAGTTTATTGAATCTAATTCTTCTTCTTCGATCCTTTCTTTTTAAAAAAAGATAAAAATCGCTATAATAAGGAAAATATAAAAATTTCACATACATGCTGAATAACTTTCGATAATAGAAATAAGATATTTTAGAACAAAAAGGAGTAAAGTTTATCAGTTATTTTTCAATATAAATTAAGTATTTTAAATAAAATATTATTCAAATATTTTTGTTTGAAAACTTACCAACGTGTTACACTGACAAAATGAGATCGAATTGTAATATATATTACTTCATGTTGAATTTTGGTTTCTCCTTAACGGGATTTCCGCGTTAAACTGCTTAAGGCTTTACATTGTGAAATAAAGTATAATTCTTGAAATAAACTCAAATGTATTTAAAATTTAATATATTTACGTGTCTAATAAAAATAAAATAAATTCCTTTCACTTGTATTCACAGAATACTTTTTTCTTTTATCATAATAATTTTTCACTTGAACATAAATAATAATATATAATGTTTAAATATTAAAAAACAGTTAAATTAAAAGAAATTTTACATTAAATCAAGTTTTTCATTCATATATAAGACTAAAATGAACTGTTAGTAATGTATGTGCTTACAAAAGGCCAATACCCTTGGTCATGAAAAGTGACAGATTTTAGCTTAATAACATTAAAAACACATTAAACAATTAAACCCCACTGTCCTAATGACTAGCTTTGACGTTGTGTCATTTGTCACCGAAGTTACTCTCAAAGAAGCCTCCAATTTCGCCCTTGATCTCCACAGTGATGATACCAATCCTTTAATTCACATCCTGTAATATCACACTTAACAGCTACAATAATGACTTCAATACTTTAATTCACACCCTGTAATGTTATTAATATCTACAGTAACGACCCCAGTCCGATATTTCACATCCTGTATTGTTACACTTGATCTCTACGGAAGAGACATAAATCCTTTAATTCGCACCCTATTATGTTATTGATCTATACAGTAATTACTCCAATCCCTTAATTCACATCTTGTAATGTTACACTTCATCTGTACAGTAATGACCCAATCCTTTAATTCACATCCTGTAATGTTATTGATCTCTATAGCAATGACCACAATCCCTTAATTCACATCTTGTAATGCTACACTTGATCTCTACAGTAATGACTCCAATCCCTTACTTCACATTCTGTATTGTTACACATGATAGCTACAGCAATGACCACAATCCTCTAATTCATATCCTGTATTGTTACAATTAATGTTTACAGCAATGACTTTAGTCCTTTAATTCACATCTTGTAATGCTACAGTTGATGTCTACAACAATGACTCTAATCCTTTAATTCACATCATGTATTGTTACACTTTATGTGTACAGTAATGACTTCAATTCTTTAATTCCCATCCTATAATATTATACTTGATTTCTACAGTAAAGACTTTAATCCCGTAACTCACATTCTGTAATGCTACACTTAATGTCTACAGTAATAACTTTAATCCTTTAATTCACAACCTGTAATTTTACACTTGATGTTTATAGTTACAACCCCAATTCTTTAATTCACTTGATCTCTACGGTAGTGACTCCAATTTTTAAATTTGCATCCTGTTATGTTATTGATCTTCACAACAATTACCTCATTCCCTTAATTCACACCCTGTAATGCTACACTTAATGTCTACAGTAATGACTCCAATTCCTTAATTCACATTCTGTAATGTTATACTTGATGTCTATAGTAATGATCCTAATCCCTTAATTCACATCCTGTAACGTTACATTGATATCTACAGTAATGACCCAAATCCTTTAATTCACATCCTGTATTGTTACACTTGATGTTACAGTAATGACCCCAATCCCTTAATTCACATCCTGTAATGCTACACTTGATCTCTACAGTAATAATTCCAATTCTTTAATTCACATTCTGTAATGTTACACTTGATGTCTAGAGTAATGACTCCAATCCTGTAATTAATGTTACTCTTGATCCCTACAGTAATGATCTCAATCCTTTAATTCACATACTCAACGCATTTTTCGTTTCCATTTTTAGAATTCCCAACAGCAAAAACTATCTTCAAACAGATTGTTTAAGTATGGGAAACCCTCTATCACCTGTTCTAACTAATTTATTTATAATCCATGTTGAAATAGAAGCCATACAATCTACACTTTATTCTCCCTTGTATGTTTGTCAGTTTGACATCAATGGAACAGATAAACACCATTCACATAAACATTCATTTCACCATTAAACACAAAAATAACAAACACTGATATTTTGTTAAACTCGACATTATCAGATCCGATACTCATTTCAAAACCAAAAATCACCGAAAAATTACTCATACAGGTCTCTACACCTGGAATTCTGCTCATAGATCTAAATAAAAGTTATTATATTAAGAAATCTTATACACACAGCTTCTAGACTTTGCTCAACTGAGTACATAGATGAAAAACGTAACACTATAAAGCAATAAAGCATTTCTTCATTCGCAACAGCAGCTTTCCACCAACCATAGTAGAAACAGTTCCACCCAACCACCTGGGCAAATTCCTTAAAACTCAATTCACAAAGAACACAAAATTACATGCAGCTTACTATTTATCTCTGGCATCAACTCAAAAATACTCAACACTTGGAGGAATCTTGCCGTCAAACATAAAATTCCTCTTGGTGTCAAGCTCACCTGAAAACCAGATATTAATATAAAATCATTAACAAATAAAAATAAAATTGAATCACACAATTTCAAGTTTGTTTAAAAAACGGCATGCAGTAACTGTCCAGAGTTTTACGTGGAAAAAAGTGTAGAAAATGAGAAACCAGATTCAAAGAACATAATGAAAAAAAACCTCCCATGTTTGTTACTATTTCAACTCAGAAAAACACTATACCCAAACAAAACAGTGTACTTCTAGACAAAGAACCTAACACCAATAAACTCAAAATAAGAGGAGCTATCTTAATTGAAAAAGCAGCTCCACCTAAAATAAACACCCTAGGGCACCAAGATACCTATATTAGACTGTGAAGCAATATCCGGTCATGTGACCTCTTTGTTCTATACTGTTTATATATTATACTCATGCACCTCTGTAAACTACTTGTACCTGAAAATAACAAAACCTTGTCGTAACGTCATACATTTATAATAAATTTTGTCATTATTCAGACAAGTCGTCTCTAAGGTTTTAGTAACAGATTTTGTCTTTTATTCTGACATTTTGTAAGTGCTGACATCTAGTGACAGATATCACAAGCATCGATGAACTCGTATTTTGTTTTATCGCGTTAATTAACATTCAGCGTTTAGATATCTGGAAAAAGCGGGAGAGATTAAATATTTAACACGATATTTTAATTTTTTAACTATTTCGATATTCAAGCAGCGTAAGGTTATAATAAAAATGATGAACGTCTGTAGCATCGAAGTTTTTGTTCTTCTGGTGCAAGTCTTAATAGATGAATCTACAGTCTTGACACTCATTGTATCAAAATACAAGTCTTCGTCAAACGTAAGCCACTCATAATATTTATTAGAAGTTATACTAAAAATTCTCAAAATTACAGCAAACGTGCAATAGCTATATTGCTTTGGGACTTTAATAATAATATACATAAACAACATTTATAGGGTTTATCTGGGATATTGTAAATGTTCATTTTAGTCTGTGAGTTGATACATATTATCAATGTTTTCTTCAAACTATTACTTCAACACTTCGTTATCCAAGTGTTTTCATAAGACATCATGGCTGTAGGAATTATAACTAACAAAGTGGAAATACACATAAAAATTATAAAAACTGTATAATTATGAATTCAAAGAGTTTAAAATAGCTATAACGGTTTTAATATAATGCCAAACGTCAATATATTTACTCAGGTAAATGTAATCCTTTTTCATGTTTCTTGTGGTATATATCCCCACGATGAAGCTTTTATATAAGTAAATAGTTTCATTACAAACGAGCCCGGCATGACCAGGTGGTTAAGGCATTCGCCTCGTAATCAGACGCTCGTGCGTACAAATCCCCGTCACGTTAAACATGCTGGCCTTTTCAGCTGCGGGTCAATCCCACTATTCATTGGTAAAAAGAAAACGTGGCCTCTCTAGTGTCACACTGTAAAATTAGGGACGACTAGCGCAGATAGTTATTCCTGGTGTAACTTTGCCCGAAATTCAAAAACAAATAATTAAAACTGCGTCCCAAGAAAAATAAACTGAATATTAACAACGATTAAGATTCTTAAATTCAAAGAATGAAATGCCACTGGAAAGTTTGGTAAAGCGTTAGGAATACATACAATGATTTTCATTAATGGTTTTTGTTGAAAATTTTACTGTGAGTGATTATTGTATTTATACATATGTAGATATTTAATAAGTGTACGGAGATACCAGAAGGTGAGACTATGCTGTTCTCTTATTTTATCTGTTTCTATTGTGCCTTTAAAATTTTAAGTACAGTGTACACATATTTCAAAAGCATTTATTTAATGGTAATTTGAACTATTTAAGTTAAAATCACTTGTTACAATCCTAGCTCCTTCAGCTGTCTAATTAGAAGACCTGCTTTTAAAACGAAGCCATATTTTGTAAAAGATTTGCTCTTAAATCAAGAGAAAATATATTGTTAACACACTAAGTGGATATGATAAAATAATCTTAGTAGTTCAAAAATTAAGTACAACATATACAATCTTAGGACGTTGTCATAAACAGAAATAATTAACATCGTAAAATAATCGGTTACTTAAATATCAAACAATACAACAATTGGTTTTTTATATGAATAGATAGATAGAATAAACAGTTACTTGTTAATTAGATTGACTGAAATTTTTATTTAATTACTGACGAAATCAATCAAATGTAAAAAACTGAATTTCAAGCATCACTTGTGGATTTATTTTTATCAAATGGCTTACAGAACTCCATACTGTTTTATCTGTGTTGTTCGTTACAGTCATACTGTCTTTTTTAAACATGTCACAAAGATACACTCTTAATATAACGACAGTCACCCTCTTTCCTGTTGATTGTTTTGTTTTGTTTTTTTATTTTGCTTTAAGCAATCTGTGCTAACCGTGTAATTTAGCAGTGTAAGACTAGAGGAAAGGCAACTAGTCACTGCCACCCATCGCCAATTCTTGGACTTCTCTTTTACAAAGGAATAGTGGGATTGATCAACTCATTATATCAACCACACGGCAAGTATGTTGGGTGCGACGAGGATTCGAACCTGTGACCCTCAGCTTACAAGTCGAACGCTCTAACCATCTGGCCATGCCGGGCTCTTTACTCTTGATAAAATGATAATTTGCACCCTCATAATAGCTAAAAATTCATAGTTCTTCTAAATATGTAATAAGTGTGAGTTGTTAACAAAATCAGTTATATTTACTGTAGCTTCATTATTACTATAAAACTCAGTGATGTCGAGAAACCCACTTGTTGAGAATTTTATATGCAAAAACGGCTCGTTTGGGTTCAGAAAATATTTTAAATAGAAGAGCGAACAACCTTTCGACCTTCTTCGGTCATCGTCAGGTTCACAAAGAAAGAGGTAACTGACCGGAAGCTGACCACATGTTTGGAAGGGGTTGTGTAACTGAGTGTCGTAATGTAGAGGGCGGGATTAGATGTTTGAATATATAATTTTATCTATAATATTAATATAGGTATAATGGCGTTCCTTTATTTTGGTTTATTTTTGGTTTAAGTTGTTGTATAAGTAAGGCTTCTTTAATTTTGCGTTTGTTTATGTTTGTTTTCTTTATTCAAAGAACATAAAAAGTCACCTTCACTCGTTTTCGAACACTGCAAGTCAAATGGACACAACATAACCATAGAAAACACTAAAATACTAAATAAAGAAACAAACATAAACAAACGCAAAATTAAAGAAGCCTTACTTATACAACAACTTAAACCCAAAATAAACCAATATAAAGGAACGCCATTATACCTATATAAATATTATAAATAAAATTATATATTCAAACATCTAACCCCGCCCTCTACATTGCGACACTCAGTTACACAACCCCTTCCAAACATGTGGTCAGCTTCCGGTCAGTTACCTCTTTCTTTGTGAACCTGACGATGACCGAAGAAGGTCGAAACGTTGTTCACTCTTCTATTTAAAATATTTTCTGAACCCAAACGAGCCGTTTTTGTATATAAAATTACTATAAAACTGTTTGAACATAAATGCGTCCCCCGCTCTTACAGCGGTAAGTCTACGAATTTTCAACGCTAAATTCAGAAGTTCGATTTCCCTTGGCGGACTCAACAGATAGCTCGCTGTGGCTTTGTAATAAAAAAAAAATTACCAGACTGAACATAAATGCTTTTTTTTAGAAAATAGGTAACTTCTGAAAATGAATATATTTTCAATTAAGAAGTGTGGCTTTTCAAAAGCATTAGTATTGCATAACTAGACTGTGAGCTTTAAAATAATTTTTATTGCTAGAGGGTGTGAATTCACAGCAGCTGTAACTCATGTGTTACGAATTCACTCACATAAAAATGCCTTATTATAAACTTTTTTTTTGACCGGCTGGCATGGCCAGGTGATTAAAGCTTTTGACTCGTAATCTGAAGATCGCGGGTTTGAATCCTCGTCACACCGAACATGCTCGCTCTTTCAGTCATGGGGACGTTATAATGTGAAGGTCATTCTCACTACTTGTTGGTAAAAGAGTAGCCCAAGAGGTGATGACTAGCTGCCTTCCATCTAGTCTTAAGCTGCAAAATTAGGGACGGCTAGTGCAAATAGCCCTCTTGTAGCTTTGCGCGAAACAAACAATAAACTATTTTATTTTGCCTCTAATATTCGCGCAAAGCTAAAAAAGAGTCGTCTGCGCAAGCCGCTCTTAAATTTGACCTGATAAACTAGAGTTGGGAAACAGCTATAGTACCGAAATTTTCTGTGGCACAGGACACGAGCAATAAATCCACATTCCGGCACGTTAATCAGCCCCAGTAGGTGATTACGAAGGATCGTACATACTTGAACTTGATAACGTGTTTGCCGAAATACGTCAAATTTGTCTTTGTATTATTTCATTTTTTTAAACAGTATGTATCAAAAGAACACAATTTTACGAAACAGAAGTATTATAACTCCGGTTATTAGATATAGTTTTTAAATTATGCAGAATGTAAAATTTTCTAACGTTCATAGTATATCTGCATATCAAATGGCTCACACCTCGAGAGAATGAAGTAATTCTTAAAAGGTTTTGGTTAATATTTTATAATAATTCTAGTAAGAAAGTTTTTCTTTAATTTAACTTAATCTAAATTTTAATACCTTTGTTAACATATGTTACGGTTGAAAATCTGAACAATTAAAAGAAGTTAAATTTAAACATTTTTAAATGATTCTTTCGAAATTAGAAGCTATTTAAAATTTACAATTTTGCGTATCGTCATTTGATTGTTAAGATGGTCTCAAATTAAATTAATTTTGCTAATTCTTGTAATATAGATATGCATAATATGCATAATTACAATGTGCAACAAAAACTATACCACAACCAGCTCAAAGCTGGAGTTTCGCTCATTGTCGACTCTTAGCAGCCCAAGTCGATGGTATAAATTACTATCTAATGGAAATTTATATCACTCTAAATATGTATAAAGAAGATTTACACGTATCTTTACAGCTACTTGTTTCGAAATTCATTGCTTGTTGTTAACCACACAGCCACGTGATTAGCTCTTTATGTTTTGTCCACCAGGGATGTCCAACGTTCTGGTGAGGTTTTCAAGGAGTGCTTCTGAAGAAGTTTTTGTTTTGTTTTTTAAAATAAATTTTGATTTAGCAAAAGCAGAACTAAAACAATTGTATATAAAGGTTAAAACTTTTATATCTCCTTACAATGTTAAACATTGGAATTGGATTATTAAAGTAACGTTTGCCAGTTATTACTAAGTATTAATACTTATCTTCAGTATTCATTTGAACTGTCGCACTTTCTTCTTAAGTTTAGAGCACGTTACTACACTAATTTATTTCAACTATTTATGATTAATTTTTTTGTTTGTTTGGAATTAAGCATAAAATTACATAATGACCTATCTGTGCTTTGCCTACCACGAGTCTCGAAACCAAGTTTCTAGTGGTCTGAGTCCTGACACATACCGTTCGCAAACGCAGACAAACTTGGCAGGGGTTTAGTTTAGAGAGAGAGAGAGAAGTCTGAGGAATTCCCTCCCCAACAGGGGGGGAAGGAACGTTGTGATTCCTCGTTTAAGGTGATGAAGTGAAGTGGGGCATTATGAAAATGACTGGTGAGAAAGGAGGGCGAGACAAAGGCGGCACAATGGAAGTGGGCCAGGCCGGAGCCCGTAGATCAAAAAGCCAACGAAACATAAACTCAAACGACACAATTTGGGGCCAGGCAAGAATTTTGTCTTGGCTAGGATATAAAGATCCAATGTCTGAGATTTGGATGTAGGAGGTAAAGGGAGTACCCCGAGAAAACCCATTTTCACAGGACAGAAACAACATGTCGTGCCACTGGAAGACATATAATTATTGGAGTATCCTTTAAATAGCATGTGGATCCTTAAATCAAAATCACTGACATTGAAATATAAAAGACTAACACAATAAAGCCATTCTTTTAATGGAGATGAATAAAATGTAGTAATATTTCTGAAACAAAGACCTGCAGGTATATACGCACCCATAAAAAAACAACACTTCTATACGATCATATCTCAAATTTTATTAAAATTACTACAATCGTAACGCTACTGAAATCCAGTTTAATGTTTTGAAAGACTATATAAACTCCTTGAGAGATTAGGCCTGAACCTTTTGAACAATCAGATATAGTTTCATGTGCGTGACTGCGTGCATATTACCTCCTTTGATGTAATCAGAAAATACCAATAAAAAAAGGTTTACTCGAGTGTTTGTTTTTCAATGTGTAGATATTCTTGCCACGCTGTTTGAGATTGAATTGGAATGATGTATTAAATGTAAAGAAAAGAAGACGTTGCATATGACCTTTGGAGAATAAAAGGTTCTCAAGATGAGGATTTGGTACATTTTAAAATTCTCTATAAAATACAATACTGTTTTGATACATTATTTGTATTTGCTGCGATTATTCTACAACATACGGATTCGACTCTATCTTTCAAAATCTGTGGTTTGGTTTTCTTCAAAAAACTAGAAGCAGAAATTATGACCAGATTACTCATCTTGTCGTTTTTAATCTAGTTGAATCTTTCGTGATTATATCTAAAAGTCTTTTTTTTCCAATTGTTTCAATAATTTTTATTTCATTTTATAATTTATTTAAAACATGTTTAAGAACCATAATCTCTTTTTTTTCTTTACTTACTTAACGAATAAGATTACTATTTAAGGTCATGTAAAAGAGTTAATCAGTTACCAGACCGACACCATGTTTAAATGTCAGGTTACCAGTTCTGTAATCCTTTTTATAGCACTAGATGATATAAATGTAAACCAGCAGACTTGATTAATTTGTTAAGAAATGTCAATTATTTCAACTTGCTGGATTTGTTGGAAAATAGGTGCCGACCTCTCGTTATATTACTTAATAGTTACGGACTTTTATTAATTACCACTAGATGGCAACCTCGTGTAATGCACTGAATGAACTTTCCTTGTGATCTTTGTAAGTGTCCATTTCAAAAACACCTGTTACAGCAGATTTATCCTAGTTCCAAGCCTTTCTATCTGTTCTAATTTTGAAAAATCTGTATTGTTCATTTATTACGCTAAAGTAAAATGCTCATACTTTTAATTACGAAAAATAAACAAAACAAACTTTCCTAAACTGTGGAAGCTACTAGAGGATGGTCGCTAGAAAAGCGGAAAATTTGAGGGTCAGATGAGATCATGAATAAAATGCGTGCTTACTCATTTCTATTTTGATTTCTTTACATCATGAATAAAATGCATGATTTTAATATCACGGACGACATTTTGAGCATCTATGAGTGTAATATAACATATGTCTTTAAAAAACTTTGTAAAAGTTATTCTTTGTAAAAATAAATAGCTGTTTGACAAATTTTCCGCTTTTCTAGCGACCACCCTGTAGTTTAAATGTCAGACATATGGTGATCTGCTTTAGCCATCCCTAATTTAACAGTGTAAGACTGGAGAGAAGGCAGCTAGTCAGAGTCACTCACCGTCAACTCTTGGGCTAGTCTTTTACCAACGAATAATGGGATTGATTGCGAAATGATAACACCCCCACAGTTGAAAGGATGATCATGTTTGATGTGACGTTTAGGAAGGAGGATCATTGTTAGTTTGTAATTGTTCAAATATTCAATAATATTCTTTTTACACGTCAGATATGTAGACATGTTAAAGAAAAGAGAATTTGTTGTTGTTTTGAATTAAGCACAAAGCTACACAATGGCTATCTGAGCTCTGCCCACCACGGGTATCGAAACCCGGATTTTAGCGTGTAAGTCCGCAGACATAAAGCTGTGCCACTGTGAGCTCGAAGAAAGAAGCCAAAGCGTCTTCAGTTTTGGTTTAAATTCTGGAATGTACAAGCTGACAGTATTAGAATACAGAGGACCAAAACTGGTAAAAAATCAAAACTAAAATATTGTTCGACATTTGTTTACTAATCATTAAAAATATCACAATATTAGAATTTCATTTTTCATTTTCATAAATAGAATTAATGTTAAACAGTGTGAATGCGTAAAAGTGATATTTTCTGAAATATTGCTTTGAAAGATTTGCCATGCTTTCAATGTTTTTAATCTATCCTTACACTCATAAAACACCTTTTTATTAGAAGCCTGGAGTTGTAAAGTGGTCATTTTTTCTGAAACTTCTTTTTATAACCATCATCAATAGCAGGAAAATATTTTTTATAAGATTGTACACAATATGATAATTTGTTTTCTTTTTTTTTCAATCAAAGTAAATTTATTTTTTTCAATCCTACATTTTATGGTAGAAATCGATTACCAAACTGGTTGAAGCGATACCTTTCTCCAACATTATAGTTACCTGTCGACTATGTGGAGAAGACCAGCCTCAATTATTTAAAAAAATAACTAATAAAAGTTAATTTCAGCTATCTACTAATTATGTGAGGAATCAGTTATTCATTTTACATAATTTGATATATATTTTCAAAGTTTTTCGTCACTTTTGTTTTAAGATAAGCAACTTCTCTAACTTCAGGTCTCTGACAAAGACACCAAATCCTAAATAAAGTTGCATTAAAAAAAGCTGACAACAAAAAACAGGTTTAATATACTTAAAAATACAATGCCTTAGACAAGTGAATTATTTATGTCATGAAATAACAAACGTGGAATTTATATCAGAAAATAAATTCAATGAACAAATCAATCAAGTGCATGCTCCAAATATATGACGTAATGAAGTATTCGTACGGTTTGTTTTATTTGTATTTGTAATCTGCAAGAATATCTACACTCTGAACTGTTATTTAATTTTAATAAATTGGTTAATAATTTTATTTATAAATAAACACATTTAAAATGAGATAAAATTCTAAAATACTTTTAATTTATTATCATGTCTTGAATTGCCCCCCGCTAGTACAACGGTAAGTCTACGGATTTACAACATCAAAATCAGGCGTTCGATTCCCCTACGTGGGCTCAGCAGATAGCCCGATGTGACTTCGCTATAATAAAAACACACACAGGACTTAGTTACAAACTTGTTTAAAACAGATAAGGGATATTTCTCAAAACAATAGTCTGGTAGAGAATTAGATTTGTAAGATGTGTTTATTTCTGCAATCATGAATATTCACCCGTATCGATTTGCACTAAGCTTATATTCTAAGAACTGCAAAATGACTGAAATTTTAAAGAACCAATAAGAACAGAAGAACTATCTCAATTCTCATACTTCATTCATTCTTTCCAACAAATCACAAAAACGTCTAAACATTTAAAAAAAAAATGAAATGAAGGTAATAAACACAATATTGTGGAAATAAAAATTTCAAAAGGTTAGTTTGTAATTAAGTTCAAGGCTATACAATATGTACTCTATACTTTCCATCTGGGAATTATTACAGATATTATATGTTGTCGTATGGATGCTATTCTAAAATAACTTACAAACTGGTGCAGCTATGTTTTGTCAGTCTTGTATTAATATTTAAGCAGCTTTTGAAGAATACAAATAGTTGTCTTTAAAATTAGTAGATTTTTTTAATATTACAAACTAATGTCAGCTATTTCACACAAGTTTTGTTTTCACAAAATGACAAGAGAATTAGTTTATTCATAATTAAGTGAAATTAAGTATGATGAAAACGTTTTAAAGGTGAACTGTAGCATTTGGGTCGTGATAATTTATGTAAGTACTTGGAAATGCCAAGATTTAATGTATTTTGTCATATACAGAAAACTTGTTACTGCTCCCTAGTGGCACAGCGATATGTCTGCGGACTCACACAGCTAAAAACCGGGTTTCGATACCCGTGGTGAGCAGAGTACAGCTCGCCCATTATGTAGCTTTGTGCTTACTTCAAAACAAACAAACAATAAAAACTTGTTACTGTTTCCATCAGTGATAACTTCTCTTTAAATTGTATGAATTCCATTGTAGTTTCATGGTAACATTTTTTTTATATTAAATAAGTCTTTTCCAGTAAAGTATTTGAAACTACAGGTATCGTAGAATTAAAAATACCCGGCATAGCCAGGTGGGTTAAGGCATTCCACTCGTAATCTGAGAGTCGCGGGTTCGAATTCTCATCGCACGAAACATGTTTGCCCTTTCAGCCGTGGGGGCATTATAATGTGACTATTCATTGGTAAAAGAGTAGCCCAAGAGTTGGCGGTGGGTGGTGATGACTAGCTGCCTTCCCTCTAGTCTTAGCATTTCTAAATTAGGGACGGCTAGCGCAAATACACCCTTGTGTAGCTTTGCACGAAATTCAAACTAAGAATTATAAAGATTTAAAAATAACCAATTAAAGAAAAAACAATATTATAGTCTTAAAAAGACAACAGAAGATAAATAGTTCTGAACTTTATGGGAATCTTCAAATACCGTCATTAAATAATTATACAAACATTAAAATAACATTTTAACACGAAAATTGATCTCAATTAGTCCGAAGAAGCAGTTATATAGAAAATAAATAACATTCCTCAATTAAATACAGTTCTATCTATTATACTAAAACAAAATAGTCAGTCCTAGTAAGCATTTTTTAAACAATCATATCATTTTAAAAAGACGTAATTATTTTTTCTTAATTTCGTTTTACATTTGTATGTACGAGTGTGCATTAATTATGTCTATTATTTAAAAAAAGCAGAATGAAGTAAGCTGTCATATCTTCTGGGCTCGACTTGGCCAGGTGGTTAAGACACTTGACTCGTAATCTAAGAGTCGTGAGTTCGAATTCCCGTCACACCAAATATACTCGCCCTTTCAGCCGTGGACGAGTTATATTGTTACAGTCAGTCAATCCCACTATTCGTTGGTAAAAGAGAAGTCCAAAAGTTGGCTGTGGGTGGTGGTGACTTTCTGGTTTACCTCTATTATAATCTTACATTGCTAACTTTTGGACGGCTAATGCAGATAGCCCCCGTGTAGCTTTGCGCGAAATTCAGACACAAACAAACATATCCTCTGATTCAAAAATGACGAAAAAGTACAAACTTTTCCATTTCAATTACATATTAATCTGTGTTATTGCTAATTTTAGAATACGTATTATATATAATGAGAAAGTATGAACTACTATATATAGCATGATCTTCTTAAGTGATGAGGAAATGTGTTTCTGACGAGAATATTCTCATCTCAGATAATTAACACGTATAATCTACTAATAGGCAAGTAAGACAGTGTGCTTGTAATTAGGACTTGAATAACAATGTTACTGTGAAAATTCCCAGTTTCTCCAACTATGTGCGTGATGTGTTGGAACTACTTGTATTAAAATTCAATAGTAAACCTTATTTGAACGATAAGTAGATATGCTACTTACCTTGTTGCTCATACGCGTCAGATATTGAGTGTTCTACAATGTTAATCTCTTCATAGATTTTGCTACAAAATCTGAAAACAAGCAATTCCACTTTGACCATGTATAATGATTATTTCTAGACGAGGCTTTCAATTCATTAGTTAGAGATTATTTTATTTTTCAAGAAAAAGAAAACATTCGATTTTCAAGTCTTGAAAAGCACTCCTGAAAACATTCTAGAAAACGAACCAGTAAATATAAAGAAAATATAGAAAATATACAATAGCTTCAAAATTTATATCATGAAAAAATGTTAATTTATTTTTGGTTTAATATTCTGCTTATATGCATATATTATGATTCTTTTTTAGTACATTAGCATACAATTTTGTAATCATATTTTCTTGTTTAGGATAAATTTTACATGTAAATTCTTTAATTTTGAACCAAATTTTGTAAGATATAGAAGTTTTTTTGTGATTTTGCGTCTTTGTCCGTACTTTGATAAGTTTCGGAATAGCTTAAAATGTTATATTATTAATTTCTTAGTAAAAAAATTTAAATATTTGACTACTGAAATGCCCCGGCATGGCCAAGTGGGTTAAGGCGTTCGACTCGTAATCTGAGGGTCACGGGTTCGAATTCTCGTCACACCCAACATGCTCGCCCTTTCAGCCGTTGGGGCGTTATAAAGTTACGGTCAATCTCACTATTTGTGGGTAAACAAGTAGCCCAAAAGTTGGCGGGAGGTGGTGATGACTAATTTCCTTCCCTCTAATCTTACACTGCTAAATTAGGGACGGCTAGCGCTGATAGCCCTTAAATAGCTTTCCGCGAAATACAAAAACAAACAAACAAGCCAAAGAAAAATTAGCTTATGGATTTTTTCAACCATATTCAATGTTGTTGAATATATATTATATATATATATATATAATAAACATTTCTTCAGCCTGTTGTTAAATATTTTACCATTTTATTAGTATTTCAATAATACAGTATTTCTTTCCATAAAACACATTACACCAAGTACAGTAATATAGCTTAACTTACTATGATAAACACAAACACAGATACTACACAGTGTGTACTGACAGTTAGTCAAAGGAGATAGTGGAATAAAGAATATTTTGAAAATGCTGCTTTTTATATTTTAAGGCGGGTCTGACTGTTCTAAGGAGCCCCAGATCTTAGTACAGACACATCTGCCTCCTTCTTACCATTTCATCTATGAAATTTTATAATAACCCTATCTCTATAGAATAGTATATGATACATTATTTCTCACATTATAAAAGAATAAAGTGAGTTTCTCAACAAGAAATGGATTAAGTCATGAAGTTGAGCGGTTTCGAATGTTTATTTATCTACTTATACGCCAACACGCCATTTAATGATATGACAGATTTGTTCTTATTCTAATGGTTTCTAAGTTCTAACACAACAAAACAAACGAGTGGCTAAGCCCACCCCCAGATTACAGAACTGTTTCGTTGTTTGACATGCGAGGCCCGTTAACTAAACTATATTTGGACGACCCCTCTCGTCGGTTGACGAGATTACCAATCATGAAAAGGTCCTTGAAAGTCTCTCGAAACTGTCGACTCATCCCGCAGTAAATGGCAAAGTTGAAAGGATAACTGAGCATGATGAAAAAATTTGTAAAGAGAATTGTAGCATTTAGATCATTATAGTTGGGAATATCAAGATTCAAAGCATTTTTCATGACGTGTAGCAGGCTGGTAACTGCCAAAGGAATCTCAACGGCAAGAAATACAGTTACCACGACGATCAGCATCAGGGTGGTACAGTTACTTTCTCGTAGTTTTTTACATTCACTTTTCTTATTTTCTTTAAACAACCTTTTCCTTTTCTGTTGCGCTTCCTTCATGGCACGGAAAAGAAGCATGTTTAGGACAACCAGCGCTGCGCAAGGTCCAACATGTACAAAAATAATGCGAAAGACGTAGTAAAAGATATAGTATATGTTTTGAGTCAGCACCCCTCCTACCCAGCGAGCTGTCTGAGCTACGCAGCCCATGTGGGCCTTTCCCTGCCAGCGAAACTGGACGGGTAGAAAAACCCGATCAAATATTCTTGTGGACTGGTGTAGGAAAGCCAACAAGTAGACAGAGGTCATAGCTCGAGTAACACGAGGAACCGTGCACCAGGTGCGAGCCGCAGTGGGGTGACAAACATAAATGTACCTTTGAACTGCTAACACTAACGTCAACCAGATGGAGGCAGTATGGAAGAATGCAGGTACCACTTCGTACATGTAATGGTAAGCGTAGCATGCAGCGGGTGGAAAGAGGATTTTGTTATAATTTCCCAGTGTGTACATATAAAAGTACCAAGGAGCAGGAAATAGCAAAGTCAGCAGGTCCGAAATGGCCATCGCCAGCAATACCAAGTTTGTCGGGGTTCTCATGTGGCGCTGGGCCAGAACTACTACAACTAAAGTGTTGGCAATTATTGTAACTAGTAGCAATGAGGGCATAATATAACCGAAAAGAGGCATGGCATACTCAAATGGTACGTCACGCGTCATGTTTAGAAGGTGGATGTCGAATACATTTGGAAGGTTATACGTACTATCTGTCTCATTTGTACAGTTAAAGATGTCTTCATATAAAGGCATTATTGATGTGTACGCTTCTTTTTCTTCATCTACAATTACCTTTTCAGCAGTATAGGTAGACCAGAAATATTTTTCGTTCATTATTAGCTTTGGATTGTAGCTTCTCTCAGTAAAATATCAAAATCTTTAATTATTCAGTTTTTGATATTACTATGTAACAGCCTGAAAAAACTTTAAGACAAACAACAACTTTTCTAATGCGTAATGTCTTTCTTCAGCTAAATTAAAACACCTGTCGCGGGCATATTGTGACCTTAGAAAACGTTTCTTAACTCTGGTTATATAATTACAATCATAATAAACTAATCAAAATATTTTGTGAAAAATCCAAAAATAAAATCCATGTGTCTCTCTTTTAACGTTGCTGATTTCTTCAAGATCTTCCTTGACACATCTGTTTTCTGGTATATCTTCAAACAGTTAAAAAATAAAGACTCAAAATCATTCCGATACATTGTTTAGGAAATCAAATAATTAACTTCAAGAATATGTTAACAACAGAAATAGTATTATTCTATTACACTATCTTATTATAATGGAAGTGGCATGTATATATTAATCTATGTATGTGTCCGAAATAATAAATACAATACCAGAAAGACAAATCCATTAAAAAGTCATACATTCGTTATTCACGATTCGGTTAGTTAGAGAAACAATTATGGTATGTGCAACAACAATTTCTTTGTCCCAGAACACAATTCTAAATAAAATCATTTCCTCACAACAAGAACAAAATATTTCCCTAGGATTTTACATGAGGATTTTATTGCATCTTTATTGATATAGTTTGTAAATACAATAATAAAAATTGAATTTTTAAAATGCTTTTTTCATCATTAAAGTGTACCACTTTTAATACGTAAAAACCGTGCAGTAGTTCTAAAAAAAACATTGTTTAAAAAATGCTGAATGTTTATAACTTTTTTTCAATGGGGTATGAATACTACGATTAGAAATTATTAGTACAAACACCTGCCCGTGTTTATGACTTTACTAAATTTTGCGATAACTTATAACTGCTGAATTATCCTTATTCCTTCAATCATCAAAGCAAGGTAATGTTTAATTTTAGTAAAACGTTAAAATCCAATACAAATTAAGGTTCAACAACATTACACATTCATGAGTAGGGCATATATTAAAGTACAAAACCTCAGACATATAGAATTACCTTATATGAAAAAAAAATGATTATGAATCCAACATTGAAACTTATGTCAATTAAGAAAAAGAAACGCGAAATATGTCTTAACAACATATAATTATAACATCTACCTTTGTTTTTCCTCTGTTATCACGGCGAAGTCACAAGAGTACAGTCAACATCTTCTCCCTTACAATTCACATTCGCTTTGCTGTTATATTAAGTAAATAAAATCAAAATTATCATAATTATTACATTTTATTAAATTATTACTATATAAATGACGCTTTAAAAAAGTAAGATATACATTGTCTTTGGGACATACACTTGAGTTAATATTTTATTGTTACTTATTTTCTTATTGAAATTGCCCGGCATGGCCAAGCGTGTTAAGGCGTACGACTCGTATTCCGAGGGTCGCGGGTTTGCATCCCCCTCGCGCCAAACATACTCGCCCTCCCAGCCGTGGGGGAGTTATAATGTGACGGTCAGCCCCACTATTCGTTGGTAAAAAAGCAGCCGAAGAGTTGCCAGTGGGTGGTGATGACTAATTGCTTTCCCTCTAGTCTTATATTGCTAAATTAGGGACGGCAAGCACAGATAGCCCTCGAGTAGCTTTGTGCGAAATTCCAAAACAAACAAAAATCTTATTGAGATTGTTCTATCGAAAAATATAGTTTAGTCTGAAATAAATAGTTTATAGGCATTTTAACAGCGATACAGTTCAATCTAATGGCGTGAGACCAGTTAGGATGAATTTCTTTAGAACTGTTTTAAACATGGTAAAGCCAAGTGAATGTAATTTGACAATATTTCTTGAAACATTATAGTTAAACATACGACTCAATTTATATTAACAACAGCCAATACTTACTGCGTAGCAAAGTTGCGTTTCTGTTTATATAATAAAACATTCTAGAACTAGTATTGTGCTATATTACAAACATTGGTTTATTAATAACGCACATATATTTTTAGAATAATTTAAAGATGCTAAATAAAACATGTTGTTTTCACCTGGCAAAGTTTTTTTCCTAAACAAGAAAACTGAGAAACACAAAATAATTAAATTATGGATCTTTTATATAGATTATTAGTTTGTTTTGAATTTTGTAAGGTTACTTAAATTTACTTTACATTCATACTTTTCAGTAAAACACATTTTTATTTTTAAACATAAATTCTCCAATTTCTGAATACAAATATTCTAAATAGATTATATTATCATATTACAAATCACATTTTATTAGACACAACGTTCCAAGAATTCATGAATAAAGCTCATAACCTCACTTTCATTTATTTCAAATCTTTGTTTCTTCTACCATATTTTGAACGTTAGATTATTTTCAAATTTGCAGTAAGTTCAAAAATGCTCTTCCTTCATATTGTGGAATTAATAATTTCACGAGATATCTTGAGCTTTTCAGAAATGTCTTAATCTACACTTAACAATTTAAGATCATAATGACCAGCTTTAGTGTAGCGACTACAGTTAGTTTTTACCTCGCTATATTTTAAACTGTTCCACAGTTCCATCCAGTTTACTTACTGATTAAGAATTATTCTGTTATAAGTTAACGTTTTTACATTTTGATTACAGGTATGACGTTCTGATCAAGTGTACTTGAGAATGATCTCACAAGTGGTCACAACGTCGTACCTTTTTTAAATATAACCTTCTTTATTGTAAAAGTTCTAACCTCTAATAATATAAGTTTATTTTACAGCATAACTCTCTTATTGTAGGTACAATACATTCTGCTTATTGTAACTGTAAAATTTGTCGTTGTTGTTACTTTTTTGTTTAAGAAGTGTTATTAAAGTGTTATAAGGAACTTATCAATTAAAGCAACGACGAATATGTACATAACATGTCAAGTACGCTGTATTTGCAATATTTAGTACTTATGAAGTTTTTTATCAAAATCATAGGTTATCAGAGCGTGCGAAATACGTCAGATAGGACAGTATTTTAGGTTATATTTGTAGCATCATTAGCATAAAACACTAACACGTTTCAACTTGCTACAAGGAGTTAAATCCATTTTTAATTTCCGATTGCCAGCTCAGAAAATTGACAACGTATATAGAAGATAGTAAAGGTCAGAGTACTAATGGTTTGTTTTGTGACTTTTTTATCAGTTATTATAAATAAATTCATGTTTAATGGAAGTTTTAATATTGTTTACTGTTTGTATTGTTATCCGTTTAATTTTTTTCATGAACGTTAGTTTCTCGTAAAACTGTTAGTCAACTCTATACTTCAACAGTAACATGTGTTGCTGTGTTACTCTAAAAGTACATGAAACCGTTTAAAGGACTTTCATTCGTTGCTAGATATTATTTATGAAGGATTATACAAGGCTTTTCTAGTTATTTTTTGTGTGTTTTGTAGATTGTGTTCTAGTCTTCAACTAGTAGTGATTAAAATGTGTAATATATACATATAATATGTTTATGTATATTTACTTATCATGATTTTTATTTGTACATTTTGTTACATACTATTATGGATTTTTGCACTGTTAAATTAGTATTCACGTTTAGAATTAACGTTAATATTTTAAGATGGCCAAACCAAGTGAACTATTATTGGGATTACTACCGAAAATAGCGTTTACAGCGTAGATACCCAACTGATAAAACAATACATTCAGGTTATTATAAACTTTCGTTTTATGGCTTTGTATGTTAATAATAAGATTGGAAATACTAAATAAGTCACATGTATTATTAGATTGATTTCAGTTCTGATCTATATAGGTAACATACTTAAATCAAAAGGTACTTGTAATTACCTTTATAAGATGTATGGTTCAGTTGATAAAATACGAGGTTTACTAACGCGAGACTATCGTTGAAAGAGAAGGAATCAAAGAACTGACTTCGTGCAACCTTTCAAGTTTGACGTAGTGGAGGTTAGGATGTTGCTATGACAACAACTAAGTAGCCTAATTTAAACTGTTGCGAGATATGAAGTGTTGTACATATACATGGTTATTAAACATATTGTTTTTAAGTGATGACAACTGCAAAGCATAATGATAAGAGGAAACACGCAAGCTTAACATAATAATATGCAACACAAATATCTATAAAATTACTTTTCATTTGTAACCTGAAAATACAATAACAAACCGCCGCTGTCTGGAAGAGTAACTGTAAAGTTTAATTCCGTGCTAAGTAGGTAATACCTGAGTATGAACGAACTACTAGTATTTTTACAAGTATATTCTGAGTATTACCTCATTTAATTTGTATCATATTAAATTATTATGTATCTGACCTGGTCAGGTTAACTTGAAATGTAATGTAATTATGGTGAGTCATGTAGTATTGAAAATACGTCAGTGCTATTATCCAGAAGAGTCTTATTAGCGAGAGTTAATGATATAGCTAAAGTGCTATGAAGGCACCAAATGTTTAATACAGTAAGTGGATACGTAAAATGGCTTTAAGCCAACACTTTGTTCGTGTCATATTTATATAACTAGCATAACGATGATTCTGCCACTAGAAAGTCCTCCTTCATTCTCTTTATATACGTATAAAAAGACGGATATAAAAATGGTTCAGCTTTTCTGAAGTTGCATAAAGCTTTCTTCATTTGCACATATTATCCACAGGCCGTATGATAATACACCGGACGAGCTCGTATAAGTTTAGGACATCGTTTCTTTCTTGCCTACATTAAAGAACCTGTAAGAGTTTTCTCTGATCGTTTCCAGTTGTTGCTTGATTAAGCTTATTTGGCTAACAGAAGTAGTACTGGCAAGGAGTGACAAAGTGCTGTGAATGTATACATTCGGAAGTGTTTTTTTTTATTTTATTAGACTTTCTTGAGATACTTTTATCGAAAACAAAGACCTGAAGATGGCTTCCACTCCTACCAAAAAAGATAATTTAGTCTACCGGAAAGAATAAAGTAAGCAATACAATGAAAGTGCACTCTTCTCGAAACTCTTTATCTGAGGACCAAATTTACACTTTATAATTGAAATGTTTTCAACATACTTTTTCTCAGCACTTTGCACAGTATCTGTCCCTAATGGTCATTATGTAGAATTGTGTAAACTGACGCTTCAATGTATATTATGCCTACAACAACGAATCAGAACCTATAACATAAATAAATAATAGAATTTCTGTAAGTGTTGATAATAAACACATTTTATTTCAATATTAAATGTAAATATTTACATCGATTTTTATTTGATATTACATAAGGCCGATGTTAAAACATAAAATAAATAATACAATATTACCATTATGTGACATAAAACATCAATAGAATTTTTAAAAAAACAAGCATATTATTGATTATTTTCTTTTACTTTTCTTTACATCGAAAAGTCAGGGCTGATATTTTACTTGTGCATCCACTCGGTAAACTAGATACTCAGTAAAAATAAAACTGAAAATATTTGGCATTTTTGGTAAAATTTTCAATTATATTGGATTAAATAAGTTTATTTTTTCTTTGAATTTTTTTTTCTTATAATGTGTCTTCCAATAAACTTAAAATAAAATCGCGATTATATGTGTAGGTATAGGGAGGTTGAGAAAAATATACTAATTTATTGTTTTGCAGATTCGTCTAGGCAGTTATCGTTAGCGGTCATATAAACACCAGCTTTATTGAAATAATAAAGGTATTTCAACATAAGTAATTAAGAAAACAATTTCATATACATACTGCATTGATTGGTACCATAGCGATACTATCCAGTAATTCAGTGGCAAATCTGAGTGTTTATAGCTTACAAAACGGGTTTCGATACCCTCAAAATACAGCTATTCCATTGTATAGTGTGACTCTGTGCTTAATAATTAAAAACAAAAATAAATACGTAGCGATGCCGTGTATATGCTATTTGTTTTATTAATAGCTACAAGAAATAAAGAGCAATAAAAACTATTCTGCTAGAAAAATGTGTACACAGTTTTCTTGTTAAGCTTCTTGCAATTTTAAAATTAATTACTGGTATTTTATTCAAAACAATATCAAATTATTATGAAAATATATTAAATAATATCTTTTCATCTTCACTCTAAAATGGAAACATTCATTTAACTTGTAGACAGGGCCCAGCATGATCTGGTGCGTTAAGGCGTGCGCTTCGTAATTTGAGGGTCACGGGTTCGCGCCCGAGTCGCGCCAAACATGCTCGCCCTCCAAGCCGTGAAGGCGTTATAATGGAACGGTCAATTCCACTATTCGTTGGTAAAAGAGTAGCCCAAAAGTTGGCGGTGGGTAGTGATGACTAGCTGCCTTCCCTCTAGTCTTACACTGCTAAATTAGGGACGGCTAGTACAGATAGCCCTGGAGTAGCTTTGTGCAAAATTCCGAAACAAACAAACAAACCTGTAGACTTGGCATGGCTTAATGGTTAGGGCAACGACTCGAAATCCATGAATCTCGAGTTCAAACTCATCACCGTACCTACCCGTCCTTTCAGCTGTGAGGGCATTATAATGTAATGGACCTTCCTACTACTCAGCCGTGGATTAATCATTAAGCAAAATAAGCATGTGCTTAGGGCACCAAGGGAAGGGGGCACCACAGAAACTTTACCCTAGCTATCACGTTAACTCTTTCACTGCCACACTCAACTTTAGTTGATTTTTTTGCGGTTGTTTTACCTTCCGTGTTCTACTTTACTCTGCATTGTTCAAAAAAAGTTGGCCTGGCATGGCCGAGCGCGTTAAGGCGTGCACTCGTAATCCGAGGGTCGCGGGTTCGCGCCCCCGTCGCGCTAAATATGCTCGCCCTCCCAGCCGTGGGGGTGTATAATGTGACGGTCAATCCCACTATTCGTTTGTAAAAGAGTAGCCCAAGAGTTGGCGGTGGGTGGTGATGACTAGCTGCCTTCCCTCTAGTCTTACACTGCAAAATTAGGGACGGCTAGCACAGATAGCCCTCGAGTAGCTTTGTGCGAAATTCCAAAAACAAACAATCAAAAAAAGTTTTCTTGACTCAGCGAGCGACTAAAGTTTTGAGAAACTACTAAACAATGTATCTGAAGTAATGAAGTTTTTAATTTGCGAAATATTACTTTAAAAGAGCAGTAAGAAATGTTGATAAAACTTCAGTTGAAAAAAATCATCGTATGTTATGATGTCTGACTTTGAATATGAAATATTTTTCTCAATCGTTCCTTCTGTTATGGCTTTTTGTAATAAATTATAAGCAGTGAAGTTATTTTTATTTTACCTTTTACTACTTTATTCAGTCACATCTACAGAAAAATAAGAGTGTAATACCACAGAAACATAAATCAAATGAAATTGTGACAAATATATACAGGGACGTGGCTAGTTTTACGTTTTATTGGCTTCTGTTTTTGTACGTTATATTTGAGTTATTGTCTTGTATTTTTTTTAGTTTTATTTGCGTTAATGTTGCATTATTCATGTGTCTTGTAATATTTTTATAAGTGTTTTTCGCTGAAGCTTTGCTGAGCCGTAATTTTTTAGGCTTCAAACAACTTGCTGTAAAAAAACTCAAATGTTTTGAAATTTATCATACTAAGAACAAATTTAGAAAGGAATGCCACCATAACAATGCCATCGTTCATAGATTGCATGTAATCTATAAGAGTATTTTGACATGTGATTATGTAATAATATAAACAGATCTGAAGTTGATATTTACTTAGGGGATGAAAACAAGGATGCCCGGTCTTAAATCACATTTGTAATTAGTTTAGTGTAAGTACACAGGAAATGCTACTGTAGCATGGAATAATGAAGTGGACTATTCACAACTTAAGGCTGTCGTTTTGAATTTGCCTTCGCATCCAGGTATGCAGATAGTTTCAGACATATGCCTATTTTGTCGATGTATGGTTTGTTGACTCATCCAAAGTCTCCAAGTCAAACCTGTGATCAAAGTTGAGGTTACAGTTCATTCTTCAGATATTTGATTAGAATTAAGGTACTTTAGCCTAGGCCTAACCCAGAATTTAGTAGTTCATTGTGCAATACAGTTTACAATTGATTATATGGTATGCATGTGTATTGGTACAAAATGACCACTGTAGAAATAGGCTAATACAGTATGTGTTGTTGATCACAAATTGTTTTGGAATACTTTTTGGCTCACAATGGATTTGCATATTATCATTGATATTGATAATATGCATACATATTATCAATATACATACAGCTACAATAGCAATAACCTAAACGATACTTTTGCAATAACTGAAAATCAAATATTCTAAAATGGATTGAAACCAGGCTTGAATCGATTAGAAATTTGTCTCGAATTGTTTTCAACCAATCCGAATGCAGTAAATCAGTAAAGGTATTTATGAATTCATATTTATGTGCTAATGGACCAAGGTCCTAGTATAATTTTCTGACAATATTTGTCTATATGTAGACCTAGCGTTTAGTATGTTTGACTGTCTTATCACCGTTTTTATTTATAAATTTCAGTGATTTTCTTATCATTATAACAATATATGATGCATGTTATTTTCTGCTTTTTTATGTATTTTTCAGACTGCAAGACGAAATATGTTCAATTAAGTTGTGCACCAAAGAGAAAACTGGCCAAAGAAAACTAACAAAAGGCTTTAGATATAGTTGCCAAGACTGCAAAGTTGACTAATTTTTTCACTCAGCCTACACAACATGATTACCCAAATCAAAACCTCTCTGGGCCATCAGAAGTCACTTGAACTGCATCTGACTCGAAAAAGATTGAAGTTAAACCGAGATCCACTTTGTCTACTTCAAGGTCAGAACATCATGATTACGTTGAGGTGTCATAGGCTGGATCAACTGACACAGGTCTCGAAGTTGATCTCACTTTGCTTGCAAATTCTCTTGGTATCTCTAGTGTTAATATTGATGCAAGTTGCGCTACAAAACAGTCTGAAGTTGAAATAATTACTGAAAATGAAAATTTACTGGACTATGGTAAAATGCTTTAGTCTACAAAAGATGAAGAAACTAAAGCAAAAGATCCAGGGTTGTGGCTCGATTTCTTTACTGCTGACTGGCTTACTGGATTACTTGTGAGCCCTCTGACTGTCAACACCACCATAGACCACATGAAAAATCTTTCCAGACTTTTAATATTGGCAAACCGACGAGATACTGTTCGCAAAAACATTTCTTTGGGTTAAAACCTAATGGTGAGTAGTGCAAGAGAGAGTGGTTGTTGTATATATCATCAACAAAGTCAGTTTATTGCTTTTTTGGAAAAAATTTGCCCCTAACTTTTCCTCGCGTTTTGTTGAAAGAGAAGGGTTCAGTTACTGGCTAAATACTATTGTAATTGATCATCATAAAGAAGCATTACTCACCGAGACTCTATGCTAACATACTTAACTCGCAGACAAGATTTAGGCTTGCAACAGAATTTGGAAAGACAAATTAAGGAAGAGTGCAGTTATTGGGAATGTCTTGGAGCATGTAATAGCTGTATGTTAGCTGAATGTGGCTTGGTTTTTCGAGGAACAGATGGAAAATTTGGTTAACTGCAGAATGGGAATTTTTTAGGATTTCTTGAGTTCATAAGTTAGTGTGGTCCATTTTTAGCAGAGCACATTTCGAAATATGGAAGTTCTGGAAAAGGAAATCCTTCTTACTTATCCAACTACTAGTGAATAACTCATTGAATCAATAGCTTAGAAGATCCACATGTTCATTGTTGATGAAGTAACTTATTCTGATTATTTTAGCTTGTCAGTTTACTTGACGCCAGATATATCACATATAAATCAGTTAAGTGTTGTACTTCGATTATTAAAAGATGAGTAGCCAATTGAAAGCATTTTAACCTTTCTGGAACTGAAAAACCATACCAGTGAGGAAATGATAAACCAGGTATTGTAGAACTTACGTGAAGTTTACAAATTTAATTTTTCAAAATGTAGGGGTCAGTCTTACAACAATGCTGTTATTACATCTGGGCATTATAATGGGATGCAGCAAAGGATTTTAAAAGAAAATAATATTGCTATAGATGTGCTCTGTGCTGCCCATTCACTAAATCTGATAGGCCAAAGTGCTGTTGACTGCCAAGTTGTTAATTTTTTTCTCCACAATGCATTCACTTTATACATTTTTTCAGTCTCAACCAACTGGTGGAAGATTCTTGATGCTTGTCTTGGAAATGAAAGTGAGTTAAAATCCTTCTCTGATACCAGATAGAAGGTACATACTATAGCAATAACAGCAATTTTGAGGTCATTCTTTAATATTTTGGAAGCTTTAGAATGTCTAGTTGAAGACCACTTACAAAAGGGAAACACCAGAAGAAAAGCAGGTAATATTGCAAATAAAGTGTAAGAGCTATAATTTCTTTTTATGTTGATTATATGGTATGAGATTTTGCAAAAAATTTCATAAAACAAGTCAAGTTTTGCAAAATGAGAATATGAACTTAAAAACATGTGCAAATCTGTATGGATCATTAGCTGGCCAACAACGCGCCTTAATGGATGACTTTAAAAGATATAAAGCAGTTGCAAAGGAAATACTACCAGATGTTAATTACAATGCAGCTCAAACTCGCAAACGTGTCAGAAGGAAGGTACTCAATGACGGAGATACACAAGAAGTAGATCTGAATGCCAGAGATAAATTTCGTATCACCACCTTCCACACAATTGTTGACAAACTCAAAACCCAGATGAGAAAAAGAGAAAAGGTGTACAAAGAAATAGAAAACATTTTATTTCTTAAGTGACGTGCCAAATGATGTCATTTCATCTGTTAAAACTGAAAGGTACTCTCAATGTGCCAAAAATCTAGCTGATGATTATAAAGAGGACTTGAAAACTAATCCCTCTGTCGAGCTTCAGGAATTTCACTCATATGTGCACTTTACGTTCAGCGCAACAAAAACTGCAAAAACCAGATTCAGTCATGCTGAAGTTCATAAAATAATTTCAGAAAACAAAATTGAGTGTGCGTTTTCAAACCGATACATTGCAAAGCGTATATTTTAACATTAATGGTCACAAACTGTACAGATGAGCGTTCATTTTCTCAACTCAAGCATATTAAAAATCCCACCAGAATAACTATGCGACAAAACAGGCTGGATGCCTTGTCTATGCTAAGTACAGAAGCACATTTGTCACTCCAAATTAATTTTGGGCACTTGATCAAAGACTTTGCAATTAAAAAATCTAGAAGAAAACTTTTTAGAATTTAAAAAAATATTAAGATATAAGTAAATAATTTGCATAGAGGGTTTTAAGTTTAAAATGAGAAATTGTTAACATCAAAATGAGATTTCTTAATAAAAGGGTTTTGAGTAAATTTTTTATTTTTGTTAACATAAAAGTGTGAATTTGTGAGCATCGGAGTGAAAATTTTTAACATCAAAGTGAGAATCGTTAACTCAAAGGGAAAACAAATACACAGTAAAAATAATTATTTTCAATTATCATTAATCAAACATGTGATTTCCCTCATAATTTCTAAATAAAAGGTCTCAGTCATTACTTGATTTGATCCATGACCAATCTGTTAAATAAATAAAACAAAAAAGTTTCAATTCAATATAGTTGTTGTGACTGACCTGGAAGGAAACTGAAGGAGGGTGATAAATTTTCAAACTTTTATTTAACTTTCATCACTTATTGAGCCTTAATGTCTTGTCAATTAAGCAATGGAGGGACCGAGGGGGGTACCATTGTTGGGGGGTGTTTAGGGCATCACTTGCCTTTAATCCGGCCCTGCTACTACTCATTGGAAAAAGAGTAGCCCAAGAGCTGGTAGTGGGTTGTACTGACTAGCTGTTTTCTTTCTAATCTATCACTTCAAAATTAGACACGCTAAAGCAGATAGCTCTCGTGCACCTTTATAAGGAATTCACCAAAGAAAGTTTACTCCTAACTTACGTATTGACATACATATTTCCTGAACCGAGAAACGACAACTTAACGTTTTTTCTTCAGAGATTGTTGAAGAATACTGTTATGTCGTTCAACTTTCAAGGCAGTTTATTTACATGTTAATTTTACTGAACCACATTTGCCCCATCAAGTTCTTTATATGGTTTTTTAGTTGTGGGCTAACCATTACACTTTTGTGTACTTCCTTGAGAGTGTGTATTACAAGTGACTTTTTCCCCGGGAAATAAGTAGTATAAGTAGTTATGTTATGAGAGGTTGAATTTCCATGTTTCTAGATATTACTGGTGGGTATGTTGCCTTAAGAATAAATATTGCTAATTTGTTTGCTTCAGGTAATCTTACAAAGCTACATAAGAGCTGTCAGTGCAACTTGTCACTTTTAGATAATAGACTGAAGAAAAAACTGATAGTTTACAACACTCATCGCTAGCTCTTGGGCTACTCTGATCAAATAATAACAACTGCAGCCTTAAAATGTGAAAAGCGATTTTGCGGCCACAGAACGTGAACTATGGTCTCTTTTATTTAAAATTTAGCGCTCTCTAGTCGTATAGCGATATGCTTGCGGACGTATACTGCTAGAAACCAGGTTTCGAGACCTGTGAAGAGCAGGGCACAGACAACCTTTTGTGTTGTTTTGTACTTAATAACAAACAAGAACATAATGTGCCACGCTCCACCTTATTATTTGTGTTAACACTTCTGGTAGGGCATGTATCACTTAAAGTATTATTTTCTTTGAAATCTTTGAAAACTCTATATAAGAACACACATAAATATTATTCTTTCTACAACAAATGTACTTATTTTACAAATACTTTATAAATAATGCATTTTTAAGGACTTACCCTAAATCTCTTGACTCAAAAGTGGAGCACTGATTTAGATATAGCCCAATGTGTTTTGTTTTTACATTTCAAAAATGTTTTTATAATTTATGAGCACTGCTAATAATAATTGTTTTTAGTGAACAGTGTATTTTGTAAAATTAGAATCAAATTAATTGAGATATAAGGCTATTGCTAATAGAAATACACCGAAACCAGGTGTTTCACTGAGTCTCTCAACGTTCTCATATGCGGTATATAACAGGATAATACGTAAGATTTTTCCTTTGGATTATTTCATCCTCGTCAGTATTGACGACTCATCTTATTTGAAGAGTTCTCAACATTTTGTTCAAAAATTTCAGCTTATTGTTGTCTCCTGCTCCTGCAGGTTTTCAGGCGTTTCTTAGTTCCCGAAGTATTTGTATTATTATTTAAGGAGAATCATCTTGCATCATGTGCACGATAAGTTCCATAATGGAGCTTTATTATGTCCAACTGGTTAAGTTGTGTATGTAAAAGTTGATGAAACGCGACTGTAACTGAGAAGCCGCAATTGGAATCCCAAATTAGTAAAAAGGATACATCAACAAAACATTAGTCATTTGGCCTGTTACTCCAGATGTTAGTGTAAAACATTGTCCAAAAACTTCCAAAGTAAACCACATCCATGAAAGTATCTAAACAATACACTAGTCCTGCCCAATATTTTCATAACAAATATCTTTTTTTTGTTATACGCAAGATTACAGAATGGGTTATCTATGTTTGCCTAACGCGATTATAGAAACACGTTGTTTGGCGTCAGAAGCTTCCAAGCCTGCAATTTATATCCTGAGGAAAATAAAAATTTGACACTCTAGTTTAGTTTTCTATTGATTCAAACTTAGTACAGCCTTTGCATACTCACTTTATTCCAAGATGTAAATAAAAAAAGATAAAGAGATTTTTTTGCTACATTACAGTTTTTTTTCCTATTATAAGGCTACAAAATTCTTTTTATAGCTAAAGAGTTTGAGAAGCCGCCTTCTACTTTGTTTATTCATAAATGTATTGCGTAAAATAAAAACTGAAAACTGGTAATCGTCAAAAAGCCATTATTATAATACCAACTTCTTCTCCCTCAGAAATAAGAGTATTTGAACTGAAAAAGCTAACTTATTTGATATATTTTTTTGCTGGTTACCATGAACACTATAGTTACCAAAACGTCACTTTTAGCGTTACGAGCCCTCAGACTTATCATTGAGCCACCATAGGAATTTATTGAATTATAACAATTACCTTCTAGCATTTATAAGAATCTTTTGAGTGCATTTCATAAATGTGAAAACAAGACGGAAATTGATTTAAAGCGCAGTGTTTGGTCGCAATCTTTTTATCTTCATTTTTTGTCATCATTTTATTAAAGTTTTATTTAAAACTCAGCACGAACTTCATTAACTTGAATTATCAAATTAATTGCACTAATTGCAATACAACGTTACTAGATCAGACATTTAATGAAAACAACACTCATCATTATATGCTTTTCAGTATTCAGGCATTTGTCGAAATTTTCAGTTAGCTTAAGCATTATTAAGTTTGTAGAAATAACATGTTTTGAGAAGAATCAGAGATAAAATTTGATAACATAATTACTCTGACCGAGAAGTTACAAACGCCATACGTCACTTAAACATTGATTACTTAGAAGCCTAAAGTAAAGTTCATGTTTTAGTATCGGGAAACATAATATGATGAGATACTTTTTTCCGGATTCTTCCTAATAAAACCATTATGATTTTCAAACCAGAGATGTGTAAACATATTATTTCTAATTATTTTACAATAAATGTCATATAGCAACGTTCTTGCCTTGCTTGCAAGCTAACTTTGCTGCTGTCTGTGTTCTGTACGTCGGCATTGTTTGTTGATTTATTTATGAGCTAGATTTTATGGTAGGATTCTTTCATCCGTAAACTATTTATTCTACATGTATTTACCAAAACGTTTTAAATGCATAGAAACAGATAAATTGGAATAAAGGAGTCAGTCTTATAAAGAAGTAATATATAAAAAGTACGTTATACGAAAGGAAAAGTCTACTTTTATATTACATATTTACAAAGCTTTCTCTTTCATGTAACTTTGCTCTTTTACTTCGCTGCATAGCAACTCATACAACATATCTGATATTGTGGTGTGCTATTAAACATAAAACTTACACAAAGGGCTGTATGTGCTCTGTTCGCTACGGGTATAATAACCCGGTTTCTGGTAGTATAAATCCGTGGACCATACTAATGTGCCAATGGTGGGGAAAAGACCGTGAAATTTGTTTAGCATCTCGCTGGTACAGCAGTATGTTTATGGATTTACAACGTTACAAGCAGGGATTCGATTCTCCTTGGTGAGCTCAACAGATAGCATGGTGTGGCTTTGCTATAAGAGAAATATAACTCTCTCTTTCACACAAAAATCATACTGAAAGCAAGCCTATTTGATCTCTTATTATTTGGCCCTGCATGGCCAAGCGTGTTAAGGTGTGCGACTCCTAATCCAAGGGTTGCGGGCTCGCATCCCCGTTGCACCAAACATGCTCGCCCTTTCTGCAGTGGGGGCGTTATAATGTTACCGTCAATCCCACTATTCGTTCGTAAAAGAGTAGCCCAAGAGTTAGCGGTGGGTGGTGATGACTAGCTGTCTTCCCTCTAGTCTTACACTGCTAAATTAGGGAGGACTAGCACAAATAGCCCTCGAGTAGCTTTGTGCGAAATTAAAAAAAAAACAAATATTTTGTTTTTTATTAAATACAAACGTTTATATCTCAGTCATATTTTGACTGATTTTTGATCTAATTACATTTTTGGATTAAGGAGATCAAACACTTTCGATTGATATATAGAAACACACTCAAGATTTCATAGATTAATTTATCTAATCCTACTATTAAAAAAATATAAATTTGAGAGTAGGCTGATGAAATCGAATCACCTAACTACACGCGCCTCTCTAGTTTGGTGTTGATGGCGCGGAAAGATACAGCCAATAAAAAAAAACTATCTTAGATTGATTGCTAGTCAATAAAAGCTATTGTTTTATACTATGATATTTTAAGGACTTTAAAGTACTTTTAAGTATAATTTTCGATTTCCTTTTTATCTAAAAAAAATAAAAATTTGATTTCTTCACTTTACAAAATTGGTAGTGCAGTCGCTTCTATCTAGTAGCTCAGTGGTCAGTCTATAGACTTTTAATGTTAAAAATTAGGTTTCTATACCAGAAATAGGAACAGCGCAGATATCTCGCTGTGTAGTTTGGTGCTTAACAGTAACAACAAGAGGCAGAGCAGAGACTGTAAAACCAGTTTGAGTAAGAAAACAGAGGAAGAACCTCAGTAACTGCTGGAAAAACAAAAATAAATATAGAAGCCAACGGAAATGTAATCTTTGTTGTTTGTTAAAGAACCACGTAAAGACTATTTTCAAAGAAATCCATTAATTCTAACAAACCTAAGTGAAAACAATGTGCATTTTTGAATATTTTCCGTTAGCTTGCAACCATCCTTAAACATTAGTCATTCATTTAAACACGTAAATGAAATCATTGGAGACAATGCTGACTGAAAACTTTAATAAGAGTTTTATTACAAAGGAGCTTAAATAAGTATCCAACTATTCTTAAAATTAACCCAAAATTCTTTATCAGATTATACTTTTCGATCGATTGGTTGTTAAATGTCTCGCAAAACTGCTCGAGGGGTATCAATGCTGGCTGTCTATAATTTAAATATGATAAAAAAGAAAAGGAAGACAGACATTCAACTCCATCTGCTGCTAACTTTTAAGTTACTCTTTACAAGCGGATAGGAAATGGTCATCACTTTATAACACTTTATTGCTAAAAGTACAAGCATGTCCAGCGACGGGTTTGTATCCCGTGACTCGAAGACTGCTAGTCAAGCATCTTAACCAGCAGTTTATGCTAGTGCATTTTTTTATGAATTGAAAAGAACAAATAAAAAGATTAGTTGATTTACAGGCATAATTGTTTCAAATAAAATTAAATTGTTTCTTCCATATTACTTTTAATATGAAAGTGAAGCTAATGGTTAGCATGTTTTACTTCAAAATGAGGACCGCGGTTCGCGTCTTGTTGTCGAAAAATGTGCTTCGCACTTTTGGGTCGTGTATGGTTTATAAGAGTGACGTCTAAATCTGCTATTTTCATCTTTCATTTAGCATTTGAAATTTAGAAACATTTGCGCTGGTGTAAGTAGTTCTGTATAGCTTTGTGCAAATTTCTAAAATAAATAAATCTTAATTATTTCACTGGGGATTCATGTGGATGATGTATACGATAAATCTGTATATGATAGAAGTAAATGCCCAGAAACTAAAACTTTTCACCTAGGATTTACCCAATTCTCGCCAAATGTTTGTCTTAAATACTGCTTTAAATCTAGAAAGAAACAATGAATATTACACATAAATATCACATTTTAGAACTAAAAAAGAACATTTCACAGTCACTTTATCCAACTTAATTTACGAAGTCTTAAACCGCTGTGTCAGTGGTGGGCGAAATGAATAAAATTGTTGTTGTTTTGAATTAAGCACAAAGTTACACAATGGGCTATCTGTGCTCTGCCCACCACTGGTATCGAAACCCGGATTTTAGCGTGTAAGTCCGCAGACATACCGCTGAGCCGCTGGGGGGCCTGAATAAAATACTTCATCAGCGGCCTACAACAGAGATAAAGCTATAAAACATTTATTTCATTTTACTGCATTACTACAAAAATTATTATTAGATCGACAGCTATATGTTACTTTACGGTACGGCTTGAACATTAATCAGGACTGTAATTTTTTATGTTTTATGATTTTCCTTAGTAAAGTAAAAAAATATGTTTTAATTTCAATATCTATAGCATTATCTAGGTTATTTTATGCTGTTTAACATACAAAATTTGTAAGCTATAACATAAATTACATTTTGTAACATGCAATCGTACACCTTGATGTATGATAAACATTTGATTTAATGCTTACCTACTATAAAATGTGAAGCTTTGATAATTAAATGTTTTATACGATTATGTCAGTCACATTTGAAAAGAGACTTCATAGTATGAAATGTGTAAACTTACACTAGTAATGCCGATACGTAAATATATATATACCAGCTGAGTGGTAAACAGTAAATGAATATGATTAATGAAAAACGTCATGTAACGTACTGTTGAAACAAAAACACCAAAGAAAACAATCTTGCGCTGTTAAAGCGGTAATTCTAATCAAGAAAGGTCTTGTAGCGTACTATTGAAGCAATAACTTCAACGAAAAAGATATTTTAACATGCTGTTAAAGCAATAACTCTTACCATGAGATTAGTCTTTGAAACCTCTAAAACTTAAAGATTTTAAAAGAAGTGTAAAACTACAGCAATTTACTTTATAGCTAGAAACAAGCAGTTTCGCACTGACTTCAGTCCACATAGTGTAATATTTTGAATTTAAACTCAACTTAAATGTCTTAAATAAAATTTTAAAATACACTGAGCATTAAAGAGTCATTAACCGAGATGACACAGATGATTTGCAGCTTTTATATGAGCTTTCTTATTAAAGTAAACAAGCAAATTTAACTGGTGTTAACAATCAATGAAAAACATTTACACGGCTCTGAAAGAAAAGAAAAACTAAGAATACAATATTGTGAAGTGCAGTAAAGTACGTGTGGTCGCTTTTCTTTGTTATATTCGTGTCCGTAGTTTCAGTCTCCACTTGTTTTACCACAAAGCTACGCAATGGACTACTTGCACGGTTTTCGCGAAGAGAATCGAGTCCTTAGTTCAAGGATTATAACCCTTCAAATTTACTGCTTAGCGACCACAGCACCCACAAGAGAGGCAAAATAAAATCATACCGTTGGATATAAAGCCAAAGCCTTTTTTTTGTTTTAATAAGTGCATGTAACTATAATCATAGTACAAGTTATTTCTCCTTTTAAATGTTGCTATTTGTTTACTCTAATCAGCAACAAAAGTAAAGGGTATACTAGTATCTCAAAATATATATATACTATTCCTAACTTTCAATCTCATTTCATATCATTGATTGATATTTCGTGGTAAGCGGAGTGACACAATGATTTTTATTAGATCATTAGTAGAATGCAACCAGTAGTGTGAGGGTAGCAAAATTAGCTACAAATTTCAAATTAATGAGCATTTTCCCATTTGCTGTATCATAAACGTTACGTGAAATTAGATGTAATGAACCATACGTTACATCTGTTTGATATAAACCCCACAGTTTATAACCCAAAAGTTTACCAGAAAATAATTTATTATAACATTCTTTGGCTTAATTAAAATAAGAACATTATTTTAAAATAATTTATTAAATTTTCCATTATATTTCATTTGTAATATACATATGTATATAAATATGTATGTATAAGCTACTAAATGTACTACAGTTCACACAAGCAGAATACTTCCACCTGAAACGTCCATACAATGTCTTTGTGTACTAAGGAATACAACGTCTGATTTTAAAAAAGTTTATCCTAGATATGGTACTTTGATACGATTCGCTCTAGCTTAAAATAGGTTTTGTTTAATTGTTTGCTAGCACTTCTTTTTAACTATTTTATTTTATTGCTCGCAAAAGCCTAAATGTATTTTTAAAACAAAATCTTGTTTCTACGTCGGTCCAAGTATTTTAAACTTTCACGTTTCAACGAACAATGTCTTTACACCTTGAATGTAGCATAGCGACAGAACTCATTCGAGCAGAAATAGATAAAACACTCGTGTTAGATCCTTTCTTTCCTAAAATTTAGTGCATTAAAGATACTTTTGCTCTATTTACTTCAGATGTTTATTCTTTTTGTGTTTGTGTATGGGATCAATCAAGTTATTCTATTTTATTTTATCAAATCCTGAAGCGAAAACTGTTAAATTATTTTGATTAGTTTAGTAAGAGTTTCATTAAGATTATTAAAGTGTAAACATTTACGATAAAAGTAATTTTTTGCAATATAAGCACAAAGCTATTTATAATAATACTATTAATATATTTTAAAAAGAATGGTATAAAATGAATAGTACAAATTACAATACATTTATAACAATTGAAGTTTTAATATCAGTCGCAAAACATATATAATAAATATAAAATACATTACTTTTCTACAATATGAGTTATTTCTTAAAAAAACAAACAAAAACAGTCATGCGTTAATGTCATGTTAAAGTTATCCCGATAATTAGTTCATAACTATTCAGTAGAATAATAAGTTAAAGCATTTGTTACTATAAAGGACGTTTTATATTTAAACCAGTAGTAATTTTAGTTTAATATTCCTAGTTTCTGAGATATAAATTAATTAGGCCTCACTTTTCTTGAAAATATAAAATCGCAATAATTAAAAAAAATCTGTACTTTAGTTAAGACATTTATATGTAATTAAACTTGTTATTTTTCTAAACATATCAAATTATTAACCAGAAAGTCTATGAAAAAACTGTTTTGATGTAGAAACTGATTTTATCGTCGAAATAAAGTTTGCTTGTCTCTATGTTTTAGATATTTTCGTGTCCTACCTCGGACTAACAGGTCTCTATACGTTGTTCAACTTGTTCTCAGCACTACAAGCCAAATTCCCAATTTCACAAAATGTGAAAATGACGTTTTCTGGATTTAAACAGGTTATATATAAACCATTTGATGAAGTATTTCCTGGATTAAATTTCCATCAGAAAAATAATCCATAGCAATGTATAATTAAATCTATTTATAAGACAGGGGAGGATCTTGAGTTCTACACGATTTACTAAAAATTATTATTAATGGTTAGTAGTTTAAGAATAAAACGATACTAAAGAGAGACATTTTTGGTACAACAGAGCTCAATGGAAACAGTACTGGTTGACAGTCAGTTATCTAAATGCTACCTGAACTGAATGCATTATAAAATAATTTCTGTATTTCACCAATTAATAAATTTTATAGAAAGTAAACTGAGAAAAAATAAACAAAGTAAAATTACGTCCAAAATATATTAAAATGAAATATATTGATTTAAGACAAAAATAGTATATTTGAAAGAAGCAGAATGGCCAATGAGAACCTTGTTCTTTATCTTGGGTAATTTAAGACATTTCAACACATATCTGTAACAACCAAGGTAGAAAATAACTCTTATACGTGAGGAAACTTTGTTCACCATTCCTATTAAGAAATCAGTAAATATCTTTTTGTTTTTTATAAGCTTAATTCAGCTATTTTATTATTCTATTGTGATGCAAAGATTCGAATTACCTTTGTATAAAATAATGTAATTTCTCATCATGTTTTGATTTCACTTTCATGAAAATAAATGACTGAACAACAACTTATTCAATGAATAGTATATTTAACTGGAGAAAAAATCTATTCCTTATATTTTAAAATAGTATTATATGTATAGATATAACTATATATATACAAATATGTCAAAATGCATATCCTGAAAAAGTGTCTGTACGGAAAAAACTACATAGCACATAATAATAAAGTTCCTTCTCACGAATGTGGTATAATCGCTTTATAGATCTTGTTTGGATGATGAAAGCTGGCAATGCTCGCAATTTCAGTTCTCAAATGTCATATTATGGGTTTTATTACCTAATGCGAGCTCATATGTTTTCATAAAGCAGTTTATCCCAACAAAACGTGTAAATAAGGCGCAAGTGCCAAATATAGCATGGAAGTGGAATTGTCTCAAAATCCCTTTTGGAATAAAAGAAAATAAAAAAAGAGACTGTGTATGTGTATGCAGGAACTTCGTAAATAAGATTTGAAATTAAGTCTACCTGCAGTGTCGAAAAATCTATTTAGCCATATCTACTTTTCACAATAGATTAAGGCTGTATGTTCCTAGTGTCTTTTCACAATAAATAATGGCTTTATGTTTACAATGTAATTTGAGTTACTTATGTAACTTTCCCACATTCGCACAACACTGTCAAAAACCTTTATAAATTCACGAGTACCACATAAAGCTGGTTTCAGGTGTAAACAAGAACGCTTTTAAAATCTCTTTCAATGTTTTCATCTTGTTTAAATCTACCCTGTTGATAGAGAAAATTAAAGTTTTTAAAAATCTCAGAATTGTTCAGAACGTTGAAGATCGAACAGAGGAAGAAGGACTCTTAGCTTTGAAATACATTGCACACACGCGTTTATTCACTTCTGTTAAATAGGTTTTTCGTCTGTTGTTAAGCACAAACTTACACCATCTGCTATCTGAGCTCTGCTCTTAGTGGTTATCGACACCCGAATTGTAAAGTTAAAAACTCCAAACCACAAAGGGGATAGTTAAATTTTGAATACAGTTTTTATTAGAGTATTCCAACCAAACAGGGGTGAAAGCCTTGACAAAGAGTAAAATGTAAAACTTTTATTCCATGTATTTTTTATGAAATATTAGATCACTTTCACGCTACAAAAAACAAAAACATTCAGAAGACTAGGTTGTAATGACCTCAGTAAGAGAAACTGACAACAAACGTGAATGAAATGTATTGACTTTAAAAGTATAAGTTGGTAACAATAAAAAAATACATGTTACTTATTGAAACCCAAAATGTAAAACAAAAAACAATTAACACAAGTTATCAAATTAGAGATATATTGGGGCTATTTTAAGTCAGCACAGTTTAGCCTATTTAAATGTTGATACATTAATTACAAGAAACCCCAACTTAGGTTATTTTTCTAAATTATTTTACTTGTTATATAATGAGTAGCTCAAGCTTCTTGCTGTTTCCACTCTTATTAGTCCGTGTAAAATAATTTTTCAAAACTATTTATAAATATTTTGTATGTTTCTATATTTCTTTACCCAAACCCTTTAAATTCTCCTTATAATTTTTATAAACGTTATGCAATAAAAATAAAAACAGTCAATTAAAAACCGTTCCATAGATAGCTAATAATTCTATTTCTCTACTCATGACTAAAAATATGTTTTTTGCATGAGTTATATACGCCTTTCTAAATACTGTACATAAAATAAGTTGTGGGAATGATGAAACTTTGAAGAATGGGCAGCAACTGCCTGTTATGGAGACGTTTCAAAACGTCTTCCTCCACACTTGTGTATCCACAACAGGAAGCTGGCGCCCATTCTACAAAGTTTCATCATGAATACTCTGCCTAAACAATCTATCAAAGAATAAGTTGTGGGAAATCTTGTTTCAAAAAACCAATTTATGGAAGTTTAAAAATACAAAGTAAAAGTAATTGTTAGTATTCGGTTTAACAGTTTATCGCCCACTATCTTAAATAATCGAATTCACGAGCTTCTCTACTTATGCGTTAGTATAAACGTCTCATCTAATCAAAGTTATTTAGATAATTTAAGAGACTTAAGTTTTTACATTATCCATATTATTATATATGAAAACAACAACGTGAGTACTGAAAAGAAAAACAACTGACCTTATCAGTGGAATAACTATTTATGTCTCAATCTAACTAATAACAGACAGTAAAAATAAGGCTTGTTTTTAGGTTTCAATAATAAAAACACTTCGTTTTCATCGGGATGGAGGTAATAGTATTCTCAAGAACAGGAGTATATTATGAAATTGATTTCAAAGTATAAACTACTTAAAGGTATGTAGCAAACCGAATTCTGAAATTCAGCAAAGAAACTACATAACATTTAGCGTATTGGGGAAATTCTCGTTTCTTAAATCGAACTTAAATAAGACGAAATTTAAGAGTATATACAAAGAGTATAAGTATTATTAATTATAAATATAAGTATTAGACACAGATATTTTAAGTTCATTTATATAGATCTTAAACTGATATTCTTATTATTTATTCAGATAACTTTTCACAATCACAATTCGTTTTTAAGTAGGAAAAAAAAATTGGGTCACATTTACATACTGATTGGTCGCTTACCAGTGATTAGGGTATCAGATACGGATCTTAGGTCCAATCTTCACGTGCTGTTGGAGAATTTTCCATAGCAAACACAAATTTGTATAAAAATTGATCTTATCTTTCAAGAAAGAGAAGGACTCGGCAAAGCCAGATGATTAAGACATTAGACTCGAAATACGAGGATCGGGGTTCGAATTCCAGTAACATCAAACATGCTCTTCCTTTCAGCCATGGGGCGTTATAATGTGATGGTCAATCCCACTATTCATTAGTATAAGAGAAGCCCAAGAGTTGGTAGTGGGGGTGATGACCAGCGGCCTTCCCTTTAGTCTTACACCGCTAAATTAGGGACGGCAAGAGCAGATAACCCTCGTGTAGCTTTGCGTGAAATTACAAAGAAAACAAGAAAGAGAAGAATAAAGCTTATTTCTTAATTATAAAGATATATTTTCTATACGTTTCGTATTGTATTTTATGACGATAATACTTCAATGTTTACACTAATGTCAAAAATTCCAAATAAAATGTTGAAATTCGTATACAATATCAAAACAACTGGCTATTATATTTATTAAATTCCGCATTTTTATCCTAATTGCTATAATCGACTAATCCAATAAAGCTGTTTTAAAAAAGAAACTAGTTAAAACGTTTTTGCTTCGTTTTAATAAAATGAAAACCATTTTGTTATCGGTATATTAAATTTTGTTAATTCTTCCCAGACTAATTATATATTTAAATCTGAAATATATCTTTCTAAAGAAGCTTTCATTTCCAATTAATCGGAGACCAGAGTAAAAATATAAATAATGCTTTGCTAATCTATTTCAACTTGATATTTCTCGAAACTGTTACAGTGTTAACGTAATCATTCATAGCACGCGTTTGAATCTTTCAGCATGGAGAAGATGCGGATATTATTTCTTATTTTTACCGCTACGTTAATCACGAGCATTTTTGTGTAGTTTTGTTAAAGAGCTACTTTTCTCAGTGATAGAAATATCTGACGTGGAAAAAGTGTCATTCATTCGATTAATAGACTGACATGGCCAGGTGGTTAAGGTACTCGACTTGTAATCTGAGGGTCACGGGTTTGAATCTTCCTCACACCAAACGTGCTCGTCCCTTTCAGCCATGAAGGCATTAAAAAGTTATGGTCAATCCCATTATTCGTTGGTGAAATAGTAGTCCAAGAGCTGTGGTAGTCCTACACTACTAAATTAGAAACGGCTAACACAGATAGTCCTCATGTATCTTTGCGCAAAATTCAAAACAACGCAAACAAATCATTTGAATGATAAATACGTATGTATATAAAAGATCAATAATCATTAATTTATTTTATGGACGTATTATTTTTGTTTGAACTTTTAAACTAAAATTGTGGGTTGAAAAGATTTGTAAATAATAGTCATTATATCATATATCAGCTTTTGTTACTGCTAATTTAAATGGTTATAAATGACTTTGAGTCTTATTTAAAAACCATATGTGCTTCAATAGTTTTGCATGTGTCTAAGAATAGCTTGTGGTGTCGCTGGTTTTTTCATTTTTATTTTTTGTCGGGTTATTTTATTTCCACATGATATTCTCTATGCCTGGTCCATATTTGCTTGTTGTGAAGTTTATATATTTTAGTTCACATTCGTAAGCACAAACCTCAAATATTTCACAATTTGCGGGAATAGCTTTAACGTCACATATCTTTAGATATGTTATAACTTGCACCAGAAAATCTGTTAGAAAGTATATAAAATTAATAATTACAGCTAACAATAAGTTGAGCTATTTTGAAAACTAAAGAGGGCGTAACATTAATAACAAGTTACGAGACGCCATTAAAAAGATTAAATTGGAAAGCCTTTAAAAAGTAACTGTAATGTTTACTTTATGCGAAACTTAATCATCAAGATAAAAATGAAGTAGCACAATAATGTATATATAAAGAGACATATGAGACCTGGCATGGCCGGGTGGTTAGGGTGTAGTTGAGATTCAAGTTTTTATGTAAATATACGAGTATATATGGTAATTATCAAAAGAAACCTTAACAACTACACAGGCCAAGCATGGCAATATGGTTAAGGCACTCGACTCGTAATCTGAGGGTTGCGGTTTGAATCCTCATCAAACCAAACATGCTCGCTCTTACAGGGTCAATTTCATTATTTGCTGGTAAAAGAGTAGCCCACGAGTTAGCTGTGAATGGGATGCTGCCTTCCCTCTGGTCTTACAGCGCTAAATTAGGAACGGCTAGAAAAGACAGCTCTCGTCTGGTTTTGCACGAAATTCTAAATAAAATAACACAAACCAAATCTGTAAATATTGAGACAAAACTACCCCCAACTTTGCCAAAAGACTTTTTTACAAGAAGTAATGATGCAACTTTATTGTGTCTACATGAGTTTTACTAAAAACGGCAGGTATAACAAATCCTCAGTTCTTCTCACTTATACTTAATACTATCTGTCGAAAATTAATGTTTAATTATTTCTGTAGATCTTATATATCAAAAACGTTTTCAGGTTTTCATCGACTGGATGGTCCCACTGTAAGATATACCATTTGCTAAAAAAAATAATTACTTATAATAATGTTTAATTGTTCCCCAAATTACAAATATTACATTATTTGATATGTTTGTCCTCAGTTAAGAGCCGTTTAGAAATAATTATAGTTTTGCGTTACTTAATGAATAGCTCTCCTTCTGTTGGTCTGAGGGCTGTTAACATTAAAAATCAGGTTTCGATATGCACAGTGTACAGAGCAAACAAACCAAACATAATGATAAGATATACTATATTCGTAAGTGCAGTTAATTATTTGTATTTCATAATAAGTGATAAGAAAGTTGATGGAATGTGAACGTTAGCTATAATTAGTTAATATTCTCAACATGAATAAATAAACTCATGCAAAGAAAAAAATTAAGGTGATCTAAAAAATTCGAATATTAGACTATTTGTCTCTTCTTATGTAATTTTTGAAAAGTGGAAATAAGATAAGATGAAGTTTGTTTATTAAAATAAAAAACAACAGTGTTCTCTGTATAATTTATAGTATGCGTACCTGATTTCTTTGTTCTAGTGACGCCTTGAGCCATTCATATCCTGAAAATTAATGTAACTTTAATTTTAAATGTCATATCCTTTAAGAGTACAGGTAACAAATACATTTTCAATTTAATACACATTACTTAAAATATCAAGTTCAAAACTCTCACATCAAAATTTAAAAGGTTTGTTTATTGTCAAGAACAAAGCTGCATCGATTTGATAGTTGTGCTCTTCAGGGATCTAACGCTGAATTTTAGTGTGCTGAAGCCATGAATTCTACATCTCAGTCAATGAGTGATGATGGTGATGGGGAATGAACAAAGTTTTGTATTAAAATATAACGTTTGAAGCACGCTAATAAATATTTTTATACAACGCTAATCAAGATTTATATATAACAATCCTTCGTTTTTAAACAAACATGCTTTTCAACATCACTTTATTATCAGTAAATGCTACGACCACGTGAACATTAAGAAAACATAAAGTTAACTTTTTCACTCAAGAAAGTTTTAAATGCTTGTTTGCTTGTTACATAATTCAAAGTTACACAAGTGGTAGGGCCCGACATGGCCAAGCGTGTTAAGGCTTGTGATCCGAGGGTCGCGGGTTCGAATTCCGATCGTTCAAAACATGCTCGTTCTTTCACCCCAACGTACTCGTTCAGATAGCCCTCAAGTAGTTTTGCGTGAAATTTAAAAAATAAAGCAAATACAATTGGGTATCTTTGCTGCCACCACCACAGGTATCGGAACCAAAGTTTTAATGTGATAAGCCTTCAGACTTACCGCTGAGTTAGTGGATGGCAAATTTTAACGATATAATGATTTTTGAAATTTCAATTCATAGTTACCCGTGTCAGGAATAACAATTCATGATTTATAACCTTAAAAAATTACAGATTTGTCTTACCCTGTTATATTGTGCCAAATGTCTCGAAGGATTGTTCCTGGATTGTCTGACATTTTAATCTATAAAAGGTTACATATTACTGCCGATTAAAATCTCGAGACCCCCATAAATACATTTACAGCTTGAAAACCAATGCACGCCAACCAATCAACCAAACGCCACCAATGTATTTAGTTAGACTAGAAGAGGTGCTCGTTTAAGGACAGGAAATTAAAGTTGCTAAATAGTATTCAGTGCGAGCTATAGTAGAAAGTATAAGATATACAAATCGATCAGCAAAGACTATAAACACGTTTCCTCTTCTCTCCCACCTTTTCCAAAAAAAGCAAAAACAAAAGTTGTCTCTGACGTCAGACTTTCAAACATTAAAGAACACTTCTGTTTGAAAGTTACAAGTTTGGGCGATGTACAACAATCTACTTTGTTCAATGCAAATATTAACACTAAACATGAGCATCGCTACTGGGACATGACAACTTCTCAAGATTTATTATTTAACTTGTTATGTAAATTCGGGAAAATATTTATTCTTTTGTAGAAAGATAGTTTCAGTGCTTTCTGCATTTCAAGGCAGCTTGTGTTTAAAAGTTTTACAGGCGTCTTAGGTAAACAACAACGAAAGGAAGTGAACTTGTTTATCATTGTTCGTTTCATCCATTTGAAGTTGATTTAGAAATCCCACCGGGTGTAAGTTTAAGACTAGTAGTCAGATATGTTTATATTGTTTGGTGAGTTTAATCTTTTTTTTCTAAATTTTCTTACTATAACAAATGTACAGTTACTAGATTTTTTTCTTATGATATTTAAAGTACGTTATAAAATTGTTCAATGTATTTCATTATTCTTTTGCTCTCATTAGTACACGTTGAAAGAGAGTGTTTTGTATTCATAGAGAAGCACCTTGATGCTATTTTGTTAAATTATCTAACTGAGAAAACATAATACCTGCAAAAACAATGTACTGAAATCTTACCTACAAATTAATTCATGTTTGTTTGCGATTAAGGACGAAGCTGCACAATGGGCTATCTAAACTCTGTCCACCACGAACATAGATACCCAATTTCTAATAGTGCGATTCCTCAGACATGCCGCTGTGGGAGGCGTTAGTCTGTGTTTATAAAAAGTTAAATAATTTTTAACGATAAGCTAGAGGAAGAGCGTTACCCACTGTTACCTTACGGCCTGCTTTCTTCAACCGAGCAGAAAAATCTTACAGTCATTTCTATATCACATCAACGGTCTCAAAATTTGTTTTGATACCACTTTGTTGCGATCCTTCTATACTTGCAAAGTGATTTCATTGGTTATGTCCATTAACTGTTTTCAGGAACTGACTCACATCAATTGTTGTTTTTTATTACTATAAGCAATAAAACCTAGATTTTAAAATCGCTTCTGTTGCTTGTTGGCAGCAGGAACTTTCTTTCTGATTTTGCCATTTTCTATTATTATTGTTCTCGTATCTCCTAATCGTTTCCTATTTAACTGAACTTTGTCTGCGGCAATAAAACCTAGATTTTAAAATCGTTTCTGTTGCTTGTTGGCAGCAGGAACTTTCTTTATGATTTTGCCATTTTCTATTATTATTGTTCTCGTATCTCCTAATCGTTTCCTTTTTAACTGAACTTTGTCTGAGATTTTTAAAAACGTTATGGGCAGAAAACAGGTAACCCTTTCTGTAACTTTATGCTTAATTATAAAACAAACAAACATTCATATTTATTTCACAAACACATGCCGAACAGGTCGCTTTTTTCCTGATATTCCACGCATGTTTTTTTCGAAGATCAGATTATAAAGTCTCATAATCATAGCAGTCCAGTAAACTCTACCGGATGAAATAGAAAAGTGACAGCTCAATTTATCATTTTCAAATGATATAAATGTTTTTTGTTTTCATATTTCGCGCAAAGCTACACGAGGGCTATCTGTGCTAGCCGTTGCTAATTTAGCAATGCAAGACTAGAGGGAAGGCAGCTAGTCATCACCACCCACCGCCAACGAATAGTGGGATTGACTGTCATATTATTACACCCCTATTGCTGAAAGTGCAAGTATGTTTGGTGTGACGGGGATTCAAGCCAGTGACTCTCGGATATAAGAGTGCTGACCATAATCCGGCAGTTTTCTTAAATCTCTCAACTTCAATCGACGTTTCTTACAGTTAACTTCATAACACGCTATTTAGTTTTTGGCAATAACATCACAAAAAATATTGTGCCGCAGCTTCACAGTGTGAAACGAAATCAACATTTGGCTATTTTGATTATGTTGTTGAGTTTTGTGAAGGTCTAAAATTCGTAGTTTTATTCATAAGAACACGGAAACATGAGCCATTAAAGTGAAACACGGTATCAGAAAGTACCTCAGTCTCAAAAAGTGCCATCATATAGCAAATAACGAACGAGTGGCTGTAATAAATAAAGAGTTTGTAGAAGATTTGAAAGAACATAAGGAAAAAATGGGGATTTTGTTTTTAAAAGTGAGAGAGAGCGAGATGAATAAATAATTACCATGGATACCTGGATTAGTATAATGGAAACCGCTCGTATTGCTATGACCTAAACAAATTCCTTTGGGTTAGTTAATCATAGATTTCGTTTCCAAAAAAATTCTGTACTTACTATTGCTTTGCGAGTAAAATGTAAAAAAATCGAAATATTTATTGAAGAAGACATAAAAAATTCATTTATTCTTTAATGTGAGATTTTCTTTCAATTAAAAATGCAAAAATCGATATTTTAGTGGGTTTAACTTGGAAAACAAGAATGGAATTGAGCACAAAACTACACAATGGTCATCTGTGCTCTGCCTACCCCGGGTATCGAAACCCGGTTTCTAGAGGTTCGAGTCCACAGACATGCTGCTGTGCCGGTAATGATCGATACATTTCAAACCATATTTTTAGTAGCCTTTTTTTCTCTAAGGGTTTAAAAATTAAAATGAAATAGTTCTAATGTGTACCATAAATGTATAGTTTGATATCCAAAATAAAAACATACTTTTTATAAACGTAGAGCAATTTGCTTACTTTAATTTATTATTTGTAAAATTCAAAGTTTTCATTCGAATTTTAATCTCATTTGCTTCATTTTTGTAACTTCATAGCTCGTAAACTAAAATAATCGATACCATCAGTACCAAAAAACAATGTACAAATTCCCAAGGCGATAGAAAGCGTTGCAGGTTAAATGGAATTTATTTGTTTTATCTCTTACCTTGTGAAGTTTTTTTGCTTCTGTCTGTGCCGGTGTCGTTTTACACTTAAAACCAGTTTAGTAGACTTGAAATCGCTGAAAACGCAGGAAGTCAGGAGGTTTATTCTCACGAGTGCTCGTCTAGATATTTACATGATTTTCATGTAAATTGTATGACTTTGTACTTGGTACCGCTTTAAAAACACTGTACATGTCAATGAAAAGTTAAACCACTATATAAACAATGATGAAATCACTACTTTTTTATTTGAAGGTTGCGTTTTATTATCAAATTCTGTTTTTCATGGTATATCAAGGTTTTTCAAAACAATAAAATCTGATGTGGAACTTATCTCTACATAATGTTTTTGTTAAATATTCATACATAATTCATAAATGTCATCTAGATATGTAATGCTGGCATAAATATTGTTGTTGTAGTTGTTTTACTAAAACAAAGATGAAAATTATCGAGCTGTTTCTATAAAATGTCTTAGTAAGAATTCAGTTTTATATATATCGATATATTATTCACTTTGTAGTGTGTTTAACAAATGCTTAAAGTATAAATTTAAACTGAAAGTCAATTAAAAAGTGATTTTATATTATTTATCATCTTGACTATTAAGATATGATAAACTTATCTTAATACGTCAAACACACATGCATACACTGCTAGCCAAAATCTTAAGGCCAATGAAGATGAAGAAAAAATATGCATTTTGCGTTCTTAGATTCAACTACTTATTTTAATAGAGCTTCGAAAGATGAAAATAAGAAAAACGAAAATAAAAATAAAAACTTTTTTATCATCTAATAGGGAAAATGTAAACACTATGAAATTAGCCTAAATACTAGCTGGTCAAAAGTTTAAGACCATACTAAAACGAAACGTTAATCGGTAAACACGTAACGAAATTTAGTCATCTGTGTTCAAATATTAGCATTGTTAATATCTCCCACTGACATCTCCAGTGTGACATTGGGTAAAAACATGGCAAAGGCTAAAAAGTTGACAGAGTTTGAACGTGGCAGAAAGCTGCAAAAGTAAGGTCTCTCTCAACGTGCCATCGCTGGTGAGATTGGGTGCAGTAAAACTGCTGTTGCAAATTTCTTAATAGATCCTGAGGGATACGGAACGAGAATATCAAGTGGTCGGCCCAAGAAATTTTCGCCGACGTTGAGCAGGAGGATTCGAGGGGTTGTCCGGACCAGCCGATCGTCCAACCAGATTAAGGCCCTTACGGACGCAGAATGCAGCTCAAGAACAATAAGACGTCATCTACGAAAGAAAGGCTTTAAAAACCGTAAACGTCTTCAAAGACCACGCCTCTTTCCACACACAAAACAACTCGGTTAATCTTTGTTGAGAAGTACAAAACATGGGACGTAGAAAAGTGGAAAAAAATTTGTTCTCTTATGAGAAAAAATTTAACCTGGATGTTCCAGATGTCTTCCGATGTTACTGGCACGATAAGGACATCCCATCGGAGACATTTTTTACACGACGCAGTGGAGGAGGTTCCATCATGATTTGGGATGCTTTCTTCTTCCATGGAACAATGGAGCTTTAGGTTATATTGGGGCGTTAAACAGCAGCTGGCTATGTTGGCATGTTGGAAAGAGTATTTTTATTGACCGAAGGACCTCACTTGTGTGAAAATGACTGGATCTTTCAGCAGGAGAACACTGCAATCCTCAATGCCCGCAGGACAAAGGAATTTTTCATGGCGAAAAACGTGATTGTTTTGGGCGTGTTTACCAAACTGAACCCCATTAAAAAATTTTCGGCAAGGGAAATCTATAGAAATGGACTTCAATTCCAAACAGTGCAAGATCTTCATGAAGCCACCTTCTTCACTTAAAATAACATTCCAGCCAGCCTTCTGCAAATGCTAACATCGACCACGCCAAACGAATGTTTGAAGTTATTCACAATGATGGCCGTGCAACTCACTACTGGCACCTCTTGTTGGGCATTTTCTACCCTGTTTATGACTTTTTTGGTATGGTCTTAAACTTTTGACCAGCTAGTATTTAGGCTAGTTTCATAGTGTTCACATTTTCCCTATTATATGCTAAAAATGTTTTTTTTTATTTTCCCTTTTCTTATTGTCACCTTTCAAAGTTCTACTAAATAAGTAGTTGAATCTAACAATGCATTATGTTCATTGACCTTAAGATTTTGCAAAGCAGTGTATGTATATGTGTATGTATCGTGCATATTATTGGTGTTAATTTCTGCTATTATTCTCTATTGCATAACAGTTATGACATTAAAAAATTAGCTTCCATGTCTCCTTTTGCAAAGATAGTATTATATACACGTATCAACTTCATATGTCTTATTATGCTATTCGTATAGGTATGTCCATGTGCAGACAAAAATTCCAATCTCAAAATATTTATTTCACTTACTATTCCTATTGGTCTGTTGTTAATAACCTATTGTTATTTTTTTATTAATACTGTTATTTTATGCATTTTCTGTCCGTTAGAAGTAATTATCTTTCCCCAGTAATGTTTTAATGGTAATTCTATTTGTGAGACATTGTGGGCTTGAACACTCACATCTGCTTCTAGTTTTTAACTTCTAGTTTATTATTATTTCATAAGTAAGCTTTGGAATTATATCTGATATATGTGTGTGAAGCCTACTCATTGACAAACCTCTCTTTAGGGGAAACATTATCCCAATTCAACTCTGTTGTTTGTATCCTATATATATGTGTGTGTGTGTGTGTGTGTATACGTCTCTCTATATATATATTATGATAAATAGAGTGACTTAACCTTGCTTACTTTCTAAGAGATTAATAAAGGATAATGTGCCAATATATTGTGTAATATTACAATGGTGTCAAATATATCTGTCATTGTAAACCATATTACCAATGTTTTTGTTCATACTTATGATAGAGGGTGATTGTGATTACAATACAATTGAGATCTGGAAAGTTTGTGAAAGTTAAGATTTAAGAAAGTTTGTGTAGTATAGAGAAAAAAGGGTTCAGCAACATAAATAATCAGTAAAGGAAAAGTCAGTTCAGTGTATGTGTGTGTTTTATTATTGCATGGTCACATCAGGCTCTCTGCTGAGTCCACCGAGGGGAATCGCACCCCTGATTGTAAGTTCGCAGACTTACCGCTCTATCAGCGGAGAACCACTTTAATGTAAGAAAAATCATTAAACGCTTTAAGTGAAAAGTATTGCATCGCCAGATTGTTAGGGCGCTCGCTCGTAATCTGTGGGTTACAGGTTTGAATCCCCGTCACACCAAACATGCTCGCCCTTTCAGCCGTGGGGGCGACATAATGTGAAGGTCAATCCCACTATTTATTGCCAAAAGAATAACCCAAGAGTTGGCAGTGAGTGACGATGACTAGCTGTCTTCTCTCTAGTCTTACACTGCTAAATTAGGGGCGGCTAGCGCAGATAACATTCGTATAATTTTGCGTGAAGTTAAAAAAGAATCAAACTAAATACAGCACTGTATTCAAAAGCTAAGCTAGACGAAGCTCATTTTTGTTTCGCAAATTAAACGGTTTCATTCAATTTATTTCTGTGTTACATATATTTCAAGTCTTTTGTGTTGGTAGTGCTCTTTGGTTTGTTAAAACAGAAAAAAAATACAAATCCGATTACTATAAGATCGTTCGTTTGTTTGTTTCGTTTTTTGAATTTCGTACAAAGCAACTCGAGGGCTATCTGCGCTAGCTGATCCTAATTGAGCAGTGTAAGACTAGAGGGAAGGCAGCTAGTCATCACCACCCACCGCCAACTCTTGGGCGACTGAAAGAGCGAGCATGTTTGGCGCGCCCGGGGATGCGATCCGGCGACCCTCAGATTACAAGTCGCGCTTGGCAATGCCGGGCCCGTTTCTACAAGAAACATTAAACCAGTTTAAGTTAATACATTACTGTATCGTATTTATTTTCCTTTGTACTGCATCGCCAAACAATAACGAGAAAAAAAACATTCGTTTTTTACGTTAAGGAAAAATAAACCTTAAATAAAAGTAATATCACCATGAAACATTAAATATATTTAAAGTTGAGTAAGACAAAGAAACTTTTATGAAATGGGTTTTGTTATTTCTTTTGTTTTAATATTCACGAATTGTAAAGAAGTCAATTATCCATTTCGAGTGACATTGTCATTTATTTAATGTTCAGTAACTTGAAAATATGTATTGTATAATTTTATAGGCTCTTATTTAAAACATTTGTTGGTAAGAACTCAAAGCAAGTAGTGATAATAATTTTTGTTTTGTTTTCTAGTTCTTCCCTCTTTATTTATATCAGCCTGGAGATTTTTCCAGAAGAAGAATCCTGAAATTTATTGATGAATATGTTGAGAAGAGAAGCATATATGTAAATTATAAATTACTGTCAAATGAATATCGTCTTTCTATACATAAAAAAGAGAGAAAAATCGGAAAATTTAATTGAATTTTTTTTATTAAGATCTGTATTTCAAGCAGAACATTTTTATTATTTAAACTGATGTTTAAGCTTGCTAAAAACTGTATTTTTTCCGTATTTCGCCCTTTGGAAAATTTTGGTTACATTCAAACGGCAATGACATCTTTCATGCAGAATGGAGTTTCACATATTGCAAAAAACAATAAAAAATCTCTTTAAACACCCTTTGAAAGTTATTTTAACTTAAATTCAGTAGTCTATTGATGCGTGAAGCTAAGAATGATAAAAATATATAGTCAACATCACATAAAACTACAATACATTGTTAACAATTTTAAACCACATTAACTAAGGAAACAATAAGTTATTTCAGAGTGAATATATCTATCAAACAATTTAATCTTATTACATGAAGTGTTGTATAAATAACTTTTAAATAATATTTAACAGCTTAAATTTAAATTCAATAATTAAAAAAAACAAAATGTACATATTTTCATTTATCCTCTGCTATTCTTCAAACTTCATTAAGTATATTAACATATAAATTGTATGATCTAAATACCTTATCAAGTTAAGATAACATTATCAAAAACTATAATCAACATAGGAAGTATGGCATCATCATTTAGAGAAAACAAAATATACACCAACTCTGAAGTTAAATTTAAAAAAAAATTAAAATAATTATTGTAGATGAATGCAGACAAACACGCAGTTGTTAGAGGATAATCATAAACGTTCTGATGATTGATAAATTAAAAATGGCCCAAATATAATTCTTCAATAAACACTAAAAATCAGGTTTCGAAAAACAGAGCACATAAAGCACATTATTTGCTACTGTGCTTAACCCTTAAACATTGTACGTAGCAGCATCAATTGATTATGACAGCTGTTTGATGATTAAACGAAACAAAATATAAAGAAATATACATTTATGAGAAAATTACAAGTTTTATGGATTTGTCATTACATTTGCACGGTGCTACTGGAACTCAAATCTATACAACTTTTACATGTTGTTTCAAAGTGTTAAAAAATAAATAAAAAGTTTTTTTGAGTTCATTGAACTTGCTGTGCCAACGGTTCTCTCCTTAGTAGTAATTTTGTATATAATCATAATATATTCTGTATAACGAGTTGACAGTTCGAGTTCATTCTCCCTCATAAAAGTAAAAAAAAACACACACAAAAACTGAAATTATCACAGGAATATTTTCATTAGAGCTGTAGACCTGTTACGTTTTTATTAAATAAACATAGTGGGAGCTAAGACTTGAATGTTTTAATTTAATTTTTCCTTCCGTTGAGCTGTATATTATTTTTAAAAATGACAGGTGCCTTCGACTGACCAAATAGAGATTCTTTCCGTGTTTTCATTTACTAATCACGCATGTATTCTACTCAATGTAAATGCTCGAAAAAAAAAAGTCATATTTCTCTTACTAGTACATTCTATTGCTTGATTTTTAATTGCATGGAAATATAAACTTCTCAAATATAATTTGAAATAAGTCGAATCTGACAATCAATAGGCTGTAATGGAATTATAACAATTTATAAAGGTTTACCTTGCTATGTGGCAATTGGCTGGATCCAAAGTTAGTGTTTATTGATGATACAACGTGGGAATTTGCTATGTTTTGGAGATATAAAATAATATGTGAACACTAATATGTAATAAACGTAACTCCATCTTTTTACACGTTTACGTCTTGAACGACAAGTTTCACGCAGCAAGACAAGAGATAAACCATGTGACTATGAATACATAACTTTATTATTCACTTCTTTTCACCAAATGTGATTCAAAGTAGCTGAAGTATTGATTTGAGTTTGCGAAAATAAATTTATGTTTCATTATATTTATATATAAGTGTGTAAATGTATATGTGCGTATATACATATAGAATGATGTTTTGTATATTTGTATACACACATATGTTCAAGTACATGTATACGTGCAAACTGTGAAATATTACTGGACAGAAAATGGTATTGAACAAGCGTGGTACGTCCTAAGTGTAAAATAACGTAGCATAATGTGCAAAATTAATAACAAAACAAACATATAAGAAGAAACCACGAGACGTTATGTTAACGTCAAAGTTTCGATTTATACTAAGTTAGATTATTATAAACGATCAGTTACGCAATCCTGACCACTTCTTGAGATCATAGTAATATTTAAATAATTATATAAGTATGCTATACGTTAAGCAGCGAGGATTTTCTATAAAAATCGGTTACAACTTAGATAACAAAAGTGAAGCACAAACCACTCATTGCATCATTAACAAAATTTTTCTCTTCACTTGACTTATCAGTTAAAGACAAACAAAGCTGATAAACCATTAAGGCTGATTAATGCCATTAAATATTTGAGGTTGAGTAAAAGGTTTAGGAAAGCTTCTATTAAATAATATATTATATACATTTTCTAAAACAAATTCACTTAAACAATCAAATTGTTTACTAATTATATATGTCTGCAAATTTAAATCGCGTAAAAGTTGTTTTCGTTTTAACAACGGAATTTACATAATTCAGCTACGCAAATTTTTAAAATAATATTCGTTTTTTTTCTTTCGGGCAAAGATTTTTTTACAAATGGGAAAGGAAACCTCTTACGTAGGTTAAACTATTATTTCGTTTACCATAATAAACATTTTGTATTATTATATTTGTTACGTTTGAGCTCTAAAACAATCGATAAAAGTTTGTTTGTTTGTTTGTTTTGGAATTTCGCACAAAGCTACTCGAGAACTATCTGTGCTAGCCGTCCTTAATTTAGCATGGTAAGACTAGAGGGAAGGGAGCTAGTCATCACCACCCATCGCCAACTCTTGGGCTACTCTTTTACCAACAAATAGTGGGATTATATTATAACATTATAACGCCCCCGCGGCTGGGAGGGCGAGCATATTTGGCGCGACCGGGATGCGAACCGGGACCCTCAGATTACGAGCCGCACGCCTTAACACGCTTGGCCATGCCGGACCATCAATCAATAAAACTCTCACGTCGCTGCTGGTCTACAGAAATCTATAATCAGTAGTTGTCAACATTTAAAGCATAAGAAATCAGAAACCAGATTTAAATGAAAATGATTCACTTATGACGTTTTGTGAAAAATCTGTACATAATAGAATAGAAGGAATATTATTTTCGGATTCAGCGGACAGAAATTATTGTGGAACATGTAAAAATCATCGAAGCTCTATGTTATTTGTTATGTATATGTGTAAATATTTTGTAAACGACAACATGTCGTGTTGTGTTTGAATTTTCATTTGTATTATTCATTTTTTTCCATATTGATATTATTGTTTCGAAGTTTAAACTAAAATATGTTATTTATTTAGGGTAATATTTTAGAACTTTCTCGAATTAAGTAGACCAATCACATGTTTGTAAATGAGTGCTGGTGACTTCCTGTCTAGAAGTGTAGTCTCGTGCAAGAACGGATATGCGTGTATAGCTCTGGAGTTGTATGGAAATTGCGAGATTGTTCGAGAAATAGGCCTATCGGTATAAAAAAGACGGTGATGTGAGAGTCATCAATCATCAGTTTTATTCGAGGGAGAGAGATTCAGTCATTAGTTTTATTCGAAGACAAAGAGTGAGATTCAAACACCAGTTTCATTTCAAAAGAAGAAAGTTAGTTATTTGAGAAAGATTAAGTGTTTGCTGTGAATATTCAACTTGGATTTGTGATTGAAATTAGATCTACGGAAGCCGTGATTTTATTACGTCAATCTCTACGATACATCTGAATTACTGCTTGAGCTGAGAGACGGCGATTTCATTGAACTGTGAACTGTTTCGGAATTACTTCGTTGGACCAAATTCACACCCTAGACTGGAATTTGAGACTTTAATTTTAAATCATTACATTAGATACAGGCCAGTACCGTTTTGTGTTGTGATTAATTTTGAAGTTTAAAACTAATATTATTTTGTTTTGTAATTAATTTCGAATGTTGTAACTTAATATCTGTCACTGTTATCATATAATTTATGTTATATCTGTTATATTTGTTAATAGGTTAGTGTAATAAATTATACAAGCTGTTATCTGTGTTTTTCTGTTGCGTTTAATCTACGAAGAACTTAAAACATTAAAAAATACGTAACATTATTATAGACAATCCAAAATGAGTTTTGGACCATTATTACGAAGTAACAAATCTACACAAATATTTGTTGCGACAACCTCACGTATCCTGTTCGATCCAATTAAAAATTATGAAAGTGCTTTGTCAAATAATATAGAAGAGTGTCATACTTACACTGTACTTTTAAAGTGGTAGTCAGGAAGGAAAGTGCTAAACTTTCTTGCAAAAAATTATAAGGTCTATATACAAAAGTATATACAATAATGTGGTTAAAATTCTGTTTGGTAGTTGTAATTTTAATAGAAAATAAAGATAAATGTTGTGGAAATATCTTTCCAGAGTTCCTTGTTAATCAATGGTTTCATGAGAGTTGATAATATTACAATCACATACAGTTCTCACAATCTAATTTTCATTTGTAATATTAATATCGAGTAGCTATTAAATTTGGCATTGTAATAACATATTTCAAAATATAGTAGTTTATTAACTAATTTCTTTCTTTAGTCAAGTTATACTTGAGAGACGAATTGCATCAAATCAAAATCTCAGATTTTGTTGTCCTTTAAAAGAGTTTGATACTAGTAAAGTACTTGTTCTTATTTTGAAAGCTTTTATTTACAACTTTAATATTAACAGTTTACTCACAAAATGAAAAATTGCTAGTTAAGGAAGACAGTAGTTATGAAATTTTCATATATTTGTAACGTATATATATTTTATTATATAATTAATTCATTTATTATCGCCAGTGGAAGGCATTTAATAAAATAATTTTATTTTGGAAAACATTCTATGAAAATAGTTAAAAATATAACTTTTTCACGAGTCAGATCACGAGGCTAAAGTTGAAAAACTTTCTTGTTTCATCTGGTTAATTTGGTATTATAAAGTGAAATGTTTGTTGCACAACGTGAAGATTTTACGTTAAGTCGAGATAAAAATCTAAACTTTTGAGATAGTAAATAAATATGTTTGTTAAACTTTCTAACTGTTAAGATAAAAACATACACTTACAAGACAGTAAATAAATATATTAAACTTCTTAACTGTTAGTAAAGAAAGTTGGGATAAAAACATAAAATTATAAGGTAGTAAAGAAATATAGGTTATTAAACCTCTTAACTGTTAGGAGAGACTATCATATAATACTATCAGTGATCATTTTCAATCTCTTTCTTAATACCACTCTTTCCAGTGGGAATGGTGTAAACTTTTAAGTAATAAACGTAATGTTTACGTACATGAATATAAACTCTTTTGTCTGAACAATTCAGCAATCAGCCCTTTTATTCAATATCAGAACCCCTCAGCTTTGTTTGACCAATGACTGCATAGGATGTATCTATTGTGTTCTATTTGGGTAAAGCATTGAAACTTATATCTGTTGTGTGAGACTACTAACAATCTATTTTTTGTGTTATTTAGCATTGTAATTATTTTTAAAATGTGGTGTTAAATGTATTTTCCGTACTACTAAATCATGATATTCTAAAGAACTTGGTTGTTTTTTTAAGTCATGAAATATCTGCTTCAACTTAAAAAAAGCCTTTCTGTACCGCTATTTAGTTATTAAAAGAAAAACGTACACCTTATATAAACTTTATGATTCATGTCACTCTGTTCTTGGTCTTGTCTTAAACGTTTCATTAAATAATAAAAATGAAATATTTAAAATGCAAAAAAATATTTTTGTATGGAAAAGAACTCTTAAAATTCTACTCAAACAATTTCCTCAGAGTAAATAAAATTAAAGATGAATGTTTGCTGAACCTATTAGAGTGATTTGTTAGGAATTAAGTACAAAACTACCACTGGGCTGTCGGTGCTTTGTTCGTATGGGGATATCAAAACCCCGTTTCTAGCCGTATTAGTGTGCAGACATCCAGCTGCGCCACTGGGGTGGACACCAGTAGAACACTGATAACATTTTTGTGTGCCTATGTGTGATGATACTAATAAAGTTTGTGTAATCACATATTTTGACAACGATTATAACTGAGTCAACAACAAGTTTAGAGGGGAATTCCGGAATTCAATTCTCTATGGTGAACAGAGTACAGATATCCCTTTGCTTAGTTTTGACTGAAACAGACAAGTACTCAATGCAAAAAAATATTTTGGTGACAAATAACATTGTTTATGTTCTTAAATTTGTTAACCTGATTTTTATTCAGTTGAGCATGACTTAGTGGTTGACGTGCTCAGACTGCAAGCTTAACGATTTAACGTTCATGGCTCATTGCCAAAATAAAGTTACTACTCATCTTGAAGCTATAGGTGCGCTATAAAAATGAGTTTCAACTCAGATTATTTGATCAGTTGAGCGTATTACGATAGTTAACGGTTGTTCTGATATTAATTATCTTACTTTTAGTCTATTAGCTCCAAATTATGTGCAGATAGTCTAGCTTTGCATGAAAATTCCAAAATAGACAAAGGAAATATTTTTCGTGAAAGACATGTACAGTTAGGAACCTTGTATTGATGATTTGTAATAACAACCTTTGTATTTTCGTATTTATAATGTTTCAAAATATATTATTTCCCATTACCTCTACAGTTTAAGTTTCCTTTATTACTAACATGTTTTTATTATGAGACACTGGTACGATTAAATAATTTGAGAAGTTGAAATAATGTTCTAAGAGCTAAAGACAGGTCACCCACTGTGACAACAATAAGTCTATGGATTTACAATGCTAAAATCAAGGGTCTGATTCCCCTTGGTGAACACAGCTGATAGCTAATGTGGCTTTGCTATAAAAAAGACACATACACACACACACGCGCGTATTAAGACAGATATTAAGAACTCGCTCCATTACATGTACGAGCAAGATATTAATCCAAGAATATTCATTATTTTTACCTGCTGAGGAAAGAAAGAAAGAAATTCATTATTTGTGGCGTGATCAATTAAACAACATTTCGGTTTAGAAAATTTTCTGTTTTGTTGAAATCGTTTGGGAAAAATTCAAACGATCATTATAAATTCTCATTACTCTAAATTATTTACTAAATCTACATTTTATACTTCTATTCAGTTTGTATCAGTTTTTATGCATTAATAGCTTTAAGAATTTATATATGAATAATTAAGGTTTTAAATATCTGCACTTACAGATTCAGTAAATGATTGGTTTCAAAGTCCAATACATATTTCAACTTTTTCTTCGTTGTAGTGATAAAATAAAAGTGTTGAAGTCTATACAGGTCATTTTGGTTGAAGGTATTACATTTATAACCATAACTGACTCCTGAAAATACTGAAATACGTGCACCGAATCTTGGAAGAGACTCTAAACATTGTTAGTAGAAAAAAAGTCAAAATTTATATACTACAAAAACGTGAGGAAACTTACAATAATATCAAAGAACGTCAAAAACACACCAACACGGATATATGTATTGCTGTCTTTAATCTTGTAACAACATCGAATGATAGTTCAAATACTGATATTTTCTTGACGTACGATAATCCAAGCTGCTCCATCAAGTGAATATTTTTGCTGAGTATTTATTACGTAAATCCTTTGCTTTTCTTTGTATAAATCGCTGCTGTTGTACTAGGGCAAAGCTGCACAATGGGCTATCTGCACTCTCTGTTTATCACGGGTAATAAAACCTGGGGTTTTATAAGACAAACTAAATCAGTCTATTTCATGACATGAATACATGGTCAAATCCACGGAATTCGGAACACAATGGTCCTAGAACAATTACTAAACAATAAAGAGAGAGAGGAAGAAGAGCATAGAAACATACAATAAATCTCATTTCTCTGTCAAAAATCCAACAACAGTTTAATTTTATTTACTTGGAAAAATTGTAACAAAATTATTATACATGTACACGAACTGTTTACACGAAACGCACTAAAGAACTTTAGTTAATAAAAAAGTTGTGCGATATCATGTAGCTCCTACGCAAGATTTTTTCACATATTTATTTAATCAATTGAAAACACTTCTGTGTCGTATTTATTGGTTTATTATTCTACAGTATTGTTTATTTGATTCTATGAGTTGGAAAGGTACACTACATTTCTTTATTTTGAGCAGAAACATAATCTAATTATACTTGTAATCCTTAAAGAAAAAAAAAGTAAAAAACGTCATAAATCTAATAGATCTAATCAAACAAAAGTTCTTGATGCGTAAATTATTTTTTGAATTGAATTAGATAAAAAGTAATTCCTGCAAGAAAGCCTCACAACAAGTGAAATGTCATACGCGTGATACTGTTTTACACGTATTATACGGTAAAAAACGTAAAGTTGTAGTTCGTGCATAAAATTATAAGAGTTGAATCAAGACAAGCACCTTGAATCAAGACTAGCACTCAGGTTTAGAGAATAATTGTTTATTTTGTTCACAGTAGCTGTTTTCTAGTAAAGATATTTCCATTTATATAAACTTATCCTACAATTTCTATAATAAGGTTGGAAAAATTTATTATAAAAAATTCTGTAAATGTTTTATAGTTTTATAAGTGTTAAAATTTAGAAACGATGACTCAAAATGCTGTCAAAGATGTAATAAAAGTGAACTTTAATAAGTAAATATGTAGTCTTCTAACAAATGGATATACCATCCTTCCTAAGAATCACTCATTTTTACTAAAGGTAGAGACAATTAAAACCTGATCCTTTTATGAACATATTATCAAGTGAATTATACGTAAAATATGTGATATATCTATAGGGACGGCTTGTGTATCATAAATGGAAGCTAAAATTGTCCTATGGGTCTCCATAAAGGCATGTGCTATTGAAAACCAATTCCAATATTCTATTTACTGTTAGAAAAAAATCACCATGGTAAATAAAAGAATAAGATATCGAAGAAGTTTCCATTAAATTGTAAGGTTTTAGTAAGTATCTATATATGTACTTTGAGATGTACTTCAAACACCACTGTCTTGAAACCCATATTTATGTTTCTAAAGTGCATTTTTAAGCTGATAAATCGTCTTGAAAAGCAAAAATACCGCATATATATATATATATATAAATCTATAGCTATATATATATATAGAACATAACATAAAGTACAAAAATGCATCTTCCATAAAAGCAACCAAAACATAAGAAAACAAATGCAGTTGAGTGGTTGTGTTTGTTTAACACTTTAGCCGATTATAACAGCAATCTTATATTTGCAGAGTAATATGTGTTATACTGTTCGTATAATTTTAACCAATGTTTAAAATCATTTTCCTTCGCTCGTCTTTTTCTCGTCATTTAAAAGGCGAGAAGATTGACCACATTATTATTTGCTTCAGAAGCCTTGGCTTGCGCAAATTAATAATCTATTTTACAGAGTCCAAAACGTGAATTTTCTCAAACTCACATAGCAATTATATTAAATATTCAGATCCCTTAAAGTAAAATATAATAGAATCAGCATTTACAAGCAATCAATTTCAGGCCTACTTAAGGTTTTTTCTTTATATTACATGCACTAGACATTGCATATTATATATTAAAACCACATTGGATTGTCTGCTGTGTCCACTGGGAGTGGATCAAACGCAGGATTTTATTGTTTTAAGGCTATAGAATTATCGCTCTCTCACCAAGGAATTGCATTGGATAAGTTGTTATTTTGACCCTGAGCTACACGATAGGTTTTCTTTTCTTGATTCACCGCAGGGAGTTGTTTGTGTGTTTGTTGAATTTTGTGAATTTCGAACAAAGCTATTCGATAGCTATCTGTGGTAGCCGCCCCTAGTTAGAAACGACAGAGTATGTTTTTTGTTTTTTCGTATAGCAAAGCCACAAAGGGCTATCTGTTCAGCCCACCGAGGGGAATCGAACCCCTGATTTTAGCGTTGTAAGTCCGGAGACATACCGCTGCACTAGCGGGGGGCACGACAGAGTAAAAGAAATGCATCCACTCAATACTATCCACAGTCAACGCTTCGGCTACTCTTTACCAACAAAAATCTGATTGACCATAAACTTATAACCCCAGGACAAATACGATTGTTGAAGGTATTCAGATCCTTAACTTTTGCCTAAGTGAATATGTACAAATTAGTGTGCATGTATTAAAAGTTATATTGTATCACAGTAAATTTGCGTAAATCACATGAAGAAATAATGATGAGTTGAAGGATTTTGTCAAATTCTTATTGTGTGCAAGTGTCAAAACTGTTAAAATCATAAATGACTAAGTAAACGAGCAAAAACGAAAACAGATGTTGCGTATTTATGTAGCAAGTAAGATAAGAAAACATGTACTTGTACATTTGAGACAGATGAAAAGTGGTTTAGAGTTAAGTGCACGACACACGTGAATAGCCTAACCGTGTTTATGTCATTGTATCTTGATATTTAAAGCCAAGACTTCCCCATCAGACAGATATTTTTGCTCATTAAGATTCTACGAAATTAACGTTCTTGTAGTTTTAATTTTAAATTTAACAGACTTATCAAATCAGTGATGTCGAGAAACCCACTTGTTGAGAATTTTATACGCAAAAACGGCTCGTTTTGGGTTCAGAAAATATTTTAAATAGAAGGTCGAAACGTTGTTCGCTCTTCTATTTAAAATATTTTCTGAACCCAAAACGAGCCGTTTTTGCATATAAAATACTTATCAAATGTGACTATATATATTTTGTATATCATTCTTTTATTTCGACGAACTTAGTTAATAGAGTTCAGAAACAAACACAGATTTATACTCTGTGGCATGATATTTGTTTGATCCCTGTTTAATGAACCTTAGTTTTATGAAAATCTATGAAACAATATTTCCAATATACGCCTTACATTATTCTAACAAAGTCAAATTTTTCCATCACAAGTCTGCTCTGTAGGCCAAAGCTTAGATCGTTAGGTCTGTAAAATAAAGCTTATGGATTTCTTGTTTATTGTTAAACACAATATGTTACTTGTGCTCTGCCTACCGCGGTTATCGAAATCCGATTTCTTTTAGTGTTATAAAAGACCTCGGAGTTCATAATGAATCACTAAAGTAACAAAGGCAAGATGGGAAGAAGCGTGCTTTAAGTATTTTAGTGCCACGAGTCAACGTACTTGCCAAAACAGCTGCTGATACATAGGGTGTTTCTCAGTAATTTTTATAATGTTTTGTACTTACTAAGTCATAAACAATAATGTAAGACTGCGTAGCTTTTACTTATTTAAATTATTCCTAAAAATTACTGTTTACCTCCAAGCAGTCTTTCTATTAATATCTAAAATTACTTAGTTAATATGCAATGAATCTCATTCTAAAGTTTTTAAATGACTAATATATATATGTGTGTGTGTAAGAAAAAATATATATATTTCAATACTGCTGAGATTGTGAATATAATTAAACTGAGGTAATGGATTACATGTTTTTCGGTATTCCAGACGAATTTTAGATTTCGCAACCTTTTCGCAATCAAGTAAAAACGAAACCAATATATATTAATTCAACTATTATTAGGGTACACAAAACTTCTAATATCATTCACGCTAACTTCTACGTAATAATAATGACGTGAAACTCCCAAATAACGACTTTCTTTTATTTTGCGTTCGTCACTGAAAAGTATATGGTGTAGAATGGTAATTGCAATACTTATATGAAATCTTTACACATTAAAATGGTAGGTGTCGCTCTCTGTCAAGTAGTAACATTAAATGGATGCGCCATCACTTATTATTTCGTAGACACCAGATGAGACATTTCACTTTTGTCTTTTCACTTAACGGTTCAGAACTTTCAAAAGCAATGTGCTAAAATATATGACTATTGTTTAGTTGAATGTCTTGGAAGACAATTTGTGTTTGAGAGATTTTACGACTGAATGATTTATATGGTAAGATTTGCAATAATTGGACCCTATACATCTCATAAAAAAATTTAAATAGATGTAATCAGAATTACTTGGTCTGTGTTTTTTCTACAAATAGCTAGAAGAAAACAGTAAAAGACAAGTTACAAGTTTTGTTTCACAAATACCATTTTGACGAATACCATCACCTTTCTACTGAAATCCAAACCAAAACTATGATCTAGCGTTACTTAAAATGATGAATTTCGGCCTTCTTAATAATATATTTAATGTATTATTATGTTGAACTATATAATGATGTTTTATTATAACAGAGTACTAACGAATGGGAAAAAAAACAGTTAAACACCAACAACGGTCTATGGGCACTTAGTGGAGCATTTATTACCTTTCATTTTTGCTTATAGAACTACTAATTGTGAGAAACAATTAAAAATAAAAAGACGATCAAGAGATTGCGTGCACAGCGATAAGTCTGCGTACTTACAACACTATAAACCGAGTTTCCATACCAGTGGTTGGCACAACACAGATAACCTATTGTATAGTTCTGTGATTAACTGCAAACAACCCCAAAAAAAATTCACTAACACTACGGTATAAAATAATTAACAATAAACCAAACTTTAGACGACTACAGTAAGCTTTTGTCGTGAACATGTCTCAGTCTTGTTTTTTGCCTCGGTTAACTGCGAAGATAAGATCTGAGTTTACCTTCATTTTCTTATGAAGGAATTGTTGTTTGCTTCAACAGAGAACCGTTATCTTATATTGCCTTAGTTAATATCATGAAGATGCTTGCTGTTTTCAACAACAGAAAACCGTAACATTATTTTGGCATGTGAAAAAATTTGCTGTTCTCAGCATTAAAGAGCAGTAACATTATTTTGTCGTAGTTAATGTTATAAAAGAATTTGATGTTTCCAACAATAGAGAGACGTAATGTTATTTTGCCATACTTAGTATTGTAAAGAAATTTGCTATTTTTAGCAGTTAAGAGGCTTAATATTATTTTGCCATAGTTAATATTATGAAGGAAGTTGTTTTCAAGGACAGAGAGCCATAATGTTATTTGCCCATAAATAATATTAATGAGGAAATTTGTTTTCAACAACAAAGAGCCGTAATGCTATTTTGTCATGGTTAATATTATAAAGGAATTTGCTGTTTTCAGCGACAGAGGTAATGTTATTTTGCTATAGTTAGTACTACGTAAACTAGCGTCTTTTCTCTTTGTTGCTAAACAGGTGTAGTTATGTGTAACTGGTTCACTGGAAAGGCAATACGTCATTATACTTCGAAGTTCGGCTTTTTAATACATATGCAGAAATTTTGGATATTCGCAATGTATGTAAGATCTTGAGATATTCCGTATTTGTGTAGCTTAGTCTATATCTCTATATACGGAACATCTGTTTCTTAAACGATAGTTAATTATTCAATGCATATTTAAAGATCTAATTATAAACTAATTAAAATTGGTGAAATATAAGTTAAGTTTTTAAAAATACAGAATCATTAAGGCAAGTTACTCTGGACTTTAATTATGGATTGAATTTTCCAGTGTCTGCTTGTTACATTGAAGAGCGAAAATGGTTAAGAATGAGTAGCCTTTACTAATACTTTTTCTTATGTTTACCAATCGTTAGGAAAGTTAGTTGATAGTTAATGAGCATGAAAGTAATTAACAAACTGATCCAGCATTCTGAAGTTTCATCTATTTACTAAAATAGCTGTAGAAACTTGTAATTTAATGAAAACTTAAATTAATAAAACTCGATCATTCTTCTAAGTTCAGTTTACCAGATTAAACACGCCTTATATCATATATCAAAAACAGATATTTAAAAAAAATAAAACCTTTATATTAACTTTTTCTTAATTACAGACGTAAAAGCAAATGCATATTTAATATTCGTTTAACGATTGATCACATTAAAAGTTAAAAACAGAAATCCTGTTGTCACGGCAAAAATTAATAAAGGTATTCTCTTTACTTGTGTCAGCTTATCGGTTTTTAAGAAGTAAGTTTAACAAATTATAACACTAAAAATTTAATTACGATAATAGTGATAAGCACAGTACAGGTAGCTCTTTATGTAGTTGTGCGATTTAACAACAAAGAATTTTAAGAACTTTAGAAATTTAACGCAACGATTATTAAATATTAGAACTAAAACGAATTTATCAAATATTTAGCGTAATAGGGTAGAAATATATGAAATTAAGTAACAAATTTAAATTTCAGTTGAAGCAACTGATATTCACTGCATATTTTATACTTTTTCACTACTTTATATTTTAAATTCATGATTATTTCGTCGGTATTAACTATTTTTTAATATATACTTTAACGTTTAAGCCGCATCTTTGTTCAATTGCATTAATATCTACAATAACAAATAAGCTTTAAGACTAAAAGCGTAGCTCATCTTAATTTAATGTATTATACCACCACAATACTGAAAAATAGTTAATTCTACAAAAAAGTATACTTGACTACATACATAGTTTGCAAGAATATCACGTGTACTCACACTTATATATGTGTGTATGTGTACAATAACTTCCTAATTCAAAGCCTCTCCCAGTGTTAATAGCAAGCTGGATCGCTTACCAGATAAAATTCGGATTTCAATTCCTATGGCTTGCATAACGTAAATGTTTCATTCATTGTGCAAAAAAATGAATATAACACATTGGCTTGAGTTAGGTCAAAACTTTCTCTTTCAAATTAAATACAATATAAAAACATCAAACAAGTGGAAATCCTCAATATTATCGGCACTTAAAATTATTTTAGGCAGGATTAGAATAAAATAGTCTATGAAGCTTTGTTTAGTTGTTGTTAACTATATTTTACTGCGCCAGCAATATCAAGTGTTGAATATGCATATACCCAATTCGATTTTATTACTCATCAGGATCTTTACCAATTTACACTGAAATTGAAATTATTCTAAGCAGGATTAGAGTAAATTAATCTATGAGACTTTAACCACCTGATCATGCCACGCCTTCTTTTTAAGTATAAATTTTCAGCTCAAAGATTCATCTTTTGAGCGATTTTAGATCTAATTACGCTCTCGGCTACTGTAATTATATCTCAAATCGGTCAATAGATGACAGAACCACTAGTTAAAAGTTGGTACTTGAAAAATCAAAAAAATTCAGGGTCATTCTATGAGCACGACTAAAAACAAGAGAGACTTCTCACTAGCCGAGAGTGTAGTTAGATCTAAAATCGGTCAAAAGATGGATCTTTGAGCTGAAAATGTATGCTTAAACGGAAGGACTGGCATAGCCAGTTGGTTAAAGCACTCGACTTGTAGTTTGGGAGTCTCGGGTTTGAATCCCAGTCACACCAATTATGCTCGCCCTTTCAGCAATGGGGGCTTTATAATGTGACAGTCAATCTCACTATACGTTGGCAAAAGAGTAGCCAAGTAGTTAGTGGTGGGTGGTGAAGACTAGCTGCCTTTTCTCTAGTCTTACACTGCTAAATTAGAGACGGCTACCGTAGATGGCTCTCGAAATTTGCGCGAAATTTAAAAGAAACCAAACTTGAAAAGAAATCAGCAATTCTATAAATCGCTATGCCACGGCTAATAAAATATGATAAAATATATTATAATTAAGTGGTTATTAAGTGGTTAAGCAAACATAATTCAAATATTCTAAGTGTAATATTTCATCTTTAAACATAAACAGGTTTGAAAAGCACAAAACTCGCCTATATTGTCCAAAATGCTGTATAGTTATCACACAATAGGTATCTAAGTATTATCATTATAGAATAACTTTTTCGTATGGCTGTGGCCTGTGGTTAGCCTAAAAATCTAAAAACCAGATAATTCATGGTTCGCGTCTTCCTGCCGCAAAATCACGCTCCTCGTTTTGGAATCGTTATGTGCCTTAAGAGTTAGTCTACAATAAAACAACTATTTGAAAATAGCAGTTATTGAGTAGCAAAGGAAAAGTATTAATTATAGAAATTCCTTACCTTCAGCATGACAAGCTAAACTTCGATTATAGCCTAATTCTAATAATTTTGGGGAAGAAACTCATTAACTGTTTATTTGTTTGTTAGTTTTTCGTATTTACACATATGTAGGTTGTCTTTGAAACTGCTACTGTTTGTTTCATATGGTTTTGACTTGATGGAGTTTACAGACTTCTCTTCTGAAAAGTGATCTTGGTCGCTGAGCTGCTTCTGCGTTGCATCTGTAAGAACCGCCAACCGTATCTTTTCTCGCTCCCAGTTTTCAGTGCGACTGCGTTGGAAACATGCGCAGTATGTAATTTAATAATCTACACTGTCTTTACAGCCAGTCCCAGGATCTTCTATTTCCAAAGGCCAAAGGTTAGAATGATTTCCCATATAATACGGTATTTGTAAGGTGTTTTGTTTTTTCTTTAGAATTAACATGAAAGAAAGAGACTCATCCACCATACATTCTCAACTAAGATGAACAATGGATATTATCCTATGTTTTAGAAGTAAGTTTATCATAATTAAAAATATAATATGTAAATGGAACATTTTATTCTTAAAAAATTAGAATGAAGATAATGCTTATTTATTAATGAACAGTTTCTACTTTCTACATCAGGTAAATCCAATTCTACTTTTGATAATTGTAAAAATATAGGACATCATAAAAATAATAAAAATGTTGAAAATAGTTATTATTTCTGTGAGTGGAAAGTAGTGATATAAAAGTTGTATTCTGATATCAAAACACAGCGCATTTGTAATGGCATCTACTGTTTTGATGATGTCTATTAAAACTTTGTTTAGAAATTAAATTAGCCTTCCTTAGGTAAATACTGTAGTTCAGAAAAAACTTTATTTGAGTGAGGCGTTTTCATCTTCTCACACACACACACAAAACTGATCAAATTATTCCAAACAAAATGGCATCAAAGAAATAAAATACGAAATTAAATGTCATACGTATGTACAATTTTACTTAGATGGAAGGGAAAAGAAGGAAAGGAAATATTTTAACAAAATTAAAAAGAAATCAAACACTTCGCATTCAAAAAGTTACGAAATGGAACTAATATAAACAGAAAGAAAAATCCTTGAAGCTTTAATGATAAAAAAAATGATTAATAAATGTTCCAGAACTTTTCTCTATCCCTACTAATTGTTATTCATATAATTCCTTATCACATTTTGTATTTTATAAGTAATTGTTGACACCTAGGTTGAATGCTTATAATTCAATAGGTACTAAACCAGGTATAACTGTTATCCTTCGAATTTGTGGTTGTTGTTAACCATACATCGTCTGACGATGGTTTGCTCCTATGAATTGTAGTTTCAATTTCAAAAAAAGACAAAATCCAATGTATAGCTGATAATGATATTAACTATAAAACATCTTTGTTCTAATATATGATATTCGAAGCCGTATTTGTAAAAAAACGTTATTTAAAATTCTTCAGTGTCTGGTAATGTTTAATTAGATGTTCACCCATTAAAGTTAATCTTATGCCATGAGACGCTCTTATAGGAGATGTAAAAAAGCTAACATTCAAGGGCTTTAAATGTATTTAACAAAGTCAAATGATTTTTATAGAATTAACACTCCCAGTCATACATTTATAACAAGTTCGTTTCTGTGGAGCCTTGAAGTCATTTCATTTGCTAAATGTTTTAAGTTCTTTACTTCAAAACAATAAGGTGAAATAATTATAGGGTTCCCATTAATATTTATGCATTGGACGCAATTATGTTTTTGAGGATAATACAAAAGCAATTAGTAAAGAGACATTATTGTATGAAATTAGAACTTATGTATATTTCCGTCACTGTCGAGTGGAACAAATATGTAGATTATTTTCTGAATATGTATAAGTCATCAACTTTATACTGTGCCAAAACATTTAGTAGTTATTAAGCTGAAACGAAGTGAATACTTTTCTCCTTTTGTTTGTTTGCATGATTAAGTTAATTTACACTTTATTTTAATTTTCTACAATTAATCTTAAGTTGTATAACCTACAATGCTTAACCAACCGAGGCCGACAACAGAAACCCAACATACTTGTGTCTAATTTTATCGTGGACTTAAAATAGACCAAGTTATTCTATATAATTAATACTTAAGAAAAATGAGCTTTTCCCTTACTTAAATTAACATTTAAATGACTCAATAATTTCTGCAACCCAACCTACATTATAACATCTGATTATGTATATTCGTTTTTTATGATAAATTGTTATAAAATAAAAACAAAAAGAGGAACCGTGTGCCTGTAGACCATGCTAACTTGACTTTTTCTGTTCAATTAACATTTAAATGTTCAAATTTCTTTAATCTAAAGTATTTTTTTTATATTTTTTTACATTTTAATGATATTTTCGTGCAAACTTCAGTTATCTGTATAAGAATAAATGACAAGAACTAGCTCCATACGAATAAAAGCAACCATAAATAAGTAATAGCTTAAATATATAGCAAATTATAATTGCTGTTTTATAAAGAGAAATACCAGCAGATGGTTCTAAACAGAAATTTTTCAATCAGTTCAAAACTCAAAATGTCGCGTTTTGTAATGGTATTATGCTAAAGAAATCGTTAAATGGAGTAATTTTGTCTGGATTAAGCAAAGTTTAGCATCTGATAAAATGGGACATATGTTCATTTCGTAAAATACACTTATTTCTCCGAAAGAGGGATCGAAGTTCACCTGGAGGGGGTCACCTGTCTTAACCAGTTGCATCACCATACAGTGACATGTTATCTGTCAGTCAGTCAGTAGACATCAAAAAGACGTCACATAGGAGACGCTTAACATTACAGTTTGCAGTTTTGTGATGCAGGTAAAATGTTTCTCAAGCTAGGAATCACGAGAAAGTTATGTACTCTATAGTCTACAAGACAGTATGACATATGAACTTCCAAAACAGGAAATAAAAATATTTGTTATTCTTAATTTTAATTTTATTTACTCTTGAAGTAGAACACTTTCGGGAACCCTGTGAAAGTACATTTAGTGTAGATGAATATGAGTTATAACCTCTTAAAATTTTAATTTTTTTCATTTCATTCCTATTTATTGACGCATGTCAGAAGATGATGTTATTTCGTTTTTAAAAGTGAGCTCTTCTGAAATAGTGCAAACATTTCGTAAAAGACGGTACATTAATTTGTGTTAAAAGAAATTGTTTGGTACCAATAAAAAAATCACAATTTATGTTAAAGTTTTACTATGAAAATTATTGATTGTACAAATACTAATTTGGTTGAATGTATAGTTTTTTCGACTTCAAAATTTATAAATTAGTTTCTGTTTTAAGAAGATTCAAGATGGACGAAAAATACTTATTATAACTTAACTAAATGGAAGTTCTAAAACATAAAGGTTTCAAATATTTAGACCCACGATTATGTGAGAGTAATTTTTATTAAATACCTAAATGCACATTGCTGAAATAATTGGAACGCATAAAAGAGTTTATAGGATATTAAGAAGACGCTAATTTCTAACAAAATCTTTTTTGTCAGAGAGTTACAGTAAAAAATATTACATTACTTAATAAGTCCACTGCTGGGACAGCAGTAAGTCTTCAGATTTACAACTCTAAAATCAGGGGTTCGATTCTTGTCGCTGGACACAGCAGATAGCTCGATGTGGCTTTGATATAAGTGAACACACACTTATGAGTAAAATTTACTACTTTTGTTAGGATAACAACTAACATTAGATAAAACCTAATACATAAAAATTCACTTAAGGCAGCCCATTACTATATTGAAATACTTAATATAACTACCAAACGAACCTAAGCTTCCTTTGAACGAGGTTTGAAGATTTCATGGCGATTCATAGTAACCCTAATGTACCAACCATGCTTCTCCATTATTCCCAATTACTTCTAAAGTACCCCAAACTGAGAGGTAAGCGTGCTCAAAACAAACGTTTTTAGGACATTCGCTCATAGTACTTGAGAGCATGTGTCAAGTTTGGCCCTTCTAGTTTGCAAGCTTAAAATATGACCTACCCAGGTGACCCTGACGGAAGCTAAAAGCACAAATTTAGATGCCAGATTAAAGGTCAGTAACCCTTCACATCTATTCACAAATCCCCATTCCATCTTTATAACATTTCGAGGGCGTTTCAACCACCTTGATAGAGGTTAGTCATATAGATAAAGACACACAGAGTGCGTGAGTCAAGTTTAATCCAACGAGTTACAGAACTGTAAGAAGAGTTAACTGACCATACAAAGCTACAAATTGAATTAATATAAAATATTAATAAGTAAGGCTACAAAGCCTCGCACAGAACTACAGTATTTTATATTCATTTAGACGTAATGCAGTAGTTCTAAATATATATATATATCTTATGTTAGCAAAAATAATTTTAAAGCAGTTTTATTTAATTACTGATTTACATAAGATTACTTATACCACTAAATATCTTACTATCAAATACAGCTTGATATAATGGCAAACAAAACTGCTACCATTTTATTCTTCAAAGTCTTAACAAAACGATATGTCTACAAGTCATCTTTCCCAGCTTCTAGTGATTAGAAACTTCTTAATTTGTGGATCTATTCTTTATTTCCAGCATTCCCTCCATATAGATAAAGCAGGTTTAAATCATTACGTAACATCGTCAATAGCCCAGAGCTATTCTTTGATAGATTGTATGAGCTGAGTATTTATGAAGAAACTTTGTAGAATTGACGGCAGTTGCCTGATGTGGAGACACAAGTGGAGAGAACGACGTTCCAAAATCTTCCGCCTTTCGTCTTCAGCTCTTTTGACCGTCAACACCTTACAAACACGCTGACCTGAAGACGAAAGGCGGAAGACTTTCGAAACGTCGTCCTCTACACTTGTGTGTCCACAATAGGCAGTTGTCGTCCATTCTACAAAGTTTCAACCTAGAGCTAGTCTGAAAGAGAAAAAAAACGGCTAAATGCAATTCAAAATGTCGCTAAAAAAAGTGGAACTAATTTAAAATTAACTATACTTCCATGCTAAGTATAAATAACAATATATATTGTATAAGTCCATTACTCCATACTTAGAGCTGAATTTTAAGTGATTAAATAACATGTTCCAGTTTTAAATATAGGTTATTCAGCCTAACATAAATATAACAAGTACAAGTGTATTGAATCATCACCTTGATACCCTTCTGGTAAAGTCATTTTCAGTCTTATGCTCAATTATATCTCACATAATGCTGTAAACATTACCAATAAATATGGCTACAGTTTGACCTTTACAAACATTTATATTACTATATGCATTCAACGAATATAATAAATTTAAAAAGTATGGTAAATATTGTCGAATATTTTACTCTTAAAATGATACTTTTGTGGTTCCGTATCGTATTGACTCGCAATTTCCGTTATACCAATATTCTCGCCCTTTTAGTTGTGAGGGCGTTATAATGTTATCGACAACCCCACTATTCCTTGGTAAAAAAGAGTAACCCAAGACTTGGCGTTGAGCGGTGATGGCAAGCTGTCCTCCCTCTAGCTTTTACTGTTTGAATTAGAGATTGCTAGCGCAGATAGCTTTCGTGTAGCTTTGCGCAAAGTTCAAAGAACAGATAACATAGAAAGTGGCCTCAATGTGCACACCAGCGTGTCATTGTCAGTCTGATTTCAAATGAATGAACGCTTGATTGTAGCGAGGTTATTAACTATTTCACGGAAAAGTGGCTAAATAGCGTTTAAAGTGCTTATATTTCATTTAATAACTTCAAATAACGAATCAGTTTAAAATTAATAAAACTTCTAAAGCAGTTGTTTTCATTATTCCATTTTACTAGTGTTATCTAATTTTTTTGAAGAAAATATCGGATTCTACATACAGAAATCTCCAAACAGAAATTCAATTAATTTATATTCGTTAATTGAGTATTTGCATTGCTTTTCCAGTATCGCGTACTGTATAGTGTTCACAAAAACTAAGAGGAAAATTTCATGTAAATTAAACCATGTGCGAGAAAAGTTCGGAATTTTTTAGATCATTTGATCAAAGTATATTAAATATTTGAAATAGTTCAAATCACATGTTGTAAGAATTACTATTTTTAATAATACTGTTAACCTGACACTAAGATGTTAGAGTTAGCCTGGTGACAGCTAGCGCAGATAGCCCTCGAGCAGCCTTGAACGACATGCAAAAAAGAGAACTATGTTTTTTATAAAATGAATGCTCACATTGTCACAACGGCAAGTTTGGGAACTTATAATAGAAACCAGGTTATGATACTTGAGGTGGGTACAGAAAATGTAGCCATAATGAAGTTTTGTGCTTAACTATAAACAGACAATAAAAATGAACACCTGAAGCATTCAGGAGTGTTTTAAGTTTACTTGTCTAAGTTCTCATTATTAAATACTTAAACAGAAACATTTCATGCTTTTATGTTTCAAAATACTTTTACGTCTCATAGTTAGCTCGTTTCATTATGACTATTTATAAACACCTGGTGAAAAAAATATGTTTTAAAAATATATAAATGCCTAATCTCTTACGTCTGTTAGATATATTTGATAACCAATTGCACAGCGGTATGTCCGTGGATTTACAACGCGATAAACTGGGGTTCGATACCCTTAGTTTGCAGAGCATAGACAGCCATTTGGTAGCTCTGTGCTTAATTTCAAACAAACAAAATCATACAGCTATGAAAATACTCTGTACCCTGTAGGTCAAGGGTAAGTTCAAGAATTTATAGCGTTAAAGTGTGAGGCTAGATTCCCCACGATGAACAGAATACAAATAGCTTATTGCGTTAATGAGGCAAAAACAAACAAATCGGTCTTAACCAGCACATTCCTAAAAATAGACGAAAAAATTTAAAATTTCGAGCAAATATGCTTGTCCCTTGTGTTTTGAAATAAACTATATATTTTTATAGTTACTAAACATTGTTTTTTGCCAACTTATAATAACGTACACTTTTTTGTGTGATTCCCCCTCTTCTCAAATAGTACCGATAGAATGGTGGTCTTTTTTTGAAAAAGATATAACCAGATTTTCGTCAACATAGATAGAATAAAGGGGATCTGAAAAAGCGTGTTTATTGCAACTTATTATCTTTATTAAAAATAGCAGACAAAGTAGACCTTTTTTGAAAAACGTGCAAAAAAAAGGTTACGTTTTATATACTATTCACAAATAGTACAAATATGAAACTGTCCCAATTACAAAGAACTAAATCTCGTTATTATCCTTATTTTACCGAATTTTCCTGTTTGTTTGTTTTTTATTAAAATAAGTTACGATACAAATAAGTACACAACTATTTTGATTAAACTGTGAGAAGAAAAACAAGCGTTCCTTTTTTAGATGTCATTAGAAAAAAATTATTTTCATTCAGTTTCATAATCTAATTATGCGAAATTAACAACTAGAACAGTTATTTCTTGCCAGGCTATAGTTGTAATCTGAATAAATAATGTTTAGTTAAAATAAAAAAAATATGTATTTATTGCTAAAGAAGTTCTTTTCTACTGAAGCTGCTTACATTTTATAAAATGTATTTTAAGTTTATGGCTTAAATAAGGTTATGAAGAAAGAGTGGGTTTGGTTATGTTTGTTTTGAATTACGCGCAAAGCTACAGAGGAGCTAACCTATCTGGGCTAGCCGTGTAAGATTAGAAGGAAGGCAGCTAGTCATCACCACCCACCGCCAACTATTGGGCTACTCTTTTACCAACGAATAGTGGGATTGACCATCACATTATAAAGCCCCCACAGCTGAAAGAGCGAGCATGTTTGGTGTGAAATGGATTCGAACCCGCGACCCTCGAATTACGAGTCGAGTGCTTTAACCATCTAGTCGTGCCGGGCCACCTGCAGTGGGAAGACATAACGAACATCGGAACTAGCTTATCTCAGAAACATACAACTGTCACACACTCTACTAAGTGGAATATATTTTACGGATCACATATGAAAATGTACAGTAAGCAAACTTAAATCACATTAATTCTAGCGTTAAGAGTTATATTCACAATTTCATAGGTATTCGTTTACATTCATATCTAGTCTAGCTCGTAAAAATACCAAAATTATATTATTATGGTATAGAAAAGTAAGAAAGTATATTAAAGTTGTTAAGCGTTCTTTCAAGAACTTAATGTTTAATATTTCACACCGTTTTATAAAACCAGTTTGGTTCTCATTTTCTTATTCAGCTTGAAACTCAAAAACATCCAAAATATCAAAAATATTTACTTATTCTTGAGATCCTTTTTCAATAGCTTATTTAATGACTGTGAAAAAATGTTTTATTTTAACGGTATTAACAATTTAATTAAAATTTTAAGCTAATGAAAGATATATTATACCATCTGTGATATTAAAAAAATCAGTGTGTGTTTTCTTAAAGTAAAACTACATAATAAGTACTGTATCTACGGAAGAGAATCGAACCTCTACTTTTAGTATCATGAACCCGAAGACTTACCTCTGTCCCACCACCGAACACTAAGAAATTATAAAGGCTAACAAACAGTTGTAATAAGAAGCCCGCCATGGCCAGTGGGTTAAAGCACTCGACTCGTAATCCGAGGGTCGCGAATTCGAATCCCCGTTATACCAAACAAATTCGCCTTTTCAGCCGTAGTGGCTTTATAATGTGATGGTCACTCCTACTACTCGTTAGTAAGATAGTAGCCAAAGAGGTGACGATGGGTAATGGAAACTAGCTACCTTTGTGTTACCAAACCCAACAAAAGTAGCTTTGAAAATGTAATTTCTTTCATCAGCTCTCAAGAGAAAGAAAACGTAAATAGTGCAAGTTACTTAGACTTAGTGACGTCATGAGTACCTTTAGCAAGTCATCGTGACAACAGCTATATAGATAAAATTAAAAAAGTCTTACAGTATATTTTGTCAAAATATGCTTTAAGGTTATTTATAAAAATCAAATTTTACTCGACAACTTGGCAGATTTTTACGCCTGGTATATCTAAGATTCTTAAAAATTGTATTTATAAATTGATACTTACAAACATTTATTTATTTGTTGTTCAAAACCACACTAATTTTACTTATACTTTGAAAACATAGCTCATCATTAACACAACACTAAACTATCATAGTTTTAATATAAAAAGTAAAGTAAGTAAACAACGCAGCAGAGAGTTGAATCCTAAATAACGTAAGAAGCAGTTTTAAAGTCGACTACTTAATATAAGTGCGTTCTGGCAATGGAATCGATCACTCTCCAAAATTGCAGCCAACATCGGGGAATAAAGTATTTATAAAGATAGGTGTCTCTGTAGCCATAATGTGTTTTCTAAAAATTACTTGAAGTTCGCAGGATTCAGATACTAAAAAATGTTTCTGCTCAAAGTGATTACTTTCAAAGCTTGTTGTAAATACCTGGAGATCTCCGTCTTCCTTCCTTTTTATTTCTTTCTTTAAATTTTATTAAATTCAATTTGTTTGAAGTTAAGCACAAAGCTACACAAGTGGCTTTGTGTGCTCTGTCCAACATTAGTATCGAAACTCGGTTTCTAGCAAAGTAAGTCCACAGACATTCCGCTCTTCCACTGGGAAGGGAATACTCAATTTAATCTAACGTCTCAAAAAGTAGCACCCTTTGCTACATATTTTTCAGACTTTTCTCTTCTTAGATCGTTAACATATAGCGAGCGGGAGACACTAATCTTATGCTTCTTTCTATGTTAATAGTTTTGTTGGATGATTATAACAAACTTAGTTTATCAGTGATGATAAGAAAACCCACTTGTAGAGAAAAAATCTTGGGATTGCGGGTACGAATCCCTGTTACACCAAATATGCTCGCCCTTTCAGCCGTGGAGGAGTTATAATGTGTCAGTCAATCCCACTACTTGTTATTAAAAAAGTAGCCCAAGAGTTGGCGGTGGATGGTGATGACTAACTGCCTTTCCTCTAGTCTTACACTGTTAAATTAGAGACGGCTGCAGTTGACAGCCCTAGTATAGCTTTACGTGAAATTTAAAATAAACAAACAAGCAGAGACAATGATTACAGAAACATCTGATAGTAGTATTTTAAAACTTCACTGTTTATCCTTTCCCATCATGTCACATGTGAATGAATGGCAAACAGTTTTGTAATTGTATTGAACGTTAATTAGAAAGTTGACAATTTCAATTAATCAAATTAATTCAAGTGGAATACAGAGAATGTTTTGTAGAATATTAGAATAATAATAATAATTAGGACTAAGTATTCTAACAGTGGTTTTAAACAGTGAAGAAATATTAGTAGAATCACTTATGAACTGCAACTGGCTAGTGGATTACTGCCTCCATATCGTAATAAAAACCTACTAGACACATACATTCCACAAATAGCAATCCTAAACTGAGCTTCAGCTATTACTGTTTCCATAAGTTCTTATTGTTTGGTTATTATTTTGAGCCATTAACTACCTAGACGTAGATAGAACAAAGTAGCAATATTTCAGATATTACCACTTGTTTTTAAAAGCTCCTTCTCAGCGGCAAGTCCATAGACTGGGTTCAATACCAGTGGAAGGCAATGTATAGATAAATATATTCGCAAAAACGGCTCGTTAAGGGTTGAGAAAATATTTTACGTAGACCCAAACGAGCCGTTTTTGCATGTATATTTTTCTACATGTGGGTTTTCTCGACATCACTGATTAATGTATAGATAACCTATTGTGTATCTTTGTGCTTAACAACAACCAAATGAATGTTTTTTTAAAAGAGTTTCAAAAGTGCTCTACTGAGCAAAGACAACTACAAAAACAAAAGTTTATGTCCCTCTCCTTGGTTCAGCAATAAGTTTATAAACTTACAGTCCTAAATTCAGCGGTTTTAACTCCCTTAATGAACAAAGAGTAGAAAACTTATAAGGTAACTTTGTGTTAAAAAAATGATAAGCAATGAATGGTGAACCAAAGATGATTCACTTACTAAAAATGAACGACCTCATAACAGCAGATCGTTTATTTCCGTTATTAAGCTGTCTTCTACACACCATACTGTACTACAGAAATTAAATAAAGATTATTTGTTCCCCGCTGGAACAGCAGTAAGTTTTCGAATATACGATGCTAAAATCACAGGTTCGATTCCCCGCGGTAGACACAGCAGATAGCCCGATGTGGCTTTGCTATGAAACACACACGCACCCAAATATTATTCTAGAAAAAATAATGAATGTTACATAATAACACTTCAACGAAGTTTACTGCAAGTTAATGTTATCATTTTAAGCATCCTTCATTAATATATTTATTTTTCTCATAAGACACTTTTGCTCATTACTTGCTGAAAGTATATTGTGTGACATTTAAGTATTTATCTCTGAAATCTGAGAAATAAAGAGAAAGTTTGATTTGTCAGTCAAATAAATACACGGTAAGAATTCTTTAAAAGTAATGATTTGTTAATCACGGAAAATGTGATGTAAAGTACGATGGTGACCACTGAAAAGATTACCAAATTCAATTTAGAAACTGATTTACTTTAGTTTTAACGTTAAAACTCCTAAGATTTGTCGCTGAGCTTTCAGAGGGCAGAAAGACTTCTAACACTAAACTTCACAAAGTTAAAATTCATTGTGCAATCGCTTTGTGCTTAAGAACAAAGAAATAATCAGAACATGCAAGAAAAATTTAGTTATTACAATGATTTTGATTGGTCAATGGAATATGAAAGTAAAATTATTTCAAGAAACACTAAAATATCTTATGTGTTATTTCATGTATTAAATTATTTGTAGAAATATATATATATATATATATATTACAGTGTATAGTTTTACAAATACATATTTAAATAGTTTATACTTCTAATGATTTCACTGAAAAGAATGCATGCGTTTTTATACGTTCAATTCCTTGAAAGAAAACTTTTAACACTGTAGAGTTTCACGTGTTGATTCACGACAATTATGCAAGAGACATAATTATGTGAGTAACTGAAAACAAAACCAAAAACTTGGCATTTTTTTTTTCTCTGGTATTCAATTGCAGATATTGTGTGTCGTTTCTCCCACCGCGTAAAACTCATGCTGTAGCACGAAACACCTATAATTTGGTATAGTTTTAATCACATAATAATTATATTTGGTATTTGCAATAGTTTAGCGAAAGCCTGGCATGGCCAAGCGCGTTAAGGCATACGCTCGTGATCTGAGGGTCGCGGGTTCGCATCTGAGTCACGCTAAACATGCTCGCTCTCACAGCCGTGGGGGTGTTATAATGTTGCGGTCAATCCCACTTTTCGTTGGTAAAAGAGTAGCCCAAGAGTTGACGGTGGGTGGTGATGACTAGTTGCCTTCCCTCTAGTCTTACGTTGCTAAATTAGGTATGGCTAACACAGACAGCCCTCGAGTAGCTTTGTGCGAAATTCCACAAGAAACAAACAAGCACGAAATAATCGCAAATTTCTCGCTAATACCGTCGTAGGTCTTCAGATGAGTGCAGTATAATTTAAAAGCAGCGTCTGTGAATTTATACAAATAGATTATTTTGTACTGTCATAGTTAACAGCAATTCTTTTCGGATATTTCTTATCACATGATAAATGTTTAAGTAAAAAGGTTTTTCCTTTGGAAAAAATGGAAAGGCAAACAATATTTGAATTGTTTCAAATAAAGCGAGTCCATATCGTAAACTTAACATATTTTATGGTATTGATTAACAGAAACAAAACTTTAAAAACATGTGAAACTTTTATATGCTTAAATGGGACACATTTGCAAACTGTTTTTGTCGTCTTCTGTTTCACTTCAGTATAAACTTTTTGTACGCCAAATACATTAAATATGGATGCCTGTAACTAAATTTCTATGTCTCAAAAAGATACATTAATCTTACGGGAAATCATATTAATCATAATATTTAATGTCAGTTGAAAAAATATAAAATGTACCGATGAAATGAAAAAAATATTTGTTGGCGACTAAATATTCTAAGGGCCTGTAACTGAATCTAATTTAAGAGATGTATATGCGTTGTTTTTTTTTGTCATCTTTATATAAAGAAAACACTACAATTTGTCAAACAAATAGCAATACAGCGAAGAGCATAACTAAAACGCAAAACAAGTGTTTATCGGTGAAGATAGTTTTATTTATATGTTCCTCTTTCTTAATTATATCGTTTATGAAAATAAGAAGGGTGTTATAGGCACGCTAGATTAAGGCTCTGTTGTTGTTGTTTTTCGCACTTTTATATTACTGTGTACAGTGTATGCAGATTACGAATCGAGCGCCTTAACCATCTGGCTATGCTCGGTCATTTTTACCTGTAGTGCAGCAACAGAAATCACGAATACAATTACCAAAACCAGAATACACTGATAAACTCACACAAAAGAATGGGTGCAAATATAAATGTTAAAACGAAATTCAAGCATAATCTGCATCAATCATGTCTCTGTTAAAACTCTACACGAATAATATTTTAAATATACAATTGTTATGTAAATGTTATGTAAATGACAACCATGTCGTGTTGTGTTTGGATTTCCATATCTATTATTTATATTTCCATATTTATATTATTGTTTTAAAGTTCAAACCAATAAAATATGTTGTTATTCATTTAAAATAACATTTAGAAATTTCTAGAATTAGGTAGATCAATAATATGTTTATAAATAATTTGTATGGTGGCCTGGTGTCTGCACGAGACTAATCGAGATTACTCTGTGTTATGTATAAAGCGTTATGTATATATGTTATTATTCATGTAGAAATTTCTAGAACTAAATAGATCGATCATTTGTAATGGTCTGGTGTATGTACGAGACGAATCTAGATTACTCTGGAATGCTGAGAAGTTACGCAATTGTTCGAGAAGAGCAGACCTACTAATATATAAACAGACAGCGATAGAAAAAGACAGAGTGAGTCAGTCATTCGTTTTTACTTTAGATTCAAGAGATATTGTCTCCGTTTGAGAAATTTTCAACGTTTGCTGTCTGTTTATTCAACTTGAATTTGTGACTGAAGTTAGATCTACAAAAACTGTGATTTTATTTCGTCAATCTTTACGATTCATTCGAATTAGTGGTTATACTGAAAGTCAACACGTACAAGACTGTTTAGGGGAGACAGGAACAAACTTCGGAATTTCTTCTTGGGACCAAATTCACACCCTAGACTGGAATTTTGGATTTCTGATCTGGACTTTTGGACTTTCATTCTAGATCATATTATTAGACATTGGCCAGAACCATTTTGTATTGTAATTAACTTTGAAGGTTGAAACTGAATATCTGTCATTGTTATTATATAATTTTTGTTATATCTGTTACATATATAATAGCTTATTATAATAAATTATACAAGCTGTTATCTGTGTCTTTCTGTTGCGTTCAGTCTACATACATAAAAAAAACGTAACAACAATTAACTCGAATAACAAAGTTTCGGATTCTTCTTTTTAAGCAAGTTTTAATATTTTCGAAATCATACGAATATATTCTGAATTTCTTACTTGGATTTATTTTATAATAGCCAAGTACTAGATTCTCAATGCACAGTTTAAACATTTATTTATTTTCAATGGTAATTATCTTAGGTTAAACGTTTTAGAAGAAGCATGTTTTTAGGTTTAAGATAAATCGGAAAACAGCAAGTGTATTTATTATCGTCGTTAATAAACCATGCTAGCGTGTCTACATTTCATAATTTATTTCCAAGTTGATGTAAATTATATCTTGGAAACTGAATTAGAACTTCAGCTTTGATCTGCTATTTATCAAACTGTCACACCGAAAAAAAAACATTTAAAGTAGGTCTATTTATACACGGCCCGGCATTGCCACGCGTGTTCAGGCGTGCGACTCGTAATCTGAGGGTCGCGGGTTCGAATCCCTGTTGCACCAAACATGCTTGCCCTTTCGGCCGTGAGGGCGTTATAATGTTACGGCCAATCCCACTATTCTTTCGTAAAAGAGTAGCCCAAGAGTTGGTGGTGGGTGGTGATGACTAGTTGCCTTCCCTCCAGTCTTACACTGCTAAATTAGGGACGACTAGCACAGATAGCCCTCGAGTAGCTGTGTGCGAAATTCAAAAACAAACGAAACAAGCTATTAATGTTTAAGATCGCATAGTTATAAATGTATTATCACGTCGTCGTGTTCTGAACAGCTTAATAAAATTAACTTCACAAACATTTTGATTTTTTTACAAAAAAAAGAATACGTCCCCGCGCTCGTACAACGGTAAGTCTCCGAATTTACAACGCTAAAATCAGGAAATTCGATTCCCCTAAGTGGACTCAGCAAATAGCCCGATGTAGCTTTGCTATAAGAAAAACGCTCAAACACACTCCAAAAAATTAATTGAAAGCTTTTAAATTTATTTTTTTAATTTCTTGAAATCTTCAATTCCCTTGCTGTGAGTGTGTTTTGTTTGTTCTAAACCGCAACGCTGCATAATCTGTGCTGTTTCTACTATTGGTATCAAAACCCGATTTTAAGCGTAATAAGTCTTCAGACTTGTCGTTGAGCCGCTTTGGAGAGGAGGCTGAGAATATGACTCTACAGTGCTAGAATACAACAACACAATATTTTTTTTCTATCTGAAAGGATGTGCCCCCCAGTGGCTCAGCGGTATGTCTGCGGACTTACACGCTAAAATCCGGGTTTCGATACCCGTGGTGGGCAGAGCACAGATAGCCCATTGTGCAGCTTTGTGCTTAATTCTAAAACAACAATCTGAAAGGATGTAAGATTACGTTTGTATGATAGATCAAAGAAAGTATCTCTGTGGTTTCCATATGTTAAAATACAGTTTACTTCGTAATGACTCAGTTGTAACAAATGCGTAATAATTAATAAAAATATGCAACAGTTAATAAAAGGTTTTCGTCGTGTTATGTATATGTGTAAATATTTTGTAAACGACAACATGTCGTATTGTGTTTGAATTTTCATTTGTATTATTCATTTTTTTTCCATATTGATATTATTGTTTCGAAGTTTAAACTAATATTTTGTTATTCATTCAGGGTAACATTTTAGAACTTTCTCGAATTAAGTAGGCCAATAATATGTTTGTAAATGAGTGCTGGTGACTTCCTGTCTAGACGTGTAGTCTCGTGCAAGAACGGATATGCGTGGATAGCTCTGGAGTTGTATGGAAATTTCAAGATTGTTCGAGAAGTAGGCCTATCGATATAAAAGACGGTGACAAGAGAGAGATTCAGTCATCAGTTTTTATTCGAAGAAAAAGAGAGAGATTCAGTCATCAGTTTTTATTCGAAAAAAAAGAAGATAGATTCAGTCATTAGTTTTATTCGAAGAATAAGAGTGAGATTCAGGCATCAGTTTTAGTTATTTGAGAAAGATTTTAAGTGTTTGCTGTGAATATTCAACTTGGATTTGTGATTGAAATTAGATCTACGGAAGCCGTGATTTTATTTCGTCAATCTCTACGATACATCTGAATTACTGCTTGTGCTGAGAGTCGGCGAATTTATTGAATTGTGAACTGTTTCGGAATCTCTTCGTGGGACCAAATTCACACCCTAGACTGGAATTTGAGACTTTCATTTTAGATCATTGTATTAGATACAGGCCAGTACCGTTTTGTATTGTGATTAATTGTGAAGTTTGAAACTAATATTATTTTGTTTTGTAATTAATTTCGAATGTTATAACTTAATATCTGTCACTGTTATTATATATAATTTGTGTTATATCTGTTATATTTGTTAATAGTTTAGTGTAATAAATTATACAAGCTGTTATCTGTGTTTTTCTGTTGCCTTTAGTCTACGAAGAACTTAAAACATCAAAAAATACGTAACAGTCGCAAAACACAAATACCATGGTATGGACATAATGCTGATATAACTACAATTACAGTGAAGTTTAGATTAGCATTTGCTTCACTTTGTCACTTGAACAGCGTTACTGTGACAGATATATTGCCCCCAGTGGCTCAGCGGTATGTCTGCGGACTTACACGCTAAAATCCGGGTTTTGATACCTGTGGTGGGCAGAGCACAGATAGCCCATTGTGTAGCTTTGTGCTTAATTCAAAACAACAACAACAACAGTGACTGATATAATTACCAAAAATACTCAAGTTATAATCTAATACAGTACAAATATACTAATCATGCTAAAACTAAAATCGTGAACTAATTAATAAATCTAATGCTTATTTTCTTATACACTCTCAGCTAACAAAAATTTAGTGGTATCTTTGTTGTGGATTGTCTTCTGACGCCACTTTATTAGTGTTCGACTTTGTTGCTATCGGGCTATACGTGTACACTGCTTTCTCTTCAACGTTTTTAAGGTTTTTCTTATTTCTATCAGGAACTGACTTATACCAAATTTAAACATAATAAGTTTATTTTAACTATTGTCTCAATAACATATAATAAAATTAATTAGGCTTAGAATTAGTTTTGGTTCTTACCGGCAACATTTTTCCCTTTGCTTCTCTAGCTATATTTATTTGTCTACTCTCACATCTCCTGGTCTTTTTCTTTATAGTTAATCGCCTTGACTTTTACAAATCTTTCTTCAAATCACACCAAATACAACATCATATTTTAAACGTATCATAATCATACGGGTTCTTTCAGCTTCCAATCCGCTGATTTTAAAAGGAGCTCGATAACTTAGTGTTGCTACCCCATAATCCGTTACGAACTGACCAAAAGTCAGCCGCTTTCTCACTTTGTACAGCCACAACCGATTTTCAAACTGAACTTCAAAGCAATCTTCATACTGTTTTTTCAATATTTTATTCGGGAACAGAAGAAATAATAGTGACAAAAATATTTACCTGAAGTTGCTTTTTAAATGGCAGATTATTGGTGTACTAACCTTGTAATTGAGATGCAAGTTTGTATGTAAATATACGAATATATATGGCAGTTATCAAAACAAGCCTTAACAACTACAAGACCTGGTATGACCAAGTGGTTAAGGCAATCGACTTGTAAGCTGAGGGTCGTGGGTTTGAATCCCTGTCACACCAAACATAGTCGCCCTTTCAGCGGTAGAGACGTTATAATATGATGATCAATCCAGCTATTCGTTGGTGAATGAGTAGTACAAAATGACAGTGGGTGGTGATGACTAGCTGCCTTCCCTCTAGTTTAACACTGCTAGATTAGGTACAGCTATCGCAGATAGCCCTCGTGTAGCTCTGCGTGAAATTCAAAACAAACCAAAAAAACAGCCCCCCGCTTGTACAGCGGTAAGTCTGCGGATTCACAACGCTAAAATCGGGGGTTTGATTACCCTCGGTGGGCTCAGCAGATAGCCCGATGTGGCTTTGCTATAAGAAAAATACGCACACACACACTAAACAAACACTACACAAAAACGCTGCATGTATTAAAAAGATTACTAGAACACAGGCTACAATGTGCGATATAAGATGTGCCCTGGGTTTTGGAGGTGACTGCAGAAGTAGGACCGTCAGTAAAATATTTAATAATTTGCAGGTTTCTAATATTACTCATTAATGTGAAAGGAATAATGTTTTTCTTGCTAAAACGTAAAGCTTTCCTTTTAGCTATAAATACGGACTTCGAATTCGCCCATCATTAATTTTACAATAATGAGGATTTTTGAAATAACTTAACTGTGAAAGTAAATAACATACCATGTGAATATAAAACAGTATATTTAATGAAACGTTTCATAAAAATGTTACTACTGTTAACGTAAAAATTGTAAAAGATAAACTGTTTTGTGAAATTATTAGAAATGGGTCTGAATACAGAATTTCAACAAAATGTAATAAGCAGTCTGTTGTAAAATATATTGAAAACAACACTGATAATTACATTTTGAAACTTAATTATATTACATCTTATACACATTTATCTGTGGTTTTCCAAATGAAAGTTTTATATACTTAATAAAATAAGATTTAAATTATGTCATAAATTTAGATAAATTTCCTACAGTTATAATATTTACTTAATCTCAGTGTATACTGGAATACAGAAGCCATATTAATACGTGAAATAAAAAACAACTTATAACACCAAAATGTTGTTTTACTTTAATTAGACACTCAAGTTTCGCTTTACAAGTTCTTCAGAAGCATTTACTGGAACACAAATCGAAACTGACAATGCAAAACGTCACCACAATAAAAATTATTAAACATCAAGCCGTTGTATTAAATAACTTACCTAAAATTTTATTTGATACGTTTTAAAATTAAAATTAGTTGTTGTTTCCAATTAAACACAAAACCGCACAATAGGCTCTTTATGCTCTGCCCACCACGGGTATCGAAAACCGGTTTTTAGCGTTTTAACTCCATAGAAATACTGCTGTGCCACTGGGAAGGGTAATTTAAATTAGAGGGTCAATGGAATCCCAACGCAGTTAATCTTGGCAACAGAAAAATCGAAAACTGTCAATACTTGTGCTTGGGAACTTCAAGAATGTATTTTTATGTTAAATCTGATATAAATCGGTAAACATAAACATGAATAGTTCACAAAAACCCCAAATTTTATGCTGCAAAATGGGGAAAGACGAAAATTCCATAATTGTTTATATCTTGGTTTGAAACATGTGAAAAAGTGTCTTTGTACCAAGCTTCTTTTGTAAATTGATCAAAATACGGGCGAGAAATTGACAACAACAAAAAGTCTCAAAATGAAAAAGTCCAACTTTTTTCAAAGTTGGAAATCTATATATATATGCCAATTTTCTTCTTGATTGCTGTTAATAAAACCGTATAAAAGCTGTGTATATATTTTTGAGTTATTTTAATTTTGACTGCATAATATCCTTAAAAAGGTCGTCTAAATAAAAAAAATCACTAAAACGATATCTTGACGTAAAAAACCATGGTTTTACCTTACCAAATTTCAACTTAATCAACTGAGAAACGACGAAATAATGATCGATTATAAACGATTTAGAAGGAGTAATAATAGAGAAAATAGTATGTCTCTCTGCAAGACATAAAAATAATAATAAGCATATAATGAAAAATAATCAACTTTTTTTAGAATTCTTCTACCTTTTGGTCAAGTTTGGACTATTCAAACATTTGATGTTAACATTCTATACACTGCAATTCCATGGAAAGATTTAATTATGATAATGAATTTCTTAATAGAACAATACTATAACATATTTGTACTACTTAAAGAGATAACTTTACCTCCACAGAAATAAAATATATGTCAAGTTTATGTACTTATAATAATAATTTATTTTTTAAACAATCAGGTATTTAAATAAGTAATAGTAGTTCCCAGAGAAGATAACTATTTTAGATGTATAGTTTTGTATGTACTTTCTTATAGCAAAGCCAAATCCACCGAGGTGAATAAAATCTCTGATTTTAGGGTTGTAAATCCATAGACTTACTGCTGTACTAGTGACAGCCTCTTGTATAAATAATTTATTTCTTTATTTTTTGAAAGTACTTTTAATGAAAATGTCATACATCAAGAGCCGTTTACCTTAAATTATAGATATACTGATGATACAGTTAGTATATGCAATACTGACATAAATAATTTTATTAACATTATTTATCCGGTAGAATTAGAAATTGAAAATACTTTAATTTCCGAAACAAAAGCACATTATTTAGATGTAGAAATTAAGATACTGATAATAAGTTAAATGTTTTTATCTGTGTATATTTGTTTCCGTTTAGCTAAGCCAAAATAAGGCTCTCTGCTGAGACCACAGATGGAAATGTTTTTATATAAAAAAAAGAACATTATTTTAAAATATATGACCTACCCTCTCCTAATAGTAATATACCATATTTTTCTTATAAATATAATAACTTAACAATTACTCAAATTCTGTAAAATTTTAAATAGATTACAATATTTTATTATTAATGTTAAAATATTGATACAAAAATTAATATCCAATAGATTTAATTAAAACGTGTTGCATGAGATTATTAAAATACTTTGTGGGAAATACAAAGATATGCTATATGAATATAATGAAGAAAAAATTAAAATATGTTTCTTTTAAATTTCCAAAAAAATTATTTTCAGTTTTTCATAAAGTCGTTTAAACATTCTGGTACGATTTTTATGCGTGTACTAACATTATTATTAGATATAAATTTATTTTAAAAAACTCTTGTAAAAGGTAGATAACATTTGAAAATTAGTATTTGGAGTCTATTTAATGGGTCAAGATTGAAAGTTATATTGGTTCAGATACCTTGGATGGGTTTTTATACAAGTATAGTTTATCTACTGCACTACTAAAATTAACTCAATAATTTCAACAATTTTCGTTTTTATTTCATTTTATATTTCTTCGAAGAGTAGTTACTTTCCCACAAATGTCTGAAGAAATAAAGGGTGATACAAATATGGAATACTGTGGAATTAGGCACTCATTTCTTGCTTTCCAAACTCATTTTTATTTAATTTACGTTTATTCTTTCTTTAACACATAAGGTTTTTGCATGTCCACCACCATGTGGGTCCTCTTTCTTCAATCATCTCCAAAACCCAGGCACATCATATTATATATCACATTATAACGTGTGCTAATGATCTTTTTAATATACCTAGTGTTCTTTTTTTCAGTTGTTAAGTCTTGTTTTTATAAGAAAAGCATACAGACTTGTACCTCAATATAGGGTTATTACACCAATAACCGGTCATTTAAGAGGAAACTCTGTTTGCACCATAGTGCTATTATCTTCGGTAATTACTTTTGTTACTATTACTCCTTCAGTTCCACATTGAAATACTGAAGAAAAAAGCTGTAAAGATTTATATGAAGTTCGTTATAAGAATCAATTGGGGCTGGAAAAAGTGAGAAAGTGACTGACTTTCATCAATCATTAAGAGATTACAGTACTAAATGATTAAAAATAACTCATATCAAATTGGTCACAAAATTTTAAGTCAATCAATCAAAAAAGATACACACAATAAAAATGTTTGGTTGATAAATAGCATCACAAAAACCAATAGGGATAAAAACTGAAATAGTTTTGTATCCATTTTTTGCACATCAAAAGTGTAAGCAAATAACTGCTCATATTTTTTAAAGTTCCTCATGATATTAAATTATATATGTTTATGAGATACCAGTTTTGGGCTGCCATGGCAACTAAAATTGGTATTACCGATATATATGAGGAATATTTGATGTGATTAACAAGTTGTTTCCTTAGGTTTAACTACTCATAGGAATAGTAGTGAACTGCATGTGTAAACCTCACAGGTTAATTGGTTTGTGATAATTGCTTAACTTTTAATATTGTTTTGCTTTATTCCATGAATACTGTGCTACTGAACTGGAGCGAATAAAGAACAACATGTTGCATCAGTACGAGCCAACCCCTGACCATAAGCAAGACAAAAAACTAAAAGATGAAGAGAGCAAAATGTTTCGGAATGTACTAAAAAAGCGCTTAGAAAAAGTTTGGAATTCCCAGATCTGTTTTCAAGAAAACGTATCAAGACATTTAAGACACAATACCAAGGTGGATGGACAGACAATTACGGGAGATCTTGTAAATCAACAATTTGTGAAGAAAGAAGTACCATGTGTCGAATAGGGAATTCTTTTCTCAGAATAATTGTTAAGGTATAACTTGACAGACGCAATATGAAAATAAAAATTTCAAAATAAACTGTACTGGTATTATTGGAGAACATTCACTTCCGACACAGCATAAAGAAGATCTTACCCAACGAACGTGGAAAAACGTCGAAGGATCAAGAACTGTTTTCTCAAGGAAAAGAGTAAATGGCCAGTTTTGTAAATTTGGGGAAAACCTTTAAGAAACCTCACTTTGCAACATTACGAACTTTAAGAAAACATATCTTTCGGATGGCTCAGACTCGACATGGCCAGGTGGTTAAGGCACACGTCTCGTAATCCGAGAAACATAGGTTCGAATCCCAGTCACACCAAATATGATCGCCCTTTCAGCTCTGGGGGCATCATAATGTAACGCTCAATCCCACTATTTGTTGGTAACAAAGTAGTCCAAGAGTTCGCGGTGGGTGGTTGTCACTAGCTACCTTCCCTCTAGTCTTACGCTGATAAATTAGGGACGACTAGAGCTTTGCGCGAAATTCAAAACAAACCAAACTGATGGCCCAGGCTGTAGAAAGATAATTACTAGAAAAGGAAAAAAATATCAAGAAATCATGAGTGCTGTTTTCAAAAGCTGTTACTACTCATGTACGCAGCATATGCAGATTGGATAGTTATCGCGCCTTATATAGAATATAAAAAATCCACAATTATGACACCTGGACAGTTGGTGGCCCAAAAGGCACATAATATAAAAGAAACGATTCTGACTGGTTTGGCCTTAAGTGATTGAATGAGTGGCTCATAAAACTTGCCTTGTCACATTTAAAGAAAATTCCAAGGAAAAAGTCATGATTGGTGACAAGCTCAGTACACATTTACCATTTGAACATAGGTGAAGGAAAGTATATCCTTTGTTTTCCTTCTCTCTAATTAAACCCACATAACTCAACTACTCGAGTTGATTTTCGTTCTCCTTTTGAAAACAGCATGAAGAAAGATCTTGGAGAAGTGAAATAAAGGTCCAGATCAAGAACAGGTATCGTTGTCTTTCCACAACTTTTTAAAGAGCTCATCATACAGATAGAATAAAATGCAGTCCAAAACGCTAAGTCAGGTTTCTCCAAGTGTGTGACTATTTCCATTTACTGTAACAAAGTCCTAAAACATCTGCCTAATGAAACATCTGTTGCTGGTACAGAGAAAACTACAGCGGTGATTGAAGGTGCAGCAGTAGCAAGAGCATCAAACTATAGTTTTTTGTCCTTTTGAAGGACATAAGATACAGTACAGGAGGTTAATATCATCAGAAAAGAAATAAAAAGATCCGTGTCGTCCCAGGAAAGAGCATTACTGAAGCACACTTTCCACAAGAGGAATCTCAAAATATCTACAATGATTCACTTAACACATGAGTTTACTACTGGCATGATTCTACTATTGAACCAGACGCTGAATCTGTTAGCACATTAGATGCAGATATTGAATTAACTCCTTCACTAGGTCATCTTGTATAATAAGTTAAGATTTCTAATGTAATTGTGACCTTATATGGTACTAGATGTGATACAAATATTGCCAGAGCTAATATGCTTATATGAATATTTATATGCAAAAACGGCTCGTTTGGGTTGAGAAAATATTTTACATAGAAGAGCGAACAACGTTTCGACCTTCTTCGGTCATCGTCAGGTTCACAAAGAAAGAGATAACTGACGATGTGAACCTGACGATGACCGAAGAAGGTCGAAACGTTGTTCGCTCTTCTATGTAAAATATTTTCTCAACCCAAACGAGCCGTTTTCGCATATAAAATTCTCAACAAGTGGGTTTCTCGACATCAGTGATTATATGAATATTGTACCATATAACATATATAGCAACGATTACGTATTAGTGGGAGTTATATTGTACTGTCAGAATCTGCATTGTTGGAGGTATAATTGTGTTAATATGCCTGATATTTTAAGGTCTCAGTAAAGAAACATACTGTTTTTTTATTATTTCTTCCTCTTACAGACATTTCTCAGTAAACCGTCATTCTTTCATTTCTCGGCGAGTTCAATCGAAACTTACTAAAGTTATACCTTGATCTTATATGACCAGATATCGTTTTCAATATTCTTTATACTCAGGCTACCAGTTTAAGGATATTACACGGTAAAAGGCAAAATATCCCAACAATGTACATTTTGGTCTCCTGATCTCACAAAATAGTATGTTTGGGAAGATTATTAAATTTCGCGGTCGTAATTTGATCAATTTATATGCTATTTGGTACGAAGATACTTTTTTATAGGTCGTAACAGAGATGTAAACAGTTCTAATATATTCATATCTTGTTCAATTTTTTTCGTAAAGGAAAGCACAGTTGGTTTCGTGAATTATTCAAATGCAAATTAACCAATTTACATAAGATTCGGTATAAGATTCTTGCAGGTCCCAACAAGTGATATAGACAGTCTTTGATTTTTCTGGTGTCAAAATTAGCCATTTTGGAATTACATGGTGGAGACTTTTTAATGTTTTTTTAAATATTAAAAACATTACAGCGTCCCTATTTGCCTGTACCTCGCTGGGACAACGGTAAGTCTTCGGATTTACAACGTTAAAATCAGGAGTTCGATTCCTCCTCGTAGACACAGCAGACAGCCCTGTTGGGCTTTGTTATAAAAAACACACACCATATTCGCCTTATACATATGCTAACTGGAGATATTATAAACCAATGTTGGGGTAAACAAGAAAATTCCTTTAAAAAAAAAACACTTGAACCCAAACTTATTTTAGAATTATCAAACACAACATTATTCGCCTTATACATATGTTAACTTGAGACATTACATACGAATGTTAGGGTACGCAGGAACACTTCTTTAAAAAAGCACTTGAACCCAAAATTAATTTAGAATTATCAAAGTTATGGCTATGCTTTGTCATGAAAACAATAAGTAAAAACGAATTGCAATAAGAAATGTTAAAAAAACAGAAAAATGTCACCATTCACACCGTTTTACAGTACCTTTGATGGTGATTAAAAAACATTGAAGTACAGTTTATGTCTCAGATGTTTTAAGCAAACATCTACATAACTATTTATGGTTAGAAACATCTTTTCATTTATGAAAAGTCATTTCTGAATGTTCTTTTAAAGCACCATTGTTTTTGCACCATTTACTACAATTGAAATCCACATACATCACACTGAGCAGTTTCACCTTTTTGCTTGTTAAAACAGTCATTATAAAGAGCTGACAAAAAGAATAAGTGGAATAATTCATTTTCTCTGTAGAATACGTTGTACATGTATACCCCAACGTACTTAGTGAAATTATTTGTAAAATTAATTATGCTTTAGTTTAATTTTGTTGTTGTGGTTTTTCGTGTGACCCAATACACGCACGTGTATTTTCTTATAGCAAAGCCACAGTGAGCTATTTGCTGATCCCACCGAGGGGAATCAGTCCCCTAATTTTAGCGTTGTAAATCCGTAGACTTATCGCTATAGTAACGGAGGTCTCTGGGACGCTTTAACTTTTAAAGTAATGGATTTACAAGCAATATGATGCATGACAGTTTTATGAAGAGTATGGAACTTATTCAGACATAACGAATGATTCTAAGTTTAACGAAAACGTAAACTTTATGAAAACATTAGTAGATTGTGATATAATAATTCTTATTCAATGAACTGAAACTACCAAGATCAGAACTAAAAGAGCTGAGATTAATTAGTATTCACCAGAAATTATATGTTAAGTTAAACGGTTTTCTCAACTGAAATGGATTTCTATGTTTTTTACTTACCTGAAGTGAACTAGAACTAGCGAAAAGTATTTTACATAGGAAACATTAAAATGCCACTGAGTACAGATATATGGTTCTATTAATTCATTAGGTGCAGAACAAATTTATAAATTTAGCACCTTACAGCACTGACAGAAATTTGACAAATCGCCTTAAGATATGCCCTCAGATGCAAGTACTCTCCCAAACTAACAATTTCACAGGCCTTAATTTAATAATGTTGACATTCAATAGCACACTAATTTTGTTTATGAAGAAAATTTCTGAGTTTAAATATCAGTTGACAAAAAGTAAAGGCACAAAATTATGATATATGATACATAATATTTAAATGACTCGTACTGTGCTTTCAAGATATGACCTTTATTAGACAAAATTACAAAATGTAATTGGTTTGCATGCTCTTGAAAGGTAGATACATTTTATATGAAATCAATATATCAGCCAAACTAATTTTTCCATGACAATTTCAACTCATATGCTCTCAATTTCATGAATTTAAGACGATTCTGATATGTAGCGTTTTCCATAAGAGAGTTACAGTGCTAAATCGAAGACTGGTTTACGTGCTTAGTGACAGGAGTAGTAGTTATGAATAGAACATGGTGCTATCATCTAATGTTTCAACAACCCCTCTGTTATACACAGTTGACTAGGGATACTATGAAGAGCGACTAGAGATATTATCACAAATTTTCGTAACAATAAAGAGTGACTAGAAATATCATATGTTTTCATAACAACGAAGAGTGACTAGAGATATATTATCATATGTTTTCATAACAATGAAGAGTGACTAGAGATATATTATCATATGTTTTCATAACAATGAAGAGTGACTAGAGATATTATCACAAATTTTTATAACAATAAAGAGTGACTAGAGATGTTATCATAAGTTTTCGTAACAATGAAGAGTGAGTAATTAAAAATGTTATAATAAGTTTTAATAACAATGAAGAGCGTCGTCAGACTAACTATAAACTTAAGTTCAAAGAATGCGTACTAAATCTAACAAAATGAAACAGTGATGGTATTTCATCGATAACATAAATTAATCATTTTTGAAATGTATGAGCAGAAGACTTATAAGTATGCAATGTACATATGAAAAGATGCAGCCTAGTACATCCCTTGTCTCGGATGGCATGAGAACTGTTCATAACGTCAAAATATGCATTGGAAACATTTGATTGATTGGACAAAAGTTTAAGTTAAATGCGAGTTGACAAATAACTTATGTATTTGAAATGTTTATTCAGTCACTGATAAAAAATAATAAACATTTTTGAGAAATCACGCAACATACTTTTACTGGGATAGTTCTCCTTTTCCCCGACCGAGAGCTGAAGGCCGCCTCTTTTAACTACTCACACCATTGCGCACTTGTTTATTATTCCTCACAACAGCATACAGAGATCCACGAACTATATCATCCCAGTTCATTCACAAATACTCGAACATACCAACCATACCAGATAGACTCCTACATATTACAATAATGTACTTTAATAAGAATTGCATGAAAAACGAATTATTATGCGAACTTGAGAGGTACCTCATAAATGATGAAGCTAATCCTAAATATCTCTTCCCAGTTAACTTATATTGTAAATATTAAAAATAAATAAATAATAATAACAAAAATAATAAATGATAATAATAAAAGTATCTTTCTACTATATATATATATATATATATATATATATATGTATTACATAATTTTAAAAAATGCCACCAACAAACTTGACATTTCTGCTGATAGAATAAAATAATCACAGTATACGATGTCCAATACATGGACATTGCCCTGAAAAGGATTAAAATATTATTCTGTTCCACAGTTATAAAATTCGTCAAGAATATAAGTACGGGAGGAGGAAGAGGTCATAGAGAACCTGACCCTTCAGGGTATGAACGACAACATTCTTCTTTGTATATTATTGTCTATGAGTGAGACAGTAGTCACTAAAATGACGTCACGTAATTGACGTCTAATGTTGGAATTAGTAATGTTGTGAATCTCGAGAAGAAATATGGACTCAGTATAATATTCAAACTTTAAAAGTAAGAAATAAAAATATTTTTACTCGTAATTTTGATTTTATTTGCTCTTAAAACAGAAGTGTGTTCATTTCTTGATTACTGAAAACTACTCGATAAGGAACGTCTCTCATAAAAATGTCTACCAAATGAAGTGCTGGGATTTACAAAAAAAAGCCTGAAACATAGTTCCTGAAGAACAAATCAAGATATTTCAGTTTTGTTTAAAAATATATTCCTCATATAGTACCTTTACAGCACTTATTTCCTCATTTCAGTTTGTTTCTTTTTCAAAAGTGAGTAGGTTCGACATGGTTAGGTGGTTAAAGCGCTTAACTCGTAATCTCAGGGTTGCGGGATCGAATCGCCTGCACATCAAACATACTCGTCCTTTCAATCGTGGGGGTATTATGATGTTATAGTCAATCTCACTATTCGTTGGTAAAAGTTTGCACAAAACTACACGAGAGCTATCTGCGGTAGCTCATCCTATTTTAGCAGTGTAAAACTAGAGAGAAGGCAACTGGTCATCACCACCCACCGCCAACTCTTGGGCTACTCTTTTACCAACGAATAGTGGGATTCACTGTCACATTATAACGCTCCTACGACTGAAAGGACGAGCATAATTGGTGTGACGAGGATTCGAACTCGCGACCCTCAGAACACGAGGGGAGTGCCTTAGCCACTTGGCCATGCCAACCCTCACTAACCTGTAATCCATACTCGGCTCACATGAGTTTGTTTTCTCTTAAAGGTGACCAGATTCATTAGTTTAGAGTTTATCAGCATACGTAAAAGTACAGAAATAAATCCCATAGCAGTAATATGACTTTATTTCTATTGATTAACCAGTGGTTAAAGACAACAGCTTCTGAAAAAGTAGAATAAAAAATTAGCACATCTCATAAGGTAAGTATGAATGAAAAATTGCAAAAGCTGGAAATTGCAAAGATGATTTCTTTGGAATGTCATAATTCATTTGATCATCTAAACCAAAGAAAAAAAATTAAGTATATAGTCTTCTGCAGGCTTAGTGTAATTATTATCAGGTTGCATTCACCAACGGTCCTGTTTCGTAGCGGCGAAGTTCCCAATTCGTACTTTTTTTTACATGAAATATACAGCTAAAATTTCAGAGAACAAAAATAGATAAATAACGAGTTTCCACGTTAACAGTTAGATGAAGGAATAAATAAGTGTAACAGTTTTGTCCTAGTTTTATGAAAGAATGTTCAGAATCACATAGTGAAAATTAAGGATAGTGGAAAAGGAAATTGAAGGTTTATTAGAAGCAGAAAAGAATTTTTATAAGAAGAAATGGAGCAAACGTCACATTAATGAGTTTTTCGAAAGAAGAATTTAAATTATGCTCAGAAAAAAAAACGCTTCTGTATCATCTCACTTCCTTATTAAGACCAACAGAAAAAAATACATATATATGTGTTTTTATTTTGTGAAATTCGTGAATAGTAATCTAGAATTAAAAAACTATCAATAATCATACGATGAAACGAATAACCTGAAAGAAATTACATAATATGAACAAATAACTTTGAACTACCTTCAGAAGATGACGGAAATTTCAAACAACTAATTTTTCAACAAAACTATTAATCAAACGGAAAATAACTCGTTGTTCTAAGATTTATAATTACAAGATATAAAAATTTAATAATAATAACTTTTACGCTCGTTTTGCTAAGGATGATAATTTTCGAGTATTATGTTCATTCTACGCTCCTAGAGTTTATCTAAATCATAAAATTAAAATAAAGTGTTTATATATATATTTCTTACAATAAACAATTGGGTAAAACTGTTGTTACCAATTTTAGCACATAGTACGCTTTCACGCGAATGAAATATTATCGTGGAAAAAATAACAAGAAAGTATGATATATGAATGATACACAAAGTTGTACACCGAACATGCTCGCACTTTCAGACGTGGGTGCTTTATAATGTGACGGTCAATCTCAGTATTCGTTCGTAAGAGAGTAGTAGCCCAAGGGTATGCGGTGGGCGGTGATGATTAGCTGCCTTCCCTCTAGTCTTACACTGCTAAATTAAGAACGAATAACGCAGATAGCTCTCGTGGTTTTGCGCGAAATTCAAAAACCAAACCATCACCTATTATCTCTGGACGGAATCAAATCATTTAGATTATTCAGTAAAAATAATAGTTAAAAAACACTCTACTTAAAGAAACAAAGGGTTTAGTTTCTTCTATTGCAATTTTTATAACTTATACGGTTGCATAATATAAAGAGAACAAAGCAGTAAATTTAACTTCACAAATAAAATTCGCTAGTCAAATCGTTTCTTATACTGAAAAAACTTTATAATTATTGATTTACGTGCTTATCACATTAAAACCGAGATATTAAAAAAGACGGCTTTACAGAGATATATATGCACAGGTTACATCGTCGAAATGGTCTTGAAAATTTCTAAAGAAATTTACAGCGTGTGAAATCTTCATGACTTCACTTGCTGTGCATTACACCATTAAATACTAAAGACAAACTTGCCAGATTTCAAATTATTTGTAGATGAATTGCTGTTAAATAATCGTTATTTAAAGCAAAAATAATAATTATGAACTTGAAATAAAACCAAGGACATAAAATTCGTCTAATACGACATAACAGACAAAAGAAGTAAAGTGAGGAAGATAAAAAAAATCCCATCATATTTTTTTTATATTATAAACAGCTAAAGAACTAATGCTGCCAAATGTTAGTTTTCTACGACATTCCAGGAATCTCGAACATGCTATCAAACAGTTCATCCACATGCAAGTTCTGGTACCACATGGTATTGCATAAAAAATTCGAAATTTTTTCTGTAAATTTCATTGAACATTTAAATAGCGTTTGCTTAGGTTGCTTATTTTAATTCTATTGTTTATGCTTTTTTAAACAGAACTTCTATTAAATCATTGTAATGTTGCGTTATTACCGCTCCCTGATGTTAACTAATATTTGCTATAAATACTTTTGTTCACTTGGAAGAACTTAAAATCACACACATAAGAAATACATACATATATTCGTGTGCGTATAATTAACCAATACTTCGCTATAAAATAAAATATTTTTTTCGATTTGTGATGTCATCTGTTAACGAGTTCAAAATTATTCCTAATGAAACGATAAATAAATTATTTCAAAACAACGCTACGTTGTAAAAATTGATGTTGCTGCATCAGGTCATGCTTTATCTGATGACCGTTCATTCTAACAGTTGCAAAACTATAATTGTAAACAAGTAAATGGCTGAGCCTTAAGGGAGGATATTCAGAATAATTTTAGGTTTATGCATGTTTGAATGTTATTAAGGTCTGAGTGGTTGTTTATCATGAATAAGCTTTGATATGAAGTTTAGAATAGCTATTTAATCAGTCAACGTGGTTCTACTGCTTTGTTACCAGCCAATAAAATCTTTATTATCGAAATTATTTCCTTCAAGTGAAGAATTCTAATTTGTGCTTTCCTCAGATTATAATCTTACAAGTTTCAAAATGAACTATTACATATCACGCAAACATACGCTTCACAAAGCTCGGACTTCAATCAAAATCACTACTTTGTGATATCTATACAGTCTTCACTTCAAAATTCCTGGAATTTTATTTTTTATCGATTGTTATTGAAAAAGTCCATGTTTATAATTTATTTATTTATTTTTACAAATACACCCATTTAAAATTCAGATAAGCAAAATCATTCTCAGTTTACTAAACGTACAGGTTTTCTCAAGCACACCAAAAGGTACTCAATGAGGGCACTTTATGATCCAATGTGGCAGAAATTAGGAAAAATACAAAGACGTGTCTTTGTTTTTCTCCGTCAATTCTGTAATTATGGAGTTTCACCAAGTACCAACGGTTTCAAGTGTCGATTCTATATAAATTAAAATATATCATATTTTTAAGGTTACCCTGCAGACAAATTGAAGTTGATTTGACAGCTGAACGTCAATTATTTCTAGTTTGCAAGGAAAAGTATGACACTATAGATAACAATTTGCACAGCAGAAATACATTTAAATTAACACAGATTTAAAATTAACTTCTCACCTAAGCACTTATTACTGGTATACGTTATGAATGTTTGTGTAATTTTACCAAATACCGTAATACTCTGTGAATGTAAAGTCACAAATACCACAGTTAGAAGTGTAAAAATCAATACACCGACTAAGAAACTTTAATATTTAACATTCCACTAGATAGTTGCCTCACGGATTAAAACAATCAACAACTCTCTTACCGATTAGCAAATAACGTTCCAAAGATAAATGAAAATTATGTTACAGTTATCACCTTCTATTCAAGTGGAAAAATTTAAATGAAATTTATTTTAAACTTGATCAGTACTTTATGTTTATGTGGGCAAAATAAAAGACCCCCAAAGTATACCCATCCCTAGAGAATTCAACCAACCACTGGTAGCCGTTACCACATACGCGTTCTCCGTCTGTTTAAACCGAATAACGGAATTTAATGTTACTTTTATTACGTGCCCATAGTCGAAGGTATCGAATGTGTTGGGACACTACCCTTTCGATCCATAGCCTGACACACTAACCATCTAGCCAAACAAGGATTTAGATGGATTATTCCAACTTAATAATTGGTTAGCTTGTATAAACTGATTTGAAATAGTAATTAAAAATATATTTTTATTTTAAAAAATTCCAAACCAAAGAATCAGTGGAACATTATTATTTCCAAGCACTCGCTTTGTGAGTTTTGCATGCATGCATTTTCATTAAAATTGAACTTTTAACGCTGCAAATAATTCACTTTATATATCGATTATCAACTGACGAAACAAACCACTATTGGTTCTTACGGAGAATATATATACATATTTACACTGCTGGCCAAAATCTTAAGCCCAATGAACATAAAAAAAAAATATGCATTTGTGTTGTTAGACACAACCACTTATATGAGTAGAGCTTCGAAAGATGAAAATAAGAAAAGGGAAAAATAAAAAAACTTTTTTAGCATTTAATAGGGAAAATGTAAATACTATGAAATTAGCCTAAATACTAGCTGGTCAAAAGTTTAAGACCATACCAAAAATAACTCCTAAACAGTGTATGAAATGCCCAACAAGAGATCTCAGTAGCGAGTTGCACGGCCGTCATTGCAAATAATTACAAACATTCGCTCTGGCATAGTCGATATAAGCATTTGCATAAGGCTCTCTGGAAAGTTATTCCAAGTGGTGAAGATGGCTTCATGAAGATCTTGCACTGTTTGGAATTGAAGTCCATTTCTATAGAATTCTCTTGCCATCCACCTCCAAACATTTTCAATGGGGTTTAGTTCGAGCAAACACGATGGATGGTTCAAAACAATCACGTTATTCACCATGAAAAAGTCCCTTGTCCTGCGGGCTTTGTAGATTGCAGCGTTGTCCTGCTGAAAGATCCAGTCATATCCACACAAGCGAGGACCTTCAGTCAATAAGAATGCGCTCTTTAACATGCCAATGTAGCCAGCTGCTGTTTGACGCCTCTATATAACCTGAAGTTCCATTGTTCCATGGAAGGAGAAGGCACCCCAGATCATGAAGGAACCTCTTCCACTGTGTCGTGTAGAAAATGTCTCCGGTGGGATATCCTTATCATGCCAGTAACGTTGGAAGCCATCTGGACCATCCAGGTTAATTTTTTTCTTATCAGAGAACAAAACCTTTTTCCACTCCTCTACATCCCATGTTTGATGCTTTTCAGCAAAGTTTAACAGAGCTGTTTCGTGGTGTGGACGGAGGCGTGGCCTTTGAAGACGTTTACAGTTTTCAAAGTCTTTCTCTCGTTGATGCCGTCTTATTCTTCATGAGCTGCATTCTGCGTCCGTTAGGGCCTTAATCTGGTTCGACGATCGGCTGGTGTCTTGCCGGACAACCCGTCGATTCCTCCTGCTTAATGCCGGTGGAATTTTTTTTTTGAAATTCTCGTTCCGTATCCCCAAGGTCTTATAAGAAATTTGCAACAGCAATTTTACTACGCCCAATCTCACCAGCAATGGCACGTTGAAAGAGACCTTGCTTTTGCAGTTCGGCAATTCTGCAACGTGTTAGCCTTTGCCGTGTTTTTACACAATGTAACACAGGAGATGTTGGCAACGCTAATGCTTGAACACAAATGATTTAATTTTGTTACGTATTTACCAATTAACGCTTCGTTTCAGCATGGTCTTAAACTTTTGACCAGCTAGTATTTAGACTAATTTTATTGTTCAGGTTTTCTTTATTAAATTATAAAAAAAAGTTTCTTTATTTTTATTTTTCCTATTCTTATTTTCCTCTTTCGAAGCTCTTCTCAAATAAGTGGTTGAATCTAACAACGCAAAATGCATATTTTTTCTTTATGTTCATTGGCCTTAAGATTTTGGCCAGCAGTGTTTATACGCTTTACGAAAGATCTCTTGTGTTTGCACGTCAGTTTCAACAAGCAGAGATATAAATGGAAAATTTAACGAATATATTTTTTTTCTTCTAAAACCAGTGATTTTCGAACACTTCAAAGAGAAGGATAATTCTTTCGATTAAGTCGGGCGTTCTAAACCGGTGGCTCATGGATCCCTAGGGGTCCGTGGAAAATTTTCAGGGTGTCAATGAACCGGGGATTAAAAATTTTTCTTTCCATTATTTTGCGTGCGTGCGTGTGTATACGTACGTGTTAAAGTGGAATTTTCTGGGGAGGGGTCTCTAGCTTTCAAATTAGATTCTCAAAGGGGTTCGTGATCTAAAAATAAAAGTTAAACATTGGATTAAGTGTTAACTATCAAGTTCTCTTTGATTTAGAATTTACTTTGATTCATTAATTGTTCGTTCTTTACAATTTGTAAAGCTCAGCATAACAACTACGTAATTATAATGTAGTAGGTAAACATACTATAAGTTTCCTATTCCATAGTTAGTGTATAACTTTCTCAAAATTTCTATAAACACTGAGCATGTATATTTTTAGTATAGAAATTCAATCTTAGAGGCTATTAATTTCCTCTCGATATAGTTATTTGGAAATAGGTTGGTGAATGAGAGTCACATATATTTACGTGTAGGACATTTCTATTATACAGAATGTACTTATAAAAGTAGACAATGATTCTTTCCACTGGGAAGCCAAATGATGAATCAAAAACAGAATATCCTGTGCTAATTTTATTGTGAGAGTATTCTCAATAATTTGGTTAATTCTACAGTAAAGAACCCACAATGTACACTTTGAACACCGACTGTTATCGGTTGAAAATACAAATTGTTTCACTGTGGTTAACTTGCCTAAGAGATCCTGCCCCTCTGAAAAATCTAGGCATATTATTTTTCAGCTTTTATATATTATAAACTCGTTTTGCATCACTCAAAGAACTAAAACATCTCATAAACATTATGACATTTGATTTAATGACCATTTCATTAAAAACATATATCAACTTCAGCTTTTTAATTCATTGACTCTTCCCTTGATATTCGTATGACGTTTAATCTGTACAAAGACTGATCCAGACAGAACACATTATACGAAATAATTGTAATGTAAATGTCGTGTAAATGTTTTGTAAGCGACAACATGTCGTGTTTAAATTTTCATTTCTATTATTCATATTTCCATATTTATATTATTGTTTCAAAGTTTAAACTAATAAAATACGTTGTTTTTCATTTAAAATAACATTTAGAATTTTCTAGAATTAAGTAGACCAATCATATGTATGTAAATGAAAGGTTGGCGGCCTCGTGTCTAGACGAGAAGTCTCGTGCAAGAACGGACATGCGCGGATTGCTCTGGAGATCTGTAGAAGTTTCGCGGAGTCTAGGCCTACAATATATAAACAGACGAAGATGCAAGAAAGACAGGAGAGTCAGACATTAGTTTTATTCAAAAGAAGTGAGTCAGTCATTTGAGAAGGTTTAAATGTTTGCTGTAATTTGTGACTGAAGTTAGATCTACGGAAGCTGTGATTTTACTTCGTCAATCTCTACGATTCATCCGAATTAGTGGTTATACTGAAAGTCAACACGTGTGGAACTACTTACGGGAATTCGGAAAAATTAAAGGCGACAAGTTTGTGACGTTCATCGGAGGCATCGTGAAAAGAACTTTGTCGAATTTATTGAACTGTGAACTGTTTCTGAACTTCTTAATTTAAACTTCGGAATTTCTTCGTGGAACCAAATTCACATCCTAGACTAGAATTTGAGACTTTCATTTTAGATCATTATATTAGATACAGGCCAGTACCATTTTGTATTGTGATTAATTTTGAAGGTTGAAACTAGTACCATTTTGTTTTGTAGTTAACTTTGAAGGTTTAAACTTAATATTTGTCGTTGTTGTTATATAATTCATGTCATATCTGTTAATAGTTTAGTGTAATAAATTATACAAGCTGTTATCTGTGTTTTTCTGTGGCGGTTAGTCTACATAAAACATAAACAAAAACATAACAGTAATAAAAAAATATTTTGAAAGCCGCAATTAAACAATTTTATTTAGCAAAAACAAAGTAATTGGTTTTCCTCTGTCAGTAGAGTTGTGCCTGACCTCCAGATAGCTTTATATACAGGTTGCTCAAAAAAAAAAAAGTACCCTTAAAATGTTAATTTGTAATGTGTTTTATAAGATAGCACAAAAATATGGAAAATTATACGTTTTTAGAATGCACTGGACGAGATTTGTTCAAATATGACTTGAAATCCTAATTTTATCGCTGGGTTTCGTGAATACCTGAACTCTTTTTATGATTTTATTTAAATTTTCTCATAAAAAGTGTTGTGCACCTGCTGCATTTTCTTGGTTCTTATTCCAAATAGCTTACAAAATGATGAAACAAGTTTCTCTGCAATAATTGAACGTAAAAACGAAATTCAAAATAACACAAACCAGTTAATATCTAGTCGGCATTCCCTTGAATTTCAGTACTGCTTCACATCGACATGCCATGCTTTCAGTGTATTTGTGCAGAAATTTCCAAGTGATTAATTATCATCCTTCCTCGACTTCTTCAAAAAGTCCATCTTCCATATTTGACTTTCATCTTTCGTAAATCATAAATTTTCAATCAGATTGATATCAGGTAACTGACCTGGCCATTTCCATAACATCAGTTCTCTATTTCTAAGATATCTTTTAACAACTCCATAATTGAATAAAAACTTCGTCATTTTGTAGATCTAAGAAACTACAGCAGATTCACAACACTTTTTATGATAATTTCTAACTAAACTCACGGGGGCTCGGCATGGCCTAGCGCGATAAGGCGTGCGTTTCGTAATCTGAGGGTCGCGGGTTCGCGTCCGAGTCGCGCCAAACATGCTCGCCCTCTCAGCCGTGAGGGTGTTATAATGTTACGGTCAATTCCACTATTCGTTGGTAAAAGAGTAGCCCAAGAGTTGGTGGTGGGTGGTGATGACTAGCTGCTTTCCCTCTTGTCTTACACTGCTAAATTAGGGACGGCTAGCACAGATAGCCCTCGAGTTGCTTTGTACGAAATTCCAAAACAAAACAAACTAAACTCGCGTAAAGTTCAAGTATTTATGAAAGTCAATGATAAAATTAGGATTTGAGATCATATCTGAACAGATCTCGTTAAGTATAAGAACATAAGTCTAGCATGTTTTTGTTATCTGATAACAGATAACAAATTAACATTTTTTAGGGAACCACTGTTTTTGTCTACTTCTTGTATTTTTTTCCGTTTGTTTTCTTGTTTAACTGAAATCTTGAATTGTGAACTGTCAAACTTTAAAAAATATTGCCCACCAATCATGTGAAGGGGCTTATGTAGACATACTTCGCTTGATATGCAGGGAAAGCAAGTAAGTTTTACGATCTCTTTCTTCAGCTCATTCAGTGCAGAGAATATTGAAAGAGTTTGTTCACACAAACACGCAACCGTCAATGCTACTAACTCTTACATTCAAGAGAATTTTACAAACATGTTCATGCACCATCGTGTATATAGGGGATGATATTTCGCTCTGTCATTCAACATTATGAACTCATTGTATATCAGGAAACACTTTGAACAACTGCTTAAAGAAAGCGAAACGATTTACAAAACATAAAAGTTGTTTGCAAAAGAGATTGAAGATGCAAGTATCACCAGTGAACAAAATCTGTTTTAAACGCATCAATTCTTGCGTGTTTTATATGATGTTTTGAAATTTCAAGGAAAAAATCATAAGCATAAAAACTCGATAACAATTTATTTATATATACATTGCACTGATGTCAAATTTTCGTGACAACATTACAAATACATGTATGATCATGTTCAAGATATTTCTACCTTGGCTGTTATTTATGTAATTTAGCAACATTCGCGCCGATATTTTTAAGTTTATATAAAAAGAATTTGTTGAAACTCAATGTCTGGGATGGTAAGCTGTAGTGACAGTAGCGAAAAATATGAAACAATGCACTTCCACACTTTAATTTTTTCAAAAGGTCAAAACAGCATTTTCAAAATGCCACCTCAAATACACATTATGAATTAACCTTATTTGCAATACCTCAGGAACCGCTCAAATATATATATTATTTTTTCATCAAGAATTTACAAGAACAATACATTTGCATCGGTTAACCAACACGAGGCATCACAATTGTTTTCTAAATACTACACTGTGACAACATCGACATCGTTTACTCTAACTTATCTTTTTCAAGTTTTCTCGAATTTTCCCTCAATTAGTTTTAGTATGTCTCAAGAATAACACACACAAAAAAAAGCCTTTCGTGCCAAAAAGTACTAAAATGGGGAATTTTTGACGTCTGAAATGACTATTACAACATAAAATGAATGTTTTTCTCATTACTACTCGCTGTTGAGAATGGTTATTTCCACTAACTGTCAATCTAATTATCGTGAAAAAAGTTCAGCAAAATTCAACAAGCTTCAGTAAGTACACCACAGATTAAATTTTTTAGATAGCCACAGCAAATACTTTCGACTAAAAATGTTCATTTATCAATGTTACAAAACCTAAAATGAGAATTCTAGTGACTGACATATTTAATACAAAATCTTGACAATTCCCAGTTTTCTCTCTGAAGAAGAAAGGTCCACCTTTCGAAAGCGCTCGGGTTATAGGGTTTTTATTCATTTCTATCTAGATTCCTTGAACCTACATGCTTTTCTAAAATCATGGAAATAACAGTACCACAAAACATTCAAGCTACAGGCTTGAACAGAGAACACTTTTCTGATATAGATCCAGCTAAGCCTACCTAATGTAATACTCCATCCAAACCCATAATTTTGACATTAATATATACCTTTTAAATGTGTAAATTACTGATACTTTAACAACCTAATTGGACCTACTGAAATTTGAAACTTCAACTTTTGCTGTAAACTGTCAGTGTGGAGTCGTTTTGACATAATACACCGCTATTAATTACACAAATATCCAAGTACGCATTAAATTATATTACCTCAGAAACCATAAGCATACGTAGGAGCCTGTAAAAAATGCTTTGCAGTGTTTGTTTCATAAAAACTTTGAATATTTTGACAAAATCATGCATTAAAAGCTTTTCTAGTACAGGGACTATAAAATAAAAATGTAGAGGTAACGTTATAATCCATGAGTTATATCGTAAAACAATTAAATCTAAGTTCTACGCCTAATACCAATACATTCAGTAGAATTTAGTAAAGTTAGCAATTAAACAAGTCGATTCTATTTTGACTTAAAGCGAAATAAACCGTCAGCACTCATAAAATACTGTTAAGTGAATAAAAGTGATGAATTAGAACAAATCCAATTCTAGTTCAACTGTTTTGTTTTTTCTTACACTCAGATTACGAAAAATGACAAGTCGTAAATTTTTCTCGGCTTGACAGGGTCCGGCATGGGCAGGCGTGTTAGGGCTATCAAGTCGTAATCTGAGGGTCGCGGCACGAAAAATGCTCGCCCTTTCAGCCCTGTGGTCGTTATAATGTTACGCTCAATCCCACTATTCGTTGGTAAAAAAGTAGCCCAAGAGTTAGCGGTGGGTGGTGATGACTAGCTGCCTTCCCTCTAGTCCTACACTGTTAAATTAGAAGCGGCTAAAGCAGATAGCTTTTAGCAAAATTAAAAAACAAACAAATAAACAATTACAATGTGCACACATCCTGTCACAAATACAATAGACTAAAAAAACTAGGTAACTGAAAATATCTGGGTATTTCATATCAGGAATGTCCATAACTGCACTGTGTCTCTGTTTGTCAACATGACAAATGAAACGGTAGATGAACTGGAAGCCATTAACGGAAGAATAGAACACAGGTTCGTCATTGAATTACAAATTGCTGGCATTTTTCTCCTGTACCGATATTAGAATAGTTCATCTGAACCACTTTGTCAAAGGGCTAAATGCAAAATTATCCTTACATAATGTAAATTTACAGTTGGTTTTGTTTGTTTGTTTAGAATTAGAAACAAACCTACATAATAGGCGTTTTGTGCTTTGTCCACCATGGGTATCGAAACCAGGTTTCTAACGGTGATTCAATGGACATGTCGCTGTGCTTATGTTTTTGGGGGGGAGAATTATAGTTGGGAAAGTCATGTGTTTACGTCCAAAATGGTAGGGGATAAAACTAGCTCCGTTTTCAGCCATGTGACTGAATAACCTCTACTTGTGCTCTGCCAATCACGGGTATCGAAACCCAATGAATAGCATCATATGCCTGCAGACTTATCATTGAGCCACTTGTGGGAGTGGGCTGGAATTTATGGAGAAAACGTTTCTCAGAATATACTCAGTGTAGAGTAAATAAATATAACATATCTGTTAACAATACCATTTTTTTCAAGGAATTAAAATATTTGGGGCTTACCAAATTCAAATTCCAGTTGTCCTCTGATATACTTACATTTCGATATAACAAACTAAGGCTTATGAAATGTTAAGCTTAATCACGTGGATTAGTTTCACAATAAGACATGGCTGGCTGCTTATATAACAAACGAAAAAGTAAATCAAACAGCTCTGCATTTGATAATAACAGTGGATTAAAAGTTGAATAAGTCATTTAATTTTTTTCTTCATTAAGCAGAATTTATTTTGAAAAAATTATACAACTAAAACCTTCACGTGTTACAACATAACTACAAACTTAGCATACCAATTAATCATTTCCCTGACATTTTAGCACATACACAAAATTAAAAACAGATAGTTTACTATTTTCTCTTGCAAACTAAAACCAAATGAACATTTCTGTCTGAATAAACCAAAATATTAAAAGATAAACAGATTTATTTTACTGCTAAAATTACTTTATAATTCTATGAAAGATAAGTTAGTATGAAAATATAGTTACATAATACACTACATATAGTAAAATATCCAAGTTTATCAAGTAATTAGAATAATAGTAAATAATCTGGACCTATCATTAAAAAAAGATAAATCTGTACTGAAACTACAAACCAGAAACAAAAGCAACACATTTGTTATAACCAACTAAATATCCACCAGGGTTTAGAAATTAGTACAATAAATAATAACTTGGGTTCTCTTGAATGTAGTTGATTTTCAGTATATTATGACATAACTAAATTGCCTGAAGTTCAAAAATATATTTAAAAATGCAAAGCAAATTTGAAGTTTTTCAGTAATAGATCTTTCACAACCATTATTAACAGAATTCCTTTCATATACACACACAGACGCACAAACCAGAAATACTGATTTCTTTAAATAAAATGCTGTACTTCCAGACAGAATGAGTTCTTTCTGTGGCAGGAGGGGTCTCATTCTTAAAAATACAAATATAAAGATTACATATACTTTACTATAGATTGAAATATGTGGAAATAATTGTTATGTTTTAACTATTTATTTTTAAACATTTTTAATAGTACACCTACTACATACACCTGTCTTATCTTTTAATATTAATTTCTATTTTCTTTAATAAAATGCAACAGTATGCAATTTATTTTCTTTTAAAAATGATGGATTGAAAGCAGCTGCTTTTCTGAAGAAAATTACTTAAAAACATATCACTATTTCATAATTACAAATTTTTTTTTGACTGGTACAATATTCCAAAATGCATGATAGTTAAATATAATCAATTAATTTTCTTCAATAAAAGATACAGAATGAAATCTGACAGAAGTTTCACAGAATAAAAAAATCAATTTTATTTCTAAAATAAAAAAAATTTTGCTAAATCCATACAAAAGATAAATCTGACAAAAAATATTTCAGATACATTTTTCAACAATAAATCCTATTTTTAGCTAATCACTTTTAATATTATTATTACTATACTGTTGTGAATTAAGAATTACAATATTACATATTATTCTTTAAAAAAAAAAAAAAAGGAAAGAAAACACTTTCTGCAAAATCAAAATATATTTACTTTGGGAAAAGCATTAAGAAATTAGTTGCTTGGTTTATTACAGACATCTATAGAAATAAAAGAGTTACCAAAGACTATCATTAATTTTTAGCTTGCAATTAGCACCACCACCAACTCTCAGGTAGCAGAAACAAAAGAGGACTCTTATAATGTACCCAAAGCTCAAAAGTGCAAGTTTCTGGAAAAGGAATGAAAGTCAAAGACACTCAGATCTGCTGGGAGATATATGGCCCTTAAGAAGTACAAATTAATAGTGTTGCATATGAAGGAGGAAATTAGTTTCCACTGAGGGAATGTTTAAAAATTAGTCACTTCTTATCTGTGGAGAATGACCAAATTGAAAAGACAACTTTGGTAGGTGCTTTTGTCAAGAAATCAGTATTAAGACCTATTATTTTGTAAAATCAACAACAACAAAAAACCTAAAAGATAGAAAAATAATTTTATATTCTCTCTCTCTCTCTCTCTCTCTGATGATGGATTTTTAGAAAAGTAATCTATATATATATCTTTATATATGTATTATTATAAAGTTAATTATATTATTATAGTTAAAATTCAAAAAGACAATTCTTCCAAAATATCTACTTATCAATACTTACTGAAATAGACTAGTATGTCAGGTTACATATAATTTAGTTAACAAACAAGCAAAATCTAGGAAAACAAAAAAACACCACTCAGTATATACATAATACTTTAACACTTAAAACAATAATTCAGAAAGTCCTAGCCTATAAAATCTAGATTTTCAATAATTAATAAAATTTATTGTGAAATTAAAGTTTCTTTTCAGCAATAAATTTACATTTCAAGTTTATCTTTACCACACACCACTTTTAATTATATGTTTGTATTATGAAAAACAACCGGAGTTATTCAGTTTATTTATTATTCAAAGCAATATCCTTAAACACACAAAATTAGCTTAAACTGTCTAGATTTTAAATGAAACATTACTTAGATATAACAAAAGCAAAGCAATAGAAAGTAATTTAGATACATATCCATAAGAAGTTATATTATATGAATATACACAAAGCTTCTACATATATGTTCGATGAAACAATTAAGAAATAAAACATTAAGCTGAATTACATTAAAAAACTTGGAAAAGAATATATCCTCTAATTTCCCATACATGCATTAATGTTTGTACATTTTACAAGATCTCAAAAGTTAAATAAACAGTGGAATATTAACCAGGCATTGTTATTAATATATCAGCTTTATTTGCAAACTGTAAATAAATCATAAAAAAATTCACATTATTATATCATTCTTTTAAAAACAGGGTCATTCCACACCAAGTCAGCTGAGATTTCCTGCTTCATGTCATAGATTTCCTTGAAAAAAATTTAAGCAAAAACTTCATTTTGATTTATTTAGCATTGCAGTTCAGATTTAGAATTTTGTATGGCAGAATAAATTAAAATGAAGTTTTTGCTTGAATTCTTTAAAGAAAATCTATGACATGAATTAGATAAAGTTCTTTTTTCTGGGAGAGTTGGCATGGAATGACCCAACAAACAGTTATAAATAATTAGAGCAGTGACAGTGAATGCAACTTTCTTTATTGCCACATTATTCAGCTATTTTCATTAATCATAAAGAAATTACTATTTCTACCTTTAATACAAAAGATATATGGAGCTATTTGCAAAGTCTGATTGAAAACTGTTTCATTTGTTTCAAGATAGGCATATTAACAGCTGTACACTTGACAATCTTTCTTTTTCTCCCCACAATACATTTATCAAATGAATGCATAAAAAAAGTATATACTCCAGTAATTGTGCATGTATTTGTAGTGTTAAGTAACAAAAATATAAAACAGCATCTACTAATATAAAAAAGGACAATATTAAATGAAAAATTAAATAATTGTAAACATGCTTTAGTACTAGAACATGCATCCCTGGCAAACTATTCATTAAGTTAAAGTCAGTTTTCAGTTATTAGCTTTTTCACTTCAAAGTTAATGTTGAATATTGTCTTTTCATTGTTTTTTAATGATATTACAAAATAAATGGAAGCCTGGCATAAATTTGGTTCTTAAACCTATTATAATGTAACATGGTGATTGTAGTTGCAGTAAAACTTTATAAGTGAAGATTAACAGTGACAAATTTCACTCTAAAATAGCTCAGTGTTTAACACTAGCATTATTAACCAGTGGTCACAAATTCAAATCCTGATGCCCGAGTCTATTTCGCTTAGAGTTTTTCACTTAAAATTTAATATAAAACAAATTACTCGGATAAAGCCAGAAAAATATCCTCTCAAATCTAGCATTTACATATCAAATAATCACTAATTTGTCAAAATGCCCAAATAAACATTATGGGTGAGTAATCGAGCTTTTCCTCTATTTGGTTTCAGATTTGTTTTTATATTTTTACAAAACATGTATTACAATACATAATCAGACATCTTCAAGTGAAAATTGTGTAGAAATAGGTAAACACATTTCTTTTCAAATAAAATTTAATGTTAAACTAGCTAATGCCTTCAATTAATTCTAACAATTGTATGAAGACATTTAAACGTGACAGGTTAAAGACATTTATGCAGATGACATCATACAGAAATATAAATTTAAAAGAAATTGTAAAACACTAATTAAATATTTTTTGTGGTAAATGATAATTGATTTCAGCTACTCTAAACACAGGTTTAAATGCAAAATAATCATTACCAACTAAAGTTTTAACAAGCATAATTCTCCAAGAACAGAAATCACATAATATTATGGAAATACAGTTGAGAATGAAAAGAGTAACTTCACAAAAGATAGTTTTAATCCCTATATTAAGAAATAAAGATATATCAGTCAGTGTTGTCAGATAACGATACTTATGTTGAAATTTTAAAAATTAGCATACTTTTAATAAAAAACAGTAAATAAGCATTAGATTAATTTATTGCAAATGTTATTTCAACACAATATTTAAAAACATCTTTATTTATAATAATGGTCACAAAAATTTACTTTTTAAGAACAGATAGCAATGAACTGTTTTATAAGTTAGAAAAGTGAAAACATCCCAAATATAAGTTATTAAAAAAAAAGGAAGGCTAAACTAAAAGCCCCACAATTAAAAGTGTTGTCACACAATACAATTAGTATTCCATTCTGACCATAATATTACTTAACAGTCATGTGATTTCAGTGGACATCTATTAATGATCACAAATACACTTATAGTTATAATGTATATTAAAAATTTTATTACATTAAAGAAAAGTTTTTCATTTGATAAAATAACATCTTAAATATATATTGTGATGTGTGAGCAAACACAGAAAAATGTAATATTTTGTGTAATGCAGACAAAAGTCATTCAATTTTTGTTAACTTCTTGCATGATGCAACACGAAATTGCACATAACATGTATACCCTTTTATACCCAAAACAATAACACCTATCTAGGAAAACTGTGTAAAACAATAATTACTCAATTTTAAACATATTCCAAGTTAAACCCATATGATTGTGAAATGCTAGTCTGTTTTTATTACTATCAGTTTCAACATTTTTCTGCATACCAGTTCAAACTGTCTTTGCAAAATCAGAAATGCCCTTAAAAGTTCATTATGACTTACTAATTTACTGATATTGATGCTGATAATAGATATTACACTTTATATTCAAATTTATTCACAATCTGCCAATGTATAACCACTTTAGGTAAATAAACTGACAAGATGAAACCCCATTTCCCTCTTTTTTTCTTGGATACAAAGATGGAATTACCATTCACATATGACTGTACTACTGTCACTGGGTCTTGTGATATTGCAGAAATAAATACTACTGATAAAAATACCTTAAAATGGATCATATCTGAAGTGTAGGCTAGGTACTTCACCTACAATGATATAAAATTTAATACTATTAACATAAAAATCTAATCTGAAATACTTTTCTGATAAGACATGTGTTTACTGTACACCATAGTGTAGAATGGCCAAATACATTTGCACATACATAATGTATAATCTGCTAAACAGTATGGAATAGTGTTCATGAAATTACAAATGTTATACTTCACTCTGTTTGGAACTCAAAACATTTCTGCTATGTGCATACAATATTATTTACAAACAACACAAAGACAAAAATCTTGAACAATGTTTTAGTCATTTAAATATTTGTACAGTAAAGTTAAATTCATAAAACACAAAAATTCATAAATCTCAACTCAATACTGAAGTTATTTATAGATATTTATTTATTTATATATCTTTCCCAAGTAAACTCCAGATTAATCTATTATTTTACATTTGAAACTAACTTAACACAATAAATTATTCATTCATTCATACAAGGCACAAACTGTATTTTTTTTTCCAATATGCATAAAAATATTTTCAATATTCCATCTATCCAGACTTTACACTATTAATTTCAGTCATTGGGACATCATCAGCTATATTGTTTTGATCAACTATGCTATTATCGTCATTTTCCAATAGGTGATAAGTGTCACTGTTATGACTCCCATCAACTTGTCTTTGAACAATCTGTAAAGCATTTACCCGTTTTTTCTTTTCATCTTTATAACAAAACATGTACTCAAACGTTTCATAAACTGCCATGAAGAAAGCAAAAAAGCCTACAAGTGTAATTATCTGAAAAAATAATGAAGTTCTTTTTCAAAACATAAAATAATTTACAAGAATCATGTTGTAAAATGCGAGTGCACTTAAAAGTTACAACAAATCATATTGATATTTAAATCTTTAAGCTGCATAAAATTGCCTTTAAAGTGCATTAAAAATTCTATTGAAAACACATTCATATTAAGTTCTCTTAACATATTAATACAGTTGCTTTTAGGAAAGTGTTTTGATAATTTCACATTTGCTAAAATATTAAAATTATGAAAGACATCTTAGGTATAGTAGCTATAAATGCAAAATCTTTCTTTGGAACATACTAAAATTAAATCAAGTGTAATAACACAAAACAAATCCACTATAATTGTATGCCTTGTACTTTACCACATTAAATTTATTACCCTTTAATAATAGTTGAGGGATAATTAATCTTATTGTAAAAGGAAGAAACTGAAAATCATATTAATATTTTCTTACAAAAATGTATTTAAATGTTGCTTAATTGTACACGTAAAAACAAACAGAAATAAAGAAAAGTGTGCCACTTTGTAATCAAGCATAATTTCTGCTTAAACTTCCCTAACTAAATAAAGTTAAACTTACTTTTAAAGTTTTATCTGTTAAAGGTTGCATTACATCTAATGATGGGGATGGTGGTGGACAAGGAAAAGAAATATTCTCATCAAGGTATTTTCCACTATATGCCTCCTGTACAAACCTGTCAAATAGAAGAACTAGTTAAAAGAAGGTTCAATTAATAAAAAAACACCCAATCCAAATTTTCTTGATTCAGGATTCAAAGAACAAGAACAATTCTTATGACATAAACAGCAAATGAGAGAGAATTTGTGATAGCATATGAAGCTAACAACTACATTGTGTGTCCACAAAATAAGTTATATGATATTATATTCTTGATGTCAGTTTTATTAGGAGTATCTGTTAAATATTTAATATAAATACATATTTTCCATTTATTTATTTTATATATATATATTTTTTATAGAATTATTGTATAATTTTAATTTAGCATATGAATTTATAACTTATCTACATCTTCAAAAACATTCATAAATTTGAATTACACCCTAAGGAGGCATCTTACTTCAGTCAAAAGTCAATGATAATTGTGACAATAATGATTATCTCTTTTTTTAATCTAATATTTTATGACTAGCTTGTCTACCTACATTAAGATTTGCTAAATGCATCTTAATGTTTTGTTAAATTTTCAATAACTTCACCAAACTGGAGAAATTTAATGTTACAATTACAAACTGTAATGGAATTTCTTCCATTAAAAGTATCAAGACTCATGACTGTTTAACACCTTGGTCACAAAAGAAAGCATTTACAGCTCTTGAAATATTAACTATCCTGTTCCTTTTCATGTTTTACACATAGTTTAACAACTTGTTATATCAAATGAACTAGTATATTATGCTAGGCATGCCCCATTGCAAAGGTTGCAACTTTTATAAGTCAAAAGGCATTTTCTAAGTTCTCTGTCATTAAAGTATCAGAATAATTCAACCACACATAATTAATTTTATACATATTTTTGTGAAGGATCACATCTAATCAAAAATGCCTTAGGTGCAGCCAAAAGAGGATTCACCATGTGACTTAAATGAATACAATTGTAATTGCCAGCCAAATTGACAGCTACACTTGTGGCATTGATAAGAATATAGAGCAAAAATTAATTCATTAGTTAGCCAGACAGCATATTTTCTTCTTTGGCATGACAGTAGGTAAAACAAAATAAATGGTCTAATTAACTAAATAGCACTTTTGTTGATCTTTAGGCCTAGCTAATGAATGTATAAATATTTGTGGTAAATTTTTTTCAATGCTACATGTGTAACTACCAGATTAGCTGGTAATTTTGATTTCATTCCATTAAGTCACACACTAAGGCATTTTTTCACAATTGAGGGAGTATTTGATTTGATAAATTTTTGTCAATTTTTTGTCAATACACACCAAATAAGAAAGTGGCATTCAATAGTAACCAACATTAGCTTTAGGATCAGAGCCTTATTATTCAAAATACTTATTTTACATAACCAACCAGATTATTTAAACTTTATAGTAGTATTTTCATTCCTAAAATAATGTCAATAGTTTCCTTTATAGTAATGCCATGGAATTTATATTAACAGTTTCTTGTCATCACCATCATTCAACCAATCAGTACAGCTCCATCAAATACTATTTATGCTTATTGCTCAAGGCAATATCACAACACTAAACACTCTTTAATTTGGACAATTTCATAATATTTAATAAATTTATGCTGAAAACTTGGCAATGAATAATAATAATAATAATAATACCTGTTGCCCCATACGATTCTTTTGAAAACTTGAGCTAGAAACTGCTAATCTAATTTTTTTTGCTCAACCAATACTTATGTATCTGCACATCCTTTTATCTTATAGCTTTGTTGCTCTAAATCAACCATCTTCAGTCTGAGTTACAAAAAAAAAAACAGTCCACTTCTACTTTTAGCTAAAGCTGTAGTAAATATGTCAGACCAATAGCTTGTGTGACTTTTTTGCACAGATAAATGCAAACATTTTTGTTAAATAATTTTGCACGTTGGGCTCACAATTATGTGAAAATATTTGGCCACCCTATGAAAGCCTGTGTATTTTTGTAACATTTTTGAATATACAGATATTTAATCTCAATTTCAACAATACTGAGAGATTAATGAAATACAACTAAACAATTTAAACTGAAAAAAGACTAAGATCTTCTGTAAATGTAATTCTACAAAAATGTATATTCTAACTGAGGAAAACGTAAGAACATCCTACCTCTCTAATAACTAGTGTTACCACTTTAGCTGAAACAACTGCAGTGAGACACTTCTTGTACCCATCTACCAGTCTGAAGAAAGTTTGCCCTGCTCCTCAATGCAGAATTCTTTCAGCTGTGAGATGTTTGAGGGGTTTCTTGCATGTACAGCCCGTTTCAAGTCATCCCACAGCATCTGAATGAGATTAAGATCTGGGCTTTGACTCAGCCATTCCAGGACTCTCCATTTCTTAGTTTTCAGCCGGCCCTTGGTGGATTTACTGGTATGTTTTGGGTCATTGTCGTGTTGCAGGGACCAATTCTGCTTCAGCTTTAATGTTCGTACAGATGGTATCACATGATCCTCAAGCACCCTCTGATACACAGTAGAATTCATGGTGGATTCTGATTGTGAACTGTCTAGGTCTTGCTGAAGCAAAGCAGCCCTAAACTATGACACTTCCACCTCCATCCTTCACAGTTGGTATGAGATTCTTTTCCTGGAATGCTGTATTTGGTTTAATCCAAACATATCCTCTGTTCTGGTGTCCAAATAATTCAATTTTGGACTGATCTGTCCAAAGAACATTACTCCAGAAGTCCTGGTCTTTGTCTACATTATCTCTAGGAAAATTCAGTCCAGCCTTGATGTTTCTCTTAAAAAGCAAAGGATTCCTCTTTGTACACCTCCCATGCAAGTTAATCTTGTGCAGTCTCTTGATTGTAAAGACATGCACTTTCACATCAACAGTAGCCAAAGATTGCTGTAGGTCCTGTGATGACATGGGGTGTTTGGAGACTTCTTTTAGCATCTTGCGGTCTGCTCTCGAAGTGAACTTCCATGGATGACCAGACCTGAGCATTTTGGTAGTTGTTTTGAAAGCCCTCCACTTGTTGCCTATTTTCCGAACAGTGAAATGGCCGATTTCAAAATATTTTGGGATCTTTTTTAAATCCCTTACCAGACTTATAAGCTACTACAATTTTCTTTCTGAAGGCCTCAGACAGCTCTTTTGCTCTCACCATGGGGCTCACTCTTACTTCAAGTCTGAGGTTTAAATAGAGCAAGCCTCATTCAAAATGCTGAGCAACGATCTTCTAATCATGTGCACCTGGTGTGAGATACCTGTTGAGGCATTTTAAGTGAGAATAAATATGGGAGTGTCCTACTTTTTCCTCAGTTAGAATATGCATTTTTGTAGAATTACATTTACAGAAGATCTTGAAAAGTCTTTTCTTCAGTTTTAATTGTTTAGTTATATTCCCGTAATCTCTAAGTATTGTTAAATTTGAGATTAAATATCTATATATCCAAAAATGTTACAAAAATACACAGGCTTTCATAGGGTGTCCTAACTTTTTCACATGACTGTATAGTTACATTAAGAGAGACTCCTAATTATCATTTGCATTGTGTGTAGAATATTTGAAAAAAAAAATTATAAAAGTTAATTGTGTGTTGTTGTTTTTTTTTGATCAAATAAAGTTTCTGCATTTTTGGTGTGAAGAAAAAAATTGGAAGAAACAATTAAAAAGTTACAGCTTAGTTATTTCTTAATGGATCGTTTTGAAATCTGGTTTATGAAATAAGTATTCGGTACAGCATATCCATTTAAAATACGTAATAGTTTGGATTACCATGGTCCATGTTACAGAAGGTAAAAATTCACTAAATTACCACTGCTGTTAATAACACAGTGTCTTACAGGTTATTTTTTCAACTGCAAGATGACTACTCTGTCTTCTGTGAACAGCCACATATTTTTACTATTTATTCTTTTGCAATGATAAAACAGCATTGGTATGGAATTTATTAAGTTGTATTTAATTAAATTCAATACATTTTCTCAGCAATTCTGAGCAATATATTGTAAAACTTATTTTGTCAGGCCTTAAAGCAAACATTTTCTGGAATTTGTAGACTAAAAATCATTTTTAAGTACTTGATATTACAGAGAAAATGCATATATATTCAGATGTAAGAATGGCCAATTAAAAAAAAAATCAAACCAACTCCAAAAGAGACAGTGGGAAGGTAAATTCAAGAGCCCCTTATGACATCACAAACTGATATTTTGAGCACTGAATAAAACAGTGTTATATGAACTATATAATGTTAAAAGGAAAATGGACATGACTGTTGTAAAATTTAATAACATGCAGTACATGGCATTATTATATACTGTGATGTTATGTCCATTTAATTCAAATAATAATACCATGTACTGCAGGTGTTGCTGGAACTGATTTAAACATCAAAGAATCCAAAACTAAATATTATGAACAAACTAATTTCAAAAATATCAATCACAGGTGTAAGTTCTAATATTCTAATAAACATTAGTTTGAATGAGGTATTCAAAAATTAAAATTATTAGCTTAAAATGTAGCACAGTTTACATTGTATCTTTTATCAACTTTGTACTTGTAATTACTTTAAGTGAACCTGGTGACCCATTACAAAACCATTAGAACTGTTGTTTTATTTGTTTGGTGAATTTTTCTAAAGCTACTCAAAATTTAACTGCACTAGCTATCCCTAATTTAAGAGTGATAGACTAGAGAGAAAATAGCTAGTAATTACCACTCACCTCTACACATTATGATTCAGTTGTATGACTATCACATTATAATGCCCCCACAGTTGAAAGAGTGAGCATGTTCAATGATGGGATTTGAACTCAAGACCTACAACTATTAATTGTCCAAACCACCAAAATATGCCAGCTCTTCTGAAACTATCATTACTATACAAATACCTTATCTTATCCTGAAATTGTTTTGAGGTCAATGGCGTCCCATGAAGAATTAAACTCCAGCTCTTAAAAGTTCCACGTTCTGATAAACCTTTAAAGACAGAAGAATAATAGCATTTGAACAAAGTCCTGTCAAAACATATTATAAATGTATGTGTTTATAAATTTGTACTTTGAAAAATGAAGAATCCAATACATTTAGGATTCCAAAAATACAAAAAATAAAAATATATATGAAAAAATACTTTTATTTGAAAACAGTGATACACCTCATGAAAATGATACACGTTTCTTGTCTTTTGTTTAAAAGACAAGTTGACTTGTAGGTAGATATGTTCAATAATCTGTAACTGAGGAAGAGCTCTTCTAAATAACTTCTAAACAGTGTAAATTTTTAGACTTAACATAACAGCTCATAGAATGGCTATTAATTTTTTGAAGTACAAACTTCTAGTTCAGAGCTCTATTATATCGTGATCAATTTGAGATCTAATTACAGCTTTGGACTCGGGAGGTCAAACCTTTTCAACTGATATATTTGACCATGCCCAAAATCTCAGATTAAATTACTCTAATCCTGTCTGAAATAATTTCAATTGAAGGGTAGGACAGTAGATATCCTGATGAGAAATAAAATCTGATCAAAAATACATGTACCCAACACACTTGGTATTGCTGGGGCAAAAATTATGGCTAATAATGAAGAAAAAGATCTCAGATGAATTTACTATAAATACTGCCAAAAAATTTCAAGTGCCACAGCTATTTGGGATTCCTTCCTGAGTTACAGAAATCAATGTCAAGAATTTCCTAGTATTCATTTGTAAAAATTGCATTTTAAAATAGAGTAAAATACATTTCAGAAATTTTTAAATAATCAAACTTACTTTTAATTAAACAAATTCAAAGTACAATTAATAGAAATACAAACCTTGCCTATATAACAGATACAACCTCTTAAAAAACAAGAGGAAATTAGCAAATATAAATAATTCATACCTTACATATATTTTGGGTAGACAAAACCTCTTTTTAAAACTATTTGCATGTATATGTGTATTAATTAGAACAAGTTAAGGACAGACAAACAGGTTTGCTGGTCTAAAGTTATAATTTAAACTGACAGTTCTGATTCTTGCATCTATTCTCTGAAACACCTTGAAATCATACTTCTGTGATTTTTTTAAAAATATTTTTACATTATATTTTCATCTCCTATTACTCCTATCTCTGTTACTTAAAAATAAAATGTGACTGTAGCAAAAAATTTATTCTTCAAGCAAACCCATTTTTGCAACTTTTTTAAAAGTAAATTACAACATTATCAATTACTTTTGTTTTTTTTACATGATATTTTGTTTAACAATACTGCTGCAGCTCCATGCAAACAAGATAGATGACATGGTAAAAAAAATAAATCTCTTCTGGTGAATAAAATCAACTCAGTAACTGAAGGCTATGGTTTTAGTAGCTCAATCAACACTTTTTAGTAAATTCCATCCTTCAACTGAAAGTATACATTTTCTGCAAAGATGGAAAACAATTTCTTACCAGATGAAGAGTCCAAAATGATTAAAGACCAAGTTCCACAAGGTTCTTCTCCCCAAAATTTTACAGAAGTAAAAATCCAGTTGTTCAAGCCCTCTGTAGAACTGTAGAAAAATGTTGCATGAAGATCATATATGGTAAAACATGCTGTTTTTCAACATTATAGATTTTTTGGCTTGCTTTATGCTATATCTATACATCAAATATTCCAAATGAATAAATTTGGAATTCTAGATATTCTAGATTTGTATCATAACAATCACTACTAAATATTTAAAAGCCTAAAAAAAACAAAAGTTATAATTATCCTAAACTGAAAATATATTTGATAGGTACTTCCCTCCACTTTTTCATTTTGTGCTGCCCTCTAGATGTAAACTTTATTTTATAACATGCTACAAGCCTTCTGCAGCCCACCCTATTGGAATCATAAATCCAAACATGTTTCTTATGCAAATCCATGCATCATCTCTCCACCAATAGGAGAGTATCACCATCACATGATGCATGCAACTCCCTCTCTACATCACTATGAACCGTCACTTCAAAGTCTGGCAAAAAAAGGAAGCATTGGGAAATTGTGGGGAGGTGGGTGGGAAGTGTGAGAAAAAGAGAAGTATCTATTAGAAATAAATTTTCAGTTTAGGAAAATTGTAACTTTCAATATGGTACTTCTCTTCCTCTCACAAGATTTGAATGAGGGCTCTGTGCAAGAGAAGAACAGATGTTCACCCTGAAAGTGTCTGAAGAATAACCCTTTATATGAGAGAAACATATCAGATGTTCAGAAGAAGAGTACAGCATCACTTCTGAACCAGATATCTTTTTGCTATGAACACTTGTGAACTAAAATGATGGGAAAGGATAAGTTAGGAAAGTGATCCCAATTAGATAAATAGATAACTCAATCCCACAGAAGGAATGTGAGTGAAGGAAGATAATGCAACCCATAGTGTAAAATAGATTGGGCACAGCACACTATACTTCATAAGCAAACTACTGGGAATGACACAGGAGTGGCACTGAACAAGGTATCTCAGGATGTAGCCTGCAGCATCTGAAAGAAGTCCACTGCATGCAATCAACTCCCATGACTATAAGCTTGCTCTGAAACATAAAAAGTCAATAATGTCACCACAAAGAGAAAACAAGGGAATGTCCAGGATAGAAATAAAAACAGCCCACACATATCCACCGTGACCCAAGACACAGAGAGAAGATTCAAGGGGGAAAGATGGGCTACCTCAAACCTATATGAGGAATTACGTTGATTGGTTCGCTCAATATCCAGACACATCCATGTGAGGGTAAGATGAGGGCATCCAACTGTTGAGATGAACTGCATTGAGACATCATGCTCTGTCATAAGCATCATTAAGTGCAAAAGATACATCTTTAATATTGACAGAATATCACCCTCCTACTCGTAAAGGAATGTTTATAACCATTTATGTGGACCCTTCCAGTAGGATACATCCATGGTCAACCATCCCAAAAATTTGAAAGTGGTAAGGGCTTCTACACTCCACTGAAAGAAAGAGGGAGAAAGAGCATTGGAGTGTCTGGCATTGGACAAAGTGATAGAGTTACCCTCATAAGCCACCTTGTGAATGAAGGAAGAAATAAGATAAAGGAGAAAATATGGGTGGTACACTATGTGAGCAACATTGGTAGTAAATATATCGGACCACTACTACCCATAAGCCAAAGGGAAAGATGAAACAAATAGCATGAGAAAATAGACTCAAACAGAGGTAAAATAAAGGAATGAAGTACAACACTGAAGTTCCAATCCAGAAGTATCAGATACCTTGACACATCCAAAAAGATTAGGTGAAAAAGGTAAAGAGGGGAAGAAAAGACTATGCAATAATGAGAAAAACAGAGTATGGAATAAAGGTGTCTGACACTCAGATATCAAGGAGACCAAAAGACCCCTTCACAAAAAGCTGGAACCTCAAAATCCAGGGCCTTATACCTAGCCATGGATGAAAGACAAATAAAATGATTGATTGATTGATTTAGTGTTTTAAGGCACAAAGCAACAAGGCTATCTGCGCCAAACAACCGGTAAAAATGTAGTAAAAGACATAAATGGAAATGAAGGTAAAACAAAAAAGTATAAAACCAATGTTGACACCTAGTCTACAAGGTTAAGATAGAAGGCAGAGTGTAAAAAGTTGTAAGGTATTTACTCTAGCAAAAAGGTATAATCATAACCCACCAGGAAGACTAACAGGCAGGTTCAAGACCCACTGTCAGTCACCTGAAGTTGGTCTTTCCAATCCTGGTTCTGGGTTATGTGTCATAGCAACCAGTATCAAAATGTAAAAGAATAGAAGTATTATAAGACACACGGTAAAATCACAACAATGAGTAGCCAAATGTTCAGTAAAAAGAGAAAAATCACGTAAATGGAGTAAAATTTGTAAAAGTAAATGAAGGTAATAAAACAGCAATTAAAACAGAAAATGGTGTAAAAACCAATGGTGACATTCAGTCTTCAAAGTTATAAACTATTTACTCTAGCATAATAATAATGATCATAACCTGCTAGGAAGACTAACAAGTAAGTTCAAGAACCACCATCAGTCACCTGAAGTTGGCCTTTCCAGTCCTGGTTCCGGGTTATGTGTCATAGTAGCTATTATCAAAATGTAATGGAATAAAAGTTTTAGAAGATACTCAGCAAAATCGTAATAAAGAGTAGCCAAATGTCTAGTAAAAAGATAAAAGTCAAGTAAATGGAGTAAAATGTGTAAAGGTAATTGAAGATAAAAGCAAAATGGCAATTAAAACAGGAAATGGTGCAAAAACCAATGTCGACATCCAGTCAACAAAGTTGTAAAGGACAACCTGTAGCAGAATGGGAATGATCATAACCCGCCAGGAAGACTAACAGGTAGTATATAAACCACCGTTAGCCACCTGAAGTTGGTCTTTCCATCCTGGTTCCGGGTTATGAGTCAATATGGCTAGTACAAAAAGGTTGTAAGTGTGAAATGATATGCAGCAAAAGTATAATAGTAACTCACCAGGAAGACTAACGAGTAGTTCAAAGAGAAGGATTAGTCACCTGAAGTTGGCCTTTCCAGTCCTGGTCTCGAGTTATTTAATGTTCTGGCCATTGTTTAATGTCACATTGAATGAGAGAGAATAAAACTGTAAAAAAGGAGCCACAATTAAAAAGGTGTAATGAATAAATATACCACACTTAAATGAGATTAAAAAGATTAATGGCCATTAAAAAATTAAAAACGTTATTAAGGTGGACAGAGTCACCATCACCAATAACTCTGTCCAATGTTACAGACTGACCCTGGGAAAAAATATGTTTAAAGTATTGCCATCGTTGAGAATTGTAACGATGGCAAGAAAGTAAAACGTGGCTGATAGTGATTTGAGTGTTACACAAATTACACATTGGTGCATCAGTTCCAGATAAAAGAAATTGATGAGTTAAAAAACTGTGACCAATGCGTAGCCAAGTGAGAACAACTTCTTCCCTCCGAACTTTACAGAAGCTAGATGGCCAAACTCCAATTTTGGGTTTGATTTGAAAAAGTTTATTGTCGCGTTGTTCACTCCAAGTGGACTGCCAACTGGCACGGAGCCGAGCCTTGAAGACAACATCATAGTCCACGTATGGAATAGGCATAGGGGTGATGGTGCTGCAGCAGACATATTTAGCTGCCATGTCTGCAAGCTCGTTCCCACGAATACCAACATGGCCTGATATCCAGAAAAATTGGATTGAAGTAGCTGCTAATGAGAAATGGGCCAGTCGGTTTCGAATATCTGCGAGAATAGGATGTGAGCTAATGTGAAGCGATTCCAAGGCAAGTATAGAACTAAGCGAGTCAGTATAAATAGTGCAGTTGGAGTACTGCTCAGCTGCAATATGATCAAGGGCAAGAGATATGGCATACAGTTCAGCAGTGAACACAGAAGCTGTAGAGGGGATTCTGCACGCAACTACTGATCCATAGCAAACCATAGCAGAGCCCACTGAATTACCTGATTTGGAACCATCTGTGTAAATGGGAAGTGAATGATTGTTTGAAAGATATTCATTGAATAAAAGACGGTACTTCCAGTCTGGAATATCTGCCTTTTTTAGGTGACTGAAAGAAAGGTCACATTTGGGGGCTGTAATAAGCCATGGTGGGATGCAATGTTATCCAAGGACAGACCCAATTCATCCAATTGGGCCTGGATGCGAAGGCCAAACAGAGCAATGACAGATCATCTGTTCTGAAAAAGTACTGCCCACCGAGGAAGGAAAACACATTCCCAGGTGGGATGCTTTGGTAACGAACGAAGTTTCGAAGTATATTGTAAAGACAGTTGCAAACGGCGAAGGTGTAGAGAAGGTTCATGAGATTCAATGTATATGTTTTGAACTGGAGAGGAATGAAAAGCTCCAGTGAAGAGTCGAAGTCCTTGGTGATGAGTGGGGTCCAGCATCTTTAAGGCTGAGGGTCTGGCAGAGCCATAGACCATTGATCCATAGTCAAGTTTCGATCTAATAAGTGCACGATATATCTTTAACATTGAACAACGATCTGCCCCCCAACTGGTAGAAGAGAGGACTCGGAGGATGTTCAGTGCTCTTGTGCATTTAACCCGAAGCTGCTTTAAGTGTGGTATCAAGGTCAGTTTTCAATCAAAGATAAGCCCCAAGAACTTTGTCTCCGGGACCACTGGCAGCAAAACTTCACCGATATGAAGTTCAGGATCAGGGTGAATACCTCGTCGACGGCAAAAGTGCATCCATACAGTTTTGGAAAGAGAGAAATTAAAGCCATTCGCCAGAGTCCACTTCCGTACACGATTGAGGGCAGTTTGTAGTTGCCGCTCAATATATCTCATGTTTGACGACTGACATGAAATGTGAAAGTCGTCAACATATAGCCCATTCGTAACGGTGAGAGGGAGTTGTTCAGTGATAGCACTTATCTTTACACTGAAGAGTGTGAAACTCAATATCCAGCCTTGAGGGACTCCAAGTTCCTGTACAAAAGAACGTGACAGTGCCGAACCTACACGAACTTGGAATCTCCTGTCCATTAAAAATTTTTTAATAAACATGGGTAGATGGCCATGTAACCCATATGTATGGAGGTCTCGCAAAATGCCATACCTCCATGTTGTGTCGTAAGCCTTCTCTATGTCAAAGAATATCGATACAAGATGTTGGCAGTTGAGAAAGACCTCTCTGATAGATGTTTCAAGACGAATTAGGTGGTCTGTGGTGGAGTGCTGTCGACGGAACCCACACTGGGTGTGCGAGAGGAGGTTATTTGATTCAAGGAACCAAACAAGACGAGCATTATCCATCCTTTCTAAGGTCTTACAGAGACAGCTCGTCAGAGCAATTGGACGATAGTTTGAAGGAATCTTCGGATCTTTCCCTGGCTTAGAGAAAAGTAAAATAATAGCCTGGCGCCAGGCTTCAGGCAAAACATTCTCCTGCCAAATCCAGTTGAAGATAATCAGAAGGACATCAAGAGAGGCAGGAGATAGATGGTGCAGCATGTCATAATGAATATCATCAGGTCCAACAGATGTACTGGCAGACCGATGAAGGGCCATTTTTAGTTCCACCAGGGTAAAGGGACTATTATAATCAAAGAAACAGTCAGTTTGAAAGTAAAGAGGTGATCGCTCTGCCTGAGTCTTGATGGCCAGGAAGGTGGAGGAACAAGCAAAAGTGCTAGATACCCGGCAAAAGCTTTCACCTAGAGTGTTAGCAATGTTCCGGACATCAGTCACCTCCTGACCATGAGAGAGTAAGATCGAGAGGGGAACAGAATTGTAGTGCCCATTAACCTTTCAAATCTTGTCCCATATGATCTTGGAACTGGTGGTAGAAGATATGCTGGTTGTGAACTTAATCCAAGATTCCTTCTGGCTTTGACGTCTTACCCACCTAGTATATGCTAGGGCTCGTTGGAAAGCAACCTGATTTGAAAGTGTGGGATATCTACAAAAAGTATCCCAGGCCCATTTTTGAGCCTTCCGTGCTAAGTGGCAAGCAGAATTCCACCATGGACGAGGATATCGTGGGAAACGTGTCGAGGTTTTAAGAATACACTGAACAGCTGCATCTATAATACAATCAGTTACCGCTGCAACACAGTCGTCTATTGATGGCAGGATCAAGTTTTGCGAGAGCAGTGAAAGTGGACCAGTCTGCCTGATCCAGCTTCCACCGGTGCACACGGCCAGTCTCTCTCAAAAGGATCGGAAAATGATCACTGCCTAGTGAATTACTGTCAACCCTCCATGAAAAATGGGAGAATAATGAAGGGGAGCAACCTGAGAGATCAATAGCGGTGAAGGACTGACTTGGTGCATGAAAGTAAGTGGAAAAACCAGTATTGAAAAGAGAACGATTGTGATCAGAGAGCATCTGCTCTACAGATCGACCCCTCCCATCAATAACAGCACTTCCCCAGAGGGGATGGTATCCATTAAAATCCCCCAGGATTAGAAATGGAGATGGCAACTGTTCAACAAGAGCATCCAGGTCTGATTGATCATTTGTCTCTCCAGGGAACAGGTACAGAGAACAAACAGTGATGGTACGACCCAAGGAAACACGAATGGCTACGGCCTCCAAGGGTGTGTTGAGTGACAAAGACAGGGTGGGCACAAGTTGATCAACCAACAGTGCCACCCCTCCATGTACTCGACCATCACACAACTTGTCATTTCTGTACAGAGAAAACTGCCGAATAGAGACTGTTTCAGCAGATTTGAGAAATGTTTCTTGTAAAGAAAGACAAACAGGCTGGTAGGAAGCAATCAGCGTTTTGATATCATCCAAATTAGAACGTAAACCTCGACATTTCCATTGTATCAAGGTGGCCATTTTTAAGGACGGGTAGGTGAAGTGGCTGGAGAACCCTTCAGTTTACGACCTCGTCTTTTTTCTTTACTGTCTTTCTTCGGAGGAGGTCTATCAACCTCCATAGATCGTGTTCTGGGTCGAGTGGGCAGGTTTTTGTTATTGGAAGAGGAATCCAGTGACTGAGGACGCGGATGAATAATTGTTTTGTTTATTGTGGTGGGAGAAAATGATGTATCAGAAGAAATGCCTGTATTTGAAACTGAAGGACATGGATCTTGAGGTTTGTTGGGAGATACGGGAGGAACAGAGATGGGTGTGGAAGTCGATTCATCTACTTTTTTAACCACGGAGGTCAAAAGGCTTTTCATTTGTTTTGAAAACGATTCTCTTGGAGGCACAGAGAGATCTGTCTGCACTTCCACTGTAGTTGTGGAATGGAGTGCAGCAGCATATGTCCGAGATGGGATTGTGAACAGCAATTTCCGAGCCTCAGGATAACTTATGTTATGTGTCGTTTTCAAATGCTGCACCTCTTTTTCCTCCAACCATTTTGGGCAAGAATGAAAGTAAGAGGGGTGAGAACCATTACAGTTGATGCAATGTGGGTTTATGTCACAATCATAGGCATCGTGGTCCTTGCCTCCACAACGAGCACATGTCAGGGAACCACGACAAGATGTCTTTGATTGGCCGAATCTCTGACATTGGAAACATCAAAGAGGGTTTGGAATGTATGGCCGAACCCTGCAAATGAGATAACCTGCTTTGATGGTGGCGGGTGCACGTGGTGAAGTGAATGTTAAAACAAGGGTATTTGATGGCAGTGTAACTCCATCTTTGCGAGTAGAGATGCGCCTCCCTGCAGAAACTCCTTGAGTGGAGAGACCTGCGAGAATCTCTGATTCGGGAACATTCTTCAAATCCCTTTCAACAATAACTCCTCGTGAAGAATTCAAAGTAGCATGGGGTGTAACCTCAATAGGTATATCGCCAATTGCCTTTGATTTCAAGAGGAGTTCACTGTGTTGGGATGTGGATGTTTCAACCAATATGTCACCAGATCGAAGCTTCTTTACTGACTTTGGAGAGCCAGCAAGTCCCTCTTGCCCCTTTTGAATAAAAAAGGGGACATTTGCCCTAAAGGTTTTTCTGAAAGAGAATGCAATATCAGAAAATGAGGTACGTGTGTTACTGATGTTGGAGATTGCTGTTCTGAGTATTCAAGACGTGGTCGCTTACCCATTGACTGTTTTTTTACAATTTTGTTTAAATTTTTTGTAGGATCCATAGGAAAAAGAAAAAGTTTCGGTACTCACTGACCCCACCCACCATGGAGCCCTACAAGGGGATGCACTACAAAGTCATGCAAGGACAATGCAGCAATGCCAGGGTTTTGTGAGCACTATACCCAAACACCAGCATCAGGCACAATGTCCACAACACCAATTGAGAACTTCCAACACTGGTTCTTGGTTGGCTCTAGCCCAGGTGGACCAGCCAATTGACCCAAGGGAGGCCACCCAAGGGGGGCCACCCAAGGGCTGCCCGTCTACAGGAATTCGAGGCCAAAGTGGTGTGTCAGGGTTGGACCTCTCAACCACCAGGATCCTCTCCTCCCCTTCACGGGTTGCCACGCACAGCAAACACGTGGGTGGATGTTTAGATCCCAGAGAAGGTAACCAGACAGAACAGAACCTTCCCTGGAAGGTCCCCTCACCATGTACAGGAATTAACTCCAAGGGGCAAATAAAATGAGTTCATCCTATTACCACAAGTATCCTTTACTGAGCACGAAACAATGTTTGTGTCTTACATTCAAAAGTTTATACATTATACCAATTAGAACAGCCTAAAATCTTAACTAATAATATAAATTTTAAGAGTAAACAAGTTTTAAGTTCTTAATTCTACAAGGCAATATTAAAATAAAATCCTGAATTTCCCCGAGTGTGACACAACATTTTCTCTTAACATGTCATCATCCCTATTTTATCCACCATCCCTTGAAAAAATATTAAATTGAACAAAAATTTTAGTCTGTAAAATTGTCAATGCTCAGATAAACCATATCTATTAATCTTCAACTTTGTTCAGTTAGACAACCATCAAATAGAAGATTAGACCCTATTTGCCATCATTATAACCAATAAACTTAAGGTTTTTTTCCTAATGACAATAACTAACATCCTCATGGATATACAAAAGTCCAAAATTAATTCACTGAAGCTTGTAATGTTTAAAATCTATAAACATCAAATATCTGTAGTTTTACAATTAATAAGTGTTTGTCACAATTATAGTTTCCAAGACTTACAGCATACATACTGCAGTGACCAAAATATTCTATAACTGTCTACCTGTGTTGCAAAGGCTAGCTTTTATACTCATTAGACAGTATTCTCAAAAGTTCAACAATATTTAAAGACACACTAGTGTTTTATTAAAACATATATTATTGATTCTTACTAAAAAAAAATTTCTACACATTCACACAACAGGCAGGACTTGCACAATACACATTTAACAACATATAAGAAGGTAAGTCAAATTGAGTTAAGGTAGAGAATATAACAGATAAATTATCAAATTTTACTTTAAAAAACATTTAAAATGGATTTAGAAGGTCTTAATGATTACACAAATAATTTTGGGATAAGGAAAAGTATTTTTAACATGAAAATTACTTTTCACACAGACTATTCAAAACAAATACTCTATATATACGATATATATTCATAGGCAAATCTTTATTTTATTAACAATACTTCACAAAAAAATACGATTTTCTGTATGTTAATATGTTGGCTCACACTGGTGGGTCATCCTCCATTTTTCTTTTTAAAGGGCCACTTATTAGCTAGAACACAATTGATTGCAAAGCCACAGAAAAGTAATTGTAAAATGACAAGCAGGACTTGGAAAGTATCAACAAAATAGGCTTGGGAGCTAATATGTTAAAGAAATTTGATATTAACTTAAATATTGTCAAATTTTGCAAAGATATTCACCCACTAAGTTGAAAGTGAAATACAAGAAATCTAAAAATACTTGAAATGACTACAAAGTAGTCATATGGTCAATTATAAAAACCAACTTAAGTTGAGTGAGTTAAATGGAATCCCATCCAATGTGGGAAACCAGATCTTCAACACCAGGGACCTCATAAAAACCAGACATGAAGTATGAGATGCAGAACCAGCAACTGTGGTTGACAAAGAAAATTGAGGAATAAATGGCAAGGGACTGGAGGGAACAGCTGTCACTGGAGTAAGCAAGCAAGGAGATACAAGAAATATTTGGCATGGAGTGGCATGGCTGAGGAAGACTGCCTGATGAATTAATTTTATTAGAGGATAAACAAAGAAACTTGTTTGACAAATCCTGACTGAAGGCATCTATAGCCAAAGCTTGAGGATGGGGAACAGGGGATAAAAACAAAAATAATTAGTTATTGAGGAAGATGGCAAATGCATCCATATGAAGGGTACCCCATTGATTGCAAAGCCACAGAAAATCAAGGAAATGGAAGGAACACTTTCAAACAAACCTGTTCTGGTCAAGAAGAATGATCTCTCACATCTATGTAAAACATCTGGTGCATCAAATGCTATCAAACAAATTTAAATGATCATGGGTCCAAAAGAAAAGATCCAAGGTAGAAAACAGGAATCTCAACTGGTTGCTCCTTTTAGGATTGACATAAACCATTACTTTTAAATTATTAGAGCAGATCATGAACAACCAACCATTGAAAATAGGAAGAATTTGAAGACTTTGAATCATTGGCCATTAAGGCCATATCCCTCTTTACAGAAGTTCCAACAACATCAGCAAACAAATAACCAACATTTGGCAAAAACTAGTAACAAAATATGACATTCCAGTTAATACTATATTTATTCAAAAACCAGGCACAAAACTGAGGTCTATACTATGTAAGAACTACACTGACAAACACCACACCAACATTATTTATAAAATACAATGTGATAACTGCCACGACTTCTATATTGGAGAAACAACTAGAAAAACGGAAACCAGATTCAAAGAACATAAAAAGTCACCTTCACACGTTTTTGAAAACTGCAAGTCAAATGAACACAACATAACCATAGAAAACACTAAAATACTAAATAAAGAAACAAACATAAACAAACGCAAAATTAAAGAAGCCTTACTTATACAACAACTTAAACCAAAAATAAACCAAAATAAAGGAATGCCATTATACCTATATTAATATTATAGATAAAATTATATATTGAAACATCTAATCCCGCCCTCTACATTACGACACTCAGTTACACAACCCCTTCCAAACATGTGGTCAGCTTCCGGTCAGTTACCTCTTTCTTTGTGAACCTGACGATGACCGAAGAAGGTCGAAACGTTGTTCGCTCTTCTATTTGAAATATTTTCTCAACCCAAATAAGCCGTTTTTGCATATAAAATTCTCAACAAGTGGGTTTCTCGACATCACTGAGTGTAGATGTCCATCTTAGACATTGAAAGACCGCAGAGAAAAAGCTCATGAAAAAGTAAGATAGGATTCCATAGTGATTCATGGGGGCATAAACATATTAAGATGGGACAGGTCCAGACTCAAACCCCTTGACATTTTTTTTTTTTTTTTTAAAGAAACAAACAGGCAGGAGTAAAACTCCCAAGTCACATAGTGCAGATTCAATAACCAATTGCATGAGCTATTTTACTATTTTGGAAACATGCTGGCATGCCAAGGGTTGGTTAATTGATTGATTTAGTGTTTTATGGCACAAAGCAGCTGAGCTATCTGCACCAAACGTCCAGTAAAAAGGTAAAAATAAATTAAATATAGTAAAATACATAAAAGGGAATGAAGGTAAAACAAAACATCATTGAAAAACAAAAAAGTACAAGATCAATGTTGACACCTAGTCTACAATCTTAAGAGAGAAAGCAGAGTAAGAGAAGTTATAATGGACTTTCTCTAGCAAAATGGTAATGATCATAACTTGCCAGGAAGAATAACTAGTACAAAAACCACTGTAAGTCACCTGAAGTTGCCCTTTCCAGTCCTGGTTCCAGGTTATGTTGTCATAACAGCCATTATCAAAAGGTAAAATGAGAAAAGTGTAAAAAGACATACAGCAAAATTGTAATAAAAATTAGCCAAATGTCCTGTAAAAAGGTAAAAGTAAAGTAAATGTAGTAAAATTCATAAAAGGAAATAAAGGTATAAACAAAACAGCAATTAAAACAAAGTGGCATTAAACCAATGTTGACATCCAGACTACAAAGTTGTAAAGGATTTCCTGTAGCAGAATGATAATGATCATAATCTGCCAAGAAGACTAACAGGTAAGTACAAGAACCACCATCAGTCACCTGAAGTTGATCTTTCCAGTCCTGGTTCTGGGTTATGTGTCATTGTGGCCAGTACTAAAAGGTAAAGTAATAAAAGTGTTAAATGACATGCAGCAACAGTGTAATAACAACTCGCCAGGACAACTAAAGGATACTTCAAACAGCAGCGTTAGTCACCTGAAGTTGGCCTATCCAGTCCTGGTATCGAGTTATTTAATACTCTGGCTATTTTACAATGTCAAATTGAACTAGAGAGATTAAGAATGAAAAGGAAACCACAATTAAAAAGGTGTAACAAATAAATATCAAACACTTAAATGAGGTTAAAAAGATTGATGGCCATTAAAAAATTAAAAACTTTATCAAAGTAGACAGTGTCACCATCGCCAATAACACTGTCCAATGTTACAGACAAACCTTGGAACAGAACATGTTTAAAATAGTGCCATCGTTGAGAGTCGTAACAATGGCAGGAAAGTAAAATGTGACTTACAGTGCTTTGAGTGTGACACAAACTACACACTGGTGCAGTTCTAGATAAAATAAAAATGAGTAAAAAAACTGTGACCAATGCGTAACCTAGTTAGAACAACTTCCTCGTTCCAAACCTTACAGAAGTTAGACTGCCAAAACCCAATATAGGGTTTGATTTGAAAAAGCTTGTTGTCACATTGCTCACTCCAAGTGAACTGCCAGCTGAGCCATGAATACAGAACCATAGTCCATGTACAGAACAGGCACAATGGTGATAGTGCCAGAGCAGATAGATTTAGCTGCCATGTCTGCAAGCACATTCCTGCGCGAATACCTGGTATCCAAAAAAACTGGATAGAAGTTGATGTTAATGAGAAATGGGCCAGTCATTTTTGAATATCAGCGAGAACAGGGTGTGAGCCAATGTGATGTGATTCCAAAGCCAGCAGAAAACTAAGGGAGTCAGTATAAATAGTGCAGTTGGAGTACTGTTCAGCTTCAATATGATCCAGGGCAAGAGATGTGGCATACAGTTCAACAGTGAACACAGAAGCTATAGAGGGGATTCTACGTGCAACCACCAGACCGCAAAAAACTATGGCAGAGCCCACAGAGTCACTTGATTTTGAACCATTCACATAAATTGAAACAGAAAGGTTGTTTGAAAGATGTTCAGTAAATAAAAGATTGTGCTTCCTATTGGGAGAACCTGCCTTTTTCAGATGACTTAAAGAAAGATCACATTTGGGGCCTGTAATAAGCCATGGGGGAGGGGGATGGGCTGACCAATGGATTCTGCAATGTTTTCCAAGGACAGACCCAATTCATCCAATTGTGCCTGGATGCAAAGGCCCAAAGGAGCAACAACAGATCATCTGTTTTGGAAAAGTAAGGACCACTAAGGAAAGAAAACACATCCCTAAGTGGGATGCTTTGATAAGGAGCAAAGTTTAGAAGAATACAATAAAGACACTTGCAAATGTCAAAGTTGCAGAGAAAGTTTGTGATATTCCACATATAAGCTCTGAACAGGGGAGGTACAGAAAGCCGCAATGCAGAGTCGAAGTCCTTGATGATGAATGGGGTCCAGCATCTTTAAGTCCAAGGGTCTGGCAGAGCCATCCACCATTGATCCATAGTTGAGTTTTGAATAAATAAGAGCACGAGACATCTTTAGCATAGAACATTCATCCGCTCCCCAACTGGCAGTAGAGAGGACATGGAGGATGTTCAGTGCTCTTGTGCATTTGACCCATAGCTGCTTTAAGTGTGGTATGAAGGTGAGCTTACAGTCAAAGATAAGCCCCAAGAACTTAGTCTCATGGATCACTGACAGCAAAGCTTCACTGAGATGGAGTTCAGGATAAGGGTGGATACCCCATTGGCAGCAATAGTGCATGCAAAGAGATTTAGAGAGAGAAAAATTAGTCATTTGCTGTTGTCTACTTCAGTACATGATTGAGGGGAGTTTGTAGTTGCCGCACAATATATCTCATGGTCGACGACTGGCATGAGATGTAAAAGTTGTCAACATGGAGCAAGTTTGCAACAGTGAGAGGGAGTTGTTCAGTGATGGCATTTATCTTAAAACTGAAAAGTGTGACACTCAAAACACAGCCCTGAGGGACCCTAAGTTCCTGTACAAAAGAACAGGAAAGTGTGAAACCCACATGAACTTGTAATCTCTTGTCCATTAAAATTTTTTTAATAAACATAGGTAGATGGCCATGTAAGCAATATATATGGAGGTCTCACAAAATGCCATACCTCCATGTTGTGTCATAAGCCTTCTCAATGTAAAAGAATATTGAAACAAGATGTTGGTGTTTGAGAAAGGCTTCTCTGATTGACGTTTCAAGTCAAATTCGGTGGTCCATGGTGGAATAATGTAGTCGAAACCCACACTGGGTGGGCAAGAGGAGGTTGTTTGATTTGAGGTACTAAACAAGACGAGCATTAACCATCCTCTTAAGGTCTTACAGAGACAGCTCGTCAAAGCAATTAGACAGTAGTGTGAAGGAATCTTGGGATCTTTCCCAGGTTTAGAGAAAGATATGATAATAGCCTGATGCCAGGCATCAGGTAAAACATTTTCCTGCCAGATCCAGTTAAAAACAATTAAAAGAATATCAAGAAAAGAAGGAGAGAGAGATAGCACAGCATGTGTTAGTGCACATCATCAGGTCCAACAGATGTACTCCCAGACTAATAAAGAGCCATTTTCAGTTCCACCATTGTGAAGGGACAATTATAGTGAAAAATACAGTCAATTTGAAAGGAAATAGGTGAATGCTCTGCCAGAGTTTTGATGGCCAAGAAGGTGGAGGAACAAGCAGAAGTGCTAGATACCCGGCAAAAGCTTTCACCTAGAGTATCAGTGATGCTCCAGACATCAGCTACCTCTTGGCCATCAGAGAGTAAGATGGATTGGGGGACAGAATTGTAGTTCCCACTGACCTTTCGAATCCTGTCCCATGTGACCTTGGAACTGGTGGTAGAAGATATGCGAGTTGTGAACTTAATCCAAGATTTATTCTGGCTTTGACGTCTGACCCACCTGCCATGTGCATGGGCCTGTTGGAAAGCAATGAGGTTTGAAAGTGTGGGACATCTACGAAAAGTATCCCAAGCCCGTTTTTGAGCCTTTCACGCTAAGTGGCAAGCAGGATTCCACCACGAATGAGGATATCATGGAAAAACGTGTCGAGGTTTTAGAAATACACTAAGCAACTGCTTGTATAATATAGCCAGTTACCGCTGCCATAGAGTCATTTGTTGATGGCTGATGTACAATGGCAGGATCAAGTTCTGTGAGAGCAGTAAAAGTGGACCAGTCTGTCTGATCCAGCTTCCACCGGTGCACACGGCCAGTCTCTCTCAAAAGTATTGGAAAATAATCACTGTCAAGTGGATTATTGTCAACTCTCCAAGAAAAATGGGAAAATAATGAAGGGGAGCAAACTGAGAGATCAATAGCTGTAAAGGACTGACTAGGTGTGTGAGAATAAGTGGAAAAACCAGTACTGAAAATAGAAAGATTGTGATCAGAGAGCATACGCTCTACAGTGCAACCCCTCCCATCAATAACAGCACTTCCCCAGAAGGGATGATGTTCATTAAAGTCCCCCAGGATTAGAAATGGAGACAGCAACTGTTCAACGAGAGCATCAAGGTCTGATTGATCATGTCTTTCCAGAGGACAGGTATAGAAAACAAACAGTGATGGTATGACCCAAGGAAACAGATGGCTACAGCCTCCAAGGGTATATTGAGTGACAAAGACAGGGTGGGCACATGCTGATCAACCAATCATGCCACCCCTCCATGTACTTGTCCATCACACAGCCTGTCATTTTTGTACAGAGAATACTGCCGAATGGTGACTGTATCAGCAGGTTTCAGAAATGTTTCTTGTAAGGAAAGACATACAAAATGGTTGGAAAAAATCAGTGTTCTGATATCATCCAGATTAGAATGTAAACCTTGACAGTTCCATTGTATCAAGATGGACCTTTTTAATGTCGGGTAGATGAAGTGGCTGGAGAACCCTTCTCTTTATGATGTCTTTTTTCCTTACTGTCCTTATTTGGAGGAGGTCTATCGACCTCCATGGATCCTGCCACGAGTCGATGGGGCAGATCTTTGTTGATGGAAGGGTATTTTAGAGACTGTGTACGTAAATGAATGATTGTTTTACATTGAAGTGTTGGAGAAAAAAGATGTATCAAAAGAAATGCCTGTATTTGAAACTGAAGGATGTGGATCTTGAGATTTGTTGGACTATATGAGAGGAACAGAGATGGTTGTAGAAGTCGATTCATCCTTTTTAACTATGGAGGTCAAAAGGCTCTTCATTTGTTTTGAAAACAATTCTCTTGGAAGTATAGAGAGATCTGTGTGCATTCCCACTGTAGTTGTGGAACGAAGTGTAGTAGCATATGTAAAAGATGGAGTGGCAGACAGCAATTTCCAAGCCTCAAAACAACTAATTTTATGGGTCATTTTCAAACTCTGTATCTCTTTTTCCTCCAACCATTTTGGGCAAGAACAAAAGTAGAAAGGGTGGGAACCATTGCAGCTGACATAATGTGGCATTGTGGTCCTTGCCACCACAACGAGCACATGTCAGGGAATCACGACAGGATGTCTTTGAGTGGCCAAACCTCTGACACTGGAAGCATTGAAGAGGGTTTGGAATATATAGCCATACCCTACAAATCAGATAACCTGCCTTGATGGTGGCAGGTGCACGTGGTGATGTAAATGTCAAAACAAGGATATGTGTCGGCAGTGCAACTACGTTTTTGCAAGTGGAGATGCACCTCACTGCATAAACTCCTTGAGTGAAGAGACCAGCAATAATCTGACTCGGGGACATTCTTCAAGTCTTTCTCAACAATAACTCCTCATGATGAATTCAAGGTAGCATGAGGGGTAATCTCAATAGGTACATTCCCAATTGCCTTTGAATTCAAGAGGAATTCACTCTGTTGGGATGTGGATGTTTCAACCAATATGTCTCCAGACTGAAGCTTCTCTATTGACTTTGAAGAGCGAGCAAGTCCCTCTAGTCCCTTCTGAATAAAATAGGGGGACATTTGCCATAAAGGCTTTTCTGAAAGAGAATGTAATAAGAAAATGGGGTACAGGTGTCACAGGTGTTGAAGATTGCTGCTCAGAGTCTTCAAGACATGATTGTTTACGTATTGACTGTTTTTCATGATTTTTTTAAAATTTTTTATTGGAAGATCCATAGGAAAAAAGAAAAATTTTGGTACCCTTTGACCCCACCCACCACGGAACCCTACGAGGGGATGCACTATAATGTCATGGACATTGCAGCAATGCCAGGGTTTCGTGAACACTATACCCAAACACCAGCATTAGACACAATGTCCACAACACCTATTGAGAACTTCCAACACTGGTACTTGGTTGACTCTAGCCCAATTGAACCAGCCAATTGACCCAAGGGGGGTCACCCAAAAACTGCCCATTTTTGGGAATTCAAGGCCAAAGTGGTGTGTTATGGTTGGACCCCTCAACCACCAGGATCCTCTCCTCCTCTTCACGGGTCGCAACAAACGGCAAACGTGGGTGGATGTTTAGATCCCAGAGGAAGTAAACTGAAAGAACAGAACCTTCCCTGGGAGGTGCTCTCACCACATACAGGAATCCACACCAAGAGGGGCATGACAGGGGATCCTGAGGATACAGAAAGGAAACAGGTATACTGAACAAGGGAGAAGAAGTAAGAAATGGAATAATGAAACTTTCTGACAATAATCTGTGAATCCAAAAATTGGATATGGAACAGTTCCACTAATGAATGAAAGCCATTAATTGAAATCATTGTTGGCACACTATACATTGTTTTTAAAAATGACAAACAGTAGCACTGTGGAAAAAAGGAACAAGCAAAAGCTGGAAATGGAAAGGTCAGAAGACAGGAATCAGTGCCATGTTCAGCTCCTACTAGGACAAATGGTCTTCTTGAAAAGAAAGAGTGGATTGTGTTTTTGCTGTTTTTATCTAAGTAACTCTTAACTCCAAAAATTCTGGAATCATGTCATTCACAACATCTCAAAAATAGGGCCATACAAATGTAAATCTCACAGACAGGTCTTTGACAATACAGCATTATGACCTAAAAGGTGTTACCAACAACAACAAAAAATCATGTTTGCAGGGCCAGAGCCAAAGATAACAAATGTGCCAACACATAAGTGAAGAGTGAGAATATGTTCTCACAAAACTGCTTGGTCAGGAGGTGAATTTAGACATGGCAAACTTGGGATGTGGGCAAACAATCAAAATATGTGTACACATAAATGCCAATAAATCCCTCAAGTAGTGTCCTGAAGTACAACATGAATGAAATGGGCCCAAAGTGGTAATATAAACTTTGGAATTCATACTTTCAAAAGAAATGGAAGTTAAACTAAGGTAAATCACTCTATAGTAGAACTGTAACAAAAGAAAGATGTTTGAGCTGGAGCACTATTAAACAAAAAGTGATGGTTTGGTAATGGCACATAGAGGGAGGGAGTCACATGATGGTGGTGCTTTACTATTGGTAAAAAGATTACATGTTGGAATCTTTAATTCCAGGTGGGTGGGGAGAGTGTACAGACTGTCTGAAGCATGCATTGTAAAAAATGTCAGCACAAAACAGGAAAAACAAACCTTGTGTGTGGAGGGAACAATTTTACTAGAATTCAACTTAATTTTTTTTTACAAATTTAAAAAAGTTATTTACAAATCAGTATTATTATCAATGACAAAATTTGCAATGAAATTTCTGAAGTATGCAAGGACAAGAATGATATAACACAAGAAATATATCTATAACACCTGCACATAATTAAAATGCAAAGGATAACAAGAAAAATGAGTATGTTTAAACTATAAAACACACTGTGCTATTTAATACTCAATGTAGTATTGGCTGAGTTCACATACGAATAACACACATACTGGCTGTACACAAATGAACAGTTGGGTTTCTACTACAATACCCAGCATTATACACATATTTATACACCTATGAAGTTTAGTTAAAAGTAATGTTTCATTTTGCAGGGATGTGTTCCAATGAGTACCACACAAGGAAATGTAAACATGCATTATGTGGTTAGCCTAACTGAAGTCCATGAAGTTGATCCAACAACAATTTCTAAGAGAGTGCAACAAAAATCTGTTGCATGAAAACAACATATGAAGATAGTTGAAGACTGATTACAGGGTTCTGAATGCCAGATCCTGCAGCTGATGGATCAGAAAAATTGGGACAACTGTGTGGCTTCCAAAGAGTCCTGACTCATGCCCCTAAACATCTTTCTGTGAGGTTATGTGAAGAGCATTGTGTACAGGGAAAAGATTGTTGATTTTATTAACTTACTAAAGCATCATTAGAGCAATTGAAATTGTTTCACAAGAGGATTTTGACAAAGTATGGAGAGACACTGATTAATACTGTTAAGGTGTACAAATTGGAGTTGTGTAATACCATTTTAAAAACCTTTTGAAATGCATAAAATGACATTTACAAAACTTTTACAGCTTATGAATCAAATAAATAAAGTTCAATACACAGCAAGTATCTGTTTTTTACCAATCTACTCGACAAATTCCACCATTCATTTGTGTACATCATGCGTTTTTTAAATAAACAACTTTTATACATCGAGTGATAATTTCTTTAAACCAATTTCAACAGGAAGCTTTTACAATGCTAAATGTACCAAAATTATGAATACATTTACGAAAGAAATCAAAATTACTAATACAGTGTAAAATTCATTAAGATTTCTTACATACACACAAAATAATACAATGCTAACTTAACATGATGCAGTGATTTATGACAGTATATGGCTAAGCACACAACACTTACCTTTCGTTAAATTCGCTATAACTGCCCTAAAACTACAACAAATCATACTATGCAATGTTTGATGTAATAATACACTAATAACGATATGAAAGCAAATTATGAATCACATAAAATCATGTTTTTAGTTTTTGAAGCCATGCACCATTATAATCTCATTTATATTAATCATTCGCAATGTAAATCTTAAATTTTGCTTCTAAACCTAGTTATTATTTATGTCCAATACTCAATAATATTAATTTTGATCGCAACAAGTATAATAAAACTCAAACCTTGCATCAGAATTATTTCATATATCTACATCTATTTTGAAAACTTGGAATCTAAGAGCATTCTCTTAAAATCGATTAATATTAAATTACACTTTTTATCAGGCCCATGAAATTGATATTTAGTATGTTTTTTTTTAAATATTTCATTTTAACAAAAAAAGAAATTATGGATTACCAAGTTTAGGACACAAATTTTCTTCCATCTAATATGGTAATAATAATGCATTAAATACTGACACCCAAGAAATTCTACTTATAAAAGAAGTATGCTAAATGTAATTTTTTCTGTTTTTTTCCCCCTGAAAATAACTGTTCAACCTCACCTAAACCATCAAATATCTGTCAAGAAGACGACACAATTAGCTATTGATAGTTCTTAATTATATTGCCCGCTAATTGATATCATTTGCAACTATTCCAAATTATAAAATCTTGATACAATCTAATAAACAGTTTTTGAGTCCTAATAAAACTAGATGCAAATACTTTGAGGTGTTTAAGTAGGATGAGGGTAAAAACTTTCACACTTTCACTTTATAATTTTCTCGAAACACTTCTGGATTCAAACAATTTATTTTTACAATTTTATTCATATTTTACAGATAAAGCAGCACCAATTATACGAAAAAATTTTCTCTAGTTAAAGAGCATTTCTATGACCATTTTTGCATTTACTATAACAGATGTAAGCTAAAGTTAGTTGCAGAAAGAAAGTTTCATTTTGTATTATAATGCTCTGGGAAGAGTTAATGTGATTTTGACAATATCGAACTAGGGGTGTGTTTGTGAATAATTTTAATTATTTTGCTTTAATGTTGCAAAAACATCGATTCTTTTTTCATTTAGAAACTATTTTCAATTGAAACTACCAAGTAAACAATACATATTGATTAGTTTGACAAGTGATGATCACTTGAAACATTGTTTCACAACCACAAATAAAACTATCATAATTAAAATTGAGAAAATCCTGTATGAATTGCTCTCCTATAGTAATGTATTCTGGAATGAAAAGTTTTGAAGCCATATGCAGCATTAACACTTATATTTAGATTTGTTCATTACCATTTATTCACTTTGTTCATGTAAAGTAAAAAACAAAACAAGTTGACAGATTTTACACCATCATAATCTATGTATCAATAAATTAATAAGCATCATTATATTGTTCTTTAAGTACAGCATACAATTACAGTCTACACTTATTTCTAACACTGAGTAGAGTAAAAGTGTAATTACTTGTCTTTAGGTCTCACATGTGTCAAAGTTGACACAGTTCCTGCAGGACTTTGCAACATGATGACTAAATGCCCTCTATATGGATGTGAAAGTGTCATTTTGACTTGTACATACTCCACAATAAATAAACCATACGAATCTGCATCTTCTTTGGACACTACATAAAGGACAAAATTTTAATTGTATATTTTGCACAAAGTAACAAGTTTTGATAAATACAGTTCTTTAAACATTATATTCTTATATATATTTCTTCATATGTCCAATTTCAAATATGCATAGTATGTACCACATTTTCTCCCTTATAGACAAAAATTACAATTAGGTTTTATAGAACATTTGAAAATAATGAAAATTAAATATGAACTCAATACACAAAATGCTATTTTTAGATAACTATGATGAATGATTTAGATAAACTTTTATTATTATTATTATTACTATTGATATTTAAACACATCAAATTACAATTCAGCTCAACAAGTTTTAGGTTGCAATGAAGATTCAGCTGCTCATGAGAGATAAACAAGTTTTAACATTACAGTTTTACACATTTTCCATCTTAATTGTAATCCACACATGCAGTTTTGAAACAGTGCACAAATTAAAAATGGAATATGTAATTAGTCATTATATTTGTGACAATGATTTCTAAATCGATTTTCCTCACTGGAGATTATTAAGTGAAAACCATCACTAAAAAATTCCTAGAACTGTATAACAGTAGATAAAAAGTTTCATCTATAGAAAGACAGCATTTAAATACTTCAGAATATCCTAACAAATAATAATGATAATAATATTACATATTGAGAAGAATACAAACTTACCAGAAATGTTGACTTCCAGTTCTCCAGGGAAACATGGTATTTGTCTCTCAAATTCTTCTTGAGGGCTTGTGTATGTGGTTAACCATGGAACTGACTGCCAGGCCTGAAGAAAGTAATTATATTGAAAAAAATATAAGGGAAACAGTTTATTTACATTTATTTTCATAAATGTACTCATTCTTTTTTTTTCCTACCTGAATTACGTCTCAAATTAAAGTACTAACTTGTGATCGAGTCCATTCTATTTTATTTTTGTTTTGAATATAACTGAAAAGTGTGTGTTCTTATAGCAAATCCACATCAGGCTATAAGCTTATTCCACAGAGGGAAATCAAACCCCCGGTTTTAGCATTGTAAATCCACCAACTTACTGCTGTACCAGCAAGGGTCCAACTGAAAAGAAAAACTTGCCAACCAAATATTTTATCCTCACACTGCGCAAATTTTTCTTTGCTTAGATTCCGACTGACTAACAAAAACAAAAACTTTGTCCTTGTGTTTAAGTGCAAAGCTGTACAGGTGGTTAACAGTACTGTGCCACAGTAATGAAACAAACCCCCATTTTAGCATATAATCCCTCTAATACACTGCTGAACCATTGCGAATCACTAATACACTGTACACAAGTTTTAGCTGTGTTACGGAATCAAAGAAATGTTTAACTTCATATTTTCAAAAAGCCAATCAATAAGTTTTTCTAGTTATTTCAGATACATTTATTTCCCATGCTTCCAACCAACATTCAAGAATAATTAAGACTAATAATTTTATTATATATAGCATTATTTTGTCAGTAGGAACCAGGCACAAGATTTTGAATGAAGGCGTACAAAAATAAAACAGAATGCATTAACTGTTATCTGTTACTATTGTTACTTTAATTCAAAAAGGTAGACAGTACATGCTTTGTTTTCAGTATGACTTTATATATTATTTTCTATACTATAACGATGTAGTCTGTTACTTAACAAACCTCATAACCATCATAAAGAAATGAGGAAGCAAACATAAATTGTTCTTTTTTTTGAACTAAAATGACCACATATTATAACACAAAAATAGAAATGTATACGTATACACAAATATAAAACTGACCTGAAATCTTCCATGTCTTGGCCACATTCTAGTGAACTAATATTTTGTAATATATAGTCACATTTCAATTATTATACATATACATATTTAGATTATTGCTACTTAGAAATAAATTAAACTTATCTTTCTTAAACTATAGAACATAAACCAAGAAGTAAAGCAAATAATCAGCATTTCTTGCTATAATCCTTGTAGAGTATTTACGCTGAAAATAGGTTGCTCAATATAAAGATTTTGTGCGTCTTTATAATTGAATAACCAAAAAAAAACATAAATAGCTATGCTGATACCATAGAATTTCACTGTAATTTATTAAGCTGAGTAACTAATATGTACTTAGCTTTTTGAAAGTACACAGTAGGTTTTACACAGATTGAAATGGCTGAGAAAACCACTCTGGGGATATTCTAAACTGTTAATTGGTTATTCATATGTCATGTACTGTAATAAGATTATGTAAGGTAACGTTTCTGAAAATGGAAAAAAGTGAGTGGGTCCACTGCGTTTGATTCAGTACATAAGCCATATCTTAACAAAATAAAGATATGTGGTAAAATATATTTGTAAAAATGGCTGGTATGGATTGATAAGATTTATGTAGAGGATCAAACAATGTTTTAACCTTCTTAAGTCATCATCAGGTTTACAGAGAAAAAAAAGGGGTAACTGACTGATAGCTAACACCATATTTAAAGGGGGTTGTGCAACTGAGTATATGAATGTAGAGGGCATACTTAAATGTTTGATTATATTTATTAATATAGGTATAAAGGTGTTTCTTTGTAGTGGTTTATTTTGGGTTTGAGTTGCTGTGTAAGTATGGCTTCTTTAATTTTGCCTTTGTTTATGTTTGTTTCTTTATTTAGTATTTGGGTGTTTTTATGGTTATGTTGTGTTTATTTGACTTGCAGTGTTCGAAAACATGTGAAGATGGCTTTGTGTTCTTTGAATCTGGTTTCCATTTTTCTACTTGTTTCTCCAATATAGAAGTTGTGGCAGTTATCACATTGTATTTTACAAAACTATGTTGATGTGGTGTTTGTCAGTGTAGTTTTCACATAGAATAGACCTCAGCTATGTGCCTGGTTTTGAATAAATTTGGTATTAACTGGAATGTCACTATTTTGTTACTAGTTTTTGCCAAATGTTGGTTATTTGTCTGCTAATGTTGGGAATATATGGTATGCAACAATATATGGTTTCGTGATTTTTTGATTCGTGAGATATATTTACTTTTGTTAGTTGATTTTGTTTTCTGTCTAGAGGTGTGCGTATAATGTTTTCTACAGTTTGTGGAGAAAATTTATTGATGTTGATGAAGTATTGTTTTATTTTGTCTAATTCATCATTAATTTTATCTGGTTTCTTAATATGTTGAGTTTTTGTTTTGTTTCATGTGATGAGTCCCAAGGAATGTGTAGTCCAGTATGGGTGATTTTTCGGTGGATTTCTGTTTTGAATTGTGTATCGGTTCTTATAATTTTGAAAGATATGTGGTTTTTATTTTATATTCTAGCTTGTCAATATAAATAATTTGTTCAAAAGTACAAGTATTTTGACATCACAAACATCTAATTTTAAACAGTACTATACCACAACTTACTATCATCTATATCAAAATGTGTTTTTTAATATTTACTTTTAAATTAAGAAATTAACTCATACGTGATACAAAAGTTTGAATTACAACGTGATTCCTAACTTAAAGACAAATTCATAAATAGTAGTTCCATAAAATTTGAATGTAAGTCACCAAATGCAAAAGCACAGCTTTTAACCCGTGACTTGTTGTGAAAGGATTAAATTAACAATAACTGTCTTATTTTTCTTTAAAAAGTTTCAAATTAACCAATCAAAATGTGGAATTATTCCAATAATATTTCAAATGACTTTGTATATGTGATGTCATTATTAAAAAACTGTCTTATAAAACAAGTTGTTTTACTGAACTGCAAAACAAAGATGATCGCTGTGAAGCATCAAAGCAATGCTGCCATTTGGTAAATAGATTAATAGTAACTGTTGTATTTTAAAGTCAATTACGGTTTAATATGTAATGTAAAAGGAAAAATTCTTATTTCATCATGTAAACCAATTTACCTTCAATAATATAAGTATTATTCTACTTAAAACAATAAAAGTACAAGATTAAAAATTAAAACATGTTAAACAATGAAAAACTATAAAAACATAGTAGATTATCGTACATCACTTACTTTAGCCACACTGACTAATCTCCATGCACTAATAATACCAAATCCATGAAAGTTACTGTGCCACAGTCCTGCAGCATTTTTTTCCCAAATATTCTGGTGCAGTAAATTTACCTAATAATAAAAAAAAGCAGAATTTAAAATAATCACTTTTAAAGATATAATTATACACAGTGGTAATAATCTGTAATACTTTCTAAAAATGAAGAAAGCAATGTAACCTTTGACAGTCAAAGTTCATGGATTATCAATTCTGCATCACATATTAAACCTGTGTATGAGCATACTAAAACACAAGTACGTGATAGTAAAGTGATGAAACAGAGTTTCAAGCAGCATTTCTCCTTTACATCCAAGTAAGATTTAATATTTGTCAACACTTAATACAGAATATACAGATTTAAATATTCCACATATTTCATAAATTAGTTATCCACAGTTTTAATAACACAAACATAAAAACAGTTATAGCATTACAGAGATAAAGTAGAATTGTACTCTTCACTTGCTTTAAAAATAAAAAAATTGATGTTATACAGATGAAGACTCCTGTCCAGTTCTGACAGTGCTTAAAAAAATTGAAACTTAAAACAAAAATAGAGCTTTCAAGAATATGTTATACAAATATTTTCACTTGTACACAAAATGAGTAAAGCTTCTTTTTGATCACACAAATTACAGTATTAAAATTACATCAAAACACTACTAAACTTGATTAATATTTCTTATATAGATTTAGTTGTAAGACTTCAAAATTTACAAGTATTTACTGGAAATTTTTGTGAAATAAAATGAAGGGGCAAACTAATACAAATGGCATGAAAACAAAATTATAGTTTTAGACACTTTGGTATTACAACTTGTGGCTTCTTAATGTTTTGACTTGCTAATAATACTTGATTCTAGCTGGAACAATACATATTAATACAAATTTCTCCAACTTAATAATCTAATGAGATTGAAAGGCTACAAAATTTTTTGACTTCTTTGTGAAAACAAAATTACGTATTTACAATTCAGACAATTTTAAGAATAATAAAAACACACCCTAAAAATAAACTTTTTACATTTATTCTTAATGATATTTTTGTCATGTATTTTCTTTTACCTTTATTCCTGTGAGAACAAAAATATACTGGATGTCTCTCCATGTTAAACAAGGTCTGACCTCTAGCATTAAGGCTATCATTCCTGCAGCAAGAGGAGCAGCTGCAGAAGTTCCAGTGTGATGACGAGTACAGCCACTTCCATCTATCTGTGTCCAATCAGAAGTAACCTACATAAAATAAAACTTATCCTTTAAAACTGTTTAACTTGTAACCATTGAGTAACCTAAATAAAGTAAAACTTATCAACATTTAAATATTTTATATATGTCTAATCAAAAGTTACCTGGATAACATAAAACTTAATTTAAAACTACTTTACTTGTGTCTAATCATAAGTAACCTTAATAAAGTAAAACTTAAAATTTAAAACTGTTTCACCTTTAATTAGCCAAAAACTACCTGAATAATATAAAACCTATTGAAATTTAAAAATAGTTTGTGTCCAGCCATAAGTAACCTTAATACAGTAAAAGTTCTACTGTATACAAGTTTTATTTATATCCAGTCAGAAATCTCCTAAAAAATAGAAAGAATTACTACCTACAACTATTTTACCCAAGTCAAATCAGAATTAATCTAAAAAAACAGTAAGAACTTATTATTGTTTACATGTATCTTAAAAAAACAATTTTAACTGCACAATGTCTCGAATTTACAGAAACTTTATTATAAAATTAAGATAAAGAGTGCAGATAGCTTTTCCCATTAAGTTCATAGAAATCTGTAATTTATGACTTCAGACTATATTTTCTATTACATACATATGTAAGTCCAGAGAACAGAAGAGCGAACTTCTGTTTCTTTTACAAATCCTTCAGAATAAACTCAACTCACAATGTCAAAGTTTCGCTTACTACCACTACTGAACGTAACACCTAGCATTGCTGGACATTCTTCTGCATAGAATGGTAGACCACCACTTTCTGTAACAGCTCCTAATAAAACACATACATACATATATATACGAGTTTAATGACTCTACGTAATGTATGGAACTGACTACAAAATCTGCTGTATTTAATGTTGGCTTCTGATGTTCTAAAACATTCTATTGAATACTCTATCAAACCTTTCACTTTTTTTTTATCAATTACAAATATAAACTGTATGACCAAAACAAAATCAATGTATCATGTTAACTTATAAATCTTGAAACTTACCTTTCTACAAAACGTGCATACATTTATTTTGAATATAAGGTATTAACCTGAATTTATTCAAAGTAAACTAGAATGAACCACAAAAAATCATGCTTAATAAGAAGTTTGACATTTAAATTTAAAAATGATACAAATTACATGTAGAATATGCATTGTAGCACACTTTGTTTGGATAAACATAGACATTCAAAAGTAGATCATTAAAGTCAGTCACAGATTTGGATAACTGATTAACTAATCATATTTTGCTCACTTGATAGTAACAGTACACATTTATGGCTCACTGTTTATTTTAAATATAATCTTTTTATTCAAAACTGCATTATGCATTGCAAAGACTTTTTTCAGCTCACTTATTCTTACAATATCAAAACAATTACAAACTACAATAAGAAATGATCAAACTTCTGAAATCTTATGAATGTTTCAAGTAATTAATATCAATTTTAAATATGTTAACTACATCATATAATTTTTACAGATATTTTCTAAAACAAAGCCAAACCTATTGTAATTGTGTAAATGGAACTTGCATAACCATCAAAGTTGCAGTTGTCATCATTAGATCCTCCATTACCACTTGCAACCACAAAGATCGAACCATACCCTCCTCGACCCATGTCAATACCATGTTTGATTGCTTTCTGAAAAACAATACTTACACTTAACATTCTGTCTACATTAAATCAGATTCCAAACTGCAAGAATTCTCTATATTCTTATTCACAGAAATTCATATTCAATAAAGAAGGTTTTCTTTGTATCATACAATGTAAAAGCAAATCACAATGTACTAAACTACATTAAAAAGGTTTGATTTCACTTATTGCAGTTTTAAAGTTACTTCTACTCTGTATAACTCTATATGAATTAAAACAATTTAATTTAACTGGAATAACTAAACAGTGTGCAAGCTAGACTTCCAGAAAATTTTAAGTTAAGCCTAAAAACAAATGTGTCCAATGATATTCTAAGACATGTACATATACTAAAGTACAATTATACAACTACATGAAAAAAATTTTCAAAAGAAATTACAAATATTAGTATCAAAATCTTGTACATTTTAAATACTGTAGGTCAAAAAGAAACACTTGAATACACCTAAAGCAATTGTTACAAACAGGTTATAAATGGAAAAGTAGTTAGAAGTAAAGAGGTTGAGAGCAAGAATCATAATTTAGTGATCAAATGATATTAAAGGCTTGAACTTACTTGACTCTAACATGATTTACAGTACTAAACAAATCTTCCAAAACAAACTCAGTAAAGCACAGTTGTTACCACTCTGTTATTTACTTAACACGAACTTTCATAATTTTAATATTTTGTAAATTTCAGTTGGCATCATCCATTTGTTTGGAGATAATATATCTATTCTAACACACCTTCATCAAGTTATGACACAAAATAAAACCAGCAAATAAACTTAAAAACATTAAATTATATCCTTCCTACTTAAATCTTGCAGATACTTCATGAAAAAGTCTAAGCAAACAATGGTAATGAATAAAATAAGTAAATACATAGGTGAACAAGATATTAACTCTGCATTTATTTTAACAAAACAAAATATATCCAAATTAAATTGCATGTAAGCACACATGACGGATTTTATTTGTAATGTTTAATCCAGACTTGTACAAATGTTAATGTAAACTGTTGTCCTTGAGCTTCTATGAACATGTACTGAGTCAGTGTAGCAATCACGTAACATACTACTGTTTATAGAGCACATGGAGAACTAAGAAAAAATGAAGTTTGCAAGGGACGTTTTTGTTTCGTTAAATAAAACATAGTAAAAATTAAAGGGATTTAGATTATCAAAATAAATTAAAAATATTAGTATTAAAATTTTATAAATTTTAAAGAGCACTATTTAAGTAAATTATCAAAGTGTGTTACTTTAAGTAAGAGATTATTACACAACTTTAAGGAATAAATGCAAAAGTAAATTTCCTATGTTAGACTGATTACACAACAAAGGTAAAGCACAAGGAAAATTCTTTACTTAATAAACAATGTGTGAAAAGATTATTCCCAAATCACTGCACTTACAAAAATCTATTTTGTTGAGTTTTATACAAAATAAAATATTCACTCTGAAAAATACTTTAGATGGTCTTTCTTAAACTTCTATGCTAAAAATGGAGGTTTACTTTCTAACATTTAACATTTTCATAACCAGAAAATGTATTTCAGATAGATACTCACCTCTCTGAAAAACAAACTACTACTACAAAAACACTTTGCAAACTTATTGCATTTTTTTAATATACTGAATGATAAAAAGGAATGTTACAACTAAAGTCCCCAAGAAGGAAGGCAATAGATCTATAAATCTAAATTACTGAAATCCAGGGTTTGAATCTCTGCAATGAACACAACAGACATCCTATGAGGCTTATGTCTAAAAAAACTAACAATGCCTTGAAACTAAAATTGATAATATAAACTCAGCTGATTTTGTTTTTCTCCCTGGTTGGATTGTGCTGAAAATTTTTTTAATATCTGCTATTTTCCATACAGCTGCATAATACGTTAACATGTGTACTAATAGCCCATTGTAATAAACATGGAAATAACATATGACACTAACATCTCTACATTATACACACAGGAATGAAACAATAACTGGGTAAGACTTAGTTAAAAATAATCACAAAAGAAGCTTAAAATTAAATTATTTTTACAGTTCATAACAAAGCTGAATGCTGTTCAATGTTTTAATTACACTTGTCTCATTACCTGGAGCTGTCACTTAGGATCTGTTGATTTGAATAAGTAATCAAACAATAAATGACTAAAACTGTGAAGACAAAATTTTAAACACGAGTTTCTCAAATTTACATATTTAACTCCAAGCATACCACAGCTAAATAATGTGGTCCTTCAACAGTTTTCCCATCATCTTCAGGTCCCCAACTATCAACAAAAATTAATCATACTATAAACTTTAATACTTAATATGCAATTCACATTAGCTATATAAATATAAAAAATAAACTGATACACATTGATATATTGATGTTTTAAACCATATAATCTAACTTTAAGCAAAAGAAATAATAGCACAATAATTTCATGTTAAGATTGAATTCATTGTGTGGTTCATTATGCCACAGTTCTTTTTAACATTTGGTCTACAGTAGAAATTAAAATATACAATATATTAACCTATGAAATATGATTAAAAATTTGGTTCTACAAAAAAAAAATAGTTTTTGATTAAAAAAAACCAAGATTAACTTTGAATGTATGAAGTATAATAAGGAGCTTGATTTTACACAAAGCTATAGTTATTTTTATTTATTACTGTTCTTAATAGTATAATGTAGTAATAACAGTCATCATACTCAGACAAAACATGAAGGTGCAAACTAAGTGCAACTGATAGAAAATTTAAAGGTCAATCAATATATTATTAAAAAATTAGATCTGTGAATGACTTGCAGAGTAAAAACATTACTATCTATCCCATATAGGGTCAAGATCAGTGTTTAAATAGAAGAGAAAAGAGGAAGCAGGACGGTTTTTGAAATTTTTGAAGCTGATTAATATATTTCTTGTTTTCCCATATCTATTATTTATTTAATATTACTAAAAATAACTAAAACGTAAAAATTAGAAATTTATTAGAATGCATAATATTGAAAAAAAACTTCATGGTGTATACTGTTGACCAAGCTTTAGCATGATGTAATTCAATAGGGTAATGCCGCAGGTTTACCAAGTGGTTTAGAACTTATGTGTCAGGATATTTTGTTAAATATGACACCAAGGATAATAAAACCATAATGTTAAGTATAAACAAATGCACACTATTACAATTTATAATATTTGCTATGAGGCACATGGACTCTGCTCTCAGGTCTGTATAAAATTAATGTTTTTGTTTGAGAAAAGGACTCTACAGTAGTTGAGAATGTACTATTTTAAAATATTTTTTGTCCATCTAAGACTGCCTGAACCACCTCAACAACCTTGTAATGGCCACATAAGAGAAGAGCAGATTTCTTGCAAGAATATGAGATGTCCATCCGTAGTATTTCAAGTGGTCGTCTTGCCTTGCTGTTGTGTCATAAGTCATGGCATGTTTTGGGTGATTTTTCAACACCAATAATTATTGTAGAAATGCACTAACACATTTTTATACCTTTATTACTGGATAGTTATCCTGTGGTGCATATGTAAACTATTATAAATTAATTTCCACATATTACAGTTTTGTTTGCAATCAATTTACATAGCTTACACCCAAGCTTACATTAGCACACAACATACGTTTTAGATTCATTCATTTTGGAATGGAAGTAATTTTTTTTTAATATAAATTCTTTTGGGTGTCACTAGTTTAATTTCCAACTATTTGTACAAATGAAATTATTGTCCATTACATTTGAAACATTTTATTCAGCCTATCAAAAACAATCTTTAGGAATGTTAAATGAAACGTTTACTTATAAAAAGAAATAAAAAATTAATGCATGTGATTTTTCTTACCTGCATGAATATATATCATTGATATTCATGTTTAAATTGAAAGCAGTTGCTTCTAAACTATCAGTCATGGTTCCATCTAAGGCACGTAAACCTGTGTAACGACAAACAGTTGTCTTTTTTTTTTTTATCACTGGTGTTTGTAAAAAATATCTACATAATATTATCTATATCAACACATTTGGATTAAAAACAAATTACAAACAGGCACAATAATAATGGGTTTAAAATTGGCTTCAATACACCTTAATTGGGATAATGAACAAGTAAACTGTTTTAGCTGTGTAAATTATGCAAGACATTTTTGCACATGCACTCTTTCATAACTTTACTAAAATTTCAGAATCCCTTCTCTTTTTTTTAAATTAAAAATATATTCATTTTTTTCTTAACCTTTATGAATGTAAGACTAACAAATAATGTCTACATATAGGATTTTTTTCTAATTATGGCATAAAAATAATAGTAAGATGACAGAAAAGATGAAGTAGATATTCATACTATTTATAAGACACTAAACATTATGCACACTAGCATTAAACTTTAATTACCATTGCAGCAAATGGATAACAATAGTGCATTAAAAACTTCAAATTGCATTAAAGTCATTGGTTTGCTAGAATTTTTTTCCATAAACAAGTTTTCATATCATTATTCCTATAGACTAACTATTATCACTTGAAAATAAATTCAAATTACAACTATCTATAAATGTGATGGAAAAGATTAACATGCATACATTTCTATAACCATTTTCAGCCTACACTGCACAAGTTGTCTCTGAAAAGAAATTTCAAAAAAAGTGCAAATCCAATAGATTGTAATTAAGCACTTACAAAGTTCAATTAAAAACAAAAAAGTGAAAACTACCAGCAATTCGAGAACTGAAAGCAACACCAACACCACAAAACTCATTAGCAGCAGCTGCTATCTCACCAGCACATCTTGTCCCATGCTCATTTTTTCCTGATAAACAGTGATTATTTATATATTAGTTAGAGATACAAATTAGAAATATATGTTCACTCATCACGTTCACAAAAATAAGCATATAAATAAAATAATTTAAGTCACAAACATGAAAAATAATTTTGCATTGTATGTTTGTTATCTAATTCTGAAATGAACCCATTAGTAGCTTTTGCAATCTAAGATAATTCCAAAACCTACTTGGCTAGTAGAAGTATATTAACAGAATATGTACATTCTTTACAAAATATACTAACTGATATTTAGTAATACCCTATTACTAATACGTTTACTCTTTATTATTACTTTAAAAAACAAATCTCTATCTTTTTGTCAGTCAAAAATATTTGTGCTTTATTTGAGCCACTGGTATTACACATTACACGCTCCTTAAACATAGGAGTTAATATTTAACACATTTTCATAAAAAATTGCAAGTAAATATATGTAAACTATATATTTAACATATCGATTGCAAGAAAAAATTAATTTCTATTGTAGCTTTATGAATCTTCAAGCATATAAGTAGAAATTACAAATGATCAATTTCACTCAATTACAAAGAAACTTCCTTTCTTAACATCAATAGCAACTAATGATGTTCTAAAAGAGTAAGCTTAATCTTTCATAACCAAACATGTGGAATAATTCTGAATACATTAAATTTCTATGCTCAATAGTGAAAAAATTTAAAAAAACAGTACCAGTAAATGTTTTGTAAACAAATAGCAAGTGAATGATGGGATTATAAGCTAAGGATAACTACTCATAAATTAAGCACAAAAAAATGCTAAAACCTCAAGTAGTGAAATATTTTGATAAAAAGAAAAATCAAACAATTTGAAACTGAATCATCCACTATCATCATGGTGTTATTTTGGAAATGCATAACAAAATTAGACAAAAAAAATCACATGATGAAAGGAAGTTTTCCAACAAAATTTACCGAAACAATTCATCATGAATCTGCAAACTATCTGTAATTCATCATGAAAAGGTTAAATTACAAGCATTCAAAAACAACCTGTTAGACACGAGAATGATCTGAAAGTAGAATTTTTAATAGAAAAACTCTACAAAATATAATAACATCCAAAAAAATCCATACAAGTTCAAGCTGTAAAAACCATACCCCCATTTTGAGGGGGAGTAATCTGTAACAATTAGAAAGAAAGAAATTCATAATATGCAAAATAAATTGTTTAGTACTTTACAGTGACTGGGATATGTACATAATATTAAAATATAAAAATCAAAGAAATAATTACAGGTACAAATTATTTGCTTAAAAGGCAAAACCGAACAACAACAACAAAAAAAACACCAGTATGAAAAACTATCTTTAAATTACTGAACAGTTAAACCTTTTCAACTGTAATATTAAATAACTTTTTGTTTTCAGTACTTGTCAGTCTGTATCTCACAGAGCAAATTAACTTAATACAGAACTGCACCTAACCTAATACAGGCAACACAATGATCCATGGTTGTAGCCAGAGGTGGACAATTAGCAAAATTTGCATTAGGTTCATTAATTGATTCTTATATAATCAGTCTTACATAAGACTTGATTTGTTGGAATTGAAACAAATAACAATAAGAAACAACTGATTTTTTTTGAGTCATTACACTAGTCAATTGAGGATAGCAACCAGAACTTTAAATTTATTGAAAATAATCATAATAACAATACTTCAATTACTTGTATATTGATATAATAAAAAGAGTAATAATAAGAAACAAATCTCAATTAGTTGATTGTTTTTATGATGCTATTGGATTCAATCAATTTTGATTGACCAATTATTTTCTGACAATGTTTTCAATGCTCAGAGCTAATTGAATTAATCAACTACCTGTTGTTTTAGATACTTCCAATTTAAATAAACAGTATTTATACCAATACAATTATCCAACAAAACATTACAGTGTGTACATTTTACTATCATTTTACATTAAGATCCTATTTAGGAGTACAGTTATATTTCTGATATCTGACAGTAATCTTAAGTTAACATATAGTTGATATTTCAACAAACCATTTCCTCCTTCAGGCATTGGATCACTATCATCATCATTCAAATCCCAACTACCTTCAGGGCAATAGTTGTCTTTAATATCACGGTTTGTCCACTCAAGTCCTTTTATACATGCAAATAGAAACTTTAATATAAATATTTTAAATCTACTCCTGAGTTGTTTTATACATCTTATGGTATCCAAATGTCAGAGATTAAATTACACTTTATCATTTTAATTCCAGTGTATTAATTTAAGAGGTAATTTTCAGAAAATTTATGAATAAAGTATGAAAATAGTCCTGATGAATTTGATGACAGTAAAGTGACAACACTAATTCCACAAACATTTCAGGTATTTTAATATCTAAAGTTATTTTGAAAACAGATATCCTTTTTCTTATAATATACCAAAATGATGCAAAGCAAGTGATGATCTAAATTGCTCTAAATTGTGACATTTGAAAAGTCAAATAATTCTCACACATAGATCGGGGTAAAAATAAAATATATGTAAAAGGTTTGAAAAGTTAAAATGCCCAAACATAAGCTTTAACTGAATTAATATTACATTATCAAGATTTTATACATAGTTTTTGGTTCTTGTAAATAGTTTATTCACCAATAATGTATTGTTTTTCAATAAGGTTACAAAGTTTTATTTTAATTTCATAACCCTTGATGTATTTACTCACCAAATCAAATATATACTTCATTGGAATAAGTTTTATCTCAATATGCCTTGACCCATTATAATTATCTAGAGTCTGAACACACAAACTACTGTTTGAAATTAAAAAGATAACAAGCTTTTAGAAGAAGTTTGTCTGATAATTTGAATTACCCAACGTTTAGCATAATTTTTTTACTACCAATTATTCTTTAAAAACAAGCATTGTTCAACTTACAAACTGATGATGCTGATATTTCACAACTAAAGTATTGATGTACACCTCATTGAAAAACATTAAATTACTGAAATAGAGCTTTAGCTGAAACTCTACCAAGTAAGCAACATCCAAAAATAAATTATTTTAACTCTAGCATTTATGATGTAAACTCAAAGACACATCCTTAAAACCTGTTTAATGGAAAATTACCCACCAACACCAGTTTATGATATATTTAAAATGTAATAATTTAAACTGTAAAGGATCTTACAAATAATCCAAACTATTGAATACATAAACATATATAATAAGCTTGAATCAACTTAGCATTTTAGATGAGTAAATTATGTAATCTTTTATAGTTGAATTAAACATTTACAACAATGGGAAACTAATAGTTGTCACTTATGTAAAAAAATATTCAAACTAATTTATGGCAAGCACCAGATCTCAACAAACAAAATTTCTTATGAAGAAAAATGAATTAGCATTTTTATAAAAAATTTTACGTTAAGGAAAACCAATGCAAAATAACTTTAATGTGATTTTTTTTATTCATACCAACTTTACAAAAAGATGCTAGAAGTAAGCATGAGTAACAAAAGTAATCTTAGACTGATAATAGCTAGAGCACTGACCGTCATCTATCACACACACAGTGACCCCTTTTCCAGTAATATTCCTGGCCCATATACCTGTCACATTGATATCCATCATTGTATCTTCTTTATTCAACTAAAACACATATACAGAAAAAATATATTACATTTCCAGACTGTCTACATTCAACAATACTGAAAAAAACTTCAAAAAATTAACCACTGAAATGTTCTTGCATCAATCAGATGTTCCAATCATCAGTAGATCAATGCACAAGCAAATTAGGTAGTTGATCTGGATTGAGGTCACCTGCATCAAGGAACCGCTCTTATTTAACCTCTTCTCCATTACATAAATTAAATATTTAAGCCAGTGTGCATTACTTAACTGGATATAAAATCTAAATTTTTAAGCACATGAAATTTAATGTAATGTACTTGGTTGTTACACTTTTTTTAATATCATGCATGATACAATATGGTGGTTAGAGCCTCCAATGATCTCATTTTCAGTTGGAATTTGTTCAGTGTGCAGATTTAGTTTTATGTCTTCTATATTACATATTTTATTTATTATATTTGCACTAATATTTTAATTCCTTGTAATAGTTTTTGTTTGTCATTCAACCTCTCTCAAAACAGTAAACTTTCCTTATCTCAAGTATTCATCTCATTGAAGAAAATTGACTTCAAACAGATATAACACAAATACTTTCCCAGTTTGCAAATGAAATTTACAAACCACAGATATTCATTATATTAGTGTGCAACTGTCTAGTTCTTGTTGTATCCAGTCATATTTAAACTTTGTTATATCTTGTTTTTATTAGAAAATAATCAGACTAACTCAAAATGTCACCACAACAAAGCTTCAAACAGGGCTTTGTTGTAGCACCATTTTGATAATATTTCAAAGACTGGTATGTTCTTAGCAAAAAGTTATTCTTTGGGATTGCCTGAAAAACTCTAAGAAATCAACATGTTGGTTGTTTCGTTTATAGGCAAGGCTCTTTACAGTCATGCAGTAATAAAAATACAAACTATTATATTTTTATTTATGAATTACAATAAAAACAGATATCACAAAATGGCAGAATTTTTGCTCTAAAATTGTTGAAATAGGAATTTAACCTATAAAACTGACTTTAAGGCTTATCTCAAAATACTTTCAGTCACTCATATATGCTGTAACCATTTCAAGAAAATTAATAATTATAATTTCTTTTATTTATTTAGCATATACTTGGTCATAGTGAGTGCCTGAGATTTTTGTACATTCTTCAAGTAGCCAAAATTTAAAGTCAACTATAAAAATAACTGATTTTGTAAAATAAAACTTGATGCTAAATCTTTATTTCACAAAGTTGAAAACCATCATGGAAAAAATATGAATCAATAAGAAAATCTATTGATAAGTATCATTGTGTTAATAAGTAACAACATTTAACTTCTCCACACCAGTTACAATAATATTTTTACAAATATATGATACCAGGTAATTTTTCAAAACCTGACTGTGTACTACTGCAACCACATTTTCAATTTTTTTAATGAAATTATAATTCTACTACATTATAGTATTCTAGATTAATCATTATTGACCATAAAGTACTTAATCTAAATAAGTCAAACAAGATTAAAATAATGTTAATGTATTATATAAATGATTAGCTCATTCAGATTATAATCTGATAAATTCAAAGCTTCTAAATTTATTTCTATGAAAATGAAAGTCATTACTTTTAGTAATCAAAATTGCATTTTTCACTTACATTAGATATCAAGAATATAAAAAAAAAATCCCACTAAGATTCAAACTTCTGCTTATATAACATTATAGAATACATTCATCAATATTTTATAATTTGGACAGTGATCAAGACCGTCTGGACCTCTCCCTTACACCTGTGCTAAGTTAGTGTTAAACAATACAGTTATGCAATTATTTATACAGTAAACTTATACTTTAACATTTAAGTAGTTGGATAGTTGCTTTTCCTCTAATCAGCTGTTCAACTATGGTTACCCACCAACCATAGATAATCTAAAACAGCAATGATTGGAAACTCTAATTTTGACAATTTATTAGTTTATCTGACAGCATGTAATATTGGAACTGCTCACATAATTAAGTCATCCACCACTACCTCCTACTAATATGTACTCTTCATTCTCTATGTAACATTTTAATACAAATAAGGCAACAACAATCTTAATGCATATGTACATTTATGCAAAGTTAGCATTTTTTTAAATGTGAAAATGTATTTCCAATAAACACTTCTTCACACACACACACTAATGCTACCTTCCTAATGCATTTGCCTACAAGACTTGCATGCCTCTCATCTTGAAATAACTTCCACCCAAATTCATGTGTTTCACATAGCTATGCTGGTGCATGATGTCATCTTGCAAAAAAAAATCCTTCCATCAACAAGATGGCAGCATAATCTCCCTATGCATTTGCACTTATAACTTCATTCATTGACAAACCAAGAAAAAAGAAACAAAATATGAAGATAGGAGAGTATTTATCAGAAATACATTTCCAGATTAGGAAAATGTTAATGTCTCAGATAATAACTCACCTCTCCATAAAAAATGATAGAACGCACAGTAAATAGAAGCAAGGGCCAGTTCAAATTTTTAAAATCTAGATGAGCTCTCTTCCTATAACACCTTGAAAGGTAGCCCATTGGAGTATAACATGTTAATGATGACATCTCATATTGACCAGTAAATACTCTTTATCCAAAATGAAACCCTAAGTGTTATTCAGGTGGTGGGATGAGAACGAAACTATCCAAGCACTTGCACATAAGTTGTCAATGAGTCAAATGTGTACTAAGGTTGAAGTGTCAAACATTACCATGCATGCACACCAACTATTTAACATGCTCTGGCTGCACGAGAATGACAAATTAGCTACATGTTACGTTTTTGTACAATGTGTGCTAACTCTGACTACTGAATGTACTTTGTGTACAAAAGTAAGAATCATTAATTTTTTGGTATGTTTTCTTGAGTGGTAACACCATTATAAACAGACAGTCACCACCACCCCATTTTTCACAGCATTGTGCTAAGTCAAACCAATAAGTATTCATCACAGTCCACTATCCTCATGGCTGGGAACTGGTAAGTGGCAAAAACCTCCTTTGTTACACTCCAATAAAATGGAAGGGAAAAGAAAATTTGCAACGGATAGACCTAGTGAAGCACCAGCTGGAAAGATCTTTAAATAATGAGTGTAATGGATGATGTCAGTATTACATGTGTTATTTAGTTAGAGTAGCCAAAGAGCTGGTGGTTAGTGTTGTTGACTAGATCACAAGCTTTCCTCTAGTTTTTAGTTCAAAATTAGGGTTTAGTTTTGTGCAAGTCTTCAAAAACATATATACATGCTATGAGAATACATACATATATACATACACGTATATGTAATTTTTCTAATGTTAAACAGTTGATTTTCTCAAAATATACCAATACATCAAGTAACTGAATACATATCTTCTTAGTGCAAGATTACTACAATTTTACACACTGCACATATTGCAAAAAGCAAATATATGAAAATATCTAGCCATCATTCTTGCAATTATACAAGATTTTAACTTATTAAATTTCACATCAACTATTAGGTACTTAGATGTATCAATTAATATCAGAAACTAAACATTTTAGCAAACTTCCAATTAAACATTAAACACATACTACTTTCCTATACTTATACAATAAATTATGATGTTTAAACATAAAACATTTTATTTAAATTATCTCTTGATCAGTCAACTTTACAGTACTTTAAATACTTACCTAGTTCACCAACACAAAGCAAAACATAACCTAGTTATGAAATAATTTTAAACACAATGTAACCAAACTCACAGAGAACCTTAAATATAAAAGTTAGAATAAGCAATTCTCACCAAATGCCACTGATATTGAAACATTGGGTCATGTGGTTCTTCTATCACTCTTTTTACCCTCCTTCTAATAATTTGAAGATGAAAACTCTCTATCTCAGAATGCTCCATCATTTTGTTTTCCACTGAATGTTTAATTTCCATAAAATTTACATTATTTGCCTTGCTACTAAAGTGCTCCATATTATTGATTTTTCTATAAGCATGTTTGTCAGTAGGAGACTGTACAAACTGTGATAATGGATGAACAAATAAATAGTGATGCTTGAGTTGACCTATTTGACCATGATTGTCTAATCCCACTTCCTCTGCCACTTTATATGGGTAATAAGAAGAGTTATTAGAAGTTTCTTGTAAAATTACAGCCCATGCAAGTGTTTGAATATTCCCATTAGTCTCTATATGATGAACTGCACCTTTGTGTCTGATATAAGCACTAAATGCAGATTGTGTGAGGAAAATAAAAGCAACATAATAAAACATGTAGGTAAGATGTAAGTAGTTTAAAAAAATGTAACTGAAAGTATCATATAAAATTTCTGATGCCGAGATGACAAACATTTGCTTCTACTGCAAGCATTTCTGAGGATCTGAGGAACACTTTGTACCAGTCTTTGAAATACACCTGAAATGAAGAAAAAAATATATATATGCATATATTATGTAACAAATGATAAGAAATGGCAATGGAGAAATTTTGTTTTAGATTAGAATCTCAGAAAAGACATCTCAATTTTGGTTTTTATACTAACTTCTATTATTTTTATACAGTGCTAATTTGATTGACTATATACAGTTGACGAGCTTCATAGGATGAGAACAATTTAATTTAAATATACTCACATATATACATTAGTAAAAATACTGATGTTTCACCATTACATGCTGATGAAATAACCACCCTTCATAAATACTCTTATCCCACGTGTTTACAAACAATATGAGAAAACTAACATTAAGTTGACAATAAAATGTAACAAATCTTTGGTAGGGAGCTTTATATCACCTTCAAAAACTAAAAACAAATGTTTTTATCAATTCTTTTAATGTTACATATGTTTAGTATTATTAAAACAAAATGATTCAGTTAATTCATTTCACAACCTAGAGATATGTCAAATTGTTTCATTAATTTACAATATTGTATATTGTGCACAAGTTGCTACAATACTAAGATTCTTAACTACTTACTCTGATAAACTCAGACAAGTTTATAACTTATCAAATATAAACTAATAATTATAGTTTTAGTAATAGCAAACAGGTATAGACAATGGCACTACCAATACATGTTCTGCATCTGTTATAAGAAAATAACGTCATTCTATAGCACACATGTAATAACTATCTTTGAGCCACATGTTGTACATGTATAGCTACCAGCTGTTACATGATCTAAAATTGGAAACTCAAACGGATAAAAAGTGACAAAAAGTAGCAAATTCATGCTCAGAAAATCTTTATACTGACCCTAAAATTTAAAATGAACAGATGATGGCAATTCTAAATTAATCTATTTGCACATACAAAAATCTGCATTTTCACACTTAAATTACAGTAATTTACTGTTATAATACTTCATATAATAAAGCCAAATAAACCCAATATTCATCCAATCCAAACTTTTCTCAAAATACAGAACAATAAATAAAGTGAACAATAATCTCTTCCAGCTATGACCTTTGAACCCAGTTGCTGATGGAGATGGGTTATTAAGCTTTATAAAATGTCAAAATATGGAGGATATCAAACAAATTTCTTTGAAGATTTTATAAATATACTGATGAATGACCAAAAATATTAATAACTGTAATGATACCATTAAATTATACTGTAATTTATTAAACTTTGTAACTAAGCTGTATTTAGGTTTTAAAAAAACAGTATGAAACTTTGAGCAGTCTAAAGATGCAACCTACCTTCTTACAATCTTGGTTTGAGAGAATGTGGTAGCTTTTTTACAGATTAAAACAGCTTAGAAAACCACTAATGGGATATTGAGTTTAGTTATTCACCTGTCAGATATTGCAGTAAAAATGTACAAAAAACTGTTTCTAAAAATGGAAAGAGATGAACATTACTATTGTCTTTGATTCGGTGTATAAGCCATATCTCAGATAAATAAAAAGATACAAGATTCTTATTTTATATTCTAGCTTGCTAATATTGGTAATTTCAGTTTCTAATTTTGCACAAAACTATAGATTTATTATGACAATAATATAATTTTATCTGGAACTTCCTTCAACATATTATGACACAAATCTATATTTACGTAGTTTGTTTCAATATTTAGTTTTAAATTAATAAATTATTTCATGATATTAAAGTTTAAATTATGATCTACAATGTTATTCCAAATAAATTAAAAAAAAACACTAGTTTAATACAATTTAAGACAAATCAACAAATGTGATGACAGACTGACATGTGACCCATCACAAAAGGGTTAATGCAGCAGTTCAGATATTTTATTTACTGTTATACCTCAACTAAAAGAAAAATGACTTTTTACTTTCAAAGAGCTACAAGTAGATTATGTAGCTGCAATATTGTTTTTTTTATATAAATACTTTAGAAATAAAAATAATGTAAACAAAATATGCATATTATTTGTCTATATGTACATCATTCACTACTTCAAAAGAAAAAATACTATACTGATAATAAAACATGCAGATCATGTATGATCACTCCCACCTTAAACAAGTTGCACATTGATCATCAGCTAGCAATTACCATTATTCCATAGTTACTGTTACTCCAGTCTTATTTTATCAATTGTCAACACAGAACTTACTAATAGTATTGTATTTACACTGCAATTGCCTTGAGTGGTTTGTCTTCAATAAAACATTCATACAGAAATAAGAGAATGTGCTTAATTGACACCAAAAACAATGCTAAAACACATTAGATGTTGGGTGGCCAAAGAAGATACTGAAACTGGAAAGTATACATATTTAAAATATTTTCAATATTTCAGTTTATTTCACGGAGTAAAATTTTCATTGTGCTAAAAAGTTATGTAAAGCACTAGGAGTACACTGTGTTTGTAAACATTTCAGAAATTTTTTATATTATTAAATAGGTAATATTTGCAAACTTTTGACACTATAGCTACATCTATCAAGTTCATTTCAAATCATGAAATTATATAAAATATTGTTGTAAATTTTTGAAACAATTTTCTTCTAAATACTTTCCTTCATTTTATTCCACATACAATTATTATTACTTATTAAATGACTAATTACTGGGCCCATTAATCTATTACAATTAGTACTATGTTCCTCAAATCATGGGACATATTTCCCAATTACAGCAAAAATATAGTTACCCTAGAGCTAACAATGGATGCTGAAGACTGATCAACATGGTAACTCCACTTCTCTGAACCACCAGGTCATGATGATGGAAAGCTGATACTCACATTGGGTAAAGTATAACAATTAACATAACAGTAGTATTTTGAATTAGACCAGAGGGAAATAATCAAAAATAGTAATAGCTGGAATCCCTTTTTTTCAATTACTTGATTATTTTTTTGATAATTTATTTTCATCAACAGACCTCTGAAATAATCAAAACAATAATGTTCAGAAATACTAATTCCATAAAGTTGATTACATTTTTACAACTTATTTAATCATAATTACAGATAATCAATTAGTTTACATGACACTGATGTAATTCCTGCTCGTATGTATTTGATTTTATTAATCAACTGAATTAACCACTTCTTACAATACTGTATTTTACTTATATAAAAGAAATTTAATACACCTTATAAGGTTTATAAAATTCACAGGCAGCAGTTATGCAAGCAACTAGTTCTATAAACAAGCTAATGATACATAAAATAGTGCACATTTTGATAAAAGTAAAGAAAAAATCCTTGCACACCAGTGCTGCATGAGCTATGATAACATGAGGTTGTTGTTACACTTGTCTCTAGCCTCTGGCAATCCTTCTTATGAGACCCCACAGTCATTAACCCCCTCAACAGTTTAGCCAGCCAGAGTTGAATGACCTTGTGCATGATTTGGGTCTCTCCAAAAATGCAGCTGAAGTGTTAGCTTTCAGGATGCAAGAAAAGAATCAGCTGAGCCATACAACTAAAGTGTCATAATTCCGAAATTGGGAGCAGGCTTTTGTGCCATTTTTTACAGAGGAGAATATGTTTGTTTATTGTCATAATATCTCAGGTCTTCTCCAGGAATAAGGGATGCCAGTATACCATCCAAATGACTGGCAATTATTTCTAGATTGTTCTAAGCAAAGTTTGAAGTGCGTTCTACTTCATAATGGCAATGTCTATGCAGCTGTTCCAATTGGACACTCTGTGTATTTACGAGAAGAATATAATGACATTAAGACCGTGATCAACCTACTAAAATACCATGAGCACAACTGGACAATTTGTGTGGACCTCAAAATGGTTAATTTCCTCCTAGGTCAACAAAGAGGATTTAGAAAGTACCCCTGCTATCTTTGCATGTGTGACAGCCAAGCTCGAGAAAAGCACTGGAACCAGAAGGAGTGGCCCATACGCGAGACTCTGAAGGCAGGTATGCCAAATATTGTCAACGATCCAATTGTCAGTAGAGAAAAGATCATATTTCCTCCTCTCCATATCAAGCTGGACTTGATGAAACAGTTTATAAAGGTGTTGAATACTGACAGTGAATGCTTCCAACACATTTTCTGTGCTCCTTGGTTTGTCCTTCGAGAAGATCAAGGCAGGTGTTTTTGATGAACCACAGATTCGTGAACTTGTGCATCATCAAGAATTTGCCAGAAAGATGAACAACAAGGAAAGGACTGCATGGCTTTCATTTGTGGCAGTGATGGCAAACTTTCTTGGTAATAAAAAAGCTAACAACTATGAAACCCTTGTAGCGAATATGTTGTCAGCTCTTCGCAATCTTGGATGTAACACAAGTGTCAAACTCCATTACCTGTACAGTCATCTTGACAGATTCCCTGAGAACCCAGGAGCTGTAAGTGACGAGCAAGGCGAGTGGTTCCATCAGGACCTCAAGACCATGGAAGAGCGTTACAAAGGGACATGGGACAAACATGATGGCAGATTACTGCTGGAGCATTAAACAAGAATGCCCTGAGACAGTCCACAAATGCAAGAGCTACAAGCAGAAATTCATGCCTGAGTAGACTGCAATTGAGCTTTGCCTCCTTATAGTAGCAAATGTCTTATCTACTAATCAGTTTTATATAAATAAATTGAATTATAACTTGATATAAAATTGAATTTATATAAATAACTTGAATACATTTATACTATCTTGCATTTTTTTATTACCCAACTATATTAAAGAGTTTTATAACATATTTTAGCACATTTTTCATGATAGACTATGACGTCAATGTGATGATGACGAAATTTTGAGATTTTCAAATATCTTGATTGCAGAAGAGGAGAGCACTGAGGAAAAAACTAACTTCAGATCTGAAATCAGGGCAAGAAATTATGTAATACCAAGTGTTTGATATAAATGCAACTAAAACTTTGTTGACCTGTGCTATTCTTTCATTTATGCCACTGATGTAAACCAAAAAAAGCAAAGATCTTAAAACTTAGCCCCTGTGTACCCAACTTGCATAACACTAATCTAGTTTGACTGAGCTCCATTTGTAACAACCCTCTGCTTGCTTCCACCCATCCACTCTTCTACTCAATTTGCTAATTTATCACCCACACCAATTATTTTTTTCAAGCATTTTATGTGGCACCTTGTCAAATGCTTTCCGAAATCTAGATACACCAATTCTACAACCTTATCCTCATTTAAATAAGCAGCAACTTTTTTAAAATGTCAAAAAATTTATGATTTTTCCTTAATGAAACCATGTTGACTAATAAAATTCTAAATTTGAAGGATAAATATAAGCTATAAAAGTCACCATTTTAAAAACACAGTATCATTATACTAATGGATTGAAAACTAAATTTAACTAACCAAGCACTGCTTTGTTTACTTGACCTATAAGAACATCACTGTTAAAATATATGTTCGAGTCCTCTTGTACTTCAGGATTATCCAAAAAGTACACAGTTAAAAATGTGAAAGAAATTAATTGTAAAAATAGAATAAGGAACATATTCATGTCAGGAATAAAATGTCAACCCTCAACAAAGATTAGGAAACAGCAATCTGAAGATACCCCTATTTAAGGGAATAAAACAGAGCCAGAGAAGTAAAACATTGAAGTTTCCTCCTTTAGTACTGCCTGGACATCAGTCCTTAAAATTAAAATAGAAATTACAGATTTGATAAATACATGTGCAAGTACCTCAAAATATAATCTATGAACAAGTTCATATCAACCATTGTGTGTCATATATACAGACCTTTTGCCATTAGTAAGGTTCTTGGCCTTTTTTTTTTTAATTAATTTACCAGAACAAGAAAGAAAGAAGTAATGATAAATGGCCATTTTTCTGACTAGGAAAATGTAACAAGTAAGGTTTCTTAGGATACTGTTTTAAGAATCTGGTTCATTGCTGATGAACAACTTCATTCACAATAATGTTTCTAAACTGCCTGGTGGTTATAAAATATGCTAATTCTTTTGAAAATCCTTTGCTTATTCAAAAGGAACATAACTTTAATGATTGGGGTTAAAACTGGAAATTTAGTTTTCAGATTCAGAAGTCCAATGATAATTACTTAAGTGTTGAAATTAAAAAATGCACACATTTCTTGTATGAAAAAAAGCTACTGTGTTTTGAAAAATGAGAAGCATTTATGATTACATATAACTCTTGATACAACCCTGAAATTTTCTGATATAGTAAGGAGAGAAAAGAAAAAAATAACGATGAAGCACATACAAATTTATTAATATTGATTGCATTTATAAAACTAGCCTTAACTTAAACTAAATAATATTTTTTGATGACATAAATCTGTATACACTATAAATACCATTTAGTCTGATGAGATCTCATTTGAAGTAGGCTTATTCTGAATAATCTTGGTCACGTTACCACAGCATGGGAAAGATTAAACATATTAAAAGATGCACAATTTTCAATTCTCAATGGATTATTTACATTGTCGCTCAACCGTTCTTTAACACTAACGGTGCAACTAGATATCGGAACATTTCGTCTAACAACCAATACAATTTGCAATTACAGCTTGTAGTATTTGTCTATTTTCGCTACATTACAACTTACACTACAGTATTACTAAGTTAGCATGGAATAGTTAAGCTTTAACGTAAATATAACGTTTACAAATCACTCACTGTTAATCATCACAACCTTAAAATTTACTAATATAGCTTTTTATAAATATTTTATCAATATCATTATTGCTATTATAAGTATTACTATTACTGAATATCAGTTGTATTTTCATAAAACTAAAAAAAAAATGTTTACCTTAATGGATTTAAAATTTTTCAAACAGTAAAACTGAAAGAAAATAAATTGGAAAACACCAGTAGTTTACCAACAGAAACTGCTATATGTACTGATTGTATTAATATTACTCCACGAAGCACAAGCCACATTAATTTTCACTTTACAGGCATGTGAGCTTTGCTTATCAGGAGAACGCCCTCTGTATTTCTAAAACAATAATGTTTCAGATTTTAAAGCTTTATACGTTGTACGTCGTAAAATATTACACGAATTATAGAATTATATCAACAATGCCATACTTTGCAAAGAATATTTCACTTTCCTAAATGGCTGTTAACTAAAAACAACTTAGTTTATTGAGATGAGCAATCTCTTCTTAATTTTCAAACAGCTCAATATAAACAAAACAGGGAAAAATGACGTTTCAACAATGCTCATGTTTTCATCTAACCTTTAAAAAGTTTTTTTATTTTAACTGTTTTATTACCTAGAAATAACATTTTACTTTGTAGTTATTGAATGATATTAAACTATATAGCTTGTTTATTCTTATATTTAATAAGTTGTATAGTAATAACAAATATGAATTCAATTAAAAAGATACTAAAATAAATCACAAATAGAAAATACAAATCTGACCAGTCCGTGAGGCCCGGCATGGCCAGGTGAATTAAGGACTCGACTCACAATCTGAGGGTCGCGGTTTGCATCCTGGTCGCCCCAAACATGCTCGCCCTTTCAGCCGCGGGGGCGTTATAATATACGATCAATTCGTTGGTAAAAGAGTAGCCCAAGAGTTGGCGGTGGGTGGTGATGACTAGCTGCCTTTCTTCTGGTCTTACACTGCTAAATTAGAGACGGCTAGCGCAGATAGCCCTTGTGTAGCTATAATATAAATCTCTTCAGATCTTAGCATATGAATATATTTTATTTATTGTGATATAATGTTAATACAGGTTTCTGAACTTTTTATAGGTTTTAAAGGAACAGCATGTGTCTAATATTGAAATTCTTAATCTTGTCCTGAAGTTGTTGTTGTTGTTGTTATTTTGAATTAAGCACAAAGCTACACAATGGGCTATCTGTGCTCTGCCCACCACGGGTATCGAAACCCGGATTTTAGCGTGTAAGTCCGCAGACATACCGCTGAGCCACTGGGGGGCCTTGTCCTGAAGAAGGACACAAATAGCGTGGTATAATTAAATATAACTAGGTTAACCTTGAAGGAATTGAAATTTCACAAGACAACAAGAGTTTCAACAAGACATTCATTACGAAGTAATTCTGAGTGCTTTGAGTTTAAGTGGGTGTGAAAAAGAAAACAACTAAACACAAATGCAGAAAATTCGATGAACAATCTCTAATAATTCACGAATAAAGTGCATACTTATTTTTAATAAACATAGGATACTCACTACTAATGGCTGTTATTTCAAATTTGAATTAATGTACCAAACTGTTCATTTAAATCAACATTCCTCACTTCCCAGGAAATGTTAGATTTAACGAGAGTAACTAGCATTTACCACGTTTATTTACTCTTCTCATTTAGCCATAGGGGAGGCCGTAACCTCGAGGTATCACTTGAACTGCCATGAAATAATGCCAGCTGTTAACCAGAGCAGCATTACAACTGCATAATACATGGCAGAATAGGTGCAAATGCAAGAGAATGATTAGAACAAAGGTACGTAGAACGAAATAAACTGGCATTCTCATCCATGTGTTAGTAAAAAATAAAACTATACCTGTACAGACGAAATAGTAAGTTTAGGATAAAACTATATGAATACATGAAAGTAAAAATACACAATACTGTATATTTGCATGCAAACTACACAGATATGTATTTCCATCCATTCAATAAAACTGTTGCTTTCTCTCATTGCTAAACGAGTCGAACTTATTTACTTTTTTGACAAATTTTAAATTTCCTGTCTGCTATATGATGTTTAGAAGTTGATTAATTGTATGTGGGTGTATACATGAAGCACAGACAGCAGAAGCATAATATTTTTCCCGGTGTTTCAACGATGAGACTTATAATGATGAAAAACCTGGTTTTGATACTCGTGGTGGAAACAAAACAGATAACTCATTGTGTAACATTGTGCTTAATTGCCTACAAACCAAAAAAGTTATGCATAATATTGTTTTCAACGTGGAAATTTCTGCTTTCAATATTCAAACAACAACAAAAAGCACAATCAACAACAAATATATAAAGTATAAAAATATTTTTTTTTATTTACACAATCAAGGTATGCTGGCAATTTACCTAACATTGTTCAATTTTGATGCTCTTCAAATATACTTTCGACTGTTGAGGAAAAAGGAAAATACTTCTTATGTCTGCACGAAACGAAAATAAGATCACAAACAATGATCATCCCACATTCTTAAGTCAGACCAAGGTTTCAATGCAGTACTCAAATCTTTAGATTATTACCGCAGTGCCCTAACTCATTAAACATATTCAAGGGTTATGATGAACTGAATCTAGTTGTTAGCATGACTGGACCATGAATCTGAAAATTCCAATTTTGTATCCCATTGTTGCAGGAACACGCCATGCACTTTAGGTTCATGACTATACTTTAAGAGTGACATTCAAATTTAGCTATTCAGTTAGATAAAAGTAACCCAAGACTCGGTAGTAGGTAACGTTGACTGGTTGCTTTCCCTCTGGTCTAATTCAAAATTAGGAATGGCTGTAAACAGACAGACATTACGTAATCGCGTGCAAAAATTCTAAAAAACAAACAGCACATTCAATGAAGGTAAACTTTCAAATCATAGTGAATTATTTGATGGGCTATCTTTGCTGAACATAGAACAGGTATAAAATCCAAATTCTAGCGTTATAAGCACTCAGACATACTACTAGGCTACGGGTGGTGGGCATACTGACTTGTACCATGACTAAAATGAATGTTACCTTATTACAGGAGAATATGACACAAAAATATAGTGAAATAAATATATGTCTTGTGGAAGAAATATGACTATTAGTACAAGTTTTTGATTTTCTCACATCTGATTTACATGATGGTGGTGTTTACTACAGACAGCATATCTGCATGTACACTTTGAAGAAAAAAGTTATCTGAATATATATAAATGAATATATATTCCTTGCTAGTTTTAGAAAGGTTGAATTAGATTATCTTTTCTATTACCATAGCTGCTTAGAAAAATTACTTGTTAACTAACTCTATACAAAGGAAAATAACGACTCTGACCGAACATGCAGAAAACAGCAACAAAATAATTTCCACGTTAGCAAACTGCTTTATTATTCAGTTAGAAAGAATACATACACATTTTTCTTTATCAAAAGTTCTGGTAAAACAAATTCAATCAAACTATATTTAATTTTAGGATCTATATTTCAGTGTTGGATGTTGGCATCCCCTTCTAACCAATGAAGCTAAGAAAACACTAAACTTGTCCAGACATTTAGCATCAACCCACAGTTTCAGCCTTTTATCGGAGTTTATTGAAACGACAACAACACATCATTGCTGTATACACGTCGTTAACCTATAATGTATGTTCCATTTCTTCCAAGTTTTTGAATTGTTCTAAATTTTGTTTAGACAATGCTAAACCCAGTTCAAACAATTAAAGGAAAATATCTAATGTTTCGTGGAAAAGTTGCATTGTGCACTGTTTTACCTTATATATTGAAGGCTATATTACAACTGCTACGTTGATTTGGTAATTTAAAATCAGATCTTGTTTCGCTTTTCCATGGCCAAGCGCGTAAGGCGTGCGACTCGTAATTCGAGGGTCGCGGGTTCGCGCTAAACATGCTCGCCCTCCCAGCCGTGGGGGTGTATAATGTGACGGTCAATCCCACTATTCGTTGGTAAAAGAGTAGCCCAAGAGTTGGCGGTGGGTGGTGATGACTAGCTGCCTTCCCTCTAGTCTTACACTGCTAAATTAGGGACGGCTAGCACAGATAGCCCTCGAGTAGCTTTGTGCAAAATTCCAAAACAAACAAACATATTTCGCTTTTCAAGCCCATGGAAAAGAAATAAGTTTCAAACTGGAAATGTTAATATTTATTAGCGAAGTTTTAACCTTTTATTTCTGAGTTTCTTGTAATTTTGCAATTATCTTTAACAAAATGTAGTTTACTCATTCATTTATTTTCGCTTTTTAATTTATTATTTGCAATAGTCCTAACATCTGGACGATCACACGTGTTCTTTGGTTTCTTTTCTCCAGCAAAATATAATTTTAATTTATTTTTTTTATTAATCCTCCAATGACAAACAATTGCATTCAGTGATGTCGAGAAACCCACTTGTTGAGAATTTTATATGCAAAAACGGCTCGTTTGGGTTGAGAAAATATTTTAAATAGAAGGTCGAAACGTTGTTTGCTCTTCTGTTTAAAATATCTTCTCAACCCAAACGAGCCGTTTTTGCATATATAAAAAAAACCCATTGCATTCATTCTCTCACGTACTTAATCAGCAAACTCTTTTTTTTTTTACAAAGATTAGGAAGCTATAAGTTAGTTTTAGCCTTGAAATTATCAAACTATCACAAATTTATATCATGAAATACTGTACTACACATGAGGAAAATTTGAATAGACTGATTGCATAAAATAGAGGTTCAACATCCTTATATTTGCAATTATTTGTTGTCTACTTAAAATATATGCAATCCTCCATCTGCAGTTGGTGATTATAGATTATTAAAGAATTCTTTCTCATTTGACAGATGGGGACAAGTGGCCCCTCTTGTGCCTTCATGCCTATATTAGTGTGAATTAACTCAACTACCTATCTATCGACAGCGACTCCTAGCTTAAACTCTAAACCTAACATTTAGCTAAAGAGCTTAATTCTTTAGTGTTTATTTACTCTTACTGAACATGTATTACACATGAAGTACAAGAATCATACTAAGTCTAGACCTTTCCCATCCAGTATCAAAGTGGTATTTCTGCTGACTTACAACACCAGAAACTGGGTTGTTTCGATATCCGTAGCGGGCAGATTCCTTTTTGCACCTTTCAAGGGTTGTAGGCAGGTACAGAGGGTTGAATATATTGTATCAAAACTTTTTCGGAGTCTTGCCTTGTTGCTTCAGTCTACATTACCACGTCTGTTTGTATTCTATCTGACCATCACACATCTTGACAGTGGCCCTACAGCATAGTTTCAATTGCAAAATGTTTTGTCATCATGCCAAAATATCAGTACTCCTCTATAATTAATCTAGTGTACAAGGACAACAGCTTCCCCGTGCCAGTTTTAACATTTTGATGGGCCCGGCATGGTCAAATGGTTAAGGCGCTCGACTCGTAACCTGAGGGTCACGGGTTCGAATCCCAGTCGCACCAATATGCTCGCCCTTTCAGCCGTAGGGACATTATGATGTGACGGTCAGTCCCACTATTCGTTGGTCAAAAGAAGAGTAGTTGGCAGTGGGTGGTGATGGCTAGTTGCCCTCCCTCTTGTTTTACAGTGCTTAATTAGAGACGATTTGCGCAGAAAGCTCTCGTGTAGCTTTGCGCGAAATCCAAAAACAAAAGACATTCTGATTGCACAAAAATTTACAAGCGCTACATTTGGTGATTTGATTGACGTCTTCTCATAGAATACCACGATTACCTAAGCATCTATTTGTTTTTAATTCCGCACAAAAGCTACATGAGGTTTATCTGTGTTAGTTGTCCTTTATTTATCAGTGATAGCTTAGAAGGAAAGCAGCTAATTAACACCACTCATCGCCAACTATTTCACCAACGAATAATTGAATTGACCATGAAGTTTTAACGCCCTCATTACTAAAATGTTGAGCATGTTCAGTGACAGAGAATAGAACCCGTGACCTGCAAATTACAATTCGAGTGTCCTAAATACCCGTCCATGTCGGGTCCCCATTTCTTTCTCCATCCGCTTGAGATGACTGAAGAGACATGTCACGGAAACAACTTTCTTAAACGTGATTTACGTCCCTTTTGCAAACAGACTCGTCTTTATTATGTTGCATACTAATGCGTAGAGGACGTGAATGGCCTTTGTCACTGATCTGTGTTTATGTCTTCTTACCTGATACACGATCTACATTCACATACAGTAATCATTGGGCCACCTTAGGCTCTGATGAAAATTGAAAAATCTTATTTTTACCAATCAAAACTGTGTACTTTACAGAAGTGTTTGTTTCTACGATTTTTTATTACACATCTTACTGATGAATCAGTGAAAGTTGATAAAAAGTAATGGCTCGCATATAGAATAATATAACCAATTGAGAAGGTACAATTTTCGCCATAAATGTAGTTATATTTTTTGGTTAGTCTTGTAATTAACTAGCCCAGCGGGTTAAGGTGTTCAACTCATAATCTGAGAGTTGAGGGTTCAAATCCCTGTCTATCAAACATGCTTACCCTTTCAGCCGTGAGGGTGTTATAATGTGAGGGTCAATCCCATTATTCGTTAGTGAAAGAGTAGCCCAAGAGTTGGCAATGGGTGGTGATAACTAGCTGCCTTCCCTCTACTCTTATACTGCTAAAGTAGGGGCTGCTTGTACAGAGAGTCCTCGTGTAGCTATCATATATATGAAATTCAAAAGGACTGTACCAGGCAAGCAGTAGCACTGCCCATGTATGGATGGCAACTCAAGATTGTTCATCAAAATATTTGAAATATCTCCTCATTTATGTATGCATGGTTTTTGTTAGAGTAAAAATAAGCCATATCGGGCTACACGCTGAATTTCTTATTTTAGCATTGTAAATCTGTTGAATTACTGGTGTCCCAGCAGAGAACAAAGATCTCTTTAATTCAATATGGCCCCCCAGTACGTCTGGAAACTTACAATGCTAAAAGCCAGGTTTCGATACCTGTCGTGAGCAGAGTACAGTTAGCCCATTGTGTAGCTTTGTGCTTAATTAAAAAAAACAACAATTCAGTATGTCATTAGAACCTTATAACACGATACAATGTTATGCTTTATAACAACATTCAAATAAGTGTATCCATATTAAAACTTTAATACCAAAACACATTTTGCTGTTAAAGTTTTTTTTTTTTTTTAAAGTTGAATTTTCTATTACTTCTAAAGGAGCACAGAAATCAATGAATTTAAAAATTTATTTATTTTTCTTCTTTTAAACTTACAAAACTATACAAGCAAGCACACTTTATGACACATTAGGAATGCATTGTACTAAAAGATGGACAAAGAGCTGAATGCTATTTAAACAAAGGAACAGAACACAAATGTCACAATGTTTATAATTAAAATGCCTGTTGAAATATCTGGGAAAACAAACAAAATAACAAGTGTTTAAAATAATACATTTGAACAAGCATCTGAAATCACACTTCTACTATATTGTTTCTACATGTTCATCTTGTTAACACAGTTGCATTACAGTAAGTTTACACTTTGTTTTATCCTGCTATATAAAAGTATTACTACACAAAATATGGTACTAATGTTACTTTACTTTTGTTAAAACAACTCTCTTAAGGGTTGATCTTATTCAATTCAAGCAAACCTAAAAGTGAATTGAAAAACAAAATGATTTAACAAGTTTGATTTAGAGTACTCTGAATACATGTACAACATAAAATTTCTTTGGATCATGTATTTCATAGTCCGTAACAACATATTTTCTAGCTAAATAGCAGTGCAGCACAAAAGTAATGTAAAGAATGAAATCTAATGGTGTATAATGGGTTTATCAATACAAAGTATCTTTACCTTATGAAATGAATGTCACTGATATTTCACCCTGAAGTAGTTTATAAAAATAGATATACCCATTTTAGTAAAGATATGAGCATACCTACAACATTCTAGGATACATTCACAGCAGTTTCCGCACTTCAATTCTAATTTTATAAACAATGATTAGGTTTAAGTGCTAAAAAGTACTTTCTGTTCTTGAAAAAAAGAAGTTTTATATACAGCTTCAAAAACAAAAGTTTGTTTGATACACAACATTGGAATAAAACAGTTAAACTTAAAAAAGAAAGCAACTGTGGAGTAACAACTTGAACTGAGAAGGTATTAAAAGTTTAAAAATGCAGGAAAAGTCAATAACATGTATTGCTGAAGAATGCACATTCATCTTTCATTCACAAGTGTGCTGACTCAAATAAATCATTTTAACCTGATATGGCTTCTAAAAAAAAATGCATAATGTTATTAAAATACAACTTTATCTGAACTAAAATAATATTTCCATATTGGATACCTTTCTATCAACAAGATAATATTAATTCCTGTTCTTTGTTATTTTTGCCTGATATCATAAATAATAAAAATTAACTTTCTAAGTTTGTGCAAAATTTATATTTTTAGTGGTTCACGTAAGTTCATTGAGTTTAACTGTATCCTATACAATATATAATACCTTGAACTGAAATACTTTTTTTGTTTTTTATGTTCTTCAGATATTACTAAATAACAATAGCTTTGCAGCTATAATAAAGCCAGTATATAAACTGTTTTTTTTTAAATCACTTATAAAAGTTACTCTTTACTGAAAGGAAGGTTTCAAAATTTAAAATGTTAATGCAAAAAATTATTTTTCTAAAATTTATATAAAACCAATGAAAATATATATTTTGTAGATATTCCAGGAGGTACAGTTCTTATAGAATAGTTCTGTTATTCTTTCAATTTTGTTAGTACTGTCTGCTAAGTAATTAAATTTTAATGAAAAAACAAAATTTGTTATAAAATGAAAACACAGGAAATTGATTTTACAGTAAATTGAATTCAATATCAATTATTTTAGACAAAGATATAAACTTTTACTATATCACAACTACTAGCCCTAACATAGTCAACCAGTTATGAATGATGCATTCCTAGTTCACGCTGAATTTTTCAGAAAAAAGTTTAGATAATTTTATGACTGATGTATTTTCTCAAAAGAATGTATTTTATAAATATTTACAATTAGAAACCAGTGTATCATTTATAAGGCACACAATCAAACAAGTGTACCATTAAATAATCAGTTTTATTTTTAGAAGTAAGAAAAATGTATGTTATCATTATTACCTTTTAAATGCAGTAATTAAAAACCTATTTGATACCAAACTATTTGTATGAACCTGAAATCAAGGTAACTCTTTGATACACATATGTCAGTTTAGTTCAAGATATAATTAAGTATACTATTTCTATGAAGGTAACAGAAAAGTATATAAAGAAAAATAAGTATGTGTCAAATGTTTTGATGGACTAAAGATGGCTTGTAGATTACTGCAGGTGGCAAATACTTTATGGCACAATTAAATGCCAACGTCTTCCATAATATTTTAGGCAAAAAGGGGCTATGAATGAGTGGAACCTAACTGAAGGTGTTCGAATAATATAAGACAGCTGGCTGAAAGACAGGAATTGTTATTTAGGTAACTTAATAAAAAACAACAACTAATCATATTCTAAAGTACTTGTAATTAGTAATGTTTAGATAACTTATTCATTTATACTTTCTCATGGAAATTCATATTTCTACTGTTATGGGCTCAGCAGATGAGGACTGGCATAATGTGAATAGACAGGCATACAACTGGATAACCTAAAAGAATAGAAAATTCTTGGCTGTTCTGTTTTAATTGAGAAAGCCCCGTTGTCAATTTAAAGTGAGTTTTTTTGGTTTTTTTTGCAAATAATGCAAAAAACCCATTAGCTAATCCATTTTTGACACCAAAAACCAGTTTTGTGTCCATTTTGTCTTTCTTGTCCAACACAAGTTAAAGGCCCACAAATAAGATGTACAATAATTATCATGACTCATCACTAGAGATTAAAAGAGTATCATATTAAATTGTCTTCACATTTCAATGTAAGTGTAAAAAAGTGTTGAAACTAGAGACAATTTCTGACAGGTATTCATTGCCTTTTATTCAATCATCCCAAAACATAACTTTATGTCGTGGAAAATTAAAGTATTCTTAGCTTAACCCTTAAACAGCAGGAATATTGTACGTAGCAACATCAATTGATAATGGCTACTGTTTAAGGGTTAATTAGTTTTTAACCAATGTTCAAGTAGATTTAGTTTCAAAGCAAAACAATAATTTAAAGCATAACTTGTGTGTGTTTTCTGCTCTATCCATTAAAGGGAATCAAACATCTGATTTTACCACTGTAAATGCAATGGGAATGTTTCATAAGTGAAACCGAATCAAACTTGAAATCTTTTTTGTATGCTATTACTTAATTTTATCTTCAATGAGACAACATGGGTTTATCCTTTCATTAAAAATTTAACTTATTTGAAGAAACTACATTCACCTTTCATATAACTGAACTGATACCTGTAATAGGCTAGTTTATGCTTTATTCACATTCTGCCAGCACCTTCGGACTTCTCACCCATAGCCTCTGGAATATAAGTTCAAAACAACTTAATCTTCTAATAAGTTTTGTGAAAACAAAATACATGTTTTTGTGCTGAAGAATATTCATTACTCATAGCTGGAAACTGAATTTCATAAGACATACTGCCACAGACATATGTACATGAAGTATACTATAACTTATCAGTTAAAACTATTTGGCAAGGTTAAAAGAGAAAGCATTAATTTTGCAGATTTTATAGGAGAATTAGCCACTTTAGGCTAAAATATAGATATATATAGAGAAAACTTAAAATAAACTGTAATGTAGGTTGAGTTTAAAAATAAAGAGCACTATATAGCTCACAAACCTTTCTTTGATTGATTAATTTAGATTAGTTTGTTTTAGGTACAACATTTGGATAAGTAAGTAACTTGAGAGAGCATGAATGCACTACTATATAGTAGAAAATCAACAAAAATTATCAGTAACTGCATTAGCTTTTATTTTTTAAAGTATGAGAGATCTTTACTCAATCACTTAATGAAAATTTTCAAATAATAAACATTTTTTGAGATATATCCAACAACTAGTACCACTTTCATTACAGATATTTTTTTCTGTAACACATTAATACACTTGTTAATTATAATAGTAAATAAAAATTAAATTTATTATGTAACTCTTCAATCTTAGGTACAAAAGAGGACCCAGCAGATTATTTATGGTAAACTTAACTCATCACTCGAAAGTGTACAACTTTCTACATACCTATAAACTGACTCAGAACAGTATTATGAGCTTCTTCTGGCTGTTATCAATAATAAGGTGATATAAAGGTAATCAATGATGTCATCAAGATGGAATAGAAAATATAAAAATACAGCAGGTGCTTAAAACATTTTACTACAATGCAGACGTTTAGGCTTTACAACCGTTCTTGAAATGTGGCAGAAGGAGACAATTAACCTTATATGAGTGTGTTTAAAGCATATTAATTACAATTTGTACAATATCATCAAGACATCTATTCATTAAACATCTTGAGCAAACTTCTCTTGAAATAAAATATAACAACGATTAGTAATGCATTCTCTACCATATTGGAACTTATTAAGTCCTTATTGTGGTGAAATTTAATAAACTACTAAAAAAAAATATGAAGAACACATTATGGAAAGAGATAGATCAAGCATGCCCTTAAACTCAGTGACCATTAACTTAATGCCCTTTGCCTTAAACGATTTAGCCTTTAAAAAAAAAATTAAGGGGGAAGATGTTACACTTAGCATTAGAACTGTTTTAAAGCACTAGATATTTGAGTATCTGAATTACATATTCAGAGCAGCTGGTAAAATAATTTTAAAATATTATGTTAAAACACATACTTATCGAGTCTATTGACAATTTTTCTTATAAGATGTCAGATGTTCAAGTTTTCATTGCTAAATACCAATTGCATCACACCGTTTAAATATTTTTCTTAGAGTAAACACTGAACCATTCTAATATTTTTCCATGGTCTCTAAACTACTATGTTTGTAGTTTATTTATACTGTAAATTAGGTACACTATTGGATTTAATGTTTTAGAGTAACAAACACTGAAATTGGAATTTCACAGCTGAAACAGACCTATAGCAAAGGTTTTATAGCAGCCTTCCTTCCCCAAGAAGTTCTACTGGTGGTACACCTAAGTTTGACTTGTACAAACAATAACAGAATGTGTTTTTATTTTAATGTAAATAAAATCATACTTTGTTGGCATGATTTCCAACTTAACTTTTTATCACTCCTGTAAAAAAAATCATAAATGAAAACAATTTTATATCACTGGGACATAGCATGATGAAATCACTTCAGTTTGAGTGTTAAATACCCATCACCTAGTTAACAGTTAGTTATTATAACTTAAACTTGTAGTTTAACTAAAAATCTATAAATATTAATAAACAGACAGATACAACTTTTTAATTACTGCTATTTTGTTAAAGCACAATGAAATACCTATTTTTCTTTCAAAACTGATAGAGGCTTCCAAGAAAATGTTTTGATAACTGAAAATTGTTTACAACAATAGCTATTGAAAATACATACCAAAAGATAGCACGAACCCAGTATTATATTACACATTTTGAATACCCTTCTTTTTTTGTAAGTTTAGTGATTAAGGAGGAATCTTTGAATTGAATACAAAGAATAGAACTGAAACCAATACAGACTCAAGTCTTATTGAAAATACATTAGATCTGAAGAAATAAAATATAAATAATTCAGTAGTTTAGGTTTTAGTGTCAAATATAGGAATAATTAAAAAAGGGTATGCAAATAATACATTCTTTAAGAAATATATGACAAAAATATCCAGATGCATTGCAAGTCTTAATTAATAAAGCATGCTTAATATGTGAATCTCTTAGAACTTTGAATAATTTTAACAAGCAAAACCCACAAGGATAACACATACACACACAAAAAAAGTTAAACAATGGAAGTGGACATTTCCAACCATAATTCACATCAACTATACCCCAAAACTGTTCCAATAATAAACAATAAACTTTTACAAGTGATAATATGTTTTCTTTGACTGCAACTTAGGTTAACAAATTACTGACCACGATAATGGAATGTTTGCCACTGTACAGTAACAAATAATTCTGATATCTGGAGAAGCTAGTGTTTCTTCACTTGGGAGGGTGATGCAGCTTAGAAGTGGTCCCATGAACAAAGGCTGTAATATTCAGGAGTGCTCCAACACTCTGGATGCAACTTTATTATTTTAAGCTGGAGATTAGAGCCCTAGCAAGAAATAATAATAAACAGCATAAGCCACACAAAAGTTATCAAGAAGATAACTTCTCAATAAATCAAAAAATTAAAAAAAGTTAACAGTGGGAACATTTTTAATTATAATTCTGAGCTTCAATTTTTGTGTAATGATGTGTCACATTCTAATCACTTTTAATTATATCAGATATTTTATACATATATTTATGCCTGGTGTCTTACATTTAATCATTTACAGATAAACAAGACAAGTTTTGTCATTAGTCTCAATGCTATTTATGAGTCAAAACATGCCATATGATCAGTACATTGTATAACTAGAGGAATATGTTTACCATTAGAAGAAATAAACAAAATCATTGTTTTATTATGACGAATGAGTCCTTATCCGGTCAGCCAAATTTATGCCATGCTGCTGGAGATGAGCTCTTAACATGCGATTCTCATTTTTCAGCTCTTCATACTGCTGCTGAAGCAATTCCACATCCATTGTCAGTCTCTCATTCTCTTTAAGAATATTTGGTAGTTTAGCATTAGCATTTCTCAATTCCTGAATATAGTCACAAGCTTTAGCAAGGATACCTCCTTTACTATGCTAAATGAAAAAAAAGGGAAATTTCATATTAAAACTATTATTTATTAGAGCTTTACTATTCAGAAGAATTGGAGAAACAGGTAGTTAGCCTTCATGATCTCAGAGTGGGTCAAGCAACCATAGTAACAATGGGAAATAACTGTATTAGTGACTTTTACTAAGAAAATCTAAGTAAGGAAAAGTGCATAATAACAAGTCAACTACTGTCTACTAAAATCCACTTTCAATTCACTGAGACTTTGCCAAATTCAAAGGTTCTACAAGACAGATGAAAGATAATATATACAGTAATGGTTAAAATGCTACTTATATCAGCAAACTGTTATGGTGTGAACTTTTTAAGTTGGTAAAGTGTCATTTTTCGCAATTTTATTTATGTAACAAAATGTCATAATTAAAGTATGGCTTATTTAATACTCTATTATTTATTTCTTTTAGCAATGACTACTTTGAGTTAACCAGACCATTTGTGTAATTTTTGGTAACAATGTTGAGCCCACATATGATTAAAAAAAATTGAAATATAAAGAATAGGGATCTATAGGGCTTGGCTTCAGGATGCATTTTTCTATAGTTTTAATGGTTACAGTTGTTTCCCTTCTTCCCAAATTTAACCACTCTATTCATAGCTTTCCATTAATTACAACAATTTGTGAACATAAGCTATTGGTAGATGTGCTTATCATTAGCCATTTACAGTTTTTATTACCACCAATGGAAATTTTGCTCTGGTCCCTTTTATGACTTGCTCTCTTTGCAACTGATTCTGTCAGTTTCTGTCTGATTCTGGCATCTGCATCTGCTGCACTGGTAACAAATCAAACATTCTGTTACCTAATACTTAAATAACCTTTAAATCTGATGTAAATAAAACATTCTCCTACCTAATACTTGTAAGTAACCTTTGAATCTGAAGTTTCTGACATGGCTGCTTAACAATACAAGTGCAATGTTTTTCAAAACAAAAGTAAAGATGTTCAGCTTTCATTAACTCCTCAAATTAATAATCATTAATGGATTATAATCCATGCAATGCTAATGAGATATACATTTAACATGAAATATTACTTGCTCAGAGTGAATCATTTAATTCCTTGAATATTTATACCTACTGCTTGCCTAGAAAATCCAAAATTTCTGTCATGCATTAACTCATTTGATTCATGGCACTCAGTTATATCATTCTAAACCTAATGTAACGGTAAAATTAATAACTGAACAGGAATCATGAGAGTTGATAAACAGAATAACATCTGTTCCACTGATATCTATCTCAGTGCAATATTATTTATAAGTATTTCTAGTAAAATGTAATAAAAAATTAATTCCATATTTATAATTTCATTATTAGATGCATTATACACTTAATTGTTTCATTATATTATTATCAGTCAGCCTATGATAAAAAATATTTATATTAAAATCATTCTGATGATGTTAGCATGCTGTTATAGTACCATTCACAGTTTACATTGTGCTATGCTGTATGTTTACTTCCCCAGTGATGATAATTTGGTTCGGAACTTACGAATTAGTTGAACTTGTACAAATATTAGATTTTTCTACAAGGCACAAAACTGAAAGAAATATGAACATCAAAGAATATTCATAAATACAAAATTCAAGAATTTTAAAGTGAATGAAATTTGCCAAAATATAAACGTAATGTGTGTGTGTTTAATGGTGATTATGATACATTGTTTAAAAGATAAAACACTCCTTACACTTACCTGGCTTTGCTTTGCATGATCTGAAGTACAATCTGGAACAATGGTAGACAGTTTGGCTATCCAATTATTAATTTTGTCCCGACGCCTTCTCTCAACTGTAATGTTTATTCTTAATAAGAAAACACTACTTAAATATTCCAAGTATACAAAATTTAAGAGAATAGAGAATAGCATTTATGAAGTGTTAATACAATAGAATTCTACAGGATTTATGATTAACCAGGTTTTTGTTGTTTTATTTTAATTTATTGTAAAACAATAATCATAAACACTGTATGCTTCATTACATTCTGCAAGTTTGGTTCTTATATTTCTTATATACAACCTTAAAGATCACTGACTGCAAGACTTATTTACTACAGATATCTGTAAAGGGAGAGAGAAGTGCATCGAAAAATCAGATAAATACTTTTAATGAAGTTTATTACAAACTTTCTGACTCCTTTGCATACAAGTACATATATTTCTTTAACTGTGGTGGAAATTATTGATAAAAAATTCATTTTAAGCAGTACTGAAACTTAACAGGTACTAATGAACAGATTACAGTAATCTGTAATATTAAAAGATATGGCTATTTAGTCAACACAGAGAGTTCAATAGTGATATTAAAATAGATGACAACAATAAGCATACATTAGTTTATAGCTGGCCTCACAAACAAATGCATAAAGTGAAAAAGTAATTAATACACTGACGTATAACCTACTATACATACATAGTTATTCCAGAGCTTATGCTATCTCTACTCTCTACATGTCTTTTATATTAGAATATGAATTACCCTCATTATGTGTCGATCTCCGTTTTTCATCTCTTCCTGCTCTTGGTTTTTCTACTTTAGAAGTAAACTGCTCTGTTCGAGGTGCAAGTGAACGCTGCCCTGGTTGGTACACTTCTTGTGGTGACATCATTACATAAAACTGACCTAGTTTATGTAGATGAATCACCTGTTATTATCCTCAAAAGACAGAAACAAATGTTTTAGAAAAAAGCTACATCATGGAAAATCTGCCTCAGGTCTGGTGATAGTTCATATATGATTCAGCATAAATAAATGTCAAATTATATCAACATCATAAGTTAGGTTTAAGTTTAAATTTTCCAATTTGATTTACATGTAGCTTTCAGAAATTTTAACAAATTTTGTCTTTATAAATAATTTAAAAATATTAGCAAAATGTAATCTTTCAAAAAATTTAAGACTTAGCTACACATTAAAACAATTTAAAAGATCTAAACATTTTGATGAGTATTATGATAAATATTCTACATAATTCAAAAGCTATTCCAAGAATTATTTAACTTTTAGTTACAATGTAATCACAATGAACGCCTTTTGCTTTGTTGTGCGTGCGAGGGAGTAATATTTTGTTCTGTGACACAACAATTTTTACCATATTTAAATAAATATTTCAGAATATTCCAACTTTAAGCCAAAAATTACTAGACTTTTAAAATATGCATGAAGATGGTTTATCACACTTTTATCAGTGGAGAGTTATTGCATGATATGTGGTATGTGGGCACTCAAGACTTGTGACATGTGAAAAAACAAATCTACACATAGAGGACAGCAATGAACATGTAAATGTGCTAGAATGGAAACCAATATATAGAATCAGAACTTCTGAGATATTTCAATAGAAAATCAGTATATTTAACAAAATTGAATTGAATGATGTTCATTTTTTTCAAACTTTCAATAAAAAAATTCACACACACATACAAATCTAAATGGTAGAAAAATATACTTCAATTTCATAAACCATATCCAAAAGTGTTTAACTGACTTGTCTTTGGAAGTTAATAGCTAAAGAAAACTTTTGTTGATTAGGAAAAGTGTTCACCTTCTTCTGGGCTGGTAGCACCATTAGCTGTTGCATAAGGATTGGTAATTATTGCTTGAGCAACCTGCTGTCCAACAAGAGCAGCAGTAGCTGTGGTCACAACTTGGGGTACTTCTGGTTTTATGTCTGAAGATGGAGCTACTCTAACCACTCGATACGTAACTGGAAGCACACAAATATACAACAGTGTTGAAGAAACTGACTAGTATTTGTGACTTACGTGAATTCCAAATGTTTTATCACTATAAAAAATCCTTAAAAACGTTTAATAATACATTCTTGTCTAAGTATGAAATGTGCACATGATTAGAAAAACTAAAATCACCTTTATGTCTTAAACACTCAAAATTTTTAATTACAGTGTCATCAAGAAAGCCAATGAGCTTTACCAGAAAACTAACCAGGCACACGTGTGTTTTGGCTTAAGATATATATACCATGTAAAATATTATAGGAATTACAGTCAAATGTATGGTAAACAGCAAGATCATTTAGCTAATTATTCATTGAAACACAATATTATAAATTGTGGGATTTGATGCAAGTCCTTTAGTGTGTAATAAGCTAAAATATTTTGGTTTTCAATAACATGACTATACTGTCACAACAATTAATGATTGTTATAAAATAAAGTAAACTATATGGTAAATTATTTGAAAAAAAAGTTTCACATCTGTACATACATGTAAGTGATGCAGTTACTTTAGTATTTCTCAGAATAAAATAATCTAAGATTATTTATTAAAATCACATAACTTATTAATCAAAAGTATTAAAGATAATGTAATCTGTACTTTAAAATGAAGCAAGTAGGCTGTACACAAATCACACTAAAAAACATACGTTTACTGACAATAGGATATTTCCTCCAGTATCTGCATTAAACTTAAAGCATTTTTCAAATAATATGAAGAAATTTCAAGGAAAAAAACAAGCTTGAATAATACTGAATCTTAATTGAATGTTGAATCTACTAATCAGGTTTTCCAATTATTTAATAAACAATTATAAATATTATATTATAAATCCAATATTCCTACAATAATTGTAAAGAAAATAAGATATATATCATATATAAAAATTCACTTAGTGTTTTTCGGGATGTTGTTATAAGTATGTCAGAAGTTTAAAACAATAATCCTTAAAACACTAAGTGAATTTTTTGTATGAATTAAACAATGCTGATGCAAAGATGCATGTCATGTCAGATTAGCCATAAAACTGTAATTAAAAAGATACCTATAATTACAATTTGAAAAACCAGTAGATAAACATTATTCATCCTGTAAAGAGTATGAAGAAGACTGATGATATTATATAATTCTGTTGTTGCTTCAATTGTATATGCTAGTCTTTTTTTTTTTCATTTCAAAGAATGACCACAACCTACACAGACCAAATGGCTTAAGAAAATTTACTTATCTCTCTCTTTTCATCTCATTATGATTATAAAAATTCTGTATTCTGACAAAAAAGGCTGTAAAAATAATCTATCATACAACTTTTATAAATTTGATGTTAACAAGATCTTCTGATGTACCTAAATTAAAATAGTAATGATATTTAAACATGAAAATGAAATTTTAACTTACAGAATACATAAAAGAAATTGTTTCTAAAAGTTCTAGATCTCTTTCAAGTGTGCAGTATAACAACAATTGGTTGGTTGCTTGGCATTTACTGGTACAGAGCAACTGGGTATTCTGTACCAAACAACCAGTAAAAAAAGTAAAATAATTAAAATATGTAAAAAAGAATCATGATAAAACAAAACACAGTCCAATTTTCAAATTAAAATATCAAACAAAGTTTAAAACACCAATGGGCCTTAAAAATATAAAAACACAACTGAGGTGGACAGTGTCACCATTGCCAATGACACTGTCCAACATCAAGGGTGAGTCCATGGTAAAAATGTTCAAAATGATGCTGTTGCTCTAGATTCTAATGACAGCATATGAGTAAAATGTGGGCTATTGTGACCTAAGTGTCACACAGACCACATATTGATGTGTCAGTACAAGATAAAAGAAAGCAATAAGTTAAAAAACTGTGACCAATGCATAGACTAGCCAGAACAGCCTCCTCCTTCCAATCCTTCCATAAGCAAGATGGCCAAAGAGCAATAGAAGGTTTGATTTGGAAAAGCTTGTTATCACATTGCTCACTACAAGTCAACTACCGACTAGTGTAGAGCTGAGCCTTGAATACAGGCTTGTAGTCCATGTATGGTACAAGCATGGCAGTGAAAGTACTAGAGCAGACAGATTCATCTGTATTGTCAGTGAGCTTGTTCCTGAGAATACAGATGTGGCCTGGTATCTAGAAAAACTGGATAGAAGTAGAAGATAGAAAAATATAGGTCAGATGGTTTTGAATATAGATGAAAGCAGGGTGAGAAATAACTTAAATTGATTCCAGAGCCAACAGAGAGTTAAGTGAGTCAGTACAAATAGTACAGTTCATGTACTGCATATCTTCTATGTGATCCAGGGCAAGAGTACAATTTGGCAATGAACACAGAAACTGTAGAGGGGATTCTGCTTGCAATAACGGAATCTCAACAAACCATGGCAGAACCCACAGCCACCTGATTTAAAACCATTTATATAAATGTAAGAATGGTTCCAAAAATGTTCTGAAAATAGATGGCAATACTTCCAATCAGAAGTATACGCCTTTTTTAGATGACTCAAAGAAAAGACATATTTAGGGATGGTAATTAACCATGACAGAATGGGTTGATCAGTGGATACAGCTATGTTATCCAAGGGCAGACCCAATTCTTCCAACTGCACTGAGATATGAAGGGCAAAATGAACAATGGCAGACCATCTATTCTTGAAAAGCATGCCTCACTGAGGAAGGAAAATACAACCCTAGTTGGGATGCTGTGGTAAGGCTTGAAGTTTTGAAGCATACAGTAAAAACAGTAAAGGCATAGAGGAGGTTTATGAGATTCAGTGTACAAACTTTGGAATGCAGAAGAGTGGAAGGCCCCTGTGTAGAGCCAAAGCCCATGATGGTGAACAGGGGCCAACATCTTTAAGACCAAGGTTCTGGCAGTGCCATAGACAAGAGACCCATAATTCATATTTTTTTAGCACAGAACATTGACCTGCTTCCCAAGATTGTTTAGTGCCCTTGTACACTTTGCACATAGCTGCTTGATGTGTAAAATTGTGGTCAGCTTATGATCAAAGATAAGCCCCAAAAACCTTGAACCAGGGACCATTGGAAGTGGATGAATATCCCATTGGTGGTAGAAATGCATGAAAATAGTTTTGAAGTGAGGAAAAGTAAACAAGCTGGGCCACTGAAATGCAGTGCAGTTTAATAGTGTGAGATACCTTTCTGATAATGATTTTATCCATTTTTATTTATTTATTTATTTTTTTCATAAATAGGGGTATTTATAATAAACTTTCTACAGTTCAGTGCCCACTGACTACACACACCATGGAGCCTTACGAAAGAAGGCACTACAGTGTTAAACAAGGACACTGCAGAAATGCCAAGGTTTTGTGAGCACTTTACCTGAACACCAGTATCAGACACAATGTCCACAACACCCATTGAGAATGTCCAACAATGGTGCTCCGTTAACCCAAGCCCAAGTGGACCAGCTGACTGACCATATAAAGGCCATCCCAAGGCTGCCCATTTACAGGAATTCAAGGCCAAAGTGGTGTGTTGGAGTTGAACCCTTCAACCAACAGAATCCTCTACTCCCCTTTACAGGTCACACATGGTAAACACATGGGTGGATATTCAGATCCCAGAGGAGGTAAACTGAAAGAACAGAACTATCTCTGGGAAGTCCCCCACCACATGAAGGAATCTACCTCGAGGGGTGTATAACACAAAATTTTAAGAATATATTATGTCTTTGGTTATTCAAAGTATTTGGTTAATCAGTTCTCAATTGCAAAAAAAACAACAACAGACATTTGTCTTTAATTTATAAGAATGTTTCAAACCATACAATATTTAGCACTGACTGCACATTTTAAAAATTTATAACATGCAAAAACAAACATTTTAAAACTCTTATTCTGAAAACAAAACAAAACAGGCACAAAAGATTTTTGCCAAACAACTTTTTAAACAAGAACAGCTTCTCACCATGGCCATTTTCAGCATGAAGTTGATACTGAACATTTGGATCCATCAGACTGCTTCCTTGTGGGCTGAGATTCAACCCCGTGCCATGCTCCACCCCATCCATCACACCAACGGTTCCTTCTATATTAATTAACACAGAATCGTAATTAGAAAAACATTACTTCATTTTCATATACATGTAAGTTACCCAACTATATTACAATTTTTCAGAATAAAAAAATTTGGGATTGTTCGTTAAAGTGATATAAATAATTATAAACCAAAAGTATTACAAAGATAATATAAATTGTAATCTGTATTCTAAAATGCTTCAAAGATGTTAATGTAGCAATACATGTTTGTTTAGACACCCAGCCACACGTACAATGCTGTACTGTATCCAATTTCATATTTCATGTATATGAATATTCAGTTTCATAAATGCACATAAGCCAAAGGGATTTTTTCATCCATACTAGTTTATCATTAATACAGATAGTAAAAGTTTATATTTCTTTATAGCAGTTACAGGATGTATGAAAATAATAATGTTGAAATAAATTTGAAAAATGTTTAATATCATGCAAAATGTAGCCATTAAAATATAATATTGGGAAAAATTTACATGAAAATGAACTGAGATTAAAACAACCATTGTTAATGTACTTTTGCCAAAATTATTTTCCAAGTATCAGGTCATCCCATAAGTAATGTCAGAATTTAGGTTCGGAAAAAGAGAAAGGGTTTCAAATGATTTTAATGTTATTTAATTAATAATGTATGTTCCACTATTAGTAATTCCTTCCAGTCAACAATTCACAAGCACCTGAATGCCACTTCTATAAAATTATTGGGGTTTAAAGGAAAACAATGTAGTGAAAGTAGTTTTTGGCACCTTCATATGTTCCAAGCTCTTTTCCAACAAGATAGTTCTGCAAACTTTGGAATATATGATAATTAGACAGGGTAAGGTCCAGAAAATAACAAGGATGTGGAAGTTTTTCCCAGTCTAGCACTTCAATCTTTGCAGATGTGATATTTTTTTGTTTTGGGCCATGCATTATACTAGAGTAACACGACACCTTTATGATTGATCAAAGCAGGCCTCTTTTCTTTCAGTGCAACATTCAAGCACTCTAATTCTTGACAACAAAAGTCTGATGTAATCATTATATTGAATGACAGCAACTCAAAGTGGATCACACCAACAATATCCTACTAAACACTTAACAAGACTTTCCTAGGGTGGAGACCCATTTTGGGTTATACTTCAGCCAATTTACCTGCACTGAGCCACTGTCTGCACCAATGAACATTTTTATAAAAGATCCTATTTTCATCTCCAGTCACTAATCTGCCAAAAAAGCGAGTTACGTTCACGAAAGTGCAGAGAAGTGCAAATGTCATCTTGTGTTCCAAAGTTGGCTTCTGTTAAATCATGATGGACCAATTTTCCAAGTACTGATACCTTTCCAAGCTGTTGCAGATGATGGTGAACTGTTAGTGGGTTGAATTAAGCTTCTGTTCTAGTTCTTCAACCGTTAAAGCACAATCTTCGTCAAGTGCAGCAAGTCATCATTAAGCTCAACAGGACGATCTGAATGTCATACATCACTTAAGCTGTAGTCACCTGATCTGAACTTCTGAAACCACCTTCAACATTTTCTTTCATTGAGAGACTCTGCACCATAAACCCCTTGAATGTTTCATGTACTTTCTGCTGCACCATTGCAGCACAAAAAAAAACTTGCACAAAATTGAAAAGGATCAACCAAAATCATATTAATAGTCTTTTATTGCAGTTATATTTGGAAAATTTTCTGTTCAAGTTAATTCACTTTATCAGAAATGAATTAAGGATTAAGTTTACATTTCTTTGATTGATTGAGTATTGTAATGAAATACTTTACACAAGTTTCATGGTATTCTAAGGCATTATATCTACAAATGCTAAACAAAATTTTAGCTTGACATTACTTAAAACTCAAATTATATTAATTACTCATTAATGTATTCTCTTTACTAAATAATTTTTGTTTATTTAGTCTGATCATACATGTTCATATATAATAGTGTCTAATAGTAAAAATAATAAATACTTCAGTGACCTTCTTGAATATGATGGATTTCATCTGCCCTTCCTGACTCTGGTTTTTCTGCACCACTGGAAGAAAAACCAGAAATTCATTTTAATTCCAACAGGAGTAGAAAAATTAATATTACCATACACATATATTTAATTCTGAATATACCCATTTGTATATATAATACTTTTTGAGATAGGCAAAAATGTTTGAATAATTTTTAGTTAAAAGTGCTCTAATAGTAAAATATTTAGATCAGTTTTAGGCATATTTACACTTTCAAGTCACTACACTTCTAATGTATTGCAAAATGAGGAGCAATATTATCAAACTTTGTTGGTGCAGATATAGGAGTTTGCACATTACCTAGAAGCATCAACTGAATCAATTAATATCACAAAAGTAACCAACTAATCAAAATTAGTGTTACTGATTATTACAGTATGCAACTGTTCCAAATATCCAAGTAATTAAAACAGTGTAATTATTATTTCTCATAATTATATTAAATTAATCAAAGGTTGTTCAGCTTAACAAATTAACATCATAATTCATGAAGATAATCAACTAATTGAAATTAATGTTCCAAATTATTACCATTTCCAATTATTCCTGTCAAGTTGCATGTGAGAACTATCTATCTAATGAATGAACCTGACAACTATTCAATTAACAAATTCCATAAACAGACCAGCTCTAGTTTCAGTTCATGGGAATGATCAAGACCATAGGGGCATAGATTCTTCAAACCTTGCAGAAATATGAAGAAATGGTGAGAGTGTATGTGTTACTCAACTGAAGTTTATCAAACGAATCTCTGTGAATATAGTCATTGCCATGTACTTCCATCTCAAAGTGTATCTACAGTGATGAATATAAAAAAACCCATTAATATTAGTAAATGTAATGCTGGTATCAATGATAGTACATGTAAGAAATATATATATAGTTTTCATGAACATTGATAAAATATTTAGCATAACGTGGTAGAGGATGCATATATGATAAATGTCAGTTAACGAAAATTAACTTGACATACTTCTTGATTACCAGAGTGGATGTATGACTGATATTATAATGTTTATGTCAACTCTTCAGTAAAGTATCAGAATCTGTAGGTTAGAAAGAATGGCTATCTTGTGTCACTACAGAATGTATTTGATATGAATAGCTAAACATTAATAATAGTGAATATCTGGTTAATTCTTGTAAATATTCAGACAGACTATTGTCAAATAAATTCCAGAGTAAAAATATCTAGTTTTAGTAAACTAAATTATTAATCTTTTCCACGAAATCACAGAACTGAAATGTAAAATGGAAGAATCTGACTCTGGATGTGATGTGTGCTCAGCTCATATCATTCTCTGCCTTCATAAACACAGTGTATAAACCTTTCTTCATTATTTTTCTCATCCCTTTTCCAGTTATTATGAATAAATATTTTATTACTATGTCAAAAACAATGATTTACTAATGAGGAAGCAAAATCAACCTTAGTCAGCACGAAAATAAACCACTAAATGCATGCAGAATTCAATGTTAATATCACAGCACTAAAATTATGTGAAATATATAAATCTAACAAAACATTCAGGGCATTGAGACTGAATACTAGATATTAACTAACTAAACACAAAGTTTGATGTTTTTTTTAAATGTAGACAAGCATGAATTTTGCTTTACTGTTCACATTTCTATTTCTCTAAAAGTTCAATAATGTACAATGATTTTTAGATATAACTGACAACTCTTTGTGTGACTAAAGTTTAAAAATGAATTTTCACATACCATTTATGATTCCCAGTATATATATAAAATATTTACATTTAGTAAGCAAGTACAAAGATGCAAAAAATATATAGGCTGTTCTGTTACTGTCAATATGCTTTTCCTTTAATTGAGTGTACATATTAATTTATAAATTACAAAACCTACGTTACTGTTCAATAATTAATTTCATAACTATGTTTATAACATAACTTTACAAGTTAAAACTAATATTAGGAGTACCATTATTATTAATAGTGGTAGTAATACTACAAAGTAATAATTTTAATATATCATGCCAGATACAGAGTTGTTTAACAGTTACATACGTATTACTAATATCAGGCTTCCCTCCTCAAGTACAACTCATACTCAGCTCTTATCTCGTTGATAATGTTTTTCATTTTCTCGACGCATTAATAAATTTCTTATGATATAATTACCTGGTATCCAAACTTTGGTCCAGCATATCCATGTGACTAAAATCTAAGCGAGGGTTTGTCTAACTCCAATCCTAAGTCACGGGACCAAACACAAGGTCATGTGAATGTATCAGATGACCAAAACGACAAGATGGCGCATTTAGTTTGCGTTGTTTCTGTACTGGGAGGTAGATACAACAGCCAATCAGAGACGTTATAGTTATTTGCTGTGGTTTTAAGATGCAATATATTTGACACTACGTTACGAAAACATGTAGTCTCAACAATAAATGATAAGTTAATTAAAATAACAAACAAAATGAAAACAACTGTTATTGTAATTTATATAAAATGATAATAATACTGCATTCTAACCTAAGAAGGAGTCTGTTATGGTTAACTTTCTAGCAAAGATTTGCAGACTAATTCTTCAATTATGTGTTGGGATTTATTTGAACCGCAAGCTTCAAAGCAATATCAAGTGCTCTTCGTGAAGACGAATTGGCCTTCCATGGCCAGGTGACTAAAGCACTCGACTCATAATCCGAGGGCCGCGGGTTCGAATCCGCGTTACACCAAACATGCTCGCCCTTTCATCCGTGGAGACGTTATAAAGTGACGGTCATTCCCACTATTCGTTGGTAAAAGAAAGAGTAGCCCAAGAGTTGGCGATGGATGGCTGCCTTCCCTCTAGTCTTACACTGCTAAATTAGGGATGGCTAACGCAGATAGCCCTCGTGTAGCTTTGCGCGAGACTAAAAAACAAAACACACCCACACTATGACAACTTCAGCTGAACCTTTTACAATGTAGGAAACACTTTATAAATTATTGGCAATTAAAATTACATTGCAGCCTAACAACTGTGATCGAAACTTGTGAAGATAAAAGCTAATTAAATTTAATTATGAAAAAGTGAGAGTCATAATTATTGTTGTGCGACAGATAATAAATACAGAAAATTTATAAGATGTAAAAGGGATGCAAATTTTAGCACCGATTGGTGCATCTAAAATTTAATGAAGTGAATTTATTTGTTGCCAGTTGTAGTGTGGCTCAAGGAAAAACGATCTAAGGCGTGTCTTTTTGTTTCGTGATCAGATCAGTGCTCGGATAAAGTGAATAAGATGGAAGACAGAACATTTATTTACAATTGATATTTACAGAGTACTGAGCAAACCTGTTAGAATAAGAAATATTTTGTCATTTTTTCCATTTTATGTTATTTATTGCAGAATATAATTTTTAATACCATGGTAATACTTTACTGATTCTTGTTGACAATAAGGCAGGGTGAGAATATTTATCAATTTTTAGAATTCACATATACTTGTACCAAGGGCATGTCATAAGGGCCCTTCTAAAATAAGCACAGTGATGAAATTGAATAACTGTAATAACCGCATGATACCCCATGCAATGTCTTAACTATATATCAGGTCATCCCTCAAGTAATGCCATAATTTAGGTTCGGAAAAAGAGAAAGGATTTCAAACGCTTTTAATGTTATTTAATCAATAATGTATTCCATTATTATTAATCACTTTCTGCAAACGATTCACAAGCTTCTGAATGCCACTTCTATAAAGTTCTTGGAGTTTGGAGGAAAAGAAGAGAGGTTAGTTTTGGCATATTTATGTGTTTCAAGTTTTTCCATTAAAATAATTCTGCAAACTTTGGAATGTATGATAATTAGACAGGGTAAGGTCCAGAAAATAACAAGGATGTGGAAGTTTTTCCCAGTCTAGCACTTCAATCTTTGCAGATGTGATATTTTTTTGTTTTGGGCCATGCATTATACTAGAGTAACACGACACCTTAATGAGTGATCAAAGCAGGCCTCTTTTCTTTCAGTGCAACATTCAAGCACTCTAATTCTTGACAACAAAAGTCTGATGTAATCATTATATTGAATGACAGCAACTCAAAGTGGATCACACCAATAATATCCTACTAAACACTTAACAAGACTTTCCTAGGATGGAGACCCATTTTGGGCTAGACTTCAGCCAATTTACCTGCACTGAGCCACTGTCTGCACCAATGAACATTTTTATAAAGGATCCTATTTTCATCTCCAGTCACTAATCTGCCGAAAAAGCGAGTTACGTTCACGAAAGTGCAGAAAAGTGCAAATGTCATCTTGTGTTCCAAAGTTGGCTTCTGTTAAATCATGATGGACCCATTTTCCAAGTACCGATACCTTTCCAAGCTGTTGCAGATGATGGTGAACTGTTAGTGGATTGAATTAAGCTTCTGTTCTAGTTCTTCAATCGTTAAAGCACAATCTTTGTCAAGTGCAGCAAGTCATCATTAAGCTCAACAGGACGATCTGAATGTCGTGCATCACTTAAGCTGTAGTCACCTGATCTGAACTTCTGAAACCACCTTCGACATTTTCTTTCATTGAGAGACTCTGCACCATAAACACCTTGAATGTTTCATGTACTTTCTGCTGCACCATTGCCTTTTTTCAACTTATAAAGCATTATATGCCTAATGTGCTTCTCAGACTCATCCATCTCACAAGGGTTAATTTGATTAATGATCAGGAAAAAAGTGTAGTTGGATTAGTTTCTTTCATTTGTCTGAGTATTTTTATACATGTTCTACTATATATTTTAGTCATTAAAGTCTTCTACAAAGCGAGAAATGTTTGTTTGTTTTTGGAATTTTGCACAAAGCTACTCGAGGGCTATCTGTGCTAGCCGTCCCTAATTTAGCAGTATAAGACTAGAGGGAAGGAAACTTGTCATCACCACCCACCGTCCACTCCTGGGTTACTCTTTTATCAACGAATAGTGGGAATGACCGTAAAATTATAACGCCCTCACGGCTGGGAGGGCGAGCGTGTTTGGCGCGACTCGGACGCGAACCCACGACCCTCAGATTACGAAGCACACGCCTTAACGCGCTCGGCCATGTCAGGCCCAAATTGTAAAAGAAACTTCAGTTGTTTGAAACTTTCTCTATTGCACTGAAATATCTCATTAGAAAGATAGATTTATTGAAATTAATTTAATGTAGTGTTAAGTCCCGTAATTTAAACTTGATAGGCCTCTACACAGAATGTTTGAAAGTGGGTTTCCAATTTATGAGATCAAAATATCAGTCAATTGTTTCATATTTCTTTTAGAAAATATGTGAAAAACAAGTGCTAAGAGATCAAATGCGAAGTAATTTTGCATGGAATATAGGTTAAACAATCACATAACTCTTCACATAAAACTCACAAATTTTGAAAACATTAAATACTATGATACTATTAGCATAATTTTTTACCCCATAAAAATCGGGGAAGCGACCCTCACGTACGTTTGTGCTTGAGATAAAAGCAACGTTATTTATTTTTATTCCACTCTGCGAGGCGTCGCATTCAAATTTGTTTAAACAGCTATGCCATTCGCGATTAAGAATAAGTATTAATCATTAATCGTATCACTTTAATAAATTAATATGTAGCTTTGGTATCACCGACTAATATTTTTATACTTTCGCGAACTAAGAGTTATTGTCATATATGTATATATATATATATATATATACACACACACACATACTGAGTCTCTTATGTATAAAACAAAACAAAGAAGGCCAGAATCAAATATTGGTCCTCGGATCTTTGGATGTCGCAGATGGCACAAGGGTAAAAAACTAAACTTATAACATTGTTTTTCGAAACGTGTAATATGGTTTTGATGACCGATTACCTTTTGGTGTCAGTTGGATAAGCTTTCATAACTGCCAAAGAAGATGTCCGTCAAAGCATGTTTAACGTCTCTGAAACATTTTATCAAGACAACCTAGCTTGCACTGCAAGGTTCACCAATCGTAACATGTTTTTAATCTTCAAGTTATAATCTACAAATAAATAAATAAATAAATGATACCCATAATATAAACTTGAAAAAATACACACTAAATATGTTAGATTTTAAAATATTGTTTACTAAAAATTATCAAACGAATAACTTCAAGTAAAATTAAAATTTAGAAACAATGCTTAGAAAAACGAAATTACGAGTTTTAACTAACTTTCATTTAAAAATTAGTAAATTACTGTAATTGAAATATTTAATATAAACATGACGTGTCTGAATTCATAAAGGTAATAACAGGACACAAATACGTAGGAAAAGAGAATATACCTTTGCAAAAAGTAGCTGTTTAAATTTTAATTCTACGTGAAGTAGAGGCCTATTATAGTCAGGTGGTTAAAGTACTCCACTTGTAATCTGAGGTGGGCGTTATAATGGTATGGTCAATCCCACTATTCGTTGGTAAAAGAGTAGCCCAAGGGTTGGCGGTGGGTGACGACTAGCTGCCTTCCCTCTAGTCTTATATTGCTAAATTAGGGACGGCTAGAGCAGATAGCTCTCGTGTAGCTTTGTGCGAAATGTGAAACAGACCAAACAATCTGTGTGAGGTGAAGAGTCAGGATAAAGACTATTGTACCGTAGTGACACCTATTTGACTAAAATGAAACTTATATCATCTTCCGTTAAATATAATTTGGTCATATACGAAAGCAATACGTCATGCTTGAACCATTTAGGTGTGCGGGAAGAACATGGATTTAATTTTAAATAATGGTTAAACCTTTTTTGCATTTGTAATTAATACTGTATGCAATGCATCATAATTATTGCTCTTTGTATTTAAGTTGGAATAATTGTTTGTTTTTGAAATTCGCGCAATGTCACATGAGAGCTATCTGCGCGAGCTGTTCATGATTTAATAGTGGAGGTGAGGTCGTCATTATTACTCACCTCACACTCGTGGTCTATTATTTTGGCAAAAAAATGGAGGGAATAAGCGTTACATTATAATGCCATCCTAGTTAAAATGGCGAGCATGTTTGATATGACGGGGATTTGAACTAGCAACCCTCAGATTACAAATCTGGCGCCTTAACTACTTTGTCATGCCGAGACATTGTAATAATTAAATATTGTATTATTTTATCAAATGTTTAGCTTGATCATAACTGAGGAACGTTAAATGTAAAAAGTGAACTAATTTGAATATTTTGAACATTAATAAAAATGAGAAATGATGCTTGTGAAGAAGGAATGACTTATCATTTAGGATAAAAGTAGCACATCATTAAACCCGGAAAAAGTGTAATATGTCCACTCAGAGAATTTCAAATTATGAAACTTTAACTATTTTCCGTAGCTTAGAAACGAGTAAAAAGGGTAATATATGCAACCGAGGCTTTCAGTAATTAAGTTGAACATTTTGTAACTTTGAAAGAGATCGGCTTAATTTTATATTATTTTTATACTGTGAAATGTAATGCATATACATGCATATATATATCACGTTACCAGAATACCAAATACTTTCACTTTCAAACAGTAAGTATGTTGCATTATTTTTATCACGACAATTCTCAGATCATACATATTTCATGACTACACTTAACAGTGAATATTTAATGATTTTTTGGGTAAAAAAACTTTAATTTTTTGTAAAGCACCTTATTTAGTGTTTTCAATAAAGACCGTTTAAAATAGTTGTGCTATTGCAAGCCCGAAAAATAAAACAAAAAAAATCGATACAGTACAGTTATTATAACACAAATTTTCACAATTTGTCGAAAGTACTACATAGAGTTTGTATCTTAATTCAGCATTATGTTGTGGGGAACAAAGTTACAATGGAAAATATGTTTATGCTCCGGGGGTCAAGGGGATTACGAATTTAAAAGAAAGGTAGGCTAAGGCTTTATCAGAAGGATATAGCCTACGTATAAAACGTTAAATAACGTAAGCAGCTAAGCTAGGACTATATAAGAACTTTTTTTACATCATCAAAATAAGAGTTGGACTGAACCCCTCGAAACTTCCTGCTTAAGGGGGTGGGGTTTAATATCTAAAGGAAATGTGATCAGTAAACGGTAAAGAATAGTTCGTAAAATACTGTTTATTACATACACTTCTCCTTCACTTAACGGTAATTTATTTCATGAGTTGTTCTTTTTTAGTGTTGTGCCGGATTTTGACCTGCCTGGAAATAAGCTCCATGAAAATTTATCTCAAACCATAACTGCTTTGAGAAACGTCTAGAAAAAAATTCGTTTTTAATTATTGTTTGCTTGTTTGTTTTCAATTTCGCGCAAAGTCCCTAATTTAGCAGGGCAAGGCAATTAATCATCACCCTCCATCTCCTACTCCTGGATAAGTTTTTTATCAACGAATAATAAGATTGACCATTACATTATAACACCTCCACGGCTGAAAGGGAAATCATTTTTGGTGTGAAGGGGATTCAAAACCATGACCCTCAAATTACGAGTCGAACGTATTCTCATACAGTAACGCCTGTCGTATGCTATCCTTCAGAAGGGTTTTTATGACAGTGCGACTGTTATTACTTATTTTTTGATTTCTTTTTAATTGTAAGGTAGTTCTGGACATAAAAGTGTATGTAATTATATTATTATATTATATTTTGATCAGAAGGAGGAAAAATTCTACGGAAATTTCTTTAGCCCACACTTATATCAAATTTTCTAAAAACAAAACAAAACAGACTCATACAAATTAATCTTGTGTTTGTTCAGTCCAAATTTTCTTCTGCACTTTCTCTTGTTCAATTAGTCAATATTAAAAAAAAAATCTTGTTCGTAAAGGCAGAAATACAGTTTACATTCAAACAATTGCATTTAAACATTTTAAACATAATTTCAAGATAAAAATAGCACCTAAGTCATATCGTAGACCGATAAAATTACAAATATTTTTAATTGAACGAAACCATAAGATCATCTCAAAAGATAAAGACACACATTGAAAAGTTTTCCAAGGCTAATCGACAGATTTTGCCGTTCCGTTTTACTTAATTATTGTTTTTACTAAATAATTTGCTCTCCAGTGATCCAGTGGCATGTTTGAGGACTTACAACACGAGACATTGGTTTTCGATACCCGTTTGGAGAAGAGCACCGATTGCCCATCATGTAGTTTTGTGCTTAATTCTAAACACATATACTAAATAATTTTTATTGTAATTATTTAAATAATTTGTAGAAATATATAAAGTAATCTTATCGAGGTACATTAAACATTTTGTTACTTATAGAGAATATTTATATTAGTTAGATATCTTGAATTTTTTTTTGAGTTTTTAATTCATGGAAATGTCTATTATTTACATAAGTGTCCCTCAGCTTAAAAGGAAACTTAAAATACATCGTTCAATTCACCATGGCGGGCATATCAGATAGCCCAAAGTAGCTTTACCCTGGACCAAGTGAACGAAACATAATAAGTCAAGTGTATAAAGACATTTGAGTCGTAATTTAAGATTCGCGGGTTTGCATCTCGGTCATGCCAAATAGGGCTTCCTCTATCTACTTTTCCTCTAATTTTACACTGCTAAATTAGCGACAGCGAGCGCACATAGCCCTTGTGGAGCTTTGCGCGAAATTCAAAAGCAAACAAAATATAATGAATAAAAAGAAAAAAAATACAATTTATATATTTTCTTTGACAAAAAGTACCAGTCCCTCAGTGGCTCAGCGGTATATATGCGGATTTACACGCTAAAATCCGGGTTTCGATACCCGTGGTGAGCAGAGCACATATAGCCCATTGTGTAGCTTTGTGCTTAATTCAAAATAACAACAACAACAACAACTTTTACCAGCGAATAGCGTTTTGTTTGATATTTTATTTTATTAGCAAAAATATAATAACAGTGAGGGTCTTCAACTCATAATTTATTACAAGTTATCATTACAGCTTTAAATTTCTCTTCTAGTAGAGATCATTGTATTCTGATTTTGATTTTTTCGTTAATAATGACTAGCTTAAAATCGATTTTTACTGTTGTCAAAAACAGGAACTTATCTTCCTTATTAAATTCTGATTTGTTTTAATTTCATTTATTTCTAATAATGTGCTGACGCTGCTTTTGCTCAGCTTAAATTTTAGTCTTTTCAAGAATTTGTTATTTCTAAAACTTTGGTTTTTCTCTGAGAATACATATAAAACTTTATGAATTGGATCCCTTTCGAAATAAATATGATTCATAAAATAATAAACAACTGTATTACTTTTTATTGATTTATTTTAATATACAAAATAACGTGAGATATTCTTTCAGTCATATTTCTAATACTGCTTCTGCAGTTGTTTTTTCTGTTAGTTTTGCAGATGCGAACGAGTGATATCGAATCAAGATGTATCTATCGATAAAAACAATAATGCCTAATTAATTTAAATATTTTCTTTGTTCTTGACCCATCTCAGGTTATAAATAACTAAGATACTTGGAATTATAACTTTAAATTGATGGTAACATTAAGTAATGAAGAAGCTTTGCCTCACTGTATCCTCGCTCAGAGAAATTCAGAGAAGTTTATCGTTTTTGTTACCAAATGATGGCGCGCTTAAACTATGCAGTTAGTAAAATATAGGCATGTTACAACTGTCTTCACCCAGTATGGTGAATACATAATATTTTAAAGTAATTTATTCTATTTGACAAAAGTTCTGTATCTTATAACCTAATAGAATAATAGTATTATTTAAAAAGTTATGTAGTGTGTTTTCGTTTATGAAAAATATATAAGATTCTCAAAGGTATTACTGTTGTTTTTTAATAAATAAATTAAAATTTCATCAGTATAATCATCTAAACCTTTTTATATTATAAGATACTGAATGGATGACAAGCTTTGCTGATAGCTCTCTGATGTTGAGATAGGGCCGAGAGAAAATATATAGCAAGTTTATTTTAAAACCTTCACTAAAGGTAGGATTATCAAATTTTCAAGGTTTAACAAACTATTTTCTATGTTGTAACACATTTCAATTTAAAGATAGATAATATATTTTGTTTAGGTGGAAAATAATTCACAACACAACAATAAATTTCGAAAAAGGTTGTTTTCAGGTCATTTATAAACGGCATGGCTTGGTGGTTAGAGCGTCCGACTCCTACTTCGAGGGTCGCAGGTTCGAATCCCTATTACACCGTGGGACGTCATAATTGAAGGTCAATCCCACTATTTGTTGGTAAAAGAGTAGCCCAAGAGTTGAGTTTGGGTGGTGATAACTAGGTGTCTTTCCTCTAGTCTTACAGTGATAAATTAGGGACGGCTAGTACAGATAGCCCTCGAGTAGCTTTGCTTGAAATTTAAAAAAAATACCAAACCTTTAGAGATCAAGTAAATCTTAAAACCAAAATTAAAAATTTCGTAATATGCTTGGAAATATATGTGTCGTTTTTGGTCGATGATATCAACATTATTCTTGCGCAGTTGTGATTGAGGAAGTATTCATTTGTAAGCTGTACAAAACATACATAGTTAAAACAAGTAAATATTGTGGATTCCTGTAAAGTTTAAATGTCACGTTTAATCTAATTTTTGCAGTTTCTGTTGTCTCTCACGAAACATTTGTCTTGAATGTAAAAAGTAGTGTTTGGAAAAGAAAAACGCTTACAAATGGTACTTCAAATTATTTATTTTAGCACAACTCAGGGTGTTAAATTATGATACTAAATGTACTATTAAAAAAAAGGAAAAGTGGGATTCGTTTCATATTTGCTGTACGTTCTAGATAATCGATAAAAGGAGTTGATTTTCTGGTAATAACAGTTTCCTTTCTTAATTTGATTTAGTCCAGAAGCAAACACACTCGAACTTTGATCATGATATTTTTGGTTTGATGCACTGCAAACAATGGTTTATGTCAGAATGATTAAGCAGCTGAAACTCAAGGGGATAAGAATAAAATTACATTGTAAAAAAAGAACAAAATCATTGTTTAAAAAATAACCACAGTTTTGGGTTTGGAATATAAGTGTCCCTTGATTAATTTTGAATCAAGGTTTTGGCATGTAGGATGTAGCATTATCAATCAAATAAATACACGCACTTAGATTCTATTTTCTTTGTGTCTGTGCATTAGGTCTTTACTTCGGTGTTCTGGTGCTTTTGGTCTAATTGACAATCTCAAACTAATTTTTAATTGTACAATAACGTTTCTGTTTTGATTATTTTTAACGTTCTAAAATTAGGGAAGAGGATAGCATGGGTTATATAAGTATTTTCTTTTCTAGGATACATGACAGTATTGGATAAATGTTAAGCAAAATGTCCAGAGTGTTATTGAACAATCTTCAATTTTAATGTTTAAAATTGTGTTATTTGGGAATAGTTACTTTAATGAGATGACAAATTGATACCCGTAATATATTTCATAAAATTTATTCATTCTTTGGTGATGACCCTCTTTGTTAACCTGAAGATGATCTAAGAAGATCGAAACGTTATTCTATACTTTATTTTAATAAAAGTTTTAATAACCATACCAAACGTCTTAAGACATATTCGTATTCCTTCCTTGTTTTGTTTTATTAAGAGGTAAATGGCCCCGTGTAAAAGACTTTTCGTTAATTAAACATAAAATTAATATAGTTATCGAAGCACATTTGACTTTGGTTATATTCGCATACAGTGCATCATGATGAAATACTGTAAGTTTGAGCCATGACATTTTATTGTTGTGTATTTACGTTCCAAACTTTGAGTTTGTCTATTAAGTCTGTATTTTTCTGCCGCCTGTACAATTAATTTCTTAATATTAGGAGATGGAATTTTCTGCTTTTGTTATAATTGTGGTGAGTTAATTCTTAACATACATACTCGGTAACGTAATTTATTACCTTTATGTTAGTTAATCATGGATACCTAACACTAATGTTCTTATTAATATGTTAAGCAATTATTATACCAATAAAATCTGACTTTTGTTAATTTTGGTATGACAAGTGAAAAATAACATAGAACAACTGCATCTCGTAGGTTTACTGATCTTCGAACTTTCAGGCAATCAGTGCAAATAATAAATAAATAATGTCGCGTAATTTAATAAAGGATTACGACACTATCTACTAATGAACTAGTTTCTGCTTTAATTAGTTGTTCTATTATGAAGATTTTGTAGCAGTTTGTATGTCATTTATGTTTACCTGTCCAAGGAAACGAACTTCTCGATTTTTGTTTGTATGTTTTGGAATTTCACGCAAAGCGACACGAGGGCTATTTGTACTAGCCGTCCCTAATTTAGCAGTGTAAGACGAGAGGGAAGGCAGCTAGTCATCACCACCCACTGCCAACTATTGGGCTACTCTTTTACCAACGAATAGTGGGATTGACCGTACCATTATAACGCTCCCACGGCTGAAAGGGCGAGCATGTTTGGCGCGGCCGGGATGCGAACCCGCGACCCTCAGATTACGAGTCGCACACCTTAACTTCTCGACACATGACTTATTAAATATACGTACTTTGCGTTCTAAAATGGTGGGTACGTTTTGTCAATAGGTTAATTCTCCAAAATTTGTTGATTAACTCTCACAATTATTATTAACATGTATGACAGTCATTAGTTTAATAGATATAGCTTCCTTACCCAAATTAAAGCCATGCATTCATTGTTGATCTGTGTATTGTTTTTATTTATGTTTATATATACACGTACTTTGTTTTTATCATGTAATTGTTGTGATGGATTTGCTATTATACATTGACTTTAATACCAATGTTTGTTTAAATTTAATATACATTTAGAAATGCTAGTAACTTACATTGTTAAATGTATAGTGCGGAATACTCTCCCGTTCACTAAATTTGTAGAAGATTCTTGAGTGTAAAAACCAATAATGTATATATATGTAAATACCAGTATTACTACCTTAGCTGAAACTTCTAGAAACTATTTTATCAGAATTATAAAACGTAATCAACGCGAGGCGCCAAAGAGAGTATATAATGTCTCTTTGCTACAATTAATATACTATAAACCTCGAAAGCTATAACTATGATTAACAGTTATCAATCGGGAAACTACAGATACTTGACTGGGAACGTTTATAAATTTCGAACATTAGAAACCTCTCAACTTCATTCGATTAACATCGGACGTTAGTATTTTTAGGAATACATTACATAAGTTCAGCTGTGAAAAACTCACATGTGATAAATGAATAACTCTGTCTACCTGTTAAGTGAATTGTACCAATATCAGTTCACAGTTAATTCTTTTGTCGTAAATCCTCGATAAGACATCAAGGAAGTTCCGGACAAAACATAAGCTTCAATATTGTTTATAAGTCTGTAAAACTTTTGTATATAAATCATTATTTTAAATAATCATTGTTATAAATTACATTATTGTTTGTATATTAAAATATATTTGTACTAAGAAGGAAAACCGCGTATGTCAATCTTGTTGGCCAATCTCATAAATTTGATACATCTCTGTATTTAATTAACTGCTCGCTTAAATGACAATTTAACACAGTTCTAGACTATTTGAGGCACTCAGTTCTTTGTGTAGTTTTGCGCTTAATAAAAAACAGCTTCAGGTTACTTGAAATATTAATACGTAACATAATCATATGGAGGCTTGTCCAGGATGGATTATTATACGAAACACATTGATGCACCTCAGTTTTGATCTGAATAATATTTTACTTGAGTAAGACGTTTTGTTGATTCCAACCTGTACTGACTTAAAAGTAATCAACCAACATATATTGGCAATGGTAGGTTTTTAAAACAATAAAAAATAAGATCTTACTTAAAAATGACTGAGACTATGTTTTTGTGCCTTATGTCACCATTCGTATGTTATCTTCCTCTAATGACGTGTAAAAGTTTCCAGTTGTCTTGTGTAAAATGACTTTTGTAAGCAGAGACTTGTTGCTTTATTTTTTCCATTTAATTTTCCACGACCTTATTCTATCTTAGAAAACATATTTTTGCAACATAACAGTTCTACCAGTTTATCAAATAAGTACAAATAAGATGAAACAAAGAGTCTTTATTAAAAATAGCATACATATTGTTAAAGTAAAAGTTAAGAATATCCAAAAATAATGTTGGTTAACAAGAGTTTCTTATATTATGATGCAATTTTAACAAACTTGACAAAATATAATGACAATCTGGATCAGGTCAAAAATTAACTACCTAAAGTTTTGTAAACAGAGACAACAAACACAAACAACGACACCACTTATGCTAATTTTTAATTTCATTAGTATACCAAGGAAATATCCAAAAGAGTGATATTCTCAACGTCATATAACTGACTCGGTTTTGGGTTTAAATTAATGGTTATATTTTGATATATTGCTATTGTAATACAAAATACAGCGTTTTTGAGAATAGAAGTTTAGTTTACTTGTTTGTTGCGAAGCACAAAGCAGTACAATAGAATGTCTATTCTGTGGCTACCACAGGTATCGAACCAGATTTCTAATATTTTAAGCCTTGAGGCTTACCGCTAAGCAAACTATAGTACAAGAAGGAAAGAAAATGAATGAAAGGATTTTTCAGTTCCTAATGTAACGGATTTAATATTATATATTTATTTTAATATCTATGTATGTTTTAGTTTAATACACATAAATTATAGGTAGCACGAACTCATCGAAGTTTTTGCATTTGTAGCTATAGCTTTGCAATGTTCTGTTTCTTTAGCCAATAAGTATCAACGCTTAGTAGTATTAAAATATCTTCAAGCAGTGATAATGCTGTCAGTAATATTTAGTTTGTGTTTCATGTTTTTATTTTAAAGCATGGAACCAAATGTAGAAAAGAAAATCTCTCTTCTCTTTCGTGTAACATATTTAGAGTTCAGTGTAACAACTCTCACAGCAGTATTACTGACAAAGCCTACGGTCTTATTTTGACTGAAGTAATCTTATTTTTAATATACAAACCATTTTTACATAAAACATAATTAACTCATGACACAACACTCAAGTTTACGAATTTAAACAATTTTAAAGTGTGCTTATAGGTATGTGTGTTTCTAAAATAAAACACGCTTGCACTCCTTACTTGCACACGTATTTATTTCAGCAACTTCCTATCAGACTAAAAGTATTTGTAGCCAATTAAAAGATTGTACCAATTACGCAACTTGGAAATTACTATTCTGTGCTCTTTATAGGTTTACAACAATTACTCATCTTGTCTTCGACCAAAACTTATGCCCCGCCCAATTTTCAGCTATGCATTTATGGATCTCGGATATTTTGGCTTGAGATAAACATGTCACCATATTTCTTTAGTTCTGAAAGTCAGATATTTGTTATGTAAGTTTATTGAAATAATACTATTGCCAAGTATTGGCGTTAATATTAAAATTATAATTGATAAATTATAAAATATGAACTCAAGGATATTTTAGTATGCGGAACTTTGAATTATAATATAAAATGAACTTGTTTTTCAAGCAGGTAAGAAATAACAAATAATTATTTTAGTGTTTTCATTTTGATCTTCTGAATATGATTAAAAACAGATAAATTCATTTTAAAAAGGGACTGTTATTTTATCAAAGTTCGACAATTAACTATCACGTTAGAGTTGTGAGTGTTTTTGTCTTAGTTACATGGTTGTGTTAGGCTTAAAAATCAAAGCATCATATCAATTTCGCGACCACATACTTCAGGTGTGCAAACCTAATACTCAGAGCTTGTAATGGATTCTATATGTTTATAAATTTACTTAAAATACGGAGTTATTAATGCCAGTACAGCATGGTCAGGTGTTTAAGGCCTAGATTCATAATCTTCAGGTGGTGAGCTCGAATGTCCATCACCGAACACTCTAGCCTTTTTAGCCTTGGGGGCGTTATAATGGTAATAGCAATCTCATTATTTGATAGTAATAGAGTAACCCAAGAGTTAGTAGTAGGTTGTGATGACTAGCTGTTTTCCTTCTAGTCTATCAATTCCAACTCAGGGACAGCTAGCACGAATATTCCTCGTATAGCTTTATGCAAAATCCAAACAAAACAAACAGCGGCAGAATGTTTCTCTTTGAAAGTAAAAGTGTTTTATGAAGCACAAGCAATAACATTTTTATTGATATTTTTATGTGATATATTTCTTTGTGTTTCTTAAGGTTTTCCGTGTCAATGTACTTTTTCATAGCAAATAAAAAATGTTGTTTTTACATTCCCACTAGGCATAAGCTTCAGAATGATTAACTGAAATGACCATACAACCTCAATATTGTTCGTTATTAACGTATATAATGAAGGTTTTTATGTCTTAGGTGAATACTGCATATCTAACGAAACTTCTGCTGAGGATCAATAGTGACTGAAGCATCAAAACCAACACAGTTATAACAGAGAGGTCAATATGTTTACATGTATATTATAATCGAAAACTATGATCTATCACCATCGATTCTCTTTCTCTCCGGTATAACAAGTGTGTGCATAACCAATAATATTAACATCTTCAGGGAAGATTAATTTATCTACGAAACAGGGCCTAGTTCCCAGCGTAACTGAACTTTGCGAATGTAATCATGCGTGGCGATAGCCCAAACTAGGAAATATTGCTTTTCCACATAACTGTGAAAACACAACACAGATGAATGTCTGGAGACTGATGTGAGCCGCACGGGATATGTATACGTTCTTTGGTTAGAACGGAATAACTTCAAAACATAGATATGTATTAGTATATGTTAGTGTGCTCGATCGAATGTCAACTAAACACGTTTTGGCGATTCTGTCAGCAGCTGTTGTGGTGTCTCCAGTCATTCAGATGATATCTTGAAATACTTGTTTCCTGTAACACGTAGGTTATTACCATTTCAAAATAGGTAATAATGCAACAGAACTTTCATGTATTCATGTATTAGTGTATGAAGAATCGTAAATCGTAACAGGAAACAGGGCGAACTGCGGAACAGTAAGATTACATTTGTTCGTTTTTCCGCCTCATGTGCTATGTTGTTTAAGATTTCTTTATTCTTTGATTTGATAAAAATAATCAAACATATCAAGTGTTTGTATGAGTTATTCACTGATTACACCAGTAGATTTTAACTGCACTTTTTAAATTCTAAGAAGCACTGAGAAATAAAACTTATGTATCTGATTGATTAAGTGTCGAAGCAGCAACTTCTTTTTTACTGCTGTATTGTCAGTGTATTTGACATAAAACATATTCAAAGCTTTCTAATTATAACTTACTTTCAAGAACTGTAATCCTCTAGGGACATTATATTAAAAATAAAATTTTAGAAATACAATTATGAACAAGCAATTGCATTATCTAGTGCTTGGAAACCCAAGCTCTAAATTCAGGGAGCATCTAGAATCTCTTGTCACTCAACGGTAAATATGAAAGCCTTTAACAAAAAAACCGGGTTTTGATACCCGTGCAAAGTACAGAACATGTAGTACATTGTGTAATTTCGTGCTTAATAACAAAGAAGAGAAAAGAGCATTTCATTCTATTTCAGCAAGTTTTACATGTGGCATTTAATTCGTTATTACAATATTGTTGTTGACAAAATGTGCCTTAAAAACCTTAAAAATTGCTACAGCTCCAACGAGATATCAGATGAAAAACATTAGTGACGAAATTTATTTCTAATCACAAAAATGTCAAGTTATTTATGCCATTTATAGCTATTTAGTTATCAGCTAAAAACTATGTTTATAGTTAAACTGTACGGATACTTCAAAGATTGATTTAGGCTTGTGATTGACAAGTGTCGAAGAAAAGAATTAATTAGGCCTTAAATGCGTAAACTTAAAGTATCTTTAGAGAAAAACAGTTATACTCTTCAGTCGATTTTATAGGGAGAATCAATAAATAAAGGCACGACTGAACCTAAGATAAGAACATGGAGAATATTGAAAACAATCACGTGATGAAGTTCAAAGAGAATAACAAGTTTTTAAATCTGTTATGTCTTAGAAAACCTAAGAGAAAATAGTTAAAGAAAACTGGTCATATCTTTCGTGTTTCCATTTGTCTTTTACTCATCATTGTTAAAACGTCTCGTCTGGTTTTTCGAACTTGTCCTGGTCCAAGGTTATTTACGAGGGATGGTTTTCCTTGAAATTGGTATAACTAAGTTATAAGTGCTAAACTGAATAGTAGCTTGTGCTTCATTTTTATTTTTCGTATTTTCAACCGTTTATATTCAAATTAATTGAGAAAAACAAATGACTAACATCAATTTTATACAGTCTTCAAATACTTTACATATGCAGGTTCACCACGCTGCGTAAAGACAGCTAGATACACTAACAATATAACAAACAGCCCACTACTATGTTTCGATTTGCCCTTGTTCAGGGTTACTGGGCCTGGCATGGACAAGTGAATAAGGCACTCAATTTGTAGTTCGAGGGTCGCGGGTTTGAATTCCCGTCACACCAAATATACTCGCTCTTTCAACCGTGCGAGCATTATAATGTGACGGTCAATTCCATTATTCGCTGGTAAAAGTGTAGTCTAAGAGTTGTAGGTGGGTGGTAATGACTAACTGCTTTCTGTCTAGTTTCACACTGCTGAGGTCAATCTCACTATTTGTTGGTAAAAGAGTAGCCCAAGAGTTGAATTTGGGTAGTGATAACTAGTTGTCTCTTTTCTAGTCTTACAATGTTAAATTACGAACAACTAGTGCAGATACCCCTGGTGTAGCTTTGCGCGAAAATGAAACAAACCAAACTAGGGTCACTGATAAAGGATGGAATTACTCGTAACCGGTAACACTCAGTTACAAATGGTCAATCAAATGATAGGCTTAGCTTCTTTTTTAACTGTAGTATATTAAAGAGATCGATATTTTACATTATGACATAGGTCACTAAAAGTGAATGGTACTATTTAATCATCGAACACTGTGAGCCAAATAAGTCCTCTAATGATAAAAAAATCACGTATGTCGTACCTTGAATTTAACGATTTGTGATATTGGATCTATTATTAACAGCTTGATTTCTAAAGGATTCCTCTTGACAGATGTAAACAAGCTTAATAAAATCCATCAGTACATGTCTAAGGAATTTAATTCTAGTGTACGAATTCCAGCAAAACACGCCTACACCAAAAATTATTAGAATCTTTATGTGATTCTTTATATGATTTTTTCCAATTGAGGTAAATAATTATTAGTAGTTTTCAAAAGTGAAGTGCATGAAAAAAATCTATTTGATAGGTTGCAAAGAAGGCATAGGAGAAACTTATAAAAGTGATGTTGGAAAACATTAAGTGGATACTAGTTCATATCAAAAGTGTGCCACTAGTTACAGATTTTTTACAACAAATACAATCGATAAATTATATTAGAGCAATTTATCAGAGAAACTTTTGAGAATTTGTCCCTCTGACACACACACACAAATCCTCTCATGTGTATACTTTAATAAGAACTCATTTGGTTCTTTTTTTTAAAATTTGCACTTTTTTAAAACTCGATTCACATATTCTTTCCTGCAAACCAGAGTTCTTTTAAATTAAATAACGTAATTTGGCAGTGTTGATCCTGGCTGAATTTTAGCCGCGTTCTTTTTAATTGTTTCGTTTTTTTTCCATATAAATATCGACTTGGTTCACCTTTCTTATCCGAACATGGCTCACGTGGTTATGCATTAACTTCATTTTTTCATTTTCTTCTATCATCTCTCCACTTGATTAACTGTACTTTCTTTTACAACTTAGTTTACCCGAAGAAAAATATCCAGGATTTCGTCTTCCACTTGATATTTTAATGTCTGAATATAAAATGAAATCTCATTTCTCGCTTAGCATTTCCTTATTTAAATAACGTGTTTCTACTTTTCTTCCACATTAACATTTATCGATCTTTTTTTCTCGTCTGAGCACTCATCTGAATGCCATCTGTAAAATACTGTCCCATTTGACCTTTTCCAACTATTGAGTGAAACTGTTTTCTGTTACTTTATATAAATAAACCTTAGTTTAATTTTTGTTCGCTTTTTCTCGTTTAATTCATTTCCAACTTAACACAGAGTATGTATTTTTAAAGCTTTATTTCGAATCAAGGGAATATGAAAAAATTATTTTCCTACTTGAAATATTTTAATTTACTTATCAATTCGTTCGAATTTTAGCACAAAGCAAACGATGAGCTATTTGTGCTCGACTTATTACAGATACCAAAACATTTTAAATCAACAGACATACTGCTGGGCTACTGGGGAATTTATCGAGTTGTATTTCTTTAACAGCTTCAGTCCTGTTCAATCGTTAAAACAACTAGAATTCTTGTTTATGGTCAATTATATTGAGTAAATTATCTTTAGCATAGTAGTTTCGAATGCTCATTCCTGTGATTGCTGTTTTGCATTACCGGTGTCAAAATATATTAGTTTTGTATTTTGATTAACCATGTCGATGTGTATGTTTTAAATATCTCTATTTACAAAAACACTGAATTATCAAAAAAATGCTTTTTTCAAGATGTCGGTTAAGTGTACCTTAAAGGGGGGAGGGCTCTTATAGCCATATCGGGTTATCTGCTTTGTCCACCGAGGGGTACCTTAAAGAAAAAAAAAGAAGAAAACGAAATGGAATATTCGTTAACAAAGTAGTTAAAATGCAATTTTAAGATTAGTTAATTTAATTGATTGTAGAAACTCAGGAGGTTAAAAGTACACGAATATAAAAGTAAATTTTCTTTTTAACTGTGTGTTATTAATTTTTTGGAAATGCTTGGAACATTAAAACATTCATTTTTGAAGGTATTAGTATTTCTTAGGAAAGCATCTTTCTTATTACACACTATGCGCATCTTAATTTCTTGTAAAAGAAAATTCTTTTCCAACTAATCAAAGCTGTTTTTGTTTCCTTAGACGAGTAAAATCTTCCAGCAATTCGCAGGGGAGTCCATGAGAGCTAAGCAGTTGCCAAAGGCGAGCTTATCAGGTGAGTTAAATTCTAGTATTGTGTAAATATTAGCCATTTTGATAGAATCGTGGATTATTTTAAAGTGGTTATAAAAATACAAAAATGACTCAATAGTTCAATCTTCTTCGACTTTTTGAAAGCGTCATTCATCCATATAAGTTTTTCATAACAGCTCATTTACACAATTTGAAAAGACCAAAAAAACACTAAATTAAATTGCAAAACCCAATATTACGACTTAAATATACATTAAACAACTGGAATGAATGCAACATAAAATAAACAAAAACTAAAAGTATTTATCCAGCTACAATTAGAATAAATAACAATAACTAATGATTTTGCTCTTGAATTTGTTGTATAATTAATAATAGTCATTTACCTTGCTATTCGCCCCAATTATGATCTTATTAACCCGTAGGTGAACCATTCATCCAGTTGGAGAAACACTGGATGTGCTCTTCTCTTCTCATGCTGAGTAAACGATCTTTTAGTGCTTTTATTTTGTTCTTTAGTGTGTTCGTGTAATCAAACACATTATTATACCAAATTACATCTTAATTATTCATGTAATAATCACACCTTTATTACTCTTGGATCATTAGAAAGTAATTATAAAAACAATAAAATCTGACAGTTTTCTACGAATGTTCTATTCTTTTCCAAAGTTTAAAAAATTATGTAATTCAGTGCTTTCAAGTCGTTCTTTGACCTTTTAGTGTATTCGTCTAATTAAAAACATTTTAATAAAAAAATACACAGTAATTCTTGTTGTAATTAATACACGTTATTAATTTAAATTATACATTGTGATACCAAAACATCTTGTCTTAGGATGGGAAATTTATGTTTAGGAAAAGTAAATTTGTTTCATTATAGGTTATACCAGAAAAGTAAAATATGAGATATTAATTGTTTATATAGTGTCTGAAGCTTCTTTAAAACACTAATACGCTAAGAAAAATACGAAATAACACACTAATCTTACAGTATGTATATAGTAAGATCATGTAAAATCCATTATAACTATTGTTTCGCTCATCCAAGTGCTAACATAAAAGTGTCATGGTATGTCCTCTATACGTAAGATTTTTCAAGATTAATCTATGACAATGAAGTGTTATAATTGATACTATGAAGAAATATATGTCGGTTTATTATGCTTTTGTTTAAATGTTTATACTTATGATGACCACAAGGATAAAATTAAAATAAAGAGGGTTATTTGCACTTATAAGTGCACAGCGAATCTTCAACAATTAGTCTTTATAACACAATTACGGATGGGCTTATGGTTATAGGAATGTGTGTGTTATAGCTTTATTCGAGAAAAAGGAATAGCAAATAATTGCAAAACTTCTTATACTTCAATTTCAAGGACAGCTATCAGCAAGAGAAGATCTGTACATCCACAAAAGGATATAAAATCCACCTAAATAGCACTTGTATAACACACCGCACTACCGTTACCACTGCCAAAGTACGTTGATTGCTTGTCAAGAAACTTTTAGGTAGAAAGTGATTTCTACCAATATTCATATAACCCAGTCAAATGCGGTTAACGTTTTTGACAAAGATCTTGCTCTAGTAAAAACGCATAAACCACGAGTGCATAATATGTTTCCCAGGAGCTGAAGGAAACTACAAGAAAATATCTTGTATACGAGAGGTAGAAGTCTGTAACAAACAATGGGGACGGCCTGAGTTCACTGTCTCTGAAAAAAATTTGGTCTATTTTGTGGTGTAAGATTGACTTTGCTGTCCTTTACATCAACTCGTTACAATGAAAATTACTGTGGTAGCCAGTGGCACGTAATCATGGGTAATAGATTAAATATCATTGACCATGAAGGAGGTGGTTTTATAAACTCCAATTAATCTTTCGTTCAAAAGCTACCTCGTAAGAGAGCAGTTTCAAACTTAAGTACTTTTTCTAATGGATACCTAATATGAAAGCATAATACAAGAAATACCACAAATTATACTTACTTACTATGCCAACATAAAGAACAAACTTCTTGATTACTGAAAAACATTATCAAATGAATGTTCATTAAAATACCACAGTAAGTCTCGTGAGATGCAACTGTATTCTAGTTCTTTTTTGAAAGAAATATTTCATATACTTGTTTTTCTTGCACCTTAAGTTTCCAAACATGTATCCATAAATAGTGCACCATTAAGCTCTACAAAACACCAAAAGCATAGATTAAATTTTATATTCAAATGCTAGAAAAAAAGACATTAGTGAACTTATCTTAGTATCACTTCTACTACTATGATTATTCTAAGATGTAAATGAAACATTTTGCTCTTTACATACTTAAATGTTTAATTTTATAAAGTTACGTGGAAATATCATAAAACGGAATTTTAGGTATTTAAGAAAAACGTTATTTAAGTAGAGTTTTCCGCGAATCTACAATGAATAATGTGAAATAATTTGTGTTCATCCTGGGTTAAATTGTTATGATTATTTTAATAAGGAACCTGCATGTATTTGTTTGTTTTGACATATTTAAACGACAATAGTCACAAAGTCCATTTTTCATTATATGATCTAAAATTCTTCATTTTTAAAATATTATTTTAAACTTCCTTGCTGACATAATGCACTGGGTACTTTTAATATATGAAAATAGTTGTGTAATATCATGACTAATTTAATTTTGATTTTAATGTTTACACTTCAAGTTTCAAAATGTGAGCATAACAAATTTTACGAATCGACTGGTAATGACTGCGTAAGAGCATCTGGAAAGTTTCATTTTCTTAGAGTATAAATTGTGAAGGTCTACAGTTTTAAAACCGAAGTTCTAAGCCAAGGTTCTTGAAATTATGTGCTTAATACTGTTTAAGAAAAATTAGTACATTTGACTTTTTTGAATAAATTAAGTATAATTCTACACTAAGTTCTCAAAATCTTTTATAAAGTTTATATTAGCTCTATGCACATTTTAATGCCACAATACACCACACTGTGTTTGGCTTACTAAACAGTAATAAGAACTCAAATATATATATATATATATTGCAGCTATTTTTGTTCGAAGCTGAAAAATATATTTGATAAGAATTTTTTTTCTAAAAACACACACAAAGAGTTGGACATGCATTGTTTTCTATTAGCATTCTCATAAAATTTATATTTATGAAAACAGGTGAAAATGTTACTTTAATTGGAAAAATAAATGCAATAATGTATATATTAAAGCCTAAATAGAAACCACCTATTTCATGACGGAAATAAAGTTCATGCAAACTGAATACATCTGAACGTAATTTAGTTTCTTCTGTACTTAGTCGACCCGGCATGTCCAGGTGGTTAAGATGCTCGATTTGTAATTTGAGGGTTGTGGGTTCTAATCTTTGTCACACCAAATATGTTCGCCTTTTCAGTCCTGGGGCGTTATAATATCACGGTCAATCCTACTATTCGTTGGTGAAGAGTACTCCAAGACCTGGCGGTGGGTGTTGATTACTAGCGGCCTTTCCTTTGTCTTACACTACTAAATTAGGGGCGGCTAGCGCAGATAGTCCTCGTGTAGCTTTGCGCGAAATTCAAATAAACGAAACTGTATTTAGTTATTTATATTAGCTTCAGTTTTCTGTTAATTGTTCTATGTGTACGACGTTCTTATACACACACTCACGAACACATATATATCACTTTTTTAAATCTGGAATATTTATGTTGAATATCTATTTTCTTTCTACACAAGAGTTTGTAGAAGATTAATTTTCTTTTACTTCCAGTAAGGTAATTTAATCAACTAAACCACTAGGACGCACTCTTTAAAATTTTTAATCTACTGGCTTCATCTATCCTACAAAATAAAATTCTCCAGTGCTTTCCAAACAATCAGAAATCAAAAGAAATGTGTTATTCAGTTTTAGCCAATCATTCTTGCGAACTAAGCTACCACGTGATTTTTATACCCTATGTTTCGTCGTCTTATAACTATTAATAAACACAATGATGAACAATGTAATAATTTATGTTCAATTAATCACGCAAAATTATTTGCTTTGAAATTGTATTCCTGAATTGCACAATTAACAACGCATAAAACCACAGATCTGTTGAAATACGAAATATACAAAGTTTTGTTTGTTTGTTGTTTACCACGAAGTTGCACAATGCGTTATTTTTGCTGTGAATTACATAGGATAGAACCAGGATTCTACTTTTTAAACTCTCAAGCTAATCACTCGCCACTGAAGGAGTACTAAAAAGTTTTACAACGTTGCGCTAGAAAAGAAAAGTGGTTAATAGATCTATCAAATTATTGTTTAAAGTTATTTCCTTGAATTACTTATTGTCCAAAATATATTTCACGATGCAGAAGAGTTCCCTGGTGTTACAGCCGTACATGGACTTACAACGCTAAAATTCGGGATTCGATTCCTCGCGGTGGCCACAGCAGGTAGTTCTAAGAAAACCAAACAAACTAATAAAGTTAATCAATAAAAATGAAAAAAATATATATTGAAATAATATATATTTATTATACTCTAAAATTCCCCAGTGGCTAAGTGGTAAACTTAAGGGCTTATCATTTAAATTTCAGGGATTTACTCCTGCAGAAGTATAGCGATAATTACCAGCTGTGAAGTTTTGCTCTTATAAAAAGTTTAAAGTAATCGATTAACTTGTACTTTAGACAAATGCTGCTCTTAAGAAGTAAGAATTGTACTTCAGTATTGATAGTTTTGCCACAGTTATGTTATCTGTAGCTCAAATACAATGTTTCATTTAAGATTTATTACTTACGAATTTTGTAAACGAAAACTTTGTTACTGAGATAATTAGGTACGAAAACCAGTTGAAGAAAACCCATGAAATATAAATCGGAAATACGATTTGGCAGGCAAAAAGTTTAATGTACTGTATATTTCAAACATGTTAAGTTCTGGAAAATCGATATACATATACATATATACACCCACACATATACGTGTGAAAAATTTCTCTATCCACATTTAAAAATTAAAAAAGTTGACACTCATAAAAGCAATAGAAAACTCTTGGTTTACAAAAACGTTTCATTCGTATTAACGTTACAGATTATCTATTGAATTTAGAACGTTTAAGGCAGGTATTTATCTCAGAAAACTCAACTTCTTTTAGTGTAAGTATAAGGTCGAAAGACTAATGACTACTAATGTAATTAAAATAAGTGGAGTTGTTTTATTCATTCGCAACTGAGATGTTTTTATGGAAGTACAAACGACTTTCAGAGAAATCACAGACAACATATAGGATAGCTTGACAACAATACTTATCGAAAAGAAAGAAAAAGTGGAAAGGAAATCATCTGTCGATCGAATTTCCGATTAGAGGAAAACATTACTGTGAAAATCTACTATGTAAGCTGTAGAAAGAACGGTCCTCAACAGAAAGGGACATCACAGTGTAACGATTAATCTGAATTTAATGACCACCAACTTTACCGCAGGCACGTTAACGTGACGTGTGGTATGTGTATGTCTCAAAATGATAATCGAAGAGCCCACGGGAGAACACTGTAAATCTCAGTCAACGGCTTGAACATGTTATTATTAGCAACCTCGAATTAAGATTTGCAAAATAAAGCACGAATTTTAAATTATTTTTGAACATTAAAACTCTGATTTTTTTCAGCTGTTTAAAAGTGTCATTTCTAATAATAAGATTCTTAAGTACCTAGAAAGACCAACGTTTGCAAGTAATTTAGTTTTTGTCTTCTCCAATCTACCTTTTTCGATAAAATCCTCTGGATAGTAGATTTCAAAAGAAAATTGTACGGAAGGTGGAGTGGGAGGCATAACTAATATACATATATATATATATATATTCATATATACACTTCAGAGCAATAGAAACTAACAAAGCATTAACTTCAGAATTCTTGGTAAGAAAAATGTCTTGGAGCCAATTAAGCTGTGACCTTATGTGACGGATTTACCAATGAATATTTATTTTAATGTCTATGTATGTTTTAGTTTAACATATCTTTAGAAATGCATGTAACTTATATTGTTAAATGAGTATTGCAAAAGTTCGACCTATTTTCTAAATTTGTCGAAGATTTGCGAGTGTAAGAATCAACAATGTACTGTGTTTGTATGTAAATACCATTATTGTTGCTAACTGAACTTTCGAGAATCTTGCCTTAAAGTTTATAAATCGTAATACATGGATTGCCAGTTTAATATTGTTGTTTTACTACTTTTAGGTTGATGACAATATAAGACAACTGCAGGTCAAAATATAAGAATTTATATTGCTTGACATCTTAAGTCATAAAAATTGTAACAGGATGTAAAAAAAAAAACAAACGAAAACAAAAGTTTTGGCTTACTGGGCCAAATATGCATTTCTCAAGATTCACGGTGATAAACCCAGAATTAAAGGAGTGTTGCATAAATGTAAGTTTTGGAAGTAATAAAAATAAAACGGAAAAAATAAAACATCTTTTTCCCAATGTGAAGGTGATATCTATACATAGTCTTCTTAAGATATATTTTATAGTGCTTTATATCAAGGTAGTTACATTTTCTAAATGTATTCCATTGTTCTCAACATATAAGGAATCACTGCTTTTTGTGTGCATAAACAAACTAAATTTTATGGTCAGTTACTAAACGTACGGTAATTTAAACATTATTTTCATAATACAGCTTTTAATCATTTGTAATTGCTTACATATGAGCAATTGTAGTAATTTTCTACACATTTAAAATTATTTTTTAATAAATTAAGCAGTGATTCCTTATATGTTGAGAACAATGGAATACATTTTCTAAATGTTTATAAGGAATCACTGCTTAATTTATTAAAAAATAATTTTAAATATGTAGAAAATTACTACAATTGCTCATATGTAAGCAATTACAAATGATTAAAAGCTGTATTATGAAAATAATGTTTAAATTACCGTACGTTTAGTAACTGACCATAAAATTTAGTTTGTTTATGCACACAAAAATTGAAATTACCTCATGTTTAACGTTTCAGTTTACATCAAATTTATATTTTTGGTTGGTTTATGTTTACGATATTTATCCTTCAATTATGTTTATTCTTTAGCATACTAATAAACTGAGAGAATGTGATTAAATTTTATGTTTCTTCATTTGTTAATATAATTATTATAGAGTATTTTGAAATGTTTATATAATTGAATGAATACTTCAGTTTTGTGAATCGTGGCTGAGTTGTACTGCTACAACTTGGTATAGTATGACTGCTTGTGCATTTATTCACGGTAAATTATCAACACGTGACTGTGCTCCTGTTCCATTTTATCTTCCTACGATAGAGTAATATTGTCACACTAGTTACCTTTGATACCAATTTTGTCAACGTTTCCATAATAATTTTCAGTATTTTAAATTAATCCAAAATATTTGTCTTTAATTTAACATAATTCTAAGTATTTACGACTTGAAGTAAATATGAGGAAGTTATGATATATAAACCACAATATTTTCCCCATATCCAGGGTCGACGATGCCTTTCACTCATTATTACAGCTCACGAGGTCGGTTCGGATACAACAGACATATAGTAGTCTCTGGACTACGATATCGACAGGTTTCATGAACTTCGACTGTTATGATAATAACATATTCAAAGTAATGCATGTTTTGATGTTATCATGATGAGTATTTGTTTGATATTTTACAGAATACGTTTCGAAAGCATCGTATAATTGTTATAAATTAATAAAAGTACATAATACTGTTATATGTCATGTTTCAATTACGAACCATTTGTATAAGTTGTAACATGATCAAATATGCCGTTATGTTTGATCTCTTTATATTATTAACTCGAGTTACATTTCTCTCTGAAATGAGTAAGTCCTACGACTGACATTGGTCAAAATAAAATCTTATTATTTATATTTACCAGTTTAGGAAATTATTTTTCAAGAGTAAATATTAGTTGTCTGATGATAGACCTCTCGTTTTCATATTCTGAAAGTTATAAGATGACCTAAAATTACTTTTATGATCTTTTTCATACTTTTAATGATATATTTTATAGTTGAGTTTTTAAGAGTTGATATTGCCAGCAAGTACGTTATCGAATTCATATCCTTTTTAAGATGTTAGTCCAAAATATACGTTTGTTACGCGAAGCTAATTGTTTCAGATTATTTTATCTTCCTTTATAACTAACATTTGTCATAAAATGTATAGCAACTGTATCATTAAAGGAGGGAAAATCATGAAATGTTTTCCTTTCATTTCCTTTTATTCATTTTTCGCTTTTTCTCCAGCAAACTGAGACGTTGCATTCGGCGTTTGTATATAACTCCAGTAACTTACTGGCTTATAAATCATATTTATGAATAATTTGTTATAAAGTTTCTACTATAATGCGTTTCTTTGCAATGCATTCTATAAGCAATAAAGAGCATTCGGAACTAAGCTTTCATCGTTTTCGTTTCAAAATCTAAGTATTTAAGTAGCTCGTAGAGATTTATTTTTATATACTGAATAATATAAATTATACTAAAGCTATAATAGTATTTCCGCACAAAGAAAAACAATGACCTAACTTTCATTTAATTTGATATTCATTTAATTATATAATAACTCTAAAGATAATTACTTCCTTTGATTTAAGATTAGATGCACTTATTAACGATTATTTGAAAGCTGTTTAATATGCACAAACACACTAATAAGACTTATTTTCTTTAGCTTAACAATTCAGTGGACTCAGAAAATAGCCTGGTGTGACTGCTATAAGAAAACACACAAAAGCTTAACAATTATTACATGAATAAAATTATCTGCACTTCAGAATTACAAACTCGCATCATATACGTTCGGTTTGTTTTGAATTGCGCGATGACTGTTAACTCTCCCTCATTGAGTAGTAAATAACTAAAAGGATACTTTTGGGATATTTTTAATAACGAATAGTGTTACTGAAAGTCATATAATAACACTCTTAAAGTTGAAAAGCGGTGAGTATATTTGGTGAGATCCTCGAATTGCGATTCGAACGCCCTAACCAACTGTCCATGCAAGATGCCATCGTATCCTTAGTGTGCGTATTTTCATAAAAGCCATGGTAGAATTTTTCTTTGCATATTTTGTTTGTAAATTGTATCCTAGGATCATTTAAAAAATGCAGTGTATTTTGTTTAATTTAAATGTGTTTTGTTTTGGCTTAAAATTATGTTTATAGTATAATTAATCAGCTGTTGGGATTTGCTGTTTCTAACGCAGTCGTTCCTCATAGTTTTGTTTACTTATTTAACTTCATTTAAACGTACTTATTTAATTTCTAATATACACATACATACGCTGCTGGCCAAAATGTTAAGGCCAATGAACATAAAGAAAATAATATGCGTTTTGCGTTGTTAGACTCAACGACTTATTTAAGCAGAGCTTCAAAAGATGAAAATAAGAAAAGGGAAAATAAAAATAAAAAACTTTTTTAGCATTTAATGGGGAAAATGTAAACACTGAAATATCTGTGAATATTTTGATATATTTTAAACTACGGCGGCGGAAATATTTCTTCTTGTATTGTACTTGTAAAATTTATTTGATTATCCGTGTCTTCCAGTATAAGCTGTATATTTAGAGACAGATTTAAAAGCATTTCAACAGAGTACTCTTATACAGTGAGCTACCTTAGGTGTGGTTACCTTGGTGAACTGAATCCTGGAAGATAGCTTTATAAGATTTCACTTTTACCGCTGAGACAATTGAGGTGGGGAAATATTCAAAGGACTAAATAGCTTTGATTTTGATAACAAAAATAAAGTTCAGTTTACAGTTGTAAAAATGAACACATGACAAAGATTCTGAAATGAAAATTTCGTATTACGTTAATCACTATTTCAGTTCAGAAAACTCAAAAGAACTTATTTCCGTCACATTACTAAATGTACAGACAGAATAGTAAAGCTAAAAAACCTTTGTATTAACTTTCCTTAGCACATTGTATTCAGTAAGAAAAAAAGAAAATGAGTAACAAATCACTTACAATGTGTATAATTATAACAAAGAGCCTTTAAAAAACGTACGAGAAAAGGATCCCATAACAAAAAACTTTATCCTTCTAAAAATTAAAATAAATTGTGCCAGACATAGGAAGTAGATAACTGTTTATTATAAACATTTGTTTATAACTAATACCTAAACTATTGTTTTTTTATAGTTATATATTATTATAAGATTTCACTTGGAAAAGTTGCGAACAATTTTTTTATTAATTAAAAAAATAAGCTACATTTCACTCAACAAACACAATGCAATGTCAAATTTAGCACGACTTAATATAAGCCCCTTTTCTCGTACTTAAGTTTAGTAAAGTACAGTCTGAAGAAGGAATGTTGAAATATAAGTCACTTATACTGTCTGAATGATTAATTTACAATATCACACCCATACCTGAAATTCCTGCAGGTCCTAAAATCTTGGCCATAGAAATTTGAATCGTAGTTCTTCATAGTTCTAACATGATAAAAATATCCGCCTGAAATATTTTAAATTCTACTCCAGATATTAACAAAATCAATTATATCACCTTTCATTCCATCCTCTGTATTACAATACCATTAAGCCATAAAATTGTTTAATTAATAAGATGATAAAAAAAACTCAGAAATAAAAATTATGCACTAGAAGGAGATAAAAGTAGGCTTTGTTCTTGTTTGTTTATTATTAAGCAGAAAGTTGCACTATGGACTGTATCTGTATTTTGCCAACAACATATATCAAAACTCAATTTTTGGCACTATAAACCTATAATATTACCTCTGGGCCTCCAGCAAGCAAACGTAGGCGGTAGCAATTTGTAAAAGATCGAAAAAATAATAAAAAAAAAGATTTCATTTTCTACTTTTCGGATTATTACATTTTTTGCAACTTTCGGTGAAAATAATTGAATTGTTAGTTTAACAATATAAACTATAATTGCAATATATAACAAAATGTAATATATTAACACATACAATAGGGAGACAAAAACAATAACATTAACACTCAAAACAATAAAAGAGACAAGAAGGATTAAAGATAAGTGAGCAATTACATCGCTTTCAAAACAGCTTTATTTTATCTTATTATAAAGAAAATCGAATTTATTGTTTCCTCGATAAAGCTAACCCATTTCTCTTCAACTATCGAGTACTACCTAGTGAAATAAGTATCTTACACGATTTATCGAAGGTTGGCTTCTCAATACGTCCTTTGAAGTGTTATAAAACATAATTATTTTGCACAAAAAACGTTCAACTAATTTCATTATTTGTTGTAAAAAGAATGACATACGTATTTCACACAGTTTTCATTTGCCTTACTTTTTAGGATAATGTGAAATTTTTGGTTGATTTCATTCCTGAAAAGACACTCACTATCGAGTTATCGTGGGCTAATAACAAAACAAAAATTATGATAATTATACCTTTTTATTTTACAAATTTGCACATTTAAAACGGTCTTTCGGACGAGTCAGTGATAAGTTTTGGGGTATATAATGCTAAGAACCGGGGTTCGATATTTTGGAATGGAGAGTGCGCAAGTAGTCCTCTGTGTCGCTTGGCACTATGAAAACAACAATGAAAATAGTACTTAATGTGATCAGAATGATACTGTTGTTCGTTTGACTAATGTTAGTCACAGAAGATGCAGTGAAATCGACATACTACTTAACGATATAAACTGTTTGCTGTTCCTAGCCTTTTGTTTAGCGAGTTCAGCACTGGTTTTTGTCCCGCTGCCATATATATTAACAACAAAGCTCACATAATATTTATGCATTTTTAATAGTATTACACAAATTTACGTATACCAGAACTCTTATCTTGTATCTAATCGTAATACTATGTTATTTTTATTGTCGCTTATCGTTCAATTTTTCGTTTAACGTATTATGTAATTATGGCCCTAAGTTTGGTTTAGTTTTCGAATTTTGCACAAAGCTACAGGAGGACTATCTGCTCTAGCTGTCTCTAATTTAGCAGTGAGGGAAGGTAGCTAGTCATCAATACCCACCGCTAACTCTTGGGTTACTCTTTTACCAATGAATAGTGGAATTGACCATCATGTTATAACGCCACCCCGGGTCAAAGCGCCAGCATATTTAGTGTGATAGAGATTTTAACCCGCAAACCTCAGATTACGAGGCAAGAACTTTAACAACCTGGCCATGCTGTAAGTATTTTGATTAGAAATGACTAAAATCTTGTCTTCATAACTTAACTTACAATTTAAAAACTTTCTAGTAAACCGATTAAACCTTTTTGTTTAATGATGCTTATAATTCTCACAAAACCAGAATTCATTCTTTAGTCTAGTATTATATAATGAAGCTATATAAAATCAACGTAGCATTGTGTTGTACGAAATACAGGTTTTCAACAATTATCAGTATTGTTATCGCTATAATGAAACGTATTTCCACGTACATTTTTATACCCTGCCATTACCGGAACGTCGAATTCTGTACATGAGCTTTAGAGAAATTTAATAATTTATTCATAGTTTAATTTTTATGGTAAACCTAAATCGCTGTAGTTGATCTTAATGAGAAGTCAGCTGCAAAAATTTAACAACCTTATTTCATTTGACAAATGTTATAAATTTGAATACATAAATACTTACGATAGTTTCAAAATAAGGTTTGGTTATTATTATTATTAATTTAGATTTTCCTGTGTTTTCACAGGAATCACGCATAATAGATGAACGAACGGTGCAACTGTAGTACATTATAATAAGGAAATGCAAGTTTTTATAACAATAACGTTTTAAATATATTAGATGTATAAATGTTTTTCTCTAAAATGTCTGAAAAGATAGATTTATTTAAATAACATAAAGTGCTTATTTAAATTAACATCATTTACGATATACATTTGATCAAAGAGTTTTCAACTGTTTAATAGTACCTATTAGAAACTCGATGTCAAATCAAGACAGACAAGGAGGAAGAAACAATTATAAAAGTTGAGCTGCTATCGAAATATTGAATTAGTTTAAATGAAATAATCATGCTTTACTCTCAGAATACAGTTAACTTCATTGTTATAGCCATTAAACATTTTTATTTGTTATCGACTTTCCATTACAATTAAATGTGCGAAGGTTTGTAAAAAAATATTCTAATTAATTAATGGCTTCTTTTACAGTTTTCTTGTTAGATTGCATAAAGAATCGTAGATTATCAAAACTTTGCGTCTTTTCGAAATTGTCTGAACTTTATTCGTTACTGCTTAGACTACACAACTTGTGGAATACAATAAACAGACAGAAATATCACACCGACTGAACAAAAACATTTAATATGTTAAAGTACTTAAGTAAAAAAGTAAAAACAGTTTTAATATAAGATGATACCTTTAATAAACGTGGACCTTACTCCTATAAAGTACAAAAGAGGTAGTTATAGACAAGAAAAGTAAAATTAAAGGAATCATTTTATTTTCAACAACACAAGTTGTTTTGTTTATTTTTTCTCTATCTATACGTAAGAATAATTCACTTTATAACAAAATCGGATGATCCGATGAAATGTCTTCTCACCGAGCAATTTCTGAGAAAAATCAAATAAGGTAAGAAGATTATTTAGGATCTGCCTTACATTTTCTATAAGTACAAATCCAGTTGAGTTGAGCCTTTTTTTAAACAGTTATCACAGCTAAGTGACCTGATATAACTGAAAAAGTAACTAAACAACCTCACTTGTAGTAACATAAACAAATTCGAACTTGTTAGCAAAAAAATCAAAACATACATACACACAGAAACAAAAACTGTTTCACTTGAATACAGCCAACAGATAATTTTGTTTTATTAAAAACTAGATTTTTATTATTTTTATTTATAAAAGTTGCACCAAAAGTTTGTTTTAGAAGATTTTCGCTGTAAGAGAAATAACTTATTTAAATAATTAATATGTCAGCTTAGTACTCAAGCAGATATGTTGAGAAGAATATCATATGTAAATGTTTTTTTCGGTATTTCAGAAAGGGTTGTTAATAGAGAGGTAAGTCAATTCTTGGTATAGATTTAAACGTAGTTATGCCATTAATAATAACGAATGCTTTAAGTGAAATTTATTTGAATAATAACTGCATATTCGAGAATGTAAACAAAACTGTAGTTGAATTAGTGTTTTCTCCTGAAGGTCGAGCGTGGTACAATGGTTAACGTGCCAGGGCTGCAAACACGAGGACTCATGTGCTGTTGTTGAAAAAAAAAAACGCATTTGCACTTTAAGGTCGTCAGTGCACGAAACAAGTGACTGTTGTTGTTGTTTTGAATTAAGCACAAAGCTACACAATGGGCTATCTGTGCTCTGCCCACCACGGGTATTGAAACCCGGATTTTAGCGTGTAAGTCAGCAGACATACCGCTGAGCCACTGGGGGCTACAAGTGACTGTTATCTCATACTGTTCAGAGGTACAAGAACTGACAGTCGATGCTGTTGACTAGTCTATCAGTTCAAAATTACAGGTTTTGCTTTCCGTAAAACCTATAAAATTATTAACGACATTTTCAACGTTATTTACACCTGACGGACAAATGGATTAATCATCTGGATCAGATACTTCAAGATTGAGATATAGTTTTAAGCTACTGACTAGAGAGTAGATAGTTTTCTGGTGGTCAGAAGTAAGCTTGATTTCTTATAATTCGAAGCTCGATACTTGTGATGCACACATCGCAGATAGCAAATCGTGTAACTTTATATGTTAAAGTATGGTAAAAAGGAAGAGAATATTTGATTATTGTAATGAGTCCACCGTTAAAATTACAAAATGTGACCTTGAGGATTCAGCCTTGGACTGTATGATTTGCAGTTTTGAACTAACTGCTAAACTACGTTTGGCCATTATGTAACGAAGTAAAGTACAATAAAATGAAATTCAGTAGAAAATAAACATATTTGACATGACACAAAAGAGAATCTTAAATAGGCGCGGCACTTGAACCTTTTAAACCATAATTAGAATAGACTAATGTGTAAGACCTTCTTTTACCCATTCTTAGGCATATTTTTGAGCACCAGCAATATCAAGTGTGAGGTGCATGTATTACCGAATACATTTTATTACTCATCATAATTTCTACCAGCCCACCCTCGTATTGAAATTCTTTGAGGCTGGATTAGAGGAATATATTCGAGCAAACAAATAAACAAATTATTATATATGAAATATTATACCGAAACGCTAATACCTCAAGAACAACTAATTTATAGGTAACTAGCCACTACCTATCGGTTTCAAAATAAGAGAAAAATGTATAAAGTCTGTGCAAACAATTAGGTAGAACACTAATATTTATGTAACTTTTAAATGATCATATTTAAAGAGTTAGTTGTACAGCATGGATTTTATAAGAAAAGTGCATTTAAATTTTATATGAAGAACCTGGTGGTAATCTTAGCTATTCAAGTGTTCCAGCACGTATTGTCCTTACACCAGAATCTTATTTTACTTATACACGAAACCTCTCTCTGGATAACATTTCGTAGATGAAGGATCATTTAGTAACGACCGGATATTAAAAAAAGGAAGGAATAAATGGTATAGAAGGTGTAACGGATTACTCTTTCTTCAGGGTTATGCATTTGTGTTTTTACAGTTTTATATATTTCAGGACACTTAGAATAAGACTTAAGATGAAGCTTCTACACATATATTGAATTGAATTTATATTGAAACTTCACTTTCATACCTCATCATAAAATTCTTACTCATAAAGAAAAGGCAGTTGATTGAGGAATTTTTTAAACATAGTTTTATTTGTTCAGCATCATGTATTTTCTGAAAAATGTACCATCTGTTTCTCCAGGTGTTTTCATTCCGAAAATTGTTATCAAAAGACTTGTCCACAAGAAGAAAAATAGAGTTCACGTTAGTAAAAAAACAACACGTAATACAAGCATCTCTCGTTAGCTCTAATGATAAGAGAACACGTGAACGAACAAGCCTTATGCTCTGGGAGTGTTTAAAGACTTTCAGAATACATACACGTTGTTTTTATAACTCACGAGCGTTTCAGATAGTCAAACAGGTTTTCTAAAAGCATCATAATTACACAACTTCTCTCGTTCTTCGTACTTAGATTAGACGTAACTAACTCAAAAAACAAAAACAAACAAACTAGCAGCGTAAAGTTTTATAGTAAGTAATGTTTAAGGAACTTACGTTGATGCTTCTAACATCCTTCTTAAGGATTGTTACATTAATATATACTCTTCAAAAAAAGAAACGCAAAAGGGATATTTTTTATTTTAAAGAGAAATATGTGTAACAACGTTACAAGCTCAGAGTATGTGATGTTACACGTGTTAAGGGCACTGATTGTCAGACCAAAGTGACAATAAAAGTTGTGCACTTTGAAAACGGAGAAAAACATCGGATTTTTCGCCAAAACGCATTCATGTCCAATAAATTTGTTTGAGAGATCTGCATGTTCTGCAAGTGCAAAATCCCCATAAAAGTGACGGGTTTTCGGTTTCCATAGCTGAGTGTTAAGCCACCAACACGCAATAAAGTTACGCCAAGACTGACTGAAGCACAACGCAACAACGCCATTTGTCGCTTGGAAGCAGGCGAATGTCGATCAAATGTTGCCAGAGCTGTGAATATTCACCCATGCACCATCGCAGCGCTATGGAATCGTCACCAACAACATGGATCAACTCGTGACCGTCCACGATCTGGCAGACCTCGTGTGACCACGCCCGCACAAGATCGCTACATCCGGTTACGTCACCTTCGGGATAGGACCACCACTGCGACGTCTACTACCTCAACCATACCAGGGCTGCGTAGGATTTCCAATCAGACCGTACGCAACCGTCGACGAGATTCTTAGGCCCCATGTGCAACCCATCATGGTGAACGTCAACGACGTTTTTCAACATGACAACACCCGTCCATACACAGCCCGACTCACCACTGTCTTTTTGAGACACCACAACATCAACGTTTTTCCCTGGCCCTCCAGATCACCGGATTTAAACCCCATCGAACATCTCTGGGACGAGTTGGACCGAAGTCTGCGACGGCGACAACCTCAACCGCAGACTCTACCTTAGCTTGCAGCAGCTTTGCAGACTTAGTTGACAGCCATTCCACAGGATGTGATTCGTCATCATATCGCTTCTATGGGCAGGAGATGCCAAGCAGTTATTGATGCTCACGGGGGGCATACTCGTTATTGACGTTGAGTGTCGTTAAACTTCAACTAGTGAGCGTGGACTTCGCCTTTGCAGACGTTATATGTTCTGCAGTGAATGTGCAAAGTTTCACACATGTCATACAGAATTACTTGGAATAAACTTGTCAACAATTTGTCTCAAATTTTGCAATTTGCGTTTCTTTTTTTTTGAAGAGTATATTTCGCAAGTATATAGTAAGTAATTACAAGTATTCTACGTTCATATTATTGTTTTGTTTGTAAAGCAATAACACATACATGCTGAACAGAATCTACATTGAAACTCCACTTTCATACCTCACCATAAAATTCATACTCATATACAAAAGGCAACTGACTGAGGAGTTTAAACATTATAATATTAGTACTTTGTAAAAGTCTGTTTTGTCTTTATGCACACTTTACTTTTTTAATTTGTAAGAATGACTAAAAATTTTAAAGCTCATATTAATAACTTGAAGATCTACAATAAATCTTTTAAGTGAATTCATTCCGACGTTAAACATAAAACAAAGACCTCCAATTGAAAAACAAATGAATCTTATTTGTATTTCTATTTGCAAAAATACATACATTTGTAAACAAATTTTGTATTAATTTACCTTAAGCTTAAAATTATTACTTCCAGGTAGCAATAATATAAAACACTGATATACCTAGACCATAACATTAAAACATCTATATAATTAAAGAGCTAGTCATTGCAAACATTGTTAATATAAAAAGCAGACTATTCCGTTTTGCCATTAAATGCTTCTCATTATATATTAATGTTATGAAACTAGACTTTCGAATTATTTCAATAAATGATTGTATTTATAACTATCGATCAAAATACATGTATTTGGAGAATGTCTATATGTCTTTTGCCATCCAAACAATCTCAGTCTTGTTTTACATATCACTTGTTGTCACGATAAAGTTAAATAATGGTTTATATACATATACGCAGGTTACAATATGTCATAAGCTTCATGCGTTCAAATTTGTGGACAGACATTCCTTTTACTGTTTTGTTAATAGTGATTAATGAAGTAAATTGGAACAATTTATGTTTGTATTAGTTTAAAATATAGTGCACGAGTTATTTCTTGCATCATGAGAAAAAAATGTCACTTTATATGCATTATTATAAGCCAAAATATGTTAAACACAAAATATACAAATCCACTTTCAAAACAAAAACAAAAACTTGCAAAAAGAAATGGTGTATAAGACAGAAAAACATGCTTTCAATTTTTCTCTTTCGCCAATCAAGAAAACAGGTTTATGTGTCGAAAATTCCAGATAGTTCGTCTTTTTGGTGCGATTTGTAATTTTTTTTTTATCCAATGTGTTTTTACTTTCATGAACATTTACTTATATAAGAATATTTCAACTTGTTTTTCCAGAGAAAAATACCAAAATAAGTTGATGAAAACATTTATTGTCGGCTATGTCACATTATTACTGATTCGCGAATTGTAAGGAATAAAAAGGTTTTTCTCTTTTCTTGAAATATAATGTAAATATTATCTAAAAATACTTCGCGAAGTATAAACGAAGCATTTTAAGAAAAAATAATTCAAAAAACACTAAAATTTTACACCGCTTATGTTCCAGAAACTTAAGTACAATACTTTTCTGAAGATTCTCAATAATAGCCAACCCAAAGCTTTTCTTTTGCGATAAGAGCAAACCAGAATGAGATCTACTTGTAACCTTTACGCCCAACGTAAGTTTTTGTAAAACACGTCGCTCGATCACACAGTCCAACCGAACAGAGTACAAAGACAGCCGTGAGCTATTGGGAAGAACCATTCAACTCGTCTTCTATCTTCCTCTTGGCTAGTTGGTACTTATAAGTGAGGACAGAAAAACACAGTTTGTATGCAATATAATGGTACTTAGTGGGTTTGATGGTTTGTAACAGAGAGAAAAGAGCCATTTGTCACTCGCTGACTCCACTTCTTGAAGGTGATCGAATTCCGTCTTTTTAGCAATGCTGGAATTTTGATTTTTTTCTTCCGTTAGTGATCGAATACATCTATACAAACACCCAAAATGAGAAAAATCGCTGTTTTGCATTTTTCTCCTTGTAGATAAATTGTCTGGGACCGATGTAAACAACTGAACGCTATTTGTCGTGTCTTCGAAACTAAGATTAGAAAAACAAGCTCGGTCGTATTTCGTATAAATTGAAGAAAATTTTGATGGAAAAGGGAGAGACACACACACACACATTTGACTGTATAAACTAGCTTCGTTTCATAAATTTTTGAGAGATATTTTTAACTTAAATCACACACATACATGCACATGTATATATGGATATTAGATTGATTTATTGTAAAATATAAGGCTTAAAACGTTTCCAGAATATCAGTTACGAATATTTTCAAAAGATATGAAATTGTTGATTATGGTTAATATATTTTAAAATTTTGATCATGCGTATAGCATTGTTTTAACGAAAGCCATGTGTAGATATGTTCTTGTTTGGAACAGATGAAAGTTTTACCTATGATCTAATACATAAGTTTATATACGCATGCATATACATATACTGTAACAAAAGTGGTCACCCTCACCGGCTTATAATGCTAAAAACCCGAGTTTCGATACCCGTGGTAGATACAATTTTCTTAATAACAAAAAACAATATAAAAAACTGCTTTATTTAGAAAAATATCTAACAAAGCAAAATAACATACATATTAAAAATATGGCTCTAGTAACTCATAAGTACGTAACTAAATATATAGTTATCAAATTATCTTAAACCAAGAGAACATTTTCTGCTAGCAGATGTTGTACTAGAGAATCATAAAGTGATATTATATCAAAAAAGTTTAAATTGTGATTAAATGCCGTACGAAAGTATATGAAGTACTAAGGCAAGTCCATAGTCTTATAATTAAAAGATGAATTTATTGTTTGCTGAATAAATAAATAAAATAAATATAAACAGAAGATAATGATCTCACAACCAAATATATTACAGTTAAGATATATATGCATATGAATAGAGGAATCTTGTAAAAATCAAATGACATTGTGCTACTTACAAACAAATATGGTTTAACAATATTTATAAAATATTTTTAATGCATTAACGTGATGCAAGATGTGTAATGTAATAGTATGTTGTAATGCTTTGGTAGCTCTCAGTGGCTCATGGTTAAACTTGAGAGTTTATAACGCCAGTACTTAGGTTTAAGTCCAAGAGGCGGATAGTCCACTGTAGAGCTTTGTGTGAAATTAGAAAATCAGAACAAAACCCAACTTTATTTCTGAAATAATCAGGTACAATCTTGATTTAGTAATGAAGATAGTTAATCAATTTTCTCGTTTATTAATAATAAAGTTTATTGTATGAATGACAACATGACTATCAACTACACATGTTTTTATGTTCATAGAGAACATGTATTCTTTACAATACTCGTTTCTGGCATCCACGCAAACCAACACAAGGAATAATTGCGTTAAATGTCCTTACTTTTGAGCTGATAAACTGGAGTTAATAGGATCTACTGTCAGCAATTGAGCTACTCCAATCATACAAATTCGGTTGACGCTTTTATAATGCATCCACGGTCCTAAATATGAAATGCAATATTGTGGTCATGGGACGCATACCGTGAGTCCTCTAATTCACAGTTCAGTACTAAGAAACGTCCGGCTTCTAATTTGAATTTAGATATAAGTTAAAGATATGTCATTCAATGCACTCTTTCATAAATTGAGTTTAAAACGTGCGGATGTAATTCAAACAACGCGTTCTATTGTTTCAGTGTAAAATTTAAAATTAGCTAATCATACACGAATATAAGTATCTAAATACAAAATGGATAAGTATCGATTATTCATTATCTAATCATCGAGTTGTTAAGTGTGTTTTTCTTATAGCAGAACCACATCGGGCTATCTGATAAGCCCACGGAGAGGAATCGCACCCCTGTTTGTTTATTTGTTTTTGAATTTTGCACAAAGCTACTCGAGGGCTATCTGTGCTAGCCGTTCCTAATTTAGTAGTGTACGACTACAGGGAAGGCAGCTAGTCATCACCACCCACCGCCAACTTTTAGCTACTCTTTTACCAACGAATAGTGGGATTGGCCGTCACATTATAAAGCCCTCACGGCTGAAAGGGCGAGCATCTTTGGTGCGACGGGGATGCGAACTTGCGACGCTCAGATTATGAGTCACACGCCTTAACACGCTTGGCCATGCTGCGCCGGAATCGCACCCTTGATTTAAGGATTGTAGTTTCGAAGACTTACTGCTTTACTAGCGGGTTGCCAGTTGTTAAGAGTCAGAGCTTTAATGATAATTAATGGTTATACTTTTAATTCCATGAGAATGGAATTATCTACTGTTATACTGTGTGACATTCGTTCTCCAATTAAGTATGAACGTTACCAGCTGCTGACAAACAGAATATGACAGAAGGTCAGTAAGCGAAGAGCTATTTACTTATCACAATATTCACTAAGCCTATCTCAACATGCAGATGTCTCGTTTGTTTGTTTTTCTCGTGTGTGTGGGTGGATGTTTGTGGTTTGTTTAGCTACTGATTAAAACAAGTGTGGTTAACAACTTTGTTATAAAACATTAAGAGGTAGTTAGTCTCTCAGCTTGATTCATCAACATTAATTGACGCCTACACTCTCGTTACGCAAGCTACCCAAACCGGACCTTACCGACTGTAAAGGCTACCAAGACGACAGAACACTTAAACGCTCATCCCCCACCAATTTCTACCCTGACCATCAATACCTTATAGCTAAAACAATTTCCATTCTTACGGTCTCTCTTACACTCAGCAGCTAAGCACACCCAAACATCACACTCAATGATAATTAACCCATGACCTCTGATAGCGAAGACGAAAATCCTATTTGACGCATCACTTATCCCAAACACAGCTTCAAAAACTTGTATACCATGAAAAATTTTAAAAAATAAGTTTTCTGTATAAGCCTTTTCTTTCTGTACCCCGCTGGTACAGCGGTAAGTCTACGAATTTACAAAACTTAAATCAGGGGTTCGATTTCACTCGGTGAACTCAGTAGGTGGTCCGATGTGGCTTTGCTACAAAAAACACACTACTTCCTCTTCACCCTAGGCTAAAAGCCATTATTGCCACCAACCAGTGAAAGTGGGTTTTCTCGGGGTTATCCCGTTTCTTCAACATCAAAATCTTTGCATAGGAGTTATATATCCCACGCCGCCCTGAAGGACTCTTAGTCTCATATCGGTTGTTGATCTCTGCGATACTCACTGATCGGTGTCTGTTGTCGGGTTTTCTACCATTACTTGCTTTCCTGATAATCTAATTTGACTGAATTAGGTATACAGAATTTCGTACCCCCCTTTTTAAATCTAAAGCTTAACTTTTATGATCTCGCTGGCTCTAAGTATACAGGTTACCTCAACAATCACTAGCATGGGCAGGGTGAAGAGAAACAAAATTTCTGAACGCACCCGGTTATATCTGATCCCGAGCTTTGGCTTACATAATTTTAAACCAAAATTCCTGCCACATTTTCTGCTTTAGAGTTGCTAACTTCTATCACTATACGACTTCAGTTTTTGAGCTTTATAGTAGTATATATACAAGGAGCTCCAGCATGGCCAGGTGGTAAAGGCACTCGACTCCTAATTCGAGGAGGGGGGTTCGAATCCCTATCACACCAGTGGTGCTCGACTTTTTAGCGCGGTGGGTGGTGATGACTACCTGCCTTCCCTCTTGTCTTACACTGCTAACTTAGGGATGGCTAACGCAGATAGCCCTCGTGTGGCTTTGCACGAAATTCCAAACATACAACTTAAGAAATCGATGTCAAGTAAACGTAAAACTTGGCCTATTTATTTTCAAATTAATTTAGCATTGATCATTGCTTAAAGTGTCTTTTTATCTTAAAAATCATTTATGTATTGGTTTCTGTTTCTCATCTTTGAAATCTTTTAAAAAATAACTGCAACCAAAAAAATGATTAATCGGATCGATTAAAATGCTTTAGTTTAAAAACACACATTTGATGAATTACCCTTAGATTGCCAATAATAATGTAATAAAGAATAATGGTTAGTGTTCGAAGAGTTGTTTATCTGTAGGGAAATTTAGAACACGAGTCGTCATTAGTAAAGAAATAGTTAAAAATTTAAAGAATTTCTAACAACCACTAAACGTTCGTGTAATGTTAATGAAGCAAAATGTTAAGATTATAAAAACAGTATTACACTGTTCATTTTATTTGTAGTGAGATAAAAATTGTAGATTCTTACATGTAAACGTATTTCCTGAAGAGTCGAACCTGATTACAAAATTATTACGACTTAGTGAGAGTTCAAAGCAAACAAACACAAAATGTGGACGATACTTGAAGTGCATTTAGGCAATGCATGGCATTTCTTATGTCGGATATTTCAAGAAGACAGAATATAAAATATTATCTTTATAAATTTTTATCATTGAAGGATCTGCGGAAGCAAATATGGTACGAAAAAACAACAACAACAAACTTTTAAGTAATCTGAAACGAATGTGCGCTTAGCAGAAATAAGAAAAATGGTTTCTTGAAGTAGACGGCTATGTCATTAGACGACCAGTTGCATCAAAGGTATCAAACCGCAAAGAGTGCAAGCACGTCACAAGCAGCTGTGCAACTCCAATAGAACCTCTATCAATAAGATAAGTTAGATAGCACGACAAAATTCCATCTCGCGTTCAACTAGAGGACATGCTCAACCAATGTAGTTTTAATATCTCGTGTTTCTGAAAAGTATTTATACCTTTTTATTGCCTGAGTTTGTGAAACTTTGATAATTCACAGTACGGTACAAAACGTGGCTCTTTTATATTTTAAAACACTGTTTCTTTAAGTTTGTGAAAGTACCCATACACTTCTAAATATTAAAAATATATTTTATGTTTAATGATTCACTACTATCTTTGAATAACTTCTTATATGTCCTGCATTATTTCAAAACATCAACTACTTCTATATGGTACAAAATATAAATACTTTAGAGAAACACAATAATAAAAAATAGAGCTCATTTTCATAATATATTTTGTGTCGCAAATTTGAATTTTCTGCCTGAAAATTATATTGCCTGAAAGTTTGTTTCATATGTAAATTGTTGAGATTCCTATCGTGAAGCGAAGTCGACGTATGAGAATAAAGTTCGCATTGATATATTATGTTTGTATCTGTCTAAAGATAAAGATGGATTTATTTTATTTGCACTGAGCAACAAATACGAGTACTTTGCTTCTTTATATGGTTTTATTCTGCACGTATATTCTTGTATGAACATATATAAATGTATTTATGTTAGAGAATATGGTAAGCTAGTATTTCTAACAAATTATTCAGATGGCAGAAAAGTTTTTTTTATCTATGTGTGTTGATAAATAATTATTAAGAAACGAATACATGTGAGATAGTTTAAATGTAACTGGAATTAAATTATAATTATTATTGAGAAGTTGAACTTTACCAAGATTGTAGTTAGAAACATTGCCAACACCAGAGTAGAAATAGAACACAATTGCATGTTGCATTTCTGTCAGTTAATGTTTTTATTTTTAATTGGTGTTTTGTTCTGTTTTTGCAACTGGATAATTCGGTCAATAGGTAAAGACAAATACGAAAAATAAGTAGTTGATCGGATATATAAAACGGAACACACTGATCAACATACTAAAAAAAAATCCTTTGATTAATTTTTGTTCTTAATACTTATTTTTCACGTAAGAATGTGTATGAATAGATAAATAAATGTGTTAAAACCACACAGTCACGACATATAATACAGTTTTTTGAAAAAAATTATTATATTGCATAGATTAAGATAATTTAACTAGATATACAATTAAAAAACGGCAACTCTAAAATGAAAAAAGTAAGTATTTTCATAAAGAAAATATTTCAAGTATAAAAACATATAAAAGACAACAATATGAAATATGATACAATTATATAATTTTTGAAAGCATAAACTGTATATTATTTAGAAAATATGCGCCAGATTTCATGTAACAAGGTTAAGCAGCATCTCAAGTTTGTGAACAAAATAAATTTTGATATCACAGCAATATTCTGCTGGCTTGGGTAAGGTTAATATGCTTACAACTTCTGACAGGTTAACGCAACTTAAATTGAATGGCTACAATGAGAAAAATATATGATCTACATAACCCGTGGTATTTGTAATAACATTTATGAGTGCAACAATGTTTCTTGTACTATTATTATTAATTGTTGAGACCTGTATCACAACTAGTGGTTCTCTTTTGAACATTTCTAAGAAAATATTTCTTCAGATTTTGCACATCAAACAGCTCAATGTTTGTTTGTTTTTGGAATTTCGCACAAAGCTACTCGAGGGCTATCTGTGTTAGCCGTCTTAATTTAACAGTGTAAGACTAGAGGGAAGGCAGCTAGTCATCACCACCCACCGCCAACTCTTGGGCTACTCTTTCACCAACGAATAGTGGGATTGACCGTAACATTATAACGCCCCCACGGCTGGGAGGGCGAGCATGTTTAACGCGACGCGGGCGCGAACTCGCGAACCTCGGATTACGAGTCACACGCCTTACGCACTCGGCCATGCCAGGCCTAAAACAGCTCAATAATACCAACAATTACATGGCAGCAGTTATGCTGACCACAATCAAATACATACATTAAGTGGTGGTGGTGTAGACACTGAATGATTTGCACCGTCAAAATGAAAAGTTGTCCTAAATGGAGTAAACATTATCAGAGAATTGTCGATTTTTATTAAGATATTAGTCCAGGATATATGTCACTGGTACTCTCCTGGAGGCATTATCAAGAGACTGGCTGAGGATTATCTAGTGGACAATACTTCAGTACAGTCTATCACTGCTATGTTAGCTGTGGCGAAGATGCATAATTTGCCTTATCACCACAGTCTATTATATCAGCAGAAGGGGTGATACAAATTATAAAACAGTTCCAGTGAAATTAATGGGGTGAAACATTAAGCATACATTATGATGATGTACTATACAAAAGAACAAAGACTGGGTGTTTGGTAAACATTCATGATGATATACTATACAACAAAATAAAGATTAACTAACTGTTTGGCAAACATGCTCATATTTGGTCAGGTGATACTGCTCTTTGTGAATGTAATGTATGGTTTATTTTCTATAGCAGGTGGGCCATAGAGTCCACAAGAACATGTGCAAAAGTTTATGTCTGCCCTGGTTGAAATTCCTTCACCCAATCTGGCTGAGCAGAAGCAAAGGTTCTATACAGTAGATAGATATATGACTATTTCATTTTTAATGGAGCAGCTGTATTTATTCTGAGCATGGTGTGTAAATCAACATGTTATATATATAAGTAGAAGAGTCTTTATTCCATTTTACATGGAGTACTTCAGGATCCTTTGTGACATTTGCTCCATAACTGGTAGGATAAATTTTAGTAATTTCAGATATCATTATGGGTACATAAATGTTGATTGTTGCTTCACTGGCAGCTGAATGGTGTCGGGCGCTGTGTTAATAATCACTGAAGCCAGCGCAGCCTTTTAGATCACGGTCTGAAATAAAAGAAAGTCCTGCACTTCAACAGGTAGCAGTTCTAAAGCAACATTACCAAGAGGAAGCAGGCCGGGATATGAAGACCTGAATGCTTTATAAATAAGAGAAACACTATCTTTTGAATTGTTGACCTGGAAGATTAGGTGTAACATATTGATGCTGAGGTAACACAGACTTGAAAAGCTCTTATGAGATAGTCCTGACTAGCTGAAAATTGAAACACTGACTACCTAACTAGAGAAATTGTTGTTAGAGTTGTGGTTGGTAAGGGGCTCTAGTTTTCAACACACACACACACACACACATATATATATCTTTTTCTATTTAGTGACTATTATTGTTATTTTGTAAAAAAACTGTGATATAAACTTGAACCAAGGTTTATCTTTATTTTTGTTGTACATACACTGGGCGAATGGACCATTCTTAATATTTGCATTATTATAATTAATAATTTTTGTTTTATATAACAGCTTATTTTCTATATGTATATAGATATTTTTATAAAAGGATAATTTTATATTGTTTTTATTTTTCATGTCAAACAGCCTATTGCGATTTGTATCGTGATACTGAAGAGTTTCTTTGATTTATTTATTTTTTCTGCTTGATGCCATAAGGAAATATTTATTTTGTTTTATTATTTTTATTTAATACGTATTTCGATTCCAAAACATGTAAATAAAAATTTTCAAAAAGGAAGTATGTCAGGAAATGGCACTTGCATCATTCCAACATAGTAGCACAGGCGCATAGCGTAGTAGAATTTTAACAGCCAAAAAGAGGATAAATTAAACTCATTTGATTGAATAACAACATGTATATTGCTATATGTTAATTCTTGCATGAGATATCATGTAGGAATGATGCAAATGCTATTTTTAATATCATGTTTACATTGTTTTTGATGGCTTAATATCAGCCATTTTTACTTCTACTTCTTTTTGAAAATATTTTTTTTACTTGTTTTTAAAGCAGAATTTCAATAGACATAGAAATATTGTATTCATGACCTAGTTTTAAGTACAATGTAGATCTAACACTAATATTTAGTGTTTATCTATTATTGACTGGTAATTCCTGTTTCACCATGCACGTAGGTGTTTTTAAGGAACAGTAAATTTCTGTAAGAAAGCTAAGTTTTAGGGTTAACGATAATATGGTTTACATTAGAACTTTGATTTTTTAAAGTTATTACTAGTTATTAATAATACTTAAAAAGGGAATACTTCATTTAAAACTATGCTACCTCAATGAAATTGGTTGAAATAATTGTCTTAGTTTACGAATTATCATATAATAAAAAAAGAAAATAATGAAAGAAGAACAAGAAATTGAAGCTTTTGATGCAATATAGACAGACATTTCCAACTTTTTGACTTTATTCAATGCATAGATGTTGTTATTAAAGAGAATAATGTATGCTGTTTTTATGACCTGTTGAGCAGATATTTAAAATACCGTTTCAATAAGCACTCCGAACCATCCCTACATAAGCGGTGCTATTCTATGCCTGACTCGTTTTACTCTTAAAGAATAATAGCCAAATATATCAGAGCTTTTTTTAGTCTTTTGGAAGGTATGTTGTTTTGGAATGTGTCTTGGGTTTTAAGCTTAGAAATAGCTAGCACAGCCTTAAGGCATACGTGTAAGAAATCTCACTATGCAGGCATGTTATGGATTTCATAACCCTTATGGAATAAACAATTTTCAAAATTTCTGAACTTAATTTGTTGGTCAAGAAAGTCACTTCGTTTCTTTTACACTAGTTACCTCATACATTGAATAATTCAACGGAAATTCTTGTAATATGGACGTACTAAGTAAAAATATACGGTAGCATTTTCTATTGTAAGTTTCAATAATTTTATCGTTTGAATAATCATCAGTTCTATAGATAGCACTACGGCCTGAAAAAGTGGCATTTCTTTGTCATTAATATGTTTTCTTCTGGGTTTGGAACAGAATTTCGAGTAGTATTAAAAGTTGATTCATTAAATTCGTTAGTAAGCCTTCCAGTAAATAGATCGCGAGATATACTTGTTTTTGAAATGAATAGAGATTGTGTATAGTCTCTTTGTTTTCTTCAAACTCAGCCATAATAACATTTTCAAGTTGACATCTTGCTATTCTGCGGATCCTATCACTTTATTATAAGGTAAATCAATGCATCTCAGAATATCACCGATATCTGTCAAAATATACAACCAAGTAATGCATTTGCAGGGTAAATCATATTAGTTTGACAGATGTTATAACTCAAACTTGTGAAGTAAGTTTTCTAAATATTCGACATAAAATTTATGAATTAATGTTTGTATTGAAATATTAAAACTAATTAATCTTTGGTAGTTATTGTAAAATTAACTCTCTGACCATATATTTTATGTTAAAAATTTTATGTAGCTGTTTAAAAGCAAATTTGGGTTTCATTAGGCTAGTTTAAATTTCTTTACAACAGGAAAGTTTCAGTGCTATTCATGAAATCAGTAAAACCCCTGCAGCAGAACGTCTGGAATAGGAACAGGCTAAGAAACAATTCTTTAAGTTAAACCATGGCAACGGTTTAATCCACATATACTGGGTCACATTTAACAAAATGATAATGAACAATTTAAAGCTCATGAAGGCTCACAAGCCAGAAGACCACAAGTTTTAAGTCATACCTCAAAACCAATGTCTGTTTCCATAAAAGCAATTCAGATAGACAGTCAGTTCCATTGATGACATTGTAAGAACTTCGATACCTTGGAATTTCCTAACAGTAATCTTGGAAGCCGATGTTTGCGTTCAGTAAAAGGTCAGTAGAAATGTGTCAATGTGTTTGGTATAAGAACGATCTTGCCGATCTATGAAGTAGCTTGTTGCAATTAACTTTCTAAAGAGTTTTTAGAAAATACGATTAATTCTCAGAAAATTCAACTGTTTAATACGCAGAATCATATTGCATTCAATCTAGAAATATGTTCACTAGAATACATCATTTTAATTGGTGAGAAACATGGTAAATTTCAGTAAATAGTTATAATAAGGCTGACTAAATTTAGGTTTACTTTAGAATAGTCCATTGACTACAATACAAATACTTTTTAAGGATCACACAGAGACTATGCACTTTCATGATCAAGTGTCTTTAAATACACAAACGTCACTAACAGATTTGTCTTTATTTGTTTGTTTTGGAATTTCGCACAAAGCTACTCGAGGGCTATCTTTGCTAACCGTCCCTAATTTAGCAGTGTAAGACTAGAGGGAAGACAGCTAGTTATCACCACCCACTGCCAACTTTTGAGCTACTCTTTTACCAACGAATAGTGGGATTGACCGTAACATTATAACGCCCCCACGGCTGGGAGGGCGAACATGTTGGGCGCGACGGGGATGCGAACCCGTGACCCTTAAATTACGAGTCACACGCCTTAACACGCTTGGCCATGCCGGGCCAACATATTTTTCGTAAGAGCTTTTGAGTGTATGGCAATACATGACTTAATTAATTTTTAATGCAGTATTTTAACACTTTTGTTTACAAAAGATGATTGCTGTTTGAGTTTCTACAATGGTCACTTTCATAATACCTTGAGTGTTTTAAAAACTACCAAATAGAAGACCTGTAATATTGAAAGGCTGCGTATTTTATGTTGAACTTAAGTTAGATACTTACAAACTAGTGAAGAGTTATTATCTTGTTAGAGAAAGGTACTCATTTTAAAATTCTATATAGGAAGATTTGGTGACATATTGTACTTGGTGTCTGCGATCCATTACGACATCGACTGTATCTTTTCTGAACGTTCTGTGTCTGCTGGGAAATCGTTATTTTTCATATGATTTAAAAAAACGTGCTTTACGAATCTTTAATGTATTTGAACTTAGATATTGAAACATTATTATTTTTAAGCATGGAAAGTTGAAGATAACTAATTAAAATCAAGAAAATATTTGTCATTTTTTGCGATCATTAGGAAGATAATTTTTTAAAATTCGTTGTAAGAAAAATATCTGTAATAGATTCTTAGTTTCTCATTGAATAATTCAAAAGAATTAATTATTTTCTCTGTTTTCTTTAATGAGAGCTCAAACTTTTTAAGATTTTGCTGAGGATAATTGTGAAATATTTTACAACGAGAAAAACTGAATAATTTGTTTCCACAGGAAATTAATTAGAATTGGCAGAGACTTTACAATGAAACACATTCCTGTATAATATTTAATTAAGCGACCATCACTTAAAATTGGTAAGTACAGTGAATTACGGTGTAATTTTTTATTCCATTCCCAGATATATTTTTATGCATTTTAATGATACTTTAAAGAGAAAGATTATTATCTCACGCAAGCACAGGACAATTAGGCAGTAGATAGATTAAAAACAGTAAACACTTTGGCAAAATAATAAACATTTTCTTTAACTTTGTAGTTATTATTCAAATTAAGCGTTAATCTCACAACTTTTCATATAATTTCGTGAATGTTTTGAAAATATTTTGTACATTTTTTTTTCAATTCTAATGCCCTATATACCTTTCTTGAAAATACTTGTTATTATTTCAGTTGCCCTCTTTGATTTTTGAGCAACACACCTACACATATGTATAAATCACTCAAAAACACGAATACATACAGCTTGCGGCAACCTTGAGTGTATAATATTTTTCACATATAGCACAACTTAGTTCATAACTCTTATCTGAAACAAACAATAATTAATTTTTTCCTAATATTTTCTTTACTACTGGCTGTAAATTAATGCTTGATCCACTTTGTATATATTAATTATCATCAAATAAAATTATACATTATATAACAGTTGATTTCACATGCTTGACAAAGACGTTTATATGCACACAAAACAACAACACTGAAAACATGCTCAAACATGAATTTGGTTGAACTAAAATACACTTCTTAGTTAATCCTGCGTTTCTATGACATTTTATTATTGAATTTTTCGTGAAAGAAGACACCAAAGTATATTTATTTACATTGACATGCTCTGTCATATTACATTTTTAATATATCCGAGAAGACTCATATAGTATTTTTTGTGATCTGATATTCTTCGCTAATATTATATAGAAACCTTCTACGTACAAAGAAACGTTTATATAATCAACAAAAAATGATTAAACTATTTGTTCAATGATAACAATGTAAAATTGATTTGATTTTATTTATTATTTTTGCCCCCCAGTGGCTCAGCGGTATGTCTGCGGACTTACACGCTAAAATTCGGGTTTCGATACCCGTGGTGGGCAGAGCACAGATAGCCCATCGTGTAGCTTTGTGCTTAATTTAAAACAGCAACAAAAATTTATTATTTTAATTTAATGTGATTTGATTTAAATTTCGCGCAAAGCTACACGAGGACTATTTACGCTAGCCGTCCCTAATTTAGCAGTGTAAGACAAAGGGAAAGCAGCTAGTCATCACCACCCACCGCCAGCTCTTGGGCTACTCTTTTATCAAAGAATAGCGGGATTGACCGTTGCATTATAACGCACCCGCGACTCTCAGATTACAAAGCTTATTATGACACTGAAATAAAGTTTTATATTCTGAATGTATTTGATGTAATTTACAATACGTTTTAGGTTCTACTTGTTCTGAAGGTATTTGGTTTCATTTCTGTTTGTTCTTTTGTTATGATAATAATTAGTTGGAAACCAGTAAAAAATAAAATTGTGTTGAGTTGTTGTTGCTGTTTTGAGTTAAGCACAAAGCTACACAATGGGCTATCTGTGCTCTGCCCACCACAGGTATCGAAACCCGGATTTCAGCGTGTAAGTCCGCAGACATATCGCTGAGCCATTGGGGGGACAAATTATGTTGAGCTTATTAAACAGGGAACATTTATGTTGATGATGTGTTTCAAATAAAATAACTTGAAATTAACGTTACTTTAGAATATCTGACAAATAATACTTCTTACGAATCAGTTTATGTAAATTTTTTCAAATTATATTTTAGTGTATTTTCCAATTGCATATCTTACCATGCTGTAAAAAATACTGATCCAAAAAAGTATATTATTTAATATTAGTTGTAATTTTTTTCGTTTGATACATATAAAGCTATATTTAAATAGCTATAGTTCAGAAGCGTTAATGAAACACAAATTATCATGTACTACAACTTATTCAGTGAGTATCATTAAAGTTATGCATAAACACTTGTTCATCTTATCTGAACGTACTAACAAAGGTATACTGGACTTCGAAAAAGAGGCAATAAATCAGTGGGTGGACTAAAACTTCGAATAGTGTGAAATGAAGAACACGTTTTTGTCGGATGCAAAGTTATCAGTGCTTTGCTCGAAATTAAATGTCACTTTCGTTTGATGTCGGCTTCAGTACTTTTTTATCTACGTGTAAGCTCGGTCAAGCCCTCCTGACTTGGAGAATTAAGGCAGTAAAATTAGGTTTGCTGCTAAGCTCGAGCTGTTCGTTCACTTATTCACTTGATGTTTCTGTAATTCGCCTGCCTATTAATTAAGTTTAATCGAGCCGAAATCAGTCAGTTCTCCACAATGACTTGTGAAACCAGACAGAAAGATGGCCAATTTTGTTTATGTAGATTGAATCACAAGTTAAGATCTTTTCATTGTCATGCTATTATAAATTAAATAATAAGTTGCATGTTTTTTAAAAGTTTTGGGAAAGATTCGATAAAAAAATGGACTTGCAGGTCTGTCTCATGTAATGTGTAGATTACACGATTTTTAAAAGACTAAATAGGTAGTTTCACAGTGTTATCGCTTATGATTTTCTTCTTCGTGAAAGCAAAACAAATATAAAAGACAACAATAACAAAAAACAGGAAGTATTCATTAAATCAGGATTATATTTAAAGTCCAACAAGAATTAAAGTGACTAATGTTGTAGGATATTTGTAGAGCACCACAACATAGATACGTTTGATTTAACACTTTATATAAGCACCATCACGCGCATTCAGCACATATACAAACATTTTAAAATGTAACCAATGGCACATCATTTTACTTTGTACTAGAACTGAACGATAATAAATTGGATTGTCATGAGCATCGTAATTAAGTTACAAAATAAATCATAATACTTTTAAAAATTATATAATACAATTTTTAAAGTAAATTAGTTACTTTTCTTGTAGTTGTGAAATATACCGCCAGCTTTTCCATCTATACATAAGTTATTTAAATCGACGCATGTGAAGCTTGTTCGATTGGAAATCGGTGGAAAATTACAGGATAACTAAGTCCTTGCTATTAAGTACAGTAGGAAATAATATCATGAACTACAACACAAGTAGGAAATAATATCATGAACTACAACACAAAATATCGGCTGCTGATTACTGATAACCGTAATGATTTAAAAAAGAAATTTTAATCAACAAAGACTAAAATGTGAATTTTTATAATAACACCACTCAAGTTATTACAATATATAGAATACGTATTTTAAAGGTATGTTTACATCAGTGTGCAATTCTAAATTAAGTTTTTAATTGAAAATGGGATTAAAACAATTTAACACGTGATTTTTCCCTCAACTAGAGGCACCTTAATGGCAGGGATAAGACGTAACAATACTGGATTTATCCAATTTTGGTGACACTTACACAGAATGTAGTATACAATGAGATACAACGATTAACTCTCAATGTTTAGGTTAAAAGAAAAGTAACATAGTTACGACTGCCACATCATTGTAGTCACCTCTAAGTTAATGACTGTACTTCTTATTGTATATCTGACGGTGTGCCAAGTGAACATCTATTTATTCGCCTGTCATTGCATCTGTTTTTCAAAACAAAGCACAATACATTTTCAGCAGCTTCATCTAATCCCCGTTTACCGTAACTACAACTTTGCTACTTTTCAGCTTGTATCATCATATGTAATTATTTCCTCGATTACTTTTACATGCAAAGCTTAAAGATGTTCGACTTGCAATCTGGACAGCCACTGTGGATGAAATCACGATGGGCATTTTGACAGCTATTGTTGAGACAAATCGATCTATCAAAGCCAAAAATGATGTACTGGCACTCAAAAATAGGTTTGATACTGAAAGGGGCAGTAATGATAGGAGTGGTAACCTTTCACCTGATCATAGGCCAAAGAACATGGCCTTCAAACTCAGGCAAATAATGAAGAAAAGTTGCACAACTGAATTCGAGAATAAAAAAGAGGATATCAATACGTATATGTAACAGTTTTTGGTAAGGAGGCGTGGCCATTCCAAAACCTGTGCCTTTTTTAACTGCTCATAATTAATGACTGAAATACAGATTAAATATTTGCATACAGAAGGTTCTTAGCTTTCCAAAGGGGTATGCAATGTTCCTAAGAAACAATTATCAGAACTTCCTATTCCTTGGCCGACTTCAACTTGGTTGAGGAAGCGATCGTATGGCAAGGGGCTTAAATAACATGCTGAAAATGTTAAACAGAATCTTGAGAAAGCATACATTTGAAGATTACCTGTATTAAAATCTTGGATAAGTTGGCAAGTTTTAAGGTATTTAAGCTTCCAACTGCAAAGCTGAAATTAGTAAAATACAGACGAAAATTACTACATTCAGAAAGATTCTTGGAAGATTAAAATACTTATTATATCAGTTTGGAAAACTTTCTTTGGTAGCATTTACAATTTCTCTCATAGTAAACGATGCAACTATATTTTCATAGCTTGGGTCAATATTAAAGAAACACTAACTTAATGAAATAAATAATAACTTAAAAGCTTCAATGAACATTTGATTCAACACTGTTTTATACACGGATGAAGACGAAACACCCAGTTGTATTGATAAACATTTGTTCTGTCCAGGTAGGAACCTCCTAGTTCGTAACCTGTTACGTCCAGAACTCAATTTAATTAGTCTTTGGTTATATAGTTTCGCTCCTTGTGTTGTTTTACAGGAACATAAAACGTAGTTTCCTTGAAGACCGATCATGCTTTGCACAAAGCAAATTTTTAAACACATCAAGAAGCCTTTTTCTTGATGACTGGTGATATGTATTCTTTGTCATTAGGTGTAATATATGGTGGATAATATTGCACTCAACCGATTAAAACGCCCTTCTTCAGGATATTTGTAGACTTTAGATTATTTATTGTTATTTTGTTGCGCATCCATACGTCCAGGTCTGAATAATAATAAATTTTAACCATATAGTTCATACAAAATTTGGCACTCATCGATAATTACATTAATAAAATACTAATTCTCTTTCAAAAGAATTCCTTTTTTTTAAATAAAAAACATCTTTGTATTCCTCGTATATACAAGCACTTTCCTCCTGTTTACTCCAATCCTAAACCCTATATCAAGTATTACAAGACATTTACCACGACCATCAGCCTGATTACCGCGGAAAATGGCACATATTGTAAACGACAATGTCAATTATTTTACGCAACGTGGTAAGTGAAATTCCAGAATGGTCAACAGACGAAGCGTTTTAAAGAAAGTGGTCCAAAATTATTATGAAATGTCTTTTCTCTTTCAAACATGTGTGGCTACTGTCGCTGACTTTATTTGTGTGGGACTTGGATCTGCTGTGATGTAGAGTTTCTCAGGAAGGGTATTACTGAAGAAATGACCTCTGTTGTTCAAGTAAACTCCCTGAGGAGGAGGAAGTGTTGAATGAGTAGTCCGGAGATATGGATTTGCATAGCCTGCGTGGAAACGAGGATCTATTTCTCCCATATACTGAGAAGAGCGAGGTAACCTTGCCAAATGTTGTACAGGAGGTGGTGTGTAATCTCTGGTGTAGTCTACATAAGGGATGTACCCATTACTTCCTTGAGTTTCCTGTGCAAGTGAAAAAAAATCTCCATTAAACAATCAGCTGTTATTCAGTATTTTTAGAATATTATGCACATGGTTTAACACAATGTAAAAGGAAGTAAAAAATAAAACTAGCATTTACAGCATTGACTTCAAATATCTATAGTGGGAAAACATAAAAACCAAACCAAACACTATCAACTGCAGGGAAGTAATAACTGATTAATCTTTCTTTTTCGCCCCCCAGTGATTCAGCGATATGTCTGCGGACTTCCAACGCTAAAAACAGGGTTTCCATACCCGTGGTGGGCAGAGCACAGATAGCCTGTTGTGTAGCTTTGTACTTAATTTAACAACTTTCTTTTCATTTTATTGAAAAATAACCGGTGACTCAAACAAAATTTACCATACACTGCATTAACTTTATATAACAAATGATTTGGTTAAGTACTCAAATATTTTAAATAAAAGAAGAATTCTGCAAATCATGGGGTAGACATTACATGTTTTAATTGGATTGTCCTGGTTTTTAGTTTTAAGAAGTTTATTTAAAAATTAAAAATAACGCAATATAAAAGAAATAATTCTAACTCAGAGTGTGTTGTTAAGAAAGTAAATTCCATAAAAAGACATGAAATTAATTTCCATCAGAAAAATACAAAAAATTACCTGATGACAAATAGTAAGATTAGAGTAGAAGCTCAAATTAAAAACAAAATGACGCAGGTGCATTTCCAATTAATTATTATTTTATAAATTTTTCACTTAACATTTTTTTTCTGTATTTGTTACCGTATTCGTCCAGCAAATCTGTTGTCAATATCTAGTCCATCTTAATGACTAGAAGTTGAAACAACGTTCATCTTAAATTATTTTTTGAAGATTGTTTTTTGATGCTTGTATCATCAAGAAGTTATTTGCTAAGGAGAACAAAACACACTGATATAACATCTAGGGAGAAAATAGTTACAGATTAGACAACATTAAATATCATTAGCACGTGAATTAAACAAATTTGAACACATTTCGTGGAATACGGTTATCTCTTTATCTATAGGCCAGACAAAGGCCAAGTGTTAGTCGTGCACGATAATGAGTCTGAGGTAGCACGGTTCACATTCCATTGCTGCAAAATCGCCCTACACGCGTTGGGATCGTTGTTGCATGTGTTGCGAGAGGACGCTTGAATCTTACTCTTCATCAGTTTGTAATAAGGAATGGTTAGTTGAAATAATCCTTTCAGAAGCTTGCACCATTATGCGATAGAAACATACCATGTAACTACGTGCATATTTTCGAGAATTAGACAAATATATTAATAGTCATACAATTATGACAGGGAACCGACATGGTTAGGTGATTAAGGCACTCTGCTTATAATCTGAGGGTCGCGGGTTCAAGTAATTGTTTTGAATTTCGTACAAAGGTACACGTGAGCTATCTGCGTTAGCCGTCCCTAATTTAGCAGTGATAGACAACAGGGAAGGCTGGTAGTCATTATCACCCACTGCCAAATCTTAGGCTACCCTTTTACCAATAAATAGTTGGATTGGCTGTTATGTTATAACACCTTTACGGTTGAAAGAGCGAACATTTTTGAAGCTGTCACTGTTATCATTTCCAAGACTTTTGTGTTTCTGCCCTCTTTCTTATGAAAATACTTCATAGGAAATATAAAAAAAATATTAATTACAAGAAAATATCTTTGAACCCTAAATACTGTTTACTGCCTACAATTAATTACGACAGTTCCTTCTAACATCATAACTGAAATGTTAATGAAAATCACAATAATGAACTGCAATACTTATTCCTAAGTTAGCAGTCAGATTCCAAAAATTGTGAGAAACTTGAAGTCACAGAAGTACTGTGTAATAACCTACGATGAAAATAACACATTAAATCCTAATAATGTGACAAAGATTTGATGTTTGATACCTGCAATGAGTACAGCGCAGTTAGCTTGTTATGAGTTACTCTCTTAAAAATTAAGTATGCTTTACCTGGCTCGTGCCAGAATTTTGGAGTTCATCAATCGTGTGATCAGTGAAGTATGAAACGCGTAACTGCAAATAAACGACCTTAATACCTTCACGTGAAGCTTTAATTTATATATCAAGTTCGTGATTAGTTCATTTTTACTTTTTGTACTTATATATATATATATATGTGTGTGTGTGTGTGCATGTTTCTGATTTAATGTGAATAAGATAGTTACTTTTGGCCTTTCTAAGCCCACGTTAATGAAAACATAAGATATAAGTATATCAAGTTGTGCTTTAAATTGTGTTTACAACCAACATCACCCATATGTACACACAATAAAAATTATCTTAATTTATACGCAATACAATTTATAAAAGTAGCATTTGACATAAATGACTTATTTTGAAAGCCATACTTCGCAATATTCAAATTTTAAACCTCTTCAAAGTAAGTAAAGCACTTTATAGAGCATCACGGAGAGTTGAGTAAGTTTGTGATAACCACAGCCACTATAAAGCCACGATGGAACGGAAGTGTTAATACTATATTTGAATATTGTTTGGTGTATTGTAGGAAATGTGACGTCACGAAAACTAATCGCTTTTCGGAATGATGTAAAACAAATCTTTTCGACTGAGCCTTTTGCAAGGAAAACTTCGCTGTAGAGCTAATGGCATTGTTCAAGGTGTCAGCTAGAATATAACTGGACGTAGCGAGATGGACTGTAACGCCGTGGTGAGTTTTAGAATATTTCAATATAAGATACTCTTTCTTTATTTTAACGATCTTTTAGATATTTATTTTTAAGACCATTTATTTGAAAAAAAGGCAGAATTTTGATAAGATACAAAATATATATACATGTAAAACCGCTTACTCTTTGGGATTTAAAATGTATACTTGTACTATTAAAATTAAACGTTACGTTTTACCAAGGCTGGAGGAAAAACAGGATCTGTATATTCGACTGGTGATTTATATAAGTCATTTAAGTCTCGTGCTCGGCTGACGTCACTTCTGTTATCCCAGCCTGGATCATTATCGTTAGATACTGACGACGTAGTGCGAACGTCAGCTTTTAACTCCGAATCACCAGTTGATGTTGTGTCTGAGTGCTTGGCCTTGTTTCGAGATTCAAGTTTTCCAACTGTTGAATTCAGGCAAAATAAGCATATTATCCAGCTTATTTTAAACTTCAGTTAGAATAACATGTAAATGCAAGCGATCATTTTTTTTTAAAATGTCGAATAAAATTAAATTGTGATTTAGAGAAAGCAAAATGATTTTCTTACCTTTTATCTTAGCTCATTAAAATAAAATTCTATTGGTAATTATATTAGCATCTAAATTTAGAAGAAAAAAACCCATAAAAGTATTAAAATCCAGAAATCTAAAATGGTAACGAGAAACGTAATTATTTTTCTTCCTATTACGATAATATTGGATGACCATCGTTATCTATTCATTTGTAAATTAAAAGTGGATCCATAAAGATGAATATCAGTGTTATTCTAGAAACCTGAAATTTTCTTTCCATTTATCGAATATTAAAATGGTGTGTTGATAACCAGATATATCACAAAAGCTAGTTTTCCTAAATGAATATCAAAGCATTTAACAAAAAAACACAAAACTAATTGTAGAATGAAAATTAATTTCTTTCACCAATGTAGTGCTAAAAGTAACATTTAAAAATAACGATTTTATCAGAAAAGCTAAAGCACTGAGAACAATATAATTCTTCGATCATTAAAAAAATGTTTAGTGTCTTACTCATTTACTCATAGTGAAACTATTATAAACTACATGCAACAGGATAAAATTAAATGTAGCTATTTTTGTAAATAAATTTTCAACATCCTGGACAATTATTAAGTAACTGAAAGAAATTTTATGTTAAGCATTTTAGCTTCTATCGCGCAGAATTCTTAAGGGGACGAGTTAAGCTATATCCAATGGAAATATTTTGAACATTCTTGATTAAACTTTACTTCTTTAAAAAATCACACACTATTTACAAATATTTTATTAGCATAACATCTTTATCAATCACAATAAATTGTTTACTAAAATGATGTGACATGAATTGTATATATTGATTAATAACAATACATCAAGAGAGGTTCTGTTAGAGCATGATTGTTTTATAAAATTATTTATTATGCTGTAAAAATAATTTTTATTAAAATTAAAAAAAGAAATACTGTTAAAGGGGTCTATCTAAAACTTTTTTCGAAAGCGGTGTTTTGTGTCTTTTTACAGAAATTAGAAAACCGAGAGCTACTTACAATATTGAGAGTCTTACCAGTAGTAAAATGAAACGAGTCTTAGTAATTTGGGAAAAAAATAAGCCATAATTTCTTTGGGGAATATAATTTTCCACCTAATATAAATAGTAATATTTCTAAGAAATTTTGTTTTGAAGCAGATATTTTCATTTATATAAGTTATGAACTGTTGATAAAAATGCTAGTTATTTATCGTCACCTTTTAAATATTTTAAAATATGTTGTATCATGTAAAGTAAGCCAGGAATATCAAAGGTATTTTAAGGCAATTTTGTTCAATTTAACCCAATAATATTTCCTTTTTGTTAATTAGATGATGCTGTTCAGCATCATCTGAATCATTCTTCAAGCATAATTCATGTCAACACAAGTTACATATTTCTTAACTTTAGCTAAAACACATCTAAACGTCTATAGTGATCCAATTTCCTAGACATACAATGCGATCTTGAGAATTTACTCTAAGCCTAATTCTTTATTTTGATTTGTTACGGTTGTTAAATGATTCGTACGTTATGAAAATAAGTGTAATGTGAAGAACCAAAGTAATATTTTTGAACTATGGAAAGGTGCAAAAGAAAAATACGGGCAAAAACGAAATGGCTTAAATAGGTTGTTTGAACTGACTGTAAGAAAGAAACTAACACAATTTCTGAAACAGCAATACATTGAGAACCAGACATTCTGTCGGAATTAAACATGTAAGCTGATATTCATTTCTGAAATATATGAAAACTATTACAGAGGACAAAAGATAAAAGATTAATTTTGAAGACATGTTTCTTCTTGACATGAAATCATAATATTAATACAGTTAGGCGAATGTAAGAACTCACTTTTAGCTGGTGATTTTTTCCTCAAACATAAAATTACAACAGCTGTAATCGACACCACAAAAACGATCCCTCCTGTCGCCCCAGCAATTATGATTAAAGTCGGTATACTCTCTGAAAATATTATTTGATAAGAAGATATTTTAAATAGCTCATGGAACATGTGAAACTTTCAACAAAATTAGTCTCAGTAATAATTTTTTTCGTACTTTAAGTTTAAATGTATGATTCATATATAACAAAAAACTTTTAAAAATTATTTTGACCACATGACATTTTTTGACATATTCACATCCCTTGTCAATGAATCATACAGTTGAAGATTTGTTTAGTTTAAATGATGTTGAATTTTACAAAATGCTCTCGACATTTGAAAACAGTAACATGTTTTATATTTAGTAGTAAATTCAGAGATGAGTTTCATGATAAATGAGGTTCAAAAACAACGTCTATGATTTAGCTACTTAAACTAAAGGGAATTTGATAAATAGAAAACAAGTTGATAAGTTTTGAAAATCGTTGTAGCATTACATATTATTTAACATTTAAGGAAAGATAACTTGCACTATAAAGCAGTAAGAAGCAGTTAAGTGTAATTTGGAAACATTATGGCGCTACAAACAAAGAAACTTTAATTTTCGTTTTTCTAGTTTGCTTTTCCACTTATGAAGAAAAAGGAATTTTGCATTTTAAGTAAAACATTAAATGTCATTACGTTATAAACAGCTGCTTTATTTCAATTACCAGCTTTTGACTAGCTAAGGAACCGAAAACCTCATAGATATAATTAAAATATAATAAATCATAAACAATATCCACTGACTCAGCAACTATGCTTTTATTTCATGTTTAATCACAATATGCATTTAAATCCCCCATGGTGGGCGTATAACAAATAGCTCATTGTATAACCTTGTGCACTGCAAGAAACAAATAAATAAGGTAAAAAAAATTAGTATTAAACAAACTCACCTTGTTTTTTCAAGTGAATTAAAACACTGTCACGGCCATATCCATTCCATACAGAACAGTTATAAAGACCGAAATCATCATTTCGAGCCTTATGAATAATAAGAATATTTCTTATACCGTCTTCAAGAGGTTGTGTAACTATTTCATAACCACGAGAGTTGTCTATGTCCAAAATCTGACAGAAATAATTTTACAAGTTGGTAATCCATAACAGTTTTTAATTAACATGAATCAATAAATGTGGGTCTAAGTTTATCAGCACGATATAATGTATAGTAAGAGTGGTTAAACTTTTTGTCATTAAAAACTAAAACAAGAAATTACGTTAAACGACATAAAATATTTTAGTTTGCACTTTTTGATAAGGTTACCAGATACCGTGAAGCATTTAGAAACAAAAATTAAGGTTTTACTTAGTATTGTTTGTGAGCTTTTTCTCTTAAAAACGAGGAAAATATAGGGAGTTAATCACACTTTGTATGGAAGATAAATATTAACAGAATTACAAGGAATGCCATCTGTGGTATTATAAATGGCACATTTAGTACGTATATAAAGCTCAGAAATCTGTGTATTTAATAACGTCATGAATAGATATACGACTGAGAAATGCTTCACATTATTTTTCAAAGAAAGGTATTGGGATGGCAAGATTTTCAAACATTGCAGGACACAAAATTTCTGAAAAGAAGACTTCGGCTTTCTTCTTGGAATTATGAAATGTTGTACGCTGCAACGTTTCGTACAGCCAAGAACTCTAAAGCCACACGCTAAGTCATTCTCTGTGAGTGCTACGGTTAAGAAAGATATATTTTTTCGAAATACATTATGACGAATTTGGACATGTTTCTAGCACCGTTAATAATATAATAAATAAGGATTTAACGTTGATGCCAGCAAGACTAAACATTCACAAACTTTTATCCACACCTTGAAATTAAAGAAAACTTTCGTGATAAAGATTGTTAAAGAAACTGAATTCATGACAATCTCATTCAACCACACAGACGTTTCAAGTCCTCAGGTATAGCCTTATTAGGAGAACGACGTTTTTCTGTGTTTTCTTTGTGTCCAAATAAAATAGACGATCTTACCTCAACTGATTCATATTGGAAATAAACTGTTGTTTTGCTTTTTTGTTCAGCTATATCCAGATTTGGTCCGAACTATCAACAAACGTCTGTTTCTCACATGTTTTTTTTATTTAAGTACGAAGCTACAGGGAGGGCTATCTGTGCTCTGCCCTCCATTCGAACATCCTTTCCTGGTAAAGGCTGAGACATTGAATTCAATTTAATTTAATTTAACTGTAACTTCCCCTTAGTGGTAATGCATTGTTGAATGGTCGTTAATTTATTCTGAACGAAGTCAAATGTGCTAAACATTTGAGTTTTGCGAAAAGCTACACGAGAGCTACCTGCGCTAACCGTTTCTAAATTAGCAGTGTAAAACTAGAGGTTAGGCGGCTCGTCAGCACCACCCACTGCGAACCCTTGGGCTATTCTTTTACTAACGAATACTGGGATTGACAGTGATTTTATAACGCCCCCACGGCTGAAAGGACGAGCATGTTTGGTGTGACGGGTATTCAGCCCATGGCCCTCGGATTACGCAGATGAAAGATTGTAAACATAATATTATGAATACGAGCAACTTATACTCACCTCAATTCATATTAGAAAAATTTATACATGGTTATCGAGTTTCTTCGAATATGAAAAGAGAATGACACACTCATTTAACGTTTTTGCACGTTCTGATATTTACAGCTTTAATCTATATATTGACATTCTCAACTGCAGAATTTTCAAGTTTCCTTTAAGTCCCGAACTTTTACTTAAAATGCTTTCAGGTGTTTTAAGCTAATTACTAAAGATTTTATCGCCCTATTTTAATATGCTGTGGAACCTAATGATACATTTTCATCTTGTTGTACAAGTTGCATTTAAATTCGATACTTTGATATTTTAAGTGAGGCACTTAAGCAATACGATTTTATTTCCTGTTTTAATTACACTAGAACGTTAAAATAACAGATGAACATGTTAAAGTAAATAAATATTACACACAAAGCGACAGTGTCAGCTAATCGTAACATATAATATGAGTGATATTTTTTATGTTATTTGGATAATTTTTTCTCATAAAATATTTAATAATACAGTGAATGTGGAAATCGAAAGATATAGATAGTTCGATTGAACTTAATTGGAGTACCTATCGTCTTTGTTTTCTAAAACCATGTGTTAGCATTTTAAACAATTTTATCTCTTCAGCTGTTATTCTTGTACATGAAATTTTAGTAATATTTTAATTTTCAAATCCTGTATAAGAAGTTATGTGTCTTAATTAATGCTTACACTTTCTGTTGATGAATTACTTAAGTCTGACACCAATGCGCTGCGAAGAAACGAAACTGTAATTAAAAGAGGAAGGAAACAACAACAACAACAAAAAGAGATTAGACTAAAAAGACAAACGATTATTCGATAATTTATAAAGATTTTGCCTGTCATAAATACTAGTACATTGTAACTAATTTCGTATCATTTTTGCAATTTTCGATATGATTTTAGAGTTCAATTTTCTGAATAAAATACGGAAAATATATGACTGTTTATTTCTTGATGCTGGCACCATCTGCTGGATAATCAACCAACAAACAATACATTGAAAACACTGCCTTTCTTTGATGCTCTTTAAAAAAAATACCAGTTTTATTACAAAATCACAAGTTATTTTCAAACAATTCAAGTTTATCATTTTAAAAGGAATAATATTTGACACGTTGCCATCATGTGAAACATGTTTACTTTAAATGTTATAGAAATTCGATTAATTAAGTCTTGAAATATAATATACATATCAATTAAACTCGGCTTTCCTGTTCTTAGCTCAGTCTAGCGGAGACTGTCTGTTTCATGCTATATACTAAAGATTTAGATAAATTTGTTTATCAACTGTTGAAAATGCAATTAGCCTTAAATCTCAAATTATTCTTGTCTAAAATAGTATTTAAATATAAAAAAAACATTACATTTATTATAGATAAAGAATATATACTTCTTTTATTCGACAAAAATATACCATTGTCTTTCAATCTGTTACAACAACATTTACAGTGACTGTCTGATATAAAATATGGCGTAGGACGTAAAATCTATTTATTATAAAGTACATCATCATATTAATAGCAGTTCACTAATAAAAACATCACAGTGACCAAAATACTAAATAATATCAGCAAAATATGAATTGAATTAGTTCTGAAGTGCATATAGTTTTTTTATTTTCTGAGTTATGTCAGATTTTTTTGTCTTTGAATAGGTTTTTGTGATCCATTACCGGCTTCACTTTAATGCAAGCATCTTTAAAACCTAGCGTGTTTCAATTACATTATTTCAGCAATCAGTGTAACATTTTGATAATTACATTCAATGTATATGATTTACGGTCATACTTTGGTTATTCTGTAATGAAATTAAGATAATGAAAAATAATCACCGCTAGGGTCGTTTGCAAAATACTCTAGATAATTCGTAACGTGTTATATTTTAGATATGATACTTTCATTGAGCATTATGAGATCTTAATTGTTAATTGAATATACAGAGAATATAAGGAACACAGGCTTGATAGGGTTATATATATGATCTAATGTCTTAAGATTTAAGAATAATAGTTAATAAAATTACTAAGATAAATATTTCTGAGATAACCTTAAGTGTGATTAGAACAAATTAAATAGAAAAACATTTTATGGATTCTGGAATAAGCTAGATAAATATATAGGTCTTAAAATTTAAGTCTCTTATTCTACAAAAACGATAAAGAAGTTCATTACATTGTAAGATGTATTTATATAACTTTATGTTGCTCATTCTTGTAACACTTTTATGAGACAATCAAGCATTCATTATGAACATGAAGAAAAGTGTTGTTTAGATAAAAGCTGTTTTTAAGTTTTCACCTTTAACAGATAATTTTAGATTAATTATAAACCATGCTGCTACTGGACGTTTATTCGGACACAGCCCTATCATTTAGTGATATCCGACTTAGATTCAGAGGTGAACTAAGTCTTTGTCTTCTGAGCTAAAGCCTGTATGAGGTCATGTTCAAAAACAAGTAAACAAACAAACATGAGTAAAAATACCCAGAAAACTTTAATTACAAGGTACTGTTATGCTTGAAATACAAATATCTGAATACTTGTTGGTCAAAAAATTATATATAGAAATCGAAAAGTTGTCTTTTAAATCAGCGCACTGTAATAAGATAAAAATGACCTAGAACTGAATTAAAAAAACGATAACCCATATCAAGCCACAGCCATAATACATATTATATATAGTTCATAACCGTGCCGTGTTTGTAGTTACATTGGAGAAATCTTAAGTGATTTGGGGTAATTTGATTTTGTAGAGTTAAAAAATGTTGTCAGAATTTATCCCTTACCTTTCAGTGTTATGTAAAATGTTTGGTAACTTCAAATATTGACTGTGTTGCACTGATAAAAGCTTTAAAATATATTTGTTCATGTTTGTCATTTATTTTTGACATAATTGTAGCTAATTGCTCTACTTTAGCTTCTCACGTTCACCTGCTCCACGAAACCTTCACGTGCTCAAATTGCTAGAACTTTCGAGAAATCCCTCGACTGATAATAAAAAGTGCAGAATCAGACACCTCCTTTTCAGTTGCCTCTCATTCACTCAGTTGGTCACTTAGTCTCGCCTCACACACAGCCAAAACAAAGACCAATCTTCTTCCTCGCATCATGCATGCAATATAATCAAATTGTACAAGACTTTGTTTTTAAAATCTTTTACAAAATCATTTGAAATTTTGGTTACCTCCAGTTCAAGTAAAGTTCAAAAGTACAAAAATCATCCAAACAGTTTCTATTACATTTATAGAAAATATTTTACAGTTTCACATAGAAAAAAAATCACACAAAAGGTACAGGTAACATGCTACCAATATTTTGAATGTAAAACTGGTGACCAATAAAACACTGGACTCCATATCTGTGTTATAGAGTTCGCTCATTTGTCTTGATACAGTGGTTGAAAAAGAAGAGAACAATATGTCATTTGTATTTCTTATGATTTGGTGTGGCCCAAACATTGTCTATCTGATTATTATTTTTGCATAACTCAGGCAAAACTAAACAGTACATTAAATATCCAGCTGTTGCATCTGCAGTGAAACCAGTATCTAATACGGATGGACTTCCAGTGCCACATCTACCAGCGAATTAGAAAATGGAAGAGTTATCCTGTGAAGAAGACAAGGAATTATCTTCATTAGTAAGTCTGTACCTGTGACACTTCAACATAAACTGCCTCACTTGGTCACACAGGAAGAGCTAAATGATCCCTTATTCGTGACTTGTCTTTACTAAAGCGGCATGGAAAACTTCTTGACTGTCGTTTTCAGCAGTGGAATTTATTATTTCCAGGAACAAGAGTGTTAATTTATCATAATCGCCATCAAAAGGCGATTATTTTTCTTTAATAACTATTTATTCATTGAGAATTACATTTAAGAATGTTCAAAAATAATTCATGATATTAATTCTAGTTCAAAAAAGCAATGAGTGTAATAAGATTAGATGCTAAAAATACATTCTAACTGTGATCAAATCTTTCACCATGAAATTATATTTTTGTTACAATATATCTGCATTTCTTGTTGCGCCTTTTGTGTTTAGTGTACGTTCTCAATTTCACGCTGTAAGAACTAAGAGTAATCTCCCATAATCGCACATTTTTATCGATCATTTGGATTGACTATCTCGACTTAGATGAACTCGTCAACTTAAAAAGAGATATATTTTTGATATTTCGAAAGTAGAATTCTATGATATTTGTCTTGTATCACTAAATGATCAATAACATTTTGATTCAGAAATATTTTTTTTTACACTTCTGACTTAGTTTAAGAAACATTACTTTTCAGACGCTGACGTTACAACATTCCTTAAGTATTTGATAGTATATATTTAAACAAAACAGTTAAGCTATTTTGATATTTACTTTAACAGTGTTATTTAGTTTCTCATTTAATATTCTTAATTTTAGTTTAAAAGAGTATATGGAATCCTAAGCTAGGATATCTGGCTTTCGTAAAGGCTCATTTTACAAACATCAAGGAATAAAAGAAAGAAAGTATTCCTTATCACTTATCCGGCTGTGTTGTAATAAACTGTAAAGCAGTCGTATGAAAACTTATTATACGTAATTATCCCACATCGCTGAGAGGAATGCGTAACACTAGATATTTGAGCTTGCCTCTCGTTAGTTCTGAATTACTGTATTATGATTTTAAATATTCCTTACGTATATACTTTGTGACTAGTCCTTTGTATAACGTGATTTCATGTGTTTAAGAAAACCTTTGTTAAGGTAATACAGACATCCATAGCACACATAAATTACCTGCGAATTCTTAGTCCAAATGACTCGTGAGGGCTGGGGCACGGATTTTATCATGCACTCCACTTCTACAGTTTCTCCTTCGTTCCCAAATTGGTTCTTCGTTGCAGTAACAATAGGTGGTCCTGTCGTACGATAAAGATATGTTAGTACTGTTTAAAATATTCTTTCATCCGAAGTTTATTACATTAATATAACGAAGTAGCTCTGGTCCACCAATAATTAATTTTTTTTTGAGAGTCACATTGTATAACAACATATTTTAATTACTGTATAAAATCACTTTAGTTTCAAATCTGCTTCTTAGAAAACATAACATGGGCATAAGATCAAATTGAAGAAATCATAAACACACTTTTGGTAAATAAATTAATTACAGGTGTTTTGTATTTGTTAAGATAGTAAAACAGAATAAAAAAACTTGAGTAATGTAACTGAGCTATTGAAAGTTTCAGCGATTCATAAAATAAGGTCCCGCTTTCGGACATTGAATTGTCATAACATGTGCACTCTTTTACAACAAAACATTTTTCATAACAATAAATACAATTTTCAAACAAACTGAAAAAAAATCGTAAGCGCTTTATCCACAGTTTTTTTTTTGTCTCAAAATTTAGCCTTCAGACTTTTCAAACATATAATATAAATGCAATTATAGAGAATCATTCATAAACCTACTGGTCTAAAAGTACAGTGGCTTAAAACCCTTTTCAATTCCAAGAAAGTCTCTCTAGTGAGAACACAAAAACCTTATTTACGTGGAAGCTAATGCTCTATATTTACTTCTCTGGAGCTTAGCTGATAATACTGTGCTTGGATTCCGAACTGTACCACTCATTTTCATGTAGGCCTGGCATGCCCGAGCGCGTTAAGGCGTGCACTCGTAATCCGAGGGTCGCGGGTTCGCGTATAATGTGACGGTCATTCCCACTATTCGGTGGTAAAAGAGTAGCCCAAGAGTTGGTGGTGGGTGGTGATGACTAGCTGCCTTCCCTCTAGTCTTACACTGCAAAATTAGGGACGACTAGCACAGATAGCCCTCGAGTAGCTTTGTGCGAATTTCCAAAACAAACAAACATTTTCATGTTTACTGAAAATGATAAATCAAAAGGTCTTATTTTGTTACAAAATATACATATATATTACTGTATCTTACAGTATCAACATTTAAAGAATGTTCTTTTAATACTGACATAAGATTAGAATATTTTTATCAGGATCGCTCTCAGCTCATGCTTAAACAAAGTTAATGTACTTTAATGACTTAGCAATCTCGTTACAGTTATGTGCCAACAATACTGTAATGTATTATGTGGGACACTATTTCAAAAACCTTGATGCGTCATTATATATGTTTACAGACGCTCTAAATGTACACCTGTGAGGACGGACGTATTATAGTGTCTCCCAAGAAAGCTCTAAAAAAAAAATCGAGATACAAAAAAGTTGGCAAGAAAAGGGTCCAGAAATAACTGTAGTCTCAACTTTCGTCTTGTAAGCTGGTTGACTTAGTATGGTTAATACAGCTGGTTGACTTAGTATGGTTAATACAGCTGGTTGACTAAGTATGGTTAATACACTAAAGCAAAGAACTACTAAGTCCAAAGATTTTACGTCTCCCTGAGAAAGTGCAAATAACTCAAACAAATAAATGTTTATTTATGTGTTTGTCCTTTTTTGAGGGACGAGCGACTAGGGTATAGTAAATAGTGTAATAATGAAGAATTAAGCACTCTGTCATTTATTTTTATTAATGAAAATAGCGCGCAATTATTACAAAACATATTCGTCCCTTAATTTGCTTTTTGATTAATTTAAAAATAGAGGGAACGGCCAATAAACATATTCGTTAAAGGGGGAGCGTGGATGACAAAAAAATGGAAAAGACAGGCATAAAAGATTACATAAACGTATTATACATATATTGTCTAAAAACTCATTAATTAGAAAACATAAGAGAATATGTTACAACGTGTAAATCATACTGCACTTGCCAGGGCTCATTATTCCGGCATGGCCAGGTGATTAGGTCGCTCGACCGATAACCCGAAGTTCGCTGTTTGGAATCCTCACATGTTCGTCCTTTCAGCAGTGAGGGCGTTATAAATTACGGTCAATCTCACTATTTGTTAGTAAAAGAGTAGCTCAGGAGTTGGCAGTGGGAGGTGCTCTCCCTTTGGTTTTGTAGTGTTAAATTAGGAATGGCTAGCGCAGATAGCTCTTGTGTAGCTTTGCGCGAAATTCAAATAAAACAACAGTTCATTAGTTCATTAGACCTGTTGGTATAGGGCACACATAACCCATGCACTATATATATATATATATATCATACACTCTCATATACATTAACAGTTAGGATATAAATCAGATTAAGCGAGTTTACTGCAATTATTATCAATTTTAAGTCATTCACAAGTCATATTTAAGTTAGAGCTATATCATAGGAGATCAGAGCCAAACTGGAAATTATATTTAATTTAACTGAAAGAGATTCGTGTAGGATGTTTGAGAATTTGGTGAATTCAGACTCAAAAGCGTGCCACTTACTTAATTTTTAATTCAAACTAAAGCTATAAATAACATATAGGTTATAATGGTTAGGGTCTTAAGAGTAAGGGAATAAAAGCTTTGAGATCCTTTAACTTGTAAAACTCCAGAAATTATCGGGTTTTAAAGATTTTTTCTGTTCATAACTCCAGTAATGCTGGAAAAATTGTCTGGTATGGTATAAAATATAATTTGTATTACAAAGCAACTTGTGTCTTCCATATCGCGTTCCTTCTACTTGATTTGTTTCTTGATGGATTAACAGTAACTTCACAGACTTACAACGTTAAAATCCTGGTTTTGATTCCACGTGGTAAACACATCAGAGCTCACTATGGTTTTGCTCTAAAACAAACTTCTACCCGTTCTCCTTTTCGTACGTGACGAAAGTTTTCAAACTTTCGGACCTCTAATCACCACGAAACTTTCAGAAGTACTTGTTACGCTGCATAAAGAAATCCTAAACTTCTTACAATTCGTTCATTTTCTCAATGTTACGAGCTTTACAGCAATTTTCATATTCGTTCTTTGTGTTGTCGAATGACGCACACGCACACCGGCCAGCCATCTTTGAGACGCTAATGAAACAAATTCTACGCCTGGCGTGGGTAGCTTTGCTAGTATCTAATAAAGTCCTTCCCGTTGATGATTGAGTTACTTAAATGACTTTTCTCTACCAGAAATAAAATCATCTAATGATCTACTTATAATAATGACAGTTTCAAGTGTTAATTGGTTTAGAGGCTTTTAACTGTAATTTTATGTAGATGATCAATGCAATTGAACTTAGAAAGTGAATATCACATTCAAATGGAGAGAGAGATTGAAGTTTCACGCGCAATATTTCATCATTTTAGTAAACATTAAAATATCAATATCTAATTTGAATTCACTGTTTTAATCGTTAAAAGCTTTGCAAACATTATTATCAATCAAATTAATTGCAAAATTACGGTATAATTATAAACATTTAAAGGAGCTCAAATATAAATGTTGAATGAATACATCCATTTTACTGAAAGTAAAAATTCATTTAAGGTTTGACTTGTTTTTCGGACTCAGTTGTAATTATTATCTTAATTATTAGGAAAGATTACCTTCAAGTTATATTTAAAACTACGATTCAAATCACATTTGCTACATGTGTTGAAGCAAAATTATTCTTGAGCTTTCCTTTATGAGTCATTGTTGATACTTGAGTATCATTACCCTTAATTTTTCCATTATATATTTCCCATAATCAGTGAAATGAGACTTTCAAGCTCAAAGAGAAACTTCTGTACCCAAGGAAACACGGAAGGACGAATGAGGAACAATGAAACTAGAAGTTTTGTTTCACTACATATTTATTTATACTGACGCTAATTACGTTGGCTGATCACTTGCTTAGCTTAACCTACGCTTTTACACGAACAAATTATTCAGTGAAAGAGTGTAATTGTATGATTTTGAATGAATGTACGTACATAAAGTTCTTTCATGTTTTAATTTGAGCAAAGACACGTACAAGATATTTTGAAGGAATGATTTAAAGTATTTGTAAAGTCTGCGAAAAATCAGTTAAACGTTATCTTAAGTGGAGCTACGTTTCATAAGCTGAGTAACTAATCAAAAAAATTGTTGTTGTACCATTTGGTACTCTGCATTCCTAAGCAAATCAGAATTTTTAGAAAGGAGAAGCCGTTAAATTCCTACTTCAGACGCCAGGATGAGAAACACCGTGACGGACAGCCAATAAAAACCACATTACGACTGTATAAGAGTTGATGCTATTTTAGAACAATCCTAGCCTCTCTTTTTTTTTACATTACTTTTTTTTTGCAAACACAAAAATGTTCTTCACGTAAGAAAAAAACAAAACATGTGAGCTTGATGTCGCCATGATAATACTGATTTAACAAGTTTTGGTGAACAGAAATAACAAATTGTAGATTTAACATTTCTTTATGTTTCAATGAGTGTGACAATGTAAATAGTTATTTAGGTCTCTTAAACATAATTACGATGACGTTTTTTAATCCTATTGAGTGAGTACTATACGTTACATATATAAACGTTGTATAGATAAAATAACTCTTCCTGTATGTCTGAAGGTGACGATTTTAAATTACCCAAAACTTCGTTTTAATTATTTTTTAAACTCACTTAATGGACTTTTACACTGTACAATGAAAGTAACTGTTTGATACAATATATGATACGTAAGTAAAAACACTCAGATCAAGTTTAGATCAATGTGTAATTTATACACAAGCAAAACAAAATGTACTTTATTAAACACAATGTAACATGTAATTTATCCCTTTGTGTCATTGTTTTGTACTTCGTGCGAAGCTACACTAGCCAGCTATCCCTAATTTAGCAAGTGTAAGACTAGAGAGAAAGCAGCTAGTCATCACTACCCACTGCCAACTCTTGGCTACTCCTTTACTAACGAATAATGGGATTGATCGTAGATTTGTAATACCCCACGGCTGAAAAGGCATGTTAGGTCTAACTGAGATTACGAGTCGAGCACTCCAACTACCTAGCCATGCTGGGCCTTATCTCTTTGTCTTATATAAGTTCTAGTATGACATGTCACGCAAGTATGGCTCTTATTCTCGGAACAGTCTGATTTGAATAAGTGAACTAAATGATGTTTACTCGATTATCACGAAGAAGCTTTATTTAGACTCTATTACGGTCTTGGATATCAAATGAGTATACGAGAGTATAGAAAATAACTACTTTCATTTCGACAAAATAACTTACACCATCTTATTTTATAATATTTTATCTTTATATGCATAGTAGATAGTAGAACATTTACACGACGTTAATTATGCAGTCTATATATGGAAAAATGATAACATAATGTAATTACCAAATCAATCCTTAGTGTCAGGCAAATGGAGCTAACGAATGGTTCCAGCTAAAAACCAGTTTCTGCTTTCATTGTTTTCATAAATATAAAGAAAATAACCGAGGTGTGACGAAATGTCTACTTAGATATGAGTGATATGGCAAATAATTATAGTTCGGTTTGTTTGTGCTGAGTGGAATATTATTCAAGCTACTCGCGACAGAAAAATATACTTAAATTAATTTAACACTCTGGGAATTATAAGAAATTCGTGCAGAAAGTTGTAGGCTAAAGAAATTTAGTAATTTCACCCATAAAATGCTTTATTTCGATATCTAAATATTAATTACATTCATTTGTTTTGGCTTATATGGTTTGAAGCACATATTTTATCTGTATGAGAGAATTATTTACGCCTATTTATCTCTTTCATATAACTTGGAAGGATATTTTAGATTTAAACAGTGATCCTATTAACCTGTAAAATGTTCTTATGCACATATTTTTTTTTACATCAGTAGGCTTGAATTTCATGCAAAACTACTCGAGGGCTATCTTCGCTAGCCGCCTCTAATTTAGCGGTGTAAGATTAGAGGGAAGGCAGTTAGTCATTACTACCCACCGCCAACTCTTGAGTTATTCTTTTACCAACGAATAGTGGAATTGATTTTGACATTATAACGCTTCCACGTCTGAAAGGGTGAGCATATTTTGCGTGACGGGGATTCGAACCCGCGACTTTTAGATCAACAGTTGTGTGCCTTAACCACCTGGTTATGCCGGGCCGCATCAGTAGAATATGAATATATTGAATTTAAACATTTATTTCATCTACAAAACTGAACGTTATTACATCAGATATACATTATTGTTTGTCTTGTAGAGAGAAATAGATAGTTATATCAGATATACTTTATTGTTTGTTTGGTATAAAAAATAGATGGTTATTTCGACAAATTGTTTATTATTGGGAACAAACCTCGATTATATTTTATAATGTCATTAGTTGAACGATTTACACTACTGTTTAGGTTTACGAAAAGAAGTTAACCAAGTTGGTTACTGTAGAATATAATAAATAAGAACATTTTCTTATTTATATGAACCGCTGTCACTCAGAGGAATCTAAACATCTTGAAGACTGTACCACGTGGCCTAAAAATATAATGTTTTAAGAAGCTTTCTAACGCGTTACTCAGTAATGTTTCAACAGGATATATGTTCTATTCCACACCCATTATTTGATCTTAGTTAAAATAAATAAACAAACAAGATTTATACACCCTCAACTATATTCTATTAAAACGAGTTTTTGGATCCAATACAGTTACCATCATTAGTGTGTGTGTGTACGTTTATAGCAAAGCCACATCGGGCTATCTGCTGAGTCCACCGAGAGGAATTGAATCCCTGATTTTAACGTTGTAAATCCGGAGACTTACCACTGTAACAACGGGAAACCAATCGTTATTAATAGCATTGTTATATTTTAAAGCTCGTTTTAATAAACATACTTGAATTAGTAGATTTCATTTTTACTTAAGATCAGTGATCATATATAAGCAGTGAGTTTTATGTACCATATACTATTTGATCCATTAGCGATTTTCGAATATCGAAAGTTATCATGATTCACCTAATATAATTGTTAATCATGACAAAATTTTATAATCCTTACGAAATGTATTTCTTACAGATCATTGTGTACAGTGTAAGCCAATATTTGTACCTTCTTAAATAACAAATATCCATTTAGTGACCTGTGACTTTTCAAACACGTGCTACATTAATTATTAAATTGAAGTTTTTGATACTTCCTGTTATAGAGTATTTCGTAATTTTTCTCTGACAAATAATTTCTATAATCCATTTATTAAAAGCAACATATAATGAAGCATCGTTGTTACATATATAATGGATACATGTTATTTATGAATAGCTTATCATTTTTACACCTTGGCAAAAAAGGAAACAACATCAATTAGAGCGATTCTATACTCGCACCCCGCCGTTCCTTTACGAGATTTTATGCGTTTATGTTGAATGAAGTCAATTTTCTCCTTCGAAAACTCAGAAAATCATTCTCAGACCCAAAATGATGAACGATCAAGATTAGTTTCTGTACTGTGGTGAGGAGTCTTATTTTTAATGTGTCCATGAAACTTGGTACAAATTTGATTACACTTTACAAAGTTATTAATCCAAAACCTCCATTGTGTCCTCTCTCTTCATTATAAAAAAATGCTTCAAATAGATCCCGAATCCGGATTTGGATCCGTACTAAGTTACTTGGGAAGGACTTTCCCACACTGGCTTCAGTAAATCAGTTTTTGAGACAGATGCACGAAAACACAGACAGACGGAGGGACACCCTATTGAGATACCATCGCTCCCTTATACAACGAACAGACGTCTTGTGAGCCAGAATAAAAGCATTCCAAATTGGAATCTATTAAGTTAACTTTTTATAAATATTTTATAAAAGTCAGTATTTTTTTCTCAAACATAAGCAAAGTTTATGGGATTTTAAATTAGTGAAAATAATATGTGAAATAATGTTTTTTTCAGTTGCTTGAAATAGAAAAACTCTCTGTATCATATTATAAGACTGATATTTTTGCACTAATTTTCATACTGGAAACCTTATTGGGAGACTTATTATAAAAAAGTGTTTTAAAATTATTTGTCGCAGAACAATATTAACAATTCACACATGTATGCGAACTTAATTTTGTTTTTGTATAAATGATACATGCGGATATATTTTAAATAAATGTAGGCGTTGAACTATAAGTACTTTATTTTTATTTTTCCAATACAAAACTAATTAATTTTCTGGTTTCATATGCTAATGTTAATTTGTCTATTCGTCTGTTTAGCTAGATATAAAACACTTATTAAGATTAGAATATTGTTAACCACGAAATAGCTTACACATTGTTTCACATACCTTTCAGAAAGACCATGACCTTTTCAGTTATTTGGGGAAAACCGCTTACTGTTGCTCTACAGTAGTATTCTCCTGATGTTTCTGGTGTTGCATTTGGTATCACAAGGACAGGTTCAGTCCCTAATATTTCTGAGGAATGTTCAGATGTCCAGATGATGTTTGCTTTAGGGTTACTGTCGACATCACATAACAGTGCCACTCGATCGCCTAAATCAGCTTCTACATTTTCTAAATTTCTGGTAATTCTAGGTCCATCTAATCGTTGCAATATATATATGTAGACATAAAAAAGGTTCGATAGTAATGACACTAAAAATATTTTATATTTAGTTTGTTACGATTTAAATAAATTAAAGTTACTTTTGAAATAAAATAGATCACTTCGAGAGACTTATTATGCAGACGATTAAAGTTTCAATAAATGTTAATAAACTGAATTCGAAACATTTAAGTTATGCATGCATCGCCTACGGAAACAAATATTCAGAGAAAAAAGCACATAAAATGTAAGTAATGCAACGAAGGCATATAAAAGAAGAGAATTGTCAGTCATGCGTGAAATACAAAACCCGTAGAACATTCTTTCAAGAGAAAGTGTAGCTCGAGATATTATTGTTATTACTTTTAAATTTTTAACAACTGTGCATTATATTCAGAATTAATGATTTCTATAACGGATGTAATTTCCAAGAAACTTAGAAAATTATTTTGATTAAAATAACAGAAAAATTCTTTTCTTTAGTGTATAACATAATTAATGATTCAGAATAATTATCTCTTAGCAACAATGGCAAATTACACATAATCTGAAGTCTAAATTCCTAATATATTGTTAGTCACACCATTAATTTTGTGTTTCTGATATTATTACAAACACACATGCATTGATTTATTGAATTTTATGTATTACACTGTTCAAGTATTGATGTAATGTACTCAGACTGAATTTATAATATTACTAATTACCTTTATTGTACATGCAGAAGAGTGAAACAGCTTAAATGATGTCTAATTCACTTTAATATATATTTCTAATTTTTGTAATCGATTTAACATTTCCATCTTTAAAACTTCAGAAAATAAATGTTTTTCTCAGTAATAACGCTGATCATTATTCATTTGTGTCAACATAACACTTCTTAAATGCGGCTCTGATAATAAAAATAAACCTCTGACTTATCATAACTTTCAGGCTCAATGGCAATATTTATTCTCTAGCATTCATATAATTTGATAAACCTAGTCTTTTAATAACACTCCTTCAATTTATGTGTAAGATCATTTTCGCGAGTTAGTTATGCAGTAGTCTAAAGCAATATTTACAAAACTAACACTGATAAGTTATTTTATTATTCTTATTTTTTAACGTAATAACAAAGAGTTTCACGTGGGAATTAATATACAAGATCAAGTTGCATTACGTTATGAAAAGAATACATTTGTCTTTAATGCCCGATTAATTTTCGGGATATGTTCTAATGAAACCCATAAATATCTGACATCGTGAATGTTAAACGAATAGTAAACAAAGAACAAAGTTTTCGTATAAAAAATGGCTCAATTTTTCTTTTATTATGTTAGGCATGCAAGTATATTTTTGATTTTATTAACCTAACAAATCACAGCGAGGTTTTGTGCGAAGATCACGCATACACATGACAGTGTTTTATGTAAATTTATTACAATTTATATTACCCACCCATTTATTTTGCCACTGAACCTGCCAGGATATATGTCATAAGTTATAACAAGCTACATATATTTTACTATTTGTTATTGAAATTGTCTTTTTTCCATTAGTGCTGTCATTACGAATTAAAGGATTGATGAAATACACGTTTTTTTTTAAAGCTATTGCTCTAAATGTTAACTTTATACGAAATCATGTTTAATATGTTAACATTTTATTCAAAAAAAACTCGCACTCTCTCATCATTATGGTCACAAATCACATGGTATTATATTTGTGCCTCTTATCCAATCAGTCGACCAGTCACCATGAACAGAAGTAAATCTCGTCATAAGCTTCATTAGCACCTACGGTAGTGTCTTTGGCTGTGAGTGACATAATAAATAAAACCTAAAATTACTGTAAACGACACAAACTTTAATCGCAAATAAATACTACTTTAGTGCACATGGTTCGCTGTATAGTAATTTGAGCTTGTGAATTACAAAATGAAATATCTGCTTAAAAACGAAGATACAAATATGGAGTAAGTTTGAAATGAGCCAAACAATTAGGTAGTAGCACTACTTACACAGGACGTTCATTGTATGAGTTGCTTTCGTACTTCCAACAGTGTTGCTCACTTCGCAACTAATGGTGTCTCCATTGTTTTCTCTGGTTACTCGGCTCAGTATAAGTACTGTTCTTTGTTCATCAAGAAGTTCCTCATCATTTCTGTTGGAGAAGATTGTTTGTCAGTCACATCAAAACACTCACATTATATTAAGAGTTATCTTAACAACAAGTCAGTCACTTCTGGTGCCTTTTCCAGGATAAAAGTATCACAATTAGGTCATTACTTGTACATGAAGAAGTATTCTACGAGTGGAACACATAATTATTACCACTTTACCTATCTATGTAGCAAATTTATTTATCATAACTGTTTTATTTTTATTTATATGTATAATTTCGTGATTCGCCAGATAAATTTTAATGGTCATATTTACCCTTTGAAAGAACTATAATTGCATGTTAATGACTTTCAAGCTTACGATGTCTGGAAGCCAAACTAAAATTGCGTTTGAGTCTTACATGGAAAGACAATTGCTACATTAGTAGCATTTGAAAAGTATTTGAAAGAATACCTAAACAAGTTAAAAATTTACCTGGTGTTAAAAATAAAAACGTTACAAATTCGAGCGCATACTTATTACAACAAAAGTCCTACTTATCCGAAGAACATGCAAAACATTTTTACTTACACTTTTCTTATATTTCAATACAAAAATACATTAAGCTGAAACTATTTTCAAGGCCTGTACAAAAGCTGCAGGCTATTATGGTATTTTTTACTTGACTACATTTAAAGATTATTTCAAATTTTCATTTTTTGCAACAGAAGTATCCACGGCTTCAGTTTTGAAAGACGAAGTAAAATATACATTTTCTTTCTGTCAGTCTTCAATGAGATTGTCATTTTTGTTCTTTATTTTGAGAACGCATAATAAAAATAGCAATTTCAAAAAGTCGAAGCATTCTCCTCACCTATACCATTTAAAGGAAACCCCAGGAGGATTAGCGTCGACTTCGCAAGTAAATCGAACATTGTTATTCTCCAATATCCTGGTGCTGTGAACTGTTAGATCTATCTTCGGGGCATCTGTTAAAATAAACAGACAAGTGAGTGAACAGGGAAATATATTTGATTAAAAATATACAGTTTATTTCTTTGTATATTCCTAACAAAATGTGACAACTCGTGCAACAATTTTTCAGCCAACAAAACAAAAAATTCCAAAGTTTTCGTTCATTTATCTGCATTTAGACTTAGACCACTTAATGTGTTAAAGGTAAGGTTGTCTATAGTTTTTTTTACCACCAGAAATTATATCAAACTCAAGATATAAAATTGCTCCATTAATATTTATTTTTATAATGATGTAAATGAAAATGCACATTCTAAAGCAAGAAAGTAAATGGTTAGTGGATCGAATTAAAACATTATTTCAACTTTAAATTCCTATTAATAAATTTATTTTCTCTTTTTGGTGCTAACATTTCGTTTAAGTCATTAAATGTCAAATACATGTGCGAAAAATTAAATCCAGAAGAGAACTGGATATTATTTTAAAGAATGAAAGCTAAACTAAGAACATGATTAAAACTGCATATACCCAAAGAAAGGGAAACTAAACAAGAGTCTTAACCAATGTAATTAAACTAAGTGTAGTAAAAAGTAGAATCATACATTTCACGTCGACTTTAATGGTTGCCAGAGCAGGCTGTTTCAACGCAGAGTTTTCAGATCGGCAGATGAAACTTTTCATATGGTGTTCTCTCTTTGGAGTGAACTTCCAAGTCAAAATGGCGTTAGCTCTTTTTCCATCTGTTAGCTGGTGCGTTTTGTAATATGTATTCACTTGGACCACTTCTCCTTTTTCATCAACCCAAGCAAGCTATGATTTAGCATAAAATAATAATTGTATGGTACAGCTGTGCTACTGCGGGTAAAAATTATACCATTTTTATCAATACATTTATGGCGTATAACTCTGTAGGATCGAATATATTTTACTAATGTTCCACTTTTGAACTGAATATTTATCACTAAATGCGAAAGACATTTTCTTTTCTCTGAGTCTGAAAAAAAGTAAAAACCATTTTTTTTGAGGAGAGGAAATATTTGTTTTATTAAATTGGTATTCGAATAATTTGTTTTTGTTGTGTACTAGAATGTATAATTAGTATTTTAATTATTTATTTTGCGTACTACAATATATATATATATATATATTAATTATTTTAATTACTATTTTAATTATTGATTTATGTTGCTTACTTTATTTGTTTGTTTTTTGAATTTTGCACAAAGCTACTCGAGACGAGGGCTATCTATGAAAGCTGTACCTAATTTAGTAGTGTAAGACTAGAGGGAAGGCAGCTAGTCATCACCATCCACCGCCAACTCTTGGGCTACTCTTTTACCAACAAATAGTGGGATTGACCGTCACATTATAACGCCTCTACGGCTGAAAGGGCGAGCATGTTTGGCGCGACGGAGATACGAACCCGCGACCCTCAGATAACGAGTCGCACGACTTAACACGCTTAACAATATATATATATATATAAAATTGGTATTTTAACTACTTATTTTTGTTGCGTACTACAATATATATACATATATATAATTAGTATTTTAATTTTTTGTTGTTGTATACTACAATATATGTTTAAGGCCACTCAAAGTATTTTTACCTTACCAAATTTTAATAAACTTTTATTCAAAAATTCACTTCTGAAAAAAGTAACTATATCCGAGGCAATAGGTATATGTTTTAGTCTAAATTGCAAAATTAAAGATGATTTATAAAGTAAGCTTTCTTGTTGATGTGCTTTAATATACTTGTCATAATCACGCATTCGTAGCACTAACTACAGCAGGAATATATGTTTTTTATTATTCTAGTGTGTTTTAGATGATATCCATTCGTGTTTTATCACATGTTTAGAGACATCGCTATCGATCGGATATATATATATGTATATATGCGTGTATAAAATAAACAGATTATTTTGCTGATTATTATAACCTAACTAATTTCTTATTTTCTCATTTTGAATGATAAGATCACCTGGTTTACTTCGGTTGATAAGCCACTGGAAAATCAATCTACCACTCAATCCGATTCACCCTCATATATTTTTCACATTTTAATTTTTACTCCTATTTTTAGTCTTCTAAAATAATTCCTTCAAGCTATTTTAGAATATCTTTTTGAAAAGTTAGTCAGTATTTCTTAACATTTAGTAACTTGAATAATAGTATTTGCCACATTAAATTTATATATAGAAAAAAAATCAGTCGATTTACTTCCTAATTATCTTACGGATTTGCTTAATTAGTTAATAGATTTTTATTGCAAAATTCCCTAATGATTTATTTTTCTCACAGAAATTTACAATGAAAGTTGTTTTGCTTGTAGTGAAAGAAAAAGGCCTGTTACGTCTTTCTGATGAGTGTCATGTAGACAGAGTCAAGGTGAAATCCATACTTAGTTTAAAATCTTTGAAAATTAGGGCACCGAAGAGAACAAATTGGGTTTGAGTTGCGTGACCCCCTTTTCTCTTTAAACAGGCTGTCGTGCTCTAAGAGGGCAAGGGTATGTTATGTTTAGAATATCTTAGTGTTAAGTGTCACTCTAAAAGCGTGGGAAATCATTAAGGTGTTTGTAGGGGGGGGATATTGAATTAAAATATATCTTGAAAAACTACGCTTCAGTCCTTGGTCTTAGACTCCAGTCTGTCACCAACAGAAAAGAGAAACTTTAAACTTTTCCCTAGTGGCACAGTGATGTGTCTACGGACTAACACAGCTATAAACCGGGTTTCGATACTCACGGTGGTCAGAGCACAGATAGTCAACAAATATCTCATAGCTAATAATTCTAAGGACGTTGTAGTAGATTCAGTACAAACATACTTATATCTAGACATTTATTCTGATATATAACTCATACCATAATAGATTCAGTGTACACAGACTTGCCTCTAGACATTTACGCCAATATACAGTTCATACCATAATACTCAGTACATCTAGACATTTATACTGATATACAACTTTTTGCTTAATTCCAAATAAATAACAAAAATAATCAAATTTTATGTCCAAACGTTTTTACTCCTTGGACGAAAAGAATAACTCCTTACAAATTGCTTTTGTTTTGTTTGTTCTAAGTGACGATGTAGTCATCCATTCATTCTCGGTAATTAATAACTATCTTAAACGTTGGATACTTTTAAGGTTTGGTTAGTTTGTTTTTGATAAAATGAATGAAATGCATAACAAAAGTTAGTAGTAAATTTGTATAAATGTTAATGTATTTTAAATAAAACGGTTACATTTTAAGACAGACGTACCCTCTGCATTGACAGCATATTGTATTAATCGAAAATGAATTATACAATATACGAAGGAAATTCATACGGCAAAAATGCTTTTCGAAAATATAAACTTTCTATCGCCAGATTATCAATACAGGTAGAATGGGTGAAGCTTTACATTACATTAAGTCTAAAACAATAAAAACAACAAACAAGGCAATTACAATTCGGTTGTTTTTTTATATAATTATAAAAGCTAGCTTCTTATCTTTCATATAGAGAGCTTACTTGCAAAAGGAATTTACACATGCGAAAGTAGAAGACCATACTCTCTCTTGCATATGACTTTTGAAATACGCTAAAAAAGTAACTTTGTTCTCGGATCAAAAGTCTTCAAGAATTTTGAAAGAAATAATTAAACACATACTACAACTATGGTAAAAATATATATATAAAATATGATCAGAATACTTTCGAGTCGACTTTAAACATAATAATTATTTTTAAAAGTATTACGTAAGTCTTTTGAAAATATTGAACAATTTTATTTGATGGCTTATACCTAAAGCAGTAGTTTGTAGTTTTATACATATATTATGAGAAAAATTGAAATTATTTGTATAGTGAACAATAGTTTGTTCATTAAAAATAAACAAAAACAGTATTCTGAAATAATTCCAATTATTTCACCTATTAAAATTTTTTATACAATATTCTGTTCATGCTTTATTTGATATTTTAATGTTTTTAATTTTTCTTTCTCGGTTGGATTAAGAAAACTAATCATAGTTATTTTGTCAAAAAGATTATAAAATGCAATCAAAGTCGTTACTTTATAAAATATAACATTGTAAAAACCTATGGTCGTCTACAATGATAAAAATCCTTTTTGCAAGTCATTTTAGATTGTTAAGTTGTGCATTAAATTGTTAGTTTGAATAATTCAAAACTACCCTTTCAGTTTGTTCCAAAGATGAGCGTGTATAACAAATCCATAAGTTTTTCGAGCATGTATTTAATCAGTTTACCGTTCGACGAATACATTCTGTAAATCACCAATGATAAAGGTTAAAAGGACATGCTATAGAAGTCCAACAACAGACTTAAAATAGCAAAATAATCAGTTGGAGACTGACAGTGTCAAACAGAGAGAGAAAAGAAAGAGCTATTTGGTTATTACAGTAATGAGGAGGTATTTAAAGAGCTATTTGGTTATTACAGTAATGAGGAGGTATTTGTTTGGTCTTCAGATTTTACTGCATTTGCATCATTAATTTAACTGATTGTTCATGAACAGCACAATCAATAAAATATATGACACCGATTTCTCTTTTTTCTCCAAGACCTATATTACATTAATGTTTATGTGTATGTTTAGTTTAAAAGATTAATCGAGTTCTGTGCTTACATGCATTTTTAACATACGTTTACTTTGCAATTAATTAGATTTCTGAAAAGGACTGAATACAGAAATAAACAAAAACAGAATGTTCTTGAGGTAACTGAATATAAAGATATATTTTAATAAATAATGAAGAGTCATATATTATACGTGTATATATACATATACAAACACAGCTGTGGTGGTTAAATTGAATACGTCTTTTTTTTGTTCTACTACTATATGTATAACGTTGTGAAGCAGTACAAACGATATAATTCTCACCTCCGCTGGTGGGCGGCCTCCACGGGCTTCACACGTCAGCTCAACTGTCATGCCGCTAGTGGAACGAAGGTAATCTCCTTGTACAATGATAGGAGGTTCTGGAGGAACTGAAAAAGTAGAGGCTTTAAGTAATTATCTCTCTTATAAGACTGCCCTGGGCACTATAAGGTAATTTATATTACATTTTACATACGTTGTAAGAGTTCTGAACAAGAAATGTATTCATATTTCACGAACTTAAGGTTAGAGGTAGTGGTACAACTCGTGAAAGACGTACGCATTTCCGTATAGAAAATGAATTCAAATGAAAATAACAATAAAACAGACGAGAATTTTGTTTTTACTTAGACGTGTTTGAATCAACAAGTTTTTCAGATGTACGTGTAAGACAAAATGTATTGTGACTAGTAAATATATTTATGTTTAGCAAACGATTCTACCTGTTCAATGGTTAATAATTAGGCAAATTAACGGTTTTATTTTGTACTACTTAATGTAATTTTAGTAGAAAGAAATACTAGTTAGTAATTAAATTTTTACAGGCTTTATTTAGCTGTTTATAATTTTTAATTTTTGGTATATGGAATATCTCAGTTGCATATTAGCTAGAAAATATTAAACTGTATACCATTTTATGTCAACAACAACAAATATTAACATTCTTTAATAAGCTATCACTTATAAATTGGCTATTGAGGGTGAAAATGAAAAGCTAAAGGTTTCTTTAAAAAGCGGATACTCTAACATTTGACAATTCGTAAATAATGTTTTAATATTTATTGAAAGATATTTCTTGTATTCTAGTCAAGCCTTATTTTAATCATTTAACAATAAGTAATATAAAATAAATTTGAATTGGACGAAAATGGTACAGTATTTCTTATCAAGAGACTAAGTTGTTTTGTCTGAATTAAGTGCAAACCAAGGTAGTTACATAAACCGAGGTTATGATGATTTTCTAACACACCTACCTTTTATTACAGGAGATAGATTAAATCTATGTACATATACACACAAGCTACTATAAAAATCATCGAAAGAGCAAACACATAAGTAAAGTCAGACTGGTAAAATTCTACAAATTGCTCTCATCATGGAATTAATCCTATGAAAGAAAAAAACACTTTGAAAAGCCAAAATAAATTTCAAGTAGAAAATTCTTGAGCGAAAATATACCTCCAAAAATCTTTTGTTAAGCAACATGATGAGAATCTATGAAAAACGTAAGATGACTCAAACAAACTTAAGGCAGTATTGGATTCTTTACATAAAAATCCTGACAACTTTGCAGCTGTCAGGATTCAATTTAGAATAACAGGTACCTTGGCTCCAGGCCTCTCAGTTACCAACCTATTTGAAGTAGTCGACTAACTATAAATGAAAAAAAAATTATCAATGGGGTACTTTTACATTTAACCTTCGTATAGAAAGAAATGTTCGGTTTTCTTCTTCTTTCTCTCTCTGTCTTCGGTTGTGTCACAGCGTTTACATGAATTTTTGCACGGAATCTCATTATAACATTTTCTTTAGAGAGTTTCGTTAACCATCACTTGATTTTGAACAAACAAAATTAAGAAAATTTTCCACTTGAAAACAGCTACATGAAATTTTGGAAATCTTTTTTAAAAAGTAGCGACTAAACAGAATTCGAAACTTAATTAGCTTGTTATACATCTAGATGGAACACATAGAGGACGACTACAACAGTCTAGCAAATGAAATATTAGAACATAGTTGTGGAAACATCTAACGCTTTGTAATTTGAATTAGAAAAACAATACCTAAAAATATTGCATTAATTTGATTAAGTTTGGTCTTTTTTAAGAGCTAATTCTTTAAATATATTTATAATTAGGATATTTTTTGGTTTTCCTAATATCAAAACACCTTTTATTACTTGCTTTTTGCCAATTTGATTATATTTTATGATTTCACCCGTTGGGCAGCTTATTTAAACCTAACTTCAAAAGTACAGTTACAATGAAATAATAATTCTGATTTTCATAAAATGAAAATTGTTCAACTAAAAACGTTTCAGTTCGTAGACAGAAGAAACCGAGAGAAACGTGTGTCTAAGGCTGTGCTCTTAACTATTGAAGCTTTCTTTCGGTTTCGAAGCATAGCAGCTGTGTATGAACAAATGTAACGTTATATTTAAGAAATCGCATTTTACATTCTCTATGTTATGAAATTTTAAATCGATTTTTAAAGGTTAATGTTTACGATATATCTGCAATGCACGAATATTAATTTTAATCGCATATTATAAGTCTTATCATTAAATATTTATCAAAATAAATATATAACAAATACTTTTATTGAAATTTTGTTTTGTTTGTTTGTTTTTGAATTTCTTGCAAAGCTACAGGAGGGCTCAGTGTGCTAGCCGTTCTTAATTTAACTATGTAAGACTACTTACTCTTTTATCAGTGCCCCCCAGTGGCTCAGCGATATGTCTGCGGACTTACACGCTAAAATCCGGGTTTCGATACTCGTGGTGGACAGAGCACAGATAGCCTATTGTGTAGCTTTGTGCTTAATTCAAAACAACAACAACAACAACAACTTTTACCAGCGAATAGCGGGATTTAAGAAACAATATCGCGCCGCCACAGCTGAAAGAGCGAGTATGTTTGTGTGACTAGGATTCGAACCCTTAACCCTCAGGTTACGAGTCGAGTACCTTAACTACCTGGTCAAATATTCTGTTATCATGAAAAAATTATAATTAACAAAAAGTAGCAAAACAAAATAGTTTTCTCATGTAACTAATCGTTTCTTTTGTTAAAGGAATAAAGAAGTTTCACAAACATAATAATAATTACGTTACAAACCAAGAACAGTAAGAACAGCGGTTGTAGACCGAATCCCTGTAACTCCTTCTGCAGCTCCAACTTGACATTGAAATTCTGCATCATCGACCAATTGAGCATTCACAATTTGCAGAGAATAGTCCCCTGTAGAGTGGTCAAGGTTTTTACTCATGTGCAATAAACACTAAAAGAATTTACTACGAAACGCTTTATTCATCAAGACACGTGTATATATTCATATATTATATAGATATAGCTGAATACAAGCATACATATTTAAAATCATCATTTGTATTAACGTTAGCATTTATATTACATCGTTTCATATCACTGATTTTCTTTTACTCTTATATTATTTTGCTAATATTACATATTTTTATTAACATGATTATTTATATTTATCGAGCTTTATTCGACTTACCTTCGTCGTCGTTCCCAGCCATAGTATAGCGAGGGAAACCGATTAGTTCTCGATCCGACCCCAGACCGAATCCATCCCTTGTCCATTGAAGCATTCCTATCTTATTCTGGACACGACAAGGAAGCAGAATGTTTTCTCCTAAAATGACCATTTTGTCCTTGGGCTCACGTAAAAATATCTGTTGGACGGAGCCTGGTGGAAGTAAATCAGATAAAAACATTATATAAATTCATGTCGAACAGTAAACCTGCTCTTAATTTATCAGTGTCTAAACAAAATGATATGAAAGACGGAGTAGGCCTAGTGTAAACATAATTTCTTTCTCAAAGTAGCAAAACACCTAAAGAACTACTTATAATTTCTTTAGAAACTTAATATTTTTGATATTTTTTACTTGTAATGTATAAAAGCTGGTATAATCGCGTAACACATGTGACTTTCAATCAGTTTGCTTTATTAGTAATATAATCAAAGGAGAATTTATAACAGAATACACCTTTTTCATAGTTTCGAAACGAAAAAGGTTATTCAGGTAATATTACAAACATGTGATATATGTGTTATCTTTTCGGTTTTGCTTCTGTGCGAAACCTATTGATGCTCCTGGCTTATCAATCCAATAAAATGCTGGCATTTATTTAAATGGAAAACTTATCCTTCGGAAAATATAATAAATAAAAAATACCCAAAACTTTATACAACGAAACAATAAATATTATTATTAATATAAAATGTCAGTTTTGGTGTAATGTGAATTAAGTTGCAGGCTCTTAAGCAAAATGTGTGTATAGAAGATGTCGGGACATATTATTTTTTTCATTAGTTTTTATTATTATCTGTAAGTATAGTGACTTTGTCTAGTGATGAAGTGAGATCTTATAAAATAAATACATTGGAACAAATAATCCATTTCATAAAACACAATTTTATTCTTTTCTGTAAATGTTGAAAACCTTGTTTTAAAGTAGCTCATTAGTGTTGTTAGTTTTTTAAGATTCCATTCAACTGTTTGCTCGATGAATCTTTCTTCAATGTCATTACGCTTCACATGTGAGATCCATTTCCATTTAGACATCTTCATAACATTATCAATCCAATGCAAGTATGTTGGTTCTCTCATCTCTCATATGCTTCATACATACACGATCTATGAGCCTAATTCCAAGTATTATCATCAGAACTCTATATTTAAATTTCACAAATCTTTTATGCACATTTTTATTACGACCCCAACTTTCGTATTCACACAAAATAATTGATCTAACTAGTGTATTATTTGGTTGAACCTTTGAGTTGATGAATAATGCGTGACTTCCATGCTCAGAATAACATGCTCATGACCTGATGTATCTTTCTTACTTTTCCAATGAATTTGTTTCCAGAGGACCATTTTTTGTAAAAGTTGTGCCAAGATATTTGAAATTATTTATTTCTTCTATGACTCGTTTGGTGTGATTTGTTTTCACTTGTCATGAGTTTTGCCTTATTTATATTTATTTTAATACCCGTTTTCTTTTGCAAAGATATCCAAATCATTTAATAAATTATAAAGCGTGTTTAAATGTCCAGTTCGGCCCGGCATGGCCAGGTGGTTAGGGCACTAGACTCGTACGTAATCTGAGGTTCGCGAGTTCGAATCCCAGTCACAACTAACATGCTCACCTTTTCAATTCTGGTTGCGTTATAATGTGACGGTTAATCCCACTATTCGTTGGTAAAATATAAGCTCAAGAGTTGGAGGTGGGTACTAATAACTAGCTACATTCTCTCTAGCCTTACATTGTTAAATTAGGGATAGCCCTCGTGTAGCTTTGGGCGAAATTAAAACAACAAAATAATCGGATTATCTGACAGTATCACCTTCATATTCTAAATCAGCCAAATATTTATTAACTCCTGGAATATTTCTTTATTTATCTTAGACTGTTCTCTTCATTAGATAATCTATACAAACTACAGAGGGGAAAGGGCTTTGAAGAAACTTCCTCTTCACGTACCAGTAACTAATACTTGTCATTTATTTCCTATGTGCAAAGTTCTAATTACCTCAACGTACTTTTGAGTACGACCATTATCTTGTAGTATTATCTAGAACACCTTTTTGTTGACTTTCGAAAGTTTTTACAAAGTCAAAAAAAGCCATTACAAGAAGTCGACTATATTCAACACTTTGCTGTTTGACATGCCTTAGTACAAATATTTGGTCTTTAGATCCATAGTTGTATCTGAAAACTACCTCTTCACCATTTAGTGATTTACTGAATAGATTGTTAAGATTCCCTTGCTTCCATACTATCTTCTTTAGTAATTTTCTTATCGGCTTCACCAGTGATGCTTCAATAATATTGTCGCTCGCCCCTTCTTGCTACTTTGTTAACTTTTTTATATGATATCCACTAGTTGATCCATTCATATTTTAATCAAACAAGATTTCTTATTTCTCTTCTTCACATATTGCTTTTTTAATATTACTCTGTTCTATAAGGGACCTGGCATGGCCTAGCGCGTTAAGGCGTGCGCTTCGTAGTCTGAGGGTCGCGGGTTCACACCTGAGTCGCGCCAAACATGCTCGCCCTCCTAGCCGAGGGGGCGTTATAATGTGACGGTCAATCCCACTATTCATTGGTAAAAGAGTAGCCCAAAAGTTGGCGGTAGGTGGTGATGACTAGCTGCCTTCCCTTTAGTCTTACACTGCTAAATTAGGGACGGCTAGCACAGATAGCCCTCGAGTAGCTTTGTGCGAAATTCCAAAAAACAAAGCAAACAAACTGTTCTATAAGTTAACTTGACTAGCAGAATTAAACGTTTTCAAACCATTCCAATATTTGTCACCTGTAACACTTTTCTCTGGAAAGAACTTCGGGAAGTTATAACCTGACAAAACGGCTCAATTATTTGCATGTGAATTTCACGCAAAGCTACACGAGAGCTATCCTGCACTAGCCGTCCCTAATTTTGCAGTGTGACACTAGAGGGAAGGCTACTAGTCATCACCACCAACCGCCAATTCTTAGGCTACTATTTTATCAATGAATAGTGGGATTGACTGTAACATTATAAAGCATCCCCAGTTGAAAGGGCGCTCATATTTGGTGTGACGGGATTTCGAGCCCGCGACCCTCAGATTACGTCAATCGCTTTAACTACCTGGCCATGCTCAGCCAAAAAAGGCTCATAACAGTTGAAATACTTAAATTGAAGCACGAGTGTGTTTACTTATAATTAATTAAAACTCAATAATGATCAGAAATGTGATATACTTATTGAACGTTCTTAATAATATTAAGATATTGAAAATATTGTCATCGTTTGAAATGTTTTTTCAGTTTTATAGAGTAACAAGGGAATAATGTACATAATTGACGTAAAAATATTATTGGAAAAAAATCAGGAATAATAATTTATTTACAAAGCACAAGTTAGTCACTACATATGTTTGATAAAACGCAAAAGGGGCGATTCATTTTAAACTCCTGCTAATATGAAACGTCTGTTTCATATTTTCTAGCGTTCTCATGCAAAAGAGGAAGATATTTTTCTTTCGGTTACGTGATGAAAACCAGTGAGTAGAAAAATGACGTAATTGACAAACTCATATAGCATCTTGCAAAGTGGACTTTTTGATCATGATAACGAACGGATGAACACAGTGAGTAAATTTATATTGACAGATGATTTATTTCCCAGCTTAATGCCCTTTCACACGATCAGATAGCTAAAACATCGTGCAGACTGAGCGCTTTCCTCTCTCATGAGATGGTAGGTTGAACAGGAATTACATAGAATATTTTGTTAACAGCGATATGACGGTGTTAATAAGAGCCAGGAGAGAGTGTAAACACTTTTTTGCCAAGAAAATGATCAGGAAGAAAACAAGACCTGAAAGATTAGTTTGACCAATACTTGTTTTATTCAATAAAATTTGAAATGCGATGCAGCTTTTGTGTATATACTGGACATTTCTGTGAACTAGCGACCTTAAAACAATTAGTATCTTGCTTTCAACTCAGAACAAAAGAGTCCCTTGTTTCAGTCCGCTGTTAATGTTACCATATTAAATGTTTGATGTAGATGGGTATTAATTTGAAAGCTAGCAAATATGTGCGAATTATTTCATGGTGGGAAAAACAGTTTCAAGATTCAAGATATTTTAAAGTAAAACAAATGCATCAAACAGAATCAAACATATAAAGTTTAAACTCGATTATCCTGGATGTTTCTAATGTTGATGGTAAAAGTTGTAAAATATTTTCTTCATTTGGAACTATGCAAAACTTTCTGCTTTCAATTAAACTTCAGTTCAACTACGGTATGTTTATTAATATGACGTTGCACGTATTATAACACCTTATAATACGTAAAAGTATCTGTGACATTGAAACAAATTTTAAAGTGGTTAAAACTTACTTTTTAAAGTTCTAAATTCTACGAAATAAAAAACAAACAAACGTGAATTTCGCCACGTAACTTGGTAATAAGTAAATCATACATTGAACCAATAAAGTTTTTTTTTATTTTCTTAGTGCAAAGCTACATAATCTTCTATATACTATATACACACGATGGAGAATCGCACCTTGGATTTTAGCTTTGTAAGTCGGTAAATTTATCACAGGCTCACAAGGGCACAAAGAAAGTATAACTAAATTAAGTAATATAAACAAATACACGAATGAGACAGAACAAAAACCAACATCATATTTCATTACATTAATTATGTTGTTTGATATCTATATAAATATATATTTATCTCAAACAAATCGACAAAATACGAAATTGTTTGTCTACTGACAAAAATACATACATATTATACATATTTGTGTTTGAATCTGCTTCAAAGATAACTTCTGTCAACTATCCTTAGAATGAACGTGGCCAAGATTAAGAATGCTAGGACTGTGAGTCAGTTGGTTCACACCTTGTTAACTGTAAATCACACTTGTCACTTTGGGATATGAGTGTTTTATAAGACGGACAATCACACACTACTATTCAGTAGCACTATTCAGACAAGAGTAGCTCAAGGTGAGGATTTGACTAGCTGTCTTCTACGTTCAGACAGTCTGTATTGAGTGAATTTACGTGAAACGTCTAAAACAAAAATAACAGAACTGTAGGGAGACTTGTTTTACATGAACAGTTGTGGGACACAAAATGTAATATGATGAAAATTGTAGACAATTTATTTCGTACGTGACGTTTTTACAAGGACAATGAGTGATTGTAATAAAGCTCCTAACATGAGCCTATGAATCCTTATGTATGTATAGTTATTACTCAGAAAAATTCGTTCAAATCTGTTACGACAAATATTTAATAACAAAAACAACAACAACAACAAAAAAAAACACTGCGTTTTGTTGGAACAATCGCATTATTTTAAAAGCAGATAAAATGGAAATTTTCTAAAAGAAACATAATATTTCTACATATAAATTTTTGAAAAGTGTCATTCACAAATGCAGACTAGGCCACACAAATATTTTTTAATGTAAGCTGCTAATTCACGCATTAACAAATATCGTACTTTGTGCTTGTTAATGTGGGAACAAGTAATATTTCAATGTTAATTAAATGCCTACAGACCATTTAGGGAAAATGTTCACAGAATTGTAGTGTTAGAATAGATATAGTATTTAGGATCTAATAATTCAATCTTAAGGTCGTCAAATAAAAAAAAATTATGTGTTAGATTTGTATTTTTAAAATCCCGTTTCTTATGCCTCTCTGCAGCCGGTGTCTCAACAGTAAGTCTGGAGGCTTATTAAACTGAAAATGAGGTAGCTTTGGGCTTAACAAGAAAACAAACTGTATTGTTTGTCTTCACCTCAAACGAATAACGTTGCGCGGATTGTTGTACTTATTATAAGCACTGATTATAGCAGTGGAAAAACAAATTATATTGCACCATTCGGCAATTTTAAACTGAAAATGTATGTGAATTACTTTAAGTCTGTAAGTATGAAAAAAATATTTTTTTAAAGAACTCACAAATGAAAGCAAAGAAGGGTATATAATAATATGTTAATATGCCGAAGGAGAAGTTTTACCCTATAGCAGAGATAATGCGATAAACGTAATAGCAATCCAAGCACTATTTCTATTGTCAACTTTATGAAAAACAACTGTGATAGTGTGAACTAAATTAAGTAAGGAAATCTTATCTGACATTTATTTTATTGGAAATAACTTGTATAACGATGTGGTATATGGAAAATTAATCGCACTTTCTATGAGCGATTGGTAGCCTGATTAGCGCAGAGATATATCGCAACTTATGTAATCCATGGCATCTCGCAAGTTTGTTTAGCAACACTGTGTCTGGTTTATGTTATACTTGCATCCATTTGATAGCGCAAATGCCACAACATGTTTGATGCAGCTCTTGGCAAGAATGTGTATTTGCATTACAAAAACTACAAAACATACTTCAACTTTTAACGCTTCTCATGGCCAAGGCCTTTTTTTGTGGAAAGAAATGCCCGAAGAAATTGGAATCACAGCAATTTCCTTAAATAACATACCTGTTACACCTTCCAGAACAGATTCATTGAATGTTTGTGCTTTGGGTCTATTTAAGATCGTTCCACGTAAAGTTGATGGTCTGTGAAAAGTTTATCCATTTGTGTAGACTGAGATGGACTGCAATATTGTTTTGGCACAATCTTGTTACCGTGAAATTTGCAATGTAGAGCAATAGTGTGTAATCATGTCTATCAGATTTAACATGATCGATGATGCGAAGGAAATAGTTCTCAAGGCAACGTGGAACGTAGAATGTCGTTCATACAAATCCCACTTAACCTCATACATCCAGTATTTTGCCAGTTAATAAGACGAATAAAGTATTTTTAAGGTAATTGTTTAAAGTAAATTTACTCTGAAATACATTAAAAAGTATTTATTCAAGTCTATAAAATGATTACTTTCAGTACAAAGGCATTATCTTATTTCATACATTCAGCAACCGGTCAGTAACCCTTCTTTCTTTATGAACCTAACGACGACCGAAGGTCGAAACGTTGTTCGCTCCTCTACTAGTGCTTTCTCCAACCATACCAGCCGTTTTTAAATATATAATTTTCTCGTCATCTCGAATTATTATTTCATATTTGATATTTCCAGTCAAGCTATTTGGATTATAAAATATCTGGATGCTTTGATGTAAAACATTCTTATTATTGATTCAGTTTGTTTGTTTGTTTTGGAATTTCGCACAAAGCTACTCGAGGGCTATCTGTGCTAGCCGTCCCTAATTTAGCAGTGTAAGACTAGAGGAAAGGCAGCTAGTCATCACCACCTACCGCCAACTCTTGGGCTACTCTTTTACCAACGAAAAATGGGATTGACCGTCACATTGTAACGCCCCCACGGCTGAGAAAGCTAGCATGTAAGGTGCGACGCGGGCGCGAACCCACGACCCTCGGATTACGAGTCGCACGCCTTACGCGCTTGGTATTGATTCAGAAAAAAAACATTATGACACCGTTTACTGTCACAAAGTTTCTTCTTGAAAATGAACAACGTTATGTGTGTGTTGTATTTTTATATAACAAAACTACATCGGGCCCTCTGCTGAGTCCACCGAAGGGAATCGAACCCTTGATTTTAGCGTTGTAAATCCATAGACGTACCAGCGGGAGACACAACGTTATTAGTTTTATTACATTTGAAAACATATCTGAAGGGTTTCGAATCCCCGTCGCACCAAACATGCTCGTCCGATCAGCTGTTGGGGTGTTATAATGTGACGGTCGATCCTACTATTCACTGGTAAACTAGCAGCCTAAGAGTTAGCGGTGGGTGATTAATACTATCTGCATTGCCTCTTGTCTCACACTGCTAAATTAGGGACGGCTAGCGCAGATAGCTGTCGAGTAGCTTTGCGAGAAATTAAAAAAACAACAACACGCATCTCTAAAATTAGTTATTTAATTAATAATCTCACGGTCAACTTAGACATGTAACAATGCAGATGATAAGCAAATTCTCAGTTTTATATATTGAGTGCATGGGCAAGTATTAAAGAATAGTTTGGACATTGCATTAAGCTGTCATGCATTTTTCCTTGAGAAGTTCATTGGTATAGCGTAATGAAGCATTATGAAATACTGCTGTTGAGGACACGTCCTATTTATTAAGGACCAGTTATCGCTAACCCTGCTGACTTTCAGAAAATGATTGATCAATCACCCGTCGTTCTTCCCTACTTGCTACTTTATATATTCTTCATACTCAAGGATAACTGGTTCATTGCACTTACTATTACGGTAAAGGAGATGAGTTTCATTTTCTTTTCGTAATGAATCTTTAATTCAACATTAATCTACATTATTTCCTTTTTGTTAGGAGGGGGGGTCACATGTTTTAGAATTTTAATATAGGTGTCTCATTTACTGAGACCCGGCATGAGCGGTTGGCTAAGGCACTTGAATCGCTTTTTGAGGGTCACAAGTTCGAATCCCCGTCCTACTAAACATGCTCGCCCTTTTAAGCTGTGGGAGTGTTACAGTGTGACGGTGAATCTCCTTATTTGTTGTTAGAAGAGTACCCAAGAGCTAGTTAACTGATTTTCTATGAGTAACGGTTTATTTTTTGAATTTCGCGCAAATCTACTTGAGAGCTAACTGCGCAAGCCGTCCCTGATTTACCAGTGTAAAAGTACAGAGAAGGTAGCTAGCTAGTCATTACCACCAACTGCCAATTCTTGGATTACTCTTTTATAAATGAATCGTGGGATTAACCGTCACGTTATAACACCCCTACTGTTTAAAGGTAGAGCAAGTTTGGTGTGACGGGGATTTGAACCCCGTATTACGAGAAGAGTGCTTTAACCACTTGGTCATGCTGGGCCAATTAGAGACGGCTAGCGCAGAGTTGAGTGAAATTCAAAAACAAACAAACTATCAACTAAACCTCATAACTTTTATCGCAGGTTTAAGAAAGAATAAATATATTCAGTTTCGGAGAAATGGGTCTTATAATAAGAACATTTTCTCGTTGCAGCGTACCGTCCATCGAACTAATGTTCATTATTTCTCAAAAGACATATATTTTATTTTTTCTAATCTCACACTTTCGCATAGTTTTTTTCATAATCTTCCTGATATTGAAGGAAAAATTCATAGCTCAATTATGTTCTTTGTTAAGCTATAAATAGTTTATGAAAATGTTGTTTAAATTACAGTTAGAAGTTTATATTTTTCATAATGAAATATGTTTTTAATTTATTATTTGGTTTTAAATTCAGAAATACGGAGTAACTAAACCTCGCATATTGTTGAACAGGCAGTTACTGGATAATGTGGTTAATGTGTAATTACTAAGTATTACCCAAAATATCTAAAGAACTACCTTTGGAAAAAAAATTTCTAGATTTATTAGTGAATGGAAATATTTAGCCTACATTTTGTTGTTTCTTGGAATATACAGCCATAAGAGCCAAAGTTACAGCAAAAACGAATATTGAACAAATAAAAGACATCTTTACACAATTCTATTATATAGAACAAATTTTTGTTACTTTATGAAGGTTACTGACGGTTCACATTTGTCTACTTAAAACCAATTTCTTTAAGTTCCAAAAATGAAACAGTCATTACAATAATAATGACTTCTGAAGCTACTGTTACGTCTTCAGTAAATAATGACTCGTAGAAAATAGAATAAATATTTACCACAGGAAATATTCTGCAGGAATCTGTTGATAATACTAGAAGATGAGTGTAAAAAGACAGCACTCGAAGAACACATAACAATGATGATAATGCTCGTTTTATCGACAAAAATTTTCTCCATTTAAAGTGCACAAGCAAATGCGCCTTAGGAACTTTTAAATGTCCGATCAAATTATATAGCTTTGTTGTTATAAATGTGAGCTAGCAGAGAAAACAGTTTTTTCATACACAGTACTTTTTATCATTTATTTAAAATACGGACCAGCAATGTTTCTTTAAAACTTTCCTTTTCTTTGGTTTATGTTTTGTAAATATCGATAACTGTAAATAGCATAAAGTTTGTGCTTTAAACAAAAAAAGTATTTTGTTAGTGGTATATCTATATGAACCATTTATTGTTGTATTTACGGAATTATAAATGTATTGTAGTCTAAGGCATGCATATAATAATGCATTTCTTTCTATGTTTATTGTGTGTGTGTGTGTGTTTTCTTACAGCAAAGCCACATGGGCTATTTGTTGAGTCCACCGAGAGGAATCAAACCTCTGATTTTAACGTTGTAAGTCTATAGACCTGCATACTAGACCTACGAGTATGAAGGAGGCTCACATATACTCGTTCATGACTTAAAGTATTGCATCATTTTTGTTCTAGTGAATTTGAAATACGAACTAATTTCTAGAATACAGTAACTTATAACTGACATTCAACACTTTTAGCTTAAAATTTTAACAAACTTTCATGCGATTCAAAAACGTCTCTCTCGCTCTTTTTTGATAACTGACTTCGTACAAAATTCACCTCCGTTTAATAAAGTTTTCCTATTGAACACAGGATAAATTTTAATTAAAGTTCGAGGAGAATCTTACAAAAATCACTTTCAATCTCTGGTAAAGGCTCTGGGCTAGAAAATTTGTTATTTTTGAATCGTCCTTCAAAACTGTTGCACTTACGGAAAGTTAAAGAATAATATTAAACTAAACGAACAACACAGAGGGTGTAGAGAACATTATTTTTCATGAGTGAAACGTTTATATAATTAAATATGTTTAGTTGCTTATCATTTTCTTTCATGGATTTGTAACCTTGAACATTTCCGTGTAATATAAAGGAATATAAAGCTATTTGAAAAAAAAAATAATCAAGTAACAATCTGTTTTTGACTAACGTCATTGCAAAAAAAAAATATTAATACTTGTTATTTTATTTATTCCCAAAATGATTAATGTATTTAACACTGTATGATAAGGTTCTTTATTTTAAATTTCGAAAAACATGTAAGATCAAAAAATATATTTTTATATATCATTTACTCTGTACAATAGAAAGATTATAATGATAAAAAAATAATAAAACATACCAATATTATTAATTCTTCAAGAGATCTAGTTAACTGTACTCTGCCCAACAAGGCGGAAGCGACAGCAGATTTGTTTGTTTGTTTGACTTTTAATTTTGCACAAAGCTGCAAAGGGGCTATCTACGCTAACCGTCACTAATTTAGCAGTGTAAGACCAGAAAAAAGGCAGCTAGTCAACACTACCCACCCCAACTCTTGAGCTGCTTTTTACTAATGAATAGTGAGATTGACTGTAATATAATAACGCTCCCACGGTTGATGGGCGAACATATTGCTGTGACGAGGATTTCAACTCGCGACCCTCAATTTACGAATCGAAAGCCCTAATGACCTTGCTGTGCTGGGCTGTATAACAAATGGTATTTCCGAGGTACAAAAATGTATATATCTCGAGAGATTGTTTCGTTTTGTACTCTTCTCTTGCCTCAGTTAAAATAACATATGTTACTCGTATTATACAGCTGCATATGTTTAAAACATAAATGTAACCTAATTTTATTGCTTTATAAAGAAATGATTGTATGCATACTCGCTAAAATACTGTGTCATAATTACAGTAAGAAATATTTTATATTGCTTTTGTTTTGGATGAAATATTAATCTATTCATATATTTGTCATTAAAATGTATTAAATTTGATAAACATTTAAAATAATGCTTTACATATCGGTATTGTACATTTTAATAAGCATATAATATTATTAGCACAATTTTGTTTACTGAAAAGTATCTATTTATTTGTACAACAATTTCAAACAAAAAGCAAGTCTCATCCACAGTTACCTTCTTTTCTCTCTGCGAAGGCCGGAAAGAGTGAAGTAGTGAAGAAAAATTGGAAACAAACCAGAAAGATTTTTTTATGATTCGTCATCTTGAATACAACAGTTCTTGAAATCAAAATATACACCTATAAGAAAGGAAGATGAGAAGATTATCTTAGTACAGAACGTTACACAAATATGAATGCTCTAAAAAATATCGCTTTAATTTCTCATACTGTTCAGTTGACTGACAATACAAAGACAAATACGAATTATACGCGTATTCGTATAATAGGCAATTCTTTCAAATACAGAATGAGGGAAGTAATAGCTATCATTCGAACGCTATATTACAAAAATATATCCATTAAGAACGTGAGATATTGCTATAAAGTAGTATTTTAACTAGATTTAGGAGAATATCTCTATTAATACAGAGATTTATACGGGTATAAGAAAAACAAACGTTATGTCATGTGAGGGGATGAATAAAGTAGAGGATATCATAAACATATGATATTAATTTCAGAGAACAGGTTACTTAACAAATTAATCAAAGAATTTGTCAAACAAAAATTAGCCTGCGTCTTTTCAGCTTGTCATACATGGTATGTTGCTATTTCATTCTTTTATATTACTTAATTAATATAAATGCTATCTTTGGCAAATATAAGATACCTGAGACCTTTAAGTATTATACTGACACTAAAGTTAGTGCTTCATGTTATGAGTTTCCATGAACTGCAACTTTTATCAGATTATGTGTTATCCTTATACACTGCTATGTTTATTTTAATTTTGATATATTTGACGCGCACTCACAAAAATGGATTCAAATCATGTTTCTATTAATGATAAGTAATAAACATTATTCTTGTTTTATAAACTGTACAAACATACATCATTTATATTTGTTTATGGCTTATTAGTGAGTAATTCCAGTCTGTGAATCCAATAATTCGTGGCTTGCATCCACTGCTGTAAAAAAAGCACACTGCACTATGGACTAGTAAATGTGATATAAGAGTGACTGTCAAATCCGAGTATTCGTCAGACGAAACCAACTCAACAGTTAGCCATGGCTTTCCTTTGGTATGACGATTTACAATTAAGAACAGCTATGTGCAAATAAACATTGTGTAGCTTAGCTCTAAATTCTGAATCAAACAATTCAACCGTTAATTGTATGCTACAAGCAATTAAAAAAAAAGGTCCTAGGTCATCTTTACAACTCACTTAAGACAAGTTAGTTTTCGAGTCCCTTTCTTACCTGATACAAAAGTTTCAGATGAATGTAGTCGTGACTGAAATGATTTCTACATGCTAACCAAGAGAAAAAGAAAAATGATAAGAACACATAACTTTCACCTGAGCTGAGTATATGATTGTATACTAAATTGCGTTATAATCTGATATAATAGTTAACAAAGTTACACAGGCTTGGTATGGCCAGGTGGGTCAAGACATGCTATTGGTACTCTAAGGGTCGCATCTCCGTAGCACCAAACATGCTCACCTTTTCAGCCGTGGGGGTGTTATAATGTGACGGTCTTTCCCACTATTTGTTGGTAAAAGAGTAGTTTGCGGTGAGTGGTGATGACTAGCTGCCTTCCCTTTGGATCATACACTGTTAAATTAGGGACGCCAAGCGCGGATTGCCCCCAAGTAGTTTTGCGCGAAATTCAAAAACAAAACAACAAAGTTATACGTGTTTGTAAGAGAAAACACCTTCTGCTTATAGTTATTAAGGGTTTACAAACCAAAAATATTATATCTTGATCAAAATATTATGAACAGTTATTATAAAGATATTTAAAATGGAACGTTGGTGTTTATTTGTTTTCTGTTTCATATGGAGTCGTATCATACGAACAAGGCCAAGGTCATAGAAATGGTCTCCCTTAACAAAAGACGTAGGGGATCGAAATCCATTTCAACAAGTTTTGTCAAACGTTCTTCAAGATTAATTCCAGAAAGTTGTCGTGTATATAATACTGATTGTTCATTTTAACGTAAACTATATATACGGAGAAATAGATGGATAGTAAGTTATAGTGTATATAATACTGATTGTTCCTTTTAAAGTAAACTATATATACATATACATATACATATAATTATATAGACAGATAGATAGATGGAGAGTAAGTTGTCGTGTGTATAATACTGATTAGTCCTTTTAACGTAAACTATATATATATATATATATATACATAGACAGATAGATATATGGAGAGTAAGTTGTCGTGTATGTAATACTGATTGTTCCTTTTAACGTAAACTATATATATATATGTAAAATATATATATATATATATATATGGACAGATAGATAGATAGTGAGTGATTCGATAAATATTTAGCTTTTACTTTGCTGAATGTTTTTTGTTGACAAGGCTGAACTAATGTTTGTTGAACTCGTGCGAAAACAGATTGTTGAAAGAGAAGAAGGAAAATTTAGCGGCTTTTATATAACACGATCAGATTACTTTCTGTCCCGTGCACAGCGAAAGAGCCCACTTGTAAACATTACTAATGAGAATGTTGGGAATGGTAACTATATATACATACATATAGTAGTGTGATGTAGTTACGACATTGGACTCAGTTATTGAATAACGATCCTTTCCCTTTCTGGAATAAGTAAAATGCCAAATTACAGAAACAACTTCTGTCTTTGCTTGTATGAATTTTCAATTGGTTTTTGCGCCACCTACCTTCAACAACTTACACATTCAATAACATCTCACGCTTCGAAAACAGTTGATCAAAAATTATTATGTTACTGTAATTATATTCTAACGCCATATTCAAGTAATTTCGTGTTTAATAACACGTTGATAGGTATTAAAGTGATGTAAATGGTAATAAATATTTGTGAAATCTACCTGTACGGCAAATTTACCAGCCATAATCCTTATTAATGTCATAAATTACAGCAATAGGTATAATGGCAAATTAGAAATACATTTTATTTTTGTATTCACTTAACTAATGCATTCGAAAGTAAAAAATTCTAATTACTACGATGTTAATTTACAACAGCTCAGCTGAAAGATACAATATTATGAATTCTGAGGCATACCGATTTTTCGTTTATTAGAGTAATTGGGTTGGATCGGCTCTTTTACTGGATACTGAGTTCTCAAAAATACAAGCTGGAAGTAAGTAAAATACGTTCAGGCTGAGAAAACACAATGTTACGTATACAAAGGAGTAACATGATATACATTCCCAGTGTGTGTGCAATACCTACGTTACTGTTGGTCATTTCCATTGGAAAAAATAAAGGTAAATGTTGTAACCTCAAGGTATCACTTGATTCGTCAGTGTAAAAGGCTTCAATAAGAAGATATGTTTTGTTTCTAATATTAAGTAATGTATTTTATCTAATATTTTCAATGTGATGTAAATTGGTTTGTTTACTATTTACTTCTGCGTAGCATGTTTGACTTTAAAGAACTCTTTCCAACGAGAAAGTTCATGTAATACCAGGGGTGGGTGACCTTGAACAATAGTTAATTAGAAAGAAAGGTACTTAGTAAATCATGTGATTAGATATATGTTAAACACCTAAATATGTTTATATGCTTGAAAATTTTGAAGAAAGCTATATACAATTTAGAATTATATAAAAAGGGAGAAACAGTGTGTCTGCGTTCTACATTTTTCATCTCCTTTTTGCCGACAAATTATTCCTAATTAGTGGGAATGGATATCATATTGTAATGCCTTTACGGTTAAAAGAGCGAGCATGTTTGGTGTTACGGGGATTTGAGTCCTTGACCCTCATATTAAGAATTGAGTACCCTAACCATCTGGCCATGCCAAGTCGCTGTGCAATTAACTCGATTAATTGATAAAACAGATTGTCCATGAAAATCAGTTATATTCTAGTGTCAAGTAATATTTATGATAAATTAATTTTTGTTTGTAAGAGAAGAAAGCCACATAAGGCTATCTGTTGTGATCATCATAGGGAATTGAACCCCGGGTTGGAGAGTCATAAGACCATAAACTTACAGTTGTACAACCGAAAACATTTTCATTAAAGTTATGATTAAAACAATTAATGCAAACAAAACCAAAGTAATTTAAACAGTAATACGATATATTTTTTTCATTTTTATAATTTTTATTGATTCATGCATTTCTCAACTTAAGATTTGGATAGCCCAGAAATTTAGGGTGGTTTTTATCAAACATGTCTTATATATGCAAAAACGGCTCGTTTGGGTTGAGAAAATATTTTACGTTGTTCGCTCTTCTATGTAAAATATTTTCTCAACCCAAACGAGCCGTTTTTGTATATATATTTCTCTACAAGTGGGTTTCTCGACATCATTGATTAAACATGTCTTACTATTCAGCCATGGTGGTATTCTATGTTTCTGAGTTATGGAAAAGCGAGTAAGGCTATTTGCCGTATTCCATAATTTTAAACAACTGACCAGAGAAAGAAGGCAAACCAGTCACTGGTATCCATCTTCAACAACTGAACTATCTTAATTATAAAAAAAATGTAAACTTACGTGTGTTTTATTTCATAATATGTTAATTTCTCATTTACATTTGCATAACTATATTTATTATTGTTGAATAAGTTTAGAATTAATATTTTATGTCGTGTTATGGGATTTATATTTTCTATAACTGTATTCCTTAGTGTTAAATAAATTAGAAATTAGTTATCTCTACAACTCATATTTGTTACGTTTGTAACATCACACCTTTTACTTTCTTGAATTTGTGTACTGGGTGAAGTTGTTATAAGAATTTTCATCTATCAAACCTACAAACTATGAGCATGGGACTAATCAGTGTTTTCGTGATGACGAGAAACCCACTTGAAGTGAAAATGTATTCTCAAGATGACCAAAAGAAAGTTGAAATGTTGTTCTGTATTTTATTTTAATTAGAATGCTAACACCTATACCAGCTGTCTTGAGAATAGGGCAGTATTTCGCATCTGTTTAGTTGTGTTAAAATTTCAGCCATAAATTACAAATGTAAATGTGCTAATCGATTTTCAACAGCCGATAACAAAGTTAATAATTTAATGTAGCATTGGAATTTGCAAAAATTCCTTTCAAAGTGAGGAAACAAAAACAAGACATATATATCCAAAAAAAATTGCTTCAATATTGTACTTCACATGTTGGAGAATAATATTATAAACTGTGATCTATCATCTATAAGTAGGCTGCAACTACAGTGCAGCCTTCATAATGTGCAATGACAAATATGCAATAAGGATAGAAATGTATTGAATTGACGTTTCAGGGATTCCGAAACAACTACTTTTTGGCTCAATTTGCACTAGAACATTATTACATACAAAATAATAACTAGTTTTATATCCACAATAATCTTACTTCTCCTGTACTTCTAAGTTGAGAAGCAGAGCGTACTGTTAGGTTTATTAATTCTGTGTTCATTGAACAGATGCACCTATCTTATTCATATGTTTGATTACCTAGATGTAGTTCACAAAAACGTGCTTGATCGCTTTAATGTAATATACTTCATATAAAATCACAAACAGTGTCCAGAGCCAAGCAGATGTAACTTATGCTAACTTCTACCTACAAATAAGCTTTCCTGTTGCTGTTATATTTATTACTTTTGTGATTTATACGTAATCTCACGAAGTAATTTTGTTTTCATAACTAAAAATTTAACAGTTTTTAGGAAAGTGTCTTATGAAGAATTTGTAGGGAGAAATTTACTGGATGATTTTAATCGTATTTTCAGTTCATTATAGGTTTCATACTATGATTAATTTTTACGTTCGAAAGATAAGAATTAAAACTAACTTAATCCTAAACTGCTCTATCAGAAGACGTGTTTTGTATTAAATGAATGGTAGTTCGAAAACCTCTTAAAAGTAAGATGAAAATAGAATTACTAATCTTGTACGAGGATGAATCTATCAACAAATTACACTAACCATCTAACTTGAAACATCTCTTAACAGTTTGGAAAGCAAGGACCACCTCACCCCTTCTTTTCAGTATTGATTATATAAAAAGCTAATGGTCTGCCAGTTAATCCTATCTGTATCAATAAGGGTGTAATCATTGATTAACCACTTCACATATTGGAGACATTGCTCTAGGGGTGGACCATAAATTACATATATCCAGCTGAATTTTAGCAAAATAACCGTTTTCTGTTCTATTGTGTAATATGCCATCATGTTTGTCACACCGAGTCCTGTCTAGATTAACAAACTTTATAAACGTATTCTTTGTGTTATTACTTATTTTGCTGAGCCATCAGATTGGGGATGTTAAGTCAATGTGTATGCTTTCATCACACCCAACAATTTATACAGCTCAGAGAATAAGTTGTTATTAAAATTGGATCTTTGATTCATGTGAATTCCTTCAGGTAAAGTAAATTAGGGTTTCCAATGCTTTATCATATCAGTAATATTCTGTGTTGACGTACTGCTATGTGATAAGTCTTCTCCAACTGCATAAGGTAATGAGTATTTACCAGCAGAATTTGAATACCTTATTCATTTTACAGCAAAAGACCAGCAATAACTAGGGTTAGTCTCTTTAAAGGAGAACCAATAATATCTCAGCTGGAATTTATCCTGCTTTGGCTGACTTTTCCTCTATACAGCATACACCATGCAAGATTTTATCACTGGTTAACATCTTGACTTAAATGCAATCAGAAGAACTGCCATTGCATAATGGTATACGTGAGTGTAATGTCTTGTTGTTCAGTATTTACGACATACACAATATGAAGTACCTTCTGCTTAAAACATCTGGGGGCCATTAGCTATAACAAAGGTTGATAATAATGTTTTAATGATTGATAATAATAGTGCAATATACCTTTCTACATTCCAAAGGGTACTTGCAGCTACACGACATTCATTAATTCGTGTTAGCCACATTTCACCTTGATACACAGCAAGGAACACTCAGGTTAAAAATAGGTCCCTCATTCGTTCTTCCCAGTCAATACATTGCTCTCATATATGCCAGAAAACAGCTCAAATTATGGGCATTGACTATTTATGACACCTCCAATATCTCTTGGGTAGTCTTGATAATCTCAGCTAGAGCCGGAGCTGAGATACTTTGTTTGGTTATGGCATGATAATCCTGTAAAAATCATCCTATTCAATTTCAGACTTACTAGACTTGTATGTTACCGTAATGATCCCCAGTCATCACTGCCTCCTGCACACTGAGACTGATTCTCAGGGAAACAAACTGGATCAGCAGTTCTAGGTGAAGCATATTTTGCCATTTTTCTTCAAACATCTGCAGCAATAATGACAATAAATTCACCTGCTTTTGAAGAATAAACAGCAAACAACTAAATGAGAACTTCTATAGTCTCTCTCATACATACATCTTCCTTCAGGTTTTAAGTCCTTAAACTCGTGAAAAATTCTATTTTCTCAACTACGTGGCCTTTTAAATTTAATAATGCAAGCATTTGAAAAAGCATTAGAATAGTACAATCGTTAGGAGAAAATATCACAACAACGGGAAAAAAAGAACTTCCAAAGTAGCATATCCTGTAAATGTGACACCAAACGTTTTACAGAAAATATCTTACGGGGAGAAAATTTGAAATTTATTGAGCAAATGAAGTAAAGACAATCGCTATTTATTTCATATATAATAGTTGTTGTTGTTGTATTGAATTAAGCACAAAGCTGCAAAATGGGCTATCTGTGCTCCGCCCACCACGGGTATCGAAAGCCGGATTTTAGCGTGCAAGTCCGCAGACATACCGCTGAGCCACTGGGGAGCCATATACAATAAGAATGTGATGTTTATTAAAGGAGGGTTACGTCTTTATTGGATAATTAAAATTATTAGAAAGAATGTCTGCTGGAAGTCAATGAAATGTTCTTGTAGGCTAAAAAAATATAGCATTTGATGATCAAAACACAAATAAGAGCATATTCATTGCCCACATCACTCTCAGCTATTCCTATGGAAAAATAAGAAAAGCTGTATCTTCAAACTCACCAGTGGAAAATATTGCTGCTTTACTTCTACAAAACATGTTTGATTATACAGAAATCTTTACCACGAGAATATGTATGTGATACAGACTGACCCAGTTCAGTTGATAACTAGCGCCTGTACTAAAGTTAAAATCTTTTTACTTTTACATACCTGAACATTTGAAACATGTTAAGTAAACTTCGAATAAGATAAGAGAGCAATATTAAACGTATAGAGTGTGAATTACATTTCTCTTATAGAACATTAGATTTTGTAATAACTTCATTAGCGTATATAGTAAGATGACAGAATGATAGTTTGAAGCAGCCTGTTTCTAGATATCTGTGAGATAACTTGGCTTATATTTAATTATAAGTAATCAGCAGATGAACTTTTTTTCTACATTATACCAATACAGTGATTTACAATATTACTGAAATATCTTCTTGTGGTTCTTGTGATGTTTTATTGCTCTTTAATAATTCATCTCAGTTAATCGTCAGACAGATTTAAAAAACGTATTCAATACATATTCGTTTTACGAGTCTTGAATTCCTGTTTTTTTTTATTGACATAGCCAAGATCTTTGCAATACGTTAGCCTTACAAACAAAAAAGAGAAAATAATAAACAATTTCAGCTAACCATTAACAAAATATAAAGTCAAATTATTATTTAAAAAAACTTCACACGCTTGACGTATATTTTGATCAAATACTTGCGTGTGTAACTTTTGAGTCTTAAATTCCCAAGAAAGGTTTTTGAATTTTAAATTAACTGGCTAATCATGCTCGAGTGCATGATGTGTTTAGCAAAGTTCTTAATATTCGTATTTAATCCAATAACAGCCTTAAAAATCTTTCCGCCTTCATTAGTGTACTTGAAGGAAAATTGTAATTTATTGCGTTTGAAACAGTGTATACAAAACATATATATATACTATTAATTTTTCATTTAAACAATTTTGGAAGGATAACAAAGACGTGATAACTAAAGGTTAATCTGGCGTCAACCAACCAGGTTTGTCTTCTATTCATATTACGTCGAAACGGCAGCTAATTGAAAGGTGTAAATTTGTAATTTTGGATTATAAGAGAGCACGCTTGGTTTAAACGATTGCTGAAATGTATGCTTTAATATAATTTATAATATATCATATATGATGTTATGTTGAGCAGTTATACTTTATATACCAAATGAAAACTACAAGTTACTTTTATGTTTGGTAAATATTGACTAATTCTGTGCTCTTGCATTTTTTTTATCCATACAAAGTGCAAAGTATTTACTGAATTTAGACAACGTGGTTGTATATTTGGCCTGATCTGATTCGGAAACAGTGATGGTCTATTAATTTCAAGCTTTTCATTAAATAAATATTCACGAATTTTGAATCAAATGTTGTGGTGAGTTTGTTTCGCTGAATGGTGATAACTGTTTTTTTTAAGAAGTTTTGAAATATTCCGAACCCACACATCCCCCCAAACACACAGAAAAAAAACTGAGAATGAGTTAAATCTTAATTTCGTTGTTCTAATTCATTGAATGATATTCTTTAATGTTACAGCCGTTATTTCACGTTTTCTTAATATTCTACAGGATAAAATTATTGAACTACTATCATTCAGCATACAGCGATCGGTATTTCTTCAAAAAGAGAGAAAAAAAACAATACAAGAGAAATATTTGTCATTATTAGGGTTTCAGTCACATACATTTCTTAAAATTGGCTATAGTAGTCAATAATTAAAAGTATATAATATTTTATGTGTTTCTGCCAGAGATAACAAAAAATGTAGTCATTGAGAGGTGTACCTGTCATGTTACGGTTCATCGCGTCAATATAATGAATATTTCCAAATCATTCCTTCTCCATGTTCCAGTAGAGTTCTCATTCATTACTGTTTCAGTAGTTAAGCTAAATGAAGGTTAACTATGGAAAAATAAAATTCAGAGTAGGGAAGTTCGGACGACTTCTCCACATGCATAAGGGAGGAGTGTACATAGTAATAAACATTACAAAGCTTGTCATCAAATAAATATTCACGAATTTCGAATCAAATGTTGTGGTAAGTTTGTTTCGCTTTTTTTCAAAAAAGTTCGTAAGTATTTAGTCTAGGCTAGTTTTGCGCAAAATTCAACAAATAAAGAAACAAACGTATGGTAAACATAAGATGGTATTTTCACTTTACATTTTTAAGCATGAGAGGAGGATGAGACTTTAAACTGAAAACGTATGATTGTTTCATAATTAATTATTTAAAGCTTAAGTATTTGGAAAGCTCATTTGCCATTCCTCAGTTGGCAGTGTTTATGTGTTAAGGTTTTGTATGTGGATTTATTCATTCATTCATAAACACTTAAAGTACGACCAGTTTTATTCCCGTCACACCAAACATGCTCGCTCATTCACTCTTGGGGCGTGATAATGTGATGGCCAATCCCGCTATTCGTTAATAAGAGTAGCTCAAGAGTTAGCGGTAGGTGGTGATGACTAGCTACCTTTTCTGTAGTTTAACTCTACTAAGTTAGGTATGGCTAGCGCAAATAGTCTTCGTGTAATCTTGCGTGAAATTAGAAACAAACAAACGATCAACCTGTTGAGTTTTGATCTGGAATGTCTTGCTAGAAAAAGTCGGTCGATTTATCACTTCTTATCAGACCATTCGGCTCAAGTTGCCCTTTGTACTTGAAGTATTTGGTAGGTATCATATGTTAAATATATCTAGTTCACTTAGGTTTAACATGCTTTGTTAAACATTAAGATGTTCCGCCCGATCATCAGATTTTTTCAAAAGTTCGTAAGTATTTAGTCGAGGCTAGTCACTCAACTATTTAATTACTTTAAATACATAACATTGTCTTTACATTTTATACACTTTGTAAATGAAAGTAAAAAGTACTAAACCAAAAAAGAACTTCGTACGCGGATCACGAGTATCCTTCCTAATGTTCTGTTATAATTTCATTCATGACATCTGTTATTTACAAAACTTATTTTGTTTCGTTTTACGTTAAAGTGAAGGTATTAATACTTTCATATACATCACAGTTCAGTAATGAATATCTGTACGAAAGCAGAAACTAATGGAAGAAACGAACTCTCACACAAGCAAAGATGAAATAATTGAGTGAGTTTGAATAGACTCGACTTTACCAAATCCGTATAATGAAGTTTGCTATTGAGAGCAATACGCGTTCTGCCAATTTTCCGAATAACACAAACACAATTTACTCAAAACTTCATATGTTGTACAGTTCATAAGTAATGATATTTGATATTTCTTTACAATTTCAAGTTTCTGTACTAATCATCTGTCTATGTTGCTTGTTAATTAATTCCGTTCACAAAAAATCTAAGATTATTAAGAAAGCATTGTTTCTGACGATAAAGTTAACAATTTAACTAATATTTTTAGTTTGCTATATACTTTTCTTCAGAAAATGATGTTATAGTATTGTACGTAAAACTTTACTTTTTTAAAGTCGTGAAATTGATGCATTGATATGCAAATCGTACGTTTGCAAAAACTGCAGCATTTTTTTATCACCTTTTAATTTTAATTAATTATAATGACATGGACGTCCGCCTTGCGTATTCTATTAATATTTCAAAGCAGATTTCAAACAAAATTTTATGTAGCTTTTAAATGAATAGAATTAATTGTTCATAGCCTTCATCTTTTCAACTTGCTCCCTTCCCATAAAAATAACTATGTATTTGATTGTTGTTGAATTAAGCACAAAGCTTCACAATAGACTACCTCTGCTACGCCCACCAGGGGTATCGAGACCCGGATTTTTAGTGTGTAAGTCCGCATACATACCACTGTGCTACTGGGGGCATATTTATTTGAATTTCAATTAGAACTTCCATTTTTATGCATGTGTTGAGATTAACTTTCTTATGAATTTCTTTTTATGCTCCAATTTTACTTGTTCCAATACCAGTTTCAAGATAAATATTACATATTTTATGGGAAAAGCTGTTAATCTGTAAAAGCGATAGTTTTTACACACATTACTTTGTTTTACAACAGCGATTAAACTTTTTGATTACGAGAAACCTACTTGAAATAAAAATGTATTTCATAACGGTTTGTAAACCTGAAGATGAGCGTGAAAGGTTCTTTGCTTATCAATAAAAGTGTTAAAACTTATACCAGCCTTTCTGAGATACAATGATTAAACATATATATCAATGAATTACTCAATTACAGAAAAGAAAACCATTTCTATTTCTTAATGTTTTACGAAATATCAATTTTTTTGTTTATTTACTTATACAAATTCTATATATGTATGTATGCATGCCAAAGTACGTTTTATAGTCAGGTTCTATGATGCGTGTTTTACTGAAACTCAGTGGATTGATTCATATCTTTTTCGATATATTACATGTGTGTATATAATGTATCAAATGATTTGATTTGAAAGAGTTTTTATGATGCTTTTTTAGAATTTTACCATTTTGAGAGATTTCACCGACAGAAATCTGGTATGAACGAGCCATTTCACGTTTCACTTTTTTAGTAACCAGGAATTGGTGAAAAATCTGGTCAATGAAACTGATAAGCCTTATTGACGCGTAATGAACATAAATATAAAGACAACTTCGTAAATATATATTTGTGACCGGATCTAAGTATTCCTAATGGTTTTGTCAAAAACTTTGAATTTAAAGGCGAGTTAAAGCGACTTGAATTACAAAATAAAAATAAACGAGAAACTGCATAATATTGGACATTATTCATGGATCAAGAACACTCAGGAAAACAATAGTGCCTTGCCAGAAGTTTGTGTTCACTATCATGCACTAAGCTTTGGTGAAATAAAGGACAAACTTTCTTCAAATTTTAAAAACAAGTTTATACACCTATAAAAAGACAAAAATACTAGTTTCTCAGTTTATTCTCAGGAATTCAGTATGTAAAAAAAATGTATATCATATGTTAAATGCTCAGCATAGCCTAGTAGTTAGGGTACTCGACTCGCAATACTGCGGATGACAAGATCGACATCCCTTCGTCTTTTCAGTCACGAAGGCCAAACTGAACAGTAGCACAAAAGTTGGGCGAGTTGATTAGTTGCTTTTCTTTTCGCCTTTCACTTCAAAATTAAGAACAGCTAGAGTTGGTAATTATCGGGTAGTTTTGCGCAAAATTCAACATATAAAGAAACAAACGTATGGTAAACATAGGATGGTATTTTCACTTTACATTTTTAAGCATGAGAGGAGGGTGAGACTTTAAACTGAAAACGTATGCTTGTTTAATAATTAATTATTTAAAACTTAAGTATTTTGAAGCAATTCACTAAATTATGGATCATAATAAGCCTTAATTAGCTGAGGCCTATGCTCAAGAAATAAAGCGAAATATGTGAGTGCCATTTTTACTATTAATATAATGCTCGATGAATCTTAGGTAGCAAAAATAGTCTAAATCCTTTAATTAAGAATTTCATAACGAATCGAAAATGTCTATTTTGAATTATTTTAACCTGTTAAATAACTTAATGCATGTATTACTGGGCCTGGCATGGCAAAGCGTATTAAGGCGTTCGACTCGTAGTCCAAGGGTCACGGGTTCGAATCTCGGTTGCACCAAACATGCTCGCCCTTTCAGCCTTAAGGGCGTTATAATGTGACAGTCAATCGCACTATTCGTGGGTAAAAGAGTAGCCCAAGTGTTGGCGGTGGGTGGTGATGACTAACTGCCTTCCTTCTAGTCTTACACTGCTAAATTGGGTACGGCTAGCCCAGATAGCCCTCGAGTAGCTTTGCGCAAAATTCAAAACAAACAAACAAACAAGATTCTATTAAATGGGATCGGCATGGATAGGTGGTTAAGGCACTCGACTAGCAATTCGAGGGTCGCAGGTTCGAATTCCAGTCACATCAAACATGCTACCCTTAGGGCCATTATAATGTAACGTACAATCGCACTAATCATTGATAAAAGAGTAGCCCAAGAGTTGGCGGTGGATGCTGATGACTAGCTACCTTCTCTCTAGTCTTACACTATTAAATTAGGGACGGCTAGTGCAGATAGCCTTCTAGTAGCTTTGCGCAAAATTCAAAAGAAACAAAAGCAATTTTATTAAACTCTTATGAAACAATATATCCATGATGTTTGTTTGCTGCTAATGCCATTATAAAAAACAATAAATTAATGTTATTTAATATGTTTCTAATGCATTCATAAAGCAGTGTATTAATGGTGTTTTAATGCTTCATAAAAACTGTAAATGAATAGTACCAATATTGTTTTCTAAAACCTTTATAAAACAATACGTGAATTATTTATATGGCACAAGGCGTCATTAATATATTTAACGAAACGTAAGTTACTCAACTTTAGCGTATTTGTACTATTGTTAGCACCTTCGAAACCACAAATACACAAATTGTAATTATATGCTATAAACACTCATCTGTGCTGGCTGTGACTTGTTAATGGTTTCATGAAACAACTTCTTATGTTGCTGACAGCTATGTGTGCTTCGTTTATGTTACTTGTACACCTTTCCTTGAACACTAACGTCATTTGGTTCCGTAACATTACACTGGCATATCATTGCTACATAAATAAGTATAAACAGTGTCCGCAAAATTTATTAGATTCTATATTGATGAAACTCTGATAAGTTTATATCAAAACGGGTGAAAGCGTAACCAGACGTAAGTTACTTGACATCAAATAGAGGGGAAAAACTAATGCTTTAACAACAAATATTTAAACTAAGTGTATGAATTTACTAATTCAAATCGCTTGTAAAATATACTCAACAGATTATTTTATCATTTTCACTGCATCTTTACTTATAAACGCGAGTGAAACATTCAAGCGATTAAAAAAAATAGATATTCTAAAAGGTTCTTTTGAGGAATTTAATGTAATTATTTGATATATTCATATTGAAAGATGTTTGATAAAGGTAGAGAAAACTTGTTAAACCTCAATAATACATTCTGAATTTGTGGGTTTGAAAAAGCTAGTTCAGGATTTAAAGATAGAGAAAAATGGTTTACTCTCTGAACTGAATTTTTAAAACGCAAATCTCATTTAATGCAGTTAACATTCGAAATGCAGCTTGCCTTCTCTAACTGTTTTTGACCTGCTTGAAGCAACTGTACAGAAGAACAGACTAGCAAGTTGACCGACTCAGTGATGCAGCTGATTGTTTCCCGTTATTTCGTATGCTTCTCTTGCTTCAATGTTCTAAGCTTGATTCTTCTTGTAAATCAAACAACACATATCATCTGAGTCAGGTTGTGAAGATTTACATACTGCTCTGTTTTCGATCTTTTTTTTTTTCTCTACGCTATAAAAAATAGCTAAAACAACTCTTTTAGTTATTAAAATACTGATCAATAAATCATGCGTGTGATGACTTTTGCTGTTCCTAATCTGATACTATAATTGTGTATTTAAATTTATTTACTTCTTTTTGGGCCTAAAAAGTCAGTAGAATATGATATTTTTACTTGCCTTAACTTTTATTTTAATGACGAACCTTCACTCGTTTACTGTTAATACATTACATATTTTAGTCAACCTCATAAACAATCTTATATTAAGATGATATCGAATAATAGTTTGAAACATTCTCTTCCCATCATAAATAGAATAACTGGTGTTATGTTAAACTTCTAAAACAACTGGCCATTCTTAAAGTTACTGTTATTGCGTGCCTGAAAATTAATCATAAATGTTTATTTTTACATGAGGCATTCCATAAGAGAAACAATTATAACAAACCACATAACATAGAACATTATTTCTTCCCATATAGTTTTAATTTTGAAAGTTTAAATCAATTTTGTTTGTATACATCATGTTATTGTTCCAAATTTATTTTTTATGTTTTGATCTGATGGTTAAATAAGTAAGTCCACATATGATGGATTTACAATTTGTCATCTTATGGATAAAATTGTCAGAATACTTGTATGGTTGGCAAACTAATATCACGAAACTGAAGCATATAAGTGTATCCTGTATAAGTAACATCCTATAACTGAAGACTATATCTTAAAAGTTGCTTGTCCTAAAGGAACAAATTTCGGCCTGAAGTATTTTGAAAATGTACAGAGTGATTTAAAACCATATTATGCTGCATACGTATGAAGTTCTAAATACACATTGGTCCAAGAAGTCTTGATAAAAATAAAATAGAATCCCGCTAACCCGAGCGCTTCCTAAAGGTGGATCTTTCTTCTTCAGGGACAATCTGCACTTGAAATAGCTTTTATGAAGAAAAAACAATCCATAGAAAGGAATGTTTGATTATCATAAAAGTTATTACATATGCAGTATAATATGGTTTTAAAACACTCTGTACATTCTCAGTCTTTGGGCCGTCTATTTAAACACTGGACTGAGATCTCCATCAGGTCTGAAGATTAATTAACTGGGGTGCTGTACACGTGTACATACACATATACAGTAGCGCGGTCGTAAGGGAAAGCTAGAAAAGAAAATTTGCAGAAACTCAATATTAATCTTCTAACGTGACAATACACAAAAAGATCTTCCCGCCACAGTGAATCAACCTGGCGATTCCAACTTGCATAGTATTTTCTTTTATCATCTATTAAAATCAAACATTTCAGGGATATCTTACTTCCTGAAAAGTAGAAATAAGAACCAGATATAGTTTGATTTACAATGTTAGCAATCATTGATTATAATTATCATTAACTCTTCAGAGCTGATGAACCCAGGCACCAAAATGTTGCATTGAAATTTAAAAGGAGACAAGAGCAGTATGTATATATGCATATGAAGCTATTCAACTTGTCAAAATACTTTCTGCAACTTTCTTTGAAGTAAAAACAACTCCGCTCTTTCACTTTTTAATGTTAAGATATTGGTGTGCCAATGTGAATAATATTTTGAGAATCAATGAACACTCTCCTCAACAAATTGTACTTGGAATACGTTTAATCTAAGAACATACTTAAAATGGCTATTTAGAATGACAAAAAGTTTATTGAATGCCTCTATAGTAGTTTTGAAATACTTTATATGAAGTGCAATCCCTCTGGAATAAAACATGAGACATACTAGTTTTAAGTATGGAGTTATATTTACAAACACCTTGTACATTAAACATACAGATGTATATATATATACAATATTAAATATATATTGTTTGACTTACAGAGAAAAGGAAGTCTTTCAGTTTTACAATTTTTTACTGAATTAGATAACAATTCGTTTCATTTATATCTATCTTCGAGCTTTGATTTCCGGTTTAAAGCTTTTCAATTAATCACATAATAAGTTCAATTTAGTAGGTATTGCTTAATCTCTCATAACAAACTTTGTATTATAGTTTTAGATGTTTCACCTCATAGTTTTCATTGCGTTGCCTAATTATTTAATAGTTTTTTCAATATAATTCCATTCACAAATAATGTTTTTGCACAATATTATTAAATATTTAGAAGAACATCACTATCATATATGCTGTATATTTGTCTATAGATTTGGTTATTGTCTGATATTAATTATTTAGACTTGATTTACTATAAACTTCAAAGCAATAAACAAATATTTGAGTGCTTACGACAGATTTTGAAGCTAACAATCAGTATCACTGGTATTCCGTAAGTGAGGTATACTATATTTTTTGTTATTGTTACTTTTATTAAAAGCACTTATTAGAACGTTTTCTTTTTAAAATTTTGTATAATTTTACAGAAATTAGTTTCTGTTGCTAGCTTAGTTTATGAACTTAGGGTTAACCTAAATCTCTTAAATAATTATAGTTTTGCAAAATACAGTGTTTGTTATATCTCAGATGGGCCCGGCATGGCCAAGTGTGTTAAGGCGTTCCACTCGCAATCCGAGAGTCGCGGGTTCGAATCACGGTCGCACCAAACATGCTCGCCCCTTCAGCTGAGGGAGCGTTATAATGTGACGGTAAATCCCACTATTCGTTCGTTAAAGAGTAGCTTAAGAGTTGGCGGTTGGTGGTGGTGACTAGCTGTCTTCCCTCTAGTCTTATCTTGATAAATTAGGGAGGGTTAGTGCAGATAGCCCTCGAGTAGCTTTGAGCGAAATTTAAAACAAACTATATCCCAGACAGCCCTGGTGAGTTCTGGTACTGAGTGAAACGTGTTCTTGGCCACGAAGATGACTGAGATAGTTTAGTTGAAATATTATTATAAAATTTCCTTTTGGAAAAACAAACAAATAAAAACCTTAAGTAGTTGAATAAAAATAGTGTATGAAAAATACAACAGGCTTAATACTAATGTTTTATGATGAAAAGGGAATACTCAATAGTCACGGTATTTGAAATTCTTTTAAGTTGGATAAAAGTACATTAATCTATGAGACCTTGGGTGTGGTTAAAAACATCAGTCTAAATAGTTTTGAAAATCCTGATTCTGTCAAAAGATAGCAGAGTCATGTGCTAAATGTTTGAGTTGAAGCAAATAACTCAAAGCTACTCTATGAACAACTATGCCGCGGCTAAAAATATTATAAAGCTTGCTGAACCTTGTGAAATATTACTGGGTTTACAGCCAAAACTATCTTCAGTGACGAGAGTATTAAACTGATGAAATAATACATTCTAATCTTTTCGAGTGAATACGTAAAAAAAGCATATATAATTAGTTGAACTCATAACTGAATTTCAGTCTTCATTTAAGTACATAGTTTGGTTTGACATGGCCTTCTAAATACTAATGGTCGTGGCTTTGACCAGAAGTTATTATTAATTACAAACTTTATTCTTTTATATTCGTGTGTATGGATACAAAGAAGTTGTAATAAATGGTCAATATACGTATTTAATGTACTTGCAGTATTAATAAGCAGTACAATGTACTAAACACATAATCTTGCATGTCAGTTTATAGAAATTTTGTTTGAACAAAATGTTCTCCATCTTGTGTAAAACATTTTGAAAGTGGTTCTCACAATGAAGGAATAAAAAAAAAATAGTTGCAGAAGTTACAGAGATAAGCTATGAATAAGTAAAATACACCTTGATTGTCAAGGTAAAAAAATATTACCAGGAGAATAAATTGCTCAATAATCTGGATTTTTTTTCCTTTTTTTGAGATATAGCGATGACGAAAAGTGAAATAGTATCAAAGCAGTTATTCTTCACTTTTATTTAGGAAAGAATAGAAAGCTAGACAGGGACAGAAGCTATACGTCATCACTAAAACATTGAAGAGCTTGCATAGGTAAATGGTATCGAATTGGCTTTACGTTTTTCACGTACTGTCTTGTCTGACGACAAACTTCGCGAATCTTATGGTCCGTGATTACGTACTACAGAAAAATATTCTGGTGTTTAAAATCGTTCAGATAAGGTATAAATAAAACACAAACTATAACTTAGTTTTCAATAATAATCTATCATCTCTTTGTACTGTACTGTACATGTTTATATTTTTAAGAAATGAAATTTTTTACACCAAAACGAATGAAAAATACTAACAACGGAAAGCGACATTTTGGAAGATTATGAGCAAGTAATCCTACCTATAACAAAAAAATTAAAATCGACAAGCAATGAAACTATTGGTAATAAATAAAACTAAAGTGTCTAACGTAAAGCTATAATCTAAAGACTTTACTATAATTATTTAAATTAGTAATTTTTTCCTTATATTTATATATTAAGTTCACCTTCGCAGTTGAACTTGCTATCAAAAAAATATAAACACAACGCAGATAACAAATCTTCTAAGAGAAGCGTACAAAGAAAGATATTGAAATGCTGAGAACGTTTTGAATCAGCATTTAGGTTTGCTGTTTTTTCAACATATCTAATAAAGAATACATTGTATATGTTGAGACACAATAAAGATTTTTGTTTGAGACAAAATAGTACATGACTTATATTTTAAAAAGTAACTAAAATCTGTTTAGCACGCACAAAAAAGATTGCGTTAAAGAAATAAAATTTGTTTTTTGTATTGGTACATAAGATCGTTAGGTTTCGGTGGCTGTATTACAATTATGTCAATACCCAAAAAAAGTTATACCGTACTGGTTCTTTTGTCCATCTTGCAGCGGCTTAAAAAAAAAAAGAGATAGAATGTGTATATATATAAGCACAAAATTTAAGGTATTCGTGCACAATACACATTATTTATGAAATAAGAAAAAATTATTCGTAATCTCATTTTATTTTTTTTATTATTTCTTAAAAAAATTTAAACAAAGTTATCATTTCAAGTGTATCACGAGAACTGCTTTTCGCCTCGAACAATAAATATTCTTATCAAGTCTCACGCAAATCGTAAGTGCTTTAATATTTATGAAAACTTATCTCTTTTGTTGATACTACAGGTTTCTGAAGTTTAAAAACTTATGCTTGTAAAATATATTGCCTATAGTTCTTTTATAAAATGTTTTTAAACCTATGCTCGTGTTTTATTTATATAACTCTATTCATGAGCTTAAGGTAATTAAATCAGTAGTGTATTAGATAGAATTTGTCAAAATTAATTTTTGTTTCACTAGGGTTCATTTTCCTTTATAATTTTTTATCTTGTTTAGTGAAACAAAATTTTAATTTATACGTTAGAGCAAAAAATACCTACCAAAAATAAACTGTCTGCATGTAATGTAAAAAATAAATGATTTTTAAAGATATCGTGGTGGACTTATTTTGCTTGCTTCTAATAATTTCATTTTGTAGTAACAAAATTTATCTTAAAAATTTACTGATTATCATATGTATTAATTTCTGTAAACCTCGTAGATGTAAAATACATCTGATTCGAATTACATAATATATACTCATAAATATGAAACACAATTTAACTTTAATAAATCTGTATAGATATATCGCAGACAACAGAAAACGAAAATTGAAACAGATAAAAAGTAAAAGAAAGCAATAAATGTGTAGCTTTTCTCAAAACGTTCAGTGTACGTCTTTATCAGATGAAGTACCATCACAAACAATACGTGTTTCAATTTCTTCAAACAAACATAAGTTTTGAATATGTGTTTTTAAATGTAATTTTAAGCGCTTAAATTTAACTCGTTGCACTCTTTCCCAACTACAAAGAATAATTATACGTTTTGCTCTGGATGTATTTCTCTAAAATGTTAAAAAAATCAGCTGAGGATGTATTATTAAATAGAAGGAAGACTTGAAACTGTAAAACTGTGGTGGAGAAATTATGGTATAATAGAAATTATCATTATATCTATACATATGATAATGTGTAAATAGTTAACTTAAACCATCTTAGTAAAGACTAGTGTTGCACCCTTACCTATTGTTTCTGTTATGGACTTATCTAACTCACGCACTATATCTGTTTATCTTCCATTATAGTGAGAGTTTTTTCACACTGTACGTCTACAGCGTCTAAGAAATTACGCCTGGAACTTTTACTCGAAAGTATACTATATTGGGTTTCTTTACTCCTACACTTCCTGCCGTCACATCTGGCTCCAGCAAGAATAGCCGGAGATCACGAGACGTCCCAGATGTGTTCTGCTTGAGACTCGAGAATTTCTTACACCCCACGTGTTTGCAAGTAAGACGGGTTTTGGTGTCGACATGTGGTTCCCAGCGGGTGAGTCAATTCTCACTTCCTCTCAGAAAAGTAGTCTTGCCGCCAGGTGACGATGGATAGGGACCAATAGTGCTACTGTAAGCTTCTGGTCAAGACTTTGGACAACAGGTTTATATAAACAAGACTTTTGGTTGTGTAATAAAAACTGATATTAAAAATAAAGTCAAAAAACATTGTCTCACGGAAAAAAACAAACATTTAAACTGGGTGCACAGGAACATGAACTAATAACAAAAGATTTATCATGTTGTACAGTGCTCCTCAAAGAAGGTATACTTGGATATCGTCAATATCCGTATAACTTTAATAATATGACAATCTCTGGAGGAGACAAATGCGCCTCTGACTAAGAAGGTTCTATATGTGCTCAGGCAGAGTGGAAGAGTCGACTCACTGTTAGGGGTGTCGATCTTTGACTTCAGATCCAATAACTAGAGGAGAAAGCTGAAAATAGTTACAGTCTTGTTGCCGACTGGAATGCCATCACGTGGCTTGGCTTACACTTGCCCATTTCCATCTTCTAAAAGAAAAGACAGCCACAACCGTGAAATCATCACGAAACAAGTCAAATACATTTTTAGAAAATACATTCTATTCTGGGTGTTGTTAAAAAATATTTCTCCATTTTAACAATTTGTTAAATGAATTATGAATTAAAGACTTATCTATTATCTTTAATTAAGTTATCAGAGTGATAACTTAGTGGTTTATCAAATAAAACAAAAGAGACAAGAATACGTTATTTGGTTTTTAAATGTCATGATAAACTTAATGCAGCCAATAAATATGTGGGACTTACTGTCGTATGGTGTATTTTATACTTGTTCAAAATATAAGTAACTCCTTTAGTAACAGCAAATTTATTAATGTTTAAAACTCTTAAAATTTTTTTCGCTTCTTTGCCACTGGTGATCCAAAACCTACCGATTACGTGGTTTAGGTAACAACTTATACGGTATTATAAAAAAACACTACAGGTATTTTCATTTTGTAGAATTATATATTTATTTATTGATTGGGCTCGGCATGGCCAGTTGGTTAAGGCACTCGACTCGTAATCTGAGGATTACGGGTTTAAATTCGCATCAAACATGCTCGTCCTTTCAGCCGTACAAGTGTTATAATGTGACGTTTAATCCTACTATTCGTTGGTAAAAGTGTAGCTCAAGAGTTGGTGGTGGGTGATGATGACTAGCTGCCTTCCCTCTAGTCTTACACTGGTAAATTAGGGACGGCTAGCACAGACAGCTCTGGTGTAGCTTATAACGAAATATATTGATTCTAAATTCATTCTTTGTTTTGAATATATGCAATTTCTTCTACATAACGCATGGTAAAAATAGCTATTGAGTTGATCATGTTATTTGTTCCAAGTTACCTTTATTTTTCTCATTGATAAAAATTAAATATTTACTGTTACCGCCCTTGGATAACATAGCTACAAAAAAAACATGAAAAGGATCAGAGCAGTATTCTTCAATGGATGTACAGGTAACATTTATAGATCATGATCTAACCATTGTGAAACGAAAATGCCCGGAGACGTGATACCATGGTTTTTGTAAGAAAATGCAAAGTTTCTGTCTAGATAGAAACCTTTCATTCAGTGATTGTGACATGAACTTGTTGCAGAAAAGAAGGTTTCACATAATTAACACTTCAAGTACACACAATGTATTTCCGTTTTTACAGTAAAAATATTGCATAAGTAATCCACTCCATTTCTTGTTACTTCAGTTATCAGTTGACTTAAATCCAGCCGGTATACATTAAGCATTATTTCATAATAGCTTGTCGAATCTTCTGTTAAGTAGACCTATTAGTTAAAATGCAGATCTATAGTCAATTGTCCTCCAGTGGCAGAGTTGCCTGTGGACTCACAACATTACAAACCGGGCTTCAATACCCGTGGTGGGCAGAGCGCAGATAACTCATCGTGAAGCTTTGTGCTTGGCCCGGCATGGCTAAGCGTGTTAAGGCGTACGATTGGTAATCTGAGGGTCGCGGGTTTGCATCCCCGTCGTGCCAAACATGCTCGCCCTTTCAACCGTGAGGGCGTTATAATGCGACGGTCAATCCAACTATTCGTTGGTAAAAGAGTAGCCCAAGAGTTGGTGGTAGGTGGTGATGACTAGTTGCCATCCCTCCAGTCTTACACTGCTAAATTAGGGACGGCTAGCACAGATAGCCCTCGAGTAGCTTTGTGCAAAATTCAGAAACAAACAAACAAACAAGCTTTATTCTTAATTTCGAAAAAAATTAATCAATTAATTTATACTCACTCAGTCTGATTATATTACACTTGGATAGAAGAGTTTTCTTATTGACCAGAAGAACAAACAAAAAATTATTAGTAAAACGATCCGCTTTTACAAAAAGAGAGAAACCCTACGCATTCCCCTTGTTTTTGAGAAATAAAAATTGAAAGATTAAATCCATACTTACTCATTTTCATAAAAAAGAGAGGGAGTAAGAGAGAACATTTGCACATCTATCCTCGTTCACAGGATCGGATAGTTACTTATTTGCTCATTTTCATGGGAAGAGAACAACTATACAACTGAACAAAATTTCTAGAAAATCAATATTGCTTATAGCTTAGTTTGGACACTTGTGTTTGTCGCGGTTTGTTTAACAGTAGTTTATGTTTATGCTCATATCAACCCGCTGTCTTAAGAAGTAAGCCGTTGCATTCCGACCCAATTTCATGAAGGGATAAGTTTGACTGGTCGCAAAGCTACACCAGGGCTATCTGCGCTAGCCGTCCTTAATTTAGCAGTATAATAATAGAGGGAAGGGAGCTAGTCATCACCACCAACCTTCACCTCTTGAACTACTATTTTACCAACGAATAGTGTTACATAGTTACAGTCAAATGACTGTAACTATGTAACACCCCTACAGCTGAAAGGGCAAGCATGTTTTGTGTGACGGGGATTCGAACCGACAACCCTCAGATTACGAGTCGAGTACCTCAACAACCTCGCCATACCGGGCCAGGGGATGAGTCGCACATTTTATGAGATTTGTTTTTTCATGTTTATGGTTTATCGTTCATTTGTTATTTGTTATTTCTTCTGTTGATTAGTTTACCTATGAATTTTAATTTACATTAAAATATTAACTCACCTTTTATATAATCATTTGTACTTTTAATAGATGTGCTTCTAATGAAATTAAGCCCTCTTCCACGGTGACATAGTGCCATGTCTATGTTAAACCTGGTTTCTATACCCTTGGTGTTCAGAAAGTAGATAGCCCATAGTGTTGCTCTGTGTTTAATTGCAAAGAAATGAAACTGAAACTAGCTTCCAAAGTGGTGACGTACAGATTCTATTAATGTAGCAGAAGAGTGTGTAAAGTTATGATCAAATGAAGTGTACTCTCGTGACTTATTATGTGTGTGTATGAATACCGTACCAGATGCTTTGCCAAAAGAGAGAGTTATGAGATAGTTATTGCTGTTTGTCACTCGATATTGTTATTTATATTGAAAGGTATTGCTGAAATATCGTATTTATTCTTTTATTTTTCTTGAAGAGAAGATAAGGTATTAAGTTTCTTCTTTATGGCTCTTTTTCCTGATTCCATTATTACTGATTTATTAATATTTATGAAAAAAAATGTTTATTAATATTGGCGTAAAGTCTTGAGTAGGCATTTGTTTATTAAATATGTTTTGAAAAGTTTCGAATTTATTTGTATGTGTTACTCTGAATAAAGTGTTTTTTTTCTCTTGAACTCTGATTGTTATACCGTTACAACTTATTAACTTGCATAGTAAACAATAATGCAACTAATCATTTCTATATAAAGCCATAATTTCAGATAAAATATATATATAGAACAAAAGCTTTTCAAGGAAGAGAACAAATCACGTGGAAGGAAAAACCACGCAACAACACAGTATTGTAAAAAGGGTGAGAGGAAAAGACCTATCCAGTTTTGTAAGATAAAATAAATTAGTTTCGATTTTCAGGTTTCGAATAAAAAGGATAAGTCACATACTTTACTTTACGGAATGAAAGAGTGATACGCTTGTATCTCGTTTTATTGGATAGCAGGAACTCTAGAAGTATAAATTTATCCAGTTTTAAAAGAACCTAGCAGACATAATTTTCTCCAGTTTTCAAGAAAGATAACAGTTATGTACAATACTTACTCATTTTTTCAGGCTTATGAGAATTATATACTGAGTTTTACTTTACCATATTGTGAAAGGAAAGAAAAAATAATTTCCCAGTTTTAAAAGCAGGAGCATGCGCACATTTTACAGTGGTGTAGGAACTGTGCGTACAAATACCTGTCTCTTTTTTTACAATAACAGAAAAATGCATTTACTGGTTAAATTGGAAAGAGAAAAAGATCCATTTAGTGAGTTTTGATTTAAGTAGAAACACTCTCTCAAATTTGCTTGAAAAGAACGTCATAAATTGTTTCTCAGCTTTAAAGAGAAACGACACACACATGAACTAAACTAAAGTACAAGCAAAAACTCGGTTTCAAAAAAACCGAGTTAAAATCTTACTCTTCCATTTTACAGTGAGTAAATACTCACAATATGAGTTTGACAATAAGTAAACAATCCCCCTTTTTTAATGTTTTTACATGGAGTAATGAAATACATTCGTATCCAATTTTACAGTGAAAGAGTAAAAAAAAACATTATTCTTCAGTTTTACAGGAAATAGCTAGCCTGAACTTCCATTCAATTATAATAGAAACGTTCTTATGATTATTTGAGATTATCATAAAATATAAATAATGTCGTGAACTATCTGTGAAATAATAAACTAAAAGTGAATAAATGATAATTTTGTCTATTTTTCATATATTACGTCATGTTAAAAATGGTGATAGATCAATTCTTTGAAAGCAAAATTCCTTGCACTCCTATGTTAATAGAAAGAAATATAAGGACAAAGAAAGAAAATTTTTTGGTTGGAGCTGCCATTAATGCTAAATTTGACATAATTAACACAAGAAAAACCCATTTTGTTTTTGTAACACAAAGCTAAATACTTTAGTGCACAGTACTCTTAAGAGTAAACATATCTTTTTGGAATCAGATTAACAAAACACAGAACGAAGAAGTTTGTATTCTAACTGAAAATGTCACGAATCTGTTTACAATTCATTAACTGCTTGTATTTACAAACAACAGAAAGACGTTTTTGAGGTACAATTGTAGATTGTACATTGAAATATCGTTTGACAGTTAAAATACACTTGCGTTAATTGGATGTGATTGATTGAAATTAACATTTTACCGATAAGAGGGAATGAAAAAGAAATATGCATAATAATAATAATACCAGGTAAAGATACACGATATTTCAATCAGATTGCCAGTACGTATTTTCAAGATCACTTGAGATGTTGCTTGTAATTTCGAATTTGTCGTCTTTATTTTACTGTCCAGTTTTTCAGGAAAGCATTATTGTAATATACCTCTCATTCTGGCAAAAACACTTGTTCTTTATCGACATTGAATAGATTGAAACGACATCACACTAGATATAATTCATGAAGAAAGACGGAAATACCACAATGAAAAGGCGTGTGTTTGATTGTAATCGCTAAGGATTGAAGCTATTACTGATTTCTCTTGTAGTTGTACATTTGTAGCAGTCCATGCAAAAACGCCCTTTTGAAGAAACCTATTTATCTGTTACTTGCAAATATCGTCAAGTGGAGGAAATTTTTCTACATTTCTATACCGGTGAAAAGATTGTGTACATTTTTGCACAAGATTCAGTCTGGATTTTATTTTCTTATATATATATTTGTAAATAAGCACAGAGCGACACAATGGGATATCTGTGCTTTGCCCACTAAGGGTATCGAAACCCGGATTCTAGTATTGTAAGTCTACAGACATGACGCTGTGTCATTGGGAGAAGCATTTTCTTAAAGTTTATCTTCTGTACAATAATTTTTGTAAATTATTATAATTTGCTAAATAAGATAAATCTTTGGATTTTTCTTGAATTTGCTTGCCCAACTGGTAACTGATATAACCAATTTCATAATGTGTAAATTAATTATCTCTAAATATACTGTGTTTTATCTGGTTTTATTAATGAATGGCAAAATATAGGCTCCTTGTGAGGAAATGACTAAAGTGAGTCATAAAAATACAAGTTAAAGTTGTATTGAGTGAATTCTCAATATTATACTTTCATTTACCATGCATACAATAAATGAAACCGAGCTGTTTAAAACCATTTTATAGCATTATTTTAAGAGATATGGTTGAGTATGCCATAATAAGACAATTTTTCTCTATGTAAATTCGCAAGTCATATGACAGCCCCAAACGATAGAATGTGCTGTGGAAGGACTTTTATCAAAACTGCAATATGAGACGTCGTAGATAAAATGATGCCTTGAAATTATATGCATTTTGAGGAAGATATGTAAGAGCTCTTTCTGATAGAGAATAGTCATACACATGGATAATAATGATATGCTGTTGTCGAGATTGTAATTTTAAATTTTCAAAGACGGATGATTTTTCCCTGTACATAATTGTATCGATAAACAAAAGTATATGGATTAACTAGGGACATCAGAGCTTTCAAGAAAGAGACCTGCAACAAGGCGTCACCCAGGAGCTGTAAGGAAAACGCAATGTATTATAATGGATGAGAATTCACGAATATAAAGATTAGTGAAAACCTGTTTATGTTCTCTAGGCAATAAACAACTTAAAAATAAAAATTAATGACAATTATACATGTGCATAATTAATATTTCAGATTTAAGCATTTCTGAAGCAACACATTTTCCGTCGGGTCATGATGGCTCATTCCATTTAAAATTAATGTAATATTACTACACTTTTAAAAATTTTGTACTTAAAATCTCTTGTTGTCTTCAAAAATACTCATTTTGTAAGTTGATAACTTGTTTTATAAGATTCTAATGTACATTTATAAATTCAACGTAAATTTGTAGAATATATATATAAACATCCAGTTGTATAATGTAATTTAAATACATTTTTGTAATTTTCCATCTCTTTTATGAAATACGTTATTCATATTATGTAACAAAAGTATTGTAAGGAAATATAAAGCTAGAAACTTTGAAAAACGTTTTTTCATTTTTATTCTCTTTGAAACAACATCAAGGTTAGTGTAAGAAAAACGGTTCTCTAAAGTTGTTTTTATTTAGTGGATAAGTATAAAATTTGACTTTACAGAAAGCCAAAATAAGAAACAGCCAAGATTCCTTGTGTAATGATTGAAAGCCTCAGCTATAATGCCTTACATTTTAATATTGCAGACCAGTATTCTCTATAATGTAGCTGAGGTTTATCGATATCTTTTTCTATTTAAGTTTCGACTCTTCAGTGTAAAACTGTAACTTTTTAAATGAACTGCTAGAATACTAATTTTTAAAGAAAACTCAAAGAAATATCACAAGGTATTCCTTGTTTCCTACACTTGAATGTATATAAATAAATACATAGGACATAAATCACACAATAGTTTGATGGCAAAAAAAAGAGAGAGAGAAAGGAATTTTATATGCTTTTTATAGATTTTCTAGTTCTTATGATGTTAAGGAAAATTAATGATATACAAAATTAAACTGGTTTCACATATTTTTGTTTTCCGAATTTTATTTTAATCACCTCCTAATATGTTAAGTCTTAAATATACAAAATAATAACTTTACAACATTGAAGAACATGATAATTCGTGAAAACGTAACATGTTCGGCAATGTATTTGTTTTCATATAGGCGTAGCACGACTATAGAAAAATAGCACAGCTCTAATGTACATAAAAATAAATATGAAAAAGCGTGTGTTTTTCCTTTAGAGAGGTTATTTTTGTGTGCAAAACTACACATAAGTTATCAGTATTAGCTGTCTCTAGTTTTGAACAAAAGGACTAGTGGAAAAGCTCTAACTGCCAGCTCTTGAACTACTTAATCCAGTAGTGGCATCATTTGACCATCTCTCTTAACCATACTCGGGGCCTCAAAGTGTGGAACGCGATTTTGCGGCAAAGAAACAAGAATCTTGGAGACTGTAATGCTAGGTGAATTTTCGTCTCTTTTGGACAATGAAAAGACAAACAAATAAAGTTATCGATTTGGTTGTGTTTTCTGATTTTACAATTTGAGAGGCAAAGTTCAGCATTATTCTAAAATAGAAAATATATACCTACAGAAAGCATACATTTTCTTTGATGATTAGTTTATATAATGGCTTGAAGATAAGTTATTGACCGAGTTATCTTTAAAGTTATAACGAACTCGCCGGACGAATATAAACTAATAATTTTTCATCTAAATTTTGTAAATATGCTTAGGAAGAGGTAACGATGGCAAGTTTATGTCTTCTTAGAGCAAAGCCACATCGGTCTGTGTCCGCCAAGCAGAATTCAACCCCTGATTTTGGCGTTGTAAATTCGAAGACTTGTCGCTGTCCCACCAAGGTACAACAATGATAAATGAATTTTTGTAAGGCGAAAATAACTCATCATTATGCTGTAAAACTGACTTTCGTGTTTATGTTTTGTTTACGGATAAAATAACACAACATCAAACAGTTAGATTTACATCTGTTATTTCGAGAAAAATAACAAACCATGAAAAAATAAAGAAATATTAAGTATAGTATGGTTAAATGGCAGAAACGTTTTTTTTCTTCTTTGACATGCTTATGCATTGCCAGATATTAAGTACGTTGTACTAAAATATGTTGAATAAGTAAATAAGATATCAAGTAGCGTTGGAATGAAATGCATAAGAACAATCTACATTTTGAAAAAAGCCCCCCAGTGGCACAGTAGTATGTTTGCGGACTTACACACTAAAAACCAGGTTTCGATACCCGTGGTGGGCAGAGCACAAATAGCCCATTGTGCTGCTTCGTACTCAATTCAAAACAAACTAAAAACATTTTGAAATAGCTTGGAATAAGTATGTTATTTTATCAAAAGTTTATCGCTTTTAGGAAGCGTATAAAATGGTCCTTTCTATTGTTTAATATTAATTTACTTAAATTACGGCCCGGCACAGCCAAGTGTGTTAAGACATTCGACTCGTAATCCCAGGGTCGTGGGTTCAAATCACGGTCGCACCAAACATGCTCGCCCTTTCAGCGATGAGGGCGTTATAATGTTACAGTCAATTCCACTATTAGTTGGTAAAAGAGTAGCCCAAGAGTTGGCGGCGGGTGGTGATGACAAGCTGCTAAAGTAGGGACGGCTAGTGCATATAACCCTTGAGTAGCTTTGGACAAAATTCAAAACAAACTTAAATTATAAATATATGTTACAAATGAGAATTTAGGAAAAGGTCAAAGGAATTTAAAGGAAAAGTAAAACAAAGGAATACACAATAAGTTAAGGCATTAAGACAACGCAGGAAGAGACTTGACACAAGACTTATTCCAGCGAGTAAAGCCAGTAGTAAAAGTTGTATACATGGTTAAGGACACAATATGAAACACATCCAAAAGGGATATCGTTATGGAAAAATGGCGCAAGTTGTGTTCATACTTTTCTATCTAAATACATGTTGGTGAAGTCGCCTGTGTATCTATATGCGATTAAACTATTGAAACAGGCACTGTACATTGCATGTTTTATTGAAGCTAGCCAGGAGTAAAATGTGAGTTGGACACGATGTTTTGCAATGTAAACTATGTTGCAGGGCTATTGTGAGACAAACCATGACTGGTGTCAGCGACGTGTCAAGCCTACAAAAATCATTTTGTATTATAAACTACTTAAACTCTTGATGTATCTAATTCGAGAAAAAAAGAACAAAAACAAACAGAAAATTTAAATTATTGATAAATATCTTTATCCTTGTAGGATAAGATACACAAGTAAATCAAGTGATGATATTTTAGTAGTAACAAATTTGTTATTGTCTACACGAGTGCTATACATGAATACCATTTAAAACAGGAATAAAAAAAATTGAAATAGCGTTTTATTTGAGCTACCATTTTTACTTTGATGACTAAATTCGCCAAAACAAACGCGTGAAGCTAATAATTATTCTAATTTACATTTCACTTCTTCAGTTCTTTAAAAAAAATAAAATTTAAAAAATATTTAGAATGTTGCAGAACGTAACTACTATTTTATAATTGATAGGGCATTACCTACTCCTACATAATCAAACTTTCTTATTTTTCATAATTGTGTTGACTAATAGACGAAATACAAATTGGAAAATTTGGTGAACTTTAGAATGATGCTTGATGGTAATCTGTGTTAAGGACATCAGTGAACCTTAGTTTTTGTTTTTAAAATTCGATCCACCTTTGAATTGAAATTATCCTTGTAAATATAACGAATAAAATCGGAAACGTATTTTTGATAGGTGATAATGAGTAACATAAAGTCTGGTTTGTAGAAAACGAATATGAGCTAGTGAAATACGTTTAAATATATTTATAACCATGTTGAGTACGAACAACAACCCTCAATTAGTGATCCTCACTTTTCGTTTTTTTACCTCACCAAGAAAATTCTGGTTATTTTTATCTCAACAATTGAATGATAATCACTATTGGATTTTATACATGTTTCCAAACTTAAATTATTAAATTAAATAAATTTCTCATAAGTATGAATTTATTTCTAAAGAAGCGTTTTGTGACGAATAAAGAGTTACAATCCAGTGCTAAGGAAATATTTCCACCTCTCTTTCTTATGAGACGCTAGTGAACAGTAAACTTGAAAACTGAAGTTACGAGTAGTATTATAGCTCGTTTAGTTCATTTCGCCTGAAAGAGAAACAGATTAGTGCGAGCATTTGGATATTAGACGAAGGAAAAATGCTTATGAAAGAAGAGAAAAAGACAAAATGCATCCGCCTGTAATGCTATTTGAATACACTTGGTTGTCAAATCCTTCCAATGCTTACATATTAGAATTTGCACAGGATTTACCTAACGAACAGCATGCATTATTTGTTTCTGAAAAGTCATACAAATCAATCTAAAGATTTATGAAGTTTAAGCTGGAAATCATGTTATATGCAAGTTTATTTGTTAAAGAGAAGGTGTTAACAATTTTAGGGTCAGTATGATGTTAGTATTGTTTTTAACGTGGATTTAACGTAAATCAATTTCAGTCGTTTCTGTTCTTCTCTTCAAAAATAATATAATTAATCGAATTTCAGTTCTAAAGTTTCTTTTTTTGTGTAATTAAACACGAAGTCATGCAATAGACTTTCTACATTGTGCAGTATGTGAATATTTAAAGCCAATTTTTGCGTTATAATGCCTACAGACTTACAGAAGTGACATAGTGGTAGCAAGTGGTACATGGTTGAATGTCCTACATTTTTGCAGGTACAGAAGAGACACGATGTACTTCTGTAGTTCATTAATCCATCAGTATCCTTAACAAAAGATATTCTATAAAATATTAACTGAATATTACTTCTTTTGTCGATATCTAGAATGTCAATGAATGATAACAGACATGATCAATGTATTTTGATTCAGCTTAGACTAAGACTTGAAATGAAGCATGACAAGCCTGTCTAGTCCCAGTGGTATTCTTTACTTATTGAAACGTGCTTTTTCTTACATCTAACGGAGAAGAGCTTTTAGATTTAACTTCCGTCGTTAAAAAAATAAGTGGTGATAAAGGACTCAGTAAACCACAATTACATTGATTTAAACTTTTAACTTATTAGGTTAAGAGATTATATGTATATATACATATATATAGCTTAGACTAAATGTAGACGACGTTTTTTTTCTTTTCAGTCATCTTGATCGAATGTACCTCCAATAAATGTCACACATGTTGACGTGATCGCAATTTGTTTGTTTTTTGTTTTTAAAGACGTATCTCTCTTCTTTTTCATGTCTTTTGTTCCTGGAACTAAAATTTTGGTTTTTGTTTGTACTGAGTGAGATGGGATTCATCTACCAGTTACCGTATATATATCATTACGACTTTCGTTTTCCATAATTAATATTCATTCATGTATGGGAATAACATTCATAAAATTTATTTTAAAATACAATTATGTTCTTACGGACTTTTGTGCTTATTACTGAAGATAGCTGATAATAATGAAAATAATACAGTAAGATTATTAAGGAAACCACAGGGAAACAAAATTTCTCAGATGGCATAATGAGAATCATAAGTTGTGTAGAATAAAATTTGGAAATGTTACAGAGAATTTCGAAAGTGTATTATACTTCGTACCTAAGTCGTTTTCCGACAAACCAGAACTAGTTTTCTTTTTAAACAATATGAGATTGATGATCAGAATAAAGTGACTAATACTTAGGACATTACGAGGACCAATCCCTGAATTCGTACAAAAGAGACGATCCTATTACAGTTTCATTGGCTAATAGGCAAAAATGTTCACCGAGTATTATTTATATTGCACATATGCTTGAAACTTCATAGCTCTTTGTTCTCGAACTTAAAAATGTCAGTTCTGTTTTTAGTGTATTTTTCGTCAATTACTTGTTCATCTCCCAGTAACATTTATTAATATTTTACAAATAAAAAAGATAATGTTCAGAAATAAGATAGAGGTAAATACACAAAACCCTAGATAAATTTCTACACATATAACGAAATCTCTCCAACAAATATATATAGTTTCTACAACTAAATGTTGAATTTCTTTCACTTTCTTGAATTCAGCTTTGAATAAAAACATTAAAACTGAACAACGTTATAAATTCATAAAAATGGCTAATTATCACAAGGTTTTAACCTCATTCCAATGATTATACTTTAATTCATAAAAGAACTTTTCGTAAAAAGGAATTATTGCCATATCAGCAAAAACCTGTACTGTTTAATCCACTAACATTGAGAATTTTCATAAAAATCCAGTTCCTCTAGTTCGAAATCTTATTACAGATGTGATAAAACTTCATCAAAACCTGTCTGTTATTTTGTAAAAAAAAACGTGTTATGTCTGATTGTTGGAGTTTGAAAAAGAAAAAGAAAAGGAGGCAACACCCAATACGTTCGTGTCCACTTATAAACGTAGTTTCGCCAAATAACCTGATGTTTATTTGGCATCTGATAAAAAGGCTGATGTAGCTGGTAAGGAATTTAGGCCTTTTTTTCCTGTTGGTTCTGTGTCTTTGGCAAATGAAACTGCTAATCCAAAGCCCATACGTACGTTATCACGTACGTTACGTGATACTAAAGCGACACAATCATTGTTATTTCAAGATGTATTGCCTTTAGACTCGAGTTATGCCTCTGGTGAAGCTGCTAATGTCCCTCTTCATAACAATATTAACATCAGACCTAGTTTTGGGACCAGCTGTGGTTAGAGTAAGACCTACTTTGCTAATTCAGTTTGTGACGTTATTGTTAGGAAACGATTTGGTAGGGGAAAATGTTGATGCCAAACCCAAAATGCGTAGCGATTTGATCATTCTTTCATCTAAGGATGATGTTGTTGAGGGGATTCCAAAAGTGTGCTCATTGTGTGCTGTGACATAAACTCAGACTAAGAAATTAAGTCAAAAATAAATGATAGATAAGTGCTCAGAGAACGAGACTATAGATTTTTTACACACATTTTTGGATTCGATATGGATCTTGTGAATGATTGTCATACTGACAAGTCTTTGATAAGTAGCAATGATGGACGTAAGGGATCTAGTTCACCTGATGAAGTTCCGTTTGCTAAAAGTAAACTGAACCATTAACAAAGAAAAAGAGAAAATCTACAAATCTCTTCATTATTTAAATGTGCATTCCAAAAAGATCAGCTGGAAAACGTTCTAAATGGTTAATTTTGCAAAAAATGTTATGGTCATGAAAAAATATAAAACACCAAATGTACCAGCTTCAGTGAACGAGTCTGTAGTTTATCAAATTGTTATTTCAAAAGCATATCAATTAGAAATATTAAAAGTTGTCCATGAACTTCCAATGGGAGGTCATTTAAGTCTGAACAAGAAGTATGACAAAATTATGATACGTGTATTTTCACCAAAAATTAGGCAAGATATTTCTCACTTTTGTAGAACTTGGTATACATACCAAGTGCTGGAAAACCTAATAAGAAAAGTCGCTTTACTGCTTTAAAACCTATCTTATCCTTTGAATAATACCTAAGTCATGTGATTTTTGATTGTGTTAGGCTAAAAAGATAACATTTGTGTTTAAGAACTTTCACGTGCTACGTAATTTATTTTTATAAGGGTATTTGTATTAATTGCGTTATGTATTGTTATGATTCTTGAATTGTATAATTCTTTGATATTGTATTGTATTTAACAAATTGTTATCAGTATACATATAAACACACACATATATAGATAATATCCTGATTAAAATTATCTAATTAATTATCTAAGGAGGGAAGTGGAACAGATTTATTGTTGTACAATTGGTTTAATATCTACATTTGATTCACTGTACTTTTGTTTTTGCTTCTGAGGCATATTGTTAGACGTGTATTGCATAAGTCCCACCTGTTCTCGAGATTTGTAAAAGGTTTTTGAGTGTAAGAATCAACAATACTTAATTTACGGAAACGCTGATGTGTTCGATCATTGGTGAATGTTTTACAGTCTCGCGTAATTGGTATATAAAAAACCCGACGCGCCGAGAATTAAATAGTAGGATTATTGTAGGACAGCTACGTTAAGTGTGTTATAGGCCTCGGAAGCTATAATTGTGATTAACGCCTATTAATCGGAAAACTACAGAATTTGACCAGGAACGCTTAAAGATTTCAACTTCAGTGAATTACTTAAGACGTTAGAATTTCTTTGATGACATTAAGTGTCTTCTCCGGTAAAAGTCAGCCGGGTAAAGCCAATCAAGCTAGTTAGTTTAAGCGAGGTGCAATAAAATCAAATCATGACTGAATATCCCATCGACGAGGAAATACACACAATTTTAACACAAATATATATTTAATATACAAAAAATAAAATGTTTAATAGCGGTTATTAATCTTGTCAGCAAAAATTATAATTTTAATACATATTAACAGTTAATTAACTTTAACGTCAAATTTCTGGTTATTTGAAAGAGTAATACACTAATATACATAGCATAATAAATCAGAGACTCGTCCAAAATAAATTACAAAACGTAACATACCCAGAGGCACTGACGAAGGATATGACTTACGGAGCAGTAGATACAATAAAGGAGGTCAGCAATGATACAGTTTTTGTTGTGCATGTAGGGACTAATGATGTAAGAAAAGATTGATCAGAGAATCTAATTAATAAGTAAAAGAAGCTGATAAAGGCATTTAAAGAAAACAACCATAACATAACTGTGTCAAAGATATTGTCGAAAATTAATTGTGTGGATGAAATTATAAGCAGATGGCTAAGACCAACTGCTAGGTTTAGGTTAATATGTAAGGTTGAACGGATTGGTTCGTTGAACTTAAGAGGTAGTTAAATGTTAAAAAGGAGCTTCTTGGAATTGGAGGTTTACATTTCAATAATCAGATGTAAGGGTAGCTTTAAACTCGGATTAGACAGTGGTGAATGCCAGGATGAACTAAATGCAAAAACAAAAATATTTAGAAAAAGGATTAGCTTAGAAAATGAGCATAAAAACAATTCTAATGATAGGCTTAATCGTTGCTATTCTAATGCTAGAAGTATGAGAAATAAAACAAATGACTTTAGAACACTGGTAGGAATGGAGGATTTTGATATAATGAGAAAAAATTGAAACATGATTGAATGTAGATATTTTGATAACAAAAATATCTTTGGAATAACAATTATAGAGAACTTACTTGAAAAAGAGTACTTAGTAAAGGGAAGGAGAGACTGTATACGTAAAATGTGAGTTAAATCTTGTTGATGTTGGGGATATCATAGTTAATAACAAAGAGTGTGAATCCATTTGGCTTTTTTTAGTGGACATAACAGTAAAAGGCTTTGAATGATAATTAGTTAGACACACTAGATGATACTGATGTAATTAATGATAAACGTAACACTGAGATCTAAATTTCAGCTGTTAATGAGACCATAATTATGGGTGATTTTAATTTCAAGCATATAGATTGGGAAATGCTAGAGACAACCCATGAGAGGAAATGTTTTTGGAAACTGTTCAAGACAATATTATTTACTAATTGGTTAAAGAAACTGTTAGAAACAACGCTATTTTATATTTATTGTTGATTTCTAACAAAGAACTAGTTGAGAAGGTAGAAATTGGAAATCATATGGGTGCAAATGATCATTGTCTATTCGGTTCAAAGTTTTGCTGTATTTTTGTTACATTCTTTGATATAGATTCGGTGTATCTAGATTTCTAGAAAGCACATGACAAAGTGCCACATAAAAGGTTTGTAAACAATTATCTGTAGTAGATACGTTAAGTAATTGGATAGAAGAGGTGCTGGATGGAAGGAAAAAAATGGTTGTTATAAATGGAGTTCAGACAAATTGGATTAATAACATAGATGAAGAAATGGTCAACACATTACTTAAATTTGCAGATGATATTAAGGTCTTACTGGCTGCAAAGAGCATGCTGCTGCTATACAAAAGGATTTAGATCATTTATTGAGTTGGAAAAATAAATAAGTGACAGGTGGATTTTAAATAAGTACAAAATAATGCATGTAAGTCATCATAATTTGAAATATAAGTATAATTTAGATGGGAATAGCCTTACCAACGTCATGGAAAAAGGGATATCGTTTTAATGGTTAATCAGTCTCTTAAGCCATTCAAACAGTTTGCTCTAATTTGTGGTGATAATTTAATTGTATGGGTTACTGGTTAAGGCGCATTTAGAACATTGTGTCCAGTCTTGAGTTTTTTACCTTAGGAATGGCAATGAATTAATGGAAAGGATCAGAATAATTTTACTAGAATGGTATCTGGGATGAAGGAGTTGTCATACAGATTTCTGTGATTGTTTTATCTTGAAAAAAGAAGAGTTAGAGAGGGTCTGATAGGGTGTTGAAGTTGGTAAAAAAAGAACTGATGTTGTTGATGTATCATCTTTTTTATAATTAACTGCAAGAATAGTAGGATTATAAATTTTGGTAACGTGAAAGTCATCTTCAGCTAAAACAGATTCATTTCTTTATTACGGTGGTTGGCCTGCAGAATGGATTTACTTCGAATATTGTAAAGGTAGTAACTTTAAGCGAGCTTAAGATAAAGCTTGATAACTATATAAGTGATGAGGACTGGATGTAAGATTTTTTAAACTCATTTTACTAATAATTTCATTTGGTTTAAAGGATTGGACTGCTCAGACGTCTCTCAACATTATATTGTGTTATTCATGTCTACACGTTTCTTTACTTATTGGCATTGACATCGTTTCTTCATCCTCATTTTTTCATTACTTGTTTCCTCACTTGTCTCAAGCAATACCAATGAATATTTTATAGCAGTTCTAGCATGGCGTGATGAATTGTCTTGATGGATATTATGTGTTGAATTAGTGAAACGCCATACAGCTTCTGCACTCGCCAAATTGAAATGCAACTCTTTAGTGTGTATAAACCATCACAAATACTTCAACAGTTGTCGAGCTAGCCCTTCTGACGCCATAATCAGAATAATAAACAGATGATTTGCAATCACGCTATTCGACAGTTCTCTGTGTTTCTTTTGTTTGTTTATGGCTGCAGCGATTGCCTAAATAGCTTTAAAAATGCTCGAATACTTTAGTTGTTTATAAAAGTATCTTACAATGTTATAAAAGATAATTGAGATTGTGATGAGCAGTACATAATATGTATCAGCCATTTTCTCCCAGCTCATTCCTCTTTTATAAACGTGCTCGCTTTATAACTGCTTTTTTGAAAATGTCATTTGACCATTTATGGCAAAACATATCTGTAGAATTTTATGCATTCTAATTATTAAGGAAACAGACTGAAATATAAAAAAAATTGTTATTGGTTAGTAATAAAAAGCTTATCAGCTGTCAAAAGTAAGCTCATGCACAAGATAATTAATTTTTACTTCATGGTTACTCAATTCTTGGTTTTCCTCACAAAATTAACTTGTTAATTTGTACAATATTCTATTTTAATCTACTGTTTAAAGTCAATATGTACATGATTCACAAAGACCCTATAACTATTTGTAGTTTAAGCAGCATTTTTATTGATTTGGTTCTAATCATTTCCTAAGCTACTTGCTCATTGTATAGTATGTCAAGCAGTATTATTTTAATCTTGGTTTCAAAGCACTCTGATATTTATGCCAAGTGTCATATGTCCTATTTTCAACTGCATAAACATACATATAAAGAAACAATTTGATAAGTTACTAAACTGCAACGTGATAATTTCGATCTTACGAAAAATAAGCAAATCAATATTTCACGTATACATAGTTTCTGGCAGTTTACAGCTAAGTGCTAATTTTAAAGTTTAGATTTATATAGACATATATCATAAAACATATTATCTATAATAGGCTAATTCATAATGTGTACTTTTAGTTATATGTAGTGACATGTTTGTGATACTTCTGAGCAAGTTAGTACTTCAATTGTAACTTACGGTTTGCTAATCGGATTCTCACAATAATTTTAAAAATAAATATCTTATTTTTTTCTAATAACGCATATTTAACTAATTTTTAAAAATCAGAATTGAACATTTTTTGTATCAGTAGAATTGCACACACGTATTTTTAGAGCTATATGATCTCAACTTGTTTGTACAATATTCTTGTTTGTTTCATGTATTTGTTAAATTATATATTATTTTACCTTCTTGTTTTATTTTAAAAGTGCAACATTATTATTCAGAACTAATTTAGCAGCTGTTATTACATATGTATGAATTTCAATTAACCTCAGAACGGCTGGTATGGGTATTAACACTTTTATTGATAAGCAAAGGACAACGTTTCGACCTTCATAGGCCTTCTTCAGATTAACAAAAAGAGTTTGCAACTGACCGTTGCCGAATACATGTTTTAGGCACGAGAGCATAAACGGGTACGGGATTATTTGGGGTGCTGCAGTTGGATGTGAGGTTATTAATTAGTATTGGTATAAAGGTGTTCCTTTATATTAATTTACTTTGGTTTTAGTTGCTGTATAAGTAGAGCTTCTTTTGCGTTTGTTCATATTTGTTTCCCTACTTAGCATCTCGGAGTTTTCTATGATTATATTGTGTTTATTTGATTTGCAGTGTTGAAAAACGTGTAGAGGTATTTTTTGTTTTCTTTGAATCTAGTTTCCATTTTTCTGCTTGTTTCTCCAATATATAAGTCGTTGCAGTTGTTGCATTGTATTTTACGAATTATGTTGGTGTTGTATTTGTCGGTGCAGTTTATACGTAGTATGGACTTTAGTTTTGTATCTGTTTTTTCAATAAATTTGGTGTTTACTGGAATGTTGTGTTTAGTTACAAGTTTTTTTTTTCCAAATGTTGGTTATTTTTTCGCTGATATCGGGAACATATCACTGCAGTTTTTTGTATCTTGGGATTTATTGTTATTTTTGTTGTTGGTTTAGGTATGTGCATATAATGTTTTTGAAGAAATTTGTTGATATTGATTTCTTAATATATTTAGTTTTTGTTTTGTTTCATATGCTGAGTCCCAGGGAATGTATAATCTAGTATGGGTGATATTTCTGTGGAATTCTGTTTTGAATTGTGTATCATTTCTAGTGATCTTGAGGTTAAGAAATACTATTTGGCTAGTTATTTTTCCTATTTCACAGGTGAACTAATATTGGGGTGTATCGAGTTAACGTGACTAAAAAAAACTAAGTTTGTGTTCTGTAGATGTGAATCCAGAAATTGTATCATCAATATATCTGTACCAGTATAGTAGTGGGTGTAAGGCTGAGTTGATTGCTTGAGATTCAATCTGTGTTATAAAAATCTTGGCTAGAACTGGTGACACAGGATTTCCCACACTTTGGCTATTTATTTGTAGATAGTTTTGGTTATTGAACACAAAATTAGTTTTGGTGGTAGTGAATTCTATAAGAGATGCTAACTGGTTACTGGAGATGTGTGTCAATAGGTTGGGATCTTGGATATAAAGCTCTAAAGCTATGTTGTACGCTTCAGTGGTTGAGGCTTCTGTGAAGATGGAGATTACGTCAAAACTGACCATTAAGGCTTTATGATTTAGTTGATTAAGAATATATTTAAAGTAAAAAAAGTCTTTGAAAATGAAACCGACTAATGTTACATGTTTAGAAAACGCCCACGCTGCATATTTAGCAAAGTTGTAGTTAAATGATCCGTAGTTCGACATTACGGGTTGTAATGGATAATCGGGTTTGTGAGGTTTGGGGGTACCGTATAGTTGTGGTGTGTGTGAGTCGGTCTTTTGTAGGTAAGAATAAATGTTTTCCGAGATTATGTTTTTCTATATTTATAGTAGTATTTTGTGTAATTAATTTTCATGTGTATTTGTTGAATATGTGCTTAGCAGTTTAAATTTGTTTGTGTCTGATAAGATGTTATAAACTTTTTAAATGTATTCATTGTGTTCATTATAACTATAGCATTGCCTTTATCTACTTTTAGAATTTTGATGTTGTCTTGTTTTAAGCTGTTTATAGAATTAATATCTTTTTGTGTGAGGTTGTTTTTTAGTTTTCTTTTCTGTGAAATTATGTTGAAAGTTTTGTGTGAAAATTCTTTGAAAATGTTTTTTAAGACATTGCTTTAAGGTGGTTCAGGGAAATAGATGTTTTCTGTTCTACTTGGAAAGATATGTTGTTGGATGTCGGTGGAATTGTTGTTAAAGTCGTCTTCTTTCTGGTGGTTGTTGTTCGTTGTTTTGTTGGTATTTTCAGATTGTCTTCTAGCTAGGTCTTCCAGGCAGGCTCTCATCTGGATGGATGAAATATTTCTTGTCATCAAGACAATTATTTGTGATTCAAATAATATCATTCATTATTGTACTTTATATATGATAGGCTCATTGCACGTGGAATTTAGAGTGTAAGCTACTTCTTATTTAAATCTTTATTAATATATACATATGTATATATTAATTTTTAGTTTGGTTTATATTCGTATTTTTGCAAGATATATCATTAATCTTAAAAAGGTTCGGTAGTTTTAAATACACCATGATATAGAAACGTTTTTTGTCATAACGGATTTTATTACAAAGATAGAACAATTAACTTTTAATAAATGTTAACAATTATTACATCTAATCAATAGTACAGTTTTATTCTTGATTTTCTTCTAGCTACACGAGGGCTATCTGCGCTAGCCATCCCTAATTTTGCAGTGTAAGTCAAGAGAGAATTCAGCTAGTCATCACTACCTACCGCCAATTCTTGGGCTACTCTTCTCCCAACGAATAGTGGGACTTACCGTCACACTATAACGTCCCCACGGCTGAAAGGACAAGCATGTTTTGTGTGACTAGGATTCGAACCCGTGACTCTCAGGTTGCGAGTCGAGTGCCTTATCCACCTGGCCATGCCAGGGCTTCGTGTTTTGAATAAATGACAACCAAACAATAATCGGATACTTGTAGACTGTTTGCGACCACAAGAAAATTACATATAGGAGATGTTAAAAATGGGTTAGAGGTGGGTGCATAACGTTAAATTCAGTGGGAAGAAAAGCATAAGCTGGTGGTCTTAGTTGATGCAGAACAATAGCTTCTGTCGGACGAGATACCGAGGTTTGCGTTTGACGTTGATTCAGTTTATGCAAATTTGAGATAGTTCTTTTGAATTAAGATCAGACAAACATTACATATGTACCTGTGGGTAGCACAGGCACGATCACGAGCAACGAACCTAGAGATAAAAACATAAATAAAAATGGCAAAGTTTTCTGTGTCATTCAGAGCTAGAATAACATACAGTGTTCAGTTGAGACTATCACAAAGCCTTAGATTGAATCGTATTGAAATGTTACAGCTATATTGCGTAATTTATGTTTTATTTATGTACATTGAACAATGGACCACAAACCGGAGATGTTGCGACAGAAAGGTACGAACAAGTAGAGAAAAGCAGACGAGAGTAAGAAAGAAAACTTATCATAGAAACGAATAGACTGGAAGAATTTGAAAAATAATCTACTGGACGAATGAGTAAAGAATCTTTGAATCTTTTATAGCTAATAAACTGTCAGCTAAACAAACATACGGGAAAGCAATACGAATATCATATCAAATGTATTACAAGTAAATGGCTCAAAAAACATACAAAAAGTGGAAAAGGAGTAACAAGTGGAATGTAAAAGCTCAACTGATAAACAAGTATAAATGTTTAATAGTTGAATAAGTTTATGGCCTTCTTAGTTCAAAAGAATTTTAACTGAGTTTGACCTGAAAAAAAAAAGTAATAAGTAGGAGGTTAACTGGGTGTTTTGCTCGCGTATGTCTGTGTGACTTTCTTATTACAGTTTAGGTGGGAATATAACATACAAGACTTAAAAGTAATAACTGGATACACTGAATTATATTTTATGATTCAAGGAAATATTTATTTGCCATGAGATGATTCCTCTAACTTTACGCTATGCTTGTAAGAGCTGATCTTTGAGGCTTATAGGCCCGGCATGGCCAAGCGTGTTAAGGCGTGCGACTCGTAATCTGAGGGTCGCGTGTTCGCATCCGCGTGGCGCCAAACATGCTCGCCCTCCCAGCCGTGGGGACATTATAATGTTTCGGTCAATCCCACTATTCGTTGGTAAAAGAGTAGCCCAAGAGTTGGCGGTAGATGCTGATGACTAGTTGCTTTCCCTCTAGTCTTACATTGCTAAATTAGGGACGGCTAGCACAGATAGCCCTAGAGTAGCTTTGTGTGAAATTCTAACGAACAAACAAACAAACAATGCGTTTTCTTATATCAAAGCCACCTCGAGCTATCAGTTGAGCCTCCTGAGGGTGTGGAACTTCTGATTTTAGGGCGGTAAATCCGTAGACATACCGCTGTACCAGCGGTGGACTCACGTTTAACACGCAAGATGTCTGTTTATTGCTAGTGGAAAGTTACACAATGAGCTATCTATGTTTTGCCTGCTACAAGTATCGAAACTCTGTTTGTAGCGGTATAAATTTTTAGATTTTACCTGAGCCACTGAGGGTACGAGAATAGAGTATATATATATATATATATATGTAAATCGAATTAAATTTATATTGAACTGAAAAAAGCATATACTCTCCTTCATTACAAGTTTCTGTTTGTTCAAAACAAGACTTAGTCACTAATACTCCAGTCAGGAAATGTGTAATGTGACTGGAAGAGCTACATACCATTAATTATACTTAATATTTTTTCATAATTTTACTCCAACATAAGATCCGGTGCACTTTAGAAGATTAATAATTGAAAAAGTAAATTCGAGTTTCGGACTTCAGAATTTTGCAAGAAAAAGCAGAAATTCGAACTTTAACTTTTATAGCAAAATGAGGAAACTACCAATCTGATAAAAGAATGCATTCCAATTTCATAAAAAGATATAACCACTTTATTTAATCTATATGTATATATATATATATATATCAAACACAAAATTATGTGTATGTGTCTGTTGTCTGACTTCTCCTTAGTTGGGCCAGTCGCAACTAAATTTTCTGGAAAGATAGTTTGGAATAAGAGGCACGTTAAGGGAGTTAATAATCCCTTCCATCCCCTAATATTGCTTTTATTAAGCATTTATTATCTTTGAAGTAAGTTAACGTTAACTACATTTATAGATGGCACCATCTCTTAACACATAAAAAATAAATAAAAATGTGAGAAGGGCATATAAACGTCATATATATATGTTTCAGAGGATCTGCTAGCATTCTCCATATAAGAATCCAATGGAAAAAATGGTGTAAGAAATAAACTCAGCCGAAGTTTCTACTCCAACAGCCACAGTAAGACTGAAGAACCGTTTTTTGTTATACGATTTTTTTCTTGATTCGTGACCTTTCAGCTTCGGCCCGTAAGACACCTTTGCGGCTAATTACCACCTATTAATTTATCATGTGAAACACTGTGGAAGGATAGTAAAAGTTGTTACTGAAAACTGGTAAGAGAAAGTACCTCTACCGTCACTACTTTAGCCGTTACCTTCAAATACAAGGTCACCAGGACCAGCGTATAACATGTTTTAAATATACACATGTTGAGTTCTTAAGTCTTATACAAAACTTTTGATAAGGTAATAAAATGCACTGCGACAATATGTTATGTTATAAATAACTTGTGTGTAAGTTAGGATTTTTTGTGTTAATTATCATTGTACTCACCCTGACATAACCTGGTCAATGGATGGGCACCTCAGCTTGTTGTATATATTAATTATTGGTTTTACATTTAATATTGATCCTAGTAGGTAGTTGTTTGAAAGGAACTAATATTAGTGCAACAAATCAAAGCAATATTATACCAAGTTCACGTTTTAGCCTTTGGCAGGTGGTTCAAAGACTAATAAACTAAAACAAAGATATACCACAACTGATCTCATAAATTTCAGATTAGTAAACTCTAGTTAAGCTACCCTTGCTATCTCAAGGAAGTGTGTGGATGTGTGTGTTTTGTTAGTGTCAAATCACGTCTGGCTATCTGCTGTGTTCACCAAGAGGAATCGAGTTCCTAATTACATGCGAAGACTTACAGCTGTTCTACATGAGGATCTGAAGGAATACTTTTCCATTTTTGTTAAATACTTTGCGAAACGCTTTTGTTAAAATCCTTATAATAAAGCTACAATTCAAACGTTTGAAATTCCAGTAGTCTCCTTCTGGAGTGAATTCTTAGAAAATATTACATAATATGTCATTTGACTTCGATGAACAAGGAGAACGTTGATCTTTGAAACTTTCAAAGCATAGTTTTTTTTGTAAACATTTTATGATGATCTAAGTATGAAAAAATAAAATTTCGTCTTCGATATTCGCATCAAGTTGTAAGTTATCTGCGTTAGCTATGCCTATTTTTGAACTGACCGGCAAGAAGAAAAGTAGCTAACAGCAAACTGAATTAACGGATTCGACGATCAGTTTTATAACATAACCACGACCTCAAAACTCGATAGGGATTTTGTTTTTGCAAGAAACCTGGCGTGGATAACTGATCTTCTGATTCATAGTTTGACTAATAAGTAAAATATTTAGAGTAAAGTAATGAAAGTCAATAAGTATGTTGAGCTAAAAACAATCTTTGTGATGTGTTTTAACATTTTGATCTATTAATATGTAACACTTTCAGTACTTTTATTGAAATAAACGACTTTTTAATGTAATTAATAAATATTAGAACTCATTTTATTTTTTGAGTATTGTTGAATTAAAAAAAGACGCATGGATATCTCTGTTTCACATTCGTTTGAAAGATCATCACCGAACTTTCATAGTATGTATGATGCTGGTAGTATTATAATCTGGAAGAAAATTATAAATGGATAATGATAAAAAAAACAGGAGAGCCGTAGTGACAAATGCTGTTTTTAATACTGTTAATACAGATGGATAATTAATTTAAAACAAAAATTTAGATTAAGCACTATTATGATTATCTTAGTGATACACAACGTGTTCATGATAAATGACAATCAGATGTGTGTTAAAGGACTTAACAAATGCTTGTTGTTGACAGATGAAAGCTCGTGTTGCCTGGGAAAATTTGAACTACAACAGACACACTTGTATAAGTAATTTGTATTTGTCAGAGGGTCTTATGGATATTCTCATAGAATTAGTATTCACTTTCATTGGGGAAACTCTTCACAAATGTAACATTACTAGCTTATGTTTATTATAAAATATTTAAAGAAATAAACTTTGAAATATAAATTGCAAAGATTCTCGTCAGAAGCCTCTGGATTTTTATAATTGAATATTAAGTTATTTTCTCAATGCTTGTAAAGCCAATTGAACTGTAAAGGTAGTGTACATAGTGGATTAATTTATCTAAGGGCCTTTTTATTTTAAATACTTATTTCTATAAATTAAAGAACAAAGAAAAAAATTGTGGCAATAATTAAAAAACGTGGGAAGAGTACAGAAGAATTACGACGGAAATTTATTCATCAAGTAGCTTTATTAAAATTTAATTTTCGTTTGGAGAATTATGATACACGGTTTTAAAATAACAAGACAAATATAACTTGAGAAATATTTATTTCTGTTATATATTTAATTAGCTATTAATTAATTATTAGCTAATCAGAATATCTTTTGAACTTTAAAATAATAATTCGATTTTTATCTACAGTAATGTTCTACGTAATAATTTTGTATGGAGTTAATCAAACAGACACAACAAGGGTTATCTGTGCTGTCACATTATAACGTCCTTACGGCAGAAAGAGCGAGTATGTTTGGTGTGACAGGGAAGAAAGAAAGAAAAATTACAATGCATAGGTTATTCGCTCAAATAAAAATAAAATAGAAATAACAGATTACCATGAAGATAAAATATTTAACTATTCTGTGTAAATTTTTTTTACTACATTACATTGAAAATATGATTAAACAACTAAACGTGTAGTAAACAAATAAATAACTGACGTACAGGTTTGCTTACAGAAGAAATAAATAACTTAATTTTAGTTGTAAACTTAGGTTTCATATCTGTTTCCTTCGTAGCGGTTGTTATGATATACCCATTTATATCGTAATAGAAGAACGTTTTACAAGCATTTCAAACACAAGAGAACATTTGTTTCGTAGAAATACAATAAAAAAGATTCAGCAAGTTCATTTGAAATAAAGTATAAACATAATTTTTGGAGTGTCACAAGGAATACAAAAGAAATATTAATTTGTCCTCTTTGCCCCTATTGGAACAGTGGTGTGTCTTCGGATTTATACCTCTAGAACCTGAGTTTTGGTACTCGTGGTGGACAGATCACAGATAGTCATTTCTGGTATTTTGTGCTTTATAACAAACAAACATTTTTTCTTGAAAAATATATGTTTTTGCTATTTTGAACTAAAGTATTATGACCAATTTTTGGAATAAATAATCCTTATTATCCACATAATAATGTTATTATTTCAAGTAAAATTAATCATTTATATTATTATCAACAGTTGTGGTTTTTAATCAGCAAAGGATAAGGCTTTACGAAATTATGTTCCATTTACTCGTTTTCAAGAAGTAAATTCTCAATTATATTTTATCTAAATAAATAATTAAACTTAATCTTTATTTTTCAAAAGTTATGCGTTCTCTACAAATAATTGAAAAAAAACACACTTTAAAATCTTTAATAACTAACTTATTGAACAATGTTAAACGGCAAAGTTTGTAAAATGTACGTAAAAAGGAAATTAATTTTAAGCACAAGTTGTATGGGGATAAATGGGGAGTGTCTTCCTCGTATTGTTCTTAAGATCTACAAAGCTTTTATGAATTTTATAGAATATTCAAAGCAACTGTGATTTTGAGTTAAGCCTCACATTTCCGGTAAATCAGGTCTACAAACTGGAACCTTACACTCTTCTCTACTAGCCGTAAATTTGCATCACTTAATATTTGTCACAGAGACTATTTAATACTACCATTTATTATTTTATAAAAGAACCATTGTGCAAATAATCCCATGAATGGTTTATTAAAATGTTCTTACCCATCCTAGCGTGATACTAATTTTTGTCTTCTGTTAGTATCATAAAGTTGGGTAATGAATTTAGTAAACTCTGAATAATAATCAAAGCAAAACTTCCCGTGGTATTGTACGCCAAATCCTCTTTTGTTCAGAAACTTATGTTCGATTTTTTTTTTCTAGCTGGTGATTTACAATACAAGAAAATCAACCACAGAAAAGCGTGTATTTCTGTCAACAATGACAAGAGTGGACGAGAGTATCGTTCAACCACTTAATTCAACAAAAGTTAAATAAATGTCTGGAATACGGAATATTTTCTAATCAACTGTTCTGGAAGGCGATGTGCTGAAATAACTGATGTTTTTATGGTTCTTTGTAGGTTTACAAGTTATGATCCTGCGAAATATGTATATGCCATGTACTGCTATAATTGCTAGTGGTATGCAGAATGTCGTTATTAGTTTGTTAAACACAAATATCCACATTAAACGATCAAAGATCTGCCTCCCGCTGATATTCAAAACCGACTTTTAAAGTTATAAGCCTTCAGACTTATCACTGAGTTAATGTGAGGAAGGAGAGTTGGTATATTGAGGAGTCTAAGTTCACGAGATATACCATTTCTATTTAAAACCTACTTAAGCAAAAATATAAACGTCTTGACAAACTGTTCAAAATTATTTTGTATATTAAGCTTTTCTACAAGATACTCAATAATTTGACTACAGATATGTAACAATAATCAATTTATGAATTCATAGAAATGTAATATAAACGACTATTTGAATAATTCCGCCTAGATATAAAAGTATTAAAAGATTTTTAATTGAAATCAACACGCAAAAAAGAACAAAAACATGTATACCGCAAACAGTTTCCCCAATATTTATTTTAACTTGTTCATATCGAATATAAAATTAGAGAAATATGTCATTTGAAAATTATGACAGCAATTTCGTGAGGATTTAATGAAATAATTTTGCTCTTCAATGTCAATTTGTACAGTGAAACTTAAGGTTTTCGAAAACTTAAACTAAATACACTTTTGTGTCTTATGTTTTGGCTACAATGTTTCCCAGGGCACCAACGATATTGGAAAGGAAATAGATAGCGGATTCTTTGGACTCAGTACACTGACGTAAAATATACAGATTATTAGCTTAACAGTTTCTCAGCTATCTCTAAGAAAAGAATGCAACGGACGACAACAGATTTGATTCGTTTTTAACAATTGTTTCTACTGTCAGAGACTAAAGAATTGTAAAGTCGAATTAATAAATACGTAAGTTAGAGAACTCAACAACTACAACAACAAAAAACACACATGTATTTGATCTTTCCTTAAGCAATACAGAAATAAAGTATATGATAAGCTTTATAATACGTTCTAATGCATCTTTTCTTGCCTTTTTTTTCAAATTCATGAAAGACTTGCGAGCAAATAGTATTAAAACTAATGAAAGTATTATATGACATTTTGTTTTTCTTTTATACCTGTGTCACAATGATTTAAACAAATTACACTTTGTACAGAGATATGAGTATTTGGCGGGGTAAAAAACTGGCAATGATATGATCGAACGAAATTATTTATAAAAAAAACTGTTTTAAAGTATAAAAATTAATTATACTTCATTAGCTAGTATCAACAGGATATTGATATTGGTATACTGACATCATTATAAACATACATTTACTTAAAACGATGTAATTATTTTCCACGTAGAAAATATAATGCTAGCAAAGAACAAAATAAATAACATTATAAAGAAAAAATAACTATTTTTTTTTTATTTAGCATTCTGACCTTTGTTCATCGTGATTATAAAGACTCGATTCTTTTAGTTGTATAAATCCTTTGACGTATCTCTGAGCTACAAAAGGTCTGGAAATAGGTACTGCACCGTGTTAACTAACAATATCATTCACAACTCTATCAATTTCAGGGCTAGAATTAGGTTATTTTCGTCATATTGTGTGTAATTTAGCTTGTGATTATTTTCTTTATTGAACAATTTGCCTCATAATCGATAAAAATAATTTACGTTTGCTAATTTACATAATTTTGATTATAACACAAAATTAATATTTGTAACTATTTTTACATCTCTTGTAGAAACACACGGTTGATTCATTCAAACCATCAAAATACACACTACACAGAAGATTATGTCTAATATATGATATTTCACGTTGAAAAATTGCACAACTTTCTTCTGATATCAGTGAAATACCGTAAAAAAGAAAAAAAATCCTAGCAATTTTGATAGAATATTAAAAAGACGGTCTAAGCTTTCTCACAAAGGTGCAAAATGTGCAAAGTTTGGTAGACAAAAGTTCGTTAATTTTAGTCAGCAAAAGATAAAATTAATTATCCACAAAACACAAGTTCATGAAACGTTATTAAACATAACAAATTAAACTTTTTATGGACTAATTATTGTATATCAGATTATGACCAGATTTTCATAAATTTAATGCTTTTACATTGTATTTAATATGTTTGTTTGGTATGTAAAACAATAAAAATTGTCGTCCCTTATTACAGAAAGAATTAAATGAAAGGACACTGGAAAGCAATTGTTATGACACAAAAAACATACACAAGTGGTAATAACTTATTCTTAATACAAGTATACTAATTGTCACTCTAACTTGTTTAATATATAACTGGCATATTGACAAGTTTAATCATTAACATTATCTAATGTAAAACAGTAGCTTTATTCACGTAATGCCCTGCCATCCATTTAGAACATTGAATTAAAACAAGGAAACTATTTATGTACAAACATGTATATATAATAAATTAAAATGGTTTAAGTACATTAAGTAACCAAAAATATATCTCAGAACAACTGGTATTTGTATTAACATTGTTTTCAGCATTATTAGTAAAAGTGTTAATACCAATACTAGCCGTCCTGAGATACATTTTTACTTCAAGTGGGTTTCTCGTCATCGCGAATTAAGTAAGGATAAGCAATCAGAAGTATCGTGATAGGGTGTGATGTAATATAAGAAATATTAACACATATCGGATGTGACGCGAAATATATTAGGTTTTGTGTGACTTTATTAAATTATCATACATGATAACTGCAGAGGAGTAGCTTGATTTTTTTGTTAGATGAAATATTTGTTACGATTATATATCATAAGAAACAGCGTTTAACAGTATTTCATGTTAACCGAACACTTGTTCATTAAATTTGACGTACAATTTGCAGGTTAGAGTAGGTAGTCTCGGTCATTTCAACGTTTGTATTACACAAAAGACTGAAGGAAAAATGTTATTTTGGGGATCGACTGAACTTTTTTTATTTATTTCGAAGCTTTCTTATTAACTTTTTTCTTTATGTATAAATTATGTAAAAAATACTGTTAAAATGGTAGAAAATGTTAAGATGAAAACCAGCCCGGAAAATATCTTTTGTTTCAGCTATTTTTTTCTTTTTTGATATTAAAAAAACATTTGTATTTGTTACCTAGCACAAACTAAGAATATTATGGAGTCTAATGTATTTCCTTAGAAATAAGTCTTCAGATCATAAGTACAAAACGTAATTATACTGGAACATATACATGCACTAACACACAAATATGTCATTGCACTTAACACTATACGCTTCCCTACTTCTTCTAGATAATGAGAAGCAGAATCAGGAAGGAACAATTACATTGCAGATAAGACCATCAGGAACTAATATGTCTGTGTCCTAATCAATCAGCTTGGAGGACTGCTAACGACGCGTCGATGAAGGTACAAACTATTTTCTGGGTCCATTAGGAAGGTACGTTTTTCTTCTCGATCGACAAAAAGTTTTGTGTGTGAGGATCGTGAACGTCTTTTACTTTTTAAGAAATATATTATTTGTAGGGTTTTCGATATATTTTCTACGAATATACAGAGTCGATGTAAGAAAAGTCATGTCTTTTTAATACAGACGAGTCTTTTCACGTATAGAAGTATTTTGAAATGTTTAAATAAATATTTATTTTATAGACAAACTTAGAGGGACGTATATCATTATTAAAACATTCATAATCATTTTTGTCTTCTTTGGATCGAGAAGAAAAACAGCATCAAGAAGTATATCTTATTCCAAAATAAAAGACCGAGAATTTTGATTGTAATTCACGGTATATTTTGCATTTGCGATAATTTCGTACAGAAAAGACCTTTCACTTTTATATAGCTATCAACTCTGAGCTACTAATTAAATTATTTAAAATGTTTAATTATTCATAAAGATGCTGTTATGCATCACTAGAGGGAGGAAAATAATGAGCAAGGAGCGATACAACCAAACCAACTGATGTTTAATCAAAGGAAGCTAGAAAACGAATACTCTAATCTGAACTTGCTATTCGATATTCTTTTTGTTTAACAGTTGTTACACGTTAAGAACATGTCTCAAGCGAAATTAATTTCAATGAAATGCAAAATATGAATGGAACGAACTCCCAGGAGATAAATAAGTAAATTAGGAACAATTTTACATATCATATAATCAAATTTCCCCTGAAGCAGACAGTTTCATTTTATTGCTATTATTATTAACTGTTATTTCGCTTATAAAATATATATGAGCAGTCGTGATTGTTGTGAAACAGTAGTTCTTATTTGAATAGATAAAACGATACGGAAAGGTATGTTATGCGATGTTTTTTCTCGAAGAGCAGACTTAATGATAAAATAACTGAAAGTTATTTGCATAGCAAACATGTTATATCAATATTAGCTAGAAGTACAGAATTTTATCGGGTAATTACTCATGTGATAACTCTGGAATAATGTACTTTCCATTTATAATACTTTATTTTCATTTAACGCCTTCCTTTGCTGAAATACACTGTTGAAATACCAGTAATGATAGACATACAACTGTGCATTGTTTACTTATGTTATTTAGATGACGAAAATATAGAACATTTCAAGTTAGATCTTACGATAGCAGCAGTGCACGTCATTACCATTGTAATTAAAAAATTTTCATTCGAGAATATACTATATATTTTGACATGAAATATTTTGATGAAATAGAGATAAAAAAGCAATACTTATCAGTTTTTAGAAAAAAATCGAGATTTAAAATGACAACTTTGGTTTCTCTGAGATATATAAACAAAACAGAAAAGGCTGAATAAAAATTTTTGAATGTTTAAAATTAATAAATCAAGTAAATACTAAAACAAAAACGTTTTTTTTTTAATTTCGCACAAACCTACTCGAGGGCTATCTGTGCTAGCCGTCTCTAATTTAGCAGTGTAAGACTAGAGGGAAGGCAGCTAGTCATCACTACCCACCGCAAAATCTTGGGCTACTTTTTTACCAACGAATAGTGGGATTGACCATCAAATTATAACGCCCCCAGCTTGGAGGGCGAGCATGTTTGGCGCGACTCGGGCGCGAACTTGCGACCCTCAGATTACGAAGCGCACGCCTTAACGCGCTAGGCCATGCTAGACCCTAGAACTAGAACAAATTCGCTGACTAACATATTGACTGGTTTTCGTTATCACAAGGGAAAGTACTGAATATCATTTGGCAAGTGACATACGTAAATAAAGGGTTATACAATACAAGCATAAATTATCTTCAATATCGTATACAGTGTTGAACATAATCGATGTATTTATTACCTTCACAAGTTGGTATCATGTAGAAAGTATTAAGTCCTCCTAAAATGTTCATGCAATAACGTTAAAAATATTTTCTAATTTCGTTATTTTACGTTTATGGACAGCAAATTATTTATTATTGGTGTCCAGGCATAATAAATTCAAAAGTTCTAGTTTTTAATAGTGCCACAGATAATTAGAACAAAACGAAATGTATCAATAAAAATGTTGTGGTTAAAAGAATTGAATGATACAAACTCTTCCCTGTCGTTTCTACAAAAGTATCTTGCAACATGTTTTATTTATTTGAAATTAGTCGTTCATGAGTTGACTGAAGCTGCACTTCAGACATACCTGTAACAATGTCTTTGACCTACGATCTAAGTACGTTAAATATTTATTTCTTCCTTCCCATTAATACGGTATTTTACCGGTTGACTGGCAAACTTTATTAACAACTCATAAAGGTTTAATGAATTATTTTTTCTTGACTGTCTGTAATCAAAGTGATATCAAAGCTACAGACTGAGAAACAGTAAAAACAGGTTAAATAGAGAAAAGTGAGGCAAATCTGACAACGAGGAATTTCTTAAGCTAATTTAATACAAAGCTTTTACGAACAAAAACGTATGTCGTAATTGAATCTTTGGTTTACAATTAAATGTATCATACCAAGAAAACGTGCGAGATCGCTTGGAAAAGAGATTTAAATTTTTATAAGACGCGGAACATTGATAATTTTATCTGGGAGGGTAGGTATGAAATAAATTTATCTTTTCCAGTAACATCTCTTTCAAACCTTTATAAGTAAGCTGATGAAGTTTGATCCTAGTAATCGAACTTCACTAAATTAAACTTTGTACTATCTCCTATGTATATACGTATATTTTCATAAAGAAGATTCACACATTTTTAACACATTCTTTCAAAATGTTAAGCGAAAAATTTAAATCTTTATTCAACTGATCCCTTGTTACTGCCTACAAATAATGTAATTACGGGAGTTAAAATGATTAAAGATGGCCTGGAGTGTACAGCACTTGCCTCAAATGCGATTTTCATGCATCTTGACATAACAACATGTAGCCATCAGATTTGTTTATCAGACAATGTCAAACGCAGCTTAGTCAAATTTAAACATAAAAGTATACTTTTAGCGATTAAGCCATTTCAGGACTTTTAGTCTAAACAACAAAGTATGGACGATTGATATTTTTCATGTTTAAAATAACGCGAAATAAAAAAAAAAACTTGAGCCGTTAAACTTTTATTTGAATTGCTACAATACAATTAGAAGTTCAAACGTATAATAATCAAATCTTGCGCCATATCAGCCTTGAATTACACATTAAACATAATTGTTTATTGCAGACATTAAAGGTGTTGTTTGGAGAGAGATTTGTTACGAGTTGCTAGACAAATATTTCTATTTAGGCTAATCGTCTTTTCTTTCAGAAAAACACGGTTTTTATCTAGCTTTGAATATCTTAACATGTTGTGTGTGAGTATTGTTACACAAACGTAGCCTAAAGCCAATTATGCTTCAATATATGTTGAGTTATACTCATTTGAAAGGGCATTTGAGTACGCAAAAGATATTTCTATTTCTATTATTTACTTAATGCATGGTGCTGTTTCACTACTCTTGCGATAATTAAGTCTTTGTTTGTTTTGTTTGTTTGTTTTTCAATCTCGTACAAAGCTACTCGAGGACTATCTGTGCTAGCGGTCCCTAATTTAGCAATGTAAGACTAGAGGGAAGGCAACTAGTCATCACTACCCACCGCCAACTCTTGGGCTACTCTTTTACCAACGAATAGTGGGATTGACCGTCACATTATTACGCCTCCACGACTGAAAGGGCGAGCATGTTTGGCACGACCGGGATGCGAACCCGCGACCTTCAGATTACGAGTCGCACGCGTTAACACGCTTGGCCATGCGTGGGGAGGAAGTGGCACAGTAATTAATTTGCCGGAAAATACACCGATTTATTTGTTTATTAGAGCAAACCCACAGTAAATTATCTGATTTGTTTACAACAGGGAAACGAAATTCGAATTTTATCGTTATAAATACGTAAACTAATAAACTTCGCTGTACCACCAAGGAACAATATGGATTCAAGGGTCCTTCTTTCGGTTTTCAGTTAAAACCAGGTGATGCTCTCCTATCATCAGGTGTTTTTGGCTGCCTACCTGCCCTTCATTTAGTAGTTCGAAGTTACAATATATCTGAACCTTAAGGGTTTCTGTCTGGCTCTGTAACGAACCTACAATAAGATGTCACTTAGGTTGTAAATTCCACTTGTTTCTTTTTGTTGATTCAGTCATCTTTATTTGATTTCTGGCCATATCTAATAATGAAATAATTAACTGACACTACACATAAAACAACAACAAACGCAAAAACAATTTATATTCTTTCAGTGCTTAGTGTTCAAAGTATATAAGTTTTCATGTCAGAGAAAGTGGTGTTTAATGGCCTCCCTCCTCTTCCCTCTTTCCCACTGAGCATCTTGCTATGATCAAGAGCTAGTTTTCTTTTAACTCTTCATCAATTATGTATACATAAATCTGATGCTTAGTGGCCTCCCTCCTCTTCCCTCTTTCCCACTTAGCATCTTGCTATGATAGAGCTAGTTTTCCTTTAACTCTTCACATTTAATGTTTTACGTTATCATTAAGCTTTTGTGTCAAACTTCGAGAATATTTTTTTACTTTCATAGTTTGTTGAATTTTCCAACAATGATCCCAGCACAGCTTTGTTAAATCACTTGTTTCACTTAGCATCTACAGTTGTGAAGGTAACAATTAAAAATGTACACTTGTTGCTTTTGTATTTTGTTAATCAACTTAAAAAAAATATAATTCATCGTTTCTTTCCTTGATTAACAAATTTTTAGCTTGCCAGTATACATGGTAAAGTATTTATTTTTTCACAACTATTTTTGTTAGGGGTTGTTTTATTCAATATTGCATAATTTTCAACCACCAGTTACGAAGAAAAAGTTAAGCTCTACCTTTTTATCTTGAAATTTTGACTTGTTAAACCTCAGAATTAGTAAAAATGTTTACCTGTTTTAAAGCAAAACCCCGTCAAGCTATTTACCGTGTCCGTTAAGGTAGGAATCTAATCCTAATTTTAATGTTCTAAATACATAGACTTAACACTATTCCACCGATGACTAATAAAACTGACATTTGACAAAGAGAGCTTTTACAGAGGTTACCATAATTATTAGGAATGCATCATAGTTTTATACATTGATTTTTAATCAAACAATTTCACAATGAAAGGATGAGCATCTTACTAGTGAGTTGGCATGGCCAGGTGGCTAAGGCACTGCGATCATAAACTGAGAGTTCTGGGTTCGAATCCATGTCACACCACACTTGCTCGCCCTTTCAGCCGCGGGGGCGTTATAATGTGACGGTCGATCGCACTATTCTTTCGTAAAAGGGTAATCTAAGAGTTGAAGGTGGGTGAAGATGATTAGATGCCATTTCTCTAGTCTTACCCTGCTAAATTCGAGACGGCTAGCGCAAATAGCTCTTGTGTAGCTTTGTACGAAATTCAAAACAAACAAATAACCTTACTAGTATTATATTTCATACAAAGTTCATTAGTTCACAAATTAATTTAAATTACTTACACTTTTATATTTACTCGTTAAAAAGGAATAAACAAGATTTTCGATTTGTTGTATTTCTTACTACTTTTCTAGACATTTTTGTGCACTTCTGTGCATTTTAGCTTTCTCAGTGTTAATTCCAGAAAAGTTATCTTTTGTTATGCTCTCAAATGGTATTTTATTTTTTATTTTAATATATTTCAGCGCTTTCTTAAAATTTATTGATCCTTTTCGTAAATAACGTCCTTAAGGTTCGCATATGTATATTTTTTATGTTTTTAGATTTACAGTTATAAAAACTTTAGAAATATATTCTATAAAATGATCTTTTTTATAACAATTAACTTATTTGCTTTAGGTTTGGTATTTCTTGGTAAGTTCTCTAGGTTTGCTATTTAGTTTCTCAGGTTTTAAATTTAATAACTGGAATATTGACCTTGATTCTCATCATTGAGAGAATCGCTTCTCGTTTAAATATTTAATGTAGTTTTATATTTAATAATTCCAGCCGACGGAAAATTTATAAATGGTCTTTGTATTCCTTTTTTTTTCGCTACGCCGCAAATTATCGCCGCTAGAGAACTTATAATTTACTAGATTATTCTCTTTAATGTTTATTTTATGATTCGTTTTTGACTTTATTGCTAGTACATTTAAGAAATCTTTAGGAAGAGGACAGTCATTATTTTCAACCAATTTTTATAATAAAGTACATTAAATATCTAAACGAGAAGCGATTCTTTCAATTATAAGAATCAAAGTCAATATTCCAGTTATTAAATTTAAAACCTGAGAAACTAAATAGAACATAATCAGTGATATATTAAATTACAAATAACATATGAAAAACATATCAACATTACCAACACAATCTTATACTGTATGGATAAGCTGTCGTTGAGGCTGTAATAGGTACGCATACATTTTGCTTTTGACATTGAGCCAAACGTGGCCTAGGAATTAACTTGACAACCTATGGATTTACCCGGCTATTTGTTGGCAACTTGCAACAGAAAAAAACAACACACTTTTCGGTTAAACAAGAGCAGTCTGAAAATATGATATATTTGTTCAATTTACGTAGAGAGAGGCCGCATTTGTTGTTACCTACTCAGCTCTCGATAAAAGGCTATTTGCACTAAGCCCACCACAGGTATCGAAACCGCTTATTAGCGAAGGAAGTTTAATGGTATACCGTTGTGTCACTGGGAGTACGTTGACTTTTGAGAAGTAAACGGAGAAATATTCATAAACACAAATATAAAAATTTCCTTATGATACGAGCAGAAATATCACGAATACTTGTGCAATGGGTGAACAATACATGTTCTATATTAACTACTATATTTTCATGCATCATTTTTAAAAGCGTTGCTGTAGTAGCCCCCCAGTGGCTCAGCGGTATGTCTGCGGACTTACACGCTAAAATCCGGGTTTCGATACCCGTGGTGGGCAGAGCACAGATAGCCCATCGTGTAGCTTTGTGCTTAATTCAAAACAACAACAACAAGTTACTGTATAAAATAACAAACAAAACATTCAAATAAACGTTTGATTCCTCATATGTGAAACATTTCCCAGTCTTCATTATTTCAAAAACTGTTTTATCGCTTATTTGTTGTTTTCATCATTAAAATGTAAGACATATGTTATCCTTACATGTCTAATTATAATTACCTTGTTGAGAAATCAAGCAGGTTAGCTAAGGTTGTGACATAAGTGTGAAAATGTTACTTTGTGCTTACTGTATTCTTATAATATTTGTTCACTTTTAGAGCAACTTTAGATAAAAATTTCTAGCTAAACCTTTACCGAATCTTAATTAAACACTTAAGTACTCCATTTTAAATTCTAATGTCATCACAAAAGATTTTAACATTACGTTTTCCAATTTCTGTATGGAAATATTATGAAAATATTCCTGCTGTATAAATATACCTTCCTTTATTAAAGGCAAGAAGTTTTGTTTTTAACTTGTTTTTGAATTTCGCACAGTTGTTGTTGTTGTTTTGAATTAAGCACAAAGCTACACAATGGACTATCTGTGCTCTGCCCACCACGGGGGCTACTGGGGGGCATTTCGCATAGAACTACGCGAGGGCTATCTGCGCTAGACGTCCTTAATTTAGAAAGGGAAGGCATCAAGTCATCACCACCTATCGCAAACTCTTGGGCTATTTTTTTACCAACAAATAGTGGAATTAGGCGTACATTATAACGTCTCCTGACTGAAAGGGCCAGCATGTTTGGTGTGGTGGGGATTCGAACCCCCGACCCTCGGATTACGACTCGAACGTCTTAACCTATCTGGCCGTGCTTGGCTGAAAAAACGGCTTGTTTTTTATGATAAAGGGTCTATATTCTAAAGCGCTTGTGCTATAGGGTTTCTTGTTTTTCTTTTATCGATATTTTTCAGCTGACATGTTTGTTTAAGATCACGAACTTGCTATAGAAATGTTAAAAATTATTACTTGAGTATCTAGTTAAACTTATATTTCATATAAATGATGACATTAAAATTCAATTTCTGAAATAAAATCAAAGTTTATTTTATCCTATGGGTTCATTTTTATTACCAAAGATCAACATTTATACACGTATTACAGGCCTTAAATTACTTCATGTAATTAAATTAGCAATTATATGCCCTAAATGAATGCAACATAGTTGTCTTTTGAATTTCGCGCAAAAATACACGAGGGATATCTGCATCAGCTGTTTCTATTGTATGGGAGCAGGACTGGAGAGAAAGCAGTTTGTCATCACCATACACCGCTAACTCTTGAGCTACTGTTTTACCAAAGAATAATGAGACTGAGTGTGACATTATACCGTCTTCATGAGCGAACATTTTGGATGCGAATGAAATTTGAACAAACGACCCTAAAAATGCAAGTCGAGAGTCTTAACCATGTTACTACGCATAGTTGTATTATTACTTTAACTAGAAACAATGATGTGTGTAACCTTAGCGTAATGTAAAGAAGCTTATTTGAACTAATAATTGATCGCATTAAATGCGATTAAGCAGTAGATGCTATTTTATATAGTTTGTGATTCGAAATGCTGTAATTCGGACTTCCTATTTCTATACTATTTTGAATTACGTCGAACAGGTTTTTGTAGCGCCATCTATTTTTCGTATGTAAAAGTATTTATGAGAAAGAGAATTATAGAATAAAACTAGACACAAACAAGAAAAATAAGTGAAAAGCTGTTGGGCTAGAATTATTTTCAAAACTAATTGTACTAGTTAGAGATGAAAAAATGCCATTACAAAAATTAAGTTTCCTGGATACATATATAATGTAAATACCTGCAAAATCTTGTGAATTTAATGCATTGCAAACAAACAAAAATACGTTTTTGAGTCGTTCAAAAGTATTATACATAAAAATTTATGAAGAATCATACAAGGTGATGTATTCTATCTCTAAAATTTTCTATCGCTAAGATTGCGATGTGACTAAAAAATGTGAATTTATTTTTGCTAATCCTCAAGCCCATAAAGCATTATTGATTGGAAATTGCACGTAGTTCTTTCTGCGTTAAATGATCGTTAGAACATAGTGAGTGATTCACATAAAATATCAATAGTTGTTGGTCGAGAAGCAGTAACCAGGACTTGTGAAAGAACAGCACACATTAGACTGTACGTGAATTTAAATACGTGAAATAATAAACTATAATGTGATAATATGGTAGTTATTGCCAATCGAAGTTGCATATTCAAAAAAAAAAAAAAAATTACAAGACTTGGATAGACGTGTAATTCTGGGGAGAAACAAATACTTCGTAATGACACTTTCACTTCTTATTTAGGAAACATTTTTTACTGCTCACTGCTGTTGTTTGTTAGACAGTGGAGTGAAAAAAAAAGGACTGATGAAGAGAAAATTGAATAATTTTAATACTTAAGATGTTCAAATTCACAGTGCTGAAATGTATTGCCATCTAGTAGGAATAAGATTAAATATAGATATTAAAATTATGAAGAAATTTAAACATTTACTTGAAACTGATCATTGTAATTAGGTTTTGCAACAGATTACTTGAAACTGTATGTTAGACAATTTCTAAAACTTTGGAATTATTATTAAAATTTTAAATGTTACGTAAAATAGAAAGTTGCGACACAAGATTAAACTTTTAAATAGAGAAAAAATTAATTGCACGAAATATATGCTTTGGTATTTATACGAAAAACAAATTAATCTTGTTTGTTTATATTACACAAAATACCATTAAATAATCTGAACTTGTTTTCCTGAAAAGAATGAAACTTATTTGGTATAATAAATAATAAAAGCTGTAATTATAAAGAGTAAAGTAATTGCAGTATGTTGGTCAGAATATTATTCTGCCATTCGTGAAGTGCTTTTGTAACAATATAACGGTGTTCTTAAACTCGCTCTACTTTACACATAACATAGACAATGTTTTTTAACGGGAAAGAGCTGATAATTTTAAAAGTTATTTTATATTACTTGAGACGCATTGATTTGCATTGGATAAGTGTTATTTCCTATTCATTTCTACGTGAAATCTGTAAATAGAAATACTTAAATATTTTCAGTAATCCTGAACACCACCATGTATCAAGCCAGTCAAACAATGGAATTATTGATTGGAAAAATATTTATTATTTTCTTATTATGTTAATTATTTGGCTGTACTTTTATATTATAATACATGTTTTACATTATTATACTTCACGGACTAATGAAACGCAGCGGAAAACCCAGACCTGACAGTTAAATTTCAATAATAGAGATTAACAGTCAAAAATGTAAACTCGTATTTCGCATTTAAAGTGCACTGTGAGTATCATTAAATAAAATATATTATAAAATAAAGTTCTTTTTCAAACGATAACTTTAGTCCCTTGATACAGGTATATTTTAAAGTGTTTTAAACTAGTTATTGGTTATTCAGGATTGGGTTGGAATCATCAGTTTTACTAAATTAATACGTAAGGTATTTCAGATAATTCAATGCATATTTTAAGCGTATAGTTACAAAAACTATCAGCTAATGTTTTGGAGAAATATTTCAAACCGCAAATGAACTAAGAATTCAATATCCGTGTTATAATAAAGTGAATATTTCTATTAATATTAACATATTTTGTTTATCACATCATAAAACAGTGATATCAAAAGTTGATTTTATGTTTTAATATGAAAGATGGAACAGATAACATATGAGTTAGTTACAGTAAATATCAGTGCAGTTCTTTATATAAATATATATTTTGGGATTGATAGTATATGAATGTCTTACTTAGCTGTGTACAAAACAACATTTAATTTTTACAGAAGAGCAAAAACGAACAAACTCATTTTACATTGAGAATATTTTGTTCCCGTAATAAGCCATAAAACTGATACTACTGGTTCAAGTGAACAAAATTAACATTTTTACGGGTTTTGAGAAAATTATTTTCTTATTAGCATTGCTGAGGTTTTGTAGTAAAGATCTCCCAATGTCTTGTAATATGAATCAGAAAACTGAATTAATTGAACGTTTTTTGAGAAACATCAACAACAACACTATACCACAAAATGTGGCATAATTTATAGTTTCTACCTACTGTGAAAAATATGCTTTATTGTGAAAATACGTAATCCAAAAGTCAAATTTATTCAACAGTTTTGTAAAAAGATTTTGCTGTAATGAAATATTTTATAGTATTTTAATATTGTAGTTTTTATACTTCACTATAGATGGCAATACTAAATGTGTTGTATTCATTATCTAAGCCTTTTTACGTTCAGAACAAATATAGAGATTTCAGAATACCATATTAACTCCATTTATAATATGCAAACACGTGAGTCATACGACAACCATAGTTAATATAATGTCTCGGTTGAGTGGAATACATCAGAATTATTATTGGCATCATTTGTCGTTTTATACCATGGAAAACTGATCAAAGCGTAGTAACAGCCCTTTCCGACGCTTGACTTTCATAAAATCAGACCATAAATGTTTAGATCAGAGATTTAGAATTTTCAAGAAGGGACTATCCCTTATACTTAATGACATTAGAAAACAAAAAATATGAAACAACTTGGTAATCAATAAAATCTAAAACAAGACTTGTAACAAATCCTTCACCAGCTGTGGTAAGCAAAGTGCGCATTTTGTAATAGGTGAGAATCCCAAACCCAATAGTTAGTGACAAAAGTCGTTCACCTACGCAAGGGAACAATTTACAACATAATCAAGAAGGTTGACGAAGTTTGGCTTTATCAAGATAAGGTCTTAGTTATATATATATACCCTCTGTTTAACCGCTACATACGTAAAGCAGCTAGAGGAAGACACTGAATTACTACTATTCTATAACAATACATACTATTCAAATTGCTTTGTACAGTCGATGAACTTCTAGAAGCTCGCATAAAATTTTAGATGATTTTATTTATCTATCAGAATACTATTTATTTAATTGTAGAATCAATTCATTGAAAAATCATATATGCTAATAATGATATATTTAAATTACAGGATTCAGTTTTTGTTTGTTTGGTGTTAAACACATAGGTATTCTTTGGGCTATTTTTGCTGTTTACTAAATATATCGAAATTCGGTTTTTAGCGATGTGATCCCTCAGATTTACTGTTGATGCATTGGGAGAGAGGCAAATTATAAAATAACAATAAACAAACATTAAAAAAGAGCACAATATTTGGTATTTTCAACCAGGGCGACACTTTATATGTATAAGAGAACACAAGGCCTCAACTATATTCTACTGATTACTAGTCAGTTTATTTTGTCAAAATGAGCTAATTTTGGACTCGACCAATTAAAGAAACTGAAGGTTTCTCTTACGAGAATATATATAATATTCTCGTATATAATACACTTGTTGGTGAAAGTGTGGAACATTAAATTAAACTGATCGTGAAAATGAAGTTTAGAAGCTCAAGTGTTGGTTAGGTGATGTTGGTTACCAACTAACAGCTAAACAAAATAGGTTATAAGTTTGGATCTAAGGTGTAAACACATACGTTTTAAGGAAATGTTACATAAGAAAAGTGTCGTGCAACTTTTATTTTAGAACATACTGAATCAAAATAAAATGTCTTGATAATTTTACTATTTTATACTACTATCAGTTTTGAAAAAAACAACAACAAAAACATGCCCAAACAGTATTACTTTCCATGTTTTTGTTTATTTAGAAAGTTATAGGTAAAGTTCCAATGGTTACATCTAACACAAAAAGTTCTCAAAGAATTTTCAAAGGCTCAATTTTGTTCTCAGTTCATAACACATTGTGTTATTTGTTCATTATATTGCGTTTTTGCTGAAATGCTTTCATATAAACTACCATTATTATTTTTATCAAGTACCTTCACCCAGTTTTATTATTAATTCGTTGGATCAAACGAAAGGGGATATTTAGAATAAGTTTAATATTGAAAATCGTATCATCCTTGTGGATATGTTAGTTTCTCTTATTATACTTTTAATTCCAAAGTCTAATTATTAATCACCTAATATCCGATGTAAAACCAACATCACCATTTTCTTTGAGTACGATATGCGATTTAATATTTTGGAGAAAAAATTCTATCATGCAAAGATAGAATTAAGAAACATAAAACTGGGGAACACTTTTTCAGTAACTTTGAGTTGCATTGGATATTTTAACTGATTCTGAAAGAGTTTTGGGTGCTGGTTTCAAATATGAAATTAGTCTTTCTCTACAAGCTCTAGTTTGTATGCAATTTGAGGTTAATGAAATTGTACAAATGTGAACTTGCGTAAACCATGTATGAGCATTTTCACGTCCATATATATAGATAGTGTTACGTTTTTTATGTTTTATGTTTTTCGTAAACTAAACGCAACAGAAAGACACAGATAACAGCTTGTATAATTTATTACACTAAGCTATTATATATATGGCAGATATAACATAAATTATATAACAACAATGACAGATATTAAGTTTAAACCTTCAAAATTAATTACAACACAAAATGGTACTGGCATGTATCTAATATAATGATCTAGAATGAAAGTCCAAAAGTTCAGATCAGAAATCCATAATTCCGATCTAGGGTGTGAATTTACTCCCACGAAGAAATACCGAAGTTTCAATGGAGAATGACGAAGTTCTTTTTACGGTGCTTCTTGATGAACGTCTCAAACTTGCCGCCTTCCAATTTTCCCAGTCTCCCCTAAACAGTCCGTACGTGACGACTCTCAGCACAACCAGTAATTCGAATGAATCGCAAAGATTGACGAGACAAAATCACAGCTTCTGTAGATCTAGCTTCAGTCACAAATTCAAGTTGAATAAACTCACACCAAACACTTAAACTTTCTCAAACGAATGACTGACTCTTCTTATTCTTTTCTTTGAATAAAAACTAATGACTCTTCCTTTCTTCGAATAAAAACTGATGACTCTTCCTTTCTTTGAATAAAAACTAATGACCCTTATTATTTCTCGCGTCTCCGTCTGTTTATATATTAGTAGGCCCTCTTCTCGAACAATCGCGTAACTTCTACAGAACTCCAGAGCAATCCGCGCATTCCGTTCTTGCACGAGACTCAATGTCTAGACACTAGGCCGCCATACATTTCCGTTTATAGTCATATATTTGATCTACCTAATTCTAGAAATTTCTAAATGTCATTTTAAATGAATAACAACATATTTTATTAGTTTAAGCTTTGAAATAATAATATAAATATGGAAATATAAATAATAGATAATACATGTTGTCGTTTACAAAACATTTACACGACATTTACATAACAATAGCTTCTAATATTTTGATCATTCTTCTTTTGTTTCAGATCAAACATGGCTTCCAAAAATAGATATCATTGCAGAAACAAGCCTGATGCCTGATGCCTTCTGCTACACATGTGGATGCTACACACTCAATCGTCAGAGACGTAACATATCCTCGTTCGTCAAGCGTGCCTATAAGGCATATTTTGAAGTTCATCTTGGTGATCAAGACAAGCAATGGGCTCCTCATGTTGTGTGCCACAATTGTGAGGAAATGCTTCGAGACTGGACCAAAGGAAAACGCAATGGTCTCCCTTTTGGTGTTCCAATGATTTGGCGCGAACCCACCAACCATGTAACTAACTGTTATTTCTGCATGGTAAACACAACGGGTGCTGGGAAGAAAAACCGACATAAGATTACGTATCCGAACATTCCCTCAGCTATTCGGCCTGCTCCGCAATCTGAAGAAGTTCCTGTTCCAGTTTTCAAAGGCTTGCCTTCATTGGACGATAAAGACATTGGACATGATACAAGCAAACAAGACAGTTGTGACAGTGAATTGTCAGAAAAGCGTACACAATCGGAGAACTGTTCTTCAGACACTGAACCTTTCCCCGTCCCCAAGCCTCTTTCCCAGGCTGAACTGAGTGATTTAGTGCGGGATTTAGGTCTTTCAAAGAAAGCAGCAGAGCTTTTGGCATCAAGATTACAAGGCAGAAATCTTGTTGATCACTCTGTTAAAGTATCATATTTCAGAAAGCGTGACCAGCTTTTTGTGACCTTTTTTTCAGAAGACAGACAGTTTGTTTACTGCCATGACATCCAAGGGCTTTTCAAAGAACTGGGTGTATCTTACTATAGTCCTGCTGAATGGAGACTCTTTTTAGACAGTTCAAAACACAGTCTAAAGTGTGTTCTTTTACATAATGGGAATGTTTATGGAGCAGTACCTGTCAGTCACTCAGTGCATTTGCGGGAAGACTATGATGATATGAGAATGGTCATGGACTTATTAAAATAAGTGTATATATATTCAAACATCTAACCACACCCTCTACATTGCGACACTCAGTTACACAACCCCTTCCAAACATGTGGTCAGCTTCCGGTCAGTTACCTCTTTCTTTGTGAACCTGACGATGACCGAAGAAGGTCGAAACGTTGTTCGCTCTTCTATTTAAAATATTTTCTGAACCCAAACGAGCCGTTTTTGCATATAAAATTCTCAACAAGTGGGTTTCTCGACATCACTGATTAGGAAAATCTGGATACCTCTCTTGAAAGCTTTTAAATATTTAGTTGATTGAATTCTTATTGAGGGAGATCCTAAACGAACAGACAATAACACTAGCTGTTCTATCACTGTAAACACAGACTTCTCAACATCCACTTAAAAAAAACGGAAGCAAATTAGCAAAGAAAACAAAGGATAAAAAAGAAATTCTTATTAATGATTAGCTACTAATAAAAACGAGTAAGTAATTGATAAGTTGTCTTAGATTGTTGTAAGGGTTACTAACTGTAACGATTTACTTATAGCCCACAACTTTAGTGTAAGTATTTAAAATTCCTCTGGTGGAAAAAAAAGGTCTACTGATCTTTTAAATATATCCTTGAAATTAAACTAAGTTTTCAAGTCATGTACCCATGAACTTTCTTTTCATTACGTAAAATAACAGTTTGTGTTTGCTCTTTAACCATTTGCTTATCCAGATCTCTTAAAAGTGTAAGATATTATTGAAGTTACCGTCGAGCAATCACACTGACATAGCGGTATGTTTGCGGAATAACAGCGTTTCAAACCAAGTGTAATTTCCTGATTACCCACAACCAAACAATCTTTTTTTAATGTTAAATTATTTTTTGATATTTTTCCGGGTCTTTTGGTAAAACAATTTATTTCGAAGCTAACATGTCGGGTTTGAATTGTTACCGTATAAAAAATCAATCTACACGGTTTAATGTTTGGATGTATATATGAAAAAAACGGCTTGTTTGGGTTGAGAAAATATTTTACATAGAAGAGCGAACAATGTTTCAACCTTTTCCGGTCATCGTCAGGTTCAGAAAGAAAGAGGTAACTGACCGAAAGCTGACCACATGTTTGAAAGGGATTGTGGAACTGAGTGTTAGAGTGTAGAGGGCGGTGTTAGATGTTTGAATATATAATTTATTTATTTTATTATATTAATATAGATATGAAGGCGTTCCTTTCTATTGGTTTATTTTGGGTTTAAGTTGTTGTATAAGTAAGGCTTCTTTAATTTTGCGTTTGTTTATGTTTGTTTCTTTACTTAGTATTTGAGTGATTTCTATGGTTATGTTGTGTTTATTTGACTTGCAGTGTTCGAAAACGTGTGAAAGTGACTTTTTATGTTTTTTGAATCTGGTTTCCATTTTTCTACTTGTTTCTCTAACATAGAAGTCGTGGCAGTTATCACATTGTATTTTATAAATAATGTTGGTGTGGTGTTTGTCAGTGTAGTTTTTACATAGTATAGACCTCAGTTTTGTGCCTGGTTTTTGAATAAATTTGGTATTAACTGGAATGTCATATTTTGTTACTAGTTTTTGCCAAATGTTGGTTATTTGTTTGCTGATGACAGGAATAAATGGTATACAGCAGTATATGGTTTCATGATTTTTTGATTCGTGAGATATGTTTACTTTTGTTGGTTGTTTTTGCTTTTTGTCTAGGTGTGTGCGTATAATATTTTTTACGGTTTGTGGAGGAAACTTATTGATGCTGATGAAGTATTGTTTTATTTTGTCTAATTCATCGTTAATTTTATCTGGTGAGCACAGTTTTATGGCTGTGTTTATTTGGTTTCTTAGTATCTTGAGTTTCTGTTTTGTTTCATGTGCTGAGTCCCAAGGAATGTATAGTCTGGTATTGCTGATTTTTTGGTGGATTTCTGTTTTAAATTGTGTGTCGGTTCTTGTAATTTTGAAGTTAAGAAATGATATTTGATTCCTTTCTTCCTGTTCACATGTGAAGTTAATGTTGGGATGTATAGAGCTAATGTGATTGAAAAAATTAAGTATGTGTTCTGTAGATTTGAATCTCGCAACCGTGTCATCTTCGTATCTGTACCAGTATAGTGGTGGATGTAATGCTGTGTTAATTGCTTGTGTTTCAACTTGTGTCATAAAATTATTGGCTAGAACTGGTGATACTGGGTTGCCCATGCTTAGGTCATTTGTTTGTATATAGTTGTGGTTGTTGAGCATGAAGTTTGTCTTTATCGTGGTGAATTCTATGAAGGTTGCTGGAAATGTCTATAGTTGGGTTAGGGTCTCGGATATAGAGTTCTAAGGCTATCTTGGAGGCTTCAGTGGTTGGAACTTCTGTAAAGAGAGATATAACATAGAAACTGGCCATTAAGGCTTTATGATTAAGTTGATTTAGATTAGACTTGAAATAAAAAGAGTCTTTGATGTACACTTATGTTTGGATAGTATTTGTGAGTGAATAATTGTTTTTTTTTGCAGGAACTGCAATAACAATTCTGTGAATATAACACAGAAGAACATAAGAGAAACGTTTGTAATGTTTTAACAAATGAGATTCCTATTATTTCAAGTTACTGTAACAAAACTGGTCTTTTTCCTTTTTCAGTTCGGACGTATGATCGGCTCTATATCTTTCATGAAAGTGGATGCCATCTCACTGTAAAAAACCTTGAAAAGATGACTTAGGAGCTAGATGTATAAAGTTGATTGATGTGATGTCGTTTCTTATCCTTTTTCGAAGCCAATTATTCTCGTTGTTGCTCGATAAAAATAAAAAAAATATTCTTTTATAAAATGGAAATAAAATCTGTTACAATACTTAAACTATGAAAAAAACATTTTACTCCTTTTTATCATTTTATTAACGCGTTTCAGCATAATAACAGAGTTCCAATTAAATTTACAAGCACACACAATTATTAGTTTTTGAAGTTACAAGTGTAAATAGTAAGTGAACGTACGAATTACATGTTGATCTATTATGTCTTAAAGGTTATTAATAAGGTATTAATTTAAATTAACCATTACTCATAACTAAATTAATGTCTTAGCAAGACTTTCTTTATTTGAGTCTCAGATAAATATTTTAAACAGTTATTGAGTCTTTGTGTTAATTGAAAAGATGACTTTTGATTTTAAACTAAACAAAGATACAATTCTCTATTTGCTAAATACATCTTTAAAATAACATTGTTAATGAGGCTCCATTGCGCCAAGCCCTGCTGGTCACGTATAAAGTGAATATTGTCTAATGATACTACTTTCTTTTTTTTTTAAAGTGTCATTCAAGATTTGGGTATTATTTAAGAGTAAGACATAATCTGTTACACTTATCAGAAGATAAATAAAGTCATATTAACTTGATATATATACTAGAAAGAGCTAAAACTTAAAAGTATTTAGCCAAAAGAGAGATGAAATATTTTTATCTTTTGTTAGTTATATGAAAGTTAGATACAATAGAAACACTGTTGGCTGCTGAATGGAAATACACACTTTGACACTTTCAGACTCAGGATATCGTTAGATATATGACACGCCGTCACTGATTGAAATAGGGTTCAGAAGTTGTAAACGGAAACCAGAAGCTTATGAGAAGTTTTCCAAAGTAGTACGAAGTTAGGGTTTTCAAAAAAAGAAATAAAGTGCGTGGGATGTCGCTTTGAAGCTCAAGATAGGCCAACACAATATGAAGACCGGTGCACTTCGCTCCTGCTGTTAAAATATTTGTAATTACTCAAAGGTTTCACTGAAGGAAAGAACAATTCATGTACTGTCGGCGTTGAAATGATCTAGAAACATCTTCAAAGCTGTTTTACTTACTAAATAAATCACTTTTTTCTGAGAAACAAAGAAATGCAACTTAAATGTACGGTAATTTCTTTTATTTATTATGTATAGTTCATTCTCTCCTGAGGTTAAAATTTTCATAAATTACGTTTTATCTCTTAGAACTAACTTTGTATCCTTGCGCTGTGCACTTTAATTTAAGTTATTTGATATAGTTCTTATTTAGTTCGTATTTACTGTGGTTTCCTGCAAGTATCAAAATATCTTGTGTTTTTTGTTTTTAGTATTACATTTTATATGAATCCAGTAATAACGATCAATTCTTATAGCATTTATTTTACATTCATGGCATTCATATATATCTTCGTAAATAAAGAAGATTTGGGAAAGATCAGTGAGCAGTGAAAGATAATCATGGGAAAAATATTTTTTTGAAAAGTTTCTACGAGTAAAATATAACTGCAAATTTTTACATTCTTAGAAGTTAAAGTGATATTAAATTTGAGATTCCGTAAAAAACACACAAAACTAAATTCTGTTAATTCTTCTTTTAAAATGAAACCACTGCTTTTGATCTATAAATCTATCTCCGAATCTCGATTTTTCTCGACAGGAGCATCACAAAAATGTTAATGTAATTTGTAATCACATTGCATATTATATACCTCTGTTATTCGTATTTGCACGTTATATATATTAAAATCAATAAAATGAAACGCGAATACGTTTGAAAAGAAGCAGTACATTTTTACAAGACCGACCCGCTCATGTAAGTTTGAAACAGAAATTAGACTTAACAGAATAAATCCAGTTTTATAATGGATTGATAGAAACTAATTACTTTAAAAATATTGGAAAGTCTGAAAACATACTTATTTTAGAAATTTACATCGTTACTTTAGCTAAATGATGAATTATATTATAATATAACACAGATAGATCCAGAATTTATTTGCAGAGTGACAACTTAATGTGACCTATAGTATTCTTTACTGGCTAATTCGAAAAGTTATGTACAGGACAAGGTCTGTAAATGTAAACTCGTTTCAGATCTTCATTCTGCGTCTTTATTACTTTACTATTCCTTAATTTATTTTAATAATTTACTCGGGAAAAGGGAACTGATTGGTCATCTCGGATCAGCCATTAAAAATGATTACTTAAACATTTATTAAAATGTTATACCATGCATTTTGAGCTGAAGAAACCCAATGATTAAATATATCTATTAATGAGGTATTGATTCAATTTGTTTTTTTTAATAAACGATTTTGAATAATAACTGGATTTCTACATTAAAATCTTATTATTCGTATATGATTTGCTATCGGTAAAGAAATTGTTTGTTTGTTTGGGAATTTCGCACAAAGTTACTCGAGGGATATCTGTGCTAGCCATCTCTAATTTAGCAGTGTAAGATCAGAGGGGAGGCAGCTAGTCATCACCACTCACCGCCAACTCTTGGGCAACTCTTTTACCAACGAAAAATGGAATTGACCGTCACATTATAACGTTCTCACGGCTGAGAGGGCGAACATGTTTGGCGCGACTCGGGTGCGAACCTGCGACCCTCAGATTACGAAGGAACTCCTTAACGCGCTAAGGCCATGCCAGGCCCCGGTACAGAAATAAAACAAATGTTCTGTGTATATATTTAGTCCAGCTTTAAAACACGCATTCTTCTTACTTTGTTAAAATTCATTTGCAATAACTAAAAGGATATTTCACGCAGTCCTCGCAACACTTTTTTCAGTTTGTGATGAACCTTAAGAACAAAAAAAATGTGTTTTGCTGTAAAGCATAATAATAATAATTAGTACACAGTTATAGTAATTTGTAATAGTGGATATATTCTATTATTATAGAGAATAGACTGTGACAGTGCAGTTACGAAACGTCTACAGTGTTTTGTGTCACTGATTAAAAATTGCTAAACATAATTTTCTGATAAAACTTTCTCACATAATCAAATAATAATGGCAGTGAATTTTCAACAAATATCGACACGAGTAGGAAATTAATGTTAATTAAATATCTTTTTATTCTTCAACACAAAACATAATTCTATAAAAAGGAAGTAAACGAAGTTGTCTTCCAATAATTCTGTGTTTGTGAAAAATGATTAAAGCTAAAAAGTATCCTCTGGAATATAAAACATAAAATGTACGACGTTTATAAATGAATAGCATGATTGTGCAGATATAAGGGAGACAAGTTACAGGATACATTAAAGTTACAGCAACACCAGAAGTTTTTGCTTATGCAGATAAAAAGAGTTAAATATAGGAAACATGAGAATTAGGAATAAACTTTTTCTATAAAGGGTTCTTTATATGTTTTTCTTCACAGAATGTGCTTAACTTGACAGCTAAGTACTTGAACTTCAGGATGAATTACTTGAAGTAGCCATAAAATAAACAATTTTGGTTACACGTAAAGCTAACAAAATTGTGATAATCCCATATGTAGATAGCTAAATAGTAACTTACTTACACGTAAGAAACATTTCTCTTTTTTAAAATGAATAAAACAGTTTGTGAACAAGACTGGAAAACCTTCTGAGATTGCAAGTAGATTAGTTTAAACCTAATTTAATTTCTTCTTATTGGTATATAATCTAACGTTTAAAAATCAATTTGTTATAAGAGTTTGGCTCGTTTTAAGAACTTTAATATCGACTTAAATTAAAAGAAAGACATCAGCGTAAATGAAGTTGAGAAATTAGTTGAAATAATTTGTACTAGCTTAATCTTGTTTCTCCATTTATATAAAAACAAAATTTATATCACATTGAAAAGTGTATATCTTCTTCATAAAATAAATTCATCCATATATCCGTTCTATAAGGATTTTCAAGTCTGGAAAGTATTGGATTTGTTTGTTTGTTTTAGAATTTCGCACAAAGCTACTCGAGGGTTATCTGTGCTAGCCGTCCCTATATTAGCAGTGTAAGACTAGAGGGAAGGCAGCTAGTCATCACCACCCACCGCCAACTCTTAAGCTACTCTTTTACCAACGAAAAGTGGGATTAACCGTCACATAATACGCCCCCACGGATGGGAGGGCGAGCATGTTTGGTGCGACTCGGGCGCGAACCCGCGACTCTCAGATCACAAAGCGCACGCCTTAACGCGCTAGGCCATGCCAGGCCCAAAGTATTGAAAACACAATCATGTATAATATATAGAACAAAAGTATGTCAATTGAGATAACTTAGATTTATAGTTCTGATAAATTGTAATGAAAAACAACAACATTATTTTACTTTTCTCTCTGTGTAAGGCAGCTGGTCATCATCATCCATGGCTAACTGTTGGACTACTCTTTTACCAACAAATTGGGGGATTGATCGATATATTATAACGCCCTTACGGCTGAAAGAGCGAGCATATTTGGTGTGACGGGGATTCAAACCTGTAATCCTTAGATTGCGAGTAGAGTAAAATAAGTAAAATAAAAATATGTGGTATTAAAATTATTTTTGGTTGCATTAGAAGAAATTAATCTAAGATAACTTTTCCTTTGTATTTGCTACATTTTTGTGTACCAACAATACTCAATTCGATTTTGTTACTCATCAAGATTTATATCAGCCCTCAAACTGAAATTGTTTCAGTAAGAATTAGAGTAAATTAATGTATGAGACTTTGGATGCGGTAAAAACTCCTGAGTCTGAAAGTTTAATTAGGTTTCTAATCAGTCAAGAGATGATGAAGCTATGAGCTAAAATATTGTACTTACAAAAAATAAACAAACTCAGAGCTATTTTATAAGCCGCTTCATCGCAGCTAGAAATAGTAGTGTTAAAACTTAAAGATTAAAAACATAAATTCCTAAAATTAGTTAGCTGAATCACTTTTGGCTTAGAATACGGTGGCGCCACGTTGGCCTAGAAGTTTATCAGAATTGGACCACTCTCAGGACAGTTATAAAGTACACTGGTTTACAAAGAAATTGAGGCAAGCACAAGAATAGCTGTTTTAACTTAATTTGGGGGTGCTGAATTCAGATTTGAAATCCGTTTTTACTCATCACCTCTAGATTTTTAGATATGCATACTGTACATAAAGGCGTATATGCATTCAGGGTTAATTTCTAATATTGTGTGACTTATGTCTTCCTTTTTAGTTATTATGCAATTAATGTAAGTGATAGCATTACATTATATATATATATAGCTATAAATCAAGACGGATCACCAGTTTCAGGAATCAGAACAAAGACCTTTCTTCATTTTTCGACATGGAAAACAAGTTGTGCTATTGCACAAATGTACCTGGCTTGTTCACTTTTTTGGTTTGCCACATAATTCTTCAGACTGGCGTCTTTTCATAGACTCTTCCAAGCGAAGTCTCAAGGCAGTGCTTCTGCACAACGGGAATAAATATCCCAGCATTCCCACTGCACACTCTGTCCATCTAAAGGAGTCCTATGACAATATGGAGCTTCTTTTAGAAGCTGTTAAGTACAACCAGTACCAGTGGAGTCTGTATGGGGACCTCAAGGTCATTGGTTTTCTTATGGGTATGCAAGCGGGCTTCACAAAGTACTGTTGCTTTCTCTGTCTCTGGGATAGTCGAGCTGTATCCCAGCATTACAAGCAGAAAGACTGGGGGTCTAGAAGCACTTTCGTTCCTGGAGAACACAGCGTCAAGGAGAATCCTCTGGTTGACATGAAGAAGGTGCTTCTTCCTCCTCTTCACATCAAGCTTGGTTTGATGAAGAATTTCGTGAAGGCCATGGACAAAAATGGTACTGCCTTCCAACACTTGTCTACTGTGTTCCCAGGTCTCAGTGCTGCTAAGCTCAAAGAGGGCATCTTTGTCGGACCTCAAATCCGAGAAGTACTGAAGAATACTGATTTTGAGGAGCTTCTTACTTTAAAGGAACTGAGAGCATGGGAAGCATTTAAGTCAGTCTGTAGTGGCTTCCTTGGTAACACACGCGTACCAAATTACCAAGCCTTTATTGAGAAGTTGCTAAAGACTTATGAGGATACGGGATGCCGAATGTCACTCAAAATTCATTTTCTCCATTCCCACCTCAACTTCTTCCCTCCAAACCTTGGAGCAGTGAGTGATGAGCACGGAGAAAGATTCCACCAAGACATTACGAAGATGGAGAGCAACTACCAAGGCAAGTGGAACCCCAGCGTGATGGGAGACTTCTGCTGGATGCTCTTGCGTGACATCCCGGAGGCAAAATACACCAGATCATCTAAGAAAACACACTTCTAACTGTCTGCGGTACTGTGAATTGTGTACATTGTGTCATCCAAGTATATTTATTCCGTCAATGTTCTTTATCTATCCTGTTTTATCTGTAATAAGCTGCTGCAACTGTTGAAATAAGCACGTATATACTAAAATTAGACTATTTAAAAGCCAGAAAACTAGAGGTTATAGAGCAAAACTGTTTATAAATTTAAATTCAGCACACCAAAATTAGTAAAAAACACCTATTCACATTCTTGCCTCAGATAAAAAATATGTTTTTGTAAACCAGTGGTATTAGCCAGACCTGTACCTAAATCAAGAATGCATACATCATTCTTTGATACTTTTTCGAATTAAAAAAATGCAAACATTTTTTTAAATGAACAGCCGAGTAATGTAATAATTTAATTAGATATTATGATACCTAACTGAAATAGTAAGATCAGATTGCTATGTTATAAACATAGGGAATTCTAGTTATTCGAAATGATTAAAAAAAGGAAATATAATTTCATTGCCGAAACAGTTGGTTAAATGTCAGTAAGAAAATGTCAAACTGAACGTTTCCTCGAGCTTGTTCATTTTTGAATCAATTATGTTTTAAAAAGAAGATTTTTTTGGTAAAATAAAAAAAAAATTAAAGGAGAATTTCATTGTTTTATGTTTTTAGAAATACAACAATTTCATGTGAAATTTTGGAGACTAAAAAAATAAAAGGCATATTAATTATGTATTTTTATTGCAAATATCTAAAAAATTTAGTTGAGGTCTCTTTATATATCTATATTACTGGCATATTGCAAAATTAGTTATTCAGTAAAATGTTTGATTCCATAATATAATTGTATATATACATATAAGCATATATATAAATGTATCTTTTTGTACGTTGTAATTAAATTGAATGTATTAGGTCCAAATATGGAAATGACCATGTGCAATATCCCTTGATTAATATGTTTCATACGTGTACGTATATATGTGTGTGTGCGTGTGTATATACTAGTTTAGTAACTTGTGTTTCATGATTTTACTCTGTTCGCTGTGATAGCAGTCCAGAATAATAACTACTTATATAAAAGGAAAAATAAGAAACTAGTGATACAGGTTTTGTGATGTATAATTAGGCTAATTATGTTATATTTGTTTGTTTCGGAATTTTTCCTCAAGCTACTTTAAGTTATCTGCGAAATCGTCCCTAAATTCAAACAGATGGAGTAGAAGGAAGCTATTCAGTAAATCACATCCACTGCCAACATTTGAATTACTCTTATCTGACATCGTTGTTAGATTTGACGGCCACCATTATAATACTCATGACATTAATGAGAGAAACGCATTTTTTTTTCATTTACGGGATGCAAGCCATGAGCCCTAAGACTTATAGACCTACTAACCTAAAGCTTAAGCTATGACCTACGTAACTGAATATTAGGCAATAATTAATACTTACAGTTTCTCCAGTTTAAATCTTTTTCATTATATATCAAGTAATTATTTGAAAGATTTGTGGTGACATAATCATAATAAAAAATCTGCGCACGCTCATTCTTAAAATTTTAACACTTTTTTGTACGTACCTTGTAAGTACGCATTCGACAGAGTTTGATGAGCTTTCTCATGTTCAGGTTGTGTGGAAGCAGTCCAAATAGATCAGAGCGCGTTGAGGCGTGCGCTCGTAATCCGAGGGTCGCGGGTTCGCGTCCGCGTCGCGCTAAACATGCTCGCCCTCCCAGCAGTGGGGGTGTATAATGTGACGGTCAATCCCACTATTCGTTGGTAAAAGAGTAGCCCAAGAGTTGGCGGTGGGTTGTGATGACTAGCTGCCTTCCCTCTAGTCTTACACTGCTAAATTAGGGACGGCTAGCACAGATAGCCCTCGAGAAGCTTTGTGCGAAATTCCAAAACAAACAAACAATCAAAACGTGTAAGAATATCAAATACATTTCTAATACGTTCATTATTTCTCATGTAGGCCTGGCATGGCCTAGCGTGTTAAGGCGTGTGCTTCATAATCTGAAGGTCGCGGGTTCGCGCCCGAATCGCGCCAAACATGATCGCCCTCCCAGCCGTTGGGGCGTTATAATGTGACGGTCAATCCCACTTTTCGTTGGTAAAATAATAGCCCAAGAGTTGGAGGTAGGTAGTGATGACTAGCTGCCTTCCCTCTAGTCTTACAGCTAAATTAGGGACGGCTAGCACAGATAGCCCTCGTGTAGCTTTGTGCGAAATTCCAAAACAAACAAACAGTTTCTCATGATTTTTCTTAGACTGATCGATTTTTAAAGTTAATTGAAATTTTGTATACGCTAGAAGATTTGTAATGTTAAAGAAAGCACTATCAAAACGTATTTTAATTGGTAAATTTCCCTGCTTCATGAACCAACTCAAAGTGAGAATATCAGCAGAGACCCGGTGTAAGATCAAAGGCAAAGAGTGTATATTTATCTTGTATGTATGTCATACTCTATATCAATTCCTTGATCCTCAAACTGTTTTGCCGTTCCATTAAATAGCTTTGTGCATACAACTCAGCATCAAAATCTCGCTGTCGAGCGAGAACCTGTTTTCAATCTACATTGATTGTTACGAAATTGATATTGTAACGATGGAAATTGCATGGATGTTACTCCCAAGGTCTGTTAAACGCATCATTATCAACACATCCTTTAAAAAAAACGCGTAGGCGCTTGGTCTAAAAACGCATTATCGATAGAGCCCTTTAAGTTTCCCTAAGGAACTGAAAGCGATTTGCACACCATATATTTTAAGGGATATTTAGCTGTTTCTTTCTAAAATGCTTTAGCTTATAACAGAAAGACTGACGGGCTGATATTGATATTACTAGCATAGTTTGTTTGTTTGTTTTGATTAAGCACAAAGCAACACAATGGACTATCTGTACTCTGCCCACCACGAGTATCGAAACCGGTTTTTAGTGTGTAAGTCCACAGACATACCGCTGAGCCAATGAGAGGATTCTAGCACAGAGAGAAAGGTATTGTTGAATTTTGAGTTTTAAATCCAGATGTTTTGTTTGACATAATACAAAATGAGTCGGTGCTTTAAATTTATATCATTAGGTAAAAACAATTAGTCTGTAAGCTAGATAGTAATTTGAAAACTGATCTTGATAACTGTTTGACTACTACTGTATTTATTAGTCAGTCTTTGATTTCTTTGATCTCATCATCGTTAAAAATAGAGATTATCAAAAATATGTTTTCCATCCACATAGACGATGCCAAATTACCTTTCTCAGATTCTCCGTAATAACTTATTAAATTTTTTATGTAGGTTTGATACAGGTAAAGGTTGCCAAACGAAGAAATGAATTTGTCACTCAGGTTTACGTCCAGGGCCCGGCATGGCCTAGCGCGTTAAGGCGTGCGTTTCGTAATCTGAGGGTCGCGGGTTCGCGCCCGAGTAGCGCCAAACATGCTCGCCCTCCCAGCCGTGAGGGCGTTATAATGTGACGGACAGTCCCACTATTCGTTGGTAAAAGAGAAGCCCAAGAGTTGGCGATGGGTGGTGATGACTAGCTGCCTTCCCTCTAGTCTGCTAAATTAGGGACGGCTAGCGCAGATAGCCCTCGAGTAGCTTTATGTGAAATTCCAAAAACTTTATACTGTACTTACCATCTATTTCTATTTATTCATCATGACATCTAGAACTAAACAACATCAAGAGCTGTTTCGTGTATCACCTGTAACTAGACGTAAACAGATTACAAAAATAATTGCCAGTGGTTAAAATAAATTTATCTTAAGTATTTGTGAATATGCTTTGAAAGTTTTAAAATTAATAATTTATATGAGAAACATATAGAAGCAAAAGCTTAGATGATACAAGTCATTACTGAGAAAGTTGGTTGCCATTTAAACAGAAAAGAAATCTGCTATTATAACATGGATGCGTTTTACCTTTATTCGTAGCAAGAATTATTTGGTAGCTTAGTAGGACGAGCTATGGGTAAAGCTACTGGAATCTAAAAATATGGCAAAACGAATGGTTTCGTCTAAAAGAACTGGTATATTCTCTTTATCAGCTTTTATACTCATTTCAAGCGACGTAATCAAAAAAGATATTCGTTTGAAAAAGTGACACAAGTCACATATGTACAATTTATTTGTTTGTTTGTTTGTTTTGGAATTTCGCACAAAGCTTCTCGAGAGCTATCTGTGCTAGCCGTCCCTAATTTAGCAGTGTAAGACTAGAGGGAAGGCAGCTAGTCATCACCAACCGCCGCCAACTCTTGGGCTACTCTTTTACCAACGAATAGTGGGATTGACCGTCACATTATACACCCCCACGGCTGGGAGGACGAGCATGTTTAGCGCGACGTGGTATGTACAATTTACTTCTACAACATATCCATTTAACAATCACAAACTTCAAGAAGCAAATTGTGTTCATGTGGTAGGTGTAACTTTTTCAAATAAAGGTATTTTTTGATTACCTCGCTTAGGATACATAGAAGCATTTTGTTAATAACTTTTATGTTTGCTTCTTACATATTAAAAGACTCTGCAATTTGCTTACACACTTTGGGTACGACTTGTTCTTCGTCTCTTTCAGGTTGGTTTTGGTAATTCAAGTTAATACGACTTTCGTTTATTTCCCGCTGCTTTTAAATAAAAGGGATACATAAGCTTGGAAATTATACATTCCAGATCAGAAAACAAAAATTTTAATGAGCTGCATGAATAGATATTTTCATCTGAGGAGTTACTACATACGATTCTCAAAATCGATTGATTTTTGGTGGCATCAGTTGTTGTAATATATGCGTAGTTGTAATATAAATTATTATTTTAGATTTGTTTGTTTTGAATTTCGCGCAAAGCTACTCGAGGGCTATCTGAGGTAGCCGTCCCTAATTTAGCAGTGTAAGACTAAAAAAAGGCAGCTACTCATTACCACCCACCGCCAACTCTGGGTCTATTCTTTTATTAATGAATAATGGGATTGTTATGTAAATGTTTTGTGAACGACAATATGTCGTGTTGTGTTTAAATTTTCATTTCTATTATTTATATTTTCATAATTATATTATTATTTCAAAGCTTAAACCAATAAAATATGTTGTTATTCATTTAAAATGACATTTAGAAATTTCTAGAATTAGGTAGATCAAATATATGACTATAAACGGAAATGTATAGCGGCTTAGTGTCTAGACATTGAGTCTCGTGCAAGAACGGACATGCGCGGATTGCTATGGAGTTCTGTAGAAGTTACGCGATTGTTCGAGAAGCCTAGGCCTACTAATATATAAACAGACGGAGACGCGAGAAATAATAAGAGTCATTAGTTTTTATTCGAAGAAAAGAATAAGAAGAGTCAGTCATTCGTTTGAGAAAGTTTAAGTGTTTGCTGTGAGTTTATTCAACTTGAATTTGTGACTGAAGCTAGATTTTGTCTCGTCAATCTTTGCGATTCATTCGAATTACTGGTTGTGCTGAGAGTCGTCACGTACGGACTATTTAGGGGAGACTGGGAAAATTGGAAGGCGGCAACTTTGAGACGTTCATCAAGAAGCACCGTAAAAATAACTTCGTCATTCTCCATTGAAACTTCAGTATTTCTTTGTGGGACTAAATTCACACCCTAGACCGGAATTATGGATTTCTGATCTGAACTTTTGGACTTTCATTCTAGATCATTATATTAGATACATGCCAGTACCATTTTGTGTTGTAATTAACTTTGAAGGTTTAAACTTAATATCTGTCATTGTTATTATATAATTTATGTTATATCTGTCATATATATAATAGCTTATTGTAATAAATTATACAAGCTGTTATCTGTGTCTTTCTGTTGCGTTTAGTCTACGAAACACATAAAACATAAAGAAAACGTAACAGGGATTGACCGTAACATTACAACGCCTCCATGGTTGGAAGGGTGAGCATGCTTGGTGCGACGGGGAGTCGAGCCCGCGATCCTCAGATTACGAGTCAAACGTTTTAACCCACCTGGCCATGCCGGGCTTATTCTTCTAGAACTTTACATAGATTATGTTTGTCAAGTGACATGCTGATTCGCATATTGAAAATATATTTAGTTTCATGCACCTAACCTCTTGTAGTAAATGGAATGCTCAGTTTTACATGTTAATAATTTTCAGAAATAGATTTAATAAATGATAATACAAGATCGCCTGAAAATTCTGTACATAGGATGTTTTAACAGTGATAAATTTATTAAGATTCACAAAAAATTCACTTTGTTTTTTCTTTGTGATATAAAAAATGTCATTGACATTGCGAATTGTGACTGTTGTTTTGAAACATGAAGCACCATGCTTTACTGGAGGAGATCTGTGAGAACTAGTCAGGCAAAATGTTAAAAGTACCCTTCAGTTAAAGTAGCTGACTGTAATTCGATTAACGTTCCTATCTGTGGTATAATACACTATTTGCCAGAAATTTTTTTAAATATTCTATTGAATAAATAAATTGCCCCTGCTATAGTGATTAATGTCTTTAATTTTTATAATAACTCTGATATTATATCTTTTATTTTTAGGTAGTTGTTGTTTGTTATTAAGCACAAAGGGCTACCTGTGATCTGTCCACTCCAAGTATCGAAATATATTTCTAGCGATATAATCTACAGACACATCGTTCTGCCACTGGGAAGGGAGGATTGTTTGTTATCAAGTACAAAGGGTTGTTTGTGGTCTGCCTACCACGGGTATCAAAACTGGGTGTCTAGTAGTATAATTCCACAGATACACAATTGTACTATTGGGAAGATTGACGGGGGTCTTTAGGAGCATAAATCAGAATAAGACATGCCTAATGATACTCTTGTTTCCAAAAATGATGATATATATTCACAGTTCAAATTTAGTAGGAAATTAATACCTTTAAGTATACAAATAAACGTGATACAGATAACCTTGTTAAAGAAATGATATGTCTTCACAATATATTTAAAGCCTTATGCTACTCTTTTGTTAAAAGTATAATTAATTAAATCCATGTTTCGCCAGTTTAAAAAAATGTATGAATTAAATTGTTGTAACAAACTAAACCATTAGTGGTAAATAAGCAGTATTTGATAATATACAGGTAAATTATTAAAATGGCAGTACTTAGAAAACAAAGTGATACATGTTTACAGATATATACTTGTATTTTTTTTCTTTGCAATATTAATATACATGTATTAACCTTTGATAACATGTAGAGATACTTTTTCAGTATTCAAACAAATTATAATCTTGATTAAACGTTCAACGTGTTTACACTCGGGGCCAACCTCTGTAATTGTTCGGGTTTAGGTTTACTTTTCTGATTAAAACAGATTACTTGCACTTTCGATCTAGAAAACTATGACATTTTGATAGCATCGTGACACCTGATAAGTTGTTATATATCAGTGGTATCTTATATTCTTTATAATAATGTGTAACAATAGGATTATTAATATTGAAATTTTGGGTGTGCAGATATTTTACCATGTACAAGTTTGTTTTAGAACAGTGGCCACATGTTACTTGATAAACAATATGATATATACCTTTTCAACACATGTATTAATATCTAATTAGGTATTGGCAGTGTCACAGTTTAGTTTAAATTTCATTAGCGAACATGTACGATATCAGTAGCTACTGCTTGAATCTATAACAGTCAAATACTAAGTTAGTAAACATATTTTTGAGGTGTATGTCGTTATGTTTCCGAAAATAGACCGACAGTCGCCTGGTAGGTTTACCTGTTTTAAGCACGAGACCATTATACAGTAGTATGCTGTTTGTCAGTCAATAGATACTAAAATTACACTGCACAATGGACGTCTCATCTTGCAATTTGTACTGTAAGTAAAAGGTACGCATGCCATAAATCACGGGAAAAATTATCTACTCTGTAGGCTACAATGCATATGAATTTCAGGACACGAAATAAAAGTATTTGTTATTCTTAATTTTAGTTTAATTTATTCTTGAAACAGAAGATTTTCGAGGAACCTGTGGATGCACACTTAGTGTTATTTCCATTAATACAAATAAATGTACTATAACAACTTTTTATATAAAACAATCATAAGAGAAACAATCTACTTCTATGCAAACAAATCCTTCACCAATGGTTCAGCGGTAAATCTCTGGATTTATTACTCTTAAAGCTAGGTTTCGATACCTGTGCGGCCACATCATAAATTGCCCATTGAGTAGCTTTACGTTTAATAAAAACAAAATAAGAAATATATGAGATAAGTTTTAGTTTAATAGTGTTTTTCTCGAAAGGTGTAGATGATATCTGATAAAGAGCTAAATCGTAAATATTTAACATAACAGTTTGTCTACTGTGTATCGAAACCTTATTTTTAGTGTTATGGTTCGAAACTATTGTTGAGTTATTGGGGAAAGAGAGGAGTTTAACCACTCTTACATTTCTTTCGAGCCACCTATTTTTCTGTTAGGAATCCTGGTGATTAGGATGTTTGAATCGCAATATTCAGGTCTCGTGCTCATAATTTGTTCCCAAAATCCACAGCGGTGAGGGTGTTATAATATGGTGGTTAATCTTTCAGTTAGTTGGTAAAGAGTAATTCAAGAGTTCGTGGTATTGACTGGTCTATTAATTAAAAATTAGGAGCTGCTATATCAGGCAGCAGTCGGGTAGCTTAGAGTAAAGTTCAACAAATAAACAAAAATCTAATGCCTTGCTAGGAAAGTGTTGCTCCTAAAATTGAAACTGACACTAACTAGCTCGATTATAGAAAAACATACTGATGTAAGATATTTTATTTATATGAAACTATAAGCATTTACCTTCACGAAATCAAATGGTTGAAAGAACAAAAAACCCTGAAGTTAGATTTTACTAAGACCAATCGTAGCCTAGTGCTTAGCGTAAGCAATCTTAGTAATCTAGAAAATGCTCTTTTCATATTTTGGTTTGTTCGTTTTAGAATTTCGCACAAAGCTATTCGAGGGCTATCTGCGCTAGCCGTCCCTCATTTAGCAGTGTAAGATTAGAGGGAAGGCAGCTAGTCATCACCACCCACTGCCGACTTTTGGGCTACTCTTTTACCAACAAATAGTTGGATTGACCGTCACAATATAACGCCCCCATGGCTGAAAGGGCGAGCATGTTTGGCGCGACGCGGGCGCGAACTAGCGACCCTCGGATTACGAAGCGCACGCCTTAACGCGCTAGGCCATGTCAGGCCTAGTTTTAGGTACCCGAGGTAAGCACAGCACGGTAAAGCCCATGGTTTGACTTTGTGCATAATTCCATACAAAAAAATTATGTAGAAGATTACTGAAGATGAAAATCGAATTTCTCTTTTAAAGTTCTAAAGATATCCTGGAAGTTAGCTGATTATCACAAAACTTACTTGTTTATGTTATGTCTCTAAACCTCTCCACCACCAATAAATAAAATATAATTACTTTTACGTGTGCTAAGCAGAATATTTGGGATAGTTTGGAGCTACTCTTAAATACGATGTTTGTTCGTTTGTCATTATGCATAAAGCCACACAATAGGTTATCTGTGCTGTACTTATTACGGGTATTGAAACTCATTTTTTAGCGTTTTTAAATCTGCAGACATACTAAATGTGCCACCGAGGGCCTATTTAAGGCCAATATTTAATGGAAAAAGTTTCTTTCTTGCAAAGATGGCCTGGCATGACCAGTTGGTTTGGGCGTTTGACTCCTTATCTGAGGGTTGCAGGTTCAAATCCCCATCTCGTCAAATATGCTCGCCCTTTCAACCCCAGTCAACCCCACTATTTGTTGGTAAAAGGGTAGCCCAAAAGTTGGAAGTGGATGGTGATGACTAGCTGCCTTCCTTCTAGTCTTACATTGCTAAATTAGGACATTAGGTGCATTCAAGGTGTAAAAAGCAACAATAGCAAAATATGAAAGATAGCGCAAAGAATTGGAACAAGCATCAAACAGGTAGAGACGCAGTGGAACCATAGTTCTTACGCATTATTTAAGTTAATAAGAAAAGTGATTTGTATCTACTTGGAAACTTGTCCATACAAGGCATTTAATGAAGTAGTTGTAAAAAAATATGTGAAATATTTAGCAGCTTTATTGCAAGATCAATAATGAAAAAGGGAAATATATAAAAATTTCATGGAAATTTACGTTACGAGAGAAAGAGAAAGTATAAGAATCGTTACTTATGTACGTAGACAGGCAGAAAGAGATAAAATGTAATTTTTACCTAACACATGAAAGTTAGCTAATTTTTAAGTCACCGCTGAGGAATAAAAGAATGATTGCTACAGTTTACAAAAAATGACAGTAAAATGGGAGACAAAAAAGTCGGCTTGATATCTGTTGGTATTAGCTGGGATATTTTTCTTGTGAAAAGTTGCAGTAGATGTTTTGTGCTTTCACTTTTGTTCACTTAATTACAAAAATCGTGTTTCTAATGAATTTGACGAGACAGCTTTTTGAAATATTTTGATATCGGTGATGAAATGGGATTACATATGTCACAATAACAAGCAGTAACTTTTAATGTCCAACTGCGATTTGATTTTATTATTTGTTCGAAATGAAGCACAAAGTTACACAATGGGCTAGTTGTGCTTTGCCCACCACGGATATCGAAACCCACTTTCCAGCACTATATGTGTCCGCAGATATGTCGCTGTACCACTGGGAGCGGGAGATCGTTTGGTTAAACACGAAAATAACAAAGCTGTTGATCAGCATTTCGTGTTGAAAATGGTTGAACTCGAAAGTAGCAAGGCTAGGAATCAGCATTTCATGTTCAGGTCAAATTTGATTATATGGAAGAATGTATTTCACCATAATAATTAAAAAAAACATATCATGGGAATTTCTTCTGAATTTGTTTTGAAGATACAACAGAAACAATTATAAAACAGAAAAAAATAAGTGCTGAAAACGATAGATGTATCATCATAATCCAGTTAACTGTTTTAACCAAAAGCTGTCTGAGTTAGTAAAACTTTAAGTACATATAAATGCGAGCAGATATTCTTTTTTCGGCTTTTCTTAGGTGGTATTTCATTTAATTAAACGAAATACGTATCGAAAGGTTGACTGTTAGTAATTAAACTACTGAAATCTATTTAAATCGTCTCTAGCTATTTGTTTTGATCACTTCACTACTGCTCAGAGGTTACACTAATAACTTTTATAGAGAAAACAAAAACCGTGAAACGCACATTTAATGTATTTGGACTATTTATAATACTAGTTCTCTTCCATACATTTAGTGTGTGTTAAATGTATAAGATATGATAAAATACATTTCAAACAATATTTATTTGAGACTATAGTGTAAAGCAAGAAATGTCGCCTGCTGTTGAATTTATGACAGAAATTAGAAACTCATAAGAAATTTTTTTAAGCCGTTTAATACCAAGAGATATTTGAGTTGGAATTAAACTATGCTCATATTTTTTGCGCGAAATTAAAAAAAGCAATCACAGTTTTTGTACAAGTACATCAATTAAACTATTATTTAGTTTAATTTAGGAAATATTTACACAATATTGGTTTTTATAATCTATTTGGGTTTCAATTTCAATTCACTTTTAATTCTATAATTTAAATATTAAATAGTCCTTTATCTCCATGTGACGTCGGTAAGAGAAAGGACGTAGAAGGTGAAAATTAAGGGTTTAGTTCCCTGGGATAAAGACAGTAGATATCTCAATGTGACTTTGTTTGTTAAAAAATACAACAATAAACAAATAAATATTAAATAATTACGAAGCATGTTTTTAACTTACTGCTGTTTAACTGTTTAACTTGCACTTCTTTTTCTCTTCAATCTGATTAACGTTACACTTTTTTCTATTTCAGTAAAACTCATACAAGCCGGAAATATCAAAAGTTTGCAGCGTTGTTTAAGATTTATGTTATAAAAGGCCCTCTATATGGCGGAACCTGAGTAGCGCGGACGGAAAGCAATTTTCCATCTAGGCCCTTCATAGCCAAGCGTGTTAAGGCGTGCGACTCGTAATCTGAGGGTTGCGGGTTTGCATCCCCGTCGCGCCAAACATGCTGTCACTTTCAGCCTTAGGGACGTTATAATGTGACGATAAATCCCACTATTCGTTGGTAAAAGAGTAGCCCAAGAGTTGGAGGTAGGTAGTGATGACTAGGTGCCTTCCCTCTAGTCTTACTGCTAAATTAGGGACGGCTAACACAAATAGCCCTCGAGTAGCTTTGTGCGAAATTCAAAAACAAACAAACAAACAATCATTCATCTACCTCATTTATCAATAAGTAGGATGAGAACCTGAGGAAGGCAGAAAAAATAATTTTGTTTAAATATTAATTTCTTATTTAATTAATAATTTATTTAAATATTAATAGACTAATATTTAAATAATAATTTGTTTTATTATTAATAAATTCTCGGACATTTTGTAATAGTAAGTGTTGGTTAAATATATTATTTTATTTTTCTGCCGTCATTATTCCGGAGGTCGCTATTCAAAAGAACGATTGACTGAACTTTTGGTCGCATTTGCTGATGGAAAACTAGAGAACTTATGGGTAAAGGTAAAAATCCGCACTGTTTTAAAAATTTAAGGAAGAGTGAACTTTCTGTGGAATGGAAAGCAAGTATTAGGGCGTGGATGACACGTGCTATATTCCAGGAATTTTTTGAACAAACTAAATAAAAGAATGAGCAAAAAAATATGAATATTCTATTTTCCCTAGATAATGTAACTTGTCACCCAAAGGTTCAACTTTCAAATGTTTGTTTAGTCTTTCCACTTCCATGTACAGCATCAGTTCTATAGCCACTAGATAATGGAATTACACAGTGTATAAAACTGAAATATAGAAAATTGATGCTTCAGTATATTATTATAAACATGAATGACTGATTGTAAGAGAATCTGAAATGACCATGAAAATTGACATGTCAGATAAAATTGCATTTTTAAGTCGTTCAATTAAGTGAGTAAAAGATGAATGCGTAATAAAGTGCTTTCAAAACTGTGGATTCATTCTTGATAATGTCGGAGATTGTAGAAAAGTTGTTTTTTATGACGATTCTAGTGAAATCCAAACTCTGATTGAGATGATTCATACAAATGATTCTGTGAACGCGGAAAGTTTTGTGAACATTGACAAGAATGTTTTAAAATAAACTGATGAAATTGATTTGAAATCTATAATAGATGGTAACAGTGTAAGAGATTCAGAATATGAACAAAATGAAAAAGATTGTGAAGAAATAGGGATTCCTACTTTATCGCAAGTATTAAGTTACATTAACGTAATCAAACTGTATGCAAAAATGAAAGAGGAAAATGAACTTTATGAGAAGGCCGTAGAATTAGCATTTTCTTTTAACCACATAAGAAAGCCCATTAAAAAAACAAAAAAGAAACAGTTGAAATTAAATAAATTTGATTAAGATTTGGTGTACTTATGTATATTTTGAATGTTTGTTTTCGTTCGTATTTTAATAAATATAGCATAAACAGTATAATAACGCTATTCACAAACGTCTTAATTCCCTCGAGTCAAGCAAGTTTTACGTTCCGGTCAAAAATGTATAATTGATTGTTTGTTTGTTTTGAAATTTCGCACAAAGCTACTCGAGGGCTATCTGTGCTAGCCGTCCCTAATTTAGCAGTGTAAGACTAGAGGGAAGGCAGCTAGTCATCACCACCCACCGCCAACTCTTGAGCTACTCTTTTACCAACGAAAAGTGAGATTGACCGTCACATTATATACCCTTACGGCTGGGAGGGCAAGCATGTTTTTGCGCCACTCGGGCGCGAACCCGCGACCCTCAGATTACGAAGCACACGCCTTAACGTGCTAGGCCATGCCGGGCCTACGACCTTAAGAGGTCGAAACGTTGTTCTCTACTTTATTTTAATAAACGTTTTAGTACCCATACAAGCCGTCTGAGATACATTGTTAATTAAACTGGGTTTCTCGTCAGCACGAATATTATGATTTGTTTGCTTTGGCATTATTTTACCTTTCACGCCTTAACGTGCTAGGCCATGCCGGGCCTACGACCTTAAGAGGTCGAAACGTTGTTCTCTACTTTATTTTAATAAACGTTTTAGTACCCATACAAGCCGTCTGAGATACATTGTTAATTAAACTGGGTTTCTCGTCAGCACGAATATTATGATTTGTTTGCTTTGGCATTATTTTACCTTTCAACTTGCCTTTCTAGGCTTATCCATCCACTGTCACATATCCCGGTCTTAAATCTTCTTTTTCGTTTAAATGACTGGATTTTTATATTTCTTTTTCAACAGGTTTCTTTCTCTCTGATCGTGCAAACCTGCTTTCCGTAAATATGATTATAACACTCATAATAATAAGAGGTTCCGTAAACTACACAATAAGTATTTAATTACTTAATGATGTTGTCACCTACTTCCTTAGGGAGCGACTAAAAGTCGGCTGCTTTCTTAGCAATAGCCAACTCTTACATCTAACTTCATGATATTGAACACAATCTTAGAAGCACTACTCTGTTGAATGAAAGCGTTTCAACTGTTAGTCCATTCATATATATATTCTGGGCAGCATGAGTGTCGGCGGAAAAATTTACTTTCACATGACCAGGAATGGCTGTTAATTGTTCTGAAGTACAGGAACAAGATCCCAAGCTCTTGTAGGAGAATGAACAGAAGACAGTATTATCCACACTGTGATTGCGTCGTGGTGATGTTGTGAAAGAGGGAAACTACTGTTCGTTTGACCTCTTTGTCTATCCAAGTAAGCATGTCTATAACTTTCTCCAAGATGCTGTTTTGGTCCACTTCTGTTCAACGCGTGACTTTTTAAGGACTGATAAGTTCATTTTTAGAGGAATGGACCCACTTGATACAGTTAATGATCTAGAGACTCGTTAGGATTTTGAGAAGATGATTTCAGGTTGTTGTCAACGATCTTGAAGAACACGCTATCTTGTTTTATAATGGTTCTACTTTTGAACTAGCCCATAATCGAGCTCAGGGTTGATAAAAAAAATAGGTCACTAAGTTGAAAGGTTATATGACCGACTTTTAGCATGAGTTGGGTCTTACACGTAAAGTTTTATTAGAAAAGGCTTGCAATAAGTTAAAATAGAATTTATGTTGAGAGTCTTTCCAGTACTGTGAAGTTGACTGCCATATTTATACAAAATTCATTTTTGAAGAATGGGAAAGTCTTGCAACTGAGCAATTGATAAATTCAGTTCTTAGTCAAGAAGTTTCTTTAAATAATTTTGAAAACAGTTATATGCCACAAGGAAGTTCTGATCGTCTAAAAACTGTACCTATACTTAAGATAATTCACACTTAGGAGTATATTTTTTCATGCTAACAATGCTAGTAAGAGTGAAAACTGTCAACGTTTGATTCGTTTTGAGTTCAAAGCTACGTAAAGTTGTCGCTGCGTTTGGTATTCCGCAAATATTTAACTCAAAGTTGGAGATTTATAAGCTCACAAACTTACTACTTATACATTGAGAAGCATATGAATTTAAGACTAATGTGGTTGATATTTTATTGCAAAGCTATGCATTAAGTTATGCTTTCTTTCGACTAGAAATTTAGTATTGTAAGCCCCTAAAGTTTGCTGCTAAACCACTGAAAGATACGTGTTTGAGAACATGTAAAAATAAAATAAGCAGGATCAATTGATTACTAGTTGTCTGTTATTTATTATATTCGTTTTGAAAAATAATTCCTGACAAATTTTAGTAGTATAGTAAAATAAAGTACGAATTTTTCGTAATTAATTTCGCATTAAACTTATTAAGTAATTTTAGAAGCATTGTGCACAGCGACTACAAAATCCGCGGGTTGGAATGACGATTTATTCATATTCTGCTCATATGAAATTCACGTTAAATATTCTCCTTTTTTTTGCAGGTGGGGTAGTTTTAAGGTTCAGGATATTTATTAAATTGCTGAATGGCTTCCGTTTGTACTAAAAAATTCTTTGAATGTTAATAACTGTACGTGTTACTTTAAAATATTTTATTTATTTGCCGAGAAGTAATATTTCTTTCTGGTAATTCTTTTACTTTAATTTCCTGTCAGTGATAACTGAACTTAAGAAATATATCATTAGTTTTCAAAAAAGAGAAGACAAAATATTGCATATTCTTCTTCTTTATTAAGTCATGCGATTCTATTAAAAATGTGAATGTTATTTATTCAAGTATTTTTTAAATGTCTGTATACATTCATTTTTTTCTTTACGCGCTACTAATTGAGCTAATACATATTTAAACGGAGACTAAGCTAATGAATCTTGACATTTTAAGCCTTCCATCAAGAGGTAATTTGTTATAAGACATTATTTGCTAATCACCCGCCAATTTCACTCTCGAGAGAGAAACTCTCGCAGGAAAAATATAATACTAGGATAAAATTGAGCATTCCCTTTTATGGCCAGTCTTTTGAGATTATATTCAAGATAGTTGTTAATTACTCACTATTTCATTTGTCACTATTAAAGCCCTACCTCGTCAGAAAAATAATTAATACTACTTAAATTAAATTAATTTGTATTTACACCTTCAAAATAAAATATGCAAGGTGTGTTTTGTCTATTTAAAGCAAGTTCTAATCTGATACTGATATAAACAGTTAAAACAATTTTAAACTAGATTTTATGATTAGTTTCCAAAAATAAAATTAAACGAATGAAAATTTTGAAAGGAAGGTGCTGAATTTGCTGAATATTGAAAAAAGTTGTGATGAAAGATACGTCTTACCGAGTCAAAATCGTTTTTCGCAATATGTTGTTTGAGTTAACTAGTACAATTCTTATAATTAATGACGCTATAACAGTATAACTTTCGTATCTTTAATATGAAACAAGTTAAATTTAAGTTATTGGCTTGTTTTTGGCGAACAATGCTCAAGATCTTTTAAAATAAGCAGTAAATGTGTGTCTTAAAACTAAAGTACTTAATAGTCATGAAGTGAAATAAAGACGTGTTATGGTTACTGTAAAATATTGTGATCAATAAAACTTCTACATCAAATTGTGTCTTCTTTTACAAGCGTCTCGAGACCCTTGAATGTGGGCGGAGTGTAGAAAGATTATATATCTTCTAAATGAGCGTTGGAAACAGCATAGAGATTTATTTTGTTATAAAAATTCTTGAGAATCGTTAGCGAAAAAATGTTTAAAAACTACGAAGTGAATGCATTGTAGAAACAAAATAAAAAAGCAACTTTCGATACATTTTATATTTCAAATCATAAATTAAAGTTTACAAGGCACGTCTCCCAGTACTCTTTACATGTGCTCTTTTACGAACCAAAACATGGTTTCTAGCCTAATCGCGTCAAAGGTAAAACTTAATTATTGAAATGGATTCTCACTGTGGTGTTGAGTAAACACAGCAAATCTTAAACTACGAGAAAGCTTCATTACATATGTGTTGGTATACAACTATAAAGAAAAATGTAATACGGTAAATGGTAACTATAAATTACGGGATAGAACGACAAACGATTTAGATTTATTAATATTATGTTTATTGAAACATAGTTATTCATCCATGCATAGAAATATAATACAAAAGTAATATTTATTTGAAAAACTAATATTTATAGATCCTATTACTTTATCCTTACATTGTTAAACAACAAGCTTACATTTATCACAAAAGAGCTTATTAAATGTATGGTTCCGATTCCGTCGGCAAAACGTTATAAAGTTGTTATTCACTTTTCTCGTGGCCTGATAACTTCTAGAAAATTAAGATGCAACTGTTAATAGCAAGTATTATACATCTATAACAAGAAATACCTGTCTGGATGGTTGAAACAGTGTAATAGACTAGCCATACCAAACTTCTTTTGCCATTGCTTAAGTAAGTCAAGATATCAATATATATGAAAGTTCAAAGTAAATTATGCTTGAACAGTAGGGTTAACATGTAAAACTTCAAAGAATTGCTGTACAAATACCATTAGATAGCTTTCCTTGTATAATGCATTGCATTTTCTTAAAACATTTAAAGTAGAGTCTCACAGAGATTTGTTAAATAAACCTGTGACAACTTGTATTTATTTTAATATGTGTATAGTTCAAATATATTTCATATATGTTGAAACGATATGTAACTTTAAGCCATCTATAGGAACTTGATTAATAAATCATACACAAATATCTTAGTTACATGAAATAATTCCTGTTGTGTTTCAAATCAGCCCTAACAACGCGCTTAGTTAACAGAAACTAGCAAAACAACAGTACATAAAATTTGTTCTTTAGATAACAGTCAAAATGATATGATTTTTCTGTTGAGAAGTATGAAATAACAGCAGCTATTAGTGTAATTACTGGTAACAATGTAAGCTGTTATTACTTGAGGATATAACGTATTTGTTATAAAAATATACCGCCTTTTTAAAGGTCTCGTGCAGTGTATAAAATATTAACACCCAAATAATAAATGTATGTGGTTTATATTTATCAACTGTTTTCCTTATTGAATGTTTTATCAGATTATGTGTCGAGTGTCTTAACCATCTGGCCATGCCGGGTCTTAAAGATAGTTGAAACATTCAATAAAAATAATTCTCTCTCCGTTAATATTTTACGTATGAATCTGAGTATGAGTGTCAATAAAATACTCCATACGCATTAAAACCCATATGTATTTGTAAGTATCAAAGTAATCGAAACCCCTTTATTTAGCAATATAGTCTTTACTGTTACTGAAAGTAAAATATTCTCTAGGAGTTATACAAGTTAATGTTTGCTACATCTATATGGTTACTTGAAACGAATACCAAACATGCAAACAATCACTGTTGTTATTAAAATTATTCTTCACGCTGATTTAAGCATCAAGTTTGTTTTTGATATACCTTCCCGTTTACGGCAAAAATACAGCTTTATAAAATAACCACAGTCACTAATTGTATAGACACATATAGTCTTTAGGTGGCAAGGGAAATCACTTGACGGCAAAAAGAAAATATTTTAACGCATGTATACTGTAGGAAAACAAATTAACACTTGCATAAAAAACGTTAGTCCAATTAAAAATTCATCCAAGCGTGGCAAAGTATTTAAAATCGACTGGTTTTTCAGAATCAGTTCTTACAGAAAGTTTACTTGTACTAGGAAGAGGATTAAAGAGGATATTTTTTTATTTTTAAAATAAAAAAAATCTACTGAGGATTATAAATGTTTTCTATAGTCGTGAAAAAAAATTAAGGTTTTGGTTTTGATTACACTACATATTCGGACATTTAAAACTTTTAGGTGGTATTTTTGTTCTGTTGAAGTCATTGAAGAAAGATTCGTGGTGTATATATATATATATTACTTTGATGTCGATATCTTAAATTAAATACCGGTTTCATTTTGAAAACTACTATTTATGTACGTTTGAGGACAGTATTAACAATACGCAAACGAAAAACGTACTTTTCCAATTAAAACTTAAAATAATCTCGAAAAGTTGAAAACTATTTGTTTGGTGATTTACTCTGGAGGAAAATTCTTTTATGTTAAGTTCATAGATATTTTGTTGCATACTTCAGGATTCTTAGAAATTGTTAGCAGACCATAGGTCTAATCAAATTGCTATTTTACACGTAGGGTGATTTTGCCTTTGATATTAGGTATGTTGGTTTCATTTAATTTCCGGCTTCTGAAATCAAACGTAAATTTTTCTAGGAATTTCTTCCAGGGTGTCCAGTTTTAATCTATGTTAAATGTTATCACAAAACTTCATAAGCATTTACGATAACTTCCCATATGCCGCATAAGAAATTATGTAAAATTACTTTTGACCAGTCATGAAAATGTATTGAAATGGTCTGTATTGTAATAGATTATCTTATCATCCTCATGTTTCATAAGTCTGTGTTTCTAATCGCGGAGAGGTCGCTGAGTACTTACTTTTTTATTTTTAACTTTTCCGTAGTTGAAGTGTCATTTTAAATTAAAAAAAAGGCGTAAAGATTTTATATACATTTTGGGCTCACATAAAATATCCTTTTCTCAATTTTTATCATTATGTTAGAGAATCATGTATGCTTTCATATGGCTAATTTTAATTATATTGTTTAATGAAGCGTAAACTTTTCCCAAACATAGTAATGTTATTGTCAGTGAATTACAATGTGGTACTAAAATAAGCTGTTCTTATTGAAAAAAATCAGGCTTCACTCTTTCTTATCTTTCTTCATTAACAACAGTTTATTGTTTAATTTTGAGCATATATACCGAACTTCCAACTTTTTAAAGACAAAAATGCACACATTTTATGAATTGTTTTACAAAGAAGATTAATCTTATGTGAGAAAAATACTACAACTTGTTTTAGATAATTACCGATGATTGAGATAAGAAAGTTAAAACAAACATGACAGTTAACATCTGAGATTTATTCAATTCAGAGAATAATCGTTAACTTGTTTTTAAAGCAGAACTGAATTGAGGTTTTAACGTCTTTTATATTCTAGATGTGTTTTAAAATAATTTATGTAACATTCCATCTTCGATAATCATATAGCAATTTAATATCACACACTATTGTTAATTTCATAATATGTATTCATCGCAAATAAAAAGTAAAGTATTTTATGAAATAAAATGACGGTCACCTTAAATGTCTCCTCCTGGGACAGAGGTAAGTCTAGGGATTTACAAAGCTAAAATAAAGGGTTCGATTTCCCTCGGCGGACACAGCATTATAGCCTGATGTGGCTTTGCTCTAAACACACACACACACCCTTTTTAAACATAAGCGCTATTAAGGTATTGTTAATGCAACTGATTAGAGTTAGATAAGAAATCGACTGATTTTTTTCTCATTACGTTTTTACGGTGTTATAAATTAGAAAATTTACTGACATTTTGTTTCTTTCTTAACTATTACTACGAAATATAAAAGAACAACATTGCTTTCGTATCAGTACATATAATATGATTTTACGATTAAAGATTTACATTTAAGGTATATTCCAATTTGAAACAAAACTATACATTGATAGATCTGACAGGCAGAGAAAAGATTATGATAAAAATGGCGCACTTGTTACCTTGAAGAAAGATATCAGTAACTTGAGATTTTAACAAGTATTTTCCAGGTAGTATAGAAAAATACTTTGTCTGTTACATATTTTTATATGCATAAGAAATATACTTAGAGTATTTAACTAAAAGCATATTCAATGTACTTTTTAGACAATTCTAGAACAACTTTTGATCGTTATGAATATTCATTTGGAAACAAAGCGACATATGTATTTTGTTTTTAACATTGTCTTTAAAAGTATGAAGAAAAGTTAAAAATATTTTTTGTAAAGAAATATTTGGCTGTTTGAAAAATAATAACTATTTTTATATCAAAATTTTAGTTATCTGTAGGGATAAAAACCTGTTTTTTACAACTTCATATATACTATTGAAAACTAATGCTTTCTTCCATTGATTAGAGATTTCATTCTTTTCTAAAACTTTATTTTCAATATTTCAGACACTTACAACTAATGATGGAGAAAGTTGCGCATCATTTTTTGCCATGAATTCAAATTTGGTCGTAATGCACCTCAAACATTTCGTAATATCAACCAAGCATGGGGCGAATGTACAGTTGAGCATTGGTTGAAAAAGTATGTAATGGAGATGTGAACTTTGAAGATAAGGAGGGCAGAGGATGTCCTTCTGGTTTTGGAATCGACCAACTGAAAACATTAATGGAAAGAAACTCATGCCAAACTGTTTGAGAAATGGCACAGAATTGGGTGTTGACATATCCACGATTTCGGACCGTTTCGAGCAAATAATAAAAAAATGAAATACCTCGACAAGTGGATTCCATTGAAAATAAAAAAATCGTTTTTTTAATTGTGCTCTATGCTGATTTTATACAACAGAAATGACTCATTTCTTGATCAAATTATTACCTTTACGACCACAAAAAGTGGTCTGCGCAGTGGCTCAACGGTGAAAAGGTTGAAAACACTTCCTAAAGCCAAATTTGCATCAATAGAAGATTATAGTCATTGTGTGGTGGTCTTCGGTCCATATTATCCATTACAGCTTGTTCAACTGGGACCACAATATCACTGCTGAGGTTTACTGTTAAAAATTGGAAGAAATGCATAGAAAGTTGAATGAAAAATGCCAGCATTAGTCAATCAAAGAGGAACAATCTTGCTTCACGATAATGCTCAGCCACACGTTGCTCAAATGACGCTCCAGAAGTCCAACGAACTGGGCTCATTTTTTTCCATCTAAAGATCTGTCGCCCACCGACAACCAGTTTTTCAAGCACTTGGACAAGTTTTTAGAGAACAAAAGATTTGACAAGAGAGCAGCTGCGAAGAATGGCTTTAAATAATTTTTTGAGTTTTGGACTTCAGAGTTTTATCGTTATGACATAAATAATCTTGTTTCCTATTGGCAAAAGTGTGTATATTTACTAGGTTCCTGTTTTTATTAATAAAGTTACTTTCATTGTTTTTGATTTCTTATTAAAGTTAATTTTAAAACCCACAATTATTTTTCGAACAAATTAATAACTAATGAAACTTATATAATGCTTGTTGATATCTATGGAAAACAACTCCCATATCTACGGGTTTATTGGAATTTATTATTTATTTTTGCAACTTTTGTTTTTGCTTTGATGATTTAAGTGAAATATATTTATGTTTTTAAAGGTATAGTTCTTACCATATTCGTGTTATGCTTTTAATGGGAAGTTATTTTTGGCAGTCATATGGAAATGTTTATTTGTTTACACAAAGCTGAACAATGAGCTTTCTGTGCAGTGCTCACCGCGGGTATCGACACTCGGTTCATAGCGTTTTAAATCCGCAGACATGTCGCTATGCCACTGGGATTAATAGGAAATATAAACGTGTTTAAAATACAGGGGCTAAACGAAACAGCGGGAGTGTTTATTAATTTATATACTTTACTTATTGCTATGAGCTTAGACCATCACGAGCAGACAACACGTTACTAACACGACATGAAACTAATGATGGATGGTGTTGTGCAACAGAAAAAATATATTAGTAGCAGTTTCATTTTGAATTCACATAAATAAAGTATTTTATTATAAATTACATATTTTACAGAATAAAATATATTTGGCTATTAGCTGATCAAACCTTCTAATTGTTGAAGTGATGTTGGTGATGGAACTCTATTTTGGAGATTGGTTTCAAGAATTGTTAACAATATTTAAATAAGGTGATTATGGTTGTCAAATTAAACGCCTTTAAGTCTTCAATGTGTTCTTTGAATAATTTGAAAACAATTTCAGCAGTTTGAATTAGGGCATTGTGTTGTTTAAAGATACAATCTTATCATTCGGTGAACCTGGTTATTAATAAGGTTTAAATAATCATTTGCTGTCATTTCACCTCAAAGTATAGCAACAAATAACTGTTCTCAATATTACAGGACATCCACTATAAGTAAGTAATGACTAAAGGTATTCTTGGCTGCAAGCTCTTAATTTTCGCCACAAATAAGAACATTCATTTGACAGAGAACGTATGAAAGTTGATATATCTGAATAATTTACATTTTTCAATTGATTTTTCAATCTAATGTTTCCGTTTCTTCACAGAATGTTACTTGGGGTTTGAGGTATTATGATGCTATTAGGGTTTCTATATTACAGAGCGTACGTGGAAAGTTAGTAGCCATATTTTGCAGGTTTGACACGACCAGGTGTTTAGGGCGTTAGACTCGTAACATGAGCGTCGAGGGTTTGAATCCCCATCATATCAAACATTCTCGACCTTTCAGCTGTGGGAGCCTCATAATGAGACGGTCAAACTCTAGAGTTGGCGAGGGGTAGCGATGACTAGCTCTAGTTCTTCTAGTCTTACGTTTCTAAATTAGGGACGGCTTGTAAAGATAGCCTTCGTGTAGCTTTAGACGAATTTAAAACAAAAACATATTTTGTTCAGTTCCTCTCAACTTGGTTTTGCCACATATTGTTGGTGTTTTGGGCTAATATTACATTTTGCGTGTACTTTTTATTCTGTGGTGCGGTGTTTCGTTTTCATTTCACCACTCGCTTAAATGGTCGTCTGTCTCAATATATCATCTCTTGAACATTGTTATGCTTGTATGATGTAGTTTTATTTTTCACTATCCCATCTCTTAACACTGTTCTTTTGGATGCATTCGTTATTTTCGGTGCTCCTGTCACCTATAATCATTTGGAAATATGACATCTTTTTCTTTTAACATTTCTCTGAAAAAAAATGAATGATTTTCAATAATTTAATGCAAAGTTCAATTACCGCATGACCACATTTCCCCATTTAAAAGACATCAAAACTTCAAAGAACAAAATTGTTTACATTATTTTGTTTAATCCCTGTTTGTATTTATGTTTTTGGTAAGAGGAACACAATTTTCTTTTACTGATTAATAAGTAATAGGATGAATAATGTTTAAAAAAGTGAGACTCGTCGACATTGCTGCGCTAATTAACATTTTACAACTGATTTGTGAATGGATTATAATATAGAAGCTTAAATATAAATAATTATATATATATATCATAATGCAGAAGCATAATCACTTTTGTGAAATGTTATTTTCGAACATATGAGCCCAAAGCCTTGCAAACAAATATGTTCTTAGTTGGTTGAAAAATTACATGGTCATTACGTTCTTAAAATTATATACACTACATTAAATTGCTTATGGTAATGGCATACGTATACCAAAAAGTAGTTGGTTTTCATAATGCCTGTAAAATTGTTATTAATTGTGAATTAGATCCATATTCAAAATTGTGTTCTAAATATCTTCCTGTTGTCTTGTCATAAAAAGAGATTCTTTACTTTAGCTCAGTTAAAATGCAACTCTAAACAAGGAAATAATAGTCTAGAGTCAATCAAAACCACCGTACTGTCGTTGTCCAGCAAATACGGTTATGTCTACATGATAGTTCAATCGAAATTTTTAAATTTTATACCCGAATAAACTGTCTAATTTATTTTAAAAGCTGGAAATTGTTAAATACTCACAACTGCTTTTGAATGAAAGAATATCAGCGTTTGGAAGTTCTTGACAAAAAACTATTGACTCATAAAAACACTAACTTTATTCATAAAGATATGACTTTTGAAAACAAATCATTCTTTCTGGAAGTTGTCTGTAATGCCATGTATACAATATTTTATAATATCTAATAATAGGAATGACGGATATTATTTTAACTGTTGCTATCGTTGGTTACAGGTATCGTTAGCAATGTAGGTGACTAGTATAATATTAATTCTATTACTTATTCAGTTCAAAAACCTTTTGCTGCAATAATTCTATGTAAGTAAAAACGAACAAGTTGTATACATATAAAACTATATAAAGTTAGAATTTTCGCACATCATTTTATTTCAACCTGGTCACTTTCTTTAAAGAGTGGCTTCAGGTGTACTTTTGATCTATTTAAATAATACGTAGGAATAATCCATCAATGTAATTTAAGGTAATCATTTTACATGCTAGGAATTTATTAATTACAAACTACACACACACACACACATATATACAGGGTGGTCGCTAGAAAAGAGGAAAATTTGAGGGTCAGATGAGATCATGAATAAAATGCGTGCTTACTCATTTCTATTTTGATTTCTTTACATCATGAATAAAATGCATGATTTTAATAATTTTGAGCATCTATGAGTGTAATATAACATATGCTTTTAAAAAACTTTGTAGAAGTTATTATTTGTAAAAATAAATAGCTGTTTGACAAATTTCCCGCTTTTCTAGCGACCACCCTGTATAATGACCTAAGTGAAATATTTGGTTCAAAGGATAAATCAGTAATGGTTTTAATTGTGAAATCAAGGGTTCAATAACGTATAGTAATGTTTGTAGTTAAGTACAAAGCTACACAATGGGCTATTTGTGTATTGCTCACCACGAGTAACAAAACTCGGTTTTCGTAAACCTATCGCTGTGTCTCTGCGGGTATCGCAGAAGAGTAAAATATATGTAGCTAGAGACATTATGTATTATATACAGTTTTTTTTTGCATAAATATTTTACAATGATAAAAGCTTAACAAATACAACTCTCGAATTTTGACTACAAGCAGCTGGGTGTAGTGTTTTAAGATGTTTTAACATGTAAAATCAGTGTCATGTGTCACGCCATGTCATGTCAAAAATATCATTGTAGAGGAAATTTATTACGGACCTGTGAGGATTATATAACAGTTTTAACTAGTATTCTTAAAAAAATATTTTTGCAAATGTCAGTAAAATTAACACACTTTTCCAAATCAAACAATATTTTTTTCTTTATTTCAAAATGCAATTTCAAACACGTCCTTTATCACCGTTAATAACAGCATACCCCTTTATAACTGAAAAGTTTCAAAATACTATCTTGATAAAAAAAAAGAAAATAAACTCAGAAAATCACAAGTCTCATGGAGAAAACATCACGTTGAAATACTTTTTAGTTCTGTCTGTTTACTTGTGTATAGCATAACGTTTTCAAGTTCTGTGGAATGTAAAGTTTGCTAACCAGACTAGTTGTTGTTATATCAGCAAGTAGATTCTATTTTGCATAGAATATGCATTCTTTTATATAACAGGAAAAACCATTTTTCCTTATGAGGCAGTAAAATGGCACAGAAGCATTGATTTCTAGACAGAAATCTGCATATGTTGATAGAGTAAAGTATGCCATAGATGATATGTTTAGCGACAATATATTTCGTTCAGGGGAATCTATCGATCAGCCCTTCGATAGCTCAGTGGAGAGTGTGAACGCTAAAAATTAGGTTCTTAATAGATCGCCCATTTTATACATATATATGTGCTTAAGAATAAAAATAAACACATTTGTCAACCATTTAACAATAAAATTCTACCTAATATTGACTTCAGGCTTGTGAAAGTGTAGCTGTAAAGGAAACAATAATTCCTGAAAAAGAATTTTTAATGTTTGAGTAGGACTTACTATCATATATTTATTTTAACGTTGACGCATGTTGCAGTTAAATATACAGTTAGAAATGCACATAGCTTATACTGTTAAATCAGTGTTGAGTAATTCCGACCTATTCATTAAAGTTTCAGAAGATTCTTGAGTGTAAGAATCAACAATGTATGATGTCTTCATGTAATTACTAGCAATTTCCAGTATTGTTGCCAACTGAACTTTCGAGAACCTCGCCTCAACGTTTATGAATCAAAGTGCCAAGAGACAGCATATATTGTTTGTTTGCTAAGTTGGTATACTCTAAACCTCGAACGTTATAGTTGTGACTAACTCTTATTAATCGCGTAACTAGAGATATGAGACAAGAAATGTTTATAAATTTCGAACATTACAAACAGTTTAACTTCAGTGGATTAACATCTGACGTTATTTTCTTTATGAAGACACTACGTAACTTCACTGGTAAAATACTCACATGTAATGAGTAAAAAGCTAGTTGGTTATGCGTAAAGTGAGTTGTACCTGTATCAACTCAAAATCAATTCGCTCTTCGTGAACCCTCATTAAAATATCAAGAAAGTTTCGGATCGTTAGAAGACTCAATATTGTCTATAAATTTGTAAAACTTTGCAGATAAAACCATTATTTGCAATAACTGTTTTAATTATAAATTGCTATTAATTAATTTTATTATAAATTATATTGTTGTTTGTATATTAAAATATATTTGTCGTAATAAAAAAAATTATATGTATATCAGTCTTGTTGTCAAACATCATAAATTTGAAACATCTTTACATTTAATTGATTTTTAAATCTAAATTGCAAGTTAGCTCAGGATTAGGCTATTTGAAAATAAAATACGTAACATAATGAACTGGAGGCTTGTTTGAGATAAATTACGATATGTAATACATCCTTTATGAAAGGAGAAACCCTCACATAAGAGAACTTTAAAGGAAAAAGAGGCCTTGAAACCGCTTATTTTGTGCAACGCCCTAGTCATAAAGCTGAAGTTATGATTTAGAAAGAGAATAAACCAATACAAAATTAATTACAATTATCTGGTCACGTTTCCTGGTACTGTTATTAAGATTTTCAAACCATTTGAGGAAAGGTTTACAAATTACAACGACATTTCGAAATTAATTATTATTTCATTGAGATACTTGCTTTTGTTTTTGAATTTCGTGAAAAGCAACACGAGAGCTATCTGCGCTAACCGTCCCTAATTTAGTAGTACAAGACCAGAGGTAAAGCAGTTAGTCATCACTACCCACCGCCAGCTCTTGGACTACACCTTTACCAACGAATAGTGGGATTGACCGTCACATTATATCGCATTAACCTACCTGGCCATGCCGGACCTTCTACGAGATAGATAGCAAAGAGATTGAAATCACACCAATCTCATTCAGTAATTCCATGTAATTCTGTTGAACTTTTGCACATTTTTGTTGTTTCCATGTGATTCTGAAAACCAATATCCGGCCAAAATGGAAACTTTGTGATAAATTTTACAGATTGCAGATTGGAAATTATAATAGGGTTATTGCACGTAATTATGGCCAGAAGAACATAATCTAAGAGCACCAGGGGACTTGAATCTTTTCATTTTGTGCTCAGAGTGTGTGATTAAATTCAGTGTGCTGTTTCCAGGAGTACTGAGGAACTTATAACTATCGAAGTCTTTCGAAGACGTTCATACATATTCAGTTTTGAGTGAGTTTTTGTACTTGGTAATTTAAAACTATTTTTTTCTTTTTGAGTACTTATTCTCTTTGTATAATATTTTTGAAAAGCAAATAAAAAATAAGATTTGAAGTTCCAGTTGCAAGCCATATTTACTTTAACCATTTTGTCTGAAAAAGCTCAAATTACATTTACAGGTATAAGCAGCAATGCTTGAGGGAATGCTGCTACTATCTGTGTCCTTTGTTTTTGATATATTTTAACACGAAAGGTAAGATAGGTAATTTCCTCTGAGTTCTAAACTTGCTCAAATTTAACTTTCTTTGATGATGCACCAAATTTATTTATTTTAAAAAATCAACTAAAAATTTAACTGGCTTCATGTGTATTTTATGGTATTTCGCATTGGTGGGCATTTTATTTATGAAATTAAATCCAATAAGCACATTTGTGTTCATACTAAATTTATAAAAGATACAGAATACTGATTTCGTTAAATCTGTCCAAATCTGAATAGTTAAATTATGAGAAAAATCGGAGATAGAAATGTGAAATCTTAGGATAATGTACTGAGAAAAAAACAAAAAGTTTATATAGAAAGTTTAAAATAATGATAATGATGATATAGATGAAACTAATTATACTGATTATCGTGACAATAGCTAAATATGTAATAAAAATTATAATATTCACTCTCCTAATGATGCCGTTAATGGTGATTAGTAACAACGATGAGATTGAAAGTAAAATCAGGGTTTAATGATTTTTGCTAACTTTTTGAAGAAATAAAGCAAAAGAAAAGAATGGAACGTAAACGAACAACATAGAAAATTAAACTGAAAAAGTCATTAGATTTTAATGGTTAAATCTAAAAACCTATCATACGACATTTGGAAAATAATAAGATATTTTGTTTAACACAAACAGAAAGTAGGTATTTAATTAGAGCGAATCCTTTTCAGTAAAGTATTTCAAAGTGTGTAAGTATTACACACGCTTGAGAAATTTTGGTTAGTAACGAAACTCAGTTACATGCCTCGGAAATAAAAACTCTAGCTATTTTAAATTAGGTTAATCGTTTATATTTTAAACCACTTATTTATTATTGTAGAGCAAATACATTTTACCACATTTTTCAACCAAATCTGTTCATAGCATCATCAAGTATGAAACATGTATTGGTTTTATTATTTAAATACGTGTTTGTTGTCAAGCGCAAAGCTGTACAATATACTATCTGTGCTATTCTTATCACGAGTATCGAAAACCAGTTTTTACCGGAATGAACACTAAGGCTTACCGCTGGGACAATGGAGCTTTGATTGGTAAAGTATTAGGTTTTGAGAAAACGGAATGTCATTACATTTTCAAAGTATTGATGTTTAGAAAAACGTAACATTATTATATATTCAAAATATTTTCTGAAAAATAAAATCATATCGCTGGAGCCTTTGAATAAAATTGTCTCACTAAAACCAGTTATTATCACTTGTTTTGAATGAGGAGCGTCACATTATATATAGCAGTGTTCGTTTAAAGATTAGTATATTTTGAAAAGCAAAAATACATTCATTTTTTAACACCGTATAAAAGCTATTTTACTCATCAAATTAATTTGTAGTTATTTTAATTATTTTACCTCCTACTAAAACAAAATCTTTTATCAATAATCTCTTCATTCTGTAACTCTCCAACTGAATCAATAATAATTGAAATATTTTTATTTCAAGAAGGTAAAAAGGAAATACGATGATTAAATTCGTTATTTTTTTTTAGAATGGAAAGCTTCTAAAACTTACCTCACTGGCCTGTCGTTTCCTGTTCGCCATGATGACCAAGCAGATAATGACGGAGACGGCGCTAAATTGCTGGAAGTACATTTTTGGTGGCTAAATTTCAATAATTATGAGTTCAGTGTTTAGTTCTGGAATGGTATAATGTAGTTTGTTCACCAAACTAAACAAGATTTTACGGGAATATCAGTTTTTTCACACGTTCTGACCTGTACGAACACTTTCTGCTCCTCCAATTTATGTTTTTTTGTTTATAAACAGTTTATTTTTCGTTTAATTTATATAAAAAAATGTAGATGTGTGTTTATATAATATTTATAGTATATTGTACTTATATTAGCCTACTCATGACACTTTTTATGTTATAAGCAAAAAAACCACTCGGGACGCAGGAGTACGAACACTTTCTGTTATAATTGTATATATGTACATATATAATATCCTCATGCTTTTTAGTTCAAAGAATTTATACCTAAATTCATTTTTTATTTGAATTTTTACATGTAAAGGTTTGATTTGAAAAGTACCTTAGGTAGTGTCTACATCTTATACCACGATCCTGTACATCGGCTACATTGGAAAGCTAATTACAGCAATGAATTAACTTCACGGGTATTATACCATTTTCAACGAATAAACAAATCAGTCTTTGTTGTAATTATAGCTACCCAGTCCTCCATGAACATTCTCATTCCAAGAAGTTATTTTTCTTCCGTAGGTAATAGATATTCATTTTAGTCTACAATAGAAAGGTAAAAAGCACTGAACATTTCTGTAATATAGCAGAAAAACATTATTTATCTTATTCAACAGTAATTTTTATGATTTGTTCCGGTTTCTACTTTTTAGAATGCGTTTTATATTTCGTTGATAAAGTAAAAATATTTAAAGAATCTCGAAAAATAAAATTTACTTCTGAAAAATTTTAATACATCACCAAACCCAATATGAATAAAACACGATATTACTGGTTAATTGTTCTGTTTGTCCAATGTGGAGTAATAGTTTAAATTAGTCAAAAATACTCTAATTGATATCAGGGAAAACAAAGAAACTTATTATACTACGGCAGAAAAAACATGAAAATACTGTTTTATATCTAGAAACATCACGCATATTATTTGTTTCCAAAGAATCTTAATAGGTTTAGTTAACATACTGAAAAATGATTGTAGAATGAGTATCCAATCTAAGTGGGAGACTTACATCACAAGTTAATTAATTATTTGCCAAAATACCTTTACCAAACCAATCTGTTAAGCCTGTATAAGCCAGGTTCTACTTGTAACATAACAAGACTTAAAAATTTGTTTGCTTTATTTATTTGTCATCGAACTTCGCGCAAAGCTACACGAGGGTTATCTGTGCTAGCCGTCCCTAAATTAGCAGTGTAAGACTAGAAGGAAGACAACTAGTCATCAGCACCAACCGCCAACTCTTGGATTACTTTTTACCAACGAATAGTGGGATTAACCGTCACATTATAACGCCACCACAGATAAAAGGGTGAGCGAACTTCTGATTACGAGTCAAACGCCTTAACCACCTAGCCATGCCGGAGTTTTTAGAATTTAAAAGAAAGAACACTGTGTAATGTAGGAAATGGTCTGGTGCTCAGATAAGTATGCTACAGAGTCAACTGAAAATGAACATGAATTAGAACCTATCATTGCCGTATAAATTAATAATCATATTCATGGTTATTTTTTATGACATATTATGTAAATACTTGCAGATTCAGAGAAGATAAGTGCTGTAGTAATATCAAATTACTTATGATATATATAATATACTAATGCAGAGTTACTGTAAACTTATTACTAGATTTATTATATGAGCCTTCAGCTCAATAGTACGTACAATCAACATTTATATGAGAAATCATTGCTTCCAGCCTATTTAGTATTGTAAGAATCATAATAGTATAATACATTTTATGAAACAGCCCTAATGACATTAACGTTAATATGCTTTCAGTTTGTTTGTTTGTTCGAAAACACGAAGCGATCAACTCGTTTACGTTTACTCGAGATTATCATGTTGTGTTGTTGGTGTTGTTTTGAATTAAGCACAAAGCTACACAATGGGCTACCTGTGCTCTGCCCACCACGGGTATCGAAACCCGGATTTTAGCGTGTAAGTCCGCAGACATACCGCTGAGCCACTGGGGGGCATCATGTTGTGTTTAATAATGTTGAAAATCTATTACTTTGTGTCTACACAAAATCTATTCGGTTTGAAAATGTCATAGGACCATGTGAGTATCTGATGTAAGAAGTTTCGAGTTTAAGGAAACTTGTTGAAATCTTTCAATTACTTGATAATGTCAAATATTGTTAATAGCAACGTTTATTTTGTTTCTGTGTATGTAGCAGTTTGTCATCATTTAAAGGCGGCAACTCAGGGTACTTGCATATTTTTCCTAAGGATTTACTTGTTGATCATATGTAAATTGGATAGTTAGAACGTCTATAATTTGTTCTAAATACAAACTTGTGCCAGTTTTTTTCCGCTTTTATTAAGTACATTCGGAAAAAAACTACAAGGACTAATTGCACGAGCCATCCTTAATTTTATATTAATATAATAGAGTGAAGGCGGCTTGTGAATAACATTCATTGTGAAAATTTGGGCTACCATTATGTAATCAACTTTTACACTTATAACGCATCCATGACCCTAAAATATAGAGCACAAATTTTCCAGTGTAAGGAGTCTCATGCTCTTGAAAGCCATAATATTTCCTTTATAGAATGTAATATGTCAATTATTTTGATAATATTATCTGCTTTTAATAGCTAAATTATGTGAAGATGTTTTAACTCCGACCTTTGAAAACGTACTCTAGATATGTTGATTCAACATACAAAATTAGGGTTTTGAGAAGGAGGCCCGGCATGGTCAGGTTGTTTAGTCATTCGACTCGTTATCTAAGGGTCGCGTGTTCGATTCCACGTCACACCAAACATGCTTGCCTTCTAAGCCGTGGGGGCGTTATAATGTGATGGTCAATCCCACTATTCGTTGGTAAAAGAGTAGCTCAAACGTTGATTGTGGGTGTTGGTGATTAGCTGCCTTTTCTTTAGTCTTACACTGCTAAATTAAGGACGGATAGCGCAGTTAACCCTCGAATAGCTTTTCGCGAAATTCAAACCAAACCAATCTTGAGAAGGTAAATGTAATAATGTTATTCTTTTTAAGTATTAGGCAATTAATGTAGGTTGCTTGTTCTTTTAGAATGCAAATTTTATTTTTTTTTAAATATATTGTGAATATACGGTTTTCTAAAACTTGATTCTGTGTAATTAATTTAAATGACTAAAATAATAAAGAGCTTCCCATTGGTATAGGTTGATGTTCTCAAAACAACGAACGAAATCTTTATTGAAATGAATAAAGAAATATGGTCTAATAGGAATAATAAATAATCGCTACGAGTTCGGGTAGGAATTAACCTTTGAAACAAAAATATATTTTGAAATTAATTCTTCCCTTATAGAAACCGTAAACAACAATATTCAGTGACAATGTTTATAATTAATTTATTTTAAGATAGTTGAAAAGTGACTTTTGTATCTGACACAAAATTAGTGTGTAATAATTTATTTACGTTTTTTTCATATTATTTGTTTTTCAACATACAAGAATATTAATAAAAACACAGTTTCATTTTCATAATATAATGAAAAGCTAATGAGATTCTCTATTTTTGGTGATGAAAATTACCATTCACAAAAATAAATGTTGTACGTATTAACAGGTATGATGAATAACATACGAAATGGTTCTCTACCTAAAATTGCATTGTTAAAGTGATTTTTAAAAATATAATTTTACATAATATGTTTTATAGCAATATAAAAGTTTTAGAAGAAATAAAATAAAGAAATACGTTGAAGTGAGTTAAAAAATGCATCGCTTTCCCAACACATAAAATATTTGCAGCAATCTGCAGGTTAATTTTGCATTGTATATGGAATGTGTGAAAAGTTATTTGTTATTTGTTTAAACAATATTTTTTGTTGAAAACTTTTGTGATACCATCTGTTGTAGAAGTAAAAAGCACATACAGAGAACCAGTTTTTTAATTCACATTGCAAAGAAATCAGTCCAAAGTATATCAGTTGGATTACTTATCCTACTTCTATAAAAGTGAGTAAAACTAAATCTTTAGACTTTAATATTTGTTCTGAGACTGCAAAGTTCATTGAAATAGTGAAGACTCTGTAACTGAGGAAAAAGTAAAGAATTTCATATGGTTTCATTGTTAAATCAGAGACAAAATTTTTAAAGACAAAATCTTGGCAAAATAGAGAAACTTGTTTTTTTGAATTAAGCACAAAGCTTCACAATGGGCTATCTGTGCTCTGCCCACCAAGGGTATCGAAACCCTGATTTTAGCTTGTAAGTCCGCAGACATACCGCTGAGCCACTGGGGGGAAAATAGAGAAACATAATTAAAATTAATTATTTTGGTGGATGTTTTAAAATGTTTCTAAGATTAAGTAAATACATCTAGAAAAAACCCCATCTTTTTTGACATTTTCCGTGAAAAAACGTTGAAAGCTTTGACCATAAAGTCACAGTTAAAGCCCCTTAAGACCTTTTATAAAGAATCAAAATAGCATAAAACCATTTTAGCTCATAAAAAAATTATCTTGTCAAATATTCTTAAACTTGTTTTTGCCCCCCAGTGGCTCAGCGGTATGTCTGCGGACTTACACGCTAAAATCCGGGTTTCGATACCCGTGGTGGGCAGAGCACAGATAGCCCATTGTGTAGCTTTGTGCTTAATTCAAAACAGCAACAAAACTTGGTTTTCTTCGTCTTTTCTATTGAACTTGTGTTTGTTTTTTAATTTAATGCAAAGCTACACAAGGGCTATTTGCGCTATCTGTCCTTGACTTAGCAGTGTAAGACTAAAGGGAAAGTAAGCTAGTCGTCGCCACCCACTGCCAGCTTTTTTGCTACTCTTTTACCCATGAGTAGTATGACTGACCGTACATTATAACGCCCCCGCGGCTATTAAATCAGTAACTGTTTTAAATTATATTACATATATAATGGAACCCATTCTGAGATATTTTAATTTGAAATATATATAATTATGTTAAGAAAAAAAGAAGAGTAAAACTGGTTTTTTCATAGGTTTTAGGGTAAGAATGATTTCATCAGTTTTTGTTTTATGTTTTAATTTTGCACCAAGTTATATGAGGGATAACCGTCCATAATTTAGAAATGTAAGACTAGCAGGCAACTAGTCATCACCACCCATTACGAGTTCTTGAGCCGCTCTTTTACCGACAAATATTGGGATTCATTATAACACTAACACTGTTTCATGGTTAAAAGAGCGAGCAGACTCGGTGACATGTTCGAGTCCTGTCCATCAGATTACATCCCTAACAACCATGTCACACCAGGCCTAAGAACAGTACATTCGAGAGAAAAAAAATGAAACCGAAATTAAAAAAGGATGCCTAGTAAGTAGAAAAATAAAAAATAACTGTTTCTGATTATAGGAAAAGTCAGGAAGAATTTTATGAATTTGTCAACATTAGGATTATCGATTATCCAAAATCTGTAAGAAAAAAATGTTATTAACAGTCAACTACATTAATTTATAAATACGTAGCTTATATAATTTTACTACTTGAATTGTACCCTTATATTAATATTTCTCACATAAATATGTTGCTTGAAATTTGCCCCTATATTAATATTTTTATATAATTTTACAACTTGAATTTATTTTTATATTATCATTTTTTTAATCAAAACTTTTTCCTCTGTTAAAAACGTAAACATTTTAAAACAACTGTCTCATTAATTAACTTGTAACCAGTTCATTATTGGTGCTTTAACATATTGTTTTTATAAAAAATAAAAAGTCGAGTTATTTGCCAAACTTTAAATGCTTTAATAAATTCGTCAAGAATTTTTTTAAAACCTATTTCAGAAACATAAAAATAATACAGTAGCATTTCTTTCAAAGATAATTCATTACTTTCATATTTTTTCTTATCCACATCACTTGAATTTCGTATGCCATCATTAATAGTCCTCGAAACAAATTAATTAAATTTCAAACAAATTGATACATGTGTAACTGTTACGTTTTATTATGCGGACTGAACGCAACAGAAAGACACAGATAGCAGCTTGTATAATTTATTATAATGATCTACTTATGTGATAGACACAAAATAAATTATCCAATATCAATATCAGATATCCAGTTTCAACCTTCAAAACCACTTATAATACAAAAAGGTACTGGCCTGTGCTTAATAATATGATCCAGAATGAGTGTCCAAATCCGAAATCCAAAGTTCCAATCTAGGCGGTGAATTTAGTCCCACTGAAAAATTTTCGAAGTTTGAATGGGTAATTTCAAACAAAAATTCACAGTCCAATCCGTATTGACTTTCGGTATAATCCGTAATCCGACTGAATTGTAAAGATTGACGGAATAAAAATTTCACCGCTTTAGTCGATCTAGCTCTATTCACAAATTCAGTTTAAACTTTCTCAAACGAGACAAACTTCTTGATCCGAGTAAAAATGGATGATTAACTTCTTGACCCGAGTAAAAGTGGATGATCTCCATCCCTTGCATCGCCGTCTGTTTATATACTATATCGCGTAACTTCCCAGAATTCCACAGTACAAACACCAGGCCAATACAAGTGATCAATCTACCTAGTTTTAAAAATTTCTACATGAATAATTCTAAATGAATTTTAATTAATTCTAAAATGTTATTTTAAATTTTACCGGTTTAAACCTCAAAACAATAATATAAATATAGAATTATAAATAATAAATATGGGAATTCAAACACGACATTACATGATATTTACATAACATATACATGACATTTACATAACACTCTCGACATGGTTGTCGTTTACGTAACATTTACATGATATTTACATAACAGTAACCTAAAGTATTTAGTGTCTAATCTATCAGAGTAACTTGAGATTAACCACATTTCTTATCCTTAGGCAAAGCTGGATAAAAAAAAAGCGAAGAATAGTTTTGAATTTTGCGCAAAGCTACAAGAGGGCTATCTGCGCTAATCTTTCCTAATTTAGCAGTAAAAGACTAGAGAGAAGACAGCTAGTCATCACTACTCAGCACTAACACTTGGGCTACTATTTTACCAACGAATAGTGTGATTGACTGATAGTTATAAAAGTGCCACGGTTGATAGGTGAGAATGTCTGGCACGATGAGGATTCAAACCCCTACCATCTGATTACAAATGAAACGTCATAACCACTTTACCTAAAAAGGAAATAAAATATTCAGAAAGAATGTTGAAAATGAGCTTTTCAATAATTCAGGTAAAGTTTGGAAGAAAAACTTTCATTTTTGGGTAAATATAAAGAATATGTTTCATAATACATGACGGGACACTCCTATAACCAGTAAATACATACCTTTATTGTTTTTTAAAACTACACAGTTCTTCCTTAAATTAATATTTGCTGAAATTGGTAAACATATATTTATATCAATATTCTTGAATTTTAATCTTTCATTTTTTTAATTACTCTATGTACATATGTTTTTTACTTCTTAATAGAGCTCATCTGATGGTGACAAGGTAGTTTACTTAAATATTATATGTCGATTTTTAACAAGTAACTTTAAACTATTAGCGAACTTTTGTTGTGCATAATGCTTTGTTTTGTTTTCGAATTTTGCGCAAAGCTAAACGAGGGCTATCTACTCTAGCCGTCCGTAATTTAGCAGTATAAGAGTGAAGGGAAGTCAGCTAGTCATCATCACCCACCGTCAACTCTTGAGCTACTATTTTACCCACGAACTGTGAGGTTGACCATTACATTATAACGCTCTCACGTCTTAAAGGGCGAGCATGTTTGGTGTGTTGGAGATTAGAACCCGCGACCATCAGATTGCGAGTTGAGTGCCTTAACCATGTGGCCTTGTCAGGCCGTTCATAATGCAATCAGATGGTAAATGTTTTAGACAGCATAATTTTTATCTATATAAAAAAATATATATTTTGAGTTAATCATCTTAAAATGAAGTTTATGGCTGTAGTGTAATAGTATATGTATATTATACAGATTTCTTCTCTTTTTCACCACAGTTGAAAATCTGTGACGTAGAATATCATAGATAGTTGTATATAAATTATAAAATTATTAGATAATTGCTTTCATTTTCAGTAAAAATATTTTTCTATCTGTATAATGGGCTATCTGTGATGTGTTCACAGTTTATTGTACAAATAGCATTTTCAATTGACTTTAATTCTACAATTAGAAAATGCGATTGCTCTATTTTACCAGATACAATTAATGCTACATTCCAAAAGTTTATTTAATGTTTTAAAGTTCAAATGATTTGTGTAGTTGAAAACTTAAAAGCGTTTAAGACCTCAAGATAGAGCAAATAAAAGCATTTAAGGAAAGATATCACTAGAATTATAAATATTTTCTAATCACGTATAACACGAAATGTTTTATTAGATATTAAAAAAAATATAATAATATCCATGTGTCATATTAAGTATACATTCAGTTTTAGTGTACATTTCAGTAAGATATGTCCCCCAGTGGCTCAGCGGCATGTCTGCGGACTTATACGCTAAAATCCGGGTTTCGATACCCGTGGTGGCAAAGCAAAGATAGCCCCTTGTGTAGCTTTGTGCTTAATTCTAAACAACCAACCAGTAAGATATAGGCGGGTTGAAATACAATAGTATTTCATGGTAACTGTACCTGCTATTTTTCTAAAATTTCTACATCGATGAGTAGAAAGCATGTTTGATCTGCTTTACAGATGTAACATATTTGCAGCATAGAACATTCATTACATGTTTTTAACATTGTAACATTAAACTTAGCGTTTCACTCCAGTGAAATTTTAAAATGATGTTTCAAAACAGTATAGAATTAACCATAGTTTAGTCTTACGAACAAACATTGAAATAGATTTAAGTTAACTTTTGATCTTTATGAGTTCTGTACTATAAAAAGTTACCATAATGGGATACTATACATAATTAAGGCAGTGTGGTATTATTATATTATGAAAAACCATATATCAATAGATCGATAGACAGGTAAGTAGACAAATATATCTGTGAAGGAATAGCAGTTTTTGTTGAAAATAAAAATACACGTGTACACGTTAAATATGAGAGTGTAACAAACGGTTATAAATGACACATGCGTTTAATATCTTAGAAAGACATCAGGTACAACAGATCAATACATAATTCACTCTCCTTATCACTTTACTGTATTTGGCTACGTTCTAAAAGAGTTATTTATTTAAAAAATCCAGTTATCACTGAAATACAGGTTTGTAAAAATTACCTTAATTTTGTCATAAATAGTACATTACATGGATGCAAAATATCGGTTACTGTTCGAACCACACTTATTTTATAACCTTTTATTAGTTAATTCTACAAATTATTTAAAGAGACAGTGGGAAGAAAATGGGCATGTCCAGACTTATGTGAATGAAACTTAAAATCTCCAAAATGCCTTCAGTGAAAGTTTGTTTCCTGAGGAAAAGGTGTTATTTATCAAAACATATCAATTTCAAAAATAAATACTTCGTTTACAATGACACTGTATATAACTGTGATATACTTGTGCTCTGAATATAGTAAAGTGATATTGTTGTTAATGAATACTCTTTACAATATGAACAATGGACAATTATTAAAAATTAACGAAACTTATCTTTTTTTGTCCTTTTGTATGTTATTTTATTGACGCACTGATACAAATTATCTCTTCTTTTCCTTATATTGGTTTCATAACTACTTTGTGACTCTACTACGTAGTGTTCAATAGTTTAGGTAGTTTTATAGTTCTTCTCCGACTATCCATTCCATGGAACCCATTGCCACTGAAAAATAAATACAAATAATTGACGTGCGGCGTGCTAGCAGTGGGAGAAAATCTCTAGTATAAAACGTTGACATTTAGAGGAAAATATATCCACCGATTACCAACTTTCCGTGCCTAAATAAACGGCTAACTTTCCAAAGCAAAAAAGTTTAATTCACCACTACTGATATTTGAAGTTGCTGTGTATAAATATTTATATGCATATTTGTTTCTATAAATAAAATACTTTATGAAGAATCAATATTTATTGATGATACGGGATCGCCTATTCTTATACATATATGTATGTATGTATAAATTGTGTTGAATGCTTGCATCAAACTACTCGCTTTCTCTTTTTTTCACTATTTGTTTACTCACACTCTTTAGGCACATTATTTAATGCTTTGATTTTAACACTAATTAAGGTTTATTTTTTCCACTTTGAGTGCTAGATGGAGACAGCATATAGTTGAAAGTGAGTTTGCTCTGAAACAAAGAAACATTTATCAACGGCACCTCCCTCTGTACTACATAAAGTGTAATTAATTCTTTATGACCAGACAGACAAAAAAAACTTATTTTCATTTTGCTACATTTACCAAACTAAAATGAAGAAAAGTTGGGTAAAGCTATTTAAGAATAACGAAAGTCTTTTAAGTTTTGACCTGCTGTAGATGCAGAGCCAAGTCTAATACGAATTGTGACCTGTATGCTGTTCAAAATTGTTAATTCCTAGTGTAATTTAAAATAAAACATATTTACCCTACAACTATTACGAGACTGTAATTACTATCATAGGCGCCTATATACAATAATTATTATCAAAGAAGCTTTTTACGTATAAATATGAGTGTTTTAACACTGACATATCTGGTTTCTATAGTTACGATAGGTGTATAGCACATTGTGTAGCTTTGTGGTTTATAAGAAAAAGACAATAAAAAGTAATTATTCAAAGCATTTAGCTTATATGTTAATAAAAGAAGAGGAAATTTTAAATAGCAGTGGCACTTGCTATTCAGTATTAAGCAAAAGTTACAGAAAAGATTATCTGTGCTCAGCCCACCACGGGCATCGAATCCAGGTTTCTAGCGGTATAAGTCCACAGATATACCACTAGGAGTAGTCGCGGCACTTGGAATTATTTTAGGCAAGATGAAAGTAAATTAATCTTTGAGAGCTTTTTTCATCTTTTTCATTAGATATATTTTTGTGTACCAGCAATACCAAGCGCAGAACACACGTGTACCCATTCGATTTTATTACACTTTACTTAAACTAAGGAATGTTTTATTTTTAAAGTTTTAATAGAGGCGTGTTTGTTTAGTTATTGTATTGAATGGTTGAATTTTACGTGATCAAAATACATTTGGTATCTGATTTATAGAAGCAAGAGAACCCGTAGCAAACAAATGATTTATTTCTCAACTGTGCTGTACATCTCAAGATTAGTTTTATAGATATTATACACAAATTATACATTTAAATATTTATTGATTTGTTCTTGATGACGAGAAACCCACTTGCAATAAAACATGTCTCAGAACAACTAGTATGGTATTAACACTTTTATTGATAAGAAGAAAACAACGTTTCGACCTTCTGAGATAAATTTTTATTGATTTGGTTTCTTGAGAAAATATGTTTACAATAAGTTTGTTCAACATATTTACAGTACTGTGGCAATAAAAACGGACATGACGTTTGATCTCGGTTAATTATTTAAAACTATCATTTGAATAGGTCTTGCTTTTTTTGATATTTATAGATCCGTCCATGGTAAAGAAGTGGTTACAATTTATGTTTTGTTTTTAGTCGTTCTACTTAGTGCATTTGTTTAATTTCTGAAATTTTAGTTGCTGTATATTTCAGAAAAATAAATTATTATTATTAATACTAAATATTTTAAAATACTTAAGTACAGGTTAAATGTGGCGAGTAAAAGATAATACCAAACACTTAAACTACAGAAATAACTGCTAGAGACCTAGCTTTATTTATTGATTTAATTTTATTCAAGATTATGAATGTGGGTGTGATTCCTTAAAATCAGAGTCTCTAACTTAGAAGTAGTTAATGGAATAATGTGACAAGGTTTACTTCTTTTTTTGTTGCAAAACTTGAGAAAGACAAAAAGTCACAAAATTCATTTTTATTTTTGATTCCAGAAAATTACAAAAGATTTACTATACTATAGTAAGTCAAACAGATAATCTTATAATGAATAAATTTCATTCAGTAAATCAAGCAAACAAGAAATATGTGTATTTATAATTTAACACTAGCTATACTGCAGAGTTTTTACAAATCATTGCTACTATATTTTAAAGCATATAAATGGGCTGAAACATCATTTTTGTTTCAAAAGTAATGGTTTAGTTTGAGACAAAATGTAAAACATTGGCATCTCAAATTAAAACTTTAATGTTTTGATTCAAGACAGCAAATATGTTTGAGTGTTAGCGTGTTGAGTGTCTTAACTCAAAGATATATACATCATAATATATGATATATTTTTATGTGAATGCAAAATGTTTAATGTCTTTAATTCACAGTGTATGTATGATCATTTTTTTTGTATTTCGTGAGACAATATGTAAAGATAAAGGTTGTAAACTTCGTAAATGAACTATTTTTAAATTTTCTTTAGATAATAATCAACATTTAAGATGCCATAGTTTTAATTCATCAGTACAGCGTATGGGTCAAGATAATGTACACGTGCAATTAATTTAGTGAACAACCAAACTTAAAAACTTCTCATCATTCTAAAAGTATTATTACTAGATTAACACCATTTAGTTATATTATAAATATCATGATGAATATATATTTTTTGACACCTGGTAAATGTCTTCACAATGGAGTGAAATGTATATAATCGATTTAAATTAGTCGTAAACGTTAGATAAAGTCAAAATAATTCGATGAATTATCATCTGTTTTCAGCTTCAAGGTATAAGTTCCAAAATTAAGTATCATGAGTTTTATGAAGTAGTGTATTATTTTAACTGTATATCTCACCAATAATATTACGCTAAATTACTTATTTCTATAAATATGATTTTTTATCAATATTTGTGTTTTGGGGTAGAATCTATTACTGTATATGTATACGAAATTTTATGAAATTTCTGGCACTAAGATAAATTTAAAAAATCTTTACGAAAGGTTGTTGTTTTGAATTAAGCACAAAGCTACACAATGGGCTATCTGTGTTCTGCCCACCACGGGTATCAAAACCCGGATTTTAGCGTGTAAATCCGCAGACATACCGCTGAGCCACTGGGGGGCCTTTATAAAACCCTTAAAATGCACATATTTGTAGTTTGCAAATTATATATATTTATTATCTTTTAAAATATACTGTAAAATGTTTAACAAAAAGTTGAAATATGTTCAATGTTATTGGACGATAAAGTTTTTTAAAACTATTTTATGTTGTTATTTTATAAATATAATTTCTATGTTGCAGTTAAATACAACAGAATATCAGCTTTTGAATCACCTTGACGTTTATCTGATTTAAAGATATACGTCAGAACGTAAACAAGTCATAATTTTGTTATCAAAATCTTTACTCGTATTTACAAATATTTTTTTTCTTAAAAATGTTTAAAATAACTTTCCAAGTGTAATTTACGAGAAAATATAACACTATGTAATAAAATATTTACTTTTTTTTTTGTTTCTGGGCAGAAAGTGTTATTTTCCAATTGCTTATGTCTAACGTAAATGCAAAAAAACTATTTTTTTTCAAACTTTGCTTTTATGACCTGGCTAATGAAATTTTCAAATTTACCCATTTTTCAGAACATTCCAGGTAGATTCAGTACTGTGTAGCTGATAAAGAATTTTCTCGAACTTACAGTAATTTTCAAGAACTTTCTAGAATGTTGTAAAACTTTTCTTAGTGATACATATACACGGGCTCACCACTTCAGTTTAGTTCCAGCTGCCTAAGTGAACACATACGAGACCTATTTGATGTTATCAGAGATGGCATCAAGAAGCTATAAGCATTATCCAAACAAATTCTATGTATGTAGCTAATTTATCAAAACAAAAGCGAAAAAGTAGTCTGTGACAGCACCTGTGTGAAGCCTACAAAGCATATTTTGGCATGCCTGTCGGGGATCAAGACAAACTATAGGTAACTCATTTTACCTGCGAACACAGCAAAATAGTCTAGAAGATAAGACGGACAACTTTTGCTTGCTTGAATAATAAGATTTTATATTATATGAATTTTAGACCTTTTAAAATTTAAATATCTTTTAATCTCCGGTAGTATAGAAAAATATCATATATAAAATATTTTGCATGAACCTCCTACAATATTAGTTATGGATGAAATAAATTTATTCTTCATAATAACAATTTTATTTTGCTCTTTTGCAAAATAGGTACAGAGGGGAAAAGAGAGCCATGAAGATCCCCCAAGAATTTGGCGTGAACCCACTGACCGCTCAAGCAATTGCTACTTTTGCATGGTAAACCTTTCCAAACGTCGGGATGGCAAGAATAAATCCATATCATGTATTCAGATCTTCCATCATCCATGGTCCCAGTGTCACATTGCCCTGAGCTCCCTGTATCCGCTCCACCATAGAGAAAGCAGCAAATCAAAAGAGAAGGTAGACGTTGAAAATTCAGATTACAATTTCAGAGGTGCAGTTGGAGAGAGAAATCCATACTACCCCAACCAAAGAGACCTCAATGACTTGAAAATGTGAAAATGTGCCTGTTTTTACATAGAAAATAGATTATTTTTTAAATTTCATTGTCTAAGTCACTTGGATCCAAGGTTCGAAGGAAATAATAGCCATTTTCTGTACTTTTACAACATAAGCAATTGAGAAATAACACATACTACCCAGGAGCAAAATTTGTGTTACATCGTGTAATTGTTTGTTTGTTGTACTGAAAATAGAACTACTTAATAAGAATGTGTCAAAAAAAACATTTTTGTGTGGAATGTGTCAACTACTAATATAACACTTCTAATTACGCTACTTTTATATTTCCTGTCCTCTGCTCGGACAGCAGTCCGACACATTTACAACACTAAAATCAGCGGTTTGATTCCCCTCGGTAGACACAGCAGCTATCCCAATGCGGCTTTGCTGTAAGAAAACGTGCATTATAACCTTAGTTAGATTGTTTAATTTTTAGCCTTGGAAAGGAAAGCTGTTATGAATTTATTGTTTTATTTTCTAGTTATAGAAAGTATCAAAAATTTAAAAGCCTTAGAGTAACGCAAACCTTTAAGTAGAAGTTTGATTTATGTTTTCTTTATCTTAAATTGACTTTTCTCAACATTGAAACGGCCCAGTATGACCAGGTTGTTAGGGCACTCAGCTCCTTTCATGAGTGTCGCGGATTTGAATTCTCATCGTACCAAATATGCTTGCCGTTTCAATCATGGGGGACTTATAACGTTCGGTCAATCCCATTATTCGTTGTTAAAAGAGTAACTCACGAGTTGGCAATATTGAATACTTTAGCCAATCTCTATTCTGGGAAGTAACTAAAAATAATAGTTTTTTACAATTGTTGAAATTTATATTTATGAATTTATTGACACTGCTAAATTCATAATTGTCTTTTAGATTTTTTCAACGATATTTATTTATTTTCAGATATTTATGATATCTTCTATCATAAAGAGAAGATATCCGAAATTTGTTTCAGAGAATTTTGTATGTGATGTTAAAGATATGTGATTACAATTTTGATGATTTAATCAACATATGACAAGCAGGGTGTTTACTTGTTTTCATGTAGTAGTTATTAGGTGACAACATTTGTCTAGCAAGCTGGAGACGTTGGTTGGGATATCGCTAACTTTTTATTATTTTTCAATTGCTTAAAAATATTTTGATTTTGAAGAATGTTATTCCATGGAATACATTCAATGATTTTCCTTAATCAAAATATCGCCCATTTGTAATGCATTCTATAATTTCAAAGAAATTAATAATTATATGTATTATATGACATAATGTTTAATTGATAGATTTGCACTCTTTTAGATTACAATGTGTAACTACTAAACTACATTTAGAAATGTAAATAAAATTATTTAATTTTATTAATAAAGCAGCTAATGCAGATGTCCATTTTTAATTTTCAGGAATGAAAATTTGTTTGTTTGTTTGTTTTGGAATTTCGCACTCGAGGGCTATCTGTGCTAGCCGTCCCTAACTTAGCAGTGTAAGACTAGAGGGAAGGCAGCTAGTCATCACCACCTACCGCCAGCTCTTGGGGTACTCTTTTACCAACAAATAGTGGGATTGACCGTCACATTATACACCATCACGGCTGGGAGGGCGAGCATGTTTAGCGCGACGTGGTCGCGAACCCGCGACCCTTGGATTACGAGTCGCACTCCTTATGCGCTTGGCCATGCCAGGCCCGAATGAAAATTATCTAAATGTTTAAACAGAGAATGATAAGTCAGTTTACGTTGACAAGTAGTTTCAGATAAAGGATTATTTGATATTACACTCGTTACAAAATGGAAAAGTAATTGATTTGGTATGGAATTGTTATAATAATCTATAAATTATTTTGTTCAAGAGTTCAATGACTAAAGGGAAGACCGTTCAACTTTTGAAAATTTTGATTCAATAACAATATAAAAATTCTGTCTGCTGGATTCCTCTCGTAATATAAATATTTTTTATTTTCACAAAACAGTTCTTAACTATTCTGTGCTCTGGTATCGTATAAAGATAAGAATACCTGAAAATTGAGTAACGCCAGATGAGTTCATTACACAAAATTTTACATATAATTTGCACTAATCTAGGTAGCGTCAGATCCTTTTGATTTCAATTAGTATTCAGAAGTGATAAAGAAATATTGATATCAAACACACAGATCATTAACTCTTACTTCGTATTTGACAGAAGATTTTTGTCTTTTAGTTCATTAGCTTGATTGTTCTTTTTGTACGAATTCCTGCGACAATCGATTATCAATGGAAATAAAAAGCATTGAAAGCATAAATGAAGTTCTTGTTTAGAAAACGCATATTTTATATCTTATTCAATAAAATGCTTTGAGTTTACCTTAAAAGGGAGCTTTAAATAAATATATACTTGAGTAACTATGAATTTATACTATTATTTCATTGACACTTAAGCTCTGGATGTAGTTTTCCTCACACTTATATATATTTAAATGTGAGAAATAATTGTGATGATATTTCTCTGCTCTTTCGTGAGAAGGAAGGTATTGTTTTCATTGACAATTACGTGTTCTATTATATTAGGGATTAAACAAGCATATACATATATATAATGAGCTATACATACCGTATCCAAAGTGTGATTTATAGTGGCAAGAGCTCTCAGAAGTTTACGATAGCATTGAAATGAAGAAACTTTAAACCTGTTTTCCATCTAAATAAAGAACTATTTTACATGGTAAAATTACTTAGAAATGTGAAACTGACATATTGTAACTTATGCCATCGACGACAGAAAGTCTTTTATACACAGTTGTTATTTGTAATAAAATTATTTTTATAATTGAATAATTTCTTTAATAAAAAGCGATAAAATTAATGAATACTGAAATTTATTTGAGGTACTATAGAATCTTATTTAAAATGAAAGGATGAAGGAATGTTATTAACACTATGATATAAAGATCTTGAAAGAATATTATTGGCAAAATACGCTAAAAATATAACACAGATGAAACCATTTGGAAAATTTTCATTATTTCATTTTATAGAGCTAAGCTTCTCAATACGCTATCTACACTTTGTTAACCAGAATCTGTTTGGAACTCGATTTTTGTCGAAAATTTTGACAAGTCCATAAATTTTTGTTTTATTTAACCTTTTTGAAAATAAATAAAGAAATTATTTATACAACTTTTAACACATTAAAAAAGTCATCCTACGATACATTGACTATGACTCATCTCCACGCATTTAAAGAATCTCCAATATGTTTGCAATTGCAAACTAAACCGATTATATCGTGTGTCACACATTCGTTTGAATCCTTAAAATGCATAAATTCAGTCACATAGACGTCAGTATACAATACGAGTTGTCAGAACAAATACCTGTACAATTTTCAAAGAAGCACAATTATTATGTTTATTTTGCAGATGCGTCTATATAAGTATCATTACTTTTACCATCTGTTTGAAAACATCTGTCGTCATATTCTATGAAGAGTGATAATGGCGAGTGGACAACAAATGTGTTATTCAAGAAAGAAAAAGCTCGCGAAAAGAAAGTGACAGACCAAAGAATAACGGATGATTCGACAGGCTCGCTATGTGTAGCAGACGTTAGTATGTTTCCTAAATAATGAATTCCTTCAAATGTTGACAGAAGTAAACTTTTTCCAACATTGACACAGTATTCGATAACAAGTCTTAACAGAGATGATATCAAGGCAGGAAAGAAAACACAACTAAGGCTGTACAGTGGATAAGTAAAAGTGCTTGGCGTTTCAACTACTTCTAAACTGACCGTATTTAGAAATATGAAGAAATAAAAGTAAAATCATTTGAATTTCATATACTGTTTCCACAGTGCAAACTGCTAGAAGTGATCTGACGTTGTGGTGAAGGTTTGCGTGGCAGGATTAGAATTATTTGATTTCTTCTACAGGAGTAAATAACATCCATAACGCACCTGAAAACTGTTATATATCATATTCACTACATAATGATACAAAGAGGGAAAGTAATATCATGTACTACTTCTGTTAAGTTTCAATTATGGTATGAGAAATCATCAGTTTGCTTGGCTGTTCAAACACTACTGCGATTAGAAACGCACAATGAGTATTCAGCACAATAGGAAAGGAATGCTGTAAGCTGTTATACCAATCGAATCCGACGAATCCTTTATCTAAATGGAAAACTATAGTATCATACTATGCAAAAATGACATTCATCATTCAAAGCAGAGAATGTCCATACAAATGGATCATTTGAATTCCGCGAAAAGCTATATGAGAGATATTTGCTTTACCCATCCATAATTTAGAAGTGTAAGACTAGAAAGAAGGCAGCTAGTCATCACCATCCACCTCCAACTCTTGGACTATTCTTTTACCAACAAGTAATGGAATTAACCGTATCACTATATTCATACGGCTGAAAGGGCAATCCTGCTTGGTGTGACGGGAATTTGAACCCAAGACCCTCAAATTACAAGTCGAGCGCCCCAACCACCTGACCATGCCGTACATGAATGCTTGGAATTAAACACAAAACTATACAATGGGTTATTTCTGCTCTGCTATCACGGATATTGAAACACCGTTTTTTTTAAGGGGTGTGATTCCCCAGGCATACTGCTGTATCACTGGGTGTATTGTCGATTGAACAAACTAAACATTTGAAAAAAAAAGTATAATCAGAGAGATTTTTAATTATCTCCTATTTCCGAGGATATTATTATCATTATGATAATTAATGAGTTAAAATTAATGACCTCGCAGAAAAGGGTGTTCCAGACTAACTAATTCTGCAGTAACATGGAATATGAAGATTATTCTTTGTCAATGATGGGCTTAAACAGCTGAAGGTTTATAAATATTTAAAAAGTTAATAATGTAATTAAGAATTTATGTTGTGATTGAATCAATTAACAGCTGCAAGGTAAAAATTAATTTATTTTGTATTTGTTTATTTTGAGTAAAATTATTTGAATTGCATGTCGAGTAAAGCAAATATTATTAACTTCCACAGAAACGCCAGTGGTGATGAAGGTAAACCTGTATTTTACAAGTCACAACTCAAAAAATGACAGCAAATAAAAATAGTATATCGATGCTTATTAAAAGAAATGTTCCGTTTCTATCAAAACGGTCTGACATGGCCAAGCGCGTAAGGCGTGCGACTCGTAATCCGAGGGTCGCGGGTTCGCGCACGCGTCGTGCCGAACATGCTCGCCCTCCCAGCCGTGGAGGCGTTATAATGTGACGGTCAATCCCACTTTTCGTTGATAAAAGAGTAGCCCAAGAGTTGGCGGTGGGTGGTGATGACCAGCTGTCTTCCCTCTAGTCTTACACTGCTAAATTAGAAACGGCTATCACAGATAGCCCTCGAGTAGCTTTGAGCGAAATTCCAAAACAAACAAAACAAATCTATCAAACTCAAAGTCTACTAATGATATTATCATAAGTAACCCTACTTGTCACCCTTTTATTTAAAATACAGTTATTTTCATCATCAGCTGATATTAAATTGAATCAAAAGGGTTTTAATGGTCCCTTTTTGAGATGATATTATTCTCTTCCAAAAAAGAAACGCAAAAAGGCAAAATATGATACAAATTGTTAACAAGTTTATTCCGGGTAGTTCTGTATGACATGTGTGAAATTTTCCATACTCACTGCTGAACATTAAAAGTCTGCAAAGGCGAAGTTCACGCTCACTAGTTGAAGTTTAACGTCACTCAACGTCAATAACGAGCATGCCTCCCGTGAGCATCAATAACTGTTTGGCATCTCCTGCCCATGGAAGCAATGAGATGACGAATCGCATCTTGTGGAATGGCTGTACACTCAGCCTGCAAAGCTGCTGCAAGCTGAGGTAGAGTCTGCGGTTGAGGTTGTCGCCGTCGCAGACGTCGGTCCAACTCGTCCCAAAGATAGGGTTTAAATCTGATGATCTGGAGAGTCAGGGAAAAATGTTGATATTGTGGTGTCTCAAGAAGACAGTGGTGAGTCGGGCTATGTGAAGACGGGCGTTGTCATGTTGAAAAACGTCGTTGACGCTTACCATGAAGAGTTGCACACGGGGCCTAAGAATCTCGTCAACGTATCGTTGAGCCCTAAGATTCCCTCGAATATGCAAAAGGCCTGTTCTGGCATTGTAGGCGATGGCAGCCCACATCATGACTCTGCCACCATCAAATCTGTCAACAACCTGCACATAGTTTGCTACAAAACGTTCACCTCGGCAACGGTAAAAACGGGTCCTTCCATCCTGCCTAAAACGTAATTCATCGCTGAACCAAACATGCCTCCATCGTCGATGAGGCTGTACCCGATGTGCCCGAGTCCACTGCAGCCGTGCTTGACGATGCTGATGGGTGAGGATAACGCTTCTGACTGGACGTCGAGGTCGGATTCCTGCATCTTGTAGACAATTGCGTACGGTCTAATCGGAAATCCTACGTAGCCCTGGTATGGATGAGGTAGTAGACGTTGAAGTGGTGGTCCTATCATGAAGGTGACGTAACCGGATGTAGCGATCTTGTGCGGGCGTGGTCACACGAGGTCTGCCAGATCGTGAGCGGTCACGAGCTGATCCATGTTGTTGTTGATGATTCCATAGCCTTGTGATGGTGCTTGGGTAGACATTCACAGCTCTGGCAACATATAATCGAGATTCGCCTATTTCTAAGCGATCAATGACGTTGTTGCATTGTGCTTCAGTCAGTCTTGGGGTAACTGTATTGCGTGTCGGTGGCTTAACACTGAGCTATGAAAACCGAGAACCCGTCACTTTTATAGGGATTTTGCACATGTTGCACTTGCAGAATATGCAGATCTCTCAAACAAATTTATTGGACACGAATGCGTTTTAGCGAAAAACCCGATGCTTTCCTCCGTTTTCAAAGTGCACAACTTTTATTGTCATTTTAGTCTGACAATCAGTGCCTTAACACGTGTAATATCACATATTCTGAGCTTGTCACGTTATTACATAAATTTCTCTTTAAAATAACGAAAATATCCGTTTTGTGTTTCTTTCTTTAAAGAGTATATTTACGGATTTCAATATTATGTGAAGGAGTTTGTTTCATTTTGCTCAGTTACAAGTTGTGAGTAAAACTAAGCCTTCTTCTTCTTTAAATGTAACATTTGCAACTTGAATAACTTAATATACACAAATGAGCACTTAATATATTTATTTAGAAATGTAAGTAAATGTAAATGTTTATTCCTGTAACTCTTCTGCTTTTCGAAATGCTACATTTATAGCTTGAATAAGTTAATATATATTTATATATGTAATATACATGCAGACACATAAATGAGCATTTTGTACATTTATTTAGGAATATAAGTAAATGTTCGTTAATTTCTGTCAGTATCACAACGTCGCAAAAGAGATATGTTACACAAGTTTTACTGAACAGCAAAACGTTAATCTAAAGGATTAGTGTTATTGACATTTTTGGTGATTTAGAAACCGATTTTTACTTATTACACCTTTATATTATATGCCAAATGTAAAGCAACAACACTTGACTGAAAAGTTTCCATAGCAAAATTGTTGAAATTCCTTTCTATGAATTCTCTAAAATAATTAATCCATCTTGAAGAAACCCCTAAAGACACCTTGCCAAATTCTACAAAATGTAGAATGTGCTAACACTTAAAATGAGAATTGTTAGAGTAAATTAGTTAAATATTTAAACAATGCAGATTCCTGTTTGAAACCTCATAAGTAGAAACAGGATTTATTTCAACGCTTTTACTAAGAATAATCCACAAAGTTTTATTATCGTATTTATAAAATGAGATAAAATTAAAAAAAAACATTGAATTGATTAGGTTCACAGTGTTTGTCAGGTATTCATACCGAAATGATATGCAAACAGTCAATTGCGATTATAATAACACGTAAATCTTTCTATTTGAGTAAAAACATGATATTTCTTCTTACAAGAAGTGCAAGAAAACTGATTAGATAGGATTGTAGGATAAGATAATTTCACTTGACATGCCAAACTGCATTTAAAATTGAGCTTATCCATGGTCATAAATGAGAAATAAATGAATCTCCTTTTTATTTCTTTATTATAATAGAAACATCAAGCTCATTTGATTTCGTACGTTTGTATGTAATATTTAATGGAGACATACAACATACAAGTTCCAATTTTGCTTCCTGCATTAGTGAAGTGTATATATCAAGTTTCCTATAACGACGACAGAGCTGGTGTCTGTTACGGATCATTTACTGTTGTAAGAAGGATCTGTTATCCTGTTGTTAAAAAGAATTGACAGTGACATATTTCCGGGTGACGATTCTCTTGACGAATTTATCAAGTAAAGGAAGTGGGAATGTCTCATAATGAGAACCTATATTGAAAACGTGACAATATACGATTCACATGAACGAGACCGAGTTATATTTTTATATAGGATATTTCAATGCAATCCAGATTAACTGTCATTCTGGATTCAATGATATAACTAATATTACAAGAAGTATAGATAATATAAGATCTTGGAATAACATTTGCATTTACCCTCAATCATAGAACCACTGCCAATAAGGACACTAGATGTGTTACTGTAAACAAGCATTATTAACATTTACAGTAGAGCCTAGGTGTAATGCGCATCGCAAAAGTGCTGTTCTTAGTGTAACGCGCATCTCTTACAGACCCCATAATTGTAGACCTAACTGAAAATTATTTAATGGATGAGAAGGTTTTAATCGAGATTTGTGAATATCCGTTCAGTTACGATTATTTAATAACTGACCAATGAAAGTTTCGCATCTTAATTAATTATTTAAGCAATGACATTTCATTATTCTAACTCATCTCTGCTTAATCTTTATAAATAATGCACTCAAACAACTACGAAACGTCAAAACTCCTAAGATTTCAACAACGCTGTCATCATGTCTGCTACTAACGTCAATTCCAAGAATAAACACTAGACATCTATCCATAACCATCAATTTAAAGTTATTGATTTTTTGGTGCTCCTTAATATAAAAATCAACTTAATTCGTACTAAGTCTCCGGATTATCTGTGTTACGTTTTTTAAAGTACTTATTTTTCATTTTGGTATCATTGATCCGATTCTTCTATACTGTTCTGAAATTGTTCGAATACCATCATCTTCATGTCACTTATGATTTGTTACGATACTTTATAAAAATGCATATGCATGTACGAATAATACAATGTTATTAATTTTACATTTCTTCAATAACATTTAATTTATGTTTAAAAACTGTCCTATTCTTCATTCATGGCTTCAAGTAATTTGGGGATCGAATTAGTTGTGAATGACCTTGACGTGATCTAGCTCATGTGACGACTTTACGGGACATCGCTATATCATGCCTCACGTGCAATACGGTGATGTGATATGAACCTCAACTACCATGTGATCCAACCAGAATGATTGTTTGTTTGTTTGTTTGTTTTGGAATTTCGCACAAAGCTACTCGAGGGCTATCTGTGCTAGCCGTCCCTAATTTTGCAGTGTAAGACTAGAGGGAAGGCAGCTAGTCATCACCACCCACCGCCAACTCTTGGGCTACTCTTTTACCAACGAATAGTGGGATTGACCGTCACATTATACACCCCCACGGCTGGGAGGGCGAGCATGTTTAGCGCGACGCGGGCGCGAACCCGCGACCCTCGGATTACGAGTGCACGCCCTAACGCGCTCGGCCAACCAGAATGAATCTACTATATTTTGTTTGATTAATTTCGAATTTGTTATAGTTGATAATATCTTACATTAGATGTGCAAACACAGAATTTTGTCATGTTTATAAAAACATTTAGTTAGATATAATTTTATTCTTTCTTTATAACTGTATTGCTTAAACTTTACGAATGTTTAAATATTATACATTTATTACATTAAAAGCTTAATAATTATAATATATTATAAAATGTATTATAATAAGAACAACGTGTAATGCACTTGACTGGTTGAACACAAAATATTTAAAACTATTTGTAAATATTTTCATATAATTTTGTTCTTTCTTTTATGAGCTACCAATACTATTTTTTTCAATACTTACAAACAAACGTTCAAGAAACTTGCTTAATAGTATGCAATATGATTTCTACAAATTGTTGTCTTTTCATAAAAATGAAAGAACAACATGTACGGTAAAGAAAAAATATGTGTACATGAAACCCTGTAAGTAAAGAACAGATTTTTAAGACCTATACTTCACAAAAGTAATGTTTAGAGCTTATTCGTTGATACATAACAACTGTTATTCCTATGTAAGGGATGTCTGTTATGACCCGGACTAAACATATTCAAAAATGATTGCTAAAAATGCTTAGAAAATATCTAAGGTTAACAAATAAATTAGATTAGAAAAAAACAACAACTAAACTACTGTAAAGTAATCCAAGGTTCAGGATACCACATAAATGGCCAGAAAAAATCTTTAAAAGACTTTTTTATATAATTATCTTTAATTTAAATTACCCTTTAAAGGGAGGCTGTACCCTTATATAAATTTTTTTTTATGACTACTTCTTGAAGTACAAACATTCTACTAGATATAATGATATCATTATACGTTATCTGAAGTTACCCTAATGGGCTGATTTTTAAAACATTTCAAACAAAAATAACAGATATTAAGTGCTTTTTTTTCCAAATGAAGTTATATGTATTTGTTATTCCTGCCCGTTTAATCAGAAAGTAGTCAAGTCTTTAAAAATCAAGTCGCCCATTAAGATAAACCCCTTAGACAGATATTGAACTATTGACGCAAGAACAACAAAGATAGAAATAATCCTTATAAATTAGTGCAGTGATGGCGAAGAAAAGCTCATTCAGTCATAATTAATGAGCTTATAGAAAAGAGTGTTTCAAACTAAGTAACACTGTAATAATATGGAATATGTAGGATCATCTTTAATGCTGGGCTTAAACGACTGAAATAGTTTCAGGTTTATAAATTTGTTTTAGAGGTTAATAACATAATAAAAAAGCTAAATTGTGATTAAACAACTAAGCGTTATCCAGAACTATGTCAAAAAATTACTTTATTTTACATTGGCTTATTTCGAATAAAATGATTTGAATTATGCGGCGGGTCAAGTAATCTTCTTATCATCTGTAATAAATTCACTGGCGATCAGGGCTAGCTTGTAGCTTATAAGCTACTATTCATAAAATGAAGGAAATGGGAACAACATATTGCTAATTGTCTTAAAAAATGTTCCTCTGTTATTAAAACATATGAAGGGAAGTTTCATATAATTATACAGAAGGGCGCAAATGCTATATAGTTCAAAGACTATCGTAAGTAAGTCTTTTCCTGACCAACTTATCTCAGAATAATAGTTATTTTCATCGTCCGTTAATTGGCTTTAGAACCACCTTATATCTGTTGGTAGCTCACCCGTCCTGCCGAATATTGGTCGATGGAAAAACAGCAGATTTCTGGATCAGTTGAATTTACTTATATTAAATGTATAACATTTTTTATGACTTGGAAAGGTTAAATAACAATAACGTTTGGACTGCTCAAATTCACTAATGAGAAATGTTAGAATATTACCGACGTACGTTTTTCTTAAACTTAAGTAGATTTATTTATTAAATAAATTACCATAAGTTTTTAGCTTCATTTTTGAGACAATAAAAGCCCCATTCATGGTAAATTGTTTCTTTGAAGTTAAGAACAATGCTATACAATGAGATATCTGTGCTCTACATACGAAGAGTATCGAAACTCGGCTTATAACATTGTAAGTTTACAGACTGCCGTTGTGTTACTGGGGGGCATAGAGAAATGTACATCTTAAATTAGCGTACAACCAGTAGTTATTTTTCTAAATTTTTTGTTTGTTTGTTTTTGAATTTTGCACAAAGCTACTCGAGGGCTATTTGTGCTACCCATCCCTAATTTAGCAGTGGAAGACTAGAGGGAAGGCAGCTAGTCATCACCACCCACGGCCAACTCTTGGGCTACTCTTTTACCAACGAATAGTAGGATTGACCGTAACATTATAACATTCCCACGGCTGAAAGGGCGAGCATATTTGTCGCGATGGGGATGCGACTCGTAATCTGAGGGTTGCGGGTTCTGAAGTTATAACTGCAATAAAAGCTTATCAATAGGGCAACTACATATATTTGATCAAGAACGTTTATAAATTTCGAACATTACAAACCATATAGCTTCAGTGCATTACCTTTGGAAGTTAGTATTTTTACAAAGACTTTGTATAATCTCAGAGGGAAAAACTCATGTGTAAAGGGACAGCTAACTACCCTTTAAGTAAACTGTATCGATATAAACTCTATGAACTTGAAGTTAATTTGTTCATAGTGAACCGTTGGCAAAATATTACGTTCTAGACCAGAAAGAAGGCTTAATATTGAATATTGTTTGTAAGTTTGTAAAACTTATCTATATGAATCATTATTTTTAATGATTAGTTATAATAGCCGTTATTATAAATTATATTAGTGTTAAGAAAGAAACTGTGTGTATCAATATTGTTGGTACTCATTATAAATTTGACATATATCGACATTGAATTAACATCTAAATCCAAATTAAAGCTAAACTCAATTTCAGGCTATTACAAATTCTAATAAATAACGAAATAAATTGGAGAGGAAATTATTGCATATTCTGTTTGTTTGTTTTTAAGCACAGAGCTACACATTGGAAAATCTGTTCTGTGCCCACTATGAGTATCAAAACTAAGTTTTAACGTTATATTTTGAAACTGTAATGAAAAACCTCATTGAAAATTAAAAACAAGCAAACAATGTACACTATAATCGACAAGATTTCCTGTAATATGGATAATCTTTGTTTTAGAGACTATGTTCTTTTAGGAATTGAGTGGTAGATGATGATGCATTGAATATTCAATATTTTAAATGCATATTATTGACACCTATTACATAATAACATATTTTTTCTGTTTTTCAGAAAATAATTATTTCACCTATAGCAATATTAACAATATTAATAACAGTTAAGGCTCATGAGTGCTTTTTATCCATTTCTTCAATGCAAATTGAATACGTATATTTTTATGATTAAATAGTAATTTCATTTTGTTTGGAATAATATTACAAAATCTTAATGCTTGATATGAAAAAACATTTAATATATATTTAATTTTTTAAACCATACACCACACTCAGATATTTGGTGAACTGAGCGAATAAATGCGGGATGGCTTTTAATTATGTCAAATGCAAAGTGATGCTTGTGATGTATTGTAATTTGAATTATAGTATACTTTTAATGAGAATAACCTGAACAGTGTTTTTGATGAAAATGATTTTAGTATTCTGATTGATCAGTCTCTGAATTTACCCAAGCAATGAGTCATTTATAGTTTCAGAGCAAATGGAATTTTATACTGTATTTACAGAAATGTTAGATACAAAATTGTTATAATTTATTCATATAGGCCATCGGTTAGCCAGATTTGGAGTACTGTGTTCACACTTGGGCTTCTTGCCTTAGAAAGGACATTGAATTATTGGAATAGGTACAGACGGTGATTACGAAGATGGAACCTGGGATAAATATATTATTATAGGAGGACAGAATACATTTTTTTAAATGACTTAGTTTCTAAAAACAAAGAGTTAAAAGGCACTGATCGAGGTGCTTAAGATAGTTCATGGAATTTATAGTTTTGATACATTATCTTTTATAATACTTAATGTTTATTTTTTAAATAGGTTGCTTGCTTGGGCCTTCAGCTGTGTTAAATACAATGAATTTAAGGGAGATTTAGGGAAAGCTTGATAAATGATAAGGGCTTGGTTTGAATGATTTATTTTCATTTTATAATCCATTATACTGCATAGAACGGCCTAGTTAGACCAACAGGGCCCTTGTTGTCTTTCAATTATATATATGTGTATTTGTATGCTGATTTTATTCCATACACCTTTGCTAAACCTGTTTAGTGTTTATAAATAGATAATTTACTTAATGATAATATTTTAACTTTATTTAATTTTGTATTATCATACTGTGTAAATGATAACTTATATGTATGTCATATACTATATTTAGAACTGTATTATTATTTTTAAATTGTTTAAATAAATATTTTCTCAGTAACTTACACTCAACTGAAAGATAAAAAACCGGAACTTATAAATATTTTTCATTTTATTAACAAGTAGAAAAACTCCAGTGACACCAGCAGCACGTCTGAGGAATTAAAATGCTAGAAACTGGTGTAGTTTTGTGCTTAGCTTCAAACAAACAAACAAGTAGAAAAAAATTTAAATAATGAAATATTTTTGCATCATTTACATTTTTACATGACTTTAGTTTTTTCTTTACAATTCAATTTATCAGTGATTTATCAAAATAGAATAAAATAAAGAAATGGCTAGAATCAAATTTAGTGACGTCTTCTGTATTTCGGCTTATTGACCAAATATGCTCTTGCTTTAAGATGTTTCCAAATTGTATGTGTCACATAATTTTCATTTGCAGGTGGTTCATAAATCTTACGTACTACGATGAAAAGAGTTGTTTGAATCTCTTAAAATTGTGAAAACTGTAACTCATGAAGCTAATTAAAAGAGTTGACATGAATTGAAACCATTGGGAATAGAAGGCAAACGCCGAATTTTTCTTTTATATAGTTTGTTCACCAAATGCAAATTCATATTTTTGTCGTTTTTTGTCAGACGTATTTGTTCTTTCTTTAAGTATAATGTATTTTAAAGGTTTTTTTTCAACTGTTACATTTCTACTTGTTCTTCAAATTCATCATTTAGCCTTTGATATGTCTTGGATGCCTGCAGAAAAGACACTTTCAGTCAGTTATCAATGAAATGTTTGTTTCCATTTTTCGAACCTTGCAATTTTCCCATTTTTCTTATTTTCTAATTACTGCTCCTCTATTTCAATTTAACAGTGAAAATTGTTTATATTGTTTTGCTGAGTGAGCGTAAAGTTTTTAATCTACGTTTTTAATTTTAATATACATATAATATCAATGTGCATCAGCCAAAATATCCGGTGTTTGAACGTTAAACTTAGATTTGCGTTTACAACGAAGACAAGACAACATTAAAACCAAAAGAAAGTGCAACATTTTGATTTTAGAAATGCTTAATATAATGTGGTCGACAATAATTGCGAGTTCTTAAGATGTAAATATTTCGGCTAGGCTTCTCTTGTTTATTAGTAGGAAGATCAGGTGTTCTTTAATATTGTTTTATCATTTTATTTAGCTGGTTCGGAAGTGGCCTGCAGTATCATGTGTCCATGGTTAGCTTTCATTTGTCTCAAAATATCGTTCGTTACTACATCATGGTCCTGTATGAAGCACTCGTTTTGTAATTTAACAGTCGCGGGTTCAAATCCTAGTCACACCCAACATGTTCACCCTCTCAGTCGTGAGAGCGTAATAAAGTTACGATCAATCCCACTATTTGTTGGTAAAATTGTTTTTTTAATTCCGTTCAAAGCTACTATTTTGCACAAAGCTACTCGAGGGCTATTTGTGCTACCCATCCCTAATTTAGCAGTAGAAGACTAGAGGGAAGGCACCTAGTCATCACCACCCACGGCCAACTTTTGGGCTACTCTTTTACCAAGGTATAGTGGATTGACCGTCACTTTATAAGGCCCCCACGGCTGAAAGGGCGAGCATATTTGGTGCGACAGAGATTCGAACCTGCGACCCTCGGATTACAAGGTGAATGTTTTAACCAACCTGGCCATGCCGGGCTTGGTAAAATAATAGTCCAAGAGTTGGCGGTGGGTCGTGATGACTAGCCGCTTTCCCTCTAGTATTATACTGCTAATTTAGGGACGACTAGAGCAGATAGCCCTCGTGTAGCTTTGGGAGAAATTCAAAACAAACAACTAATACATCGTAAGAGTGACAATTAAATCCTATTATTCACTTAGAGTAATTCAAGAATTGGCGGTATGTGTAACTGATTAGGTTCCTTTCATCTTATCTATCAGGTCAAAATGAGAAATGGCTGCTAGCGTAGATAACCCCTGTGTAGTTTTGCTCAAATATCTGAAATAAGACATTTATTTTATAGTGCCTATAATTCAATTAAATGTTGTTGTTTTACAGTTTCACATTTTAAACGTGTTCCATTTTATAGCATTATAAAAATAGGAAGCTAAACATTGTGTTATAGAACAAACTGAAGCTTTTATGGAATATTATATTAATTTAGAAACATGAGTATAGTTAATATTAGCTCACAGTAATATCTTATTCATTATGTTGTATTTCACAGAAAAATATGCATGTGTTTTACTTATTTGCTTGCAATTAAGCACAAAGCTACACAATGGCCTTTTTCTGCTCTTCCCACCACGGGTATCAAAACCCGGTTTTTGGCATTGTAAGTCCAAAGACGTATCGCTGTGCTACTGAGGAGTGCAAATGTCTTGCAAAAATTATGGAAGACTTTTCTTTTATTTAAAAGCACAAATGGATACTTATTTTTATAACCAATCTCGTGAATTATAAAATTTCAGAGCTAAAAAAGTGTATAGTAGTGAAGCTAACTTTTTGAACAGAATCACATTATCACTCAGTACTTTAATCATTCAATTTTGTATGTTATTTTGCAAAAACTTATAATGACTTTATTATGCACCTAAATTAATATAACACAGAATAAAACATACGATAAATAATTATAAACTGTTTTTACCTAATTGTTCCTTTTTTCCATTATTTAAAAATGTTTTCAAATGTTAGTATTATAACACTTTCTGGAACGTTATGAGTAATCGATTTATCCGTTATTTAACTTAATACCGTCTGCTTCTGCTGAAGTTTAGACGAATACAAAGCTTTAATATGACGACAGAGAAGACTCAAAAATATAAAATCGGATTAACCTCAGACGAAAAATAATTCATCTGTGGTGAAAACTTTGTGCCATTACTTTCCTTGCTGGACAAGTAAATGAATGTCTTAAGAATATGAATTTAATGTTTTAATAAATGAACATTATTTTAAGGGACACATTTATAATTATTTCAGGAAAAACTCTGTAAAACACTTTAAATAAATTTGAAATAATAAACACTTTTTAAAGAATTTTCTATTTGATTACTATTATTTTACAGATAAAATAATTTATTAGGTTTATTTCTATCTATCCTTTGTGAGACATGGTACCTTTCTTTTTCTTTCCTATAAAAAGCTTTTATCTCGTCTCCAAGCTAACAGTTTGTTCGTTTGTTTTGGAATTTCGTACAAAGCTACTCGATGGCTATCTGTGCTAGCCGTCCCTAATTTAGCAGTGTAAAACTAGAGGGAAGGCAGCTAGTCATCACCACCTACCGCCAACTCTTGGGCTACTCTTTTACCAACGAATAGTGGGATTGATTGCGCATTGTAATGCCCCCACGCCTGGGAGGACGAGCTTGTTTGACGCGACGCGGAAGCATTACGAGTCCACTACTAAACGCGCCATGCCGTGCCCCCAAGCTAACAGAATATTTAATGTACTTTACTACCATTTAATATATTTTAATTACAATTCAAAGTTTTTCTGATTAGGATATCTGATGTTGTTAAAGGAATTAACAGTGCTGATGTTTTTTTTTCTTGCTTAATGGTAAGGATGGTAGGATTAGGGGATAGAAATATATATTTTGGCAGTGTAGGAGTAATCTTGAATTAAGAAAGTTTTAATCTATTCGGAAGGTTGGCCTTTGGGATAAGCTGCCTTCAAGTGTGAAGGATGTAGTTATTTTTAGAAAGACTTGGAACAAGAACAGCTTTAAAAGTTTTATGTTTATTCTAAAGATTAATTTTGTGAAGGGGAAGTCTTAGATGGACCAATATATTCGTTGTTTTACTTACATTATACATATCTCTGGATATATGTATATATACATATTCATACAACTGAACATTTCTTAATTTTTCTCATAAAATAAAAAAAAATGAAATGCACGATCAAATATCTGGTGATATTACATTACAGTGAAAATTTGTTTATAAGCGCTTTTTAGGCATTAATTGGATACATTAATATAATGTATGATGATTATTCCCCACTTGTGTTTTTAAAAACCTTTGGTGTTGTAATATTAATAAACTGAATAATATACTGAGTTAAAGTTGTGGAAATTTTGTGTATTTTTAGATACCCAGATAATCTGTTATTTTACTGAATATATTTTAACACTAGCCAATATAAATAAATTATACCACGTAACAACATTTTACTTTTTCTTGTTCCTGGGCAGAAAGTGTTATTTCCCAATTGTGTATGTCTAAAGTAAATGCCAAAATCCTATTTTTCTCTTCAAACTTTGCTTTTGTGACCTGGGTAATGAAATTTTTCAATTTACCCATTTTCCAGAACATTCCAGGTAGATTCAGTACAGAGTAGCTGATAGAGAATTTTTTCGAACTGACAAGAACTTTCTAGAATGTGGTATAACTTACAAAAATTTTCAAGAGCGTTTAATTTCTAGAATTTTCCATAGAAATATAAATACAGGAGCTCATCACTCACCACTTCAATTTAGTTCTAGCTGCTTAAGTGAACAAATAGACCTATCTGATTTTATCAGAGATGGCACTAAGAAGCTTCAAGCATTCTCCAGTCGCATTCTGCTATGTATATGGCCACTTTATCTTGTCAAGTACGAAAAAGTACTATGTGACAGCATCTGTTAAAATACGTGAAGCTTACAAGCCAGAAGGTGTTGTTCCTATTGCACATAAAATTAGGTCTTACGAAACAATTTGTTGCAGATCTTGATAAGGAATTTGCAGCTTAAAGTATCTTTGAGATTTCTTTTCTGATTTGTTTAAGGCAAAAGTCAAAGCTGGTGTCTTCATTGGACCACAAATAAAGAAGATCCTAGGGTGCACAGAATTCTCCAAGAAGCTCAGTAGGAAGGAAAAAATGCTTGGAGCAGATTTGTTGCAGTGATTCGGGGCTTCTTGGGCAACCACAAGGCCGAAAATTATGTGGAACTGGTTGAGGCTCTGATGAAGAATTACAGCAAAATTAGCTGCAGGATGTCCCTGAAAGTTCATATCCTTGATGCATATTTTGATAAATTCAAGGAAATCATGGGAGCATACTCAGAGAAGCAAGGCAAGCACTTCCACCAATATATACTGGACTTTGAACGCCGCTACCACGGAGCGTATAGCGAAAACATGATGGGAGACTATTTGGGAGCTGATACGTGAAAGTGATTTACATTACTGTCACAAATCTAAAAAAAACTACTCACTTCTAAACATTTTTTGTTTATTTTTGTATAACTTTAGTGTAAATACATGCAAATCTTGATTCATATGTTGTTTTATTCAGACCTTATGTAGCTGAAAATTTGCAAATTTTTCCGTTTTTACATAGAAAATAAGTTTCAGCTCATTTAATTAAAGATCGATTAATGTCTCGGTATTAATCAATTAACTGTAATTTTTAACAATTTAATTATATTATACAAGTTGTTTTAAAATATTAAAAAATAATTATCAAACATTTATCGAATTAAACTGCTTAGAAGTGAGAATAAGAAATGTAAAAAAAATCCTTCTGTTATGTTTTCAAAAATCCTGTTTTATTGTGTTGACTGAATTGCCTATTGACAGTTAATGTAACTTATAACATTAGAACTATTGATTTATGTACATATGGAAATATATTCTTCAGCAGTTTAATTTGAAGTTACCGCTATTACTGCTAAGTCAACGATCCCCAGTGGCTCAGCGGTATGACTGCGGATTTACACGCTAAAATCCGCGTTTCGATACCCGTAGTGGGCAGAGCACAGATAGCCCATTGTGTAGCTTTGTGCTTAATTCAAAACAACAACAGCTAAGTCAACTTTTGACATTCGCTATTGATTCTGGTTGAGCGTAGATGTGAGCTTTGTTCGACCTATCTAACAATATTTGGGAAAATTTATTGGTTCTAAAGCCTATTTTTCAATATGTATCTAATTCAATAATTAACCTACAGGTACTACTCCTCTGATGTCAACTCATAGATGAGTAAAAAATTGACTCTACCGTAGGTTGTTTGCTTCTGTTACATTTGTTAGCTCTTTAGTTTATAACACTAAAATTCGCTGTCCTATAACTGCATAACATAGCATGGACGACTCATTTTGAAACTTTGACTTTAAAAACATGCACACACGCACAGAAAAACTGAGCAAATCAACTACAGAAGACACAGATCTATCGCAGGTTTTTGCATTATTTCTATATTTAACAGTTTAGAATGCGTCTTTTGCTTGTTCTTTATATTTTAATTTCTAGTGTTTCGTCAGTTAGATGCAATTTGATTTTGGTTCGACAAAAAATCGTGAGAGTGTAATATAAGTTTCCCAAACCCCAAGAATCTCACAAAATTCCAAATCCTCACTAAAGCCCCTCCACCTATGAATTTTATAAATACAAAGTACCTTAACGGTTGTGAGTATTTTTCATATTTCTTTCGGTGTCTAGCTGTATGTAATACAATAATCATGAATGTAAATACATTATATCCCTTGTTTTTCAAAAGATATTTGCATAAATAGTTGAAAACAATTTCACTTATATTTTAGTATCTTGATGTTAATTTAAATTTAGAAAATACACACAAAAGAACCTTTTTTACAAATGAAATAGTTCTCATTATACGTGTGCTATACGTTTGTATGACTGAATTTTTCTTTTTTTTCAAGTCCATCTTTTTTTTTCCTTTCTAATGATTACAGAGAAGAGATCTGATACGCAATGAACAGGCGTAATGTTTCACTGGGTGACTGTTTTCTCATCCCATTGCACGGCACTTTCTAATCAATCTGAAATCTTACTTTCTTTATCATTTATTTTGAATATCTAAATGTGAGTGCATGTGTGACTATAATTGATGAGTATCTCACTCTTGTTTTCATAATTCATGTCAAAAAAATATTGTACTGTTACCTTCTATTTACGATACTGTTAAGACTTAACCTTAGTAATTACGCTAAGGTTATGACAATCAGATATCAATCATTTTAATGGTTAATAGCATATACGATCACGTAAGTCAATATTGAGTCTAACAAAATATCCACTCTTAATACAGATATAACTAAACAACAGACAACTTACAGGAATCAGAAAAAAGTGAGCAGTAGTGAAAATTATGAAATATAAACCCCACTACAAAACCGCCTCAACAGAACCAAAACTTTGATCAGTTTGTTTTTGAATTTCGAGCAAAGCTACTAATTTTGCAGTGTAAGACTACAGGGAAGATAGCTACTGTGATCAGTAATTTAATGAAAAATAACCACAATACAATTCTACTAGTAGCTAAAGATAACATCACTGCCAGCCTGGACAAACAGGAACACATTATTAAGCTTCAAATTTTAGTTGAATGTGAAATCCAATACAATATTATTAATACAATATAATATATCTGGTTGAGTATATATTAGAAGGTGGATTGAATTCTTTTACAGATCTGTAGTTTATCTCATTTTCAATATCACAGCTTATAGTGAACGATAATATTGGCTTAAGTAAAAATCCTTACATTAGAAATTATCAATACTTCTTAACGATTTCCTATCATACTATTTATTTTTGCTAAGCATGCTTTTATCGAAAACAGAACTACAATAGAAATGAATCATTCAATTTTTCCGGAAAAAGTTAAATGTTGAAAATATAAGCCAAGCTGCAGTGTGTGCAAAAACGGTAATGGCTATGTTTCAGTGTCAAGTAGTGTAAAACTACAAAAGTAATGAAACAACGGAAAATTCCTCCGTAAGCAGTCAAGCTTTATTCTCATTACGCAGTGTATTCAAATATTATTTTATAATCTATGTTATATATAAAACAAACTAACCGAACCAAACCATGGATGTTTTATGTATACATTTATACCTTTATTAAAAAAAACACACTCAAAAACTTCTATTTTTAAAATAAACAAAGTACTTTTCAACACTGTTGAAGAAGCATATGTTGGAACATTATTGTCTGTTTTTCAACAATAACGATTTTTATAGTTTCCATAACTTTTCGCTTTTCATTTTTGATACGACAGTAACGAAACTTTCAAATTTACTACACTGGTACTGTCATTTTATCTTATAAAGTTTTTATTACTAAAATGTTTTCAATTTTACTTTTAACAACTTCGTGATAATTTAAGTAGTCACCATATTTTTAGAACCTTGCAAGAGAACACAAACTCAGTTTCATAGTTCACAAAGTACGTTAACATGTACTCAAATATCACAGTACGTTATATTTATATTTATCGGTATTAGTCTCGTATATACATTTTAGTATTGATAATGTGTCATCTTAAAAATGGAAGCTGGGAAACACTGAATTCCCTTTATTCTGATTAAAAATATGTTTTCTATTCCTTTGGTGTAGTTCAACGCTTTCTTCTCTCCTACTTTCTTTACACATGTGCTTGTGTTTCCTTACATAAAAGCCACATCAGGCTATCTGCTGAGTCCACCAAGGGGAATCGAATTCCTGAATTTAGCATTGTCAATCCGTAGACTTATCTTTACATATCATTATAAACATATGTATACGTAAAATACTTTACAGCAACTTTAGTACATCACCTCAATACAAAGGTGAAAACTGACGTTTATAAAGCTAAAATGGTGTTTGTGTTACGTGTAAAAAGTGTAAATGTGTTGGTATATTTAGTTTATCTGAACTACAATGTTATGTTTAACTTTCAGATTTGTGAATATTATTCAAACTAATTGATTAAATCGTTTGATGTATGTATGAAAACTGAACTCTTGAAATTGCACTATCCTTAATAGTTAGTATTAATAATTGTTAATCTTATATCAAATGTTTTCCAGCTGCTCAATAAGTAAGTCCGAGGACTTAAAATGCTGTGAACGGAAATGTTTTTCGAGTAATTATGCTACGTTATTCATACAGTTAAGGATAATAAATCGAGGTGACTGTAAAGTATTGTTACTAAATGAAGTGTATCCTCCCTTTCAAATGAAACTTTATTAATTTGATTTGTTGCAAATTTTGCTCAAAATACACGTAGGGTAACTATGCTATTCGTTCTTAATTTAGTAGTAAGAGACTAGAGGGAAAATAGCTTGTCTTCACCACCCCCAGTCAAGAGGTGTTCTACTCTTTTACCCATAAATAGTTGTGTTGACTGTAACATTATAATTATCCAATGGCTGAAAGGGCGAGCATGTTTAATGTTATAAGGATTTGAACCAGTCATCCTTAGCCTGAGAGTCGAGCGCTCTTATAGTATGGTAACGAAAATCTTACTGTCTTTTCTCCACCTCACACAAAGTTACTATAAGTAGTTTTTTTCTCAAATTGGAGGTAACCCGGTGACTTGTGTAAAATAAAGATTATCGATTAAAATATTTAAATTTTATCTTTGAAATAATTAAAATTATATTAATGAATTGTTATCAGATTTATTCTTGCTTATTTTAAAGTTTACATTTCTTAAAGTTAGTAAAGGAACGCGATGAAATTACCATTCTTAAAATATAATTAGAACACCGAAAAGGAGTCAAAATCAGGCTTTGTGATTAATAGTTTAAATGCCATCTTACAAAGCAAACTCATATACGTATTCGTATATCAATGCACAAGTACGTATTTTTTGACACCAAAATCATTGCTTTATTTCAGTAAATTTATACTAATTTTATGTAAAATATCAAGAAATACGTCAGTTAATTTTTTCAGGTTAACAATGCAAAAGCTAGACATGAATGCATTTTGAACATTCATTTCTAAATGTCGTCTATTTAAAGTACATAACTGAGTTGCTCTTTAGTTTTCGCTGCTAGCTACTAGACAAGCAGTTTTGTTCATCTGAATGGTGGGGAAAGAATATTAAATTATGTATAATTGGAACCTTTGAGCGTTTGCTTGAATTTTATTCGATTTTCGGAAAATGATTTTAGTCACAAAAATATTATTCTTAAGGCTTAATACCAGTGGCTCAGCGGTATCTCTACGGACTTACAACACTAAAATCCGGGTTTCAATACCCATGGTGGGCAGAACACAGATAGCCCTTTGTGTAGCTTCGTGCTTAATTCGAAACAACAACAACAACAACATTTATTATGCTCCAATGAATAATTTATCTTTGTAATCAGCAAATGAAAATTCATAAGTACGAAAACCTCAATTTGAATTTATTTTGATAATCTTTTTTAAATCAAGATCTTTGCTTTATGTTATAGAAATAGTTTGGCGACTGGCAAATATAAGTTGCAAAGAGCTGAGATATAGAACAAAATGCTACTTAAATGGGTGTGGGAAACTGTCTAAAACATTAAAAGTACGCTGTTTTTGACAATTCTTTTCTTTGTTCCAGTTCATTTCAACAGCTGACAATATAAATAAAATTAACTTAAATATATATTTAGAGCAAGAGTTAACAAAATTCCATTTTGTTCATGATGATGAGAAACCCACTGGAAGTTCAAACGTATCTCAGAATAACTGCTGAGGGTTTTGACACTTTTACTAATAAAGCAGAGAACAATTTGTCGACCTTTTTAGGTCATTTTCAAGTTAAGATGACATAGAAATGTTGAAACGTTGTTCTCTGCTTTATTAGTAAACGTGTTAATACCCATACCAGCCGTTTTGAGAAACAAAATTCCATTTTTTTTCATTAACTTAGAAAAAAATATATATATATTGCTAAGTTTGATGCATTCGGTATACAATTTGTGTTATTGAATCACAACTGTGAAGATCTTTTCACACAGTTTATATATAAACGACGCCTGTTTTGAATATGAGGCTTCTTGTGTTTTCAGTATAAATGCAGAGCAGAGATTGATGTGGTACAGATTGCCACCTTAACTTTGAGTGCAGTTTTCACTGACTAAAATGAACACCATGAAAATAAAATGTTTCATAATAAATGAACTCTATTCTATTATATTTGCTATTTGTAGTTTAATAAATAAAGGTTAAACATTTCTTCTTTAATTATTGCAAAGTGTATTTCTTGTGGTTGGCGCCGTTTGACTTATAAGGTTGGCTAAAACTGGCTCCTATCTCATTCGAAGCAACTGCTATTTAAGGTGAGTGTTGCATCTAATAATTAGGTTTTTTCATATTCTAATTTAATCTCAGGTGAATCTCCAATTTACATATTACGTTACGTATTACGATTTTAAATAGCCAGAAATTTTAGTTTTAACTTAGAAGTCAATTGAATGTCGATGTGTATCAAATTTAGGAAGGCTTCCAACTGACTGTTGCTGTCCAGTAACATTCTATTACTGTTTCTCCGCGTACGACGATGACTAGCTTTTGTACTTATTAGGTGAGATTCTCGAAAATCCACTTGGCAACGATATTCGAAGATATGTTTTTTTTCTTAAAACATATATTGTTCATTTCTACATTCGAGAATCGTCTACAGATTTATAGAACAAATGGGACTTGTGCAATGCACGTTTAACAATATATGTTACATGCATTCAACTGAAAAAAAGTAGATGTTAAAATAAATGTATAACGGTAAATCCGTTACAACGTTTAAATTATTTAAATCGTCATTTGAGCGCTCTTGGCAGTGATAAAGAAAGCAAAAAGGCTATGCAAAAGTTACACCTTGTCTGGGGGAATGGCGTAAAAGAACATAGTAGTGTGGATAAAGACTTACACTATGACGAAAGCCGATATCGGAAATATCCATTCCCGTAGGGTGATGATGAGGGGAAATATTTCACTTTAATGCATTCATTGTGTTTCAATCGCATGTTATCAAACATCATTAAGCCTGAACTGTATTATCGGTGGTGTAAAATCCCTTGTTTTATTAAACCAACAAAGTTAAATTCCTTGAAATATCTGCTTAGTAAACATAGACACTTCCATGTACTTGTATTAGACTAAAGTTGCACAAACATAAATAATTGAAGTCACACTTTCATTATTTGCATTCATGCTGGTCGACAGTGTGTTTATGAACGGGAACAAGTGAATTACAGTCACATATAATTCGCTTTATTAGGCAGCATATTATAACTGATGACGTACTATTGCAGCGGTTTCTACTGAAAGAGACCGTCTTATTTCATATTTCCCTGGAAGTTTAAAGCAAGACAATAAAAAACAAGTTTATTGCACATGTTAGTTTAATAATAATAAAATAAAAACTTATGAACAACTAACCATGGTAAAAGCAAATTAATAATAATAATCTGTGATGACGAGAAAACCCACTTGTAGAGGAAAATATATGTGAAAAACGGCTGGTATGGATAGAGGAAATTGTATGTAAAGGAGCGAACAACGTTTCAAATTTTCTAGATCATCGTCAGGTTCACAAAGAAAAAAGTGTTTTTTGCTCCTGTAAACAGACTTTTCTCAATCCATATCAGCTGTTTTTACGTGTATAATATTGACAATACAATGAATTAAATCATCCACAACAACAAAACTATACTTCAGTCTTTAATGACGCAGAAAATGGCATTTAATTTGTTTGCCAACACGAATACACTGATATTGCTCGAAAAAAACAACATTTGTGAGTGAGGGTGTGTGTGTGTGCGTGTATATATATTCCTCTGTGTGTTGGTGTGTGTGTGTGTGTCTAAACTTCTTATAAATTGCATGTTAAATTGATTTATAATATAAACGTAGGAAAAAGTATTTATTGGAGTGTATTTTAAGCTCGTTTACTATAGATATTAGATAAAAACCTCTTAAATAGAATTTGCCGTGCAGCACTCAGAACTTCAAGTCTTTCGTAACCAAAATGAAACAGAGTAACAGGTTTGTAACTGTAACATGACAAATCGATACTTGTGGTTTGTACTACCAATTGTAACCATAATGAGAAGGAATAAAGGTGGAAAAGTATTGTCTGCCAATGGTTTATTGCTGTTAAGTTTAGGAAGATAATAACGACTTTAGTTATGTTGACTTGATTTGAAATTTGCAAAGAGCTACACATAAGTTAACTGCATTAATTTGTTAAGGACAAATAAACAACGTCATGAAAATATGATATACAGTTATACACTGTGGCTGGTTTTTATTTTACTTAATTCAGTATCTAATGGCTTATTAACCTAAACTAAAAAAACATCACTAATTGGTGAGTATTTTATACTCTTAGATAAAGAAGACCATGTCTGTATTGTCTTTTTTTAAATGTATTTTTCTTTTAGTTTACCTAGCAAGACACTAATAAACACATTATAAAGCAATGCTAATAATATGTGGAATATATGTAAAAATTTTGCAATGTTTATTCAGGTGTTAAGAGATACAATGATGTGTTTCCTCTGTGAGGACTTGCCAGAAGTAAGTTCGTGACTGGTTTAAATATCCAGTGAACTTCAAAATGTCCCACGCTGGGACAGTGGTAAGTCTTCGGATTTACAAAGCTAAAAATCAGGGTTTCAATTTTCCTCAGTTTACACAGGAATTAGCTTTATGTGGTTTTACTGTAAGAAAAATACAAACACACACACAAAATTTCCAAAAAAAATTCCAAAAACGAAATGTTTCATGGAAACATTCAAAAGCTATGTTACATTCTTACATCACAAAAATATTTAAAAATATATGTATATTTCGGCTTTTTAATGAACAACATAAAATTAACTTCAAATAAAGGTTGAAATTTGAAGATAAAATAGAAGATTCTAAAACATACATTCTTAGATAATTTAATTTTATCGTGAATGGAGTAATACTTGTACAAAATTGGTAATATATTACGGTACTGACGTTAAACAAAATTCATAAATAAGAAATTAAAACTGTTAGGTAAATATTTTAGTGAAGAAATTGCTATATTGATGTCTTAGGGACACTGGCTTTAAATTAAAACACTTACTTTATTGTAATGTAATTAATGTTTAAGTGTATATAACATTAAACATTTTCATTTTATAACAATTTTTAAATATTTACATTCGGTTCAAGCTTCAATTACGCTGTACTATTATATCTCAACAACAATAGCATGCCTGTAAGTGAAGTAATTTGTGATTGTAATTATGGTATGACATTAATAGGAGGTAACATATTGTGCTTTTTCTTTGATTACATATTCTCAAGTGAACACTTTGTTCATTACTTAGCAAATTATTCTTATCTTATTTTCATTATAATATTTCTATTAGGTATTCCATATTTTTCAATTATTTCTCTGTATTTTTATTTTTGAAATGTAGTAATTATTTGTAACCCTCTCCACTGTTGGTTCAGTGGTAATTCTGAAGCTAGTAACGCTACAAATTAGATTTCGATATTCATGATGGGCAGAGTACAGGTAGTAAAACATGTAGCTTTGTTCTTAACAAAAGAGTGTATCTTTATAAGTGTAATAACTGTGTCGTCTGTAGAAAAAATAATAATTACAGTCTTAGCAACATTAATCTCATCAGAGTAATTATCTCATAGAAAACCAGTGATGTTTGTCTGTAAGTGAACTCAGTAACAAATGCAGCTTACGTTTTTTGAAGAGCCTTGTAAACTGCTGTTTGTAACTGTTTACAAAGTATATTCAAAGAAACAGTAAACTATAAAAGTAATATATTTTTATCACAGTATTTTAAAGTAAAAGAGCATTTTAAATAATCAGATACCTTTTCATAAAAGTTTTCAAAATTAACAAAATCGATTTCTGAGACATTTTGGAAGTTTCTATAAAGGAAATAACTGTATTGTTTTATAGTATACCAGCCATATAGTATATATATATTTGTATTTTACACTCACCAAGAATTTACAATATTTATTACTAGTTTCACATATCTTACTTCAACTGATAAATACCATCATTCATATTTATATAGAGGGTCGCGGGTTCGCGCCCGCGTCGCGCTAAATATGCTCGCCCTCCCAGCCGTGGGGGTGTATAATGTGACGGTCAATCCCACTATTCGTTTGTAAAAGAGTAGCCCAAGAGTTGGCGGTGGGTGGTGATGACTAGCTGCCTTCCCTCTAGTCTTACACTGCAAAATTAGGGACGGCTAGCACAGATAGCCCTCGAGTAGCTTTGTGCGAAATTCCAAAACAAACAAACAAACAAACAAAATATTTATATAAATTATTTCTGCATTAAAGCGATCAATAATTTGTGAGATACTGTGCATATTAAGACTATTTAATTCAACCGTAACAAAAACAAATTAAAATTTCTTATAACTTACAAACTTCAAAAAAATAATAAAAATGTTATGACAAATTGATCATCAGTTTTATATCATAAACTTATGCGAATACGAATAAAAAGTTTTTCATTTTATTTGTTATTTTTTTGTTATTTTGAATTAAGCACAAAGCTACACAATGGGCTATCTGTGCTCTGCCCACCACGGGTATCGAAACCCGGATTTTAGCGTGTAAGTCCGCAGACATACCGCTGAGCCACTGGGGGGCTTTTCATTTTATAATAATTTACAATATCATATTTGATATCTAGTAGTAAAGAGTAATTAGGAATTCGATTACATTTCGACTTTAAAAACACTAACTTTGAAATCATGTTGAGCATGAGTGTTTATTATCCACTTCAAAATGTTATAAAGTCTTTGAGAAATGTTAATGTTCGGACTTAATATATTCCTGAAACACCTTCAGAAATTTCAACCTGGAGTTTAAACAAACAAATACCAATAAGTTTTATTTTTATATTTGTACACGACAAGAACACGTCTAAATGAGAGATTTTTATATTTGTAACCGATTTAATGTGTAATATTAATGATGGTATAACCTTCTTTAACTAGATTAAATAGCTAATTACGAGAATCAGACTGCCATATTGAAATATCAAAATGCTAATTCAATTGATTGATGACGATAAATACATATATATAAACACTACGTACAACAACGAGTACAAAGAAAACAAAACAACAAAAAATTGGAATTATATAAAACCTTTTATTCGTGAACGACTATATGTGCCTATAAACATCGCATTTTATACCAGAATAATTTGTTTCTGAGGTCGTTTCTTTGTTTATTCTTCGATATTCGAGAAAATCTGCTCGAGGCTATCTTTGCTATCGTTGAGTTGCTAGAATGGTTTCTTTTATTATTATTCTAACTTTGGTGATATAACAGAAAACCGTTTAATTCAGAAATTTTATGACATCGTAATGTCGCAAAGAGTGAAACAAAATTATTAAATATTGTTTCAATTAAGCCTTACGTTACATTTATACATGAAGCAAAATGCATAAAATAATTTAGAAATAGGCTTATTATTACTGACGTTGTAGAGTCAGAGCTTAAAAAGTTTTAAATGTGGAATAAATATCAATTATGTTTATTATTTTAGTATTTTAATACAACATTTTGAAACTGAAAATAGAAGAAAAGGTTTATTGCTCAGAAATATCTTTTATCGTTTATGCAGTTGAAAAAGTTGAAAATTTGTGTCGGAATGTTCCGCCTATGTTTTCCATTTCCTGAGGTAGAATGTAGTAAAAAAGGCTCAAATCATTTTAAAAATGAACATGTACTTTGGTTTACGATAATATGTTCCTTTTTCTGCGTAACTTTTATTAAAATGTGGTGATTAAAGAATTACTTTGAGACTATGAAATATGTGTAGAGTAGTTGCATCTTGGAGCTACAGACAAATTCATCTTAGTAAAATTTTATAATTTTCATCACTCATTCAAGAATGGTTATCGCCATTTTGGACGGGCCTTTATATATTAGTACACTTATACTTCATTTGTATAACTTCGTGTGTATATATATATATAGATAGATTCTTAAAATATATTCCAACAAGGGAACTGGAATGGCCTAGCGCGTTAAGGCGTGCGCTTCGTAATCTGAGGGTCGCGGGTTCGCACCAAACATGCTCGCCCTCCCAGCCGTGGGGGCGTTATAACGTGCAGTCAATCCCACTTTTCGTTGGCAAAAGAGTAGCCCAAGCGTTGGCGGTGGGTGGTGATGACTAGCCGCCTTCCCTCTAGTCTTACACTGCTAAATTAGGGACGGCTAGCACAGATAGCCCTCGAGTAGCTTTGTGCGAAATTCCAAAACAAACAAACAAATGTTCCAACAAATTACCACAATACAAGCGATTGAAAACTCATGTAAGATTTTATTTGAAAACTTAGCTACAAAAACTTTTGGAAAACAAATGAAAGGGAAATGAGTTATTTTTTATTCTGAAACAGCGAATATATATATATATATACATGTATGAAGAACATACAGAATCACTCAACCTATCTTCTGTCGCAAGTCTCTGACCAGTGCAACAACTTGTACAAAAAATAGTTTTGGAGAAATGACTTTGCTCTATGCTGTCACAAAAGCCTTCAGTTGATCGAGTGGTACGGAAGAAAAAATTCTCAGACAGAATATTCCACTTAGATAATTTGACAGCAAAAAGGTATTCTACACAAAAGAATAGTAGCAGAAAAAAAAAACAATTTAGATTATTGTTGTTAATAGAATGTTGTTGTTAAACGTATTAATATAAGTAAGATGTTTTTGAAAGTTAAAATATTTACCATTTTCTACTTGTGCTCAGATATACAACATTTAACTAATAGTAAATAAGAATAAATGCAGAATGATTTTTATTGGGTTTGTTTTATTCAGTTTTGCTTTTTTTTTACCCATCTTTTTTCACTAAAGATGTTATAGTACATTACTTGATTAACAAAATATTTAAATCGGATTTGCTTTTAAAGCACATCTGAAGGGTTATCTGTGTTCTGCTCACCATGGGTATAGAAACACGGATTTTAGCACTATAAGTCTGCAGACATACCGCCGTGCCACTGGGGGCGGACCTCTTTGGAAACGATTATTGACTGTTCAACCGATCAAGCTTTACACTAAAACAGAAGAATAGCTGACAACCTGTAAATGTAAGTAGTGTATAAATTAGAGATGATAGGGTTAGTTTTTCTCTTTAAATATCGCACAACTTATTCTGTGGAAGTGTGAACCTCAAAATATGCCTGATAGAAAAACAATACAAAGTTTGAAGGTGTAGATCTAACTAGCAAAAGATGAATAGCCTTAAATAAAGCTAGTATTTTATTACGTATTCCTTTCAGGCAATATAAATAAATTTTGGAACTCTGAGAGTCTGCTATTGCAATATAACCGCTGGTTTACATAATTAACCTTTTACTGAAACAAATGGATTATCATTAAAGAAGTTTGCTAAAGTTTTAGTATTTTGCTAGAAGCTACTCAAGAACTGTAGTCACATAACTATAAATTCGTCTCTAGTATTATTTAACAAACCAGAGAGAAGACAAGACAATAGCACCTGCCATCTTCTAAATATCTCATATACCATTGAATGGTGAGAGTTGACTTTCTCATTGTATTTTTGTATGCCAACAACGTCGATGTGCAGAAGACGTTCTTTTTAACAGAGGGCTGCAAACAATGCATTCTTGGATTCAAAGAAGTGAAACGCAAAAAAGGCTTTGCCTAGAAACGATTATTGTGAAACATTGAGTTGTTAAATTTCTATCGTCTGTGTTTTTTTCTGTCTAGAAATAATGTTGGCATCACTTCCATCATAGCATCATAGATTTGTTTGTTTTTTTGAATTTCGCACAAAGCTACTCAAGGTCTATCTGTGCTAGCCGTCCCTAATTTTGCAGTGAAAGACTAGAGGGAAGGCAGCTAGTCATCACCACCCACTGTCAACCTATGGGCTACTCTTTTACCAACGATTAGTGGGATTGACCGTCACATTATTGAAGTGCAAGCAAAAGCAGCACTAAAGCTATTCAACAAAAAACAAAATCAACAGCTAAATTATTCAAAATCAAACATTAATTCAATAAACAGTCTGAGCTTTAAAAATGTATGCTCAGAAGGGTTGGTATGGGTATTAGCACTTAAATTAAAATAAAGTATAGAACAACGTTCGACCTTCTTAGGTCATCTTTAATTAAATTAAAGTGCTAATACCCATACCAGCCGTCTTAAGAATACAGTTTCACTTCAAGTGGGTTTCTTGTCATCATGAATCTCAGTCTCTCTCTATATTTATTTTCATTGATTTCTTAGAGCTCAAGAGATTCTTTGAGACTGGTGTTTAGCATGGCAGGCTTGAAATCAGATTGTCTATGGTTTGCTCCACGATTTAGCTTTTAACTGTGAGTGCTTTATAAGAGTGGCCGTCAATTCCCATAATCAACTGAAAGCCCAACGTTGATGTCACTTGCTGTTTTAAGTTTGATCAATAGTTAATAATTAGTTAGGGCACTTGGAGGTTGGCGACTTAGCAGTTTAACCAATTTATGCATTTTATTTATGAAGAACAGGTTTGTTGTTGTTTGTTTGTATTTTGGAATTTCGCACAAAGCTACTCCAGGGCTATTTGTGCCAGCCTTCCCTAATTTACCACTGTAAGACTAGAGGAAAGGCAACTAGTCATCAACACCCACCGCCAACTTTTGGGATTCTCTTTTATCAATGAATAGTGGGATTAATTGTGTACATTGTAACGCCCCCACAGCTTAAAGAGCGAGCATGTTTGGTGCGACGTGGATGCGAACCCGCGACCCTTAACAGGCTTGGCCATGCCGGGCCAAGAATAGGTTTCAAAAATATCCAAAGTCAACTAAAAAACGTATATATATATACATTGTGTTACATTAATAACTTTACGTAGATAAGGTTTCTCCTAAGCTTATGAAAGTTAGATTTTTGTGTAAGAATATATTGTAGAATATTAATTTTAATGGACTGACCATCCTTCTTTACAGAGTAGGACAACGTTTCAGCTTACAATATTAGGCATTCTTGAGAACTACGCAGCTTAAACTATTTTTGAAACGTCTAAGCCATATCTACTTTACCCACACATTAACTACACACTCGTGTAGACCTGCTTTTACCCATACAGTCAGTAAAATTCTTATGAGCTAATCCCACATAAAAATAGCGACAATATTTCATTTGTTTTTCAATAGACCTTTGCAATAGTCTACAGGCTAGACTATTTCAGTAGCAAGTTGGTAAGATTATGTTCTGTTATCTAGTTATCCACCCCGTACATCACTTTCTGTCGCGATGTTGGCCCGGTCTGTGAAACACTAGTAGTTTCGCTGCAAGCAGATTATACGAAGTGCTAGTCAACCTGTGATATTCTTGTCACAAAACAACTGACAAACATTTATTGCTCTGCTCATCCTTGGAGAATTTATCTAGTCTGCGACATTAAGAAATATTCTGTTGGATTACTTTAAAAGAATGACTATACCCTTTTTTCTTACAAGTTAATATCATAGTAAAGTACTTTAACTACAAGTTATTTTAGTGTGGAATTGAAATGGTTGAAAAATGAAAGATTACTGACCCCTGAAATAAATATAATGTTATTTTTTTCTATATTTTATTAAATATTTATATGACAGTTTTGTTATAACACTGGGGAGCTGGTTAATATACTTGTAATATCAATATCAAGAATGAGAGTTCTAAAGAGCAATTTAATTTGAATTCATATTTATATTTTTAATAATTCAATAAAGAAGTCTAACGATTTCGTTAGTTTACGTGTAGATTTTCAAATGATTAACATGATACGTTATGAGCCGACAAAAAGCGATGTGTAAAAGAAGCAGATAAGACTTAGGAAGCCAACATTTTTCTGTTTCTAATGTTTTTAAAACTTTTATACGGGAGAGAAATACGTAAAAAGATAACAGTTATCATACAAATTATGAGTTGGCCGTTTTTTTACTAAAATGACATAAGTATAAAACGCCAAATATATTGTAGCAACGATATTATATAGTGTACAAATTTATTTTATGTTATGAGTTTATTTAGCCATTCATATTTAAATTTCCTTTTTGGTGAGATTAAAACTGAAATAATTGAATAACGATATATTGGTCTCAATTTGTTTAGTCCCCCAGTGGAACAGCGGGATGTTTGTGGACTTACAACGCTATAAACCGGGTATCAACACCCGAGGTGTGAAGAACACAGATAACTATTGTTTAGCTTTGTGCTTAACCTAAAATTAACCAACCAAACTCAGTTCGTGAAATTTTTATGCAACGCGATGTTAGAAATCTGTGAAAAATATTTCTGTTACAATCATTCTTCTAGTCTTCATTATTAGTTTTAGGACTTGTAACGTTACAGTTCTGGATTCCATACCTGCAATGGGCACAGGAAAGATAGCCCATTATTTAACTTTGCACTTAAAATTAAACAAATAAACTATTAATATGTCAAGGTTTATTTCAGCGAAAGCCTACACAATAAGCTATCTACGCTCTAACCCTTATAGGAAATCGAACAACGAATTTTTTCTAACTTATAAGTCCGTTAACCTACCACTGACCATTTGAGGAACAGTGTGACAAATACAGAGAAACAAAGTACATATCCAATATATCTCAATAAAACAAGCATTCTTTTATGTATAGAAATACGCAGATTCTTTAAAGTTTTACATTTTTATTGTTTCGAACCTAATATATATATATATAGTACATTATTCGGCTACCAAAGCTTTAAAACTTTTTCTTCAAAACTGAAAACGTGTAAGTTTTAGTATAACTAATAAATACTTTTAATATTTAAGGTCATACTGCCAAATCATTAATAATCATAAAACTGTTTCCTTTATGTTGCCTCCCCCAGAGGCACAGCGGTATGTCTGAGGGCTTACAACACTAAAAACCGGGTTTTGATACCTGTGGTAGGCAGAGCACAGATAGCCCATTGTGTAGCTTTGTGTTTAATTCAAAACAACAAATAACAACAATCTCTGGTGTTCTAGAATTTCCCAAAAAGCTACATAAGGACTAGCGGCGCATAACCATATTTAATAGTGAGCTGATAAACTAGATGACTAACAGCTTGTTAACACCACCCATAATCATTAAACCATGGGCTACTTACCTTCACTCTTATGCGAGTTTTGTTTAGATGGAGATGAAGAAAGTTAACGAGACGTGAGACAAATTCCTATATTCACAGTCCAGTCACATTAACCACAGGGGTATTCGATCCTAACTATACATTTTTCAATAAAACAAATTCAATAAACATTAAATTATTTTCATTATAAACTACACAATTAATATTATATCCTTAAATCTTATAGTTAGAATTTGAATATCTATATAATGATTTCCTTAATAAAAACATGTAAACTCCAGAAGACAGAAGAAATATCTTTTTTAATATTTCTTACTTGGAATTGTCTTCCACAGTGTAGCATTATATAGTGATTAAAGCATGCAGTTACAACGAAGGTTTTCTTTGACTGTCTAAGGTTAAAGATCGTTAGAGTTTTCAGTGAGTTTTGATTTGGTAACGTCAAGCTTGCTGCACACGTGCTAAATATTATAGCTCATTTGAAACTGAAAAAAAAGTTTATCAAGACAAAAAATATTTGATAAACAATTCCGCATACCATCATTGTAAACTTGTAAAATTGATCTGTTCCGAAAGAGTTATTACACTATTGTGAATGCTCCACACTAATGCAGAAAAATGCAACAAGTATAAATATAAATGGTTACAATGGAGTATTGTAAATTCAATATTAACTGCACTGTTTTAAAGTAAGTTATTTTTGTAAGAATTTGAGTGAAGTAAAGCGTTCATTGTTTCTGATAACCACAATTAGTCGTTTGGTACACAGAAAGTAATATTTAAGTTAAATGAAGCAAGAAACATTGGAAAGTTTTATTTGGAAAATATATAAGTGAAACGTATCTAAGTTGAAAAAACAACAGCAAACATTTATTTAATCTTTGATATTAATTTTACCTCAAAAAAGTGTAAAATAAAGTTATTTTATAAGCTTGCTTGTTTGGAATTAACCACAAAGCTATGCAATGGAGTGTGTGTTCTCGCCTCATCACGGGTATCAAAATCCGGTTTTTAGAGCTCGCAGGCATACTGCTGTGCCATTGGGAGGCTATTTTTGAAAAATCTCAGAATAAACCTAATTACGCAGAGTAATACAGCTTAATTACATAATACTGAGTTAGATCAGGCAAATGTATAGTTTACATAGGCTGTGGCACAATGAATGCTGAATATAGGTGTGGATTTTTATTTGTTTTCATTGCAAATAAGACCGCAACTGTAAATCGACATACGTATAAATTAATATAAGCACAAATAATTAAGGGGTATTCTTCAAAACCACTTTTTTCGTAAAATAACGATTTTAAAGATAAAGAGGCCCAGCTCTTCAATTTTTTTTTCACAGTTGGTGTTAATAATAAAAATGTTTATAAAGTTCAACGATAAAGAGTCCTAGCTCTTTAATTTTTTCACAGTTAGTGCTAACAATAAAGAGTATAATGGTGGCGACAATGTACACTAGACATCGAACAAGGCTCCTTCGATGTTATACAATAACTTATAATACAACGTAACGTTCTGATGTTTCGATTGTTTCCTGGAGAAGCTGTCTGCATGGTACGTTCAGCGAGGGAAAATGACTTTTAGCCGAGGAATAAAGAATAGCACCAATTTATAGCAACCGTTCTGTCGACCTTAAACGTTTAGAGATCATTGAATATGCATTATCTTAACGAGCTCTCGTTTTTCAAGAGAAATATTTACATCATTCAGAAGGTAAATTCATTTTTCCTTTGTCAGGAAAAAGCATTTATTCATTTCTTTGTCTAGCCAGAAGGAAATTTCCTTCTATCTCGATATTTTATTGAATTGCGTTATTACTAGCAGTTGAGGAACGCTGCTGCGAAGTCCATGACGCCAGACACTATATTGATCGAGAATCAAAGAAACACTTGGAAACGTATCAGTTAAATGAAGTACGTTACTCTAACTCTGAAAAACGTATATTGAAAGTGTACATAGTAACTTCATGAGCGTCTTAAAACTCTCAATATATTAATTATACTTGAGAACTTAAGTTGTTTTATATTTCCTGAAAATATATATTTTTCGGTTATTTTTTAGGAAATATTATTAAGGAAAAATAAGCTTTATATTATTGACGTCGTTATTTGAATAATAATAAAAGTGTTATTGATTTTATAATCACATATAGCTCGGAAACATTTCCTTAATTGGTTTTATATAGAATGTAACAAAAAGTTTTTTCTTCTGCCTTTTCTTGCATTAAAGTTTCACAGAAACCCTGAAGTGAAACTCTATTATTTAGATCTTAAATTTATTAAATGACGAAGGAGAACATTTGTTTACTAATATATATTAAAGCGCTACAAATGTATTTATGTTTGTTTTAGAGCAAAGTCATACATGCTACTTGCTGTCTGCTGTGGGGAATCGAATTCGTAAACTTATCGCTGTCACACAAGAGAACACTTATGATAGACTAGTCCTGAATGAGCCAATATCCACTCATTGCTATTGAAAGCAAACTTATTTTCTGAATTTGTCAAAAAAGTTCATTTATAATTAGCGAATTTCGTAAATAAGATTTGCAGATATGATTTTCTGTATCATATATTGCAATTGCTATCGCAAACCATTATTTCAACAACAAATGACGGGGCAAGTACTTGTTTGTTTGATGTTTGTCTGTTTGAATTTCGCACAAAGCTACTTGATGGCGATCTGTGCTAGCCGTCCTTAATTAAGTAGTGTAAGACTAAAGGGAAGGCAGCTAGTCATCACCACCTACCGCTAACTATTGGGCTACTCTTTTACCAACGAATAGTGGGATTGACCGTCACATTATAACGCCCCTACGACTGAAAGGGCGAGCATGTTTGGCTCGACGGAGATGCGAGTTCCCCACCCTCTGATTAGGAGTCGCACGCTTTAACACGCTTGGCCATGCCGGGCCTAGGGCAAGCACTACCACCATCATCTATCCCATACTGTACCCATTTTTGACGAGCTACACATCAGTCCGATAACAGTTTTTAAAAATCACTATATAATATTCTATAATAGTCAAAACTCTCTATAACATCTCATAACATTTAAAACATAATATAACACTCTATAGCATTCCATAATATTTGAGAATTACTGTATAAGCATACAATTTATTAATGAGAACAGTAGTTCTCATAATATTTAAACCATAATATAACACTCTATAGCATTCCATAATATTTGAGAACTACTGTATAACATTCCATAATAGTTAAAAATACTTAAATAGTTGACATCTGATAAAAAGACTATAAAAATCCATAATAGCTAAAACGCTATATCATACTATAATACTCTCGTTGCTAGGCGAGGAAATCTGTTGTTGACCTTTACCAAAAAAGGAGGGTGAAAATGTTCTCGATAGAGTAACAAAGAGAATAGAACATATTGATAGCTTAAGTAGTGGTGTAAATAGGTTATATTAACAACTTTTAACATAAAGAAAGTAGCTTGATTCAAAAACGATTTAAGTTTAAAACTGAATCGATGTTAAAACTTTGGTGATAAATTGTATGCTTTTGACTCTAGGCTAGATTATTCAACTCTACGTCTTTACTTTTGACTTATTATACCAACACTCACAACACTTATAAGGTATCTCGTACTCCTCCTCCTTACAGTTCCCTTGCATTCTCTTAATTAAAATTGCAATGGGCAGATCACGATCGAATTTTTCTATCGATATTAATACACTTTTAGTTTTATGAGTCTTTCTGTGTTTTGAAATCAATAATGCTCAAATGCAACGTGACGTGACACACATTTGCTTTTTTATATGTGAGATTCTTTTGAAATTAAATAAGTTCCTCAATATTCATACTTTGCAGCTGCGTTCCTTTCTTTCACTCTAGGCCCGGCATAGCTAGGGGGTTAAGGCACTCGATTCGTAATCTGAGGGTCGTGGGCTCAAATCCTTGTCACACCAAACGTGTTCGCCCTTTTAGCCGTGGGGGTGTTATAATGTGACGGTAAATCTCACTATTCGTTGGTAAGTGAGTAACCCAAAAGTTGGCGGTAGGTGGTGATGACTAGCTGCTTCTAATATTCACACTGCTAAATTAGAAACGGCTAGTGCAGGTAGCCCTCGTGTAGCAAAATTAAAACCAAAAATATTCTTCATCTAAATTTTAAATCTTGAAATCTTAAAACATTACATTCATATATACTTGTTTTGGATTATGTATCAGGCATATTTTTCAAACTTTTACATGGATTGGACTGATTTTCTATCTTGTGGTTAAATGATAAATTACCTTTGATATAGTTTGTTATGAAGAAGTAAAAACTATTAAATTTTATCTATTTTTCTTACTTTTTCATTTGCTCGATAACACTAATTTACATATTCCACGTTGTCACTATCGGTCCTACTGACAACCAATTTAAATAATATAGGAAGGTATATTTTTCAAGTCAAACTTTGACTATTTTAAACATGAAATTTAATTTGTTCAAATATTCAATATTTCACGACTGCTACTATTATTCATTTACGCTCATAAACATTATAAAGGGCTAATAGCGTATAATAACAATTTGTATATGCTAAAATAAAAGTGTTTTACCATAAATATTATCTGTGCAGGTGAAGAGAATGTTAAACAATGAAGAAACAAAAAACACAACATTCGATAAAATTAATACACAAAGTTTATGATAGAAGCTATCAAGCGCGTTAAGGCGTGCACTCGTAATCCGAGGGCCGCGGGTTCGCGCCCGCGTCGCGCTAAACATGCTCACCCTCCCAGCCGTGGGGGTGTATAATGTGACGGTCAATCCCACTATTCGTTGGTAAAAGAGCAGCCCAATAGTTGGCGGTGGGTGGTGATGACTAGCTGCCTTCCCTCTAGTCTTACACTGCTAAATTAGGGACGGCTAGCACAGATAGCCCTCGAGTAGCTTTGTGCGAAATTCCAAAACAAACAAACAAACAGAAGCTATCAAAGTAAATATTTAGGTCAGCAGTAGATTAGTGAATCATAATCCAAGTCAATCAAAAACAATGCTCTCACCTGCAATGTGGTTATGAAAGATAAATTAATCGATTCGAAACGACAATGAATAAGATATTGAAGCTGATAAAAGCTCAAAAGTTTACTGTAATGCTTCGAAATCAGGTGCTCGTAGAAACTAAAATAACATTCATTTTATTCATCATGTACCTACGGAGCCCATGATACACCAGACTTTTGTGTCTTTGGACTGTTAAAATGCGGTTTTGAAAACTGAAACCGATGTTACAGTCAATGATGGCGTGTGGAACGTTTGTCAAGATGTATGAGTGAAAATTGACTTGTTCATCCTCAACAAAAGTTTGTTACAATAGAAATTGCATTGTCAGGAAACAATGCGTATTCGTGACCATCACACTGAGTATGATGGACGATGCAGCGGTAGTTCTAAACGCAAAACAGACCTGGGACATCGATCTTGTAAAGTGCGATTAACTTCATACTTTTTTGTATTTTTTTTTTACTCAACTGGATATATGTTTTCAAACTTCGTGTAGCGTTGCCTATTCAGCTAAAAAACCAGCTGCGCCAATAATTCATGCCTTTTCATTCGTTGTTTTTTAATCTATATAATATTTTGGTTGCATATGTTTTCCATAGTCTTAAAAATTGGGAAATAGTAATTAAAAACTTATCATTGAATAATTATTTTAAGATATTTTGTGATGCACTTTTCTCATTCCATACTAAGTAATTATCAGATATATTAACTTTTCTTGAAACTGTGTAGGGTATTAATACAATGATAAAGTTTTGTTTAATGTCATATAACCTTTTATAGCTCCTGAAATCATACAACCACATGATTTTCATATTTTATTTTTCCCAAAAGAAATAAATGTATATCTGATCTTGCAATATTTCTTTACGGCTCGTTAATTGACAATTCATTTAAAATTTGTGACGTAAACAAAACGTAGCTATAACTGTCATTATAGTTTGTATTAAACAAAAAATAAAGTTTTGCTTTTATCTATTTCGTATAAACTCTCTAATGAAGTATTTGTGACTAGTATGGCAATATTATATCATATAATATAATGTCTATGTAATTACTCGTTTTTTAATTTCGCGTATAGCTACACCAGTGTTGTCTGCGCTAGCCGTCTCTAGTATGGCAGTGTAAGAGTAGAGGAAAGAAAGCAACTGATCACCTCCCACCGATAACTCTTAGGCTCACTTTTACTAACTAGTAGTGGGAGTAATCACATCATAACGCCTCCACGGCTGAAAGTGCGAGCATATTTGGGACTACGGGCTTCGAATACGCGACCTTGATAGAAGAAGTTGAGCGCCCTAGCAACTGACCACACCAAGCATATGTAATTAATTTACAGTTATTGTATTCATGAATAGGATTATATTACAATATATACCGTATTTTAATTTCCAACTACCGTAAGATGAGAGGTACTTCTAAAAATTCTTTCAGCTTAGAAAATGTTGATAAAAGTTTACTTGCTTTGCGTTTTACCTATAAACATTTCACCACCAACATACCTGTATCTAGTTTTACGTGATCAGTATTTGAATTTCAGCTGTCACTGTCGGTCCTTTTTATCCTTTATGCCCCCCATTGGCTCAGCGGTATGCCTGCGGACTTACACGCTAAAATCCGGGTTTCGATACCCGTGGTGGGCAGAGCACAGATAGCCCATTGTGTAGCTTTGTGCTTAATTCAAAAGAACAACAACAACTTTTATCCTTTATATAATTGGGACAGCATAACGAAAAAGTGAGCAATGGATGTCAGTTAGAACTAAATTATTTATTTTTAATGCGCTTTCTCTTCATTTTCCTTCATTTTCAATATCCTAAGACTGATCCTTGAGCTACCTTGCTTGTGGCATTCATCGGGCATTGATTTTAGTTAGTTTGTTCACTTATGATGAAGCAAGCCATCCTATGTTGCTTTCAAAATTCTTTATTTCTCATGGTTGAGTATAGAATTTCGCAATCTATATGTTTGAAATTAAAATAACCCAATATCACTGATAGTCTGTAATAATTTTCAACTAAAAACCTTTCTCAACAGGATGTAAGTCTTATTTTACATAGAGTTACTTCTCAATCTTTCTTTAATACCCTATTATTATTAAATAGATACTAACCTTGTATTTGAAAGGAACTTGTCTTCAGGATAATGCGTTTAACCATGTTTCAGTTGTTCTCATTACATCAAAATCCTAAATTTCTACTAATGCTTTAAAGTTACCTATTTTATTTCTTATACTTCTAGAGTGACAATAATAACAATTAAGCCTACACTCATTTCTTATGCTAACATTTTCTCAACTTGTTATTATTTTTATATTTAGTTTTCCTGGAACTTATCACTGGTTCTTTTATTATATCTCATGCTCTATCAGTTATATACTCCCCGTGCCCTTAGGTTGGTTAATCTGATTTTTACTTCATTTTTACCCCATAAACTATCTTATCCATATGCTATGTCAAGAAATAACCTATAGCCATAACCTTCTTATTATCTATATTCATCTCTGATCCTCTTTGTGTCTTTCCCTCTAATGGTTCATCATCTGCAGAAGCCAGGGGTTAACATTTGTTTCTCAACAAAATATGCTCATTATAACTAAATTTGTTTCTTTTTGCTCTAATATTACTTTTTCTTACTTCCTGAATGTCATTGTTAGCAGATGCATTTCTTGCATGTAAATAATTAAGCTTTTCCTGAAACTTTGCTATTATTTCTCATAGTCTACGTTATTTATTGCATCTACTTTGATTAGGATAGCCTACAACCTTTCCTACAACATACAACTGTACATAAAATTGAGTATCTTCATCACTAGCTTCTTTAAAAGTACATACTAGTCTAAAGTTTCCAAATCAAACCCACTCATTGCACTCAATAGACTTAACAAGTTGTGAACGTTTAAGTTCTACACTGGTCTTAATCATTGTATTTATACTCGTAACCTGGAATACCAAATACAAGTAGCATATTTTTAACACTCTTTTGGTTAAGCCTAACGTTTGATAACAAATATTATTATTTTTACTACTACTTTATTTTCAGATTGAAGTTTATTTTTAAATATGTAGAACTTAGAAACTGGACTTAATAATTTATTATAAATAACAATATACGTAACGTTAAAAATAAAATATATTTAGCCTGGTTTATAATCTGTGTCTAAGTTATATCAGCACAAACTCAATTTAAAATAACAAGCGACAATAAACTAGTTTTAAATTGTATTTACTAAAAAAAATAATATATCTATTCTGTTTTGCCATTTACCAGTAAGTTGAAATATACCTAAGCCTAAAGTACCATTACACGTACTTAGCCTATTTTAATATAGTAATAACAGTTACACTAGTAAACCAGGTTAAAAGTTGTATCATCTTACTTTTATTTATCAAAATTATCATTCTAGTTATTATTATGTTACTTAACCCAAATTACTATGAATTATAAAACAAATATTGAATAACTTTCAGAAATCACTAACAGCTTTTTATTTCTCCCCCTCTAGTCACGCCTTTAAAAAAATATATATATTTTGAATTTCGCGCAAAGCTACACAAGGAATATCTGCGCAGGCCGTCTCTAATTTTTTAGTGTAAGACTAAAGAAAAGACAACTAGTTATCACCACCCGCCGCCAACTTTTGGGCTACCCTTTTACCAACGAGTAGTGAGATTAACCGTCACATTATAAAACCCCCACAGCTGAAAAAGCAAGCATGTTTGGTGCGACGGGGATTCGAACTCACAATCCTAGGATTACGAGTCAAACACCTTAACCCATCTGGTGAAATAAAAAGTCACAGTTATTATATGAGCCACTATGCCGTATGTAAAATGTAATAAATTATATATTGTGGGAAACACCCTAGACAGCTAATACGTTATTTATGAGTTTTAAAAAATACGTTAACCTGCAGTTTCACACTCAAGTGATAAAAAATGAATTCAAAACCAATTACAGTAAAAGCTAAAGTTTTACAAGAAAGTTATGCTGAATTGAAGACAAGATATATATATATATTCATACATTTTGCTATTAACACAACAGTCACAGCTGCAAAAAGACGAGAAATAATAAAATTAATTACATGCTCTGAAGGAAAGTGTATGACATATTTTAAGTATTTTAAGCTAGGAATCCGAAAGTAGCTGAAAAAGCAGAAACTACATTTACAATATATATATATAGACCCTATATATAATTATAACATAACATTTTTATGTGGAAATTTTAGAAGCATATATATATATATATATATATATTTGTATTTATAGTATCTAAACCAATTACAGTGAAATCACTACAGTGTTTGACTAGCTTAAAATTGTATTTACAGCTTTTATTTATTAACAGAAGAGACACAATACAATTAACATGGAGAACAAAAATTGTACCCCTTCAATTAAATAAATTAGATAATATTTATAATTATAACATAACATTTTTATGTGGAAATTTTAGAAGCATATTTGAAAAACAAAGAAAGGAGAAACGTAATGACAAATATTATTAGTGTAAGAGGAAAGATTTTAGAATGTTGGTAGACAGGAAGGTAGTGTAATTCAACAAAAATTATAGTACGCACTTTGAATACTGCTGTAGACAGTGAATAGGGTATCAATATAGTGTTAGTTATGTTGGAAAACAGTTTTAGTACTGTTTTGACAGCAAAACTAGCAGAACAGACTCTCTAAACAAACTCTTGTGTGAGACAGAAGCAATTATGAAATAATCTTCTTAGCATTGGGTACAATAGTACAATATTTAAACTGAAACCACTTCTCACTCCTATGGGAATACTCCATGATGACGAGAAATCCACTTAAAGTAAAAATGTATTCACAAGACAGCTCATATGGGTATTAAAACTTCAATTAAAATAAAGATCAGAACAACGTTTTGACCCTCTTAGGTCATCTTCAGGTTAAAGTTTTAATACCCAAACCAGTTGTCTGTGGGAATACTATTACTTTCCCCTGCTCTCAGAAACACTTTATTCTATATTTGTATAACCTTGCCAGTAATCTCATCTGCATTTGGTGAATATCTTTTCAAATACTTTCATTGAAATATTGGTCTGTCACAATACAGTGCCATTCTATTTGTGTTATGGTGTGCGTGCCACTTTGATAGCTGGTAGCAGTGAATGATGACAAGTGTTGCTTGATACATCACAAGTCTCGAGCGATGTCTTCTATTAGTCTACATCAATTACCAGCTCATTAGACATAACAGTGATTTTATGCAGTACGATGTTTCAACGCATTCTTCTGGTCACAAAACGTGGCTAATATAAGAATTAGTTAACAACTCTACATTGTGTACAGGAAAGTTTCTAAAGAATCACTTATTATTATTTTTTTTTTTTGCCAGGAAAGAAGCATATCTCTACAGGTCAGAATTTCAGACTTGCAAATACAATGTGTTACCGTATTTCTACCGTAAATTGTTTGACCTTTATTTCATGTTGTTTTTTTTTGTATTTCATGGAATAGTATTCTTTTTATAGTAAAAATATTTATACTTATTTATAGGTATTGTATCTTAATTGTTTTTGTCATCAACTTAATCAGTTAGCCATAGTTCTATGTTATACATAGATAAAATTGAACTGTACTGTGAGTATTATTGTGATACTCATAGAGGTACTTTACAGTAATTTTGGCTTCTTTTAAAAAAAAAATGTATTTAAGAATAAGGTATGAAATTTCAAACTTCAATCGAGTTTGATAAAAAGAAAGAACCTATTATTAAGTTTTACGATTTCAAACAACCTGAAACTGAGTTATATGATAATTTAAATCTAGAAGTGAATTAAACGTTGGCATATATTTAAGTGATATTTGCCAACAAGATTGATACACACTGTTTTCATTCTTAATACATTTATACTTTAATATACAAACAATAATACAATTAATAATAACGTGTATAACACATAATAATTTGCGAAAAAAAATTTGACATACTTAGAAACAATGTGAAGTCTTCTATCTGATCCTAAACTTTTTTGAAGTCAAGAGTTCATAATGCGCTAATTAAGTTCGAGTTGATATCAGAACAACTCACTTAACGGGGAGCAGCTTACTCTATGTTTTTCTTTTTCTGCTGGTCCCTCATGAAGTCCCATGTTAATCCTCTGAAGTAAACGGTTTGTAATGTTTGAAATCTATAAACTCTTCTGGTTAACATTTGATTTCCCGGTTAATGGACGTTTACCAGTTATAGCTTTTGAAGTTTATTGTACACCAATTGTAGCAAACGAATTATATATATTCTGTCTCTTGGTGTGTCATGGTGGTTTATAATGTGAGACAAGTTCCTATAAATTTTGGTTGGCCCAACAATACTGACTATCACTAGTATTTACAAATACATGTAGTACATTGTTGATTTTTACACGTCTGAATCTTCTGTGACTATAGTGAATAGACGGAAATTTCGCAATATTGTTTTAACATTATAAATTACATGCATTTCTAAATATATATTTAGGCCCAGCATGGCCAGGTGGGTTAAGGCGTTCGACTCCAATTCCGAGGGTCGCGGGTTCGATTTCCCATCGCATCAAACATGCTCGCCCTTTCAGTCGTAAAGGCGTTATAATGTGACGGTAAATCCCACTATTTGTTGGTAAAAGAGTTGGCTGTGGGTGGTGATGACTAATGGCCTTTCCTCTAGTCTTACACTGCTCAATTCGGGATGGCTAGCACATATAACCTTCGAGTAGCTTTGTGCGAAAATATATCTGAATATATACTGAATACAATACTGTAGGTAATAAGAAATATACATATAAGGAATGGTTAATTTGTACGTCTTGTTCAAAATATATATGAATGGATTTGGGCCTTAATTAAAGTTCAGATATTTATATAAAAAAAAAAAAGAACTGACTGAGAAAAAGAAATGTATATTATTTTCCTTTGAAAACTGGAGCATCTCACCTATAGGAGTCCCGATTGCAATTCCTCGAATGCAGTACTTGATTTTCTGTTTCCTGGCTTATAATTTTTCAAGCTTTTGCAGGGAACTTTTCAGTCTAAATGAGCTTATATTGTCTTTCTTTCTTTTTCTGAAGGAAGACCCCGACAGTTCAACAGATTGTTTTCTTATTGATGGTAAGTGTCAAGGTTTCTGTCTAACTGCCTGCTTGCTTTTAGTTTGTAGATTTATTAACGGAATTTGGTGAAGCACGGAACATTTTTTTATTTCAGAAATGGGTGTAATGGTTAGGTACAGTTTCTCCGGCCACTGGGAATACAGAAATTATTAATGGTTACTAAAATTCTTCATTCTGTGTAATTAAAAAATTCACTTGTCACCAAACAAACACCAGTTGCACAAAATTTACATTTGGCATGATATAAGCTACCGTACACATATTTCACTTTTTTTTAAAGATAATTTCATCTGCTCACAAATATTTTGATCCATTCTATTTAAAGTGGTTTTCACTACTAACAGTGAAACATTCAGATCAAAAGGCATTTTTTCTGAGGATAGTATTAATTTATATAATCATAAAAATCTACTACCAACATTTCAATGATGAGACTGCTGTGTTATTTCACCATCGTTTAACAAGATATCAGATGCATTGTATCTTTACATGATCATTTACAGACCAGTGATCATAACTTAGTTTATATATCGGAAACTGGACGTCCAAATTAATTTCTTTATTTTTATCCATGTTTTCACATGGTAATCTACACTGGCTACATCCACTAATATTATATCGATATCTATGGCACCGTGCACGCCTCTGTATATGAGGCATTAAGCTACAATCCCTTTTTGTTGTTTCCACAACCAGTGACTGTCCTAACTATGCGTTTGGCAATTTAGCTCATCCATAGTGATAATGATGTCACTGATGACCTTTTTGTAGACAACTGAAGCTATTTTTGCCTGTTTTCCTCCTTCTCTGGTTCATCTTGCTCAACAAGATTAGTTTTTTTAGTACTATTCTCATAATTATTTGAATCAAATTGAAAAGATAAAACAGTACTCTCTCAATTTATTTAGCCCGGCATGACCAGGTGGACAACACACTCGTTTCGTAATCTGAGGGTTGCAGGTTCGAATCCCGGTCGTTACCAAACATGCTCGCCCTTTTAGCCGTGGGGCTATATAATATGACAATCAATTCCATTATTCGTTGGTGAAAGAGTAACCCAAGAGTTGGCGGTGGGTGGTGATGATCAATTGCCTTCTCTCTAGTCTTACACTGCAATATTAGGGACGGCTCGCGCAGACAGACCTCGTGTAGCTTAGCGTGGAATTCCAGACAAACCAAACCTAATTTACTTACCCATCATTCGTGACTATGTTCCCAAAATAAGTGATCACCAAGAGAATTTTGATATACTGATTGTAAAATGATTTCACTAATGATTACCATTCACGTACTGTCATTATTATATTTATCATAGTACAGAAAAACAAACTAAAGTTAAATGAAATATTTTAGAGGAGACAACATTTACTGTTCCAAATCATTATCAACGATAGTAGTCGAAATAGCATGATTACGAGTATTCTGAGTTGATTGACTCACAACAGTCTGTGCCACACAGAAAAAGATAAAATGAAAGAAACCCATTGAAATTAAGACATATCCATGTTAGATTAATGTTATATACCGAGCAAAAGTGTGACTCCTTAATGATGTGTGGAGGTTTATACATACTTATGTTTACTTGGAAAAGTTTAACACGTATGAGGCACTCTACTTCAAAGAACCTGCGCTACTCAGATACATAAGTTAAATGATTTGTGTAGAATGCTGGAACACATATTACTACAGAGAACTGTGCAATAATTAGAAAGTAAGGATCATAACAATATCTGAGATGTGGTTTTTAATTCCTAGCAGTCGCCCTCAATTTTACAAACTGATGATATTTTAGAAATTTCCTTTACTAACAAGAGCTATTCTGAATACAAAATTAAGTAGTTGTCAGAGAATGCCTTTTGAATATCTTTCAGTAAAAGTGTAGTCGATAGCTCATAAAAGTAAAAATCTCAAATTTTTGTTCCATTGAATTTATAGTCCATGGCAGTTTATCGATTAAGAATATTTTTCCATCTGAGCAATGCATGTCTTGTAGTTCTTCCATCACTACTTAATCTTTTGAAATGTGACTTGTAAAAGTCGCAAAACACATTAACGCAGTTGAAATTAATACTTTAGAGTTTTCTGTATTTGTGTTAATCAAAGTCTTGTGAATATCCTACAATAGATCTTTGAGAATCACTGGCTAGAACACGTTGAGAGCCATATCTCAGTGACCGATAATAACTGTACAGTGCATCATCCTGTACTCGAAGCTATTCATACACAGACCAAAGTCTACTTGTATCCACGCTAGGTTTCTCAATCTGTGCATCATCTTACCGTATGACAAAAAGCATCCACAATAGTTCTGGGTCTTTTAGTTGCTCTTTAAATTGCTCCTGAAAGATTAGTCATGATATCCATTCACTACTGGATTCTCCTATGTTACGTTTTTTTATGTTTTATGTTTTTCGTAGACTAAACGCAACAAAAAGACACAGATAACAGCTTGTATAATTTATTACAATAAGCTATTATATATATAACAGATATAACATAAATTATATAACAACAATGACAGATATTAAGTTTAAACCTTCAAAATTAATTACAACACAAAATGGTACTGGCATGTATCTAATATAATGATCTAGAATGAAAGTCCAAAAGTCCAGATCAGAAATCCACAATTCTAGTCTAGGGTGATTATTTGGTCCCACGAAGAAATTTCGAAGTTTGAATGGAGAATGACGAAGTTCTTTTTACGATGTTTTCGACGAATGTCTCAAATTTGTTGTTTTCCAATTTGCCTCGGTTTCTCTTAAACAGTCCCATACGTGCCGACTCTCAGCATAACCAGTAATTCGAATGAATCGCAAAGATTGACGAAACAAAATCACAGCTTCTGTAGATCTAGCTTTGGTCACAAATCCAAGTTGAATAAAATCACGCCAAACACTTAAACTTTCTCAAACAAATGACTGACTCTTCTTTTCTTCGAATAAAAACTAATGACTCTTCTTATTTCTCGCGTCTCCGTCTGTTTATATATTAGTAGACTTCTTGTCGAACAATGGCGTAACTTCTACAGAACTCCAGAACAATCCGCGCATGTCCGTTCTTGCACGAGACTCAACGTCTAGACACTAGGCCGCCATACATTTCCGTTTATATTCATATATTTGATCTACCTAATTCTAGAAATTTTTAAATATTATTTTAAATGAATAACAAGATATTTTATTAGTTTAAGCTTTGAAACAATAATATAAATATGGAAATGTAAATAATAGATATGGAAATTTAAACACAACACGACATGTTATCGTTTACAAAACATTTACATGACATTTACATATCTTAAGGTGACTAGTTCATAAATGTCTTTAATTCTAATATAATGTCCACGGTTGATACACCAGAAAAGGATTTACTGTATGACAAGAAAGCCTATTGGAATTTTTGATTTGCAAGCTAAGACAGTGCAAAATAACAATTCAAATTCGTAAAACTGTGTGATATAATGTGAAATGTTTGTTACTAGTTAATTGAAGCTAATAGACCATTTCACCAATACATGAAAAATCCCCAAAGCTAGTGTTACTAGTATTTGTTGAAGAGTAAAAATGCAATAATTCTTTCTCTAACATAAAGTATCTGCATTAAAGATCCATGAGCATCTCTCTAAAGGCTCCATATCAGAAATTCCACTCCATCTTGCAACTGTAATAACACTATCTCAATTCCACGGATTTTAGCATCTTTATCCAAGGAAAATTCACAATCCTGCTCTTGATTTTCCACCAGATACTTCAGCTGGAACACAAATTAGAGACAAAAATACTTAATAATATTATTCCATCCATTTAAGACGTATGTGACGTTAAGCGGGAGCAGATAATGGTTTTGAAATTTTGGAAATGTTAGACATAAATGGCAGTAATACGAAACTCAACCAAAAAGACTAGTTTGATCAAGATTGAACTAAGCTTAATCTTTCTTTAATTCTCACGTTATGAAGATATTAGAGACTCCATATCCCCTCAAAATATGACCAAAACTTTTATATTGGCCACATTAGCTTCACCTTGCTGCTGACCTTTCAGTACAAGTTGAGCAGTAGGTTTAGACTGGTGGCATTGATTATTATCTTACTGCAGAGTAAAGTATGAGAAGCTGACCTTGAAGTGACAAATTTACCTACACCTAAAGCAGATGCATCGCTCCTTCATTTCTATGACACATCCGGACAAAGCCATAATCATTATTAACTGTGCCACAAGTATCATGAAAGATCCCGAGAAGACTTGTTCATTTATTAAAAACACATAGTTGTGTTATTACATCAGGATCGAGGGTTTGATTCCCTGTCGCATAAAACATTCTCGCCTTTTCAGCCATAGGGGCATTATTTTGTGATGGTTAATTCCACTATTCGTTGATAAAAGAGTGACCCAAGAGTTGATAGTGGGTGTGGATAACTAACTGTCTTCCCTCTTGTCTTACACAGCTAAATTAGGGACTACCAGTGCGAATCTTCCTCGTGTAGCTTTGCTAAAAAGTTCAAAAACAAAACAAACTTATAAAGTATTAAAAATCATGCCTAATCACTCAAAAATATTTTTTTTAGAAAATCTGAAAACTTCACTCGAAAAGATAAGTCAGTACAAGAAGCAACAGGTTAATACAAATATGTTGTTTGCAGGTAATGACAAAATGTTTGAATAGCTGTTAAAATTTTGAAAATGCACAGATTTTATCACAATAGCTTATTTAATTTTGTAAAAGTCTCAAGTGATGCTTCAAATTTTATACTTTAAAATGTGGCTATTGAATAAAACATTGCAATTACGGTTACTTACTGGCGTTTTTGATTATACAATGTGTACAAGTTTCTGCTACTAGTAATGCCACTTTCATGAATATTCAAAAATTATAAAACATGGGACTATTTGTTGAAAGAAACGTCAAAAATATTGTGATCAAGACAATAATTATACAATACTTTAAAAACCAGAAACGATAAGTAAACATGTAAGAAATACTTTAGTATTTGATTTTAATGTTATACTAAATGATTTGTTTATCCAAAACGCAAAATCATAAATTAATGCGTCAGAATACGTTCATACAAAAGAAACAAAAATATAACAATTATGTTTCTAAAAACAGCTCGTTTGGGTTGAGAAAATATTTTACGTAGAAGAGCGAATAATATTTCGACCTTCTTCGGTCATCGTCAGGTTCACAAAGAAAGAAAAAGGTAACTGACCGGAAACTAACCACATGTTTGAAATGGGTCGTGATATAAACATAAACATAAACAAACGCAAAATTAAGCCTTACCTACACAACAACTTTAACCCAAAATAAACCAGTGCAAAGGAACACCTTTATTCCTATATTAAAAATAATATATAATTATATATTCAAACATCTAACACCGCCCTCTGCATTCCGACACTTAGTTACACAACCCCTTTCAAACATGTGGTCAGCCTCCGGTCAATTAGCTCTTTCTTTGAGGCCCTGACAATGACCGAAGAAGGTCAAAACGTTGTTTGCTCCTCTACATAAAATATTTTCTCAACCCAAACGAGCCGTTTTTACATATATATTTCTCAATACAAGAGTGGGTTTTCTCGACATAATAAAAACAAGTATATTTTCCTCGTTGTTTTTTTCGTCATCAGAAAGATTTTTCTATTTATTTATTAAGCTTTGACTAAATTTTAAAAATTTATTTCCATCTCAATAGACTCAATTCTAATATTGGTTATAAATGGATAGATGACTTTTTTCATTGGAAGGATATTCATACATTATATATTGCTATAGACGTTTTAAACAGTATTATTAATAAAAACGTATAAAGTGTTCAAAGAAAGAACAGATACTTTGTTTGTTTGTTTTCAATTTTGCGAAAAGCTACACAAGGATTATAATCTGCGCTAGCCGTCCCTACTTTTCCCCTGTAAGACTAAGAGAAGGCAGCTTGTCATCACCACCCACAGCCTACTCTTGAGTTACTCTTTTACCAACGAATGGTGGTATTGACCGTCTCATTATAACCCTTCAATGGCTTAAAGGGCAAGCTAGTTGGTGCGATGGAGAATCGAACCCGTGACTATCAGATTACTAGTCGAATGATTTATCCATCCGGTCATGCCAGGTCCAGAACAAGAAGAAAGTTGGGAAATATTTAACTGAAGAAAAAATTATTAAACATTAAAGAAACTTAATTTATTCTTGCAACGATTAAAAGCTTCAAATCTTTGTTGTTGTTGATAAGGATATCAAAACTCCGGATTCCAAAGTTACAAAGTTAAATATTTACCGCTGTGCTACTGATGACAAAATTTCAAATAACAGAGAATTAAGAATTTGTTATTTTGTAGGCGTTTTTTCTATAAAAACACAACATAATGATATATACATGAATTCAAATTATGATGCAATTCATAGAATGATTACCATGAAATACAAGATATCCAAGTAAAAGGAACAGAAGTTTACCTGGAAAGTAGAACACACAAAAAAATATAATGAAATATTTCGTATAAAAATTGACTTAGCATATAAGAGAATAAGCATTTTGAGGCAGGAGATTATTTTCTTGTGCTCAAACACTGGAACAAACTATAGTGATGCTTTATCATATAAGAAACAGCAGCTGATTCTAAAATCATATCAGATTGGCCCAACAAGAGCTTATTTTTATTTATTATTGGTCGTCTACAGAGAATAAGAATTCAGACTGAAGTTGAATTTAAGAAAAAGAATATAACTTTGTATTTCAGACAATCTTATATTTGGGTTATGTTTTGTATCTATTTGTTTTATTCAACGTAATTTAAGTATTTCTGAGTTTATGTCTATCAAAGGCTTTATTCTTTAATAAAAGATAAATAATGTTATATTTATGGCAAAGATATTTCCTATTTTAAGGAAATAAGCTAAAGAACACATGGTAAAACGATATAAAATTTATTTGTAATAAAAGATTTATTTTTCATCTAATTAAACGTTATGAGAATTTGAAAATAGGACTTCCTGACAGTTATTTATAAATATCGGCTGATCATGAATTTAATAAAAGCATAAATTAACACTTAATAACGCATAGTAAAATCAAACCATTCTTTTTTTTCTAAATACTTAGATTGCAAAGATATCGCAGGTTTTCATTTGATTACTCACATATTGCGTCATAATTTTAAGAAAATTTCGAACACAACTTTTATTGTAATGAGTGAGTTAAAAGTGTATAAGCATAACATCATCACAAATATGATATTTTTTAATATTCAGGTGTTCCAATTATATTTTTGAGTAAGTAGGAATAACTCAAACCAAGACTAAAGACCCAGTGCACGTGTTGTTTTCATAATCTTGTATTATATAATATATTTTAATTTTAGTACTTTAACGTTTCCTAAATCTGTTAGAGCTCGATATAACACTATGAATAGAAGTTTAAATCACTTTTAAATAGTTATTACTTTTGTTTTGAGAATTGTGTTGTTATATGAAAGTTAAAGTAAAGAATAATGTAACCCAATATTCCAACTAAACATTGACGGGTTCGGCATTGCAAATGGTTAGGGCACTTGACTCGCAATGTGAGAGTTGCGGGCTCGAATTTCCATCATACTAAATATGTTTGCCATTGCAGTCGTGGAGGCCTTATAAAGTAGCGGTCAGTTTTATTAATCGTTAAAAGAGTAGCTAAAAAGTTGTCGATAAGTGGTGATGATTAGCTGATTTCCTTTTGGTTTTACACTTGTAAATTAGGGACGGGTAGCGCAAATAGCTTCTTGTAGCTTTGTGTAAAATTCAAAACAAACAGTGATGGAATCATTACTACACCAAAACCTATGAAAGAAATTAATTTTACTCTTCTTTTTCTTGACATAATTATATATGTTTTAAATTAAAATATCTCAAATATGTAAGATGGTTTTAAAATAGTTATTGATTTATTATTAAGAAATATGATTGTAATATGACATTATGTGCTGTTCAAATTTCTTATGAGAATACATCGATACGACTCACATAACTAAGTTTTTGTTCATTCATTGTTAAAGTACGATTCATGATGCCTGCAAAAAGTTCTGAATATAGATAAATAAACCTGTAAAACAACCAGAATAAGACGTCAGCTTGTCATGACTTGCAACAAACCTAAATTAGTAAAAATTATTTATTATGGTTTAATAAAAAAAAATCAGATTTTTATTGTGCAAATGTTATGATGTTGCTAAAGTAGCTCTTGGTGGGCCCGGCATGGCCAAGCGTGTTAAGGCGTGCGATTCGTAATCCGAGGGTCGCGGGTTCGCATCCCCGTCGCGCTAAACATGCTCGCCCTCCCAGCCGTGGGGGCTTTATAATGTGACTGTCAATCCCACTTTTCGTTGGTAAAAGAGTAGCCCAAGAATTAGCGGTGGGTGGTGATGACTAGTTGCCTTTCCTCTAGTCTTACACTGCTAAATTAGGGACGACTAGCACAGATAGCTCTCAAGTAGCTTTGTGCGAAATTAAAAAAAAAAGTTCTTGTTGTTCTATTTGAAGGCAATCATTTATTTTATAAAAGCTGAAGTTCTGAAAATATAGAGGCTTCCTAATGCACACTTTTTAGTGAACCATCTAGACTTCTATACTGCATTACTTAGCTAAAAGCAACCTTTTGATGAACTGATGCACTTTCCTTGTTTCCTACTGGTTTTTAGTGGTTAGTTGTCATAGAATTGATAACCAATTCTTATTCAATGTGATTTAGAAAAAAATAGTTTAAAAGCTGATTCAGTAGAAGTGCTTTCTAAAGTGTCTTAGAGATTGAGCAATAATATTTTGTGAGGGTCTCAGAGGATACGTGAATACTTTTACGTTATTTGGAATAATTCATTTGAACGTATTTTCAAAGAAAAAATATTGTTTCTATATATTTTTCGCTTGAAAGCATCAAATGTAAAAAATTAAAGGACATCTGTTTCCAATTGAATCATGTGCATCTGTATTTAAATGTCACGTGAAATTATACAAGGGCTGCTTGCGTTAGCCATCTCCGATTGAGCAGTTAAAGATTAGAGGAAATTCAGCTAGTTGTGACCACCCACCGCCAAGTCTTGGGCGACTCTTTCAACAACGGACAGTGGAAATGACTGTCACATTATAACGCATCCGCAGCTGAAAGGGCGAGTATGCTTTGTGTGAAGGGGATTCGAACCTGCGACCCTCAGATTACGAGTCGAGCTCCTTAATCACCTAGCTATGCCGGGCCCATTTGAGAAGTCTGAAATGTTAACTGCATGAAATCACAAATTGCAAAATTGAGCATGTACTAAACTGTACGCACGAATCGATTGTAAGATATCAAAAGTTCTTTACTGCGCGAGACGAACGAACCTGAGTAAGACTTACTACATAATAGTGTATGGATCAGTGGAATATGACTAAGATAAAAAAAGGTAATAGCTATATGCAATGGGTATATCAGGTTGGGTACGAAAACAAATGTAAATCAGCAATTCACGTGAAAAATAGCAGTCGATATTGAGACGCGGCGTAACGGCATGTGTCTGAACTATGTGCCACAAAAAGCTGATCGATTTTCGAAAAAAATATATAAAAGATCTATAAATTGCAAAACGCTATTAAACTCAGATCATAAATAAATGCGTCGATTGGACATTTATACTTTTCAAAATGGCTTAGTTTGTTGTGAAATCAAAGCTACAAGAGGGTTATCTGAGCTAGCCGTCCCTAATTCATCAGCGAAAAAGTAAATAAAAGGCAGCTAGTCATCACTACCCACTGGAAACTCTTGGGCAGCTATTTTACCAACGAATAATGGGATTCATTGGCCCATTAGAACGCCCCCACGGCTAAAAGGGTGAGAATGCTGGTGGAGCAGGGATTCGAATTTGCGACTTTTAATATGACGTCATCCCTTATACTTGATCGCACTGGGGAAAAAAAAGGATATGCATAACCTTAGGATATCAGAACAATCCAGAGAGATATCTTCAACAAGATGTACTCCAGTCATGGTGAGCAAAGTGAAAAGAAACATTTAAGGGTCCACGAACAGTAAGGTCAATGGCAAATGCTCTCCAGATAGATCTAAGTACTTCAAGCAACTTAATAAAAGAGGATCTCCGGATAGAAACAATCCCAGGGGTTTAGGAAATAAGACTTCCAATGATGCTCCCTGTTCAACCTTAAAACAGCTGGAGAGTTTATGGATCTCTGTATGAGTGCAAGCTTGAAAAATATGCTCGAAAAACGTTTGTTCTCGTTCACTCAGTATATTACGAAGAGAATAGAGGGACTTTCAATATGATAGCGTTACGATCTTTGCTTTTGCAACAGCAACTCCACCGTAGGGTTGTTGTCAAGATGCTTTGTGTTAGACAAAGTATTTTCAAATGTGTAGAACTTGACGATAACAATGTGATGAGATTCCAAATATTTTAATATAGCATACTCGTGCTACTGTACATGTAGTTTATTTACTTTAATAACACATAACTAGAATGGCTGAGTAATGTATTAAAACGTATTCGCCCTTGGGTTATTTCATGGTGAGCTAAACGTCTACTCTTGATAATTTTTGGGGTTTCATTCCCATGGGGGGCCGGCATGGCCAAGCGTGTTAGGGCGTGCGACTCGCAATATGAGGGTCGCGGGTTTGCATCCCCGTCGCGCTAAACACGTTTGCCCTTTCAGCCGTGGGGGGGTTATAAAGTGACGGTCAATCCCACTATTCGTTGGTAAAAGAGTAGCCCAAGAGTTGGCGGTGGGTGGTGATGACTAGCTGCCTTCCCTCTCGTCTTACACTGCTAAATTAGGGACGGCTAGCACAGATAGTCTTCGAGTAGCTTTGTGCGAAATTTAAATAACAAACAAACTTCATCCCAATGGCGGACGTAATTGACATAGCCTTTTATACAGCACTGCACAAAAACAAATAAGAGAGAAAAGTCTTCGCTACAATAAACTTACTTGAAAACTTTCTTAAGACAATGCACATATTGGATATTATTTGTGTTAAAACTTTTCATAATGTCAAAGTATGATAAAATGTCAACTTTCACTGTTCTTATTGTTGTTTATCATCTTTTAGTTAGAGGAAGCAAAAAGTGGCGCTTTTCTTAGTTATAATATATTATGCAGGCTACATTCTTCAATGTTTAACACAACTTTAGTTACCTATAAGTAAAGGAAAAGCAAAACTTGTTATTTGTCTTTCTTTTTTGATATTTTTCTATTTTCATAACAGCGATCACATTTTTAGATTTTTTGCTATCTTGAAACATAAGTTTATCACCAGTATTCTTAGAAAAAATTATATTTTCGAGTGTTTTTTCAAGCAAGTTCTGTATTTAGGTCACACATGCAGGAAATCATTATGTAATAAAGCATCTAATGATCGTTCACATTTCTTTTCTCTTCAAGTAGCTCGTGCAAGATTAAGTTTTAAAACATATTATAACAACAATTTTTGGCAAATTTACGCTTGGGGTTTGAAAATGATTTTTCAATTTAATTATATATATATATATATATATATATAAACTGGAAATGAACTTTATTCACCTCATTTGGATTAATTAAATCCACGGAAAATTGCAGTAGGATTTTCGGCTGGGTTCAGTGGTATGTCATGAATGGTGGTGGTTTGAGTGAATGATGTACTTCCATTAACTCTTGTCTTTGTGCTCCGGGCTAAGTACTTAATTTTGTTTTTATGCATTTGTCTACATATCATAAAAATTAATAAATCTATACGGATATCTAAACATTTAGTTTGTAAATAACCTGAAACGAAATATCACATAACTTGTGGTAATATTATTTTAAATACATATTCAACGAGTAACGATGAATGTTAAAACGTTTTTTTTTATATTTAAACCAGTCTTTTGGTCTAGAAAAATCCCTGTGGGTGATAATAAATGTAATATAACTTTATTATTTGATAGATTTTCATGCATCAAACTGTCTTATCTTATTTAAGTTTCATAAGTGTTTTATAAATATAGTAGAGATAAAAATCATTTTTCTTATATTTTTTTTCTGGGTAGATTTTAAAGTTTCAAGGCTTATGACATGATTTAATCAATTTTAAATTAGATATCATAGATATGGAATGGATCTTGTTCACTGGAAATGATGCTTTCAACAGTTATGTTTTTAGTTTTCCTTTATATAAAAATATGCGACGTTTGCTACAAATATATTTACAATATAACTAGTCGAAAAATATGAATTCCCAAATGTATTAAAAGTTTTATTCAAACAATCTCTCATTATAAAGAGTTAACTGTCATTATTTTGTGACTTCCGTAATTGAAATATTTTTAGCATTTGTAAATATCTACATTTTTCTAATTGTAACAATATTATATGTTAATTATATTTTATTTATAGCTGCAGTCAGTCTTATTCTTCAGTTCTGGTAATATCTTGTGCAGTTTTGTTTGAGTCATGTTATAGAATATGTCACGAATTTTGTTCAGTAACTTTGCGATAAAGCAAAACACAAACACAATAATAGGAAGCTTTTATCAAACGTTTCGGAATCTTGACATTTCCATCATTAATAATTTATAAGTACAAATAAACAATTTTGAAGTAATGAAGTACACATGAGAAACAATAAGTAAATTTGAATATAAAAATTAAGAAATGCAGCCCAAATTAAACAGTTAAATCAAAATAGAATTAAATCAGATGACGATTGTGTATTTTTTAGGGATAGAATAATACTTTTTATGTACAATATTTATTTTATTAAGAGTTCAGTATAAGGTTTATCTTTTAACACAATTTTAAAGTTTGGGTGAGGAAACGGATGTCTTGTTTCTGAATTGTGCTGTTAAATAGCGTAGTTGGGAGGATTTTTATTCTTTATTTCAATTTTAATAAATGCACACATGTGTTGTCTCGCTCATATTTTAAGTTGACCTTTGGTTTCACCAATACAGGTGAACGTACAGTCTTGGCCCATGCATAAGAAGACGATATAAATTATGGAAAATCGGAACACAATATATGTAGCGGGAAAAAAAAAAACTTCTTTAGTCTGAATCTGGAATCCATAATAATATTCAGACCAGTTTAGGGATAGTAAGAGTTTCATAAAAGAAGTTTGTATACAGTAGATCTCTTGAGTAGTGTGATAAACAATTGAGTTAAGAATAAGTAAGTTACTTTCTCCCAGAAATGCTTTAGGTAGTCGTTTCAAAATATAATGCTTTGTACAGAAGAAATTTCTTTGTGAAGACTAAGTAGGAAGAGATACTAGGGCTGTTCAAATAATACGCAGACTGACGTTATAAAATAAAATGTACTTTATTTAGAAGTTACAAGTCTGGGACCCCTTCAAAGTACTCTCCTTCCCAACGCACACGCTTATCCCAATGGTGTTCCCACTTGTTGAAACAGTCCTGGTACGCTTCTTTTGTAATGTCCTCCAGCTCCTTCGTCGCATTTGCTTTCATCTCAGGAATCATTTCAAATCTTCTTTCTTTCAAGGGTCTTTTGAGTTTGAGGAACAAGAAAAAATCGCATAGAGCAAGGTCAGGTAAGTAGGGGTTGGGAAGAACAGTGATTGAGTGTCTGGTCAAAACTCACGAGTTCTGAGGAACAAATTTCGCAGCAACGCGATGCATCTCCAATCTTTCGGTCAAAATCTCGTAACAAGATCCAACTAATATCCCACACTCTTCAGCAAGCTCCCTCCCTGACAGTCAAACGTCGATTTGCCCGTAACAGGTTGTTAATTTTGTCAACGTGTTGGTCGTCAGTTGACGCGGAAGGACGTCCATGACGCTCATCATCTTCAATGGACTGTGGACCTTCCCTAAAACGTTCATGCCACTTGAAATATGCCGTACGCTTCATAGCAACATCACCGTAAGCCGTGTTAAGCATAGCAAAAGTTTCAGTCGCAGATTTTTCCAAGTTTAACACAAAATTTCACAGCAAGTCGTTGCTCCTTCAGGTCATTCATTCTGAAATCCGCCAAATGAAAAAAGATCGCACTTCACTTAAAACCGCGTAGCTAATACACAAATAAAGATATCTGGAATCACAGCTGATCTGTGTGAACCAAGCGGATTCCCCTGGAACCAATTGGAACCGCGCAATTCAAACAGTTCGCATATTTTATGAACAGACCTCGTACGTTTGTAGTCACTAATTAGTGGGCAGAGAATAAGATTACGTTACAAAAGAGATACAAAACTACCAAACACGGGGAAAAGATCAAAAATATGTTTTCAACATAGACAGAAATTGTAAATCCGTTAGCATCATGATTAGCAAGAATGTCTGGAAAAAAATGTTTTTGTTTGTTTCGGAATTTTGCGCATAGGAACGCGAGAGCTATCTGCGCTAGCCGTTCCTAATTTAGCAGTGCAGGACTAGAGGGAGTATAGCTAGTGATTGCCCTTAGGGCTGAGAGAGCGAGCATGTGTGGTGTGACAAGGATTTGAGCCCGCGAGCTTCGGATTGCGATTCGAGCGCCTTAACCACCGTCCAGAAAGGAAATAGAGTTCCGTTTCTTAATGTCGGTGTTGTGAAGTAAGGAAGTCAAGAAAACGATGGATATGTTCTTTATGACGGAAAATATGCGGGGTATCATCAACATATCTTCTGTAGAGAACAAAGGACAGTTGTCAATCCAGTTATGTTATGCTGACAGAGAAATCGTTGGCAAGTGCAAGACTCGTTGGGGAGCTGTTACTTTTTTATAATTTATCTTAGATAATCGTCCAAGTTATTATTTTACGTATTACAATATGAAATAGCCTGATATTTTAATTTTAATTCAGAAGTTAATTAAATGTCAATGTGTATCAAGTTTATGACATTTACCAAACGGATTGACTCTACATTTTTCTTTCTTAACGCAAACATACTTTTATATACATACAATAATACAATTTATAATAGTATTTATCATAAATATTTATATTTTTCTCATTAATAAGCACTTATTAAATATATTGCTTCTTAGGTTTATATCATACTAGTTGTAGCAAACCATCAGTATATATTGTCTCTTTGTGCGTCGATTTATAAGCTTTAGGCGGAGATTTTGATATTTTAGTTGGCAACTACAACTGATGATACACTAGTGCTTTCGTAAGATATATTTTGTTGATTCTTACATTCGAAAATCTTCTACAACTTTAGGAAATGGGTGAGAATTTAGCAATACACATTTAATAGTGTAGATTGTTTGCATTTCTAAATATGTATTTAATTTAATGAGATACTAAAATAAGTATATAACAATAAATCCGTTACAGAGCCCGTGGCAACTCTATTTACCTGCTCATGTAAAGTGTTGTTAATGATGGAGAAGAGACTTTAGTCGAAAATTCAAGCACATTTGAAATCAGATTTCGAAAGTCCATTAATAAGAGTGTTTTCATCAAAAAATGATTTCATCCAGGGGAATATTAATAAATAAGTTATACCGAAGTTTGCCATTGCGTATTTTTATGGAAGGGGCGTTGTGTGATTTCTCAAAAAATTTGGAAGGAGTCAGATATCATCAATTAATTCCTAAGCTATAATTTCGAGTCCATGATGCATAAAGTATAAGTTGGAAGAGTTGGTTTATGTACCTTCAGCAGAGAACAGAAAGCTCACTATGTACTTTGCGATTAATAACAAATAAACAAACAAAATACTACAGAATATTTACTAATGTGAGCTGCCCCTTAATGGCACAACGTTACGTTTACGTGCATAGAATGCCAGAAACCGGGTTTCGATATCAGTGGTGGGCAGAGCACAGGTATTCCACTGTGTAGCTTTGGGCTTAATTTCAAACAAACTGTGAAAACTGTTTAATATCACATGCGAACGTTTTAGAAAAAAATTAAAAATAAGAAAAATGAAGTTTTCATTTTTTAAATTTGTTTAATATATTACTTGCAATAACTTTAGTTGCGCAAATACCTACTGTCAATAACATAAAATCTACTGCACAGTAAGCTATATAATATAAAAAAAATTATGTGTTTAATAATATTAAGTACCTTACAGAGTTGCTTATTTCAGTTCAGAGTCTTACTTGAGGTCCGGTAAATTATACGTAGAAAATGTGTTTGTGTGTGTGAACCGAAAGTATAACTATTTTACACTTTTATTTCGAAGTGTGGAGCATTTAACACGATATTAATATACTGAAAATAATTTGTATTGTAAACATCATTCATGTAACTCTCTGTTAGAAAGTAGGCTGAAAAATAGTAAATTATTATTTATTACAAATGACAAGAGCACGCCTGAGAGCAAAGGGCCTTAATAAAATAAAAATACATTTTTTGTTATGGTAACGCTATTGTTGTTCCACAATATATCTTTGTTTTTTGCATCTTGATATTGTTTCATAAATTAAAGTTCTATTTTATAAACTTCAGTTCTGACATTTATGTTATTATTCTAATTTTTATTTTAAGTTATGTTTTATTAGTTTTATATAATTAGTGCTTAACGATAAAATAATAGTGCAGATATTTTTAGGGTTGAAACTCTGTTAAATAATTATAATATTCAACAAATTATATTATTGTTGTGTATACTATTTAAAATATCACTCAGGTAAAATAACTGAAATTTTCAGAATCTGCATTTAATTATGAACAACATATTGTGTGCTAGAATTATGAAACATATAAACTATATCTTCATGCATTCAGTGATGAATGATTATGAAACATACTGGAACACATTCATTTCCAATGATTCAGTAATATTCATGCACAAAGAACTAGAGAAAAAAAAATTGATAAAATTTTAACTTAAATTCTAATTCTTTAAAAAAGATATGTATCCATGTTTATAATAGCTCTCTATATTTACCGTTCGGTTATATTGATTATGTATTCGTAATTCAACAGGTTAATTGTGGCAATAATACCATACACAAATGTTTATTTCTACATTTCAAGCTACAAAATGTTTGTTTGAGAAAAGTGTAAGATAACATAGTGTGTCTAGCAAAAGTTTCATCGATTTGCAACTGTTATGAAAGCACGCAATTCTGAAGTGAATGACAGCTTTGGCCGTACATGTTATACTGTATCTGATGCTGTACAAATATCTAGTTGGTTTGTAGAGATCGATGTATAAATGTTGTATTTTCCATAGATATAGCAATTAATCAATCCCCAATAAAATGTCATTTTTTTTCAAAGTGGTCAGGAATAGTGTGTTAGAAACGTCAACAAAGTGAGTCTTAACAACATCACACAAATGTCCCCATACATGAACTAGGAAGGTAGTGATATTAGTTCCTACACATTTATATCATGTTTTATTTAAATACACCCAGGAAGACGTAACCTCAAAAGTCAGTTGTAAATTTAGGGACTACTATGCACATTTACTATTGGAAGGTACATTACTGATGCAAATCTTAGCACTTGTCATAAGAGTACACTTTCCAAGGCAAGAGATTTCCTCTTCCGAGGTGTAAAATATAGTTGTGTACCGCTTCTAGCAATAAAATCGTCTCCGTGTACCCTCAGAAAAATTGACTAGCCCAATATTGTTGCCTCATGTGTCACAGATGTAGAATTGTTTTATGTGAAAGGACAAGATTCCTTCTTACCCGATAATTATACGTTTTGTACTCGTGTTTCCAAAATAAGCAAGAAGAAATATTCAGCTTATATCATTCAGAGAAAATACTATGCCATGTGTCTAACGACTGAACAGCATCCATGATTAATGTATGTATTTACATCACCCATCGAAAATTACTGTTTGAATTATATAAAAAGGGTCGTATTATCTTTATTTATAGTACATAAAAAAATCATTCTGAATAAGAGTGTCACACTGCTTGACTAGAATAAAATATTTTTCTTCTTATGGAAGAATACAGGGTCTTCTTCAGAGCTGTTATATATCAAGGCATTTTTAAACTGAAGTGATAATTTGTCAAAGCTTTATTTATTTTATTTACACCTAATTTACATTGGTAAACACATGATCTTACTTAAAGTAAGATATAGTGTAACTTAAATGAATTTACAATAACAACAATAATACTTCTAGTGATATATTTTAAAATTTACTTCATGGGTGAATTTATCTTTTTTCACGTCTTCTGTGTTTCGTTTGATGTAATTTTATAGAAAAACAATTTTAATACATTTTACGTTATCCATTTAAATTATTTTCTGAGATTTTAATTTAAAAAATTATTTTGGAAGATACTTAAAGTGACTTGTTAAGACTTATGTAGCTTTGCATTGAATCTAAACTTAGTTAGTTGGTATGATACAGCCAATGATAAAAAATAGACAAATTGAATAATGAAATATTATTCATTTCATTTAAATGATCCTTGTATCTGTTATATTTTCGTTGGTAAAAGAGTAGCCCAAGAGTTGGCGGTAGGTGGTAATGACTAGCTGCCTTTCCTCTAGTCTTACACTGCTAAATTAGGGACGGCTAGCGCAGATGCCCTTCAGTGGCAGAGTGGTATGTCTGCGGACTTACACACTAAAAACCGGGTTTCGATACCCGTGGTGGGTAGTGCAGAGATAGTCCTTTGAGTAGCTTTGTGCTTAATTCTAAACAAACATCTGAACAAAAAGCAAGCGCAGATAGCCCTCGAGTAGCTTTGCGCGAAATTCAAAAACAAACAAACAAAAAAGAAGTGTTAATTTACATCAATTGAAATATACGACATATGATTCGATAAAGTTTTATAAACAAACCTAAGATAAACTATCTCTTTTGAACATAACTAAGTTTAGCATTCGCATTGAATTTAAATTGGGTCTCCTCCTGCGATAGTCGTAAGTCTACGGATTTACAACATTAAAATCAGGGGCTCGATTTCCCTCAATAAACATAACAGATAGTCCGATGCAAGAAAAACACAAACATAAATACATACACATACAAACTTAAAGGGAAACTTTAAAACTAGATAATTCAATACGACCGATACTGTTGTTATGTAGCAAGCATTACTTTTCGAAACAAACCAAATTTTCATATTTAAGTTATACAACACACTAACAATAATTAGTTAAACTGTATTATTATATCCCATAATTAAATCATTATCTGTGATTGACTAAGAGCGCATCATGTCCTGTGAAATATTTCCTTAAAAAACAAGCCAAAAAATCCATCAATGTGGCTCTGTTGTCAAAGCAGTTGGTACTATTACAACAAAGCTTTGAAGACGATAACGCATGCCTGTGAATTTGAACTATATAAAAGTTGTTTTGGTTTTAATAATGGATTTTTCATAATTATTTGAAACAGATTTTGAAAATAATAATAGTTTGATTTTTTTCTGTCATCACCTTAGGATTTTTTTCATAAATTGGAAAAAGAAGAATAAAATGTCACTTAAATAAAACTATTATTTTATTTACCGTAGTGAATATTTCCTATTATTATGTTTGTTATGTTTGGATTCTATAATGAGGTATAAAACTCTCACGTTGCGATCGGTCTAGAGAAATCAATAGCTAGTGGTTGTCAACATTCCAAGCATAACCAAATGTGATCCAATTGGAATGAAAATAATTAACTCAAGTAAAAATACATATGGCGTTTAAAGAAAAGCCTGGACATGGTGGAAAAATGGGATATAATTTTCGGATTCAAAGTTCAGGAATCACTGTAGGATATGTGATACTTTCAATATAATAAAATCATCACAGGCCTGTATAATTTCTTGCATCACAGTGCGAATTGATTTGGGCGTAATTCACAAATAACATTGTTATTTTCTCCGGTATTCTTGACAAATATTAGTATTCCAACATCATGGTGATCTACTAAATATTGAAATTAAAACTATTTCTAAGTCTCATTGATTTATTATTTATTCTTAAAATGAAATCAAAATCATCAATGAAAAGTTAAACTTTAAGGTTTACGAATAGGCCGAGAGAGGTAGACGAAATACGTTAAGAGACAATGCTAATTAATCATATTTGAGGAAAATGTTATACAGAAAAGAATAAATCAATCATTAACTCGTGATATAGGGCAATAAATCATGTGTTGTACTCATAACCAGTCAACAATTCTTTGTTGCTTCAGTTTTGAATACCAGTTAGGACTTTCTCTTTACTAAGACGAATAACCAAAGCTAAAAACCTGGCAGTTTAAATGTTAAATAATATATAGTTCTAATATTACAAAAGTATTTATGAACGGTTCCATACTAAAGGGTTAATTTAATATATAAAGTGTTTCTTATGTAGTTCTTATATGTGAAAATGATGAACTGTTTATGAATGAAGAAACATTTTAGTACAATATGCTGATAATTGTGCAAAATTTTCTCTTATTGCCTCTTTGATCAACAATAACTTTTATAAACGTGTGTCACAATTATGGAATATGAATATATTCGTTATGCATATTTTAAAAGGTGTTAAAAGTTCTTTTGATGTTATTCTAATGTTTTAAATAAATAATTATATTTATATAAAGTATAACAAAACATATATATGTTTAAACTTTGTAATAGAGATGATGGGTAATAAAGGTCAAAATGGTCAAGGTTTGGGGTGCAAAGCGAATATAACATCTTAGTAGGTTTGTACGAAATTCAAGAAACGAACAAAAACTTTCGATAAACATCATTTATCTTTATTGTTGGGCTTTAATGACTTTAAAATTATGTCAATTGAAAATGTCGAAAAATATCATAAAGAAAGGAAAAGTAAATGAGTGTACCCTCTGTTTTTACACGATGTCGAATGTTCTATACTTTCTTTGTTTGAGATAAATACAGTTTAACAATAAGAGTCGCTTTCCAGGGCACCAAAGTTAACCTTTATACACACGCGTTACTTTATTCGACTTTGGCAACCCAAACACTTTTTAACCGAATGAAAACTCAAACAGGTAAATTGAACCGTGGAAGTAGTCAAAAGTTAGTCACATTCAAAAATATATTCTTGGTTTACAATAATAAAGATAATATGTTTAGAAAATAATCTTATTTTGATACGTTTTGATGAAATGCTATAATTTATATAAAGAAATGATTTTTTCTTTCATATTTTAAAACTGGACACAAATCATTGCAGAGAGTAAACTTGTATTTCACAACCAGATACAAAAATAAAGTATCTTGCCACATTAAACAACCTTCATACTACAAAATGACTAGCAGAATTTAATTTAATAATAGGGACCCCCTCCTTCACTTAGTAACACAATGGTGTGTCTCTAGACTTATACTGATAGAAATAAATATTCGTTTGATGATCTTACAAAGTTCGTTATTCCGAGACCCGGTAGTTAGAACTTTCAGATGTCACTCGGCTAGTTGTTTGTTCGATCCCGTCATCAAACATGCTTGCTTTTTGAAGTAAAGGTCAATCATATCTTTCCGTGGTAAAAAGAGTAAGCAAACATTGGCATATGTGCTTTTAACTGGCTGCCTTAACTTTAGTTTATCACTTCAAAATTAGAGACGGCTGACTCAAATATTCACCAAGTAGCTTTGCACGAAATTAAACACACCAACAATGTTTTTAATTGAAAGTTGTTCACATGAGCATGACTTTCTTCACGAACTTACTGTTTGATTAATTTGTATAGGATCTGGAAATGTATTGAGAAAAGGAAATCGAAAACATCACAAGATCATTTTAGAACCACAAATTATCGACTTCAAAATATTTAAAAAGTAGTTATAAAAGTAGTTTCGTAAAATGTTCATTTTATTATATTATTTTCAATTTATTTTTATGATATTACTATTTTGTTTAAATTACAAAAGCCATGATGAAAAATCTACCATACTTCTAATAACGGATAAAATAATTTTGGCCAAAATGTGTGTGTTTTTCAGTCAACGTTTTGAATATGAAACATAAATACATTCGTTACTATCTTTTTTCCTTATTTAAGAGAGAGTCTCGCCTTGCTTAGCATTAAACAATTTAATAGTAAGTAAAAATTTTGCGAAGCGAGAAATCGATGCTGCTTCTGAAAAATTGGCAGAATTAGATTTAACATTTTTTATCATTATTAAAATAATATATCTCAAAATTCTAGCCCCATAAAAATTGATAAAAAGAGCTAGTTTTGTGGAATTTGGACTTCTTAGTAGAAAAACAAATATAATCAGACCTCAGTAATGAATGAATGAAAATTGCACAAATGTAATTCTCTGCAATCTCGTAGATCTTAGTGTATCGAATACTAGTGATGAGGAAAAACGTACGAAGTCAACATTGTTTATAAAAACAAAATGTAAGAAATGAAATGAAAATATTTATTAATATATAATTTTGGATTATAGGTTCAAGCATGGATGAAAGTGCTCTTTTTGAAATAGTTTAATTTCCCATAGTAAAGAAAAAATAAAAGCTTTAAGAGTGCACACAAATTTATAATTTAGATTAAGATACAGGGAATAAGTTGAAAACAATCACAAACATATTTTTGAATATTTATAAAATATTCCTTGAAATTATTGTTTCCAAAGAGTTCTGCATTAAAACCCAAAAGAAGATATAATAATTTACACAGATGAATTTCAAGTTTCTACTCCGAGCTTCTATACATAAAATTAATACATTTATATATAATTTTATATATAAATAGCCAAAAATATTTCTATGTAAGCAGAGTAAATGACTAGAAAGCAGTAATTGACTATGTTATCCACGAATATGTTTAGTTAAGCAACCCAAAATGTAACTAAGCAGATAGCCAGCAATATATCAATCTCTCGGTTGAAACCAAAATAACTTTAACTTATTTTCAAGATCTAAACAACTTATTGTTATTTGTCAGTCGTATACAGATGAATTGGTCATTAGTGTTTCATTGGCTACAAGAATCCAAAACTGTACTATAAAAACAAACACAAAAATTATGTTTTTCAAATTTATAGTGAAGGAGAGCAAACCAAATAATGTGATTAGCGCAAGACCCATCTATATAAATTCAGATTTGTATTTATGCTTTTGAAGATTGGGACAAATAGATACTGAAATTTTTAACAAGACGTTTTATGTCATTTGAATAGTTGAACAACTGGATATCTTGTTCATTGAGGTAATACATTGCGTTAAGGAGTTAAGAAAAGTTGAATTATCTCGTTATACACATACATCTTTCGTGAGATTTCGATAAACTGATACCTGAACAATTAATGCTCTTGGACAAACGTTATTACATACATTATAGTAATACGCAAGCTGCTCATTTACTCATTTTCATCGGTATTCAGTTCATGTTTTGGACCAGGGAGGATTACGTTTAGCGTGAATCTCTGTAGTTTTTGTTTGCACTCTTACTGAATCCTGAATAATAATCCTTGTTACGTTTTTGTTGAATTAATTTAACTGTTTTAAATTTTATTAATTGTCTGCAGTTTTATTCAACACACTATTTTTGTCCCACGTCTAATTCATGAGGTAAATAGTTTTTGAATATCATTTTGGATAGGCGCCGAAAGTAGAATATAAATGCAAACAAATTCATTGTTCCTTTGGCACAAAAGCAATAAATATGAATATTTTCAGCTTGATTCAATTAAAACACAAATAATTAAAAGAAAATAAAGGGTAAAAAATTTATCTGAAAGAGTGCTGAAACGCAGAACATTGAACAAAAGGTCAAACGAAAAATACAATATACAATCGAAAGATAAATACTTAAAAATTAAAAAATATACACAAATCCTCTTTTGAAGACAAAAAAAAATAAAAATAAATTTACCAACATAAAACCTTACTAACACATATATACCAACAAAATAAAAAATAAATTATTATAAATGACATCTGTAACCTTATATCAGTTGATATTAAACATTCAACACTTGGCTAGTTTCTTTCGCTCCCTAGTAACTTGCACAAAGCATTGTGGAATGCTGTCAATGAGGTTATTGATGTTATCTGCCATGTATCGTAACAACTCTTCATTATAAGACACTGCAACCGGGTTTGAGTCATGTTTAGACATTTTCCAGCTCCGTTCTGCCTAAAAGCTTTTAATAGGATTATAAAGTGTAAACGTTTCTGGTCATGGTAATTTTATAAAGTTTTTCTTGCCGAGGTATTCCTGCAAAATGCGTACACTGTAAGCAGTGGCATTGTTATTCTGGAACATAAATTTATTGTCAAACGTTGCCATAGTATGCGACAGAAATTTTCTCTCCATACGATACATGTCGGAAGTGCCATTAACGTTTTTCTTGAGGATATGAAGAGCAGTATAACAACCATGATGAATAGCTACCCAAACATGAACAGCACCATCTGATTTATTTTATTTATTTCGATATCAAACTGTGTTTACATTTAAATATGTTTATCATAGTTTGTTGACGGTATAAAGTTACTAAGACTATGAGCTGCCGTTTCTAATTTTGAGTTGTGGCTCACAGGGAAGGAAACTGGGTTACAGTACACGCAACAGTATCTTAGATCACTCTTTACCAACCAATAGTGCGATTAAACGTCATTTTATAAAGAACGTCTCAACAGCAAACGGGACATCACTTTTAAAAGTTGTGAATTGCTTGAAGCATCAGACAATATCAGACCTTTTAAAGTAATCTTTTAACATGCATTTTGTGTACAGATCTCTTTTGGACTGTGTTAGTTCTTTAAAGATGAATAATCCACTAATATCGGTAGGATATTATTTGTTTGTTGTTCAGCATTATTATAAGTTATACAATAGACCATCTGTGCTCTACCTACTACTATTTAAACTATCATACTTATTAGTGAAACAGAAGAAAGCAGGTGGCATTTTTACCATTTTACATTGTACAACTAACAGCTAATAGCACTTCAGCAAGCGTAATTTCGCACGGACTTATCCAATGTTTTAAGTTATGTTTGTCAATGCAATCATGTTAAAAAGAAACGTCAAGGAAATAATTATTTTCTGTTTCTGTCTTTTCGTGATAGGTAACAAAGATTCAGCTACTATGTGGGTTTTTGTTCTTTAGAATTAAACTTATGGTTTATTTCCAAGCTTTATACAGTTGATATAACTTGCTTCACTTGGAAACTTTATGTTTTACTTGTATATAACATTTTTGAAAGACACTACAGATATATTTTTAACTGTACTATTATTATTTGCATGATATTCACAAACTATATAAACAATTTATTAAATCTAGAGTTATTGGTACTTTTGGAAATTAAGTAAAATGTACTTATATCAACTCAAAACTAATTCACTCATTGTAAACAGTCGATAAAATAATCAGTTCCAAACCAGATAGAATTCCCAAAATTGTTTATAATTTTATAAAAATAATATATACATATAAATTATTATTTGTAATAACTATTTATAATAACCGTTATTATACATTGAATTATTGTTTATATATTAAAATATATTTGTATTAAAATAGAAAACTATGTTTATCAATCTTGTTGACAATTTTCATAAATCTTGAAATTTGATTAACTTTTAAATTTATATTACAACTTAATTCAGTCTCAGGCTATTCGAGATCGTAACATGTAACATAATAAATTGGATACTTGTCCGAGATAAATCGTAATTTTGTAACAGAGCCTTGAATTTTTTTTCGAACAGACCACACATTCTTATACCATAATTTAAATTGTAAATGTATTTTTTGCAAAAAATAAAAGTTTTATCTAGTTATCTTTTTCTCTAACAATACAGTCTTTTCTTTAATACATTACTGTGCAAAAGTATTAAAACAAGAGAATACTTTGACATTCTTTCCATTTTATGTGGCTAATTCTTCTGTGTTATTACATGATATAAATTTCAACATTTTGATAATAATTCTCTGATCTTTGTTGACAACTAAATAAGCCAGGGTGAGTATACTTATTAATACACTTGTATCACGGATATCTCATAAGGATTCTGCTTGAATAAACCAACTGATCAAGTTTAGAGTCTTAAATAACTGTCATGCTACTCGATGCAGTGTCTTAACTATATGAAAAGAATCTAACAAGGAACTAGAATATGATAGTGATATATGCTAGGATAGATCAATTTAATAACATTCCACGAATAAACCTTGATAAAACAATGTTTAACTCTGTATAATAAGTTTTGTTGTCGTGCCAGACCCCAAAACCGTACAGAATTCTCAGTAGAGTAGAGAGTTTGTATAAAAGATTTGAATCCATTTGTTGGAAGCGTCAACAAATTGCTTGAGACTTTAAATGCTCCCCAAACTCTGACAAGTGAGACTGAGACAGGTAAATTTTAAAATAGAAAAGGAAGAAGCTGAGGCAGAACATCTAAACTGAATGATATTGATGTTAAATATATTATTTTATGCAGTCAATGAGACAGAAGAAAACACTGACTCTGATATGAAGTATGATATAAACAACCATATACAAACTTTTTGAAAGAAACGTGTCCAGATTTAATGTGCCAAGAAGACTGAATGAGAACAAAATATTTGGTTATGTAGCTGTTAAGGAAAATGACTTCTTTATCCAAATGTTGTTAAGAGCCTAAAATTTTCTAAAAAATGCTAACACTAGACAATTGATGATTGAAAAAGGATGTTATGAATGAATGAGTACAAATTTGAAGTACGGTATATTCCGGTTAATAAGCCGAATCGCCGAATAAGCCGAGGCCAATTTTCAGCTCTGAAAATGAGGGTTTTTGCTTATTACCGCCCAATAAGCCGAGACCATTTTTAAGAAGTGACAAGTTTTTTCAAAATGATTTCTTAGTCTCGTTTCAGCGTCAGCATGCATGTTTTGTGTGATCATTGGCGTTTTGAAGTAAAGCAGAACGTGTCGTATTGAGACAGAGATGGAATCAATATGTCATTAGTTATTGGCTCCACTCACTGTAATTAGATAACCAATGAAATTCCAGAATTTTTACTCAGTAATTAAAATCACTAACCCAGAGTATAAATACTAGGGGCATGTAGTGGGAGTTTATCATTGTACCGTCAAAAACCAAAGATGTCTACATCTGCAAAAAAAAAGAATGCGTTATGATGCTGCTTTTAAACTGAAAGTAGTAGAGCTAGCCTTAAAAACCTCAAATATGAATGCCGCTCGCCATTGTTATTTCTATGAATACATGTTATCGTAATGTATAGACCTTTTTCTATTAATAAATAAAGTTTATTCAACTGAAATAACTCTGCCGTAACTGTGAGATCAAAAGTATGATTTTGGTCTTCGGTATTTTTTGGTCCAAAGCTGGAGATCGGCCAATAAGCCGACACCCAAAAATCAGGTCCAAAATTTAGGGGCAGAAATTCGGCTTATTAGGCGGAAAATACGGTATTTGTTTCAAAGCACAAATTGTACGTTCGGCAAAAGAAAGTGAAAGAAATTTACTTCAATGTACAACGCCTAGTTACCATACAGCATGGTGGAGGCAGTTTGATGATCTGAAGGTGTTTTTCTTTTGAGAAGAAAGGCGCTATTTGTAAAAGGGATGAAATAATGGACCAGTGCAAGTACCGTCAAATATCATGGTATATCTAATGGTTTGCGTATTATTAACAAATGGTTTTACTACCAAGAAGATAATAATCCCAAACACCCGTTCAACCAACGTAGAAATTACTTAACTATGAAAGAAGTTGCCGAACTATTAAAATGATACAATTGTTTACACAGAATTTCGATCACAACCCAATTGAACAGATCTCTGATTTGATAGATCAAAAACATGACAAATAAAATGTTATTTCCAAATAAACTTTATGGGAGTTTATTAGATACATTTGGAGTAAAATTTCAAAGAGCAATGTGATTAAGTATATTGCATCCAAGCCTAAAAGATTGTTTGTAGTCATTAAAGCAAAGGAGAGACACACAAAATATTAATTTTTTGCTGAACTCTAGCACTTTTACTGAGTTTGTGTTGTACTAAATATAACATTAATAACACTTTGATGTTTAGCCCGTGATGGTTTTTGAAAGTAGCCTGAAATCTAATTTTTTGCTTTATCCTTACATTTTTGCCTAGTACTGTATACCAACTAATTACGCGACTGAAAAATTATTTCTAAAACTATTCTGATGAGCTGACAATGACTACCGAATACACTAAATTTGTAGAATTATTTTTTCACTTTTGGTTTACTTCCTCCTGTCCACTGATGAAGCAATAATAAATTTATAGACTTGCAACGCTAATAGTTGGGACTCGATTTCTTGTGGTGTCATCAGCAAAAAGATTAACATGACTTTCCTTTGAAACGACAAAGAAGCATTTTTCTTTAAAAGTATGGCTCTTAATGATTCTTTGCAGAGTTTTAAATTTTATAACTTACTTTATTTCCAATTCTTATTATCATTTTATTTCTAGTCAACATCATTTTTTAATGAAACATTTGACTTTCAAATTTAAAGGATGTGAATGTTTGGAATCCTGAAAGTTAATAGCATATTTTATTACAGCAACAAAATTTTAATTTAATAGATTTTTTCACGTATTTTATAAGATAATCTATCAGTGATTCAGCGGGAACACTGAAACCTATTCATCACGCTAACAAAACTGTTCTTCGATACCTGTAAAGGACACAACTCAAATAGTCTATTTTGTAGCTTGTGGCTTAACAAGAAACCAAAAATTAGAATATAATTATTTTTCAAGCCATATAGAAAAAAAAAATTATGTTCTAATGATACATAACCACAGTAACTGTTTATAAGTTTTCGCTGTTCACCACAGTAACTGTTTATAAGTTTTCGCTGTTCACATTTAATAGTAATTATAATTACAGAATGTATACCAGTTTTGTTACACGTTAGCTTATATAGGGTTTACTATTACGTCTTTAGGCGGATGGTTTAGTAAGTTATTTAAAAAACTCTAACCCTTTAAATTGGATTTTTAGTTCTTTTATAATGGTAAGATCACCAGATATCATTGAAGTATTATCTTTTACTGTTTCATATTTCATAGTGAAATATTAACACGATTAAAGACGAATTTCATTATTTTCTGGGATTTATCGGGTTGTTAGCAATAAGTAATATATTGCACAACACTTTAAGAGATAATATATCTTATGAGTATCTGATTAACTTGATAATTTTATTACAACTGTCTGCACAGAACATTGGTAAGTACTACAAATAGGTTAATACCACAAGTAACAAGTTATGGGTAATTATTCCATGCTTAGAAAATAAGTTTTCTAAGTTTTCAAACTTTTATATACGTTTGATAGATGCTGGCCAAAAGTAAATCTTCCGTTTTTATTCAATAATTATCCATGGAAATTTTGGTTTCAATTAGATTTACTGTATTTAGGTAATGAGACGAAACATCGATTGAAGATTAATATAGAAAATTAAATTATTTTAATGTAGATGTTGACTATTTAAAACACTTTAAATGTCAACATCGTTTTCATAGTGTACATAATGTTTTGGATGAAAAAAGTCAACAAATGGCATTTTGATTCCACATTGATGTTATGGTTGAATAGTCAAATCATTGTGAAGTATATAGATTGGTGGTGATTTTCTTTACAAGTCCTTTTGATAATGAAATTGGAAATTTGTGTGTTTACTATTTTCTGAACACTCATTAAATGTCAAAATTGTTTTTATTGTGTGGACGAAAAATTAATGAAAGACATTCCCATAAAGTATGTGGATGTCATCGAGAGAGAAATTTGTAACTCTATGTAAATATTGTGGTTAAACAGTCAAGTGGTTTTAAGATATGTTAAACACCGTTGAATTTATTTATTTATAAGTTCGTTTGATGCAGAAATTGGAAATTTGTCAGTTTTTTATAACTTATTCAATAATGACTGATTTTTAAACAGAATGGTTCTCCAACTCCCAATTTTTTATAGTAACACATCGGTACTAAATAATCATATAGATAGGTAGGTAGGTAGGTGTATGTCTTATTTTTAACTACCATGTTAAATTTTGGTTCGATTTCTCTATTTCAATTTAGGATAAAGATAAGAGAATTCTTAGAATTTCTTACTAAAAATTTACGAAGTGAAATGAATCATATTATTTTATAATATGCAGGTGCCCTGGTTTGAGGTGTATTGTAAGACTAAGTTCATATTAATATAGAAATGTTATGGGGATCGAAAAATTCTGACAGTTCAAAATGAACACGCCGCATCAATAAGGACTCAACAACAGAAAGAAAATTTTATTTAACTGTAACACAGTTCATGAACACCTGCCTGTCCGGAACTTCACACAAGTATTCATGAGTAATATATCATAAATATCAATATTATTTTAAATAATGGAGTCAGAAAGGAAAAGATAATTCGAAAAAAAACACAGAAAAACCTTTCAATAGTGATAATAATATCGAGTGATAAACAGCAATAATGAACTGTATAATTCAATAACTATTTCGAGACACCTTCTCTTACTGAAGCTTTTGACAGGACGTTTATTCACTGAGTAGATCATAACAGTACACCTCGTGTGATTATAACTTTACATAATTTTCTGCTACAGTATTTGTATCTATACGTCAATGCCAGAGGAGCTGGTGTCAGTTTAATTTTACATATGTATTTATTGATAATACGAATGACTAGCTAGAAGGCGGGTTAGTGGTTTAATGCAACTAAAAATTCATAAATAAACTAAACGAGAGAAAGAAATAATAAATTAACAATAAACATAACCACAGCCATAAAAAACTAGAATTTGCTATCTCACAGTTTGGATAAAATAAACCCATAAAGGTAATTATGTTTTGAAATAACAATGGTTATTTTCGTTTGAAACAAACAAATATGCACAAAATTTAAATCGTAATATAACCATGCACGTTTTTTAACGTTAATATTTGATACATGTCTAATATTACAGTATTTTCTTAATTAACAAATTAACAATATTAAATATCCCTTAAAATTCTAGAGTAAAGCTGAGATGTAATTATCAGTAAAGAACATTGAATTATATCTGACTTATTTTAAATTACTCTTTTTTATTTTAGATTTTTTACAAATATAACATAAAATGGTGTAAATTTCACCCACTCATGCGTGGTACTCCGATTTACCTGTTAGAACTTGTAGTGTCATTATAGAATACTTTGAGTAATTTTAATTGTAGCCGTCAAAATATCTAAATTTAGGTGTAACATGCTTAACACTGTCAAATGACATATGCAGTAATGCATTTTTCATCTTTTTTTTCTACTGTTGCTTTTTTATTGATACGTGTAAACGCTCCAGTCTGGTTACATCATACCTTCAGGAGAAATTACAAATTTGTTGTGTTTGTACACGACTTGTATGTGAGCAATTTATTAATATTTGACTCAGAATTCCGAAACCTCGAATGAAGTATTATTTCTAAGAGTATTTTAAGAAATCACGTTAGGTTTAAAATAAAAATCAGATAAGTATTTATAAAATACATTTATAAACTTCGACATATAACATTAACAATAATATTACATTGATGTATGACGAATTAAAATAGAGAAAAATTAAGTTATCATGAAGTGTAATTTGAAGGCAATCACTAATTAGAAAATACATGGATATTTGAGATCATTTTTCCCTTCAAATATTTTGCAAGGTAATGCTTGAACTTGCAAATTTCAGAATAGTGATTGACTGTTGGGCAGCTGACGCACTAAAAAAAATACTGAACTGAACAAGAGTAAATTTTCAAATTTACAGGCAGTTGAACAGCCTTCAGTTCCTGGTGAGTTGAACTTTTGGCGTAGGCTTGGTTAAGGATATTGATGGATGGCTCTAAAGAATAGTTTGAAAATAAGTTTAAAAGTTGAAAGTCGTTATACTGAGCTACTGTTCACAAATGTTCTACAGAGAAGGATGAATTATATATATATTTCCCATGAAATGCTTACAGTGCAAGAGTAAACAAACGTTGAGCTTGATTTTATTAAACGTTGGCTTTTGGAGTCTTGCAATAAATTTGCCACGATTCACTTCATTTCTCCAATGCTTCAGGATCTACAAAAATACTGCAATTTTTTAGGTCACAAAAGTGCTTGATCGTGTTACGAATGCGAAGTATACTACCAGACGAACTGTGAGAGTCATATTGAAGTTATGGTTTCTGTTAATAAAACTCTACCTCTTTAACAAAATATTTATTTCTTATCTTTTGTTTCACAATATGTTTTCTTTAAAAAAAGAAGCGCATATCATGTTCTACTTCCATTCAAAATTTAATTATAAAAGTAATGTATCTGAAAAGTCTTGTGCGTCCTAAAATTACAAATGAAAATATTTAGTCACTTGATACGTTAATATAAAGTCAAATTGCTTCCTCATTGCTCAGTATGTGAGTGCATTTTTAACTTATCAAGCTATTAAATGAAGATTCAAAATAATTATGAATTACTAGATAAAGCATGCATTATAAATTCACATACTGGTATTTTGTTAGAAATAAACTATTTTGATGATTTTAGTATCATATCACACATTCAAAATACTGAATTATTTATACAATATTTAAATCAAAGCATGACTGTGAAACGTATCATTAATAGTTTTCAGCCCTTCCATTTACATAATTAAAAGAGTAACGGATGTGCATACGTGAGAAGCTTTTTAAACTTCATTAAACTATGTACGAATGAAACAAATAGTACGGAAGCACGGACAATATATGCAAGGGAGTAGTTGCTGTAGATAGTATTTTGTATTGCAAAAGGAAAGGTATTTGGATAATGGCTCTATCGTCCCTCATAGCCGTATATCAGACAGTAGTTTTTATGTGTTAAGGTTTTGTACGTGAAATGCTTTATTTATAGACTCTCAGAGTAGCAGTAGCATCGCTCTCTTGAGCTTTAATCCTTGCCTCAGACACCCAGGTTTGTAACACGTTGCTAGGTCAGGTGTGTTTCAGTAGATAAGTCATTGGTTTTTAATATTTGATCAGATCATTTGGTTTAAGGTGTTATTTTGTACTAACGGTATTGGTGATTAGCACGTGTTGTGAAACTTAACCCATTGAAGTTTACCGTTGCAGTCATTGAGAAGACCAGAGCAGCCATAAGATTCCTTCAATAGATTACCTACCTGACCTCATGTGTGAATTGTCTAGAAAGGTCATTTAGGTGTTTTAATTACTTTAAATATACGGCTCTAACTTTATATTTTATAAACCTTCTACATTGAATTACATACTTTCACAATTAGGGAAATGTTTTCCACTAATTTGTATGAAAAGGTTTTAATGATTTTTAAACAATGTGAAAAACATATTAAGTTTAAGAATGAAATAAAATACTTTCCGTGTAACATTTGTGACTGAAAAAAAATCTTACGGAAAAACAAGTAATCTAAAAACACAGACATTGTACAAATATTGCTACTTATCACTCTAAAAACCGTGTTTATTTGAATACACGTAAACTCTATTATTTTACATGAAGTTTCAGAAACGTTGCTTTCTTCTGTACTGTGAAAATGTATTTTTTATGTATTGACGATAAACACCAGATATACATACTAAGTTAAAACACATAAGAAATGATTAAAGACACAACACATAAATACCACGGTATTAGGAATTCAATGAAAAAAAAACAACCGAAATACTCATTTTGAAAACTGAAATGTTTAATTGAGAAAAAAATTAATATATATTTACGTTATATATGTCAAACGTTTGTTTGTCTTTGATACATGTGTGTAAATCATCAAAATACTATTTTTTGAAGAGCTGTATGTGGCCTAGTGGTTAAATTGTCTGGACTGTAAATACTTTGTTATAAAGAGTGCTCCGAAACTTTTGCCTTATGGGTGCATTAGAAGGATAAGATGCCCGAGAGTTAGCAGAGGGTGTTGTTGACTTTGCGTCTTCTCTCTAGTCTTTTAGCTCAAAACTAGGGACGACTGGTTGTAAACATACAAACCTTGTGTACATCTTCTAGAAATTACGAAACAAAAAAAAGTCTTACAAATACGTGTCGATACCACTACTACGCTGCATTACGCTTAAGAATAACAAACTGCAATATAAAAGGCTTGACCTGGACATGTCATGAACTGTACCGTTTCTTTGCAGAAGAGTATATTCTAACCCGTGACTTTTAAAAACTCAAAATGATTTAAGGTTACGATAATTTCCAAACGCTATTACAATTCAGGGTGTGAAGTTTATTTGTTAATTTGTGAGTTTTTCAATACATCTCAGTTTTTTTCTTTTTGTTATTCACGAGTACATTGAAAGTAATAAATGAAATTAAAGTAACATTTACTGTAAGGAAATGATCAAAATACATATAAAAATACAAAATTTAAGGCTAAAGTAACCGTATTGAAGCTCTTTATTTATTTTGTAATAGTTTTTATAGCTCTTTCATTTGTCAATATCACAAAACGTTTTATAAAATAATTTCATGTAGAAAATGTAATGTATCAGTAAAATGTAATTAGTTAAACATTACAGATCATGACGAACAAACAATATTGTTAACAGTAATATCTAGCTTGACATTACAACAATGGCTTCTTGGAGTGTGATTATCTGTTATTCATGTTTCAAGTTTCTCGAGGAAGAGAAACAACAGATACTTAGTTTTAGTTACAGAAATTAGTTTCGCAAAAGGAAGATTGTTAATGATTATATACCTATAATAGTCATTCATTTTTTAAAATAAAGTCACGTGCAGTACAATAACAATATTTAATGTATTTATGTAACACGTAGTTTTAGATAAGACACGTCACATTTCAGGAAAAAACGTAATATATGTTTTTCTTATAAGTAGTGCAAATAAATGATAACAGAAACTTCATTAATGTTGGAAAAGCGAAAAATAAAACATGTGCATATTGAATCTTGAAATGAATACCAACAGTTTTACCTAAAAATAAAATTCATAATATATATATGCACACACACATATATATATATATCACATGTATTATGTATATAGTTTACCATTCAACGAACGACTTACAATAAAATGTGTTAACCCTACGTGCATGTATTAATATTTTTTTCAGTGTAATCCACTCTACCATGACACGAAGCTCACAGAATAAAATAGTCTATAGTATAAAGATGTATTATTTATACAGTCCATCTTCGTAATTATTGGCTTCTCTAAAGCTACGGCAGTCGCTGTCTTCTTTTCAAAACATAGGATATCATATATGTAGTTGTGTAAATTACAAAAAAGGTATAGCAAATGCCATCGCCAGGAGATTCGACCACACCCTTAGAAAACACCAGTCTCGTGTCAAACACACTGAAACACCTTATACTGTGAAAGTTTTTTGTAGAAATTTCTTTTATTGTTTTAGTTCAAGTACGTTAAAGTAGTAGAAGACAAAACTTTTATTTATAAAATAGTATTGAATAGTGTATTATTGTTCGAAACTCCAAGAGAAAAAAAAAGGTGTTTATGGCATAAACACATTATGTTTATTCTGGTAATACAGGAGATAATAAAAAATAATATTACACAAAAAGAAATTATACTAAAAACAATTAAAGTATAATTTACCATTTGTTACGATTTAAGTGACCAATCGCGAAGAACCATGTCTGTTTTGGGAGGCAACCGCTCTTAAATTAAAACTGTCCATTTTATTTACAAACTTAATTATCTGGCTGTTTGATAGATCAACTTTTGTAATCAGAAAACTGGTTGTTATATAAATGTCGTGTAAATATTTTGTAAACGACAACATGTCGTGTTGTGTTTGGATTTTCATTTCTATTATCTATGTTTCCATATTTATATTATTGTTTCGAAGTTTAAACTAATAAAATATGTTGTTATTCATTTAGAGTAACATTCAGAATTTTCTTGAATTAAGTAGACCAATCATATGTTTGTAAATGTCTTTTCCTTGTAGCAAAGCCACATCGGGCTATCTGCTGAGTCCACCAAGAGGAATCGAACCTCTGATTAAGCGTTTTAAATCCGTAGCCAGAGCAACAACAGTTTTTCTGATGTCACGACGTTAGTTAACTCGTTGAAGTACAAAAACGTTCAAGACATTCCCATAAACGTTCTATGAGATATGAGTCTCACTGATCAATTATTGATCTATAAATAAAAACAAGGTTTGATCCCATCGCATCCGAGAAAGTTTTCCAGTTGGGCCCAATATATTTAAAAGCTTTATTTTAACTCTCAGAAGCACATGTTTTGTAACTTCATACCATAAATTCGCTGTCACAGACCAGATCATACTAACAATGTTGTACTGAACAAGATTTTCAGCTTTGAGTTTCCAAGCATTAACTGTATCTCATTAGTAGAAACATTAGCCTTCAGCTAATACAGCGGTAACTCTACGGATTTACAACGATAATGTCAGGAGGTTCGATTCTTTTCGGTGGACTCAGCGGATAGCCTGATGTGGTTTTGCTATGTGAAAAGATACATATCTTCACTTTAAGAGGAAGTATATACAATCAGAAGTATTATAAAGTTGTAATGTATTTTCAATCATTCCTCTGAAATATCTAAATACCGGACACATTTAGTGAAACCTTGAGGTAAATCTCAAGAGCATTCTGTACATGCTGTCTTTCCAGAAATATATTAACCTTGTTAATCTCTGTTAAGTAGGGTATTTTCGAAACAATCACAAGGAATATGAAACACTAAACACATGAAATGAAAATTATGTAGAAAATCTATGCTATGAATGAGAAATTATATTCTAGAAACGTGACGAACAAATAAAAAATTACTTTTGGAACACTATATTTTTTTTTTCACGGCGACAAAGACCGGATCAGTCTTTCAGATAAAAGCGATGAAAGAACAATCCCGTTCCAGACATACGTTGCAACTGCATGTTTCAGAAAACGAGCTAATTTCACGTTTATTTACAATAATTAGTTCCAGGATATCACGAAATAAAATTACCCAAATGGTTGCAGGAAAAATCCACATTTATGACGTCATAAACTTGAGTAGTAAGTATTGGTTAAGCAATAAACAACTAAAACTAGAAACCTTATTACATTTTGCACGTCCTCTGAAATATAATGCTTCTGCCTATTTTTCAAACACTGCTTCTAATTACTAGCGGTGTAAAAAGCTATTATAATTTGGCACATTATATTTAAAAAATAAAAATCCATTCATTACGTGAAAAAAATGCATACGAATTATATTCAAGCAGGAAGAGTTATGTGGAAATAAAGAAATAATAAGTGTATCTTTTAAAGCTAAAAGATACATATAGTATCGTTTCTTCGAGAATACTAATTTTGTGTTGCACAATAAAACATTGTTTGTAAAACATCTTTGTTTTACTTAATATAATGTTAAACAAAATGTATCACAAGAAAGCATAGGAGTTTTAGTCACTTTTATTATAAAACTAGTTTTTTTCCGACCCATCAAAAAATGACGAGGTTGGAGTTTTGTAAAAAAAATAATAAAAAATGTGGTACCGTCCCGCTTTCTTGGTGAAAATTTGTTTATGAAACTTTCCTCTTCATAATATAAAAACACTCACACGTTGAGAAAATAAAAAAACAATTTTCAAGTACATTTAAAAAATCGGTAAGGATGGTGGGACTTAAATTTAAAAAATGGCTCATTATATGAGCGTTACCTACACAGAAATTGACAAATGACTTTTACATATACCAGGTGAAGTAATAAAGAACTACAGGCAGTAGGATTACAAGGATTCACTAACATAATCTTATCATCGAAGCCTTGAAGCATGACGTTCTAACAGAAATAGTTGAGTGTACACGATTTATCTGTTTCATGAAGTTGTCTTATTTAAGTGGCTCTGCGGAAAGTGGAGGGATCCATATATCTAGAAAGTGATGCGATATATGTAGTTAAGATAGCTTTTGTCCCTGTAAGCTATTGTAACCTGTAGAGTTAAGATAGCTCTGCCTCTGTAAGCTGATGTGACTTACACAGTAACATAATTTTGTCACTTGTAAATTGATATGAACTTTTAAAGTTCTAATCAAATATATGCGCGTGTGTCTGTGTATACGTATGTGTATTGCTAGGCGACACGTTCGAACGAAACGTTACCAAAAGACAATTGTCATTTATTTATATTAAAGTTGTCTGTTTATTATTAAGCACAAAATTGAGAATGCACTATCTGTGCCAACCATGTGAACAAAAACCAGATGTTTAGTGTTATAAGTCATCCAGAGTTACCTATTAATCACTGCAAAATATCACCACAAAGATTCCTGTAATATCAAAATGTGGCTGATATTAGTTGTTTATAGAATTTTTGAACTAAATAAAATCTCATGTGCATTTAGGCTAAAAGGCCAAGTCAGAAACTTCTGATATTTGGATACAGTTGTTCCTAATTTTAAGAACACAAACAAGAAAGTAGAGAGATAGCCAGCAACATCTTTCGTCACAAGGTGTTTTCATGGCTATTTAATTAGAACGTGAAGTTGTATTGTCACTTTTATAACATACGGCAGTCAAAAGAGCATACAAAACGATATCATGTTTCAAACCTTATATTTTTAAATTACAATGTGACGAGCTAGCTTTCCTCTAAACCATGACCGGATCCACATATTGGAAGCAAGTAATCAAAACGATTTATCTGTATTTATGTCATAAAAATCGAGAAAAAGTAATAACTGAAAAACAACAAAAATGGGCATATTTATTGAGGATGTGTTATTGAATACATTCACTAATATTAATACACACACACACACACACTATCTCACACACGCAAAGACTCACAACGGGCTGTCTTTCGCTCTACTCACTACTGATATCGAAACAGTTTCTGGCAGTGTGAGTCCACGGATATGCCGCTGTGCCAAAGGGGTCTTTCTAAAACGACACCATGCAACAAAATGCATTTATAAAATTACAATGTATTTCAGCAAAAAGCTACATTATGGGCTTTATGCGCTCTGCCCACCATGGTAAATCGAGCCTCTAAAATTTTCCTCTGATTCAACGGGTGTTTACATAAATTAAAATAAATTATTTGAGCCGAGTGATGAGCTTGAAAATCTAGAATAACACTACTCTTTATCTAAACTATTTTCAGACCAAAATCCTAATATTACCGTTTTTAAAACCAATGAGTTTTGAAAAACAGGTTACGTTAAATTTACGTATGTTTCTAGTGTATATTAAACCAACAAATGTCTACCCAGGCTTTCGGATTTTTCTCTTGTAACAGAGAGAATTTTGCTCACCTTCAGCCTCTGTTTATTTGAAGAAAGTAGATCGTAAAATGGTTTTAAGTGTTAAAAATTCTGCGTTACTATGTTACCTACTAGATTAATGGAAAACATGGACTTTAATGCTTGGTATCATAAATTTAAACTTAGTTTCTTTATAAACAAAGACACTGAGTTGGTACATCAAACTGTTATATAAAATTATAAACATAACGTTTTATCATTATTGATATCAGTTCAATTTCAGACACAAATATCCGCATTAGAAAGATGTTTGTGAGTTATTTATAATAGTTTCAAGCAAACAGACGGAATGAGTCAAAACAGTACATAAACCTTATTAATATGAAATCACTAAATTAAAGCTTAAGGTCTATTTGTAAATTAATGAGTGTTCAGAATTTACACGGTTCATGGACTTGGCATGGTCTAGCGCGTAAAGCGTGCGACTCGTAATCCAAGGGTCGCGGGTTCGTGCCGCGTCGCGCCAAACATGCTCGCCTTCCCAGCCGTGGGGGCGTTATAAGTTACGGTCAATTCCACTTTTCGTTGGTAAAAGAGTAGCCTAAGAGTTGGCGGTGGGTGGTGATGACTAGATGCCTTACACTGCTAAATTAGGGACGGCTAGCACATATAACCTTCAAGTAGCTTTGTGCGAAATTCCAAACAAACAAAACAAATTACACGGTTCATACGGAAAACGCACAATTGCTCGTGCTCCTTTAAACAGACACATCGATAAAATTTGCAGTTTTTATATCTCACTCAGATTTTTCAAAAAGGAATAACATTTGTACATGTTTTATTCCTCTGATAACACTGTTTTATCTTTTAACTTCTTAATTAGTAGACAATGAAGGTGCAGGATTTTGACATCAAAAGATTTCGATTTAAATAAAAAACGAGTTAACGTTAAATAATTCAATATGCACAACTATTTCAGTCAAATTTAGATATCTATATACATATGTATATATATAATATTATTTTTTAGTAATTTGCTTTACGAACTAAACAAATCTGTTAACTTTATTTCTATGAACCACTTACTTCAATTACAACGCAGTTGTTAATTAATTAGTTTTAAGATGGTGAGAAAACTGAAGCGATATTAATAGAAAATTTAAGCTTAAGTGAAAAATATAGAAGCTATAGAACTCTCTTGAAATAAAGATAATAATGGTTTTCAGAAAAAAATTGATGCCAAAGCATTTAAAACATGTAAGGTTGGAATATCTAAGGGCAGATTATATAGCTTTAAAGCTTGTGTAGACAAGCCAAGCTAGACTAATCAGAAGCTCCATTGACAGTTGCTTGGTGTTTCCACTTGCTTCAGGGTACTGAGCAAAAGTGTAAGACTAGTTCTTCTCGTGTGAAAGATCAAGGTCCTTCGAGAGCTATCATATGAGCTTCGCAAAAACTACATATTTTTATTTGAAAGTGCATCATCAGTGTTACCAGACTGTTGGCTAACTTTTTACCTATTAATCTTTTAGTAAATCATTGTATCAGAACCTTTTTTGAAATCTATTTCGAGTTTTAACAAATTAAATACAATTTTATATTTTATACATTTTCTATGGCAAAGTATTCTGTTTTGGCATATTTTATGCAATAATTTGAAATAAATTGAAACTTTCTTTACTCTTTCCTGTACAACATGACGAAAAACATTTAATTTGATAAATATATTGAATTGTACAGATTTTTGTATGCAATAGGATGTAATGGAAGTTATTAAAATCTGAGGCCCGATATGGCCAAGCGTGTTAAGGCGTGCAACTCGTAATCTGAGAGTCGCGGGTTCACATCTCCCTCGCGCTAAACACGCTCGCCCTTTCAGCCGTAGGGGCGTTATAATGTGACGGTCAATCCCACTTTTCGTTGGTAAAAGAGTAGCCCAAGAGTTGGCGGTGGGTGGTGATGACTAGTTGCCTTCCCTCTAGTCTTACACTGCTAAATTAGGAACGGCTAGCACAGGTAGCCCTCGAGTAGCGTTGTGCGAAATTCAAAATAATAATACATTAAAAACTGATCTCTATTTTAACATATGCTTTTGCGTTCATTAGAGATAAAGAAATAAAAATTTTGCAGCATTTTAGAAGAATTCATTACTCAAGAAAGTAATTCACCTCAGTATTATTTAATCATTCAAAATGTATAAAATCCACTAATATTTTAATGAAAGAACTACAGTGTTGCCTACACTGTAATGAAGTTGAAAATTACTATTAGTTGAAAATAACTGTTGTGAAATTAGTCGACACATAGATTTTTTTTTATTTCTGATTTCCGTATTTTGACTCAGCACTCTGATAGCAGTAATTATTGACGTTTTACTTATTTATATGAAAATATTATGAATACAATACTTTAGGGATCCTTTTATTCTATTAAAATATGTTTAGGGTTAATTGTTTATTTCTCTCTTCATATATATGTATATCAAATTGAATATTAAATTTAATTTTTCATAAAAAAACAAAGGGTCAATAGTGTGAGTTTTTCTTATAGCAAAGCCACGTCATGCTATCTGCTGGGCCCACCACCGGGAATCGATTTTATCGTTGTAAATCTGTAGACTTAATGCTGTACCAGTGGGGGATTGAGGGCTAACACCTTACATCTGATGATGGTGCGTATTATTTGGTGGAATCAGAGATGTAGTGTTGTTTTAGAGTTTGAATTTGTATTGAATAAACAAAATTCTTGATCCTCTGTTTACTCTATCTGCTAGGATTAAGCATAATTCCTTTAAAGAAAAGCTAATGCTGCGTTTGAGCTTAAATCAAGGTACTGTATAATAAATATTAGGTTTATTTGATTTTTTTATTGTGTAAATTCTCGCTTTAAATGTAGTGTTAGAATAATATACTCAATAAATTACATGGGAATTAAAAAATTCAGTTACATTCATTTAAACTCATTTATCTTCATTTTCGTAAAGATGTACTATTATTGCTAAAAGTTGTTGCGATTTTCGGTCTGTTGGAGAGGTATTTTTATTATTTATATATAACATATACTGTTTCTTAATAGCGTTATTTTCAGTTTGAAAATAATGATACACGACTTAATGAGGGGTTAATAAAACTCCCCTCACCCCTCAGGGTATGATATATAAAATAAGAACAACGTTTTGTAACAGTGTTTGAGAGAAAGGAAAACATGTTATTTTATGTGTTTTCAGAAAATTGTGTTTGAGATTTAGACAAATTATGTTGTTACAGAACGTAGGTTTATCACTTACAGTACATCATTGTATAGCCAAATCATGCTACCATTAGCTAAGGAAATGGAAATGCAATGTAATTTACATGCGAAATATGTAAAGAAGATTGTGACAAAATTATTGATTTTCTTTTATATGTGTTTATACATCTCTAACAATAAATACAAAAACAGTATAAGAACAAAATATTATATTTTTACTTTAGTAGTTTTTTATCTTACTTCATTTTTTGATACTTTTGGTGACTTATTTTTAAGTAACAGTTATCTTAAAGTAACAGTTACTAAACTTCGTTTTCTCTTGCGATAAATAAATTTATTTGCAATTAAACAACTTTCACTTTTGGTTCAATCTTGTGTGCTGGGGTCGAGTGTTTTTATTTATGGTTCTAAAATCAGTTCAATTTGTAGAGTCGAAAGTCATATACGCTCTGTTTAGTTAATATATCTTCAAAGTTCGCGTTGTAAAAAAACCTGTAAGTTACTTCCTCCTTAGGTAAATGCCTTGTTCCACCAGGTCAAGCAATTTCTTCTACTTTAAGATGCTTTGATTTACGAAGTACTAATCTTTCGAAATTTGACGGCGCCTTTGGCGCATTGCACCAGTTACACTCTTGAATGTCTCTTCAAACTCTCTCCTGCTTCATCCAGACCAAGTTAATGGAAGAAGTGCAGTCAGCCGTTATGACTTTTCCTGAGCCCCATTACGGGCTTCTGGCACCAGTTAAACCAAGCGTTTCTGCTCTGTTGCTGAAGTTTCAAGAAAAACAAAACAAACCTAACAATTATTTCTTGACTTTTTTTAAATGAAAGACCCAATCTAATACAAGTTAGACGCCTTTTCCGTTCACTAATTAGCACTGACAACTTCTTCTATTATACATTATCGGAAACTCTTCCCTAAATCAGATAAGCATAAATTATGAATATTATGGCTTGGTTCATGTGTCAAAAGCAGAGGTTTTTGCCAGAAGAAGAAAGTAGAATGGACATTAATTTTATCCTTGCTATGATATAGCTACTATCTCTAAAACTCTTTTTTTTTTCTCTTTTGATGATTAGAATATAAGTTAGTTAAAAGAAAGACAATATGTTGTAAATTAATGTTGTCTGGAGGTTTCTTCATGTTTAAAGTACTTTCTGAGTTGGAGAGCTTATCATTCCTTTTGTTTTTCTGACAAATTTACTGGTACATTGGGAATATGAAATAACTCTTTTCACAGAATGTGTATGTACCTTTACACACACACAGATACATATTTATATCACATACTACCTTTCACATCATCTTTAAGCAGTATTTGCTGCAAACACTTTACTTATATTTTACATTACATTTCATAATGTACGATTGACTAATTTAGCACAAAGCTACTAAATTGTTATTTATTCAAGTAATTTCATTCTTGTAAATACTTAATTTTAAGCTGTATTTCAGAGTGTTTATGAAGTGGAAATTATTACGTTGTTATTTACAATGTAATAATTTCTACTTCATAAACACTCTATTTGTAAGAAATTATGTTATGCAAATTAAGTAAATTATGTTTCAATCATTATTATTAAATTACTTCTCATCAGAATTTAAATAATTACACAGGAAAATACTAAATCTATTACAATTACAATAACACGAAACATCAATCAATAAATCACTAAGTTCAAATACAAAAGTGTGAACTATATTAATTGGTTTCTTTCACAAAGATTGTATTTAATAATTTTTTTCTCATAAAATGTGATATGAAATTCATATATACTATCTTCTGTTTACCGTTACACTTGTATTCTGGTTGCATAATTAGAGTTTGGTACAGTGATTACTTGGAGTAAAATGTTGTGGGCTTTATCAATGAATATATAAGGAAAGTAAGGGATGTGAAGAGTACGCTGCTGGCCAAAATATTAAGGCCAATGAGCATAAAGGCCCCCCAGTGGCTCAACGGTATGTCTGCGGACATACACCCTAAAATCCGGGTTTCGATACCCGTAGTGGGCAGAGCACAGATAGCCCATTGTGTAGCTTTGTGCTTAATTCAAAACAACAACAATGAACATAAAGAAAAAAATTATGCATTTTACGTTGTAAGACTCAACAACTTATATGAATAGAGCTTTGAAAGATGAAAGTAAGAATAGAGAAAAAAAAAATAAAAAACTTTTTTTTGCATTTAATAGAAAAATGCGAACACTATGAAATTAGTCTAAATATTAACTGGTCAAAAGTTTAAGAGCATACCAAAAAGAAGTTCTAAACAGTGTAGGAAATGCCAAACAAGAGGTATCAGTTGTGACCGTCAATGCGAATAGCTTCAAAAATTTGCTTTGGCATGGTCGATATAAAGCGTTTGCAGAAGGCTGACTACAATGTTATTCCAAGTGGTGAAGATGGCTTCACGAAGATCATGAATTGTTTGGAATTGACGTTCATTTATATAGACTTCCTTTGCCATCCACCCTAAACATTTTAAATGGGGTTCAGTTCGGGTGAACACGCTGGAAATCCAAAAGAATCATGTTATTTGCCATAAAAAAGTCCTTTGTCCTGAGGACATTGTGGACTGCAGCGTCGTCCTGCTGAAATACCCAGTCATTTCCACACAAGCGAGGGCTTTCGGTCAATAAGGATGCTCTCTCTCCAACATGCCAATGTAATCAGCTACTGTTTGACTCCCCTATATAACCTGAAACTCCATTGTTTCATGAAGGAAAAAGCATCCCTGGTCATGATGGAACCTCCTCCACTGTGTCGTGTAGAAAATGTGGTATATTCTTATCGTGCCAGTAACGTTGGAAACCATCTGGACCATTCAGATTATTTTTTTTCTTATCAGAGAATAAAACCTTCTTCCACTTTTCTACGTCCCATGTTTGGTGCTTTTCAGCAAAGTTTAACCGAGCTGTTTCGTGGTGAGAAAGGAGGCGTGGTTTCTGAAGACGTTTACGGCGTTTTTCTGGTTGATGTCTTGTTATTGTTCTTGAGATACATTTTGCGTTCGTAAGGGCCTTAATCTGGTTCGACGATCGGCTGGTGTTTAGCCGAACAACCCGTCGATTTCTCCTGCTCAACGCCTACTAAATTTTCTTGGGTCGACCATTTGAAATTCTCGTTCCGTATCCCTCAGGGTCTTTTAAGAAATTTTTACTAGCAGGTTTTGATGCCAAAGCATGTCGATGAAGAAAACATGAGTACCTTGCAAGTGCAAAAATTCTAGTTTCTTCAGTGCAAAAAAATTCTGATTTATTTCCTAGCATGGTAGAAGCACAGAACCAATAATTTGGATATCTAAATTATATTTCGCAAAGAAGTTCTTCACATACTGGAAGACATCTTTTCATTTTGTGGTTGTTTTGAGATCTTCACAGAACAGGAAATCTTCCATTATGGTACCATCATGAACATGTTTCACTAGTGCGATGAGCTGACTGCAATTTGCAACATCAGCTGTTTCGTCCAAATGTAGAGAGATTTTCAAAAAACTAGCTCTGATATCTGCGGTAACTAAGTCCAAAATGTCCGAACTCAAATCACCAATTCGGTTTTGAATAACATTATTTGTTAACGGCACTAATTTAATCTTGTTTTAACCAGAATAATTGTTGCCATTTCTAATGCACATGGTTTTATCACCTCTTCTGCAATTGTATGGGGCTTCTCTGATTTGGCTACTACTTTATACGCCATGTGGTATGAAGCCATCAGCAGTGGTATGTCAGCAGATATGAAACCTAAATTTGGAAGGGTTGCTCGAGAATCAAAGCGGACTTTTCTACCTATCAACAATTCAACATCATGACTTGCAACAGCTGCTCCATCATGCCGGTTGTTGAAGTGTTTCTACAGTTTAGATGGCTTCATATTTGATTTTGAAAGAACAGCGTTAAAATGCATGCACTGGGTTTTTTGCAGATCCTCAGTTGTTCCGATGTAAGTGAAACTAAACTTCACATAATCATCATCCCATTTTTTTTTCTTTGACATAATGAAGTTTTCTTGCACGAACACAGAATCAACAATGCACTGACTACCATAGCATCACCATAGTCTTTACTGGTGACGGTAGAAACGATAGTTTATCATAACAAGGTAAAAAGCTACGTCTGTAACAAGAAAAATAAGAAACAAAAATCGAAGGTTATTTTTAAATATATACGACGGTACCCTTAATATAAACAAAAAAAGAGAAACTGAAATGTTATCTCGCATCCATGGTTGGGAACCACTGTTTTATAGCATAAGCCATTCGAAATGTGAAACGTTTTCTTTTTCATGTTGGCTAACGTGTATTATTACCATGAGCAACTGAGCACTGTAATTTTGGGTTATATTAGCTCTCACTAGCTTAGCTGTATCGATGGTGAAGAATGATATCCAAATGCACTTTATGCACCTTTTATTGTGGAAGAGTGGAATGCGTGAGCTAAGAAAAGAATGTTATTATTAATAAATTTCGTATACGTTTTACTTGAAATATCTTTTTATCAAAAGTAACGTAATAATGATAATTAACTTATCGAATGAAATCCAATAAAATGCAAAGAAGCATCGTTATTTACTATTAATTAACCTGCAGGCTATGTCTACCAATACATAATATTCCAATAATTGTAACACTAGAAATAAAAATATTAGTTGTCCTCAATAACACAACTGCAATTTTGCAGACTTGTAACTTGATTTAGATACCTGCAGTGAGCACATCACAGCTGCGCTTCGTGTAGATTTGTGCGTAACTATAAACAAACAGAAATCAGCAAATGATTATTGTTTGTTTGTTTGTTCTGAATTTCGCGCAAAGGAAATGATTATTATTAAATGCTTAAAACTAACTAACTCATTTAGAAATCATAAATACTGTCTTTAAAATAATATTATTTACAGAAAAATGTCTTTAATCATGTTCTGAAGTACAGTAATATTGAACATATTTTAAATATTTTTATTTATAAGACTACTTATGTTTTGATATTTAAACTGGATATACTACAGTGCTTGAGGGCATGGATTCTCTAAATTATCTAATTTGAAACGAAAATTCAGTTTGATGAAATTATATTCAACTTTTTGTATGCAGGTAATGACGTCTAGTTTTTGTTTTTTCGTTTTCATTAATCACTGATGATTTCTATGATCAAATATGGTAACTTTATAACAGTACTTGGGGTTTATGTGTTATTAGTTATATAATTATATTATTTTCATCTTGTCTCTGACAATTTTATTGTCTTGATTTAAAATAATTTATATTATATTACAATTATAGAATTATTAAAGCTACAATTAATGTTTACTAAAATCGGCCTTTAAAAAGATCGTAATAAAAATTCATGATTAATGAGTAAAGTCAATATAATTTACTGCTGAGACTCAGTGGGTAGAAAAGATTTGCTGTTTGGTAAAAATCAATGAAAATTGATATTAGATAATTCAAATGATAAATCCAATTCTAATAAAAGGATGTTGTATTTTTTCAGTTGATTGTTGAAATAAAATGTTGTTTTTTGCCTTTTTATGACATGTTTTAGAACAGAACCACATCGAACTATCCGTTGTCTACAACTGGAAGACGAGCCACAGTTTTAATGTTGTAAATCCGTAAACTTACGCAGTGAATCTATTTTGTAGGTCCACAAGGTTTTAGAGATATCTTAACGGAATCTCAGCAGCTTACACCAACATTTTATCTGAAAAATGCTTGTCCAAATTAAATTAGCATTTGAAGACATGCTTTATACCTTATATTGCAATATCTTCAGTTGTTACATTTTCGTCATTCATATAGTTTATTGACTAGACCTTTAAGTTATTGTTATTGTATTTATCACAGCAATGTGTTTTACCCAGTAGTTTTTAGTTGCTCAAAATATTTTTGTTTCGTCAAGTAATATTTACATACATCAAAATAATACTACTAAACCCAAAAGTATCAGTTCTGGGAGAAGACATACAGACTGTTTAAATTCTACTCTTACTCTTATTTTTCTTAATCTTTATGAAATTTAGTCAGTTATCAATAATCAAACAAAAACGTCATAGAAGAACGTCACATGTTTAAGTATTTTTGGCAAATCATGTTTATTTCCTTTCCTAAAAAAACTTTATGTCACACAACTCCCTGCAAAGGGCCCACAAGCTTATATTTACTTATTAATTAAGATATACACATTCTACGTGAAAATAGTTTTATACAAAGATACTCAAAAATGCTATTTTTATTTAATTTAAAGAGCTGTGTCCTTTATTGCCTTTAATTTATTTTTAAACTTCCTTAATGAGATATTTTCTTTGTAGAAACGGTTCCGCTGACAGGAGAGTGATTAGTAAGATATGATGCTGTTATTCTTCATTCCATATGCTTTGATTAAATAGATTCCACATTTAATATTTGAAGCTTCTATGTATCTTAGAGCTGGAATGAATTCGTATGCTTGTTATTTACTGAAAATAAAATATATTTTTTCATATAACTGATTAATGTGTTTTCTCAGAGAAATTCTACTGCATTATTTTGCCAAAGATGTTGGTATTTTTCATAGGAATTAACAATACACGATAGGATAATTGCCTAATATGTTAGAAGAATGTTGTCGAATATAAAAATTACGTTTTCCTTATATATTTCTCTAATCCATTAACTTATTTATCTGTTGTTTGTATATTAACTTTCATTAAACATGTTAACTTTCTGTTCACGTGAACGTATTACTGTTATTATTCATGAAAAAACAGAAAGAAAAATGTTTTAAAGTCTATGATATTTTTTGTGATTTCCATTTTTTTCTTATTTTTATTAATTTAACATGGACTTTGCATTTATTTTTTATGATATATAAATATTATAATAAATAAAATTATAATAATCAATCTCTCTTTCAAAAAGCAAACTCTCTTTCACAAGAGTAAACTAATAAAAATCATATTTTGCTAATTGTGAAGGCTAATTACTGTGTTTATGAAGTGTTATGTAAATGTTTTGTAAACGACAACATGTCGTGTTGTGTTTAAATTTTCATTTCTATTATTCGTATTTCCATATTTATATTATTGTTTCAAAGTTTAAACTAATAAAATATGTTGTTATTCATTTAAGGTAACATTTAGAATTTTCTAGAATTAAGTAGACCAATCAAATGTATGTAAATGAAGTGTTGGCGGCCCAGTGTCTAGACGTTTAGTCTCATGCAAGAACGGACATGCGCAGATTGCTCTGGAGATCTGTAGAAGTTTCGCGGTTTTTCGAGGAGTCTAGGCCTACAATATATAAACAGACGAAGATGCGAGGAAGAAAAAGAGAGTCAGACATTAGTTTTATTCAAGAGAAGAGTCAGTCATTCGTTTGAGAAAGATTAAGTATTTGCTGTGATTATTCAGCTTGGATTTGTGACTGAAATTAGATCTACAGAAGCTGTGATTTTATTTCGTCAATCTCTACGATTCATCTGAATTACTGGTTGTGCTGAGAGTCGGCAAGTTTGAGACGTTCATCGGAGGCATCGTGAAAAGAACTTCGTCGAATTTATTGAACTGTGAACTGTTCCTGAACTTCTTCATTTAAACTTCGGAATTTCTTCGTGGGACCAAATTCACACCCTAGACTGGAATTTGAGACTTTTATTTTAGATCATTATATTAGATACAGGCCAGTACCATTTTGTGTTGTGATTAATTTTGAAGGTTGAAACTAATACCATTTTGTTTTGTAATTAACTTTGAAGGTTTAAACTTAATATCTGTCATTGTTATTACATAATTCACGTTATATCTGTTAATGGTTTAGTGTAATAAATTATACAAGCTGTTATCTGTGTTTTTCTGTTGTGTTCAGTCTATATAAAACATAAACAAAAACGTAACAGAAGGAAATTTAAAGTAGTTTATTTTACAGAAATCTTATCCGAAAAAGTAATTCCGATGACAATATATCAAATAAGAGCTTGAAATATCAGGATTATGAATTTTGATTTTAATATTACAGATCGTTCTTCCAATTTTTATGACATCTAGTAGAAGAGGGGAATATGTTGCATCTGTCCCTCTCCTCAGAGTCAGTTGAGAATAAACAAGCACGTGCTTTATAATACGTAAAGTTGATTTAGCAAATGTTAAAGTCAAATCAGTTGTTTTGAAAATTCCTGACAACCGTGGTTTGGTCTTACTTTTTTAATCATCAAACTTCATTCAATGTATACTAGAGCTACATGCTAACGTGTTATGAAGGCAAGCATATTACTCTTACGAGATTTATTCCATTGAATGAGAAACTGACAGCTATTCAAATGAAAATAATTATCACAGTGTTTTGTGTCAGTGTTTGTGATGCTATTAATTCATTCATCTGATGCGGCAAGAAAGCTGCCTTTCGTGTATTTACTCAAAAGGATGTCCAACTCTCAGACGATACTACTCTTGGTAACAAATCCGATTCTTCTTGTGAAGAAAAGTAAAATTTATTTATGAAATTGTATATTTCCCTTTACGTAATTCATGTGTGAAAATCTACTAAAAAGTATGTGCAAAAAAGACTGAATTACATTGCATGATGTTATTTAGATATATATAAGAAACAATATACCCTAAGCAATGCAGCAGATTTTTGGTCGAACGAAATTTGGGATATATTATCGAATGAAGTAACAGTATGCTAATGCTAATGAACTACTCAATGGTTACTTTTGTGAATACTGCCAAAATTCGTGCAATTCTGATTAATGTCCTTGACCACTGAATGAACTGCCCTTTATTGTTGTATTTACATGTGGAGGGGTGGTTATTATTTCAAATGACAGTATCGAAGCATGTTTTACTGTAATGGTAGTTTAATAAGGATGAGAAGAACGATTTCGAAAGTAAATAACTTGATGATAGATGAATTGTAAAGAATAGGGTTGGCTTTATACAAGTTGTGAATGCCATTTTATATTAGTAAATGTTCCAAGGTAGCTGAGATGGAAATACCAAGATATCACTCATACCCAGCATTAATATGTATCTTTGTAATTTTATCATGTAGCAGCTGTAAACAATACTCGTTACTGTTCAAACCTTGAATTTGTTAATTTGAACGTAATCTGGTATTTTGAAACACGATTTTCCTGGAGTGTGCATATCACACATACGTAAAATAAAATATCTCCTCTTTTGTTTCACACGTAATCACACTATTCATATGACCACAAAGTTCTATTGGATAACGAGAACCAAATTAATTGTATCTTGTCTACGCCAGATAATCATGTTATTTAAGGCTTATAATCTATACTTGTAAAATAATATAATGTATTAATAAAATTACTAAAATAATTTCAAACTATATGCAGAATACGTTTCAGTTCTACAAATCAGACACGTTTTTGAAAGTCACAATTACATGATAATATTGCTCTGAGAAAGATTGCATGTTTGATTTATGTTTCAGAAGAACTTGCAAAAATGTTGATGTAGATATGTCCCTCTTTAATTGGTTGCTCACGATAGTTTAGTAACTTGACGCACAGTTGTCATCAAATTTCACAATTTTGAACATTCTAAGATTTCATTTAATATATGACAACAAATATTATTGTGATAGGCAGGGTTCTTATTCGGAGCGTATTCTATCTGTATTATTATTAGATTCTTACATTTTATGACCCTTATGTGTTTTCTAAGTACTACATGCAAAGAAAGATATATCTGTTTAGTTTGTAGCCGTTCCATACCACAATAAATATGGCATGTCATCTCTTTATTTATGACAATAATTCGAAATTGCAGCAACATATGATTTTAATACTTCAATAAGTTACTACGTTTTGAGTTTGAAAATATAAGGCTGAATTTCAGCAAAAATGCTTTGTTCGTTATCGTTATAATTGAAAGTGTATAATTTTTTGGAAATATAAATTATTCATGGAATTAACACTGATTTATCAATTTACAGTAAGTTATACACTTAAGCAAACAATATGAGGAAAATCTCAATAAATTAAACTTGAAACTATATGTTTTCTATTGAAAACATTTAGTATCTTATTCTAGAGCTACAATACATTTAAAATTATTCATACTTCTGTGACAATGTTCGTGATTTACGACAAATTAAACAAAAACTTTTTAATCCAAAGAGATTATCTATGTTTAGTGTTTAAAAACATTATAATTTATTTTTACACCTTAAACATCAAATAGCGTCTGTGTTTAGATTATCTATATTTAACGTCACCTATTAAGCTATTAAGATATACTATTAATAGATATTTGTATTAAAGAGTTATTACATAGGATCACATCGAAAAGGTGCAATAAATTAATATAACAAACAATTTCGAGTGCATTCTAAGAGTTGATTATTCTTTTTCAGTAAAATAAAGGGTGATGATTAGTGAGTGCAATGTAATATATCGGTACGTTCCAGATGAGTTGACTTTGGAGACAAGTCAATGATAACTTGGACATTACTGCCAGGTTTAGTTAGTACAAAAGAAATGTGTACAATACATGAAAGACGTAAGAGTGATAATGGTTAAATGTTATCATAAATACAATACATAATAAAAAACAAAAGGCGGTGAGAATTAGAGAAAATGTTAATTAAAAGCAATGTGTAGAAAATAACACAAAACAGAGAAATATAAATATCAATAAAAATATGGATAATATTTATTGTAAAATTAATTTAATTACAAATTTGGTTTTGTAATTTTTTTACAGGCGTAGGAAGGCGCCTATGTTCTAATACAAATTAACAAAAATCCCTATGTTATAAAGTCGTTCGAATTTTTCTTATTGCTTTATTTAAAGAGAAAGAAACCGTTCCAGTTGGGACAGCGATAAGTCTAAAGATTTATAAAATTAAAATCGGGTTCGATTTTCTTTGGTGGACACAGCAGATAGTTTGATGTGGTTTTTTAAAGTATTATGTTTTAATTTTTCAACCGTATTCATGTAATTACATAAAAATTAGATTATTGCATCCTCATTTTTCTAGCTTTTTTAATATTTTATTGAAATACTTTAATTTTGAAACATTAGAAACCATGAAATAATATTTCTTTTTAAAAGTTAAACAAATACGTGTTAAAATTTGTTATTGCCGTAGATGCCCTATTCATAATTTTACTTGAAATTGATCTACAATGAAAGAAAATTTTCATTTTATTTCTAAAGTTTCAACGAAAATAAATAAGCACACTTTCTTATCATATTTTGAAATATATTTTTATTTAAACGAATTTAGTAAGGAAAAGCGTTCATATGATATCAAAATAAAGTGGTGTATATAACTGGAGAGAAATAACCTACAATGTACCTACATACTTTATTATAAGATAAACAAAATGCTGCAAATGTTGGTTTATATGTCCACTCCCCATCGTGATTAAACTGCTGAGAGACTGAGAGACTCTACAATGTGATATGTAAATATACTGTTGAAAAACAAACTTTTTGTCTAAACAAATAAATGTTCAAATCTAAATGAAAATATTGAGATTAAATATTAAAAAATCGAAAACAATTTTAAGTTTATAGAAAGATTAACGTATCATTTACAAAAATATTTTCAACTTTGTTTCTTTTATGCTATCCATCAGTAGCAAAACGGAATTTTTGTAGACTTCAACCACTAGAAACTGGATTTCGATAACCGTAATGACAAGAGTACAGATAGTTCATTGTGTATCTTTGTACTTAACTCCAAACAAATAAACATTGTGGATAGTCGTGGCTAGTTTATCTAAAAACATTCATAGGTTTTAATTTTGGAGATAAGAGGCCTTAGAGTTTTTTGACACAGTCAAGAGTATCTTTAGCCAAATATAATCTTTCCACTGTTGATATTAGCATAAGGATCTAGATGATAATGATATCATCATATTGATAGCATAACTATCTAAACACACATTATGGATTCAGCATTTTTTTTTTTTATTGTTTAGCCACGAAATTCAGACATCGAAAGATTGGTTTGTTTAATAGTATTTTACTTTTAGTAAATTCAAGAACTTAAAAAATGACTTAATTTAAACTCTCAACACAGAATGGGCCATATCTTTTTCATCGTATAATAAATGGTTAAGAACATATTGATTTTAAATTAAGCATAATAACCTGATATAGTTTTATTTAGAAAGTTACTTGTACGAAACAAATATCATAGAACAGTATCTCATGTTTGTTTTTTGGTTTATTTAATTGTTAATTTTTATGTAACCCCTATCTTTGGAGATGTGATAAAATGTTTATAAAGCTCAGTCATCATAATAATTCAGGTAATATAACTATTACTTAATAAAGATAAAAATATTTAAACAGCAAAATACAATTTTTCTGATATAAATTTACAACTAAATACAACTAAAAATATCTGGAAAGGTCTATTATTATTTAGAAGCTCGCACAAATTTTTCACAACATTCCCATTTACAATCTTACTCATACCGCTGAAACTGTCGTATTTCTTCAGAGAAAAGAAGATTATGAGTGGTGTCGCATATTTGAATATTTCGGACTACTGAATCTAAACACATTTCAGTTGTATCTGTTAAAATGTTCACTTACACAACCGCATAACATTTGCATCTTGTTAAACTTGTTTTTGAGTGAAAGAAAGTTAAGACACTGATACTCTTCTGCATTTTAAGTTTTACTGGAATAAATAAAAACCGTGCACCTAGTTCTGTGATGTTTGCTTTTGCTGGGTTTCCAGGATTTATTGGAAATAGTTGTCTTCCACTGTAAGCATTTGGATTTACAAAGCTAAAATCAGGGGTTCGATTCCCCTCGATGGATACACCAGATAACCCTGTGTGGCTTTACTATGAGAAAATTATATGCACACAAATGGCTACTCTATTTACCTGTCTACCTCTTTACCTTAATGTTCTTAACTTAAATTTCATGTATATATACATACATATTATTATCAGGAAATATTCAACCTTTCGAAAATATTTTCAGGTAATTGTACATTTTATACCAAATTAATACATAAAACATATGATATAGTCATAAAACTTCAGGGACTAAACACTAGAGGTTTAGAAAACTAGGGCGCACATAGTGGTAGTTTGGTGGTTTTAAAACTTACAATATTTTATTATTTATAGAAAAAATATTTTTGTTACCAGAACATATGATGTTTTAGGACATTGAATTGTATTGTAAGTCCCTCTAAGGGTTTCAGTTTTCATGAAAAAAAACAGAAGTCTTATTGATTTTCATGTTATTAATGTGGTTATACGTGAATGCCAAATCCGAATGTAAGAAACATATTTAAACGCTAAAAAATATTCAAGTGCGTTTAGGACGTGTTAAAGTTAAATTTGTAACATCATTACATGGAGTAATAAAACTTTTTATATGTTTGTTTGTTTTGAAATTCGCGCAAAGCTACATGAGGGCTATCTACGCTAGCCGTCTTTAATTAAGCAGTGGCAGACTAGAGGGAAGACAGATAGTCATTACCACCCACAGCCAACTTTTGGACTACTATTTTAACAATGAATAGTTGGATTGAGTCAGATTACGAGTCGAGTGCGTTAATCACTTGGCCAAGCCGGGGCCGTTATTGAAGAAACCTTAGTGCATTGAAAGAATTGTGGTGGTTCCTTCGGTGGGGGAGAAATTTGTTTATTATTGAGTTCCAAGCTACACAGTGGGTCATTTGTGCTATACCCACCTTGGGTATCGAAATACAAGTTTGCTAAAAGCTATCAGTCATGCCCCTGACCCACTTGGAGTAGGTTAAATAGACCTCGAAGATGAAGACTATTTTCCGAAAGCACGACGAGTTTATTAGATTTCATTTTTGTAATTAGAATCGTGTAACAATCATAATTCTGCCTAAATATTTACTTTATTCATGTATATTTATGATTCTTGGATGCAAGTTACCAAATATGCTTGTTGGTTGGTAGTTACCAACTGTAAAAAGACAAATAAACTTTATGAACATGCAATTTTTCTCTTTTTTCATATATATAATGCAAAGACAGACTCATTAAGAATAAAGTATTAAATAAGTACATTTATAAATTTTGGGAAAGTTTCGGTAGATAAAACTACAACTGAAGAAACAGACAAAAGGTGTGTATCGTTAAAGCTGTTTACGTATTCGCAAATAACAAAATAATAAAATCAACAAAGTGAATTAAGAAATCCATAACCAAATTATTTATGGGCGTAATCTATAAAATGTAATAGAATTAGAACTAAAAGAGTGCTATATTCTAATAGTCTTCTTTCTGGTATTAGATTTTTTGCAATCAAATTCCTTTTTTTTCTCTTTTACATATATTTATTTAATATAAATAGGATTAACGTTTGATGCTTCTGGCTCACGTAGATGCATTTAGAAACATCTTATAATCCTTTTTTAGTAAGTAATGTCCGAAAATTTAACACAGAAAGTGTATCATCATTTAAGTGTCTGTAGAAGGCTTTTATGACTAAAATATATGTTTGGACGTGTATAAAAAGAACCAAACAAATAAAATAAAGAAATCCAACTCCACGTTTTCAGGTCATTAATCAAATAAATCCTTATGAAGATGGATGTTTCTGAGGAGCACATTGGCATATAATGCTTTATGAGTTTAAAATAAGGCAACAGTGCAGTAGAAACTACACAAACACAATGTGTTTATGGTGTGGAGTCTCTCAATGAAACAAAATATTAAAATTCAGGTCAGAGGACTACAGTTTAAATTAGAAGCCACGTTGAGGTCGTCTTTTTTAGTTTAATGATGATTTACTGCTGGTTACACCTGATTAAAACTTGAAAAAATGGGTCCCCAATGATTTGACAGAAGCCAACCTGAGAGCAAGAGAGAATATTTTGCACTTCTCTGTATTCTGGTAAGCGTAACTCACATTTTTGGACAGGTTAGTGACTGGAAGTGAAAAATGGATATATTATAAAAATGTTAAGCGCCGCAGACAATGGTTCAGTGCAGGTAAACTGACTAAAGAAAACCCAAAATGGATCTCCACCCTAGGAAAGTCTTGGTGTGAACCACTATGAGTTGCTGCCTCTCGGTGTAACGATTACATCAGATTTCTGTTGTCAACAGTTAGAGCTCTTGAATGTTGCATTGACAGAAAAGAGTCCACTTTGATCAATGGTAAACGTGTTGTGTTACACTAGGATAATGCATGTGCCCAAACAACAAGGATCACATTTGTAAAGATTAAAGAGCTCGACTGGAAAACCTCCACCTCCTCCTTATTCTCCTGACATTGCCCTATCTAATTATTATTTATTCCGAAGTTTTCAAAACTATATTGAAGAAAAAGAGCTTGGAACATATAAAAATGTCAAAAACTATCCTCTCTACATTCTTTTGTTCCAAACCCCAAGAGTTTTATAGAACTGGCATTCAAAAGCTTTGAATCGTTGGCAAGAAATAATTAATAATACTTGAACATATATTACTGATTAAATAACATTAAAAACGATTAAAATTCGTTCTCTTTTTCTGAACCTAAAATTGGACATTACTTAAGGGATGACCTGATATATACTTTATCTTAAGAAACTGTTGCGTGTTTATCTACTATACGTATCGCCATCCGTTGCATTGACATGGTATTTAAGTATGTGCGTAATATGTTAACCATTTATGTTACAGCAGGTAATTCCCGAGCTGTCTTGGCCCTCGCCCCACTGACGTAATCAAATAAGTAGGTAGTAGACGAAAAAGTTTCTAGTTGTGAAATTTTTGAATTGTTATCCCAGAATGTTAGCCATCTTTGTTAGCGTATCATCACAATATATATATATTCGCATGATCTATCTCAAGCAGTATATTTAATGGTGTTTTTCGCTCGGAAATTCTATATGATCGTTTTTCGGCCTGTCAGATATTTGGAATCCTTGTCGATCTGTACTACTGAGTGCTAGCGTACTTAAAATGAACGTCAACAATTAAAATAGTTATGTAATAAGAAATATCGGAGTTTTAAGAAGAATTTATCTTAATAACTACAATTACGTAATATCTTAATAGCTCATGATACAACAAACCAATCAAATATTCTCCCTGTTATTGATGCTTTTTAATAATCTTTGTGGAAGGGTTCACATCATTACATCATTCATATAAAGGCAGAATTATATCAGTGGAATACAAAGGCACAATTTAATACATTTTACACTTACGAAATACCACATTTCGTATTATGAATTTAAACGTAACACAGTATTGATATCTACACTGGCAAAGGCTTAAAACAAACGGGCTAACTGTAAATTTATGAAAATATATAGATTTTTGAATATTAGTAAAGAAAAAATGGCACATGTATAATTTAAGTTTTATATTTTTACAGAAACTTTAAAAAATTAGACTATTTTCTAACAAAAAGAATACAAATAAGAAGAACAAACAAACGTGGATTTCGTTATTGTTGTTTTTAATATTGTTTTGATGTTTTTAACCAAAACAGAAATAATAATATTATTAATAGTATGCAGCTCTTGAATCCAAAACAAAATGTTGGAGACGTAAATTTTGAAATATAATCTATTTTATCAATGTGTATTACAAAGAGCTTTATTTAGTTTCACATTTATATGACGTAACAAAGAATGGCTTGATTATTATATACATATTTCAGTTATACATAATTACGTATTCACCTTAAAAAGCAGAGATAATCAATACGAAGCAACTTATAACTGAAAACCTATATTGGTGAGTTTCAGCATCAATATAATTATACAGATTTACAAATTAAACTGTTAGTACTGTGCTACAAAAATAATTCTACAATACCTAGAAGTTTTACATCCAATGAAGTTTCTATGATTTAAGCAAGTTCCTGATACTGTTGAAATTATCAAAATAATCCAACAAAACACAAATGTCTCTTATAACACGCGATTTTGTGTTTTCTTTCATATCTTATATCATTCATGATGCCGTTCATTAAATTTTATGAAAAACTCACTAAATTGGTTTTAAACTACACACCAACTGAAATAAAAATATCTGCGCAAGAATGACAATATTAATAGATCTGAAGCCTAAAACGTCCGCTTTTAATATTCACCATTCTGAAATAGCAACAACCAGTATCAATTATCTGAAATAAACAATAAATAAGCAAAATTAATTACAGCTGTCAAAGTGAAAACTAAAAACAATATGAGTGTTATGAGTGTACTGAGTCTATTTATTTTCAAAACATACGTATGAACTACTGCATTTAGCAACATAGAAGTCTTAAAAACAAAAATCGAAAGGCGAACTTCTTGAGATAGAATATCAGAGTAAATATGAATACATGGCTCGTCCTTCTTTGTTTTTAGGTGAGTCAGCTGTCTTGGAAGTCTTTCAAGTTGCTTAAGTCATTCTTCACGACGAATAACTTTGATAAGAAAGATTATGAAGGAAATTTGAGAATTATCACACGCAAACACGTAGGCAACAGGGTGGCCTTTTATGTAGTTTATGTCAAATTAAGGGTTTCTAAGCAAAACATCGACACATACATATCTCCATTAGTGACTCACGGGAAACGAATAATAATTCTGTCAAACGGGCGTGGACACTGTTGGTTTGTCTCGTTCCATTCGCATCCACTGAAAACAAGGCACAGAACTTTTGTTTTTTATGAAGCATATTTCTCTTTAACGTATAAATTCAGAAGCATACAAAGGAATATTATTTTACTGAATATAGAAGAGTATAGATAAACTATGTATAAAAAGCAAACAAATTCAATTAAAGCTCAAGAAGGAGAGAGTTATTGCAACGATTTCTCTTATAGATATAAAAATTTAGAGATGGGTGTGCGATGTTTAAAGCGTCCAGGTATTTCAATTTTTACTTTTGTTCTCAGTGCAAACTATTTACATTCCAAGAGATCCAATTTTCATTTCTATCATCATAACAATACGAAACCACTTTAACATTTCAAAAACTTATTTTTCTTTGCTCTTAGTTTGAGAATTGAATCTATTCCAGTAGTAGACAACACAAAATGGTCATTTGTAGTAGCATAAGCATACGATAGATTTGCATTACAAAAATTTACAACATTTGCCTTTCATTTAGAAATAGAAAAACGTGGTGAAGGTGTGGTTTGAAGCAAAAGGAACCATAGGTTCTTAAGAATTTCGAATTCAATGTATTATATATTTTTTCAAATTATTTAAGTTTCATTTTAGTGCTAAAAGCTGATAGAAGTAGAATACTTAAACTTAATGAAACTACTGTTACCAGTATACAGACCAGTTTATAACTTTGTCATTACAATTGTTGATTTTACTTTTATTATTAAAATAATGAAGCAAGTTAAGGATGAAACTGTTTCACTTTTCATACTCTTATAAATTATATTTGGAAGTATAAGACAACAAAAGTGGCATGCAAAAGAAGAAATGTATGCAAGAATATCTTGATTAATGCATGTAAAACTTGTATAAACGTTTGCTTTTATTACATTTCCATGTCATTTCGTGTAATGTTTAAGTATTTTGCCATAAATTGTTACATTTATTAAAAACAGTACTATTCAAACAAACTATACACTATTCTCCAAACACCTGAAATAATTTCACAACTGGTTATGATCCTATTTGGATCACAAAATTCATATTATTAACCAACACATCAAAAAACTCTTAAGAACAACAAAATAACACAGAGTAAATGAACAAAATAGATAGAAATTACTGTTTTTATATTTCTTTAATATGTACTAATTTTTACCTTAGTTAACATTTGTATTAATTTACGACTTGTATACTTCTACTTATATTACTGAAAAAGATGTTTTCTTATCGTTCAATTTTCTAATAATAGCTTGTATTACTGTACCATTGTTTTTTCCCTTTGTATTTTGTAAATTTATCAACATATTTGCAAATTTCAAATTAATATCCTGTTAAAAATAATATCTTATGCAGCTTGTAGTAGTAACCCAATGGGTACAGTCTTCATTTCGTGTAAAAGGTGCAAATGTATATCTTAAAATACAATTTATTTCAGCATGGTTTTAAAAGTAGCTAACTAAGTACTCAAATTTCACATGTTTTTAATTGTTGATAAATTAAGACAATAGCTGGTAAAAAGTAAATATAACTAAAAGGAAGAATAATGATAAAATGTGGTATTTTTAAAATTCTAGAGTTATTATTCTTTATGGGATAATTAACGTAAAGGTTGAACTATGAGCTAATAGAAATTATTATTATCTAGAATTTCTGCACTAAAAATAAAAAAATAATTAATTAACTTGTTAAATATATTTATTTTGATATTTCAGAAAGTTTGCAACGAAACTTTGTGAATTCAATTTTGAGATACTTAATAATTACATGATTGAAATATATTTTTATTACATAAGTAACTTACTTTTAATCTAACTGTATGTGCTAAATAAATTTGTCAATGTGATAATTTGTTTTCTCGCTATTGGTGACAAGTGATTTATCATAACATGATGCATATTATTTTTTTAGTAAATATTTCTTAACAGGTAGATATGCTCATATGTTTTCATACGCGTATACAACTGTTGCACACAAGCAGATTGCGTCTTTTAAATGAAAAGTTTGTTGTAAATTGACACAATTTAATTATCCCTTGCGAAGTTAATTATTGAATTCAACACACATTAATCTTCTCAGCGTAATTCATGAAAGAAGTGACTAATTATCATGGCTATTTTATAGTCCATCTAGTGCACCTGCTAACTATAAATTCCATTGAGAGTTTAAATGTAAATTTCATCAAAATAAAAGAACACAATTCCTCGCACAGAATTACTTTATTTGGTTTATCACCTTTTTATCGTCTTTTCTGTTGTTCATTAATGGAGTTTCCACAGAAGAGCCTTCTTCCTCTTCCTCAGTTTCGTTGCCAGGAAGAGATGCTAGTTTCCTAGATTTCTGAAAGTCTATGGCAGCGTATTCGGTCGGTGGATCATCAGATGTTCTTACCACGTTGGTCTTATTTTCTGGTAGCGTCAGTTCGGCGTACATTAGTTCCTCGTCACTCTATTATGGTTATACACGTTAAACGACAATTTATTTAATTTGAGAATTTAGAGGCATGGGAACATTTCTCCATTTTTTACAGCTAATGTTCTTTGTATTTATTTATATTCATATACAAACAAATCAGAGTTAGTAATTAGTTTGTTAATTGTGTAAATATACCAATGAATATAATCCATTTCACAAAAATGTATTAATTAATCAAGATCCGATTATAATATTAACTTCTAATTAGCTTGACAAAGTAAAAGAAAACGTAAAAATGGTGGCATTTACCTTCCACTTATAAATTTCTTATTTTATTTCAACTTCTTGCTAAACCTGTGTCAAAGTTAAAAATCCCACTTTGCAATGTTTTATTATACATTTCAAACTAATGGACACTGATATTTTGTTACTGAATGAAATACCGTCTTAGCTTTTGGATATAAGAAATCAATAAAAAATGTCTTGAAAAAATAAATATTGTGTAAGAATTTTATACAGGCTCTTAATTCCGAAGTATTTGCACATCTAAGAATAACTAAAATAATTATTAGCGAATTCTAAAATACTGAATAACTTCGTAGACTGAAGAGGGAGTAGTAATTTGTACGACTCAAGAGACAATTTCATAGCTTCTTGGCAGTCTTCATGAGTGAAAGAAAACTTTCGATTTGGCAATACAAATTAGGTAGATCGATCTTCCATGGAGTTTTTATATGAAAATTTAGAGTATACTTTATATATACACATTTATATATATACACACATCCCTTAGAAACACAACCGCTGCTTTGGTATTACCTATTTAAGCAGCCGTGATAAAACTGAAAATAACTGTAAAATTCAAAGGATTTTGTGAAAAAAAAACTCTGAAAAAGTGGAAATGTTAACCATAAAAAATTTAAACCATGTCTCTTGAAATAAACCAAATGCATATTTTAATAATTCTTAGAAAAATTAATTATTAATGCCGATTTATTTCCAAAGGGAACATATGATAAAGTTAATATTGTCTTATGTTAAAGTTAGAGTAAATGAAAATAATAAGTCTCAAACAAGTAATCGAAGTAATGCCTGCTTCAAGTACTGTAATTTCTTTTACCGTTTTAAGCTATAAGTTAGCCTTTAACTGCTGACAGTATCATATATATTATTATAAAACATGGTTGATTGTTTCTTTGATTTTGGAATTTCGCACAAAGCTACTCGAGGGCTACCTAATTTAGCAGTGTAAGACTAGAGGAAAGGCAGCTAGTCATCACCACCCACCGCCAACTCTTGGGCTACTCTATTACTAACGAATAGTGGGATTGACCGTCACATTATAACGCTCCTAAGGCTGGGAGGGCGAGCATGTTTGGCGCGAATCGAGTGCGAACCTGCGACCCTCAGATTACGAAGCGCACGCCTTAACGCACTAGGTCATGCCGGGCCCTAAATATGGTTGAGTGATTAAAATTTTTCAGTACAAAATCAACTATCAATGAGCTGATTTAACTTGTACACTAAGGTATTAATGAATGAACAAGCTTGTGTCCTAGTCAAATAATAATTTTAACAGTTTTCTGTAACATATAAGTGTAATGAGCAAAATAAATAAATAAAAAACAACCACGTGGCTGATGCAAACAATTAAAAAACTGTTCATCTCAGATGCAACAGGAAAGCATATCTTCAGCTAATCTTAGAACTCAAGTTCTGTACAATTGTTACGTTTTATTTTATGTTTTATGTATTTCGTAGACTAAACGCAACAGAAAAACACAGATAACAGCTTGTATAATTTATTTCACTAAGCTATTACATATATGACAGATATAACAAATTATATAATAACAATGACAAATATTGAGTTTAAACCTTCAAAATTAATTACAACAAAAAATGGTACTGGCCTGTATCTAATATAATGATCTAGAATGAAAGTTCAAAAGTTCAGATCAGAAATCCAAAATTCCGGTCTAGGGTGTGAATTTGGTCCCGCGAAGAAATTTCGAAGTTTGAACGGAGAATGACGAAGTTCTTTTTACGGTGCTTCTTGATGAACGTCCCAAAGTTGCCGCCTTCCAATTTTCCCAGTCTCCCCTAAACAGTCCGTACGTTCCGACTCTCAGCACAACCAGTAATTCGAATGAATAGCAAAGATTAACGAGACAAAATCACAGCTTCTGTAGATCTAGCTTCAGTCACAAATTCAAGTTGTATAAACTCACAGCAAACACTTAAACTTTCTCAAACGAATGACTGACTCTTCTTATTCTTTTCTTCGAATAAAAACTAATGACTCTTCCTCTTTCTCGCGTCTCCGTCTGTTTATATATTAGTAGGCCTCTTCTCGAACAATCGCGTAACTTCTACAGAACTCCAGAGCAATCCGCGCATATTCGTTCTTGCACGAGACTCAACGTCTAGACACTAGGCCGCCAAACGTTTCATTTACATAAATTTATAAGCATATGATTGGTCTACTTAATTCTAGAAATCTCTAAATGTTATTTTAAATGAATAACAACGTATTTTACTGTTTAAACTTTGAAACAATAATATAAATATGGAAATATAAATAAAAGAAATGAAAATTTAAACACAACACGATATGTTGTCGTTTACAAAACATTTACATAACAACAATGAATAAATTAAAACTGGTTTATTTCGTCTGATGAGCCATGTTTTCCTTTTTCATGTACCGACGGAATACTTGACCATAAGAGTGTTTTTCCGATCGCGAATTTTATTGGACGTAGCATAATGGTACTTAATATTCTTTTTATATTTTGATTTTTTTAGAATAACGAATAACGCTCAAAATGTACCTTACTGTTATTGCTGTTGTACTTTCCAACTGATGGGTACAGGCTTTTTCAAAACAATAATGCAACAATCCATCAAGGTTGTATAAATTTTGTTGACATTCTTGGACAGCACAATTAAGTGAACCTCATTTCAATAGAACATTTTTGATAGGTGCTTCAAAGTATCATTTTACATCGCAAGATTGAGAACCAAGATTTGAACCAATTTAAAACAAAACTACTGAAGGAATAGATATGATTGGACAGAATATATTTTAGCATCTACGCACGCAGAGACTAGACTACTGTAGAGCAGAATACGTCAGTACTTTATACTATTTAAGAGTGCTAAGTGAGGCACATCATTTAGTTTACTTTTCAGTGTTTTCTAGGTTTGTAGTAAGTTACACAAACAAGTTTGATAGTGTTTTATTTTATTACTGTTTTGGAACGATATGTATGTAATTTATATTTTATTGTTTATTGACACGTTTTAACTACCCCGCTAGGACTTACAACGCTAAAATCAGGGGTTCAATTCCTCTCGGTGGACACACTGGAAGTTCTCATGTGGGTTTGCTATAAGAAAATACTCATACCCATGTGTTTTGAAGAGAGTATCGAAAAGTAAGTAATGCTATAACTTGTGACAGTAAAGGTTTATTAGTTATGAAATTATTAATACAATTGATTATAACTCAAGCAATCTCCACCTTGTAAGTAATCGACCTGTTGATACACGTGCAGGAGGCAATATATTTTAGAAAAGAAAATGTTGCTTTAAATTGGGTAAAAATTCTCATAACTTCAACAATAATAAAAAACTGTATTTTCAAATGATGCTTCAAACGATAGCCAGTATGGAAAAACGCCCTGTAGAAAAGATTGCAATGTGTGTAAAAAATAATGAAAAATGTTTGAAAATGTTAAAACCCACGTCTATAGCAAAAGAAGTACCCACAACGTTTTGGGCAGAATCCCTTTTTCTAGGAGTACAAACCAAATTACATGTTACGCTAGTACGACTTAGGATTCTTTTTTTATTTTTCTAAATGCTAAAGGCTACCTGTATGTATCAGAGTTGACATCAGTGGTTGTAATGCACTTTCAAACTAGAATAAGTTTTCTATTCCAACTGATTGCGTTATTTTTCTCTCATTCGCTATCAAGAAAACTATTCTGTATATTATTAGTGAACAATATAAATTTGAATCCATTTGTAGCAAAGCAACGTTTAGCTTAGTTACCTATTCATGAAAGGAATTTTTAAGTACTGATACGTCCTTTAAGACCACTAATTATTAATGATTATCTCGTATTTTCGAGGCAACATTGACATCTGTATTAACGAGACAATTGAAAAAAGAATATATTTAGCTGACCACTATTTCAAATAGAATATATCTTGAGACACTGCAAGTCAAATTTACAAAGTGTCGATTTTTTACCTCCACCACTTCTAGTAATAACAGTGTCCTTTTCATATACTTACGTAATGCTTTTACTGAAAACTTGGAGACATATTTCTGCAATGACAACGTGAACTGTCAACGTGTGACTGAACTCTAGTGCAATTAATGTCAAGAATATGAAGGGGTTTTTATAACCATAGTTTTTACTTTTATACCTGTTTTAACCTCACTGTATCCATAATTATTTTCAATATCTTATATTTTATTATGTCTCAGGATGAAATGAAAAATATATTTTACTCAGTATGATCTATTTCAGACTTTCACGGCTTAAACTTGTATTTATTAGTTATTAACTTGTATCGAAATACTATTTTTTTTACTCGTCTTTGATATACTACAGGTAACTTTGGGTACATGTCTATAAATGTAGTCCCAAACATATAAAACAGCACTGTTTTATAATCAGCATTTAATAATTTTTAAGTAAACGTAGCACCTTTATTTTTGCTTTTTCTTATCTGTCACACACGAAAATGCTTGTCTTCTTTCATACTTATTTAGAGATAAAATGTTTTTTTCCTATAGCATTTACATGATGATCAGCAAGGACTGCATTACGATAATGTTATTTGCTAGATTTCAGTTTTTACTTGTTGTGCTCTAGGATGATTTAAAATTTAATTCAAGTACTTTGGTGACAGAGCAAGCTCATTAGCATGTATTTGTGTAAAGGAGTTTAAGTTAGAAAACCGTGAGTAGCTTGTTGAAATACTTATTTCTAGGAAGGTTATCGAAAAACAATAAGGATGCAAATGCATATAGCTTAAGAAGTCAACCCAAAATTTAAGGACCATTAAAGCAACCTCTTACGTTATCTTTGATTAACCGTCTTATATAAGTAACCTATGCAATACGTGCACAAAGAAAATGTCAGTAATATATAGGAACCACTCTAACTAGAAGATAGAAGTACATTTACCACGTATCATTATGATTTATCATTATAATTTGAAAATTATGATTTCCAATTACATTTAATAGAAGCATACTATATAAACATTTCGTAACATTCAATTGCTTCTTTCTAAGAGAGCATGAAATTGTGTAGTGCTATTATTACTTACGTTTTTAGATCTGTAGTGGGGTTTACTTATAATATTTTCATATGTGTGCTCTCGTTGGTTATTAAGATTTTCATAAATGCACTGGCTAGCCAGATCAGTAGGTTTTGTCCCAACACTTAAGGCAACGTCTGCATATTCTAGTCCTGAAAAAAAATTATAAATATTATACATTTTAGAAGAATTCAGTCTTTAATATAATTAAATTAACCAATACGTGCTAATTGTTATTCATCTGTGAATCAGGCGTGCAGATATATATATACATATATATATATACCGACAAAATTTTATTTATTGTGATTATTTAAACATTTAAAAGTAAAATACAAATGTACATGAAACCCTTAAAGTCGATACACAAGACAATAAATATATTTATTGTTTTTACATATTATGATTCAACTACTAAAATTCGGGGTACTGGTTTACTGCCTACATCATTCATGGCAAAGTTGGTTATACTTTCAACCTTGTTTAATGCTAGTTGGATTTCAACGTTCTTTTGAAAAACTGCAATAAAATATCTTTATCTTCTTACTCCTTTGCGCTCGAGTTTCTAAAAAAAGAAGTATTAATCAATAGAAGATTTATGCTTGATTTCGCAACAGAAAATGTCTGCGTTCTAAAACTAATCGATGGAGAGATTATTACAGATTTACTATTTTTGCATTTTCAAAATCTGTTTATAATCCATAATGAGGAGGTAAAACGAATGAGTTTTCCTTTTGCTCTCCGGTAGACACAGCAGGTAGTTCAGTGTGGCTTTACTCTAGAGCAAAGAAACAAACAATCATTCCTTTCACTTTCTTTCACAGAGCTTAATATTTTACATTCTCGATGCAAAATCCATTTTACATTTTTGCTATTAAAGTAATAAAATCTACAGAATATGAAGTTTTTCATATTTTGTAAACCGTGTATAAACATTTAAATAAACATGTATATGATTTATAAAATAACGTACTTCTTTTCAAATTATGCAGTGTTTCGAATAATACTCAAAATTTAATTGAAGCTACTAGTTTAACGTAATTTTGTAAAATGTATTCAAGAAAATAGTTTCGCGGTAATTTGAAGATAAGCCAATGTAAAAGTAAAATGATTTTTTTTATATTTCACCCTGAAAGAGCTTCATGCATTCCAAAATTTCAATCGGCTCAACCACTCAGTTTTGCATTTTTCTCAGCTGGCCATAAAATCAGTTTGTTGTCTCATGCGTATTCAGGCATTTTTATTTATTCGATTGAAAATGTGGAAGAGCCACATTTCACTATGTATTATGTGTAGTATGTACAATCTGATCGTGCCGAGTGCTGAATATGTACTAAAATTTTTCTACTTGTACAAATCATTATGATTGTTATGCCATTTTGGAATTTACGGCTCAAATGTCGTTCAAAGTGAAAAGGCTCAACTGATGAAATAATATATTCCAATCTTTATATGAGTTGAACAGTAAAAGAAATCTTATCTTATTAGCTATAGTTATGACCAGATTGACCATAAGTTTCATTTTAAAGTACATAGTTTACTTTAATCAGAAGTAATTATAATTGTGTAAAGATGTGATATGTATTTCACTTTTACACAAACATAGGTATTATAAGCTTAATGAGAAAAAAGGTTTGTTTGTTTGTTTTTGGGAATTTCGCACAAAGCTACTCGAGGGCTATCTGTGCTAGCCGTCCCTAATTTAGCAGTGTAATACTAGAGGGAAGGCAGCTAGTCATCACCACCCACCGCCAACTCTTGGGCTACTCTTTTACCAACGAAAAGTGGGAATGACCGTCACATTATACACCCCCACAGCTGGGAGGGCGAGCATGTTTAGCGCGAACTCGCGACCCTCGGATTACGAGTCGCACGCCTTACGCGCTTGGCCATGCCAGGCCAGGAGAAAAAAGGAAAACTTTGGAATATTTTGTAACAAGACATACATTTTTAATGTAACTTATTCCTTAACTAGTTTTGTTAAGATAAGAACGTTTACCTTTGGCATGTTTGAATTCTATGACATAAACCGCAAGATGATGTAGAAAATAGGATATATTTTAGCGCACTTATTATTATAAAATTGATTTATCAAGCTAATTGTGTGAACCCTAATATGTAGAACATTAGTGCAGCCAGCTTTTTCTCTACCATCATTACTTATATTTATTATATATATATATATATATTCGATCAGCTCTATCTTATACCATATGCAAAAAATAGTTGAAATAAAAGTATATTTTTAATTAGACCTGTTGACACATTTCGAGGAGGAATAACGTCTGGACATTTGTCTTTTGTTTCAGAATGGTTTCCAAGATTCTTTTTTTTCAAATCGTCTGATCTAATCAGAAAAGACAAATTAAGTAGTTGCTACTATGAGGATAATGTAATTTATTATTGTTGTGTCTAATTTTCATTTTACTCGTAAATGAATTATACATTTTTAATTCATACAAATGTCACACAAATGATATAATTAGTTACCTAAAAAGACTTTTTAGCATAATCTATACTTCTTAAATTTAAGGTAGTTTTCAAGACATATTTTATACAGATCTGAAGGCATATTCTCAAATAACTGAATTTATTGTGAATATTTCATGAATATGACGTTATTTTTATTCATAACACTTGAAATAGTAAGTTTTATTCTGTCTTCAAATAAACTGTAATTTTGTTTACTCAATAAAATTTTTTGTTTCTTTTTCAGCTTTGGGCAAAAAAGGTTATAATTTAAAATCTAAATTTAAATATATGAATAGTTAATACTTACTTATCTTGGCCGTCGGTAGGAGGTGTTTCGTCTATAGAAAAATAAATCTATAAAGATCAACGCATGTAAGCAAATGCTTGCAGTGTTTGTAGAAGATAAAACTCAGTGATGAAAATATTATTTTCAAAATACAGTTATTATTATGTTTATAATCGTGAATAAGTTAGCGATTCGATGAACGATGAAGAAAATGTTCTAATGATTTCATTTGCACCATTGTTTCATATTTATGTGAACATTTTGCAAAATATCAACTTTTGAATTTGGTATAAAACTAGAGTTTTTAAAATAGTGACACAAAGTTTTGTTCAGATACATTCATAATATACTATGCTACTAATATCCGATTGTGTGTGTAATGTAAATATGTTTTATTTTATTACTGTGTTTAGTTACATTATAAATGCATATTAAGAAAACAAAAACTGTATAAATCATTTGTCGTGACTTGAAAATTTCAATGCACATACACTTTCTTATAAAAACCGGATTACTGTCTCTGGTACAAGCTTAGTTCCATTTATAAAAGCTATGAAAAGGAACTATTACTGTCCAGCAAGTTGTCTTGAAACGATAGTTTTCTACCGTCATTTATCATTCAAAATCGACGAATCTGATAATTCGCAATTTAATATACCTTTTAAATATCCAAAACCAGCTGTCTATCGGCAATTCTGATGTCATTTCTAATTTCAGTAGCAAATAATTATGCTGAGGCTTATTTTACATAAAATTTGATTCATATGAACAATTTCTCTGTAGGTTCACCCCAAAATATATAGTTTTCACTCAAAAAGATTGGTTGGTTATTAGTGGTATAATTAGACTAGCATAGAATATCATGAAATAGTAACGTCCAACGATAATAATTTAACAAACTCTGACGTTTATTATCAATATTCTTCAGAAACAAATGAAAGAAAGGCCCAAAATTTGTATTACATCAAAGGGTATAATATTGAAATAAATCAAAGAACATAACCTTACGTTATACAAGTATAAACTTAGAAGTTTAGAGTAAATTTTTTTCAACTCAACGACTCCACATACTAAAATATTTTAAGGTTTTAACAGACCCTATGGGTATCTAGATACGGATTTTTATGTATAAAAGTCTCTTTGATAAATACACAGAAATAACCCAAATTGTCGTTGGTTTGATTGGACATTAGAATAACAGTATACATATATTTGTATTTGCTAAAGCAACGTTAGTTAGATAATTGATTTAACAATCAATAACAACACATTGCAAGTATTTGCATGCAACAGCAGCGTTGTAAGCCTTCAGAATAACCGATGAGCCACAAATTTAGATTGTGTAATTGTTCAAATATTGAGTATATTACCTTTCCTATTAGTAGTTAATACTTATTTATCTTTCAATCACAAAATGTTGACCTGAAAATCCAGTTTGTAAAGTTTAGTTTCATATAATATTACTTGTTCACAGTGTGTTTCTTTTTGATGTATTTAACTTAATATTCTGTTCTACCATCTAAATTTCTTCCCATATCATTACACTAGCTGAATGAAAAATAAATGAAACTCTTAAAATTATATTTTAAAAGATTACAAAATAACCAACCTCAAATGAAATTTCGTTAGTAAACATCTATTCAGCAGACGTTTTCCAATGTTTATTTACCCTATAAATTAAACAGTTAGTACTAAAGCAAATAAACAAACAAATAAAAAGTTCTAATAGAATCACGGTTCTCTAACTGACATCAAATCTTGGAATAATTTCTCTGTTTCAACATTAGCGTGTATATTGTAAAAAAAAAATGATAACGTTGCTTTGAGATTTATACCAAATTACTTATCGTAACTGCCATTTCATATGTCCTCTTGGTACAATAATTCATCACTTGTTTGTTATTTGAATTATAACATGATCGACTATATAATAAGTTCAGTTTACATCATTCGAAACACAAATAATAAAGAGGACGCTATCTTATTTTAAGTATATTTTGATACTACCTCTGTTCACCTCGGATCTTCTTTTCTTCACAATCACAAGAATGACAAGTGCCATGATAACTAATACAAGTATGATGCCCAAAAGAACAGCCAGCACAGGGCTGATGAATACCTGAGGCACCGAACCTATTAAACAAATAGTAGAAACATAAATCTGAACTGGATTTATAAATGTGCGATTTCAGCTAACTGATGAACAGCTAAACTAAAATATTACAGATATCACCAGCATTTTACCAAAGATTGTATTCTATAAACAAACTAGCATGAAGAATTGAAATTGAGAAGAGGTTAAATAATGGTGTGATTTAAGTATAATCATTCTTATTATAACTTAACATAACACAGTTATTAATCTAGAACAGTGAAATAGAAAACTCGCTGCAATAACCATAAAAGTTGAAATTGTTGTAAATAAAAGAGACAAGTGATTCTTACTTGATCTAAAACTGTGATAATATGTCAACTAAACATATCATTTAGCTTGTTACCTTTTACACTTTTTTTACGATACAATTCTGTTCGTTGCATTATTAACGATGGTAACAAAACAATAACAGCTGATTGCAATTGGAAGTTTCTTTATGAATTAAGTGTTTTACAGAAATATTCTAGCTATGGTATAACGAAACATTATTTGAAAAAAATGTGTAGATGTGTATCGTGTAGTCTGTTAATTTTTACACTTCTACATTTCATCTCAATTCCTAAAATAAACTACCTTTGAAAATTTTGTTAACAGTTCCTAACTCACGTACCTGTATGCTTTTCGGCAGCAAAGAGAGTGCTAGCTGCTAAGGTTACTTCTTCGCTTTTTCCTTTAGCATTAGAAGCGTAAACAATTATTCTCAAAGGACTGCCAGGTGGTAGACCAATAGCCTCAAAAGCCGGAAGATCAAGAGATGTCAGATTAGCTAATAATCTTGGGTACTTTCTGCTATAAATCTCAAGGTGAAACTGCTGTAACAAGCCACCATCATCTCCTGGAATACAGGCAAGGCTTAAGGAGCGTGCTGTTTGGTTGTTGATACTACAATTATTCACAGATTCAGGTTTCCCTGTAAAAAAGTTCGTGTTTTATAAGTAAAATTATCACATGAAAATACAGTTTTGAAGACAACTTCATTTCTTGTGTTGCAATGCTCTATACAAGATACAAACATTTAATAACATATTAGTTAATAGTTCCGAATTAACATATCGCGACTTTTTCATTTTAGTAAGTATGTGTAAAACTGAACTTCTTAGCCTAAACATTAAAAAACATGAATTTAAAAGAGATATCCATACACTATCTGTTTTCTACAATAAGTGTATATGAATAACTCATTTCTTTTTACGTAAGTATCTCTTTGAATATGGCAAAATTCAAACTGACTCGGTTCCGGTGTTAAACATACCTGTTATACTGCGATATAGTTGAAAGTAATTGAAGAAGTACAAGTTTACCTGCTGGAATGATGTTGAAGACACAAGGATGACGTTGTTCTCCAATGTCATTTTTTCCGTGACAAAAAATAGTTCCATAATCGTACTTGGTCCTTGGTATGAAGTAAGTTGTGCTGACGGTGCCTGAACTATTAAATGTCACAATGTCTAGGTTTTCTTGAGAGTTATTAAAACCCCACTGAAAAGTAATATCACTGGGATCAGCTTCAAGTTGGCAAGTAATACGAACTCTCTCATGTCTACCGACACCATAGACAGACTTTTGTCCAGGAGCACAAACTGGAGAATCTAGGGATAATACAACATTTTAATCAAGGAAAGAGAAAAACTGGAACGTATTTTCTTTATAAAGAAATAAATATTACAAACGCTCCTCTGACGAGAACAACAAATATACTTTAAAATACTGTTGGGAAAACAAACTACTTAGTGACATGTAGTGTTTAACGTTAATACTTTACAAAAGCAGATGAAAACGCGCCTAACTCTGTATTAAAAAAAAACAGTACTCGTGTTGTTTCATTTTATTGTTGGTAACAGGCTGCTAAGTGAAGCAGTGAAATTGTACAAACTAAATTCACAATTAAACAGCTAACGGTTATAATATTATTGGATCTGAGCTGTTACAGTCTTAATCTTTACGTTCTAATGTAAAATGTTATAAATCAATGATTTTTTATATACTTTCGGCACAGATGAACATCAATACCATCTACATTTTAATAAAATTAAACTGTGGTTTCTCATATGCTAAAAAGCCGTATTTACAATAGACCTTGTTGTTGTTTTTCAAAATTACGGAAAGTATGAAGAATGAAGTAGCCTTAAATTAAAACTTTTTACAAAGCATTAGAAGAAACCAAGACTCGTGATTCAGAGATTCGATTCTGTAATACATGATAACTTTGGACCTTTAATCCTTAAGCTAATGGTTCTGTGTAGTTTTTGAAAGTTTACACTTGACACGTGTAATGTATGAATTAATGGAAAAAACACACGAAAGTATCTGAGAATGTTTTGCTTTACACAAAATGAAACTGAACATTTCCTTCTGAAATTTAATGGAAATTAATTTTCAGCAAATAAATAAAAAAGTATTATGTGACACAAATTAGTATCAATGTTCACACGACATATATTCATAGCTTTTAATAAGTTTTAGGGTTGTTTGTTTTTGAAACAAAGCCACATTTGGCTATATGGTCTGTCTACCGCTAGAAACTGAATCCTGGATTTTAGAGTTATAAGTTCGTATGTTTAAGGCTGTGTCACTGGGGTCTTATAAACTGCCAGTCTTAGCCTTCAGTTAAGTCTTAAAATATTACATTTGGTATTCTGTACCAATTACTTTGCAGTGAGAATACGAAAACTACAAGAGATAAATTTGAATAAAATAATGTTTTTGTTCTATATTTATGTAGTTTAATAATATGAATAGATTAAAGAAACGTATTAAAGAAATAACTTGAATAAAGTGGAACAAGTTTGGCTTATATTGCATTTTTGTGAGTAGTAAATTGTCTTGATTGTATCAAGTTTTACAGTTACGTGTTATTTGTTGCATTCGATGCACAATGATTAAATTGAAAGTATTTATATTATTTTTCATACAACACGAATGCATATTTACATATATTTAACTTTACTTCTGCCCCTAGCAATCTCGCTGTAAATTAAAGATAGTATATTAGAAAATGTGACTGGTCAGAAAATGTAATTAAGACAGGACAGCGGTAAGTCTACAAATTTACAAACCTAAAATCAGGGGGGAGGTCGATTCCCCTCGGCGGATACAGCAGATAGGCTGTAATATGTAGTAACTCAATTTAAAGCTTGCATTAACCCAGAGCTTGTTATTTGTTTTAATTTCCATTTCTAAATATGATTGAGTATTTTGAGCAATAAAGCCAACATTCGATTTTCTCAGTATGCACAACTGACATCCAGTTATCACTCAATTATTTAAAGCAAATTTGAAAGTTATTATAACACTAGTATACAATACACCATAATATGCAATGACATACACACCGGATGCTGTCTAACCAAAGTATTAGATAAAAAGTGAGAATATCTTCAAACTGTAACCTTGATGTCCTTCCTTGTACTCCAAGAAATAGCTGTGAAGATATGAGTCTCACAACGCTAGAGTACAACGTGTACATGTCCTCTGAGATTTCAGGATGTATTTAATTAATTCAACTCATCCGCTATGACCGTTTAATAGAGGAAGCGAAACGAAATGAGTTCGTAATATCTCTTGCTCCTACTTCTACGTACTCTTTCCCAAGCTGGTATTTTTCCTACTTAGTTGTTGTTCAGCCATACCAATTAAGGAGAAGGTAAAAGTTTTGCTTATTTATTTTCGGACGTTTACTCAGATGTACAGAAGAGCTATCTCTGATTTTGAACTTACCAATTAGGAGGAAGGCAAATAGTCAATAGTACCCACCGCCATCTCTTGGGCGACTCTTCTGTGACGTAAGGTGTATTTCAGTGTTGCTCTTGAAGACGCAACCACGACTTTAAAGTGTATATCCTAATTATTGTTGTGGTAACAGGAAGCAAACGATGGTTATGTAGGTCCGCACTCTAACCGCTTACGGCACAGTTGACGTTAAAATAAAAGTTTTTTTTAATGGAATTATAATAAAATACATCCGTAATAATGGTAACTGATGAGTCATAATATCACAGCATTGTATACATGCCATGCAGTAATGAAAATTCACGTATAAATAAAACAATAGTGAAGAAGTAAGAAAATTTAGAAAACCCTACTATTTAAGTATTTATTCTTTCATATAGAATTTTAGGAGATTTAGCTTATGGTATCATTTTAGTTTCTTACAGTAATAATTATCAGCAACAGAAGAAACTCTGATATATTACTCTGTAAAAATCATATTTACTAATTAAATAGACAAACAAAGTGAAACTTAATAATTTTTGAACAACAAATGCAGATGAAAAATATGAAAGAAAATAGTAATATCTGAAAAAAATTATCGGATAACAAGATGGACTAGAGAGATATGGGCAAAGGTTTTAACTATAAATGTACAATACCCTGTCAGAAATAGCCGGCTTCATTTTTCAGTAGGTATATAATCTTCAAGATTATTGAGTGAGTTTACATGCAGTGAAACGAAACAATGTTAAAATGTTCGTAAAACACCAGAACGTCACAAACTCGAGGAAGGAGAGATTAAAAGGTGCTGGAAATGTTGAAACTGTTCTAATACCTGGCTACTTGCGACTTAGTTGGAGGAAGCAACACATACTATTAATAACTTGATCGTACAACATCTAAAAGTGGTTTTGGTCTGGCTAAGTGTTTGTTGTGTGCAGTGTTTAAGTAGAATTGAGAGAAAACACTGAAAATCATTCTTGCGACAAATTCAGTTGCAAACGACTGTACTGTACACTACTGTGTCCATTACAGTCACATGTGAATAAATGGTACTTTTAAGAACTGCTCGTACAGCATGGTTTTCATAAAGTTGAGATATGTATTTTCGTAACGAAATTCTGATGACTGGAAATGGATTTGCAGAGAACAAATAATCATTTCAAGTGAAACTATTTTATGTTAACTGTGCATATCCGATATTGTGTTGTAGTATGGAATCTGTTACTGAATTACCTTATTGGTTTCCATTGCCACAAAAAAATTAAATAAATATGTTTCAGGCGTTATAACAAAGTTTCAATTATTATGCCCAATGTATTGTTTATAAGAGATTAACTGTTGTACATTTGTTGTAGTGGCTACGTTTGTTTCAGTATAGTTTTCTTTTTTGTGTGTGTGATGTATATTGTTGGTTGTGTATTGTTCAAGTCCCACTTGTTTTTGAAATTTTAAAAGATTCTTGAAAGTAAGAATCAACGATATTTGTTTTACGAAGTTGCAGTAGAACATTTTTGAAATTTCTACAAACTCGTGTGATTTCTATAAAAAGCGGCGAGCCGAAAGACAAAAAGGCTGTTATCGATCATTTACATTCTGTGTGCAACAGGTATCGGAAGCTGTAATTACGATTAACGTCTATTAATCGGAAAATTACAGTATTGGACCAGGAACGTCTATAGATTTCAAGCATTACAAACCATTCAATTTCAGTGAATTACTTCGGACATTAATATTTCTGAGAGGACATTAAATATCTTTACCGAAAAAAATTCAGCATCGTAAGGCTAGCCAAGAAAACACAGCGTTAGCTTAAGCGAGATCTGACTATATCAATTTATGATTCATTTGATCGTCATGGACCTGGATCATTAATAAAACACTCAGTTCTACACGATATAAGACTCAGTGTTGCTTGTAAGTTTGAAAAGCTCTTGTATGTAAACCATCATTTGTAGTAACTACTATTATAAATTCTATTTTTGTTATTTGTTTGTATGTTGAAAAATACTTTTGTTCAAAAAGGAAATTGAGTGTATCAATCTTATTGACAAATATTATTAATTTGATACATATTAGCATTTAATTAACTTCGAAAGTCAAAATCAAATTCCCTCTTAGTTGAAATAGTAATAGGTAGTAACGTACTTAACTTCGTAACTCGGAGACTCGTCCAAAATAAATTAAAATATGTAACATATTTCATCAGAATTCTGCTCTTTGCTACAAGGTAATTTTAAACTATGACCAAACTGGTTATAACCACAAACAGACTTACATCATTAATAATCTTATTGATTATATTTTGATCCACCTAAAAAGCTTAATGTAAAAATTGGGTGAAATGAGTAAATAACATCAACAACAACGACATTTTTAAGTTAGCAAACAATCTCATTTTTTGAGATACCTCGAGAAAGGTATTTGAAACTAACATCTATGCGTTGTTTGCGTTTCCACTTACAGATATTTTAATCGTTTGCTTAGGGAAGAAGTATTGGGTGGTATGATGTTGATAAATTAGTTTTCAATTGAAAATTTAAAGCTTCTCATAATAGCAGCAATAATCCAACTCAAAAGTAACGCTACAACGAGGTAGTACAGTAATAACTTATGATCTTTCTAAGATATAAATACATGTTCTGTTGTTTCTGGTAAGATAGCTTTAATAAAGACACAACAGAAGCATAAATACATAATAATGCTATTTACGGAAACAAACAAGTCATATATATATGGAAACAAAATACGTTTCACGCAACTAGATGATGAACATATTTAGCACGCAAAACGCTAAACAAAAAAAATAAAAATAAAAATTAATAATTTGTATAATGCAAAAAAATGTAACAGGAAAACATTTTATTTTATTCTAAGAACAAAAACTGTGTTTATGCTGTAAAAGTTTATTGCTGAACCATAGAGAAATATTGTTCTGTATTACACCACAAAATTATATCAAGCTATTTGATCGCATTTTAACTATTTTGGTTTTACGCATAAATCTATAAAGCCTTAAAAACGATCATTTAGGGAAAGTGTGTAACTCGAGCCATGATCGTAAGTATTCCATCGGCCACTTTAACATCGATATATCATACAAACATATATTTAGTTTTCTCGGGCTCAGTGCTTCGATGAAATACGAATCCACACTCGATTAATAGTGTTTCTGAGAGAAGGATATGACGGATCAGGGTTAACCTGTACTTGTCAGCAGTCAAGAAAATCAGTTTTGTACAGATCATCAACGCCGTTGCAGCCCCTGACCTATACTGACCTCTAACAATGCTTCACTTTCAAGCTGCCTATTAACTATCATGGCATTCTCCTCTCCTTCGTCGAACAAACTGTTGCTGATTATTACCGAAAATTTTAAACATTAGTTCGTCCCTAAAGAGCACACGTCCCTAACTTTTCTCTCTCCATTGTGTTTGATCCATTTCTATTATTTAGTTTAGTTATCTCTTTTAAGCAGCAGTTTTCGAAATCACCACTTGTTAATGTTCAACTTAACTTTCAGTATGCAACATTTCATACCCCTATTAGATAGTTTGTACGATTTATACTCAACCATCTTATCTATCATAAAGGGATGTAGACTATGGTACTTAATAATCTTTTAGGAGTGTTTTGGTTTTCTACCTCAATCACTTTTGTTGTGAACATTGCCATTTTTACTTACCCATTTCAGATTTGCTTAAACATGGAGTCTTGCTGCAATTTTTTGCATGAAATATCTTTAACCAGCGAGAACTTTGATATCACACGCTTGTCATGCGGTATTTCAGTTCTGAAAGCCATAACCAAAAATACATAACCACTGATACTACGGTTTGGTATAGTATGACTGCCTGTACATTCATCGAATGTATGCTGTTATGGCATTTGTGATAAAATAGATGACAAACAGTCACAGTGTAAACTATCAATAAGTAAGTGTATTCTGGTGCAGTTAATTTTTACATGATAATGGAGTAGTGTTCTCGTAATTTTTAAGAACAATTCAAATTATACTATGATTCTAATTTTAATATAATTTTTATTTATTTTTTAGAGACGACTATCATGCACACAACTGTTTGCAGATGGTAAGTGTTAGCCGGTGTTGAAAATTTGTGGGTTAAAGCCGATATACTTAACCTCTGTTTGATCATCTTGACCACAAGTCTTCTACATATGCATTTTACGAATTTTATCTATTTGATGGGGACCCGTCATGGCCAAGCGTGTTGAGGTGTGCGGGTTCGCATCCCCTTCGCGCCAAACATGCTCGCCCTTTTAGCGGTGGGGGCGTTATAATCTTACGATCAATCCCACTATTCATTGTTAAAAGAGTAGCCCTAGAGTTGGCGATGAGTGGTGATGACTAGCTGCCTTTCCTATAGTCTTACACTGCAAAATTAGGGACGGCTAGCACAGATAGCCTTCGAGTAGCTTTGCGCGAAATTCAAAACAAACAAACAATCAAACAAACTATTTGATGGGATATTATCAATACTTTTGGGAGCTATTTGAAAAAGTTTTAATTTTTTTGTTGTGTAAGTGTTACTGGCATAAATGAACTTTTGTTTGGATGAATATTATATCTTTTATTTTTTATGTATAAAAAGTTTCAGGTTTAAGTTTCACATTCGATATTTGGTTCTGTTCATACATTTTTCATTGTGTTATATCAGAATGAATTTTTGCTTATGCTTTCGTCATACAAGGTACAGTATCAGACCACTTTTGTGTATATGTGCTGAGAATTTTATGGGAGAATATGAGGTTTGTGTATCTCACTCCAATGAAAGTACTCCTGCTGGTACAGTGGTAAGTCCATGGATTTATAACGATAAAATTAGGGGTTCGGTTGCCCTCGTCGACTCAGGAGATAGCCCGCTGCGGCTTTGCTTTTAGAGAAACTAACACCCTCCAATGAAAATACCATTTATAGGTATTCAATGTTTAGTATTAACAGCCACAACACATTCAACAGTAAACATCATGAAGTATGCACATTTAAACACTGAATATTGTGTGGTACAGAAACGTAGACAAAACATCAGTGACTTCAGTAAACTCTACATGTAATGTTTTTTTTACTAGTGCAACCTTATTGGTCATTATTGCCTCTGTTGTAGTTACGAGGGCTTATAGCGCTAAAATTCGTGTTTTGATACCTACGGTGTAAAGCACAGATAGCCAACTTTGTAACTTTGTGCTTAACAGCAAACACATAATATTGTTATTCCACGTTCACAGTATTATATAGTTGTATTATATTTGCGTGATAAGACCATATAGTTTATAATTTGGCTTTATTTCAAAATTGTTATTTCGTAAGCAAAAAAGTTTTCCTTTATTTCCTTTCTGTTCAGTGCAAACTGAATTTCGTTTTACTTTACTAAGTAATACATTTTAACTTACAACTTTACGGCGGCAATCGTACTAAATACTCAAACAGGCCACTTTGTTCGTAGAACACTCCAATTACACGCAAACACAAAATAAATTGATTATATAATGGACTAGGTTTTTGGTATTCATTAGTACTGTGATATAAATACAGTAATATTGTCATATATTTTAGTAGTGTATGGCACTGAGAGAAAGAACAAAAATATTTCCAATATTCAAGTGGACCTAACTATCATATTAGTGGGCACGTACCTAATACGGTAATCGCCATTGAATATTGTTTTTTGACATGGTATTCAAAGATAATCAGAGTATTATAACCACGGCGTCGAAAGATATCATAAAACTATATGGCTGCCTTCTGCAACTGACAGGCTAATGTACTAGGCCTTGAGCATACACAATACGTCTGGCTGTGTTCCCGTTCACTGATATCTTTAGCTTTGATCCATGTGAAGAATATTACGGTAGCCAATAAATAGTGAGAAAATAACGTCTCAGATTTTAATAGGAAAACAATAGGTTATTAAAAGCAAACAGTGAATGAGTGGGACATTTGACTTGTTTGTTTGTTTGTTTTTCTTATGAGACACTGTACGCCCTTTTCTGCAGTGGCTGGAAGGTAAGTACAAAGTTAGAAATTTGATAGTGCTTGGGGCATTCCGACAGTTGGAAGTAATGTGGTGTTGAGGAGAACGTTCTGGTAACAGATGTTGGGTACAATAATTCTTTTAGAAGAATTAACGACGTCCAAGTCCCTGAAAGTTGTTGTCGATTACGTCACTCAAGAATATTGTATTTTTATTCCAATGAACAAGATGACTACATAACAATCCATCGAGCTTTTGTTGACCGAGATTAGTTCAGGAAGAATGACAATGACTTCAATCATCTTTCTTGGCTAACAAAATCATCTAATGTCATAGTGATTGGGCATGTTTGGTGTGAATTTGTATGACATCCTCTCCACCGTAATCGCATCCTAACATCTGTAAATCAATCGGAGATCATATTCCTCAATAAATAAGCTCCAATCAAACAACACTTTTTTCGCGCATCAGTATATTATTCTCGAGAAGGGCTGGCTATAATGGATCATGTTATAACAGCTGGTTACCACAATAATATAATAATTGTTTGAAATGTCTATCAGTGTCTTCAGTTTTCAAAATTAAAAATATTCCGTGTGAGTAAAATATTGTTTATTACCCAGAGTTATATTTATCGCTCTCTTAGACAGTAAAATATTTTCACTCTTATCATCATGATATTCATGAAGTAAAAGTCCATTTCTTCTTATTAAATTGTTAAACCGTTAGAGAGGTATTATGTACTTTTATCTATTTTAACAAATATTGATGTGAATATATTTTAGAATTGTTCAAACTCATTTACCACAAATACACACTAAATATTTAGTTAAAATGTACTTTACACCTACCGTCTGCGTTTGTCATTTGATACTGATGCTCCACTTTTATATATAACAAAGAAATTATTAATTTATTTCGATCACATTAATATTACATATTTAATCTTTCGTAACTTCTAATTGTAAACATCTCGAAGTAATTTTGAACGCTTCTAACAATTGAGAAGATTTACGCTGTTCAGAATACGCATAAATGACTTTAATTATTGTATGTTAAATTGGTCGCTCATAATAATAATACCATTAAATGGTGATTCCTAATTAAAGCATTATTAATTTTGTAAACTTTTCACAAAAACAAAAGTAATATTAAATCTTTAAAGATGATGTGAACAAAGGAGATTAACGGAATTCAACATGGATCGGAAAACTTATTTGTTAAGTTTAATGTCAAGCTTATGCTTACTCTCAAATACCCTCAGCCGTATTCATCACTTTGCATAAATTTAGGCGCTTTTAACTGCTTTCAAATTCAATACAAATACTACTACTTCATATTATGTACAGAATAACTTGTTTTTAATTTAAAAAATTTGACTATTATCGTCGATGCAGTAAATCAATCAACATGAAAGAAAATGTGAATTGTAGCCTGTTTAGTCATAACTGCAAGGTAAATATTGTTAACAATACTACCCTTTATAAACACTAATTTGGAAAATATTGCAGACAATAAATTATATCGGTTATCAAACAAATCAATAATCATTTATTGCAATTAAATTTTGAAGGAGAAAATATGCAAATTATTGAAAAAAGTTTTATCGGTATAATTGTTGTTTAACATTCTCAAAGCTAGATGGCCAACAACGTAGTGTGTCTTGATAAAGAAGAAATCGCAAAGAAATCAAAGGTTGAATATATAAAAAAAAACATGTTTTGGAATTTCGCACAAATCTACTCGAGGGATATCTGTGCTAGCCGTCCCTAATTTTGCAGTGTAAGACTGGGCAGCTAGTCATAACCACCCACCGCCAACTCTTGGGCTCCTCTTTTACCAACGAATAGTAAGATTGACCGTAACATTATAACGCCCCCACGGCTGAGAGGGCGAGCATGTTTGGCGCGACTCGGGCGAGAACCCGCGACCCTCAGATTACGAAGCGCACGCCTTAACGCGCTCGGCCATGCCAGGTCCTAAAAAAAACAACTAAAATGGGATTTGGTCTAGAAGACACGCAATGTTAAGCTTTTTTGTCAGCGTTGAACATTTTGTTTGTGTTTTACCATATCTCAGTTTTAAGTATTTTTTCATTTACCATAATATCATTGCTCTAAGCATGGAATTATCCATGTTATCGACTGGGATAAAGATGTTCGAGAATTTTTTGAAATGTCCATTTCAAATACTTAAAAATATTGGTTTTAATTGAAGCCCATGAAAACATCGAGTCATTTGCTTCATTTTATTAAGCACTAAAATACATTATAAAACATCTTAATTCTGTTTTACAGTTTTTGTAATATACTATTATTTTAAAATGTTTGAGTCTACTTATCTACTCTACTGAAAAATATGCTTGTTTTGAATAACTCCAGCAGGGAACACACGTCTCACATATAAAATATCTTAATATATGTAATTTAATATGAGCAAGAGAGACTCCACTTTTTCACGAAACATAGTAACTTGTTAGGTTCTAAAATGTATTTATATATAATTCGACATTAGCGATTTATGAATATTCGCAATTATGAAAATAACACTCACATATTCGAAGGTATTACGTCAAGTGCTGCTTCAAGAATTTCCTTTCTTGAAATATATATTTTGAATATTTCGCGTTGCACTGCAGTTACATTTCTGCAATCTTATACTACATAAATCTTAAGAAACGTTGTTCTTTATATGTATGATACGTGTAATCCTGGACCTCACGTCTTACTTTATCATTGACTTCGAACAAATATCAGGAAAATTTTCTGATACGAAAACATCATTTAGCATTTGCTTTTTGTGCAGGTCGAACTTTAATAATCTTGAAACTTATATTTTGCACAAATGGTACAATGAGCTTAAACTCTAAGCTCAATATAGAAACTTCGTGCATCAAAGTGACTTTCGACACAAAAGTAATCGATTTTACGATACAGCTTCAGATATCGTTTTTTCTTCAGATCAATGATTAGTTTACTGAACTATAAGTAAAAGGGTCATGGTTCCTGTCTTGCTGCCGAAAAAATTGCGCTATTTTATTTGGCGTTGTGGAGGGGGCGATTGACGGTCTAATCTCACTTTTATATGAGAGTAGCCTATACCAGATGGGTAAGGTTAACTAGTTCCGTTCCCTCTAATCTATCAATCCAAAATTAAAAACTAAGGACATTGTTTAGCTTTGTGCAAAAATCAGAAACAAACTTTATTTCTTCTAATTTATTTGATTTTTCTTTATATATAAAAAAATACTCAATGTCATTTGATACTTAAACTATTTTCATGCTAATACTTGCCCAGAAAAAAAAAGTCAATGCTTGATTTCAACTTAAGATTTTTAGTCTAACTGTATTCTTTTGTTATTATGTGTCTTAATTTTAAATACTTTATTAGAACAACCTTTAAAATTGTGTATAAGATTCTTAACTCTTTTTCGATTACTTTAATAGTTTCTGCCGTAGAAAGATAAATGTCATCAGACTTAACGCATACTGAAAGATCCACTATGCTTCCCAAAAGTGAATGTTTAAGCCTTAACCCTTTATCTTTCACATTCACATTTACAGATAAACAACTCATTTAGTGACATACACACACAAATGAACAAACGTACACTTATCTTAATATTTCTATATTTATGTGAACTTGAAACTAATGAGCTCCAGAATATTTGAAGAAAATATATTTTAATAATATGTTTTAAGTGTTTTAGAAATATTTCGTATATTATGTTTGTACGGATATACTTGTACTAAAACCAACAAAAACAAAGATACCTCAGGATGGATACCAACTTGCTAGAAATAATAAATTCTATTTTAATTTGTTGCCAGACGTTAATTATAATACATTAAGTGATGTCTCCCCCTCCCAATTAATTAATTTACAAGAGCAATACATTTTATTTTTGTCTTAGCGTTAAGTAATTAAGTACTTACAAATGTAAGTGTTGTAACAATACAAACGAAAAGTACGCTTTAGGCACTGATGTCAATTAAACAAAATGTTATCATACAAACGAGAATACATTTTCTGTATCATTATTTATTTGTTTTATCTCCAAAGCTTCACTGGAAATTACATGGAATTAAATTACCACTTCAAAATTTAAGTACTAATTAAATTTCAGTAAAACCTTGGCGACAGAAATAAATTGTGCAGGAGCATTATACTATGTAATATATTAGGGTGACATTACTTTTTATTAAGACGATCTGTCGTATTTTTAATTTATGTTATCTGCATTTACCTTGTGTACCATTACCATTTGTGGTACATCAATCACTTCTTTCATATGTAGAAAATAATTTGTGTCATTGTGAATGAATAAAAATATCCATAATTCTAAACCTATAAGTTGTTATAAAGAGCATCTAAGTTAAAATATTTTGTTCAACATATATAAATATAAAACTAAAGGCATTTGCACCCTAAAACTTCAAATTCATGTTTTGTACACAATGCCGATAAACTCAGATTTTTTTTTAAAAAAGCAATGTCAGCCAGTTATGTATCATAACCTATCCATTGAACGGTTTAAAGTAATATAAGTCGGTTAATTTATCGTATATAAAATTTCAAGTACTTTCTCTCTGGCTTTAAATGATTAAATACAAGGTCCCAAAATCTAATACATATTACACATAGAAAATATCTCATACTCAGTGAAAGCAACGAAGTATTTATTAAAAGAGCATTTCCGTAATGTTTCGTTACAGCATTTTTAACACTCTTAGGCAGACACTAAAACACTATGCATTCACATGTAAACGTCATCTGCTTTTGATTTGACTGGACTCAAACAGGAATTTTTTGTACCTTTTAGGGAATTTCACAATGTAAGAAAGCTACTTCATTTAATAAAAGTGACAAAATATAGAAACCCAGAAACTTACTCAAATAAATATTTTAAGTGAATTTCTACTTTACATACGTAGTACATTGCGTGACTTACTGTGAAATTTAAAACAATGTTTTTATCTATTACAAGGTAATTGATTCGTTATGCACTTAGTAAGGTACATCACTGCTTATCTCGTATTCCAGAGCATGATATTCTATATATATTTCTAACTAATTTACCTTAATGCAAAAAAGCAACAGAATATTAAGGTATGAATATAATGAAACACGTACTTGTAATCTAACTATATTACAACTGCCATGTGGTTCCCAAATATGAACCGTTATATATATCAAAATGTTATTGTTATATATTCAACATATTCGCATGTTAGCTGGAAGATAAGAGGGGAGAGCCTTGATATGCCTATATACGTCATAAATTGAGTTTCTAACAAAAGTTTATTGGTATAATAAATGTACATTTGATAACGGTTTCATTTCAAAACAGTCATAAATTTAAAGTTGTGTTGAGAAAACAGCTTTTGAATTTCATTTACCACGATCATTAAAGCAGATAAAATGTTAACAAAGGTGGTCATTCCTCTTATGTCCACAAGTAATTGATAGCAGGAACACACCCTTGTACGATTTATGAATCCAAATTATTCAACTTCAAAGTGTAGATTAATAAATAGTAGATAGATTCGAGCTTGAAACTCTTTGCAGTATATCCAGTTGCAAAGCTTATCTTCACAATATAAATGACGCACTATAACCTATATGTTGCTTTTTAAATGAAAAAGACTCATGATTAATCGTTACTTATGTGGTAACAGGATAAGTTGTTAGATGATTGTAAAATACATATTTATACTTATAGAGTGGTATACTAAGACATTATTATAGCGTGTACTAAATGATTTTCACTTACAAGTTAGTGGCCAGTTTCTATTTTCAGGCGATATGATATACGTAATAACTAAGAATCAATCAATCAAGAACATTCAAAATTTCAGGACAAATCAGGTATGGCATTAAACATGAAGCAACTTGCTATTGTCACAACATTGATGAAAACTTACTGCAACAAAATATCAGATAGTTTCTTAACAAAGTGGCCAATAAGACCATCTGTTGCAAAGTTAAAGACGAAATGGTATGTCACTTAGTTCAACTTTACTATGTTTCTTTCACTTCAACCTAAATCCATTCATTAATTGTTGTTGTTGTTTTGAATTGAGTACAAAACTATTCAATGGGCTATCTGTGCTCTGCCCACCACGGGTATCGAAACCGAGTTTTTAGCGTTGTAAGTCCGCAGACATACCTCTAAGCGATTGGGGGGGGTTCACTCATTAATGTTTCTCTTTCAGCAGTTTGCGATTGAATGCATTATATTATAACAATTCTGGAGACTCCTAACGTCATTACACCGAATGTCGTCACGTCTGGTTATGCTCCATTAGCTGTGCGTCTTGACAATAGCAATGCAGAGTAGGTTTCATTGCAAAAAAAATTGACGTTTGTTTTTTCATGTTAAATGTACACCCCTACGCCTCATGGTCTCTATGATCTATCTAGTATACGAAGATGACGGTTTCACAGCACCAGTTTCAACAGTCTGATGTCACAGAAATCCATTTAATGCTACCACTATGTCTTTATATGGAATACTATAATGTTTGTTTAATTTTACAGTCGCTTGAAGCGTGCGATGGTGAATGGATGTATCTAAAACACAGCTTATGCACACGTAACTTTTGTTGCTTTTCCAGATTTACCCTGTTTTATTATATTAGATACTGTAGTGTTTGACACGTGAGTGGCATTTGTAATTAATCATTGTGTTCTTGGATTTTAATCTGTTACAAGACGTCGCATTTTCTTTATTACCATAGCTGAATTACGACTCGATAAAGTTCTTTATTTGCATAGTACTTGGACCCCATATTGATCCATATGTCGTTAAATATAAGGTATATCTCTGTAATGAAAATTCTAAATCCCTAAACTTAATACAGCTTACATTGTAAGTGTATGATAGTTTTGTGTCTAAAGGGTTATTACATGTATTTTCTGAAATACTCAATTTTCTGTGTTATTATTTGTCAAAGTCGAGTTCTCAATCATTATCTTCCATCACTTGTTGATTCTGTTTGCAATTTTCACGTGACTTTACGATTTTCACACTAACATTCTAGTGAAGGAAATTGTAAACTTTAACGTATTTATAAATAGTGTTACTATATAAATACCAGATCACCTTTAAACAAGAACACCTTAGCAAGGCTATTTCTCAATATTAATTGGTTTGTGTTTTCATATAGCAAAGTCACATTGAGATATTTTTTGAGTTCACTGAGTGGTCTTAATTGGTACACAGCAAAAAGATAACTTTTTTTCGTTGTTTCAACCCGAATGCGAAGATAATTACAAAATGAAGAACAGTGTTAAAATAGTTTTTAAAACACAGAATGAAATTTATTCGGAAGCAACTGAGTCATACGAAGAAAAAGGAACAGCAGGACCTGATTCTGACACAAAATACTTCATATTATATACAATTTAGAACAACAACAACAAAGAAACAAATACAGTTAAATAAATAAACTTGTGCTGTGGTTAAGCGTTCTTGTGGTCACCGCATCAAATAGGAAAACATTTAAATACTTAAGCCCAAAATAAAGGCATGGCTGGATAGTCAAACATAAAAGCGACTCCAATTGAAGTCTTGAGAAAGGTAAGAGCAGAACTGAGAACGTTTTTGTTTTATTCATTTTTAATTATAATATTTTTTTTAAATTCAAGAGAATGATACGATCCTTTTCAAGGAGGTGTAATGATAAAATTTTGTCGGATGCCTGTTGCATATTTTTATTAATATCTGGATTGGTTAATAGGTAATTTGACTGTTGAATTAAGTGTTTGTGTACAATTGGTTTAAGCATTACTTAAATCCTGTGAAAGAACTAAAAAACAGCTTAAAAATCAGAACTCCACTTAATAGTGTAAGTATGCATACTTTTCATTATGATCATAAAACAATAAGTGGAGTCTATATTTTTTGTTTTGTGGTATAGCTACTAAGATTTTTATCTTATGACAACTGGTAGCAAAATAGCAGTTAAGTTTATTTTTAAGAGCAAAAGTATCATAAAGTACCTAAATATTTGTATAATTTCTCAGTGAAATTCCGGTTAAACTCTTTGTTGAAGAATATAATTGAGACTACTAATTTGCAATGATATTTTGAAAACAAAAGATATAAATGTTACTAAGTGCATCCTAAGATAAGTCTTAATAATGTTCCAATATCATTTGTACATTATTATGAACTAATAGTTAAGGGTGTAGTTTTTAATTTATTGATATTAGATTTGAAAACTGTAATGAACTGCAACGGGTATTTTTATAATGTCAAATATGATACGTGTATACGGAGTGTATATTTCTATATCAAACGTTTTTTTCTGCAAATTTTATGAATGTTGTTCTATTATATTCCATTCGTATACATGTTGTCAGCTATAAGATTTGAGATCTTCTTAATAGCCAAAACAACCATAACGTAAAATATGTTCTAATTTAAAATAATATATTAGTGTGTTGGCTTACTAAATTAGAATAGCATTGCAGCATGTTTGTATGTCGAGTTGTTATTCAGAGCTTTAAACTACAAACCTCAATAATTATTGTGTTATTAAAAAACGGACTGTGTCTTGTAATAACCTCATCACTCCTTAAAGAGGATCTTTTCGTACAATCACTAAACGATCTGAGAGGAATCATTATATCAACATGAAGATTTTTTTTCCGCTATTACCAAAAAAATATAAGAAAGGCTTATCTGACATCGAAAGCAAAAACCTTTGATTTTTTGTGACATGATATAAGCACAAGTTATGGCTTTTAATATGTTAGGATGACTAAGGACTAAAAGTGAATAAAAGCATTTAGAAAAAAAATAGTAGTGATAGAATCGCTAATTTGATTAGATGCTAAACAAGGAAGAACCGTTTGAATGAACAACCAAAGCTTTTATAGCTTCGTCTTCAGTTCGTGATGCTATGATATCATTGTTAAAAACACAAAGCAGTCTTGTTTTCTGGAATCGATAGACATTATTCGTAAATTGAGAATTTAAAAATGTTAAACACAAGCATGTCAATTAAGAAGGGGAATGACTTTCTTGTAAAGAAAAGAATTAACTTCCGTATAGCGCAAGTTACCTACTTAGATCAAAATACAGATAGAAGCTAACCTGATAAAGCGTTTGTTTTCTTATAGCAAAGCCATAGCGGGCTATCTCCTTAGTCCACCGACGGGAATTACACCTCTGATTTTAGGGTTGTAAATCCATAGACTTACCATTGTACCAGCTGGGTACCCAATAAAAAAAGCCAATTAAATTCGACAGTGTAACATTATAAGAGCCTGACATCTGAAATAAACTACTACGACACATGTCACTTTTTAGTGTAGATTCGAATCGAGTAACAAAACAGTACCAATAACACAGTCAAACATTAATGTTTATGAAGAAACAAAACATTAAATAATAAGAAACAGGAAATAAATCTTACAATAAATAGCTAGAGTAATGATTTTCCAATTAAAATATAAACATTTAAATAAAGGAAAAAAGTGAAGTAAACATACTAATTCGGCTTTAATTAATCTCTTTCGCTCATGAAAACAAACGGTGCGAGCAACATGAAGTAATAAATAATGTTAAATCTTCTGTAAAAGACGTAAAGTAAACTTCATAAGATTTGCGAGTAATCAATAATAATAATAAAAAAAATGTAAACATATTACAACGTTACTAAAGTTGTAACACAGTTTGTAATCATTGTACATACCATGAACTTGAATTGAAGGTAGGTAAACATAATTGAGGTCAATGCAGCATAAATGTTTCAAAGACATTAAAGTATAGACATGTAAGTTTCGGAAAGACCATGATATTCTGTAAAACTTTTAGATCCACAATTAGTAGCAAGAACACTTAAATTTTTCGCAAAAGTGAACGAATGTAATGTTTAAAATAATGTGATAGAATGAACCTCATTTATGAAAAATGCCAGTTAGCTTACGAGTCTCGTCCACGAAATCTTGGATTGTTGAACACATTCTATTGTATCTATTATGATGTGAGTAATAGACGTTGTGACATAACTTATTTTGAACATGTGTAATTGTATATGAAAGATGTATCACTTGAAAGTGTCCATTTTATTAAAAATTGTGATAGTGTGTTTTGTTTATAGTGGGCCCGGCAAAGCCAAGTGGTTAAGGCACTAGAGGATTGCGGGTTTGAATCCTCGTCATGCCAAACATGCTTGGCCTTTCAGCCGTAGGGACGTTATATTGTTACATTCAATTCCATTATTCGTTGTTTAAAAAGTAGCCCAAAAGCTGGCGAGTGTGTGGTGATGACTATTTGATAGATAGTCTTCGTGAAGCATTGGGTGAAATTCAAAACAAACAAACAAACAATCAATACGTCTATGCCCCCCTCAGTTTGTTTGTTTTTTTAATTTCGCGCAAAGCTACACGAGGACTATCTGCGCTACCCATCCCTAATTTAGCAGTGTAAGACTACAGGAAAGGCAGCTAGTCATCACCACCCACCGACAACTATTGGGCTACTCTTTTACTAACAAACAGAGGGATTGACTGTCACAAAATTACGCCCGCACAGCTAAAAGGGCGGACATGTTTGGTGCGACGGAGATTTCAACCAGCGACTTTCATATTAGGAGTCGAACGCCTTAACCACCTGTTTATTCATGCCGGGTTACGATGTATTGAAGGAACAATATTGAAAACAATGATATATATTGTATTGCATAACATAATGTTATTTTAAAAGAAAAACACGAATGCAAACAAAAATTAGTCAATATTGTTGTTATTGAAATTCTCGAAAAATTGTTCAAGGATTGTCTGTGATAGTTGTCCCTAAATTTGCAGTGACAAACTAGAAATTAGAGAACTTAGTCAACTCTACTCACCATCAACGTTTGAGTTACTTTACATAACTAATGGGATTTGACGTCTCTTTTAAGGCCTATATACGTAAAGTATAGGTAAATATAGTTTATAGTATTTTACAAATTTCAAAAATATGTCGACAATTCATTGTAATATATTACAAGTGTTAATATCATCGGTGCACTAATATAAAGTATTTCATTTAGTATAATATATAAATGAAAATGTTGTCCAGAATAAAAGATTTTCACTGTATTACTCATTCCCCCCCCCAAAAAAAAACACTTATGATAACGTTTGCTGTTTTTATGTAAATATTAACAATGAATGTTTAAAAAAATGTTTACCTGCATATATAGGTAGATACTGAAAGGAAGGCAACTTATTGTTCAACGTCAGGAATATACCAGAAAAACGTTTGTATGAAATGAACTGCGGGACACAAGTCGTGGTTTCAGATGCCACAGTTCACGAAAATTAGAAATGTCTTTAATTTAAGGCATAAGTTAAGCTAAGCACTCTGAGATAACCGTATAATTAATTAAGCAGAGGTTATACATTACTATATCATTACATTAATTAAGTGTCGAGGTGATAATAAGCATTTTCACATAATTACTCTTCTTTTGCTAAGGTATTTTATAGTTCCTTTTCTTTTCTGTTATCTATTTGCTGCATATTTACATTTCAGCAGATATAAGTACACATTATTTTTCTCTAAAAATGTGTGCTAGAATTAATTTTTTAAAAACTGTATTAAAAATATCTTTATTTTACTTACACCTACCATGAAGAAACACAATTAAAGTGATAATATTTTGAATAATGTTAATTACTAGTTATAACTTTAGACTCAAATAAAGTGAAAATGTTAAACTTAATGTTCACTTCATTTGAATACAAAGATATAACTCATTGACGTATGTCAAATGTTGTTGTTTTTCATCATAAATGAACTAGACATATATTTAACAAACCTAGAGGTTATATATGAAACTTAATGTTAATTTTAAGGCTATTTAATAATTTGTTTTTATTTTGAAATGTATTTCACAAATCCATCTTAGAAAACATCGGTTTCTGTGCATAAGATAAAAAAAAAACATCTAAAGGTAACTAAAACAAAGTTACATTTAAGTCATTAAGTTTGTGTAGAAATGACGTACAGATGTAAAAGTGCTGTTTTTATCTTTAAATGATTCGAATTTGATCATAAATAACTTGATCATGTCAAGATTAAATCAACAGATAAAATGTTGAATAATATATAATATTGTTATGACAAATAAAATGCGATTAAATTAGTTATCAAATAACAAAATATATACATTATAATGATTTCTAGTGCATGACAATTTTATATTATTTATGTCTTTCAGCTGACAAATATTCATATTTCTTATTTTTCACATAAATCAATAATATTAATCATAAAACAAATGTTCGTATTAAAAATTGCATCTAAGGTTTTTCTCTCAGGCATATTGCAGATGAGTTTTATATATGTGAAACCATTGTTTTTTTCATTTTGGTGTCTTAGCATTATGTGATTAACATGTAATGAAATCAAACAACTCTGAGAAAAAAATTGAAAAGAAAACGTATAAGTGTTCATAATATAACTTCATTACGTCGGTGCTGATGGTGGTAATTCTCATGTATTATTAAACGTGCTACCTAATACTCCTATTACATCAAATTATATCTACCTACATTGAATATTCAAAGGAACTTTCTCGCTCAGCCCTCTTCCAACACTATTATGAGCTTGACATTGGTAAATCCCTCTGTGTTCTTTTCCAACGTTTTGCAAGCGTAGTAACTTGTTGTTTATAAGGATTCCCTTTGATGGTTCACTGAAGAGCTTTTCGTCATTAAATAGCCATTCAACATCTCGAACTTGTGGATTTGCATTTATATTGCATTCAAAATAAACATTGTGCCCTTCTCTGATTTGTTCGTCCTGAACACTAGCTCCAAGAACAAGAGAGAGCTTTGGTTGATCTATTAATAAAAAAATATTTCACTGTGAGCAACTTAACAAACGAAGGTAAAAAAGAAAAAAATAATTATATTGAAACAAAATATTCACATCATTTTAACCTTTTTTTTAATAAGGTTCTATTACACTTTGAAAGTGTGAAACTTAAAAATCAAGGTTTTGCATGCTCCCCTCATTGATAGAGTGGTTATTGAATATTTCAAACAAATGTCATTTATTGTAAAGTTAATTTAACAGATAAAGTTAATAGCATGAAGTAAACGAACTAAAATGCAAACCAACAAATAAAGATAAATATTAATAAAAGGAACGAAATTAGCGCAAGTGAAGATACTCATACCTAAATTTACACATTTTATTAATTTCTAAAGCATGCACATTTCTTTATAGTTTTTAACTAAGAAATATTTCTATTTTTTAGTTATTTTTTACTCACATATATATGGGTACAATTAATCCTAAAACAGTGTATTATACTTTGCATGGAAAACATTTAAGTATGAAAATACTGAGTTTTAACTTTTCAAATAGTTATGAAGTATTATATGCGTGCGTGCGTGTGTGTGTATGAGCTTATGATCTTAACACAAAACCATATGCAGAGAAAATCTAGTTAATGTGGAAGCAAAATTTCTCATAAGTATTATAAATTACTGGAATATTAAATAAATAGAAAACGAATTATGAAAAATGATGTAATAATTTTAAAACTTAAAAGCTATTGATGTTAAAAACTTTCATCTGAAATATTATATTAATAGATGTGGAAACAATATATTGTTTTGAAGAAAGGCGATATTGGTAATGCAAAAAGCAGCAAAATTTAACAGAATCGTGCGTTTGGTCAGAACGCTGATACGTAATTAATAAGTGTTAACTTAAAAAAGTTAAACATCTTTAACTTTTGCCTCTTGATGGGTTTACAAACGCAGAACTTATTGAAATTATTATTAAAAATATTATAAGAAGCTCGTACTTAACAGAATGTTTCGTTGCACATAACTCTTAAATAAAAGCTGCAATTGTTTATAACGGTTTGGTATTAAAAAAATTCACATTTTAGACACAATTTAACTGAAACGATCATACGTTATAATACGGTATGGCCACCATAAAACCTAAGTTTAAATAACATAATAAAAACTTAAAATTATATACATATTTCTACAACAGTCATCGTAGATAAACTGTGAAATACTTAATTCAATTGAAGTAATGTGAGAAATTATATTTGCGGAATTAAATAAAAATACGATAATACCGTTCTATGAAACAAAATATCACTTATACGATAGGGATTAGATGTTTTATGTCTTTTAGAAATCATGAAAGTAGAATTAAACTATGGTTTATTAAAACAAGTCAAAATAAATAGTAATTATATCGAGTTCACTGCTCATATAAAGTTGTAATTAAATATAAAACATAGTAAAGTACATATTGTCATAATGGAAACAATATAATTTTCATGTATTTCGTGAGACAATCAACACCAGATAAAACTGTTTTGATTTATGGAATAGGAAGAAATATGGGGTAGTCAAATCTACAGTTTTTTCCTTTTGTGGCCTTTGTATCATTTAAACATGAACCTGAAGTTCATTATGCCGTATCTCTTTGTTTAGTCACAAAATACTTCAAATACATTTACCAACATTTTCTGTTATTAAAATATTCTGCAGGTAAATAAAATATTAATACAGACTATTAGCCTTAAGATAAAAATACCTCAGTTGGTAGCTGGTTGTAATTTCTTTGTGAAATGAAAAAAATATCCCGTTTGTTAAAACAGAAATGAATATTTGTTCTTTATGGTTTTAAAGTTTTAACGGTAATTTGAAAATACTTGTGTTTAGCCAATGACACATTAAATAATTTAATTTAATTTAAATGTAAAGGTATATTGGCGACCTCTGACGATGCAACAACAGTTTAAAAACTAATAAATATAAACTGTTTATTTTCAATGATATCATTAAGATATTTTTGACATTGAAGTATCGTATTCAAATCTCTTATTTTTCTACTGATACTTTCTGTGTTTATTGTAGTTTATTTCCTATAACTTATAGTCTCATTTCTCTTCCAACAGCCTCCAGAGGCTCAGTTGTAAGTATGAAGGTAATAACATTAAAAACCGGATTTCGATGCCTATGATGACCACTGCTTAGAAAGCCTATTGTGTAGCTTCGTCGTTAACAACAAATAAAACATTTTTAATGTTTGACGTATTGAACATATCTTACAATGATAAGGATACGTGAATTTCAAGATTACATTTTTTTATTTTATAAATTTCGCACATAACTATAGAAAGTAAACTTTGTAGCTCAAAATTGGGATTTCTTTATTTTGAGTGTGTGTGAAAAAAAGTATTGTCTACTCAACCGGTAAACAACGAGTTATTTTCCTATATAGATACGCTAAGGTATGAAAGGAAGACGAAATTTCCGCGGTCGTTTTCACTATATTGAGATTAAACCGTCGTGAGTTTAAACTAAATCTTGTTGTTGTTTTTGCTTTTACACTGTTTAGATAAAGAGGCTCTTGAGTTCTGAAGGAAATACAACAAAAATCACATACTATTATAACGATTTCTGCTAAACAAAAGTATTAACACTTGGAAAACCTTTTACCACCAGGTAATTAGTAAATATACCCTGTTAACAACTGGGAACAAATCCTAAGGCTTAGAGACATAAATTACTTGGAAATTGTGATAATTTAAAAATTATCAGAGATGTGACTGCTCAGAGTAGTAGAGTAAGATGTTTTTAATGTTTTGCCTCACTGATCAAGAAAACAATTGTTTCTTTGAAAATTGAATAAAGTACGTTTAATATCAGGTAACTGCTGTCGCAGACTATTCGTAAAAATGTTGAGCTGTGTAAACATTTTAGAAAACTTTTACTTGAAACTATCTTTTAGGAGAAACACAATTTGCATACCTTTACCCATATTCTTTGCAAATTTTAACATTAAAAGAGACCTAATTCAAGAGTAATTATGAATATAAGGGCAATGTTGGATAAAAATAACAGAGTAATGTTTATAGCTCAAGAACCGAGGAATCCAGAACATCATGGTTCTATTAATAATTCAAATATCATATATATTGTACTCTACTCATGGAAGAATTTTCCTGTATTTTTCAGAGGTACTTAATCACGTGTTTCATTTTCCGACGAGAAAACGTGCTCATACAACAAATAATAGAACACAACCAGAAAAGCAAACTTCATAACACGCACCAAAATAGTGCCATGCTTACAATGCTTTGCACTTTACTCTATAAATGTTTTTTTTTTACAGTATTATTTATACATTATTCACGTGCATCTAGCAACGGTTTACAAACCAAAATAACTTTTAAGCTTCCTTAAATCTATTAAACTTTACAGTTAAATGAATACTTGCTCTTAGTTATTGATTAAGTACATATTTCAAAGTAACAATATAGAAATACTGATTTATCTAAATACTTTTATTTAATACTGTGCGCAAATGAGTTATTGAAAAACATGTAAAGCAACCAAAATTGATTAAAGTGTAATCTAATGAATAAAATATAATCAGTGCTTCTTCAGATCTATCTTTGTGAAGCGATTGTATCATATTCATATTATAATTCTAAAGTAAAAAGTAAAATATTATTATGTCATCCACACCACATGCATCTTCAAGATGTTCCGTATGTTGTAGTACCTCTTTGTTAGACGTATTTCTCCTAACTCATTTTTAAATTTTAGAGCCATTAGACATAATTTTACTAGCTTAATGAAAATATTCAAAATGATTTGTTGATCTATAACAGTATTCAAATACATAAAGTTGAATTTATACTCACAGAGAATGTCTAAACTCCAGGAGTCTTCCAGAACACTATCAAGCAGGCGAGGATTGGCTGCTCTACATATTAATGTCTTTCCATTGTCCTTCTCCGTTGGAACTAAAGTAAGAATGCTCGAAGTAACGGGTGGATCATCTGCTACCGTCTCTTTGTGGTTCACCATCTTTTTCTCGTCCAACCACCACGTTAACACCGCGGCAGGAAGGGAGCCTTTGGTAGCACACTTCACTTTCTGTTCTGTTCCTGCTTCCAGTTTTTCCTTGGTTGAGGAAATACGAACGTACTGAGGCTTCACTGGGCAAAGACGAAACTTCAATGTTGTAACCAAAATATAAGACTAGTTGTGTGTTGAAAAATTAAAAAAAAACTTGTACAAATAGTGATCGTTATGTTTGAATACACTCTCTTTTTATATCTAAATTATTTTAAAAATGAAATCTTATCGTAATTCAAACTTCTTAGAAGTGCATGATAGTTCTTATTACTGGGTTTCTTTCTTAAAGTATTTAAAATTATTGGAAACCTACTTTCAGTAAAATCATCTGCAATGTATTTGCTTATAACAGAACACAACCAGGAAAGCAAACTTCATACCACGCACCGAAACACAGACATGCTTACAATAGTTTGCTCTATACTCGGTACATGTTCTTTTCTGCTAAGCAGAATGTATTAACTGTACATGTAGTTTATATCTACAAGTAGTATATTAGTATAAACATACATATGTTTGTATCAGATTTATTTTGTACTGTTTCTAAAGAATGTCGATTTTAGTTTGCGTTCCTATTCAGTTGTCATGGTAATCCAGGCTTTCATTAGGTTACGTAGATTACTTGATGACGTACAATATTCATGTTTAACAATGAACATAAAAATCTTATATGTAGTTTAAATGTTTGAAAAATTACACACATCAAGAAATTGCTGTGTTATACGTAAACGTACAGAAAATTATATACCGTTTAGAACAAGTTGTAATGTTTTTTTTAAGTTATATCCGAAAATCTTAATTAATTTTCTTTGCATTAGGCTTATACTTTATAAGGAAGGGAAAGCACGAACAAATATCGTATTTTATTACTATACACGACAGATCTATAAAAATTGTATCGATTTATATTGTATAAAGGACGAATAAAAAACACACCAATAGAAGAGCGTAACGATTCATCGGCTTCATTTACTACAGGCTAATAAAGGTAAAGAATAAAATATTATATGTTTACGATATATTTCGACGATTGACATTTGTTCGTGGCTTATATAAAACATACTATCGCGTACAGATACACTAACACACTTATACAACGAAACGACTATAACCCAGCAAATAAGTAATTATAAAAGCTTTTGTTATGAGGACTTATAACTACAAAAGAAATCCGATAATGCATATTTATAATGTATAGTAAAGACGTAAGTAGCTTTTACGACGTAGAATAAATTATGTCAATATAGATTCGATTCTGGATCCAGAAATTTAGCTTTTATGGCGGTTATATTATTTTTAATCACTTAATATCAGATGACGTTTTCACGTATATTAAAATAATTTCCTGTGTATAGAGTTTTATTGTGGGAAATACATACTTATCACAAAACTTTATACTGATAAAACTTCAACTATGTGGTTAAAAACTATGACATTAGCGAGAATCAAGAAACTTTAATAAAACATTACTGTTTTATAATACAAATTACTTGCTTTTGGCACGGTGGAAGAAATGTAATATGAACACAAGCATTAGCATAAAAATTAATTATGTTTAAGGATAGGTGCGAAAGACTTATAAAACATAAAATCCTATCGTAAAATTCTTTTTTTAGCAAATATTTTACGGAAATTAACTGGCGGTATGTGTATATCTTTTCTTTACCAACACTGCTTACCATTTTTAGCATTTTAGTGTTGTATAAAGTGCTATAAACGTGTTGTTTAAACACAATTTCAGTGCTATTGATTTTTAATTTAAAATTTAAAAAATAGGAGTGTTTTCAATGTTTTTGTAGACTTACAAGTATAAAACATGTTGGTTAGTTTAGGAAGAGTGAACAAGTCACTCTTTCTTTTTCGTTTTACGGGTGTTTAGCTACATAGGGCTCAACAGTACGCTTGAAGGCTTATACCTTTAAATATCAGGATTTTACACTCACGGTAAACAGCACGGACTGTCATTGTTCAGATAGCAATTTATGTTTTTAATAATAATTAAATTTATCATAACAAACTCTAAAATATTCAAACATTTTTTTGTAAAATTGCTTGTCGTTTCGTTCAGTTTATAACTTAAAGACGAAAAGAAAATAGTTTTTTAATATGTTAACAGTTATACTTAAATAAAAGAAGTTAAAAATTTTTTTTTTCCTCTGTATAGTATCGATCCATTCTTTTTCTTCCATACCTACCCCTAGGACTATTATATTACATTTAAGTAAGACGAAAAATGGTAAATCGTATTTGTTATTACAAGCCTAGCGGTAGAGACTTTGATCACCTGTTTATTATCTACGTAATATTTAAAGAGCAGTTACATAATTCTTTTTAAGCTTGTTTTTCATCTGAAAATAATGCTAGACAGCGATCTTAACTAATATATTTTACAGTACTAAACGTTAGCAAAATAAACCTGTAAAAGATACATCTGAGCCGCATTTTTAAACAATTCAGATGAGATATTAATTTTAATTATTAATGTTCACAACATGATTTTACTGTAATTAAGTATTTTATAAAGATTTATGTAATTTTTGTATATACTATAATAATTAAGTAAATATTAAAGTCTAAACGTTTTGAAGAATATATTTATTCAGTTATAAAATAAATAATTTTGTTATTTATTGTGTATTTATTTATCAGGCCTTCTTATCAGATAATGGGAAATAAGTTTTAAACATGTTTGCAACATTTTTTATTTCTATGGATATATAAAGAGAAGTAACTGAAATAAAAAAAAACATGAAAATAAATAATAATAAATGCTAACAACTTGTCATCGTCATGCTTACGAACTTATAGCACTGAACTAAGAGATTCGATTTACAATGGTGGATAGAACATACGATAGTTTACTGCGTAGCTTTCCGCTGGAACATATAAATAAATACCCTTGAAATTAATCTACTATGTTATTTTGATAACATTCCAATTTCTTTCAAAAATTTAGCACGTGCCCTTTTCAAACACTTAAAGTTTTTAACTGTTTTGTATTTTACGAGATTATTTCATGAATATGCAATAATTCAAGCACAGGATGTTCGGAAAGTCACTGTGCAGTTTTGTAATCATATTTTATTCAGTCTATTTCAAACCAGCAACTGATAGCGGTGTTTAGAAACAAAATAAAAAGGATCCAAGCCTGTATTGATGCCAACGGAAGTCACTTTTAACATTGTTTATTATTGTCATTCATATTTACCTCCTGTATTCTGTATTGAAACATGTCTGTTAATAAATATATAAGTGCACAGTGACTTTCTGAGCACCATGTATATTTTGTAGTGTCATCTTTCAGCCATATTTTAAGTTTATATTATTATTACTTAAACGTAAATTCTTAACGCGGCTTATTTATCAAATAGAACTACGCAACAAAATTAAGTAGGTAAAAATCATTTGTACATTCTTACTAAATTAATCTATTTTGTAAAAATTAGGTCTTAGACCAACTTCAAACAAAGAGCAAGGTGGAGAATCAGTCAGAATGAGAACATATGTCGTTTAGTTCTATTAATGAATTTTATTATTAAAAGAGAATTATTTTAAATTTATTTTACTCCGTTTATTTCAGTATATATCTACATACAAGCCATTTTTTACATCATTGTCATCGCAAGATAAGTTAATTTGTAATGGTAATATTGAAATTACAATTTAACTATACCAGTGCACACACAAACATTGTTGCAGGGTGTCAGAAAGTAATAGCATACTAATAAATTTTCCGTTACAAATGACGTAAAAGTAGGGATGTTCTTAGATCATAAGTAATCTTCCCTAGTAACCGTGCCATTTTAGCCGATAAAAGTACTCACAGTTCACATCCAACCTGATTGTTACTGATTTGGGCATGGTTAGATTCGTGTTTTGAGCTTGACAAGTTAAAGTACTCTTTGATAGGTATCGCTCCACAACCTTTATTTCTAGAATGTTCACCACTACGTTCTTCTCCGGAATAAAATAGCTATTGTCCATTAAATCTGACTCTTTCCACCAAGTCACAGAAGGAGGAGGATTTCCTAAAAAAAGACAGTTCAGTTTTATTATTTGGAAAATAAACCTAAAAAAATTCTTATTGATCCATAAAGGCTAATCATCCCACATACATGTTCCTGTTTTCTTCTGTTTATTTAAATGTGATCCTCCCTCAAAATTATCTTCAAATCGTAGCAGTGTTACCAGATAACAAAAAAATGTCCATTATGTATTAAAGTACGCCGTAGCATGTAATTATTATTCTTAAAACCTATATTATTTTTTTGTGTGACGTTTAAATATGATGATGAAAATTGTTGTAATTGTATATTACATGCTATTTATTATTCATGTGAAAGGTTCACGTAATATTATATCAATATTATCAAAAGATTGTATGTTTACAATTTACAAAAGCGTTCGTATGAATGTTCGAGATAAATTCAAATTAATAATTTTCAATATTTTTACCTCCAATAGCCTCACATGCCAGTTTCAATGAGCTTCCTTCATTAACTGGTCCGAAAACTAGATCTTGAAATCTTTCATCTCCTGTTTTAATATAGATATCTTGCGGTGGTACTACAAAATAAGAACAAAAATGTCACTACTTTCATTATATAATTTAGTCTTTTAGTTTGAAGTATGAATTTTAATATTTCGATATAAGAGGTTGGTGTTATTAATCTCGCAATTTATCAATTCAAAACAGTTATATACAGGAGTTATGTGGTAAATATAATTATAAGTATTATATTTTGTAATAAACCATCCACACACTATAATATCTATTTTCATTTTAAATGTTCTTAACAAATCACAGCAGAATACGTACTTATTGATTCAGCGTTAATAATATCTTATATCCTAAGTATTTTAAAATGCTTTTATTTTCTAACACTTTTGACTGTAAAATACTAGGGCCTATTAGAACATTGTTAACGCCCCAGTGGCTTAGCGGTATGTCTGCGGACTTAAAACGCTCAAATTGGGTTTGGATACCCGTGGTGGGCAGAACACAGACAGCCCATTGTGTAACTTTGTGCTTAATTCAAAACAACAACAACCGCATTTTTAAATAAATTACCTGCCTTTAAAAATTACTCAAGAACTTAATAAAATTAAGATATTCAATCGCAGAAGAGACAATATTTTCCATAAGATTGATGAGTCAAGAAATTTAATTATATTATAAGTCGGTTTTGTTTTGACTTAAGTATATATTATTTTGGGGCAAGTTTATTATTTGTTATCACTTGATGTTACTATCAAACCTTCCCAGTAAATATGGCCAAACTACAAAGCATGAACGTTCAATCTGTTTGTATCCTACCTAACAAAAGGTACACATTTATACAGCTTAAACAAGTGGTTTTTCGTTTCCTTTTTTTATTCATTCCGGACGTTTTGAACCATAAGCATTAAAGACTATAAAGATATTCTACATTTTTTAACAACATGTTATGTTTCAAAATGTGTGGAATTTGAACTACACTGGATCGTATTCGAAAAAAAGGTATGCAGTATGCCTATCTCGTTCAACATTACGTAACAAAAGTGACATATCTTAAGTTCGATTCTTTTGCAGAAAAGCTCAGAGAAAACAAATAGAAATGTTAGTAAAAATTAACTACTTGTCAATTCTCGTTCAGCTTATGTCACAATGATAAAACAAAATTCGACTAAGCCAGAAGAATGGTGTATTTTTTGTGTAAGATTGTTCCTGATCGCAAGCAAACGTGTAGATAAAAGCTATAAACACAGCATCAGTCTTCGAAACACGTAAACAAAGATGTCATATTCATTCAAGAGAAAATGTGCACATACTCTATTCCACGTTGAATTAAGAGGTGGAACGATTATGTTTGATTGAAAACATATCTAGATTTCAATTTTATTCTTACGCTTTCCTGAATATAATAGAAAATATCAAGTAAATCGTATTATATTTTACCAGAGATTGACAATGTAATTCTGTTTTTAATATGAAACCATAACACATCACGGATTACTCAAACGTAAAAACCTATTTATAGCATTGTACAATCTCGGAAGTATTTACTCACCAATAATATTGACTTTTAGTTTTCTGTTTTGAGTTCGACCTCGCCGAAAGTCCACTCGACATCGGTATTCACCACCATCATCGTCTTTTACGGGCTCTATGACGAGAAAAGACGTTTTCAAGGATATGTTGAACTTTGCTCTAGAACCTAGAACGTCACTGGCGAAGTGCTTTCCTTCTTGAACTGGCTCATTTCTTGCGTCTACACTATAAATTGGGTTCCCAGAGTTTCCTCTATACCATAAAACAAGCGCTACACTATCATCCGGTGAAGGAGGAGTAATGTTACAAGGTAGGACCACCTTGTCCCCTACTACTGAGCTGTATTCAGCATAATCTAAAAAAAAATGAACCAAGAGTGTTACGTTTTTTATTTATTAAATTCAATGTTATCTACTTATGCTAAACTAACATAATATTATCAAAATGCTTGTTTCTATATACATTTGCATACTACAAAAAATGAGCCATTAAATGCATATTTTATCATAAAGGAACACGTAACTTTATTATGATAAAGTTGGTAGCGGTTTATCTTTTTCTTTTTTAAACTAGCAACGTATTTTAAATATTCTAAGGAAAATAATAACCGAATAATTATGATGATAGGATCTAATATTGCTTATTGATTAGCACACCAAACAATAGATCAGGAGTCCATGACTCACGTCCCTTTCTGCAAGAAAAGAATTGCGCTACGCACTTTGGAGTCGTGAAAGTATTATAATAGTAACAGTCCAAGACCACTGTTCCCTCTGAGCGGCACACAAGTTAACGATTGGTACTTTTGACTCGTTGCTTTGTCTGAGACCTTATCAGATAGCAATTAGTGACTTCTCGAGTAGATAACCCTCGTATAGTTTTATACGAATATCCGGAACAGACTAAACATTTGGAATGACTACGTAACTAATGGTTCTATCAGTAACTTGTTACGTAGGGGTTTTGTTAAATACCTATTTTGATTTAAAGGACCTGCATGGCCGAGTGGTAAGAGCGCTCGACTCGTAATCTGAGGATAGCGGGTTCGGATCCCCGACACACCAAATATGCTCGCCCTTTTAGCAGTGGGGGCATTATATGTGATGATTAATCCCACTACTCGTTAGTAATAAAGTATCCCAGAGTTATTTTGTCTGTTTTTTGAATTTCGCACAAAGCTACTCGAGTGCTATCTGTGCTAGCCGTCCCTAAATTAGCAGTGTAAGACTAGAGGGAAGGCAGCTAGTCATCACCACCCACCGCCAACTCTTGGGCTACTCTTTTACCAACAATACTGGGATTGACCGTAACATTATAACGCCCCCACCGCTGAAAGGGCGAACATGTTTGGCGCGACAGGGATGCGAACCCGCGGCCCTCAGGTTACGAGTCGTACGCCGTAACACACTTGGCCAAGCCGGGCCAGCTCAGAGTTGGAGGTGGGAGGTGATGACAAGGTACCTTCCCTCTTATCTTATATTGGTAAATTAGGGATGGCTAGCACAGATAGACCCCATGTAGTTTTGCGCGAAAATTCTTAAAAAACAAACAAAAACAGTCTTTGAAACTAAAAGAAACTGTATTTGAAAATCCCATGATAGTATCAAGAATATTACACTTGTACTAAATTACTTAAAAAGGTTTGGTTATTCTCAAATAAAATGCTTATATGATAATTCACTTAGCTATATTACAATATGTCACAATATCTTACGTGTTTTGTTACGTTAATAATTTCTGACTAATAATTTAATAACAATAGCATTAATAATAAATAAAACAGTAGTTCTGTAAGTCGGTAATACTATTGTATTCTAATAAATTTGCATTAGTTTAATTTTGTAAATGTACGAAACAAATGCTGTACATTAGTTACAGACAACTTGATTATTTATCATTTGTAGTTAGTGCTCATGTGATAAATAAATAATGTTTAGGTATATTGATCAGGCTAATTTAATTAAGCATTACATTATGGTCTCAGAAATACAAAAAAAACAAACTTCAATTTTATATTACAGGAAATACAAAGTCACATTTTGAAAAGGCCCGGTATGGCCAAGTGGGTTAAGGCGTGCGACTCGTAATCTGAGGATCGCGGGTTTGCATCCCTGTCGCACCAAGCATGCTCGCCCTTTCAGCCGTGGAGGCGTTATAATGTGACGTTTACTTCCATAATTCGTTGGTAAAAGAGTAGCCTAAGAGTTGGCAGTGGGTAGTGAAGACTAGTTGCCTTCCCTCTAGTCTTACACTGCTAAATTAGAAAGGGCTAGCGCAGATAGCCCTCGAGTAGCTTTGCGCGAAATTCAAGAATAAACATGCAATTTGAAAATAAAATTATATCAATTTAAGTTTCAACTTCCCGGACAAAATTTTTTTCACGTAACGTGCATGAATAGAAACTATATTATTCTGCTATCGAATAAAATTATCTAATTCACAATTTTGCAAATTCACTTCAAAACTGCTGGTTATTCTTGGGTGTATAGAAGCTGGAAATAAACTAATGTAATTTGTTTTAAACTTGTAACAAATGTTAGTTTTCATAAGTAATTTTGTGTGAAAAAACAAGAATATCTAGTTATTTTTATTGTACAGACGACTGGTATGAGTATTAAAAACTTTAATTGAAATAAAGTACAAAACCAACTGTTAGACCTTCGTAGGTCATCTTCAAGTTAGCAAACAAATTCTTACATAATATTTCTAATTTCTGAGTTTTGAAATTATTAAAGAGCTTTACATCTGATTCTGTAATGTCGTTATAGATCTTTAACCCTGGTGGTTGATATAAATCTAATGTAAAAACTTGATTCATTTTTAAACATAGATATGTACAATATTATTGCAAACTAGATTAATGTTTATGAGTTTGTAGACGTATGCATTTGTTTGGTGAGATGAGATATTTCCGATTAATATTTTTAATGTCAAAGTTTCATATAAGGATTCCTTATTAAAATGTGCAAAAACATGTTATTTCTCAAGTCCTAAATAATGAGTAGATACAATTTTTAGAATAGAAACTACTTAATTATTTTTAAAATACCTTTTATTTTGTAGGTTTGAAACATTATATAATATAAAATCGTTGTAAAATATAGAAAATCAAATATATATCATCAAATTATATTGCTATTTCTTTCATGAAATAGATAGTGTGTTTGTAAAGCTTTTTCAGAGAAACTGATTTGATCATAATACTGGGTGTAAGATCTTTATTAGGCATATAAATAACTTTTACAGAACATTATGCCACGTATAGAACGTGACGTTATATTTTGTAATAGCGACGTTTTATTTTCTCTTTAAAATTTTTGAAACAGGAGAATATATATAATGCAAATACGGAGTACGTGTTTTTTTTCCAGATTTGTTACAATGAACCATAATTAATTTAAGTAACGAACTTTCCTTATGTTTTGATTGCGCAAATGGAGTGCAAGTATGGCAAGGCGATCTAGTGAGCAGTAACAGTGAATATTATGTTTCAACAATGGAATTGATCTAACCTGTCAAAAGCCGTTATACGTAGAATGAGCGATGAAGTATGATCAAGCAAGCAATATATATTGCTAGGCAGACAATAGACATTCTAGGTTTCAAGGAACATTGTTTGATAGCGTTTGTGCAACGTTTAGTCTTAAAAAATATTTTAAAACATGTTTATAAAGACTGACCTTATTTAAGTAAAACTATATGAATTACATACACAACCTTTGTTAGACACGAGGATTTTTTTTCAGTACATAACATTTAATTATTTCACGTAAAATGCGTGAGCTAATATTATATAACAAGCTGAGGTACCCGTTCTTTGCCCAGGTTGTGAACTTAAAAAAGTGTATGGATGGATGCTATGATAAATAACACAAAACTACTGACTTTTACACAATTTATTTATATCATTACACATTACTACAGTATTCATTATTACCTCCTCAAAAGTTTTGTATTAGCTTTAAGAACTCAAAATGAATATGCTTGAAACACGGTGCGAAAGTGAGTGTGACATTCTGGTGAGAGGTAGCGGAAAATGGTGGCGGTGGGTGTACAATTTGCTACCCATTTTAAACTTCCAGCTCTTGGTGTCCTTCCATAATGTTTCACGTGATTAATTAACTGATGGTCACTGGTCGCAAAAGTGTTTTACGGGCTGAAGTTTAAAAGTTACGGGACAAAAGTAGGAAGTTGGTATAACTCAAGAAATGGTTCTTCAGATATGCCTCGAGCCCAGCATGGCATGGTGGTTAAGGCACTCGACTCGTAATCCGAGAGTCGCAAGCATGAATATCTTTTACAATAAACATGCTTGCCCTTTCAGCTGGCTAGCGCATATAGCCCTACTGAAGCTTTGCGCGAAATTTAAAAACCATGCCAAAACCAATCATAGCAGCCTTATTGTAATTATTGAAGTATAAACGTCAGCTAAGTTTACGTATTATTCAATAGTGGCGGACATTTGTTTTGTTACAGAGAATGTTAGGTTACTATCTGTGATATATAACACGTTTGCGTTCCCTTCTCCACATTGTGTGTATGCTGTGTTATAGAAAATTTGATAGTTTTTTTTTTTCTTATGTAAGATCGTGGAGCTATCTATGAATGTAATTAACTAACGTGAAAGATAATAAATGATCAATAATAGTATTAATGAGAGGTGGAGTTGGTTGTGATCCCTCTATTAATATTCATCTTATTCCAAACTATTATCCTGCAAAGTTTGTTTCAGATGAGCCCAGCGACCTAGGAGTAGTTATATAACTTAATATGTATATAGATTAATACTAAACTTCCTATAGTGTTTCCAGGATTGCAAAATTATTAAGCTTTGATTCAAACTACTTTATATAATATTCTTTTCTGTACGTATCTCAAGTAAAAATTGCTTGAATACTCATTTTCAAATTTTATCGAATCTCATTAAGGCCAATGGTCTAAAATTGTTTGACGATTTTGAAAAACATAATTGGTAGTGATCCACCCGTTTGTTGCTAACGATGTTATTTTGTTTCAGAATCAATAAAATATTTTTGCTTAAGCTTTGGAGAATCTAATATGGAGCATTAAAATGTGCATTTTTTATGTCAATTGAATATATAGACACTATTTATGTCAAAATACATACTTTGTTATATAGAGGATCAATCATACATTACTTTGAATGATTTATAGGTGGTAATACGTTGGCTGTTGTTACACAATGCGAGCTGTGTCACTGAAAGCGATATATTTAACTATAAGATGTTTTTTTCAGAGCAATATCCCGGACATTCGACAGGGTGATGCTGACAATTATGAAGCTGTCTATGAAAGCAGACTGTTATAAGATGTAGAGCTGAATGACACAGCATTTCGAATAAGTGAATCTTCAAAATTTGTCTGTATAAGCAGAAATTTTGCTAGATGAGGGGTTTAAAACAGGTATGTGCTATGAAACCCTGCCCAAACTGATACAGAGAAAAGTCCTAAACTGAAAATTAAAGGTCATAATTACGAGACGAAAACAAAAAACAGCTTCAACCACAAAAAACTGCAAAATAACATTGTGATGAAGTAGGCTCTATTTCCTGATACCGTTACCTAACTAATAACACGTATGTGAACTTGTCAAAGTTCCACAATTTTTCAACAATACTTCAAAGCCAAGGGCTGTTTTCACGAAAAAATGTTTTAAAAAATGGAATCACGGTGGCAATCGCATAACAATCTATTCTTTTTCTTTTTCACTTTAAGCATGTTTCTAGGAACCAATATCCACGTATAGTGAAAGGTCTTTGTAAAGTTTTTAAGTAAAATTTCGGTGTCGAGCAATAGTGCATTTATGATTATGAACATCAGGCTGAGTACGTAGGAAGTAGTTCTAAGGGCTGTGCGCAAGCTGGCACCTAATATTTCCGCTTCATATCTATGCTACATTACTTAAATCAGGCATAATATTTAAAGTGTTTTAATATTTCCTAAACATCTATATGTTTGTTTTTCTTTTTTTATACGTTTTACTCAGTCTCGATGAATCAACTCTGAGTTTATGTCCTCACAACGCCAACATTTGGGATTTCTATACTCTAGAGCAGATTGAAAATAGTCCATTGTGTAGGCATCTGTAAAAGCAAAAAAAAAAAAATGTTTTCAAATCGAGATCCATACTCGCTATATATATTTTTTTGGTGGAAGCAATCTTATTATGTTAATATAGTTAGTTTTTCAAAACATTGTTGGAAAAGCAGTCTTGCTTCAACCTTTTTAATGTATATTCTATTTCAACAAGCAAAAAAACTGTTTCTATTTGATTAACTGGTTATACATTCTTTTTTGTTTTCGAAATCTTAGATGCAATTGTTTTGTCAATGCTTTTTGTGTAGATATAAAAATGTTTTGAGTATATATTTAAACTTTCAATTGTTTAATGTTCATTTCAGCTGTATACACACTTAATAATAATATGTTTATAAAAACACATCTGTTTTTACAAAATCGCTTGATATTTTAGAAAGATTACATTAATAAAAGTCAGTCATGGAGGAAATTGCAAAAATTATTCAGCTAGTAAATGAAGCTGTGGCCACATAATTATTGTCGTAATTCAGAGAAAAACAAAATAAAAAACCTAACACAACCTGTGGTAATAAACCAATGATAAATATATAAGTTATACAAAAATGATGATGAAATCTTAGCTACGAAAATTCATATTTGCAATAAAGTACTGTTATTACTTAACTTATTTAACGTCCAAGAAGGGCACGAGCTTTAAGTAGGTGAGTATAATTCCCGAGACATGCCATAAACCTTACTAGTTATTAGAAGTTGAACCACAACTAATTTATTTTTGTAGTGTTTACATCATGAATGTAGATTCCACAAATGGTAGGTAATCCAGTTAAGACAGCAGATGGAGCATGAATATCTTTAGCTAGGGATAGTAAGTGATTATGATTTCTGATTTTTTATCTTAATTATAAATTTAAAAGCATTTTAGTGCTATAAGGTAGCGTAGTTCTAACAATATCTTTATGGAATAATAATAAGCTTTATGAAAGCATATTTTTTATTGTAATGTCTAAATCACACAGCTAATCTATCAGTCATGGTCTCAATTTTCTTTCTTGCATTCTTCTTAAAATATGATAAAATTTTAAGTCTAATTCTCTCTATATACGCATTTTAAACACACATTAAAACGGTTTAACTCGCTCATTTAGAATATGACTCGTAATATTTTAATCATCCAGAATAACCTATGAGCATAAACAAACAACTCAAAACATAAAACATCGTTGAAAGCATGAAAATGTAGTTGAATGTCTACAGAAGCTTTATGACATAATAATTCCTTAAAAGTATTATAAACACTTTGAAATGACGCACTTTACAATAAATGTGCTTAAAATGAAATATTTAGATGACACAAATACCGGTTAATGTAAAATAAATTGTACTAAACTTTTGTAATTTATGCAAAAATATCAACAAGACAGAAACATTTTGAACTCTTGTATTATTTCTATGCTTAAAGTATAATTCATTCTAACTTCATAGTAGATAGCGCCCTCTCAATATATGTTTTGCATTTCAAATGAGAACAAATTTGTATAACATACAAACGGAGAAATACGCACACGATTAAGGCTTTCAAAGATAAACAAACATGCTTACAAGCACCAGAAAGTTTAATGAACCTAGAAATTCGCTCTAAACGCCTCCATGCTTTATATACGCTTTAATATGTTCGAAACATCTATAAACAGATTTTGTAAAACAACACAAGCCTTCATGTGCATAAATTTTTAAGCATATATATTTTTAAGGTTTCGTGTTGAAATATACCGGCATTTTAGTATTTTAGAACATGAGAATTTCTAAGCTTTAAACAATAATTACTTATGGTCACTAACACAAACTATTTCATGTCGGTTTGTAAACATATTAAGAAAGTAAAACATTATTAGTTGATGTTTCTTCTTCCATTAGTTAATGTAGTAAGATTAATACACCATTTACTGTTGAAGAACGCGTAAAATCTCGTGCGAGATCTAACACTGGACTGTACACAAGTCGATCACATCACAAAAAACCGAAGCAACATAGACAATATTTCACTAAATGTAAAACATACCTGTTTGATCATCATAGATATGAACAGGTTTTAATTTTATCCCTGGTACTCCTAAGTAGCATGAAATGAAAGAGAGAACATTCTATAATAAGACAAGAAGAAACAGATAGAAAAGACATACCTTGAGATACATCTCTGAATAGAAGATTGCTCTCAGTATTAATGAAAAACATGAGAAAAATACATCACAGAACTATCCATAAAATCAGCAATAAAGATATAGGTATAAAAAAGAAAGGTTATTAAGAGAAAATCTATTAGAAGCGTATTAAACAATCAAATCATAGGGGAGTTGAAAAAATACAAAATGAGTTTATATTATATATTTGCATATGTACGAAAAATTACTTTGTCATTTCATAAAGTTTTCAGTACTGACTTAGGAATGGAAACCATTTATAAGAAAGACGACCAACAACCTGTGACGTTCAATTAATTTCAATAAAGGCGTAAGCCGAAACGTTGAGTAAAATAGAATATATGTGTCTAAGGTTGTTTGTTATCTTTTTGAAAATAAGCAAAAATTGTTTAATATTGTGAATTAAAGAATGATAATTTAATCAAATTGTATCAGAATAAAGAATAATACTAGAAATGGTTGTTATGTTTCTATATTTGAACATTTAACGTTTCACTTTACTACTTTTTTAAGAGCCATTTGCTAAAATACAAACCGTTATTCACATTACAAAGCTTCAAATAGTTTAAATAATAAATTCTAATCAAATCTATGACGTGCATTTCTACAGCGCGCTCTTGACGTACTAAGCTTATTGTAGAAATTATTAAATGACACCTATAATAAACAACAGTTCTTTCAAAGTTACATAGTAGCAATAGATAAGACTGAAAAATAATCAAAGAATAATTATAGGTGCTATTTTTACCAAAGTCATCAATATATTGACAGGAAGTTTAAGGAAGGATTTGTCATCGAATACCAACCACAGATGAATAGAGGAAAATGATAAAGATAAAATTTCCAGTTTCGGTTTGGATTTAATGAAATTCCTTTAAAGAGACTGTAAAGCAAAACGACGATTAAAGAAAATTCGTGTTTTAAAAATTCTAATATTAAAATATCCTTTATACACTAACATGGTCTACATAAACTGAATAATAAGAATCATAAGTTAAACAAGTAGTAAAGTGTTGGCGAAAATAAAAAAAATAAACTGGATTTTAAGTAGTCTATATGAACTGCATAACGATTCATCACAACAAGGATTAACATGAATAAGCTGGATAAATGAAAATTAATAAAATAAGTGTAAATGATAAAAAATTTACAAGACGACTGGTCACTTTTCATCTATTTACTTTCACTTAAACCTTGTTATAATTGCCTACAATATTATCATGAATAATGTGTTTGTAAATCAGAGTAAACCAAAAAAAAATTCGTCTGTTTTGTGAAACAAAAATTTCCAAACATTATCTGATGCGTCAATAAATGTAATGCAACAGTTTTTGATTTAAATAAAATACATTTCTAAGTGACAATTAACAAGGTAAACTACGTAATTCTCAGTAGTACTGTATTTTGACTCAATAATTTCGCGCAATATTTCTTGCGTATATTTTTGTTGTAGATTATTTTTATTACAACTTTGTTTGCTATCTGAACAAGAACGATTAGTCACGCAATTAATTAAATGAAATGTATACCTTTTTGAAGCTGTTTTGTTTACGAACGTAATAAATTGTTTATTTTCCATAGGTAATATTCAAATAAGACACGGAATGTTTGTAACACTAGTCTTAGTCAGTAAATGTGAAGGAATTGTTGTGCTCACTTCTTGGAGGAGTTCAACCTTTGGTTAAAGTAATTCCTAAGTCGTTATAGACTGTTTGATGTATTTCCGTTTGGTCAACCTTTATAAAAGTCCAATACTACTTTTCATCACTTCAGTTTCTCAATGGCTCCTTCGTACAGTGTTGTTCAATTTCAATCGATGAAACCTACATGAGGCGGTCAGAACGTTTCATCTTTCATCGCTGGATTCAGTGTGTGTGAGAGAGAGAGTACGTGGTTTATTAAAGTATTTTCAAAGCACAAGATAACGTTGATTCTTTAATATGTCATACTTGTATCGCATTCCCTTGTTCAAGTCTCTCACTATCCACACTGGCATCTTAACGACGTTATTATAGCTACTTTACGAAAGAATATATTGATTCTTATAGAAACTACCAATATACTTAAATAGATTCATCTCCTATTAAATTTTATATAGTCTATTTTATATGTAGATGTAAAAGTACAGGTTATTCTAATAGATCTGAGGAATAAAACTAACCACTTTAAATAGAAAAATGGAGTATCATAGGAAAATATTTCCCCTCGAAATTGCACATATTGCATTAGACGATTAAATAATTTCTCCATTTCTCCCAACCTCTTAAAATAAAGAATATTAATCATTATGAAAGAATATAGTCATAATTGTAATGCTTCATATAATTGATTAATAGCTTTCCACATAAAATCATACTTTTATGTAGAAAATGAATAATTACACTGAACATTGCTTATTATAAGCATAAACAATTATATTTATTAATCAAAATTGCGATTCTGACTAAACCTTAAAACAAGAAGGCCATCAGCCTTTTCCCATAATGTACAAATGCTAGTTATGAACTTATTCATAAGAATTGTATTTAAATAAGTACTGTTGCAGTTAAGATACTAATTTGACAGTAAATGTTTTGAAGATCTTGTAGTAGTGACAACTTATACAGTATACCTATTAAACTTCCTTGTCTGTAAACAAATGGGATTTTGAAAGAATTTCCTGTCAGGGTGTAACTCACATAAACGTATCTTTTCTCGATTTTTTCCTATTTATATACAATTTTTAAACAAATAAAAATGAAGAATGTTTTTGAAGTGTATTGTTTGAAATGGATCATTCATTACAGAATTACCCCTCATGAGATGAAGTGAGATCAACGTTTTTAGCAATGTGTTTCTTAATTTTTATGATACAATAGTTACACCACGTACCATAATCCTGACGAAGTGTTGTATCGCTTACTGTTTTGCAATATTGTATTGTTTTTAATATGTTCAAAAGCTACATTGTGAACAACCCACTTTAAGACGGCAGTTTTTAAATGATTTCACAGTAAATACCTCTTTTTTCAGTAATTATATTTCATCGAAATTCTGTGTAGGAAGCCCATGCCGAGGCACTAAAAGTAGACACGATTTCGAAATGTATAGAAGTTATTTCGTTGATATAAGCTGTAATTCACTTTTGGAAGTTTCATTCCATAAAATATTAAGAAAATTGATATAGTATATCCAGTAGATAAAACTCAGAACTTTCATCTTTTTGTCTAAGCTTATATAACTGTCAGTTTCTGTAATTCAGTAAAATGAAAGTGGAAGGTTAACTTTTTCTTACACATATACAACACGCAAGTGACAAAATAGTTATCGTCTTTATATAAAACTATAGATAACTTACAACTTTAAGTTATATTCAAGTACACAAAATTTGTATTATATTTTGAGTAGCAATTGTCACTGAACAGTGCAGTTACCCTTAAAATAGCATTGTAGTAAGTCTTAAAATAAAAACGTAATTTTTTCTTTGCTTAAACATCAGCCCCCCAGTGGCTCAGCTAAAATCCGGGTTTCGATACCCATGGTGGGCAGAGCACAGATAGCCCACTGTGTAGCTTTGTGCTTAATTCAAAACAACAACAACAACTTAAATATCATGGTTTTCAGGTAAGAGAGTGTGCATCACTATAGGCATAACTTTGTTTTTTGTCATTGCTGGTGAGGCTACTCAATTAATATTGAGCGATTAAGCATATTTGCGGCATTTGAAAGTATAAGTAATAAATTTGTGTGCAAAGTTATATTGAAAGCTAAAACAACAGTTTATATTAGTGCAATGTGTATATATATATATACATTGTATTCGAGTAAACCACATTTTGTAAAAATCTTTCTATATGACTAGGAAAAAAACTTATTTTACTCAAAGTAATTTGAGAGGTGAAATCACTATGACAACACTATGCACAGACGCAGATTGCGCATTAATTTAATGTATTAATTTTGAAATTTGTATGGTACTTCGTGCAATGGCATATTCAGGTAGAAGTTAGAAGGGATTCAGCCCCAAGGCTCATTGTTTTAATGGGGACCCATTGATAATTTTATTCTATGAAAAAATTACATAGAATGTAGAGCCAACACAACCTTAAATCCGCTTCTGACTATTTGTACACACTGTGTTTTGTCTCTTCACATACTCTAGAGGATGTTAAACTAAATCTAACACTGTAAACAATAACTTGGTGCCTTTCCCTACAGGTTATTATAAACCTTATCAAGTTGCTTCTTTCTAATATTTCAAGGGTGTTTTCAGTATGTATTGTACGAAGATATCTTAAGATATGCTTAAACTAAAAATCAGAAAAAAAAAGACATAACATTCTCAAGATAGGCTTGAAATAGTTGAATGAAAACCTGTTCCTGAACAATCTCACCTTTGGGGGAGTTGTCATGTTACAATCAGTTCACTGTTTGTTGGTATCGTGCAGTATAAAAGTTGGTGGTAGATGTTGACTAACCTTTTACTTCAGGATTTACGAAAACAAAGTTCAGTGATTAAGAACCATCCACGTGTCTCTAAAATGTTATCTGTCTGAAAAATAACTCAGTCGAGGTTCATTCCAACTTTGGATGTTGTTGTTTTGAATTAAGCACAAAGCTGCACAATGGGCTATCTGTGCTCTGCCCACCACGGGTATCGAAACCCGGATTTTAGCGTGTAAGTCCGCAGACATACCGCTGAGCCACTGGGGGCTCCAACTTTGGATATCTCAAGCAGTTATAGAATGAAAAGGTTGTTTATGATATAATATATAAAACATACCAGTGTATGAAAACGATATAAATCCAGCAGAAATGAGTGTAGTGGTTTGACTATGAGAGACTTATGATGGAACCTCTTGTAAAATATTTGTTTGTTTTAAATTTCGAGCAAAACTACACGAGGGCTGTCTGCGTTAGCCGCGCCTAATTTAGTAATGTAAGACCAGAAGGGAGCCTTTCGTCATCATTACCCACCACCAACTCTTGGGCTATTCTTTTATCAACGAATAGTAGTGATTGACCCTAACCTTATATCATCCTCATGGACGAAAAAAAAACGAGCGTGATTAATGTGATGGGGATTCGATCCGCAACCATCAGATTACGAGCCGAACGCCTTAACCAACCTGGTCATACAAGGCGTTGTAAAGTAAACTATTGAATGTGCATAGTTGTCAGAGAGAGCATGGTGGTATGTGATGAGGCTCTAAAAACTGTCTTAGATTAACCCATTCAATCCTAATTATTATACCCGTTTTTAAGTTTGTAAGTCAATTTTTTTATTAGTTCATAATAGGATTTATGATTGATGGAGAACTAACACCACAGGGAAAATCAGATTTATAACATCTTGGTTTTGGATAATGTTTGTGATGTTTTCTAAACTTATAAATAAAATTCCTTTGTTTTCGCCTTTGACTTGAGGAATGGTTTATTTATATCTACAGTCGTATTTTTTGTTATCCTCCAAGTAAACGTAAATCAAATATTGATAATAACGAGTTTTAAAGATAATAATTTCGCCAAAACTTCTAAGAGTAGCGCGTAGTATTGTATAGAAATGAATAAAAACCTTATAAGCTAAGAAATTTCGAAAGTTATATCTTTCTCTCACCTTTCGAAAGCGCCCGAGTTACAGAGCTTTTAATTCATTTCTGTCAAAACTTCTTGAACCTACATGAAGTTGAAATTGTATTTATTTTAATATTTTGTACTTTTAAGTTTCAGAATACCGATAATAAGGCTTTTACTCATCGAATTGGCAGAAAATGGAAAAGAGAATTTTTTTAAAGGAAATCTATTCCTGATGAATTATTGTTGGTGAATGAAAAATAAAATTATTGTGTCGAACCTTTGCATCATTGGTATAATAGCATCAAAAAGCGGGTAAAAGCTATGAGAGGTAAGAATTTCTATTTCATTTTTATTTGTAATTTTGTTTAATGTTTGCACACTTTCTTCCTCCTCCAATGCATTAGCTTAATTGTATTAATATTTGTCTCAAAAGTTATTTCACCTGCCTCCTAATCTATATTAAATCTTAAATGAATGATTTTTATATTAAGCCAAAACACAGAGTTTTTTATGAGGATATATTGATACTAAGTTTATAATTAATTATGTGGAACAAGTGTTAAGTATTAAGTCACGTGACATGTAACATCGTAGCTTGCAAGACACTAAAAACACTTCAGAATTTAAGTGAGACTGACTTTTGAAGTTTACTACTGTATCGTTGAGAAGCAGTTAAGAATTGTAAGGGTAACATTTCTACAAATATATTATAGAGGATCTGTCAAAAAAGCAAGAATCTTTTCTAACCCCAAGTAGCTATTGGGACTGTTTTAATTCAACTACCTTTTTCGTCTTTACAATTCTGGTCTGGCATGGCCAAGCGCGTAAGGCGTGCGACTCGTAATCCGAGGGTCGGGAGTTCGCGCCCGCTTCGCGCTAAATAGGTTCGCCCTCCCAGCCGTGGGGGGTGTTATAACGTGACGGTCGATCCCACTTTTCGTTGGTAAAAGAGTAGCCCAAGAGTTGGCAGTAGGTGATGATAACTAGTTGCCTTTCTTCTAGTCTTACAGTACTAAATTAGGAACGGCCAACACAGATAGCCCTCGAGTAGCTTTGTGCTAAATTTCAAAACAAACAAACTTTATAATTATAATTTAAGTTTCTGAATGTATCTGTGTTTTGTCTTTCTTTTTGTTTAAAAATAGTTTTTTGAGGTATATATTTCTTTAATTTTTTTTAAAAACAGAATAAAAATTATTATATTTCACGGTAAAAATTTTAACCTGACAATAACAAGATTTTCAATCACAATTCAAATTCAAGTAGACATCTCAAAGAAAGAGAAACAACAACGTAGGTTTTCAAATTGATTTCTTTTTTTTCAGGTACATATAACCTCTTTAACATCACATTCTGTTGTTCTTATTTTATTATCTAAGTATGTCACTCTTAGCAAACGTATTGAGTTATACTTTGGCAAAGCTTTTGTGTTTATTTTTCTATCTTTATTAATCAGAAGCTGGCTAGTAATGATGCTGCCCCAGATGCCAAAATATCTCACTTGCTCAACAGCAGACGAAAATATCATTGTTAATTTAGTTCGTTAAGGTGAACCTTACGAAGAATTTATACCAGAGGTGCGTCGAATCCTTTCAGCTAATTTCTTTTGAAAAAGGTAATTCACCACATATGGATACTTGGAGCATTGTTAGTTTTTGTAAGGATGAATGAATTTCCAAGTGTTATTGTTTGATTTGGAGGGTTTTATATGCATTCTTTTGTTCACTCACATTAAATGCTATAAGTTTCAATGATTTAAACATGTTGCTTCCAGCTTCAGGAGAAAACCGTGTCGTTCTGTTTGTCGTAGTTTTATCAGAAATAGATGTGCGTTGTAGTTATTTGTCGTTGTGCAAACCATAGTGGTTCCTAACGGTAGGATATGGGGCGTGTCAAAAATGCTAAGCCAAATGAACTAGAAGTTTAAAATTGATTATTGCTGTCCATAATATCGCTATTATCGAAACCAGGAAACACAGTTTCTCTTTTTCTAATGCAATAAATCAACACTCTTATTCTCAAATTGTGTCATCTAATTTTTTAGCCTTTCATTTTTCACTTATTTTCATATCTAAGCTTTAGTTTTGTGACAGTTAAATGCATTCATGTAGATCATATCTCCTAACGGATGATTTTCTTTTAGGGACTTTATACTCCTATTTGAACCTATATGGTGTAGGTCATCAGTAGTTCCAACCAATAAACAGTTCGAACAGATACTAGTCAGTTCTCGAGACATAAATAACATTATTTTTTCTAATTTTATTCCTAATGATTTATTTACTCCACTCATATTTTGAAATGATATCATTACTTAACATTTTGCTTTAGATTTCTCAAAGCTTTCATGCAAATTATTTTGAGCTACATGTTTTCTGTTCTCGTTCTCATGCGCTGGCCTAGTGAAACTTAGCTGAAACGTATTCTATTAGTTTTCCGGTTACATTGTGTTTAGACAAGACATGTAGTACTGTGCAAAGTGTTAGAACAGGACAATATTTTATCATTCTTTTCATTTAATGTTGCTATTTCTTCCATGCTCTTACAGAAGGTACATTTCAACACTATGAGAATAATTAACAATTGTTTTTAGAATTCTTATATGCTTGCAACAAGGGCATGTTGTAAGGGCTCTGTGATAATGAACATGCGAATGAAATTTAGGGTCTAAAATAACTGCTATCTACCATATGATTCTTATGTTTCACCTCTGATTTACCTTTTTTGCTCATTTAAGGCAGCCCGAAATCTAATTTTTTACTTTGTCTTAATACTTGTGACAGTACTGTATATTATCAAGATCACAGCAACCTTTGCTTTTTAACTAGGTGAGATGTACCTCTTCATCAAATTGTTATTCTAAAAATTACACGTTTTGGAGATTAATTAATCAAACCACTATTAAAGTATATAGTACTTTAGATATGTTTAAATTCCACCGGCTGAACAGAGTTTTTTATTAATCTTCATACAGTTTGTTGTATATAAACAATTTAACAATCGCCTATGAGGTCTAGTTTTTCTCACATAAATGGTTGTTTAAACAGTTTCTTAATCATAATACTCCAGTTCTCTTCACATTAGTTAACAGCCTACCTTGCATTTTAACGATATTTCAAATTCGATTGGTCTTATATTCATGAGGACTGCTCATACAGAGAACTTTGGAAGCGAACATTTTCTCTTCCTCAACACAGTTTATCTTTAGCTAACCTATATGCTTTTTATTTCTTTAAAATATCATGATTATTGTAACTGTTTGGGGAAATTTTCCACAACAACATTAATGAAGGAAAAACAGTTGGACCGTGGTTTTACAGCTGCTTGGATCTTTAAAACTATGTTTGAGAAGACCTTTTTCAGATCTTCGAAACTGAATATTTCAGGCCATTATTCTATAAACGAGTACCGTGGTTGAACGCCGAATGTATTTACTAGTGGCTAAGAGTTGTTAAACTTATCGATGGCTAATTTGACAATTTAGCCAATAATCTTTAAGACTATACCGACAAATCGTAGTTCATGCAAAAAATAAAATGTAGATTGCAAACATTCCAGTAAAAGAAAATTATGGTTCTGTATTTACGGAAGATACTTTTCTTTCTTTTGGCACTTTTTTAACATGCTCAAAGTTTTATTACGAAGGATTATTTATAATAGAAGAAATAATTCTGTCTTCTCTAATTAAGTGTAAAGTAATTACGTCTTATCTATCAGACAACTAGTTTTCAATCTTTCTTTCAGTACGTATCATATTATTATAAAAGTAAGAGCGTCTATTTTCCTATATCTACGTTAGAACTCATTTCTTCCCTCAACTAGAATGTCATAACTCCTGAACAACATTCAGTAAATTATCCTATGCTGTCCTAGCTATTTGATTTTTCTCAGAACTGCACACTGAACATGATCAATGATAGTTGTTTTATCGAAATCAGTACTCCTGGTTGAAAATAAGGTGAAATTATTCTTATCAGTAAATCTATAGTGATTGCGATTGTTTACTCTCACTGCCCAATTTATTTGCCTTTCTATGTTGCTAGGAATTTCGAATATGATTAATGTCCTACTTATCTGATCTTTGAATGTTATGGTTCTTTCTCATATGGCCAACATGCTATTGGTCGTGTGTGATTATGCGTTTATGAAATCTCTTGAAAGGTCTTTTGGTTAATGTAGCCAACAAATAACTTGCCATAGCTATCTTTTTCAATATGCATTGTGCATTTGATAGGATTTCAATCAACAAGTTTCTTCAGAAACTTTATAAATTAGGGTACTATAATCGTGTACTCAAGTGACTTAGCAATTTTTTACATCTCACATATTTTAAGGTTAAAATAGTTGGGGTTTGATAAGAGGAGATTCGACTAGTATTTGTGTTGTATTACTATTTAGCACCAGGAAGCGAAGCGTTGTATTTCTTTGTTCATTTCTTCCATTCAATGTACATTATTCAGAAACGTGGGCTTCTGAGTGGAATATTTGTTTTACTCCATTGATTTTTTTATTTTATTTGTTTATCTTGTTGAATTACATACATATCTACATAGGGTTATCTACTTTTTCTATTCCTAATTTATAAGCGATACATTAGCTGTCTTAGTTTTAGTCAACACCACTCACTGGTAAAGTTTAGATTATGCTTGTCGCATAGTAGGTAAGGCTCGTGTTATAACGTTCTCCACAACCGAAAGGTCAAGTATGTTAGATGACGGGATTTGAACTAGCAACTAGCACATTTTGAGTTAACTACCATAATCACCAGGCCAAACCAAACATTTCTCCCTTGGAATGCAAGTATTGATCTTACCTAACTATGAAGACTTTTATGGCATTTGACTATTTAACTTAATATTATCGTTGAAAGAATATATGATTACCGTCTTCTTGGTATTAGTGTCGACAGTCGTTTAACTTAGAGACCACACTTTTTAACTCTGTTGGATGGATGTAGTCATAAAGTCGTAGGCTCTATATGTTGCAACCTGTTTACAGTTTTAGTTGGGGTGCGGAAAGACCCACCCACATATCTTTGTATCGATGTTTAATATATTCTCATCCGGAAAATCAGGAACTCTCCTTATTGATTTGCATGTTCTACCTGTCATAAAAAAAAACTTGATAGTATTCAGTATGACATTCGGCGTACAAGCTTGGGTGCTTAACGTATGGGCTTAATGTTTTCCTTAAAATTGTATCAGTTGAGATTTTTCATGATCTCTGTTGACGTTACTACAGTGTTTGTTTAAATAATTGGTCTTTTAAGTTTACAGGTCTACTCTATCACGAGTCAATACATTTTTACCATTAGTGTCACAACTTACAACACAATACCAGTTTTCGACACCTAGTTTACTAAGCAAAGTGTGCAAACTACTCCATTTTAAAAATATTTTGTAATATATGGATTTTTCCCTGCTTTCTAGAGATGTTTTTATCTGCGTGGATAAATGTTCCATTTAATTCATATTATTGTTTTGAATTAAGCATTAAGCACAAAGCTACTCAATGGACTATCTGTGCTCTGCCTACCACGAGTATCAAAACCCGGTTTTTAGCGTTGTAAGTTCGCAGTCATACCGCTAAGCCACTGGGGAGCATTAATTCATATTCTGTTAGCACTACATGTGCCTTTCATCTACAATATGGAAAATACCTAAACCTGATAATACAAGGATTTTATGATCTGCACTTACTGTCATTATTCTAGCCTTGTAGTAAATCATCAATGAAAGGCATAGTCAATTCTCATTGCGCTTGGTATGGCCAGATAGTTAAGGTGCTCGACTGGTAATCCGATGGTCGCGGATTCGAATTCCCGTCACATCAAACATAGTTGCCATTTCACCTGTGGGGGCGTTATAAGTGACAGTCAGTCTCACTATTCGTCGGTAAAAGAGTAGCCTAAGAGTTGGCGGGGGTGGTGATTAATAGCTGCTTTTGCTCCAGTTCTAATCTTGCAATGCTAAATTAGGAACGGCTAGTACAGATAGCCCTCCTGTAGCTTTGCGCGAAATTCAAAAGCAAACAAACAATTCTCATTTATATTATTTCTGGCTCTAAAACTAGTCTACGAGCTTTGTCATCCCTCTATTTTCCTTCCTACTTACACTTACTTAAAACATTTTAACTTGCAGTAAATTTACTTCTGCCGTCCACATTTTAAAATCTGCGGCAGTGATTGTGTCTAAAGACTTTTCAACTCTCCAGCTATATGTATATTTCTTTGAAGTCTGCAAAAGGTAAAATAAGCACTCGAATTTCACCTGACCTTCTGGATAGACTTCTTCCAGCGAACATTCCATGTTTAAAATCTTATTATATACTCTTTACTTGTACTTATAATATAAAAAAGGTGTTATATTCACCCACTTTGTTTTGGCACCTTCCGTTTGAATTTTATCATTAAAAAAATATTATTATTAATAAACATCTCTAGTGTTGGTCATATAGCAAAGTACATTAAACCACTTCAAATATTATTCTTAATTTCCCAAACTATTACCCTTCTTGCCACATTTTATGCCAATCTTTAAAAAGCTATTATAGGTGCGGTCCTATTGCTATTTATATATATTCTTTCTTTAACTGCCTCTAGGGGCCTGGCATGGCCTAGCACGTTACGGCGTGCGTTTCGTAATCTGAGGATCGCAGGTTCGCCCGAGTCGCGCCAAACATGCTCGTCCTCCCAACCGTGGGGCGTTATAATGTGACGGTAAATCCCACTATTAGTTGGCAAAAGAGTAGCCCAAGAGTTGGCGGTGGGTGGTGATGGCTAACTGCCTTCCCTCTTGTCTTACACTACTAAATTAGGGACGGCTAGCCCAGATAGCCCTCGAATAGCTTTGTGCGAAATTCCAAAACAAACAAACAAAACAAACTGCCTCTAAACGCTCAAATATTAAATTCTTATTTAAATTAGTCTTGTTATTAAGCCTTCACTACATTTTTCTCATTCAGATTAATGTAATTGGCGTAAGTATGAGTATCGTCCTGGTAAACACTTAAAAAGAACAAGTTAACTTGACGAAGATATGGGATAATGGTCAGGTGATTTGTACAATGGTCTGTCTGTACTCTGCGTCGAAACAAGTATGGAAACAAGGTTTCTTAGTTTGGTAAGCTATTTGTAAATCTGCAATAATTAAAATCTCTTTTGCTAAAATATAACATTGTGAATGCTCACTTAATCCTTATTTTTGATTTAACAATTTTTTTTTAGAAGTGTTTAATATCGTTAATTCGAATAATCATGTGAATTAGGTTTTCCTCTTCAGGTGGTATTGTTTACTAATTCGTTGTTATTAGTGTTGTTTCAAACCTTTTATATTAACAATGTTGCATTTTTTGTACTTGAGTTTGATTTGTCGCTTGAGTTGTTTAATTGCAAACTCTTTGCCAAAGAGTATTCTTCTTTTAAGCTACTTTGAATATAGGATATTTTCTTCAATTTAAATGTAAAACTATGTATATTTGAAGAATGGTTTTAAAAATTATTACTTGAATATTAATATATCACAAAAAAAATTGAAACTTCGGGTAAAATTTCAAATGAAAACATAAAATAACACTTTGACAGATTTAAAATATGACGACGATAAGATGAAACTCAATTTATAAAGAAATATCTTTTTTTTTGTTTTTAACATATTTCAAGAAACGCAAACAGTCAGAGTCAATTAATATAAATCTTACCTATCTAAAACCAGCAGAAGTTAGCTGTCAAAACTTACTTCTATATACTCGTAAAAAAATCCATCAGTTGTAAAATCTAAGCATAGAATACGCGTAGTTGTGTTTATTGCTTTTTGTTTTCAATAACGCAATACCTGTATTCCATATATTCTGATTAATATTTGCTTTAACTAAATTAATAATGTTCAATGTCAATAAGAAACAAAGATCACTTGTTTAGTAGATTGAACATTTGTATTTATGTGTATAATTACACTATAAACAATAAATTAGAAGCTATGGTTATAGTTTTGAAATTTAGTTTTTCTTAATGAACGGGCCTGGCATGGCCGAGCGCGTAAGGCGTGTGACTCGTAATCCGAGGGTCGCGGGTTCGCGCCCGCGTCGCGCTAAACGTGCTCGCCCTCCCAGCCGTGGGGGCGTATAATGTGACGGTCAATCCCACTATTCGTTGGTAAAAGAGTAGCCCAAGAGTTGGCGGTGGGTGGTGATGACTAGCTGCCTTCCCATTAGTCTTACACTGCTAAATTAGGGACGGCTAGCACAGATAGCCCTCGAGTAGCTTTGTGCGAAATTCCAAAAGAAACAAACTTAATGAACATTAAAATTCTGTACAAATAAGAAAAGTTGCAACTTAGTGTAGCATATCTGCTATCAAGTTACAATGATTTTAGGTCATATGTTTGATGAAATATTATTCTGACATACGCTTATATGAACCTTTTCTGTATGAGAAGGTTTGGAGGAATGGGCATTTCATGTTAGAACATGAAACAATGATTAATATATTAAATAAGTATAGAAAGATGATTTTCATTTTTGGTGCCTTTTTATTCTAAGAAATTATGCTTACATCTATTGTTACTGGAAAGAAATAAAAGCATGTTTCAATAAATATTTTCTTTGTATCTCAAAACGGCTGGTATTTGTATCATCAGTTTTATTGATAAACAGAGAACAACGTTTTGACCTGACTAGGTCATTATCAGGTTAAAAAAGAGAAAGTTTGAAAGTGACCGTTGACGGACACAAGTCTTAGAGACGAGAGGTTTCTTGAAGATGACCTAGGAAGGTCGAAACGTTTTTCTCTGTTTATCAATAAAAATGATAATACTCATACCAGCAGTTCTGAGATACACTTTTATTTCAAGCGGGTTTCTTGTCATGAAGAATTACTTCCCCACAGCGATTATACGAGAAGCTTAAGTGGTTTGTGTTTCTTTGTTCACTGTGTTATCTGTTTAAACTCCATTATTCTTGAACTTATCTACACTACGTTATTGTTAACTGTACTTGCTCGTGCAATCCTAACGAAACTAAGAAACATAAGTGAAAAATCATCAATAGAAGAAATAATTTATTTCATTCAACAGTGCAGAAAGGAAAAAAATATCCATGATTTTTTTGAAGATAAAAATGTCGAAGAATTTAACCAGTGTATGAACATTATCCATAATTTACAGAAAAAACAACAATTAAAAGAAATGCTAAGCTCGAAATATAAAGAATTAAATGACTTACAGAAACAAAAATAATTAATCTAGACTATCAACTGGCCTGCTGCATTCAACCAGTCATTTATGGATTCATAAAACGCAACATTAATCAACTCAATAGTAAGAACAACAAGGAAAATAAAGTTTGTCAAAACAAGAAACTAGTTAAATTAAGGTGCCAACAACAACAAAAAAGGATGCCAACACGACGAAACACCAAAAAACCTCGTAATTAAAAGATCCGACCGAAAAGTAAGCAATAAAGAAATGCATCTACTCAACAAAGAAATCAACTTTGCAGTAACATTTAGAAATATTCCATCCATCGAAATGAGAGCTTGTCTGGAGGACCTATCTAGAAGACTGGTGATGCCTTCTACACAAACTGGAAACACCAGCAAAACAACCGCCAGCCAAAAAGAAGACAATTTTTACAACAATTCCACCGAAAACCAACAACCTATCTTTCCAGGTAGAACTGAAAACATCTATTTCCCTGAAACACCTCAAAATAGTATTTTAAATGACTTTTTCAAATAATTTTCACAGAAAACTATCAACATAATTTCACAGAAAGGAAATCTAAAAACAAACCAACCTCACACAAAAAGATTTTAGTTCTACAAATAATTTAAAACAAGACAACGACATCAAAATTATAAAAGCAGATAGATAAAGACAATGCTATAGTTATAATGAACACAAATGAATATATTCAAAAGATGAACAGCATCTTGTCAGATACAAACAAATTTAAACTACTAAACACAAATCCAACAAAAACATATGAAAACTAGTTAATCAAAATACTACTACAAAAGAAAAAACCAACACAATCTCAGAAGACATTTATTCTCACCTATAAAAGACAGACTCACGCACACCAGAATTATATGGCACCCCAAAACCTCACAAACCTGATTGTCCACTGCAATCAATAATGTCGATTCACGAATCATTTAATTGCAACCTCGATAAATATAAAGCGCGGACATTTTCTAAATATGTAACATCAGCCGAATCCTTTTTCAAAGACCCTTTTAGCTTTAAATCTATTGTTAATCAGCTAAATCATGAAGTCTTAATGACCAGTTTTGATGTAATCTTCCTCCTTGCAAAAGTGCCAATGACCGAAGTCTGTAAAATAGCTTTAGAACTTTATATTCAAGTCCCCAATCCATTGATACACATCCTCAGCAACCAATTAGCGACCTTTATAGAATTTACTAGAGCCAAAACTAACTTCATGTTTAATAGCCAAAACTATCTGCAAATAAATTTCAACCGTAGAAATTAAAGCAGTTTTAGAAGACTTAGCCAGGAGACTTGTGATACTTTGCACAGAAAACAAAAATAACCAACAGAAAGAAAACAACTTCGACAATTCAAAATTTATTGACATCCAACATCCAAACGTCCCAGGAAAAATTAAAAATTTTATTTTCCATAAACACCTAAACACAACATTCTAAACAATTTTTTCAAGTAATTTTATCACAAAACTATCAACACAATTTCACAAAAAAGAAAACTACAAAAATAACTTCACAAAAAAAGACATTAATTACATTAAAAGCCTAAAACAAGACAAAAACATTGAAATACTAAAAGTAGATAAAGAAGACGCTATATTTATAACGAACACAAATGAATAATCCAAAAATAAAGAATATCCTATCAGACACAAACAAATTTAAACCAATATACAGAAATCCAACAAAGACACACAAAACGCAACGAAACAAAATTCTACTAAAAATGAAAAAATCCAACATAATTTCACAAACACTTTATTCCTACTTACGCAAGACCGACTCACGCACACCACAAATATACGGCATCCCCAAACCTTACAAATCAGATTATCCACTACAACCAATAATTTTTACATATGAGTCGTTTAACCACAATCTTGATAAATACATAGCATGGGCATTCTCCAGATATGCAACATCAGCCATTCATCAAACACTCTTAATTTCCAATCTAACCTTAATCAACTTAATCACAGAGCCTTACTGGCCAGTATCGATGTCATATTACTCTTTTCAGAAATCTCAACCACTGAAGCCTGCAAGATAGCTTTTGAACTCTATATCCGAAACCTTAACCCAACAACCACTTAGCAACCCTCATAGAATTCACCACGATGAATACAAACTTTCTGTTCAACAACCACAACTATACACAAACAAATGGCCTAAGCATGAGCAATCTAGTATCGCCAGTTTTAGCCAAAACTTTTATAACACAGACTGATTCTCAAGCGATCAATTCAGTCTTACACCAACCACTATACTGGTACAGATATGTTGATGATATCATTGCTAGATTCACATCTACAGAAAACACACTTAGATTTTTTCAGTTACATTAACTCGATACACCCCAACATTAAGTTTACCTTCGAACACAGGAAAACTAACCAAATAGCATTTCTTAACCTCAAAATCACTAGAAGTGATACACATTTCAAAACAAAAAATCACCTATACTGGATTATACATTGCCAGGGATTGAGCACGTGAAACAAAACAAAAACTGAATATATTGAAAAACCAAATAAACACAACCACAAAACTATGTTTATCCGATAAAATAAATGATGAAATCAAAAAAATAAAACATACTTCATCATCATTAACACATTTACTGAAAAAACGTGGAGAAAAGTATACGCAAACACTTAGGCCAACAACAAAAAATAACAACAATCTCAAGATGCAACAAACTACAAAACCTTATACTGCTGCTTACCTTATGTTCCAGATATCAGCGAAAAATAACCAGCATTCGGAAAAACTTATAGCAAAAGACAACATTCAGTGATGTCGAGAAACCCACTTGTTGAGAATTTTATATGCAAAAATTTTTTCTCAACCCAAACGAGCCGTTTTTGCATATAAAAAGACAAAATTCTAGTAAACACCAAAACTAAAGTTCATACCATGTAAAAACTATACTGACAAACATAACATCAACATAATTTATAAAATACAATGCAACAGCTTCCACGACTTCTGTATTAGAGAACAAGAAGAAAAGTGGAAACTATATTTAAAGAATACAGAAAGAGCACCACACGTTTTTAACACTGCAATTCAAATAAACACAATATAACCACAGAAGACACCTATATATTAAGTAAACAAACAAATGTAAACAAACGCAAAATCAAAGAAGCTTTAGTTATAGAGTAATTGAAACCAAAATTAAACCAATATAAAGGAACACCTTTATACCCTTACTGAAAAATAATATAGCATCCATCTGCAGCGCCCCTACAATCCCGTATCCGTTTACACTCTCGTCCCTGAGACATGTGTCCGTCAATGGTCACATTCAAACTCTCTCTCTCAACCTGAAGATCACCAAGGAAGGTCGAAACGCTGTTCTCTCTTTATCATGAAATGGCCATTCTGTGACCTATCTATATATAAATTCTCTGTGAACATTTACAATGTCGCCATATTAATTACTGAAATTTGGAAATGTTAAAATTAAACGTTTTTTCCGCCTCGCCACGTTGTTACAGTCTATCTTACAATGTTATTTTGTACTCTATCTGATTACCGTGGGTTATTTACACTTTGGGAGAAACTGTTAACGCAGTAAAAGTTCCAAAGCTCTGTATTGAAGATTCTTAACAAAGTTATATTTTTTTTCTTTAAGTATTTAAGATAATTCGACATATGGTAACCAATTTATATCATAAGATTACTAACAAATATAGTTATGTCTTTTACTAGAATTGACATTTAAATGCAAAGTTGTAACAGAAAGAAATACATCATATACATGAGATCAATTTATCGCTTTGTTTTTCTTATTGTCCCTGGAACCTACCTTAGATGCTAATAATTATATTTTAAGAGTTAATGTGAACTCGAACCATATAAACATCAATGGATTTGAGTAAGGAGATAGGATACAGTATTTCCGATAAAACGACAGTTCTTAATTTATGATATCAGTGAATACTGTTTTTTTTTTTTCAGAAATAGTGACAATCTTAAAACTTAATGGGATGATTTTTTATACTTAAGTTTGAGCTAATAGCACTCTTTGTTAGCAAGAAATAAATTTCACAAAAACAAAAACAGATTACCTTTGAAAAGCCACAAAAGAAGCACAATTATTAATTATCGCAGGAAATTACCTACTTAGAGCGATACCAAAAGTAAACCTGATAACACGCAGAGCTAAGTAAATATAATTTTTCATGTTATTTTCTGTATAGAATTTAAAATGTATTGTTTCATCAGTTGTGTGCTTTCCCAGTTAATGATATTTTTAGTTGTAAATGCAATAATATCTCAAGATTTGCAAGATTGGGAAATTTAGTTATTCCTTAATCTGTATATCAAGCTAATATTGCAAAATAATTAGTGTAAAAATTATAACATAAAAATCGAATCAAAAGTAAGTGTATGAAACACACTTCCATGAGCAGTTTTGGTTAGAAACAACAATGAAGTAACACCGTATATCATACCTCGAAACACACAATTCCAGATATAATATATTTCAAATGGGTAGCTTAGGGCTCTAAAGCTATAATAAAATTAATAATTACATATAGTTAAAATACATAACATATTTATATGAACAATGCCTAGGATCGTAAATGAAGCAGAAAATAGTGATTGTTTCACGACTTAAATTATTTTTTCTGCTTTTGAAAGTTTTATAAACAACATTATGTGCGATTAAAATATAAGACTCTGTTATCAGTAGCTTTTAAAGAGGCTATAGATATAAAAATACATTTATTTTAAAGACCCTCAATCAGTGATCACAGATTTATTGACAAAAATGTTTTAGTTAATACTTTTTCACTGTTATATGAATGGACTTGATACATTAAATTTTAATATCTCCTTGCGCTAATCGTGAAGTTGACATTGCAAAACTCATAGTCACTCATGATACGCAATTATTGAATCTGCACAGCTATTAGCATCATGGCTTTTCTACGCCAAACGTGTTCACAGACACATTGCGGCTCATGTGTTGGATATCTCGAACTGCAGACAAAAACAATAAAAACTGTGCACGTACAGCTATTCTTGGAATGTAGATATTTTGTAATAAAACATTTCCTACAGTATTTCTTTTCATATTACGTAAGAGAAGGAGTAGAAAATATTCACACTCGCTTTGTTAACCATTAAATTATAAGATGATAAGTTTAGTGTGGAGGAACAATATTAAACAACATCTGGTTAGGGATTAATATCCGAGTATTAACTTTTACTTAATAATCAAGATGTTTTAAGATATACAACCGACTTCAAAACAGTTTAATGTCACTTATCAGGAGATAAAAAGAAAGATTTGGACAACATAATGCAAAATATCATCAAGTAAAGAAAACTCAACATTATTTGAACATAGTTAATCACTTAGTGTGAAAACAGAAATGCTGTTAAAATAGCCCAGACTTTAATACATATTTTTAATATTCAGATCGGGTAAATACTAACATTGTATCCATGTTACTTGGGTAAATGAAAGACAAATGACCTTTTTGAATATGAATTTTTACTAAAAAATAGCATACTGGTTGAATGAAAAATATTTAAAGCTTGACAGCTAAGCTGGAGCATTTATATAGAACTCCTTGCTGCATTTTCTTTAATCATCACTCCATTTATAGCTTTTAACATATCAGACATTATTTACGAAAGATTTAGGGATATTTTTCACAGCAGACACATCGTGGTGGTGTCGCGAAAAATTGATTTTACAATGTTTCTGATCCAAAGGTGTTATCCAATAATACCTGCTTTAAGATAAAAGCCGTGAAAACAGTTGATTAAAATGATAGGTTGCCAAGATTGCGAAACGATACATGAAAATAAAAAAAGGTGGATATTTTTAGTGACGCGCTAGAAGATGTAATTAAAATAAAAACAAAATAATAAGCATTACATGCGGCTTATGATTGTCACCACTCTATCTGTTTCGTTAACTCCAGTGTTGTTGAATTTCAAATATATTAAGCCCGGTATGGCTAGGTAGGTTAAGGCGTTCGACTTTTAATTTGAGGGTCGCGGGTTCGAATCCCCATCGCCCCAAACATGCTCGCTCTTTCAGCCATGGGGGCGTTGTAAAGTTATGGTCAATCCCACTATTCATTGGTAAAAGAATAGGTCAAGAGTTGGCGGTGGGTGGTGATGATTACCCGTCTTCCCTCTGGTCTTACACTGCTAAATCAGGAACGGATGACGCAGATATCTCTCGTGTAGCTTTGCGCGAAATTAAAAAAACAAACAAAACAATCAAATATATTAACGGATGTTGTAGCTATTATAACATGTAAAGTAGTAGTAGCACACGTAAGCCGAGTTGAGCCACTTATTTTATTTCAATAAACATTTCTTATACTCCTGTTTAAACATATTTTCTTATTATTCGTGATTTTTCTTAATTATTTTCATCACAGTTTTTTCTTAAATGATACCTAATTTTAAATAAATTCCTCATCCTTATAGTATTAAATTTTAAAAATCTTACTAATATTGATGTTAAGTGTATTTCTCAGATTAGTTTGCACCAATTTTAAAAAGTATAGCCTTAAGATGAGAAAGCTGATGTGTGTTCTGCTTATTTTTTTGGTTTATTTTAAATTTCGCGTAAGGCTACTCAAGGGCTATTTGCTATATCCGTCCCTATTTTAACAGTGTAAGACTAGAGGAAAGGTAGCTAGTTATTACCACTACCATCAACGCTTGGGCTACCCTTTTACCAACGAATAGTGGGATTGAATACTGCGTTATAACACACCCACAGCTGAAAGGGCGAATATGTTTGGTGTGATGGTTTAACTTGTTAATATTTTTAAAACTAACGTATGTTAATGGACAAAAGTGACTGTAGTTAATGATTAATATTATCTCGAGCATATATATTGTTAATACGCCTTGAATTTCATTGTACGTAGTTTCAATAATAACTTGTTATATTTTTAAGATTGAAGCTAATTTGGTATAATTTATAAAACATTGTTTACGTTTCCTTTTTCAAGACGACTCCAATATAAAATATAATGAAAAAGAGACAATTATGAACCCTGTAAATAAGTTATTTTCAATTTTATTATTATTAATAATCCGAACATGTAGTTGTATGAAAATAATTAACATTATAGAGTTGGTAATCTTCATTTATTTGAAATATTGTTTTAACGTTTTGTTTCTATGATATTCAAGCAAATCTTAACCTATGAATTTTATCATTACATAATTTTTAAAAGGTTTTTAATTCAGAAAGAATTGGGACATTCTATGATGCTAGCACTTTTTTGTACGTTAAAATAACTATTTAGCAATTTACATTAGGTCACTGTAAAACACCAGTTTACTTTAAAACTTGATTTTCAGCACGTCAACGGTATATTTATATATTTACAATGCTAATATTTAGCGCTGTTTTCTACGAAAACGAAATTTTAAATCATTTTATTTATTTCTCTACTTATTGGAACAGGCCTGACATGGCCAAGCGCGTAAGGCGAGCGACTCGTAATCCGAGGATCGCGGGTTCGCGCCCGCGTCGCGCTAAGCATGCTCGCCCTCCCAATCATGGGGGTGTATAATGTGACTGTCAATCCCACTATTCGTTGGCAAAAGAGTAGCCGAAGAGTTGGCGGTGGGTGGTGATGACTAGCTGCCTTCCCTCTAGTCTTACACTGCAAAATTAGGGACGGCTAGCGCAGATAGCCCTCGAGTAGCTTTGTGCGAAATTCCAAAACAAACTTATCGGAACTCCGCCACGCAATTTAAGTCCTTTTTTTTGCTTTTATTGTTTTTGGAGCGAGTGAACATATTTACGACATGAATGATATCATTTTTTAATGTACATGTTTTCTGAACAGTAGACAAATTCTAATAGGTGTTATCAAACTTCATTTATGTCGGAAATGCAAGCCTAACTATTCCTCGAATCTTGACTCTCTTTCTTTAAATAGTTAAAATATACTTCTAACAAAGTTTAGATGTTTTTATTTACTGAAAGTATTACTGAATTTTTTAGTTATAATTACTTTAAATCTTAGTAATTTACGAGCGATTTGTGGTTGTAAATGGATCAAAAACGTTTTAACTGTACATTATTTGAGGGAACATCCAACGCTATCTCATATGTATTTCATTTCTACTCTACGATCATTATAAGCAGTAGGTGGTGATGACTATCACAGATAGCCTTTATCAATATCATTCTGTAAGAACAAGACGTGTCGTTTTTCAGATAAAACAGGCTGTTTATATTATTTAAAAAAATCACTTTCATTTTATTCGCCTAACTATATTCTCTTTATACCAATTATATATTGTGGTACGTACTAATTGGTCCAGCATAGCAAGGATGTTAGGGCGCTAATCTCGCAAGCTGAAGGTCGCTTGTTCGAATCTCCGTCCAAAGAAAAACCGAAAGCTATCTCATATGTAAATCGCTTGTACTGAACTTAGTAAATAAAATGATAGAAACAAAAAAAAAATCGAATGCGAAGAAAATGTGATAAAAACATGTTAACTCCATATGATTGAAACAAAAATCTAAATCTATATCATACATAATTCTTTATACTCGTAGACTGGTGCCTCACACGTCTCCATAAAGAATAAGTTATATATCCTGTGCTTTAATATTATTCTCAAATTTAGTAACACAAGAAAATATTTGTATATGTGTCTGCTTCCCTTAATATTCAATGCTGTTATTATGAAATAACGCGAGCTTTCAGTTCAAGATGATTATGGCGCCGCAGTAATTGAACACGTCAGTTGATTGCTACCTTTGGAAGGATATTGTGTAATAACCCAGGAGATAAGAACCCTGACGTATTAATCTATGGACAAAGCCTAGCCACTGGTTGGTTTGGAGTTCTGACCTCTTGATTGAGAAATTGGGTTAGGATCATTATAAGCAGTAGATGTTAATGAATGTTTCTACTTGATACAGCGATGGGAGAGGAAACTGTCGTTGTGCAATTGCCAGCCATAATCATTTTGGTCGAGTAAACTCAATGAAACTAAGAGAAATAATTCTACAACTGTCTTTAAATATCATCTTTTAAATGGATCAAAAACTTATATTGTTGAAAAAATGTTATATTTTTCAAACTACTAAAATTGGTAGTTTTGAAATAAAAAAATTATAACGTCGAAAATTTCTACGTGTTTCGATTAATGAACCTGAGTTAGTTCGATCAGTTACAATTCAATAGAATAAGATCTTATTTTTTACCAATTTGCTGTTAACCAGTAGTGAAAATATATCAACTCAATATCATATTTAATTTGTTTTAGTTAAAAATTGTTTATAAAAATAATTATGTGTGTGTTTTTCTTACAGCAAAGCTATATCGGTCTAACTGGTGAGCCCACGGAGGGGAATCGAATCGCTTATTTTTGCATTGAAAATCCGTAGATTTACCGCTGTATAAGTGGGGGCGAATAACTATGTTAAACTAAATAATATATCTAAATATTTAACAGAATGAGCAGTAGTGTATTGCAGCGTACCATTTAGTGCGATTTGGTTTCTTATAAGGACATCGAAACGAACAGCAATTAAGAATAGCTGTTCAACAATAAAACGTGTGTAATATTATTGCTTAGATTTCAATCAGTGTTATTTACAATCCAAAATATATTTAATGTGTTGGTCATCCATGTACCGTTTAAAATATGTTACTAAGATAATTCCCAAATTATTTTTTGATCAATCGTATCATTAATATGATGATGAAACATTAATCCAGTTAGTTAGAAGTTTAATAAGGATATCAGCTATATCTGAATGCTTCTTTAAAAGTTAGTTTTGGTAGTGCTTTCGTCTGGATGTATTTCACTCTCAAACGTTGTATCACAAAAAAAGAAAAACTCTACGCGGAAGAAATCCATATAAAGAAACACTTCTAAATCTGGTTTGACCCAAATATTTGGTTGAAGTTCCAACTTGTAGTTATACTGCATTTCAGTTAAGTTATGATAAGAGAGTAATCCAGTTCTTGTCATTACACTTAAACATTATATCACATTGAAAAATTTTCTAACATTCGTACGGTAGAACAATTGCTAGAAAATTCCACTCGAAACCTAAAAGGGCTGAGAAAATTGTATGTATGGAGTGCGGTGTCACACATTTCAGTTTTCTGATGGATTTCGTTAAACTTTGGAAGAGTGCTTATCATACCTCGAATTTCAACTGTATAAAAAAATAAAATAAAACGACTATGAAATAAATAGCTTAGCAAATTCTGTCTACGCTATCTAGATGCAGAAAGAGATTTAACCAGAGCTCTCTATAGACATAAATCTAGGTGTGGAAAGTCTGAAGCTGCGTGATATCGAAATATTATGTAAAGTATGTTCGAATAGAGATAAAAAACGTTGCATTTATTCGAACGGAGAGAACGAAAGAAGCATAAGGAAGTGGAAGGTTATTCATGTTTATTCGTTGGTTGGAAGCAAGCCGTTTACAGATAGATATATGTTTAGATAAATATATCGATTAGTAGTTATAAAAGAGTGACTATACAAGTTATCGTAGGAGAGAAATTGGAACTTGGTTGTGAAGCTTTTCCGTATATAGCAACATGCTCACTCATTTTCCACATTCTCAAGTATTCGTTTTCATGTGTACGTGACTTGGTTATTATGCACTGCTCGCTTTTACTTGTAATGTTTTACTGCCATTCCTTTTTCAAGGGTATTTTTGTTACTTTATAAATAGAAAAAATGAAGTAAGGTTTTAATTCTAAGTATTTACAAAAGTAAAATAGTAAACGTTATCGATAAAGTAAAACGTCAATTACTTTCTTAAAATAATGAACTTTATATAGTCTAAAAAAATCTTACAATGTGTAGTCCTTCATTAATGTCCCCCGCTGGTACTGTGGTAAGTCTATGGATTTACAATGCTAAAATCAGCGGTTAGTTTATCCTTGGTAAACTCAGCAGATATCCCACTGCGGTTTTGCTATTAGAAAATGCACACACACACCTTCACTAACAAAGTAAAACGGTAAGAATCATTTGATTGATGGGTAAACAATTTTTTGGGGAAACAAAACTTCATGTTTCCTTTACTACAATGAACACTACTGAGATTCATGAACACAAAAATTGGTGAAGTAGTTATAAACTTTACTACATACAATTCATACTGATTATAATTATCAACCGTCCTGATATAAGGAACGGGAATGATAAAATAGTAGCAACTTATATACAATTTTTATAATATCATAGATTTTTTGTAGTTGCAATTCCTTGAATATACAGAAGGTCAGGCGTGATCCGATGATCAAGATGCTCGCAAGTTCAAATCACTTCACCAAACGTGCTCGTTCTTTCAGACGTGATGGTATTATAATAAAAGTTCAATCCCACCCTTCGTTTACAAAAGAGTAACAAAAGAGCGGAAGGTGAGTAGTCCTGACTAGCTACATTTTCTCTAGTCTATTAATTCTAAATTGGAAATGGCTACCGCAGGTAGTTTTCAAATGGCATTGTGGGAAATTCAGAAAAACTAAATATAAATACATGAAATCTGTTCATCCGCTAATGACTGTAAAACAACGTCTAGCTTTATGAAAAGGTTGTAATTAAAGCTTCTGAGAAGATTATTTGTATGCGTTTTCTCATAGTAAAGCCACATTGGGCGATATGCTGAGTAAACCTAGGGGAATCAAATCGTTTATTTTAGCGTTGTGAGGCCGTTAAAATGACATATTATTACAACTTTATTTCTATTGATCTTGAGAAATTTCAAAATAACGTAAAAATAATTTGTTATTTTTCACTTCACAATCTTATATTGTGTCTACAATAACATTGGTATCAAGCTAAAAAACGTGGAATTTCATTATTCGAGAAAATAATTGCACAGTTATCACATGTACTCTACTCAGATTTGCTTTTCTTCAAGTCTAAATGACTATTTGCTAAAACAAACAGTATTTTTTCTTCATATCTGTTGAAGTGGAATTACGAAAATGAAAAAGTGCCTTAGCGTTGCATAATATTTTAAAGCTGATGCATGATATTGTAGCATATTCACTTCGTTTCACTAAATTATTCCTATACTAGTTGGAGTACTTGTCCTCTAGACGGAAGCTATAAAAACACGAGTAATAAAAAGTTGTCTTAGAATATTAACTGTTGCTTCTATTACATGTTATTGTAAAAGACACAAAAATGCCCATTAAAACCGCGAAATTAAAAATTTGTAAATTATGTTTCTCTCCATAGGCCCCATGAATCTCCATAACAAGTTTGGCAAAGATCCATCTATAGGCGGTGAGAGAGTGGTAAAAAATGCAAAAACTTCCATATAACCCACAAATTGTAAAATTAAAAAAAATATGTACCTAATGAACTTTCATACCTTTGAAAATCTATCAATATAATGCGAAGAGGTCCGGCATGGCCAAGCGTGTTAAGGCGTTCGACTCGTAATCCGAGGGTCGCAGGTTCGAATTTCGGTTGCACCAAACATGCTCGCCCTTTCAGCCGTGGGGGCGTTATAATGTTACGGTCAATTTCTCTATTCACTGGTAAAAAAGTAGCCCAAGAGTTGGCGGTGGGGGTTGATGACAAACTAACTTCCCTGTAGTTTTACAATGATAAATTAGGAACGGCTAGCGCAGATAGCCATCGAGTAGCTTTGCGCGAAATTAAAAACAAACAAACAAATAATGTGAAGAAATTACACGGACATACAACGGATATCGCTATTATATTTATACAAATTTATCTTAGAATATTAGATTATATATTTAAATTTTTATCTCCTGTTTTCGAATACAAAGCCAAAGTACAATTATTCTGAAATCATGTGCAAGTAATTTACTTTGGAGCCGGTATATTTATCCTTTATCGATTTGTGTATTGATCGGAGCATTTTTTATTCTTTTTTAGAATAATGCTATTCAAATTAAAGAGTAGACCGAATCAGAAGATCACTGTTCAACTTGATCGTGATGATTTTGTTATTGATATGATCGTCTTGACCGTCAACACTATTATACATGTATAATATTACGTAGCAACAATTTCAGTATTTTAAATTGCTAGAGCAACAGAATTAGCATAATTAATAAAACAAAGTAACATAAAAAAACATGAATACCTGGATAATTCATTTATTTGATATGATTTACCTATTGTGCAAACATTTTAAGGAAACGGTTAGATAATATTATTGATTGTTTTTATGTTTTTTCATTGTTAGGCTATTTCATAATTTTCTAATAAAACAAAAATACCATAACATTTTCGAAATTACAGTTTGACTTTCTCAATGTTTATATAAAAAATTAATTGCAGACATAAATATTTCAGTAAAATTTTAATTCTGTATTACAGATTTTGAGAACTAAACTAAAATAATATGTGTGAAAGATATAATACAAAACATTTTATCACGGTATTGTTTTCGCACTCTAACTCAGAAAATGTCAAATAAAACATTTCTAATTTATCACTAAGAGTAAAAAAACTGGAAGTTTATAAAAAATGTCTAACTGACAAACGTTAGCAGATTTACCCTCTATTTCTTGTCATAAGATACATTCTGGGTCAAATTTAGCACACCTGTTACGCAAAACAAAATTTAAACTATAGCAAGAAAACTAGCGGCCAACTCATGACTTTCTCTCAGCCCTCAAATAAGGCTCGAGGACGTCCAATGATTGTGAATTAGAAAAAGAGTGTGTTACTTTGAGTTAAAGGCTTAGCGGAATCCATCAACTGACATGTGCAGTTCGGGATTTAGATTTTCTACAGACTTTAATCGACTTATTATTTGGAATTAAGCGCAAAGCTTCACAATAAACTATCTGTGCTCTGCTCCCAATGGGTATCGAATCCCAAATTTTAGCAATCTGAGTCCGCAGACATACCACTGTGTCAATGGGGGTCTTATATAGGGAGGAGCGAGACAAATAATTAAATTGATACATATACGAATGGTTAACTAATTGTGAATATAAATTTTAATATAGAAAATTTGTGCATACTAAACTATAGAAATTTACCAAAAGAAAAACAAGTTGATCCATGTGTGTATTTTCATATAGCAAAGCCACATAGGGCTTTCAGCAGAGCTCACCGAAAGGAATTCGAACCTCTAATTTTAGGGTTATAAATCTGTAGACTTATCGCTGTGCCAGCGGGTGATGTAGAGCTTCCTTTTACAATAATTTTCCGTTAATAAACTATTGTAAAAGTTAAATAATCTACTGTTACCGCACTTTTGTTTCTATTTTAAAACTTCGTTTACAAATAAAAGAATGAAATTGGCACTTTAAACACTTTTAGTAATTTCTGAATATTTCCCTACTTCTCAGTTAAAACGTTAAATAGCGAAAATATCCTACAAGGAAGGAAGCGCTTTTTCTCACTCACCGGAAGCAGTTTATGGTTAAAATAAATGAAATAAAAGAGTAGCAAAAGTCAGATAGGCATTACTAACTGAAGCAATATAGTACTAATTTAGTTAACGAGTGTGCAAGCATCACCAGGTTCAGACACTTTTACTCAATAAAATCCACATTAGTTCACCACTAGGAGAGGAAAACTGCTGTCGATAAGCTCACTTCTGCCACTAATGGCTCCATTAAAGCAAACAAAAGGTCGAACAACACTATACCAGTATCCACGTGAGCCTCCAGCTGAGAAGCTCTGGGTGTTTCAGTGAAACAAAAAAAAAAAAAACTCTTGCAACTTATTGCTTTTGCACATATGCAAAATTTAAAACACTTAGCCCCTAGTGAGTTTCTACGTTTGCATTAGCTGATCATTTATCACTCAGATTGTGAACTAACATATGCTTTATTTATATCTTAATGCTTCCCTTTTAAATAAGGGAGGGATGCTTCATAATTTCTGAAAAAATCTTTAGTGTTAAACAATAATTGCTATGAGGTAGACTTTTTATTGCTGAGAATGTAATTAACTGATAATGAATAAAGGATATTTTCTGAAATAAATAATAAAACAATGCATGCTACACGAAGCTAAAAAAGTAACTTTTCATGATTCACCAGATTTTTTCCCATTCTTCCTGGTATAGATTTTTTTATTCTAATCTACATATACTTAATCAAATACTTTGTACCAAAGTTATTTTTATATCATATGAATTGTAAATGTGTTTCAAATTTATTGAAACTTCTTGTTACCTAAATTTCTTACAACAAAGGAAATTAGTTATTGTCTGTAATATTTAATATTTTTTACTCAGATGTACCTCGTGCGTTTCAGCTTTACATGGTTTATCATTGGATAACAGCACAGAATGCCTTATATTATATAATAATTATATTTTAAGTATTAATTAAAACGATTTAAATTACTTATTAACAAAAATATAATCTATATTTATGATGTTAATGTATCTCTTTTTTTTTTGTAAGGACAGGTGCTTATAGCGTACAACTGGAAATTTGAAGGTTGCAGGTTCGAATTCCTGTCACACCAAACATGCTCACTCTTCAGCCACAGGTGCGTTATAATGTGACAGACAATTTCACTACACGTTGATAAAAAAGTAGCTCAAGACCTGGCGGTGAGTAGTGATGACTAGCTGCCTTCCCTCTAGTTTTAAATTAGAGATGGCTACTGCAGATGGCCCTGGTGTAACTTTGTGCAAAAATTCAAAACAAACAAATTATTTTGTGTAATAATTGAAAAAAAAAAATCATTTGCGTATAAAAACCTAAGTGTCTAACTTGTACCGTTACTATAGAAGCTACTTGCTGCAGTAAGGTTTATCTAATAATGATAAGGATACCTTTTATTCCATATGTACTCTCAAATAAATCTGAACCAATCATTAAAATATAATATGATTTAACTTTAGATTTGATTAGACTTACCATTTTTTTCTTTTATGTGTTATAAAACCTTTTATTACCCTTCAAAATGTCAATTTTAGTTTCATTTGAAGCTGTTTGACGCCTTTAAACATATATTATGCTTATGCTGGTCCAAAAAAACTCTAACAATGACATGAGACTTCAATCGTTTTTTTAAACCTACCATACTTAGTTTTATGCTATCCTTAATTATGTATGCTGGAGTATTAACTGGTTGAATTTGAAAAATATGATTTTCTGGTTTGTTCTTTGCTTCACAATATGTATTTTGGATTTCAATGTAACTTTCTCCCTGAATACATTTTCTTCGTGAGAAGAGAAGTTATTTTGAATTTATTTATGAATCAATAAAACCTACTTCACTTCTCCGAAGTGAATCAGAATGCTAAAATTCTGATTCCGATCCCTGTGGTAGACACTCATCTTATAGCTTATTATGTAAGAGTCTACAGCACTTCCTTATGTTTAAAGAATGATCATACATGCTGTTTTTTATTTCTTGGGTTTGTTTTACTTAGTGTTTTTGCTCTTTATAACTTTTGCATTAAAGGCTTTTGTGTAATGAGACGTAACCAATACCATTAGCATATTTTAAACCAAACCATTGTAATGCTGTCATCAATTGATTACAGCTTGTGTTGGAAATTTTATGTCATTTTCGTTGGTTATGCAAACTGTTATTTATTTTTCTACTAACTTTCCTTTAAAATATTATCCTGACACGTATTCTTTGTTTAGTTTTACTTCCCTTGGATTTAGTAAAGCTTCATATCTATATTAATGACCAACAGTAACTTATTTAAAAAAACACAAAAAAAACGTAAGCTATAAATTATTCATCTACTTTGTTCTTATCAAGAAGGTTATGAACTTAATGAACCGAATGGGATCTGAAAGGATCTGAAAGTTGTCTATCGAATGAGAGTATGCTCAACTGATTTTCAAATGTTAACAGGACTTTATAATTTATTCCTCTTCTAGTGCAAACGAATATAATTGTACATTATTGTAAATAAAAGCATTTTGTAAATTTTCAAATAAATAATGTTTTTCTCACTCAACTGTAATCTTATGATTTTTTTAAAAGCTTCTCTTTTCATATAAAAAGTATATATATATATATATATATGAGTGTTTGTATGAATTAGTCTAAATAATCTTTATATATTGAAAATATATTGCTATCTAAAATAAGAGAATAAAACATTAATTCTATGCTAGTTATAACTGAAATTTTGAATAGGTGCTGTCAAAATTTAATAGCAACATTTGTCATCCACATAGTGAGTAAAGAACATTCGGTTAAAACTTCATAACTTTCTCAGACATCACACAACTTTTTATGAATCAGTATTTGAAAACTTAAAATCAGCATATATTATCTTTGGTAGTCTATCGATATGTATTTCTTTTTGATTGATAACATATCGCTTATACCTTGAATATTTTTAAATTTAATGACACGTATTTCTATCAGATGATTTTTAAAAGCAGCATACTCACAGTAAATCAATATTCACATACAATTTTCAGAATATTATACCCAATCTATGGAAAACGTTAAGCAACAAGAAGCAAATGAAAATTATCTAACCTTGTTTTGATGAAATTACATAACTGGAAAACAGAGCTATAGGTAGTGTTTCTAATGGTTGTTAAATTAAGTAGGTGTAATTTTGTATTTATGATATTGTTCTAGCGTCACTGGTCAAAGGGATGGCAGCTACTGAGTAATGCCCTACCGCCGACCATCCAGTCTAAGGAATCGGCTGTGACTCTGATAACACGCTCAAAGTTTAGAGTGCGTGATATATTTTTCAGTATCGTATGGATTTCAGTACCGTTCTCCATAAAGCCATTCTGTCTGGTAAGTTAAGAAACTTTTGAAGAGAAATATGTAAAATTAAACTTTGAAAACGACTGCTGTGGTCATGTTTTAACATGTACCATAGAGCTAGAAACTAGACAGTATTTTATTTGCTGTATATATATCTCAAACAACCGCTACAATTTTTTTTTTAGTATTTCAGTTATAGATACATTTAATATACCTAAATTTTTATCAGCTTCTTTCGGTTATATTAACGTTAACTCATTAATTTAAAAAAATATATATGAAACTAATAATTGTTGATTTTCTGCCGTAGACAGTCTCAACAGAGTTATTTGAATTTTTTTCAAAGCTACTCGAGGCTTGTCTCGTTAGTCGTCACTAATTTTGAACTAATAGCCTAAAGGAAAGGCGGCTAGTAGACAACAACGAGTCTTCGACTGTTGTTATTGGAAAACTGGGATGTGACCATCATCCTTATAACGCATTCGTAGCCTTATATTGCAGGACATGATTTTCTTTTTAGTCGCAAAGGGAACGTATTCCATGCGATCTTAGTTCGCTAACTATTAAACCGCATTCGGCCATTTCAACAAAGTTGACTTGGTTTATACGGTCAGGTTGAATATAAGAAGTTCATAATGTTTTCCAAAATATTCCTAAAACTATTTATATATATATATTTTTTTTACATTTTGTATGCTCGAAATTGTGCAACACACTGCAAATGTATCTTTAACTAAGTGTTCATAAGACTGGTAAAGTAGCATCATATTCAGTATCATCGATGACCTGAATGTAGTCAGCTGACAAAGTGCTTATTTGCCTATCTTCAGTTTAATTGATTGTTGAACATAGTGTGATTATTACATTCTAAAAATTAAAACAGTATCCAAAAAAGTAAGAGAAAATTGGTGATGATAGGTCTTGAATAGCAAGAAGGTTAAAAAAAAAAGACAAATGACCTGTCATACTTTACAATATGATTATGCTTACATGGAATGCGGTGCTAGTTGTTGTATCATCTTACATGATTCATAAGCATCCTTGAATGTCATTTTGTTTAAGATAACGGAAAGTATATTCAATTTTCGTCCATAAATATAATTAGGCAGTATATCGTAGTGTTGAAGTCGTATATCTTGCTGGGAGTGACAAGTTTAAATTTAAAGATTTGCAGGAATGCAAAATACAGCTCATACTCTGGGCTCGTGTGTACATCTTTAGGCTGAAAGCTACACTTAAATTTCTTTCAATAGAAACTATCGTTGATACAACATGTGTAATATGAAACATTCATAAATTACTTGAAAAGAATACTGAAAAAAATCTAAACAACGCAATTTTCATGGTTCTAAACTTCATACTTACTATTAAGCCATCGGATGAGGAAAGAATCTAAATGGAAACCGGTTAATACCTATGTCATAGAGAACGTAAATATTTCCAAGTCACTTATACAGATATATAAACATTCTCGAATATCTACACCTACATTGAATAGAATTTATTTTCATTCCTTAGTTGAACAACTGATACTTAGGATATTTCTATCAGCCGGTGTTAGCTGCTTTTTTCTAAGTGTCATTTATGCTTATTTTCATGGAGTTTAAATTGTAAATAAAAATTTTTCAAGTATCTAATATAAATATAATGTGCATTTATTGTTATACTCGTTGTTGTAACTGTATTTGATGCGCACAACGTTACAAATTCGTGAAAATTGTTTCTGGACTATGAAAATGTTCAAAATACTATATAAATAATTTATTACAAAATCAATATAACTACTTTAATGTATAATAATGTAAATGTTAATATATCTTATAATAAGAACTCATTGAAAAAATAATTAAACTAATAAAACTGATCATAATTAATTGTAAATTAATTTCATTTTGTGGAGAAATGTTTTTAGTAAACGTATGAACACTGGACATTCATACAACTTTCAACTCACGCAACTTAAGCCCCATTTCTATTAACATCACAGTTGGCGGACTTTATGTTTCTTTCAGCTTATTACAATTTGTTTATCTTTAATAAAAAGTTTTAAAAGTCAGAAACTGGTTTATAAAGTTTTAGATATATCGATATAGAGGCAATGCACATTCACCATGATAAGTATTGTCTTAATACATTCGTTTATTGTTTCATAGTGTGAATAATAATAAGGTTAAATGGAAAATACATTTATGTGACTCTGCTCAAAATAACACTAAATATATCTTTAACATTATCAATTTATTTTTGAAATATTTCCATTTTACTTTCCATATAGATTATGTTAATACATTTATTATAGTTTCTTTATCTTGAAATCAATATCTTACCATTAAGTTATTACTTATTTATTTATTAATTCATAGCCGAGTCGGGCGTGGTCTAACAGTTAGCATTCTTGGTTGTAGATCATAAGGTTCAAGGTTTATGCGAGGACGCTGAAAACGACCTATACTTTTAGTTATGAGCGTTTATAAAAGAGAAAATAGAACATTTATTCAGTTCAAAACCTGACAAAAACCATTGTGGTGACTGGTATTACTGACTGACTGCCTTTCTTCTAGCCAGTAATTATAAAAATATGAAATTCCTAATTCGAATCTCTAATTAGATCGTTTGGCAAAATGGACAAAATATAACATTATATTGAAAATAACAATTTATTATTTAAATAAATTATTACATGACTTAATTTAAAATATAAATATTAGCTTTATTTAGTTAGAAATGTATTATTGCATTATTAAACTATTTTAATTTAAAACTCAATATAAAAAAGTTAAAAATGTATACAAGCATTTGATTAAAATTGAAATTTTTGTGCCTAACAAAGGCTACACTTAATTTTCTACGAAATTTTTAAATGCTAAGGATTCTGATACCTCGAAGTAAATATGTGAAATATTTTTCAAAGTTTACGTGGACAGATTAACGTAAGAATCATCTTTTTCATAACTTATAGAAATAATTGAACAATTAAATTTATGTTTTATTCACAAATTTTTGTTCGCCCTTAATGAGAGATTTCAAACGGATACGCATTATGTGTTTGATATAAACTTTTCAGCAATTTAAATATAAACCAGTAACTTTTAAAATATTATAAACTTCAAAAATGTAACAATATACGCTCTCAGCAAAGTGTAAATTTTTTGATTAAATTCATAAATATATAAATATATTACTTGCATAACAAAATACAAAATCTTTTATTAAAATTATAAAAATGTGAATAAATCTCTTACTTAACAACATATAATCTGTTAAGAATTTTAATGTATTTGAAAGCTATAATAAATGAAAGGTTAAAAATTGTTATATACATATCAAATAAAAGGTTCAGTAAAACACTTATTTTATATTTTATTTCTTTCACAATTTCAATTTTAAACTAACTTTTTTCTTTAAACTGTCACTTTTGGTCATTTAGTAACAAAATGACAAGTTGAAATATGAAAAAGAAAACATTTCTTTTTAATTCCAAACCTCTTTAATAAATAATTTATACTAAATTATAGGGAATGCTTAATAATGTATTATTCCTTCCTGTTTTAAAGAAATATTTACTGTACAGGACAAAAAATAATAATTAGTACACAAATATTTCGCCAACTTTGAACTAAGTATGTATTATCTTTATTATTTTAGTTTATTAAAAATAATATACATTATAATTTAATTAGTAAACAACTATTTCATCAAATTTTAAGCTATGTATGTAACTGTTGTTGTTATCATTTTAGTTTATTCAAATTTTTAAATACATTAAAATTTAATAATGGAATTCTACAAGATTTAGTTTTACTGTACTTTTTTACATTTTATTATTTAAGAAATCGGTTTATACCTTTATTATTCTTATCAGGTAGTATATAACTTGTTATGATTTTATTCTTTGATATCTAACTAAGCTTTTATATTTATAATTCTAGTAAGGGTTTACACAATTTGTTTTATTTGTTTGTAATTTAAAGCACTTTTAAAAGATAGTGATATATATATACTTAGATTTTACTACTTTGAAGCTGAAAATAAATCGACCTGAAGTGTAGTGAAAGTTTTGAAACTGGTTTTTAAAGTAATAGAACATTTAAATAATTATAAAAGTTAAGAGGAAAATAAAACAAATCATGATATCCACAGAAAAATTAATTTGAATCGTCAAAATTATTGATATTGTTATTATATAAATATATATATACACACACACATAAAGATTTATTTTATTTTATTGTGAACCATGAGCGTTTAAATCTTCATCAACTTCTGAATAAATATTATAGAGTTTAGATTTAATTATGTTATTCACGCGAAAATTAAGAAAAAAATTTGTTTCAAATTTATTGTGAAGTCATTATGTATTGTATGCTTATGTGTTTAACCTTCGTAATAATCAGATATGTTCTCATATAGTTAGACATAATAAACATGCTGAATTGTACCTTTATATTCATAGTGCATGATTTGTTACAATTGAAAAAACGATGCATGAGCAGGCATTAAAATTCTCTGTACCAGGTTTGTAGTGTAGTTACATTTTGATAATAATTAAGTGGCTAAAGGGTAATATCTTTTTGTAAATTCATTAAATTCCTTAATTTAAGAAAACTATGAATTACAAAAAAAATCATATTCAAAGATCTATTCATGTCAAAACATTTAAGTAGATCTGTCACTTAGTAACGAAAAAGCCTGCCAGAAGTAAAATATCAAATAAATATAGACTCTTTTTTAATATTTTGGAAGAAATAACAGTTGAGTAGACAAATCTTCGCTCTGTTTACAAAGAACTGTCATTCACGTTGTGTATAATTTTAAGGAAAAATGCATGTCTATATAGTTCTATAATCGTGTTTTTGTAGTGAAGAAAATTTTTATTAAAATTTATTTTCTTTGTGATTTTGACATAAACATTTTCAGGTTTCATAATATCACCAGCTTCCTACCGATTTGAAAACTTTATTAAACAAAAACGGAACGCTAATTAAAAAAAAAGTGTTTCCCATGTAACAATTACGTGTATCTATCCGTTATAAACATGGACTTTACGAGCTCTATGGTCAGTTAAATTTTCGTTCACAGTTAAATGTTTTGCTACATTTTGGTTTCTTGCAGCTGCAGACATACACAGATAAAAAAACATCCAGCTAATCGACATGAAACACACCGATAATAATACAGGCATGCGAATTTAAATTTTATAAAGGTTAATAACGTATTTTCCATAAATTTACATAAATTATGAAAATAATATCAACTCTTTTTTTCCATTGCGTAAGGATTTGTTACAAACTGGGATTTTACTTAGATCAAACTACATTTACCATAATAAATAAATATTAACAAAAATACAAACAAACTGAAGAAAAAGGAAGAACACTAATGTCAAACGAATATGAATCCTCATTCATTTTGGTTTTCTTTTGTAAAGTCTAGTTTTCTTAGCTTCAAAACTAAGTGTTGTGGTCTTTCTTTCAAGCATTAAATCTTGAGCATCTCATTTGAATGAGCAGCAGCAATCAGTCATCATGTTTTTGTTCCACCTTCTTTGATACTTCCTCTCCATATTTCTCATGACTTGATGATTTCTTTCTCCTTGTTCTTCTCTGTCGAGATTTTCAGAAAATATTCTGTAAATTAGTGTAAGAAATGAACTTTCAAGCTCATTATAACCAAATTCTTTGAATTTATCAAGCATGTTGTTGACAATATTTTCATAATTTGGGTCCTTTTTGTTTCCAATAAATTTGACAGTAGCATTTTTTTAAAGGCGATCCACGCTTCTTTTTCAACTTCCTTCATTGTCCTTTCGAATGATTCGTCCGAAGTGAATTTCCTAATCTGAGGACCAACAAAAATTTACGACAAATATAAAAGAATATGTTTGGGTCATTTTCACATCATCGTGTTGCAACATCAACGAATAAATAATATTTTAAAGAAAACTATAATGTTAAGGTGCAAGCTCAAAAAATACTATTCAGAAATGATATGTTATGCAGCCTGTTAACCGTTTGTATGCCAACAGTGTTTCTCATCAGTTCTAGAATAACCGATAAGACTCTCATGTTAGAAGTGGCTTTGATAAATCTACAGTCAATAATTGGCAATACTTTAAGCACACCAAAATTTAACCCAATTTAAAGAAAAGTATTTGTTATATAAAATTACATATCACGTTTTGCGAAACATCTGTACGAAATGACGAAATTAAATATCATTTTAGGATTCAGCCTATTAGTATTACTGTAGAGCATGTAAAACTTTCAAGATAATAAAATCATCCCTGACCTGTATAATTAGATGTATTTAAACGAGAAATGCAAAGTTAAAACCATAAATATCGTATTTTCAAAAAAAACAAAAAAAAACGACATATTTTAACTCCCAATAGAACTAGATAGAACTGGGTTTTTGTTGTGTTGATTTTGTTTTTGGAATTCGCGCAAAGCTACACGAGTGGTATTTGCGCTAGCTATCCCTAATTTAGCAGTGTAAGACTAATGGAAGGCAACTAGTCATTGCTACTTACTGCCAACTCTTGGGCTACTCCTTTACCAATAAATAGTGGGATTGACCCACATTATAATACTTAATAGATAAAAGGATGAGAATGTTTGGTGTAACGGTAGCTCGAACAAGTGGAGTGCCTTAACCACCAGGCCATGAAGGTCCCGTTACTTTTATTTCTTATTATAAATGATACATAGATACACTTTTTAAAAGTGAAATAAAAGTTGAAAATGCTTCATCGTATCATTAACTACCGATCACAGAACTTTTGAGAATCATGCTTAAATTTATTCGTAGATTGTTTAGCGTAAAGTAATACAAAAGGCCAAGTGTGTTTTTCCCACAGCAGGAAATCATATCATGGATTTTAACGTTGTAAATTTTGAATCATATCACTCACCTACTGCATTGACAAAAACAGTTTTTAGTGAATTATGTGTTTTGATAGAATCCCATTCCCCCATCCACCCGGATATCTTACTGGTAAGCTTATTCAGGGATTTTAGCATTAATATTTGGAATTCTATTCTAGCGGTGAGAAAAACATAAATAGCTAGCTCACTGCACATTTTCGTGTTTAAATTAAACAAAATTTCTCAAGGTATAAGTGAATGAAAAAGAAAAAAAACTTTTAAAGCATTAACAAAGGACTGTTAGAAAATTACTGAAACATAGAGTTTATTTAACAAAAAATAATAACATTTATACAGTGAATTATAGTTGATTTTAATTGACCTACGATAAAATAATCTTCGTTTCTTTGCACGACAAATTTTTATACTTTGCTGCAGCTAATTGATAATTCATGCAGATTATTTTAAGTAGCTTTATGGAAGAAAACTGTTTTCTCTCTTTTTATGCAGTTAATGTGTTCAAAATCAATAATGGAGATGATAATAAAACACGTCTCGCTTTATAACTAGCTCCATTAGAAACTAAGTTGTGAAGTGACACTGGCTAGCTCAATCCAAATGCTCCTGGTTGAAAAATTAATTGAGTATAGGAGATTAAAACATCCTAAAGTTAAGCCTTAAGAATAAGGCATAAGTTCTGTGCGTTGAAACTCATGCTTAATGTTTAAAAGTCACGACAATTGGTTTGACGGAGTTTTGTTGGGCTACAACTATCTTCAAGTCATAATGGCAACAATTATTTTCATGTATTTAGCCTTTAACAAGAACTAGATTTTGAAAAGCCTCACTCAAAAATACAAAATGATGAATCAACGATAATCTCTTTCCAACAAAGTTGTGAATACTGATATTAACAGTTAGTTTTTAGTTATCTGATTAAGTAAAGCACACTTTAGTTATTATACGGCGGCCAATAAATTGTACTTCAAGCATGTGCTTACTGAATTAGGTAGTCTTAAAATTAATTTTAAAAGTAGTCGGCAGACCGGTTACTAGCTGGTTCCAACAATGATCTTTTAAATGTTGCATACATGTTTATTTCTTCAGGAGTTTAAAATGTTATTAATCAACATTTATTTATTGATTCAGTCTCTTTACAGTAAAAATTTTATTTCCACAGTTTACATTACCACATATGATTACCCTTCTAACGTTTATTTTACAAAGTGCAGTTCTGTACAAGATATTCTTTAAAGACTCAAATATTAGACGGTTTGAATGGCATTTATATGATTAGTTTTATTGGCTTTTAACCAATATTATTGTAAATAATATTTATTTCATTTCTCTAAGAAAATTTCTCTACTTTTATACAACTATATGATAACTCATTCTGATTATCTTTTTTAATTTGTTAATTAACATATTTTATTGTAAAAATAAACATAATCGTAAAAGACACAAGACGTTAAAAGCATTAGACAATATACATCACCCATGCTTATTTGGCTTTTTTCGAATATTTCTTTATAAAACTATTGACTATGTAAAATAAAACAGTGGCTAATTTATTAATTAATGAATTTTATTATTCTGTCATTAAAATGATATTTAAGAACGAAATTACAGATACTGCATTTCTCTTGAACAGATAAAATAAAAAAATATTGGAGAGAATCGTCTTAAAAATTAGAAAAAACAACTTGTATAATAGACATTCTTGTGCTAACAAAAAGAAATGCTTTTTATGACCTTTTTTAGAATCTCTACTCCCCTGCATAATCTGATTTGAGGAGAATTTACAGTGTTGGATTACTTCCATGGGACTGTATATTATCAGAAAAAGGCAATTCTTTGGTGTCATGGATTTTTTTTCATGTGAAAAAAAGTATTGTCCAAATTGAATTTTATTTTTAAAAGGCATGTAACTTACTTGATGAAAATACGTATCAGCTATGTTAGTACACAAATATTAATGAAATACGTTCTTTTCATTTCTCTGTTCTTTTAGAAAAATACAAATATGTAAGCGTTGGAATTTACGAAATTTTGTTATATACCATTTAAATTTTACCAAAAAACTAGCCCTTGCCGTTGAAGGAAAGTTATAACTTTGTCATACAAGAACAATGCCAAAACAAGTGTTATACAGATGAGTTTCTTTTGAATTTCGTGTAAAACTATCGTAGAGCTGTTTGCGCTAGCCGTTCCTAATTTAGCAGTGTAAGACAATAGACTTGGCAGCTTGTCATCACCATCCAACGCCAGTTCTTAAGCGGCTTTTTCACCAATAAATAGTGGAATTGACCGTTACGTTATAACATCTCCACGGCTGAAAGGGCGGGCATATTTGAGGTTACGGAGAATAGAACCTGTGACATTTAAATTGTGAGTCGAGCGCCCTAACCACCTGGCCATTCGAGAACTACAAATAAATAGGCTAATTATATTGAGAGAATTCCTTAGCACTTCCACGAAGGAAAGGTAAAAAGTTTTACCTTTTAAAGTAATATTAAAAATTAAATAAAAGAAAGAAGCCCAATTAGAGATAATAGTTAAAATAATATAGTTAAGATAATAGTTAAAGATAAAATATGAAATGTATAACCAGGAAGACAAAATTTATTGTGAGCTACAAATTTTAATGTAAAATAGTTTTAAGTAATAAATAAAGTTTTTATAATACGTACAAGTATACTAAATCGAATATAAAGTTATTTATTAGATACTAACGCTACTGACATTAACTTTAATATGTTTAAAGGTAAAGAAAATTATGATGCTTTATGAGTTTCAAAATGCAGGGTTGAAATTCCTTTCTACAAAAAGATTATTCTTTTTTCAACTTACACAAAGTTATATTTTATTGACAGTGAGGCGTAAAAAAACAACAAATGCCATATATTGAAGAAATTACTTGTATAACACAATAAGTTTGTTTTATGGAAAATACAAGACTGAGTGTGGATCCAGTGGCTAGTTTATCAGTTTATGGATCTGCAGGTCCATCACTCGCGTCCAGTTATCACACACACAAATCGTGCTTTGCACTTTTTAAAGATGATGCTTAAATTCCACTCTTTGATCAAACTATAGAAGTCCCATAGTTTACAGTGTATTCTGTTAACGATATGGATTCCATTTATATGACATGTGGGAGTTGAGAAAAAAATCTGAAATGCTGTTGTTATGTATCTCTGATTCTAAATACAAAACTGAAAAATTCAGAGATACGTAGGAAAAATAATAAAATACTTTCAGCTTATGCAATTCATATTAGAAATGTTAGGCGTGTTGATTTCTTTTTTACTTCGTTAAATTAAGCACTTTATTGTGGTAATAAACATATAACCACAACAGACAGAAAGAGAAACGTTATATGTAGAAAAATGTAAAAAACTAGAATTGAAAACGTAAGTATAGTACGAAATACATCACTGTAAATCACATAAAGAAAGACATAAAAAGATACATATAAATATATGAGTTCAAAAGCGACCAAAACTTTTAAATCATTTCCTTAATTAAACCGAGTGTTGTAACAGGCAAAAAGCATGTAAAAAAGTCAATAATTTAAGAATTAAAATAACACTAAATGTAAAGTGTTTATTGAAAGGCAACACAACTACATTGTATTAAAATGAGACAACAATCTAACAGTTCAAGATCTATATGTTTGGTCAATGATTTGCCCAAACAAGCATTGCTAATTTTTATATATTCTTTTTAAATTATTTAATAAATATATATCATGTCCAATAAATTGAATTTTTTCATTCTGTTAAAATAACACAAGCATGGTTTGAGTTTATTTATATCTACGTTTACAGATATTAAATGCGTTAATTCAGAACGATTTATGAGCTTGGCTTTGTCATTACAGCCAATCTCAATGCAACCATTGATATTCATTCTGACGACTGTGTATTTTACAATAGTCCAACAAAGAAGTTTCTATTACATAAGATTTCTTCGTAAGGCCGTCATCCTCAAAGAACTCTTCTCGTACTTGAAGATACATATAACCCAACTAGTGTGCAAGGACGACAGTTTCCTGGCGTCTGTTTTAATAGTTCGATCGGACAGAAATACATAGCTGCTACGATATGTCTTCACATTGAATAATGTGAATACCTGTTTTATCCTACAGCTCCTTGAGATATGCAAGGGTTGAACATGTATGTTGTGTAACTAACCTGTGTAAAAGTGGCTTCTGTCGCTCATCCGTTGGAGATGAGACATACTACTGTTCTGGACACGTGGACAGCTTTTTTCATTGATCTTTCTGTTTGTGTATTTTCAGTAGTTACAAAACAATGCGTTTAGTTTCCCATATTTAGGGTACAGCTTATTCCAAGTCTCTTTTCTTGATGGTTATGGAGTCCTAAGTTGATCCATATTTGTTTGTTTTACAATACTGTCTAATACAATGGTTATTTCTCTTTTAGAAATTCCAAAACCTGATATGGATACATCTTTATGATCTGAGTGTATGAATACTTTGTGTTAAGAAGGGCAATTCTATTGTATAATCTTCGAAAATACGATAACATTTCGGATGCATCACACTACTATGTACGCCAAACAATATAATATAAAAGTAGATCAGGTACATTCCTTTTATAGGTTGCAATTATCACGTTACTATCTGATTTATATATTTAAAATCGCTATAATACAACGTACTTAGTCCTGTAAATACAATTCAGGCAGTAAATGTTGTATCACAAGAATTGGTTGAAATGGACTATCAGTTAAATGAAATGCGAGTTCAAAAAAGATGTAAAATACTTACTTTTGTAACTGAAAGTTTTGAGGAATAAATTTGCTTTTAAACAACTACTTCTGACTGATTATTAAAAAGAAATCCTTTCAAAGTTTTTAATAATTACAAATGAAAGGTAGTGTCTCTACTAAGAAAATTTATAATTTATAACCATCGATGACTGGACTGAAAATACAGTTAAGCAGATTTATAGAATGAATTCTTTGCCAACCTGTTTCTTAACTAACAAATTATAATGTTAATATGCAAAAAAACATTACTGACAATTCATATGGTAGTCGACAACTAGTCCGAAAAACTTTACGCAGATGCAAACACTAAAGTACGAAGTGCTTAGAGCGGTAGCTGTTACAATGAATGACTAGCAGAATAAAATGTGACTTGATAGTTAAGTCTTTCTTTTTTTGTGCTGATGAAAGAACAAAAATACATACATACATATGAAGGAAAATGTTCACATAGTAGATGTTCGTTCTTTTTATTCTTATAAAGCTATAACTACTTGAGTAGCTGTATACCTCCTAACGCTCTATTTTCACCCTGTTGGATAAAAACTTCTACAAGACAATAAGAAATATTGAAATTTACATTATCAGCAAAACGATATACATGCTTGTACATTTGAAGCAGTTGTTATAAGTAATTTAAAATGTCATACTTTCTAGCTCGTTTCATATGATATTAAATTAATGCTAACTGTTTTATCGGATTTAGAATTTCATGTATATCCACAACAGAGAATCGGGAAAACTTATGTTACTTCAATTATAAAATAAAATTTCAAATACCTGGCGCCATGAATCAATTCCATTTCCTGTTACGCAAAAAAGCATAAAAATGTTCTGTGCACTGCCTACATAATATATCATATCATCATAAAATGTCTTTGAAACGAAAAACTATAACTTATAGTTTCCATTATGATAAATAAAATTTGGTATTTTCTTTAAATGTTATCAAATAATAACACATCTTGAGGAATTTAAAGACAGTGTAAAATAAGTTATCTCTAAATTTATAAGCACTGTTACAACTAAATCTTAAGCAAAATAATGAAACAATAATACAATAAAGTTTATAAGTATTTAATATTTCATTAGTAAAAATTGTGACCACTTTTTATTTTTAGTGATTTAAACTTAACACTCACCTGACAACACCACTGGGCACATAAGACAAATGCAGAGATACGGGAAGACTCCAAAACTTTTCATATTCACAGTCATTGGTCTTCAGTATTAACTACTTAATTCATCATTTTATAGTTAATACACTGCACGACATTGACGCTGTTAAAAAGGAAGAAAGTAGCGGCTATTCTCTACTGGCAAAAAAATAAATAAATCATAAGACAGGTACTGATGAGGTTACCAGAAGTCGAGAAGTCTACGCCTCTTTCATCTAGTAGAGAGAAAATAATGCCATTCAAATCCACAAAGGTATTCACACGCATCTAACTTTAGGGAAGAGACGATCGACTGGGCTTCTGTGTGCGTGAATGGATGTTGCAGTGTGTCGATAAAAGCAGGAGGAGGCCTTCTACATGCTGCTATCTTTTGTTCTAGGAGCCGTACGGTGGCGTTTAGAAAAGAAAAGTGACGTCACAACGGAAGAGTGTCAAGTATTTGCCGTTGTCCAAATGAAACGGCCCTGGTGAAAAGAAAACACCAAGAAACTAGCGTTTAGGTCATATAACTAGCATACTTTGTTTATTTGAACACAAAACTCTGATTCTGAGACTATAATAGCTAAGGCGATCGACGTTTCCGAGAGATCTTAATATACAACTGACGTCACTTCTAAAATAAACAAAAAACATAAGAGATTTCTCGCTTGTGTCAATTTAATATTTCAATACATGAAAGCTCGCTTGAAATGGTTTGTGTGATAGATTGGAAAAAAATATAATTTCGTATTATGACTTTATCTTCCAACTATCATTTCTTTGTTTTACGTATTTTTTATTTTCAAATTTAACCAGTGTTTGGCAGTTGTGTTTATATTAAATCGTTCAGTTATTTGACAAAAAAAAATCTATAAATTTATATATATTTGTACAGTAAATCAAGGGATGACAGTAAAATCCAGCCATGTATCTGCATAAATATTTTTTTCATAAACAATACCACATATTCTTTATTACATAACACGTATAATCAAATCTTATCTTCAAGAAAAGAGACCCAATGACCATGTAAGTACTCGTCTAATTATATACTTATCCGGCAGGGGGTGAAATCACATGTAAAATAGATACCATAAAATATTAATACAACTTCCAGGAACTTTGATATTGAAATTTAGAGGTATATATTACAATCTAGCTGCACACCATTTTAAGCTTGTTTACATGCGTTATGTACAACATTTCTAGATTTTATTTCTTTTGCGAAAATTTATCACAAATAAATGTTATTTTTTTGTACAGTGAAAATAAAATGAAATTTCACACAATTTCAAATCGAATGCGCATACAAGTTTTGAAATTAAAACCGCAACTCTACAGATAGTTTCATTAAATTGACTCGAATTATTTATCAAATCCCCAAAAGCAACTAATATTCTCCTAAAGCTGTGAAATAAAAATAAATTCATTTGATTTTCATCAAACACATTCATGGGACCTATTATCAGAAATGTATATGAACGGATTATTGTTTGTATAACGTTTAAAACTTTTGAAACTGAAGAACACTGCTTTAAAAATAATTGTCACACGGCGTATACATATGTTAAGCAATATAGAAAGCCATTGCATTAAATCAATACCTCTTTCATCGTGGAAACAATTACTTTATTGCATGTGCTATTTAATTTCTTTTAATTCAACAGCTCCTCCCTTTTCTGCACGAAACTTCTGTTAAGCAGTCTAAACTTCGAGAGTTTTGACTAAATGTTCAAACTATATTCGAAAAATCAACAACAGAATTCATACTGTTCGTTTTTACTTAACTTTACATCACAGACCATGAACAGTATTCATCATCACAATATAGGAAACGATAATATTTGTAGAACACATATATAATAAAAACATAGAAACAGAATTTTATCTTCGAGAAATATTTAAGTAACATATTTTGATTCTATTTGACTGAATTGTCTTACAATTATTTAATCTCTATTATCATGATTAATATTAATGGTGTTGCACAATATGAAAATATACTTATTTTGCCGGTAACATTGTGTTTTTTCATCTCTGTGCAAAATTATCTGTAACATTTTGGCAAATTATATATGTATATGTTTCATCTCTTTAAAATGCCTTAGATGTTTTGTTTTTAATTTTATTTCAAATCCTAACGTTATCTTACTGTTTTCTTGCATCTTGGTGTGTCTAGACATATGTAAAATTGGTTGTGCGCTAGTTAACCACAGCGATAAAAGATGACTGCATCGATTTGAAATTCTCTATAAATGAAAAAAATCGCTCAAAGTACTATATAAATACAGATAAGTTAACTTCATATGTCTTACATTTGAGATCAATATCCTGTCTTTAACGTAGGCTTTACAAAAGTCTCATTTTGATTGTTATTTGCAAGTGTAGCTCAGCTGATAAAAAGATTTGGTGTAGTGTGCGACTGAAAAATCATGACAAGGTTTAGGATGAATAGAGATAGAAGAATCATTCTAAAAAGGATTCATTTCAAAGGAAATTTCAGTGTACTACAATAAAATCAAGTTTTACTTGGTTAAAATATAATCTCAAACGTTAAACATTTTATTACAGAAATCCAGAAGTCAACTTTGCAGAAATTTTCGAGATAAGCGAACAGTTACACACATTTATACTCAATGATAACATACTGTTTACTGAGTCATGATATCTATTCGTAATTTTTCATATTACAATATAAAGTACTCAAAGAGACTATAAGTTACCATACGAATAGAAGTGAATAATATTGTAGAATGATATTAAATAAGTAAAATTTTGAATCAAGAGTGAAGAAAAAACTTCATTTTTTCTGTCAAAAATAGTTAACTATGATGTATCTTTAACAGTCAACAATATTTTTGGATGTAAAATTGATATACTTATATCTGAAAAGAAGAAATCGATATGTTTTTATTTTGTACGGTATTCAACATAAAGTTTCACAAACAGCACAAATTAATTTTTATTTATTCATTGTTACTTTTTATCTCTGATGAATCGAAAAGTTGCTTGTAATAATTTTATTTTTGTTCTCAATTGCAACTGTTCCAATTAACAACTATGGAATAAAAATATCGCAATATTTTAAATTTAAATATTAATTAATATATATGTATATGTGTGCATGTATGCAATGGCTATAATATTATTATTATTTTTTTTATTTAACGCTTAAGTAATGGCACTATAAAAATACACACGCACATAAGTATATATATGTTCGTTCAGTAACTTTTGTACAATTACCAAAACCAATATTATGTAAGAAAAAAATTAGAAAGTTGTAGGAAACTAATATCATTTACTGTTTTCACAGCAATAATTGACTCTTTAACTGAATGTATATTGCCAATTTCACGAGTAAGGTTTTTCTATTACGTTTACTGATTATTTGAATGCTTTAACCGACAAAATCATGTCCAGTTCGCAATTCAAGCTAAGACGTGCACTCGTAATCCGAGGGTCGCGGGTTCGCGCCCGCGTCGCGCTAAACATGCTCGCCCTCCCAGCCGTGGGGGTGTATAATGTGACGGTCAATCCCACTATTCGTTGGTAAAAGAGTAGCCCAAGAGTTGGCGGTGGGTGGTGATGACTAGCTGCCTTCCCTCTAGTCTTACACTGCTAAATTAGGGACGGCTAGCACAGATAGCCCTCGAGTAGCTTTGTGCGAAATTCCAAAAAACAAACAAACAAAAACAAACAAGCTAAGACAGGAATCTATGGCCTCACAGTATTTATTTTTGTTCCAGAAAAGTTTTAGTTATTAGCATATTATATTTTAATCTGTTTTAAAACTTTTCTTTATTTTACAATGGACTTGATTGTTTGAGTGCGATATATATATATATGAAAGTTAAATCTTCCTGACTATACAGCATGTTGATATCTTGAGAATATTTTTAAAAGAGTAAATTACGCATAAATTAAAAAATCTAGGTAAAAAGGTAGCAAAAAAATGAAAATTGTTTGTAGATACTCTGGTGAAAAGTTGATAACGAATCTATGCAGCAGTAAATGGAAGTTCATCAATATTGTCAGTTAACGCATTCATACAGAGGATATACAGGCATAATGAACATACGCCACATCACGAGGCAAGTCATTCATTTTAACAATAAATTTTAAATAATTTATACATTTATTATAAGGTAAAATATTGGTCCTGCTGCTGTTAGAATGAGAAAATCTATTGTATAAGAAATATTCTACATTAAGTTTCTTATGGGTCCAAAGTACAGAACGTGAAGACAAATTTTATATTTTTTAAGTGATTTAAGATTGAAATCTAAAAATTAGATGGTGTAGTTGTAACTTAAACTCTGCATAAGAGAAATAATTTAATCAAAGCAAGTTTATAAATGTCGTCTAGTTATGTGTATGTGTTATAAATCAATAGGAAATTTATTCTGATTGTTTTGAGATGTATAACTGAAGGAATCCAAAACCTGCTTGCAGAATATGTATATATAGCGAAAAAACCAAATGAGGGTTACAATGATTAACTTATGCGATTTATCGAGAGCTATATATTTATTTCATTAATTACATACAAAGGAAATGACTAGGCCTACCGAGTCGGTTAACAACCGCCATTAATAAAATGAGAGATAATTTCCGCTGTGAATCTACATTCCCGTGACTCACGACGCATTACAGAGGAAAGCCTAATTCCAACGTCCTATAGACACTGAAAGAACGAGGCTACAGTTAACCAATACCAGCAGGACTTGTACTGTACTTTCATCTAAGGAAGTTCTAACGTATGTCACAGTTTAGAATAGATTATATCAAATTGGATTAAGCTTTATACAGTTGTGACGTAGTAAGCTTACGGAGACCGTAAATTACCAGCCCTGCCTGGGCGTAATAAAATGGGCTTGACAAGATAAAGTTGTGTTTCTAGCCCCAGCTTAAGGATATAATAAATTTCCAGACTGGATCTTTCCTCAACTGGTCACAATGATTTCATTGTTTTAAGCCATCCGTTGGCCGATTCTTGTAAAGTGTCAAAATAAAGAAGATACATTACGGTTGTGTGCCTTTACACGAATGATATGAATTTGATCCACACATCCGTTCGACTTTGTCTTTGATTTTTATTGTTTTAACATATATTATTAACTAATAAATAAGTCGTTATAAATTTTTGTATGCGTGGTTGTGTTTTTTTATAGCAAAGTCACATCGGGCTATCTGCTGAGCCAACCGAGAGGAATCGAAACCCTGATTTTAGCGTTGTAAGTCCGTAGACTTACTGCTATACCAGCAGGGCGACAATATATTTGAGACATACTTTTCAACAATTCTCCAATTTTTATGCATGTTTTTGTCAGAAAGTTTCTCCATTCAAATCTATCCAACACTTGTTATCTCTTGACAGTAAAAATTCATCCGTAATATTAGAACATCATTTTTATATGTGTTTATGTTTGTATATTTGTGCGCGCGCATGGGTATGTCTGACAGCTCTGACCGTATACGACGAAAAGATTAAAATTATCCGGCTTAATCACTCATTACCAACCATCTATTTAAAGCTCAAATATGAGCATTAAAAATCACTCATTAATAAATTATAACAGAAAATGTCGCTGCATAAGTAACAAACTATCTCCTGTCTCCTTCCAACGTTTCCATTTTTGACATTCCAGGTCTTCTAAGATAAAAGGTTGAGTCCTGGGTTAAATAATGAAACATTTCGACGGTGTAATGACTTGTAAAAAGGTATTTGACATGGTATAGCACTAAGCCAGAAATAGTCATCTTAGCGAACGGAATAAAACTCGTGCTCTGAGAAATATGCTTGTAGTGTACAGTGCTTACGCAAAGAACGATTTTGAAAACATAACAGGTAGGACTTTATGCCATAATAATACTTATAACGATTTAATTCAAATCGTTTTGGGGCTTATCTTGTTTTTCTAGCAAGAAGAGTGTTCAATAACATTCAAACTGCAAAATTTGTTGATTATTCAGTTTTATAAACAAATATAATGTAACCAGAGTGCAAGCCAGAAATTTTGACTTTTTTATTGAGTTTAACATATTTTAAGGAATAGGTTTCAACAACAGCGGCATACAAGAGGGATATTATAAAGGAAAAACTATTCCGCATTAACTGAAAATTCATACTTGATCACTGAAGAATACCATCAATAACATTATTATAAGTCGTGGTTTAAGTTGGGTGTGGGCCCGGCATGGCCAAGCTTGTTAAGGATTGCTACTCGTAATCTGAGGGTCGTGGGTTCGCATCTCCTTCGCGCCAAACATGCTCGCCCTTTCAGCCGTGGAGACGTTATAAAGTGACGGTCAATTTCAATATTCGTTGGTAAAAGTGTAGCTCAAGAGTTGGCGGTGGGTGGTGATGACTAGCTGCCTTCACTCTAGTCTTACACTGCTAAATTAGGGACGGCTAGCACAGATAGCCCTCGAGTAGCTTTGTGCAAAATTCAAAAACAAACAAACAAGTTGTGTGTGTGTGTATTTTTCTTATAGCTTAGCCGCATCGGGCTATTTGCTGTGGCCACCGAAAGAAGTTTTTTTGTCTGTTTTTTTCTTAGATCAAAGCCACATCGGGCTATCTGTTGATCCCACTGACGGGGATTTAACCTCTGATTTTAGCATTGTAAATCCAAAACATACCGCTGTACTAGCGGAGAGATCACCGAAAGGAATCGAGGCCCTGATTTTAGCGGTGCGATTCCGAAGACTTGCAGCTGTCATTGTGAGAGACTGGTTGAAATTTCTACAACATTTGTGTTTTCAGAAAGATATTATTGCTCGTTTGCTTTTGAATTTCACGCAAAACTACACGAGGACTTATCTGCACTAGTAGTGCGAAACCAGAAGGAATGCAACTAGTCTTCACCACTTGTCGCCAACTCTTGGGCTACTCTTTTACCAATGAATTCTAGGACTGATCAACACATTATAAAATATATTCTTCACTCTATAATTAGCGCTATTATCGATAGTTATGAAATATCATTCTTGCGCTATTGTGATGTATAAAATAAATCTCATGGTTAAATGTATTACAGAATAATGTATTTAATTATTCCAATTTTTCTACAAGGTATTACCATTTAAAGAAGAAATATTTACACTTTGAAGTTGATCACTTGCGCTATTATTATGAGTATGGGCTAACAACCAATAACAGCTGTCTTGGCCAATAAAGGAAATAAAAAATTATGATGCGAAAATTTTCGAAGTAATTTCAAAACTTTATTGCTAACTTGCTATTAGCACCCACACTTTATGCAAGTATCACCCACAGAAACATTAGCTACTATAAATTGACTGAATGGTACATACAGTCACTGTACAAACTACACCAAAAATGAGGATAATGAAGTTATTCCTCCCACAGTTCAAGGTATAACGTAAAAAAAACAAAAAACAAAACAAGTAATTCAGGCGTCATGAGGTTGAATTACATAACGTTAAAATAAAATGAATAATTTGCTAGCAAACGTTTCTTTAATCAGTGATGACGTTTTAGCAAAAGGATAAATATATGTTTATACAACACACCCACTTATCTCAGATAGTAACAAATGTAAATAGTTGGTTATTTAGAGAAATGTCAAAAGAAAGCCAACAAGATTGATATAATCAGTTTTGTTACTTACACTGAGTTTCTTCTACTCGACAGATATGGGTTGAATATGACAGAAGATTTAAGTTATTGTACAGAAATGTATGAGTATATAAACTAAGAAAAGGCTCAACTCATTAGAACCAGAAAGAAAAGAGTAATATATATTGATTACCTTCAACTTTATTTACTCTAAACCATCTAGCTACAAAAATGTTATTGCAGTTTTAAAACTTGAAATTGAATTGATTAGGATAAACTGTCCATACGCAGACGTTTCATAATTTTAGTTAAATGGAATATCTCTAATAATGATCTGTTTGATATAAAATGGGTTGATTACAATTTTATAAATAATTTGGTATATTCCTGTATTAATTTAATTCAGACTGTGGAACAGCCAAGGTGGACCAATAGTTTCATGCTGTCCCGAAACGTTATGCTACAATGCAAGTCTTCAAAAAAATCTCAAATAATAAATGAGTAACTCTGAGAATGAGTAAAATAGAATAAGAATCATAATTTATATTTTAGTGATGTTTGATTAGTAAATTAATAAATACTATGTCTAACTATTAAAAAATAATTACCCAACTGATGTGTCAAATAGAGAATATTAACGTTTGTATGAAAATATAAAACCTAACAATCGATAAATTTGTTCCAAATCATGTTAATTTGGCCACAGTAAGGCTGCACAAATGCTAAAATTATTATTTTTTGTTTCTTGTCAGTATTATTCTCTGTTAATAATATCTGAAACCGTCAGAGTCTCAGCGATAAATCTTGGTTCTTGTGACACTAAAAATCGGAATTCGATAGTTATGCTGGTTACAGTACAAATAGCCCATTGTGTAGCTTTATGCTTAACACCAAACAAACAAATACAAATAATATCTCAAACTGATAAAGTGCTTAGTGTTAAGAGTATTGACTTATTTGTACTGCAATGGTAAAATACATAATACTCGATACTAAGAGAAACGTTTCGTTGATAGCAGAGTACAACAGATATAATGTATTTAGAATGCAATATTTTAAATTTCCACTTCCAATCTACTTATTATTGGTGACATACACTTTTTTGTAAGATTCAAACGCCAGTTACGCTCTTCAATGTAATTACAATAAATTGCGTAAACACATACAGTTTTATAGTATAAATTCAGTAGAAAATACGTGACAGCGAACAAAACATGACAAAGTAGTTTTACGATTATATCTTCTCTCGAAGCGACAGAGACACTCAGATGACGAGATATAGTGAAATAACAAAACATGAGATCTCAGCACAAGAACAAAACAACGTGACATTGATGGTCCTAATAAAACCAAACAACACAATGAACACGATCTGATGAAAACTTCGTAGAAAGTTTGGAATGTCTCTGACTCTAACACAATCGTTAAATGCAGTCTAGGAAATGTTATATAGTCACATATAACAGTTTTTTCGCATGACAAACACTGCACAGTTATACTGCCAGAAATTTTTGTTCAAAGTTTTTATATAGAGAAAAAAACGCGTTTAGAATTACAAATTGATAAGAATGTCATTCAAAAATAGCTTTTAAAATGAAAATATAGTCCTTTCATACAGACCATGCAACCTTTCAAGCATATTTGAATAAAAAATAGTACAATTACGTAACTTATTGAAAAGTTTAGGTTTAGTTGATTGTAAAAAATATATACTAATATAAGTCTATATATGTATAACCATGAGAGTCACGTGTTTCACAAATATCAAATTGTATCATTGTATCTAAAATATATAAAAAATAGCTACGTATTCAGCCAGTTAATCTAGTCATAGCAGCTAATTTTATAGTCCGAGGAACGGAACTAAACTACTCTTTCAAAGCATTCAATTTCTATCCTTCTACCAACTATAAAACCTATCTCCAGTATTCTCCAGATTAACAAGTACTTTTCTCAATCTCTTAGTCTCTCGAGTAATTTTGACTCTTTTAATTTATCAGTAAGCCAAAACTATTTGTATTTTTTATTGTTTTCTTTCTTTCCGTTTCGTTTCCCACAGTCTATAATTCTAAATTTTTGTGTTACCACTTGTACTTGCTGGTCAACGACATCGAAGTTACAAAGTGAAAAGGTAAGATAACTGCCGAGTATGTGATGAGACAATTGGTAGTTATAATGAAAAAATAATAACTTATGTATCAGAGATGACGAAGAAAATTAATAATCACTAGAGTAAACAAAATGGAAGTGCGGGAGCAATGGATTACATAGAATAACTTTCCTTCAAACATCGCTACTGATTTTCTAGCAGTTTTACTGGACGATTTTATCCAATGCTTCAAGAAAAATTTCAAAATATAAAATTAAGTTTATTTAAGTATTGCTCATCATTTTGAAAATCCCATCTTTCTACAAAGGCGCATGCAACATACATGATTTAACGAATGTGAATAAAATTTAATAATCACGAAATAGTGCACTAACATTCTTTTTTTAAAATACTTGAAAAATATGTTGAAAGATATGTGTTACGTTTTTGATGTATGTAGACTGAACGCAACAGAAAGACACAGATAACAGCTTATATAATTTATTACAATAAACTATTAAATATGTAACAGATATAACATAAATTATATAACAACAATGACAAATATTCAGTTTAAAATTAATTACAATACAAATTGGTATTGGCCTGTGTCCAATATAATGATTCAGAATGAAAGTCCAAAAGTCTAGATGAGAAATCCAAAATTCCAGTCTAGGGTGTGAATTTGGTCCCAGGAAGAAATTCCGAAGCTTGAATGGAGAAGTCCAGAAACAATTCACAGTTCAATAAATTTGACGAAGTTCTTTTTACGATGTTTTCGATGAATGTCTCAAATTTGTCGTACCCCAAATTTTCCCGTTCTCCCTTAAACAGTCCTATACGTGTTGACCTTCAGTATAACTAGTAATTCGAATGAATCGTAAAGATTGACGAAATAAAATCACAGCTTTTGTAGATCTAACTCCAGTCACAAATCCAAGTTGAATAAACACACAGCAAACGTTGAAAATTTCTCAAACGAAAAACAACATCTTTTAAATCGAATGAATACGAATGACTGACTGACTTCTTTTTATCGCCGTCTGTTTATATATTAGTAGGCCTACTCTTCTCGAACAATCGCGTAACTTCCCAGCATTCCAGAGTAATCTAGATTAGTCTCGTACACACACCAGGCCATTACAAATGATCGACCTACCTAATTCTAAAAATTTCTACATGAATAACAACGTATATACATAACGCTTTATACATAACATATGAACATGTAAGGCTATTCTTCTATATGTGATTTGTGTGAAATCCACCTTTCCTCATTACTATATTACCTGTATTTCGAAACGATAAATAGTATTTATTTCCCCAAATGTTAAATACCTGCTGTGGCCAAATCAAGTTCACCATCACTCACTAGTTGGTCTAAAATGTCTACACCCACCCCACCTCACACCCAAATAGGTTCTCATGATTAGCGATTATTCTTGAAATATAAATAATATAAATATACAACAAGTGATATCCTAAATTTATTATTATGACAATTTTTATGCAAACCACAATTTACTTGGAAAAATATATAAAATAAGGAAGATTTCGGTATAATAGATTATTATTTAACAATTTTATGCGAGAGAAAAAAATGAGATGAAAATCATAATCTGTTTTTTATTAATTTTCATCGAAATGTAATAGTTCGTTCATTATGTATGATCCATACACTCTTCATGGCGTGCATTCCCCGTCCACGGTTGTATAGTGGCAAGTCTGCAGAATTACAGCAATAGAAACTGTGATTCGCTACCCGTTGTGGGCAGAACACAGAGATCCTACACTGTAACTTTGCCCTTAACTTGAAAAAAAACACAAACGAACTTTACGTCCTTTTTAAGTCTTTTTATTTACTTAAACATATTTATTATTTTAAATATACTAATTATTTCTGTTGTACACATGTTTCATATTGGTTTGTATATGCTATATAAGATGAAATATAGTGTACTAGCAGTAAAGAATAATTTGGTTGTATATTAGACTTAATTTTATAGAGAGTATACAACATGCATATTTACTATATTTACTTAATGATTATATTCTTATGAGGGTGCCTTTTCTTTCCGAGAAGCATTTTTGTTTTACAACTGAAGTTTCATTATTTCTACTGTAATTAAATTGTAACATCAAATTGCATTGAGAAGTCTAACATATAAATTAGTTGAATAAAAATAGTGAAACATTATTATAATGTGCAAATAAAATCATATCTAAGCTGCTTAAATGTATACTTTAAGTAAAGTGGTAAATAATAAATAATCTAGGGTTGAATATGTTTTAGCAAAACAATTTTGAATAAGAAAATCAGTAAGATACGAAGAATTGCATTTTGATATTACTTTTGGTTATTTACATAATTTAATGGCCCCTCAAAAAAAACAGATTGATCCTCTATTGGATATTCCGACATAAAACGCTCAAAAATTTAGATCATGAAAGGAGGATTTACTTAATATTTAAGAACACTGTGTTACGTTTCTCTATGTCTTAAGTAGACTGAACGCAACAGAAAGACACAGATAACAGCTTGTATAGTTTATTACAAAAAACTATTATATATGTAACAGATATAACATAAATTACATAACAACAATGACAGATATTAAGTTTAAACCTTCAAAATTAATTACAACACAAAATGGTACTGGCCTGTATGTAATATAATGATCTGGAATGAAAGTCTAAAAGTTCAGAGCAGAAATTCAAAATTCCGGTCTAGGGTGTGAATTTGGTCCCACGAAGAAATTTCGAAGTTTGAATGGAGAATGACGAAGTTCTTTTTACGGTGTTTTCGATTAATGTTTCAACTTCTCGTTTTCCGCTTCGGTCTCCCCTAAACGGTCCTGTACGTGTTGACTCTCAGCAAAACCAGTAGTTTGAATGAATCGCAAAGATTGACGAAACAAAATCACAGTTTCTATAGATCTAGCTCTAGTCACAAATCCAAGTTGAATAAAATCACAGCAAACACTTAAACTTTCTCAAACGAATGACTGACTCTTCTTTTCTTCGAATAAAAACTAATGACTCTTCTATTTCTCGCGTCTCCGTCTGTTTATATATTAGTAGACCTCTTCTCGAACAATCGCGTAGCTTCTACAGAACTCCAGAGCAATCCGCGCATGTCCGTTCTTGCACGAGACTTGTCGTCTAGACTCTAGGCCGCCACATTCCATTTATAGTCAATTGATTGATCTACCTAATTCTAGAAATTTCTAAATGTTATTTTAAATGAATAACAACATATTTTTAATTGGTTTAAACTTTGAAACAATAATATAAAAATGGAAATATAAATAATAGATATGAAAATCCAAACACAACACGACATGTTGTCGCCTACAAAACATTTACATAACAACTGGTAAAAGAAAGGAATATAAATCAATTGGGGTACAGGACATCCAGAAAGAAACGTTCAACAAATAAGTTGTGCGTCTCAACTGTGATAAGCAAAATGCTATCTGTTAACACATGAAAATCAACAAACACGAAGATCAACGTCAAAAGCCACTTACGTACACAAGGCAAAAATATCCAATACGATGAAAAAGGATATCTGTCTAGATGCAAGCAAATTATGTTTCGTTTTCAAGTTAGGACTTCCTATCATACTTGTCGTTATACGTCGCACACTTCGAAAAGCTAGAGAATTCATGCTATACTATTTCAGATGATGACATTTGAATTGTCGTACAATCGGGCTGTTTAAATGGGTGCTAGGAAACTGCCACTTTTATTTGGTAGAAAGATTATGGAAAGCAATTGGTTGGAGTTCTGTGTTTTTGGCATAAAAGACTTACGGCCGAGTTTTTTTGTAATACAAAATTACATTATATAGTTATTGTCAAGATAAGACATGATCTGATGTAAAAATATGGGCTGTAACGACATTACAAGGATCAAAAATCGTTTAATATAAAATATTTAATCTTCTTTACATTTATCTATTTGTCAAACATAGAATATGTACAGCATTATTTTAATGATAAAGAGCTAGTGTGTTTTTCAATACAAAAATGATCTTTTTATCACAGAATGTTTAGGATCTCTATGCAAAGTGCTTTAAAAAGAGCACAATACAATAATTAACGAGATAAAATTATTAGATATATGCTTTTCTGCAGAACTGAAGAAATATTTGTCATTTAAATAAAACTATTTATACAGAAATGGACAACATATTGATTACTATTTTTTAACAATTGATTGTTAATCAACTTACCACTTATTTTTAATTATAAGAAAAACGACATTTCAAATTATTGAAACTCTTTTACTACACTAAGCAAGAAATCGACTAATCAATGACACTACAATTCAGTTTGGATACTTTTGTCAAGCAGAGCATACACCATTCAACCAAACCAATTGTATAAAACTACAATATGCGTCACAACTAAAGGGGATTTCTTTGAGAAAAACAAAAGTACCCCAGTAGCACAGCAGTATGTCTGCTAACTCACACAACTAGAAACTAGGTTTCAATACCCATGGTGAACAGAGCACAAGATAGCCCATTGTATAGCTTTGTGCTTAATTTCACATAATCAATCAATCAACCTTAAAAAAATATAACTAATTTTTTCGACTATCGTAAAAGCAATGTTGTACGTTGACAAGACTTACATAATAAAGAGGATAACCAATGTTAAGGTACAAGGCTGAGACATTTAGGTTAAGCCACTAAAACTTCTATTTATTGACCCTTAAATTACTAAGTTGTTAACATACTGTTCACTATATTCTGTGAAATAAACGCAGCATGAAGAACTGGTGAAATAATTCATTGTCTGTGTAAAATATGTACAAATCCCAGCAACAATTACTGGGATTAATTGAGATATTTCTGGCAGTTTTGCGTAGATGTTTATAATTTTATTGATGGTTCTGTAACTAAAACAAAAGGGTGTGTGTGTGTGCGTGCGTTTTTCTTATACCATAGATACATTAAGCTGTCTGCTGTGTGCACCCTTGAATTTAGTAGTGTAAATCTGAAATCTTACCGCTGCCTCAGCTGGAGACCCAGAATGCATACAAACACGCAGCTTGTGCATCAGAAATTTATAAAAAAAAACATATCTATACAGAATATATCATTAGACATAGAGTTAAACAAAATATTACATCTCTGTCACTATATTTGAGTATATGATGCAAACTTTAAAATATTTTCAATTCATGACTCGTAGCGTAAATGAATTAATATGTAGAATTATACCCAGACTTTAATTTGCGAGCTTTCGGCCCTCTTCTAACAAATTGTATTGGGCAACAATGTACTGAACGATGAAATTCGTTACAACTAATTTTACCACTCAATACTCTGTTGCCGGAGGAAGGGTTCGGTGTGAGGGCCTGAAGCGCAAATAAAAGTCCTTGTATAATTATACGTATTTTCAATTTAGTTAAGTAAAAGAAATATCTAATTTACTGAAATTTCAGAACACAAATGTTTTCTTGTAACATAAAGTGAAAGTTATGTCATTTGATGTCAAAAAAATTTTCAAGAAATAGATAATTATTGATATGATAGTGTAATATTTACCAGAACATTCTCTTTTAACAAAAATAAAATAAAGTAAGCGTTGTTGAATTTATAATATTACTGTGTAGCTATTTTAAAATTATTGTAAAAGTATTTTGATTATTGCAATTTTTTATTGTTAAAAGGATTGGAATATTTCATACAAACATAAAACGCTGATCAACTTCCTTTAAAAAATAATCTTGAAATATAAATGCTTTCCATCAGAAAACAAAACTGTAACCTTTATTTAGTTTTATCTCTATTTGTGTATATACCCTGGAATGGAATGTGTCGTGACTGTTTTCATATATCTGCATTTTATATACAATGAAACATTTATGAAGCTTAAGTATTTCTACTTTCTTTATTGTGTACAATTTATAGCATCAACTCATTAGAATTTTGGCATATCTGTTTTACACATTTACTCTTTAATAAATGTTTAAGTGGATTTTGAATTCTATCTGGTGTTGTAATTACTTTTTAATAAGACCCTGTTTCTTTTAAGACAGATTTTCTTTCTATTTTTAATGTTCAGTTCTTTGAAACAGACAGACGTACAGTTTTAAAAAAATATTTGTTTGAGCGTAAAGTTATAAAGTGGTCTGCTTATCTGTGCTTTGTTCGTCGCAGATTTTGTTTGTTTTTGAATTTCGCACAAAGCTACTCGAGGGCTATCTGTGCTAGTCATCCCTAATTTAGCAGTGTAAGACAAGAGGGAAGACAGCTAGTCGTCACCACCCACCGACAACTCTTGGGCTACTCTTTTACCAGCGAATAGTGAGTGGGATTGACCGTGACATTATAACGCTCCCACGGCTGAAACGGCGAGCATGTTTAGCGCAACGGGGATGCGATCCCGGGATCCTCAGATTACGAGTCGCACGCCTTAATACGCTAGGCGATGCCGGGCAGGAAGACGAATCACGAATATTTGCGTTATTAACCCTTAAACTTAATGATGACCTCTCGGCGGACTTACACACCAGAACACAGTTAACTGTCACCTATATGATAATTTATATTCACAGAAATTTGTATTAGCATGATATATTGCATTTATTAAACATAAACCCTAAGTTTCAGATGTGAAATATCACTGTGCAAGAGTTAGAGTTTCCATATTACTTGTTGGATTTATATAAACGTGCAGTTTTTGTTTAAAGATAAAAAGGTGGTGGTCTTATGAAAAATCAGTTGCCCATAACTATTTACGATTTTGGTAACTTTACAAACTAAATTTACCGAGAATTAAACTAACTATACATAATTTAAATTAAAAAATAGTACTAGCTAGAACGACATTAGTTAATTATGAAGTCCTCATATAATATTTATTATGTGCCAACTTGAGTCTCATATCATATATTCTCGCTTAACATAGTCAAACTATCACAGAGGATATAATATTAAAAAGTGTATTTGAAGTTATAACAGTTATGGTTGCAGAAAGATATATCACGAACAACAAATTCATTTATTTCATATTTTAGCTTTGCAAGAAAAGCATTAAATTTAAATGTGTTGAATATTAAGATATGATATTTCTTGAATTGTATTCCTTTTCGTTCTCTCTATAAACGTTTCTCGATCATTTTCAATATTATAATTTTCAAATGTTTATACTTCTTTATAATTGTAAATTTTTAATATATGTTTATATATATCTTTGTTGTTACACATAAGATTTTTGAAATATATGTTGACGATGGATATGATTGGCTAGCAGTTTTTCCTTTAGTCTATTAGTTTAATATTAAGAACGACTTGCAATGATAGCCGTTGTGTAGTTTTGACTGAATATCTGAAAAAATGAGTTTTCCTTTTGTATTTTATATTACGGATATGGAAACTTGAGAGTAGAGGATTATAGAAAGGTGATAACTAATATTTAGGAATGTCTAATGAGAGAGAAAAACGAACTTTTGTAATTTGGATAGAGCTTAACAATTAATCTAATGAGCTCAAAATGAGAAAACCCTTCGAAAATTAGATGCCAAATTATTCCATTTATAAAAGAAATATTGTTTCAACTTTTCATATATACTTAATTAATGCATTCTTATAGAATTACAAAAGTGACATTTTAATTATTAGCGTTCAAATATTTAACTCATTGTTGACATATTTACGAAGTTAACCATAGAAATTTAATGTAAGTACTAAATGAAATTAAAGGATATTCAATTATCTAAACCATACTTAACAAATGTTTGTTATTATAGAATAACAGACTGTTCAATTCAATAAGAAAATTAATATTATAATTTGATAGGCATTGAATAGATATTTAATGCTGCAGAACTAACACGAAAGATTTTAACCAGTAAACTGATTTCATAAGACAATGTAAAAATTAAATACGATATGTAAACATAAAACGAAAACTGAAATACCTTTGGGTTTCTTATGTTAAAAATAAATAAATACTACTATTACACAAAATATAAGAAATAGTTACAGAGGCATATAAATAAAAACAAAGCCGTGTGAAAGATAAGAAAATAACTCGTATGTCATTTAAGTTACAATACCGTATTCCAACAAATGTTGCAATGAATCAGGTGATAACTCAAGCAAAAAAAATTATTAGATTGTAGCATTTCAACATTTTAGAAAGAGTAAATAAAATTAAGTTAGATACTTGTTTAGAGCCAAAAATATTCTTATTAGAATTCTTTGTTTTCAATATTCTATTACTTGTATACATTATTTTATGCTTGAACTGTACCATATATGATAGTTTGTAACTCAAAAGAACATCTTAAAATTTTTATATTGAAAAATTTTAAATAAGTTTTTTTCTAATGGAACAAACTAAGTTTCTAATACAAGATTCAAATAATAATTTCTTCTGAAACAGCACTAAAAATGGAGGAAAATGACATTAACAACTTTTTTCAAAAATGTATGAAGGCCACAATTTGCTAAATTCTGTAGTTATTTACAAATGCAAATACTTTCCTTAAACAGAGGCACAGCGGTATGTCTGCTGACATACAACGTCAGAAAATTGGCTTCGATACTCGTGATAGTCAGAGTACACATAGTCCAGTGTGTGCAAGCAATACAACAGTTTTATTATAGTTTTTCTTTTATTGCATAATTCTTTTGTTTTTACTTTTTATCGTTAATTTATTTATTTATTTTTGCATGGATAGCAAATTTCAACATGCTGAAAACTAGTGGATTCAGCATTGTGGCTTTGCTATAAGAAAAAAAAACACATTATACAAAAATGTGGTTTGGTAATAATTTTACAATTAAAAAGAAATTTAGTATGAAGCAATAGCAATCAAATTTATAATCAGTGATGTCGAGAAACCCACTTGTTGAGAATTTATAATTTTCGATATTTACCGTTGGTTTAATAAATGAAAGAGGCGATGTGAGGATTAAATTTCTAGCATAATAAGGTTTATCTCTTTTCATGTAGGCCTGGCATGGCCTAGCGCTATAAGGCGTGCGCTTCGTAATCTGAGAGTCGCGGGTTCGCGCCAAACATGCTCACCCTTCCAGCCGTGGGGGCGTTATAATGTTACGGTAAATTCCACTTTTCGTTGGTAAAAGAGTAGCCCAAGAGTTGACAGTGGGCGGTGATGACTAGCAGCCTTCCCTTAGTCTTACACTGCTAAATTAGGGACGGCTAGCACAGATAGCCTTCGAGTAGCTTTGTGCAAAATTCCAAAACAAACAAACTCTTTTCGTGCAACGATACAATATTAATAGGTAAAGTAAAATAATAGAGAAATCTGATAATTTGTGAATACTTTTATTTTATTTGACGTCTTATGTCTCATTTTATGAACAAGTACAAGAAAAGGGAAATATAAGGAAAGAGAGAAATGAACGCTTGGAATAATGAGGCACGTATTTTAAATTAGAAGTTTTATTTGTGAATGTTTTCTTGCAACTTAAGAAACTGTTCAATAAAATGTGAAAGAGAGAAATGAGAGAATATATTTCATTAATAAATTACGTTTTATTTCTTAAACAAGAGAATGGTTTTTGTAACTTGCCTATCCGTCTTGTAGTATACAGAGGATTTAATAATTAATATAAGAAATAACACTTACTATTACTATGTTCGTTGATAAACGGATCTTTAGAGCTAGATTCTTTCCTTTATTTTCCCCAGAACGATGCTACCAACCCTTGTCGTATAATAACTTTCTTGTAGATTTAAAACACCATGTACACTGAAAATCTTAGACCAATAAAGAGGTAACAAGTGATTCAAAAGAACCTGGTAATGAAGATTTGCACAGACTTATGATGTGGCAGTGTCCGTAGAGAACCAAAAAACAACTTAGTTTCACACGATCGAACGTGCAGGTGTATTACTCTGCCGTATTACGTTTTCTTGAATACGACCAAGTCGACAACTATCGATATATTTTGCCTTCAGCGCCATGCTACGGCTGGTTTGCAAATTTATAATCACAGAACATAACGTCAGTACTTATAAATTATTGATCATAACGTTGTAAAGCATCCCATAATACTCACTTAAATTTGTAATTATGCTTATTCTACAGAAACGTTAGAACAAACGAACAAGGACATTTATAAGATACGAAACATTATATTCTAGACAAAATACTGCAAAATAATTGTTTTATGTGAACCACGTTAACTACTACTCTCACTATCAGATGTATTTAATATCGTAACTATGATAAATAACTTGAATTACACAAAAGCTGAAGACTAGTTGATAACTGGATTATTTTATTACTTTAAAACAGGATTATTTGTAAAGTTTTTAGAATACTGTTTTATAGAATACTTTGTTTACTTGCATATGCAAAATATATATATTATGTAATGTATTGGTATATATCTGAATCCTTAGGAACATAGATATAATCACACCACTGTCAGTCTGCATGACAATATTAAAAAGAAGGAATATTTCTTCCAGTTTTCTACGAGGTTTTATAAATTCTATAATACGCCATTTTCAATTTATTCTGGGGCAAAAGTGTTAAAACGAGAGAGCCCTCTATTAAAATGGAGAATATGTTTTAGTGAAAAGATGTCTACAAATTTTTTTTACTAGAATTGTTTATTCTGAAATGAAATCATAATGCTGATAAATGTTGAAATTTTAGTCTTTTGTTTTGTACTGTTTGATATTCGACTTTACTTTTTGAATGAACTCTAGTTTTAAAGTTTTTTGTTCCAATATGCTAACACAGTGCATTGACGCCTTTCTTATCATGCAAATTCTACGTCTTTTATAAATCACATTTATTGGTGCCATTTTATCCATAATGTCTGAGTTTTCTCTGTAGACCTGATTGTGTTATTATTATTATTAGTTTAGTTTGATATAGTAATTTGTTGTCTGTAAGTAATTAAGTTGTTTCTTGAAATAGTAGTCATAGATAAACACTGAACAAATGTTTCTTTCTTACGGGCAATGTAAGTAGATTAGCTAGGATTCATGCGAATGGTAAGGCTACGACTGCAACATAGTGGTTTAAAGTCATTAGCGCAGCAGGAAGGCTTAGGTTCAAAACAGACGCACAGGTCTTGTAATAAACGGTTTGAAACCAGCTCTGCAATCGAAACGGAAAATTGCATTGAAAAAAAATATCCATTTGTTTTGAGGATTCACGTGAAAATTAAAAACATTACTCTTTAGCAGCTAGGCTACTAGAGTGTCGACAGACAGATAAAAAAGTAAATTTTTACTGCATTTTATAAGTGTTATATTTTCAACTGTTGCAAGATAAAATGTCGGTTTGTTTTTCTCTTATGTGAATTGTAATGTTAGAATGAATTTCTTTTTCATCTAATAAACATAAGATTGGAGAAACACAACACAATGTTTCACTCTTTGGCAAGTGACGAAACTGCTACTTTGTGTTTTAATTACAAGTGTTTTTGTCGTTATGATGTGACCGTCTTTCTTGAGTTGACGAATTTTGATTACAATTAATTGTAACTGTCATAAGACATCGTTATTAAACATATTAAATTTTAACACTATATTTTTTATTTAATCCCTTTGGATTTTTCGAAAAGAAGAAGACGAGTGTATAATAATTAGTATTTCAACCACATCACGTCTGCCACATCAATATGTCTAACATGTGTAGCTGAATCATTGTTACACGCTCTTCTGATTATGGAAAAATCCTATGAACAGAACTCACTAAATTTTATAATTAAATATAATAAACATAATACTTATGGTAATTACGGTTAAGTGTTTATGCTCTGTTTTGTAAAAATGTACAGAAACTTTAACTGCGAAATTCACAATATTTTTTTTCAATTTACGTTACAGTACTGGTTTTAATCTTTAATACACTCGAAATGATCACCAAATCTAAATTTTTTGATTTTGAGTTTTCTAGATAAACTGTTGTTCATTACCTACAGGACTAGTATAATATCGTAATTTTTTTTTTAATTTCACAATATATGGTAAGTTTTCTTTTTTACTTCTAATATTCTGATTTAATTGTTTATTATCGGACTTGTTTTTTTTTCTTTCATTTTTAGTAGAAAATTACACTACATATTAACTGTGTTGTGTCCACCACAGGGAATCGAATCTCGGTTCATAGCGTTGTTACTCTTCCAACTTATAGCTGACCCACTGGGTAACATCATTCTTGGACTTAGACATTTATATCATAAGTCTGATACCCGTACTTTATTCATTTGCATAAAGAAAATGAAAAGTATAACATTCACTAATGAATTAAAACAAAAACTAATAATAAGATTGTATTTAATATCAAGGAACTTTTGGTTTTAAAGGTGGTTCTTAGAGGTTATCAATGGAATTCGTATTTCATTAAATTAGTTCAACCCTCATAATATTTAACAGTCGAGAGTCTGTGTGTAATTCTTTCCGAACATGATACTGTAATATTAATTTAAATGCTAATTTAAAAAAACAAACATCATTTAGCTGTAGGATAGTAGTTATATATTCTTATAATCAGCTTTATATAAAGAATGATATCGAGATAGTTCTTATTAATTTGTTTGCTTGAATAACATTATAGCAATTAGAATTCTATAAATTCATTACTAATGTTGATGGTTTACACAAAGGCTAACTGCATTGTGTCCACCGCAAAGAATCGGGTCAGGTATTTTAGCATTGTAAGTTCAATACAATATTGATAGTAAAATTTCGATTTAAATGTTTTTATTCATATCTCTTTTCTGTTTTTTTATAACTTTTATTTATTTTATTTTTACGTTATACGCTTGTAAAAAATTTAAGTATCACATTTAGAATAAAAAATAAAGAGGATAAATTTGTTTAGGCACCCTCAGTCTTCAGTACGAGAAGCATAAATCTTGGAAAATAACACCTGAAAATGCATGATAACCCTAGAGAATTCTTCTTTAAATAAAATAGTATTGCTTCTTACTAAGTATTTATCTCGTTGGCGAATCCAATGACAATGTTTTGTCACCTCTCTTAACACACCTGCAAGTCCTAAATCGGATTTGTCTTTCTCCTTTCCGTTATTTTCTGGCTTATAATTGGATTCCGATTGCATTCTGACAGCGTTCGTCTTTGATAGGATTTATCGAACGAGACTTCTTTTGTTATGTTGTCTTTTTATAGACTTTTGACTAATACCAAACGAACATGAAAAATCCAACAGGATTCGTTTTTAAGGAATTAATGCAATATAAACTTTTACGTGTGTACTATGTGTAGAACCTTATGTACGCATTATTGACTGTATATATTCATTGATAATAAAGAAGAAAAATAGATTGTTGTTTTGAATTAAGCACAAAGCTATACAATGAGCTATCTGTGCTCTGCCCATCACGGGTATTGAAACCCGAATACTGCTGCTTCATTGGGGGCAAGAAAAATAGAACATAGGAAAAGAGTTAAAGATATGAATTTATAAACTGCAATTCAAGATATATTTGGTATGTAATATACCAAAACTTAGGGGTATTAAAAGAACAAACACGAGCACCTGTAGACTTCATTATGTCATAAGTTCAAAATAAAACACTCATTTTAGACCTTTTGAACACAAAGCTCTTTTGGACAACGAAAATAAAATAAAACTTACAAAATAAGGCGTACAAACATAATCAAAAGTTTCATAATATTTTATGTTGTTTCTTTAATTCTACAAATTACGAATATTTAAGAATAAGTAAACATTATGTTCCAATGGCAATAAAAGTTCACATTTCATGTCATATTATAATTACAGTAAGAAACAAAAGAAATAGGAAGCGAAATTAATTTTTAAATCCATAAAAATAGCAAATAAAAATTACTTTTGGTTTTAAATAAAACTTTTCCAAACGAAATACTTAGATTTTAAAACAGAAGTATCATTACCTTTTTATAATTCTAAAAATAAAATAAAAGAAACACTGAAAAAAAAACAAATATTGTTATTTATGGAAAATATTTTGTGTAATGTATTCAATAAAGTGAGACATTTCATCATCACACATAGTAATATTTTATACCATGTTCTTTTTTCCGAACTTTACATTGAGAAATCTCGTTACATTAAACTTTGCACTAACATTGATTTGTACCATTTAATGGGAATATAAAAATTATAAGAATGAAAAATGGGCACACATACTTAAATGTGCCGAAATTCTAAATCAAATGGTAAATTACAATACACGAATTTCAATAAATATAAAATTTAATATTTAAAACAACAACATGTATCTGATAACAATAAAGTGATTGAAATGCTTTTCCGTCTACAATTTATGTTATCAGATATCAGTAAAGCCCGTTCAATATCACTTATTATCTCAAAGGTGAATAAACTTAACAGTTTTAAAATACGATAAGACATTGCGTTTCCATTTGTGTTCCCTTTGATATCACCTTACCGTTTTAGCATATGCAAGTTGAAATTCCTTTGTTGTACTTTTGTTAAATTAATTTTAAGCTACTTTATTTAGTTACCTTGAGAACAGTACATTAAAATACTTAATATGAGTATTATAAAAATAAAACACACTTAATCAATATATTAATATGTTTTACTTGAAAAATATACTGATTTTTATATCAGAACTCGTACAGTTAATTAATTGAATGATGTTATGGCTATTTTGTATGACTAACTTTTGATGAATTCATAAAGAAAGCAACTAAACTGATAATGTATTCTTTTTATACGAGTTTACTCTTAAAATACTAACACCCATCAATAAAAATATTTCGTCTTGTGGTTCAAATTTTCTCCCAATAATTAAAGAATAGAAATGCTAATATTGGTTCAAACTTAACTAAAAATAATTTAAACAAAAACAAACTTTAAAGTATATTTCTTGTGTAACAGCAGATGAAAATAGCCGTAGATCACGATCCTTCAATAAATTATTCAGACATCTCAGACACGCACTGTCAATAAGGTTTTTAAGTTTTAAATTTGAAGATTCATATTTTCCATAAACCGTTCAAAATTTCTTATCAGTTTTCTAAAAGACAATGCATAAAAATAAGCAGTGATACCTTTGCTTTTCTAAATTGTAAACCCAATATATACATACTATTAAAATCACTATTTTGCAATTTCAAAGAAGGGCGAGTTGATTCCAGTTTATATATGGTTTAGGCTAACAATCTTATAAAACATGATTATGTGTTAAATAAGACCATGAACATTACTGTTTGCACTTGAGAAAACAAAATTAATTATGCTCTTTTATAAAAAGTTTAATCATATATACATATGTATATGAGTATATATACATATATGTCCATAATACTTTGTTTTACAGCTAATACTAAGTACTACAAATTATTTACATGTATATTATTGAGTATTTATATACAATAGTAAAAGTAATTATGGAAAATGTGGAAAAAAGAACATAAAACATAAATACTACTCGAATAACAAAATTCTGTTGCTTGAAAATAAGCTGCACTAGAATATGGTTACATGTTGATATTCCATACCATAATTATTGGTCATTCAGTCAATCAATAAAATGGCATACCAGTTTAAAGGGTATAAAAGTACCAAAGTCCATGTTTCGGTAGAAATTGTATCAAAGACTCCGAAGAGCGTATGTAAAACTAAAAGGTAGAAGTGGATGAGATCGAAAATTGAAACTGTCCAAAAGGTATGCTACATATCCTCATGAATAAATGATGATAGACTACAAACTTTATCAAAGCTCTTGTTGTAAATACAAGGTGAGCGTTATTCAGAGTGCTGTAAGATACACATTAAAATAAGAAGGCATAAATGGATGCACAGCTGATAAAAACATTGCTGAGAAAAGTTAATCGAATCAAAAAAATTGAATTAGGCAACGAACTCCAAACAATGCAATTATCAAAAAAAACTGTGAACATGTGCTACATACAAATGAAACCAAGTTCAAATTGTCCAGTAACAATCAACGAATGTTTTTTTTAAGGCAGTGAAAATAAGGATATTACATCCAGCGTACACATTTACTGTAAAACATGATGAGAGACCAATACAGTTTGGGAAGGAATCTCAGACAATAGTTTTTGATTCATCATGACATTTGTTCAGGATACACTGGTCGTGTGAAATTTAACTGTTATTTCACAAGTTATATACAAACAAGATCACTAAATGATTTTATAAATCTAAAAATATTTTTGAACAGACAGACCACATCCTAGAGTTTAACCATGTAAAAAAGTCCATCTCTCAGGGTATAACCATATAAGGGAGTTCATATCCCAGAGTTTAATCATATAAAGGAGTCCATGACTCAGTAATTAACCAAATAAAAGGTCTATATTCCAGAGTTTAACCATATAAAACAGTCCATGTCTTAGTATTTAGTCATATAAAACAGTGTAATTGTCAGCATTAAACCACATAAAATAAACTATATCCTAGAGATTAGCCGCACGAAACAGTCTACGTCTCAGAGCTTAACCATATAAAGTATTCCATGTCTTAATGCTTATCCATATTAAACAGTCCCTATTCCAGAATTTAACCACATAAAACAGTCCATGTCTCAGTGATTAACCATAGTAAAAAATCCATATCTTAGAATTTAACCATATAAAACAGTTCATGTCTTAGTGATTAATCATATAGAACATCAATGAGGTCTAGAGGATCAATTCAAAAGCCTAGACCACAACCATTTGATCACTGGTAAGTGAGTGATCTTGTAAAAAATCGCACCTTGACCACCTGCTATTAGTCGTTAATATATATATATATCTCACAGAACAATAGCGCTTATTTAGTTGTAGTGCTCTACCATAACAGGAAAATAATCTTCATCTCTCTATCTCCTCAGGCTTCTTTTGACTTATCCGTTAGGGTGTTTCTCTCACACTTTGCGAGTTGTGGAATTAAAGCTTTCAGTCAACATGCTCGCTCTTTCAACCGTTAAAGAGTTATCACGTTTGTTCAATCCTACTATTTGTTCACGAAATGTAGCTTAAGAGTTGCTAATGGGTAGTGTTGACGACATGCTTTTCATATAATCTATAATTTCAAAATTAAGGATAGACAGCGCTGATAGATAACTTTTCTGAGAAATTCAGCAAGCAAACAATCTATTTCTAAAATTCGTGGTGACAAGGAAACTCACTTGTAGAGAAAATTATACATGTAAAAACGGCTGTTATGGGTACAGAAGAGAACAACGATTCGACCTTCTTCGGTCATCGTTATGTTCACAAAGAAAGAAAGAGGTAACTCACCGGTAGCTGACCACATGTTTGAAAATGGTTGTAGTTGAAAGTAGGAATGTAGAGGGCGTGCTTAGTTGTTGAATTCAATTTATTAATACAAGTATAAAGTATTCCTTTGTATTGGCTTATTTTGGGCTTGAGTTGTTGTATAAGTAAGGTTTCTTTAATTTTGCCTTTGTTTATGTTTGTTTCTTTATTTAGTATTTAGGTGTTTCATGTTTATGTTGTGTTTATTTGACTTGCAGTGTTAGAAAATGTGTGAAGGTGATTTTTCGTGTGGTTTGAATCTGATTTCTATTTTTAGACTTGTTTCTCCAATATAGAAGTCGTGGCAGTTATCACGTTGTATTTTATAAATTATGTTGGTGTCGTGTTTGTCAATATAGTTTTCACTTAATATTATAGACCTTAGCTTTGTGCCTGTTTTTTCAATAAATTTGGTTTTAACTGGAATGTCATATTTTTTACTAATTTTTGACAGATATTGGTTATTTTTCTGATGATGTCGGGAATATATGGTATGCAGCAGTATATGATTTCGTGATTTTTTTAAATCGTGAGGTATATTTACTTTTGTTGGATGATTTTGCTTTTTGTCTAAGTGTGAGGGTAAAATGTTTTTTTACGGTTTGTGAAGGAAACTTGTTGATGTTGATGAAGTATTGTTTTATTTTGTCAAATTCGTCGTTAATTTTATCTGATGAGCATAGATTTGTGGCTGTGCTTATTTGGTTTCTTAGCACGTTGAGGTTTTGTTTTGTTTCATGAGCTGAGTTCCAAGGAACATATAGTCCAGTATGGGTGATTTTTCGGTGGATTTCTGTTTTAAATTGTGTATCGGTTTGTGTGCTTTTGAGGTTAAAAAAGATATTTGATTACTTTCTTCATGTTCACATGTGAAGTTAATGTTGGGATGTATAGAGTTAATGTGATCGTGTCGTTTACATATATCTGTACCAACATAGTGGTGGAAGTATTTCTGCGTTAACTGCTTGTGTTTCAATTTGTATCACAAAAATGTTGGCTAGAACTGGTGATACTGAATTGCCCATGGTTCGACCATTTGTTTGTATATAGTTGTGGTTATTGAATATGAAGTTTGTTTTTATCGTGGTGAATTCTATGAGTGTTGTTAATTGATCGCTGGGAGTGTTTATGGGTAGATTAGGGTCTCGGATACAGTGTTCAAAGACTATCTTGCAGGCTTCTGTGGTTGAGACTTTTGTAAAGGGATATGATATCGAAACTGGCCATTAAGATTTTATGATTGAGTTCATTACTGTTAAATTTAAAATTAAAATAGTTTTTGATGAATGAGCTTTCTGATGTTGCATATCTGGAGGATGCCCATGCTATGTATATACTAAAATTGTAATTAAACGATTCATATGTGGACATTATTGGTCATAATGAGCAATCTGGTTTATGAGGTTTGGGGAAACCAAATAAACACACCCATAAAACTATGCTCACCAGAAAAAAGTAACGACAAATTAGACAAAATACAACAATACTTCATCAACATCAATAAGTTTCCTCCAGAAGCCGTAGAAAACATTATATGCACACACCTAAACAAAAAGCAAAATCAACTAGCAAAAGTAAATATATCCCACGATTTCAAAAATCACGAAGCTATATACTGCTGCATACCAAATATTCCCGACATCAGCAGAAAAATAACCAGCATTTCGCAAAAAAAACTAATAACAAAATATGAGATTCCAGTTGATATCAAATTTATTCAAAAAACATGCACAAAATGAAGGTCAAAACGACAATGTTAAAACTACCTTGACAAACACAACACCAACATTATTTGTAAAATACAATGTGATAACTGTCACGATTTCTATATCAGAGAAACAAGTAGAAAAATGGAAACTAGGTTCAAAGGACACGAAAAGTACTCTCACACGTTTTCGAACACTGCAAATCAAATAAACACAACATAATTATAGAAAACAGCCAAATACTAAATAAAGGAACAAACATAAACAAAGGCAAAATTAAAGAAATCTTACTTATACAACAACTCAAACCCAAAATAAGCCAATACAAAGGAACACATTATACCCATATTAATAAATATAATCCAACATCTAAGCAAGCCTTCTACATTCCTACACTCAATTACACAACGTCTTCAAACATGTGGTCAGCTACTGGTCAGTTACCTCTTTCTTTCTTTGTGAACCTGACGATGACCAAAGAAGGTTGAAACGTTGTTACCTTCTCCACATAGTGATTTCTTTATCCATACGAGCTGTTTTTTACATATATAATCTGTTTCAGCAACTACAAATCGAGATATTTTTAGCAAGCTAACAAACACATGAATAAACTAAAGGGATAAAGTCAAGCAATGGAACTTTTCTTTCTTCTTCTTCTAAAGAATTTGTTTTCAAAATGAATGTGTTTTGGAATTGTCGTTCTGTGACAAATTAGATGAAATACATGAACAAAATATACTAGCTAGTGTTAAATTGAAATATATGTATGAATAATATGTATGCATAATAATAGTGTGCAAATCTCTTACTTGTTCGTTTATTTTACACACTTTTATTTAAGTTCATAAAGCAAGGTTAAAAGTTCCTATATTCATCGAGTCTCACATGGAATTCGAATAAGTTTTTGAATTTATTTCTGTTAATTATGCTCTTTTGGAACGTATCTTATACATGTATATATCTATATAAATGCTCTTTTTTTGAAGGTAGATGTTCGTCAAGGTACCGAGAAAAAAACTGTTGGTTCCAAATAGAGATACGATTCTGGGCTTCTGATATTCCTTTTATCTTTATTGTAAACAGTAACATTTATGTTATTTGTCCTTTACAAAAATCAAATGTTCTAAAATGACTAATAATATATTTTGTTTCTAAGGTAAGGACTGATAATTTGCAAAGAATGTGGTTACAATATTTCAAGTACTTTTCAGAACATTTTTCTAGTTATTTATTTTGTTGAGCCTTTTATTTATGTTAAACATCATATTCGTTAGTGATAGTTGTTACGTATTTTTTAATGTTTCAAGTGTTCTTCGTAGACTAAACGCAACAGAAAAACGCAGATAACAGCTTGTATAATTTATTACACTAAACTATTAACAAATATAACAGATATAACATGAATTATATAATAATAGTGACAGATATTAAGTTATAACATTCGAAATTAATTACAAAACAAAATAATATTAGTTTCAAACTTGAAAATTAATCACAATACAAAACGGTACTGGCCTGTATCTAATACAATGAATTAAAATGAAAGTCTCAAATTCCAGTCTAGGGTGTGAATTTGGTCCCACGAAGAGATTCCGAAGCAGTTCACAGTTCAATAAATTCGCCGCACAAGCAGTAATTCAGATGTATCGTAGAGATTGACGAAATAAAATCACGGCTTCCGTAGATCTAATTTCAATCACAAATCCAAGTTGAATATTCACAGCAAACACTTAATCTTTCTCAAATAACTAACTTTCTTCTTTTGAAATAAAACTGGTGTCTGAATCTCACTCTTTGTCTTCGAATAAAACTAATGACTGAATCTCTCTCCCTCGAATAAAACTGATGACTGAAGATTCTATATCTCTCACGTCACCGTCTTTTTTATACCGATAGGCCTATTTCTCGAACAATCTTGCAATTTCCATACAATTCCAGAGCTATCCACGCATATCCGTTCTTGCACGAGACTATACTACTGGACAGGAAGTCACCAGCACTCATTTGCAAACATGTGATTGGTCTACTTAATTCGAGAAAGTTCTAAAATGTTACCCTAAATAAATAACATATTTTAGTTTAAACTTCGAAACAATAATATCAATATGGAAAAATGAATAATACAAATGAAAATTCAAACACAACACGACATGTTGTCGTTTACAAAATATTTACACATTTACATAACACTCTCCCCCTTAAAAGTAAAAAAAAAAGTTTGAACTTGTGAAAACTTTTTTTTTGTTTAACTTATTATACATAACATTGAACTAAAAACAAATTTTAGTCAACCGTTAATTATAACGAAACACTGAACCACTTAATTACCGTGACAATGTATCCGCAATGACATTGTCCGAACCACGGATATGATTAATGGACACATTGTATTGCTGCAAAATAATACTCCACCTGAGTAACCTTTGATTTTTGTTTTTCATTTTGTTCATGAACACGAGTGGATTATGGTCGGTGTAAACATTAACAATCCATGGTGAAGAACACAAATAAACATCAAAATGTTGTAAGGCTAACAACAATGCAAGTGCTTCTTTCTCAATTGTTGAATAATTTCTTTGGTGCTTATCAAGTTTTCTTGAAAAATAACACACAGGGTGGTCAACACCATTTTGCTCTTGCAACAACACAGCACCAACACCAACGTCACTCGCATCTACAGCAAGCTTAAATGGTTTGTCAAAATCGGGAGCTTTGAGGATTGGAGCATTCATGAACATGATCTTTATCCTTTCAAAGGCAGTCTGGCAATTTTGATTCCAGGAAAATTTTACATTCTTTTTTAGTAAAGCTGTTAAAGGTGCAGCCACATCAGAAAAATGTGGACAAAATTTCCTATAATATCCTGCCATGCCCAAAAATCTCATAATACCTCTTTTATTCGTCGGCTCTGGATACTCCGCTATTGCCTGTACCTTAGCTTGGATAGGCTTCACTTTACCCCGACCAATTTCATGGCCTAAGTACACAACTGTTGCTTTACCGAATTCGCTTTTTAACAGGTTGATAGTCAACTGAGCCTAGGAACACCTCTCAAAAAATGCACGAATGTGGCTTAAATGCTCAGACCAGTCACTGCTTACTACCAGTACATCATCAATGTAAGCATACACATTTTCTAATCCTGCGATGACATGATTCATCAACCTTTGAAAATGTTGCACCAGAGTTTTTCATGCCAAATGGCATAACTTTGTATTGGTACAAACCATCGGGTGTTATAAAAGCTGAAATTTCTCTTGCTTGAGGAGTTAAAGGTACTTGCCAATAACCTTTGAGTAGGTCAAATTTGGTAAGGTACTTTGAGTTACCTACACGGTCAATACAATCATCCATCCGAGGAATAGGATATGAATCAGTCTTGGTCACATCATTAACCCTTCTGAAATCTGTACAGAACCTAAATGAACCATCAGACTTTGGTACCAAGATACAAGGTGAACTCTAATTACTATTTGATAACTCAATAAAATCATTTTCAAGCATGTATTGTACCTCTGACCTGATTTTCGACAATTTTATAGGATTGGCCCGATATGGATGTTGTTTTATTGGTCGAGTGTTCTCAATAACAACATCATGTTCTATGACATTGGTTCTACCAGGAACATCAGGGAACAAATGAGCAAACTCTAAAATCAAACCTTTCAACTCTTGATTTTGTTGTTGGGTTAAATGATTGAGTTTTTCATCTAAGTTTGCTAATACATGTGAGTTTTTGAGTTTAACATGAGTTTCTGGAAAGCTATTTTCTATAATTTCAGGAGGAGAAGGTGGAGGATCATGATCTTCATTCACACCACTTGTCACGTTCACAGGAACAGCATTCGACACATTTGTTTTCTTTCGCACATAATAGGGTTTTAACATATTGATATGACAAAGCTGTTTGCTTTTCCTCCGATCAGGGGTAGTGATCACATAGTTTAGATCATTAATTTTCTTTTCAATTGAATAAGGTCCAAAATATTTAGCTTGAAGTGAAGAGCTTGATGTAGGCAACAAGACAAGTACTTGGTCACCAACATTAAAAGATCGCTTCCTGGCCCTTTTGTCATACCAGGTTTTCATCTCTTCCTGAAAAGACTTCAGGTTTTTCCTGGCAACATTAAAAGCATTGTGCAATCTGGTTTTGAAATCAGAGACATAATTCAACAAGCTAATTTGTGAGTTATTATCCTCAAACCAACTCAAAAGGGCTAAATCCAGTAGACTCTTGAACAACCTCACGAACTGCAAACAACAACAAGGGAACACCCTCATCCCAGTCCTTTGAATGCTCGTGGCAGTAATTTCTAAGCATGGCTTTTAGAGTTTGGTGGAAACGTTCAAGAACACCTTGTGACTCAGGATGGTATGCACTGGATGAAACTTGATGGATGTTTAATTCATGCATGGCTTGTTGAAATACCTTGGACATAAAATTTGAGCCTTGATCTGATTGCACAACTTTTGGAATCCCGAACATGGTAAAGAATTTAACAAGAGCCTTGACAATGTTGGGAGCAGTGATTTTTCTCAAAGGGATTGCCTCAGGGAAACGTGTAGAAGCACACATGATCGTCAAGAGGTATTCATTTCCTGCTTTGCTTTTTGGCATTGGGCCAACACAGTCGATAATGACCCTTGAGAACGGTTCTTCAAAGGCAGGAATAGGCTGCAATGGTGCTTTTGGAATCCCCTGATTTGGTTTTCCTGTCATTTGGCAAGAATGGCATGTCTTACAAAAGTTAACAACATCTTGGCGCATCTTTGGCCAATAGAAATGTCGTCGGATACGATCTAAGGTCTTTCTTACACCTAAGTATCCCGACAATACACGGTCATGAGCAAGACTAAGAATATCATTCTGATAGTATTTTGGAATGACGATTTGATGAATAACATTACACTCTTCATCAGCAGCAACGTCAGGAGGTCTGTATTTTCTCATTAACACACCTGACTTCTGGTAGTAACAAATAGGGACAGTTCCTATTTCATTTTCATCAACAGCCAGTTGTAGAAGAGAACGAGTTTCAGGATCATTGTCCTGTTCCTCAATAAGTTTGTTTCGACGAAGAGAGTCGAAAAATGTCTTAGAGTCATCAGTAGAACTTAAAGTTGAGTCAGAAATCTCATCGATGTGAGACATGAATGTATCAGATAAAGAGAAATCCTCTTTGGATTCCTGAGAACGTGTTTGAGAACGAGTAACAGCACAGGCGGGAAAAACATCAGGAAACTCTTCAACGAGTTGCTCTGTACTGGGGCTAATAACAGGTGCTTCAACAACACGAACCTCTGGTACCACCTTACTACCAGCCAAATCATTCCCCAAAAGCATAGACACACCTTCAACAGGCAATGAAGCTTTAATACCCACAGTCACTGGGCCTGAAACTAAGTCCGAATGTAAATCTAATCTATGAAGAGGAATAGAAACGACGCCACCTTCTACACCAGAAATGAGCACATTGGCCCCAACGGATGACTTTTCAGAAAACGGAAGTACACTTTCCAAAATCAAACTCTCAAAAGCTCCAGTATCCCGCAGGATTTTAATTGGTTGTAGATGTGAATCGCCAACAAAAGAAACAAAACCTTCAGTCATGAAAGGCTTAAATTTGTCCTCAACAATATTTTCAGGTACATCAATAACATTGGACTTGGAATCCACAGTGGACTGGACAGGGTCAAAATCATTGGGAACCAATGATGTATCAAACAAGGGCGAAATGAAACTATTGGGTGATGGCTTGTTTTTGAGCTTATAGCACTCAGAAATCAGATGGCCAGGTTTCTTACAATAAGCACATGCTCTGGATGAGAATGACACGTTTTTAGTAGATGATGAGCTTATAGAATGAGATGGAATCTTCGTTTGAGAATTAGAAGTTTGCTCTTTTTTGTCTCTGACGATATTTACATAATATTTGAATGAGTCATTGGGTTTCTTTGTTGTGTGAGAGGTTTTGTTTTTGTATGAGAAATCTTTGTGAGTCAAAGCATACTCGTCTGCCAAGACAGCAGCATCATGAATTTTGGAAGCTTTTTGTTCATCAATATAAGTTTTTAGCTCTACGGGAATACATCTTTTAAATTCTTCAACTAACATGAGTTCTCTGAGTTTTGTATAATCCTCTTTAATTTCTCTGGAATTACACCACCTGTCGAACAGAGTTTCTTTTTCACGAGCAAATTCGACATAAGTTTGGCTGTCAAACTTTTTGTAACCACGAAATTTTTGTCTGTATGTCTCTGGCACCAATTCATATGCATTCAAAATGCATTTTTTGACGTGCTCGTAATCATAACTTTGCTCGGCTGTGAGCTTGGAAAATACTTCCTGAGCTTTACCCTTGAGAACACTCTGAAGTAATACTGTCCAATATTCGGTAGGCCATTTTAGCCTAAGGGCCAATTTCTCAAATTGCTGAAAATATGTATCTACAGCTTTTTCATTGAATGGAGGTACTAAACGAATTTGTCTGGAAGCATCAAAATTATCCAACTGCATTCGGACAACCTTTTCTTCTGTCTGTGCCTTTCTCATACTGATTTCTTTATCAGCTTTAATGCGTTCTATTTGTATTTCGGCATCAAGAACAAGGCGTTTGTTTTCTTGTTCTGCCTCAATACGTTTATTTTCTTGTTCTGCCTCAATACGTTTATTTTCTTGTTCTGCTTCAATACGTTTTTGTTCTGCCTCAAGTCGTTTGCTTTCAATTTCTAAACGAAATTTCATTTCCATTTCCATTTTTTTTAATTCGAAATCTGGGTCAAAATGAGCGACAGGCAATTGTTGTGCAACTGTTTGAGGTAAAACTTTTTGTCTGACCAAATGTTCAACAATAATTTGTTTAATATCTGCTTTCTTCATTGATTGCTTCACTTCTAAATTAAAATGTTTACCAACATCAAGTAATTCAGATTTTTTTAATTCACTGATTAATTCGTAAGAGGGATTCTGATTAAATTCGTTTATAAAATCTTCAAGTTCGAATGCCATTTTAAATATACAAGCTGTCTATCTGTATAGAATATAAATCTTATTTTATAATAAAATTAAATTGTTTGTTCGATATCCCGGCTGAGCCCCCAATTTTCTGTTACGTATTTTTTAATGTTTCAAGTGTTCTTCGTAGACTAAACGCAACAGAAAAACGCAGATAACAGCTTGTATAATTTATTACACTAAACTATTAACAAATATAACAGATATAACATGAATTATATAATAATAGTGACAGATATTAAGTTATAACATTCGAAATTAATTACAAAACAAAATAATATTAGTTTCAAACTTGAAAATTAATCACAATACAAAACGGTACTGGCCTGTATCTAATACAATGAATTAAAATGAAAGTCTCAAATTCCAGTCTAGGGTGTGAATTTGGTCCCACGAAGAGATTCCGAAGCAGTTCACAGTTCAATAAATTCGCCGCACAAGCAGTAATTCAGATGTATCGTAGAGATTGACGAAATAAAATCACGGCTTCCGTAGATCTAATTTCAATCACAAATCCAAGTTGAATATTCACAGCAAACACTTAATCTTTCTCAAATAACTAACTCTCTTCTTTTGAAATAAAACTGGTGTCTGAATCTCACTCTTTGTCTTCGAATAAAACTAATGACTGAATCTCTCTCCCTCGAATAAAACTGATGACTGAAGATTCTATATCTCTCACGTCACCGTCTTTTTTATACCGATAGGCCTATTTCTCGAACAATCTTGCAATTTCCATACAACTCCAGAGCTATCCACGCATATCCGTTCCTGCACGAGACTATACTACTGGACAGGAAGTCACCAGCACTCATTTACAAACATGTGATTGGTCTACTTAATTCGAGAAAGTTCTAAAATGTTACCCTAAATAAATAACATATTTTAGTTTAAACTTCGAAACAATAATATCAATATGTAAAAATGAATAATACAAATGAAAATTCAAACACAACACGACATGTTGTCGTTTACAAAATATTTACACATATACATAACAATAGTGAAGTTTTGAAATGATAAACTTTATATAAAACTATGTTTGATTATATTAGAGGATAAACTGTATATTTTTTCTTATTTTTCGTTCTTTTATATTATATAGATATTTGGAAAATACTTCGTTACCGATTTATCAAAGGAATGAACTACTGTTAGTTAAAATATATTATTAAGATATTAGGTTGTTCAGAACTAAATCTTGAAATTTTCACAATGAGACATGGAACCTGAATATTCAGCAGCTTATCGATGGTTGGTTAACTTAATTCAACGTTTGTCATTTACAAGGTATCTTAATTGTTTAATGTTTCAACTCTACTCGGGGTAATTTTTGCAACTCCAAAGGCATCATGGACAAGAATATTCGTCTGATTTTACTCCAAGACTTCAAATTTGGACGAAAAGCTAACGAAACTACAAAGAGCATCAACCAGGCATTCGGCAATGGATCTGTTACTGAACGTACAGTTTAGCTTTGGTTTCAATGATTTCGACAAGGAAATGAAAGTCTTGAAAACCACGAAGATAGCGGAAGGAAGCCATCCTTAGATAAAAACACATTGAGGGAAGCAGTTGAGAGACCCTCGCACAACCGTACGTGAGCTTACAGCAAATATAGGAACATGCAAATCAAGCATTGCCAATAAACTTAGTGCAATTGGACAGACGAAAAAGTTGGACAAGTGCGTTTCTCATGAGCTGACTAAACATCAAGAAAATCGGCGTTATGAGACCTGTCAATGATGACGCTCCGAAAATTGAAAGAATTGGGAATCGAGATTCTGCTTCATCGAACTTATTCCTCAGCATTTTCCCCTCAGATCTTTATTTTTCAAGCACTTTAAAAATTTTTGAACAATAAACGCTTTCAAAATCAGGTAGCGCAGAAAAAATTTCAGGAAGTTTGTTGACCATAGAAACTCTGATTTATGCAGCAGGGACATGAACAGCATCGTTACACGTTAGCAAAACTATGCTGAGGCAAATGATGCTTACTTTGATTAAAGCATGTTCTGTAACACTGATTTATACTTTTACAAACTTTGCATTCTTAAACGACATCTATTTCTGAACAATCTAATAGTTAAATCGTAGGTTTATTGAAAACCGAATTTGCCTTCTGTAAAATTGCTTTGATTATATTTTTTAAATTAATTATTCAATTATTGAGTTTCCTCGCTAAACATAAACTTCCAATTGGTTTGAGTTCATGTCAGAGTTGAACTAGAGTTAAGCAATATGTCGAAAGGAGTAAATAAGTTTAAAGTTATGGCTGACGTAATCTGTTATATAATGAAATCTTTATAAAAGTTTAGTCGGCTTAAAATTGACATGTAAAAACAATAAATTATAACACAATAATGGCATACACTTTTTGAATTCTGAATATATAACAAAAGCTGTTGTCAAATTGCGTTGGTAATTTAACACAGCAATTGAGAAAACAGTCAGTACATGTACTGCATTAAATAAAATTTATATTTTAGTGGTAGTTAATTCAAGCTTCAATGAAAGGAAAGTATATTTCATCTTCCGCTGTTTCTACCTAAAACTATAGTATTAGTTTATTATTGATTTTCTAATATACTTTAATATACTTCGCAAAAATACAGTTTGTTTTATTTGTATGTTTTAATTTTTGCTATAGTATTAAAGAAATATAACTCTGTACTTAGAATTTTCTAATTACATGTTATTGCAAAATAACTGTGGTCGATTTTTAAAAGAACATTCAAAACAAAACCGTTTTTCAATAATTTTATTGTAATTATGTAAAAACGTTGTCTTGACAATTAACAATGATAATTTTGATGTAAGAACTTATTCCAACTTATTTTAAAAACATACAAAGCATGTCTATTTTTCCCAATAATAGTTCTATGGATAATCGCTTTTAACAACAAATTTTAACAAAAAGAGTGAGAAATATTTTCATTTACTTAAAGTTAAAATGGTAGAATTATAGTGAACTATAGAAATTAGATTTTGTACGTTTCGATACAGTACAAATTCGATAAAAGTATATTTAAAACAAGGATAACTGATGCTCATTTCTGCTACTTATAAACATGATGTTTAGCGCATAAAATTTAGGATGGAATATTTTGTTATAAAAAAATTATAGTATTTATATCGTTAATATAACGTAAACACACATATGCATACATTTTCGAGCATGATAGGCTAGATTGCTAGACAACGAACAGGTGTTTGTAACAAGCATTATATTCTACGTGGAAACAAGTGCTGTAATGTACAAGGCAAAGCCCATAGTGGGAGCGAGCAAATTGACTTTAATTGGTGTAAGTAGGAAATTTGAATTACATAACAAACTATACACTTGGTTTTCACCGCAGCCTAATACAGAGTGTAACGTGACTGTTGCCTGTGTATACATACGTATATATCTTTATATACAGACACACATATAAAAAGTATGCATGATAAAAATAGCACTTAATTCATGTTTGTTAATTATACACCTTAAATTCTTTCTGTGTAGCACTATGTAAATAATTAATGTTTGTTACTCATTTTTAAAAATTAAAATAACATAAAATAAAATTTAATTGATCTACATCAATAAAAGTAATTAAAAAATCTGAACACAGATTCTCCATCTGCAATATAGAAAATTAAAGTGACTGAGTTTTTAATTTTAAAATGTTGATAAATTTCTTTTGCAGTTCTCTGTACGTAGCTAGAAAATATAACATTCTTTCAACTAACTGACGTGGATGCATATGTAGGTTAAGAATAAAAACTAATGCTTTATGTCAACAATGGAGAAACTTTTAATGTACAACTTAATTTGCAGAAGATATAATAAATGGTTTAGGAAATGAAATTATCTAAAATATTTTTTACGTTCTATTACGGCATTTACTCACACAGGCGACATTTTTGCAAAATAAAATATTCTAAAGTTAATAGATTCTGCAAGTTACACAGTTGTCGGTATAATATTAGATCCCAAACATTTCATTTTGTTTTAATGTATGTCTTCGAGTAATACGCAGATATTTATTTTCGTACAACTCTATATAAATAAACCTAAACACATATAAATAATAGTAAATTACACTTAGGGTAAAGAAATAAAAGTAGTAGTTTTGTTACATTTACAATAGTTAATAAAGGGGAAATAAAAGAAAGAACATAGCGCTAGAAATATCTAAGCTGAGAATGTATCGTGTAAGGTTGTCGTATTTAACGTTTTCGATTAATTATATACAATTAATTTTTATTAGTAGAATCAGTCATATTCACACGTATATAATTATGCCAATGTCCTTAACCAATAGCGTTTTACATGTTTTTTTCGATCGGTACCTACAAAGAAAAAAAACAATTTTTCGCTAATGACGAATATTTGTGAAATTGATTCGTTTGTTTTAGTAGGTGCTTGGTGAATACCACTAGTGTTCTAAATATTCAATTTTAAGGTATTTTAAGAAACACCATTCTATTTGAAATTTAAGTATTAATTGAAAAAATGATAATATCTCGTTCCTATCTTCACGATTGAATCAAATATATTACTTTTATCAAAGGCATATTTTAGAACATTAAAAATACATCAAAATATTTATTTTGTTTCAAAAGTGTCCAAATAATTCTTTTTTTTTACACTCATAAAACAACTTAGTTCTTCTAAATATGTCATAGGCGCTTTCTTTTTGAGCTGTCCCCCAGTGGCTGAGCGGTATGTCTGCGGACTTACACGCCAAAATCCGGGTTTCGATACCCGTGGTGGGCAGAGCACAGATAGCCCATTGTGTAGCTTTGTGCTTAATTCAAAACAACATCTTTTTGAGCTTTATTAAACTATAAAATGATACCTTAAAATGTTTTCCTCATGACTTGTATTATTTTATATTATACACCGTGTGAGCTTCACACTAACAATAGCAGTTAAAGTTACTATTATTTTGAGTAAGAGTTCAAGTAAATACGATAGGTACCAATAAGCGTTCGAATTATAGGTCATATTTTTTAAATACATAATAATTAATATATTATTATATTTCTAAGTAATTACTCTTCAATGATTATTTTATTATGGGTAAAAACTATATATAATTCATTGAAAATGAAAAAAAAACGAATATTTTCGAGTTAAGTGTAGTGATGTAAACACACAGAAAATAGAAACGCTTTTACGGTCTCTTTTCTAAAAACATATACTGTTTTAAAATAAAAGCAAAACCAACAATTTGTTACATAGAAAGAGTTACCACAACATAATTCTATATCAACAACTGAGCCGGTCCGGCATGGCCAAACGTGTTAAGGCGTGCGACTCGTAATATGAGGATCGCGGGTTCACATCAACGTCGCGCCAAACATGCTCGCCCTTTCAGCCGTAGGGGCGTTATTATGTGACAGTCAATCCCATTATTCGTTGGTAAAAAAGTAGCCGAAGAGTTGGCGGCGGGTGAAGATGACTAGCTGCCTTCCTTCTAGTCTTACACTGCTAAATTAGGGACGGCTAGCACAGATAGCCCTCAAGAATCTTTGTGCGAAATTCAAAAGCAAACAACGACTGAGCGCTGTTGAATACAATTTTCCTTGTGGTCACTCGACCGAAACAGTGAATTTAATTATATCCTTATATTTTCATATTTAACCAAGCTGTAGCAGTATTTGTTTCTTATTTTTTTACTAGTAAATGTAATTTTAACCAGCTTCATCCAATTAAACATGCTTTCATAGAGTTTCATTTATTTTTCGCGTAAGTTTAAATTACTAATACAATTGTTTTGCTTCAGTTAATTTCTTTGAGTGACCAGTAAAGTACTAACCTGGTCCACAGAGTCTGAAAGTTAAAGAGAAAGAAAAAGAACAAAGTGAGAATTTATCAAGGAAAATTGAATCCACGTTATTACTTTAGAGAAAAAATAATAACTGTGTTTTGTTCAAATTAATATTTCAAAAAGTAGTTCAAATAACATAAAATCATTTTGTCACAAAAGAGAGTTTAAAGTCTAAAATGAAAAAAAGACGTTTAAGAAAACAGAAAAAACATGTATTTAATAGGTTGGTGTTTCAAAGAACTTGAAATAAAATCAAACACTTAAATTCAGTAGCACAGGCTAAATATGGAGTCGTAGTCAGAATAATTTTGTTTGTATGTTTTCTTACAGCAAAGCTACATTGTGCTATCTGCTGAGTCTACCAAGGGTAATCGAACTCTTGATTTTATTTGTTGTAAATCCGATGACTTACCCCTTTACCAGCTGGGACAGTCAGAAGAATGATTGTTAAAAAACAATTGCAAGAAAATGGTCTGCATAAATAAGTTGGATCTAAGAGCCTCAATATTTTAAATTTAGTATTAATGTGGAGCTTAAAATAAATAGAACAATGCAAATTTTTGTTCGACTACAGAAAGTTTAACAATAGTTTCTAAATAAAAAGATAGAACATGATGGCTGGTAAGTAAGCACGTTGAAGATTTTTCCATTTTCTTCTGAAGAAGTAACTTCATCATAAATTGGCTTCTTACGCAATAACCTAGCTGAAAGCGTTAAATTTTTTATTTTAACGTTTAGTAAGATAATAATATAAATCTTATTATTCTTCTGAGTAACAGATATTTTTAAATGCTGGGAGTATAAAAGTTGTGATGCGTCGAAGTATTGTTATAAAACAAGAGAAGTACCCGCCATTCGGGTTTCGGCGGAAGACTACTGGAACCACCTAACTGTTTTCAACAATATGTGATATTTGACATTCAGTGATATCTACGGTCCATGGGAAAATTATATTATTGAAATTTTAATTTCAAAATGGGCTATCTTCATAAAATTACATCACACAGTATATTTTGTTTAAAGTATTTCTACGTACACGTTGCCTTTCTGGGGTAACGTTCTGAGATTTCCACTGAAAAAAAAATGCTTTTTTTAATTTTTTGATTTAATTATATTTGAAACTTATTTCTTCTTGTTTGTGATATTTATTGGTTAAATCTGAAAGGTACTACCTTTTGTTTATAATTTTTATTGGTTGAATCTGAAACGTATCAATTTTGTTGGTAATATTTATTTGCTAAGACTGAAACATATTGTTTCTGTGGAAATTTTAATTATAACTTTTATTGCTCAGCTGTAAAAATATTGAATAATTATAAAAGTATTATCCAGTTATGACTGGTTATGATTTTTGAGCTTATGTCAAAGATTCGAGTTATTGACGCATACATCGCACGTTCCATTATAATAAGATAAGTTTGTTTGTTTGTTTTGAATTTCTCACAAAGGTACTCGAGTGCTATCTGTGCTAGCCGTCCCTAATTTAGCATTGTAAGACTAGAGGAAAGACATCTAGTCATCACCACCCACCGTCAACTCTTGGGCTACTCTGTTACCAACGAATAGTGAGGTTGACCATAACATTATAACGCCCCCACGACTGAAAGAACGAACATGCTTGGCGGGACGGTGATGAAAACCTGCGACCCTCAGATTATGAGTCGCACGCCTTAACACGCTTGGCGATGCCAGGTCATTATAAGATAAAGAAGCACAATTCTGACCAAAATTAGCAAAATTGGTAACATGTTCTTTTATACCATATTACATAAGATTAACTTAAAAACGAAAATGCTGAATAGTTACTCTGATAACCAACAAAGTAGATCTTGAGAAATGTATATAAAGTATTTAGTTTATATTCTGCTGAATATATGTTTTGTCGTATTATTATGTAATAACAAAAACGTTTGAAAGATGTTTTGTCGATTTATTATGTAATAACGAAAGGGTTGATTTGGTTGTTTCAGCACATCTGAACAATAGGCTAACTGGTCTCTGTCAGCGCAGAGACTGTGCCTCGTATTGTTGTGTTTTACGCCCTAGTGTTTAGACTAAATACGGGGGGTCTCATTGCTTCCTTTTAATAGACCTCTCTGTATTTGGCAGAATAAATAATTTGAATCAAAACATGTTATTAACCAAGATGTATTCGAAAAAACCGCTGATGAAAATTATTTGAAGTTTTCATTTCAGAATATAAAGTTTATCTAATTGAAAATGTTTGGCTCCAGACAAAGAGTTGTACAGCAAATGAGAGCAGATCGTGGCTACTTTAGGACAACTTTAAGAAACACTAGAGCAAAGGAAGTATATGCCGGTTGATGTCCGAAAACGTCGCTTTATCAATCATATTGCAAGATGGAATATCTGGAGAAAATTTAAAATATATTCAACTGCACAACTTGATAAAAAACATTGCTATAATTGATAAAATTGTAAATTATCATTACGTTACTTCATAGATTCAAAATACTATCCATACATTACTGTTACGTTTTATTTATGTATGTTAACTGTAGACTGAACGCAACAGAAAGACACAGATAACAGCTTGTATAATTTATTACACTAAACTATTATATATATGACAGATATAACATAAATTACATAACAACAATGACAGATATTAAGTTTAAACCTTCAAAATTAATTACAATACAAAATGGTTCTAGCCTGTATCTAATAATATAATCTAGAATGAAAGTCCAAAAGTTCAGATCAGAAATCCAAAATTCCGATCTAGGGTGTGAATTTGGTCCCGCGAAGAAATACCGAGGTTTCAATGGAGAATGACGAAGTTCTTTTTACGGTGCTTCTTGATGAACGTCTCAAACTTGCCGCCTTCCAATTTTCCCAGTCTCCCCTAAACAGTCCGTACGTGTCGACTCTCAGCACAACCCGTAATTTGAATGAATCGCAAAGATTGACGAGACAAAAGCACAGCTTCTGTAGATCTAGCTTCAGTCACAAATTCAAGTTGAGTAAACTCACAGCAAACACTTAAACTTTCTCAAACGAATGACTGACTCTTCTTATTCTTTTCTTTGAATAAAAACTAATGACTCTTATTATTTCTCGCGTCTCCGTCTGTTTATATATTAGTAGGCCTCTTCTCGAACAATCGCGTAACTTCTACAGAACTCCAAAGCAATCCGCGCATGTCCGTTCTTGCACGAGACTCAACGTCTAGACATTAGGCCGCCATACATTTCCGTTTATAGTCATATATTTGATCTACCTAATTGTAGAAATGTTTAAATGTTATTTTAAATGAATAACAACATGTTTTATTGGTTTAAGCTTTAAACCAATAATATAAATATGGAAATATAAATAATAGAAATGAAAATTTGAACACAACACGACATGTTGTCGTTTATAAAACATTTACATGACATTTACATAACAATTACAATGAACAATGTATTTTAATTTTCTTTGCTAGAAGCGTCCATTTGTTTACAAAACTAATAGAAAAAAAAGCTATAACTCGAAATGATTGGTCAAAATTGCGCCAAAGTAAGAAATTAACTTTTAAGACAACATTTCACGTAAAAACCGGATAAAAAATTGACAATATCTGCGAACATAAATCTAGTATTTAGAGCGTATTTTCAGAGTAAATTCATTATATGGAAATAATATCTTATTTCATGTCCTTAAGCATTATTCTTAGATTAATTAGAACGTGTATCATTTAATTTACGCTCCAGTTTGGGAACAAAGGCTTCACTTGTAGTTAGTCACTGACATACTTATGTTATTGTGTTATACCATACACGTGCCTTCGAATTGTAACCTTTGATTAGTGGTGTTGTGAGGCGGAAAACCAAACAATTGGTTATCTGTTTTCTCCTCACCACGAATATAGAAACCTTATTTTTAGTGTAGTGAGCAGTAGAAAAGGGAGAAGTACACTTGAATGTAATTATAAGCCTAAGTTGTTGATATATTCTTATATATATATACAACTGTGAAACAAATATTTGAATAAAAGACTGATTAATTTTCAAACATAAATTTGACTTTTTCTTGCAGTTCTTATATATATATATATATACATATGTATATATAATATGACATTAGAGTTTATATTTCCTTTACGATATGAAACGACTGCTAAAATTTCTAAAATCTAAATCAGCCTTCGGCAACATAATTTGTTTTCAAGTGTATCATATTATAAATATTTTGGAAATTATGTCCGAAAACGAATTTATTATACAACTACATTTGATTAAATCTTTATTCCGCACATATTCGTGATATATGTGCTATCTCCCTGGTGTTAAAGTCATACACTAAAAAAGGTAGCATTTCAACTCACGTCCTGCAAGCTCCTGGGCTATTCTATCAAACTGAATATGAAATTTGATGGCCAATCTTATAACACACCCTTAAATGATTGAGATATTGCAAGATATAAAGCTGTAGAGATTATATTATCAGATAAAAGAACATAAAAAATAGGTACCTTTTAGACAATACGTAAAATATTTGGTGTCCAATTTTAAGTGGTAAAAATCCTAAGGTTACACTGAAGAGAGCAAGAGAACAGTCCTATTGGATTGGATTCCTATGATATGCAGTGAATGGAGATAAATTATGAGAGAAAAAAATCCACAAAAGAAATTTCATGAGCATTTAGAGTGGTTTTGTGTTATAGTACCACTTGATAAAGTTGCTGTTAAAATACTTGGTCCTTTGTTACAGCGTAGTAGTGGAAATAAATGCTTCATGGTTAATTGTTTTAATGGAATATTTTACAAAATTGCTAGAAGCATATGCTGTTTTCAACCAAGAAGCATAAATTAGGAAGGAAACTCAACAATATATTAAACCCAAAAATTAGTAGACAACAGAAACTCTCACAGATTAGGGATGGAAATTTTAATCAGCATTAATTAAATAAATACACTGGCTACTAGGAATCAGAAAGGTTATGATAAGAACCCTTTATCCATCATTCAATGGAATGATACACCATTTAGTCATTTATGTAAATTACCCTAAGAATTCATGGCATTAAGATATTCTATTTTTATTTTTCAGTTATGAAATAATAATATATTAAGTCATAGACAACAAATAATCATCACTGATATTTGGAATAAAACTTAAACTGCATTGGGCCATCTGCACTCATAGCTGAAGGATAGTTACTCAACATCATCTTGCATATAATACGTTGACGCTATACACGACTTTATGTGATTACAATAATCAGTGATGTGGTTTGCAGTATGTATAAGGTTACTTGGTTAGTTGTTCGGAATTAGCGACAAACATGCACAATGGGCTATCTGTGTTCTTTCCGTCACGGGTATCTGAAGCCATTTTCTAATGGTGTGAGTACCATTGTGTCACTGGGGACACACCATGATCATATGTCTAAATACACCATGAAGAAAGTAGTCCAGTAGATTATTTCAGAGAAAAATGTGCCAGTGGAAAGAGCTTACGGTTTCTATCAAGAACACTTTTAAGGAATATCAAAGGATAGAACTGTAAGTGGATTCACTTTATCTACAAACTGGGAACAATACTCACAGTGAGAGGAGAGCGAATTAGCAGTATAGGACAATAAATTTTTCTATATGCCTACACAACCTAGTAAGGGGCAGTGCTGCAACCTACATATTAATGTTATAATTTAGATATTTGTTTACCATTAGGGAGCCAATGATTATTTCGTGATGATTTAAGATCTAGAAAATTATTGTAAGAGTTTCTATAGAATCCAGAAGTTTTAGAACATTGTTTCGGAATATAACAGTATATTATAATTACCAGACTGATTGAATTATTTATTTGATGAATTAAACACTAATGGGTTATTTAGTACAATATTAGTTACACAGTGTTTCAATTAGCAAGCTGAACGGTCAATCGTTCAGCGTCTATGTTGTTGACTAATTATAATCAGTAATTATTGATGTAATCGCGAGTGTATTTATAACTTATGCAAATACTGATTACGGAATTTCAGTATAAACATTGTTTAGGAAGTTGAGCTTGCTAGTAAATATTGTCAGTAGCAAAAATTTATTGTAGAAATAAATTAATTTTGTATCTTTACGTAGACTGAACTTAGCAATATTCTTATCAAATAATCCAAAGGTACTTGCTCAGCACTAAAACATATTGGGATATATTTGTGTTAAATCTTAAGAAATCTCATTATTACAAAGTTCGTAAAAATAATTGTAATTAACATTCAAATTGAATATCAAAACTTTTATTCTTCGGACGTTGATAAAAGTTGAGACTATTTTGGTTTCTCTTAACCAGTACTGTAAAATTTATGGCGAATTGAGTGAAATCATTCTTAGAACAATAACCTTGATTTTTTTAAAATCTATTTTGTAAAAAAATATCATAAAATTTCAAAAAAACCGTTAACTAATCATTTTAAGATAATTCATCATTTTTGTGTTGTTTATCAAGTGCTCGCTCTCAGAAATGTATCAAATTTATGTTTCTACGTTATCAAAGTATTAGCATATTATTCTTTCATGAATGTAGAGTATTCGAAACATCAGGTGTTGCGTCTCAACCAGTGTGTTATTTATTTGTCATTGCAAACTGGGAGAGCAACAATACACACCTACTAACACAAACTTTCAGATCTTTTATCAACATAAAATTTACTACATTTAGTGTTTCAATGAAAGAACAAACTGTTTATACCTGAACAAAAGCAGCACTGAATGAAATTTATTTCCATAACATTCTTAGCCTTCTACATGTACCGAAGTAAACTGATATGAAATGATCTGTGGTGAATGTAATCAGTTAATCGTTTGTTATCTCAGTTGCCGAACAACCTGTTCGTGATAATCAGACATTATTACAACTATCAAGTCTGTATCGGAATAGGGGTAAACTGTTGAACTGTTAAACTAGTAATTTCATATCTTGAGCAAGTTGCGTTAAACAATTTCCATTAAAATTCAACCAAACCTAAAATTAGGAGGTTGTTTGTTTCGGAAATATAAAAAAGCTAAGGCTTTGGAACGTGGCTCTTTTTAATATTTTAAAGAATTTATTTTACGCTATATGCTATGAAGCATTTGATTGATTCAGGTCCTATAGTCACGATTGTGATCGTTACTGAATGATTTTGCTCAATACTCAAAGATTACGACTTATGACAAACTGTTAATTCGCAAGTTTTCGTTTCTTTTTTAAATATCTTATAAATTATTAACTGGTTAATTAAGCACGTGTCTTCCTTAAATCCGCAATCAATTACAAACTATACAAGTTAATAATCATTAATTTGGGTTGAGCAAGCGAAGTAAAGCAAAAGTTTGAAGCACATGAAATTTGTAATATTATATAATATATCCTTCTCATCAAGATTACTATGAATTATCATTAGAATAAGTGGGTTAATTTAGAAATTCATGATATTAATTTAACTTGTAATAATATTATATCTTTATAGATAGATGACCTGCAATGATCGGCGTGATGTAAAGATTTCGAAGTTTATGCATTCAAATAACAATAATGACAGGGAGTTAGTTTGATTTATTTGTTTGAGAACAAAGTCATATTAAGGTACATATACTACTGTCGGAACAAAAGGTTTATACGAAAAGAAAGGTAACACTGAAGAGGACACTGAAGGTATTGAAACTCGTTTTCACATAAACGTCTTGTTAGGATAATAGTGGTTATAAACTTCATGTTAATTTTACACTACACTACGCTACACAGTATTGTGTATTTATTTGATATTATATGAAGCTATCTGATGTGTCAAATGAAAGGAAACAAATTCTACACTTTACGTTATAAGTCTGCATTATCACTCCTATCCTATCGGGGGGCAATCTGTAAGGTTAGGTAAATTAGAGAAATTAAACATTTTCCCATCCATAGATAATCTGAAGCTATAAAAAAACAAGCTGAATAATGTCTACTTTTGGCAGAGTTTTAAAACTATTATTACATTCAGTTTCATCATGTTGGATTTATAAACTAATAATTATTGTCTAATAAATGTAATAATACAAAGTTCACTGATATTTCTTTTTATACCGTATATTTAAGAACACGTTTATATATAACATTTTTGTTTTCATTTTTCGGTATAAATTGATATGTTAAATATACATGTCATAGCAAGACGTTCTTATGATTTAATAACCAATTACCAATGAAAAAATATAAAATATTTGAATATCGAGAACAAGTCTGATTAAGTTCCCTCTAGTCCATACATGTCAGTAAAGTAAATGCTGACAAAAGTTTCTTATTTTGTGGCTTCCATAGTAAATATTACTTGATATGATATTGAAAAAAATTACCAATATTTAAATGAATTAACTAACTGAAAAAGTAAAAATTTTGTGCCCATTTCGAACTAAAAATATTAAATATGTTAGGATTTGAGGCTTTTCAATGGCAAGGTTTTTTATAATTAGGAAGATGTCATTTACAATAAGCTGAACGAAAATCAGTTATGTCTTAGTTATTTTCCATCTTCAATGTTTTATGAATTTACAAGCACATAATAAATATAATTTAATGTAAAGCAGTTATATATAGAAGTCAATACTTACTGGCCCGACATGACCAGGTGGTTAAAGAAGTCGCCTCGTAATCTGATGGTCATGGATTCGACTCCCTGTCACATCAAGCATGCTTGTTATTTCAGCCGTGTTGACGTTATAATGTGACGATTAATCCAACTAGTCGTTGGTAAAGGAGTAACACAACAGTTAGCGATGAGTGGTGGTAACTAGCTGTCTTCCTTTTATGTGGTCGCACACTGCTAAATTAGGGACGGCTAGTGCAGGTAGCCGTTGTGTTGCTTTGTGCGAAATTAAAAGAAATCAATACCAACTCACGTTGTTGTTTTGAAAGGTAAAGACAGTAATGTATATTCTTATTTCACTTTTCTATTTTAACAGGGGTGCGCCTGAGCACTGTAATTTTGTTCTCGATTTTTTATAGAACGTAACCTTTAGAATGCCTTTATAAGTAAAATACATGGGTATAAGCATTGTCAATACAAGACTAGAGGGAATACAGCTAGTAATCCCCACCCACCGTGAAATCTTGGGATACTCTTTTACCACTGAATAGTAGGATTGACCGTAACATTATAACGCCCCCACGGCTGAAAGATTACGAGTCGAGCGCCCTAACCGCCTAGCCATGCTGGGCCTCAGAACGTGCGAGAGGTAAGATTAGTGAAATTAGTGTAAATGAGCTCCGCTGTCAAACATACACCGAAAGAAGGATTTATGATATTCAGTAAAAGAGAATTAATAAAAATTAACATTTTTCTTTTCCCTATGACAGATTTGGTTACAATAATGAATACTTTAAATTCCTGAAAGTTTAAGAAAAAAATAATTATAGAACTCATGAACAAAAACAATTCGTAATATAATGATACTCTACATAATTATTGACCACCTTCAATTAAGTTTGTAATTATATTAATGAAAAGTTCGGAGAATTGATTTACGACTTAAAAACGGTATGGAAAAAGTAAGGTTAAGTATAGAGTATTTAAGCATTATGTTACAAAGTAGTTTCAATTGTTCATGCTTCAGTTTCTTTCACAAAGTTAGTAAAATGAAATGTGGATAGACAGATTAGTCAATACTACAGATAATTAACTAGAACAGTATAGGTAATAATTTCTCTAAAGTAGGAAGCAAGAAAGGAAAAGGTAGGTTTATTACTCCGTTGTTTCCTCGCATGATTGTATAAAATATGAATATTTGGTCCAATTATTACAGAAGAGGCTAGAGATATCAATAATAAAAAAAATAGTTTATGCAAATTAATCTTTTGTTTATGTTACACTAAATATACTATCATGTAGCTTCACTTAGAAATTTCAAGGACTAGACGTGTTAGAAGATGTATAGTGTATGTGCAAGATATACAAAGTTTACCAACCACAATAGTTATGACATAGATGATGCTATTATGTTCTTTCTTGAAATGAGAACAGTTCCATTTGTATGATAAACGCACGTTCTACATAACTTTCCTAATCTAGTCTGCCTATTCAATTACACTGGCTTGAAACGGCTAAGGAATTTTAATGTTGCAATGAAGCCTGAAGCGCTCGTGCTAGCACACGTCATGCAGCAGAATGTAGGCCTGATTTCTTTAAATTGACCGTCTTCCAACAGGCAACCTTTTATTCACTTCTTCCGTTGCAGTAAGTTTTGTCGTTGACTAATGGTGCAAAAGGATGGAGAGAATTCTTCACAGCATGTGGGAAGACAGTCACATGCTGTAGCTACATCAGTGTTACTTAAAGTAATAGAATAGTGATGTAGAAAGATTTCTAAGAAGCTTTGGCATTGTTTAGATTTCTTTGTTAATCATTTAATTTTTCATTTATATATTTTGAGTGGTTACGCTAGTACTTGAAAATGTTCCTTCACCTTTTTCAACCTGAAAATAAAAACATCATTGATTTTAAGATTTATTTTATTTTTGTTAAGAAGGTGTAGCCAACATTTGTATTAAGTAATCTAATTTTTTAATAATTTATAGCTATCTTTATATTTCTTGTGAGGGCCCAATTTATGAATCTGTCCTGCAATGACTTAGCGGTAAACCTTAAAATTTTTATTAACAAACATGAGGTTTCAATAATAGCTGTGGCCAAGATAAATGTAGCCCAATGTATAGCTTTGTTCTTAATGACAACGAAACAATTTCTCATATGTTTCAAAACACGTTTTCAATAGAAGTGACTCACAAGAATTACATAGGTATACGTTATTTATCTAGCTGAATATTTTTGAACATATCTTGGCTCTCTAGTTCGAATATAATGCCAAAGGACTTGCTGATGATATACAATGTTTGTAGTAATTGTTCTAAACGATTCATAAGAAAACTGAATTTAAACACTTAAACGAGAAATACAGTACGTTGCAAACTACTGGTACGCCATGTTAGATTTCTTCTTGTAGTATAACATTTTGCAATTATGAGCCGTGTTTGTTGTAATAAGCAATTCAATAATTAGATATGCCAGTTTAATTCGTTGAAGTGTATATTTTTGAATTTCAAGTCAAGATAGAAATTAAACTCAGAGCTGTAAAGAGTAAAAGAAAAAAATGTTTTAATAAAATTATAACTTTAAAAAATAAATCTGAAATTAATCATAATAACATTCTAGCCTTTTCAAATGATGTTTATTAAGTTGTTCGAATCTATTTATATGTTTGATTACAATAAATACAATGTTAAATGCACAATTCTTAATTTTTTAATTTGATGGTCGGTTTTAGCTTCAACTGCAATTTATACGAAAGCATAGTTTAGCTTTCATGCATTTCATGTTTATGAAATAATTGTTTTTGCATGTCAAATAATTTTAAAATATGCCACTTTATCTGCAATAGTAAAAACAATACGTCATGCAATGAGATACAATGTTTTTCATTTTAATACTGCGTTATAAAATAAAATTTACAAAAATAATTCGATATATGTTTATAAAGTAATAGGAAAAGTCATAGAGTAAAAAAAAACAGCAAACTTATGTTTTAGAAAACAAATGATCAGAAACGTTGTCACAGAAAATGAAAGTCATAGCTCGTACATTTCAGTTTTTAAATCTCTTTAAATATTTTTAATGCCCCCCAGTAGCTCAGCGGTATGTCTGCGGACTTACACGCTAAAATCCGGGTTTCGATACCCGTGGTGGGCAGAACACAGAAAGCCCATTGTGTAGCTTTGTGCTTAATTTAAAACAATAACAAACAATGTATTTTCAAACTGATGACACATATTTGATTTGCACAGAAGCGAACATTTTTAGCTCTTAGGGTAACGATATAAATCATTTTAAAACAAGTAAACAAAACGTTTTTATTCTCTAAAGCAAGTTAGAAGTTAGAAAAAATTATTTATCCTCTTATGCCCTTCTGATAATAAGAGTATAAATCATGTTTACTTAATGGCAAATCAGTGGAATATAACTATGATATACTGTATGCTAGAAATACAGAGTGGCCTATAAGCGTAGGAATTAAACGTTATGACAAAATGGATTAAAAATCAGTAATCTAACTGTTTGTAAAAAAAAAAAAATCAGTTTGTTTTATATTTTAATTCTATTGCAAATAGAAGGAAAATTATTTTTTAAGATACCACATTCAATGCTACAGTTACGCCAGAATGGATGTACGAGGACAGATAGACATACTTTTTGTTTATTATAATGATATGATTTCAGTTACTATGGGCCTAATAAAATAGAATGGAACTAATTTAAGAATAACCAGGATTACCAAGGAAAGTTCACGACTTCCTCTTTCAGTTTTTATCTTTGGTATTTCACAATAGATCAGTTGAGTGAGAAAATAAGTAGTAAGGAATAGTGGAAGCAGGAAAAGGAAATTGAATTACTGCAACTGCCTGTCATCGCCACAATGAATGAAAAGACCACTGGTGTCAAGTCATAATTTTACGATGTTATTCTGGTTTTCTTTACTTCATAGGCTAGAAGTATAGTTCGCAAAGTAATGAAAATAATGAAAAAATAACTTTGTTTTGTAACATCTATTTCGCAGCATAGAATCATGTTGTTTACTCTCTCTATATGCTTGTTTCTTTATTCTGAATCTCGCGTCTAGTTTTTCAGAGAAATCTGCTTTTAGCTGTCCCTAAATGTAAAATTTTAGGCAAATTTACCCTAAATTATAGCACCCAAACGGTTAAAAGGTCTAGTGTTTTTGGAGACAGGATTCGAACTTGTTGCGAGTCGAATGATCTAATCAGAAGACCATACCAGCCCTTCATAAACCTATACAGGTGAAATAATTTTACTACAGGCTTTTTTGCAAAGTAATTTTAGTAAACATTTAACCTAAAAAAACAATGTTACAAGGAAAATAAGCGTATTAATTATTTCAAAAGCATTCTGTGAGACAACGATAAATAGAAATTATCTCATTATAGTAATTTGCTATAATGAATGATAATTTACTTTCCCCCGCTGGAACATTGGTTGTTTACAATTAAGCACAAAGCTACACAATGGGCTATCTATGCTCTGCCCACCACGGGTATCGAAACCCGGATTTTAGCGTGCAAGTCCGCAGACATACCGCTAAGCCATTGGGGGGCCCGCTGGAACAACGATAAATCTTCGGATTTACAATACTAAAATCAAGGATTCGATTCTCCTTAGAGGAAACAGAAGATAGCTTAATGCGACTTTGTTATAACAAAAATACTCTCAAACAAAGCAAATTGCTTGTAATCCAACATATTTTAATACTATCTGTGAGACAAATCTGGGCTTTAGTTGTTTGTGTGACATAACAAGTAATGCAATTAAATTTCAAGACTCTGTTAACTAATTTTGTTTAACAAATTTACTTCTCTAGATAGAAAACTTTTCGGTTATCCAAGTACACAATCTGAAACATAAATATTGCAAATCAAATGTGAATATTATTTTAAATAGGCTTAATAGAATGATTGTTTGGTTTGGTTTGTTTTGAATTTCGCGCAAAGCTACTCAAGGGCTATCTGCGCTAGCCGTCCATAATTTAGCAGTGTAAGACTAGAGGGAGACAGCTAGTCATCACCACCAACGCTAACTCTTGGGCTGCCTTTTTACCCACGAAAGCGCAAGCATGTTTGATGTGATGGGTATTCGAACCCGCGATCCTCAGATTAAAAGTCGAACGTCTTAACCCACCTGGCCATACCCGACCAGTTGTTTGGCATTAAGTACAAAGCTACACATTGGGTTATCTGTACTCTGTGCATCATGTATATCGAAACCTAGTTTTTAGCAGTGTGAGACCGCAGACATGCCGCTATGCTACTACGGGTAAAATGTGATTAAACTCTAGCAAATAGAATTCTACTTGAAAGTTCTTTCGACGCTCCATGTAGTAAAATTCATAAACTGTCATTAGAGGATAAACTTTATACTTCACATAGAATGTATGTTTACTAAATTTAGAAATGTCGCGTGTCAAGTTTGTGTATGATCATTAATCATTCAGGGAATTATTCTGCAGATCTCATTAAAGCGTTTTTGAAAACACTGTTATATCGTACGAAATGATGAAAAGCAGTAGTCGATACACGTGGGTGAGTGTAGTAGATGTTATTGTTTCATAATGCGACATTTATAAGAAAACATTGTAGATACCTTTCTTTTTGACGAAACATTTCTGCTCTGTAGTATTCTATACAATTCCTCCCCTTAAGAAAAAGAATGCTAACAGCAAATTTTCAAAATATCTTAAAATTGATATTTATTAAATACTTCAACTTGTGTATACGATGCTCTACTTTTAAATTTAGGCTTAAGTTCGACTATTGTAACGGGTTAAAAAAAAACAATAAAATTTTTTTCCATAAGTCACCTTTAAGTAGTTTAAGAACAGACACGAATCATTCAACTTAATCTTCCAACTAACATGTGTTTGTATGCATGTGTTTTTCTTATGAAACCCCTGATTTTAGCATTCGAAATCCGTAGATTTACCGCTGTATAATCGGGGGACTCCAACCAACACTTCGTAAAGTCAAAACGTTTCATTCCAAAGAAGTGTTGTATTACTTTTAACAGTATACTTGTTTCATTGGAGATTGACAATAATTTAAACGAATGATACACATTTTATATATTCTTCTTTTTTTTCGATGTGAAGAAATACCTTAATCTTTCTCACACGAACACGACTTTAATATGTCAATATATTGACTATTTAAAATAGTTTATTCTGTTATTAAGTTACAGCAGTATTTCATTAAAATGTACATATGTATAATAGTGACACATAAGGTATTCATAGTGTAGTAATTAAAATTATGGATTTTTCATGAAACTTTCTTTAATTATCAAAAATATTCTTTCCTTTATCGTAATATGAATTTTTTTCTAACACTGTCAGGTGAAAGAGAAAACCTGTCTAATAATAACATTCGCAAAGTTAATAAGGTAAATATCTTTGATAAAATAATAAAAGTTGAACTTATATCACTGAATATGTGCAAACAACTCTCAATGCTTTATTTTGTTAAGCCCCCCAGTGGCTCAGCGGTATGTCTGCGGACTTACACGCTAAAATCCGGGTTTCGATACACGTGGTGGGCAGAGCACAGATAGCCCATTGTGTTGCTTTGTGCTTAATTCAAAACAACAACAATAATTTTGTTAAACCGAATCTATAGAAACAATATATGTTTATACCCAGCGGTTGCTGTAGTAAATAAAATGGAAAAAAATCTACCCTTTTCATTACAATTAGCAGATTTCCTTCAATCATAAAATATTATTGTACAGTATTATTAGATAATCTAAGGTAATAGTTTTACGAAAATCAAGCAAGTAATAGTAACTTCTCTTTATGGTATTGTTATTACAAACCATTTATTATTTTCAAAACTTATATACGTTTTCTCCTTTTATACTTGTATTTGTAGCACACAGCTTTATAACAGACCATCTACGTTTTGTTCACTGTAGGAAATTGTACTTCAGATCTTGGAATTGAAAGCTCATGAACCTTCCACTAACACATCGGTGAATATCTTATACTGAAAATAGGTTTTCTTCGATTAAGAAAAAGAGACTATAAGACTCTTCATTAAGCCGCATTTTTTTTAGCACAACGTATTTTTATTTACTTTATAATCCTAACATAAAATTAGTAAATTAGTTTATTTTTGTTTATGGGGAAACAGTTGAAATTACAGAACTGCTATCTCTAAACGAGATAATTTATTTTAATGATTTTTCCATGATTTATATTAATGCAAATTCTATCAGCACAACATATAGCGAGTTGCTTAAGTTGCTTAATGTATTGATTGTCATTTAAGGTCATAAATATCTGCTCTAAAGGCTAAAACCTTTAAAATATTAATTAAAAGCTTCATAGAATGTTTTATCCTAGTTCGCATTTCCATCAAAAATATGATTTTCAGTTTCTGTAAAATCATGAAAAACAATGTTATGCTAGAAGAAAAAACGTACATTAAATAACCATGTTTCACGACTTCATTATTTTTCACCATATGTATCAGATGCGTTGATAGTTGTCCATTGTGATAATTAGAAAATTATATTCACATAATATATATGTCCGCAATAGCATCACGATGTCTTTCTTTTCTGTCGTACTTAGGAATCTTTTTTATACCTATAAACAATTTGTCGTTTTTCATTCCGAATCTTTGAGTCATTTATACAAATTTTTTGCTTGTTTGATTTTGTTGAATTTCACACAGAGTTACTCGAGGCATATCTGCATTAGTTGTCCTTAATTTTGAAGCATTTTGTTTGAGCACAAAATTACACAATGGACTATCTATGCTCTGACCACCACGGACATCGAAACCCAATTTTCAGTGTCATAAGTCCATACACATATTGTTTTATCACTGGGAGGCACTATAAAGAAAACTTCTAAAATATAGTATATGAAAAGTCTGAATAAAAATACCTTTTATGGCATATTTATAAGTGAGAAACTTTTATTCATTTTTATTTTAAAATTACGAACTGAACGTTTTACACTCATATGACAGAAAAGAAATTTTGTAATCAAGAAAACACGTTGGTTTTTAATTTTGTTTGACAGTTTTCACAAGTTTGTCAAACATACATATCACTTGTATCTACAGTCAAAATTATTGGTCATGCATGTGTTTGTACAGTAAATTATACTTTCCTACAGCATACTTTTGTTTTGTCTGGTGTTTAGGGCGTTCAACTCGAATCTGAAGATCGCGGATTCGAATTCCTTTTACACCAAAACGTGCTCGCTCTTTTAGCCGTGGAGGCATTATGATATGACGGTCAATCCCTCCTTTCATTGGTAAAAGAGTAGTCCAAGAGTTGGCAGTGGGTGATGATGACTAGCTGCCTTCCCTCTAACCCCTACACCGCTAAATTTGGGACGACTAGTGCATACAGCCCTAGCGTAGCTTTGTGCGAAATTCCAAACAAAGAAAAAATAATTTCAAATCCGTGCAAACATTGTATTGCGACTTTAGATTAAAACAGGGATTGAATTTTATTTTTTCATTTATTTAAGATTTGACACAAGTCAGGTTTTTACCTGATTTATGAATTTAAAATTTTGTAGAATTGTTTAATACCTTACTGAACCTCTCTCGTTCTAGTTGAACTTGAGTAGTAGATCAATTCTATATTTTAGCCTTAGTTTGTTTGTGCAGATTGAGATGTCTGAAAGTAGATTTTACATCAGAGGAAATATATTGAAGAATTTTTGTTTATTTAAATGTAAAATCATTAGCTTAAGAGTGTTTGAGAAAATATTTGTTCAAACTTATATTGTTACATTAGCTATCAAAATATTAATAAAGGAAGCAATGAATTATTGAAACGTTGTCATCGATGTGAAGAAATATTAACTCCCTAATGGATAAAAAGTAATATAATAAAAATGATATTGGCTTGTCAAGCCATTAGAATCAAATGTGAATGAATGGATTATTTCAATCTTGCAACCCTAATTGCTCTCAAGCTGCTTAAATATATTAGAATCTTCTATAATATAATATAATATGATAAATGTCATTAATCAATTATATACTCTTCAAAACAAGAAACGCAAAAGGGATGTTTTTTTTTATTTTAAATGAAATATATGTAATAACGTTACAAGCTCAGAGTTTGTGATATTACACGTGTTAAGGCACTGATTGTCAGACAAAATGACAGCAAAAGTTGTGCACTTTGAAAACGGAAGAAAACATCGGATCTTTCGCCAAAACGCATTCGTGTCCAATAAATTTGTTTGAGAAATATGCGTGTTCTGCATGTGAAACATGTGCAAAATCCCTATAAAAGTGACGGGTTCTCGGTTTCCATAGCTCAGTGTTAAGCCACCGACACGCAATACAGTTACGCCAAGACTGACTGAAGCACAACGCAACAACGCCATTAGTCGTGGGAAGCAGGTGAATATCTATCAGATGTGGCCAGAGCTGTGAATGTCCACCCAAGCATCATCACAAGGCTATGGAATCGTCAAAAACAACATGGATCAACTCGTGACCGTCCATGATCTGGCAGACCTCGTGTGACCACGCCCGCACAAGATCGCTACATCCGGTTACGTCACCTTCTGGATTTGACCACCACTGCAACGTCTACTGCCTCAACCATACCAGGGCTGCCTAGGAATTCCGATCAGACCGTACGCAACCGTCTACGAGATACAGGAATCTGACCTCGACGTCCAGTCAGAGGCGTTATCCTCACCCATCAGCATCGTCAAGCACGGATGCAGTGGACTCGGACACATCGGGTATAGCCTCATCGACGATGGAGGCATGTTTGGTTCAGCGATGAATCACGTTTTAGGCAGGATGGAAGGACCCGTGTTTACCCTGTCCGAGGTGAATGTTTTGCAGCAAACTGTGTGCAAGTTGTTGATAGATTTGGTGGTGGCAGCGTCATGATGTGGGCTGCCATCGCCTACAATGCCAGAACAGGCCTTTTGCACATTCGAGGGAATCTTAGGGCTCAACGATATTTCAACGAGATTCTTAGGCCCCATGTTCAAGGTGAACGTCAACAACGTTTGTCAACATGACAACACTCGTCCTCACACAGCCCGACTCACCACTGTCTTCTTGAAACACCACAACATCAACGTTCTTTCCTGGCCCTGCAGATCACCAGATTTAAACCCCATCTATGGTACGAGTTGGACCGACGTCTGCGACGGCGACAACCTCAACCGCAAACTCTACCTCAGCTTGTAGTAGCTTTCCAGGCTGAGTGTACAGCCATTCTACAGGATGTTAATCGTCATCTTATCTCTTCCATGGGCAGGAGATGTCAAGCAGTTATTGATGCTTACGGGAGGCATGCTCGTTATTGACGTTGAGTGACGTTAAACTTCAACTAGTGAGCGTGAACTTCGCCTTTGCAGACTTTGAATGTTCAGCAGTGAGTGTGCAAAGTTTCACACATGTCATACAGAACTACCCGGAATAAACTTGTTAACAGTTTGTATCATATTTTGCCTTTTTGCGTTTCTTTTTTTTTGAAGAGTGTATGCATGGAATGTTTTAAAGTTAAAAAATACTTAAAAGTGAGTTTTACTGATTGTGAAACTACATTTCTAAAACAATAAAATTAAATTTCAAATTAATGTTTTACTGAAATCCTTACGTTTAATTACCATAGAGCATTAATTCCAAAGAAAGCAAAGAAATTTATTGAGAACGCGAAAGCGTTTCGAAGCATTGACTTTGCGTACTTTAAAATACATGCGTATGTTTTATGCATACTTTAAAGAATATATACATACAAAACATATATTTTACCTTTCTTTTTCACAAAGAAATCACTCTCTGATAATAGGTCCTCTAAATTAACATTCAGTTATGAAATAAGAAGGTAATAGAGATAGTTTATATTTCGAAATCAATAGTCATTTTTAACATGAATTGTAAAATAAACGATATCAGCTAAAGAAATAGCAAACAGCAGTCACATTTGTCCCTTTCTCCCCAGAGTCCTTGTTGAAGTATGGATAACGTTTTTTATAGCTTTACATTAGGCATATGATTATTAAACAACCTTAACAAAAAAACTCTTTTCATCCAGTTTCTTATTACTAGCTGAAAATTTTGAACCCAATAACATCTTCACTTCAAGGCAAAATTAATGAACTTCGATTTGCACAATTCAGTGAACGAAGACTTTTTCAAATTAAAACTGTCAGACCCAGGTGCTTTGCTCAAATTTGTACTATGCGGCATCTCCAAATATGTAATTAGCATGTGTGTATTTACAAAATTTTCCTGGAAGCAAAAATAAAAAAAAGATCACTTTCTTTACAGTAACAATATAAAATTTTCGTTTCTCATATTACATTTTTTTACCCAAAACGAAAAGTAATAAAATAGCGAATTGTTTGTTTGATTTTGAATTTCACGCAAAGCTACTCGAAGACTATGTGCGCTAGCCGTCCATAATATAGCAGTGTAAGACTGGGGGGAAGGCAACCGGCAACTCTTGGGCTACTCTTTTGCCAACAAATAGTGGTATTGACTGTCACATTATAACATTTCTACGGCTGGGAGGGCGAAACTATTTGGTACAAACGGGATTCGAACCCACGAATTAAGAGTCGAATGCCTTAAGACGCTTGGCCATACCGGGCCATAGCGAATTGAAATACGGTGTGGGATTGAGTGCAACAACCGTTACATTTTCTTCCCAATTCAAAATTGAGGAATCCTAAGAGTTTTTCATTTGGCTGCTTAGCTCATTGTGTACGTTACATATCATTCATGTGAATAAATTGTCATAATTTAATGCGATTTTACTCTCGTGAAAGAATTACGATATTTATAAGCATAACGCCTATAAAATGTCTTTACGTATTTGAAAGTTTGAGCGATCTTAGTATATTTCACATTCCATTTATATTATCAGGGCATATTATGGAACTGAATACTTATCTCTTTGTGTTTTCTCTCTGCTTAAAATCGTGTAGGTAGAATATACAAATATATAGCATCACAGCTCTGTAAAGAAATATATGTAGTAATTCATTCGTTAATTCCTTTGTTAAATATTCGTATCAAGCCCTGTAACTGCATAATGATTTTCACATAATTAGATATATCATATATAATAATTAGATTATTTAATTATTTTTAAAAATTATTTAATTTCACGTGCACGTAAACACTCTAGAGACAGAACTAACATAATACATGATGCTAATCTCCCTTTTAAGAGAAATAAGCTAATAAATTTCGTATTTGTTTTTATGTGAATTTCCAATCATTCGCTATTGCAATGTCATTTCACTAGACTTATGACATAAGAATTTGTATCCACCCTTTCCTAGAAAGAATGTTTATTTAGTGATGTCGAGAAACCCACTTGTAGAGAATTTTGTATGCAAAAACGGCTCATTTGGATTGAGAAAATATTTTAAATAGAAGAATGAATAACGTTTCGACCTTTCATCGTCATCGTCACCGAAGAAGGTCGAAACGTTGTTCGCTCTTCTATTTAAAATATTTTCTCAACCCAAACGAGCCGTTTTTGCATATAAAATGTTTACTTAACAAAATTATCAAAAGTTACGTTCACGTAGTTTCGGGAAAAGCAGTGTCGTTAAAGTTCTCAATGAAAACAGAATGTCTCACATAGTAGATCGCTTTGGATAGAAATGGGTTTTTGAATGACATTTTAAGTCTAGCCAAAACAACAGTGTTCTTATCCAGAAAATGTAGGCTTATTTTATAAAAGAGGATCTTATAAATCAACCCAAACTATTAGAAGTTGAGTTTAAGTTGATGAACATTTGCAAATTCACAAATTTCTGAACACACTTCGATACTAGCATATGCTTTTAGCAAAATATAGATAAAGAAATGGAAGTATGGAAATGATATTGAACTTCGTATCTGTCAGTTTTTGATTAAGTTATAAAAGGACTTGCATATCTTTGTTTTACTTGAATATAATCTTCATAGTTTTTGTCCAATGGGAGCGCTTGAAACTCTGTGAAAATTTGTGTTGTCCAAGTAATGGGGCGGTTGAAGCTTTGTGCAAAGTTTTGTTGTACAAGTAATGGTGTGGTTGAAGCTCTATGAAAAGTTTTGTTGTCCAAGTAATGGGGCGGTTAAAGCTTTGTGAAAAGTTTTGTTGTCCAAGTAATGGGTGCAGTTGAAACTGTGTGAAAAGTTTTCAACACATGAAATTTAAAACTAACCTCGCTGTCTTTGCAGTTTCGAGTAACAGTGCATAAGTATTGCCATTAGATTGAACACTGTATAAGATGGAAAGAATATTTGAGTACCTGTTATTATTAAAAAATCAACAACAACTCAACATTTTAATGAAATTCTGCATGAAACTGAACAAAATATACGTGTAATAAATTATCAGATACTTTTCAGCATGAAAACAAATAATAATATTGGAAAAACCTGGTTTTATTACAATATTGTTATTCATAAGATAACTTCTATTTTTTCTTCACTATTTTAGCTGCCACAAATGAGGATTAAGATTCAAAGCTGACGCTTTCCTTAACAATATATTAAGCTGGGTGGGGTTGAATGATGTTTCTAATTCCAACGCAGTTTTATGTTTTAATTATAATATTCGTATTTATATTTTATTACGTAAGCTTTAATTATGCTGTTCACATAAATAATTGAAGATAATGAGGGCTTGAATATAAGTGTCAAGAGATAAACTTTATTATGATCCAGTCAAAGTAATCTCATGTATTTTATTGTATTGTATTCTTAGTATCTAACTTTCCATATGCGATAGACAGATGTAATTAAGTGATTGACGTTGTGTGCTTGTGCACATACAAATTTTTAATGTTTATGTATTTTTAAAACAGTTGGTCAAATGTGATGGACTACGTATTGAAACTTCTGCCCTTTTTCCCCAGTGGCATAAAGGTATGTTGCTAGAAATCGAGTTTCGTTCACCTGTGGTGGGAAGAACACAGACAGACCTTTGTTGAACTTTGAGCTTAATTACAAACAAACAGACTCCACCTATACATGGGTTCTATTTCAGTAGATATATCTTTGACTGAGATGCATTTTTTATTTCCATTAATGGCAACTAGTACCTTTGTTTTATTTATCTACCTGTTGTATGCAATGTTTTCTGTCCTTCTGATCTGAAAAGTTGCTTTAAAATATTACCCAAGGTATGGAAATCCAGGTCTTATGTGTCTTTGTTTTAGATTTTTTGAAATTTTAAAATGAGTATAACCGACAAACATAGTGTCATTTATGACTCAACTATTGCTGTATGTAATTACTTTTTGTTTGTAATTCCACGCTAAAATCCGTGTTTCGATACCCGTGGTGGGCAGAGCACAGATAGCCCGTTGTGTAGCTTTGTGCTTAATTCAAAACAACAAAACAACAACAATTGTTTGTAATTCATTTAAATGTGTATTCGTGTTGTTGTGACTCTGACTTTTAATTTAATTATACCATATATATACACTTACCCTTTTCTCTGAGTGTGATAATATTCATCTTTACTTCAATCCATATATTTTTTTGCTCAGAGCATACTTTCCAAAGTTTTCCAAGTAGTAATGCGTCTTGAGTAATCCCTTCTAACAATACTACAGAGCTCGTCAGGAACTTTGACAATTTTACAACAGTAAATAATATTTTGATATAATATTTCATATGTAATAGCTTTGTCTTTAACGTTTTGTTAATGATAACACTGTACGTACAAAATAAGTTAGATTTGAGAACATTGATTTTGTGATAGCCTAATCAAGTATGTCTGTATGAGCGACGATTGGTTTTAAGGATAAGTCAACAAATTATAATTATTCAACAATAATTCATTATAAACCCTAAGATTACGAAAGGAACAGTTAAATCTAGCTTTAAGAGTGTTTAAACACACTTATTTTGATGTTTTATTTTTAAAAAATTACTAATAAATTTCTTACACAGCGAAATTTGACAGTAGAATTGTTTGGTGTCGTATATCTTGATAATGAAAGCTCAGTGTTAACTACGTCCTCGTTATTTGACAGTTCATCACAGGTCAGGTGTTTTATAGACAAAGGGCTTTTAACTCGGAATACTTCTAAAGCACTAAGTGTTCTAAGTACAAATGGAACCAAAAATTTTATCTTTGTCCTGTGTGTGTAATAGCTGCTTAAATTTGAATTCATTTTCTCAATAGAACGATCCAACTCCATAAATTATTCATTAATATAATAAGAGCTTCTTTTCTAACGAGTTGAAAATTAGGCATTTTTAAAACTGCGTAGCTGTAAGTAACAATGTTATGAATTGTTTTTGTCTTGCAACGCGTTGAAATTTTAGTTGGACGTAAATCATCTAAATTAAATTCTGACAAACAGAGAGAAATAAAGAACCAAAATTGCTGCATATTATGTGCTGCTACAATGAAATGGTAAAATAAAGTAACTTGGTGAGTGATACTTTTAAATAAATGATGTTTAGAGAATAATTATAAAATTTCAACGTAACATTACTTGTGTCAATATCGTCATGGCAACTAATATAAATAAAGATGTTCCTATCTATTCAAGCATTCAAGTATAATTCATAGGTCTACTTTTATTTTCTTTTTTACTGTAAACTATTCCCTGGATAGAAGTTATATAAATTCATAATTAATGAAAGGTTGTCTTAGCACGTGTAAAGTTGCTTCCGTTATAAGTAATTGTAAAAAAAATGTCCATATAAACTGCAAAACACAAAATGTGAAAACACAAATTTGCACATATTTTCGCATGAAGTTAAGAAACCTTCATGCCAAATTTGGTAAAGATTCATTTATAGAAAATGAAGTGGCGGTAAAAACGTAAAATGGAAGCTGAAAGTTTCTATATACTCCTCATGAACCTAATGAATATCTATGCCAAATTTTGGTGAAGATCCATCTACACCCTATAAAGTAGTCATGTGAACATACAACAGACAACAGAACTATTATATTTATATACCTAACAAACACTGTGTTTAGTGTTGGAATGGCTTTAAAACTATTCACTTTCCATGTAGCAGGAATTTAATCACAATCTAAAATAAGTCAGATAATTATCTTTTATTGAATATTATCAAAAGTTTAGTTAAATTGCTTAATAAATATAATGAAAATGCAAATTGCGCATTTCGCTATTAAACCAGTGGTATTGAAAAACTGAAAAATGGTCTTATAAAATTTCATGGCATATTTTGTTATCATTAAGGGCTTTACACAATTGGATATATACTGGCAGACTACTATATTATGAATGGAATCTGATAACGTCAAGATATAACATGGCATAGAATCTTGTTTGTTTTTTAATTTCGTGCAAATCTACATGAGGGCTATCTTCGCTAGACATCTCCAGTTTAGTAGTGTAAGATTAAAGGAACGACGGCTAGTCATTACCATTTACTCCAATTCTTGGGTTACTCTTTTCCCGGTGAATAGTGGAATTGACTATCATTTATAATGTTTCCATGACTGAAAGGGCCAGTATGTTTGGTTTGACGGGGATTCGAAAGTACCTCTTGCAGACTACGAGTCAGACACCCTAACTACTTGGCTATGCCGGGCCTAGCAAATAATCTAAAATCCACTAGAAGATGTTTCAGGGGATATTTCTTTGTTAACTCATTAAAATTATACGCGGTTCTGGAGCGAAGTGTGCAGATGGTTGTGATTGTGACACATTCATTTCACAGATGCAAAACTGTATTGAGACCCGAAATAATTGGTAATCATAAAAGATACTGAAGTCTACATGATGTTTCCCAAACCATGCAAGAACAGTTTGGACATTGTGGATCGAAACATTACCGTCTTGTAAGTAGTTGTTTCTATCAGGATATACAGGAAGCATCGATGAACATATTTGATCTGAAACGATGCTGATGTAAAAATATATCTAAGAACGGCTGATATGGATATTAACACTTTTACTGGTAAGAAGAGAACAACGTTTTGACCTTCCTAGGTCATCTTTAGATTACAAAAGGTCGAAACGTTGTTCATTCCTTCGTAGCCTGAAGATGACCTAGGAAGTTCGAAACGTTGTTCTCTCCTAATCAGTAAAAGTGTTAATACCATACTAGCCGTTCTGAGATATAGTTTTATTTCAAGTAGGTTTTTCGTCATCAAGAGATGCTGATCTAAGTTGCGATTTTTATTCTGCTGTCTAAAAAGACTAAAGAGTCTAGGGCATGTCAGGAAACCCAGTTTCAAGTCATGACTTCATTATCAGAACCTTAAATACCAAACAAAATGGGTTGACCAAATATTATAGCTACACCGAACCTTTCTTCACCTATCCATGCAGAAAAGTGTAAACTGAGATTTGCTGAACCAAATCATCTTTCACTAGTCTTATTATTCTGATCTCTTTACTGCCATAGGCTATTTATAAAAACATCTTCTCCAAGGAGATGAGTGTAGATGGTCCTACAATAAAAGTATGCCAGTTGATTTATACTTTCCTAACAGTTAAACTTTACCATTCTGTGATACATCTTTCTTCTACTTCTGTTCCTAAGTGTTTGCGACCACAATATTTCCTTGCGATAGACATTATATTCACATTTTACCATTGCTGATAAATTCAATGAATTGGTGTCTCAATGCAATGAAACAGTTTAGCTACTGTCGCATTTGCTGGATGTACATCCACTATCAAGCATTTTCTCCTATCTGATAGTTTGACTATAAATATGGTTATTCCACTCATTCATAGTACGCTATGAATCACTTGATACAATATAAGTTGCAATTGGCTGAGGTCACGCCCAAGGCTGAAAAGATATATAAATGCTAATAAAGTAAAGAGTCTGTGCATTATATTTAAGAATTAAGTTCAAAGTTTGAAGGTACAGAATCTAATATGAACAATGTATAATAATGATATGCTCACGCATTTTAAGTATATCATAGTTAGCATTCTTCAGTTAAATCAAATACAAAAAGAAAGTATATTAAATAAAAAAAAGAATTATTTTGGTTAACGACTACCAATCACGAAAACATCGTGAATACTTTATTATACCTAATATTAACCTTGATCAGGAGATTAAAATTATGTGATTTTTTTCAGAATACTAGTAATTAATGTTACAAATCTTTCTTAGAAATTAAGAGACTGGCTTTTTGCATCCTTGATTATGAGGAATCCACTTGAAATAAAAATGTATCTGAGAACGGCTGGTATGGGTATTAAAACTTTTGTTGATAAGCAAAGAACAACGTTTTGACATTCCTTGGTCATCTTCAGGTTAACAAAGAGAGCTTGGAACTGAACATTGCCGGAAACAGTCTTAGGGAAGAAAGTATAAATGTGTATGGGATTATAGGTGACCTGGGAAGGTCGAAACGTTGTTCTCTGCTTATCAATAAAAGTGTTAATACCCATTACAACCGTTCGGAAATGCATTTTTGGCTTTTTGCAAATTTTAGCACATTAAGGGACGAAAATATATATATATCCTGAAGGATAAGAGATTTCTAGCTAAATAATATGAATTGTAAGAACACTTTTAAAAATAAATAAAAGTCGTATCAATGGAAACGTTTTGCCTAACAGTTTTATTTACTAAAACATATTGCGCATTGTACATGGCGAAATCTTAACTAGTTTAACTTTAGGAAGAAGGAAGTACATTAGTTAATGTTTTGTTACTGAATCTCTGTCACGTGTAGAAACATATTTTGGGAAGAATGTGACGTTTATGGTCAATTCAAGTTTTAAGCAAATTAGGAACTAGTGCAGAGTTTTAAAAATTCGTTTCGAATTATATAAACTGTTCCATTGAAAACATTGACAATGCACGTATACTGGAGGTTAAACTTTTGCTTAGTTAAAATATTTTCTTTATGTTTTATTGCAGTTTGGCTACTTAAGGTTTATCTGAAAAATATGAGCTGATGTTCCAGCAGCATACTTATGGGTGTATCCTTTTGTTAAGATTGTAATTGTATTGCATTTTTCATGTTAATGAAAGAATAGATATTTTCATGTTTAATTAGTTATCAGTTTCAAATTATATTTATATATTTTTAAACAAAACTTCTGAATCGCATGAAAAAATTGTTTGAGGCTTTCTTTCAAAGAAGGAGAAATATTGAATTGTTAAATAAATCAGGAGTTTATTTTTTGTGTTTTCTTATAAAAAAATCCACATCAGATTGCCTGTGGAGTCCACCTATGACAAGTAAGCCCTTGATCTTAGAGTTTTAACTCTGTATATATGCTGAAAAGACTTGTATTGGTTGAAAATTTTCGTTTTTACGTGAAGGAACGAACAACGTGAGTTTTCTCGACATCACTGATTGTTATTTGTAACTCCGTATATTTACTACTGTGCCAGTAGAAGAGACTAAGAGTTTAATGAACTGTATATCTATTTTTACATATAAATTACAATTCTTAAAATTGTGTTGACGCTTTTCTTACTGGTAATTGTTCACTGGTAAGTCAGCAAGCTTACGATGTCAAACATCGGTTTTCGATACCTGTAATGTGCATAGAATAAATGGCGTATTGTCTTGCTTCGTACTTTAGAAAAAAACAACTAGTGAAAATAATCATTTATTTTATCAATAAATGTTACTTATAGCATTTATAGAAATAAACGTACAATAAAAATCAATACAAGTAGATTTTCAGGCTGTTAACGTGGATCCCAATATTTGCATTAAGTAATTTATTTGGACCATTACCATGTTTCATCTTGAGCTTTTAATGCACGAACTTTCTCCTCAATTACCTAAGTGTTCTACACGTGCGAGAAATAAAAAACAATATGATCTAACAGAACAACTGACATTAAAATAGGCCGGCATGACCAGGGGGGTTGAGGCGTTCAACTTGTAATCTGAGGGCTGCGGGTTCGAATCTCCGTTGCAGCAAACATGTTCGCCATTTTAGCCGTAGGGGGCTTATAATGTGATGGTCAATACCACTATTCGTTGATAAAATAGTAGCTCAAGAGTTGGCGGTGGGTGGTGATGACAAGCTGTCTTCCCTCTAGTCTTACACGGACGGCTAGCACAGATAGCCTTCGAGTAGCTTCGCGCGAAATTAAGAAACAAAGAAACAGACATCAATGTAAGAAACATTTGTGCCGTGACTATATTTACGAAACAAAATCACAAATAAAGTTATAGTGGGTAAAAATATTAAATTTAAAGTGTCAGTTTTCAATTCCATTTTTAAATATTTTTGTAACGTGCGTACACTAAACATGATAAATCCAGTGGAGCTAACGTCTTACTTGTGCATTGACTTATATTTTACTTCTTTAAATTGCAGGAATACGTTTTCAAATATTTTTTTTTTAAGTTGGTGTCAAGAATTATCCTTCAGTAAAGATATTTTGATTAAATATATGCAGTTAGTATAAATTTAGAACTTTATCTGTTGTATATAGCTTGCTTTTGAAAATTTATAAAAAGTAAAAAAATACATTTACAAGAATAATTGTTACAGACATTAAGCTAACAACACTTTTAAACATTAGTACGAAGTAAAGCTATTTTTCATACTTTAGGTACTAATACGATTTTTCTAACAAATATTGAACATCAAATATTAAATTGCTCATAACTTTCATTCAATTGAAACCCAGAATTATAATAAATTATGCTTTTCTGAGCAAACAAAATATCAAAGTTAAGAACAATTTATGACTTAATAAAATGTACATTTTTATTATCGACATTCACTCCAATAATTTCGACTTCTTAAGTAAAATTCATTTTACTATACCGATACAATTTTCTGTTGCGTTCAATAATACACTGACTAATAACAAAGTATATATAAAAAGTGATGTGTCTTTTGTTATGTATATGTGTAAATATTTTGTTAACGACAACATGTCGTGTTGTGTTTAAATTTTCATTTCTATTATTCATTTTTCCATATTGATATTATTGTTTCTCAGTTTAAACTAATATTTTGTTATTTATTTAGGGTAACATTTAGAACTTTCTTGAATTAAGTAAACCAATCATATGTTTGTAAATGAGTGCTGGTGACTTCCTGTCTAGACGTGTAGTCTCGTGCAAGAAGGATATGCGTGTATAGCTCTGGAGTTGTATGGAAATTTCAAGATTGTTCGAGAAGTAGGCCTATCGATATAAAAGACGGTGACAAGAGAGAGATTCAGTCATCAGTTTTTATTCGAAGAAAAAGAGAGAGATTCAGTCATCAGTTTTATTCGAAGAAAAGATAGTGAGTTTCAGTCATCAGTTTTTATTCAAAGAGTGAGATTCAGACATCAGTTTTATTTCAAAAGAAGAGAGTCAGTTATTTGAGAAAGATTAAGTGTTTGCTGTGATTATTCAACTTGGATTTGTGACTGAAGTTAGATCTACGGAAGCTGTGATTTTATTTCGTCAATCTCTACGATACATCTGAATTACTGCTTGTGCTGAGAGTCGGCGAATTTATTGAACTGTGAACTGTTTCGAAATCTCTTCGTGGGACCAAATTCACACCCTAGACTGGAATTTGAGACTTTCATTTTAGATCATTGTATTAGATACAGGCCAGTACCGTTTTGTATTGTGATTAATTTTGAAGTTTGAAACTAATATTATTTTGTTTTGTAATTAATTTCGAATGTTATAACTTAATATCTGTCACTGTTATTATATATAATTTGTGTTATATCTGTTATATTTGTTAATAGTTTAGTGTAATAAATTATACAAGCTGTTATCTGCGTTTTTCTGTTGCGTTTAGTCTACGAAAAACATAAAACATAAAAAATACGTAACACTTTAGAACATATATTAAAAATAAGAATGTTTGTTGTATTATAAGAAGTTCCCTATGGTTCATTGAAACGTCTAATGGCTTGTATTGTTAAAAAATGGGTTTAAGTGCCCTCTGTAGACAGAGCCAAATTGTGGAGATTTATGTTTAACAATAAATAAACAAATGAGTATATAAAATTCATAATTAACAAAAATTTGTTTTCCGATTGCCAATAAGGCTCAATTGCTTATCTATAATTTTATGTTGTCCTTTTATGCGATATTTGGAAGACAAACAAAAAAACCAATCGGTAAGATTGAAAGATACATAAAATATATTTCATTCATTGAGACATCTGCAGAAGTAAAACCTATGCATACGTAAAGTGTGTTTGTAATTAGGCGCAAGCTACACAAGGCTTCCTGTGCTCTGGCCACCACGGTTATCGAAACTTGTTTATAGTTATGAACGTCCCCAGATGTACCGCTTTATAAAGGGGGCCTAAATATTAAAGAGAAATTTTTGGTGTCTCACAGCTAGATGGGAGTGTTTTCTAATAGTTTCCTGCAAAATCATTAAAATTTGTTGGTTATCTTTTTTTTATTGTCCATTCCGCTGGTACAGGGGTATGTCTACGGATTTACCTCGCTCCAATCAGGGATTCAATTCTCCTCGGTGGGTTTAGTAGACAGCACCATGTGGCTTTGCTCTAAAAAAACACACGCACTCATTTTATTCTCAAGAATTTCACTAGTATTTCTTACTTATTAGGAAAATTTAAATTACCGTTCTTGGATTATTTTTATTTTTTTATTGTTCTAGTTAATTTTTTTGATAGTTCACACTGCGAATCTTTCATGTTTAGCGAGACTTTCTACTTTCGTTTTTATTTTAATGGTTAGTATCTTTAAACTCAGTTTTTTCGCTATATTTCGAGTTGATTTAATGAGATGATATGGACTGATGAAAGGACACGTTCTAAATAATAGTGTAGGTTTTGATTATCTTTTTGAAGAAGTTCAGCTAAGGAAAATAATTTAAATGGTTCCATTACGTATATGAATTACGAGGAATTGAATGAAAAATACCATTATATATACATATAGTAATGAAAGTAATTATAACTTAAAGAGGTTTAAGAAGTATTCGTATGAGCCATGTGATCCGAAAAGAACTTTTTGCCTTGCTTTATTTATCAAGCCTATTACATACAAGAATAGATGGTTAAAACATTTAAAATAGTATATATATGTAACTTTCATGTCAGGAAAAACACTATTAAACCATATAAATAGTGTAATACAATATTTCTTCAAGCTTTATCATGGTTTATTTTCAACACACCACTGAACTCTAGAAAAATAGTTTTATTTCGATGGTCCTCGTTTAGACTATAAAAATTAATTATTTTCGATTAAAATAGGCCCCTAATGACAAAGTGGTATTTCTGCGAACTAACGCAAGAAGTCAGGTTACGATACCCATGGTGAGAAGATCGCAGACAGCTAGCACATCATGTTGCTTTGTGCTTAACTTCAAACAATCTACTGCCTTAAATTGAAGTCAAGCAAACTTATTAAAAGAGAAACACTTTAGTAATTTATTTGAATGGTTTATTCTGGACAGATGACTTGTACCAAACTTTAAATCTGTAATAATAAAATGTTTTATTCTAAGAATCCACGTTTTACTTCCTGTTGCAACATATCTGATCTCTCCTCATCTCCGTGGTATGGGACGGTAAGAACGCTATAAAAGTGACGGTCAAATTTAACTGTGTGGCCGAAAAAATGTAGTACATGTTTCTTCGGTTGATGTTGTCCGTCTGAGTTGTCATTTCATGTGACAAGTTGTGTTTATGTAGCTCAGCGCTATAAAACAAAGAAATATCAGAATTGTTGAGTGACATTTCGCAACGTAAAAAAGTAATACACCACAGTTTGTTCTTCGTTTGAATTTATTATTTGCCAGTTGCTATCGTTTTTACTTGACGATAAGTATTTTCGTCAACAAGATATTCCTTACTTTTTGTCACATATGTCTAGGTTAAAAACATAGTCATTTTTGACAGAACCAAAAGGAAATTATGTATAACAAGTTTCATTATTGTACAATTATTGTGGAAATGAAACTTTCAAATTTTAAAAACCGATTTGTTGAATTTATGCCTTACAGTTCTATGATCTTTCTTCTTTAAAAAGCAATGATTATATTGAATAATTCTTAATAAATAGCTTACATTTTTATCAATGCTAAGGTTTCAATATTTTAAAATTGTAAAATATTTCAAATGTGTCTGAATAAATTTTTTAGCATTGTCTCATTTATTCTTTAACTATAACTGTAATTTTTGATGATAAAGTTTACACAAAATATATAAATCAATTTAAACAATAAATATTCTTTTAAATATCAGGTTATTATCCGACAACAACAGATGTATTTAAAGGCAAGGAAAAACAACAATCTCCCTAAGCCAGTGGTTCACAAACTTTTTCAGCTTGTTACCCAGTTTAACATGCCACATCAAGCATGTTACCCCTTTCACAAAATGTTTTCAACATTGATATATATGGCTGAATTAAACTAGAGATACATTGCGCTTTATTTATTTACAATTTATTTATATAATATATTTACACTGAATTACACTTTTAATTATTGTAGTTGATCATTGTGCATTTCTAATGAATATTGCCAAAGGTCTCAAGAACATCAGTGGGATGGATGGAGTTGCATACTTGAAGCTAGTTTAGGAATTCTTGACTTTGTGGTTGAAAGTGCCAGCCTGGCATCGTTTGCAACATTCAAGCGAGTCCTCTTTTTGTTTTCATCCACAGCACGGTTGAGAACCCCTTCTCGCACAATTACGTTGTTGAAAATGATACCAACAACTTCAAGGCACTCTTGGACAGAGTTGGCCAGTCAGCTACTTGTGAAATCCAAAAGGAATCTGCATTTTGGTTTTGGAATTTGACTTTCAAGGCTTCATTTGCTCGCATTGTGATCCACTCCTCCTTTGCAGGGAAATCATCATCATGAATAGCCTCATCAAGTACAGAAAAGGGATGAATGATCCACTGAAGACTGGCTGTTTTTAGGTCACTCTCTGGAAAGTAGTGCTGCATGCATGTTTCAAGCCCCTTCAAATGGTCGCTCATCTCTTTGTTGATGGTCTGTAAAAGTGATCCAGTATCATAACTATTCTCCTCAACAAACTGGTCTAGGGTGGGAAACTGAGCGATCACTCATTTCTTCAAGCGTCGAATCCAGAGTCTCAGTTTTCCCAGAAATGCAGTCACAGTGTAATGGGCATCAATGACAGTCGTGTTTTGGCCCTGGAGTTGCAGATTATCACTGTTCAGCTCCACAAATATGTCAGCCAAGTAACAAAGTCGAGCAAGCCACTTCTTATCAGTGAACTTGGTAGCAAAAGGAGATTCTTCTTGTTTCAGAAATTCCTGAAGAGCCGTTCGGAGCTCAATGACTCAACGTACAACCTTGCCTCGTGATAACCAGCGAAAATCGGTGTGGTAGAGCAGAACTTGATACTGCTCTCCCATTTCCTTGCACAGCTCCCTGAATATGAGCGAATTCACATCCCTGGACTTGATGAAATTGACGATTTTCAACACATCTTCAAACACTAATTTCAGATTACCAGGCAGGATTTTTGATCCAAGAGAGTACCGATGAATGATGCAATGATATACAGAAATTTCTGGATTCACAGCTTGTATGAGGCCCCGTAATTCACGATTACGACCCATCATCGACGGAGACCTAGGTTAAAAAGAAAAACTATTATAGATTGCGTCAGTTAGTCATTCTTACTTAACTTTTGCGTTATAATTATTTGGTTTTAATTTAATTTAATTTATTTTGGTACTTTAGTATTTCAGTACGACAGGCACGATACTTTTTTGTGAATTATGTATAAATCACTAAAGCTACTTGTGCAATAAAAAAACTTTATGACTATATGCCATGTAATTCATTGTATTTATACTAATCTAGGCTTTATATAAACATCTCTCCCTACCTGTTGAAGGGTGTTCCAATCCAATCCATTTGTTGTAAAGAAACTGTTGATGATATTGAAGATATCTTCTCCCTTCGTGGTTGTCAGCAGATCTTCGCATAATAGAAACTCTTCTTTGATCTTGTTCTGGTGGACGTAACGAACGAACCCAAGGAGAACAGCTGTTGTTTTGAATTAAGCACAAAGCTACACAATGGGCTATCTGTGCTCTGCCCACCACGGGTATGGAAACCCGGATTTTAGCGTGTAAGTCCGCAGACATACCGCTAAGCCACTGGGGGCAGGAGAACAGCACAACTGGCTATGTCACACGATTCATCACATTGCAAGGAGAATTTGCTATATGAGCTTTCCTTGATTTCTGTTGTAACTTGGGACAGAATATCTGATACCATGTTATCGACTCGTCGGTGGATTATGTTGTTTGATAGAGATATGACACTCAGTTTCTTCGCTTGATCCTCCCTACATACCTTGCTTACCATCTCGTATGCACAAGGCATAATCAGATTCTCTGCAATGGTGTGGCATTTTTGTTGTTCGGCAACTTTATATGCAACAAATTGGGCTTGAATTCCAGATGAACCGAACTAGATATTCTTCAGTGCTACAACCTGGGGCTGAAAATAAGCCTGATCCTCATTTTGAAGATTTGGTTGGCACTTCTGGAGGTGAGCTGAGAGTTTTGATGGCTTGAGGCTTTCATTTGTCAACACTTTGTGACATACTACACATTGTGGCCGATCCTCTCCACCAGAAGGTAAATTCACAAAGCTATAGCGAAGAAAGGCGTCGAGTAGGTGCGCTTTTTAGACACTTTATTGTTTAATCTGTAGAAAAAGAAAAACTGCATAAAAAGTGTGAACAATGTGAACTTATTATTTACTTTTTCGTGGTATTCTAGATAGCATTAAAAGAGCTTATTGAGCATAGGAATGTTGTAATAGTAGGTAAATACTAACTATACTGCACAGGGCAGTACACATACATACCAGGTTTTGTCTACCTCGGCTGATGCTCACATAGAAACTGATAGTGTGAAATAGAGGCAACCTCAGGTAGTGAGTGACGCGTATTGGACACGTCGATGAGTCATCAGGGTTACTGAACGACTTGTGTTCTGGAACATACTTCTCAAAATACTTTTAGGTTACCACACACTTAGATACACATTTTTTTCTACTACTGTATTTTAGTTTTTGCTATTTATTGTTATTTGGTTTAACTTTATTACATTTTTAAAACAGGTTTAATTTACAACTTTACATACTAAGACTAAGTTAACATTAATCCTAATACCAGCTACCTCAATGTTTTCTTGATTTTCAGAAGTTTAACTTTTTTTCTGTCACCCCTCCATTACCCCGATAAATTGTTAAATTACCCCCAGTTTGGGAACCACTGCCCTAAGCCGTGCCCACTATTAAGCCCCTAATTTTAGTATGATGAACCGCGACGTTTCTGTGATCAATGTTATTGTGTAAATAAAAAGTATGATTTTACTTAAATGATTATTATTCATGAAAATATCTAATGTATTTTGAGCCAGAAAGATATTAATTGAAAAATTGCGTAAGATATCAATATTAATTAACTGTATTGTTAGTGTATCTCTGACAAATCAGACATGTATAATCCAAGTAGCTCGCACATATTAGTGTAAAAGCTAACGCGTTGTCTTAGATCTTTAACTATATAAATAAGTCATATTTTTTAAGAATACGTTTTTTTAATGAGCCTGAAATCATTACATGAATACCAACAAAGTAGTCAGGTAAGAAAACACAGCTTTCTTGGTGAACAAATATGTACGCTAATGAATATTTTTATTCATGCTCAAAATAACACAGCTTTTAACAAGAGATACCTCTGATATACACGTTTTATTGTACATTCCATTATATTATTATTACCGTTTGAATATGTTCTTTCTAAAGCAGTGGCCTGGTATGGCCAAGCGTGTTAAGGCATGCGACTCGTAATCTGAGGGTCGCGGGTTCATATCCCCATTGCGCTAAGCATACTCGCTCTTTCAGCCGTGGGGTAGTTATAATGTGACACTCAATCCCACTATTCGTTGGTAAAAGAGTACTCAAAGAGTTGGCGATGGGTGGTGATGATTAACTGCCTTCTATCTGGTCTTACACTGCTAAATTAGGGACGGCTAGCGCATATACCACTCGTGTAGCTTTGTGCGAATTCCAAAATCAACAACAACATCTTTTTAAAGTTCCGATTTAATACGAAAACCCGCGAAATGCCAGTATTCATTTTTTGTAGTTCGAATATTATCAACTACTTTATGAGAGAATTTAAGGAAATTTTGAAACGTCCGTATGAAAGGTGTTTTTTGGTATTAGCATGTTTTAAATATTTATTGTAAAACTTCTTTTCCACTCGATGAATCTATCATAAATGCTTGCTATACCTAAGATAATGTTATATAGTGTAAATGCGTGTTTAGGAAACCTTAATCTAAATATGTATAACTTTGGAAAAAAGATCGACGTTATTAAATCGTAGCAAAAGTACCCAGGTTCGCTCAGGTTATTAGGTTGATGGTGTATGTATTCTGAATCCATGTTAGCATAAAAGTATAACATGTATACGTTTGTTGCTAAGTGTCATAGCATAAAGAAAACGCTGTTGGAACGCATTTTCACAAAAATGCACTGACTTTTCTATACATTAGAAGTTGTTATATAAGGAACTACTTACCTTCTATGTGATTTTTTACTAGTTTGTATCATTAAAAGATGCGCATGCGCCGACGCAGTGGATAAGTAATAATTCACAGGTGTACACCCTCAAAGTCCACTTAGTGTATGTATAAAATATAGGTGTCTCGGTTCTTTCCTCTTTGAGCTATAGCGGTCACACACACGAATACCTACCGTTACACAGGCACGCACTTTTATTTATATAAAAAAGAGTTCGTGAAACAAACCGTAAATATTTGAGCTTATATTACAAGAGCACTAAATGTAATATATTAGAATATTTTAAAAGCAATACTTATATCTCCTTGAATTGCACCAAAAACAAAACATTAAGTATATATTTAATCTATATAATAGATACCTATTGAAAGAACTATAGCATTTATGTATACTTATGTTTATCAAGTGTAGCATTCGTTCGCATATTGAGTAAGATCTATGAAAACCTTTCCGACCTTACAATATTTCTAACCTTATCTCGATCTGATAAGAAAGTAATAGCTACAATTGTTGAACAACAAACAAATCACGACGTTATCACAATATATTCAATAGATAATAACGTTAAATAACAAGAAATAGGAAAATTTGGTTCAGTTGTTTAATGTATAGCTTTTCTCTTAAGAATCACAAGATAAAAGCAAAGTGTTGAAGCTCGAAAATCACGTTAATTAAACTAGCATAATTGTAGAGCGCACTTATATGTTAACACCACTTAAGAATAATTTATGTCTTTTACGTATGTGACAAAGCAAATATTTAGTAATCCGGAAATCTTTATGAAACGCCCCACTTAAAAGAACGGGTTGGTGGGTTTGATAAAAGAAGTATAAACATTGAACTGTTGAAAGATTAATTCAAAGGCATCATGAATTTCTCAGCCGCAATATAAATCATGTTGCTGTTGTAATTATGATTTTGTCTCACGTGCAATTTTGAAAGAAAAACACTTAAAACAAAAATGGAACAGAACCATATTCTGCGTTATCTTTAAACATCTTGTAGACATTCTAGTAATTTAACGATTTAGAGACTAAGTGATCCTAAATAAATTAATCAATATCAACATATTAAAACTATTGTTTTGTTTTCCTTCTGTACTTTTTGATAAATGAATTTAAGCATTATAAGTATAATATTGCAAAAACTAGTTTTTTTTATTTTGAAACATTTCTATTATTCTTAACTAAGGAAAGGTAATTAACTTTACAACATTAGTAACAAATTTTGTATCATTGTTTCTCGCAATGTGATCGTTACGTTTTTTGCCTAGTAGAAAAGAAAAATTTGGTTTTTACTACTTACTAGAAACCTTCATCTCAAATAAAATAGAATGTGGATAACTTTGATTTTATTCAATGAACATTTGAAATATTGTTCTTAAACCATTTCGTGCATATTTACACGAATATGAAACTTTTTACCTTAATTATTGTTATCACACATTTTCTACTTTTAGTGGCATACGTGATAATCTTTATGAGTAAAGTTACAATATGGAGGATTAATTACAACTCATGAGAACGATAAGCAGATGTTAATGTGAGAGGGTGTTGTTGTAGATCCGGACTAATTATACATGTAAAAACGGCTGGTGTAGTTAGAGAAAGCACTATGTTGAGGAACGAACAACGCTTTGACCTTCTTCGGTCATCGTCAGGTTAAAAAAACAAAACAAAGAGATAACTGACCAATAGCTGACTACATGCTTGATGGCGGTTGTGTAAATGAGCATGGGAATGTAGAGGGCGTGCTTAGATGTTGGATTATATATTATACAAAGGTGTTCCTTTATATTGGTTTATTTTGGGCTTGAGTTGCTGTATAAGTATGGTTTCTTTAATTTTGCCTTTGTTTATGTTTGTTTTTTTTATTTAATATTTGGGTGTTTTCTGTGGTTATGTTGTGTTTATTTGTTTTGAAGTGTTGGAAAACGTGTGAAGGTGACTTTCTGATCTGACCTATAGCATCACATACATAGCCTCTATGAAAAAATTTATGATTTGAGTTTGCTGTTATAACATAAGGTTTAGGGATGAAAAAAAGCTCGTTTGGTTTATTTAGGCCTGTCGTGGCCAGGTGCTTAGGGCACTCGACTTGCAATATGAGATTCATAGGTTCATGGGCCCGGCATGGCCAAGTGTGTTAAAGCATTAGACTCGTAATCTGAGGATTGCGGGTTCGCATTCCGGTCGCGCAAAACATGCTCGCCCTTTCAGTCGTGGAGGTGTTATAATGTGACTGTAAATCCCCCTATTCGTTTGTGAAAGAGTAGCTTAAAAGTTGGCGGTGGGTGGTGATGATAAGCTGCCTTCCCTCTAGTCTTACACTGCTAAATTAGGGATGGCTAGCATAGATAGCCCTCTAATAGCTCTATGTGAAATTCAAAAATAAATAATAAAAAATGGTTTATTTAGACAGTTCTATCTGTTAAGCCAGCCAGCGCTTTCCAACCTGGGCCATATAATCCCTTGGTGGGTGTTTTTTTTAATTCAGGAAATATTACCTTCTCAGGGAGCAGTAGGAGAGCGAATACAAATATTTAGGATTTCATAGTTATATTTGTTATAATAAGTTACAAGAACTTAAATATTTTAATGGTCTACAATTTATTGGAAAGGTTATGAGCACTCATTGTTTGCTAAATGTAGCAATATATTGCTTTTGCAACATCCCAAAGCAACCCGTTCCGTGGCTAATGTTATGTATATGTGTAAATATTTTGTAAACGACAACATGTCGTGTTGTGTTTGAATTTTCATTTGTATTATTCATTTTTCCATATTGATATTATTGTTTAGAAGTTTAAACTAAAATATGTTATTTATTTAGGGTAACGTTTTAGAACTTTCTCGAATTAAGTAGACCAATCACATGTTTGTAAATGAGTGCTGGTGACTTCCTGTCTAGAAGTGTAGTCTCGTGCAAGAACGGATATGCGTGTATAGCTCTGGAGTTGTATGGAAATTGCGAGATTGTTCGAGAAATAGGCCTATCGGTATAAAAAAGACGGTGACGTGACAGATATAGAGTCATCAGTCATCAGTTTTATTCGAGGGAGAGAGATTCAGTCATTAGTTTTATTCGAGGGAGAGAGATTCAGTCATTAGTTTTATTCGAAGACAAAGAGTGAGATTCAGACACCAGTTTCATTTCAAAAGAAGAAAGTTAGTTATTTGAGAAAGATTAAGTGTTTGCTGTGAATATTCAACTTGGATTCGTGATTGAAGTTAGATCTCCGGAAGTTGTGATTTTATTTCGTCAATCTCTACGATACATCTGAATTACTGCTTGAGCTGAGAGACGGCGATTTCATTGAACTGTGAACTGTTTCGGAATTACTTCGTGGGACCAAATTCACACCCTAGACTAGAATTTGAGACTTTAATTTTAGATCATTACATTAGATACAGGCCAGTACCGTTTTGTGTTGTGATTTATTTTGAAGTTTGAAACTAATATTATTTTGTTTTGTAATTAATTTCGAATGTTATAACTTGATATCTGTCACTATTATCATATAATTTATGTTATATCTGTTATATTTGTTAGTAGTTTAGTGTAATAAATTATACAAGCTGTTATCTGTGTTTTTCTGTTGCGTTTAATCTACGAAGAACTTAAAACATTAAAAAAATACGTAACACTAATTACCTTGTTAGAAAAATAAAATTGTCTTATAAACACTCAAATTCTGCCAAATGTACATTTTTACCCTCTAGTCATATCATTCTCACCATTAGGTATGATAGGATGATCATGAATGAACACTTTCAACACCCTTGACAATTTTAAATACACCATTTTAACTTTTTTTTTGCAACAGCAAACAATTCCAAAAATCTTAATATTTCCTCGTATAACAACTTTTTCATAAGGCATCATTCCAATAACACTTCTCTATGCCCATTCTAATAATATGATATCCTTCTCAAAGTGAGAAGCCCAAGGCTCAATATGATATTATACATGTAACCTAACCAGTGATCTATACAATGAAATTATATCTTCTTTAGAATTGTACTTAATATTTCTGTAGGTACAATATAAAATCCTATTTGTATTACCATTAACAAAATCACACTGCTTAGATGGCTTAAGAAAGTCGACCTTTAGACCGAGATCACTTTCCTTTGCTACAGGGTAAAGGTTATTGCCATTAAAATTATGCTTATAATCCAAATTACAATAGCCCATTTGTATTATCTAGCATCTATTATAATTAAAAATCTATTTGTCATTTGTTGGACGAACTCGCGAAATGACCTAAATTATTTTACATAGCAGCAGCATCTTTGTCACAGCCAGCAACATCAAAGACCAAATCAGCAAATTTAAATAACTTGTTAACTATTGCTTCATCTATATTCCAAAAAAATTTCTAATAACTAAGTCCTGAGGTACTTACTTCACTTGTGATATTAATCTATCTTGATCGAACTCCATTTATAACAACTGTTTACTTTATTCCATCCACTCTTTTATCCAATTACCTAACGCATCCACTACAAATAAGTTTTTTCAAGCCTTTTATTTGGCACTTTATCTAGATGGTGTATGAAAATCCAAATACACAACTAACACACCTTTACCCTCACCTACATAAGCAGCAACGTTTTTGAAGAATGTCAAAAGATATGAAAGGCAGAAATTTCCCCTAGTAAAACCATGTTGAATATGCAGTAAAATTCTAAATTTTGTTAATTGACTTTGCAAACTACCTTTTATCAAATTTACCCAAAACTTTTCCCACAAATGATGTAAAACTAATGGTCCTATAATTATTTTTAAGTTTTATATTTTCGGCCAAGTCTTAATTTTCCGTTTGACCAAATTTTTGATCTATCATTTTCTAATTCTCCGGCAATACCAGTCTATTTAATTTTTTAAAGTGTGATGCTTTTCTTAATTTGTAGCATTTGTTGGCCAATTTTTCTGTCTAGTTCACAACAGATAATCCTTACTGCATCCTTACAAAATGTGCTTTTGTCGAATTTGTTACAAAAATATTCTTATTCCTCATCCCGATATGCAACAAAATGTTAAACGTGATGGATTTGCAACCAAATTTTCTCCAGTTTCACCTTTCATCATTTTAAGTGCCTGAAATTAGTTACCCAAATTCATAACCATATCAACAGTTGAAATTTAAAGTTTCTCCTTAATTTTCCTGTTATATAATTTCCTGTCAATTTCCTTGTTGATATCTTTGATGTTCTGAGCTTCAACAGGATTTCATTCATATTTTATACATAAATCAACTTCTTTGTTTAGTACTCTGTCCCAATTAAAAAAATCTATAACTTTATATTTCAAAGAAATTTGTCATTAAGATCGTCTACATCTAACAACGTTACAATTCTTCTAATTATATCAGAATTCTCCATTTCAACAAAATTTATTTCGTCGTCTACTTTATTTTTGTATACTTCCAGCATTATAAAAGTAACAATTAAGTTTATCATTAGAGATTATTCTATACTCATTTTCTGTGTTAAACAGTAACATTTAAGTTTACTATTAGAGGTTATTCTGTGCTCATTTCCTATGTTAAACTTTTTCGGTATATCTCATGTTTTGCATTTAGTTTATTTTTGCCCTCGCCACTGTACAGCCCTAGTTAAAACCTTACAGCTAAGTTAATATTCTTTGCAGAGAAACCAGCCCTTACCATATTTGAAGGTAAACCATCAATTGCAAAAATCTCGTTTTTCATTCAACTGATCTCACAAGTCCAACCAACCAAAATACACATCCTTTCATTTTAATCAAAGCCTAGCATTAACCCCTAGTGATATACTTGTAATTTCATCATTGCATCTCTGCAAACCCTCTTTATTATTACATACTGCTTTGTCACTTATATCCTCCATCCGTGCCCATAATGGCATAATCTAATTATTTTCCCGTTATTTACCCCACAAACTACTCTATCCATACGTTTGGTCAAAAAATTACCAAAAACTATAACCTTCTTAAGCTCACCATTCACAGCTCTCTATGTCCCTGTTATTTGTATTCTTTCAAGTAATATGAAGGAATAATATAGTATAATATCAGGAAAATACAAAGGTTGAAATTAGTTGATCAATATAACAGGCTCATTATAATTAAATACACCACTTTTAGCCCAAAAAGCATTGCTTTTAAATTCTTAAAAAGGGTTACTAGCTAATGTATCCCTTGCATATAAAAGCTTTAATTTCTCTTGAAATCCTGTTTTCATTTCACACAGTTTACACTTCTCTTTATCTCTTGCCTCTACTTTGATTAGTACAGCCTCCCACTTTTTCTCCAAACAAATTGCACATCTTCACTTAAAAGTATGTACCACATTCGTTTCCTTAAATAAAGTTCAACTATTGCACAAACCATACCTAACAAACCGTGAACGCTTAACTCCCACACTAGTCTCAATTCTTGTATCTGTAATCTGGGAATAAATACTGAGCACTAATCAGCAGTAGCCTATTGACAAGACTGCTAATTCGGTGCCATGGTTAATATTGGTTTGTCTTCTAATGTGAGGTGGACTCAGCAAATAGCCCAATGTTGCTTTGCTAGAATCACACACACCCTCTTCTAAGGTGAAATTAAAACTTTACAAAGTTTGCAATAAACAAAAGCGAGCTCTTGTTGCTATAAGAAGATTGTATTAACATTCATTACTTGCCGTGAAATTCATGCAGCTGAAAATTCGAGAGGGATGGCTGAGCAAGATAGATTGTCAAGTCAAATGGTCAAGACATTACTATCACTTTAACGAACAACAGAGAATCATATTAATGCTCCTATTATTTCCTTCTTTGACAACCCTGTAAAGTCACTTGACTGTGCGCCATTGTTGTTTTCTTGGTGTGTGTTTTGTGCGGACTTTGTTCGCTTAAATATGGTTTAGGAAGTCGACATCTACTCACTATGGAAAGATTCCCAAGGTACATTATCTATGAAAGATCACGCCGTCTTTGCTGTAAGACGCTTGTTGGGGAGAAAATTGTAGCGGGAGCTATGATGGTTAATCATTACAATTAGACAGGGTACAATGAATGAAAGAGATGTATTTCTAATTATAAAAAAGTTGTCAAAGTATTAAAAAATACGTGTAAATAATTTCTATACCATAACTAAAACTGTTACTGTATTCGTAACAAATATAAATGGATGCATTTTCATTAATTTACAAACATTTTGTTTTAGATATACTTGTAATACCTTTTCTAGTATATCCTTCTTTTGCAAATTATACCGCAAACGAATTGATTTGTTTTAAATTATTCGCAAAGCTACACGAGGGTTAACTGCGCTAACCTTCCATAAATTTTGCAGTGTAAGACTAGAGGGAAGACAGCTAGTCATCACCACCTACCGCCAACTCTTGGGCTATTCTTTTAACAACGAATAGTGGGACTGACCCTAAAGTTATATCGCTCCAACGGCTGAAAGGGCGAGCGTGTTTGGTGTGTTAAATATCCGAACCCGCAACTCTCAGATTAGGAGCCGAGTGCCTTATCTACTTAGCCATGCCGAACCACCGCAAACGACAGCATATGAAATCCCATTATTATTTGAGGTTTTTTACAGTTATATGTACATTTTTTTCATAAGCATATTATTAACGGTATAAATACTTTTTAGGATATAATGGATGAGTTTTACCCACACATTTTGAGAAAGGATATTTATGTAGTGATTTTGTTTTCGTTTGGACGATGTAGGTTCACTGGACGCAACATTACAAAGAAAAATGTGTTTCATAGAAATGGAAAAAACTTCTCACAGTAGAGCATTTAGAATAGTAAATGGATTCAAAACTATACTTCAAGTCACTCTGAGGAACATTTATACACTGAAGACTAAATTACAAAACAGAACATTCCGACCGGAAAAGATATAGTGACGAAGATGGACTTCTCTTTTGATGCTGTTAAGGAGAAAATGCAACAACAACAAAAGTTAAACTAATCTCACAAACCAGACTTTTCTCCACAACTCGAATTCAAAAGCCGTTTTTGTAGGAAGGACGGCCAAAGGCTCTAAAATCACAACAATTTTATTTCATTGCATATCTCTGAAGTTTCCAGATGAAATTGAAAGAAAGTTTTGTTATTTTTTTTTTGCTTTAACAGCGGTCTAGAAGCAAACAAACTTCAGGCAATGCTAGATATTTCATGGCTTTTGAATAAATGTGATTGATGAAAGTTGTAGAATTAAGGGCAGCATAATTCCTATAATGACATTGTTATAAAGTCTGTTTAACTCTTTGTTTTTACAGCTGTAAAAATATTTTGTGAAAGTTCATGTTTGTTAAATATTTATTTTAAGAACTAAGATATATTTATGAATTAGCATAAAATATTATTCTAGGTACACAAAAATATAAATATTAAAATATTTTTCTTCGAAAATTTTTTTAAACTTTTGTACCACAATTAATCAGTATCCAATTGTGTTTAGAAATAACGAAACAGAGAATTAGCAGTAAATATGGTTCTTTTCAAACTTATTCGCCAAATATGTTATAAATATTTATTGCAAAGAAATATACCACATAGTTTTATAGAATTTAAATAATTTTTTCCCAGCGATAACTTTTTCCACCATAATTATTAGTTTGAAAATATCTTTAAGCAGTTCTAGAATAACGTTGGTATACGTTTTATTTGAAATATGTTTCTTTTCATAGAACTCTCATGATATTTAATACTGTTGTACGTTGAAAAATCCATAGAGCAAAGAATGAAACGAAGATATAAAAATATTGATACAATATTTCAACATACTTCAATATTAAAAATCACATAATTAGAAATGTCCTAAAAGTATATTTTGACATATTTGTCAAACTTTATCAAAATTAATAAAAAATAAAACTGATAAACGTAAGAGCACAAAAATTAAATTATTAAATTGCTATATACATAAAAACAAACAACTAAAATAATTTAGACAGATCACAATTCACAGTAGCTTTAATTTTGATATTCATAAATTTCTTGTCACGTAATTAGCAAATGTAGCTATCACATAAATTTTAACTGCGGAATGTTGTTTTTCAATATCTCTATTAATTTGCACATCTAGAATTCAAAATCAAGCGTGTATAAAAATAAAACTTCAGATCTATCCTTTAACTTACATAAGTTATTGCGTATAGCATTTTTCATTTAATGCCACAACTCGTCAGTTGGGCAAAATGATATGAAGGATTGTGTCACTGTAATACTTAGCCGTGACTATGGTATTTTTATGGTTTATTTGATGTTTTTCGTACAGAGATAATACCAAATTTTGCAAATAAATATAATATTACAAAAATTTTCAGGAACACAAGGAACCTTCTGAGAAAGTATAAAAAAAACCATAATATCTACTTGACTTACTTCCGAATTTTCTTGATCTCTCACTAAAATCCTTTGTTCTTTTTTGGCAGAATATACATCAAATCGCTTTCTTATAGAAACAAAAATACTTTTTACCCATTATTCACTCTAAATCTATCTATATAGTTTACAATCAACTCTAACGAATTATTTTTAAATTTTGCTTGTGGTGACTTTCAAAGCATAGGTTCAAAACTGATTTTACATATCTTTGAGGTAAAATAAAAGAATATTAACATACGCTCTAATAATAAAAATGAAGAAAGGGAAGGAAATTCATGGTAGTATCAGTTATGTACCAAATAGGTGGTACTTATTGAAGGATAAAGTAAATTCTTAATGAGATGTATAATTGAGGGAAAACAGTCTGAAAAAGAGTGTACTATTAGTGAGTTGGTATCATCAAAGATTGTGTGGTCCAAAGCATGAAGATGAGATGTTTGAAACAATTACTTACAAGAGAAGGTAAACTAATAATCATTTCAGAGAAGAAAAAGGTCACTCAGTGAATTAAATTTACACCTAAACTGGAATACAGAATGTTAAAGTCAAAGCCACCATTGACCTTTGATTGACCAAACAAAGTTCCAATCTGGTTTGTAAGTTTTTACTATACAAAATGAGGGAAACGTCATTAGAATATTAATAATTGTGCTGAATGAAAAAGAAAAGATGAAAATTTTCCCTGCACTTTGTGGTTTAAGCTGGTTTGTAAAATGTAAAACATCTAGATGGGATATGGGTAGCCCTAGCTAAGGTAATAAACTTCTCAAAGGTATGTATGAAGAAACTGTAAGTAAGAGTTAGAAAAGTAGTATTAAAATGTGGTATTTATAAGAAGGCAAATTAACTTGTTGAAACTTGATGAGTATTCCTAGATTGAAAGATGATAAAAAAAGAAAAACCACGTGACGGGTGACCTGTAACAGGTGAGTGATCTCTACCCATTAGAAGAAAAAGCTAGAGAGAGATACAAGAAGTTATATTTGCATAGCCATGAAAACATCCAGAGAAGAACTTAGTTTGGAAAAAATAAAAATTTGGTGACCCATACATATTAGATGGAATGGAATTAATATAATTCCCATAATGTAGAATATCCCATGTAGTTGAAAAATGTCATGTAGTTAGGGAAACACTAAAGGAAGTTAAATAGTAACGAAAGTTATAAAACATGACAGAAGTCATACGTAGAGAATTAGGTATTGAAAAGAGAAGTGTGACTGAAGAGAATGCAAATAAACAGGAAAAAAATTATAATTGTATACGTGAAACCATCTTTTGTCACATTAAGCAGAATGAGTACAATGGAGGAAGGTATATTCAAAGAGTCAGCCTGTGTGAGGATATATAAAGATGATTTTATTGCATAATCCGTATCTTCAAAGAGCGTTTACACAAGGAAAATGAATTGTGACAAAATATAACAGATGTTGAGATAAAAATCTTGAACAAGCTATCTGGCTAAAGCTTGGTCATTTAAAACCTCCAAGATAACAGAAGTGAAAGTATATATTAAAGTATGATAACTTGCAACCATTTTTGCATAATCAATACTATCCAAATCGAATGAATATTTAAAAAAATAATGTACTTTGTAAAGAAAATCTTTTATTAAGGGATGCTGAATTTGAAAATAGCGTGATTTTGTCAATATTAAGTATAGGAGAAACAATGATGTGATTGTACAACTATAACAAAGGCTTTCTATGACATTAATAAGAATACATTGGATGATTAAGATAACAATTATGGGCAAACAGTGAACCATTCATCTTGGATACATTGATAGGCAACATGAAGATTACTGTAGCAAGAACAATCTAGCTGATTAGGACATTTTTACAATAGGATTAGATTTTCAAAAGGTAAAATTTTGAAGATGTACAAATGCTTTTAAATTTAGGATTTACGTATTAAAAACTGGTCAAACATCAAAATTAAACACACATAACATTGATAAAAACATGTAAACACTAGAATTATCATTCAGCCCAAGTGAACAATTTTTGTATTGCAGAGTTAATGAAAAATAGTCTTAAATATTTTTACTCTTACAGATATTGAGAAAGGTGAAAAGCACACAATTTATTTCTAAAAAGCTGTATGTTTATGTATTGAAGAAAAAGCGAGTATTATAGAAAATGAATTAAATATCTAAGAAAGACGTTTGGCCTATCTCAGACAAGGTAATATTACTTACGTTTTGGACAAATATCAATTCAGATGGCCATCATTCAAGTTTAGATGTCTACATATGTTAGTGAAGAATAAGAAGGTAGATGCATTTGTTTAGATATTGAGAAAGAAATACAGGTATTAAACACAGAAAAATGTTTTATGGTAATGAATGATTTTAATGCAAAAGTAGGTAAAGATATTTAGACTACATTGCTTTGAGAAACAAGTAACGTGAATCTCAGAACAATGAAGTAAAAAACAGCATCTCCAAAACATTGTGATAGAGACTAAGTCTAGTTTGAAGTATTAATGACCCGGAATGGTCAAGCGTGTTAAGGCGTGCGATTCGTAATCTGAGGGTCGCGGGTTTGCATCACCGTCGCGCCAAACATTCTCGTCCTTTTAGCCGTGTAGGCGTCATAATGTGATGGTCGATCCCACTGTTCGTTGGTAAAAGTATAGCCCAAGAGTTGGCGGTGGATGGTGATGACTAGCTACCTTCCCTCTAGTCTTACTCTGCTAAATTAGAGACGGCCAGCACAGATAGCATTCAAGTAGCTTTGTGTGAAATTGAAAAAAACAAACAAACTTTATACAAATAAAATAAATTATCAAAATGTACCCAAAAATAATGCAGTTTATCAAATGTGCTTTCTCGTCTTTCTCATTAATTGAGTAGCTTTATACGAAATTCAAAAACAAAAACATTAATAAGATAAAAAAGTTAAAAACAAGAATGCTAATTACAATTGGGTTAAACTCATAAAAGTGTTGTTGAATACAAGAAATAAGACTGTTAGGAAGATAAGAGTAAGTGGTAAAACAAATTACATTTGGAAACGAGATTTAAACAAAAGATTACGGAAGAATATACGGAAGTATACAAGGATATCACATTTCTGTAGGCAAGCTAAGGACTTTTGTCTGAACAAATAAAATACATAAACTGAGAAGGTGATGCAACACGTTTTTGTACTCAAAACAATTGAATATGAAAACTTCTTTGTCTTTTATTGGAGTCATCAAGTTTATGAAACTGAATACTCTTTGAAATTATGGATGTTGAAGAAAGATGCACAGAGTATATAAGTGAATTAATCAATATAAGGAGAACCAACTTTGCCGGTAGAACCATTATTAAAGATCAAGCATTTATGAACATGGAGGCATAAGATGATATTTAAATTACGCAAGAAAACCGAAGGCTTGAGATATAGATACAGTTATAGCAAAAGTTGTGAAGGTAGTGGTAATTTTAGGTATAATTGCAACTTGTATTGAAAGAGGATGATGTTAAAAAAACTAAAGAGATATCTTTTTACATGTTATCAAAAAACCTAAAGATATGGAATTTATATAATACAGGTATATTTACTTGATTAATTAAATCTTAAAAGTATTACTGAAAACTAAACTGTCAGAATAACTAGAGAACAGGCATGTTTGAAAGCGTATTTGGATCTAGGATTTTAGGTAAAAGAGCCCGAGAAGTGCAAAGAAATATTTACCCATGCTTTGAAAATAGTTTTTGACATGATTAACTATGAGAAGATAATTAAGATCCAGTAGCATACTGAATTAGATTAATGAGTATTTATATTACGATGAGAAAGTAAAAGCACAAATTTATGAAAATAGAAGCAGCGGATAAAAATTGAAAGAGTCGTACAACAAAGATGTATGGTGTCACTGACACCAAACAGCTCCTATGTACAGTGGTCAGTCAAAACCCCTTGACGCAGAAGAGATGGAGGTTAATGAAAATATATTATTCAATAATACTCGTAGTTACATTGCAGATACAGCACTTTTGGGGCAGATATTAATAAAATATGATTACCTAACTGGGTTGTTGATAGATGAAAAAACCATAAGATCAAAATAAGTGCTATGTTTGCAAGAATATGTTAAGTTCAAGGTCTGAGAAATCTCTGGAATATGTATAAATTATAAGATAAAGATTGAATCAAGTACTTTACTAATTTATGTTAGAATATTGATGGTAAAGACAACTGTAGGAATTGATAAAGTGAAAGAAAAATTGATATATCAGTATTTTCCATTTTCCCACAATGAATTAGGAGAAATATCAATTACTATCTGAGAAAATATTCCCCAAATCTTATGCATATTCAGATCTACTCTCCCATCGGGAGAATTTAAAGATTCATTTCAATGAAGAATGATAAATATCATCCACATAGACAAAACAAACTAGTAAGAAGTGTAGGAATGTGCAAAGCAAAAAAACAACTTTCTGGAAGTGAAAGATTCGTTACTTTGGGAATACGTATATATATATAAGGGAAGGTAAATAAAGATTTTGATGAATAAAACTCAAGAAAAATTAGCTCGTCTTGCAGAGGTAACGCATTGGACTAGATTATGATAAAAAATGGATCGTAGATGTGGAGTTTGAATTTGAAAAGCTGGTAAAAAACAGAGAATAATGGAGAAACATAATCATCGATCATTGGAATTAGGGAGAAACTGATTGATGTCTGTATTTTTTTAAATTAAAAAAAATATTCTATATTTTCAGTGGAACTTTGAATGACTGTATTTGACTGAGCTTATTATTCTCTAAAGGTACGTGCCAAGTGTTATCGTAGATACATTCGTGTCTGTCTCTTACAATCCTATCTATTGTATATTATACCTTTTTATCGTAATTTATTTTCTCATGATATAAAAATTAATATGGATAAAAATATAATGTTAGACAATTAAGTGATATGCAACAAAACGTTTTTGTATTTTCAGCATTGTGAGGAATACTATTTTAGTAAATCAAAGATAATTATATTTTTGATATAAAGTAAAACACCACTTCTTATGTTTGCAACAATGAGAATACTGTCTTGAGATAATAAAATAAAAACTAGTTTTTTCAAGAAAAAGTCAAATATGATATTGCTACCATTACATCTGCATAAAATGTCATATTACGCGTAACATGTCTTGTTTGTTGAGTTTTCCTGTCAGTAAATCCAGTCGTAAAATTTTGTCAACGAACCCCTTTTCCTTTTTGTAGCTTGCCTGCTTTCTACTAGTTATTAATATTTTATTTCAATTTTACTGAATATATTTATAGAGTTCCATTTGTTGATTTTTACGAAATGTCTCAAATATTAGTTATTTCTTAGTTTTCGAAAATATTTTGCCAGAAAATGCGAATAGATATGGATTGAAATAGAATAATTTATATTTTACGTTTTGCTCTCAAAATGTCTGTTTTTTCTTGGTTATTGTGCAAAATTTATACACAAAATGTGGATGTTACGTATTTTTGATGTTTTAAGTTCTTCGTAGATTAAACGCAACAGAAAAACGCAGATAACAGCTTGTATAATTTATTACACTAAACTATTAACAAATATAACAGATATAACACAAATTATATATAATAACAGTGACAGACAGATATTAAGTTATAACATTCGAAATTAATTACAAAACAAAATAATATTAGTTTCAAACTTCAAAATAAATCACAACACAAAACGGTACTGGCCTGTATCTAATGTAATGATCTAAAATTAAAGTCTCAAATTCCAGTCTAGGGTGTGAATTTGGTCCCACGAAGAGATTCCGAAACAGTTCACCGTTCAATGAAATCGCCGTCTCTCAGCACAAGCGGTAATTCAGAAGTATCGTAGAGATTGACGAAATAAAATCACGGCTTCCGTACATCTAATTTCAATCACAAATCCAAGTTGAATATTCACAGCAAACACTTAATCTTTCTCAAATAACTAACTCTCTTCTTTTGAAATGAAACTGGTGTCTGAATCTCACTCTTTGTCTTCGAATAAAACTAATGACTGAATCTCTCTCCCTCGAATAAAACTGATGACTGATGACTGACTCGCGTCACCGTATTTTATATCGATAGGCCTACTTCTCGAACAATCTTGTAATTTCCATACAACTCCAGAGCTATACACGCATATCCGTTCTTGCACGAGATTACGTCTAGACAGGAAACCACCAGCACCAATTTACAAACATGTGATTGGTCTACTTAATTCGAGAAAGTTCTAAAACGTTACCCTAAATAAATAACATATTTTAGTTTAAACTTCGAAACAATAATATCAATATGGAAAAAAATGAATAATACAAATGAAAATTCAAACACAATACGACATGTTGTCGTTTACAAAATATTTATACATATACATAACAGTGGATTAATATACTGAAATATGCAGTTTTTTTATTATTAAGTGCTTAGTAGAACAAGACAATAAATTCAATATCATTAAAAGTCCAGTGAACAACAAACGATATCCATCTCGTTAACATGATGACCAATTTACGTTAAAGTCATAACAGAAACTGAGTTATTAAGTTAACTATATACTGAGAAGTCATACAGTGTTTTTGAAATGAATAATTCAGTAACTGGCTTTTCAATAATTTTTCCTCTTTGTACTTAATCGAAGATTTATTTAGAAATATAGAGGTATATATAACTGTATATATGTTAATATAATATTTGTAAAATTACAAAACTGATTAAAAATATTACAATTTCAGTCTGCATGAATATCCCATCTAAGCTTTCGCAACACCGTAAACGTTAGGTCTTTTCAGAAAATTGGAATGCTTTCATTAAGCACAATGTTAAATAATTTACTCATTACAGATGTACCAAAACAAAAAATATTAAAATAAATCATTTTTGGTATAAAACATCTTATTTTCTCAACCAGGTGATATTTATTATTATTTGTTTATTTGTTTTTAGATGTTGGTGCATAGGTATTAGGTTCCGATTAGCACAGCAGACTAACATGGACAGAAATACCTGTGGTGGACAGAGAACCCCCAAACAAAAAAGCTATCTGCTCTAGTTGTCCCTAATTTTGAAATACTAGACTGGAAGGAAGACAACCAGTTTACCCACTCAACATGATTCTTGTCCTACCGAACAGTTGAGCGCAAAATTTTATGTTTTGCTCTAACAGGGACAAATCATTGAAATATACTCCATCACCGTATTAATAATATAACGTTCAATTAGCTAACAGTTAAAATAATGTTTATTTGTATAACAGCCAACTCAAGGAAATAATATTTTGCAAGTTTAATTCGTAAGATTTTGCATTTCATAAAATATAAGAATTTCAACGCTTGACTATACCTTATACTTTTTCTGTAATATATTCAAGTTCCAACGTTGAGCTAATATCCCAATACAAATTACAATAAAACAGTGAAGCATAATGACACTGCCTTTAAATACGGATATACAATATATAAAGTAGTACATACTTGAGCTCAGTACTTTTGCTATTTTTAACTTCTAGAACTACACATTGGCTGTCTTTATACATGTAAAAACGGCTCGAATGGGTTGAGAATTTTTTTATGCAGAGGAGCGAACAACGTTTCGACCTTCCTTGGTCATCGTCATGTTCACAAAAAAAGAAAAAGGTAACTAACCGATAGCTGACCACATGTTTGAAGGAGGTTATGTAATTGAGGGTAGAAATGTAGAGGGCGTGCTTAGATGTTTGATCATATTTGTTAATATAGGTATAGAAGTGTTCCTTCGTATTGGTTTACTTTGAGCTGAGTTGTTGTATAAGTAAGTCTTCTTTAATTTTACGTTTCTTTTCGTTTGTTTCAATATTTAATATGGGTGTTTTATGTGGTTATGTTGTGTTTATTTGATTTGTAGTGTTCAAACACATGCGAAGGTGACTTTTTTTAACAGAAGTTCCAACCACTGAAGCCTGTAAGATAGTCTTAGAACACTATATCCGAGACCCTAACCCATCAATAGACATTCCAAGTAACCAATTAGCAACCCTCATAGAATGAATTACAATTAAGACAAATTTCATGTTCAACAACCACAACTGTATTCAAACAAACGGCCTAACCATGGGCAATCCAGTATTACCAGTTCTAACCAATATTTTTATGACACAAGTTGAAACACAAGCAATAAACGCAGCATTACATCCACCACTATACTGGTACACATATGTAGACGACACGATTGCAGGTTTCACCTCAACAGAACACATACTTAATTTTATCAAACTCATTAACTCTACACATCCCAACATTAATTTCATATGTAAACAGGAAGAAAGCAATCAAATATTATTTCTTAACCTCAAAATTACAAAAACTGATACATAATTTAAAACAGAAATCCACCGAAAAAATCACCCATACTGGACTGTACACTCATTGGGACTCAGCACCTGAAACAAAATGAAAACTCAATAAACTAGGAGACCAAATAAACACAGCCATAAAACTATGTTCACCAGATAAAATCAACAAAGAATTAGACAAAATGAAACAATACTTCGTCAACATCACTGCGTTTCCTTTACGAACCGTAAAAAAAATTATACGCACACACCTAGACAGAAAGCAAAATCAAGTAACAAAAGTAAATGTATTCCACGACTCAAAAAATCACAAAACCATATACTGCTGCATATCATATATTCCGACATCAGCAGAAATATAATCAACATTTGGAAAAAACTAGTAACAAAATATGACATTCCAGTTAATACCAAATATTTAAAAAAAAAAAACATTCACAAAACTGAGGTTTATATTTTGTAAAAACTACCTTGACAAACATCACTCTAAGATTATTTATAAAATACAATGTGATAACTGCCACAACTTCTGTATTGAAGAAACAAGTAGAAAATTGGAAACCAGATTCAAAGAACATAAAAAGTCACATTTACACGTTTTCTGACACTTCTACTTCTTTCTGCAACCTTTACGAATAGTCTATCTATCTAAGCTGCAATCACATCTCGTTAGATGTAGCTCTCAGTCATGCCAGTTCAGTATTTCCTATTATTAGCATACCATGTTAATCTGATTCCTTGTACACCCGCTGTATTTTCTCTCTATCTTCTGTTTTGCCTTTCTTTAGATGTTTTCTCGATTCTAGGTTGTCACTTCATTGTCCATTATCAAAACACCTTGCTACATTCCCAACCCATTTCCATTTGGTTCTTAGAATGAACCTTATTGTACCTAATATATTTGTTGTTGTTTTTATTCTGTCATTTCTCATTCTATTTTGTAATATTATGAGAACTATTTTTTGTATTTTTTCGTTATCCTTTTTATGAGTGCTCATGTCTGACCGCCATACATTAAGGTTCGTAGTACACACTGATCCATGATCGTTTTTTTAAAAAGAAATTGGATTTTCTAGATTTTCTTTACACATTTAAACACAACGCTGTGTTGTCTATATTCTTACTGTTGTTTTTTACCTTTTTGTGCTTTCCATTCTGTGGTTTGGTCCTATATATTTGTTCTCTGACACTTTTAAATTCTCAATTTCGATCATATCTATGTCACGATAATTGTTCACATATTTGTTTCTCCATTTATATTCTTAATTCTGCTTTCATACTACTGACATTCAGACTGATTAATTTGGCTTCCATCTTTTTGTTAAAATAGTAGTTCTTATCAAATTTTGAGTGGTGTATTACGCAACTAACAGAAACGCTCACACGAATGGATATTCGCTCAGGATGTTAGCAAACTAAACGGTGTGCTTCTCTGTCACGAAATTGACCCTGATGGCTTCTAGCTGCATCTTGGCAATCAGTTTGATGTACTTCTGTATTTCGAGTTTGTTCTCTGCTTGTTTCCACTAGATCTTGCCTCATAACAAGCCTATTACTTTCTTTTTCCAACTTGCATCCTCATATTTCGTTTTATTTTTCAAAGTTTCAAACTCCTTGATAAGCCACGTTTTTGTTTCGAAACTTTTGGCATCGTGATTTTTGATGTTCTGGACCACTTGTAAAACTTACAAAAATTATATTACTATAGCGTTTCTGCAAATTTATATGCAACGAACTCGCTATAAAATAATTCGATCCTTTCTGAAACCGAACAATTTAATTCGTATCATTTGTTTGGATTATCCGGGAGAGAAAAGTATTTTTTCTACAAAAATATCACAATGAATTTCGACTATGAAGATTCACTTTAAACTCACTTTACTACAGCTTTAGAAGATATATGAAAAGAAAACTAATTTTGTAGATAATAATAAATGTACAATATTAATGTACGTTATTAAGAAATGTCATTCCTCTATTAACGAGACTAGTTTAATTTCAGCGAAAGTCTATTTTGTAGCTTTTTTTCTTTTGATTCGATACAAATCTTTTATTTACTTCCTTCCTTAAGAAGAAAAATTTGTCTCATGCACAAAATAAACTTTTCTGTAAAAGGGCCAATTATAATGAAATTTGATTAGGCGGGTGTGTTTTCTGATATCAAAGCCACATCGGACCGTCTTCTGTATCTAGTGAGGTATATCACACCTCTGATTAATGCTTTGTAAATCCGAAGCCTTACTTTGTTAAGAACTTCTCCGTATGATGTTGTAAAGACGTACAAAGTTTCATCCAATTCTGATTTAAACTATGATTGGTGTTTTGCGGCTAGAAGGATATTATGCGGTCATATATATATACTGTTATTCTTACAGTTCTAGAAAAACAAAAACAAATTGTCATAGGAAATAACGAATAATTCAAAATATTTGGTCCCTTTAAAAATAATAATTATGTACATAATGAACTCGATAAGAAAAATAATTATTTCTTTAATTTTCAGTTGGTCAGCAGATTTTTTTAAAATTTAAGAGATGAAAATACAAAATATTACAATTTACCTTTGATTACCTTAATGTGAGCCTCCCAGTGGCTCAGCGGCAGGTCTGCGGACTTCCACCCTAAAATCCGGGTTTCGATACCCGTGGTGGGCAGAGCACAGATAGCCCATTGTGTAGCTTTGTGCTTAATTCAAAACAACAACAACAACAACCTCAATGTGAAATAACACTTCAGTAGCACTTGATTTATTGTTTAAAGTCTGCTTCTTTTAAAGAAAGAGAGGAGGTATTTTCATCCTAGCGTTCTGTTATTTCAAGTTTTACCAATAACAATGATCATTTTGGGATTTGATGTCACATCACATTCACCTAGGGCCTATTGAATAATACTTGAGCTATCTTCAAACCTATAATTAAAGTGTTCTGTTAAACTATATCCTTGGCTTCTGATAATGAGAGTCGACCTTTCCACACGTTAAGCAACATAACTCATAAGTTTCACGAACTGGATTTGTTCTTTACATTTGAAACAATTTTAAATTATCGTTTGAGATTCAATTTGTAGATACATTTGTTGATTATGGGGTGTAGTTTTTTCTTCAAGATCTGTAAGCATGTGGTTATATTGGCAACGATCACACTTGTAGCTTGGAGACGTCATAACTCATTGTCTTAGCTTTAGAAAGTAGTTGAAAGGTTTGATTGATACTAGAACTTACAAAGTTGCTGTTAAAAAAGTGAAGTTTTAAAGTTGATTTTAGTCTAAGTAACTCTCACTATAAAATTTCACAGAAACTGGTGATTAATTAACTCTGAAAATAACTTTACGATCAGATTGTATAAATATTTTGCTAAGGGAAAAGCTGTTACGCAATCTTCCTGAAATACTTCAATTTTTTTTGGTGAATTTATTAATTACCTACAAAACGGAAAACAATATCAAAAAGTTTTCTAACACCTGCTGTTCCAGTTCGACTTATTTCTTTCTTGTGGGTTTCACGTAACTTAGTAATTTGAAAATTGACCACTGCTTTAATATAACTTACTCAACTTTCTGTAATACTATAGAAAATTATTACTAGATTTGACAATACTTAAAACGTTATTACTAGACTCACTAAAATTTCATGATGATAAGAGAGCTGTGAAGTAAATTTAGAAATAAGATATAATGAAGATATAATAAAAGCTGAAACAACAATAGTCTTTTGAACACATTATTTATTCTAGTTATTGCCAACACTAATTTAAATAATGATTTTCTTACGTGAGACTGATTCATTATCAGAGTATGTGTTTTTTTTTCTTTCGTAAATTTTAAATTTTTATACATCAAATATAGCTGATTTCTTCTTGATCGATACGTTGAACTCAAGCAGCAACAACAAAGAATCAAGAACAATACAACACAACTCCACTGCTTACAGAATTAGATCTATATAGGTCAACGATAAGACATTAGATATCCAGAAAGAAAACAGCATTTACATGCATCATCGAAGACACAAAAATATATTTTGTCACTCTGAGGATTGTTTATTTCATGCCAATAAAGAATTCAGTGTTATTGCCTATAAAACTGACAGGATTTGGCTTTCAATTTCGAAATTACTCGATTTGATATTATAACAAAATATCATGTTGTAGGTTGCCCGAGTTAGTCACACATCATCAAAATTCCATAAATCAAGAAAATATCTCTCTAATAAACCATAAATTGATTTTAGAATATACTAAACAACTTGGCCCGGCATGGCCAACACTCGTTCGACTCGTAATCTGATGGTCGCAGGTTCGAATCTGCGTCACACCAAACGTGCTCGCCCTTTCAACCGTGGGGTCGTTACAATGTGAGGGTCAATTCTACTATTTGTTGGTAAAATAGTAACCCAAGAATTGGCTGTGTGTGGTGATGACTAGCTGCCTTACCATTAGCCTTACACTTCTAAATTATGGACAAATAGAGCAGATAGCTCTCATGTAGCTTTTGGACAAAAATTAAAAATATACACAAACAAACAAAACAACTTATAGAATTCATCAAACATAAGTGCATTCATTACTATATATTATATTAACCAATAGATAGTAATATAGTACTTATATAATTTATAAATTCAATTACTTACGTGATAAATTCCTGTAAAATGGAAAGTATATGAGTAATATGAATTGAATAACACAGTCACTGGAATAGAATCAACTTTTATTGGTGAAAAATCAATGCTTGTTGCTGTTGTTGTTTGCAATTAAATACACAGCTGCACCATGGGTTGTCTCTGCTCTGCCCACCACGAGTATCGAAACCTAGTTTCTAGGGTTGTAAGAGAGAAGAGATTTTGCTGTGCCACATGGATGTAAAAAATCAATGAATATAAGAAAAAATAATATTCTGTAGAAACACTTCTACATTTTAATGGCAAAACATTGTATTGCATGTTTAAGCGAGAAATTGTCACCAGAATCTCTCATTCAAAGGTACAGAATAGTTAAGCATTACCGACTCCTAGCATTTAATATCACAGAAAGGAGAGGTTTACAGAGAAATGAGTGAGTGTATTTGAAAGACCCTTTGTTACTCTGGATAATATAAGCAAGCAGAGTAGAAACATTATGTATAAATACCAAGGATAACTTTCTAATTTGTAATCACAACATTAACAATAATTATTTATTCTGTAAACAGTTTTATTTATGTTAAAATTATTCTTTATGATGGAATTGATAAATAAGAAGATTTATTTTCCATGACAATAGTTTTACAAATCATGACTAGGAAACATTTGTCGATTTATGAAATCTTCAGAACGTATTACAATGCGTTGCGTGATCTTGAACCTGTGTTATATTTATATCACCTTTTAGTATTAATTTGGCAGCTGAACAGTGAATCTGAAATATTCTAACATCCCTTAACAGGAAAAAGGTAGTGCAATTGAACAGCATCTTCTCAAAATAGTGGGAGATATGTAGTGGCTACTTAGTATCTAATGTTTTTATTTCCGTCGTGTTTTAGTTATGATGAAGCTTGTGTAGTCTGAATAAATATTATTAGTTTAAGACAATTTATTACAAGAAGTTTTGTAATTAGGAACATTTTCTTTGAAACAGCTATTCAATAGCGAAGCAAGAAATTCAAAGAAACAAGATCTTAGCTAATATTAAAAAATAATGCTGAGTTAAGCCATTCTTTTCTAATCACATACCATATAAGTAAAATATAAATGTCAGGTTAAGATGCTTTGAATTGTAATTGAATCAGTTGTGCTTGTAATGAAAGGTTGTCTGGAAATAACAGTATTTTAATATTAAAATAAAAATAGCTTTGATAATAATGTGTGTTGTTTCGACACTTTTACTTGAGAATAATCATAAATGAAGAAAAACACCTTGTTGTATGAGATATTTTAGTGTACTCTTAATGTAACTACTTTGTAAGTCGCATAGATTAAAACGTAAAGCTTGTTTTAATGATACAGTTTCTGCATATTTGAGATTAAAAGACAATACATATGTATATTAGTAAACATTAAAATACTTTGTATATACAGAGGTAAACTATTATGTGTTCTGGTTAGGTATATATGCATTTTATCTTGTTCACAACTGTTACGTATTTTTTGATGTTTTAAGTTCTTCGTAGACTAAACGCAACAGAAAAACGCAGATAACAGCTTGTATAATTTATTACACTAAACTATTAACAAATATAACAGATATAACATAAATTATATGATAACAGTGACAGATATTAAGTTACGACATTCGAAATTAATTACAAAACAAAATAATATTAGTTTCAAACTTCAAAATAAATCACAATACAAAACGGTACTTGCCTGTATCTAATGTAATGATCTAAAATTAAAGTCTCAAATTCCAGTCTAGGGTGTGAATTTGGTCCCACGAAGAGATTCCGAAACAGTTCACAGTTCAATGAAATCGCCGTCCCTCAGCACAAGCGCTAATTCAGAAGTATCGTAGAGATTGACGAAATAAAATCACGGCTTCCGTAGATCTAATTTCAATCACAAATCCAAGTTGAATATTCACAGCAAACACTTAATCTTTCTCAAATAACTAACTTTCTTCTTTTGAAATGAAACTGGTGTTTGAATCTCACTCTTTGTCTTCGAATAAAACTAATGACTGAATCTCTCTCCCTCGAATAAAACTGATGATTGATGACTCGATATCTCTCACGTCACCATCTTTTTTATACCGATAGGCCTATTTCTCGAACAATCTCGCAATTTCCATACAACTCCAGAGCTATACACGCATATCCGTTCTTGCACGAGACTATACTACTGGAAAGGAAGTCACCAGCACTCATTTACAAACATGTGATTGGTCTACTTAATTCGAGAAAGTTCTAAAATGTTACCCGAAATGAATAACAAAATATTAGTTTAAACTTATAAACAATAATATCAATATGGAAAAATGAATAATACAAATGAAAATTCAAACACAATACGACATGTTGTCGTTTACAAAATATTTACACATATACATAACAACAACTATACTAATTTTAAAAACACAAGCATCATTTTTCATGATAAATTTATCACAATTACAGAGTAATTCTTGAAACTGCAATTTAATAACTTTGATTCATTTTTTGTAACTTTCTCCCTTTTCTGGATTCATTATTCAGCATTATATAGTGAAAAATGAGCTAACTTCATTAGTTCAATCTCTAGCTTCTGCATAAGCCATTTCTAATGACCTTGTAGGTCGTGATTATTAACAAAAAACAAACGATAAGTGCATTAATTGTTGTCTCAACGCGGTTGTTTATTTGAGTTCAAAGTATTCTTAAAATTAACATTGGAAATACTGTATTATTTTATGTTGTAAATCAATGCTTATTGTTACTGTATTTTGAATGTGAGTAATAGAGTTATTGTAGCTCGAATGTTTATTTTGCTCCTCTTTTATCGAGAACAGTAAGTACGAACGTTTTGAAGATATTGTAAGTAAAAAAGACGTAAAGCAAACAACATCGCTGGTACCAAATTAACAGTTATTAAATTATACAATATTTTTTTTAATATATATTGTTGCAGAATACACTCAAAATATTTTGGAGAAGATTCATATGTGCTCATTCTTAATCTACAATACTTCATTCAACTAAATTGCTTTATGACTAGAATACAATAATAAATAAGCAGATTTCAACAGAACATGGATTTTTTTTTAATTTTTAAAATATTCATATTGATAATAAATTAGAAACGACATTTACCGGTCGAAACTCTTCTGTGTTTATTAATATAATCTAGGTGCTGACAACTTCAACTCGAAAAACAAGTAAAATGTTGACATAATATGTTTAAGTTTTTATTTTTTATATATATTTTGCTACAATAATTTTGGACATAAATAACTTTTTTTAAAAACAGCCCTGTAAACCACCACCATGTACGTGAAAAGGATGACAAGATACAACAGTTTTCTCGGTTGTTTAACAGATTATTGAGTTTTTGAATTGTATTATTTCATTCATACTTGTACTGTCAATATTCTTTTTAACAATGTAGACTCCCAAGAATGTAACAATTAGCGTAAACTTTCTGTTATAATTATATCACGCTTCAATCGTTAAAGAAATAAAAAAACCAAGCATTGTTTATTTATTGTGGAAGAGGAAGAAAAAGTTACTGATGACACCACAAGGAAATGTTCTGGAATAGTAGTGATATGACTTCTTTCAAATGGCAAGACAAGCCGTCACTGTTCCAAGTCCCGTAAGAACCTCTCTGTCTTTTCTGGAGAATTGACGACAGAGAATAGAAGTTTATGTAAGCAATATCTTATCAGGAGAAAAAGAAAGAAAACAAAATCAATTTAAATAAGTTTTTTTTTTCTAAAAGAAAATATCTTGGTAAAACCTTAGTTCTACTTATAGGCAGTTTCTTTGACTGTTTTAAGCATTAATATACGTAATCAAGGATAAATCTAAATAAATTCCCCATATTGTATCCCAATACACTGCAAAAAATAGTGTATCATGTCAGATATATGGCTTAAATATAATTTTCTATTCAAAATATATTGATATAAAAATTATCTTTCATAGACAATTGTTTTCTAATTTCTTAAATTGTTGTCGGTTATTTTTGACAACTTTCTTTTATTTATAATACAATTCTTATCTAATATATGAGATATGTGAGAACTTTGATTGTTAACGTATGAACCACTAAATTATCATTTTGTTAAATTTTTGACAGAATCGATTTCTTTTGTGTGTGTATCATTTTAATGTTTGTGGTTAGGTAGTTTTTTTTAATTTTATTGATGGATTGGAAGGCAATAAGTTATATTTAAACTTTCAAACTGTTGTATATGATGCGATAAAACAAACATTTCGAAATGATTAAATTTAAATGAATATAAAAGTTTAAAGAAAATATGTTTCTTAAACTTCTAATAAAATTCAAGCCTGTAAAAACAATCTAGTCTTGATTTAACTTCACCCCATATTAATTGCTCAAACGTGAGTTCACACATGATTATGAGTTTCAAATTGTCTTGTGTTCCTTTGATTTTGGATAATTACTTTTGGAATCTTTGTGACTTATTAAATGGACTGATTGTTTATTCGCGTTAAGTTCATGTTGTAAATCTGAAGTGAAAATAATAACTTCATAAATTTTATATAATATCTTTCTACAAATAAAATAACAAGTTGGTCATACATACAGCCTGATGCAGGGACCCAAATAAAAAATAATAAAACAGTTGAACAACAAAGGATATTTCTATAAGTTTGTACGAAAATACAGAATAACAGGCAAATAAAATAAAGTGTGCATACAATATATTTTACTTACTGCAGTCTAATACTAAAAAAGAAAACATGTCAAATGTATGAAAATTAAACGTTAATAATACATATTGAATATTTCCATTATATTTAGTGATTTATTAATTTTCTCCAAATTTTATGAAAAAACAAAATTTGATTGTAACTAATATTTCTACAAAAATTATTTTAGTTAAGTGAAAATTGAATGAGTTACTTTACGTAAGATTAAAATGTTTTTGAGAAAATTAAATCCGAATATACATTCATCGAATCAAAACTAGTAAAAACATTATGTAAAAGCAAAATGTTTTTGAAAAGAAATCTGAAAACCATCTATTCCAACCAAAACTAGTACAAACAAAACTTAAATAAACATAATAAACAGAAAATTCAAAATACAGTTTTCCCTCTGTTTATGACAGTCTGGCTTCTCCTTACTTCAAGAAAAAGTGAAACTTGAGCGGTACATTCTCGCTTTATTTGTTCTACTTAGCATATGTACATTTTCTTGCTACGATTTAGGTAATAATTCAATCACTTTAAAGAAACTTGTTTCATATTTGTACAGAATTTTCTTGCTTATATCCATATTTCAGAGTAGAAATTGTCACATTCGAAATGGAAAATATTTTTCATAAAATAGAATATATGTTACTAAAATAAACTTATAAAGGTTAGTATTACAAACTCAAAAACGCTATCCACGTTTTATACTTGTCAAACAATAATTTAATTAAAAAAATAGACTTGTAAATACAGAAGTTGAATGTTTAGAAAGTCTCTGAACATTTATATTTTGTTATCGCGACTTAAACTAACACTTATTAACTCTAATGAATTAAAACTCACAACCATATAATATCTGTCTTATCTCTTTTATTGCATATTTTATTGCTTTAATAATTGTTGCTAAAACAGAGAATAACATCAGGTTGTTGAACTCGTATAAAATACTTAAGCTGGAACATAAGTTTGCTATATATAAATAAATTTATACAAGTATTATATTTATATTGGTAGCTTTTTTGCTTATATGTTTGTTGTTAAATACAAAGCCACATAATAAGCTATCTGTGATGCACCAGTCACAAGTACCTGAATTCAAATCTGTGTTTAATAAGACTTCAAACTTAACGTTGAACCACCTGGGGTGATATATATAGCTCATTTTTATAATACCTATGTTTTTAGTGCTTATGATTTAGAAGTTTTACATTTTTTGTTAAATTAATTTTCTGTTTTAATATTCTAAAGTCAAATTATGATTTGAGCTATAATCATCCTCACAAACTCTTCTAAACTTTCTTCAATGAAACATATTTTATTTTTATAACAGGATAAAAGTTATTGATTGATGCTTACAAGGAAGATTTTGTGCTGGTCACTAACAAGCTAAATTTTGAATAGTTTAGTTCTGCTACATAGTCCTCTTTTGACGACTTTTAAACATAAGACTCGAAACTAAAGATTTTTCTGAGACTCTGCTTTCAAATCCTGTTTATTAGATTGCTTCAGACCTCACTTTGTTTTTACTAGACTAAGCAAAATAAGGCATTTATTCATGTGTAAAAAATGATTGATTGGAACTTTAGAAGAGAAGTTTTGTTTGTTTGTTTTGAATTAAGCACAAAGCTATACAATGGGCTATCTGTGCTCTGCCCACCACGGGTATCGAAACCCGGATTTTAGCGTGTAAGTCCGCAGACATACCGCTGAGCCACTGGGGGGTAAGAAGAGAAGTAGAGGATGAAGAAAACGATCAGACATAGAGATTAACCTAATATCCAGCTTAAAGTCATGAATATAGAAATTAATTATTATACATCAGTTGAAATATATTTTTATTTATTGAAGAATCTCCACTTTATGTTTCATGGGTTTTGAAATTATTGTTATTCAATTATTTCTATAGAATCTCTCTCTTTCTCTCTACATATAGTTTTAATGTATTTTTTATTTTTATTCAAAAAATATTATTTTGAAAATAATACTGAAGGACGGTATAATTTATTTAGTGTGTTACTAAAATTACTTTATTTTATAAGCACACTAAAGTAAATCTTTAAAAAACGTACTATATTATGATCATCTATCCTGCAGCATACGTTAGACAGAATATCCTAGGTGATACCATAATAAGATTAAAGGTCAAGGGGCGATACTCATGTAGCCATGTGCAACTTTGCGCTTAAAACAAAGTAATAAACTAAAACAGGAAGAATCATGTTTCAAAAACTTCCGTTATTGCACTGAATAAAAATTGTATTTCATTCTGGAATGCTTTTTATAACATTAAAACAGTGTTAAATTCTATTTTAATTTTTTCCACCATTAAATTAATTTATTTCGATTTAAAATAACTTTTGTTTACTGTATATTTTATAAATTAATCTTGTAATTTAGAGTAAAGAAGTATGTACATGAAGTGCAAGATAGTATATTTAAAACAAACAATAACACGTAAAGCAATAAAAAATAAAACAGAAACATTCCTTTGTGTATACTGGTATACAACTACGTAAAGTCAATTAAAATCGCATTGCACTTACTAAAGAATATCAGCGTGCCGTATACAAAATATTAGCACAATATACATACCCGAGTTTTATGTTTCTTTTAAGTTATTGCACTACATTTTAAAAATATATACACCGAAAACTGTAACGAAACAAGCTAAACAAATTATAGACATTGAGATACTTTTAAATGTATGCATTTCGTCATAATGAATCTAGCGTCTCATTCTTACATATCGAATATTTCAGTATTTATAATTATCTGATACTTATTCAGTTTAAATGTATTTACACTTCAGAGGCAGTATTAGGTAATAATCTATTTGACATTCTTGCAAAGATAATAATAAGGCTTTCCCCAAGAAAATTGTTTTGAAATTTCCTTTTTAGATATTATGTTTTAAAAATATGTTTATCTTATTATTTGTTTCGAATGTGTTGTTTTGTAAACCAAAAATGGTTCTTACAGCAATGCAATAATTAACATGAATGTTATATCACAAAGAAAAAACTAGTGAAGAATAATAAAGATATAGAATTATGCAAATAGCAAACACATTCATGGAAACAGTAAAAAAATAAATTATTAAAAAAGTAACAAACTGCTTGATACGAAGAGAAAAAAGAGAGGAATTGAATATATCTGTAACTAAAGTTATCTAAATGTCATTTGATTACATATACCGGATGCATGGTTAGGTTATTAAGACACTCAACTCGTAATCGGAATGTCATAAGTTCGACCAAATGTGATCACCCTTTCAGCCGTGAGAGCGTTGTAAAGTGACGATCAATCTACCATTCGTTGGTAAGAAGAGTAGTCCAAGAGATGGCGGTGGATGGTGATCACTAGCTGCCTTCCCTCTAATCGGACATTACTAAATTAGAGAGGCTAACGCAAATAACCCTCGTGTCGGTTTGTACAAAATTTAAAAACAAAAAACAAAACTTATGAATTATAGAAAGAGGATATATGTATTTTGTTCTTGCGCTTCAATAAACAAGAAACTGTATTGAAAAACATTTGCTAAGTATCCTAAGTAATGAATTTCTTCGTTTTAATTATAAAGCCACATAATAGGTTATCTGCGCAGAGTTCACCATGACTAACAAAACACTGTGTTTATCATTGTGAGCCCAGACATTTATTTCTCCAGTGAATCGTAGTGGGGCCCTAACAAACGTGTTACGTTTGAAATTTTAATCAATTTCTACTTGTCTCCATGTTTGAAATTTAAAAGAAAACTTAAACACACAGTAAATTAATCAAAAGAAACGTTTAAGTCGGAGTTACTACTTTTTGTACAGATTAAATGTGTATTATTTGCAGAAGTGTAAATATTTTGTACAAACATCCTGCATAAAGAATATAACCAAATCAGCAGAATCATTATCGTTAAACATATTAGGTATATAGTCTATTAAATGTGTCTATGTGTATGAAAACATGTATATAACAACTAAAAGAGCTACAGCTTGCAGAAACTAGAAACCTACAAAACAACAACATATGTTTCCAAAGGTACTTTTGACACAGTTTTCTAAGTGTAGTGTTAACCCTAAAATTATGTGTTTATCAACGAATGAGATGCTCATAACAAAATAAATAAGCTAAGAAAAATGAAATAAAATACATCTTAAATTCCAAAAAAGTAAAAGCAATATATAACAGTTGAACATTTAATTAAAATGAAGTCTTTTCGGGATCAAAATATGTTAAAATATTTATTTGATTTTTATTGAGTAACAGCTTGTAAATCATACATCAAAAAACATTGAAAACATTAAGAATACTTTGTAAAAGCAACTTATTAGTCTATTTCCTTCTACTTATTACATTCAATCTCCTGATGGTTTAGACGTAAGCACATGGTTTTACTATGGCAAAATCTAGGACTCGATTCCCGCGATGTACAGAGTGCAGATGCTTTATTGTGTAACTTTGTACTTTGAAAAGTAACTAATGTTACAAAAACGATTGTTCTAAATGTAGTTATTTTATTTATCGTTAAATGACAGCATATTGTTTGTTCATTTCTTAGTTAATTTTATTTTTCCCCAGTGGCACAGCACTAACTTTTGACACTAACATCCAGGGCCCGATTTTCTTGAACGAGTAGATCTCAGTTAGCCCATCGTTTGACTTTGAACTAAAACAAACAAAGAAACAAAAATATCTTTGTTTCTCGGTTGGTCAATGTTAAATTTTTGGAGTTACCATGCAAAAATCTGAGAATGGATTCCACGCAGTAAGCAAAACACGGATAGTCAATTATATGGCTACGCGTTAATGCAACCACAAAATTTGAAATAATTTATTTTGAGTTATTCCTTTCGTATTTCATTATTTTCTTTCAACACTATGTTCATTTTATTTTTTCTGGTATTTTCTACATGCTCTCTAAAATATTCACATCACAGATTTATTTTTCATATTGTTGTTCGCTTATTTACTTCGATTGTTCTCAATCTCTAACGAATTTCGACCAGTATCTTATTATTTTTATGATATAACAATTCAATCTTACGATACATTTGCCAGTATGATTTTTTTGAAACCAAAATTATCTAATCGGTAGTGAAAATCGATGTTTTATCTGTCTATTATTCTGTTCATCCATCAATCAATATATCAATTTATCTAATGACATTATTTCATTAGTTAAGCCTTATTTTCACAATTTTGTCTTTTCAACTATTGGAGGTATGAGCAAAATAGCGTGTTATCTTATATATTCTTTGCTAATTAGAAATGAATTCTTCTTATTAAAAGTTGTAAATAATAGACTAATTGAGATGAATAGTTTAAATATATATGTATATATATATTTATTTCCTTTTCTCAAAAGAATCTATAAATAATGAACTTGTACATAATAATCCTGTATTCGTTTTGCAAGGGAAATCTAATTAAATCTTTCATGGACACTCAGAAAATTATAATGAAGAATCATTATTGAAACTTCCCAGTTCAACTGATGAAACTCCTTTAACGATTAAAGATCGATATTTTTGGAAAACATGTATACCCATTATAAATCCATTAGAGATTTTTTTGCTACAAGTTAAGAACATCGTTCATCCGTGAACACTGCACCAACGCACACACGCGCACATATATATTTGCACACACAAAGTGCAACTTCTTATGTAATTTTACAAGGCGTTTGATGGCCTAGTTAATCACAAAAGCTGCAAGGTGATTAAGAAACTGATGATTTATCGATAAAGAATTTTTATGGTGAGATACAATCAAATTCAGATCTGCCAAAATATGTTAAAAAGTTTCAAAATCAGAATTTCCGAACATAATTTTACCGTTAATTAAAAAAGAAAAAGTCTTCTAGTTGTTAATATATGACAGGTTGAAATAATATATAATGAATATTCATATAAAATTGATTACTGATTGCATAATTGTTTCTATTTTAAATCTTAAGAAGTTACGTGAAAAATAATTCTGTGAAAGTAATAACTAAAATTATATACTTTTATCATGATAGGAATATGATACATACCCAAAGACATATCTACAACGAATCACATATCTTGTTATAAACTAAACTCTAATGTTTGCCTGTAGTATCCAACATCAAACAAAAAAGAATTCACTGAAATATAATTTACACTATGTTTAACAGAAATGTAGTTTGAAATATTCCCGTAAATAAAAATGGTGTTCTGTTAAAGAAAGAAATATGTATATATAAATACGTATATAACATTTTAGTTTCTTCAAACAATTTCATAACTTTACAGATTTAAAGTTATTACATCAGGCAAATCAGAGATGTTTGTGATTTCCGTGACTCTCTACTCATACAAATATTTCAAAAGGTTTGAAACAAAACAATGTATGCAAATATGGTTGAGATTTTAAATAACCACGTATTGTTAATTGTCATAACTTAAAAAAAATAATTGAAAAATAACTAAAAAGTTGGACTTCAAGGCGTTAAAGTTCATTAACAGTTCTGTGTCTTTTCCCAGATTTGAATTAAAAAGTTTATTTTCACTAACTGTAGAAAACTTTTATTTCTTACTGCATTAAAAGCTAAAACGTTTTCTTCATGTAAGTTTTAATAAGATTCAAGGTTGAAAATTTATAAGTACATACTTTTTTTTGCTCAAAGTTCAGCAATAAATTATTTATCCTTATGTAATGCAGAAATCGAAACCTGAGTTCCAAAGTTATAAGTTCTCAAACTTAAATCAAATATTCTTTTTTCTAAAATAAACAACTGGGTGTGTTCTTTTAAAAGTTCTAGTGAATTGAGAAAAAGTTCTTATAAAAATAAACAAAATAAAGCAGGATACAACAGAAACATTTGTTAAGAGCGGTTGTTTTCAGCAGCCATGACACGTCAGACTTATGTTAAGTATCATTTTTAAATTCCCATCAGCTTGGGGAGGTCAGTATAATGCTAAAACCATTGCTTTAAATTTTTTTTACGACTTTAATCCCAACTAGCAGGGGCAGATTTAACGGTGAGCGAAAGCTGATCAAGCCCCTATTTGTTTTTACTTGATGTATAACATTGGTATGAGCAGAACTCGTTAGGCCAAATTTTATTTTTAGCTGACTGGGCATTTAGGCTTAAATCTGCCCCTCCCATCTAGCTTGGGGAGCGGTTAAAAATTTTGTAAGACAACCGTATAAGACGAGTATGTTCGGCAATGGGATCTCGAACTCGTGAACCTCAAATTGCCAGTCGAGCACCCTAACCATCAGACGATGCTAAACCCCTTCTCTAGTCTCTTATCCAAAACACTTAATATAAAGGAAAACGAGAATCGACAGTATTACACGAACATCCAAAGCAAACAAACAATCCAAAAAAATAGAATAATTTATTTCTTAATTAACTGATTAACAAATTAATTTACTTGGTACATGTATTATAGTTAAAAACAATAACAACTGATTTTTAGATTACAATATCAAACCCTATTTACATTAAACAATTTAAAGATGAACAACACAACTTTGTTTCATATGAAACTTTCAACTCGCATTTACTAACAATATATACAGTTGTAACATAAATGACATAAAGAACTTCAAATATAGACATATATTTCACTCTTTTTTATCTGAATTAAATGTTATTAGTAAACTTCACACAATTCTCAATTATATTTATTGCTATTCAAAAAAAATTAAATAGTTTGAGTTGAGTTTTGTTTTTTTTATATGTTTAATGTCTTTCATCCAGTAATATATATATATGTAACCATTTACAACAAAATAAAAAATAACTAAAACTGAATAGTCCATGGAAAAGCTTTAAAGTGTAATAACTAAAATTCTTAAAATATATCTACACATTAAAATTAAACTTAAGCCTAAACCTCAGCTTATAGTTATTGATATACTGAATTAAAACTAAATTATCAGCTAGTTTATACCATTGTAAAGTGTACTAGCTCAACACTTTTTTATAAAATGATACAAGTGATAAAATAATACTTTTAAGAAACTTCAAAGAAGCTAAGATAAAACAATATTTGCACCATTTTCCTTGTGTTTTAATACTTTTTTTATGTAACTGTTACTAGTATTATAGTGTTTCATTTTTACATTGCAAGAATTTGTACTGTTACCCTACTTATATTATCTATTGTATATGCAACATGAATAAAGATGTACATAATCATGACTTCGATAGAAGTCCTTGTTAAATGACGATTCATAACATTGAATATCAGTGAGTAAGATATGAAGGCATTTTTGTTTTCACTTTAAACATATCGAATACTTAAATACAAACAATAAATTTATATAAATACAGTCATGTAGAAAGGTTAGGATACCCTATGATAGATTATGTATTTTTGTAACATATTTGGATATATAAACATTTAATCTCAATTTTAACAATACTGAGAGATTATAAGAATATAACTAAACAATTAAAACTGAAGAAAAGACTTTTCTAGATCCTCTGTAAATGTAATTATACAAAAATGCGTATTCTAACTGAGGAAAAAGTTAGGACACCCTATACCCTAATAGCTAGTGTTACCTCTTTGGCTGAAATTACTGCAGTGAGGTGCCTCTTGTAGCCATCTACCAGTCTCTGACATCGGTCAGAATTATTTCAGCTGTGACATGTTGGAGGGGTTTCTTGCATGTACTGCACGTTTTAAGCATAGCATAGATCCCATAGCATCTCAATGGGGTTAAAATCTTGGCTTTGACTCGGCCATTACAGAACTCTCCATTTCTTTGTTTTCAGCTAGTTCTTGGTGGATTTACTGGAATGTTTTGGGTCATTGTCGTGTTGCAGGGTCCAGTTCCGCTTCAGCTTTAATTTTCGTACAGGTGTCTCATATGATCCCCAAGCATCCTCTGATACACAGTGGAATTCATGGTGGATTCTATGATTGTGAGCTGTCCAGGTTCTGCTGCAGCAAAGCAGCCCCAAACTATGACACCTCCACCTCCATGCTTCACAGCTGGTATGAGGTGTTTTTTTCTTTTAAATGCTGTATTTGGTTTACGACAAACATGTCCTCTGTTCAAGTGTCAAAATAATTCAATTTTGGACTCACCTGTCTAAAGAACATTATTCCAGAAGTCCTGGTCTTTGTCTACATTCTCTCTGGCAAACTTCAATCTGGCCTTGATGTTCTTCTTAGATGGCAAAGGTTTCCTCCTTATACACCTCCCATGCAATTTAAACTTGTGCAGTCTCTTTCTGATTGTAGAGGCATCCACTTTCACATCAACAGTAGCTAGAGCCTGCTGTAGGTCCGGCGATGACATTTTTGGGTTTTTGGAAACCTCTTTTAGCATCTTGCGGTCTGCTCTTGGGGTGAACTTGCTTGGACGACCAAACCTGGGCATGTTAGCAGTTGTTTTGAAAGCCCTCCACTTGTTGACTATTTCTCCGAACAGTACAATGGCGGATTTCAAAATCTTTGGGGATCTTTTCAAATCCATTACCGGACTCATCAGCTGCCAGAATTTTCTTTCTGAAGGCCTCAGACAGTTCTTTAGCTCTCACCATGGTGCTCACTCTCACTACAACAGTCAGGAACACACCATACTAAATGACAGAGGTTTAACTAGGGCAAGCCGCATTCAAAATGCTGAGTAACGATCTTCTAATTATGTGCACCTGGTGTGATACACCTGTGTGCGAGTTGAGCCATTTTAAGTGGGAAAAAATGTGGGGGTGTCCTAACGTTTTCCTCAGTTAGAATACGCATTTTTGTAGAATTACATTTACAGAAGATATTGAAAAGTCTTTTTTTCTGTTTTAATTGTTTAGTCATATTACTAAAATCTCTCAGTATTGTTAAAATTGAGATTAAATATCTATATATCTAAAATTGTTACAAAAATACACTGGCTTTCTTAGGGTGTCCTAACTTTTTCACATGACTGTATATAGATGTACATACAGTGTAATCGTAATAAAATATAAAGATGGACAAATATTATATACCTATTGTTGTTAATCGTGTCACATTCAAAGGTGAAAATCTAGGTGAGAAAGTAAAACTTCTTCAAAACAGAATTGACGGCATATAGTGTAGAAAGCATCAACATTGTGTTTTATATTTTAAAATGGAAAGGAATTTTGGCATCATGGAAATACTGTTGCACATTGCATTTTGGGAACCATGTTTAGTTTACAACAACAAAAAAACATTTTTTTCTTTAAAGTCGGGTGTTTCGTATTATAATTTACCTTAGAAAAGTCTCCGATTTATTATGATATGTATATTACGTATAATGATTCAAATAGCAGGAAATGTCAATTTAAATTTCGGAATTAATTGAATGTCGATATATATGAAATTTATTAAATTTGTCAACAAGATCGATACACATAGTTTTGTTTCTTAACACAAATATATTTTAATATTCAAACACCAATACAATTTATAATAATGATTATTATAAATAATAATTTATATGAAAAAGTTTACCTTTAACAAACTTACAGAAAATACTGGGTTTTCTATTTGATTTAGAAATGAATCTTTTATCGACGGTTCACGTTAATTCTATGTTGATATATCCAGTGCATTTATCTTGACGGCTTGATCGCTAATTCATTCATTAAGTTTACGTAATTTTTCACAGAAGCCAATATGGAGTGTCCTCGTAGAAATATCTGGTCATCCCATAAGTAATGTCCAAAAATTAATACAGAAAGTGCATCATCACTTCTGTTTTTGTAGAAAGCTTTAATGACTAAAATATGTAGTAGGACGTGTATAAAAATGTTCAGAGAAATGAAAGAAATTAACCAAATTCCATTTTTTCAGATCATTAATCAAATAAACCCTTATGAAGATGAATGTGGCTTAGGAGCACGTTGGGCATATAATACTTTCTGAGTTTAAAAAAGGTAATAGTGAAGCAGAAATAACATGAAACATTCAAGGTGTTTATGATGCCAAGTCTCTTTATGAAAAAAGATGTCGAAGATGGTTTCCAACGCTCAGATCAGGTGACGACAACTTATGCGAGGAGCTACGTTTAGGTCGTACTGTTGAGTTTAATGATGGCTGGCTTATGGCTTCAATTGATGAAGATTGTGCTGTAAAATTTGAAGAAATTACATAGAAGCTTAATTCAGCAGTTCACCGTCATTTGCAACAGCTTGGAAAGGTGTCAAAACTTGGAAAATGGATCCTTCATGATTTGGCAGAAACCAACTTTAGAGCAAGAGTGAACATTTGCATTTTTATGCACTCTAGTGAACGCAACACATCTTTTTTTTGGACACGTTAGTGTACTGGAGATTAAATATGGATATATTATTAAAATGTTAAGCGTCGCAGACAATGGGCTTAGTGCAAATATACTGGCTAAATGGACCGCCATTCTAGGAAAGTCTTGTTAAGTGTTTAGTAAGATATTGTTGGTGTGATACACTATGAGTTGCTGCCACTCAATGTAACAATTACATCATTGTTATGTATATGTGTAAATATTTTGTAAACGACAACATGTCGTATTGTGTTTGAATTTTCATTTGTATTATTCATTTTTCCATATTGATATTATTGTTTCGAAGTTTAAACTAAAATATGTTATTTATTTAGGGTAACATTTTTAGAACTTTTTCGAATTGAGTAGACCAATCACATGTTTGTAAATGAGTGCTGGTGACTTCCTGTCTAGATGTGTAGTCTCGTGCAAGAACGGATATGCGTGTATAGCTCTGGAGTTGTATGGAAATTGCGAGATTGTTCGAGAAATAGGCCTATCGGTATAAAAAAGACGGTGACGTGAGAGATATTCAGTCATCAGTCATCAGTTTTTATTCGAAGAAAAGGAGAGAGATTCAGTCATCAGTTTTTATTCGAAAAAAGAAGATAGATTCAGTCATTAGTTTTATTCGAAGACAAAAAGTGAGATTCAAACACCAGTTTCATTTCAAAAGAAGAAAGTTAGTTATTTGAGAAAGATTAAGTGTTTGCTGTGAATATTCAACTTGGATTTGTGATTGAAATTAGATCTACGGAAGCCGTGATTTTATTTCGTCAATCTCAACGATACTTCTGAATTACCGCTTGTGCTGAGAGACGGCGATTTCATTGAACTGTGAACTGTTTCGGAATCTCTTCGTGGGACCAAATTCACACCCTAGACTGGAATTTGAGACTTTAATTTTAGATCATTACATTAGATACAGGCCAGTACCGTTTTGTATTGTGATTTATTTTGAAGTTTGAAATTAATATTATTTTGTTTTGTAATTAATTTCGAATGTCGTAACTTAATATCTGTCACTGTTATTATACAATTTATGTCATATTTGTTATATTTGTTAATAGTTTAGTGTAATAAATTATACAAGCTGTTATCTGCGTTTTTCTGTTGCGTTTAGTCTACGAAGAACTTAAAACATCAAAAAATACGTAACAATCATACTTTATTGTCAACAGTTAGAGCACTTGAATGCTGCACTGAAAGAAAAGAGTTCACTTTGATCAATCGTAAAGGTGTTGTGTGCCACGACATAATCCACGATAATTTACGAGTTCACACAGCAAGGATCACAGGTGCAAAGATTAAAGAGCTAGACACGGAAAACTTCCACCTCCTTCTTATTCTCCAGATCTTGCCATATCTGATTATCATATATTCTGAAGTTTGCAGAATTGTCTTGATGGAAAAGAGCTTGAAACACATAAAGATATCAAAACTACCCTCTTTACGTTCTTTTCCTCCAAACCCCAAGAATTTTATAGAAGTGGCAATTAGAAACTTGTGAATCGCTTGCAGGAAGTAATTAATAATAATGGAACATATATTATTGAATAAATAATATTAAAAGCGTTTGAAATCCTTTCTTTTTTCTGAACTTAAAATCAATTATTACTTAAGAGATTACCTGATACCAACGTCTGAAGTTAATTCATTGAAGTTAAACAGTTTGTAATATAATAGATCTATAAACGTTACTGTTCAAATATCTGCAGTTTCCTAATTAATAAGCGTTAACCACAGTTATAGTTTCCGAAGTTTATAGTATATTAACTGTATCAGACGAACTACATTAGTAAACTTCCTCCCTGCGTATTGCAATGGTTACCTATTATACACATTCTTTTGAAAATTAAGCTGGACCAACAATATTAAGGATATTAGTACTTGTGTAGATATATATATTGTTGATTCTTACGCTCGATCATCTACAAATTTAGAGAAGAGGCGAGAGTCTTTCAATACACATATGGATTTCTAAATATATATTCAACTGAAAGAAACATAGATAATAAAATAAATATATAATTTTAAATCTGTTACATCTCACTCCTTAGAGAATTAAAAATTACGTTTAACTAATTTATATACATACAGAGAGAGTTTGTTTTGTTTGTTTGTTTTGGAATTTCGCACAAAGCTACTCGAGGGCTATCTGTGCTAGCCGTCCCTAATTTAGCAGTGTAAGACTAGAGGGAAGGCAGCTAGTCATCACCACCCACCGCCAACTCTTGGGCTACTCTTTTACCAACGAATAGTGGGATTGACCGTCACATTATACGCCCCCACGGCTGGGAGGGCGAGCATGTTTAGCGCGACTCGGGCGCGAACCCGCGACCCTCGGATTACGAGCGCACGCCTTAACGCGCTCGGCCATGCCAGGCCTGACAGAGAGAGAAAGAGGCTTTGCGAAAAATACAATTCATGTAATACATTTTAAAAGAATTATACAACTTCAAACATCATGACAGTATATATTGCAATCAATAGATGTAACATATGAACATAAAATTCTATAGCATGTAAAAGTCCCTAATAAAAATCCTTATTGTTTAGGCTAAACATAACCAATAATACTATGTAACAAAATTTTTACTTTTTTATTGTTCCTAGGCAGATAATGTAATTTCCCAATTACTAAAGTTTAAAGAAAATGGAAAAGACCTATTTTTCTCTTCAAACTTTGCTTTTGTGACCTTGCAGCGTATAAAGAAAGCATGATGGGAGACTATATTTGAGAGCTGATGCGTGAAAGTGATTTACATTACAGTCGTAAATCTAAAAAAAAACTACTTACTTTTAAACATTTTTGTATAACTTTAGTATAAATACACGTACATCTTGATTCACATGTTCTTTTATTCAGATCTCATATAAATGTGCAAGTTTGACCGGTTTTACATAGAAAATAGGTTCATTTCTAAATTTCGTTATGCAGGTTACAAAAGCAAAGTTTGAAAGGAATAATGACTACTTTCTGTACTTTTACAACATAAGCAATTAAGAAATAAGACACATTATCCAAGAACAAAATTTGTGTTACATAGTGTAATCACATGATTGAAGGTTTTTTCGAAAGCTGGGTTACGTTTGAAAGGAGCCACAGGAGTATTCTGGTTATGTTTTCTAACAAAATGACATGTATGACAAATTTTATAAAACTGGAAAACATCTTGACTAATTTTTGGCCAAAAGAAATTATAATAATTTTGTCACATGTCATGTTGACACCTATATTACCTCCCATGAGAAGTTCATGAGCAACTTTAAATATTTCAGCATATTTCAGAATGCTTTTGGAACATAAATTTGAGAAAAACTACAGATGAATCCTTTGAAAGTGATCTCCATTTTATCATGAGCACACTATTTTGGAAAAAGTAACTATTTAGAACATTTTCCAGTTCATTATTTGGAGTGCATATTTAAATAGTGAAAAAACCCGCGGATCCTCTTTTTGCTCAACAGTCAGTTTATTTCTTTGAAATAAAAATTCACCAGATCCCTCACGTCCATCACTGTCACTCACCAAAAATTTCTTTGTCGAACAGCTATTAAAAATGCTCTCATCGGTTCCAAAACTAATGTGTAAGACAAATCTATAATCTTATATTTTGAACACTTGTTTAAAATATATTTATGGATTAATTTCTTTACCTGAGGTCGATTCACAGCACATGAGAGAAAAACGTCTGGATTATTTTCAACACCTACATTTGGAGATGAAACAGTGAACATGACGCTAACCATTTTGGGTTCGACAGCAACTTTTCTCCGCACCAAATCGTTTCCCAGCAATAATGATACACCGTTAATTGGCAAAGCAGGTCTTACTCCAACCACAAATGGTTCTGAAACTACGTCTGGTGTAAAGTAAATTTTATGAATAGAAACATTAAACAGAGCTACTCTTAATATCCTAAGCAATAACATACTTATTAGTGGCATAATTTGATTCTGAGAGTGCTATATCTTCTGACAGTTATGAGTGAGTGTCCTCAGTATGAGGAAGAATACCTACTGTTATGGTAGGAGTTTCGCAATACACATTGGCATTTCTAAATGTATTTAAAATGAAACAAACATAGTAAAATATATTCATAATGGTAAATTCACAACATTAGTTACATCTGTCTATGAGCAAATTGGCTTCTAAAGTAAATAAAACTTTATATTTTTTTCTGTTTGATTTTTGGCTGCAATACATAAATATTAGTGTGCAACTGAAAAGTGTTTACCCTAACTAAGCTTCAATAATTTCATTTCTATAACTGCTCAGTTTGCATCTTTTGTTCTATGTGAAAAAGAATGATGTTACCATCACATCTACAATATATTTAAACAAGTACCTTATATTTATAGCAAAAATGCAAAAGCTATCAACAACCATCCCTAATTTCGCACTAAAGACCAGATGGAAAACAGCCAATAAGCATTATAATACCGTTTGATATTCACATCAAAGGGCTGATTGGCACGCTTATATGACACACACGCTCATCTTAGAGGTCGGGGATTATTTTTGGCCATCTCTAAATTCCAGAGCTGTACCACAAGGTCAACAATAATTTAATATTCAACGCTGTTTAAAACAAAAATATTTGAATTAAACATGTTCGTAATAACTGTCACAACAGTTCTTGAATGTTAAATATAGTTAACATTTAATTTCAAAGCATATATTGAATTAAATATCATGTGTGCTTTCTACCAACCAGTTACAAATAAAATCAGGGAAACGCTGCATTACTATATTACATAAACGTTAAAACAAGCAATACATAGCTAAATTTCATGGCAATTTAATTTTATATTCCTTTGGCAAAATAAAACTAACATATTACAGTCCGTTCTTTTACAGCACAACAGCCTGTTATTTAGCGAGTTATTAAACGTACATGGTGTCCAAGAACTTTTAAAACACTTTTGAACAATCATAATGGGAATATTATTTACGATATAGTTACACAGTCTGTTGCAGTGCAAGAAGAACATTTCTGTGTTTCGTTTTGTATTATTTTTTTTTTTTTACAACACGGAAATTTGTTGTTCCAGTAAGATGATGATCTTACACAGTGGAGCCTTAAAGACCACAACACATTTTATGAAACAGTCTTCAGACGATGGATTGAGCGAAAAGCCTTGATTTGCTGGAACCCACGTTCTTTATATATTATATAAATGTATTTATTTTCATAAAAAAATCTTAAATAATATTGTTTACAGTAGTAAAGTTGCGAGTAAGAAGAATTGCAGATTCGATTTCCCGCAGTAAAGACAGTGCACGTAACCAATTGAGGAATTATGCACACACAGAAAAGTGTTTCCAACATCTTTAGATATCCTATATCTACTATTCTCCTGATATGTTTATATATGAATTGGATTCTTTTCGAATAATAATAAAAAACTTAGAGTATGACACATTTACAAAGATGTGGCTCCCCTCCTGAGGCTGCGATAAGTCTTTGGGTTTACAAAGCTAAACTCAGCGGAAAAAATCACCTCAGTGGACATTGCAGATAGCCTGATTTGCCTTTCCTATAAGAAAATGCACACCCGAAAATGTGTTATAACACGTTTTCCCAACATTTATGTCAATATATGTTACAGTACTCATATTATAATTGTTCCTTACAACTCACCAGAAAATAACTTGTTAAACTTCTTTAATGTAATTGTTTCAGCTTTTGTTCTTTACTTGAAATAATATGTTCGTTCAATTTATTAACGTCTATTATAGGTGTATTTTTAAAATGTTTGTTTTAGTGTGCAGTTTGTAGTACAATCTACGCTTCGCTCTTAACATACAATGAAACAAAACTAAAAAAAAATAAAGATGAGAAAAGGAATATAAATGGCATAATTAGTTATAAATTTTTCTACCACCATTTTAGTTTCTATGATAATAATATCTTCATACCTTTCCTTATCGTGAGAAAATAATGGTTTTTGTTTTGTAAATTATGTAAACTATTGTGTTTTAGAGATAGAGAAACGTTTTGTTTTTCTATCTGAGAAATCTCATTTCTCCTTTAGACACTAAACTCGTATTTTGTATTTTTGTGGAAGGCAGCATAAAATTCTGCTTTCTACACAAAAATATTTTTGTTATTTCATACAGAAATATATGTTTAACCATAAATATCGGTAAGAACAGCGTTCAAAAAACGCTGCTTGGTTTTTTTATTTTTCTTGTGTCGAAAATCATTTACAGCCATAATTCTTCTTTATAACGTATTCAACTAAAGATAAAAAGTTGACGCCCTTCTTTAGGACATCGTGGGTGTTATAAATCATTTTTTTTTCTATTTAAACGCAAAAATTAAATGTAAAATTTTAATAATAACAAAATCCACATATACTATCATAAAGTAATGTTTGATTAGTCAGGTATACTACAAAAAAAAACACGTACATTGTTAACTCTAGCTTTGTAAAACCTTGACAAACCATATAAATGCGTGTGTGTTTTGATATAACAAAGCCACAGCAGGCTACCTGCTAAGTCCACCAAGGAGTTTGGTTTGGTTTGTTTCGAATTTCGCGCGAAGATTCTCAAAGGCTATCTTCGCTAGCCGTTCCTAATTTAGCAGTATAAGACTAGAAGGAAGGTAGTTAGTCATCATCATCCACTACATATTCTTGGGCAACTCTGTTACCAACGAATAGTAGGATTGACGGTCACATTATAACGCCTCCACGGCTGAAAGGGCGAGCGTCTTTGGTATGACGGGGATTCGAACCCGCGACTCTCAGAGTGTGAGTCGAGTCCTTAACCCAGGCCTTCAACCGAGGGGAATCGAACCCTTGATTTTAGTGTTGTAAATCCGTAGACTTACACAAGTAAATGCCAAAATAATTTTAATAATGAACACAATGTTGAGAAAAAAGACTTTTTGAATGCATACATATGTAAATAAGGTATTTTTGATACTGTGTTTCAGGACAAGCTGCCAGTGTACGAGAAATGTTTGAAAAATATAAGCAAACATAAAGTCTAACTTACAAGTTACACGTTATAACTGTTTATTTCTGATTTTTTAGAAGTTGTTATTACATAATAATAAGGAAGGGACCTCACGTAAATCAATATAAATAAAAACAAGTAACATCTATCAAAATAAATCATGTCGTAATGTTTCAAAAGAATTTATTTATTTTTTTAATTTAGTTTAAAAATACTCAAATTGGTTTTCGAAATTTTACAACATGCTTTTGATTGATTTACTTTTAAGAAAAACAACAACAAATAATAATTACACAGAACTAAAAGAATGAAACATATGTTTCTAAAATATGGCAAAATACAGCTTTAAAGTAAAGACATTGATGAAAATATTTCATAATGGAGCCAGGTTATTTCTAATAAATGTGTTTATTAAAAAAATTAACCATTCTGAAACACTATTGAGGCTTAAAATATGACTCTAATGTCAAGCTGAAAATATTTCTTTTCTTAAAATATTAGAGATATCAGTGTTGCTATGAGGTTAAAATGTACACTCTTGTGCAAATTAATTGAAACAAATGGTCATTTTACAATATTTTCAGCATGGAGGCCAGTGTCTATTTTTGGGATATATCACGAAATTTTGAGGAATATTACGTCATTCAAAATTGCGTTAGGTTGGCAAGGAGACCAATCAAAAACAACTTCTTACCAACTCAATGAAGAAAAACAGTATCAATGAGGTCTGAAATACAAGAACTGGATGCAAGAACAATGGAGGAAGGTGTTATTCAGTGACGAGACTCATTTCTACGCACAGAGTCAAAGACGCCTGCATGTTCGCAGATTTCCAGCTGAGAAACTTCGATAATCTCACATCAATCAGTTCTTAAAACTTCTCTCGAAGAAGATGTTTTGGGGCTTTTTCAGCTACTATGGCATTGTAGACTTACATATCGTAAAAGGTATGATGCGGGGACCACAGTACCTCGAAGTTTTGCAGAGAAGAATTGTTCCAGAATTGAAAAAGAGATTTCCAAATGGATCTGGCATTTTTCATCAACATCTGGCTCCGTGTTACACATCGAAATTTGTGAAAAATTTTATGACTACAACGCGAATAAAGGTAAGTGGTAATGACCAGCTGCCTTCCCTATAGTCTTACACTGATAAATTAGGGATAGCTAGCATAAATAGCTCTCACATAGCTTTGCTTCATGATAAAAGCAATATTAAAAAAAACATATATATATATATGCTATGTTTTATTGTAACCAATGAAACTAATTAAACGGTTCTTACAGATTACAGTGTAAATTTATAGCAGCATGACATGTGATATAAATTACTACGGCAGTTTTTACTGTTTACTAGAAGATTGTACAATACAGATGGTCGGTTTTTTAGTTGCGTAAATAAAACCTTGATAATTCGGTAAAATAATATAAATGCATCATCATGGAGACTGATGTACACAACTGATTTCATTACTGTTAGGCAAATACTACACATGAGGTTATTTGTGCTCTTTCCCTTACTAGTATCGAAACACGATTGTTATCGTTTTAAACATGTAAACTTGCTACAGAACCACTGAGGAAGCTGTAAATAAATAAATAAAAACTATTTGTCTTTCTAAGATTTGTTATGCATGAAAATAACACCTTCAAATAAACCTGTTATTTGTGGCTTGAAATTACTTCCCATAGCTATTCATTGTATTTGATTGTTTGTTTGTTCTGAATTTCGCGCAAAGCTACACAAGAGTTACCTTCAATAACAGTCCTAAGTTAGTAGTGTAAGACTAGAGGGGAAAGAGCTAGTCATCACCACCTACCGCCAACTCTTGGGCAATTATTTTAGCAACAAATTATGGGACTGACTGAAACATTATAACGTTCTCACGTCTGAAAGGGCGAGCATGTTTGGTTTAACGAGGATTCGAACTCTCGATCCTCATAGTAGAACGCCTTGACCACCTGGTCAAGCCAGACCCTTCTATTTGTTAGACGCAGTAGGCGATCTGCACACATTTGTTGTGAAGTGAAGAAATAGGGTGTAAGAATTGATTTTAATGTGCTTAATATAAGTTACCTCTCCATATCAAAAGAAATAGTAAGATCGAATTATCGTAAACACTTTAAATAATAGATATCTGGAAATATAACAAAATACGATTTTATGAAGTTAGCTTAGTAACTGTGACTTTTCCAGCGATATGGTTCAAAAGTTTGAAAATAATGAAGTTCCTTATCTATTTTTTAATTAAAAAACAACATTACGTGACATTTTTTAGAAACGAAATCTTAATTAATAATTTATTGATTATGTTTCGTAATTTAACGCAATACCATTTTGCCATTGTTTCAACTTTCTGTTATATTAATTGATATTTTAGTGAAAACATTTTATATTAAAACACAAAAAGTCATCAAATAATTACTTATTTCAATTTTGTTCAGTATGTAGGTTATGGATTCGTCAAAATTACTTTGTTACTTCCGAATTTTAAAATAGTAACATTATTTAAATTTACAGTCTATCTTTCAGTGTGTAGATATAATGAGTGCTGTGTTAATAAAGTTCGTCATATTATTATTAGTTATAAGATTTGCACACTGAAAGTTGCTGTTTAGTATAAGTATATAACGTAATTTTGTCTATAAGCTATTCTAACTAAGTGAGATCAATTGTGAACTAAGACCTGGCATTGTCTTATGGTTAGGGCGTACGACTTGCATGATTCTCGCTAAACACGCTCGTCTTTTCAGCAGTAGAGGCGTTATAACGTGACAGTTAATCCTCCTGCACGTTGGTAAAAGAAAGGGTGGTGTTGACTAGCTGTCATCCGTCTTGCCTTTCACTGCGAATTTAGAAAAGGCTTGTATAAATAGCCCTCATGTAGTATTGCGCGAAATGAAACACAAACTAATCGATTTTTTTCCGTTAAATCAAACTTTTAATTTGTATAATAAATACCTTATGGTTAAGGCATATGCAAACAATAAGTTTAATACAAAGTAGATATGAAACACTTGCAACAGTTAAAAGCTTCTGTTAGGGCATTAAAGAGTGTTTGAGCTACAATTAAAACTATTTGTATTTTGAAATGCACATCTGTAAAGTCTACGTTAATTGCAACTTAAAAAATAGTAAATATAATGTGCATCATTTCATTCTTGTTTAATAATAAATTATTGCTTGATCAGTCTTTCACAACTAAAATTATGATACTTTATAATTTATTTATATTAATGTAAACTTGTAATCATAAGTGTCATGGTCACTTTTCTATTTTATTTTTAAGCACTCATTTTTTTTTCTACTCTTCCAAATGGTGTAAATCTTTGATTATATTTGATTGCTTTGGACAAATATATTCCAAATATTCATATGTAGTTTGGTTTAACATATAAGTTAAAACATATACAGTGACATTAATAATATTTACTCTCAGGGTCCGGCATGGCCAAGCGTGTTAAGGCGTTCGACTCCTAATCCGAGGGTCGCAGGTTCAAATCTCGGTCGCACCAAACATGCTCGCCCTCCCAGCCATGGGGGCGTTATAATGTGACGGTCAATCCCACTATTCGTTGGTAAAAAAGTAGCCCAAGAGTTGGCGCTGGGTGGTGATAACTAGGTGCTTTCCCTATAGTCTTACTGCTAAATTAGGGATGGCTTGCACAGATAGCCCTCGAGTAGCTTTGTGCGAAATTCCAAAAAAAACCAAAAACAATTTAGTACACGTGTGTAAAGTGTATACAAGAAATTTAAAAATGAATGTAAAGGCCAGATACTCTGTTCTCTGCACCAGTAAATACATATTTTGCTCAGATATTGTAATTACTTGTAACTTATCTGATAACAAGAATAATATGTGGAAGTTTATAAACTTTTAGTGATTATACGAATTTTAAGACTCTTAAAGTTGAAGAATTTAACACAATTCACGCTAATTTATACTAAACTACTTACTTTCAAGTGTTTCAAGTAATTTCAAAGTACTTACAGCATATCACGATAATATTTTATGGTTACTCTTGAGACAATTATGTCATTCAAGGCTGATACCCGAATTACTGATCGATGACTTGTTTAAAATGCATACAATTATATAAAAAGTAAGAACTATGTTGTTCCCAGTAGCGTATTAATTTGCATACATATTGTTATTAATAGTGTAAACTTCTACAACACATTATTTGTCATTATGAAACTAACTGAACGATAAGACAATTATAGGATTCCCATTAAATAGCAGTAGAATGTAATTCGTTTTGTTTGGTAACAAGTAATCTGTTACATTATTGTAAAATAAATTATGTTTCTGAAAATAAAGAAAAATAATTAATTTTATAATTCTGACATTTCAATGAGTCTTCACATTTCCTGCATCAGTTCTGAAATAAGCTGGGTTCCGCTGTCACACAAGACATCTCTTGGAAAACCAACTCTGCAAAACATCTCCAAAAAGGCTTCTGTTTCTCTCTATGGCTCGATCTTCGTGAGTGATACTGCTTTTAGATAACGTGTCACATAGTCGACTATTGTCGGCACATACCAGTTGCCCTTGTCAGATGTAGGTGCTAGTGTAACGATCAAGTCCACAACTACTATACCGAATGGCTTTCCTATGGGAAGCATTTTTCTTCAGTGACGCTTTGGCTAATCTTCCTAGATTAGATGTCACATAATCTACTCACATTTCCAGTTACTTTTAGTCAATGGAAGTTACTAGTGATTCTTTCTATCATTTTGTGTTCCTAGGTGTCCTCCATAATCGATCCAAGAATTAACTTTATCACTTGAGTCCAGTATTTTGTTGGTATCATGATCTATTTAATTCCCCCAGTATAACGGCCTGGATAAATTCAGTATATTACTCTCTTACGGTCCTCTATTTTACAAGTATCACTCTTTTTTGTATTGTACTGTATTTTATCCTGGGTACTGTCTCAATCTTTCTCCAGAGAAGGGTCTTTCTTCTGTGCTTCCTTCAGTTCCTACAATCCTACATTCGGCATGTCGCCATTTGACGCTTGCAGGTGCTTAATTTCTTGTTTGCTTTTCTTTTCTTGAGCCATGATGACGACAGAAAATACTTTATCGGTCTTCATTCTGTGTAATTTCTCCAAATTTCTACTACGTAGTATGTTTCCTATTACCAAGTTGTGTGTTGGGTCTTTGATACACATGGCTTCAAGGTCTACTACATAATAAGAAGAATCTGTCTTTACTTTTTGCAATAGAAAACTTTTTAACTGTTCCATCAATGAATATACACAAGCGTACCTTACCTGTCATGTGATCATCGGAGACTAGACTGGTTCTTACTGTTGCACTGCTGTACCCAGTGTTTCATAGAGCCTCCATTTTCTTTTCCGCAATATTGTCTTCACATATTAGCATATTATGAGTTGTTGATGCCTTTTGATATTTGACGCATGTTCCCATTACTATTAGCACTATGCTTTTTATGTTGAATCTGAAGAGTATTCTTGATTCTCTTCCTTCTGGCAGCAGAATCCATGATATCAGTCTCTCTTTTCTTGTTTCTTATTAGCACTATATTTGTAAGTAGCTCCAGCTGCTTTATGTTGATGTTTCTGCTGCTGTTTGCTGGTAATGGACTTTCACTTATTTATAACGTGCCCCATTTTATAACAAAAACAGCATCTCTTCAATCTTTTGTCTATTAATCTCCTGTTAACTTTGTTATACTCTTGCTTCTGATCAGTCATTACTTGTTTCGATTTTAACGGAATATTTTTAGACACAGCAGTTATATGATCTCCATTGACTTTCATATACTGTTATGCTAGCTTGGTCTTTTCTTTCATAGCTTTTGAAGCTTTTGATGCTCACTCCTTTAGGTAAAATGATGTGTAGGTTAAACACGTGACTACTAACTGTTTCGAGCACTAACAGCTCTGCCAGTCTCATAAAACTGTATTCACATTTCAGTCCATCTAGTGAAATATCGCCGCAGGTGTTCCACAAACCGAAATACATTTTCCTCTGAATTTCGGACGTAAACTTTCCTTCAGTAAGTTACGTCGTTCAAGTAAAACCATGCATCCTCTGACGTAACACCTGATACGGCTTTTTCCTGTGAGGAGTGGACCAAGATAGACTGCCCAATTCCCTTTGTTCATTTTCTGGCTTAAGCAAATCTTTCACATCTCTTTAGAAAAGCATTCGTAAAATATCTATGTTCAACAAACTTGAGTAGCTTGGGTTAGCTGACCCCCTGACTCCATTGTCATTGTTAGGTCTTTTTTCCATCGCTTGAGTAGGCTTTGCAATTTCAATTTGTATTTTCATTCATTTTATTTCTAGTATTTTTTCTCTCATTTTCTTCTGTCTCGTTTTTTTCTTTCACTTTTAGTCTTTTTTATCTCTTCTCTATCTACACTCTTCTCTCTCTTGTTCTTATTCTTGTTTTAAAAAATTCTCGGAGTTTATTGTCTTTTAACTTAAGATGAGATACTCTTTCTACCAGTTTATTGAATTTTGTTGATATGGTTATATGGCGTAATTGTAATCTCTACACTATATGCGCTACTGCTACAGTTGTGTGTATATAGAACTACTTATTTCCTCTGTCGTTTTCTTCTGGCTATGTTTATTTATTTGTTTATTTTTAAGTTTGCGCATAGCTACTCCAGGGCTATCTGCGCTAGCCGTCCCTAGCTTAGCAGTGTAAGGCTAGAGGAAAGGCAGCTAGTTATCACCACCCACCGCCAACTCTTGGGCTATTCTTTTACTAACGAATAGTGAGATTGACTGTAATATTATAACACCCTCGGATCAGGAGTCGAACGCCTTAACACGCTTGGCCATGCCGGACCTCTGACGGTGTTAAAAGTTGTGTTATGCCAATTGTCAGTTAAAGGTTTTTACTTATCTTTCTGTCCACCACCAATAAAGCAGTAAGCCTACAAATTTACAACGCTAAAATCAGGGTTTCGATTCCCCTCAGCAGACTCAGCAAATAGCCCAATGTAGCTTTCCTATAAGAAAAACATACATACACTTATACTTCTTTACAGTAAAAATATATACTCTGTTGTTTTATTTTGGGTTTTTCTGCAGCAGGTATCTATGACTAGTTGGTGATAAATTCCAAAATCAACGAACAACAGTCACTCTAGTAGTTTTCAAAATAATGGATACATTCGGAACTAGTTAAACATATGCACAACAACTTCTTCACACTATAAATGAGAGGCTTATCGTAGATATTATATAGTTCTCTTTTTGTTGCCAAACATTCATCTTGGCTTATTAAATTACTTTAGATTTTAATTCACAAGCCAAATTACCTTTTTCTATTTTTATCACATTAGCATTTCGTGTATAATTAATTTACAATTGTAGCAAGATTTACTAAAGTCGTATACTGCTTTAGTCCTTGTACTTTAAACATTGTGTGTTCCTTTGTGAAAGTACGCTCACGCTAATTCAATTACTTTATAACTTACTTTGATGGAATAAACTATCCTTAATATCCCTTTTCAAAATGTTATTTTTCCTCTAACGTATAAAGACTTAGGCTGATGTTAATTGTTAGGCCTATCACTTGCACAGTAGTTAACTTCACACCGAACTTTCCTTCGGTCCTGACTTTGCTCTTTTCTGCCATTTTCTTTGCCTGCTGTTTCCCACTCATCTAATGCTATTTACATGTTTATTACTAAATTATATAATCGATGTATTCTCAGCATCAATGAATTACAAACACAACTTCCAACTATCGTTTTCTTTTAACTTTCTTCAGTATAAACTAAACAATCATGAAATATCTATTCACAAAATAAAACAGTCAATAAAATCTACATAAAACATTATTTTATATCATGACAACCAGGTTTCAAAACTTTTGTGAGTAAAGGCAGCAAGAAATGCATCTGTTAGTCATGGATTCAATGTGATAATCAAAATAAACCCAATTGGAATTCAGCTTCAAAAGAGAAGATTACTGCCAGCGAGACATAGAATAATATTATAATATTTAATTAAAAAGAAATTTGGATCAAAGAGAAGTATACATAATTCACTAAAGCTACCTCAGGACTTCAGGAAAAAGCAAGTGAAGCAACTAAGCAGTATCTGTTCTTAATGCGATCCAGCAAACTTCAGTATTCTAAACAAATTTTGAAAGTGAAAAATGAACGAATGAGCCATAAAAGGTAATGTGGTAAACACAGTAAATCCAACCAGAAGACACATGAAGTAGATGAAGCTTCGAAAGCGAATATTATGACCTAGAGGAGAGAGATTCCATGTTTAAAAAGCAGTCCGCAATCTGAAATCTTGAGGCAGTCACACATAGCATCCAGCAACTTATGTAGAGAACAAAATAAAGTGTTATTGGTCTATTTCACCTTGAAATATATTCTGGCATACTGTCAACGAAACAAAAGGTTTTGAGAGTCTAGAACATTCTCGTATAATAAACACCATCTATGCTGGTCACAAGGTGCTTTTATATGAAATTTGGCAAATGGAGGTAACAAGTTTTCAAAATCAACTCTGGTTGGCATAAAGATCCCCGTTTATTCGCGTTTTCTTTAATATATTTATACCTGGTTTGGTAAAAAAAATACACCATACAGGTAAGTTTGTTAAATATTTGTTGCAAACATTTTATACACGCCAATGGAATTTTGCAATGGTTCTGCAAAAAGTTAGCAAATAAATTTGCTGGATATTAACTTCCATATATCACAAAGCCACCTACCTCTATTTTTATACTAAAATATTCTCAGATAAATTAGTTATACTTTTTTGAGTTTTGTAATATATCAGATGATGAGAATGCCTGAAAATATTGTACTTTGAGAGAGAAACTAGTTTAAAGTAGTAACTTTTTTTAAATATTCAGCTTAGAAAGCGCAGCAAAGTAGCCTCATTAACCTCATACAAGAAAAGTCGTGACAAAACTGAAGTATCGAAATAGCTTGTGTGCATTATTGTTTTGCCTTCAGATGTAAGGCAACATCTGGTAAAGCTCAGAGACTGTGAGAAATGACTGGCCTTGTCCATTCTCTATGAAATCAGAGAACTACGCTCACCTAATTTATTAGAAAATGGTTGGAGTAAGTACGTTTAATAGCTGTCAATATTCAGCCGGTATTTGGACTAAAAGATCCCTGTCATTATAAAATATTATAATCCACTACATGTGAAACAGGCGTAAAATTTGAGAAATAAATACAAAAATCAGGAGTTAACAGAAAGTAATATGCTCCCCAGAAGAATCACAATCTATTTCTAAATATACGTTTTATTGCTTATCAAAAATAAACAACAATAATTTTTTACACTGACACACGTAAATTTTTAATAAGAATAACAACAACCTAAACAGAGTTGATGGACATAAGTCGGGAAAGTGAAGTGCAAGTATCGCATGAATGTTATATTTGTTAGCAAAGTCAGTAATGATCAACTTATAAAGTATACAGAATGTAGTCATGAGAGTAGCAAATGGCAGCAAAACCAACACCTTGTGCTTTTGATTTATGTATAAGATAGCCTATTCTAATCTGCTTAGCGTTACTTAGATCAACCACAACCATATCTCACACTGGTGACAGCGAGAGAGAGAAAGAGCAGAGAAATCAATAATACAAAAATGAAAGTTGGTAGAATTATGGATCATAGTGACCAAGAAAGATGTAGTGGTGAACATTAAGAGTGGATCCAAATAAATGGCTTAAAGTTAAATATTATGAAGACTGGAAGCAGGACGTAGAGAGAAATGTCACTATTGGTCAAAAGACTTAAAGCTATTGAATTAATACATGAGTTGCAACTGATACTAAACGTAGATATGGATGAATCATTCATAAGTTACTCTATACGAAGGAGTCATTTAGATACATAGACATCAAGCGGCCCAAAGTGGTAAATCCAACAAATCAGAATATGATGCATATGAAGATGTTTTATGCGAGTGCCCTGTAAAAGTGACTATCATAATAGAATTATACTCCTGAAAGACATCCTAAGCCTAATTACAATATTAGAGAAAAATCTTAATAAAATATATGAAAGACTTAAAGGCGCTTATGATAATGACTTGCATTCTATACATTATCGACATATCAGTCAACGAAAAACTGGGTCACATAATTGTATGAGGTGGTAATATAACGGGATAGGTGAAGGATGGAACTTAAGTGGAATAAAACAGTGTTATCTAAAGAACCTTAAAAAAACTGGACTGACAAGACTCTGAAGTAAAGTAATGCCAAATTTCTCAAGAGTTATAGTGTTTGTAAAAAAAAAACAGTATTGAAATAATATTGTTTATTTGTTTATTTTTTAATGTCACGCAAAGCTACACGAATATCATCTACATTCTCCGTCCATAATTTAGCAGTGTAAGAAGGCAGCAAGTCATCATCACCCATCGCCAATTCTTAGGCTACTCTTTTACCAACAAATAGTGGTATTGACCGTCGCATCATAACGCCCTCACGGTTGAGAGGGCGAGCATGTTTGGTGTGACGGGGATTCGAACCCGGGACCCTCAGATTACGAGTCAAGTCCCTTAACCACCTGACCATGCCCGTTATATACATAGCGACATATTATGTACCGCTCTCCTCATTTTATTATTGTCACTTTCTATGTGTGAAATATGTAAAAATGTATTGTTTTTCCTGAATATAAAATAATAAATATATATTATTCTCTGTTTTCGGTCCCCCATTTACAATACTAAAATAAGGGGCTCGATTCCTCTCGGTGGAAATAGCAGATAGCCAGCCCGCTGTGGTTTTGCTACAAGAACAACACATAATATAATAAAACTATTACAAGCAAGCTTATCAATAGATAGCATTTCTCATTTGTTCTATATTTATTTGTTTGAAAATTACTCTTCCTGCTATTTTGTTTTTCATATTAAATGTTTGATTTGATGCTTATAAAAGAATAGTAAAATCAAAAGTAAATTATCATTTTATTGAACAAAATATAATAATGTTAAACCTGCTATGAGCAAACATACTTAATCCTGTTCATTGTTAGAAGATAGCAGTAATATCAGTTGAGTAATTGAGATATAGAGAGTAGCAACTATAATTTATTAGTCTGACGTTATTGTTATCGTGATACGTCGATATTATAGCACAAAACTGATAAACGTTTTATTATTTATATATACTGTATTTTGCACTTACTAGTTTCAAATACTCACGATCCGCTGTAAGATTCGTGGTTTACATAGTCTACAATGAATCAATCTCACACTTCCATTATTCAAAATTATATCTCTTGTTATCCTAAGGGTGATTTTAAACCAGAATAAAAACAGAAATGCTATAACGCCTAAATGTGATCCCAAGAGCTTGCAAAGAAGGATATGAGCACAGTTTAAATAAAGGCACCCCCGATAGAGAAGGAGTACTAAATCGTAGACTCCTATCATCGTGCCTCACTCCTTCCTTCAAGTCCTGCTAACTCTTAAACTGTAATAGGAGCTTGGGGAGACAAATTCACACATAACGCGAAATATTTTTTTATATGCAAGGCAAAGCTAAAAGAAAATGAAAACCTATCTGCTACCGTCTTTAATATTTAGGTATTTACAAGGAATAATGGAACCAGTCAGCAACACTATGCCATTCATCATGAATTCTAAAGAATTTGCTGTCACTCTTATAACGCAGCTATGGTTTTATGTACGAGTAACACATGTATGTGCGTATATCGAATGGATTTGGTTCTTTAACTGGGTTAAGAAGACAGAAATCTTCTTGGCTTAGAATAGCCGTTGCTGAATTTAAATTAAGAAGTAGATGGTAAGCAACTAATTAGCAACATCCGCCAGAGGAGTAAAGTGAAAGATTTGATGGATTTTAACTTATTTACCAAAACACTTCTTTGAGTCTCTTAATGTTATAAAACTGAAAAAAACGAGAAACACACACAATGATAATCTGGTGATAGCGATAAAAGATTTTGGTTCTTGTCTGTACACAAATGGGGTGCCGGAGAAAAATACATATTACTTAATTAAGAGCCTTCTAGTTTCGTTTTCTTACAAGATTTTTCATGATAAATTTTTATCAAAATTAAATCTTTGGAAAACTTTGAAACATTTGATTTTTTTAGTTTATGTAAAATCCTAATCATCCTATATGTAGTAATTCTACATTGAATTATTTCATTATAAACTGCTCATAACCAAAAAGAGACGATCCAACCTTGGCCTACAATTTAGTATTCCGATTAGACTGAGTCCTTTCTACAAGTCAGATGATTGTTTTACGTTTATTTTATTAAAGATTCGACAAAAATGCTTAGAAGTCTATCTGTTTTTGTTTTTTTTAACCGTTCCATTCCTAATGTATTTTAGTCGTAAAAATAGAGTTGGTTGGCGTTTTATGGTACAAAGAAACTATTCTATCTGCGCTTAACAACCGGTAATAAAGGTAAAGAAACATAACATTAAAGCATAATGTGTTTTTGTTCAGTAATTAAATTCTGACGAAAGTACATTCAAAATATGTTACTGACAACAAATAGATATTAATTCATCATTACTTTCATCTATGAAACCGTATGGAAATTTTTCGCACTTATGAATTTTAGCTACATACACATATTTCTATATGCAGAAAAATATACGTATATTTAGTTGTACATGTTAACGTTTCTATCATTTGTTATCACACAACTAAAGAAACCAGACTTATATTGTTTTATACTTGGGCGATCTTATAAGCTAGAAGAGTAAATAGGTTGCAAAATGTAAAAAAGTAAGGTATATTTGAAAAAAATATTATTTTTAATATGTGTTTCAAAGTAATTGTTTGTTACTTTTGTTAATTAGATTATTATAAATTATATGTTGTTGTTACAGTTTATTTTCGAACGTTTTGAACTGACAATTAAAAATACTTAGCAACTTTTACTAAATATGAATAAATCTATCAAACCCTAACATTAATTTGATAAATTGAAATGGAAGATAAACAAACGCATCCAAATTAAAATCACACACTATGAAAGACTTTGGTCCACAGAAACAACTAATATTAAAAAAATGCTTACAACACTGAAAACCGGGTTTCGATATGCTTGGTAAGTGGAATACAAATAGCTCACTATGCAACTTTGTGTTTAACTTCAAACAATAATCAAAGACATTTTAAACAATTAAAGGTTATATTGGTCGCGTTAGGTTGTTCAGTTGAATATTTAAATATCCTGATATCAAATCCTTCAAGTCGTTGACAATGACACAGGATCAGAATCACATGCTTTAGTTTGTTTGTTTTGATTGTAATGTGCCATACATATATAGCATAAAAATAACATTATTTTTAAAAGATGAGCAAGTTAATTATTGACATTATTCCAGTTATTGTTCATATATTGTTTTTTTCTGTGATACATGTTATAATATTTCAGTGTTATTATAGAAATTTAGCAAAAAATAAAAATTTTAAGTAGTGTAAACAGCAACATATAGCTATCTATATGTTCTGGTATTTTTGTGTAGCAAAAGAATTTGTTACTAGTAACATTAATGCTCTATTATTTTCACTCTCAGTAACGACATGGAATCCGAAATAAGTCACTTGTAATTTCCAAAAAGAAAAAGAGAAGATTACTTCTTACGAATTTTTATCTTGTGTCGTTCGACTTTATGTCTGTTTCATTTGTCGAAGCACCATGTTGTTTTGTTAGTGCACTGTAACTTTGATTAATGGAATAAACCTGACATTTCGGGAAAATTAACTACTTGGCGGAGGTAGTTTCTTATTCCAATGTCATTTGGTTTATAACAGCTTATTGGCTCAGTCCACTCAAGCAGACTGAACCAATGAAGCAATTATCGCCGCAGGAATCTCACCAACTATTTCTACCGCCATATTGTTACAAACTTCAAGAAGGTTATTGCCGAAATTTTCAGAAAATACCTCAATTAAATGAAGAGCACCAAAAGCGTGAAATTCTTAATATATAACATGGTGATATATCATAATACATCTTTGAACATTAATTAAAAACAAGATGTAATTAATATTCGCTAAAACGATTTATTTTACGCACAATTTGCTAATTTTCTAAGCTTATAAGTGAGGAATTTATACTTTTTGAAGGAGTAATGTAGATAGTGAAACTCTTCAAAAATGTAAGAAAACATTTATTTATATTCTCTTTTATTATTATATGGTTGCATGAAATGCATATTTTAATATTTACAGTAAAATATATATATTTTAAAAAGACCAAGAGCCTGTAATATAAGGAATTCTAGTAGATTTCTTTTACTTTCAAAAGGGATATTTTAAAAAAACTAAATCATGCCAGAATAATTATAAACTGTAATTATCTATATATTTTTGACATCAGGCAAAAATATCTAATATTATTTGACTCTTTTTTTAATTTGTATTTGAATGTTTTTCAAAGTTCTATAACTTAAAGCATCAAGGTTTTATCTAAATTACTCAATACAAATTTTAAGGCAAACTTAGGTGACAAAATTAGTGGAACTTCATCTGTTACCTGAGAGCAACATATATGAAGTTTCAAGGCCTAATGTATTCTTATAAGTATTACGAAAACCTTTACTAGTTCAGAGAGGTAGACATTACCTAGTCTTAGTCTTAATGAAAACAAAGAACAAAGAATGTTTATGTATATAACACGTGTCTAAAATAAAAAAGATCACAAAAAATGGCCATCCATAGTATGGATGCACTGCTGGCACTGCAAAAAAAAAAAAAAGCTCTAGAAGGTAATACGGACAATTTTTTCTTGCTTGAACAGTAAGATTTTATATTATACAAATTTCAGACCTTTTAAAATTTAAATATATTTCAATTTATTATTTTAAATTTCCAATAGTATGGAAAAATATGACATATATAATATTTTGCATGAACTTCTTACACATTGGCTTTGGATGAAATAAATTTATTCTTCATAATAATTTTATTTTGCTCTTTCGCAGGATGGTACAGAGGAGAAAAGAGAGCCATAAAGTTCGCTATTCCATGAACTTGGCGTGAACCCCCTGACCACTCAAGCAACTGCTACTTTTGCATGGTGGACCCTTCAAAACGTCGAGCTGGCAACAATACGTCTGCTATCGTGTATACTACCCCAACCAAAGAGACTTCAATGGCTTGATCAGAGATCTTGGTCTAACAAATTCGAATGTCGAGACCATATTTGGGGGCTAATTCATGAAAGTGATTTGCATTACAGTCGCAAATCTCAAAAACTTACTCACTTCTAAACATTTTTGTTGTTTTTTGTATAACTTCAGTGTAAATTCATATGTTGTTTTATTCAAACCTTATGTAAATGAAAATGTGCAAATTTGCCCGTTTTTACTTAAAAATAGATTAATTTCTAAATATCATTATCCAGGTACAAAAGCAAAATTTGAAGGGAATAATGGCTCTTTTCTGTACTTTTACAACATAAGCAATGAAGAAATAACAAATGCTATCCAGGAACAAAATTTGTGTTACATAGTGCAATGGAAACAAATTGCAGATTTAGGGGTCATTTTCTTGCTATTATTTGCTTTCTCATAATTTTTTTAGTTGCTAATGAATTTAAGTTTTGATTTTAGCACTCAATCTATAAAACTTACTGATCGGAATCTTTTTTTTCAAATTTCTGTGTATTCATCTTTGTATTTTTTAACCATTTAAGAAAAAACTATGTTCAATTGAGATAGAAGATTGATCACCAACCTGTTACCCTCTCTAAATGTCAAAGCTTTTACACCTAACTGGCTACTTGCGTTACGGCAGTCGTCGTCAGAGACTGAATTGGATACCATTGAATCTCAATCAAAGAAATGGTCAGTATGTAGCAGCAAGAAAGGGACGTACTAATAAGTTTTCACCTTTTGAGGCAGCTACCAGACATAAATCTCCATTATTACGTAAGAGGTATTAATGACATTAATGTCTTAATTTGTGACACGAGATCACCGGGTTACTGTTCTAATTCAGAACAAAAAAAACACATTGTAGATCAGTAATGATAATAAGTTCGAAGAAAAACAGCGTCTATTTAACTACTTATGTAGATATCTTACTGCAGTCAAAGTTGATAAATCTTAAACGTAAACATATTTTAATAACATCAGATGGCCTTCTCACTTTTCTACAGACACTTCAGAGATGAAACCTTGTCACGCCATAATGAAATGCCAATTTGCTACTTCTCGACTGAAACGACAAACAAGATAAAAAGGGGTTAATTAAGCCATGTACTTGTATATATACATAAGCATACACAAACACATTTCATGAGCAACTAGGTTTGAAAATAAGTATATTTTAATATTAATGTTTAATTTGAACACACAACAAACTAATTATTAATTATTTTATGATTTTATTTTATAATTAATTATTCGCCTTTAATAACGCGTTTTAAATCACTTATATGCGTAGGTAAGTGTTAACAGTTACACAAACTTTCAGTATAATTAAGCATAATCCCTATAAAGTGTCTATATTTTGTTATTCTTTTGTTTCAAAAGATAAGATAGTGTTTAATCACTAAAAATAAACGTTTCCTTAAATGTTATCATAAAATTTTGAACCGTCGATGATATTATTAACCCAGAAAATACTCATTATTTTAAACAGTTATGATGTAAGCTTGCTGTTATGTGTGCAGTTATAATGTAAGCTGGCTCTCTTATATAAAAGTATGTTGTAAATTAGCTCTCATATGTGCAGTTATTACGTAAGCTAACTCTCATATGTACAGTCATGATGTAAGTTAGGTCTAATATGTACAATGATGAAGTAAGCTAGTTTTTACTTATTAAGCCGCTTCATTGAATAAGGAGCGTGGATTGACCCTGTGATAGAACTCTGGATTATTAGTGCCTAGTTCAAATCATTACGACACCACAAAATGTTCCTCGCACTTAAAGCTGTAAATGCATTATAACAGTGACAGTCAATACATTAGTACTGATAGAGTGGGTATCAAGATGCTGCTGAGTGGCTGATTTTCGTCTAGCCATTAATTCAAAATCAAGGGGGCCCAGCATAGCCAAGCGTGTAGGGCGTGCGACTCGTAATCCAAGGGTCTCGGGTTCACGCCCGCGTTGCGCCAAACATGCTCGCCCTCCCAGCCGTGGGGCGTTATAATGTGACGGTCAATCCCGCTATTCGTTGGTAAAAGAGTAGCCTTCCCTTGTGTAGCTTTGTGCTTAATTCAAAACAAACAAACCCTCTAGTCTTACACTGCTAAATTAGGGGGACGGCTAGCACAGATTGCCCTCGAGTAACTTTGTGCAAAATTCCAAAAAAACAATCAAAATCAGGGTAGTGACAAATAGCCATAGTAGTTTTTACACTAATATAAATAATGAAGTAAGAAATTTTAGCAACAATAAATAAATGCAAAGAATTACAATTTAAAGTTTACGTTAATACACTACTACGACTGTATGAAAATACATTATGAAACAAGATCAACCTGTGCAGAACGATAGGTTATTGTTTTTATTCTATTCGTAAGTAGTCATATTATCCAATATGTTTTAAATTAAATACTTCCTATCTATGTGACACTATAGCAACCGTTTATTAATTATATTGGGTAACATACACCCAGATAAAACTCGGAGTTTTCACTATTTCAGGCTAGAGGATTAGACTTTAGAAAGGATGAAAAATATTTCAACAATTGAAATATTTTTTCACATCAGTGGAATAAATGAAAGTATTATCCCTCTCATGAAGAAGGATGATGATCATAAATATGTCAGTTTCAATAATTAACTGGTAAAATTAAACAGATTTCAGATGTAACTTTGGAGTGGAAAACACTGTAGAAAGTTTGTGTTAATACGAAATGTTTACTTTTCGTTTTCGTGTTTTGGAACTTTCACGCTTGGATAAGTAAAGGACATCACCATCACCAACTCTTGGGCTACTTTTTTCTGAGTGAACAGAATGACTTGACCGTTGCTTTTATAACAGAACCACAGCTCCAAGTGGGGAGTGCGTTTATGCAGCAATAGGGGTTGTACTGCTGATCCTTGAATTCACAGTTTAATAAGACAATATTTTTTTTTTTTTTAATAAACATTGACTTAACATGAAGCGATTTTGTTGCAAATGATAAATAGAAAGTGTTAAGAATTGAATTAAAAGTAGTAATCGGTTATCACTATGGTGTTATTGATCAATTTCAAGTATATCTCGAAATCACTTAATATTCTTAATGTGTTAGTTTCAGTACGTGTATGGCATTGTGTATTGATTTTAGATAAATTCTGAAGTTTATAAAAATATAAATCATGTAAAATAATTTGCATACTTTTACTTAATTGCAGAATTCACCAGGAATTCTTTAAATTGCAATAACAACAATTGATTAATTAAAAAGTGTTTGTTTAGATTTTCGCGAAAAACTGCACGAGGGCTATCTGCGCTAGCCGTTCCTTATTGCGCAGTGTAAGACTAGAAAAAAGGCAGCTCGTTTTCACTACTCACCGACAAAGTTTGGGTTACTCTTTTACCAACGAATAGTTCAATTGACCATCAGATTATAACGGACCCACGACTGAAAGGGTGAGCATATAGTGGTGTGACGGGAAGTCAAACCCGTGACCCTCAAATTACGAGTCGAATGCCTTAACCATCAGACCCTGCCGGGCTAATTAAAAAGTTAAGAGTTACTAAGCTTTTTTACACTTTATTAATGATTAAAATAAATCTAAATCTATCAGTTCACAATTGTTACACTGACTGAGATTCAGCTTTGATACTCTAACTATAAGATATTCGTAAGAAATATTCTATACACGTATATATCATACAATGAACATTTTTCAGCTTTATGCTTGACTCATATTGTACTTTATAGAGAATATTACGTCCACGTTTATAAGTAATTAAATCCGACCATAGCTTGAGATACATGTTACTGTATATATAAAAGTACAAAATGAAATGAATTTTCAGAATAATGATTCTATTTCCCTTCCCGATGTAATATGTATTTAAAAACTTTTTGGTAAAGCCAAAACTTTATATATATAAATATATACAAATTATCAGATTTTATGTTAACATTATACATGTTGTAGAAAATAAGTAGAAGTAAAGTCACTTGAAAATTCAATACGATATGGAATTTTAACTATGCGTATGGCATGTGTTTATTTCTTCAGAAATATAAATACCTTTAAAATGATGCTATTTTGAGTTTGAGCTGAGAACCACATATTTCGCTTTAGAAGTTAATACCCCCCCCAGTGACTCAGTCATATGTTTCTGGATTTATGCCACTACAAACTGAGTTTCGATACACGTAGTGGGCAAAGTATAGATAACCCTTTTCGTAGCTTTCTACATAATAACAAACAAACGAATTTAATTAATTGAAATAACAATTGTATTATTTTTTTCTATGAATTTTCATAAAAGAACACTTTAGGAAAGTAAAGAAAAAAGAACGTTTGTACGTTTCACAAATATGTCATTTATTACGACCATGGTTTTACCAATGAAGGGGTAGGTCATCGAGCACCAGGAATCAATCACATAGACGCAGAACGCATTTTTCGTGAAATATGTATTCGAAAATATGCTACCGAATTAGTATACTTAAATTACTTTCAAATATAGCTCACAGTGCGAGAAATAAGTTATATGGCCCAAGTTGCTTATTTTCACATTTTAATTTACTTCGGTAGTTTGAACTTCTACAATAAGTTGAAATTTTGATAGTAAAATTACAATATTACTGTTAGCAAATGTCTTACTAAATATAATAATTAAACGATTGCTATAGTGTCACATAGATAGGAAGTATTTTATTTAAAACATATTGGGTAATACGACTACTTACGAATAGAATAAAAGTTTTCATTCTAGATATAAGGAAAGCAAACACACACATCAACAAAAATAGAACAAAAGTTATTCTTAATATTTTTCACGTGAAACAACCAACAATGCAAACCTAGTAATATCCGGATTTGAGAGTAACGAAAAGCTGTTTCATTTCCTGTTTCGTGCCTAAAGTGGGACTCCTGAACCTGACGTAAAATGTTGCCTCGGGAAACACAAACTTGGAAGTAGATTCTCAAAAACTTTTTATTTATTTCTCTCTCTCTATCTTTTTATACTCTCGCCTAGTAAACGAGAAAACAAAAACAAGACTGAAGCTTCAACAACATAAAATTTGAAAGTTTCAACCGAAGCAAACCTTCTGTTAGGCATGTAAGTAGCATAACTTTTACAAAAAAAGTGACATCAAGGACAAGTGTTAGATAAACCAAGACTACTTATAAAATCATTTGGCTGAATTTAATGTAAATTGTATAGAGTATACTTTCATTTTCATTTTTTTCGAACTCTAATTCTAGCCGTATGCTTTCGTAATAGTTTTCTTTTGTTTCCTCGAATATAAAAAAGATTACAGGCTTTGGGGATTTGTTTACTGTTTTTTATTTAATTTATAACATAATAAATAATAATTAATACTTAATGAAAGAGCATACAAAATATTTGTTATCTTTGTTTAAATTCAATGTTGCATAGGAGTATTGTTTGTTTGTTTTTGAATTTCGCGCAAAGCTACTCGAGGGCTATCTACGTTAACCGTCCATAATTTAGCATTGTAAGACTAGAGGGGAAGCAGCTAGTCATCACCACCTACTGTCAACTCTTGAGCTACAGTGTTCCCTCGCCACTTCGCGGATCCTCTTTCGCGGGCTCGGCCGACCCCCCCCACATATATATATATATACATACAAGTATATATAAAATAATAAACATTAAATATAAAATATAGCATTAAATACCATTAAAATATTAAAAATAAATATAATTAATAGTGTAAAGAAAAAAACAGGTATATTTTGAGATATAAACATATATTTGAGTTTATAACAGCGTAAAAATGGAAACAGAACCAACTGGAAAGGTTATAGATGCACACATTGTGCGTCTGCGAAGGCTAAGCGAGATCAGCTTCATGGCGTAGCGATGTGCAAGACGGGCTATGATTGGTGCAGAAATGAAAGACGGCCAATGACAGCTACCCATTTTGATTGCCTGTGATTGGTGCTGTCAATATTCATGTCTGGCCTGTGATTGGTGATTTCATCCACGGCAGCATCTTTGAACTTTTGTGTGTGTTTAAAGCCCCTGCAATGGCTCCCAAAAGGGCTTTCGAATAAACTACATTCATGTTAACATCTGCTGAACTTTTTCCTTTCGGGACAAGTCCCAGCCTTCCTTTCCACTGCTGCCTTTGCCTCCACCCAAAAGAACATTTGGTGAGACTTTTCTCACCGGAAAAAGTAAAAGAATTATAACGACAATTAACTTATTAAATTATAATAAACACCACTTAATCTTAAATTAACAATCCACGAAAGGGGACGAAGAGGAACTACAAAGTTCCTGAACACCCCAGTTGGAGAGAGAACTCTTCTGATTTCTCTCTCTCTAAACTGAACCCCTGCCACGATAGTTTAGTTTAGTTTAGTTTAGTTCCAAACGGGCTAATACTTCTAAAGATGCTTCTACGCCTAAACGGTCACGGAAAATGATGACCCTCGCCGAAAAGGTGAAGATATTAGATATGGTAAAAGAAAGAAACTCTTATGCGTCCATAGCCCGCCATTACGGAGTGAACGAATCCACCATTCGCTACACCAAGAAGGACGAAGTTAATATTAGGAAGACTGCTGCTCTTACTTTTAATACAACGGCTAAGAGGGTTGTAACATCTCTTAATAAGAGTATCGTTCGGATGGAAGCTGCTTTGGCCATATGGATAGCTGATTGCCGTAAGAAAGGTGTTCCCTTGGATACTAACATTATCACAACGAAGGCGAAGATGTTGAATGATAATTTCGCGGAAAAGGATGAAGATGAAGAAGACGTAGACAACCCACAGCCAGGAACGTCTAGTTATTCCCAGCCTAAGAAACCGTTTTCTGCAAGCAAAGGCTCGTTTCAGAAAGTTCAGCAACGATACGGCCTGAAAAACGTATCGTTACATGGAGAGGCTGCTTCGGCTAACAAGGACACTGGTGAAGCTTACGTTCGGGACACTTTTAAAGAAATAATCGCTGAAGGGGAATATAGGCCTGAACAGGTATTCAACATGGACAAGACTGGCCTGTTTTGGAAGAGGATGCCTTCCCGAACGTTCCTGTTTAAAGATGAGAAAAAAGCCCCTGGTTTTAGAGCTCATAAAGACCGGTTCACCCTCTTAATGACTGGTAATGCTGCTGGTTTTATGTTGAGGCCGACATTAATTTACAAGTCTAAAAACCCGAGAGCTTTAAAGAATAAGAACATGAACGTGCTACCGGTCCATTGGATGCACACTCCTACTGCCTGGATAACGAAGCCTCTGAGCTCTGATTGGTTCCATCAGAGTTTCATTCCTCAAGTTAAGCATTATTTATTTATTTATTGATAGCGCCGGTGGCCACGCAATAAATCTTTCGTATGAAGGCATTAATGTTGAATTCCTGCCAGCCAGCACTACGTCCCTTATACAACCGATGGACCAGGGAGTTATCAGGACTTTCAAGGCCTTATACATAAGGAATACCATGTCCAACCTCGTACGTAGCCTTGATAATGCCACCGAAACCGAAGCCGAAAACGACACGTTCACCCTGAAGGAGTACTGGAAGTCTTTCACCATTGCTACATGTCTTCAAAATGTTCATAAGGCATTCAAAGAGATGAAGCCCTGCACCGTTAATGCAAGCTGGAAGAAGTTGGGGCCTGAGGTTGTGCACGACGACAAGGGATTCACGCCTGAAGAAATCCAACACTCGGCTGTTCAAAAAGCTGTGCAATTAGCTTCGTTAATCAAAGGTGAAGGATTTTCCGATATGACGAAGGAAGACGTACATGAACTGATTGACTTAGAATCCGAACCACTCACCGACCAAGACTTAGAATCACTGACGAAGTCTGCTGCCGAGGAAGACGACGAAGAGGAAACACCGAAAGAAGCCGAGGAAACAATCGAGCAAAGTGGATGGTCGTTAGAGCGGTTAGGTAAACTAATGAAACTAATTAACGAAGTGAAGGAGTGCTCACAGGAATGGGACAACGATATGATTCGATCAGTACAATTTTGCAATAATATAGAAGAACTGATGACTCCTTATCAAATGATTTTCGATAGGCTAAAGAGGCAGAGAAAACAACTGCCAATAACAATGTTTTTCCAGCCGAGCAAGAAAGAAAGGGTACCGGTGGCAAGTACTGTTCCTGAAGTTGTAACGACCGACGAAGAAATTGCCGATTCACCTTCCACAGAAGAGAAAGTGGTGTCCCCCGAAAAGACACCACCGGCTGAAGATATGTAATTTTTAATTTTAAGACTTAATATCTTAATAATTGTTCTTATTATTTCAGCAGTAATGAAATAATTGTAATGGGAGGGTTAAATAGTTGTACAAGGAGGGTTTTAAAAGTCTAAATGCACATAAATATTTACGTAAAAATCGGCGATCCCACTTCGCGGAAAATCTTCTTTCGCGGGGGGTTTTGGAACGCATCTACCGCGATACACGAGGGAACACTGTACTCTTGAACAAAAAAATAGTGCGATTGACCGTTACATATAAAGCCCCTACGGCTGAATGGGTGAGCACGTTTGGTGTGGCAGGGAGTCAGATAACGAGTCGAGCGCCCTAAGCACCAGGCTATGTGGGGATGTATAAAAAAACGTTTATGTATATGATTGCTGCTTGGATAAATGTAGTGGTAAATTAATTAAAAATAAATTGTAAATATTCATTTTGCCTTTTCAGTATTTTACTTATTTGTATCTAAAATAGGTATTAGCTTCTTAGTGAAAAATATGTCGATAATTAAGTTAAGGAATACGTTTAACATGTTTTCTAGAAAATTTATTTATTGTGAGTAACTTATTAAAGGCTGATATCTTTAGTAAAAACATTTTTTTTCCTCATGAAACAACCAATCCTATTATGTAGGTATGCCAATGATATACTTCCTGATGACTTTTACAACACTGCCACATTTATGTTATTAAGAATAGTGAGTTAGTTTATCTTTCGTCACAATAATTAAACTGAGAACATAGAATGTATGGTTGTAAAATTTTAGCATAAGCATATTCTATTTTATTGATAGTACCCCTATGGTACAGCAGTAAGACTTCTGATTTACAACGCTAAAATCAGGAATTTTATTTCCCCTCGGTGGAATCATCAGATAACCCAATGTGGCTTTGCTATAAGAAAACAAACACAAACACTTTATTGATAGAGCTATATAATTGCTAATATGTGTACTGCACCGGAGCAGCGATAAAGTTAAGGACTTGCAAAGCTAAATATAATGATAAAAGGATTGCAGGTCGTCTCTTTTGCGACTGTGAGCTGATTTATTTATGTGAGTTTGAATTTCGCTCAAAGCTACGCGAGAGTTATCTGCGTTAGCCGTTTCTGCTTTAGCTGTGCAAAACTAGAAGTAAAGCAGCTAGTCACTACCCACACGGTCATCTCTTGGGCTGCTCTTTTACTAACGAATAATGGAATTGACTGTTACATTATAACACCTCCACAGTATAAAGGGCAAGCATATTTGGTGAGACGGGGCCTACTATTCGTTTGTAAAAGTATTGCCGTGGAGTTGGCGATGGGTGGTGATGACTAGCTGCCTTTCCTCTAGTCTTACACTTTAAAATTAGGGACGAAATTTAAAATAAACCAAACCAAAGACACTGCTAGGAACAGGATTTCCAATTCAAACACGTGACCCTCAGATTGCGAGTCGAACACCTTGACCATCTGGCCATGTCAGGGACTGTGCGCTGAAATAAAAACAGTGACTAAAAATGTGTATATATGGTAGTAATGTGAAAGAAAAAATCTATGGGATATAAAGAGTATATTTTAGAAAACCTTTAATTCAGTATATATGACGTTTTCACAAGTTACTCATGGATTGGCTGTAGATGATATTGTTAACTTTCCGATAATTTTCATTAACTTGAACAAAATTAGACACACTTATGTGATTATTTGAAGTTGAACACTGATGCAATTATTACATGATGGGATTTATAATAGTATAGTTACAAAGAGTATAAGTATAAATGATATTTTGACATGAAATTACACAATTGCATGGATTCACATTTTTGACATCATACGATGCACAATGAATAAAATTTTACGTCTGACCTAATTTCTTACAACTTTGCATGCCAATAATAATAAATGCTATACCTTTCCAGCACACTCTTAACAGTACTATTTGATATTCTAATAATTTGCTTTATATTTGTTTCACGTATATTATGTTTGTTTTCATTTCTTGTACTTGTTTGATATATTTATGAAATAACATAATTGAAGGTAATCAACGAAGAAAAATAAGGGAAATCTAATAATAGAGTAAACAGTAGAGATTATGGCTGAAATGTTGGTACAAGAATGACATTAAAATTTGCATGTGTGTTTTCATTTGGTCTGTTTACAATGAAACATCAAGAACTTAAAAATCCAACATGGTTGCTATTTCGTCAAGATGACTGCCATTATTTTAAAGTAATGCACATTTATGACACGGAAAGTGTTAGAGCTGTATGATATTAAACAGCATGCAATGAGCCAACGGTATGTCGTCGGATTTATAATCCTAAAATCAGGGGTTTGATTCCCCTCTGTAGGCATAGCAGATAGCCTGATGTGGTTTTGCTATAAGAAAAGACACACACACACTTGCTTCCCACCATACTGAAACTTGATTATATATTTGTTTTAAGTTTCGCGCAAAGCCTACCTGGGATAGCCGTCCATAACGCTATGTAACAAAATCTTTACTTTTTCTTGTTCCTGGGCAAATAGTGCTATTTCCCAAAGTAAGTGGGAAAGACCTATTTTTCTCTTCAAACTTTGCTTTTGTGACCTGGGAGCGAGTAATGCAATCATGATGGGAGACAATTTGAGGACTGATATGTGAAAGTGATTTACATTGCAGTAGAAAATTTCAAAGACAACTACACATTTCTAAACATTTTTATATAGCTTTACTATAAATCTTGATTCATATGTTGTTTTATTCAGACCTTATGAAAATAAAAATGTGCAAATTTGCCCGTTTTTACATGGAAACTACGTCAACTTCTATATTTTATTGTGCAGGACACAAAAGCAATGTTTGAAATGAATAATGGCCATTTTCTGTACTTTTACAACATAAGCTATTAAGAAATAACACACACTATCCAGGAATAAAATTGGTGTTGCATAGTGTAATTTACCAGTGTAAGACTTGGGATAAAACAATTAGCCATCGCCGTCTACAGCCACTCTTGTGCTAATCTTTTACCAACGAATAGTTAGATTAATTGTCTTCTTATAATGACACCACAGCTGAACGGGCAAGTATATATGGTGTGACGAGGATTCGAATCCGTGACCCTCAGATTACGAGTCAAGCGTTCCTAACCACCTGGTCATGCCAGACCACTGAATGTTATATATACAAATGCGTTTAATGTGACTTTGATGTCTCATCAGAATATGTTTACACAACTTAGTCCTATGAGCTATAGAAACAAAACTCTTAGAGTTATAACTTCAATCATCAAGCATATTGAACCTACAATCCCTTATTATGGCTTTATATTTAATATTTCACCAAATAAGGCTCATTAGACAGCTATGTAGTCTTAGCACGTACAAAAGCATAGATCTGGAACTGAGAACGCTATGATAGTACTTCACGTATGATTACAGATTGTTTTGCAACCACATATTATCAGTTCTTGACAACATGCTGCTGCAATTGGTGGACGGGCCATCGAAGGAGCCTATTGCATTTCACTTTGTTTTTTTCCATCCTCAGTCTACAGAAATTTGTGTTTTCGGTTGGAAAGCATGCCTGCACCGTATGTATCTTCGTAGGCAGTACATTTTACATGTTGCATATGGGCAGATCAGGTTGTAGAATTGAGTCATATGATCCTTGATTCAAGTGAAAGGACTCCTGTATTGTATCATTGACATTTATAGCTGTAGTAAACCTGTCATGCATCATAGCCACAAAATTCTCCACAATCTATAGATCAATACTATCAACAAAAGATAGACACTGACTGAATTTTTAAAGATGAGAACTGACTCTTCACACCATTCTAAGTTGTCATACAGAGTTCTTTCCTTTGGCAGATAAAACAAAGTTACCACTGAAGACGTGGAAAAATAGTATCCAATTTTTTCACGGGTCCTCCTGGTTTAAGTGTGACGTTTTTGAATCCATCGTGAAATCTTTCTTTTACCAAAGCTCTGAGAGATTACAGAGCAGACTAAGTTATAATTACAGCAACTGTGTTATTTATGCTGGTCACGAAAACCATGTGGTCTTCCATTGTAACATATGTGGTTTGTAGAAATCTACGTGTGTCTGTCTTTTCATATGTAAAAGGTGCATTTGTTTTAGGCTTTCTAATAGCTTTTACTACTCTGTCATGAGTCCAGTTATTTTATCTGCTAGAAAGTGCAACAACTATGTCTGACTATTGTTAAGTGGGATAACGTTCTGTCAGAATCTGGGAATGTTTTGTACTTGTCACTTTTTTTTGATGTTCCACGCGTATCGAAAGTCGGTTTCTAGAGTTGTAAAGTCCGAAGACATACCGCTGTGCTACTGGGCCTGAAGCTTGAAGAGAGGTCCAAATATGAACACCTAACTCATTGTAGCTTTGCACTTAACTACAGATAAAAAACGAGCGGGGGCCTGGCATGGCCGAGCGCGTTAAGGCGTGCTCTCGTAATCCGAGGGTCGCGGGTTCGCGCCCGCGTCGCGCTAAACACGCTCGCCCTCCCAGCCGTGGGGGTGTATAATGTGACGGTCAATCCCACTATTCGTTGGTAAAAGAGTAGCCCAAGAGTTGGCGGTGGGTGGTGATGACTAGCTGCCTTCCCTCTAGTCTTACACTGCAAAATTAGGGACGGCTAGCACAGGTAGCCCTCGAGTAGCTTTGTGCGAAATTCCAAAACAAACAAACAAACAAAAACGAGCGATTAAACTTAAAGCTAAACTGCTGGTAAATATTAGACACAATGTCAGTTATTTTGTACTTCTAGTGCGATCTTATTACGGGATGTAGATTTTCTGTTACATAATGAACAAATATGTTAGCTTTATGTGATAACAGGATATTCACTGGTTTTGAGCTATGACGAGAGTGTCTATATCTATCTAGTTCTATTCTAACATTGTTACCTCAGCTTCCATCTATTTTATTTTGTTTTGGCGCACTTTGGGTAGAATAATTAAGAAAAAAATCACAAATTCAGATACAGATTACAAAAGCGATCCTAGAGTGTTTAATTTGGGGTCGTATTTAACTACTGTCTATTGCTAAATGTTAATGAAAGGTCGTGTTTTATCAATATATATATAACAAACATATCTATGAAGTTGCTGCTATTATCTGATATGGAATCATGCATAAAAAAAGCTTAAAGATAATATTTGTTCTTACTTTTATGTTTATCTTTAAACGTATAGGCATTTGATAAATAAAATCACTTTGACTTTAGATATAAGTTGTAACTTATCATAGACAAATAACGGTGTAATTAGAGTTAACTCGAGTAAAAGTCAAATAAACTTATGAACAGCATTGATTCTAAATGAAGCGATACATATCGGTATAGATATACAGAACCAAAACAAATACACGTTTCATGTGTGGATACAAATGACAAAACACAACAACCCTAGAGCTCTTCTGTTTTTCTCTTTATTAGTTTCTACTTATTTCGTGACTTTAAATATCATTTTTCAAGATGTCATTTTAAGGTAAAGAATCTAAAGCATACAAAGATTGATAACATGAACTGAATTTATATTTTTCCAAATGTAAAATACATAAACACTTTATATAAATTTAAAAAGCATCAAAACATACACAAATATATATGTGCAAATACCTTTCTTCAACTAAATGTGGATAATCTGAATTTAAAACATTTTTACAAATGTAAAAAAAATAAAAAATCGATAAAATATACACGAAAAACGTGCAAATACTACTTTTCAACGAAACATAAGTGACATAACATTTTTTTTCAAAATACTTATAAAAGCTTTATACAACGGCCCTGCATGGCGTCATGGGAGAGACGCAGGTTTACATCACCGTCGTGCCAAACATGCTCGCCCTTATAGCCGTGGGGGCGTTATAGTTTATGGTCAATCCCACTATTCGTTGGTAAAAGAGTAGCCCAAAAGTTGGCGGTGGGTGGTGATGACTAACTGTCTTCCCTCTAGTCTTACACTGCTAAATTAGGGAAGGCTAGCACAGATAGCCCTCGTGTAGCTTAGCACGAAAACAAATAAACAAACAAACCTAGTGATTATATTGCTACCTTTGAGTAGCTTTGTGCGAAATTAAAAACAAAAACTTTACACAAATAAAAAATTATCAAAATATACTCAAAAATAATGTGGTTTATCAAATATGCCTACTTTTCTTTCCTGTTAATTCCTTCATTATTTGAAGTCAAGAAGATAATAAAAAATGAAGAAATCAAGGATTATACAGTTTTGTTATACATAAATTTCAGTACTGTCAAATATATCAGGTAAAATAAAAACTCATTGAAGAAAATATTAAAGAAGTTCTAAAAATTATATGTATGTATCATTTTTCGTTATTTGGTGAAATATAACCAGTATGCTTTCCAGTAACTCAAAACAATTGTTATTGTGCATGTAAGTTTTAAATGATTTACAGCAGAGATGATTCTGGAAGAAAATAGGAAGCGATGATAGAATATCAGGATATTTCTTTCCAACAGAAGGAATTAAGTGCGCAGGGGAAAAATAAGTACATCGAAGATCACAGAGTAACTTTCTTTTATTTTTCACTAAGGAGCAATAAATGGTTTTTACTCACAATATGAGTATCATTTGTGTCCTCATGATACCCAATGGTTAAAATGCAATAAAATTAAATTTATACAAACAGTTAATCGTTATTTATGTCAGCCATGTTCCAAGATCTGTCCTCGAAACTACTGTCCTCGGCATTCCCCTGTGGGTCGGTGTTAAATTTATGTACTTAAATGCTAAAATCCAGGATTTGATATCTTGTGACAGTGAATGCACAGATACCACTGTGTTCAAACAAAATAAAACAAACAAAACCTTCTTTGACCGTGCACTTTCACTTGACACTACAGTTTTAGTTGTAACGAATCTTCACGAAACATTATGGTTTTAATTTTAGACTACACCCTCACACATACGTTTTTACAAACTCTGCAGTCTCAGCGAATGTCAATTTACATGACAACGATAATAAAAACTAAACCCAAGTTCATGGGTGTGCAATCTAGTGAATTTACGTGTATGTCGGAGAACGTAATAATAACAGTGTTAATCTGATACAGCTATAAATAACGTTTTGGTGTTCTAGCCATGCAGTGCAAAAATACTGCATAATTGATGTAATTGCGTGCTCCCGATAATAATAACACGATTTCACTCCAGATTTACTGTGCATTACTTGAAAAGTTTAAAATTTCATATTGCACATAGAACCCACCCCGACGACAAGGATGAGGGAAACTTTCGTTATTTTATATTTACATGTCCGTAATACCGGTATTTTATCATTTCTTACAGGTAAAGATTGCACGTTCCTTCTGGCTGTCGTTGAATTTGATCCAGACATTGGTCTTTCTTTCCCTCAGTCGTCAATATATTTAAAGATTAGTTTCTTCCTTCGTAGCTCACGCTTTGTGAATTGTCTTGGGCGCAGTTTATAGGGATGTTGGCAAATTGTTAGTAATCATTTTTCGGAATGGGATGGTGGAGATGGGAATTTCTTGACGATTGCTTGCTTTGGAACTTTGGCAACAACATACTATATAATACTAGCTATTGTAAAAGTACCTTTAATATATTACATATCCTCTTATGCGTTCAATTTTCTTCTGTTACACATTATATTTATTGTGCTCGGACCATGCAGTATTTTGCAACTTAGTCACATTAACACTCTTGATCGAGTTCTTGACAAGGTGACGATATAAAACAGTGAATTGTTAAAATTACGGTGGCTAGAAGTGTTACAATCAAGTATTTTCGTTTGTCGATACTCAACTTGATTTTACCTTTTCTCCTGTAATAATGGTAACACCTATTTTTTTTTGCTCTCCCCTAAAGAGCTCGGCATGGAAAGGTAATTAAGGCATTCGAGTCCTAATCTGAGGGTCGCGTATTTGAGTCCCCGTCATACCAAACACGCTTGCTCTTTCATCCGTGCGGGCGTTATAATATTACGTCAATACCATTATTCGTTGGTAAAAGAGGAACCCAACAGTTGGCGGTAGATGGCGATGACTAGCTGGTTTCCCTCTAGTTTTACGCTGCTAAATTAGGGATCGCTAGTGCAGATAGCCCTCGTGTATTTTTGCGCGAAATTCAAACCAAACCAAACTGAATACCGCTAATTAACAAAATTACGAGTCTGCTAGCACCCTCCTAGCCGTGGGGGGCGTTATAATGTGACGTCAATCCCACTATTCGTTGGTAAAAGAGTAGCCCAAGAGTTGGCGGTGGGTGGTGATGACTAGCTGCCTTCCCTTTAGTCTTACACTGCTAAATTAGGGACGGCTAGCACTGATAGCGCTCGAGTAGTTTTGTGCAAAATTCCAAAAACAAACAAACAAACTGCTAGCACCAATAACGAAATGGTGTAATATTTTCTACTCCTGGTGGATAAACTAGTTCTTCGCATGCAATAGATATTTAAACTTAAGCATAACTTTCAATTTTGGTGTTTATATATTTGGAAACGTATAATAGTTGTAAAATAATGTATTTTTATTTCAAAGTTATGGTATCAAGAAGTTTAAAAATCAGTTAAAGTAATTCTTTTTACACATTTCCTTCATGTATCTGTGCCTAAATCGTATTTTTATATCACTTAAAGCCTGTAATTACTTTTTTGCTCCATGTTTTAGGTTTAGAGCATCGAAAATGAATGAAGCTGAGGCAGTGACTACTAATATTAAATGCCTTAGATTAAATAGCGGGCAAACTCAAGCTTTGTAATAGAAACATGTTTAAACATTCGTGCTTAATTGTTGATTTCTAGACGCATACTAGATACTGTATTATATTGTAACTGTATTGAGATTTAATGGCATTGCGTTATTTATAAGACACGGAAAGGTAGAGATTTATCTTAATGTGTTTCTTTGCGTGTTTTTTTATTTGATTAAAGCAACTGCCTTTAAAGCTAATGCTATAAAAATCATAGCTTTTCACGCACATATAACAATTGACTTTTGAATGCATATAAACTTTAAAATGTTACTGTACAATTAGCCAATAGGGATATGGGGTTTCCATAAGAGCTATCACGCGTAATAAAAAGGAACTAACTAACACGCACTTCAATGAATAGTATGCTTTGTGTAAGTATATTTACGCAAACCTTGTGAATGAAAATACCAATTCCTTAACTTCTTGAACATAAGATGTTCAGTGAAACAAAACAGGGCACCGTAATAAAACTAAATATAAAAAAATAGAAATATTGTATGGAATACAAATTTTAATATTTACAGAAAATATTTCTGAAAAAGTGAAAAAACGTACGAAGCTGAACTCTATAAGGTATTATATTAACAGAACAGACTTTTCATTCAACCAAGGAGCCATGTACGGAAGATTGATTGTTTATTAGGAAGAAATTAGAGAGTAATGTGAAGCATGTAAATTGGCATATAAAACATGTAATTGTAATCTTCTTTGTTAGATGTAAGTGCTGATTTTAAGTGAAGTGAGAACAAAGGGCTTAATCAATTGAGATACGTAGCCTAGTTGCATAATAATATGGTCTGTTAACAAATTTTAGGTGTTAGAGCTCCGCCTGCGGAAAATTATACTTACCAGTAATTCAGTTAGCCATGGATTATTTACGTAAACGAAAATAATTAAATGATCATGAATATGTACGTGAAATTCAACCATATCTGAATATTTTAAGTGTTTTCAACAGTAATAACAACAAAAAATGATTTGAAAAATGCTTTACTTCGTATATACGGAAATCAAGGCTGAAAAGTGTAATAATGTGCAAAAAGAATTTGTCAAAAAACAGTAGACTTCAGAAAGTTAAACAATTTGATAATTCGTTGCAGAATACTTGATAATATTTTACTATTTCATTTATGATTTCAAATGTTTCATGTGAATTTAGAACTTAAATTTCTAAATAAGCAAAAGATACAAGAATGTTCTGTTGTTAGTGACATTATTTGGGTCAGTTAGTACACTCTGTATTTACAACGTTTTTGTTTCAAGCATCAAGGAAACCTTTGTCTCAACGAGTTTAGAGGTTATTTTATTCGCATTTCCAGAATTTTTATTTTTTATAACAAAAATGATATTTTTTTTCCAGTTATTCTTCTCATAGATTCACATATTATAAAAATGTGTGATGCTTTATGAATTTTTCTATTCACTCTAGGCGAGTAGATATTGTAACACCGAGAAAACGTTTATATGTTAAGAATATATGCATGATATCTGACAAAGGAATAATATAATAATCAAATAATAGACCTAGTGAAGGTAGTGCTTCCATCTTTTTTCTAAATGGAAGGGAACAGTAGAAGTTTGAGTTCTAACTACATAACATAGTAGAAAAATCATATGTGGTGAATGCCAGACATAAGATAATAACATAGAAAGAAACAGGACGCATGTTGGATAAAAAAACGAAAATAACAGAAGACAGTTTAAACCTTGCAATTTGATAGACATCCTTTTTTCAACAGATAGGATATAATAACTTAAAATATTATAATCAAGAATAATTATTGGCACCGTGAAATAAAAAGAAGGGTAAAGAGCTTTAGCAAGTCAGGTGTAAAACAGCATTTTAGCCTAAATGTATTACATATGAGATATTTAATATAATACGATTGTATATCCAATTGGCCTCATATCTTTAGAAATTACATTATGAAAGCTGTATTCATGTGATTAATATTCATGATCATAGTTTATGAAAATAAAATGGTTACGTACGACTAGAGTATAATTATGAACCTCTTTGTGACGGATTCACTATTACACATTTATTGTAACATCTATGTTTATTTCAGTTTAATAATACAAGGTGTTCGGAAAGTCACTGTGCAGTTTTGTGTGTTAATAAATTTTTAAGTGCACAGTGACTTTCGAACACCCTGAATTTAGAAACGTATGTAACTTATATTTTTAAATGTTCATTGTGAGAATCCCTCCAGTTCTGTAAATCTGTAGAAGATTATCGAGCGTGAATATTAAAAATGTACGTAAATAACAGACTGTTTTGTCAACAGCACTTTCGAGAATATTGCTTAATGAGTGTAAAAGATAGACATCGCAACATGTGCGAAGACAGTTGTAACATTGCTGTTTTGCTACAGTCAGTATGCTATATATCTCAGAAGCTTTAATTGTAATTAACGTTTATTAATCGGTAAACTACAGATATTTGACCACGAACATTTATAGATTGCAAACCTTATAAACAGTTTAACTTCAGTGAATTAACTTTGGACGGCTTCCCAGTGTCACACTAGTATTCTTACAGAATTATACTTGTAGAAACTGGGTTTCTGTACTAGTGGGAGGAAAATAGATAGCCGTTTGTGTAGCTTTGTGCTTGATAACAAACAAACAATAAAACCGAACCTTAGTATTCCTACGAGAACATAAGATATCTTCGTCGAGAAAAGTCAGCTTGTAAACGGTGTGAGGTTGACCATAAAGCAAAGTGTAGCAATATCAATATATATGTGAAAAACAACTGGTATGGGTTGAGAAAATTTCATGTACAGGAGCGAACAACGTTTCTACCTTTTTCGGTAAAGGTTAGTTTCACAAAGAAAGGAAGAGGTAATTGACCGATACCACATGTTTAAAGGGGGGTTGTGTAATTGAGCGTAGAAATGAAGAGGGCGTGCTTAGATGTTTTGTTATATTTATTCATATAGGTATATGAAACAGACAAAAACTCAATGTATAAAGAAACCAAATAAACACAGCCATAAAATTATGCTCACCAGATAAAATTAACGACGAATTAGACAAAATAAAACAATACTTCATCAACATCAATAAGTTTCCTCCAGAAACCGTAGAAAACATTATACGCACACACCTATACAAAAAGCAAAATCAACAAACAAAAGAAAATATATCTCACGAATTAAAAAATCACGAAACCATATACTGCTGCATACCATATATTCCCGACATCAGCGAATAATAACCAACATTTGGCAAAAACTAGTAACAAAATATGAGATTCCAGTTGACACTAAATTTATTCAAAAACCAGGCACAAAACTGAGGTCTATACTATGTAAAAACTACTCTTACAAACACAACACTTATAAAATACGATGTGATAACTGCCACGATTTCTATATCGGAAAAACAAGTAGAAAAATGGAAACCAGATTCAAAGAACACAAAAAGTCACCTTAGCACGTTTTCGAACACTGCAAATCAAATAAACACAACATAACCATAAAAAAACACCCAAATACTAAATAAAGAAAAACATAAACAAGTGCAAAATTAAAGAAGCCTTACTTATACAACAACTCAAACCCAAAGTAAACCAATACAAAGGAACACATTTATTCCTATATTAATAAATATAATAAACATTTAAGCACGCCCTCTACATTTCTACACAAAATTATATAACCTCCTTCGAACATGTGGTCAGCTATCGGTCAGTTACCTCTTTCTTTCTTTGTGAACCTAAAGATGACAAAAGAAGGTCGAAATGTTGTTTGCTTCCTGACATAAATAAGTTTCTCAATCCATACCAGCCGTTTTTATAGATATATTTTTCTTTACAAGTGTTTTTTTTTGTCATACGGATTGAAACAATATCAACATCGAATTAACTTCTCGTGAACCGTCGATTAAATATTGAGTTCCAGACCAGATAGAGACTTATTATTCTTTGTAAATCTGTAAAACTTTTCTATACCAATTATTATTTGTAATAACCATTTTTATAAATTGTATTTTATTTTTTTCTAATAAACTTTTGTTTAGAAAAAAAATTGTGTGTGTCTATCTTCTTGGCAAATATCATAAATTTCATTCATATCAATATTCAATTAACTTTTAAATTCAAATTTTCAGTTATTTGAGATCGTAATACTTAAGGTACGTAAAATAATAAGACGGAGACTCGTTCGAGATAAATTATAATACGTAACACTTCTGAACTTTTAACAACATGCAAAAGAGCTGTCTGAGAGATCATATCAAGACTGTGAAAACTAGCTACTTGAAATGTCTAATATTAAAAACAAATCACACATTCCTTATGTTAATTTCCAAGACTTTATTTTAGTTAAATATGCTTATAATTATTTACACAAATGAATAACCATTAATAAAACAGTGATACATAGTTTTATATTTTCTGCTGCTACGTGAGTTGTTTTTTTTCGTAAAGCTATACAATGGGCTGGTTATCTGCACTCTGTGCTGTGGGAATAGGACCCCTGATTTATCGAGCTGTAAAATCGTAAATTCTAATGGAAATGTTACCTTACTAATTATATATCCTGTATATTTGTTTCTATTTATAAAATTGTGTCTATAAATGTAATTATTTTTGTTACAATTATGCAGATTAAAAATTATAAATAAATTTATTCTTATGGTGATATCTCATATGTAAATAAATGGACTAATACTGTAGTGATAGAGCCTGAAAGGCTAAAATTATCACAGTAACTAATTATAACTGCCATATATTTATATATATATAGACTGTGCAAAAAGAGTAAGAAAAAAGTAAAAAAAAATACATTTCAGGCTACTTTCAATGAACAATGGAAAGTAAATCACGAGTAAAACATCAAAATCTACTGATTTTCATATTTAGTACAACAGAAACTAAGTATAAATGCTTGAGTTCAGTAGTTAATATTTTTATGTCCCCCTCTTGCCCTTTAGGCATTGTTGCAATATAATTAATCAGTGTTTTGGGGGATTTTATCCAAATGTCTCACATACTTCCACAACGATACTTTGGAAGTACCTTTTGATTTGTCAAGTTTTTATCTGTCAAATCCCAGATCTACTCATTTGGGTTAAGATCGGAATACTGTAGGGGTCATTGCATCATTTGAATGACTCTATCAGCTTCTTTCTTAGCTAAATAATTTCTGCATAGGTTAGATGAGTGTTTGGGGTCATTATCTTGTCTGTAGTAGAAGTTTTTACTAATAATACTCAAATTATTGGAAATACCATGACGACTCAGCATCTGATTGTACTTGGGCTGTCAATTATTACATATATTTTGCAAATATCTTAGCAGAAAATCATTCCCAAGCGATCACACTACTTCCATGTATCATGGTAAGTGTTATGCATTGAGATAAGTATCAACGTTTTGAATCAAATCAGATCACTTTCTAATCATCAACTGTATACTTCTTGTACTTTCAACAAACTTCATTATTTGAGCCGTAACATGACAACAAAGTTTAATACATGATGTAAAACACTGCTTTTGTCAAGGTTTATTCTTGGTGTGCTATTAAATTGATTTATTCAAGCTTATACCAGTTCCATATGGTATCTCTTTCCCAGCTTCTTTCTGTATAATTAAGACACTGCATGAGGTACCATGAGACGTATTCCAAATCCTAAATTTAATTAGTATGTTGACTTAGGAAAAACCGTTATAATACGGCCTTGGTACAACTGTATGGGAATACTAAAGGGTGATAAGCATTCTCATCGTAGCTCATTCAGTTGTCAACAGGAATGAGTGAAGCATCTATTGTGTTGCAGTTAAGATTTTGTAATAATATGGAAGAACTATCAACATAAAATGGAAAGAATGGCAAACTATTCTATTGTCTTAACAGTTTTGCATACTACTCTTTAATCAGGCGGAAATTTATTTTCAAATTACATCACTATATCTGAATGTTTTGTGTTTTTTTTTCAATTTTGCGCAAAGCAACACGAGGGCTATATGCGCTAGCCGTCCATAAATGTAAGACTAGAGATAAGACAGGTAGTCATTACCACCCACCGCCAACTCTTGGAATACTTTTTATTTACGAATAGTGCGATTGAACATCACATTATAGCGCCCCAACGTTTGAAAGGAGGAGTGTGTTTGGTGTGACGGATATTCGAACCCTTGACTCTCTGTCGAGCGCCCTAACCACGTAACTATACCGAGGTGTACTATATTTGAGATAAATAGCTTGGTGTAGCACCTATTATTGATAATTAATGTTTTGGGAGTGCTTAATACTTTATTTGATTATTTTGTTTTCTGTAATTATATGTTCATGTTACTTTCAAATAGAAGTTACTATAATTTGTAATCTATTAATATATTTATATCTATATGCTCAAATAGCTACTTTTCTTACCCGCAGCTATATAAACACATTTAGCTCACAGTTACGCATGCTACAAGGTAATAGTGGTAGTTGAATATTTGCATCTTATTGTTGTAATGTTATGTACATGCACAACTAAAAAATAATAGATGCTTTCTTCATGAAAATGATGAAGAATTACAAAGTATTTTAAGATAATGTGCTTAAGAAAGATTATTTTTAATTACCCCTTGGTGCTAGAGCATTAGATCCACGTCTAACGTATTTATGACCTCATCATTGTACCCTATGAACAGCGAAAAGTAAAGCTCTCCGTGACAACAAATAGAGGCAAAACGGCAAAACCGTTACCTCTATTGCAAGTTACATGCACATAGGATGAAAATTTCTCAAAGTTGGGGGTTGCATATCGCGTAATAAAAAGTTGTTGTTTTTTTCCAGTATCATATAAGGAAGAGTTGCATTATAGTAAGATACCAAGATATTTATCACGAAACTTGATTTAAGTTTACTCTTAAACGAATGTATAGAATTATAGGTAACTTACCAAAATTTGCAATAAAACTATATCGGCGATGTTTATTAAGTTATGAAAATCTGAATGATAATTTAAAACAATAAATAAATTATCTATTCTTTCTTATATCTTATTCTTTATATATATTTTTTTTCAGAAATATCACTGCTTTAGTTTTGCTTTAAGAGCATCACATGCTATTTGCTCATATCTAATTAACTGAAATACAGGATGATATTGGTAAACTTTTGCATTGTAAGTCCGTAAAATTACGTAAGCTAAATTCTGACATCAGGGGACAATAATTTATAAAATACAGTAGAAAAACTTAGAGCATAAAGATTTTTTTAATTGAATGAGCTTTATGGGTCTCGATTAGTATAAACGTTTAAATAAATAAATATGTAGAATAATTGCATTTTTATTATTATCTACAATTATTTTGTTAGAATGTTATAACATCATGAAACAAATTGCCATTTACTTGTAAGTACTTGTTTTATTTTCCTGTGACATTGATGTTATCAAATAGTGTATTGGTACTCATCAAGGAGTGAGCATTATCAAATAATTGTTAAAGTAATTGACTAATAAAGAACAGTTCGTAAAAGTTATTATTGGATTTTGATGCCATGAGAACAACTAGCAACAATAACCTAAATCGTATGTTCCAAATACGCACATTCACAACGACGAAGATGAAATAAATCAAAATATAAGTATCAATCTATACTTTATTGTTGTCTTAAAATATTTACTGTAAAATGGCTTTTGTTAACTTTAAATATATAATTGCTCATTTAAAGTTAGAATAATAAATTAATAATTACTTGTAATTGTCATAGTAAATTGCTCCAACTTTACAGACATATTTATCGTCCTTCTTTAACGACTATTCGTAATAACACCTCATTGTTATAGCTCCAAGCAATTATTAGTTGATATTCTCTTTGATTTATGAACTGTCCTTCATGATCATATTTCATGTAAAAATACACTATGACTTATACGTGGTGAAAGTTTAAGTTCTGGACGTGCGAATGATTTGACACATATTATGCTTTATTGTCGTTCTTATAGGAACATTAATTGTCCAAACCATTTATTCTGTAGCGATAGAAAAGAAAATAAGGTGTCAGATAGTACTCATTAGTTATTTTCTGCTAAGCAATCTCAACTATCTTATAAGAAATATAGTAACTTTTTTGTACAGACAAGATTTTTTATTAGAAATCAAAATAGAACACTAGTGTTACACATTATAATTTATCTCGGACGAGTCTCCAATTTCTAAGGTTTCGTATACTAGGTACTAAAATTTCGAATAACCGTAAATTTTAATTTTAATTTAGAAGTTAACTAAATTTTAATATGTATCAAATTTATGATATTTGACAACACAATTTATAGACACAATTTTCTTTTTAATATAAATATGTTTTAATATACAAGTAAAACCAATGCAATTTATCGTAACAGTTATTACTAATGGTTGTTGTAACTGATGGTTTATAAATAAGAGTTTTACGAACTTACAGACAATACTGAGTCTTATATCTGGTCTAAAACTGAATTTTTTATCAGCGTTCACGGAGAAAAAGTTAATTCTACGTTTATACACCTGTGCACTTTTTCTGACGGTGACCTAAGCTTAAAGCGTCCGTAAGTTTCATTAACGACAACATTTAATGTCCTCGTAGAAAAACTAACGTTTGAAGTTAATTCACTGAAGTTAAACAGTTTGTAATGTTTGAAATTTGTAAACGTTCCTGATCAAATTACGTACTTTTCCGATTAATAAGCAGTTTTCACAAGTTTCTCTATAGCTAACCAATAATAATAATTCTCTCTCTTGATGCATTTGTTTATATATTTTAATTCGATTTTACAGAACGTTCAACAATGTTTGAGCACGCTAGCGTTTTCGTAAAACAAGTCTTGCTGATTCTTAGTGTCAAAAATCTGTTCTCTACAAATGTAGAAAACAGGAAGGACTTGCACAAGGCGCGTCCAACAATATATGTCTATTGCATAAAAACTATACTGCAATAAACATTAATATAAAAATAAAAGTAAAACGGTAAATCTGTTACATACTGTTATGGATATTATTTTAAAATATATTTTCCAGACTTTCTTAAATATACATAGAGATATGTTAAAAACATACGGAGATTTAAAATTCTTAAAAATGAAATAATTGAAGGAAAATACTAAGTTTTATCAATCTGCTAATAATGCAGTTAACTGCTTTATTCCGTGTAAACGAATATATACATGTATGAGTCAATTTGTGAATATCTTCTGTTCGTTCAATTTACTTTAATATTGAAATCTTATTTCATGGTTGAGGTAGCAGAAAAAAACACACTTAGAAAGCCATTAATATTTTAAAACATCTATTTTTTAACAAGTAAAAGAATTACTTAATCAAATCGTCAGTTTGACATATCAGCCATAATCCAGTTGAATATCGAAAGGTAAGGGTTATCTTTTAAAATAATATATCAGATTTTCAGCTGCGTTAAACTTGTGATAGGTTTTATGGAATTAATAATATTAAAGCAGTAGCTACTTCAATTAATAATATGAAGCCACTCTCTAGAAAAACTAATGTGATGTTCAAAATGTTTATGCATGGTGAAATGAAATAAAGAAGTTTCAAAGTGCTCAGTTAACTACACAATGCAGTAGGTTTCAGCGATATTAACTGAGAATTTAAGAAATATACTATTTCTTGGCGTTGCGTCAGTTATCTTTTATAAGCTTTATAGGAGAGTTTCTGCGAATTTCAGCTATACTAACAATATTGGCAATCACTAATATTTATATACAATACACAATTCGCAATACATTTTAACAATATAGTGTATTTCTAAATATATATTTAACTGAAATAAAGAATGATATTACAATAAGTATATAATAGTAAATCCGTTACATCTCCATTTTTAAAGAATTAAAAACTGGCGTTAAACAATTTTAACCAAGTATTATAGACATACACTGATAATAATATATTATCAAATAATTATACAACTTCAATAACCAAAACAGTATATAACACAATCAATACAAATAGCTTTATGACCATAAAATTAGATTGCACGAGAAAGTCAATCAGCACATTTGTTATCTTTTTGATAAAGGCCTAGCCCAATCAACAGTCACACAGATAAGTAGTTCTTCGAAAGTTGGGATAGGCTTAAAAGGAGAAACAGAATTCTCTGATTATGTTTCCCGACCAATTGATACATAGAAGAAGTTTTACAAAACTTGCCTAATTTTTAGACAAAAGAAATGCTTAATTTTGTCACATGTCTTGTTGACACATAAATGAACTCCCATAGGTTGTTCTTACACAACTCTCAATATTTCATAATGATATGCTAAGGGAAAACAATCTAATAAACTGTAGTCCTGTCTTTGGTGGTTTCAATTTCCTCATAAATATTCATTTTTGAAAAATAATCAATTAAAACTTTCTCATGCTCATCCTATGCGAGTGAGTGCGTATTTAAATAGTGAATAGATCTGAGAATCCTTTTCTTATTAGAAGGCTTGGCATGGTCATGTGGTTAGGGCACTTGAATTGTAATCTGAGAGTCACAGATTCAAATCTCCGTCACGCCAAACACAATCGCTCTTTCAGCCATGGAGGCGTTGTAAGTTACGGTCAATCTCACTATTCCTTGGTAAAAGAGTAGCCCAAAAGTTGATAATGGATGCTGAGAACTAGCTATTTTTGCTCTGGTCTAACACTGCTAAATTAGGGATGGTTAGCGCAGGTAGCACTTGTGTAACTTTGCGCGAAATTCATAAACACCCAAACAAACATTTTTTTGCACGGCTTCAGTTTACTTTTAGCAAACGGAATTTTATTAGGTAAACTAGATTCCTCACGTCCAGTATTGTCACTCACAAAGGAATTGTCAAAAAACAATTATTCACAAAATCCTTGTCAGATCCAAAAATGCTTCAGTCAAATGTACAATATAGTTCTCTGAGTGCGTGTCTATTATTTGTTTTTGACTTATTTCTTTAGTCTCAATTTGTGTGACAGCACATGAGGGAAACATTCAGATTCTCCTCAACAATCTACATTTTCAGATGAAACAGTGATTGTATCGCTAAACATTTTGGTTTCTGCAACAAACTTTTCCCCCAGCTTAATCGTTACTCGGTAATAATAATATACCCTTAAAAGGCAGAATAGATCTTACTCTAACCAAAACTGATTCCGAAACTACGTCTGATGTTAAATAAATGCTATGAAGAGTAATGTTAGCAAAGTTACGCTCAATACCCTGAACAATTACTGATTCAAAAATGGCAGAAACTTAATCTAAAGGCAATATATCTTTTAAGTCCATTAATTCTGTGTCTTTGACAAATGGCAATACTAATCCCATACGTGTACGTATTTTATGTGATACTGGGGAACTCAATTATTGTTGATAAAATTTCTCTCTAATTACATTAGCCATTATATCAGTGGCCAAATCAATAAATTCGGGTGTTATGGTGAAAATACATTCGTATTTGGATACTAACGCACCGGGTGTTGCCTCATTTTCATTTTCAAAAGCCAACAATCAGACATACCTTGACCAGGTTTTTTTTTACCAAAAAGGTAAACAGGCTTTTATTATGTAGATGAAGCTTTTTTCTGACTGTCTGAAGGTTTTAGTCTAGATGAGCCAATTTTTTCGAAGAATATCAACTTTAGTGGATTGAACAGATACAAAATTTCGCTGAGATTATAGAAACTTTTAAAAAATGCAAATTGCTTTTATGTGTTAAAGTGTAACCATCAAAAAGAGCAGCTAATTACTGTAGTATTTCAATTTTATTTTCATCCAAATAAGTTTAGAGGTCGTCACTTATACAATGATTGAGTTCCATAATTAGACATAGTTAATTTAGTTTGTCGAATACGCATAGAATTACACCATTGATCAAAATAAACATATTTTCTTCGTGGAAAAATTCCATATAAGCTTGATTATCTTGTTTGCGATAACCTGTACATTTTCGGTAGTAACCCTCTGGTGCTAATTGATAAGCTTTGAGAATAGCTACGTTAATTTTGTCTTAATCCCTACAATCTTCTAAAGAGAGCGCGGCATAAGCTTCTTCTGTTTTACAAGATAAAATACTTTGTAATAATAATGACCATCTTTCGGCGAGCCATTCCATGGCATGGTCAACTTTCTCAAAAGATTGGAATATTTATCAGCTTCATTTTAATTGAGTAGTGGTACTTTATGCATGAATGAAGCTAGAGTTGCCATTTTGTCTTGGGCAGTTGAGTCTAATTTCTATTTCTTTCACTCTAATTTCTTTTTTGGCTTTGATACGAGCTTGCTCAGCCTCGAGGCGTTTACTTTGTTTTTCAGCATCGATACATGCTTGTTCTTTCTGGAGTTCGATGCGGGCGTGTTCAAGCTTGATTTGTTTAAATTTTAACTGGATCTTTAACTTATCTTTACAACTCAACCCTGTTTGGCCAATGAAGATACTAGAATATTTCTCTGATACTTCCTCAGACAACATATCATTATCAAGAAGTATTTATAATTCGTTTTTAAGTTCCCCTTTTGTTATTGATTTCTTTACCTTTTTTTTCTTTTTTTCCCACTCAATTCCATAAGCCGTAAGCACTGCAGTTTCCGTAATAGGTTTTTAAGTGAGTAGGTTGTTAGCCCACTGCACCTAACCGTCCCTAATTTAGCAGTGTAAGACTAGAGGGAAGGCAGCTAGTCATCACCACCTACCGCCAACTCTTGGGCTACGCTTTGTACCAACGAAAAGTAGGATTGATCGTCAAATTATAACGCTCCCACGGATGGGAGGGCGAGCATGTTTAGCTCGACTTGGATGCGAACCCGCGATCCACAGATTATGAGCGCATCCCTTAACGCGCTCGGCCATGCCAGGCTCTTCTTTATCTTTAGCTCTACAATTTTGCAAATTTCGACCGATTCACTTTTGTTTTATTTTTCTAGTTGTTTGAGAGAGGATGGTTCAATAAAACCAAGATATTTAAACATGATATAGTTTTGTTTGCACTAATAAATATAAATTGAATTAAAAATTCAATTTCAATTTAGAACGATTCAGATCTCGGACACGAGCTCCCCATTTATTATGCTATGTATTATAATTTTATCTCAGATTAGCTCCTCAGTTTATTACGTTACCTACTATAATTTATTTCAGATGAGCCTGGAATTAGTTTTTCTTTTACGTATTACGATTTTAAATAGTTGAAACTGAGTTAAATTATAATTTCAATTTAGAAGTTAATCAGATGTAGTGATGTTTCAAATGTATGATGTTTGCCAACATGGCTGATTAACGGAGAGATAACTTTTTAATAAATATACAAACAATAATATAATTTATAATAAAGATTATTACAAGTAATGATTTACATAGAAAGGGTTGCAAAATTACAAACAATATTAAGTCTTCTATTTGAAGCGGAGCTTTCTTGATATTTTATCGAGGGTTCACGACGAGCAAATTAATTTTAAGTTGGTATTGGTACAATTTACGTAACTTGGTGCTCACCAGCTCTTCTCTGATCACACGTTAGTTATTCACTGCTGAAGTTATATAATATCTCTCTAAAAATCTGTAATAGCTCCAACTCAAATTCTGTAAAATTTAGATTGATTGGAGTTTGATACAATAATAGCTTACGACATTTATAGTGCACTGATTGTAGCTGACTGATAATATACACTGCCATTTAACGTTACGTTTGTTATCTTTGATAAGTTTGAAAGAAAAGTTTCTACAAATTTCGGCTAAGGTACTAATAGTTTATTTGTTTGTTTTCTTAATTTTGCACAAAGCTGCACGAGGGCTAACTGTTCTAGCCGTCCCTAATTTTGCATCAAAAGACAAGAGAAAAGGCAGTTAGTCGTCATCATTCATCGCCAATTCTTGAGCAACTCTTTCACAAACGAACAATGGAACTGAGGGACATGTTTTAACGTCCTCGCGGCTGTAAGGGTTATCATGTTTGGTGAGATTAATATTATAATCCTCAACCACCATATTGCGAGTTGAGGCCTCTAACAACCCCATTAACAATGCCTGGTCCTCAAAGATTGTTCAATATCGTTTAATAACTTTTACAAGAATTGTAAATTATTATATAAAACATAAACCAACAATGAACAAATGGAAAAATGGAATGTCTCTCTCTTAGATTTGGCTAATTTTATTGTGAATTGTGATTAAAATTTCCAGTTTAGGTTCTCTTTTTATTATTTAAGAGATATTTTATTTTTATGACAGTCAGGTATGCATTCCATTGTTTAAGCACACCCCACAGTCTCAAAGATTGAGGCCATATTTAGGCAGTGTGATATGAATCGTGCACCTTCAGATTCACAGTATGGAATGTTAATCACTGAATAATGCCTGGTCCATTTCGCTCTGAGCTCACAATTTTTACAAAGCATCCACTTGATGTTTTAAAGCAATAATTTAGATAAACTATCAGGTGGATGATAATAAACGACAATTTTCATGACATCTAATAGCAGACACAATTCAATTTGGTGGCACTATTCAAGCTAAGCCAAGCTGGATTGGAGTGTTGGGTCAGAGTTCTTACAGCTTATTATTGCTCTTCTCACTACTTCAGAGTAACAGTGAACCAGAGTTATTCTGCTGCATCATACCCCAGGGTGGTTCAGCATTAAGTGTGACAGCTTAAACACCAGCTTGTTGTGTAGCTTTGTGTTTACCAGTAAGCAAACACATCCGAATTTTAAACTTGTTTTTAGCTTTCTTCTAAAATTTTATGAAGTTTTCGGTTAGTGTTTTGTACAAACAACAGAGTTTAAGTTTAATAGTTTACCACTGGTCTGGAAAACTTGTTGCAATATATCGTAAAGGGTATTAACGGTGTAGTGCAGAAAAATAAATACGGTTTTACATTTAAACGTATTATAAAATTATTTTCTTCATATGCAAAGGTTGGATTTTTGTCACAATTCTTATGTTTAAATAATATGTTATTTAAGTCATTTGTAATTTCATAATTCCCATCTTTCACAATGCTTCTGTTTTTGGAATTTGTCAGAATGTGACAACTTGCACAGACAGACTTAAATAGTTGAAGATATATTATGCAACAAATTGGCCATATAGTATTGTGTAAAATCACACTTTAAAACTAATTGTCATTGGTAAAAAAATACTACCCGATCTTATAAATGCACATAAATTGTACAAATTAGAGTTTATGTCGATTTATGACACACATAGTGGAAAATCATTCGACATCCTTTGAAATTGTCTGATATTCTAGAAAATTAGACCTGCTAAATTTTAAAAAAAAATACAGTTTCTAACTCTCTTTAGTTTTAGAGTTAACACGTATTGTTTCAAACCAAGGAAACCTTCCCCATTGGCCTAACGGGATGTCTGTGCACTCACACGGTTATAAACTGGGTTTCGATACCGATGGTGTGAAGAGCACAGATAGCCCTCGTGTATCTATGTGCTTAATTCAAAACAATTGATCAAACATATATGTTTTTCAACAAATAAAGTTTCGTAAAATGCGATTCTAAAGTACTGAATATACATTTTACGAATTTGGAAGAAAAAAATCAAAGGAATGAAAATTATAAGAACAAATGTATTTATTTTGAAAAGGGGAGTAGGTTGGCACTTTCATAGGGTGCTGGAGATCAGAACTTGATAGCCTATTTAGAATCCATGAGATACCACAAAATATAACCGTACTACCAATTTTGAGTGATAGTCAGTCTGTTGTCGTGTTTGGATTTGACAGGTTGTCATTCTCGAGATCAGTAGTTTTATAATAAGGGGCGGATGCAGATTGCCTTAGAAACTTTCTCATAAATACAAATTGTCTCTAATGTTGAAAATAATAACGACAGTATATTTAACAAAACTGGAAAACGCACTAAGTACATAAATGGAACAATTCTGATATACCGACTTTAATCTACAGCAGCGTAAAAACAGCTAGAAAGTGGTATTAATAAATGCTTAGAAATATATTGTATTGTTAAATGTTTAAAGTAAATAACTTATTGGGCCCGGCATGGCCAAGCACGTTAAGGGCGTTCGACTCGTGGGTTTGAATCCCTGTGACACTATTTGTTGGTAAAAGACTAGCCTAAGAGATAGCGGTGGGTGGTGATGACTAGCTGTTTTCCCTCTAGTCTTACACTGCTAAATTAGGGACGGCTAGCGCAGATAGCTCTCGAGTAGTTTTGCGCGAAATTCCAAAAACAAATAACTTATTGTACATATGAATCTATTATACGATTTATCTTAAGATCAAATTTCATCAACGAAAATAATATCAGCTAGTTTCTAAAGTTGCTAAAGACACAAAGTTATTTTATTAAAACAAAACAGCTTCAAATTGCGTTACTCGGCAATTGTGTTTTTATTCCAAGTTAGTCAGGGATAAGTTTCCTATTATTAAAAGTTTTGTAGGTTCTCTAGCTTCATTATTGTAATAATGTGAATTCATCGACGTAATCATAAAAATATTAGCATAACTACATAAAAAATGTAATTGGTGCGCAATTAAAGGTTTGTAAATATTTAGAAATGTTTATCGAAGCACTTACACAATCATCTTGCTTTATTATTCTTATTTAAGTACAACTCGAGCAATGAATTATCTGGGTTTGTATGATAATTTAGACTACTTTGCAGAATTTATTGCAATGTAAAACTTAAGTTGTAAATAATTCTTGACTAAGATATATAATGAGATTTGGTTTGTTTGTTTTGAATTTCGCGTAAACTACACGAGGGCTATCTGCACTAGCCGTCCCTAATTTAACAGTGTAAGGCTAGTCATCACCACCACCTCCAACTCTTCGGCTACTCTTTTACCAACGAATAGCGGGATTGACCATTACGTTATAACGCCCCCACAGCTGAACGGGTGAACAAGTTGGCACGACGGGGATTCAAACCCGCGACTCTCGAATTACGAGTCGAACACCTTAACTCACCTGGCTATACCGGGCTTATAATGAGATTCAAAGACGTATAACATGAGCTAAGATAATTTCATATACCCTCTTCGTCAGTGTAAATTCCGTTTATATTTGCACATTAGAAAAAAAAACTACCCTCTTTGCTTTTTTATTAAAAAGAAGAAAAAAAGCATTAATTTGATAGAATGATACTAAATCAACATATATTTTAAATACTATTTCTCGACACACAAGATAAGGTTTCTTTATGTAAATCATTACTGAACCCAATACATTTAACCAACTTATTCTTTCACAATTTCCAACTATAAGCACCAGACTGTCAAATTTATAAAAATAAAACGTGCCATGATATAGTTAGTGCATTTACTCATCAAAGAGTTCATGAAGGACATAATTTTTAGTGTTTTTCCGTGCAATTAGACTAGGGAGTAATTAGCTTTATAGCTCAATAAATACAACTTATTCCAGCAATTTAAGTAAATTAACAGTCATACATCTTTCAAATATACATAACATCAATAAGTTTTCAACTTTTTTATATTGTTAACAAAAAAATGTTATAACGTTTGAATAAAGTTAATATACAAATACATTTCTACATGTAGTATTAATTACTTAAACAAATCTGATTCTAGAAAGCTATTTAAATGTCCTGGTTAAAAGGTGAGCACACAGGAACACATATAAAAGTTGTAATGGGTTTCAAATGAGAGACAGTCTCGTTTAAAAAAACATTACAACTTTTGCATGTAATCCTGTGTGCTAACTTTTTAATCATAATTTATATTCAACGCATGGACCATGGACCCCAGTTTATTGAAAGTAATATACCTCTTATTTTACCTTACATAGATCTTTTGAGAGATTCTCTTACTAACTCTCTTCATCGGTATCTTTATTACATTAACGACCAACACACTTCGGTTGAATCAATTAGTGGAGCCATTTTACTTGACCTTTTAAACATTATAACTTTACTGTCACAGCCTGTAAAAAAGTAAAATCTACATGTCAGAACTAATTACCTAAAACGGCGTGGAACGAAGGCTTACGATTGTTTTAGCTATCTATAGAAACCTAACTATTTAGACTCACCTTACGGACCTTGTTTGTTTCTCTGATTTCAGTTAACACAATGATTTACCTTTAAGACAACAGACCTGTACTACTGATTCTTTCATCTAGAAAATGGACAAATTTTATGCACTCTCACATGACTTCTGTTAACATATCTCACGCTTATCCTTCCTTTACAACACCAACTTAAATTTAAATTTAAAAACAGGACACATTTATTAGCAAATGATGGTTTACATCTTTCCTTCAAGTTAATTGATTTTTATCCTGTACTTTACGATTCTTTATCACTAAGTATAGTCTCCATCGTCTGCAGTCAACCAATGAAGAATCAGATAGAATTTTGTATATCAAATATTCCTTGTCACAAATCTCCATAAACCTATTCTACTCCCCATATCCAATCCACAAAGCTTCCTCAATCCATGGAGTATATTTTTATACACCGCACGTCCAATATACTCTCAAACTCTATTTCTTTCTTATTATTTTTAATTGTGGTAAAACTACTGAAAACTTACATCTTTACGTTGATCACCACATCAAATATATAACCCACATTTGACACCATATATGCACAACATATTTTCTGAACATGATCTCTAATATTTAATATCACCAGAAAACTTCTTTCAACTACAACACTCTATTTTATGGATGTTTCTTCTTGAAGCGAAAGTCTAAAAGCCATAGAATTTTCTCTGCTAAATCTAGAGAAACCCAATACTCAAATTATTACAGGCTTAGCTTAACTTGTAGTTAACGGTATTGAATTCAAAAACGAATCTGTGTTCAAACAAAAAAAAACTATATCACTAAGGTGGCGCTAAAGTATACCAATATTTTGTGAGAGAAGTAGAGACGAGACTTTTGAAACGTTGTACAGACAAACAGACATTTTGGAACCGCTACATCAATGACACTTCATTTTTCACTTGGTAGGAAAACAAACATTCATTATTGTGTTATTTTATAGGCAAACTAACATGATCTACAGTTCTATTAAATTTACTCTAGGTTACTCCAACTACACCAGCTAATGTAAACGTAACATTAAAAGATGGTATTATAAACCTAAGGATAAGCAACAATACTTACATAATCAAAGCTTCACCTACCACACTGTACATCACATTCAGTCAAGCATGAAGATATGCTCGGACAGTAAGAACTATGAACGTCACAGTAATTTTATGAAACAGATTATGACTGAAAGAGGTTACAGATAAAACACCATCACCCAACTTGACAAAGCTAACAACATACCATGTGAATCGGTCTCGAAACAATTATTTTAAAAAAAAATATTCTTGTGTTAAACATTTTTATCTCTTTCAACTTAGTTATCGAATGAAATTCATTTTTTTACAGAAGTTCCTGTCGTTTCTTTCAGAAAAAAGTAAAACTTTTGTATACACTTTAAAGTCAGCTGTACGTCGACACCAGGTGAAAGTCATCCTTACAATAACAAGCGTAAGTTTATGCATGAAACGGTAAAGAGAGCCAAAATTCGTCCAAAATCACTAAATCCACTACCTGCACCACAAAAAACACGTTATTTACCGAATTAAATGCTGAAAATGCAACTTCCAATAAATACTCAAACTAAAGTAACAATAAAAAAACGTTTTAATCAACACATATCGACAATCAAAACAAGCAAAGAATTTCCAGTCCAAAAACACTTTAACAATTTTAATACAAATTGGAGGACCGGCATGGCTAGGGAGGTTAGGGCGTGCGACTTGTAATCTGAAGGTCGCGGGTTTGCATTCCTGTCGCACCAAACTAGCTCGCCTTTTCAGCCGTGGGGGCGTTATAATGTGACGGTCAATTCCACTATTCATTGGTAAAAGAGTAGCCCAAGAGTTGGCAGTGGGTGGTAATGACTAGCTCTCTTCCCTCTAGCCTTACACTGTTAAATTAGGGACGGCTAGCGCAGATAGTCCTCGAGTAGCTTTGAGCGAAATCAAAATAAACAAATAAACAATTGTTGAAGTGTAAAGTTGTACAATGAGCTACATGCCTACCGCAAGGATTGAAATCAAGTATTAACTTCATAAACCATGATTTGTACTTCTGAGCTAACATAATCTTGTTTAACATTATTAAAATTTACATGATATCTAATTTCATTAAATATGTTGTTAAGGGTTAAAAGTAAGTAGAATCGCAGGTTAGTTACACATAGTTGACAGACAATACACAAAACAATATAATTGCACTGAATTTGAAAAAAGACATGGACACCAGTTAATAGGTTCCTGTTAATGTCTAATCTATATTTTATGGACCTCGAATGTCTTAACTACCTGGCCATCCACGGGTTGGAATCCTGATCACACCAAACATTCTCGCCCTTTCAGTCGTAGGGGCTTTATAAAGTGAGTGTCAATCCCACTATTCTTTGGTAAAAAAGTAGCTCAAGAGTTGGCTGTGGGTGGTGATGACTAGCTGCCTTCCCTCTTGTCTTATACTACAATATTAGGGACGGCCAGCGCAGATAGTGCTCGTTTAACTTTGCCCGAAATTCAAAACAAAAATTTTGTTGTTGTTGTTTTGAATTAAGCACAAAGTTACACAATGGGCTATCTGTGCTCTGCCCACCATGGGTATCGAAATCCGGATTTTAGCGTGTAAGTCCGCAGACATACCGCTGAGCCACTGGGGGGCCCAAAACAAAGAACCATCTATATTTTACATACACGAACTAGTGCAAGATCAGGTTTTAACTAACTAAACTCCAACAGTCGAATTTTTTTTCGCATAAAATAAAATTTAAAACTATATACTTTGTAAAATAAAGCGAAATAAGATTGTTGTTATCATTAATAGGAGTTGTTCAATATTTTCCGTTGCCGGATGGCGGAGGCAAGACATTCTTAAGAAACAAAAATACAGCTTTCGCCAATACCAAACTGTAGCTGAACATCGTTTTGTAACATTATAAAATCAATAAGTATAAACATATTCCATTTCCCTTCAAGTCTAAATTCCACACATACAAGCTATTGAACTTTGCTAAAAATATTTGTAAACACACTGGTGTAGCGTGGTATTTATACTAAAATCTTCTTAAAAAACAAAATATTGTAAAGCATTTTTTAATTTTAATACTGTAATAGAATATATGGAATATATTTGGAATTTTATGACTCAAATTATATCACATTATTCTACTTTTATATTTAACTGTTTTTAATCTGTAATTGAAATGTTCGTTTCATCGGGTTTCGTGATTACATAGTTCATAAATGAGAGATAGTACCCACAAAGTTCATCCCATCACAAATCTTAATGTTTCCAATAGTGTAACTTAATTTAATTAGTAAAACCTGTAGCAAAGTATGTAAATGAGTAACAACAACCTCAAAATAGATTATTGTCGTTGTAACACTAAGCTACAAAATGGATTAGCTGGGCTTTGCTCACCGCGGGGAATGAAAGCCCAAGTTTTACTATTGGTAGTTCTTAAATTTAGCGTCGATCTACTGATGACAAGAACAACATCTGCGAGAAAAGATGAATTATGAAAGTCTATTATTTAATACGGCGTGACACAGAACATCATAACTATGAAGTGACAACAAGTTTAGTGACTCTTTTTTTTCTTTGTTGTTTTTAGAAGCAGCGCCTTACCCCTTATGTACTTTCATTGTAGGATTTAAAGTTCAACTTTATCAAGTTTAGTTAAAGATAGAAACTCATTAGATTACCTTCAACACAAAGGAGAACAAGGTAGGAATGTCAACGAATGAGGTGTTGTACACCATAGTTTAGAAAAATAGATCTGTTATTCACAAATGTCAAGTAAATGTACTTAAAACTGGCACGCGTCTTCTAGCTTGTCATTGTAGAGTCTACTAATCGCTGTCACTTTGCTTGCTTTCTCCAGCCAGTAACATAAAGATGTTTATTCCGCATTAACTAGCAGCTTCACTCCACAGACTCGAGTACACTTTTTGGACCATGTCTCAAGGGCACACTTAACAACCGAAAATCATGCCTGACATGAACAACATTACTTCATTGATTCACTACAGTGTACTCACATAAGTTAAATCTTTTTCTCTAAAACTTGAATTCTAATGTAACAATATTAACTAATAAACATTATTTTTAAGAATTAAATGCCGATAGTGAATACAGGATATAATTTGATTTTTAGTTGTTTCTCCATTACGAAAAAGGAGTTTTCTACACAGCTTGCGTTACGAATTTTCGAGATTCAAGCAATGTAGAGTCTATCAGCTTAAAATATATGGCCCAAATGAAGCTATAATCAATCTAATGTATGGGTATATCTATACACTTGCCGACTGTTTATTTAAGTTAAAATAAAGTGAGCACACTAAGCGTAACTTTATATGCTTAAAAGTAACAATGATATCATTATTGGTCTATGAAAATTTTCTCGTCAATATTTTATTTCTAGCTTCCAAAACTTTACCTTAAAAATCATATAGATTTGAATATCATCCAGAAAATACATATTTTATAAATAATAACAATATCATATTAAAAAAAAACACCTACTAAATAGGAAATTCTCGTTATAAACAGACATACTAAAATCAGTAGTACTTGTGCATAGGTTACTTACCCTCCATATCTCAGTCAACTGTGACAAGAGTTTTATCGCTGATGCAAAGCGAAATAAAGTTTTATTGCTCGGAAACACTAGTACCAGTTTGAGATTCATTCTAACAGCATTCACTCGTGAATAATTACTACTGCAGATGAAATCTTGTAAAACTACGTATTATTGGATGGACATTCTCTGACAGATAAAATTTAGGTGAAGTTCAATCGCTTGCTTCCTCATTTTCTTGTCAAACAGAAAGGTAGTCTTGCATAATGAAAATTAAGGGCCATAAAGTTATGTTACCATCAAAAATCGCCATCTTCTCACAAAACTGTTACATTAATAATCGCAACTGTAACTACCATGCTGCGAGTGTCAAATCTTATAAAGTTACTCGTGTGGTTTTGGAGTTTCATGCATAATAATACACTAAACCCGTCTTGTTACAACATACGATTACAGTATTAAAACTTGAGAGCACTTTTTAAAAAAAATAGTTTAACAGAGACTTAAAAAAAATTAAAAAAAAATTAATCCCAACAAAATTACAAAACAATTTGGGGTATCTTGAGTAGTGTTGTGAGTTTTCTATGTGATGATTTATCATAATGTTCCGTATGCTGAGCGTAAATATTTTTTCTAAATAAGGTGGAAATGATAATATTTATTGTGAGGTAAGTTACAATAACCTTTACTAAAATTTATACAAAAATGTGAATCTCTCCTTCAGATTTTTATAAACATATAGCACATATAAAAATATGGCATAATAAGCCAAATGCATGTGGCATAGTCTTTATTAGAAGTTTATTTATAATTTCTATTTTAGACCTTAAGCATCGCCATCCTACAATATTATAAATATTAACCAGAAGTATTGCTTAATATTTATCTACAAATGTAAAATAATTAAATAACTCCATAAAATAGCTTTACATAAAAGAAAAATTCTAATGTTAATATCAAAGAGAGAAGGTAAGAAAATAATACAGTTCGTGTAAAAACCATTTTAACAGCATATTTCAGAATTCTAATCCGAATCTCTGTGCTTGAACAATATTTTCGCCACGTATTGTTTGAAAAACGAATGGCATTATGAAATATATGAAATATCAGTGGTTCATGACACAAGTGTTTAAATATTGGTTGTTTTTATTAAATAGTGTGGTAGCTAAAATATAGATTATATGAATTTTGTTTTCATTATTACAATTCTTTTGGCCCCTCAAGTGGGCAAAGCAGAAATAGCCCTTTTTGTAGCTTTGTGCTTAAAACAAACAACTAAACGTTTCTTATGACGCTAAAAATGAAGTTTCGATACCTTTGATGGGCAGAGCACAGATAGCCTAGTGTATCACTTAACAACAACAATTAACTTTAATAAAAGAAAAGAATGATTTACGTGGAGCATTATATTGTCAGTTTATCCAAAGCTACCGATTAACAAACCTTCAATGCTACTGGAGTATTATTTGCAACCAAAAACTGTATCTCTTCCACTTTCATTTTAATTGGTGTATATAAACATGATTAATAATAAGTTAGTTAATCGTGAACCAACACTTTGGCTAAGGAATAAACTATAACGAAAAAGTATTCAAATGTTTTTTTGTTTTATTCTGCTAATTCATATGACTAGCAGTAAATCTAGATTAATGATCTACATTATGAAGCAATTAATATTTCAACAAAAACAATAAATAATAATAGATACAACAAGGGATACATAATTCATGACTAATTAAACAAAGTTTGTTGTGTTAAGACATCAAACAAAAGTTGTTCACCGCTGTAATCAAAAACGATTAATAATAAAATAAAATGCAAAACCTAAAACATTGGTCACATAAAAATGAATTAACAAAATGTTATATGGTAATAAAAATAGTGCAAATTTTAAGCGAACTAAGTGTACAAAGAAATCACACCGTGTTTTCATAAATGTAAAACGAAAGTATTTAATTTATTAGTGGTTTGCATTACAGTTTGAAAACCTAAGGATGCATGGTTCGCGTTTCGTTGCCACAAACTCATGCTGAATACTCTTGGACTATGGGCACGTTATAAAAGAGACAGTCAAATCTTACTACTTCTTTGGAATAGCCCAAGAGTTGATGGTGATACAGTGCATTTAGTGCATTATCTAAAACTAAGGAACGACTATTCCTTGTGTGGTTTTGTTCGACTGTCCAAAACAAACGGATAAAATTATTGAAAAAATAATGATATTAAAACTCTATTACACGATTTTCAAAGTAATAAAGTTATTAAGAAAAAAATGTTAAATATGAACATAATTGTAAAAAGAAGAATTACATATTTGCTTTAACATTTTTCTCCTTTCTTTCTTTTTTTAATTTAATCAATCAAGACAAGAGACATAAAATCTAAAAGTGACTGAAATACTTTATAACTGACATCTCATGAAATCTCATTTTCTAGTTTTATTTTAAAAAAGAGAAGAAAAAACCTTCTCTCTGTATTTGAGTTTATAAACCACTTTATTAAATACTGAAAAATTCAACATACAGTTAAAGTTTTATGCTATAATGAATGTATACCAGCTTTCAAAAAAATGTTGGAATTCAGCTGGTAAATAACATTAAAAGAACTTGAAAGCAATAAAAATTACAGATAAATTAGTTTGTATGGATAAATTGTTATTGTTAAATTATACGAAACCTGTAATATTTGTGTAAAAAGACCTCTATAAAGTAACTGGATGTGTGAACCAACAGATCAACTCAGTATTTAAATTGAATTCATAATACATTTACTCTAGTTTATTCAGTCAGTCTGTGGAATCAAATGCTCTCGTTCCTTTAAAGAAAGTATCTTCTTCTATTTATATAGAAGGTCTTTTTCAAGGTTTATATATTTACAATACTAACTAGACCAGACTAAATAGGAAACCATGCTAAAGTACTTGAATATTTTTTGGAGTACACACACAGGTATATATATGATATTTTAATAAGGCTTAAAATTTACATTTTCAATTAGTTGTCATACGATAATGCTGGTATTGGGCTTTGTAATTAGAAAAAAAAACACAATAGTTATGTGAATAAAATCAAATAAAAATAGTGAAGTCAGCATTCAACTTTGGTAGGTGGCTTAGCGTTAAGTTTAAGGGCTTATAACACTAACCTTCGAGTTTTGATGTCCGCAGTGGTCACAATACAAACAGCCCATTACATATCTTCGTAGTTAACAATAAATCTTTTTCTTATGCATATTAGAGAATAGGTAGGTTTATATTTCTACCATAGTATTATGTTATTGTTATAATTTTCTCTTTTTATGATATATAAGTACGTGATTTTTATTGTCTTCATTATAACATTCAATAATACACAATAATACAATAATTTGATACACTGAACAAAATGTAGGTTTCCGTTCCCTGATGATCGATTCTTCTTTTATTGTCAGCCGCACCGTCTATCTCAATTAAAAATTCTAGCTCACGCTACTTTTGCTTTACTTGTTATTCATTACCCACACTCTCTTAGCTTTATCCCTTTTTGATTTCTCAATAAAAAAGTCAACCATTCAAAAGGGCTCGAACTTCTGGGTAGTTTCGAATCCACATATCGATCTTTTTTGCAAGGACTCTAATGCTGTTATAATGGTAAAACGATGGTTTGAATAAAATAAGAAGGTTCTGAAGAATTGTGGTTATTTTTTTATATAATCTAGAATGAAAAAGGACAAATTTTCATAGCTAAAACGTTAATTCAATGTAGCAAATGAATTTAAGTGCTCATCCCTAACTATCTAGTTAAGACTACTTGGTCAGAAGTATAACCTTATGTCATGCCATTTGCAACTTGTTTGACGTAGACAGGTATTGGGGCTCATTATTGTTGTTCAATACCAGAGGCGACAAGGATGAAGTAAAACACTTATGACTGCAGTTGTAACTGTATTTGTCAAAGTGTATATAGATATTTATATCATTAGGCCTGTTACTATATCAAAATTAGAATGTTAATCACATTTAGGTTTCTGTACCGTGTCATTGTCCAGAAATTCAAATACGTGTGTATGTTTGTTTTTTCCTTCATCTTCGATTTTTGTATGTCGCAGAAGAAATGAACATTTGTTTTATAACAAAATACTTTTAAGTTACCATGTTGGCTATTTTGAACACTAGCACGTATCCGTTCAAGAGTCACATGTGTTTGTTAGCCGTTCCTAATTCTGAACCGATAGATTAGAGGGAAGGCAGTTAAATAACAGCACCAACAACCAACTCTCATTTTGCGCTAAGTGCAGAGGTAGAGGTTGCAGTGACGGGAGACGAAGAACTGTCCTTCAGGTACCGTTCACTAACACATCTATCCTCTCAGTTATCTAGAGTTTCATTTGATAACGTACTGTGTTAGAGGTAATAAACAAGCAGGTATCCACTTTACATATTGTCAATCTAACAACATTTTATTTAGATTTACTTAATGTTTCACCGAGAGCTGTAAATGTATAGTAGGCCTGCATAAACCATTGTTTTGATGAATTTACAGCTCATTCAGTAATTATTAAAATAATATAAAATTAAATATGTATAACGTGTCATTATTAACGCTCACCTTTGTTTATTATCTGGTCTCAGTATTTCATGGCATTATACAAAAAGATTTTTAAGGACATAGATTTTAAATTAGTCGCAACTATATAGAAAAAATATCATATCCAAAACTTTTTTTGATCTTACTTCTTAATTAAAATAAAGTTCAGAATATATAGCAAATAATTTTAAATTGCAAATAAACAGACCAAAACACTCTGACTGCAAGTTCAAAGTAATTTTTGTTTTCTTGGTACAAAGCTCCTAAATTATATTGTTTTTGTAACGCTCCTTCCAAATATTACAATATGTTAACTAAGAAAAAAGGTCTCAAGTAAAGAGCAAGCCAACAAGACACTATTCTCGACATAAATATATTAACGACTTGAATTGTAGCTATCAAAATATGCCAAAATAATGTAAAATATTAAAATAATTTTAAAAACATGTATATTGGTCTCCTTCAAGACTTATATATTTACAATAGTAACTAGACCAGACTAAATAGGAAACCATGATAAAGTACTTGAATATTTTTCGGAGTACACGCAGAGATATATATATATAATATTGTAATAAGGCTTAATATTTATATTTTGAATTAGTTGTCATACGATGATGCAGGTATTGATTGTATAACAATAATTCTGTCTCCCGTTAGTTCAGCGGTAGGTTTACGGATTTACAACGCTAAAATCGGGGATTCGATTTCTCTTAGTTGACTTAGAAAATAGCCCGGTGTAGCTTTGTAATTAGAAAACGCACACAATAATTATGTGAATAAAATCAAATAAAAATAGTGAAGTCAGCATTTAACTTTGTCTTACGTAAACTATATCCTAATGTAGTAATGTGTATGTTTTTTTTATAAATAATAGCGTCATAAACTTGTCAACTCAGATGAAAATACGTAGTTGGGAACTTACAAACAAAATACATTTCATTACTGAAGGTTGTTTATTATCTATGAATGAATACTAATTTCTAAACAGTGTAAAAAAGTGGTTTAGTTGGTTGACACATATAATTTTATTTATTTAATAATTTTTGCAACTCCCAATTTCATATTCCAAACTTTATTTTATCAGTAATGCTTACAACAGTAAATATGAAAATTCAATAAACAAAGTGAAAAAGTGAAAACGAAAGTTCCATCGTTATAAGTTTGTCAAGTACCAATTTTTTTAAAACGTTTATGTATATATGAAAGTACAAACTACATCTGAATTTTTTTTAAATATTTCAGGCGCCAAGAAACAACTTCAAAATTTTCTTTGGAAACACAAAAAATTCCACAATTGAAATTTTTTACGTTTCTCATGTACTCTAGTCATAAATTTACAAAACTCTAGTTTGTCTTTTTTTTATATCGGGACAAACTATTCATGCCTTTATTTTCATCGCAAACCACTGCTTTCTTTTTGTTAAAGAAATGTTCTTCAGGTCTCAGCAACAAACGTCATCCATCCTGCTCTTTGCACACATATCATTGTTTACGAAAAATTGCTTTCTTAGCTACATAAAGTAAAAATTTCCATATAAGAATACCCTTATTCGTTTTCATCCCAAAGAGTTTATGAACAAAGGGTATTAGGATTCTACGCTTTCTACTTTAGAAATTTCCCTGACTATATAACTTATTTTAATGTTTATACAACCGCATTTAATTGAAGAACAAGTTGAAAGTTTCAATGAGCATTAAAACAAATCTCATGATTAGGTTGCGATTAAAGTTAAATATTATTTAGATAATAATTAACTTTTTAGATGCATTTGTAGATATTACTAGTGATATTTTTGTAACTAATGTTTATTGTAAATTAAAATCTCCAGATTATGTACCTATTTTTATTGTTTGATGTCGACCGTTTATCACAAAAAATAAACGAAATCCCTAACATATATAGAAAGCATATTAAATTTATGGAAATAGATAAAACATTGTACAAAGAAATTAATAAAAGTATTATACTGTTTAATTAAAAAAATATATAAAATTAACCATATACATGTACTAATAATCACATATCTTTGAAATCTGTATAACCTGTTATAATTCGATGTAGAAATGCAGCAAGGAAGGACACCTGCTAAACGTTTGATAAACAGAGTAAAAATAACCCATCGAAAAACACTAACGTCAATGTAATTCAGGAATATCTTATTCTAAATTATGAAAAGTTTGAAAAAACACATTCATTTAACCCTGGATTTAGCTCTGAAAAAAGGGGATTACATTTCTTTTAAATTTAACGACATGATATATTTACTGGGTGCATAGTTGTTGTTCTATCAATGCGCATGATAAAAATGGAAGTACAACGAAAACATTCCAATGAATAATCATGGAACATCTTAATGTTGAAAGTCACCCTTTAACATTAACTGAAATACATTACAGTGGCATTAAATTATGAAAAAGAGCACTGATTAATTTTCAACACGAAATAATTTTACTGATGTTCAAGCGTTTTATCTACAAAAAATCAAAACTAAACAGCTAAAAATAGGTTATTTTCCTTTGAATATATTCGGAATATTAGCATCCATGACCTTATTGGAACAAAAGTTTTCTTTCATTAATATCTTTAAATTATTTTATTTTTTGGTTGTCATAAATCACAATATTCTAGCTTTTATACAATATTTAATAAATGTAATAGAAAATATTTGTTATAGTGGAATAACAACCAAGAAATTACAAGAAAACTTTTTATCGTCTTTTAAAGAAATTAGGTTAAAAATATCCACAAATATCCATTTTGAGTATGTTGATATCTTCAGACATTTTACATTGAAATATAAGAATGAAGTTATAAGTGACGGTCCATCCTACTATTCATTGGTAAAAGAGTAACCAAAGAACTGGCGGTAGGTGGCGATGACTAAGTTGCCTTCCCTCTAGTCTATCACTGCTAAATAAAGGACGGGTAGCGCAAATAGCTCTTGGGTACCTATGCGTGAAATTCAAAATAAGCTAAAATGTAAGTTTCTAATGAGCTTATAAACTACTTTTACGACTGAATGAAAGCAATCAAACAATAATTTCTTTAAATTATTATTCTGTTACACAAAATATAGACTACTCATTTAATATGGTCTAGGAGAATTTACCGCTACCATTTCGATGCAAGCGTTTCGGATATGAAAGGGTTGTTCGTTTCCCACACAAGTATATGTGTGAATATATATACATATGTACATTTTTAATTTCGAATTTTATATCTGTACTTTATTTCCATCTTCGCTACCTTCCTTTCACTATTTTGGTGCCTGATGATTATAGTATTGCATCACAGATTTGTCAAGTCAACCTGGCATTTTTCAAAGTATTTTTTTACTACGATATTTTTAACATTGCTGATAGAAAATAATTACGATTAAAATGTGAAAAATGGGTCTAAATATGAAACTCTCGACGTACAATGTTGAAAATCAACACGTATGTTAAGGATGGAATTTACAACATTAAAAGAAAGACATAAAAAGGCTTAAATTAAATTATAGCTAGGTATTTTATATGCAAAAACGGCTCGTTTGGGTTGAGAAAATATTTTAAATAGAAGAGCGAACAAAGTTTCGACCTTCTATTTAAAGTATTTTCTCAACCCAAACGAGCCGTGTTTGCATATAAAATTCTCAACAAGTGGGTTTCTCGACATCACTGATTATATTTAGGTATATTATTATTGCACGCATTTTTATCTTACTACGCCACTGTCATATTTTGAAATTAAAAACCCTCATATTTAATTACTTCAGAAGTACGATTTTTCCTCTTAATTTCTGGTAGCCCGCTAATAAAGTGGTAAGTCTACGGATTTACAAAACTAAAATCAGGCGTATGAAGCCCCGCGGTGATGGATTCACCAGATATTCTGATGTTGGTTTGCTGTAAGAAAAACACACACATCAATTTCCCTTTACTTAAGGACATTTTTGTGTAACTTTTAACTTTGTTAGGTAAATCGCTGTTTGCGATATTTTCAGTCTTAAGAAAAAAAAAACGATATCTGGTTTTTTGTTCGTGCAAACCTATTCGAGGGGTATTTGCGCTAGCCGACCATAACATAAGAGTAACAGATTCGAGAAAAAGTAGCTAGTCAACATCATCCACCGCCAACAATTGGGCTACTCTTTTATCACTGATCAGTTGGATTTACCGTACATTAATAACACCATACAGCATCACTCAATACCAGCTACTTCCACTCCAAACAACAACAGTAAAATACTATATCCAACATATATGTTTCTAATGGCCTTTTAACTGTTTTCATGATTGAATGAATGTAATCAAACAATAACTTCATTAAACTATTATTCTAAGTGTTACATAAAATGTAGAGGGTGTTTGGAAAGTCACTGTGCACTTACATATTTATTAACAGACATGTTTCAATATAGAATACAGGAGGTAAATATGAATGACAATTATAAACAATGTTGAAAGTGATCCTCGTTGGCATCGATACAGGCCTGGATCCTACTTATTTTGTTTCTAAACACCGCTACCAGTTGCTGACTTGAAATAGATTGAATAAAATATGATTACAAAACTGCACAGTGACTTTCCTAACACCCTGTAGAATGCAGATCTGAAAGAGGATGTCTCCTTATAGATTATTTGAAGAATAATTCCGTGGACAGAATTTTGAGATTGAAATTGTATTTCATAAAAGGTAATGACTTAATAATGAGTTCTTGGTTTTAATAATAAAATTGGATAGCTTCCTAACTTATAAAAGATGGCAGATTATATTCCAGTACGAAATACTCATTAAATATGTCCGTAAGCACTGTGTTATGATGAATGAAATTACAAGTTGCTGTGACTTTAGCCGGAAATGAAGAAACTGTCTTCAAACAATTATTACAAAATACAAATAAAAAATAACTGTTATTTTAGAAATCACTTTTGACGGAAAAAAAAGACGGTTAGAAAAAAAACGACATTTAAGTGTATTTTATCCATTGTGAAGAACAAAAGCATAAGCCATGTATTTCAATCAGATATCTTGATTAACAAGTTGGAACACTTCAACTTTATCACTTTGTAATTATTTCTGTTATTTTTGTTTAAATTGTCATGATTTTTTACACATCTATTTTTTTGTTCTTTTTTGTACTGATTAAATAACATGAAATCTAATTTAGAACTTTAGCTTTATGGACTTATTTCTTACTGAAAGTTTTTGTTAAACTGCACATAAAAGTATGATTGCTTTTTCTAAAAAAAGCTTCGACTACCAGTTTCAAACTATTTTGTTTTTAACAACTGAAGAATGCACTCCTAAATTATATAATCAATCCGAAATGATGATTTTTTTTATCGAAGTTAGAACAGAATGCAAAACACTTTGACTCGTAATTCGTGCTGATGTAATAAGTGAAATGGGATACCAAATTAAAACAGAAACAAGTTTTGAATATTGATTTTACTACTGGTCTTATTAGAATTTTGGTTATATTTTTATGTTGTGTATATATTCACAGTTCAAGTTTTGAAGTGTGCTGCAAAAAAAAATACATATACTCTTCAAAAAAACGCAAAGTGGATATTTTTGCTATTTTAAAGAGAAATATATGTAATAACGTTACAAGCTCAGAGTATATAATGTTACACGTGTTAAGGCACTGATTGTCAGACTAAAATGACAATAAAAGGTGTGCACTTTGAAAACGGAGGAAAACATCGAATTTTTTCCCCAAAAGGCAATCGTGTCCAATAAATTTGTTTGAGAGATCTGAATGACCTGCAAGTGCAACATGTGCCAAATCCCTATAAAAGTGACGAGTTCTCGGTTTCCATAGCTCAGTGTTAAGCCACCGACACTCAATACAATTACGCCAAGACTGACTGAAGCACAACGCAACAACGCCATTGGTCGGTGGGAAGCAGGCGATTCTCGATCAGATGTTGCCAGAGCTGTGAATGTCCACCCAAGCACCATCAAAAGGCTATGGAATCATCAACAACAGCATGGATCAACTCCTGACCGTCCACGATCTGGCAGACCTCGTGTGCCCACGCCCGCACAAGATAGGAGTACCACTACAACGTCTACTGCCTCAACCATACCAGGGCTGCGTAGGATTTTCGATCAGACTGTACACAACCGTCGACGAAATCCTTAGGCCCCATCTGCAACCCGTCACGGTGAACGTCAACGACGTTTTTCAGCATGACAACGCCCGTCCTCAGACAGCTCGACTCATCACTATTTTCTTGAGACACCACAACATCAACGTTCTTTCCTGGTTCTCCAGATCAACAGATTTAAACCACATTAAAAATCTTTTGAACGAGTTGGACTGATGTCTGCGACGGTGACAATCTCAACCGCAAATTCTACCTCAGCTTGCAGCAGCTTTGCAGGCTTAGTTGACAGCCATTCTACAGGATGTGATTCGTCATCTCATTACTTCCATGAGCAGGAGATGAATAGCAGTTATTGATGCTCACGGGGGCCGTACTCGTTATTAAACTTCAACTAGTGAGCGTGGACTTCGCCTTTGCGGACTTTGGATGTTCAGCAGTAAATGTGCAAAGTTTCACACATGTCATATAGAACTAACTGGAATAAACTTGTTAACAATATGTCTCAAATTTTGCCTTTTGCGTTTATTTTTTATATATATAAGAGTATATGTTCTAATGAATAAGACATTGCAAGTGACACACTTGTTGGTTTTCCAAATGGAAATGTGTAATATATTTTAGATTATTATTTTATTACTGTAGAGCCTTAGTTTGTCTCACTGCAGCTCTGCTACTTGAGTATAATCACACGTTTGCAATTTTAAGTGAAAAGATAAGTCGATATCTTTTTATGGGATATATTTCATTGAAATAATTTCAACATTATTTTTTGCATCACATGTTAACCCTTACTTCTTTTGTTATTATTATACCGTTAAAAGCATGGTTAATCTTTAAAGACAAAAAAAAACGTAATTTAAGTATTTTTGTTGCCATTTGTTTTTATGTGTACTCAAAGCAACGCGATGGTGTTTTTCTCTTAACTGCGTTCCCAGCTTATTTTGTTGTGCGAAATAAATTTGGTCCTAATCTGATATTCGACAAGATTATTATAATAATGTTGGAAATAGCACTTTCTGCTGAGTTTCAAACATGTCAAAAAGTATACTCAGTGTATTACGTTGTAATTTCGATAATGGTCTATACACGCATCTTTATGAAAATAAATTTAAATAGTCTTTGAAAATTTGCTATAGTTTTGATAACATTGTGATTACAAGAGAAGTTGTAGGAAGTCACTATTCCTTTACACAGAGTGTTAAAGTGAGTTTTTGATGCTTTGATAATTTGCAAACGCAATTTTACTGAACGATCCACCTGACCTAAATGTGTAGTAATTAATTTCAACCATTCTACTTATAATGTTAATGTATACTTTGATGTTTCAGTCATTATACCATTTTATTGAATTTTTTTCTTGTGTTTATAATCAACTTAATAGCTTACTGAGAAGTGTTTATGTCTCGTTTACTCTTAATTATATATGTATTCTATCGTATAACCATTAATATTTCCTTTTTATTGCAGTTCCTTGTTTTAGATATGGACAACTTTAAATAAAAATAATATATATTACTCAAATAATGTCAGGATTAATTATTTGTTGCTACGCATAAAGCTACACAATAAACTACCTGTGATACGACCGATATAGTGTATGGGAATCCGATTATATCGTTAACATCGCCTTCAGACGTTTCGCTGAGCCATTGGGGAGTAATGAACAGTAAAACGGTGACAACACAGAAACATATTGTTATGGTAGAAATTAGCGATCGCGAAATCAATAAAGAAGACTTAGTCAAATTACAACAATATTTATTGATAATTTTCTTATTAAATAACAATAAGAATAATTTTACAGTGAAAACATTTTCACAATTATTAAGCTAACAATATTTATACAATTACAAAAATACTAAAAATTAACTGGCTTGGTCAAATTTCTTAACAGAATACACCTTAACAAGTTTAATTTGACTGCAAAATGCCCCCCAGTGGCTCAGCGGTATGTCTGCGGACTTACACGCTAAAATCCATGTTTCAAAACCCGTGGTGGGCAGAGAAGAGATAGCCCATTGTGTAGCTTTGTGCTTAATTCAACACAACAACAACACTGCCAAATATAATTCCAGGTTTTTTTTACCTGTCAAATACAGTTTCACGTTTTCTAAGAGCCCGAGCGTGATTACTTGCAAAAGCAGGATAGGTTTGTGTAGACTATGTGAATTTTGTATTATCACTAGTGACATTTATGTGTTTTTATACAACTTTAGAAAAATTGTAAACTGTAAAATCTTCTATATATGAATGCAATCACATCCTCTCTGGAATGTTCAATTCTAGTAAGTTCACTGACCTCCAATCTACATTTCAGAAAGTTTTGGTAATTTATAGATTTTTAAGTCTAAGTCACGGGCATTTCATCGTATTTATTGACTTTTTTATTGTTCAGGAATATTTAATAGGAATCAATCATATTAATTATGCTAAGGATTCCGATCAGGTTTATTTGGCTTAATATTAAGTTCATTATTCAAAAGATTTACGTCTAACTATTACAATATTATTATTTATTGTTAACACTACCACGTAGCAACATATTGTACAGTGGTTAAGAAAAAACGTGTACGTATTATTTTGTTTGTTTGTTTGTTTGTGACCTGGCATGGTCTAGCGCGTTAAGGCGTGCGCTTCGTAATCTGAAGGTCGCGGGTTCGCGCTCAAGTCGCGCCAAACATGCTCGCCCTCCCAGCCGTGGGGGCGTTATAATGTGACGGTCAATCCCACTTTTCGCTGGTAAAAGAGTAGCCCAAGAGTTGGCGGTGGGTGGTGATGACTAGCTGCCTTCCCTCTAGTCTTACATTGCTAAATTAGGGACGGCTAGCACAGATAGCCCTCGAGTAGCTTTGTGCGAAATTCCAAAACAATTCAACACAACAACTGTTTGTTTTTTGAATTATATAGTGGCTGCACTGTGTTTTCAAGCTACAATATAGCAATATTACTGACGCCAAGCAATACAGAAATTGTTCTACACTTAACAGATAAGATGTGTCGACGATCACTTCCAACAATATATTTTTTATCCAATTGCAACACGTTTATCAAACGTGATGAGATTTCCTCATTCACCGTCGTAAGTATTTTAGTGATAATACACCATTGACTAATTTCAGTTTTGAGTCATAGAATTTTCAGTCGTACACAGTGGCTCTGTACTTTATTTTTAAGTTTGATAAATAAAAGATATATTTAACTTAAAATATGTATTCTGTGAGACATCTGTGAAAAAATGCTGATTTGATTCTATGTTAAATACATCATGAGTTATATTTAAAAACAATTTTTTGTGTTCATTATATGAGCATAAAATATTACACCTAGCATATGTTTTTATTTTCTTATTACTTTAAACTATAGAAATCACCTATGGATATTAATTTTATTTGAGCTTATATAATGAATTAAAAATTAACGCAGAAAATTTTTCATGTCAGTACGCTCGATCTTTCTTGTTTTTATAATCCACAACTATGTCCATGTAATACTTGTAAAGTAAATATTATTACTTCTATAAAACCTTTTTTTTCGAAACTATTTTCTATATCACTCCAGTAATATTGTTCTAATCATCCAGTTAGCCCGAATACCAACTCAAATACTATATCTTTCGGATATTAATAGTGCACAGAAATCACAAATACTGACTTGTGTTTCCGAAGTAGCATGATGCCATACTAAATTGTTATTATTTCGAAATATCCAGATATAAGCATTGTATTAGAAACTCGTATATTTCATAAAAACTAATACTTGCTGTATAAATCTGTTGTTTTTTTTATTTCGCGCAAAGCTAGCCGTCATTAATTTAGCAGTGAAAGACTAGAGGGGAGGCAGATATTCATCACCACTCACTGCCAACTCTTGGGCTGCTTTTTTACCAACGAATAGTGGGATTGACTGTAACATTATAACACCCCAAGGGCGAGCATGTTTGGTTCGACAGGGATTCGAACCCGCGACCCTCAGATTACGAGTGGAGCGTCTTAACCCACCTGGCCATGTCGGGTTGTTATATAGATAAATGGTTATCAATTATTTATTATCATTAACGTCAATTGGATAAAAAGCAAGTTCTCCATACGCTACTTCGACTATTATTACATGCTTTTACAACTCAATGGTTCATATTTTCCCTACTAATTTTAAGAAAATAATACAATTAAGATATGTGTTTTGCTTTCAGTTAATTACAAATATGTTATAAAATTTTCTGAATTACATGTATTTTATTTTAATTTTTAAAAGTTTTTTTTTCTGAAAAAATCAGTTTATATTATTTAATACGCTATACTTTTTATGTTTATTTTTGAGACATAATTACGTATTTCTTTGTACTACAGAGTGTTGCGGTTTTGGGTATTCAAGTTGGAACCAAAAATAACGAACTATAATATGGGCTTGATCTTTCAACATAAAAATGGAAAACAAAACACATTTCTCTATAGTGTTTGGACACGAATATGCAGAGTTTGGGGATTTAACGGACTATCATTCTTGTAAAACGTAACAGAAGTTTTTTTGTTCGTGCAGGTGTCGCACTTAGTCACCTTATAGCTCAAGCACGCTTCATCGAGTTTTCTTGGTCACGTCTATCGAAAGAACTCGCACAAACCTCAGAGAAAACTGTTTTGTAGAGCTAAAGAACCAGATCTTGTATTGTTCAACATGTGTGTCTATTACTATGGTTTGTGAGAGATTTATAAAGGGTTATTGGTTTTTCTCCTTCATAGCCTTGAAAATTATTGTAAAAACTAGTATTGGGTAATTCGAAGTCCAGTTATCACAAGGGGTTCAAATCCTTCTTCAAAATTTAAAGAAAAAGAGAGATGATAACAGAAATGATTGTTTGGGTATCAACGCACCACACGTGTCTCCTTGACGTGATGACTAGGTGTTAACACTCCCAGAAAAACATTATAGTGTTATACATTCTGATTAAATGAAGAAAACGTTCAGTAAACTGTTGATATTAACTATACAGTTGTGAATCTTGTATGAGTATACTTACGTTCATGGAGTTGTAGTGATAATATTTAAATAAGTTCGTGTAATTGTACCTACTAATACATACACATCTCTATTTTGTAATTAAATTTGGCGTTATATGTAATATTTTCAAATATTACATTTCTATATTTGCCTTTCAATTAAATCTATTACTAACGCCGCTTAATAGTTTAATTGCACCGGCAAAAACTATTAACATTCATGTAAATTTGAAACCAAAGACAATATATTCTAATTATCAGCATGTCATTAAGACTTCTAAATATGGATACACTTTGTAACCCAAGGGGAAAGGTCATCACTTTACAGTTACAAACGCATTTCGTTACGTGTTCGCATTATTTGATATTAATTAGATTCTGTACACACACATATATATATATTACATTATACTTGATGGATGCTATTCAGTAAAGATAAAAGGACAAATAACTAGAGAGCGAAAATAATTTTGCTCAGAATGGAAACGTATTTCTATCTAACCCTTGGTTTTGGGAATTAGCTGGAGGAATATAAACTTGCGATTTTGTTCAACATGGTAACTGTGTAAATGAAAATGAACATGGTGTAAAAAAAAGTTTAAATATGGTAATAGATTGAATAGGAAGAAGCATAGCACAATACAGGAGATTTAATTTGGTAACAGACTTATTGTGAAGAATCATGGCACAAAACAAAAAATGTTGACGTAACAGATTTATTGTGAAGAGTCATGGCACAAAACAAGATAATGCTAACAACACGTTTATTGTGAAGAATCTTGGTACAAAACAAAAAATGCTGACGTAACAGATTTATTGTGAAGGGTAATGGAACAAAACAAGATAATGCTAACATAACAGATTTATTGTAAAGAACCGTGGTATAAAACAAATGTTTTATGTCAGTATTGTTATGTATATGTGTAAATATTTTGTAAACGACAACATGTCGTGTTGTGTTTGAATTTTCATTTGTATTATTCATTTTTCCATATTGATATTATTGTTTCGAAGTTTAAACTAATATTTTGTCATTTATTTAGAGTAGCATTTAGAACTTTCTTGAATTAAGTAAACCAATCAAATGTTTGTAAATGGGTGCTGGTGACTTCCTGTCTAGACGTAATCTCGTGCAAGAACGGATATGCGTGTATAGCTCTGGAGTTGTATGGAAATTACAAGATTGTTCGAGAAATAGGCCTATCGGTATAAAAAAGACGGTGACGTGAGAGATATTCAGTCATCAATCATCAGTTTTATTCGAGGGAGAGAGATTCAGTCATTAGTTTTATTCGAAGACAAAGAGTGAGATTCAAACACCAGTTTCATTTCAAAAGAAGAAAGTTAGTTATTTGAGAAAGATTAAGTGTTTGCTGTGAATATTCAACTTGGATTTGTGATTGAAATTAGATCTACGGAAGCCGTGATTTTATTTCGTCAATCTCTACGATACTTCTGAATTACCGCTTGTGCTGAGAGACGGCGATTTCATTGAACTGTGAACTGTTTCGGAATCTCTTCGTGGGACCAAATTCACACCCTAGACTGGAATTTGTGACTTTAATTTTAGATCATTACATTAGATACAGGCCAGTACCGTTTTGTATTGTGATTTATTTTGAAGTTTGAAACTAATATTATTTTGTTTTGTAATTAATTTCGAATGTTATAACTTAATATCTGTCACTATTATTATATAATTCATGTTATATATGTTATATTTGTTAATAGTTTAGTGTAATAAATTATACAAGCTGTTATCTGCGTTTTTCTGTTGCGTTTAGTCTACGAAGAACTTAAAACGTAAAAAATACGTAACAGTATGTCAACGAATATACTGATAAAACGATGTCACGGATGATAAATTACTCAGAAAATTAGACAAATACATTTACTCAAAAACGTATTTTAATTAATATAGTTATTCACATCAGTTTTAGTTATGGTATACTTTGTTAGTTTTAGGGTACGCTACACTAAACATGAATACGAGGGTCTGTGTCAAACATTTTTTTCTTAAAAATGTTTTAAAAAATGGTGCCACGTACTTTTGTCTATTAGAAGTATTATAAAAGTTGCGTTCAAATTACACTGTTCGATTAAAGTCGCCCTAGGGTGCTGTTCATTGACTGTCTTCCCTTTAGTCCATCGGTTCAAATTAGGTACGGGAAGTGAGAACAGCCTTTTTGTGATATTGCGTGAATATTTGACAAAATAAAACTTGAAGTCCATTTATTTAGAATTATCGGTGATTCAACAATTATTTCTTTATCTCATTTTTGGAAATCAAATATTTTTGTTTTTGTTTATTTCAGAGTGACACTTTTAGAGAAAGGCTTGAATGGTTAATCTGAAAACATAGCTTGGGTAGAGTCTTTTGTTTTTATTTCCTCTAATTTATTTCAAAGTTTAGAAAGTCCATAGTTATAAATATTATAGAATAAGACAGGCTCGTGTTTAAGCAACTTTTAATGATCCCTTCTCTCTGGTTAGAATCTCTTATACCCCAAAGATGCTGTGGACTTATAATACCAAAAACCGGGTTTCAATACCCATATTGCATAGAGTACAGATACCTTTTTGAGGAGCTTCATGCTTAATAACAAATAGAATCTCGTAAGGATTAGGCCCGACATGGACACATGATTAGAGCGCTGGAATCGTAATCTGAGGTTCGCGGGTTTGAATCAAACACACCCTTTTATTTGTGGGGGCGTTATAATGTTCTTTAGTGAAAGAGCAGCCCAAGAGTTGGTGGTGGGTGGTGTTCACTAACTGCCTTTTACCAAGTCTTACAGTGCTAAGTTATGGACGGCTAACGCAAATAGTCCTCGCGTAGGATTAAATGGTATTGCGTGTGTTTTCATATTTTATGACTTTTTCATGTTCAGAAACTTTAGTGTTATCGCTTCTTTCGGTTTCAACATGACCTTTTTAACAGCATTGGCATTTCGTTAAGTAATCATCTTGTTAATTGATTTGATTATTTTTTCATATTGAAGTGTTTTTTTATTTGAAATTTGGTTATTGAATGATGTTCGAACATTTTTTATGTTATTTAAAGTTGTTCTTCATTAATGTATTTGTTAGTGGCTCATTTTTTGTGCTGTTGCCAATATAAAGTGGTTTCATATTATTTGCTGGTTGGATTTCTTCGTCGTAATAGAATAATGTTGTGAAAGATTGTTTTTATTTGTTTTTGAATTTTGCACAAAGCTAAACGAAGGCTATCTGTGCTAGCCGTCCCTAATTTAGCAGTATAAGACTAGAGGGAAGGCAGCTAATCATCATCACCGTCTACCAACTCGTGGGCTACTCTTTTACCAACGAACAGTGGGATTGACAGACGCATTATAATGCCCCCACGGTTGTTTGGTGCGATAGGGATTCGAATCCGCGACCCTCGGACTACGAGTCAAGTGCCAAATTAACGAGATGGTTAATCTAGTCATACCAAGCCAAAATATTTTGTAAACAGTAGATGTTTTAGGTTATTTTGGTGGCATGGAAAGAAGTAAATACAACTTAATAACTGTCGATTATCGGTAAATAGGAATGTCAAACGGAATCTTTTGTCTTCTTATCAAACTCTCCAAGAGTAAAACTTTGTCATCTTTTTTCCTATTCAAATTTAAGTCTCACATTATGGTTAAGGTGATGAAGACGGTTGAAAACGTTTTTGAATTCAACTCTTTTGTTTAACCCCACGAAAAATGTATATTAAACGCATATGAAACACGGAGCTTCTGAAATGTTTTAATATAGAGGGAAGTAATCCAGTTTCAAAATATTTCATAAAACTATTGCACAGTATTGGAAGAGGTGTTTTCTTATGGTCATTCCGTATTTTTGTCTGCAACATGATTAAATGAGGCCAACAAATCGTTCTTTACGCTGATTTAACTTAGAGAGGAGATAAAGATGTCAGTGAGAACAGACAATGATATGTTCCATTCAGATAATTATTTCTTGAGACATTTTACGGGTTCATCAAATGGAACTGTGGTAAATAAAGCATCAACATCGAAATGCAGCATTTTCTCTTTCGTAGGTTAAAGTTTTTAATTGTGTTTGCAAAATCCACACTGTTTTGAATCTGGGATAGTATTTTTTTTCCAACTGACATTTCTGATTATATTCTCCAATATACTTTGAATGAACTTAAATTAATGTTATTTTTTATTCCTCGCCAGTTGCATTTTCCTATAATTTCAACTGTACATATGCAAAAAGTCAAAGAAAATACGTGAACGTTGCACGTAACTCGATTAATTTGTTTTTGGAATTTCGCACAAAGCTACTCGAGGGCTATCTGTGCTAGCCGTCCCTAATTTAGCAATGTAAGACTAGAGGGAAGGCAGCTAGTCATCACCACCTACCGCCAACTCTTGGGCTACTCTTTTACCAACGAATAATTGACCGTCACTTTATAACGCCTCCACGGCTGAAAGGGCGAGCATGTTTAGCGCGACGTGGGCGCGAACCCGCGACCCTCGAATTACGAGTCGCACGTCTTACGTGCTTGGCCATGCTAGGCCAACTCCATTGATATTGCAAGAGTTGATTAAAGGTGCTACCTGATGAATTACCTTAATTTTTATAAATGTATTGTTATATGTTAAAAGGCAAACAAATATATTTTATAATATCAATAGATTTTACTATTTAACTGCATCGGCAAAATGATAATGTAACATATATAAAAAGTTTAGGTCAATTAAAAGTTCTGTTTAAGCCTGTAAATGCACATCGATTGGCGTTTTGTAAAAATAACTTCGTAAGAATTTTATGTGTAACGAGTAAATATACATCATACTCAAATGCGTGTGGCATCATTTTGACTTCATTAAAATATTTCAGAAATTTGTAGCAGATGGCGGATTGTTTGAGATGATAAGAGCTATTGTAACATGTTTCGAAGTTGTGACTCGTGTTGGAAGCTGGAAGGTGAGATTTCAACTATGTAAATGATTAATATGTTGTAGTTTAAGCTATAAGTTTCACATCAGCCAAGAGCCTGCCAAAACTGTGTATGCTTATTTCAATAATCGCTGATATCAACAACTTCTCAGTAACAAAAATCGTAATCTTTTTCTTGGTATGGAATAAGGGTAGGGTAGTCAGAAAACCAATGTTTTTTGTTGCATAATAATATCTTTGCAACTAATACAATACTCTCCCAATGGGATAGCGGTAAGTCTATGTATTTACAACGCTAAAATCAGGGGTTTGATTCCCCTTGATGGACACAGCAAATAGCTCGATGTGACTTTGCTATAAGAAAAACATACACATTAATACATCTAATTTAAATTACCAGAATGAAGACTTTTAGAACCAGCTGAACAAAGGGATAGCGAATATTCTTTTTAAAACTTTCTATTCTTAGTCAGTAGTTAAACTTTGGAACAATAATTACACCTCATACTTGTCCAAGCCCAGTTAAATACAACACTTCATCACCGTAATAAAACTACTCTCTTCATTTGTCTACATGTTTAAGTATACCTAATCTCTAAAATAACAAAAGCTACAATTCTGTTTTACGAGAACTGCGAGCATGTCACAGTTTATTTTAAGACCATTTGCTATTTCTCTTTGTTAAAATATCTGTGCTTGATAAAAAGTGTTACAAAAATGAAAATTCTTATTATTTTACCGTAAATGTTCATTACGTTATCCGACATCGGTGTATATTTATAGCAAGCAGCAAAAATACAGTTTATTGTTGTCCTTGTTTTTTACAGTGTATAAATCAAGTTCATTCCATTTGTTTTTTCTTTGAAATCACTTTGAGAACAAAAACGTATTTTCTTGTTTGTAGAAAAACAGAGATAAAGTAAAGAGATATTCATTTACTAAAATATAAACGTTAAATATAAAAATGTGAATTATTTAGTGATCAATGCTTGTTCTAATTTTTGATATTCTGGTGAAGCTGTCGATTTTGACACTTGAGGTCTTCCAGTTGAAATTTATATTTATGCTTGACGAAAAAAAATAATGCAGCTACTACCTAATTTTATACTTTTTCATTGGCATGTATTAGATTAACTACAAGAGAAAAGGTATCTTTATTCCATTAGGTGTTTTTCTTTGCTTTATTTTTAAGGATATTAAACAATGAAACTAGAAGCAAACTCTTTATTTGATATATTGAAGTTTTGTTCGATTATTCCGCAGTATTTCACTTAATATTTCATTATTCTAAACTCTGATTAAAGTTTTACATTTTACTACGTTTCCTGTTAAATCATGCTTTCAGAAATGTAAGAAACTTACCAAAACAAATATTAAATGTATATTTTTGTAGTCATTCTATTAAGTAACGTGAAAAATGTTTTGAGCCTGTTTTGACATTTTGGTTTTTATGAGATATTTGCTGTCGTCCACTATAATATAAAATAAGACTGTTTTACTCTTTATTTTTATCAGTTTGAAATTTGTTTATAGAAACAGAAAAAAAGCAGTTTATAAGAATTTTGTTGCTGTGACAGAAGTCTTTAAAATTGTTTGTATCACCTTTAGTGATTTATTACGACCAAATGCAGTAGAAATTTTAAAACAAAGCAAGTAAAACTCAGAACGTTATCCCACATTTGGGAGTAATTTGTTTTTCAAACTTTCAAGTTGTGAAGTAGGTTGCTTATATTGCATTTCACAAACTCGAAACTTATTTCAAATAAAAAAAAATTCTTGCAAGTCTTATAAAAAAGAAATATTTATGGAATTGATAATGCGATATACATAATTACATAATTTTTGTTATAAAGAAATTTGATTATTATAATAAAATGGAACTAATTCTGATACGATTCCAATATTTTTTCTATTCTTTAGACACACACAATAAATGATTTGTTTGTTTTTGAATAACCTATTGTATATGGTTGTGCTTAATTCCAAACAAACAAAACAACAAACAGAAAAGCAACAAAACGTTTGTTTGTTTTTTGGAATTTCGCACAAAGCAACTTGAGGGCTATCTGTGCTAGCCGTCCCTATTTTAGCAGTGTAAAACTAGAGGGAAGACAGCTAGTCATCACCACCCACCGCGAACTCTTGGGCTACTCTTTTACTAACGAATAGTCGGATTGACCGTCATAATATAATACCTTCACAGCTAAAAAGGCAAACATCTTTTGCACGACTCGGGCGCGAAACCCGGATTACGAAGCACACACCTTAACGCGCTTGGCCATGCAGAGCCTCACAATAAATCTTAACAATTGTTAGAGTATCTTTAATTTAAATGAAGAAAACAGTTAAACAAAAAGAATATTTTAAAGTTTAATTCCTCTTCATTATTTCTTGAATAACAGAATCAAATAAATTGTTACTTATCTTGTATCTTAAATATCGCTAGAATTTTTATGAGACAAAGATTTTATTTGGTAAAACACAAGAAAGTACATCAGTAAAACGTTCAGTCGCTTGACTGTTATTCAGATTCTTACTTTCTGAAATAAATATATCATGCAGAAGATTTTTATTGAAGAACAAAATAAAAACTTAATGCATATCTTCTCCATCTTTATACGTATCGTATAAATATTTCAATGTTTATAACTCAGCTTTACAACTATATATGTAATGGTATATAAGAAAGTTTGGTTTATATTTGTATTTATAATTGTACACTGATATGACGCAAGCAACAAGCTCGAGCCCATTGTATTAGGTTGGAAATAAATAGGAATTGCTTCGTTTTCTAAGATTACTTTGTGAAACAAAATGGAACGAAAACCAAACAAACAAAAATTTGTGTCTAGTAAAATATACTGATGATGTTATAAAATAATATGTATCATGCTTACGTTTTAATTCTATAATTTCAAGCGTAAAATAAATATTTGCTATAAATTTGAAATCTTACACAAAATATAGGTTTAGTAACTTATTTTTGACGTATTTCTGTTAACGATTATTCATTTTATAGATTATTGGTTTATGTTAGTAACAGATAGAATACTAAACTAATTTGAAATTTCTATTTCTTTTGTTTTAAAAAGTTTAAATACTAAATGTTTTATTTGTTTTTGCTCAGTTTTAAAGTAGTTCTTGTAACCAAATATCGACTTTAAGCTTATCCACTAGCTCTGTATATTAATACCTCTTAATAATTTAGAATTATTTAAAATGAATTTTGCAAAATTCTCGTTCGTAATTTCACGACTATTTAGTAGATAAATTATTAGACATACTGAAGAACTTTTCTATTTGAAAGTGGCTCTACCTTTTGAGAAATGTAAAAACTAAGTTTAAATATTTAATATTAATCACACTCTCAATTAAAACATATATTTCAGTATCCATTTCTAAAAAGAATGGACAGCGACAAAGACTGTTTGTGTTTTTTACTTTATTGATTCAATATATAACAACAGCATAAAGTAAGCAAGTAGATATTAAAAACGTTAGATTATCTGGAGTACAAACAGATAAAACAAATATGACATTTTTATATGTGTAAGATAATTTGAAAAAACAACGCTTTGAAAAAGAAGCTTAAAAGGATAAAAAATCTTTTAATCTAAAAATATTCATGCAACAGATTAATGTTTTTGGCACTTAGCCTTGCCTATTGAACGATGAATCAAACAAACATTAGATGTACACAAAAATTAAGAGTTGTAAATAAATTAAGATTTCTGTTTCAAAGTCAGCCTATTCTCTTAAGTTATATTAACAATTAAAGTGCATTTTCACTTATGACACGCTACTAATCTCATCGTAAAAGTAATTATTAGCACATTTTTTAATATTCGAAATTCGACCCTTGTGGATCAGCATTAAGTTCTCGGGAAGCCCTAAAATTCCATGTTTTATTCCCCACGATGGTACAGTGCAACTAGCTTTGCACTAAAAATATAGCCAACAAAATATTCTTCATTCGATTTTTATACATACCAAGTTATCTGTTTTTAAGTCAAGGTCATGATTTTTTTTTATGAAAGAAAACATTAAGAATTTCATCGTAATATCTTTCCTTAACGGACGTTGTTTGAGCTTGTCTGATATCAATTTTTAAGAAGAAATTTTGTGATACTACACAAAAAACACGTGTTATTGCAAGATGGAACTATAAAACATCGATTGACGTCACATCGCCTTGTTTCTAGTATTTATATATATTATTGTTGTTCGTGAGAAGCTTCTGCCTTTGATAAGGTACTAGAAAACCAATCATGTCCGTTTGATTATATCTTTGTATATGTTGTAGTTGCTTGTGCTCAGTGAATCAAATAATCGAAACGATTTCGAACAAATTGTATGTCTCTAACAACGACCTCTGGAAAAAAGAGAATAAAAAAAATCTTATAAGAGAGTTAACACAGAAAATAAGAACATTTACAATAAAATTTCATTATACTTTAAGACTTATGAAACTTTTTACTGCAATGTGATCTGAGAAAAAAATCAACAAAAGCTTAAAACTGAATTAATAATTAAAAATAGTTATTATAAATTACGAAATCTTATTTGGTAGATCATTGTTTTACCAAAAAATTGCAACAATAAAACTATGGAATTAGTCAGCAACGTAGTGCAAGAACTAGATTATTCTAAATGAAGAAACATTTGGTTTAACATGTAACTAAAAACATAGTTCCTGATGAGGTGAAAAAAAAGTCGTTGTAGTTATGAAATTGCTATACGAGATTTTTGTTTACTGCAGTAATAATAACTTGAGGAACTAGCTGCATATTCACACATACAACCTTCTATTTAAATTTTTAATAAAGTTTAGTATCAACCAAAACAAAAGAAGGTGCATAATAACATATTTAATGAAAGTTTAGCAATAGTAATGTATATATTTTTGCGGAATTACAACACTATAAACCAGTTTTTGACACCAGTTGTACGCAGAATATTGATAGTGTAGTTTCGTGCTTAACTACAAACAAACATGATGTACATGGTGGTAAAATATGTTTTACTTGGAACAGAAAAGTAGAAAAATGTGTAAACAAATGTGCAACAAAGAGTAAAATAACTAATAGAAATAACACTGTCACAGTATCGTAGCCGAGTTTTTAGTAGCAGAAAAAATAGGTACTCGTAGCGATTCAAAATTCGGAATGGAATTTCCAAAATGTATTGTTTTAGATCTGTGCTTTACCAGTGTAATATGTATTATAGTGTACTTTTGCAGGTTCCACGTTTATGGACTTTTATGGAGGTAATTATAAAATCGAAAAGACAAAGTCGACAAAAACATCGTTATCAATGTTTACCTTTGCTTGAAAGGAGTGAAATATACAGACATGTGAAATATTGTTTGACATTTAATATATAAAATACTTGTTAAACAAACGTACATTGAAACAGATTGCTATCCTGCTATTAACTGATGTATTTTTTAATGTTGTAGTATATGTATATATAAGAACAAACTTCTGTAATTCATTTGAAACAAAACTCTCAACCATCCTAGAAAGAACAGGAGATATTTCTAATGACGTATGTTTTTGATTGTAGTTGGTTTGAATTAAGCACAAAGTTGCACAATGGGCTATCTGTGCCCTGCCCACCACGAGTGTCGAAACTCAGTTTTTTAGCGTTTTAAGTTCGTAGACACACCGCTGAGCTACTGGGAAGCTTGTTTTTGATAAAAATTCGGTTTAATGTCAAATTATATTTTACTTTTATTATATATGTACATATTAGTAAAAATTATTTTTAATAGACGTGGCCAGAACTAGTAAGTCACATAAAAATAATGTGAACGAAATTTAATTGTGGAAGTAAGTGTATTGTGTGTGTATTTTCTTATAAGAAATCCAAATTGTGCTTATCTGCTGAGCCCATCGAGGAGATCGAGCCCTTGATTATAGCGTTGTAAATCCAGAGACTTTGCGCTATACTAGTGGGGATTTAGAAATAAGTATGAGTTTCTTTTCCGTTTTCTTTACAGTCCCGTCATGGTCAGTTGGTTAAGGTACTTGACTCATAATTCGAGGGATCGAATCCCTGTGATATATATATAGATATATATATTAAAAGAAAAAAAGTGATAACCAATCTCAATATTAATTGACAAAAAGTAGCCCAAGCAGTGTGAGTGGGTGGTTATGACTGGCTGCCTTCTTCCTAATCTTACGTTGCTAAACTAGGGATGGCTAGCGCACGTAGCTCTGAGCGAAATTCAGACTTTTTTTTTTGGAAAGAATTTCAGAGGTTGCCCTGAAAAGGGTCGGAGCACTGTGGGATATTCTGGCCCAAAAGGACTACAACAACAAAAAATTCTTAATAGTAGCTGACATGAAAGCCAGGGATGGAGAAAGAGGTCTTGTGCACCTCACCCTCCTTGGTATTTAAAAATTCAACATACCCACAAAGAAGAAGGGTAGTATTATTTGTGAAAATAGAATAAGAAATTTCATAAGGATACTATTTTTTGTGAGAATATATTTTAGAATTGATTTAATATTTTGTCTTTAATTTTATTCAAACAGATCCATTGAAAACTATGCATCAGGAAAACCGTACGCATTGTCACGCTACAAATAGTACTTCAATTCTCCGTGTGACATGGAAATATTTAAAATTACTGTGCACAATAAAGCAATTAATAACCAAAACAAATATGAACTGCATATCTATATAGATACACGTGGCTTTCTTGACAAAATTACTGTTGTTTATTATTCATGCAATCGTAATATTTGTTTTAATTCTGTGGTTAAATATGTGCACCATTATTCAATCGTTCAAATATATTCTCATAGTTGAAATATAATCGAATAACATAAGCATAATGGAAATTATTTTGAGCTAAAGTTGGTATTTATTACTCGTTACTTGGGCAGAATAGATAACCCGTTGTGTAGTTCTGTTTGTTTGTTTTTGGATTTCGCGCAAAGATACACGAGGACTATTTGCATTAACTGTCCCTACTTTAACAGGGTAAGACTAGATGGAAGGCAGCTAGTTATCACCACCAAGCATCAACTCTTAGGATATTCTTTTATTAACGAATAGTGGGATTAACTGTCACATACAGTTACGACAGAAAGTGTTTGTACCCCTGCGTCCTGAGTAGTTTTTGCTATGTTTTATGTATACGTCTATTAACGTAATCGTTAAACTATATTATAAATATTATACTAACACACATCTACATAAATTAATATGTAAATTAAACGAAAAATAAATAAACTGTTTATGGACAAATAACCAAAAATAGGAGAAGCAGAAAGTGTTCGTACATTTCAGAATGTGTGAAAACAACTGATATTCCCGTAAAACTTTTATGTAGTTTGGCAAATAAACTACATTATACATTCCAGAACTAGACACTGGGTTCACAATTGTTGGAATTTAGCCAGAAAAAAATTACTTCCGACAATTTAGCGCCTTCCAACTGTCCAGTGATGTAAAAAACGATTATTGTAAAATACAAGTCTAGTGTGTCTCTTTCCGGTATTGCTACACAACTTAATGTGCCGATATCTACTGTTCAAAGCATAATTGTCAAGTTTAAGCTTATAGGATCAACTGCTATCCTCCCTCGTTTCAGACGCCCCACCAAAATTCCAGAGAGAACCAAGAGGGAGGTTCTCAGAGAAGTTAGTAAGAACCCTCGTTTAACACAAAATGATTTAAGGAAACTGGAGTTAAAGTAAGCACCTCTACAGTTACGAACATGTCACGCTCCTCTGCGTTCAAAGCATGCCATTCTCATAGAACTCCATATTTAAAGCCTGTTCATTTGGAAGCACGATTGAGATATGCAAGAAAGCATGTAGATAAACCCTTTACCTATTGGAAGAGGGTTGTTTGGTTAGACGAGATTAAAATCAAGCTTTACGGCCACAATAATATTTACTATATTTTTCGTAAAAAGGGGAACGAAATCTTCCAAAGAACATCGTCTCTACAGTTAAACACGGAAGTAGCTCGATCATACTATGGGGTTTCTTCAGCTCTTCTGGTGTAGAGAGCCTTCACCGCGTCAATGGAATCATGGAAAAAGAAGAGTACGATGATATATTAGGCACGTATATCAAGAATGATGCTCGGAATTTGCGGCTTGGACGTCGTTGGATCTTCCAGCACGACAATGACCCTAAGCACACATCGAAATATGTGCAATCCTGGTTGCAGATAAACCATATAAGCGTTCTGGAGTGGCCATCAGTCACCCGATCTCAACCCAATTGGAAACGTTTGGAATGAGTTGAAGACCAGGGTTCAACAGCATCATCCGAAAAACTTATAAGAGTTGGAGGACTTCTGTAAAGAAGAATGGAAGTAAATACCAGTTGTGTACTGTCAGACGATCATGGAGGGCTATGAGGAGAAATTACGCCAAATAATTTACCAGTTTATTTATAAATAAATAACAGTTTATTTTTCGTTTAGTTTATATAGAAATTCATGTAGGTGTGTGGTAAAGCAATATTTATAATATAATGTAATTTTCATAATCATGATAATTTTTAAGTTATGACGAAAAACTACTCACGACGCAGGGGTATGAACACTTTCTATCGTAACTGTATAACGCCGCTACGAATGAAAGGGTAAATACATTTGGTATAATGGGAATTCAAACCCACCACCCTCAGAGTACGAGTCGAGAGGTTTATCCTCCTGGCCATGCTGGGTTCGCAGAATTATGCTTTGAAAATAATTTTTTTCCTAGGAAAGGTTGGGTAAGCCTGTATATAGTTTTTGAAACCATTTATTGTGCAACTCGTTCATGAAAATTGTTTTTTCTTGAAAAACAATGATCGATAAGTTTTCTAATATTTAAATAAGTATTCATCTTTAGTATTAACAAAAAAAGTTCCTCTTATTGCATGATATATAACTTTTGAACTGAAGATATGAATTTATTTAGGAATATAAATAGCACAGTTCCTAGTTCTGAGGTGATAGCTGATACTTACCACGTATAAAAATAACAATCCTCGATTTTTAATCAGTAGTTTAGCGAATATTTTCTACATAACTAGGCTATCGGATATAGTTTATTAGATATCACTTTATCTTAAAACCCACAAAACAGCATCTTTCTGTTGAGTTAAGCTAAACATCGGTTTCTAGAATTCTTAGTGCCAGAAAAGTGATATGTGCGTTTTTCATCCAGTTAGTTAATATGGATATGTTGGATTAATAAGTCATTTAAATGCGACTCGGAACATTTATTGGCAAAATATAAAATATTTTCTATCTCTTACACATGCGTAAATATCTTGGTAAACCTGCTTCAGTTTTACAAAAATGCAAAAATCCTCCGGTTTAATTTTAATTAAATTTCAACAAATTTCTAGTTTTGATAACATTAAGGTTATTGTAAATAGAGCGAGTGCTATATCGCTTGTGAATATTACTCCACAATATTCCTTACATACGTACTTTATATATATGTACCAAAACTAATTCATGAAAGTATAACTTACAGATTCTGTGGGACCAGCATTTTGCAATGTAACATCTGTTACTGAACCCACAGGAAATGATAACTGATAGTGACTAATTGTTCACTATCCTGCTTCACTGTTCTGTTGTATAGTTTACGTACTTGCTTAGAAGTAACCCACATTTGTACCGATATGTAGAATAAAGAAATTGCCAGGACGTCCTGCGAACAGCTGGCCATGCTTCTGGCGCCAACCATTCTGCTTGCGATAAGTTGCATTTTTGTTTTTCGAATAAGAGTGAATAAAAGAACTAGGTCGAGAGGTTGGATGCAAGGTATCTTAATGCAATGTTTTAAGCTGTTAGTTATCTTTCCTTTTTAATTTCAGTTGAATCCAAATTCATCATTCAGGATTCTTTACTCACTTCCATTTTCAGTAAATTATTTATCTTCATCGTTTCAGCTTATTATTTTATTTATAAATAAAGCGCGTTTCTTTAATTAATGTGCACATTGTTTGGACTTGTCATTTGATAAAATTACCTGACACATACATTTTTGGGCAGGATCCACGAGGGCTGGTGTTACGTATTTTTATGTTTTATGTTTTTCGTAGAATAAACGCAACAGAAAAACACAGATAACAGCTTGTATAATTTATTACACTAAACTAAATATATATATTATACAGATATAACATAAATTATATAATAACAATGACAGATATTAAGTTTAAACCTTCAAAATTAATTACAAAACGAAATAGTACTAGTTTCAAAATTCAAAATTAATCACAATACAAAATGGTACTGGCCTGTATCTAATATAATGATATAAAATGAAAGTCTCAAATTCCAGTCTAGGATGTGAATTTGGTCCCACGAAGAAATTCCGAAGTTTAAATGAAGAAGTTCAGAAATAATTCACAGTTCAATAAATTCGACGAAGTTCTTTTCACGTTGCCTCCGATGAACGTCACAAACTTGTCGCCCTCAATTTTTCCGATCTCCCCTGGCTAGTCTCTATAAGAATTCCTTATAGAGATTGACGAAATAAAATCTAACTTCAGTCACAAATCACAGCAAACACTTGACCTTTCTCAAACGAATGATTGACTCTCTTCTTTTGAATAAAACTAATGTCTGACTCCTTCTTTTTTCCTCGCATTTTCATCTGTTTATATATTTTAGACCTAGACTTCTCGAACCATCGCGAAACTTCTACAGAACTCCAGAGCAATCCGCGCATGTCTGTTCTTGCACGAGACTCAAAGTCTAGACACGAGGCCGCCAATATTTCATTTACATACATATTATTGGTTTACTTAATTCTAGAAAATCCTAAATGTTATTTTTAATGAATAACAACGTATTTTATTGTTTAAAGTTTGAAACAATAATATAAATATGGAAATATAAATAATAGAAATTAAAATTTAAACACAACACGACATGTTGTCGTTTACAAAACATTTACACAACATTTACATAACAGCTGGTTTAACGGATAATTACCTGAATGATAAGCAGATAATTGACTAAATTAAATGTGTAATGTCTTTACTACGTTAATATAAGTTAATTAATAATAATTTTGTTATTACCTCAATTAAATTATGTAATATTTCAAAACAATTTTGGTTTTAATTTATATATAATCATAAGCATGTGACACATCATCCTGCTATATGATAGAATAATGTTTTTCCTTCGTTTAGATGATGGGAAATAGCAGGTTGCTACAAATAATGTTATTGTCCTAATGCACGCTGCACATAATTTAATTAATCACATTAAACTTGACTTATAAGTATAATTTTACATCCACGCTAAAAACTTTTTTTTCGGTGTTTAGTTCTGTTAAACATGAATGAATTCAGAATTCCTTATATCTTCCTATGAGAGCTGAAAACAAAACAAATATTTTACTGACTTAAAAGTTATCTTCGTTTTGTATTAAATCTCTAGAATAAGGTTCATTACATTTTCGTTCAATGTTTGCTAAATAAGAACTATATTAATAACGTTAATTTGACTACCAAACTACATACCGACTAAAAAATTTCAAATAGTTTACATTGAATATAATATGACCAATATTTTCTTTTTTTTCTGCCTAAATTTTATTTTTCATTTTCTAACGATGTTACTGATTTCCATCAAATGAAATTATTAAGGTTCATTATTATTATTATGACAAGACTGTCTTAATCATTAATCAGTATCATACTTCATCTCATTTATTATTAAAATATTGATTTAGTTACATTGAAGGTAATTAATATACGTAGAAGGATAATAGCATCAAGTAAAAACGATTTACATGCACTGTTGGCCAAAAATATGCATTTAGCGTTGCAAGTCACAACTATTTATTTGAGTAGAGCTTCGAGAGATTAAAATAATAAAAATAATAAAAAAAACTTTTTAGCATTTTATAGGGAAAATGTGAATACTGTGAAATTACCCTAAATACTAGCTGGTCAAAAGTTTAAGACCATGCCAAAAAGAAGTCATAAACAGGGTAGGAAATGCCCAACAAGAGGTTTCAGTAGCGAGTTGCACGGCCGTCATTGCGAATAACTGCAAACATTCGCTTTGGCATGGTCGATATAAGCATTTGTAAAAGGCTGGTTGGAATGTCATTCCCAGTAGTGAAGATAGCTTCACGAAGATCTTGTACTGTTTGGAATTGACGTCCATTTCTTTAGACTTCTCTTGTTATCAACTCCCAAATATTTTCAATGGGATTCTGTTCGGGCAAACATGCTGGATAGTCCAAAAGAATCACGTTATTCGCCATGAAAAAGTCTTTTGTCTTGCGGGCATTATGGATTACAGCGTTGTTCAGCTAAAATTTTGTTACGTGTTTTACCGATTAACGCTTTGTTTTAATATGGTCCTAAACTTTTGATTAGCTTGTATTTAGGCTAATTTCATAGTGCTTACATTTCTCCTATTAAATGCTATTTTTTATATTTATTTTCTCATTTGTTATTGTTATGGTTCAACAACCACAACTGTATTCAAACAAATGGCCTAAGCATGGGCAACCCAGTATCACCAGTTCTAGCCAATATTTTTATGACACAAATTGAAACACAAGCAATTAATACAGCATTACATCCACCACTATACTGGTACAGATATGTAGATGATAAGATTGCGGGATTCAAATCTACAGAACACATACTTATTTTTTTTCAATCACATTAACTCTATACATCCCAACATTAACTTCACATGTGAACAAGAAGAAAGCAATCAAATATCATTTCTTAACCTCAAAATTATAAGAATCGACACACAATTTAAAACAGAAATCCACCGAAAAATCACCCATACTGGACTACACATTCCTTGGGACTCAGCACATGAAACAAAACAAAAATTCAACATACTAAGAAACCAAATAAACACAGCCATAAAACTATGCTCACCAGATAAAATTAACGATGAATTAGACAAAATAAAACAATACTTCATCAACATCAATAAGTTTCCTCCAGAAACCGTCGAAAACATTATACGCACACACGTAGACAGAAAGCAAAATCAACCAACAAAAGTAAATATATCTCACGAATCAAAAAATCACGAAACCATATACTGCTGTATACCATATATTCCTGACATCAGCAAACAAATAACCAACATTTGGCAAAAACTAGTAACAAAATATAACATTCCAGTTAATACTAAATTTATTCAAAAACCAGGCACAAAACTGAGGTCTATACTATGTAAGAACTACACTGACAAACACCTCACCAACATTATTTATAAAATACAATGTGATAACTGCCACGAATTCTATATTGGAGAAACAAGTAGAGAAATGGAAACCAGATTCAAAGAACATAAAAAGTCTCCAAAATCATTTGCCAAACGAAACCCACATTCATGAAGTGATGGTCATTCTATCGAAAGAGAACCTTCCAAACCAGCGAAGCCATTGTAAATATTTTTTCCAAGTGTAAACCACTATGGTTAGCTAGTTAGGGCCCTATAATCACAATCTAAGGGATGAAGGTTCGAATCTTTGGCTAACCAAAATTTCTCATCTTCTTAGTTTTGAGGGCATTATAATGTGACGTTCAATTCCCTTATTTGTTGGTAAAAGAGAAATCCACGAGTTAGCGGTCGGTAATGATGACTGCCTACCTTTTCTTTAATCTTCCACTGTTAAATTAGGGACAACTAGCTCTGGTAGCCTTCGTCTAGCTTTGCATGAAATTCAAAGAAATCAAAGCCAAAACAAGTCTTCTAATGCCATTATTATTATTGCAGAGAACTATTTAAATCTGTTAAAAGCTTTCAACTAAATAATATAAACTTCTAAACACATTTCAAAAAGGTACGGCTGATTTATTGTTAAAGATAGCAGTAAAAACTGCATCATGAAAGTCTTACAATGTAGTTTCAATTGACTTCTTTGTCTTTTGTCAAAGTAAACGTCTTCTAAGTATAGTGAAAATTATGCGAAAAATTTTATCAAGATTTGTCCCATCATCTTTTGAAAAGTTAATTTAATCACAATGATGGACATAATTAATCTTACTTAATCATGATTGGGTACGACAGTTGACGGAAAAAGCAATTCCAAAAGTGGTATCGGATCTGGAATATCGTTCTCGAAAAGCACGACAACACCTTTTGTAAATAAAATAAGAATTTGAAATCATTTAGGAACTTTGCATTGACTGCTTATTTTTTACGTGAATACTGTTTTATAGCACTTTTTATAGCAGAAAGAAACAGTCTTGCTGTGAATGAAAAGATATGCACAAAGATATAATAATAGCCTTATTTGCAAAGATGCATCACGTAAATAAAAATTGAGCATTTCGAAGAGTAAGGTTTTAACTTTCAGAGCATAACGATAAATACAACTTAATATTTGTTTCAAAGATTATCATTTTATTTTATTGAGGAACTTTATGAGATAAATTGGATGAAGCTACGACATAAAATGAAGATTGTTTGAAATTAAGCACAAAGCTACGCAATCAGTTATTTCAACCAAACTGCATTATTAACATTGATTGTGTGTTAATTTACAGCTCAGCTTATTATACAAGTAGAAAGACATTTTTTGACAATGCAATGATCGATATGCAATTTTTTCTTTGCTTTTGCAGTATCTAACCTAATATATACTCTAAAGCCCGACATGGCCATGTAGGTTAAGGCGTTCGACTTTGTAATTCGAGGGTCGCGGGTTCGCATCCCCGTCGCACCAAACATGCTTACCCTTTCAGCCGTGGTGGCGTTATAATGTGTCGGTCAATCCCACTGTTCGTTGGTAAAAGAGTAACCCAAGAATTGGCGGTGGGTAATGATGACTAGCTGCCTTACCTCTAGTCTTACGCTGCTAAATTAGGGACGGCTAGTGCGGATAGCTCTCGTCTAGCTTTGCACGAAATTATAAAAAACAAACATGTTTCATATGATTTCTCTCCCTCAGGGTGTAAGTAATAGGTATCAGTATTTCCTCTTTATGTGAATTACTTCTCTAGCTCCGAACGTTTTACAAAATATCAGTTTGATACCATGATAACAAAAGTGGCTGATATTCAATATGACCTTGATTGTACAGTTACATTCCCAAGTTTTGGTAATACGACCTTTTCACATACAAACCTCTTTTCACAACCACAGCAAAAAAAAACAAAAAAAAACATCCCCGCATTAACAGCGACGATTACCAGCTTATTCTCCATAGTGGAGTTTATATTTTTAGATGGGTTATTTCTTTGAATAAAGTCAGAAGAGCCAAGGCTCTTGTAATAAGGGCCTAACATAGCCGAGCGCGTTAAGGCGTGCGCTCGTAATTCGAGGGTCGCGGGTTCGCGCCCGCACCGCGCTAAACATGCTCGCCCTCCAAGCCGTGGGGGTGTATAATGTGACGGTCAATCCCACTATTCGTTGGTAAAAGAGTAGCCCAAGAGTTAGCTGTGGGTGGTGATGATTAGCTGCCTTCCCTCTAGTCTTACACCCCTAAATTAGGGACGGCTAGCACAGATAGCCCTCGAGTAGCTTTGTGCGAAATTCCAAAACAAACAAACAAACTCTTGTAATAAGCGAATAAGTCAAATCGTTACTTTTTCAACAATAGTTCCGTAAATTTTCGTCAAGAAAGGTTTGAGAAATTCTGGTAAAACTCATGAAGAACTGGATAAACATTCAAAAGAAAAAATAACGGGGGAAAAGGCTAGTCTGAACGTTCTTAATTTAACTGAAACGCACAAAGAAATAAAAGTAACTTAATTTTTAAACACTGATGTGAATCATTAAGTCTTTACAAAAAATACAAAGTTTGTTTTCTTTAGTTTAAAAATGTGATTACTTTCGGACTTTCTAAATGTCGTGTAAAAAGGAACATTAATGAAAATTATCAGTTCAATTTGCGATCAAAGGCGATCTTGAAAGTGCGATCATTATATCAGATCTCTAAAGTGTACGCTTTTTTAAAGTAAGTCTTTTGTTGAAAAGTCTTATTATTTCTTTGTTTAATGACAGATTGTGTTTTTCAAAAGTGTTTTTCAATGATGCATTTCTATATATAGTAAGTATATGATGCATAATATGGAATAATGTGTGTCGAAAGTGTCTCTCTTCCTCTAATTGCATAAAAATGTGCCCAAAATATTTTGTAGGAGGAAACATCACGAATATATAGTATCAATAATTTAATTCTCGATCTGAGAACTGGTCAGAGCAAAAAAATAGTCATTTATCAATAAGATTTTTCATAAAGAAAGGGCCTGGCATGGCCAAGTGTGAATGTGTTAAGGTTTTTGACTAGTAATCCAAGAGTCACGGGTTCGAATCCCGGTTGCACCAAACATGCTCGCCATTTCAGCCGTGGGGGCGTTATAATGTGAGGGTTAATTCCGCTATTCGTTGATAAAAGAATAGCCTAAGAAATGGCGGTGGGACTAGCTGTCTTCCCTCTAATATTACACTAATAAATTAGGGAGGCTAGCGCAGATAGTCTTTGAGTAGCTTTGCGCGAAATTCAAAAAATAAACAAACAAGCGTGAATAAAAAGTTTAGTCAAAAATTACCCTCTTATTTTAGTTTAATAATTCAAACTAATTATTAATGTTACTTTCTCTTGTGGTGTTTGTCGTCATTACAATTTCGAAGTTAGGTTAAATTAATTATTTTAGTTTATGTAAAAATTCTCTTCATTTACATAGCTCATTCGAAATACCTATAGATAATATTTGATCGTGTTAGAGTAGAAGTTTTGTCCTTTGAATTCTTAGTTATTGTTTGAAAATAATACGTTAACTTGTCCACAGGTTGACCTGATAGTTATCAGATGACATCCACGAAATCACAGTTAAAAAAAAATATAACTTACTTGATCTAAACTGATTACATGTTATGAATATTGTCGATGTGAACGAAATTATACAAGTTCAAGATTTAGACCTTTTAAAAATCTGTTTAAGAGAGAATGCAATTACGCTTTTAAACGAATGTCTAAAACGACATTTCTAGTAAGTTTCGCCATCTATTGGTTGTAATTAATAATAACATGAAGATAAAATCCTTTTTAAAAATATTAGCTTCATTTTATAAGAAGTTAAGTAAGTAAAAACTAAATTGCCTCCTAAACAATCAGATATTGATTAAACTTACTTTAAAATTTGACGTTTAAGTTTACTAATTCCAATACCTAAAAAAAAAGTTAAACTTTACTCTTAAGTATAAAGTTCTGTAGTAAATTTTATTTTTTTGGATTGTAGACTAGAAGATATAGCACATTTATGACCAGAAACTATGATCTTTGAGCAACACAGCGTACAGAATGTTCGTCTCTACACTTGTTAGCATGAATGCCATTTAAGTTTGCATTTATGTTTGAAATTCTGGCACATAAGTTGCAAGTACAAACAATTGGCGTTTTTGTTTGCAGTTTCTTTTTGTAACAGAAAAATTATAGTTATATTTCATATGTTTTGAATTGTAGTGCAAATGAGTCTAAAGTTTACAAATATGACATCTTTGGCTGTTGGTACTTGTTTGACAGATATCAATATAAATATATTTATATATTTTGCTATTTAATTATATAAATCTATCACTACGCACTTTGGGCATCATCCTAATATTCTGGACAGAACAATGGTGTAATTTATTATAGTTTATTTTTATCGAAACTAGTAATTTGTATATTTTGCAGATTGCTGCTGATTTAGAACTATTAGTTATTAGTGTTTGATTTGGTTTATTTTGAATTTCGCTCAAAGCTACATGAGTGCTATTTCCGTTAGCCGTCCCAAATTTAACAGTGCAAGACTATAGGGAAGGCAGCTAATAAACACCACCAACCGCCAACTTTCGGGCTACTCTTTCACTAACGAATATTGTGATTGATCGTAACATTATAATGCACCACGGCTGAAAGGACGAAAATGTCTGGTGTGAAGGGGATTCGACCCCGCGACCTTCAGATTAAGAGTCGAGTGCCTTTACCACCTGGACTTGCCGAGCCCGTGTTTGATTTGAAAACGCTGGTATAATTTCAAATTATAGGCTATATTCCTTTTAAATGATGAAAACAAACATAAATCTGTAGTGAAACCTATAACATGTAATTATTTTTCGATTCTTTTGTACATGCTTATATACATAAAACTCGTGGAGTTTTAACTACTTTTTGACAGTCTCAAATAATAGCTTATAGAGGGTTGAGAAATAATATTTACAGAACATGAGCATTCAACATAAGCAGAGTTGACTTCTTAATTTGCAACAGCTTATTTATTTTTCTCTTAATGATCGGAGAAAATATAAAGTATTTTAAATTATATAGAGTATTTCAAAATATTATTCATATTATTAACAGTTACACCGTTATTTAATTTTTACTTTAAGGAATAAATTAGTATTTTTTCACTTGAACACTTAGTTTAGTACATAAAACGTATTATCAGAAAACGGCATTAAATAAGTAAAAACGATAAGTAATAAACCACTTACTATCTTTTTTGGATCGCGCGATGTATCACTTTAAATGGATGCTATTACACTCAGCAGTTGCACAACTATGTAAATATATATTGTTGGAGAAATCTAAAAGTTACTGTTATCGGGGAAGTGAATGCATTTTGACACACAAACTGTTGAGTGTAAATAATTACTTATGAACTTAACGTCATGAATTTGTCTGGGATTAAGCTTAGAAATGGAAATGCCTTTTTTAACAATATTAAATAAAGCGTATCTTTGTTAAATACAATAATAACCTATTATAGCTCAGTTTTTGTGTAACACGGCTGTTATTCAATAGTAGCTCTTTGAATGTGAATATTTGTTTTAAAGTATGAGCTGAAAAAAGATATTCATCATTTGAGGCGTTACAGGATATGTTTTGAAATTATCCATTGCAGATTTAAGAGATTTGGAGAGATATTGAATTTTAAAAGGGTAACTGTCTAGTAGTGGAGAATGAAGGTCATTAAATAAATACTTAACTTTTTTTTTCAGTTCAACATTCTTACACTGGTGCTTTAATTCTTTTGTTATACAATTTGAAATGAGTCGTAAATTACAGATAACAAAAAACACGTATCTACCTTGATCCGCGAAACGCACTTTTAAGAAAACTTATAAAAAATTTTGTATCATAAAACAAAAATTATGAAAACCAAACTGGGTACACATCGGTTATATGTGTCGGTATAAAAAGTAATCCAGAAACATTTAAAACCTCCACTAGATGACTGTGAGATGTAGTATTTATATACAACATCCTTTGAAACAACAATTCATGGGCACTCCAGAATCAGACTATTCTCAGGCATTCTCGTCCATTATAGTCAGCAAATATTATTACAAATATTTCTCAATAGATGGCAGAACATTTGCAAAGTTGAAAGAATACACAAAAATTTATTATTAATATTATTTTATCTTCAAATATTAAATAACTGATGGCTTTTTAGCAACAATATCTATACTGATGCTGAAAACCCAATCGAAACATACACAAATGTTCTGAAAATATTTTTGTCCCTTGAAGAAGTATGCGTTGAATTTGTGTTTCTAAACTTTATATAATGCATGTCATTTTGCTGAGGTCTCCCGCGGTGGCTTAGATGAGAATTTGAGGATTTAAGACGGTGAAAATGAGGTTTCGATAGTCTTGATAAACACATCAGGGATGGGCAGTTGTGTACCTTTATGCGTAAGAAGTAAAAGCATATAATGTAGTTTTCGTTTGTTAGAATTTTTGAACGTGTTCATGCAAGATATCGTGATATTAAAAAAAATAACCTTTTTTTTTCTTCTTCGACTGAATAATGAACTAATTTTTAACTAATATTAATACATATAGTTACCTCGAACAGAAATCTATTAACAGTGAAGAATGAACTGAGAATGTTAACAGGATTTATTTCTCAGTGCCTACACATATATCTTTATTAACTATAATGACTTGAATGCCATGAATAAAGTGAGAATAGCGGCTATACTTGTACACAAACATCTTTCAACCTCTAGTGCTTCAGTAATATGCTGAGATCAATTATAAAAAACAATTCTTATTTCCTGCCTTTGTTATCTCTTACACACAAAGAACTGTAACAATTCCTAAAAGATTATGGATTAATGTAAACGGCATTTTTTCTATGTAATTATGACTAACCCACTGACGTCAAGCCAACTTTGTATATAAATAGATACAAACTCAACTAATGTGGTTTATTTACACCCTAACGTCATACGGAGGATCAATTAAGAAAGTTATTGCGGTACCTTTGACCAGTAATTTGTTTTCGAACATGTTCTGATTAAAAACGTTCATTAAACTGTTAAAGTAATTAAATTCTTTTCATTTGGATAATGGGAGAAAATATGAGGGTACTGGTCGAAAGGCTAAGAAGGAATCGAGCTATACGCTTAATTATATAATTTCAACCATTATTTTTCTTTTATTGAAGCCTGCAGTTATTGACAAGGATAAATGCATTAACTTGTTACGCGTATCAAATGTGACCAGCTCTGTAAGAATAATGTCTCTGTATAACATGCAATTTATTAAAAAATTAATCAAGATAATTAAAGATATTTTAAAACGTAAATTATAGGATGTTGTTAATGATACCCAGTAAATGTACATTGTTTGTTTGTTTTGTATACTTCCAGAGCTTCACAATGAACTATGCCGATAGCGTGGATCAAACTGCAGTTTGTAAGATATAATTCTTCAAACTTACTACTGAGCTACAGATGGGCAAAATTTGTATAGGTGTGAAAATTAAAACAAAACCACCAATTTTTTGCTAAACTGTTTATCTACAGTAAAAACATATGAAAGAAGCTTATTTGATGTCTGGCTGAAAGAAACTTTTCATTCATTAAATACATTTTGTGTCTTATTATTTATAAAGTATTGCGTTTAATTTGGCCTGGCATTGGTAGATGGTTAAGGCACTCGATTTGTAATTCGTGGATTGGAATCCCCATCACACCAAACATGCTTGCTCTTTCAGCCGTAGGAGCTTTATAATGAGACGGTCAATCCCACTAATCGTTTGTAAAAGAGTAACCAAGAGTTGGCGTTGGGTGGTGATGACTAACTGCCTTCCCTCTAGTCTTACACTGCTAAATTAGGGACGGCTAGCGCAGATAGCCCTCGTGTAGCTTTGCGCGAAATTCAAAACAAACCAAGCCTCTAATTTTGTTTTTGGAAGATATGTCGTTTCCAAACAAACTTTAAAAATATATGATGGTAAATTTTGATTGAAGTTATGACATACAAACAATAATTGTCAAGTACTTATTTTATCTTTTGAAGTTATAAAATTTCTAAATAGCGTGATAACTTGCCAAACTGAGAAAAAAATAGTGTTTTTCAAATATTAAATACTCCTTTATGAAATTTTTATAACCCGTTGAAATATTTCCAAAACACATGCATAACTGTATGCTTATAAAATACATTTCAATGAGATATGGGGCACTTTCCGTTTCTAACGAATTTACTGTTATATATATATATATTAATATATATGTTTGTTTCATTTAATACATAATTAGCTGTTGTTGTTTGGAATTAAGCACAAAGCTACACAATGGGCTATCTGTGCTCTGCCCACCACGGGTATCGAAACCCGGATTTTAGCGTGCAAGTCCGCAGACATACCGCTGAGCCACTGGGGGGCTACATAATTAGCAATGCGTGTAATTCATAATGTTAAATATGTGATGCGAAATTCCCGCGCATTCTCTAAATTTGAATAATATTCTCATGTGTAAGAATCAACATTGTACTAGGTGTATAAGTAAAACATTGTCGCCAACTAAACTTTCGAGAACCTCGCTTTCCCAGTCACATCAAATATGCTCGCGCTTTTCAACCGTGGTGGTGTGATAAAGGTAAGGTCAATCCCACTATTCGTTGATGAAAGTGTAGCCCAAGAGTTGATGGTGATTGGTGATGACTAGCTGCTTTCCCTCTAGTCTCATACTGCTTGCCCTCCGCTAGTACAGCAGTATGTCTACAGATTTATAACGCTAAAATCAGGGGTTCGATTCCCTTTGGCGGGCTCAGCAGATAGCCCAATGTGACTTTGCAATAAGAAAACACACCTACACTGCTAAATTAGGGATGACTAGTGCAGTTAGCCTTCGTGTATCGTTGGGCGAAATTCATAAACAAACAAACGGAACCTCATCTAAAGTTTATAAAGCGACGCACCAAGAGTATTGGTTGTTTGTTATGGTAAGTGTATTCTAATCCTAGGAAGCTATAACTGTGAGAAACGGTTATTAATTGGAAACTATAAATATTTGAACAGGATTGTTTAACTCCAATGATTTAACTTTGGACGTTAGTATTTCTTCGCGGACATTAGATATTTTCGTCAGGAAAAAAAATCATGTGTGAAGGAGCTATCTGAATTTCCGTGTATTAAGAAAGAATTAATTCATTCATGGTGAACTATTGATTAAATATTAAGTTCCAGATCAGATAAAAGATTCAACATTGTTTCTAAGTTAGTAAAACTTTTATATATTAACCAACATTTGTAATAACCATTAGTAATAACTGTCATTATAAATTGTACTGTTGTTTGTATGTCAAAATATATTTGTGTTAAGAAAGACAATTGTGTGTATGAAATTTTGTTGGAAATATCATAAACTTGATGCATATTAACATTCAATCAACTTGTAAATTCAAATTAAAGTTTAGGCTATTTCAGATTATAAAATGTAACACGATAAATCGGACACTCGTCCGAAATAAGTCTCACTTCATACCACAATGCTGAGAAAAAAATCGAGATTCTGAGGTTAGATTCTGAACATATACAATATTTTTTCATTAGCGTTTTGCCTCCAACAACGGTATGTCTGGGGAATTATACCACCAAGAACCGGGTTTCCAGCAACGATAGTTCGTTGTGCATCTTTGTGGTTAATACAAACAAACGATCGCTAACCTTTCACATTTTAGATGATTCAAGTTGAAGTTAAGGATAATGTGGTTAATGCTATGAAGAACTCGAAGTTGTAATAACTTCTAAATATGTTTTACTTGTTTTTACAACATGAAATCGTTGGTTTAATTACTGTCATAAAATAAGTACTCAAAATATCTTTCAAAAGCACGGTATTTAATCTACTTCATATAACACACTTGTACAAAGAACATTATCAGTTGAAAGCAAATTACGTTTTTAAAAAAATGTGAAAAATGTTTTCATGAGGATTTCTGAATCAAATAATAAGTTTAAAACATAACTTTAAAACTTATTCTGGTCTTTAATTGAAATATTGATTCGTAATATTACATATATGCCATCCTAACAAGAACTTCGATATAATTGGACTGAAATAAAATCAAGTTCATAACAGGTCTGTTATAGGGTCTAAAAAGGTAAGCAGCCAAGTTTATTGACTCACAAAGTACGAGTACTCTCAAGATTCTTGAACCTGATTGGAAAAAAAAATGAAAATAGTAGTACAAACCGCATCGGTCAACCTTGACGGTGCACTGCCAAACCCTATCCCCCTGTTCGTATCCTGTCTCCACGCTCGTAATGAACGGGCCCTTGACGTAAACGGGACTTAAATCAATGCTCAAAAATAATACGGAAAGTTTGTAAAAATGCAAATAAAACATGAAATATTCCGTTCCCTCCCTTTAGATAAATTTCCCAAGTTGATAGATTACTAAATTTAATTGTCGTTCGTTTTAAAATTAGGAAAAATTGAGACAGAAATTGAATGGTGGATACAACGTCACGTTTTGTTGCCAGGGGTGATAGGAGTTTCACAAGAGACAGAATTTCACAATAAAATAACGTTAGTACAGTCAGATTTTCGATTTCGAATGAAATAAATATAGGAGCTAAGTATGAAAAACGAATAATTTATCAGGATTAAGATATTGAGATCTTTGTGACTTTTATTATCTCTTTTGTTATCTATTTCTGTATTGGACTAGTTTCCCTGAACAAACGCAGAGAAATCTAAAGAACCTAATGAAAGTAGCAACTTAAAAGTTATATTTCTATTAATTAAATTGACATAATTTCAGATACAAGAAGGCAGGTCATTAATCACTGGTTCCGGCATGGCCAAGTGGTTAAGGTGTTCGACTTCTACCCTAAAGATCGCGGGTTTGATTCCCCTTCGCACCAAAGATGCTCGCCCCTTCAGCCGTGAGAACGTTATAAGTTTCAGTCAATCCCGCTGCAAAGAGTTGGCAGCTGGTGGTGATGACTGACTGCCTTTAGTCTAGTCTTACACTATTGAATTAAGGACGGCTAGCGCAGATATTCCTCGTGTAACTTTTCGTGAAATTCAAAAAACAAATATTAATAAGTGGATAAGTTCATTACTACTTAAATTAATGATTAGGTACGAAATTTTAATTTATGTTTCACCTTTATTGATCTATAAATGAGCTTTTCATATTAAATTTGTCCCTGAGGTATGTTCAAAATCAATGACTTACTAAATAATTACATCAAGCAGATTATAAAGTGTTATAGCTATAACAATTTTTGTTTATACTCATGACTTTATTACATCGTATAAATGTCAGTCTAGGTGCAGTTAGTGAATATCAAATTGAGTAATATGTTTCAAATCATTCGCAGTTACACGCATGCCGAAAGTTACATTTTGTTTTACGATATATTCCATGAAATTTTCTTGGTATTCTGAGAAAAAAATCTGTAATACTTGAATTAATTATTGTTGTTTGTGTTGTTAATAATTTCAGTTCAGATAGGATGTCAATGTTTTGTTTCACGAAATAGGGTTAAGTAAGGCTTTAGGTGGGAAAGTTATTTCAAAGTATCTGTTGTTGTTTTCTCAGTACAGAGCTGCACAGTAAGCTATCTACAGTCTATCTACCGCTGCTAATCCACTAAGAAACATTAGTGAAGTCAACAAATCAAATAGCTACTCCATAAAATAAGCACACATTACATGCAACTGTTCTATCATATACAAAACAAACTTAGCCTTAGTTTCCTTAGATCGGAGTGATCAGTTGCTCTGAGAATATAATTTATCTAACTCCCCTGTGTCTACCGAAACCCAAATTCGAAAAGTGACAAGTATCTTAAAAATTCATCTAATAGTATTAGAGGGCAAAATATAATCATTGTAATTAGAATATGGTGACAATTAGAGAAACATGGTTTTATCCAAACTCATACAATGTAGAAATACCTAATTAAACATCCTTGAAATCTAATGTTCAACTTTATGTTTTTTGTAATGTAATGCTCAAGATGATATCAGGAAGATCTGTTTAGTTCTATATGCATTAATCATATATTACATATTTCTCTTTCTTGAGGTTGTGTTTAAAACATATTTTAAAAAAATAACTTATTACTACATCATATTAATAAATGAGTTGTTAATTAAATGTGTATAATTTGAGATCATTATAACCAGTTAATCTTCTTTTGAGGGCATATACCCCACGTTCTTCACACTCATTTATGACACGTGTACCAAACAGGCCCTCCAGTCCTCAAACACTGAGATTTCATAAGCTCGTCATGTTTGCAGTACAGCTCATGTCGGTTTCTCGCCTTGGTGGTTTTGCAAGCTCAGTTATATCTTGTTGAATCACCTGCCCCCATACACACACCAAAAGTTTCTATCGTCAGAACAATCGGGGATAAGTGTGTAGGTGTTTAATTCTCTTTCAGGAAGCCGAATGGATGAATCAGAGCTTAGTGGATAAAATTAGGCTTTCTTATTACCTTTTATTATATATCTCTAAGCTTATACTTACAATGGACTCTGAATGCTTTATTCGTTGTACTCAGGGTGAGAAAGAATAAAAACAAAAAACATTATTTATATGGTTGATCAATATATACAATACAGTGCAATCAGTCGTTTTATTTTGTTATTAAAAGCACGTTCTTTATTGAGGAAGTTCTTTAAAATTCTTAATTTGAGTATTGCAATACTTTCCAATATTTAATTTTACAGACGAAAATGTAAAAACGATAGTTCTTTGTGTTCGCGTTTACGTTTTACTGTTATGTCACATTACGTAATCTATAGGTTTTTTTATTCTATAACACGTTATAGTTTTGTTCTACGAGTTAAATCTCGTGTTTAGGAGTATTTCTCTTGTTATATTACGCGTTTTACTTGGCCGGGTATATGTGTGTGTGTGTGTGTGTGTGTGTGTGTGTGTGTGTGTGTGTGTGTGTGTCTGCTGAGCTCACCGAGGGGAATCGAACTCCCTGATCTTAGTCTTCTAAATCCGAAGACTTAACACGATCTCGCTGGGGGACTAGTTGAGAGACGTCGATTGGTAACATCTTGTACAAAATACCATATAGTATAATATTAGAAAACAGGAATAAAAGCTTTATATTTGTAAAATAAGCAAACGAAATTTGATATTCCTCTCCGACGTGTCACACCTAACATCACTAAAAAACACGACAGGTCACACTTCCTTCAAGTATATGACTCATTAACAATAAAAACAAATGATGTAGTCTAATGGTATGTCAAACACTCCCTAAGATCCAATTAGCAACCATGTTAAGGAGGGATGAGAAAGCTAAAACAACTTACTTCTTATACCGAACACTGCTCACACTGATGCAAAAAAGTCCAATGTGTTATTCTACAAACAGGATATGAATCATTCATACTAGTGAATGGCTTCTTGTGCAAACTTTACGAACATTTATAATTTACTGTGCTACAAGTAGTAACAGGAGTGACAACAACAAATGACTTGACATTTGTTTTTTACTTAACTTTTAAACACCCAAAATAAAAGTAAAATTAGACTTAACGATGCAGGTGTTAGTCGTTAATTTATGTAGTCGTATGCACGAACCTAATTTTACTGTAGACTAGATATAATAATTGTAACATAATTAAATTATCTATAAAGTTAATAAGTTATTCAAACTAAGTAATATTTCCATTTGTATTTTTGAGGGCTGATTATAATCATATACTGAATAAAACGTTTTACAGTGAAGTTAATATGATGCTTATTAGCTTTCTTAGTTATAAAGAATAAAAAATACACATCAGTATCCAGAATAACATTTTTTGGAATTAGATTTAGTTAAATATTGGGTCTCGTATCAATGTTGTTGAAACAACCATTTCTTATTTACAGACACTGAGTTCAATGAATGTGACATGGCATAGAGTAAATTGCTTATCTGTGTTATAGAAAGTATAATTAAATATTTTTAGAACTAACATTTCGAAAAAAGGTGTATTCTTTTAGTCGATACCACCAACTTAACGTTTAATGAAATTTATTTTGTCCTTAACAAAGGTAAAAGGAAACAAGAAGAAATGTTAATGGAAGAAAATATTTTTCCTTTATTACATCTCCAGAGTCCTATTTAGTATTACAAATAGAAGGTTATTTACCTAGCAAAAATACGAATGCTAAACTCAACTATAAAATATGTCTCTTACCGTTACTGACAACCCACTAAGCTCACAACAGTTAATGTGTGTAAAACTCAAAATACCATCATTTAATCACTGTCACTTCCCTAATTCTATATCTAACGACCTCGTTTCTCAAGCTTAATCGTTGTCTATGAACATTCAAGAGTAAAGAACTGGTGCAATTTGCTTCTCTTTCACCTGTTTGTTCACACCATTTTATGCCTTTCCGCTGTTTAGTTCTAACAGGCGAAAAGAGACGCATTCTCCGCTTTGGAAATGATAACCATAACAGTAAAACCTGGATAAAGTATGTCCATTATCCTGCCAATAAAGTTTGCTTTCTCTGACTGGGTTTCAAAATTCGTGGCTAAAGGTCAGAAATAATCGTGCTTAAATATGGTTCGAGATCACATTACTGTTTGATTACACAAAAATATTCATAAAATTATTATTTTGAGAGTTACTGAGGCTCAATCTTTGAAGTTTACTTGATTTTAAACTGTTTTTTTTTAGCTTTAGTGTCAAAGCTATTTTTTTGGAATTAAACACAAAGCTACACAAAAGGCTATTTGTACCCCATTCACCACAGTTATTGAAACCTGGTACCCACCGGTTTGAGTCCGCAGACATACTACTGTGCTACTACGGAATGGCTACAATGATAATAATAATAATAATTGCTATTTCCCTAAGTTACAGCTAGATTATTTAGTTCCTTTATTTTAAATCCACTTGTCGATCTCTAGAAACAAAAAGGTTTTATGGAAATGACATGACATAGTCCGTAGTTATAAGCTTAGGGCATTGCTGGTCTAAAACTTATAAGATACTATGTTATTAGATAAAGAGTGGAAAAACAGTATCTTAATTCAATACAGCTGTTTTTCTTGTTTCACAAAACAAAACAGAAATGTTATTTTGGAAGAGAGATCAGAGGTAAGAACACTGTTGGCCACAATAAATCCCTTAGGCGATAGCGGTGACCCTTGTCTGTCAAGTACAGATGACTCTCCGGGGAAACATTCTCTTTTGAAAGGGAATCTATTCACAGTAAGACAGTGTTCTTTCCAACTCTGTTCATCAGATATAACAAATTTTACAAATAACTAGCTCTCCTCCGAAGGAAAATGAATCAAATCTTTGTGATTTGGCATAAAAGAACAAAAGAACCGAATTTATATTGTATTCAGCAAACTTTTGCAGTAAATAATTACTTTTATTAAGATATCCCCTACTGTTTAAGATAGTTGAAATGTTTAAATTACATATGATGGTAACTGATAAATTTCAAAGTGTCTTTTATAGGTCCGTTTTATATACTTATAGTTCATTTCTAAATGATGGAATGATAGTTACTAAAATTAATTATTTTTTGAAGTAAATTTTATTTTCATTAATTTCAAATGTTTCTGTATTATTCATACAAAAAAAGCAGCCCAATATGTGAACATATTGCATAAAGGTTTTATTAGTCAAGGATTAAAACATTATAAGTGGCCCGGCATGGTTAAGCACGTTAAGGCGTGCGACTCGTAATTCAAGGGTCGCGGGTTCGCATCCCCATCGCCCCAAACATGCTCGCCCTTTCAGCTGTTAAGGCGTTATAATGTGACAGTCAATCCCACTATTCGTTGGTAAAAGAGTAACCCAAGAGTTGGCGGTGGGTGGTTATGACTAGCTGCCTTCCCTCTAGTCTTACACTGCAAAATTAAGGACGGCTAGCACAGATAGCCCTCGAGAAGCTTTGTGCGAAATTCAAAAACAAACAAACAAACGCTGTAAGTAAATTACACTATGTAACAATTTTTTTTTTACCTTTTCTTGTTTTTAGGCAGAAAGTGTTATTTCCCAGTTACTTATGCCTAAAGTAAATGGAAAAGACCTATTTTTTTCTGCAAACTTTGCTTTTGTGACCTGGGAGCGTATAACGAAAATGTGATGGGAAACTATATTTGGGAGTTGATATGTGAAAATAATTTACATTAGAGTTGCAAATCTCGTAAAACTACTCACTTCTAAACATTTTTGTATAACTTTAGTATAAATACATGTACATCTTGATTCATATGTTGTTTTATTCAGTAGTTGTTTTGAATTAAGCACAAAGCTACACAATGGACTATCTGTGCTCTGCTCACCACGGGTATCGAAACTCGGATTTTAGCGTGTAAGTCCGCAAACATACCGCTGAGCCACTGGGGGGCTGTTTTATTCAGACCTTATGCAAATGAACATTTGCAAGTTTGTCAGCTTTTACATAGGAAACAGATTAATTTTTAAATTTCATTTTCCAGGTCACAAAAGCAAAGTTTGAAAGGAATAATGGCCATTTTTTATACTTTTACAACATAAGAAATTAAAAAATAACACATACTCTCCAGAAACAAAATTTGTGTTACATAGTGTTATTGCAGCAGAGCTAGAATGACAAAAGTAAAATGATTGATTAACATCGAAATAATCAATTTGAGACTTTGTTTGCTTTGTTTGAGCGAAACGTTCCTATTCTTGAATAATAATTAAAATAATTTAGGAATTGTTAATTTCGTGTATCTTGCTAATGGGTAAGCGCGTGCTATGTGTCACTAACAACAGACACCTTAAGAGATTATGATGAGGATACGACAAATCGATTTTAAACCTCAAAGCTAATACTTAGATATAAGGTTTGTTATTTTTTAATCTGTATACTTGAATAACTAGTTTCTAACATTTTGAAAAAAATCTGTTGGTCATTTCTCTTGTTGGAGTAAAAATAAAGTTATTTGAAATAAACAATATACATGTATTTTGTTTAGAATACTTTCAGTAAGTACTTTTTATTTTAAGAAGCTTTTATATCCTTTGATATTTTGATACAATTAATAAATTAGAATAACTGAAATTTGTAATTAATATTTTTAAAGGTCAACTAGCGCTTGATTGTACTTTATACTTGCGATAAAATAAATAAATTAATAAATAAAACTTTGACATTCTATATACTACACAATACTACATTTATATAAATTAGAAACATAGTTGCATCTTTCACTTATCATGTCTCCTGCTGGTACAGCGGTAAATCTACGGATTTAAACGGTAAAATCAGAGGTTTGGTTTCCCTCTGTAAACTCAACAGATAGCCCGCTGTGGCTGTGCAACAAGAAAATACACACACAGTCAACTATCAGAATTATTATTTGCGTTAGTTTTTTTTAATTGATTTAGCTTAAAAAAGCATTAATTAAATAAATGAACTAATTCTATTTATTTAAGTGCATTAATATTCACCAGAACTTTTACTGACAATAATCAAACTTTACATGCATCAAAGTGCTGAGTCACACGTATAATTTATCTTGAATTGTAAAATAACAGTTCTAGCTTGCAGTTTACTTCAACATACGAATATTCTGAAAAAAAAGAAAAAGAAATCAACTGTATATTTTTAACTGGCATCAAACTGAATCTACTCTAAAATTTCGTTTCTGGAAAATTTTCCCCTTTCACTTTTCTCTTCTTCAGGTAAAATCACGTGGCGTTTGAAGGAAAGCTATCAAAATATTAACAAGGCTGAAACAATTACAGACGTTACGCGCTGCTAGTATGTTATAACAGTTATTGGGAGAAACATATTTCTATGTTTATTAATAAGCAACGTAAAATACATTACAGAATTGATAAACATATATATGTATATGTGAGCTTTCACAGGTGGAGAAAGAGGAGACTACGATACCATTGTAAGAATACCTTTTTCCTGTATGTTTCATATGTATATGATCTTATATGTGAGCAACAATATATATAAATAACTAAATCTATATTTTACTGCCTAGGGACAATTAATTTTACATTTTACATTTATCTTTCTTGTAACATACTAACAAACAGAATGTAACGTAAAATTTTAATATTAGGTGTTTTTGTTTATAACACTCATTGGTTGTTTGCAAAAGAGTTGTATAATCTAGAAAATGATTGTATTTTCTATATAGCTAGACTACAGACAAACAGTGTTACACTGAACTGAATAATAACTAATGTTTGAGATTTCCAGAATGATTAAACGTAGCTAGCTAGCAATTTTATGAAATAAATACTATATATGTGTGTTTGTGTATACGTTTATATATAAAGAATTTATCAAACTCATCCAACACATTTCTGTTGTTTGTTTGTTATGATTGTTGCCCAAAATGACACAAACTAACTTTACCTAATTTGGCAGTAAAAGACTAAAGGAAAGAAAGCTAGTCAAAGTCATTCACTAATAACTCTTGGACTATTTTTTTATCAACGAATAGTTGATTGACTGTCACATTATAACGCCCTCCATAACTGAAAGGGCGAATATGTTTCATGAAACTAGGATTCGGGCCGCAAGTTGCAGAGCGTTCTCCCCCAACGTACACTTCTAAAAATTGGGTTCTGATATCGGTGGTAAGCATACCAGCCCTTTATGTAGCTTTGTGCCTAATTTCAAATAAACAAACGAAATGGGATTCGAACCCACACATGGCGAGTCGAACACCCTAACTACTTAGCCATGCTAGGCCAACACTTTATAATATCGTTGTTAAGCGTAACTTATGACTTTCATAATAATTTTTCAGCTTTAATTTTGACAAATTTATAAACTATCTTACTGCATTTAAAGGATATTATTTGTCTGTGAACGCATTTCTAGGGATTTCATTTGTAATAAAATTTATTACTTTTAATTATTTCATCTTTTGATATTCAATTACATAATAAAATTATTTTTTGTAATCGTAGTGTTTAATGTTGTTTGTTGTTTTGAATTAAGCACAAAGTTACCCAATGGGCTGTCTCTACTCTGTCCACGATGGGTATTGAAACCCAGATAATAGCGCTGTGAGTCCGCAGACATAACGCTGTGCCACTGGGGAAATCGTGTTTAAAAATGAAATGCACTCCATGTACTTAAATAAAAATGATTTCTGGCTTGTTAATTACTTTGTTTTTATTCATTTACAATACTTATGCCTTCTTTAGTCTAACAATGCAGCTGCTGGAATTGAGAACACACTGAATATTTGGAATCGTATTAGAAAAGAACAAGAATAAATACAAACAATCGTTTAAGTTATTTTTCTTAGCACATCTTGTGAATATACGTCAAGAACAAAGGAGCTGTCTATTTAAACTAATAAAAACTTCTTAAACTGAGAGATCCAAATTGATAATAATCGTAATTTTCATTTAAGCTTGAAATTGTAAATTAAATTAAATAAATCAAATTTGATTTGTTTTAATATATATATATATATATAGATAGATAGATACTTCGAAGTCAAAAATCAAAGATTTAGAATATTTTATGTAATGTGTGTCATTCACAACAGTTATAAAAATTCTAATGAGCCTAAATGATCTCAAGGAATATCAAAAGTAAGAAAACTCTGTCTAATTCCTTTAATAATACTAAAAGTAAACAGATATTTTGATTTATTATGACAATCTACTGTCACCTGAGATCATGTGTGTTACAATTCTACTAAGGAAATTAATTATTAGTTATTTACTCCGGCATATCAAGTTTTGATTATCCCAGTCAATGAGATATGGAGATGTATTTATAATTTAGATAAAGACTTTATTCTATAGCTATAGCTCTTTTTCTACTGTAATTGGTGTTAAAGTACATTACTTGGTATAATGAAAAAAGAAAAGAAAGATGTTACTACATCTTAGATATTTCCCCATGATATAGATTCACAAAAAGAAAGGTTAAAGGCTTTTAGACAAGATACACATCATCTTGTGGCTTCGAAAATAACTGATTAGTATTACTTGTTCGCAGCAGATACCCCAATTTGAATTTGCTATAAGAAAACACACACTTAATTATTCGTACGCATTATGTTTGTCTGCATTGTATAAATAACATATCAATTGAAGTTTTATATTTTATGTTTAGATTTATTTGTTTTCCTGGACGATTATTGCCTTTTAATTTTGTTTCAAGGTATCATGAAACACTTGAAAATGAATGACAATAATGATTTTTTAGGATAATTTTGAAAAGTCTTTATATTTTTACTTTATCGTGATCTTCTGATAATAGTATAGGCTCTTTATAACATATCCGGTATTTGTTTTATGTAATATTTTACACAATGGATCTCAGTTAATGGTTGTTAAATCATAATAGAATACACAAATGTGTAATACCGTGTCTGATGAATAAGAAATTACATGAAACATCTCCATGTCTCACAGACCAGACAGTTGAAACTATGACACGCAAGTGTATACGTGTACGTTAATATGCTTTGTAGAAAGAGGTTATTTGTATATGGTAACTAGTAGCTATGACTTTGATGTGATAGACTTGATGGAAGATAATTAGTCAACAAGACCCACCACCACCTATTGGCTACTCATGTCTCACCGAATGTTAGGTTTTATCTTCACACTTATAGCACATCTATGCTCTCTAAATACAGAATGCTATTTTATTTGTTTACTTTTAGCCGTGACAAAGCGGATAATTGAATGGCTTTGAGCTTTTAATTTGTATATTTCAAGTACAAACTTTTAGCTCATAAGTCCGTCATCTTTTGACGATTTGAAATAAAAATACAATTTTATAATCAGGAAGTCAATTCTTTTGATTGATGTGTTTGACCACGCCCAAGGTTTCATATATTAATTAACAATAATCCAGCCTATAAGAATTTCAACTTGAAGGTAAGCTGATAGAAACCTTGATGAGTAATAAAATATAATCGGATATATACGCGCCCAACGCTTGGTATTGTTGGCAGAAACACAAAAAAGTCTAGAAATATATATATAGATCCACACACATAAAACGCAAGTATCAGTCAATTAGTCTGTTGGTCATGCTCTATTTCTCCGAGTTTTGTAAAGTTCACGAGTCCAATTACATTTTTTCTCCAATAGCACTTTCTTTTTAAATTGCCCTTTGCCATTTTAGTTGAATTTAATTACTTACTTAGGCGTCAATAATTTCTACATTTTGTCAAGCATTTGCTATATAAAAGCCTATCAAGTAGGAAGCTCCTGGGACTAGATGTTATGTGTGTGATATCACATCATTCATATAATTTTTATGTCAAGATAGATAGAATCCAAATAGGTTTGGTTATTGTTTTGAATTAAGCACAAAGCTACACAATGGGCTATCTGTGCTCTGCCCACCACAGGTATCGAAACCCAGATTTTAGCGTGTAAGTCCGCAGACATACCGCTGAGCCACTGGGGGGCAATAGGTTTGGTTTCTTTGTTTTCAATTTCGCGCAAAGCTATACGAGGACTATATGCGCTAGCCGTCACCAATTTTCCAGTATAAGACTAAAGGGAAGGCAGCTAGTCATCACCTCCCGCCTCCAATTCTTGGGCTACTCTTTTGCCAACTGATAGTGGGATTGAGAGTCACCTTATAACTCCCCAACGACTCATCCGAGAACTCTCAGATTATGAGTCGATTGCCTTAACCACGTGGCTATGCCGGGCCATCTGAATAAGAAAGTCGATAAGATTCCCGTAATCAAAGACACAGAAGTGGATTTACATCGTATTAACGTCTGTGAAAAATAAGTAAAAAAATTAGCGCAAATCTATGCTCTGGAATAATTGGTTTAACCAGACTGAATATATCAATTATCTGTAGGAAAGAGGACGACCTTTTCTCAAAAGGAAGAAAAGGTGTATATGGAATTATGTGGTTAGTGTATGTTTTGATCCTTTATCCAAATGCGTCAATATGTAATACGTTTGGTCTGTTATATGGATTCGGAAGAAATATATAGAATGTTTCTTGAGGTTCCTGAATTTCTTGTATTCATTTTTTTTATTGCAAGTTTTATACTGAACAGTTTTTGTTTCCAGTGGTTGCTCATCATTTTTACAGGCTTTACACTTGTACACCTAATATGAAAGGGAAAAAGAAGCGTCTCATAAATTAATTTACTTCAGTTCTGCTTAAAGAATTTCAAGTGTCGCGGCTGCTCAAAATTCTTTCTTGTTTCTTGTTTTGCGGTAATGGGAGGTAAACTGCGGACCTACAAGTCCTCAGTCCGTCTATATTAAAATTCTATGAGACACAGTTAACTTTGAATATTAAAGATTTATAAGTACAAATCTATTTATGGATAAGATGTTTCTAAGGGGGTCTTCTTTAAATTTGCGCTTTACAACACTAAAATATGGTTATACTTTCTGTGGTGGTCATATCTCAGACAGCTAAGTGGTATTATGTTTCGATATCCGTTGTTTACAACACATAAATAGCGTATTGTGTAGTTTTGTCCTTTAAAACAAAGAAATAAACAAGTAAGAATGATAATAATTCACATTATTCTTTGCTGACTTAATTTAGGTTTCCATTAAGAAAAGATTAAGTATAATATTATTTTATTTGTCTTTCTTAAGATATTGATATGAATAGCGTCTCTATTACCAATTTTTATATCTTTTGCTCAACCAACCTCATTAGATTGATATTATATGAAATAGCCTATTCACATTCACTTATTCAAGACAAATAAAGTATAGTTTAATTAAATGTGGCATGTTGTGGAATTGTAAACTATTCTCATTAAAAATTCATAATGGTCTACTGAATGGTAATATGAGTAAAATTTTCATTAGTTTATTGTAATGTAATATAATACCCACTATCAAGTAACGAATATTTACGTAAAACCTTAGAAACCGTGCTGGGCTAGCCATTCCTAATTTTAAACTGATAAACTAAGGGGAATAAAGCTAGTAAACAGCACCAACTTCCATCTGTTCGGCTACTCTAGCTTATTGGTATAATTTGACCGGTACTTTTCTAATGCACCTAAGGCCACAAAAAGAGTATAATTTTATGTTATATTGACGTAAACTGTATATTTGGGATTCATAGTCAAGTAAACTAATCATTAAGTCACACCCAATTATTCAAGATCTGCTTTTTTGTATTTATGTAATTAAAGAAGCGCACAGCATTACGAACGCTGTTACTAATATAAGGATCGAGTCCCATCGTTATAAGACCTCAAATGTACCGCTATAATGAAGTATTCTTCATTATTCTACTCTTAAAATAAAGGAAGTTTGTGAAGAAAATGCTGTACATATATTTAGTTTTTCTGATATACGTATAACTTAAAAACGTAAGAAATATAATATTTGAACAACAGTAAACCACAAAGTTTATATATATATATATATCAGAATTTTGTATCCCTGAGGGATGCATATTATTAAATGTTGTAATCCCTTGACTGACTAATTCATAAATTGCTTACTTTATTAAAATAATGAACTTCAATTTATTTAGATAGTCGTTTATGCTTTACACATTAAAATATGAAGGTTACTTTTCCATAAAGTTTATAAATTATTCATGTATATCCTATAAACGATTATTGATTTTTTAAATTTAACCTAAAAAATACAATTCAAGCTTGATAAATGTTCTCGTAGTTCGATAGATTAACTTACTAAGATAATTTAAGATATTTTCATAGGTAAGGCGAAAATATTTATTTCTAGTTAAGGTTTCAAATACTAAGTTTAATCCAATGTTAACCCTTAAAGAAGCAATAATTGTCATTATGGTTAAAGATAATAATGGCAATTTAAGATTAATGTAATATTATACAAGGTGTAATTTTTTACAAGAGATATTGTTGAGATAACGTTGAAGACTTAAATAATCTCATTTAGTTAACTTTTATGTTCATAGATATTGCTTTAAATATTATTATTCACGTATTAGACTAATCAAGATAAGCCACATGTTTTAAACAAATACTAATTAATTTGCCTTTCACCAAATTAACATCAAGACTAGGGTGCGTCAGCGGATATAGGATAAAAATTAAAATGTCCCATTTTTTTTTGCCCAGCTGCTCAGTTGTACCACTGCATGAGAAAAGAACATAGACAAAGTTTCATTTCAATCGCGAAGTATTTAGGGGTCGCGCATCCCTCGCAAAGTTCACTATTTTCCTTAAATTTACCCTACATTACAATGTTAATGGTAATTACATTATTTAAAGAAATTATTTAATATTTATTGATTATACATTTAGCAAAAACATAAAAACGTGAAAGAAAAATTCATTTCATTGAAGTTTTATCTTGCCTGCCCCCTTCGAATTATATTCGCCGATGTTCTTCTGCCACCTGAATCATATACTGAAATTGATCTTCGTTCTTTTCGGCCCTTTGCCGTAAACTGTTGAGTTAAAGCTACTCCTCTTTCAGCTGCATCATTTGTCACAAAAAGTTTCTTTACTTTGTCCTTTCCTTGTTTGTACTCTTCAGAGGCGCTCCACTCTTTCGGTGGTAATGATAAAAATGCGCTACTAATATCCAGATGGTAGAAAATTTTCTTCGTTGCCGAGGCAAAAAATCTGGAAGTTTTCTGGAAACAACACTGGTTGCAGCATCAACTGTTAAACGTGGAGTTGGCCTAGGAGATCCTTTCACGGTATTCTTGAGTTTGTCGCTATTCGTTACACCGTCATCAAAGAGCGCAAGCCTAACTGCAACCTCAGATAAATACCATAAATGCCGATTCATTGTCTTTGTACCAACTTTCTTAATTATATGATTTTCTTGCAATGCAAGTTCCTTAAGTAGTGTAAGGTCCCTTCGAGCTGCCACGGAAGCATCCTTAGCTGTAAACCATGAGAGCAAGTAATGTTTAGCTATAAAGACACACAAATTGCCAATTTTTTTGCAGAAATGTGCGTCAGATGAAATACGAGATGAAGCAGGCCGTGGTTGCAGTCTACCAAACTCCTCTTGGAACATCCAGATTTTTAGAGAATATATTGCTCGAGCCATCCATCGTGCACGATGTACAGCACCAGAAGTACGGACAGAAACTGAAGAACGTCCGTGTGGAAGAGATCCAAGAAAAATTACAGCTAATTCCAAGAACTCTTTATAATCGTCCCTTGTTTGATGAGATTGAAGGAGATTCTGACAAAATTGAATAATATCATCCTTCCAAGGCTGTATTCGGAGTGGCATTGCTTCTACTGCTGTTATGTACTTAGTGTTATTAATGTTAGGCCAACAATCTCTAAAGTTTAAAAACAAAGTAATATGTGGAGTTTTTGATGTATCTATGACGAGAGTAGAGAATACAGCGCTCAGAAGAATCTCCATAATGTGATGTCTACAGGCAAGGTGCAAGAGCTTACGTTCAAGTAACCTTTCAATCCTCAGACAGACGCCAGATTTGGATCCTGTATTGGTCGCCGTGGTGTCAAAACAAAGCGATTTAATTCTGTCTTTTACATTCCATTCTATTAAAACTGATCCGATCTCAGAAGCTACTGAATTTGCATCCCCACTATCAATCTTGGGCACTGAAAGAATCTTCTCTACACCTTCATCTGAAACTAAAACTGCCAAACGTTCGATCTTCTCTCTGCCAATCAAATCAGGCATCAGCTTACCAACCCAATGTAATGTAAAAGGAACGTTTGGAGAAAAACTTTCCTTCAATTCAGCTGCTAGAAGAGTACGGAAACACGTTGTTATTTTATGTGCATTGCTCAACTCCTAAATATTAATGTATTGGATTGATTTTTACGCTAGCATATTTTTTTCATTGAATGGAATCAAATTATAAGCGAGCGACTGAGTGTCACGAATTTTTTTGTTTTTTAACGCGCCTTAATCAAGACACACTATATTCTGACATGCAGTAAAAACAACTTAAAAGAGACACTATTATATACAAAAGTAATAGTTTAGCGATTTCTACTTTCTTGAGCTCGGATCAAGGTATTCCTAACCATCACATATTTTAAGTGCATGTGCTAAACTGCACTCTTACTTCACACATCAAGTTTCAAGATAATCTAGACCTTCACTTCACGTAGCAAGTTTCAAAATATAAAATCTTTAATTTTGATTTCATTTTTTTTTCTTCGCATCGAAAGCGCTGAAACTTTATTTAATAGAAAATCATTCTCAACTTTTATGATTTTTTTTAAATATAGTACTCTGATAGATCTTTGCAATCTAAAATCAAGAGTCAAATTTAATATGCGTATAAGCCACATGTGTGACGTTATTTAACAGACATCGCTCAAATTTAACTAAAATTTTCCACAAAAAGGTATGTGAGTTATAAGTCTGAATTTTTTACTGAGAGTAAAGGTGAGCTGCTATTTATAGTTTTGTAATTTAAATTAAAGACGGATAGTTTAGAGTTGTAACACTTTTGGGTAAAACAACGTGCAGATACGTGTGATTGCGATCGTAAAGCGAAGTTTGATTGTTATTTTATGTTATTCTTTTGCTTGCTTGCTGTGATCTGTTGGTATGTATTCATGAAAAGTCATAATATCTAATCAAGAAACATCTTAGGTGTGGAAATGGTGTTGCTGAAAAATAATTAAGCATGCGATGTAAAGGACTGAAATCAAAACTAGTAGCCCCCAGTGGCTCAAATGTATGTCTGAGGACTTACAATACTAAAAAGCAGGTTTCGATACCCGTGGTGGAAAGAGCACAGATTGCCCATTATGTAGCTTTTTGCTTAATTCAAAAACAACAACAATCAAAACTAGCGACAAAGTGGTAACTAAATTATAGCATTGATAAAAGTTTCAGAGCAAATATTCACTCATTTAGTTAAATAAGCCGTGTATTTTGCTTCGTTTAACATTATGCTCCAGGTTTAGTTAACAAATTAGATTTAATTTGTTGGCTGAATGCAGTTGCAACAAGTTTAATTTAGTTTAAACAAGTTGCAATTTGTTTAATTTACCATGTTTTTAGAATACATTTTGCCGATAGGAAAGAGAGTTACGATATTGGTAATGGGCAGAGTATAGATAGCCCTTTTTGTACATTCGTGCATAACTACATAACAAACAAATAGGGTTAAAATAAATATATAAGAGTAAATTTAAGACAACTGTTTCTTTCTTGCTTCAAAAGTTAAGGCAAAATTAGTTTAAGCATAAAAATTGATATTGGAAAATAAAAGATTCGGTTTTCAACAATTTTACTGTTCCAAAATATCTACGTAAAACTAATAACAGTATACTAATTAATAACACAAATGTAATTGATATTTTTACCATTATGATGACAGAAAAGAAAAAAAAGGAACCGAAATATTTTATGTGGCATTAAGTATGTTTAATCTAAGCAAAAATCAGGAATTTGAAATAAGAAACTGTTAAATATCAGTTTACTGCTTATGAAATACAATGTAACCGTATAATGAGATAAACTAAAATAATTTGTTTCTTTGTTTAGAATTAAGCACAAAGCTACACAATGGGCCCACCATGGGGGATTTAAATGAATTAAGATAAATAGCATGGTAAAGTGAGCACGTTTTTTTTAGTTAATGTTTTTTTGAGAATTTAAAGTCAAAAGATTTTAAAAAATGAAATTAGAATGAAACTACTTTTTAGTTGCTTTCACAAAATAATACTATGGAAATTTTTACTATAGCAGCTATCAAGTATTTTAAGTTATACAAAATTATCTTTCCAGCAAATAATAAATATCTTAACTTGTAATATAACAAATAACATTATATAGTATGGTCCTTATTTCAAGGTAAAAGTATTAAATATTGTGACAAAGAGTAACAGAAAATATTAGAATATGTGTAAAAATTACCTTGAAAAGCTTCAAATAAATAAAGATTGCACTAATTACACACATAATAAATGTGTGTTTCAATAAAATATAGTTTGATATAAAAGTCAAGTCAAATACAGCAAGAGTTGGTGATGATGTAAAGAAGCATTATTATTATTATTATATATATATTTCAAATAGAAGTACTCTTCAGTGGCAACACGATATATCTGCGAACATATCGATATATATTTAACAATATCCCAAATGATTCTAGTCATCTTCATTCCCAGGTAGCTCAGCAATAAGTATGAGGGTTTAAACTCTACAATTCGGGTATTCGCTTCCAGTGGTGAGCAGTTCACAGAGAGTTCATTATGTCGCTTTACACATTTACATAAGCACAGTTATAAACTCAACTTTTCAGTCAGGTTCGGCATAGCCAAGCGTGTTAAGGCGTTCGACTTGTAATCTGAGGGTCGCGGGTTTGAATCCCGGTCGCATCAAATATGCTCGCCCTTTCACCCTTGGGAACAATATAATGTTTTGGTCAATCCCACTATTCGTTGGTAAAAGAGTAGCCCATGAGTTAGCGATGCCTAGCTGTCTTTCCTCTAGTCTTACACTGCTAAATTAGGGATGACTAGCGCAGTAATTTCTGCAATGTCGATATGTGAATACTGGTTTATTTAAATGGTACTTTTTTCGGAAATTGGTTCTAATTCATTATTACAATATGTATCTAGCACAGATCTATATTCAACCCACATAAATAAGATATGACAGAAGAATCTCCTATATCGCCAACATGCACTTAGAAAACCATTTACGGAACAACTTTATGCGACCCAGCTATCTGCGCTTCAAACTTCGTTCAGGTACAAAATTGGTACCTTTTTGATTTGTCTACATCACAGGGATACAAGCCTTCACCGAATCATCCAATTAACATTACATGGAATGAAAATTCTGCTAACAGCTTACTGCTTAGGAGTATATAAATTCAGTCGCTGGTAACTTATGTCTAGGTCGCATAGCAACTCAATATAACAGCGTTATTAACGGAATTGTAGGTTGGCTAGTTTCCAGGAATCGTAAGATGCCTGATACACAAAGAAACAAATAGCTCTGTACATACAATGAATGGTATTATTACATAAGGTCTGTAACTACCAATTAGTATTTCAAAAACTCAATCCAAAGAAAAATTGGACATGATAAGAAGAAAGTGACTTTTAGTCATACAGTCACTAATATTTATCTGAAAGGAATGTCAAAGGGCAAATTAAGAATCCACAATCAACATCAGTTTACAACAATATTCAAAATTCCAAACAAACTAAAGCTTTAAAAGCTATAAAAACTGTCAGGTTAGATTGACTGACAGTAGAAACAAAGTTCTTGTCCCTTTACCATAGCAAAAAATCGTCCTATTAACTTTGGGGCCAAGAGTTCGTCATAAAAAGTACATTCGAAATATTTGGAGGCTGGAGGGTAAAATCTTTTCTTTTTCTCTATGGACTGAAAATAAAAGACGGCTATTATGTGTTACAAATATCCGGTAATTTGAAGTGGAATTTAAGAACTTAACTGAATGTCGACATGTGTCAAATTTATGATATTTATGAACAAGATTGACATGCACAATATTTTTCTTAACACGTATATTTTAATATTCAAACAATAATACAATTTATCACAACGGTTATTACAAATAATGACTTATACAGAAACCTTTTACGAACTTACAAACAATATTAAGTATTCTATTGGTCTAGAATTAAATAATTTATCGAAGGTTCACGGCGAGCGATTTAATTCTAAATTTTATGCAGAAGTTTTACAAATTTACAAACAATATTAAATCCTCTATCCGGACTAGAACTGAATACTTTATCGACGATTCACAAGGCGCAAATTACTTTGATGTTGATACCCTGGTACACTTCAATTGACGGGAACGCTAGCTAGCTCTGTTCTTTACATGGCGAAAATACCTAATGTCCTCATATAAATACTAACGTCTGAAGCTAACTCATTGAAGTTTGTAATGATCGAAATCTATAAACGTTTATGGTCAGACATCTCTTGTTTTCCGATAAATAATCATTTGTCATAATTATAGCTTTGGATGCTTATAGTATTCTGACTACAGCAATCACACAATATTCCTGAACCATGTCTTGGCTCATCGGTTTATAATGTTTAAGTAATGTTCCATAAAGTTCAGTTGGCCCCAAAAAATCCAGAGATATGCTATTGCTTTCGTAAAACATATATTGTTAATTCTTATTCCCGAGAACCTTCTATAAATTTATAGAACAGGTAGGACTTGAGCAATAAGTTACATACATTTCCAAATATATATTTAAGTAATGTTAAGTCCGTTACAAGGCAAACGCAGATGGCTCTTGATTAGCTTTTTTATAAATATCACAATGACAACAAAGAGGAGTTGAATCAAAGTTATTCATATCCTGTTAGCACAGAAAATATGTAACGTACATAAATTGATATGAATGTAAAAATGCATATGTTATTAAAACAGTGAGGCAAATTAAAAGCATAATATAAGAACATCAGCACCAAACGAAATTCTAGAACACCGACAAGTTAATGGTTGTATTACATCTCACAGAAGATCATTACAAACACAGTTTTGAAACTTACCTGAATATTAGTTCAAGAGAGACCTTTAAATAAAAAGATGAGTAACAAAAAAGTCTTTCAGTCCGCTTAGAAAAGCACATTCTAAACAAAACAAGCACTGAAATTAGCAGTATTTGATAACGAATGCAGTTAAAGAAACACAAATACAACAATGAAGCTAACATTGAATGGAGCTTTCCGTTGGCTGAGTGGTAAGTTGAAGGCTGGCTGATAATGCTTAAAATCAGGTTTTGATAACCGTGTTAAACAATTCTTAGATTTCATAGCTCAATTTTTGTCGAATCACACTAAAAAATTCTTTGTCAAGGCTAGATTCCCCGTCGCCGAATATGTTCGCACTTTTAGCTGTTGAGGCGTTATAATTCCTCAATCGATCCTACTATTCGTTGGTAAAAGAATAGTTCAGTAATTGACGATGGATGATGTTGACTAGCTGCATTCCCTATAGTCTACCACTGCTATATTTGGATCAGCTAACGCAGTTGAATCTTGCATAGCTTTGCATGAAATTCAAAACAAAACAAAACAACCCAAGACTAGAACCTCAATATGGCAGCAGGAATCGTCAAATCTTTGTCTTAAAATTACCTAAAAGGTTAGTTTAATTTCAAAACGGTTATATATGTTTATGTACTTTATTAAAATGCCAAGACAATAAAAGTTTTCGAATTAAAGCTTAAACATATAACCAAAGAAAAAAAAACAACTAAAATATGATTATTTCAATTCAAAGTGATATTGTTGTTGTAAATGGCTGTTTAAAACATATTTGATTCATGACGTACGCTTGGTTCTTATAACTCATGCAAATGTGTTATTTAAAGTAAAATAAACTCTTGAAGTTCAAGTCCATAATTTTTGCGCTGCTTTTGAAACTTTGTTGTCAGAAAGGATTCAATACCTTCCAAGTCCAATACACATATATTTTATAGGTAAATATAATATACCTAATATAACGTACCCTGTTGTATAATAAATCCTTGAAGCTTTTTTCTAAGAGATGCGGCTCATACTTTTTATGAGTACATTTTACTCAACTTTTATGCGCTATATTAACACCTTGATAGCAAAATATTTTTTGTAAATAATAAAAAAAATTATATAATAAAACTTAGATAATGCTGATAAAATATGTTATATAAAACCCAATGAAAAGTTTCAATGAACATCTTCAAAGAGGACAGTAATTACTGGTAAGAAACATCCAAAGAATCCTTGAATTCAAAGGAATATTACCACAGCTCTTAGGTGAGCTCTTTAATTATAAAAATATCTCCATATAATTATCTGTTTATAGAGAAAGAAATAGTGCTTGTGTGCATTTGATTCTCATTTGTTATCTTGTACGTTAAAGAAATCATTAAGAATATTGTCTGATATGTGACACGTGAAATGTAACACAAATTCGAGAATACGAGAGTACGAAGTTTGGAGGAGTATTTTATTGCTTCTACAGGGAAATTCATTTTAAACTGATTCGTCTAATGTTACAGAAATTTTGAAATTCTTGGGAGACAACAGTAAACAATTTTTGAGATTGTACGGATTTTCTTATCGTATCTGACAAAAAACAGCGTCGTTGTCGTATGACATTGAAAAGTGAAACTAGAAATGAAACGATTTTATTTTCAAATTAATCTTGAGCCTCCTGATATATCTCGGAATCATCCCTGTGCTTCTTGATTATTAGAATTTATATAAATTTAAAATAGAATGCATGTAGAGATATCGTGTACTGCAAACTCGAGAATAAATAATCTGTTCATATGCTTTGGGGTTATATGTTTACGATAATTCATATAACGTCAACACTCCAGTCCACTCTGTAAACTTTGAAATATATTAAAGAATAAGTATTGTGATTAAAGTTGTGAAACACAGCCGTGAAAGTTATTGGTCTGAAATTCCTTCTGGGTCCTTCAGTTTGAGCTACTTCATATTCTTCAATTACGAAGACCATATTAAGCGATATCGTTATTTAACATTGTTTTTAAGACAAAATTTCCGCCTCGAAAATTCTTTCCTGTTCATATGGCATGAACGAAAATTATTTTTAAGCTTCCTCTGTATTTCGAGCATCATCACGTTACAAACATATAGCCTGAGATCCTTGTTATAGACTTTACTTTTAGCATTTTATTACTGCCATCATCGTTATTAAACCTTTCAATCTTCACGGAAAAAATTCTGAATTCTTGTCCGATTTTTTATTCCTTTTTGAAAAAATAATTTATTTATTTTTAAAGGAAACATCGACATTTGTTAACCTCTTTGGATAAATTTATCCCTGTATGGGGAGGTTATTAAAATACTGTTGAAGAAATAACATCTATTATTTTTAATTCATAAATACGTATTTAGCAATAACTCTAAATGAATAAACTCTTCATAGAATATTATCTATAAACAGCATTTCCCTTCTTTAGGTCGAGAAAACCTTAATTAAACAGTAATCGAATCATCCTTAATTAGTAACTTAAGGTAGATGCTGCAATGAATGTAATATGAACTTATCGTAAAATGAAAGCAAAAAGGTGTTGAAGATTTCTTGATTTACTGTAAATACAGCAGTAGACACTAAATTCGTAGTAATGTTTATTGATACATAAATATATTTATTTGAAATTTTGGTGCTCATTATCATCATTTATTTGACTATAGAACTTTGATTTTATTTAAAAATTATGGCGTTTATTGCTTTTCAACTTCTTAAAAATAAAACATTCTTATACAGCGTGTAACGAATTCGCTGTATTATAGTACTTACATTGTTTTTTAAACATCTATTGCTATACTGTTTTATTATGATGTTAAAGGTATATTTATATATGTTAACAATTTAGAGTTTGTTAGTTTTAGCTGCCAGGGTACTTTATCGAAGGATCAATTTTCCAGTAGTTTTGTACAAGAACTCCGTAATGAAATCCATTCTGAGGTGTGATTGTTTGGGTAGAAAAAGCTTCGTATTTTGTGTTTCTAACCATGTAATAAACTTTTTATATACTTCATATTCCAGTTGACAAGTACGTTGAATAAAATAAATCATCGATTAATTTGTAAAATATTAAAAGTCTAATAACAATTATAATTAAAAATATAAGAACTGATGTTGTGATACAGTTTCTTTATCTTTATATATATTTTATTTACATAATTTTAAATCTAGAATTAGCAAGTTTTGTAATATTATATATTTCTTTGCTGATACCAATTACTACGACTTTAACTTGTTATTTTAAAATTTTAAAGCACCAGTAAGTTTTTAACAATCTTAAATAATTGTTTCATTTAGTGTTAATGCAGTGTCATTAATATGGTGTGAAAGTTCAAATTAATTTGAAATTCAAAACTAAGTAATACAGTAATGTTCCGTCATCATACGATAATTTTAAAGCTAGCAATCGCTAACACAAGAATATAGAAAATAAAATCAATTTTAGAAAATATATTTTGACTTTTAAAGACGGTCTTGCAAAGTTTAGAGTGATTCGAGAATTAATTTGTTTATAGAACTCCGTCTTTGGTAGGCAAATATCTTCCCTTAATTGAACAGACTGAGAACGATATTGTAATCGTTAAAAGTGTAATTAATAGCTCTTGGCTATATTAACTTCAAAATAGATATTACAATTAAGATACGCTGTTGTATTGTTAAAGTATTTAACTATATATTTTAAATAAATTGTCACAAGTTCTACCACTTAAGCACTTGATTCTATTTTCTAAGAAAAATGATTTCACTAAACGATACTCTATTCTGTAGGTATGCAGATATATTGTCTTAGATTTTAAATAAGATATTTTACAACGGTAATAATAAATGTATTACCATCGTTGTCATTTTGTTTGTGGCTTATCTTTTATGTTTAATTAAAACTTGATTTGGTAATTAATTATTACTTGGGTCCGAATATCTAGCTGCGATATATATTTGTCATTCAAATATAGTGTTGTATCAATCAATGAATCTAAATTCTGCATCAGCTTAAGTAACAACAGATATTAGTGTTAAGATTTTGGAGAAGTCAGCTACAAATCGTCATTAATATGGCAAAAGACGAAAGTTACGTTTTTACAGGCTGAGGCCAGTCTCAGACCACTGCAATATTCAAAGGACCTAAAGTTCTGAACCACTGGCTATCTTCTAATGTGTTCACTTGTTACAAACAAACTATTCATACCATCCTTACTTTGAACAATCACTAATAGAAATGAGCACTTACTTTATCGAGGCTCGAGGCTTTTGTTCCTTTAGCAGTTACTGTATCTGACCATTGGACACAGCTTTTATGCTTCAGAAAATTATGAGTGGCACTTAGTTAATCAGACCCAAATCACTTATATATATATATATATATATATATATGATGGCATTTAACTGTTGTTCTTTCAAGTCAACCATTTAGATCCTTTAATACATCTGCAAACTTAGCTGCTGGTTGAGTCTAGATTGCTTGCACAAGTACCCATTGTCATGTGTGGCACAAGACAATCAATACTGGTATTACTGTCAGAATTATCCATCTTTTTCTTCCTTGCTCTTCTGTAGACTATTGCACCAGGAAGCAGCATTATCAAATGTTCATAATTATACAACAACACTGGGACTTCATTCCTCATTGTACTGTCCATCCTAATGGTTCTTGCTATTTAAACAGAAGATAATATTCTTTGGGCATCAAATTGAGTTCATGACACGCTACAAATACACTAGCTTTAATTTACAGAATTTCATTCGAGTACTATGGTATTGTGACATACTCTCCAACAAACACACATATGTGGATTTTATATTTACTGCCTTTGTTATAACTTGTGCTGAAAGTTCTACGTGAAGAAACATGACTTATATGTTGTACTGGAAAATCTTACCAGTAGTTTTTTCAGCATTTATTTCCAATATATGTGTGGACTATCCATTTTCTGTGGTTCTAATTACCTAATTATAATAAATTATGTGCTTCTCCATTCATATCTAGTTTGCTGCTGTTTACGTTGAACTTATCAGAGAGACATGATTTTATAGTATTCAGCCTAGTGGATGATTTCGATTCTTCACCAGGTCAAAAAGCCAACATACTTCAGCAATTGCTGCAGCACAGTCCAAAGGGTTTCTTCTTTTTTAAGTTTTGTCACCAACAAGAACTCGACTGTCTAAGCTCATGATTAGGCATTGAATCACCCATTACTAAGTCCAGCCATTCCAAGCAAAACATCTCAAGAAATGGTCGAAAAATGATCCACATTTTCCTTTGATCACACCTGTGAACATTACAGAAGTGTTCCGCCTTGCCTATACCACTAGCACATGTTTGTTTGTTTTTTTGGAATAAGACTCTTCCATAAGGTCTTGCAGTTCTTAGTGCATTGTGCGTCGAAAGTGTAGTGTGATAAGTTGATGCTAGAATCCTTATTCTCAGCTGATTGTTAATATGTCACTGTAGGGTCACATCACAGAGTAATTAATGCGTTACAAATGTAACTGGACCATTATTCCTATATCACGTTAATTTCATTTGTGAGCGTGATTTTCTCAGCAATATACATACTGTAAGGGACAGACTCCCATTTGCTTCATAGATCAACATCTTTACCGTCTTTGACTAATGGGAAAACAGTTTCAGTTTGTGGCCGTTGTCTATTTCGTTCAGATGGGGTGGAATAAATTAGAGTCAAGGTTGCACTGTCTTCGTTATTAAAAGCCCAGGGGTCTGATAAAGTCGAAAACATTGACTTAAGCTCAAACAGCTATGCACCACCACAACAGCCTTCAGTTGTATGAATTTATGACATGCTGAGAATTAACTTGACGTTAGGAATTTAGTCAACTATTCTGGGCACACCATAAAGTATTATTGTAGCAATAACTATAGTGCCATGGACCCTTGCAAAATCGAGAAATGTCTAATTAAACATCAAAGAAAGGATATTTTCTCAACCTATCAGCCCTGTATAACAACTATCAATCATCAGCACTCAATGTTTCATTCAACTTGAAAAAATATATTTTCACTGAGCTTAAAACCTTCCTGGAATACACAAGTGCAGAAACATTGATTTATCTTGGAAATAGGCCTCCATAATAATATTATTGATTATCCTTCCACTAGATTTTCTTCATCCTATCTTCTTTGGTTTGTTCTGAAGTTTACTGATTTCCCTCAGAGTAAATAGATAGAATCCACAAAAGCATGTGATTCGTCAGATGTTATGTCATAAATTAGAGGTTTGACTTTCTTTAACGCCGACTGAGTCCGATATAAAAATAAATACTGAACACTAGATTACATAAATCAATAATATATATATATATATATATATATAAGTAACCGACACAAGTAAAGTTATTTTCAAACATGCTATAAGTTATTTTTGTATAAGTTACCTTGTGAGGTTGTTTATTTGTTGAAGTTTGCACAAAACTACTTGAGAGCTAATTGCATTAGCCATATACAATTTAGAGGAAATAGACTACAAGCAGCCCGGCATGGCCGAGCGCGTAAGGTGTGCGACTCGTGATCTGAGGGTCGCGAGTTCGTGTCCGCGTGGCGCTAAATATGCTCGCCCTCCCAGCCGTGGGGGCGTTATAATGTGACGGTCAATTCCACTATTCGTTGGTAAAATAGCAGCCCAAGAGTTGGCGGTGAATGGTGATGACTAGCTGCCTTCCCTCTAGTCTTACACTCCTAAATTAGGGACGGCTAGGTGCAGTGGGCTAACAATCTACTCACTTAAAACCCTGTCACGGAAACCGCAGTGATTGCGACCCTGTTTTCCTTAAGGAATTGAGTGGCAGATGATGAGAATATAAGCAAAGCTGTTGGTAAACATCATTCACTGCCAAATTTTGAATAACCGCTTATCTACAAAATGAGGGGATGGAATACCTAGTTATAATAAGCTCACTACTGAATGAAAGCATATCCGATGAAGAGATTTGAGCCTATAACCAAGACTGCAAATAACACACTCTTTTAACCATCAGACCACACTGGGTCATTCTCTAAAGAACCGGAAGAGAAACTTTTAGTGAGTATAATCAAATGTCAAAGAAAACTGTATACTTAATGAGCTGAAATCTAAATTCTAACTTTAAGAGCTGCAAAATATTTTAATATAAAAAATCTAAGTATAATACGAATTTGTAAACAAGAAATGTTATGTCACACTCACAAATTTTTCGTGAAATAAAAAACATCGCATGGTACACAATACTATATCTCTCTACATGCATTCTGAAATCAACAAGGGAGTGTCAAACTACAGTAAAACAATCATTCTCACTATGTGCGTTATTCCGTATTACATCAATCTTTCGAAGTGAAGAACACCACGATTCACCATAGTTTGTAAACAACTAAACCGATAGAATATTGTTAATTATCTGTTGATCGGTTTTCCGCTAAAAGAAGTATAATAGTTTACAATGGTAAAATAATTCCATATTTATAATATTAACTCAGGCTAAAGTGTGATTGTTATGTTGCTTAAGATGAATGAAGCTTAATGAGAGCGATGTTCAGTTTGCAGGAATTAACTCTTGCATCGTCAATGGAACAGCCAGGCGCCCCTGGTTATGTACTTTTACATAGTACCGCGATCTCATCTGTGAGAAGAAGTACACAAAGTCCAAATAATTTCAAACAATGTTGAATGTATGTAGATATTTGGTTTGAATACCACAAAAATATAGTGAGGTGGCATCAGGCGACTTGACAGGAATGAGGTTGGACTGGCTGGTTATGATTATCTTTGAATATATTTCCCATAAAAACAACAGCTAATTTTAAGATGCTGCTGAAAATCACCAGCTTTTATCAACTTTAATCCCTATTTATTATCTTTTCAACCGTACCTGGACCTTAATGTACATGTTTTTTCTCTAAATCGTAGAATTGTTTTTTTATAACCATGTCTATCATTTTGCAGATGAATACCTTATTCCAGATTTGTTTTGGGTACACCACAAGATTCAAATAAATAACTCAGGCTTACAGTGTTGTGATTCGTAAAGACTTTGTGCTAATTTTCACCGGGCTTTGGTGTTGCAGAGAGACAACTGGTTTGTTTCTGTAGCTAGATTTCTCATAAAGTTGCTTGAGGAATGTCTGTTATGGTTGTATCTAATTTTGAAGTGATAGACTAAAGAGAAGGAAGATAGTCAGCACCATTAAAAGCCAATTGTTAGGCTACTTTTATCAGAGGGAACAGTACGGTTTGTCTGTTACTTTTAAAACAAACTCTAGTCTCAAACTGACGAGTTTATAATTATTTTGGGGTTGTAACGTGACGTTATCCACAAAATTTCATACCCACAATCCAGCACACTAACCACTGACTGTGTTTGGTTCATTATTCTATAACTTATAAAGTTTTAGATTATTACTTTTTCTTAACTAACTAAAATTAATCTATGTTAATATTGGTAAAAATAATCACACGTCACATATTTGTTGGTAACAACAAGTGAAGAAGGGTATCTCAGGTTTACATTACGGCAGTGTAAGCACTGATAAAATATAAGTCATGTCTTGCCAGACAGTCTTTGCAATTAATATCTTTATATATTTGAATAATGTTAATTTTAATTAAGATATACAGCAACTAAAAGTATTTGGTCTAACTTTCATACATGTAAGAGAAATTACTTTTTCCTGGTCTATTCGTTTGCCGTCGTAGGGACCGGTTTATGAGAGCTCTACCCATGCTACAAAACTGTGTCACCCAATTTCACGGAGTAAAGGCAAACATTTTTTCCATACAATTATATAAAGTGTTGTTGAATTCCGTGTAATAGAGGAAGAGGATAGCCTAAAGGTTAGGGGGATTGTCTGTGATGTATGTATATACATACGGCTAATATATCTTCAATGAGGAAACCATCTGTTACTAAGGTAACGCGTAGAATAAAATGTGAGAAAACACACACAAAAAAAAACAGTTTACCCTAAATTTATAATCAGATTATATACATTCAGGATTTTTGCCATTTTTTGTTTGTTTTTTGAATTTCGTACAAAGCTACTCGAGGGCTATCTGTGCTAGCCGTCTGTAATTTAGTAGTGTAAGACTAGAGGGAAGGCAGCTAGTCATCACCACCCACCGCCAACGCTTGGGCTACTTTTTTACCAACGAATAGTGGGATTGGCCGTCACATTATAACGCTCCCACGGCTTAAAGGGCAAGTATGTTTGGCGCGACGGAGATGCGAACCCGCGACCCTCGGATTACGAGTCGCACGCCTTAACGCGCTTGACTATGCCGGGCCATTCCACCATTTTTGACTTGCATATATGTATTATATATATATATATATATTTACCAATAAAGTATTCCATAATACTTTCACTGAATTTTTATTTACTGTAATTTTTATGTATATTCATGTTGATAAGTAATTATATAAGTAAAATTGTTAACAGACCAAAGGCATATCTATAAATAATAAATTCTTTTCGCCTGAAAAGTAATTGTGCTTACTACATTTATTTTCCTGAAACTTTAGTTACGATTCTGGGTATTCGACATTATTAACCGTTAAAATTAAATTAAACTAAACTTGAAATTACATTTAGTTTTTATTTTTGAATTTCACAAGCATCAGTACACGCATTGGTGAAAGAGAAATACATTAGCAGTACGCATGATGGATCTTTATATTTCCATCATAATAGTACGTACTATTATTAACAGAGGTAGTCCGCGTATGAACCCTTTCTAGTCTGTTTTACTTTAAATAGATTACTGTACCAGAGAAGTGCTAATGTGTTTTAAGTAAAACAAATTGTGCATTAGAAATTCTTTACTTTTTGAGACTCTTTGTTCCCCCCACTATTTCGAGATTTGAGAGGCATACGTACACCACTCTACCATACTAACAAAAAGCGGCAAGAAAATTCGAAAATATTTAACATGTCCAACGTTCGAGAAGTCGTTGTTTTACTGAATATGATCTATAAAGAAAAACCACAGGTTTGTTTGAGCATTCAAAGTCTAACAATGTAAAAAAATGAATATAATAAAATAAACTCTGAGCGTTTTTCAACTTTGGGCATTTATAATAAATATATTAGATCATATTTGTTAGAATCCTTTCGATTAAAATTTGCAATATTTTCAATGAAACAGCAAATGAATTACCTTTGTAGACGTAATATACGTTATCGCACAGTGACTGTAACGTCATCCCTCATGGTAAATATTCATGTCTTTACAACTCTTTACTTCTTACTCTGTTGAGGTTTCAAGTAGTAATGGTCAAACACTCTCAAACCGCTGTAGTATCTCTATTCGCCTGCACAATGCAAACGACAACCATGCCATTTCATTCGAAAGCTTTAAAGTTCACGTTATATGCATTTCTAACCTTTAATCATTTGTCATGGAAGTTGTAGCTCATTCACAGATTAGAATTTGTAGAAAAACAAAACAAAACTTTTCATTCTACCGTGTTAAATGATGTTTTTTGGGTGAATAATCCATTTTAGAAACAGGTTACATGTGCCAGTATTTTACCCAACACCTGTTTGTTGAAATTGTTGTTTGCTTATATTTATATAAATAGTTAAATTATATCGATAAATATTTACAAATATATCGATTGTTTTTGCATGTCAAACTCCCATATATAGTGTAACAAATTATCAATCCCAGTAAGCCAGTGGTAAGTTCACGCACGTACAACCCTTAGCTCCTGCTTTTGTTTCCTCACGGAAAATATATCGCAGATAGCCAGTCTGTCTTGTAATCTTGCATTAAAAACAAACATAAGTTATTATTTATATATTCCTGGTTCTTCGAAAGGTTAAAACGTTGATTTTATAATTTACTTTTGGAACTTTAATTGCTATTATTTTTGAGGTATTACAAGTTGTAAAGATACTTATTAATTGAATGTCATTATATCACGATATAATAACAAAAGTTCTCAACAGTCATAAAATTTAAATTACTTAACCATTCGCATAATTTCAAACCTAAAATTGCTTGAATAGTAGAATATACTACTCCTGTTAAAAATAGCCTATAGTTATTAATGCGTTGCAAATCACGAGTTTTATTATTTAAAATGCTTAAAGTTTGTAATAAATACAAGTGATTAACATAATTGTACTGTTTAGTTATTTGCAAGGCATTCACGCCTTACATACGTTATTCAGCGTATGGTGGGTTGTTTCAAATTTCAGAGAAAGTTACACAAAGGCTATATATACTAGACGTTTAGCAGGGTAAGACAAAAGGGAAGACAGCTCGTCATCACCACCCACAGCCAACGATGAGGGGGATTGACCACTGATTATAATACCTTCCCGACTTAAAGGGGGAGGAGGTTTGGTGGGACCGGGATTTGAACCCGCGACCCTTAGATTATGAGTTAAGTGCTTTATCCACCTGACCGGTGGATGCTACGACAACCAACCCTGCCTTTTAAAATTAACTTCTTGATTTTTGACGAATTATGAACGTTGTATAAACTTTTTGAAAACATTTATTACACAAGCTCAGTGAACATTCCTTAAGAATATCTTGGGATTGAACATTGAAAAGTTGGATTTCTATAAAGCAAACAGTGCTGCTAATCTGCTATGCTGTGAGATCTCTTTGTATACATGAGTGTCTGTGAAAATCATTGTAATTTCTTGAAGAGAAAACGTTTAAACTTCTGTGTGTGTTTTCTTATAGTAAAGCCATATCGGAAAATTTGCTGAGCCGACCGAGAGGAATCGAAGCCCTGATTCTTGCATTATAAATTCGTAAACTTACCGCTATACCAGCGGGGGTCTTTAAACTTTTGTACACAATTAGAAAGTAAAATAAAAATACAGAACACCATTACATGTTCTCTGTGGTTACTGAAAAATAAGATTAATTAACCAAAATGCAGATACTTATTAGTTTAAAATTTAAGGTGAAAAATAGTTTCGAAAATAAAAAACACCAAAAATTTAATTGTGAGCTAACATTGATCAAATATCAACTATAAAGTAAAGTATTTCAGTTAATATATAAGCTTATTCATAAGTTCATGTTAAAAAAATCTCTGAGCATTGAAAATAATATTTTTCATCTTATAAATTGTTTCAAAGGGTGTGATTTACTTTTCTAATAGCCCTGTGTGGCCATGTGTTTAAGATACTCGACTTGTAATCCGAGGTTCAGGGGGTCAAATCCCTGTCACACCAAGCATGTCCGCCCTTTTAGCCATGGAGGTGTTATAATATTATGTTCAATCCCACTGTTCGTTGATAAAAGAATAGCCCAAGCGTTGTCGCTGGGTATTGATGACTAGTTGCCTTCACTCTAGTCTTACACTGCTAAATTAGGGATGACTAGCGCAGATAGCCCTCATGTAGCTTTAACCGAAATTTAAAAAAAACAAAAAACAAATGTTTTTTTCTACTTGGTGGATCATTTGAAAGGTAGCTTTAAAACAAAAAAAATATTTTATTATTGAAAACAAATTGCTAACAGTTAAGAAACTGTTTTTTAAAAGTCTTGAATGATAATTTCAGCACACGCGGAACACCTCGTTAAACCAGTTAGTAGTTTATGATTTCCGACAGTTTAGTTTAGTTTTATTAAATCATGATGCATGTGCAGATTTATTATTTAGTGTTTTATCTTATAGGTTATATATAACTCTGTGTACTTATAGGCAGCGTTGAATATGTTATATCAAAATGGTTTTGAATCTCCAAATTGTCAAGTCTCGAGAGAACTTCAACCGATATAAAAGTGCAGTGTAGTGGCATGTATAGGAACTACATTTGCATCACTTGGGTTTTGTGGGCAATGTAATTTTGTCGACAATTTAACATAACAGCCTGTTTCGAATGAAACAGGCCCGGCATGGCCAGGTGAGTTAAGGCGTTCGACTCGTAATCTGAAGGTCGCGGGTTATAATCCCCATTATACCAAACATGCTCGCCGTTTCAGCCGTGGAGCGTTATAATGTGACGGTCAATTCCACTATTCATTGGTAAAATAGTAACCCAAGAGTTGGCGGTGGGTGGTGATGACTAAGTGTCTTCACTCTAGTCTTACACTGCTAAATTAGGGACAGCTAACGCAGATAGCCCTGGTGTAGTCTTGCGCGAAATTCAAAACAAACCAAAACCAAACAAGCCGAATGAAACAAGTTCAGGCTTAGAGATTTAGTTTTTCTAATACGGCATTTTTCGATATGACTTGCTTAACCACAATTTCACATACCATGTATTCTATTGAGGAATCTTGAGGCAAACCAGTTATTTTTTTAATAGAAAAATTATGTACATGCTATTTGTGTTCTGCCCACCACGGGTATTGAAACCCGGCTTTTAGCGGTTTGAGTTTGCAGATATATCGCTGTGCAATTGGGGGCGTGACTGAAGTGTAGTGTTAGTAGAAATAAATTTCAGTGTGCAGTCAAATAGCAGGTATGTTCTCATTTAGAGAATCTTATTACAAATATTATTTGATTCCATTGTTGGGAAACGATGCATATGACAGTGCCAGGAACATGGTGGAATTTGAAATAAGAAGTGATTAACTTACAAAATTTTATATTCTTCATGATGATACCATTAATACTACACGTGAAGAAGAACACGATCTGCTGCCATATGGTTGTGCAATTGGTCCTGACTTAACTTTAAATGATGAATGAAATAATATGACCTTAACGTGCTAAACAAATGAACACATTCTTTGAAGTAGAGAGCCTGTCTGAATGTGTTAAATTGCACGGTCAATGGACTTGAACTTACTTCATACGCTCTTGAAGAAACGTCACATCCGGTAAATTGACTCCAGATAGTGAAAAGGAAGCTGTGAAAATAACTTTTTTGAAAGGAGTGGTCGATGCTTATCCACTTTTGGCTATAATAAGCGTTAACTATACAAAACTACTTGTGCTTTTTCCTTGTGTTGGCTTGTAGCACTGGTTATTTGCGCTGCTGCAGAAAGGAAGTGAGGTTTCTGAAAACGCACATCCAGGAAAGAAAAACTCTTATTTTGTTCAACACGTTTCAAAGAACTGCTCTTCGTCAGGTTTGTCTGGAGAATTTTACGAGACTGTCTGATGACTCAATGGTGAATATGAGGGCTTGTGACCTTAAAATTATGATTTTTAATGCTCATGGTTGTGAGTAGAGCAGAGATATCCTAATATGTAGTTCTTTGTTTAGCAAATAAACTATCATTCCCTGCTTTTGAATGATTATAGTTATTAGATACTTTGATTTTTCTATAGCTTAGTTTCATCTTGTTTGTTTTTCTTTAAATCTAAATTATGTAATCATGTTAAAATCCTTATTCATTAGCGTACTTTACTGTGCAATTTAATTTTGTGATACTCTCATATATTGATCAAAATTTTGGCAAACTTTCATATATTTAATTTATACATTAAAACAAAAGTTAATATTTATTTTCCTGCAAAGAACCAAATTACGGTCAATCCCATTATTCGTTGGTAGAAAGAGTAGGCCAAGAGTTGGCAGTGGGCGGTGGTAAATAGCTGCCTTCCCTCTTTTCTTACCCTACAAAATTAGGAACGGCTAGCGTAAATAGCCCTCGTGTAGCTTGGCGCGAAATTCCAAAACAAACAATCCTACGCCTCGCCCAGTGGGACCGTTTAGTGTCTGTCAGACATGACAATCAGTGATGTCGAGAAACCCACTTTTGAGAATTTTATATGCAAAAACGGCTCGTTTGGGTTGAGAAAATATTTGAAATAGAAGAGCAAACAACGTTTCGACCTTCTATTTAAAATATTTTCTCAACCCAAACGAGCCGTTTTTGCATATAAAAAACTGTCAGACATGATCAAGTGCACTGAATGTAGTTGATATACAATAAAGTACAGCAAATTAGGCGTATCAGTCATATTACTAGTGTATTTCTTCTTATTGGAAATCTTTATTATAAGGCTAATAAAAAACCAATTAAAAACATACATCCACAACGTAAGGCTTTACATACCAAGAAATAAACTATTGTTTCAGTCAGTCTTTTACAATTTTCTCCTCATTGTTATGCTATTCAATAATTAAATCAAACGATATAAGGAATCACGTTGCAATTTATTTTACTTTAATTACTTTTAATTAAATTATACTTCAGAAAAAATAATAGCATATGAAAAAAAAATCACCCACACATTTATAAATGATGTAGAAAGACACCAACAGATCTCGAAATAATATGATTTCAAACAAATAAGAATAGAGAGAAACACTTGATTTTATTAATCTCTCCGTGTTTAGTTTCATTGGTTATTCAATCAATTAGTGAAATTCGCGTGGATTGAATTAAAAAAGTAGAATTATTTTGATGCATATTCTGACCAGAATAGACGTGAAAATTATCATGATGAATTTCTTTGGCTTTCCTGTCAGTATTTTTAATTATATATTTGTTGACTTTGAAAGTGGCTAAGATGATCAGGTTGTTGTTCTAATTTCCAACAAAATTCAGAATTGTAAACCGTAACAATTGCTTTCTCTTACTGTGTTTGATTTAACAATTCATTATACAATATATGGTTCAATAAATCTTTTAAGTATTCAATATACATGTGCGAAAATAATTGTTTCTTTATAGTAATTCGAGCATTTTTTCTTCAGAATATCATCTCAATAATCTGACATTAACATTGCAATAAAAACATTACATGTTGGTGGTTAAAATGCCACCACGATATCTATGGTTAAAATCTGTTTTACTATAATAAATTTATTAGTTAAAACTTTTTATATTTTTTTAATTTTCAGTCACAAACTAAATCTTAAAATATTTAATTGTGTTTTTTTTTTATATTTTTGTGGTTTCAAAATTTTATAAGTTTAGTTAAAATCTAGCACAGTCAAGTTAACAATATTTGTGTTTATCACCATTAACTCATGTAAACTAAATAGTTGTTATATACATCTGTTTCGTTTTCTTTGATGTTTGAGTCTTTACTTTTGTTTCAAGGAAATATATTTTGTATCTTTGTTTGTGCAACACTTTTTTAAACCCAGGGACCCTTGTAGTTTCACGAAAGCTCTCTTGGTAGTACGGAACCTTATTTGATAGAAAAAAAAAACACATTTAATTTCCGTGGATTGTTTTAACATTCTGTTCAATCTACAATTTGGTGTCAAATTTGGTCTAAATATAAATCACATGTGCAAAGTTATTGAACGAAAAACAAAAAACACTCAATTATGACCAAACTTTTTGTGCACGCCTATTAGTATGTTTGTTTGTTTCTCAATTACACGCATAGCTACACCAGGGCTATCTGCGCTAGCCGTTCCGAATTTATCAGTGTAAGACTAGAAGGAAGGCAGCTAGTTATCACCACTCACTGTCAACTCTTGTATTATTCTTTACCAACGAATAGTGGAATTGACCGTAAAATTATAACACCTGCACAGCTGAAAGAGCGAGCATGTTCGGTGTGTCAGTGATTTGTACCCGTGACTTTAAAATAAGAAGTCGAGCGCTTTAACCACCTGGACATCCGGGTCACCTCTCGATCTAAATTTGTAACCAGATCTTTACCAAAGAAAAGAGGTGAACATTTTTAAGAACTTGCAGTTACACCAAATTTTCAAAAGGATAATATGGGTGGACAGTTATTATTTATTGCCAGTATTTAAGACCTTCGCTAATTTTATGATATTTTCCTAATTAAAGACAGTTTAGCATCACGTGATATTAGCTTAAGGAATTAGCGTAAATAATGATGTTTGATACGGCTGTACCAAACGCATGCGGGTGACGACATAAAACCGTTAATCTGGTTAACGTAGCGCGACTATAAAAGATGTTATTAACACTGTTTCACAGAGGAAAAACCATCACCATATATTCTGAAAGAATTTGGTGATTCTGTAAAGAATAGGTCTGTTCCGAATAATAGGTCGAGATTCTAAAGATAATGCTGCCATTGTCTGACTTGCTGTAATTTGTTGGTTTATATTGACAAAAAGTTATCATATGTGAAGAAAAACACTTTAGGTGCTGAAACGAAAAAGTGTGGCCAAAAAAAAATAGAAAACCGAACGTGCATTTTCAAGCATTATTAATAATTGTTTAGCAAATATTGACTTTTATTTAGTTATTCCGCATTTCTTTTTCAATTTGGGGATAAAATTAGGTGTTAATAAGTACGCGTCTGGCTAACTAATGAATGACTATTTGCTTATCATTGCTGGAAGTGTAGTTACCAATTAAGCCGGCAATTTGGATTTAATTCCTGAAAGGTAGGTAGGTAGGTATTCAATGTTTATTAGCCTAAAGCTACAAGGATATCTGTGTCAGACAAGATGTGGTACAGTATAGGTATAGAGTAATTAAGATAAAAAGTAAAATATGTAAAATTAGGAACTGCCAGGAAGACTGAAGCAAGAAGTACATCTTTGCTGTCAGTTACCGGAAGTTGGCTTTTTCAGTCCTGGGTTCAAGTCAAAATAAAAATTGAAATGTGTAAAGAAGTCGTGTTAAAACATTAAAATATGTAAAATAAATTGTGTTAAAACATTAAAATGTGTAAAAGAAATCATGAAAAAGCATTATATAGTTCGATAAAAACCTTAAATTATATAAAGAATAAGCTATAGATAGAGATATGTAAAACTTAAGTTATGAGGCATTTTTTTTTCTCTTAATAAAGTATTTGATATTGGAAAAAGTTGTGAGCTATTTCTTGTATTTTCTCACCTCATCAGTTTTAAGTTCTATTAAAATGTGTAAAAGAAATCATGCTAAAGCATTATATAGTTCGATAAAAACCTTAAATTAAGTGTAAAAGACCAATGGCTCTTAAAAATGTAAAAACATGAGTGAGATGGGCAGTATCACCAATAACATGGGCCAAAGTCAAGGGCAAACCTGTCTTACAAATATATTTAAAATGGTGTCGTCGTTCTAGGTTGTAACGACAGCATGATAATAAAATGTGGATGATTGTGATCTGAGTGCCACACAGACCACACATTGGTGCAGCAGTACCAGATAAAAGGAAGTGGTGGGTTAAAAAACTGTGACCAATACGTAGCCTTGCCAAAACAACTTCCTCTTCTCGATATTTACAGAAGCAAGAGGGCCAAAGACCTAGAGAAGGTTTGATTTGAAAAAGCTTGTTATTGTGTTGCTCATTCCAGGTTGCCTGACATCTGGTGTACATTCTGGATTTGATAATTGAACCATAGTCCATGTATGGAATGGGTACTGGGATGATAGATCCAGAACAGACAAGCTTTGCTGCTCTGTCGGCCAGCATATTCCCACAGAAAACAAAATTACCAGGTATTCAAAAGAATTGGACGGAGATAGATGAGAGAGAAAGATTCCTTAGAGTCCCACGCGCAATACATTTATGAACATACATTTGTTTTCACACCTAAGGTGTTTTTGATTAGATAGACCATATTGTATCTTCAGTCTAAAATCTCCAAGAACAAAAATATTCTATTTTAACGTACACTATCTCCACATAGTATGATTGATTTTAAATAACATATTTTCATAATTAAAAAAGAGCAAGATAAAAACAGCTCGTAGATAATACTGAAAATTTTCATGGGTTTTTATTGTTTGTTTGTTAATTTTTGAGCATAGTTTTACTCTGGCTATCTGCATTTATCGTCTCTAATTTTGAAATAACAATGGGATGACAACGAGTCAACTATTAGACTGCTCTTGTTAGACATCTTATTTTTTCTCAAATGGCTCAGCAATAAGTCTGAATGCTTATTGTGTAGCTTTGTGCTTCAAAACAAACAAATATGAGAATCTTATGAAAATAAATAACATGATTTGACCATTAAACTTATACCAACCACGGCCGTAATGCACAATCTTTATTGATATTTATTTGTTGTTGTGGTTTTTTTGTGGGGGGTCGCTAATGTAATTTGATTTACAGCGATTAAGATATAAGATTTGTAACCCACTAAGTATTCTATAATATATGGTGTTTTATATTTTTATTTTTCCTTGTTTTAATATAAGAAACTGGTTAAAAGAAATGTAAAGAACTGTAAATTACAGTTATAAAAATTCAAAACAGATTATGAGTAAAATATTATAGAACTCTATACACATTCCATTTTGAACAACCAGCCTTCCATTTTTTATTTCTTTGTGCTTAATTTCAAACAGGCAGACTTTAGACAGTCTGAGTTTTCACTTAGGCCAAACTCCACTAAGGGTATATAAACTAACATTCCTGACTTTGAATTGGTAAGCTACAGATAAAAACACCAATACAACCAATGGGCAAATGTTTCGACATTGCTGTGAGACCAAATAATGAGATTTGACTGTTATTCTTATAACGCACTTACGACCTTATCATGTGAATCATTATTGCTTTTTCTTTCTTTGGGTAGTTCGCCGTCCCTTCGTTACTTGACGATGTTAAGTAAAATAAGGAAATATGTTAGAAATATCTTTCGATGTTTCCATATCACAGGATAGGATTATCCAGGTAATAGGACTCAATCTCGTTTGTAAATTTGAAAAAGAATAAGCAATAGATAGAAATATGAGGCATTTTTTTTCTCTTAATAAAGTATTTGATATTGGAAAAAGTTGTGAGCTATTTCTTGTATTTTCTCACCTCATCAGTTTTAAGTTCTCATTTATCGTATTTATATATTCTTGTAAGCTGGCATTTATTTATTTTAAGGTGAAATAAATATATTTGTTATGGAAATTGTATATACGCAACTTAGAAAGAGGAATATTGTTTTTACATTTGAAATTTTAGCTGTGACAAATAAAAATTACAAGTACTTTGTGTAGGTCACATGAATGTATTAATAAACTAGTTATGCCATGAAAATTAAAACGGAACCTAGTGTGTTCTAAAGTAACTAAATTATTTTTTTTGAAATACACTTTTGTTCCGTTATGAATAAACTCAATCTATTGCAGTGTTTGTTTCCCTAAAATATCTTTACAGCATCAAAGAAATACAAACTCAAAATCTGGTGGGACAACTAACTTACTTGTTTTTGACGAAAGACTGAATTTAGTAACTTATATATCATATGAAAGTAAATTTATCTATATATTTTATCTCACTGTATTATTCAGCTACATTTATTATTTTGTTAAATAAGGCTCTGTCAAATTTGAAAGCAATTTTTATAAGATTAATGTTTTATGCCACATTCTGCCCTTGAAATACCTTATTCATTTACAGTCACGCTCAGCTAGATACCCATGGTTACGCACTATTATGTGACTTAACTCAGCAATTTCTTTTGTAATAAGCTTCTGAGAAGGAAGGCGAGATCAAACTATGATTACGTTTTTTTATTGTTCACAAACACATAAATATACTTGAGTGCGTTTTAACACACTTAAAGGAACAAAAGCTAATTTCAGTTGCTTTGGAGGATTTGGAGATGTATGGCATTTTTAATTTTTTGATAAAAAGCCTTTGCTTTTAATCTATAAATTGAAGCTGTGCAATATTTCTTGAATTTTATCATCAATTCTAAATTCTGGTTTATTATTCTTTAAATATACCCAGATTTCTTATAATAGTTTTATGAAATAGAGAATTATAACCTTACTCTTCACTTTGTGGCAAAGTTTTGGAAACAATTCTGTCTCAGACTTGCTGATGCACGAATTTTCTTCTTCCTAGAAGAACAATGGAGATTCCTGTTTTCGAAAACTTTTTGTCCTTTGACTGCACACTATTCAACAATGGTTTGTTTGTTTAAAATTAATGGGCTAATGGGCTAATTGTGCTCCGTCCACAGCGGGTACCGACACCCGGTTTATAGCAGTTTGAGTCTGCAGACATGCCGCTGTGTTTCTGACAGGCATTCAATAATGGTAAGGTTGTTCTATTATCTAATGCACTGCACTGTGTATTGGAAAGTCAAAAGTTCGAACTGTAGTATGCCACGGAGCATGCTGTGGAAATGTTAAATAACAGTGTTATGTAATCCTACATTTTATATAAAAGTAGCTCTCACGTCAGTAATTCTAAATTTATGGTGAATGTTTCTGAACTTTGAATTAATCTTTTAAATAAGGTAATCTTTAAGCTGAAAATATCATTGCAATGTTACATCGAAATTGTTTTTCATACAATACGATTAATTTTCGATTTATAAAGCCAAATTCTTTGTTGATAAGCTGCTTTAGCGTTTTTATTTATTTTAAAGAGTGTACTTCATTATGTTGCAAAAGAAACAGTAAAATGATATTATGAAACACACGTCAGTGTACTTAGTGCCAATGATAAGAAGTAAAAATGAAATAAACATTTTTTGTTTGTTGCGCAGTTTATCTTTAACTAAGTTTTATAATATTTGAAATAGACATGTTTTATATTAGTTGTTGTTGTTGTTTTGAATTAAGCACAAAGCTACACGATGGGCTATCTGTGCTCTGCCCACCACGGGTATCGAAACCCGGATTTTAGCGTGTAAGTCCGCAGACATACCGCTGAGCCACTGGGGGGCTTTTATATTAGATAGCAGTACATTGATGACCTCATATGTTTAGCTAGAAAAAAACAATATGCTCTATATCATCAGACCTCATGTCCTAGTGGTTAGGGCACTTAGCTAGAAATATGCGAGATAATGGAACTGACCGTCACATCATAACTCTAACTCCCAATAAATGGAAGGACGAGCATGGTTTGTGGGACAGAGATACGAACCGTAACCCTCAGATTACAAGTCAAGCACCCTAACCACTTGGCCAGGTTGGGTCATATATGAATAAAAGTGTCCAATCGTATTAATTAAGGATAAAATATAAACTTTAAATTATATTGCAAAATACAGTTCTCAGTTTTACTCTAAATATCCACATTTTAGATCTAACGTCAATTTTGGTCTTAAACGACGTATTACTAAATATTTTGATTTTCAAATGGAAATCGTATTAGTTGTATGACTGTAGAGATCAACTATCAATGTGTATCGTGAAAGTTTTCAATAAACTAGATCTTAAAATATTACATATGTCACATTTCCTTCATAAATACTGAAAAATGAGCAAATAAACCATTTCATAATTAGCTTTTTGTATCTAAATTTTCGTTATATTCTACATCCTAAGCCTATAACAACTGTAAATCATCCAAGAATCGCTTTCGACTTTATTTATTCGAGCAAAATTAAATGTGATCTTGGTGGTGTATTAAGTTGCTTCTAACAATATACTACGTTGAATTAAAGGATACATTATTGTAAATTTAGTCTGAAGAGAGAAGTCTTTAAAAGTTCCCATATTTCCATCATGAAATAGATAATTCACAATTCTTTTTAAGTAGCAAATAAATTTTTTTTATAATTTCAATCTAGTTGTAAAAGTTATCCACAATATAATTATGAGATGAAATATTGAATATTTGTAGATATATAAAAACGACAAACGAGAACTAACGGATAACTAATTTATTGCTTTTTTCAACACAAATTGTAATCGAAGATAAAAATAAAATGTAATCTGAATTAAATTTACATGTTTTATGTTTAGCTTAACTTGACCTTAAACAAATCAAACATTGAATAAACCTTCAGGAAACAAAGCTATTTTATTGAACATTTTTACAGCAGTAAATAATTCATTTAATAGGAGTATCACCAAATTTGTTATTTTTATGAAATGTCCAATAAAAGAAAAATAGGAAATTTGGCGTTATAAGATTGTTTATAACTGATTTTAAAATGTTTTTATACACCAATATGCACTACACGAGTTATGTAGCATATTTAATTCTATTTATTCTACTGAAAGTCAGTCTGTCATAAGATAATATTTTCTCATGTTCAAAGGAATAAATTATGCAAATGACTATTGCTTATCTTTAATTACAGTATGGGTAACATTTGATAAAGTTTACAACCGATGTGAAATTTATGATGTATATATATATATATATGTGTGTGTGTGTGTGTTTGTGTGTGTGTGTGATACAAAAAGTAGGATTTAGTTATATAACAAATACATATAATTTTCGTATATATCTTCATGTGAGTTAGTGATTCAATTTCTCGTCTCAATATATATATATATATATATAAAGAAATAAGCCACTCTTTGCGATGTAGCTGTGTAGTTTGAAGGAAACAATAATGTTAAATAGTATAATGAGGAGGACATCTTAGTATCTTGTTCAGCTTCTGAGCATTATTCTTCCATACACCATTTTATTTTCCCATTGTTCTTTTCCTAAAAATATTTAAATGAATTATTTTTAAAAGTTATCTTAATATTCTGCCACAAGCCATATAAATCAATGAAACTCTGTTCCCTATTACTATATATATTATATACGTTGCTTCAGCAACCATTTCGAATTATAAAAAGCTTTACGATAATAATGAACACTATGTGTTGTCACGGTATCATCATTGAATAACAAAAAAGGCATGGAACACATAATAAAATACAATTCTCTTCAACATTTGTGTCAAAAAGTGACTATGGTATGACTACTATTACAGTTATTTCTTAGAGGCTTAACTGGTTTAAACTTACTAATGCTATTTCTAACTAGCCAACCAGAACATAAAAGAAATCACTACAAATATTGTATTTAAAATCTTTCCAAATTCGGCCAAATTATAAAATTTAGGAAATACCCAACTTATAAGGTTTTAAAAAGAAAAATATATAACTTCCATAAAATGTATTATGTTGACGCTAGAATTGTTTCATAAAAAGGATAATATAGGCTTTAAGGTACTGTCTTAGATTTTTTTATATAGTAGTGGACTTAACTGAGGAAGCCTAAACAGTTGCAATGGCATTAACTTAGTAATATAATATAAGTGGAGAATTATAAATGCCAAACTGTATTGAAAATGCATTTTGATATAAAAATTGATGATACACTATGGAAAAACGATTAAAAAAACACTAAAAAGACACTCAAAGAGAGCAACCCTTGCCCAGCAGTGTTTTTGACATCAGCCGCCTACAACCTAGAATGTACACCAAACCAAGCACTCCCCATTATCGGAGCTGGTGCTAGCATCATTTTTGTATATCAACTTTTGAATGTTTTTGAAAACTTTGTGGTTTTGATTTTAGGTGTGACTTTTCTTTGTATTACATTCAACAAGGTGTAATTAGTCGTGTATCTCAAGACAGCTGGTATGGATATTAAAATTTTTCTTAAAATAAAGTAGAGAATAACATTTGGACCTCTTTAGGTCATCTTCAGATTAACAAAGAGGATGACCTAAGAAGATCGAAACGTTGTTCTCTTCTTTATTTTAATAAAAGTTTTAATGCCTATATCAGCCGTCTTTATTTACATTTTTACTTCAAGTGGGTTTATAATCATCACATACTTAATCAGCTATTGACCAGTAAATCCTCTCGAGACACGAAACGTTTGCACCAAATTTGACCAAAGTTTGTTTTTTTAAATTATACAGTTCTCACTCACAGAAGGGAAGATTTTATCTCCGCTGTAGAATGAGATAAAAATCTATTACATTTTTTGTACCATCCAATGAAGATGATTTCAGCCAGAAAGACTGTACCTATAAGTTACGTGTAGTTCATGTTATGAAGACTCTTAATACAAATGTTTTAATCCATTTCCAATCTTTATTTTGCATAACAGTTACTCATTTTTACTGGGTGCTTATTTTATTTGTATGGTAAATAACGCTAAGGTTACAATGATAAGACACTATAGAAATGACAGTTTAACCTTACCTTTTGAGCACACGGTTATCAAAAATTTTGAAATAAAATAAGAACAATAATTACATTATTTCCACAACTGGTTTGGGATAATATATTTTCATAAAATTTATTGCACTGCTTTTATTCTCTAAGTTTAAATTCATAATTGTCTTCTTTTGACATCAATCGCAAGCCTTTATAATTTTATTTTCCACCTTTCCATATCTTTTAAGATAAAATCATAACCTTTTTTAATTAAAATTCTCTTTTTATTTATTAAGTACTTTTTGATGAATATTAAACTTCTATATAAAAATGAGTAGTATTTCTATATTTACACACTTCCTCGTATATATTGACAACACGTCAAACATGTATTTGTGTTCACTTTAAAGCATTACATGCAACATAAAAATGAGGTAGAGTAAATTATGCAATTATAATACTTAAACAACCTATACAAAGTTTCACACCCTAACACACAAAGCCTTTTATTTTTAGTCTCACCTTAATACTATGTTTTTAGACCATCCTTTGCCAAATAAAATAACCAATCAAAGGTTAATGTACTTGCTCCTCTTGTGTGATATCTGTTTCTATTGTTTGTCTAAGCAGCGTTACTTCCTCAACTGCAAGGAACAAGTGGAAAGATATCTGTTTTTATTTTTAATTCAAACATATTAACATGAATAAATACAGTAGAAAATATCAATACATCATTTTTTATTCTTTACCTAAGATTTGGTGATGCAATTTCATTTCGTTGTCTAATTTCACTAAATCGAAATAATTAGTTACTTTGCATTAGTACATCTTATTGAATCCATTTAGAATGCTTTCCAAAAGTAGCTTTTAATTTTACGTTAAATTACAAACATACGTGACAACAACATTTTCGATACTCACCTACAGGAACTATTTCTCTAAATCCAGTCACTGTCCTCACAGTAGAAACAGGCACTGATAATTGACTAACTTCTTGCAAAGGAAACAGCCTAAAGAGAATTGTTTGGTGAAACAAAATCATTCATTTCAAATTCTCTTTGATATAAGTACAAAGAAAAGGGGATCTAGAGTTTATTACCTACACTACCATTTCCAACCTACTTTATCATTTTTAAAATCCAGAGATTTGCATTTCCCCAAATTTATATGAATACCATAATGTGTCTATAACACCCTATTTGATTTGAACAAAAATAAGTTGATATTATGAAAAGAAAATTGTTAATTTGTGTACAGATAAACCCAATTAAAATTAACGATTCTTAATAGAAATACAATTGTGAAATATACGAAAATGCTTATTATGATGCCTTGTTTTTTTTCATAAGGAATACCATTACTTGGGAAATAGATTACTTTATAGGTTTTCTGGTCTAGATACATACTAAATATAATATTATATGAAAAATAACTGATGTGGTGTTAATCATTACATGTATGGCAAAACATCTCACCAATTGGAAAAGTACCAAATCTTAATTTACAGATATTCGCGATGACGAGAAATCCATTTGAAGTAAAAATGTATTCTCAAAACGGCTGGTATGAATATTAGCACTTTAATTAAAATAAAGTACAAAACAACGTTTCGACCTTCTTAGGTCATATTCAGGGTAACAAAGAGAGAGTTTTAACTTTGTAACGCTGTTCTGTACTGCCCCCCCCAGTGGCTCAGCGGTATGTCTGCGGACTTACACGCTAAAAACCGGGTTTCGATACCCGTGGTGGGCAGAGCACAGATAGCCTATTGTGTAGCTTTGTACTTAATTCAAAACAACATCAAAACACAACATTGTTCTGTACTTTATTTCAATTAAAGTTTTGATATCAATACCAGCTGTCTTGAGGATACATATTTACACATATTGTTATCTCTAGCAATTTTAACTGTGTTATAGTTCTTAGTGTACAAATATAAAAAAATGAGACTCATCTTGGTAATTGATGCAGGAAGTTTGATAGAAATTACATTGCCTGCTCAGTAGAGTCACTTAACATTGTTCAGAACACGATTTATTTATGATGCTTTTTTCGCATTTAATTTCCTGATTTTTTAAACAAAAATAATTTCGGCAAAACCAGTCTTTTATTGATGAAGTTTTATTATAGATGCAGGTCAAGTTACAACAAATTAACGTTAATCTAATTAGGAAATTATTTGAAGTAACATATTAGTACCTTCATTGAACCAAGATGCTATTACGTCTATCTGATATTTAAGAATAAATTTTAAATATCCAGTACTTAGACTGTGGTAAAATAAATTATTAACAAGTGAACAATTTGTTTAACAAGGAACTGAGAGCATTGAAAACGCCAATGATTTGTAAAAGATAACAGTAAGAAAATATTTTACGTTCATACATCTACGAGGCTGATGGTCATGTTTAAATGAATTTGCTCGTAATACCACAAACAAATTACCACGAAATGGAGAAGAATCACTTAGGAGAACAAATATGACGATAAAATATTTTTCTCAAACAGAAGAAACAAAAAGAAGGTTGAAATGGTGAAATTTCTTAAAAATGACGTTAGAGTTCTTTAATCCCAAATGTATTCGTGTTTATTTCAAAAGCAAGGTAAATAATGTAGAAATTGATGGAAACTTACTCATCTCTACGGGGTTGTTCCAATTGACCTGGAAGTAAAATCAATTACAAAGAGCCTTCTATTACGATGAAAACTTAATGGTAAAACTTACCAAAGACGATTTTGTTTCTTACCCATAAAATTTGAAATGCAATGAAAATGAATATATTACAATGTGTGTATGCACGTGTAAGGATTATTTTACATAAAAGTTATAGTTTAATGTTAAGGAATGCAAAAAATCAAAACATATTTAATTATTTCTTTTTATAACAATGTCAAACAAACATTATTAGAAGTACAATATTATAAAAATTGTTCATTATGAGAATAGCTTCATAAAAGGTTATTTTTATCGTCTCGTTCATCACGATAAAATATACACTTATAACTTTCGAAAAAATATGTTAATAAACCAATTCACTTTCAATATTACTATTTCATATTGCTAGTAAAATTACGTTTTTGACGCTGACAGACCTAGTATATCATCTTTATGCATGCACATGCACACAAATGTAAATCGACTAACATAGAAACGAATTTCAAAGCTCGGCGATTTTACCTAGAATAAGCTATTTCTAATATCAAGAGAAAAAATACTATTGTGTATTTCACCTATGATAAGCATTGCTTAGAGCTATTGTCGACAGCCCAAGCAGATAAATAAAGATATTGAAACATGTTACATTTGTTTTGCACCCAACTTAATGGTTGTCATTTAAGAATTATGCTGCATTTAAATGACGTTTTAATCATATCTGAATAAAATGTAAACGGAAATTTATCTCTATTTCTGACGTTATGCCTTCATATAGAAACACATTTTGGATCATTTACAGAATTGGTTTTCTTTCATTATTTCTAAAGTCTTATCATTTGCATTTTTGCGACCCAATTAAGTAGTGTTGCCTTCGGCTTTTGAGATAAGTTTAGCTTACATAAATTGTACCGTTCTCTTTAATCTACTGACAAAGACAACTGTCCGATTATCTATTAAAACTTATCTCTAAAAACCACCGCGCGTTAGAAGAGGAAATTTCTGTCATCAGATATGCATCAGGAATTAAAGTGTATACATTTTACGCTACCACTCAGAAATTATAGTGTCTGCTTGTAATACTCGAGGCAAACGAGCATTGGATTCAGGATGTAATTGGAAAGACCGCAGAGAAAGATCCGCTGCTAGAGGGTGCTTAGTTAGTCATGGACTGAACAAACCATAAAATATGGCTGTTCGATCAACTCAAGCGAAAGGAATGCAGATTGTCAACACTGGTAAAAGCGTATCTATGACTATAATTTTATAACTAATAAGCATTACCATGGGTAACCTTGGACATATGAAGCTTTTTATTAAAGTATGTGCAAGAAGTATATATGCTTCATCTACCGTACTTATGTCATGCAACATTAAAAAGCTCTTAACTTGCATCCTATTAGAACCCAAAAAAGTTTAGCTTATTTTTTTAATATTATAGTTTTACAAACATAACATGAGAAATGTCGTACTAGATCATGTGTGAAAATACGTATATTAAATTTCTTATTTCTAATAACAAAATACCAGTTTAAAGTCGTCAAACTTTACTAATATTTCGTTTTTATCTTTATTGTTGTTGCTGTTAATATTTAAAATGTGTGAAAACAAAATTATCCAATAAGCGAAAGTATTTAACCCACACTTCCGGTCTTCATTTAAAACTGTTTTGTATTTTATTTTTAGTAACATAATTCTGGTTTTAAATAAAACAAAAAAGCATTATTTTAATATTGAAATACGCAGAGACGTGCTAAATTTAGTTGCCTGAAGACACATATAACAGTATTAATTTATAATTGAGCTACGCCCCTCGCTAGCACAGCGATAAGTCTTCGGATTTACAACGCTAAAATCAGGGGTTTGATTTCCCCTAGGTGGGTCCAGCAGATAGCTCGATGTGGCTTTGCTACAAGAAAAACATACACACTTATAATTGAGCTTTGACTCAAATAATTTAAAAAAATGTATATTTCTTTTTATACCATAAAAATTAAATAATGATAATTATAACTTACTCCAACAATTTTTAGTGATTACATTTCAATTAGCAGATAAGGAACAGCAATGCTGTTTGTTAGTCGATGTAAACAATGATTTCTCGTCCCTTTATTTAAAGCACATGTGAATTGTTTGATGTTCAGTCTCCACATGCATAATTTTGAATTAAAAGCACTATTTTTTTCATGAAACTTTTTAACAAACCTGAAAATTGGGAGTGTTGCCTACTATGACATCGGGAAATGATAAATCCAGCAGCTGTCAGAATAATAACAAATGCAACAGCTCCAGCAATTGCAGCCACTAACAGACGGACTTCAATGTCACCTGAATCATCTGAAAAGTTGACAGCATAGATAAAATTAGATATATTGCGTTGCAATGAAACATCAATTTTTCAGCCATGTAAATTAGAAGTGCACATTAATTTATTTCTTCTTTGCTACTTCGATTCATTTTTAATTTACAAACGTTTCACACGTAAATAAATATTTAATGAGGGTGGAAGGTTTCTATAGAATTAAGCTAAACCATGGGCTATCTGTTCTCTGCCCATAACAGGTATCAAAACCCTGTTTTTAGCAGTGTAAGTCCACAGACATACTATTTTGCTACTGTATACTGTAAAGTAACCTTTGTTAAAATGTAAAATAACGCAGTTCAATCAATTATTTCACCGACTTTGTTGATGGCAGGACTGTTGATGTACTTTGATACCTTTTTCCTTGTTTGTTTGCTTGGAATATTTTCTGCATTTGTACATTACATGTAACAGTTTTGATGTTAAAATGTAAGTTTATTTACCCAACCTTCTGAGAAATCAAGAAAGCATATTTAATTATACATTACAAAATAACTAGTTTAATATCAGTTTGAAATTCTGAAATTTTGTATTGGACAATATATAAACTTTGTTACTAATTTTCTGCTTTATTTTATTGCTTAATATTAGCTCCTACCTATATTAACTTGTATATTAAAATGGTTGGGTTTGTTTAGAATTTCGCGCAAATTTACTCGAGGGCTATCTGCGCTCGCCGTCCCTAATTTAGTAATGTAAGACAAGATGGAATGCAGCTCGTCATCACCATCCATCGCCAACTCTTGGGCTACTCTTTTACCAACGAATAGTGGGATTGTCCGTCACATTATAATTACACCACGACCCTAAGATTACGAATAAAATGTCTTAACCACCTGGCCATATAAAAATGAACTGAGAAGTAAAGTTTGTTTGAATTTCGCGCAAAGCTATATGACGGCTATCTGCGCTAGCCATTCCTATTTTTGCAGTATAAGACTACAGAGAAACCAACTGGTCATCACCATCCACCACCAACTTTTTGGCTACTCTTTTACCAAGAAATAGTGGTATTGACCGTCACATCATAACGCCTCCACGACTGAAAGGGCAAACATGTCTGGTGTGACGGTGATTCCAACCCGTGGCCCTCAGATTACCAGTCGAGTGCCTTAACAATCTGGCCATACCAGGCCATACAAAAATGAACTGAAAGGTCTGTGTAAATTCATTCGTGACAATTACCCGATTGAAAACATTGATAAAATTACTGAAAAGTAGTTATGTTTTCAATCGGGTAGTTTTCGCGGATGAATTTGCTGCTACACTTTACCTTTTAGCTGTTGTTTTGCAGAGGCTGTGCGAGCCCTCAGAATTACTGATTTGCTTCTCCCAATATTATTTGAAGCATATAACACAACACTAAAGGTCGAGTCTGGCGGTAACGTCTGAATTCCAAACACAGGTATCGTGTCCTGCGTTTTGTTAGCCAGGAGTCTATGCTCCATTGCTGTTACTTCATACACTTCCATGTGGAAAGTTTGGTTGAGTCCTCCGTTGTAGCCGTCCTGGCAATGAACAGAGAAACCGGTGGCTGATTGGTCGAAAACAACACAATTTTTTAGAAAATCGGGTTTGTCTGAAAAAAGAAAGGTCGCTTATAAAGGGAAATAGTTTGACAGTCACAATGTACATTTTAAATAAAATATTGTTATGTGTATATATATATATATATATATATATATATATATGAGGAAATTTAATTACACTGATGTTTATAGTTGTTACGTTGATCTAATACGTGGATCACATTCTCTTCTAAACTCTATGCACACAACTAGAATAAATAACATAAATAACAATTCATAACTGCCAAAACCCAGTCAGACTAAATCTGAATTATTAGTAAATAAAAGAATATTCATTGCATAGTGTGAAGATAGGTATAAACCTGATGTAGATGTTTCACATAACTTTCGAACATCATTTTTTTTTATCTATTGTACGGAAAAACTAATACTTTAAACGTAATGGTATATTTTTTCACATATTTCAAGAAATCAAAAGAGCTAAGAAATTATCTTCTTAAAATTGTTGCCACAACTACGTTACAATTTACGATTTAAGAAAGTGAACCATAACGTATTAATTCGTTTGCGTACTGTAGTCGATGTTCGTAATGTCGAAAGAACAACAACAAAAATAAAAACATTATTCGACTTCCATATTTTCCTCGTTCTTGTCTTTCTCTTATTCTTCCTAGTACTGATATTTTACCACAGCTGAAACGTCTTGCAACTGCACGCGAGAAAATTAAAACAAAATCATAACCCAGTTTTATGAGATTGTTGCGGTAATTATGTAAACAAATACAATCTATACATTTTAAATCCTCATACTAAGCATTATTCTATTATTCTTTTGTTAAAGACTACAAAAATTCGTATTTCGAGTATTTGATTGAATTGCATGGTTTCAATCGCAGTGAGAACATTAAATAATTATACTTTTAAGTAAGAATATTCAGTGTATTTTTCAGTACTTAAAAAAAGTAGATTAGAGCTATACGCTTAAGATTATAAAATGTCAGCAAATAATTTAACCTACCTACCGGAAGAAGGTGGAAGACACACGGCACTTCTTGAACACCAACACTGTTGCTCGCTTGACATACGATGACTCCGTAATCTGAATTTTTTGATGGAGTATAGACTAATGTGCTTAAACTCGTATTTTCTTTATATCCGTTCACTTCTTCTATGTGTGCAGAACGTTTTAAGTACCACTGAAACTTAAGGTCAAAAGGATGTGCTTCAACCAAGCATTTTAGTGTTACGCTACTGTTTCTCATAACTCTGAATTCTTGTTGTTTCCTTTGGACACATATGGGAGCAACTGTTGTTAAAAAATTTTCAAAATATATATTAATAAGTTATCAAAATTATTTTATGGAATTAACAAAACCAGTAAATATAATTGCTAAATACTATTTTCAAATTATTATCTTGAAGAATATTTTTGAGCATTCCATTGCTATTCTGTTGATGTTGTTGTTTTGAATTAAGCACAAAGCTACACAATGGGCTATCTGTGCTCTGCCCACCACGGGTATCGAAACCCGGTTTTTAGCGTTGTAAGTCCACAGACATACCGCTGAGCCACATTGTTATTCTTTCTTTAAATGAGCATATATGTATATATACATATTGTAGAAGCGGTAGTATTTCTATTATATATACATATTGTACAAAAATCACATCATCAGTTTTTAAAGTTATAAAAACAGATGATGTTATGTCCTTCGATGAGATTTACAACGTTAAAATCAAGGATTTGCTTCTCCTCGGTGGATATAGATGACAGTGCGATGTGGCTTTGCTATCAGAAAGCACACACACGTGATGTTATCTGTCAACTTATAACCTGGAGCTAGATATAACTTCTATACTACGCATAACGCAATTAGTATTATTGAAATAACTATTGAATGCCTACTACAAATAAGGACACTGCATATAACATCACTGTCCAAAATGTCTTCATCAGTTACTTTCAGTACATTTTGGTGTCAGTGGTTGTCCTACACACATTCATATCGTAACTGCTTTTTCTAAAGATTCGCGGATTTCAAAATTCCCTTATTGGAGGGCAGTTTGCTGTTGCCGCATTGTAAACACCAGTCACAAAATGTTTTCTGTGCATTTTACTTATATATCACGCATGTCATATTTTCAAACTTTTAGTTACAGAAGATCAAGTATTTGCTATTCGATAGCTAGTCATTTTATGGGTGTATGTGTCCCCACTGACTGCAACATATACATGTATACATACAAGCATAAAAGTCTTTTCCAGACAGTATAATTAAGTACCATGTTATTTTTAAGCTAAAATACAATTTTTGGATTTCTCTTCAAAATTGTCAAATGTATTTTTTCAGCCAATGTCTGATTACTATTTCGTTTCGTATCATCAAGATGAAAACGTATAATTAAAGAAAAATATTTTATCCCTAATAACGGTTACCAATAACAATAAACGCAACATTTTCAAGGCTGCTGTTCTCTAAGTGGGACATGGTTACTTCGTTTTTAGACTTGTGTCATTTAAATCTGGCGTTCGAATCCCCATAGTGGATACACCAAATAGCTGAATGTGACTTTGCTATAAAACAAACACAGTAATTCTTTATTTTTAAAATACGTAAATACTATAAGAATCATCAAGCTACACGGTACTCTGTTTATTAATTGTATTTAGTAATTCACAACAGTTACGCACATTTCAGGTCAAGGGTGATTGCATTACTCTCAGCTCTTCCTACGTCATTATAAGCTGCACAATGGTATCTTCCTCTGTTCTGTGGTTTTAAACTCCTTATCTCCAACGTTGTACTTGTTATAATGATGTTCTCACTTTGATTTCTTTGTAACACACGATTGTTCTTCATCCACTCCAGCTTCTTCAAGGCCGGGTTTGCTTTTGCGACACATTTCAAGAAAACCTCATCTCCTTCGGAAAGGTTTCTCAAGTTTACATTTGCCTCGGTCGTCAAAGATGTTTGTGGCAAATCTTTAATTAAGAAATAAGAAAAATAAAAACCCAATTTTTGTCATTGTATTGTGCGTACTGTGACCTTATAGTCAATATATTAATACCAAGCGAGGTTATAATTATTTACTTATAACAGTTTGTCTGATAAAGTATAATGTACAGCTTGGTCAATTCATTCAACTAAGCTATATCCATGAAAATTTCGGGAGACAATAACTTACAATGAATATCCAATATTCGCCCGTCCTCTAAGCCACTGTTTGGTATCATAGGGTTATCTGCTCGGCAAGACAAATAACTTCCGTTGTCTTCAACAGATGGGGTGAAACTCAATTTGCTGAAAGTGGAATTATCAGTTTTCGCAGTCACTGCTGATGTAGTAAGTTCTTTGTTTCCTTGCCACCAAGAGATATGAGCCGCTGGTTTAGAACCATAACTGTAGCACTGGAGCTGAGTTCTTTGGCCAGCAGTTAAAGGATGATGTGGGGAAGTTATTTTCACGAGTAACGGTTTAACTGTTGATGAAATGAAAAGAAAGAAAAAAAATTAACATGAGTAAATCACATCGGAGTAAACTTAAGAATCAATATAAACTTATAACGTTCCGTAGGTGAACGTAAAATGTCATATTTTGATATATCAGTAAGATGTATTAATTATTCAAAATTCAACAAGATAAAATAATTGTGTAAAATTCAATAGGATAAATAATTATTCAAAATCCAATGAGAACAATAATTATTCAAAATTCAATAAGATAAAATAATTATTCAAACAAATATAACTTTCCTTATTTCCTCTGCCTGCCTTACTCATATTTTCCTACCTAACCCAGTCGTAGCCAAGACAGGCTAATAAAAAGTTAAAAAAAAATATTGCCTAAAAGAAGCCCCCGCTATTATAGCGGTTCTTCTACGGATTTACAACGCTAAAATCATGGGTTCGATTTCCCTCGGTAGGCTCAGGAGATAGCCCGATGTAACTTTGTTGTAAAAAAACACACTCACGCCTGAAAGAATTTGAAGCGCAGCGGCTTCAGAATTCCCTCTTGTTAGTCGTGGTATCGCTGCTCAAAGAGTGGCTACAAGTGTTTTAGCAAATAAGTAGTTTTCGCTCACAGCACTGTCTGTAGAGCGATTTGAGATCTAATCATAGTTGTTGCGGCTATTGAAATTTCGCACTTGCATTTTAACTATATTTTTGTCTCCCGCTGGTGAAGCGATGTCTACGGATTTACTGCGCTAAAATCAGGGGTTTGATTCCCCTTGGTTAACTCAGCAGATAGTTCACTGTAGCGTTCCTATGTTTGGCGTACTATATTTAGTGTAAATTTGTTTTGATGTTATTGCGATTTTCAAGTCATGACATAAAGGCAAAACTAATTTTATAAATTATAACCAACGTTCATCCAAACATTTCGTAACACTAACGTGTTCTGCACGTAATGTATAATATCTTATTTGCCGACAAAATGTTAATGTAATGAACTTAAACAGCTGGCTTGTAATATATCCAGCAGTGCTACTTATCTTTTATAAAACTTTTTTATGCGATGTCATAAATAGATATGTTTTTTCCAACATGTAGGTGAGCAAGTTTCCTCTAAACTTTGGCAGACAGTATTTAAAGCTCAGAAATTTTACCTTCCAATCAAATTTAATCGTCTCCATAACATAACTTCTGAAAAAGATTTTACTTCATGAATAATATTCCTCATGTTTTATTTTTTATTTCTTCAACATTTGATATACGTACTTACTTCCCACATATTAAAATCAGTGAAGTATAGATTCGTTAAGAAGACAATACGTTTGACGTGCTGTAACCACAAAATTGTTTAAGTTACTTTCATTTTTTATGCATAATAATTCCAAGAAACAGCAAAAGAGAATCCTCAAGCCTCGAAATTATTTTAGGCAAAATTAGAGTAAATTAATCTATTAGACCATTTTCTTCCCTTTTTATTAGCTATATTTTAATGCGACGGTTTTATCACGCATCATGCTTTTAAAAAGCATACCTTAAAACTGAAATTTTTTCAGGCAGAATTACTGTAAATTAATCTATGAGACCATTAACGTGGTCAAATATATTAATGAAAAGGTTTGAGTCCGAAACTCAAATTAAATCTCAAAATGGTAAAGAGTTTGTTTGTTTGTTTTAAACTTTGCTTAAAGCTACTCGAGGGTTATCTGCTCTAGCCGCCCGTAATTTAGCAGTATAAGACTAGAGGGAAGGCAGCTAGTCATCACCACCCACCCCGAACTCTTGGGCTACTCTTTTACCAACGAATAGTGGGATTGACCGTCACATTATAACGCTCCCACGGCTGAAAGGGCAAGCATGTCTGTTGCGACGGGGATGCGAACCCGCGAATTACGAGTCGCACGTCTTAACACGTTTGGCCATACCGGACCACATGGTCAAGAGATGATGGAGCTAACAGATAAAAGTTTGTACCTGAAAAAAAATACATACTCTCGAAACTATTTTATGAGCCACTATGTCGCGGCTAATAAAATAATACGAGGCTCGTGGTACGTTTCTGGTACATTAAAGTCAGTAGGCGTGAATGAAGATATATTATCTGGAAATTTTAACCATTAACATCAAAATTGAGAATGAAAACTTAAGTACGTTATTTCAGCTGAAACAGATAACGCATTAAAATCTCTAACGTCACATACAATAATCAAATATTCAATGTAAATAGCTACTAACGGATCATTTTAATAATGACTGTGCTGCTTGAAGGTAATGTCAGATTGCTGTTCGATGACTTACACGTCAGACTCGAAAAATCGTCTTTTCTATCCAAACTTTCAATTACAAGCTCATTTCTGATTTTATCTCTCGTAACTATATTTGAGGAATCATCAAACAGTTTTGAATTTTTCCACCAGGTGACATTAGGAAGAGGCTTTCCTGAAAAGTAAAATCCATTTTAATTAATAGGAGCCTATTATTTATGTTGTAATAAGGATATCTAGTTGAGAAACGAAATATGTATAACAGTAACAATCCTCTGAAACTTAAAAAGAACGTGGATTAACATTAATTCTAAATGAAATTATTCGAAAAAGAGAGAATTAAATTATTTAAATAGATATATTACTTGTATTATTAATAACATGTTGCAAGTTTTACTTCGCTAAGCTAGTGTCCATTTTGCGAATTTAAACATGTGGATTACGATAACGTAAAATCAGAGCTCTGAGAAACTTGTTTCACATAATGGATGTTTATTAAAAGTGAGTTTGTTTTACAGAATAAATAAAGATGCATCTATCTAAGTTTTTTTCACAACTAATGTAATGCAACAAGATCAGCAATGTTAAAATAAACGTGTTATTTAACATGTGATGAAAGAAAAACACTGTGTTGACCATGGTTTTCAAGATCAAGTGGTAAAAGAAAACATCAACTTAATATAATTTTATTTATTCCTACATTTATTTTAGCATTATCTGAGTAACAAAATAAGCTATACCGCCCACAGACACGCAAGTAAGAGCAATACTATCCCCTTCTTGAAGTCTCTCAATTGAGCTTTGGAGCGTTTCTTCGTTTTGGTCAACAATGTATACCCTTCTGGGAGGTACTGAAAAAATATAAAAAAACAAAGAATATATGAATTAAAGTTCTTTGTTTGTTATTAAGCACATAACAACGCAAAGGGCTATCTTTGTTCCTGACACAAATATCGAGACCCAGGTTTTAGCGCTATATGCCTTCAGACTTAATTCTGAGCTTAAGGGATTATATGGAACCAAAAGTCGTTGGTTAACATTAACATTCTGGATAACATGAACAAGGTTTAAATAAATAAAAGATTAGAAAAATACATACTGAAACATAATTTATTCTATTTTTGTACCATGGATGTTATCATTTCAGGTACAGTCTAGTAAAACTATGCTATGCCTAGCTGATATATATATTCAAAGTTGCATATATTTTGTGACCAATAATTTCTTCAGCAAGGAATACTTAACTGATATATATATATACTTATATGTATATATAACCATTTACTTTTTCTCTTTTCACGTATTTATTCTTTATTTGCACAATAGTATCTACAAGGACATTCATCTCCAATTCAGTTTTGTACAAGAGATAATGAAAATATTTTTACTAACACTTTCTTGGTGTTTGATTAATTCAAGAATATATTATATTAAAACAAATTGCTTTAAGTGCGATATATGTAACGTGTATGAATTTAGTTATTATAAGTTACAGTCTCTCTTTCTCGATATTTTATTCATACAATTCAATACAAAGATTCAATTTAAAGTATTGTTTTCGAAATACGTTTATTGTATAATTCTAGAGTAAAATGTATCGAGAAGCGTATTCGAGTGTGTGTGTTTTCTGATAGCAAAACACATCGGGTTATCTGGTGAGTCCGTCGAGAAGACTCCAATCCCAGATTTTAGCGTTGTAAATCCGTAGACTTACTGCTGTACCAGCGGAGGACGTCTATTAGAGAATATCACTAACCCATTAACATTAAGTAACAGATAATAATCTTAGTTATTTAAGTTTTAAACACATTAACATAAAACTTTGAATTGACTTTTTTCTCGTATTTTATAACACTTGGTGTTTAGAACAAGATATTTTGTAAGGGAATCTGTTTAAAGCGATTACCACAGTATTGAAATATTGCCTACAAACTAAAGCATAAACGAAATTTGAGTATTAAAAATTCAAACAAAGAGATTCTAAAATAAAGAGATTCAATTCCCAAATATTTTCATTATTAAAAATATTTTGAATTGTTTAGTATTTTTAAGAGATATTTGCACACATCTATGCAAGGGCTACATACGGTAGCTGTCCATAATTTTGAAACGTTTGACCGAATAGTGAGAGTTGATCATTACTATTATACCTCTCGTACGTCTTAAAATGTAGAGCGTGAATTTTGCTACTTTGTTGTATGTTTGTTTTTTCTGTAAAAGGACGCAAGCGATGTACCTGCAGATCTCACTACAGTACTATAACACTTAGTCAAATTTGGCCTGTCTTGACTAATGTAAACAATAACGCTTCATCTGCAGTGTTAAAATATAGGTACGGTACAAATTTCACAAGATATCTCTACTAGCTCAAGATTATTGGTTGAAAAATAATATTGTGCATTATAATGTGCTTAAAATATAACAATTTCAAACACAAGATTGTCATGAAATATACATAGTAATACTTTTAACTTGTAATTGGATAAAAATTAAAATAATCACAATATGGCAAAAATTGTGTTATACAAACTTAACAAGTCAAAATTTGAAGTTCTTAAATATTAAACCTTTCGTTTTTGTCCTGCTGTGTTATGTTACTTAACTTAAGAAGTTATTTTTAGCATTCTATTAAGCATCATTTTCAGAAATTTAAATGAATACTAACAAAGAAATACATGGATGAAACAGAACTTTACTGATGTCGCAAATTTAAAATCCAGTATCTTATGTAAAATGATAAATCTGACCAAAGCAATAAGTTACATGAGGATATTAAGTAAAATGAAAACATATTTTGTTTAAATAAATGTTTTCCTCAGTATTGTATTTTTATTTTTTCCAGAAGCTCAGAGTTTATCAACCAATATATTCAAATTGGTGAAAGAAGTAAAATGCTTATATTATACACGGTATACGTGTTTAAATGAACAAAATCTATATTCTTGGGTCTGCTGTTAGAATAATGTTGTCTGTATATACTTGAGTAGTTTCTGTGTCAGAAATAAAACCAACAAAGCTTTGGGAATAAAAGTTTCCACGATACTCTGTTTGAGCCGTACATTCAGTAATTACTTTGTTCTTAGGGAATAAGGGACTTTACACAATAGTCTTTTCGACTCGTAAATCCATTAATTACATTGTTATGCTAACATAATACAAAATAATTTAATAAATGTTAGTACACGCCAAACAATAATTTTAAGTAAAAGTAGAAAAAAAAGATCCTTGAACTGTTGTTTAAATTGGTTGAAAGGTAATACCCGAATAGTAGTAAACCTTATAAGTTCTAGAAAAAGAAATATGTATTTGTGGATATAAATAGGCATATTATTTTGTAAACTTAAAAATATGGCAAAGAGAGGACTGTTAAAAATAAACTAAAAAGTGCTATTTATCATTTATATGAGTTTCTTTGCCTTGTCAAAAGCAATATATTACGTTAACTAAGTTTGTTACTTTGTATACGTGTCCATATAACCAGATAACTCCTTCCACAACTCTGGAGCTAACAAGATCAAAATTAATAGGCAAACTTGAAAGGGCAATGAGCCCCACTCTTCTATCAAAGGGGTACCAAGAAAGACTAAATTCGTCAAGAAAGCCACCTAGGGTCTACGAGAAAGTTATCAGGACCACTGAAACTGAATGTAACTTTGTAATCTATGTTCATGTTCTCCTGTAGAGTTCGGGGGCGCCATATTTGAAACTGCGTTCATATTCCCACTCTCAAGTTAGCAGGGCCTAACTTGTGACATGTACTCAGATAATTCTGATTTTTATGTGTTCTAATGGGTATTTCTTAGAGTACAGATTCCCATTATGGTAAGTCTAGAAGCAGTTGTTGACACTGGAGAAGATGGACTGGTGCAATGTAGCTTCCGTAAACCATGAGGAAGTAGGGGCTTTGAACCTCTCTGGCGCTGACGAAGTTTACTCTGGTTATTAGAAAGTTTTTAAATGTGATATTGGGGGAATACAATTTTCTTCGTAGAGCATTATTAAATGCACGTCTGTAATTTGAAACGTTTAACCAGAATTTTATAATAGTAGTTCACAACGAGTAAATATTTTCGTAAATACTAAAGGATATAGGTATCACTTAAGGATATCCGAATTTGTGATAATTGTAATAAACGCTATATGATAGTTTTGTGAAAACAACGCATACAGCAAATAACATTAAAAGATTTCTATACGTACATAATATCTCCCACTTTTTAACAATATACTAAAATAACAACAAATTAATAACTAGTTATGACAGATGCTTAATTAGTTGGCGACGACAGTTTTGTTTCCCTTTCTGAATTTCTTTACGGAATTTTTATATCAATTTAAAATGCTTGAAATCTACTCATAAGAATAAACGTCATTAAAGATTTAAGACAAAAATATCATACAGATCACCAAGGAGTCTATAAAATAGAAAAATAAAAACTTTTTTGAAGATTTCATTGAATTAAATGTATACATATTTATGAAATTTATTCAATACAAAGGAAATTTATTGATCCTGAGAATACGAAAAACAGTGATTATTTATTACCTTCATAACATAATAAGACAGTTTCATTATTTGGCATTTTCATATTTTTTTTCAGGATTTTCTTATCAATATAGTCCATAACTATTTTCTATTTTCCTCTATTTGTTTCAAAATTGTTTTCTGTATATTTATAAATGTACATGAAGATGTTTCATTTGTGATGAAATACATAATTAAAGCATATGAAAAACAGCACTAAAAAGTTTCAACAAAAATATTAACTATTTGAAAATTGAAAACTCACGTCGTTCGCTTTAACTTCAACTTTTTTATTAAGGCTAAGTGAGAAACAAGTTAGATACGCTTCTCTGACGACATTTACGGATACTTCAATCAAACCTATTGCCAAATCTTGTCTCCAAGGGAAACAAATTTACTCAGTCTAGTCTCGTTATTTGTTGACTTCGCTTGACCTGAGTTCATATGCCTTTACTGAAAGAACGTTATATATATATAAAACTAATTCCGATGTCAGGCAGCTTAAATTTGTTGCCGTGACTCTTGGACACTGTTGGAAAAGTATGGTGTTGCTGATGTTGAAACTTATATTATATTTTGTGCTTTAATGGCATTTTTATAATATCTTCTCTTCAATTACCACAACACCTTTCATAACGCTTAATAGCTGTATAAGAAATATTTATACTTTAATATGTTTTATTTTTGTTTTATTATCATAAATTTCACTGTATTAGTTTAATCTTTTAACTGATAATAGAACATCTGAATAAGAAAATGCTGTTAAGGTGATTCTTACATTAATTTAGCTCACAACAATGTATGTATCCTCAGCTAACTCATCCGACTGTGTTGGAGTTGTCTGTCAAGATCAAACTTGGCATTAGACTCAAGGTGATCCCGGAACGTCTTTATAAATATGGCGCAACACTGTATATATTAGGTACATTGGGGTCTACAATGTATGTGCACGAAGAAGGAATCCAAGGGTAGGTTATCAGGGTCTTTCGAATCAAATTTGATGTCAGATTTTATGTTCCTGTTACCCTTTGCATCTCAGGACCTCACGTTTGAAATTATGTTTATACCCTCGAATGGGTATTTGTTTCTAGTACGGATTATCCATAGAGTAAATATAAAAGGAATTGAGAATGATGAGGAGTTTGATCTGTACAAGGCTTTCTATGAATCATAAGGGGGCCTTTTAACTGTTTGTTTTTGTCGAATATAGAGCTGCACAGCAGACTATTTGTGCTCTTGCAAAATTCGATTTTTAGCATTAGCTTTATATATGCTTCTGAGCCACTGAGGTGCGAGGTGTTTGAATTCTGAGAGCACGGGTGTTGTATGCTTCAAATAATTATTTTGAAAATTTCAGTTTTTTTTTCAATGCAAGTGCATCAGACATGCTTACTGTACTCCAAATTTCATCACTAAATCACATTTCTTTGAAAATAAAAATATATAGTTTTATGGTTAAATATGGTATTTTGCAGTTCTAACGAGTTATATTATTTACTAAAAGTTAACTAACAACATGTTAACGATATTAATGAACACCTTGCGATGACAGTTAAGCAATGGATTTGGATTAATTACGTTTATCTAAAGTATAATTTTTTATCACATTTACCCAAAGAAAACGCAACTTTTATCCAATCAAAATTTGTACACAATAATTTGCACTGTGTCTTATTATAATTTTAGATTTAGTTTTTTATTTTAGAATAACGATGAAAAAAATCTATTTTGATCAGTCATTTAAATTAAAAGGACGTACAAATAATACAATATAGTTTGCCTGGTGAATCACCAGGTTTTATTTATCACTCAATAAACGAGTAATGTACACTTTCGAATTGTACTTACTAATAACTTTTAGCTTGACTTCGTGGTAAATAGTTCTAGACCAACGGAAGTCCACTCGGCACTTATAAACTCCTGAATCTGAATCTTTGACAGGATCAATTCTTAGTACTGGTGGTTGAGTAGAAAAGTCAAAGGTGGCACGAGGCCGAAGTTGATCTCCGACGAAATGAACAGCATTTCGAAGATTTCCTTTTCTGACATCCATAGTATAAACTGGTGTTTCAGATTCTTCTCTAAACCACATGATTAGTGAAATAGAAGTTTCGTACTCAGGTATAGACACATTACACGGAATTAACGCCTGTCTTCCGGAGATAACTAAAAGTTCTTGTGAAACTGAAAAGAAAACATTTGAATACATTTGTGTGTTTCTGGGGAAAAATGTGATTGTGACGTTATCAGAAGATTACGCAAAAACTTAAATCTATAGCAAATGCTTATATACTTAAACATATATAAGTATCTTTGTAAGTTTCAGGCCCCCCCCAGTGGGTCAGCGGTATGTCTGCGGACTTACACGCTAAAATCCGGGTTTTGATACCCGTGGTGGGCATAGCACAGATAGCCCATTGTGCAGTTTTGTGCTTAGTTCTAAACAACGTTGTAAGTTTCATATTACACAAATATATCAAATACTCAGGTGTATGTAACAATTTGTAGACGTTAAACAAACTGCGTTTAGTGCTCAAAGTTTGCTTAGTCACTCCATTTAAAAGATACTCTTAGTGTTTGAAATAAGAAAATATAATTGAAGGTAGAAAAATACTGTTGCATACATGCAAGTACACGTATACATACATAGGTAGATATAGTTAAAACAGAATAAAAGTTAATGGAATAATAATTAACATATGATATATAAAATAAATATTCACAAGTGACTAAAATTACTAATAGAAATGTTAAAGTAAACACTTAGTTCAATATTATTCAGGTGTATTAGTAATTTTAAATCGAAACATTTACTTCACAACCGTTTACAAAAGTAACATGTAGAAGAGCATTTTTATTATGTCGATCTTTTTTAAATTGACATACAATATTAAGCTACATTTAGAAGGTTATTTTCTCTTTTTTGGGTATGCGCGATACAAGGGTATTGGTTTATAAGAAAGCAGCGATGTAGTATTTGTTGTATAAGACCAGTAATTGTGTACTATTTCCATCAATAACTTTAACTCAGTACATTTGAAATAAACTCGTTTTTATGCAATAATTTTCTTATTTCTTGAAAACATTTCATATGGTTTACTCCTGAGTTCCTGTTCATTTTATTAATTCAGTAAACTAGATCGTTGATAGAGGGTATCAAAGTGAATATACGTGAGAAAATATAATGCATATATTTTTTAATTATATAAAGTGAGTAGTTCAAACGTTTACTAGTGAAAATATTTGTTAAAGATAATGAAAAAGTGTATTTTTATGTAAAACGGTAGACAAATTAATTTTTTTGTTTTGTATTGATTTTAATTCCGCGAAAAACTGTTCGAGGGCTGTTTGCGCTATCTATCCATAATTCAGCAATGATAAACAAGAGGGAAGGGAAGGCACCTAGTTCAACAATACCTTGTGTTCATTTTTGGGCTACTTTTGTACAAACAAATAGTGGGATTCACCGTCATATAATAACGTCCACACCGATGTAAGGACAGGCATGTTTAGTGACGAAGATTGAAATCCATGAACCACAAAAAATATACATATTTTGGAAACAAGTATCATTGCATTAAGCCAAGCATTTTCTTACAAATCTTGACAAGAAAGTGTTTTCTGACTTTGTATAAAATTACTTAAATCACTTTATCAGTAAACTTAAATTACAAAAGATAAATTTGTTGATATTTTGTTGATTATGTGAAATATAAGCAACGTCAAATACAAATAAAATAACATAAATATAAATTTTTTTTTATCAAAGTTTCAATTCCGAAACTTACTTAGTTAATTATTGATCTGTTATTATTTGTTTATCTTTTAGTCTTTGTATTAGCCCTCCAGTGGTATGATTGTAAACTTACACCGCTAGAAATCGGATATCGATACCCGTGGTGGGAAAAGTAATGTTAACCCTTTATACACATTTGTGCTTAATAACAATCAACGTCAACGTCTTTGAACGAAACTTTTACTGCACCTATTTCCCAATATTCTATAAATTCTACAGCTTCCACAGGAGTATACATGTGTGTGTATCCGTCGTTAACATTTCATGTGTTTAAAAATAGGTTTATCAAATAAGTAAGATGTGTTTAGTAATTTTTACTTGTTTTTAAAAACATTGTGAAATATTTTCTTGCATAGGTACGCTAAAGGTTTACAAGAGGTAACTTATGAATTAGCAGAATATTTTATTGAAAATACACAACTGTTTAGAAATTAACTGCTGTCAAAAAACTTAGTGGTAAAGTCGCAGTTAATGAAACAAACTATCAGAAATGTTTAAATAAGATGAAATGGTTTAGATAATCAGATTCCTTTTAATCTTAAGAAAACAATATGAGATTGAAGAATACACGTGAAGATAGCGAAACTAGTTTCTATAGTTTAAACTTATCTGACGCTTTGTTTCATTGACTGTGACTTTTCATTAACTTTTGAACTGCAATTAAACAATACTGTATTATTAACTGCTGCTGTTCACTGTTTCAACTGTAACATCTTTCATTATGTTTCATAACTTAAAGCTCATAGTGTTTGTCTATAGGTATGCACAAAGTTACACAATAGGATATCTGTGGTCTACCAACCACGGTATTGAAAGCTGATTTATAATGTTGTAAGTTTGCAGACATATCGATGTGCCAATGGTAGGCGCAAGGTTTTAGAATGCAAAACTTCATACTGTGTTTTTAGTTGCACTTACTTCACATAGTCATAAATAACCTGCATTTCTAGATTTTATTCTCATCAGTTCTAATACAGTGCATGACCTATGACTTAGCAAGTTGTCTAGATAGCGTCTAATGTTTCTTATGATATTGCTATCACGTTACATTTACAAGGTGAACACGTTATATTTCACACTACACGGTTTCTAAGGTTGTTAAGCAGGTATACGTATTTTTATTTTTAATAAATTTGTTTTTTCTAAGAGGTTACACGTGTTGAAAAATAGAGTGTCAATATATTTCGTATAGCACCATCTACGTTTATGTAGAGAATATTTTGAAGTTCTGAATGTTGTATAAGGTTGATATTGACTTCCATGATTGACGTATACTCATAATGATTGCATTGATGAGTAACAATAAACGTACAAAATAAAAACATAATTAATGTATAATTTATTAAAATAATGCTTTGAAATTCCTACATGTTTTTTGTTACTAAAATTGGTCAGTTCTTATAAGAAATGCTTTAATTCAAATCTTATTTCATACGCATATACACTCACACGCATATATAATATTGTATTTCAAGGTGAGCAACAAGCTGGCCAAGTTTCTAAATATATAATTTCAAGCTCAATGTTATTAAGAAAAAGAATAAGTGTACTCGCTATGTTTTAAGGATTTACTATTACGTTATAAAATAAAGATATGTAAAGGACGGATTCAAAATAATAGAAACTTGCGATGCATCTGTACTTGTGTAAGGCTGTGGAAAAAGCATACATTCTGCAGAAGAATTAAAGGTAATTTTGGTTAAGTCAGTCTCGTTTATATACAGTTTAATACTAAGTATTACGTCAGTGTTTTATTATTTTAATGTAACGTAAATACATATAAGATGGAATCAAATAAAATTCGTTAAACTGATTTTTCTGATGATACTTTTTGTTATAATATTTTTTTTTAAATTCCTATAGGTGATTATTAAACGTATCAAGGTATTTTGCTTTGTATGAATTATTTTCCTCAGACCATAACAACGAGTATTTAACCATATACAAAGCTTAATTAACGTAATTAAATGTCAAATAGTATAAGAATGAAATTTAAAGAAATAATGACTCTTGTCGAGCTGCAGGATACTTAAATTTGTCACAAATAGTGTTTATTGTTAACAGGCCCCTCACAAGCCAGTAAGGAACATTATTGTCGACAAATACAACAAGAACAACTAATCAAATTACTTAATTTAAAATTAAATATTTTGAACATTTTCAATGTCATAAAAGGCATTTTCCGCACTCTTTTAGCGTTGGGGCTGCGGAAAGTGACTTGAAGTGGTAAAGTAACTGAAATCCTGTTCAAAGTGTTCCGCCTGCTTATCCTACTTCTAACTACCGTGATGCTTCGACCTACCCTGATGAATCTTAAATGAAGTCGTTTGTATCTGATTTGAAAGCTAAATATAAAAAAGTTGACAGCAGAAGCATAAAATGTTGACAGTTGTTTAATAATGTGAGAATGTGGTTTTATTGATATATATATACTGTACTTACTCCCATGAAGTAGACCTTAATACTAGCTAGTGTGGAGACTTGAGGATGCTGTATTTCAATTAAAATTGTATAATATAACAAACGAAAATTTATGTCGAAAAGATAGTCCGAAATCAATCTTTTTGGGGATTTGAATTCACTTTAACATTCAAGAAATTGTAGTATAAAGAAATTCCTTGGCTTCAGAGAGGCGTGTTAAAAAGTTATATTGTAAAAAAAAATTGTGTGAGAGAGTTTGAAGCATTAATCTAAAAGCAAATGCTTAGCTTTAAACTCATTATAATCCAATAATATTTTTGCTATAATGCTAGGTTCTTTACAGAAATAGGAAATTTATTATATTAGCATAATTTAGAAATTTTGAAGAATGAAATGTGTAGTTAACCTTACTAAAAAGATAAACCTCACATTTCCTTACAGTCCCCCGCTGGTACAGCGGTAAGTCTACTGATGTACAATGCCAAAATCAGGGGGTTCAAATCCCCTCGGTGGACTCAGCAGACAGCCCTATGTGGCTTTGGTATAAGTAAAAAGATGCACACCTCACTACTATAGTAAGTTAACATGTTTACTTCAGACAAATTATCTATCACTAATATATATATATATACATAATCATATCCCCAATAGCACAGAGGCATGTCTGTGAAATCATACTGCTAGAAATCGTGTTTCCATACCCGTTGTAGGTAGATCACAAATAGTCCAATGTGGTAAATTTCATACACAAATACAAATAGGTATTTTTGTACATGAAGCATAAAAATTATATTTAAATTATAGATCTGATTTATTTCACGATTTTGAAGCGATTCAGTTAGAAATTTACATATAAACCTTTAATAACTTCTTGCTTTTATTATCCAACAGAAGGAAACATAAAGTCACTAAAGTGCCTAATCTTTGGCGACATATATTAATGTCAGATCAGTACCAAACAAGAATTAGCTACAGAGGCGTTTTGTAAACTGCAGATTTTTGGAAGTAGTTTTATAGCCATAGTTCTTTTTGTGCCTAGTTTAAAAATATAAAATGAACTTACTGTTATGCTGACAGTTTGTGACAGGAAGAAGAGCAATTAAATAGAAAATCAACTGCCAGTTTATGAATTCCAAACGAGAATTACCCATCAGCCATCCACACGCACTTCCAAACTAAATTAAAATGAAAGCCATATTTATAACAATATCAATTCATTTTTTTAGATTTATGTTCATATGTTACTTCATTATAATTATAGTTTTATAATAAATATTAAAAATATAGTAATACCAAAAACAAAATCTTAAGTACGGAATTTTCGGAGCGTCTACAAATTCCGTCACCAGGTGTAAAAACTCAAAAACATTTAATTCACAATTTACTAACTATAAAAACACCAGTGTTTTTATTTGATAATTATCATTCTAAAGATGTTTATGTTTATGGTTAAACCTTTTCAAATAATATTTCATCTTAACAATGTCATTTATTAAACATGAGTATGCCAATTGTTTTATCGTACATTTCATTGTATTGTTAGCATTTAAATCTATTCTTTCTAAACAGTTTATAGGGATGAATTCTAAATAGAGGCGGAAAATTATTGGTTTATAGTAGAATTTTAAGCTCCCGGAATATGCTTTAATAAAGAATAAACGCTTCTTATTTATTTCAAAATAAAACTGTATGTCAAAAACACATATTAAAGTTACAAAAATATTATATTATTGTAAGATAACAGTCATCAAAAACATTTTTCAGATTTTCTTTAAAAGAGTTAATATTACATATTTGCTCAAAACACTTCGACTCTCTTAAAAGAAAAACAAACAAGCACTTGGTATATGCAAATTAAGTATTAGTTGCTGTTCCAGAAATTTGTTTATAAATATTATCCTTTATATTAACTAAAGCTCTAAATTATCATCTTCTTACCACTTAAGTATAATAAGACTGAATAATGGTATAATAACACTGGCATACCTTTTATAACATACATATACATGTATTGATATATATCAAAAATAGCATATAAAAATGCAATAACACATGTTTTATTTTTAATTTTAGGTAGTAATTTACTTCTAAAATTTTTATTCTCATATAAACTTTTTGGTGCTATAAGAATAGTTCCTTTGTAATAATACCAATTAGTTCTATCATTTTTGTAATACCAGTATTATTGCATTTCTATATGTACTGTTTAACCATAGTTGTCTTGGTTTGTCATTTTACAAAAATGTATTTCTTTTTTTGTGTAAATATCAGAAAATCTTACTTATGGTTGTTAAGAATTTTCTACCACAGTGTGACGTATTTTTTATGTTTTATGTTTTTCGTAGACTAAACGCAACAGAAAAACACAGATAACAGCTTGTATAATTTATTACACTAAACTATTAACAGATATAACATAAATTATATAATAACAACGACAGATATTAAGTTTAAACCTTCAAAGTTAATTACAAAACAAAATGGTATTAGTTTCAACCTTCAAAATTAATCACAATACAGAATGGTACTGGCCTGTATCTAATATAATGATCTAAAATGAAAGTCTCAAATTCCAGTCTAGGGAGTGAATTTGGTCCCAAGAAGAAATGAAGAAGTTCAGAAACAATTCACAGTTCAATAAATTCGACGAAGTTCTTTTCACGATGCCTTCGATGAACGCTCTCCAATTTTTCCGATTTCCCTTGAATAGTTCCACACGTGTTGACTTTCAGTATAACCACTAATTCGGATGAATCGTAGAGATTGACGAAGTAAAATCACAGCTTCCGTAGATCTAACTTCAGTCACAAATCCAAGTTGTATAATCACAGCAAACATTTAATTTTTCTCAAACGAATGACTGACTCTTCTTTTCTTCGAATAAAAACTAATGACTCTTCTCTTGAATAAAACTAATGTCTGACTCTCCTTTCTTCCTCGCATCTTCGTCTGTTTATATATTGTAGGCCTAGACTCCTCGAACCACCGCGAAACTTCTACAGAACTCCAAAGCAATCCGCGCATGTCCGTTCTTGCACGAGACTAAACGTGTAGACACGAGGTCGCCAGCATTTCATTTAAATACATATGATTGGTCTACCTAATTCTAGAAAATTCTAAATGTTATTTTAAATGAAAAACAACGTATTTTACCAGTTTAAACCCTGAAACAACAACACAAATATGGAAATACGAATAATAGAAATGAAAATTCAAACACAACACGACACGTTGCCGCTCACAAAACACTTACACGATATTTACATAACACACAGATACATAAAGAACATCTATGAAAGCTCAGCACTGATTTTCAAATGATAGACTAGGGAGAATGGAACAAAGGAACCACCAAATATTTGTTAAATAGCGAAGTTATTTGTCCCTGTTATATCACATTTAAAGACAATAAGAGGGAATTTTTGTGGAAATAGAACGCACACTATAATCTTCTAAATTTATAATCATGGCAATGCTAACCACTAGGCCATTCCCACTTCATTCTATTTATTTATACATATATGTGTCATATATACCTATTAAAATTCTTCTACATATTTAGAATTAGTTTTTGAAGATAAATCTATGTGAAGTATTTGCTTAAGTGCTTAAAAATCATATTGTCATAACATATCCATTTAACTTTATGATGTTTCTAAATGCATATATATATATATATATATATATATTAAACTTTTCTAAAGCTTTTTTATTATTTGATATATATTATTATTGAATTGATTTTAAAATCATGAAATTATTATTTTTGTACTGTTAGAAATCACATTCCAATTCAATATGTTCGTTTGACAGGCTGATAACTCACTTTTTTAAAGCATTAAAAACTATTAGTTTTGTTCACTAAAGTAAAAGTAAAGTTTCTTTGTATTTTGTTTTAAAAAATATAGGTGGAGGAAAATGGAAAATTTACGTTCAGGAATTGACTTACACAAATAGCATGTCAAAAATATTACCAATATCTCCTTTTTAGATAATAATGGTAATCTTGAACGTATTATTTCGAACCCTACAAGAGATTTATTTCACATATAACTCTTTCATACAGTCTCAAAGAAATGATTTTGTGAAATGAAAAATACTTGAAGAAACTGATGAAAGAATATTAATTATTAAATGTGTAAAGTAGTTTTAATAAAATTTAGGAAGGCTTATAAAAATCTTTTAAATAAATCTGAAGTACTGGTATAAAATCCAATAAATGAATAATTCTATGTATAAAAGTTATAAACGACACGACACTTTCGTTTTATAAAAGATGGGTTGGTTTGAATTTCGCGCAAAGTTACTCTACGGTTATATGCACTAGCCGCTTGCCGTCCCGAATTTAGCAGTGTAAGACTAGAGGGAAGGCAGCTCCTCATCACCACCCACCACCAACTCTTGGGGTACTTTTTTACCAACGAATAGTGGGATTGACTGTTACTTTATAATGCCCTTACGGTTGAAAGAGCAAACTCGTTTGATGTGACAGGAATTTGAATCCGTGACCTTCAGATTAGGAGTCGAGTGTCTTAACCACCTGGCCATGTCGAGCCTTGTAAAATATGTGCGCTGTGTGACAAAGTAACAATATCAGTTTTGTAACAGTAAATTAAATTTTCAATTATTTAACGTTTATACTTCGCTTGTACTGGAAATTGAATAGAGATTATGTTTAGACTTGGAAGAGATGTTAACCATTACTGACTTAATGTTCAACAGTAAATTCTAGATTTTATATTGTTTATTATGTATAGTAATGTTAAATCGTCATAATAAAGCGTTTAATTTTTCAATGGTAAATATTAATTTTTCCTAAGTGATGCTTGACATGACAATCAATTTTGTAACAGAAATTCAATTGTATTTGATATTAAAAATTCGAAAGAACTGCGATTTTAAAACAGAAAAACTACTGTCGGAAGAAGCTGCCGGATGACGGACATACGGATTTTATAACTTCACAAATGTGATCGAGGTCAGAAAGGGGAAAACATTTTTTATGAGAAATGGGAAGGTGTAAGACTAAGCACTTGCAACACATTTTTCGTTTTACCTAACTGGGAAGTCTTTGCTTCACGTTGTGTTCCGTGAAATGGTTACTTGACAAACAATGCTGACTAATAAATTGTAAAAGTTGTTGACTCAACAATATTGAATAAAAAACCATAACAAACTGGAAATTTATAAAAGTTGCACGTACACTGGTCGAAAGATAGGTTAAGTAAATAAAGAACGAACAGTATTTTAGAATGAGGATTAGATACGGGCATGAAACGGATATAGACACTCTAAAGAATGTCATCAAGATTGATTTTACCGTTTGTGGTTCAGCAAAAACAAGTCTGACGAGAAGCTAATTTTGGATATCGTATGAACAGCTTGAGGCTACCGAGGATTTGCTTCACACTAGTCTCTTTTATCTGAAAAACGTTTGACTTGCTATCAAGTATGGAAGAACACCTTAAAGGTGTACGATGCAGTTTCGAACGTACTACAGGGAGGCGAAATACTCGTTTAAGCGGTTGTCAAAATGGAGAGAAAATGTTTCGAGCTTATTAGTCTGTATACTTAGGAGAATAGAAATCAAAGATTTTATTTCATAAAATATTTAAATTAAAGGTCTTGTCGACGTTCCTCTATTATTTAAGTATCAAATATGAATCACATATTAAAATACAACGATATAATCGCGACATTTTTCTTAAATAAAAGTTCAACCACTTCTTGTCTCCTTTCTTGTTAAATACCATTTCACCAGTTGCCGACGTCATTCTTTGGTCACTGAATAAGGTAAATGTTTTATGAACGCGTTAACTACCATTGAAATGTAATAAACATTACTGTTTATGACATTTTTCAAAGGTAATGCATATAGTGGACCAATGTGTCATAGTGTTTACAAACATATGGTTTAAATCTGAGAGGTAAATGTAATGAACAGAAATAAACATTTAGGAAACTCTGACTTATGGATTTCCAAACTTTTTTGCCCACTTCCTTCAATATGTTTCAGGTTATAACGACCCATTCCCACTCACATACATACAAACAAATAAAGGAGTAATACGTAATAGCAAGTTCATGCATATACTCTAAAATATCTGTCATCGTAATGTTTTATATAACATCTCAACTCCCTTAAATAGTCTTGTGACCCTTTTTTGGGGGGTCAGGACCTCAGTTTGATAAGCGTTGCACTAATTTATCACTGGTGAAGAACAAATTTTATTATAAAAAATGTTCACAGTTTCTAATAAATTAAAAAAATCTCACCTTGCTTTATTCTAATGCAATTGTTCTTATTTTAATGCCATGTTTATTACCTGCCTACGGTATTTTTCTAAAATTATTTCAGAATTGTTAGGTGAAAGTCTTAGTATGAATATGAGAACTCATAAACAAATTATTTTGGATTGGTAGAGATGAAAAATTAATATAAACGTTTCGCTATTAAGCTGTTTATTTCTTTATAAAAATAATTACTTATACAACTTTTAACCTATCTTAATACAAATAAAATATTAGGGCTGACTGTGTATGTGTGTTCTTTATCAAAGTCACACCAGCAAGGAAGCAAACCGCTCATTCTACTCGTATATATCCGTGAACTTACCTTTGTCCTATCAGATAACGTTAAAAATGCCTCATGAATATCGAAGTTAGGAGTGTAACACTACAGTTGAAGCATTTTATTTTGAGATAGCTTTACAAAACATATTAATGCACTAAATGCTTTTATAAAGTAAACATTGATTATTTCGTGCATAAAATTAATCCTCTGTCTTGTTTCTCTTTATATAAAGTTTACATCTTTACGAATAAATAATTGTTATCAAGTTGGTCTTACTGTAGACAGATAAGTGTTTTAATTTTAATCTGTATACAGATGTGCGCGCGTGGGTGTGCAAATAAAAACCTTTACTTTTCACTCTGGATAATCAGAATGTTCTTTTTATTTCACTGAAAGTTTCTCGGACTCAAAAGCAGCAGCTGACGTTTGCTCATTCATCCACTCCCATAAAACAAATATTCATTGAGGTCAAGAATTAACTGCCAAGATTAACTCGCCTTTATTCCTAAGTAATCTCAGTTTTGTTTTTCCCACCTCTTAGCTCAGTATTTTGTCGACATTTTCTGAGCGACTTTTTTTCATAAAGCTTAAGTGTTGACTGTTTGTTTGTTGTGTTAAACGGCTTTGAAGAAATAATACTCCGCAGACAGCTAAACAAGGTAAAATATATTGAAATATTAGGATATGTTGATTTAGCAACACTACTTAAATCTTCTGACCATATGTGGAGACAATTTATTTTATTGGAAAGATAGAAGTGTTCATTAATGTAAGATAAATAGCTGACAAAGTCAGCTTTAGTATATCATTTTTAAAATATTTAACCTTTTAAAAACACTACTGAGAGCAGCTTCAGTAATCGTCATTAATAAAGATTATTTTAATTTGAATACTATTCTCATAAAAGAAATAAAAGCATTTATACCTATATATATATATATAATTTTTTTTTTCAGTAAAAGTCAGCTCAAATATTTATTGTTTTACATCACAACAAGTATAAGCTAATTTGGTGGCATACTGCTGGAGATGCAAGTTTAGAAGCTATGGGCGAATGTTTAACATTAATATATTTGATTCAGTGCAAAATCACGACTATTTATGAAAGGTGCTATGTGTTGGGTCATGGCTTGATGTGTATATATAATAACAATTCCAATTAATAGCATTTTTATCTTTCCACAACGAAACAGTCCATATTCTTTATGGAAAAGGTGTGTGTGTGTGTTTTATATAGCAAAGCCACAAAGGGCAATCTGCTCAGCCCACCGAGGAGAATCAAACCCCTGATTTTAGCATTGTAAATCCGGAGACATACCGCTGTACTAGCGGGGGGTAAATGGTAAATGGAAAAACTCGGGCACCATATTATTAAAGATTAGATACTCTTCAAAGTATATTTCCTAACCAATCTGGAATAATATTTTCAATTGCAAAGAAAAAGATGTCGCTACAAAAAGAAGTCGTTCGACCTAAGAAGCTGTGTCGTTCACCATGACTTTTGATACCAAAAAGAGACCATAAAATTTTCCAGATACTCCTGAAAATCTTCTGTTGTTTTCAGACGAAAATGAAAATTGTTACTGCACCAATTTTTTTCGACTATTCTGAGTCACGTGGTGAATATTTTATGAAAATTTACCCTGTAAGAACTATTCAAAGTAATCTTTGTATTCCACATCCGCAGTGAATAAAGGGTATATGGAAAACTTATAAAGTTGGGTGGGTTAAGAACGATCTTGAGATACATTTATACAATAAAAAATTACTGTGTCAAGTAGCAGTGCATGATCACCTTCATGAGGCAAAGCACAACTGAGTTTGATGGAAATAATTTTAAAGACACTCTGAGACATAGAACAATGTTCTTGTGAAATGCAATTAACTTTTATACTATAGTGCATATATATATAAAACCTTTTGAATTTTATTAATTTAAAAAGTACAACTGATTCGATATTTTAATCATCTAGATAAATGATAAATTGTTGCTGAGTGTATAGTAGTGGTATTTCTAAAAATTATAACAAGAACCCAAACTGTGAAATGTTCCTGTGTGAGCAATTAAACTAAATGTTTCTTTACGCAACTAGAAATAAGTTTTGTTTAAAAACGTTTATGTGTGTAAGTGCATATATGGGTGTGTGTGTACTCATATTTACTTGCAAACGCGTCATTGACATGTAATGGTTGCCTATCCAGATAATTTCCTTGCTATGATTTTTGTCATATTAATAACATTTGTTTCATTTAAAATATAAAACATAAATAATTTACATAAACATATAGATTATGCTTTTAGAAACATAATCCATACTACCTATTTACATCTATATTCAATAATTAAACTAATTAGTCGTGTTATCTTTAATAAAGATTCTGTACAGAAACGTTTAAGAAAATCTACAAACAAGTACACTCATGATGACATAATAATTTTCATAGTATTGCTAATTAAAAAATCAGTACCTCTAGAAATTAGTAAATTATTTTCAATACCACGTCAAAATCAGGAGGAAAAAAGATATGAATTGTTAAAACAGTTGTGACATTATATTTTTTTTATATCTAACAATAGTGTGTATGAATTTCTTTTATAAGTAGGTTTATGAATATTTTTGAAGCAAAATTCAAGTAAACTATTACACAACAATTGATGTAATTCAGATGGTGATTCCCCATTGCTTTGTATTATAAAAATGAAAAACAGTAGAGTAATACATGGTATGTGAAGGGTATAAAACCCAACTATAATTTTTGATATTCAAGTTTACGCCCTTCTATTCATGTTTCATAGCCACGAGTAAAACGTTGTTAGAATGTCATAAGGTCAGTTTTTAAATTAAACTATAATCACCTTTTGGAAAAGCAGTTGTGAGGTTTACTTCTGTGAATTTCTTCTATTTAAACTCTACTGCAACTCTGCTTAGATATTTTTATCACTTATGTCACATTTAAGTAATTATGGCAAAATTATTAGCTGGATAAATTATTACATCCTAGGTTATTCTAAAACAAACAAAGTTAGCGAATTACGTTAAAATCACGATGATGATAAACGCACGTATAAAATGCCTAAAATAGTGTACTGTGGATGTATTTGAATAGACAAGCAAAAAACATGTTTCATTAAAGTTTTGCGTATATTATCGGTATTTTTATTATTTCGAAGGAATGTTAAATACCTTAAGCCAAATTGTGAGTATTGTGAAACAGTGGAATTTATACATCAGTTTCATTTCAGGGTAATAGTTTTCTCATATACTAGGAACTAAATGACTGATATATGAACGCTTGAAGCGAATAGTGGATACGTAATTTGCTTTACTAATGAGTTCACTGCTTACAGCATATTGATTAAAACAATTTACGACTAACAGGCGTGGGAAATATTTCTACCTGAACTACGAAACCTTACTCTTAACCTTTAAATTAGAATACTTTAAATTTTATTATTTCTTTTGTAACTATGAAAACGTCATTAAACTTTTAAAGTAAGAAAACTCGGGCATTTGTCCTCAGGGCAGTTGGTGTTTATAGTAACATTATATAAGCTTGAATGTAAAGCATCCATTGTCGTGTACATAATAATTTATCATAAGAGATTAAATTACTTATTCTTCTCTGTTAGCGTGATAAAAGGAGCGTACTCATTATCTTTGATGGTAAAATCTCAAAGAGAAAAATTTGTTTGGTGAAACATCAACGTTAATAAAGCAAGCATATCTACATATCTCAATGAACTACACGAGCTAGAAATATTTAATACGTATGAGTAAAATTTATTGTGCATTTTTGTATGTTTTCTTTAAGTTAAACACAAAGTTTTACAATGGGCTAGACCCGGCATGGCCAAGTAGTTAATGTGACGGTCAATCCCATTGTTCGTTGGTAAAAGAGTAGCCCAAAAGTTGGCTAAGGATAGTGATGAATAGCTGCCTTCTCTCTAGTCTTACACTGCAAAATTAGGGACGGCTAGCACAGATAGCCCTCATGTAGCTTTGCGAAAAAATTCAAAATAAACCAAACAACAATGGGCTGTCTGTGTTCTGCCAACCACGGGTGTCGAAATCCGAATTCTAGCGTTGTAAGTCCGCAGACATTCCGTTATGCCACTTGGAGTCATATTGAATATCTTCATAGCCTATTATGTGCTCTTTCTTGAATTTTATTTTATTAATCTGGCCTGCAACTAGAATCAGTTATAGCTGTATAATTATTCTAGTCGCAGAATACAAGATTATGAGTAATGTGTAACATAGGATCGGGTATTTCATGCTTGGGTTTAATTAGATTTCAACCTCGTAAAAATAATAAAAAAATTTTGGCAAAGTGATCACGAATTATTCTATTTTGCATACAGTACACAACTAAAAATGTGATAACTTGATAGTTTCGTATTACAGCATTCCCTGATTTCAAAATACCATCTAAATTTTCATTGACAAGGTAGCTTTCAAATATATATATATATATACTCACGTGGACTTCTTCAAAACGTTATATCAAATCAATTTTCTTTGAATTCCAGTCATTAAATTAAATAGATTTCTACTGGTGAAATTTGTAATTTCTAATACTTCAAAATATTCTTCTTCAAGTTAAAAATAACAGTTTTTTTAGTAATCGTAATTCATCATTTCAATGAAATATAACATTCTTAAAATAATAATTGAAATATTTAAATATATAAGCGTATTGTATATCCGTGTATTTTTCATATAAATGCTTTTGTAACAGTGTCAGATAATCAAAATTCTGTTGAATTCTATATAGAAGATATTACGAAAAAAGTAAGTTAAGAATGTGGTTTTACATTTACCTAACCATCTTTTATTAATAATGTTTCTTATCTCTATTTATAGGAAATATACATGTTTACTAAAAACCAACAGTTAAGAACATAATAATTATAATTACTCAAGGAGACATAATTCGCATACTCAGACACATCTTATAAGCGTACCTTTCAGCTTCTCCATGAGACATCACTTGTGAATTTTTATTGTAACCATCTTAGGTTTTTCATTAAAAATATAACTTTTTAATTATTGCTGTCAACAATGTGCAAAGTGCACCATAAAACTGTTAAAATGAAATAAAATTAGTTTGAAAATTTGAACTAAAATCCAGAAATTATGTGACAGGAAATGTGGAGAATCGTATCTTACGTTTCTTTCTTGTGGTGGCAATCAGTACGGTCCTATCTCACTGAGCATTACAGTTTCCTCTTATGTATCATTAATCCTGGGAGAAAAAAAATGCACAACATCGTAAGAAAAGAACTGCTGTGTTATAGGTTTTCACATGTATGGTATAAGGTAGAAATAATCAATCACACGAGCAATCGATATACTGAGACAACTGAAAACCTGCTTCACGTGTCTACTCGTTGTGAGTGACCTTGCTGTTTAGGAGCTGCTCTCAGCACTCTTCCCTCATTGTGTGTCACGGGACGTTTCATTTCTGGTTGCCCGTGGGTAGGATGCTTTTCTCGAGATGGCGCTTCAGTATACTCAAATGAAGATATAATATCTTAATATATCGTATTAACTGCAAGGAGGAAAGACTTAAGCGAAAGAGGTTCATGCAAGCAAGAAAAACAAAACAAAATAAAACACAAAACACGTTCATGTATATATATATATATACATAAATGATCATCATATTATCTTGCACTTCCAATTATGTGTCATCCTAATTTAAATATACATAAATGGAGCTGAACGTTATTTAAAAAATGCTTATTAATTAACTCCTATAATACATTTGGCAAAAAGATAATATTAGTTTAAAACGTTTTGATGCTTCTACAGAAAATTATCTCACAAATCCTAACTCTTTACGGCAAAATAAAAATAAAATAAAATTACAATGCATAGCTCATATCAATATACTTATATGAATATATATTTTGACTGTTAATTGTTAAAGGTTTTTGTTTAGAAATCAAACTTCCAATAAAAATAAATTTAAATAATCAGCTGCATAGATTATAGCATATTTTAAAAAATACCATTAAACATAGTTGTAAGTAATGACTCACCTCTCATCATTATCGGGATGAAATAGCCGTATCCAAGAGTTTTCCAGGGTGCACTCAACCTCAGACTTTTCCATCAAAAGTAAAATTTAACCAAGGAATTAGCTGTCTTATATGACAGTTTTCATTAATTTTCATCCGCGTTTAGACACTTAAGACGCCATAGGATCTGGCGTTTTTGCATCCACGGCTGTAACGTGTGGCTTATTCGCTACAGTCTGTTCATGAAGCACAACATTGAACTTTCTATAAATTATTAAAAGATACGATATTAAATGAGTGGATATCTTTTGCAATGTTACCGAGTGATTTAGTTTTTACAAACTGTATGACTTTGGTCACTAGCGTATCTAGTGATAGCAACTTTGAGTATAGAAAGACGTGTTGAAATATAATATTATCGTAGTACTTGTGCTACAGTTATCCCCTGTCTGAAGGTACCTAAACAAGTTTTTATAGTGCATCTTAAAACTAGCCAGCTAGCTCTCTTGAGCAGCTACTGAGCTTATAACCTCTACCCCATTGGAGTCAAATTTATATGCAGTGAGGGAGTATCAAAGAGTTTCAACCAAATACTTTTTCTAATATACTGTATTGGATAATGCATATATAAATACGGAAACAGGAGTATCTACAAACAACATTTCCATGTTTTTACTGTAAAATAAAAAAAAAAACACAACCCGAGTGCCATGTTTTCTGACACGTACATTGAACCTTCTGAATAACTTTTCTTTAAGGAAAAAAAAATAAAGAAATTTTCTTTTAAAAACAATATTGGGATATCTGCTGTGTCCACCGAGACAGCTCATCGTGCATTTACCTTAGTACCAACTAATAAGATAGAAAATTAAATTAAACGAATAGATCTAACGTTAAATCCCTCCTTGGGATATAGATTTTATAATTTATCTTAGCATTTGTTGAAACGTTTCTTAGCTTTACGCTAATAGTAATTGGCCCCCCAGTGGCTCAGCGGTATGTCTGCGGATTTACACGCTAAAATCCGGGTTTCGATACCCGTGGTGGGCAGAGCACAGATAGCCCATTGTGTAGCTTTGTGCTTAATTCTAAACAACAGCTAATAGTAATTGAGGAACTTCTGAAAAAAAGCAATGCAAAATATACAAAATAAAAGGTTAATCAAACACCACCTGACATGTTCATTGCCGACGTTGCCTGTATTTGATACCAAAGTTCTTGAAGTGGGCTGGTATATGACAGACGTAGTAGTGGTCCAAGCACTATTTATATACTTGTTTTCATGAACAAGTGTTACTTTGTGAATTAGAGTAAGTAGGTTAATTCTAAAAACTCTCAATATAAATTAAATAATTTACAAACAGAAATAATGGTAACAATAAATGACGGTATTATTTAATTATTTCATTTTGGTCACGATTATTTATTATCATCTCATTTAAAAAAATAACTTTACTGTCCATTAAAATTGCCAGCAAATCAGGATTTAACAGATTGTATTAATGTTTATATATTCGAAATTAATAGCAATTTATTATTTAACTCTGTTTGTTTGTTTGTTTTGGAATTTCGCACAAAGCTACTCGAGGGCTATCTGGGCTAGCCGTCCCTAATTTAGCAGTGTAAGACTAGAGTGAAGGCAGCTAGTCATCACCACCCACCGCCAACTCTTGGGCTACTCTTTTACCAACGAAAAGTGGGATTGACCGTCACATTATACACCCCCACGGCTGGGAGGGCGAGCATGTTTGGCGCGACTCGGACGCAAACCCGCGACCCTCAGATCACAAAGCGCACGCCTTAACGCGCTAGGCCATGGCAGGCCTTTTAAATCTGATAAAACAGATTTGAGAAAAACAATACTCTTTTAAACTTCTGTTATTACGTGGAAGATGCGTGGTGCAGTTTAATTAGATAGCATATGACACAATATATATTTGTTGTGTACTTTTATAGATTGTTTGTTGCGAAACACACAGCTTCACAATAAACTGTCTTTTGTATACCACCCACCAAGTAGATCGAAATCCGCTTTTTAGCGTCATAAGTCCTCAGTTATACTACTGATAAAATGGGTGGAGGAGTAATTTTATAGAAGTTAGCGTTTAAAATTATCTTCAGGAAATGTATAATATTTTAAACTCATATTGTTTCTTCTCTATATTATTTAAAGTACAAAGAGTGGAAATAAATGGCTTAATTTTCGATAACGAGAATTTTGAGAAAATTATGTATTTAAAAACGGCTGGTATGGGGTAGAGAAAGCACTGTGTAGAGGAGCGAAACAACACTTACCTTTTCTGTTTATAAATTTATGGTATTATATTAATATTAAGTGAATAAGTATTATGTTTTAGTTTATCACTTCGAAGTATAAAACTTGTATTTTGATTTTCAAAAAACAGACTTAAAGTTGTATAAGAGTTTTCATTTGTTAGTAAAATGAATTGCCCGAATGGTTATAATTTATAATTAAGAGTAATGTAGTAATATAAAATCTCACATGTGCTAATTCAGTAAAGTACTGTGATTGATATGAAAACATATTCTACAGGTCATTTCAAAGTGTTTTGGAATGAATTTTTAAATTCTAGTTCCTTTAACTCATAAGTAATTTTATTTTGAAGAGTAGAATACGGATAAAAATGTTTAACTCCAAACATATCATATCATTGAGATATTGAATCGGTGTCTTCTTTTTAACCCTTCAAATAAAATGTAAGTGAAATGTCTTTTAGTTAGTAACAAATGTAGATAAAGACCAATACATATTGTTACAAATTACTTTATAAAGATTGTATGAAAAAAACTACTGAAGTTTAATTTTACACCTCTGTCCAAATAAATAAAGCAAACATTTGGTTTTCACTTGATTATGAAAATGATTTTTCAATATACAATCATTAAAAGTGCATTAAAACTAATTTTTTTTTTCTTTTTCAATGCCATATTTAGTATATATAAAGAAATTTATATATACAAACTTAAATGGTGCAATATCAATTAAAATTAAATTTTCCAGTGACACGAACCGAATGGAAAATATTTACGCTAACGTTAGGTGATTAAATATTACTATTTATTAGCTATACACTTTAAGTGCAATGTGTAAATGAAATAACATACGACGCTCGGCAAGGAATAATACATTATTAACTAGGTTTACTTCATAATAGTTTTGTTTCGATAAACGATATACTGTTTAGTATAAAACTCCATTAGTTTCAGTTCATATTAGTTAATTATGGTGTATACATTTTTGTACGTTTGAAGTATCAAGCTCACTGCTGTTCATATCTATTCTGAAAATATCAGCGGAAAATTTCGATTCAATTTCAAAGGATAATGAATACTTTAATAAAAAAGTCAGCATTTCTTTCTTTTTTAATTCTATTTTTCTGATAAAGTAAGATTTATATTTAAGTTTTAACTTCATTACGTGTTAAATTGTTTTTTTCGCAGTCATTATATTGTTTCAATTTTTGGTAGCGTCGTATATTTTTACACTTCTTCAATTATATTTAAAGCTGTGGCTTTTATTTTCACTACAATTGGTAGTGTTAAATTTCATTTATCAGTCTGATTAATTAGCATATACATTTGTGTGTGTGATTCCGGAACCTCTAACTGGCTTACTGCAACGCTTGTATCTAATTATGATCTAAACTTTGCCTGAATTATATTTATATTCTATACTTTTTTCATGATACCAACTTACGTTGCCATATCGGCTGTATTTTTAAGTTATGAGAGAACACGTTTATACCTCCAACGCCCTTAATAGAAAAACCAGTTCCAACCCTTTCCTAGAAACAACACTTACCCAGATCCTGCTAGCGACTTATTCTCCGAGCAAATGAATCACGGTGTAAGCAGGACCATTAGGAGACCTTTCCGAGCATGAATCGTAAGACCTTGAACGATAGCAACCTATCTAACAATTCAAACTACGGACTGGTTGGCTTGTCGTTAAAAATGATAAACTTTCACCATGCAGATATAATGATTATGTCTTGTGACTGTTCTACAGAATAAGTAACGGAGTTTTTTGTATTATATATTGGGAATAGGCTTTACAGGTAGTACTATGAAAAAAACCGTTAATAACGGATTGTTTGTTGCTGTTGTTTTCATTTCGCGCAAAGCTACACACTTTAACCAACCTGACCCTGCCGAGCCCCTTAATAACTGAACTAAAGAATAATAACATTGTGGTCAGATTGGTGTTTAGAATTACAAGGTAGTCCATGCTCACGAGGTTTGGTGGTGCAAGTGTCAACGAATTCGCTGCTCAAACGTGTTAGTAAAAAAAAAAAGTAAAGTTATAAAGTCATATGAAATGAGCGTCGTCATGGCTAGTCTAGAATGAAAATTAAATGACTGCGGAGAGTCTGAAATATCTTTCTGAATAGCTTGCTGTGTGGGTTAAAATTGATTTGAAATACAAAGTACATATATATTTATTATAAAATTGCTTGCATTAATTATACGAGATAAGCAAAATAAAATATCGGTTGGACAGTTTTTATCTATTATAAAACCTCTTTGAAACCCATTATTTTAAGAACTACCTAAAGATATTTTTATTAAACAGTCGACTCAAGAGTTTTGCTTTTCAACACATAACTTAAGGAAATAAAATGAAGCTGTCAATATGGAAGTTCATTGGGACCTTTATTATACTGTGAACAAACAATGAAATTTCACTTTTAACATTTGAAATATCAAAAATATTAAAGGAGCTATTGTGTGAGATTAAACATATATTTTCGTATAAACAACAGCAATAAAAACTCAATAAACTCTATCCAAATACGATTTGCTGTTTTTTTATTACCAGTTAATATCATTATTATAAAGTACACTGCAGAAGGAACACATTTTCTGTTATCTGAATGACGGATTGTGATATCGAGAAAAGGCTTAAGTCAGCTAGTAATAAAATGAAAAAAATGCCATGAAATTAACGTTAATACCACTGGATTGCTTTGAAACGGCATTGTTTTGCTACAGAGTCAAATTGCTGATACCAGTGTGTTCTAACGTGTTCTTTCCTTTTGGATTATTTGGTATAAATAATAATGCCATATCCAGTCCACGTAACGATAACAAATTAACTTATTTCTTCAGTAACGTTTGTTACAACCTAGTTCACTTGTAAGACTAATATCATAAATGATATTTTATTAATAAACTTCATAAATAAATGTACGCCTACATTCAAATACAACGATGAAATATAAGCTGGGATAATTTCCTCATAAAGGTAGTTGAACTCTAAACAACGCTAACTCAGCAAGTAATTAAATATCAGAATAGACACGATTGCTCTCAACTTTGGAACAGTTTAAGTTTTTTACTATACTGAGCTAAATGACTTTATACTAATTTTTCATATTTGTATTGTACCTTTATTTCTACACATTTTAGGAAATTTCTCCATTCTTAACTTTCACGACCTTTACATATCATAATGTCATGTACCTTTTTTTAAACATTTAAAATACAATATTAAAATATAGCTTAAAGTACGATGAATGAACAACCAGATAAATAGAAGATGGTTTGTTTGTTTGTTTAATTTTGTACAAAGATACACAAGGGATATCTGCGCTAATAGTCACTAATTTAGCAGTGAAATACTAGAAAGAACGCAGCTAGTCATGAATATGTATTACCAAATATGGGGATACTTTTTTATGAATGAACTGTGGGATTGACAGTCACTTACGATGTCCCCACAGCTAAAAGGGTGGGTGTGTTTTGTAGAACGGGGTTTGAATTCGCCCTCTGCTTACAAGTCAAGAGCTTTTACCACATGGGCATGTTGAGCCCGAAAGTAAGAGGGAGGCCACGTTGTTTATATACATTTTAGTTTCTGTATCACCCAAACATTTATTTTGTGTCTTACGAAGCAAAGAATAAAATGAATAAAACACGGCTGTTTTCAATCTTTAAATACAGATAAAATAAGCATGTGAAGTACATAATAAATCCAACGCAAAGTTTTAGTATTTCGATATATAAATATATTTATTAGGGTGCATTTTTTTACGTATAATAAACGTTTTGTCTCTAATTAAATGTTCATGCTTCTTTTAGCGTGTTACAATGTTTACTTATTAAACTGGAAATCCAGTCGTCTCAGGTTCAATTCTTGATGTCATCAAATAAGCTTCGCCCTATAATCTGTGGATGTACTAATTCAGTGACCTTCAGTCACGCTCTTTTCGTTAAGAAAATCTTCTTCAGACAGCGAGTGCTGTTTACTCATTTTATTTATATTAGTTCCCAGGTCAGAATTCGGAACGCCTACGTCTTAACCGTAGGAGTTTTCGACCTGACCTTTTATTAATTGTACTTATTGTATACCGTTCAGGTGAACAAACAAATTCTCTTGACTTTATTCCATGTAATACAACGTGCGTAAATTATAATCCGTAAAATATAAAGTACACTGAAAGGTTATGTAATAACAGCAGATATAAGCATGACAAGATTCAGTCGCCTCATATGCACACGTGATAGAACTTAACAATTTGTACACCATGTTTAACATTTATTAATACTTAAACAATAATAACGAAAACAGACACCAATATACACAAACGGCTATCTGTGATATCACTACCGAAGGGAATCGAAATACGAATTTTGGCACTTTTGACAATTTATTGATAACCAACATTTCTTGTATCAGACTGTCAAACGATTAAAGCCCAATAAAAACGTAGTAGCTTGTGAAAGACATAAAAAATAAAATTTTGTCAGTATTTTTCGAACTTTACCTTTATGCCGTACACTAACGTAATCTGTGAATCTCACCCAAAACGGGAAGGCCAACTGACGAGGTTATGTTGAAATCAAACTGAACAAACCCAAGAACTTCCATGAACTCTTGTCATACCCTCACGCTTTCGTGATGTGCAAACTTTGTTAGGCTAGCACTAACAAGCATTCATACAAACTGATAAGAAACTGTTGTTATTACTTTCAGAAGACTAATATTACCAGTAACTAAGAACAACAGGAACGTTGAGTCTTCTAGACAATTATAAATATTTAGCGAATGTTTTATACTTTCGTTTGTGATTGCCGAGATTAGTTGAATAAACAGTTGAGAAAGTGAAAAGTTGGTTTGATTGTGTTTTTAAGTAAGTAATTCTGCCATTAAATTATTAAAATAAAAGTGAGTGTGAACGAGTTGCATCATTCATGATTATTTTGGCAAGATTTATGACTGATTTATATATTTTTCGAATAATGTTACTTAGAGGTCATAATACACACATAAAAGAATCAGCCTGTATTGATTGTCTGCTTCATTAATGGAGTAAATTTGGTTGAAAAATAAAAAAATGAAATAAATAGTCTGTTGACTGGATACACTTTCTTTGCTTTCAGAATTGGTTACTTCTGGATTGCCTTTTCTCCTTATGTTGACATCCAATCGATCATCACTGTAATTCAAAGGTCTATCTCCTGAAGAATGCGGACAGTGCCTTGATACTAAGATAATCCTTACGCCTTTGAGCACTCGCCAATAATAGGTGACACAAGGGATCTTTTGACAAGAAGTGCACTTAGATTTATCACACTTCGCAAGACAAAACATACGGGAAAAGAAACCGAACCAAAATAAAAAAATGGTCTTTCACGCTTAAAGCCTTTGTATCAAGGGATGATAAATTCATCTAAGTCAGAAAAAAAAATGAACGTAAAATTTCGTTGTGATGCAACACGTAACCCATATAGTACTCACTTTATGTAGATGATTCTTATTTTCTTTCGAGAAGTAGCTAAAAAATCGTTTAGTGATTGGTAACTTTGTAAAATGATAAAGTTTTCTTATAAGTATTGAGCTTTGTTTCTCGTTTACAATTGTATATGAGTATATTTATAAAAATAAACACTTATAATTTTCTACAAGTCACTTAAGCTATTCATTTTTAATAAAAGGTTCACAAAAGAGAACGAATTAATACACATTTGATAATTTTAAAAACGACACTTTTTGTTTTCTTATCTGTTCACCATTATTAAAGGTCATTTGTGTACAAACGTTAACTTTTATCGGGTTACATATAATCATTACACTGCATTGTTGTTATATTAACTCATTCAGCATATAAAAAATAGCATTTATTTCTATACAATGAAATACAAATCTACTGTTAAAAAAAATCAGAACATCAGTGTAAGTGGTTTAAAATGACTTGGTAACATTTTAATAAATAAAAACTTCCTCAACAGCATAGAATTTTTTTTCTAAAACTATGATTGCTTATCGCTTAAAGAATACTATTGTTCTTGGAAATAAAGTTTTGTGTTGCTGCAATAAAAAAGATGTCACTAATTATTTTCCTTGAAACGAAAATGGCATTTTTGTCATTTTTAGCACGATCTTTCATCTTTAATCATTTGAAGCTATCGAGTCATGTAAGATGTCAGAGTAAGTTAGCCAGTCAGGTTAAAAATGCCAAAGTAAAAACAACTCCATAAAATTTTTGTGGTAGTATACTGTTGGGTATATGTACAAGATAAAATGTGTAATTTCGAAAGCACAATCCTAGTTATTTGTGAATTGTTTTCACATTTAAAGAGTATGTAGAATTTTCTCAAAGATTAGAAATTGTCAAACGAATACTAGCTTATCTGCATTGAGTCTTAGCTCTGAGATATGTATCACAAGGAACTCTTTTGTTAGTTGTAATAATAATTTCATTCATTTCAGTTGAGAGGTACCTTAAATTATCATGACATGAAGGGTTTCAGAGAAAGTTAATATCTGAGGAGATATTATAAGATCACTGGAACAACAAAGTAATTTCAAATGAATATTTTATTGCATAACGCTAAAAACTAGCACAGGCAAAACAAATACTTAAGTATTTGAATAAAATATATCACGTCAATATAACATTCAATGAACCAGTTTACTTAATAAAGTTTAGTTGTATTTAACTTTTTAAATATTTTTAATTCTTATATATTCAAAGCAACTTGTTGGAAGAGAACCTTTGTTTTGTTAAACTTTTCTAGTGTGTAAATAGTAAAAAAAAGTTTATGTTCGACATAAATATATTCAATGAAGAAATCAATGCCAAAACCGAGTTACTTAAACTAAATAAAACGAAGTAGAAATTGTTGTAATCTAAATTACTTTTACAGTTCAGAAAGTCTTCTTTCCATTCTTTGTGAAGAAACAACCGCTTTTTTACCATTTTGATTGTTTGTCGAATTCCTGTTTATATATCTATATAATCATGTTAATCCTTCTTATAGATTTGTGTTTATATATAATTTTACACACACATCTCTCAGTATCACATCGTTATGTCTGTTTACTTATACCGCTAGAAACCACGTTTCGATACCCGTGGTGGGCAGAGCACAGACTGCCTTTTGTGTAACTTTGATCTTAACAATAGCATTGATCTATGTGATTTTATAGGTGAACAAGATATTTGCTGATATAAGAAGGAAAGAGACATACAGAATGTGGAAGAAAGATAAAGTATTCATGTCTTCATTGTTGAAAAGTTTATGAATAAAATAAAAATGTGTGGATTGCATTCTCATTTGTTTTGAATACGTATTATACTTACAGTTAATTAACTGACTTAACTAGTTCTAGTTTTATCGAACGCATTTTAATTCTACTTCGAAGATCGTGGTACGTTTGGTTTTTATTCTAAACATTTTTATAACAACCTGTTTTCTAACGGCTAAGTGAACTGTATATAAAATGTTTGAATCATTCCGATTAAGATTAAACAATTTTATTCTGTGATTTGTGTCCAAAGAAGTAGTTTTTTTATATTTCTATTTGATTTTTATTCATTGTTTGGCATTTTGAATCACGATTCTATTATCCCAGTTTGCACAACAGTTATAATTTTTTTTTGCTAACTATGAATACATACTCATTGTTATGTATATGTGTAAATATTTTGTAAACGACAACATGTCGTGTTGTGTTTGAATTTTCATTTCTATTATTCATTTTTCCATATTGATATTATTGTTTCGAAGTTTAAACTAATACTTTGTTATTCATTTAGGGTAACATTTTAGAATTTTCTTGAATTAAGTAAACCAATCATATGTTTGTAAATGAGTGCTGGTGACTTCGTGTTTAGACGTATAGTCTCGTACAAGAACGGACATGTGCGGATTGTTCTGGAGACCTGTAGAACTTTCGCGTTCTTTCGAGGAGTTTAGGCCTACAATATATAAACAGACGAAGATGCAAGAGATTCAGTCATCAGTTTTTATTCGAAAAAAGAAGATAGATTCAGTCATTAGTTTTATTCGAAGAATACGAGTGAGATTCAGGCATCAGTTTTAGTTATTTGAGAAAGATTAAGTGTTTGCTGTGAATATTCAACTTGGATTTGTGATTGAAGTTAGATCTACGGAAGTTGTGATTTTATTTCGTCAATCTCTACGATACATCTGAATTACTGCTTGAGCTGAGAGACGGCGATTTTATTGAACTGTGAACTGTTTCGGAATTTCTTCGTGGGACCAAATTCACACCCTAGACTGGAATTTGAGACTTTAATTTTAGATCATTACATTAGATACAGGCCAGTACCGTTTTGTATTGTGATTTATTTTGAAGTTTGAAACTAATATTATTTTGTTTTGTAATTAATTTCGAATGTTGTAACTTAATATCTGTCACTGTTATTATATAATTTATGTTATATCTGTTATATTTGTTAATAGGTTAGTGTAATAAATTATACAAGCTATTATCTGTGTTTTTCTGTCGCGTTTAATCTACGAAGAACTTAAAACATAAAACATACGTAACACCCATATATAGAGTTTCTACTAAATTGTAATTTTGTTTAGGAAATATCAATGTGACGGTTTAAAATAGATGAAAATGATACTTTAGTTGCAAAGGATAAAATTTTTGGTGAAAATTTTAAACTATTATTAAATTAATAAGCGAAAAAAATACAAAACAATTACGTAAGGCAAACGTGTATGAAATCTTACCAATGTAGCTAATTGCGTTGTATTCTTAAAGCCACATCCGTGTAAAAATAATAAGTATGTAAACACAAAGTAGGAAAAGGTTATTTAAAAAAGGAAGATCAGATAAATTTGTTTATTCCTACGTGATTTTTTCTAAAGAAACTAATGTACTTAGTGGAAAATGCACTAAACCTGAAAATTATATTAACTGTACAGAGATGTTTTCTGACATCAAAAGAGAAAAAAGTATAACGATCTTTAAGTTGTTCAGCATCAGTAACAGGTAAAGTGAAACTGAAGAACCTGTACTTTAATAATTTATCGTCAAGCATCAAGTGGGGAAATCAGAAAAGTGGTGACATACAAAATTTTATCGCTTGAGAAAAAGTGCGGTGTTCAAATTGGACTACTATTTACAAACATCGACAGAGTTAAGGATAAAGTCGAACCTAATCAAGGATATTACGGGTAAAGTATTTATAATATGATGGAATAAACTCTATGCGTAGGTTATTGAGTTAAAGGTGCATATATAGGACAAAAGAGTAGCAGTGCAAGTGTGAACCAGGTTTAATGAATTCTGTAAGTTTGAAATTCAAAATAAATTGCAATCTTTCGACGAAACACTGAGACATTTTTAATGCAACAGATTATATAAACTAAGGAGTTATGCTATATTTCTCATAAATATTAAAATACGAAATCGAAGTCTCATAGTATTTTCAATTTTAAAATAGAACTCGTTTGTAATTATGAAAAGTTTTAAAAATGATAATTATGCTCAAAAATACTTATCAAACCTCAATAGCAGCATAGTCAGCTAAATGTTTGTATTTAAGCACAAAGTTACACGATAGACGATCGATGTACGCTCTTTCCATCACAGGTTTTGCAAACCACTTTCTCGCGTTGAAAGTCCGCAACATACCGCTGTGTCATGCGAGGGCATTTAACTAAAAAAATATAGCAAAATGTAACACTTAAACGGATGATATTTAACATTCTCCGATGCTTGTTGGTATTGGCATGTTTAGGGTAAAAGAAATGTTTTCTTTGATAACACACTAAATAAAAAAAATGATATATCCTGAGTGTCATCGTACATTATAGTAGTATGAACGTACGTTATTCACTTCCCACATTATTTTTAATACATTTTTTTTACAACATGGTTAAAATTATTGTTATGAGGAAATCCAAAACATTTTATTCATCAAATAATAATGAGAAGAAAGAGGTAAAATTATATTATGCAACGATTTTACACACTTCAGCAAATAACTCTGAATAAAGATTCTGCAGTAATTGATATAAATGTAATTATAAAATAAGTATGTGAATTGTCAGGATACTTAACAATTACACTGAAAACTGCTTTCATCACAAACAAAAGGTAATCATCAAGAGCATCACATTAACCGGGTACATTATATTTGAAAGATTTAAACATCTCAAAACGTCATTATAGTCCTTGTCGCCAAGTCTGGTTATGAAAATTGTGATTAATGAAAATATCCCTACAACATTATTTGTATCGTAAAATTTTCTGTAATGATAGTGTCATATCCAAAGTACATCATAGTTAGTTGCAAGCCTTCCATAATCCATCTAATATACAAAGACGAAGATTCCAGTGGCCATTTTAATAGTTCGATCACATAAAAATTTGTAGTATCTATGTGAGGAGATTTGAGTGGAATGCTTTATATGAAATAGTATTAATACTCGTTTTATTCTCCCTCTGCTTGAAATATATGACTGTTAAACAAGAGATATCACTATAAGCTTTTTTTTTTGTAATGAATCTATAACGTTTTGGTCTGGTTTGCAGATGGTCATCCTCTATAGAACACATGAACAATATTTCTCACTGATCTTTATATTTATGGATCCACATTTTTACAAAACACTACAGAATGTTTAAAACGACTGTGGCAAAAATTGTTGTCGTATATTTCAAAATGATCCATATTCTTTATTATACTACGCTAATAAGTACAAGGAATATCTCTGTTTTGGGAATTGTAAATAACCAATCTGAACACTAAAGTATATTTTGTGTTGGAAAATATTCCTATGCACTCTTCTAAAAACTGATCTCGTTTTAATGATATTAAACAATTTTCGCAAAACAAAATGATGTCAAAATATACGTCTGATACATGACATTCATTCGCGATTTTACATCAGCTGTGGTTGTTTTTTGTGTTACTGATTTGAAAACTAACATATGTTTTAATTAATTCAAGGTATAAATATATTTCTTTGTATAACGCGAGAAACTTCATCTTTAACTGCAAGAAAATTGTTGATTTAGTTGTCCCCCACTGGTACAGTGGTAAGTCTAAGGATTTACAGAGCTAAAATGTTCGATTCCCTTCGGTAGACTCTACAGATTGCCTGATGTGTGGCCTTGCTATACGAAATCATACACACTTAATGTTAATTTACTGAACGAAATGAAGGAAATGAGGTAGCAAAAAGAAATAATTGTGACTTCATACAAACTTTGAATAAAACAAGATTAATTATCCAGCTTTGGATTATAAAGTTACAAAAAAATACACACTATCTGATAATTTTACTAAAATGCTTTCACAACCAGATTTGAGGAACACATCTTTAATTTGCACATATAAGATAAACTGATTATTTGATGTGAACATTGTAAATGAATAAATGTCACCAAAGCCTGATTTGTCTAAAAGGCAATGAGTGTGACAAATAAACCTTTAAAACGTTTTAAAGGGAACTGATAGTCGTGCAACTTTAGCAACAATGTTCTTCTGAAATACAATTTATTTGACGGCGAAAATAAAATATGTTTTATCATCAGGGTTTTGTATTAGTGTTGTTATATGTTATGATTTAAAATGTTCCAGAACTGAGTTGAATTGTAATTTGGATTTAAAAGTTAATTAAAGGTAGAGATGTATCAAGTTTATGATATTTGCCAATGGTACTGGCACATACACTTTTCTATCTTAGTAGAAATGCATTTTAATGTACAAACAACCAAATACTTTTTTAATGACGGTTATTTCTAATAATTACTACAAATAATGATTTATAAACACAAATTTTACAAACTTTAAGACAACGTTGAGTCTTCTGTCTGACCTGGAACTTACTTGATATTTTATGAAGGATTCACTACAAGCGTATCAATTCTAAATTGACAAAGGTAAGAAAAACAAAAACATGCTTGCTCTTTTAGCTATGAGGTCGTTATAATGTGGTGGTTAATCTCACTCTTTACTGATAACAGAGTAGCCCAAGAAATGGTGGTGAATGGTTATTCCTGACTGTCTTAGGTTACACAGCTAAATTAGGGACAATTAGTCCAGATGGCGCTCGTATAGCTTTGCACGAAAACTGAAAAGAAACTAACAGTGATCACAACTGAGTGCTTAACTGTTAAAGACATATAATGTCTTCATAAAAACACTGATACCTAATGTTAATTCAATTAATTTAAACGATTTATAATGTTCCACATCTATAAACGTTTTTGGTCAAATATGTATAGTTTCTCAATTAGTAAACGTTTCTGAGGTTGATAACGTACCAACTTTAAGAAACCAACAATATATATTCTTTCTTGACTCGTCGATTTATAAACTTTAGGTGAGTTTCTAGAAATTTCAATTGGCTCAACAATACTTGACGATACGCTAGTACTTTCGTAAAACACATTGATAATTTTAACACTCGCGAGTATCCTATAAATGTAGTGAATAGGCAATGATTTTGCTATAGACATTTAATAGTACTAGTTTCATCCATTTCTAATTTTATATCTAACCAAACAAACATAAATATTAAAATAACTATATATTAATGATAAACGAAATTATTTATTATATCAATCGCTAGAAAATAAAGAGGAAAGAGTAAGACTTAAACAAACGCCAGAGTGTGTTTCTAGTTAACGACTTCTTCACGAAAACTTAGGGTGCAGCTATTTACAATTATATTATATGAATAGCACAAAAAAGTTACAATACATGAAAGTAAAGCTTTAAAATGCAAGCTTTGGATGATTGGATGAGTGTGGCTTGGCGACGAATAGTATTTTATTAAACATCTATACTGATAGTAGAATAGACATGCGCAGAGAAAACATAATGGGACACTTGCTTCTGCAAGTAATTTTCCAATTGTAAAAACTGCTCCATTTAGGTAGTGTCATGAAGAATGCTCTTGTGGCAACATTTCTAACAATTTAAAAAAAAAAAATTGCTAATGGGATTCGGAACGTTTTTACTAATTTTTTTCCACCGAAAATTATCCGAATTTTCATTTCTGTAACCAGGTGCTGTTCAAAGACGACAGTTCAAATATCAACAACACTTTGGTTCTACGAAATGAGTATGGAGAGCATACTGAGCTCCTAGTTTGTATTCACAAACGTTGTTATTCACCATTCTTGGCACTTTTTTTTACTTTTCTGAAGTGATTAGTTAAATGGACACTGGTTGGTAGTCTATGTGGGGTAGACATATTTGAAAAAGTCATATGTATAGAAAATACTAATTTTTGAAAATAGAAATAGAAGGGTTTTATGAACAATTTTATGTGTATTTTGTGAATAATACGTTTGTCACTTTTACCTTTTAGTAAATTATATACGAAAAAGAACACATTTATTACTATTTTTTGACAGTTATTGAATAGTGGGCAGGTATCAGCAGATTAAAGTTATCTAATGTAATTTCTCTTTTCAATGAAGGTTATAAACATTGTCCCAGTAATTATAGACCCATTAGTCTTACAGCAGTTTTGGGAAACTTTTGAAAAGTCTGATAAATGTTCTTTGCAAAGTCATTTAACTTAGCTTAAATTTTATTGGACAGTAAACATGTTTTCATTAAGGGAAAACATTGCCTTAAAATTCGTTTGATATTTTTCGAAAAGATTATTGCTTATGTAAATGAGAGTAAGGGTATAGAATTTGTGGTGTGTATATTTTCAAAAAGCCTGTTGACGAAGTGCCACATAAAAGACTTGTAAAACAATTTTTATAGGTGTTGGTAATAAGTTAGCAACTCGGATAGAAGAGAGGCTGATGGGAGAAAGCAAAGATTTGTGAGAAATGGAATTAAGTCAAACTGGATTAATGTTACAAGTAAAAACCTCAAGAATCATTCTTAGTACTTTTGCTCCTTAAATCAATGACACAGATGAAAGAATGATCAATAAACCACTTAAATTAGCAGCGATATTAAGGTTTTGAGTGTCGCTAGCTGTGAAGAGAATGTTGCTACTTCAGAAAAAGATCTAGATCATTTATTGAGCTGGGCAAATAAATAGCAGATATGTTTTAATTATCATAAATACGAGGTAATGCACTTAGGTTATCATAATTTTAACTACAAATATAATATAATTTGGATGGGAGTAGCCTTAACAGTAATATGAAGGAAAGATATTATGATGTAATAGTCTATCAGTCTCTAAAGCCATCTAAGCAATGTACTATTCCTAGCATAATGACGGAAAGGATTGTTGGTTGTATCTACAGAAATATTGTATACAAGTCTAAAAGGTCAATACAAAGGAACAGTGTTATACCTATATAAATAAATATATCCAACATTTAAGTATGCCCTCTATATTCCTACACTCAATTACACAACAGCCTTCAAACATGTGGTTAGCTACCGGTCAGTAACACTTTCTTTCTTTGTGAACCTGACGATGACCGAAGAAGGTCGAAACATTTTTCACTCCTCTATTAGTGCCTTCTCTACCTATAACTGCCGTTTTTAAATATATAATTTTCTCTACAAGTGGACTTTTTCGTCATTGCGGATCACAGGTCACTGGTTAGGCTACACTGGGAATTTTGTGTTCAGTCTTGGCTCCTTATCTTAGTGAAGAATTAAATTTTTGGACAGGGTTCAAAGAAGGATAACTAAAATGGTGCTTGGAATAGAGTGTTTATAATATGAAGATAGTCTGAAATCTATCAAATTGTTTTCTCTTGAAAAAGGAAGAGTTAAAGAAGATCTAAACGAGCAATTTAAGATTGTAAATATAAGTGATAATGTGGACGCATCCCCTTTTATCATGATTAACAGTGAGAATAATATAACAAAGGGACACAAGTATAAATTTTGGCAAAGAAAGAGTCATATTCAGTTTTTAAAAATATTCTTCTAACAGGATGGTTATCCTGTCGAATGGGTTGCTTTCAGTTGTTGAAGAGTCGATACATTTAAGTGTGTTTAAGGTAAAGTCTGGTAAGAACATGAATGGTAAAGGCTGGTTAAATAGTTGTTTCAACTCAGAGGATGTATCTTCAGGATGAAACAGCTGAGCTGGACCAATAGATTACACGTTGTCTTAAAACGTTATGTTATAATGATGAGGATTGCATTGTTAGCTTTTTACCACTATTCGAGTCTCTCCTCTAACGTCATCATAAAAAACTGTAAATCATGTTATTCCTTGATAGCTAAGAACCTAGAACCTTTTACCGGAAAATATAAATTTTCAACTGCAGTATTTAATTCTTAGGTCTTTTTGTTCTGTTGTAAGATCTGGCTTACACGTCTGTGACATAAAGTAAGTTACTTTATGCGTGGAATTTCTTTAAAATGAACGACTATAGCATATTTTATGAGTGTTTTAGATCGAGAAATTAGATGTTATACGGATTAAAGTTCACTTATCTTTCACCATCAGCTTAAGTTGTGCTGACTTTTAACAAGAGTGATGGTTACACATTAAACACTTACAAAACAGTGTAACAAATCTATAGTTTATAGGCACATCATGATAACACACATTATAACCTGTACCCTAACGATCCTTTGAATTGGTGCAAAGTGTTTATTGAACTTTGAACTAAATCAGTATTACGAGCACTGTAAGTGCATAAAATACATTGCAGATGTAAGTCATAGTCAAAGAAATACCTATTTTCTTTAAAATATAAATATTTAGGCCTTCTGACTAAGACTCGTTAAATTTCAAATGACGTGAAATACATCTGCTAGTTCAGTCTCCAAACTAATGAAAATTATAATTTACCCAAAATGCAAATTTTCTAATTCACTGATGTGACATGAAGTATATTTTTTCCTGAAACTAAAATCTTCTTTTTGTTTGTATGATATTCTACATTTTACTCATGGTTTAATGGTCAACAATTCATAATGTACATTTATCTGACATTTAGAATTGAGCATGAAAGAGAGTGTGTAGCGTTTAAATTAGAATTAATAGCTGGAAACTACTTAGTATAAAAATCATTTCTGATTAGTGTATAATACTTTCAAGAAAATATGGATTTTAATTAAAGCCTAAATAGGATAAATTGTAAAATGAATACTTACATTAATATATTGTACGAACAACCTTTAATAATCAAAACCCTTACAAAATGGACTTCAGAATGCACAAAATTAATCTATTTACAAGCATATTAAAAAAAACGTAACACAAACGTGCAGAACATACTTCTCGTATGATCTTCACCATTATAGTTACAGGTTTATCTTCACCTTATATCTTCTCCTCTCTTTATCTTCAGTATTATAACTTTTTTCTTAGCATTAAATATTGAGTTTTATTTTTTGTCTATTTAGTTATTTCACATTTTCTTTATTTTTGGTTCTTTCACCTTCAGTTAAGTTGTCCGTTTCTATTTGTCAGTTTCATTATTACCACATATATATCAATGATAATTACTCATTCAGTCGATATTTCTCGTGTTCAACGATCATAATTGTTTGTTTCTGAATAACACAATACAACAAAACGTCGATAGTTTTCATACCTTCTTTCAAGTCACAATCTTAGAGAACTGTATAAATTTTACTTAAATGTAATTTTTTTCCCGTATAGAAGAAAAATTAAACAAAATGCAGTGAAAAATATGACGTATTTTTACAAAATCACAAAGAAAGTAATTCACAGTAAATATTCACACTATTGGCAAGACAACTGAGCAATAATAATATTTTAAATGAAATGTCTAGTCTCTTGCTGGGACAGCAGCAAGTTTTCGGATTTACAAAGTTAAAGTCAGGGATTCGGTTCCCTTGACGGAATGAGCATAAACCCTGAGGTGGCTTTATTATAAGAAAAATAAACAGAAAACATCTATATCAAATAATTTTGATTTTGTGTTTAAAATAAAGTTTTAAATTATATAATATTTAAAATTTATTAAGTGAAGGGCTGCTGTGAAAACAAAAACTGTAACTTTAAATTTGGGTTTATAAACTAATCATTAATAATATTACAAAATTATGTTTTCATCATTGCTATCTTTAATTACTAAAATAAGATGTTTTTCACAAAGGAAATAAAGTTTCGCAGAACCTAACTTTGATAGATTATCATTAACAAATGATATTGTATGTCGTGAGTGATATAAATGTTTCTCTTAGACAAAGGATTAAAGAAGTGGAGAAATGTTCTGTAGAGCATGGAAAAGTTTACCTTTTCATTTCTACTACAACGCAAATAAAAAATATACTAATTTTTTAAGGTACATTTTCTTCTGACAAGATTTATTTGTCTATTATGCTCTCACACAAAGTGATACGTATGAATAATATATCGAATATAAACTGTGAGTACGAACTGAAAGAGAAGCGTAAAATTAGTTTTTACTAAAATCGCATGAACACAGTGAAGAATGATTAACACGTTACATGATAGAAAGTGTTGTAGATTTCTATATCTACATGAACGTAACCTTATTTTTTACTCAGCTTGAAACTGTGAATATAAATGGCAGAATATCCATTCTGAGAATAAAAACGTAGTGCATCGTGAAAGAAAGTTTAAGGAATAATATTAATAAAATAATCCCCACCACAAGATGTATATATTAAATTACGAGTCGACATATTATTAATATTCACCGAAGATTTTTCTTCTGTTGAAAAAGAGACATAGAAAAACAGTAATATACTCTTCAAAAAAAAAAGGGGTATTTTTGTTATTTTAAAGAAAAATATATGTAATAACGTTACAAGCTCAGAGTATGTGATGTTACACGTGTTAAGGCACTGATTCAGACCAAAATGACGATAAAAGTTGTGCACTTTAAAAACGGAAGAAAAACGCATTCGTGTCCAATAAATTTGTTTGAGAGATCTGCATGTTCTGTAAGTGCAACATGTTCAAAATTTCTATAAAAGTGACGGGTTCTCGGTTTCCATAGCTCAGTGTTAAGCCACCGACACGCAATACAGTTACCCCAAGACTGACTGAAGCACAACACAACAACGTCATTGGTCGCTTGGAAGCAGGTGAATCTCGATCAGATGTTGCCAGAGCTGTGAATGTCCACCCAAGCACCATCACAAGGCTATGGAATCGTCAACAACAACATGGATCAACTCATGACCGTCCACGGTATGGCAGACCTCGTGTGACCACGCCCGCCCAAGATCGCTACATCCGGTTACGTCACCTTCGGGATAGGACCACCACTGCGACGTCTATTGCCTCAACCATACCAGGGCTGCTTATGATTTTCGATCAGACCGTACGCAACCGTCGACGAGATTCTTAGGCCCCATATGCAACCCATCACGGTGAACGTTAATGAGGTTTTTCAACATAACAACGCCCGTCCTCACACAGCCCGACTCACCACTGTCTTCCTAAAACACCACAACATCAATGTTCTTCCCTAACTCTCCAGATCACCAGATTTAAACCCCATCGAACATCTTTGGGACGAGTTGGACCGACGTCTGCGACGGCAACAATCTCAACCGCAGACTCTACCTCAGCTTGCAGCAGCTTTGCAGGCTGAGTGGAAAGCCATTCCACAGGATGTGATTCGTCATCTCATCGCTTCCATGGACAGGAGATGGCAAGCAGCTATTGATGCTCACGGGGAGAATACTCGTTTTTGACGTTGAGTGACGTTAAACTTCAACTAGTGAGCTCAGACTTCGCATTTGCAGATTTTGGATGTTCAGCATAGAATGTACAAAGTTTTACACATGTCATACAGAACTACCCGGAATAAACTTGTTAACAATGTGTCTCAAATTTTGCCTTTTGCGTTTCTTTTTTTGAAGAGTATATATATAATTACCACAAAATTTAAAATAGAGGAAAGTAATGTTAAAATAAAGTAACATATTTTGCTAAAAATTAGTGTAAATGGCATAAGTTCATTATAATAATGTATTTGGAGTTTAGCAGCAATAAATTAGAATTTATCAATTTTTTTCCCCACGAACTCCATTAAGTCGATATGAAACTTAAATTTATATTACAGGTAAAGGTTAAGACATTTTGTATGTGTTAGTCATCCTTATCTTTCTTTTGCAATTTTTTTCCTATTACTTTTAATATCATCTTCATCATGTCCTTTCAATTGTTTCGCTATAAGTTTGTTTCTAGTATATAAAATGGAAACAAAATAACAGTTTGGAAAACGTTAATTTTTCTATTATTTCAGCCCATTTGAGCTTTTTCATGATTTTAAATAATAATTAAAGTAATAAATTACAAAATTTCGTTTTGCTGGCGTATATTAAGATGTAAGTTACATGTCAGTTAAAAAGTGTTTTGTTTATTGCAAAATTCTTAAAATCTCTAGAAAGCTGTTTGAAATTAAAATCTGTTATACATAAAATAGCTCCAAATGAGCCCCTCAGTGGCTCAGAGGTATGTCTGCGGACTTACCTCTGAAATCCGGGTTTCGATACCCGCGGTGGGCAGAGCACAGATAGCCCATTGTGTAGCTTTGTGCTTAATTCAAAACAACAACAACAACAAAGCTCCAAATGAAAAAATATTGATAAGCCTAATAACGATTAATTATTTTTATTTGAAATATATTAAACAGAAAATTAATGAAAGACTAGATAAACACATTATAAAATTTTACTGTATATCTGTAGGGTTTTCACTTTATCTTGTTCAATTGTTTGTTTGTTTGTTGGAATTTCGCACAAAGCTCCTCGAGGGCTATCTGTGCTAGCCGTCCCTAATTTAGCAGGATAAGACTAGAGGGAAGGCAGCTAGTCATCACCACCCACTACCACCTTTTGGAATGGTCTTTTACCAAAGAATAGTGGGATTGTTTGTACATTATATCGCCCCCACGGCTGAAAGAGCGATCACGTTTGGTGCGACAGAATCCGCGACCCTCAGATGAAATGTTTATAGATACAAGATAACTGTAACTAGATTAAAATTAGATTAAATACGAAAGAAAATGGACCTTTGAATCAGTATAAATAACGTGCACAGAAACTTAAAGTACTCGAAGTATGTTTATAAAAGTAGACAAAGCAGATGTGAAATAATTTTCATGGCATTTAAGTACGTTGAAAATAGTTGCTCTATTTTTAAGCATAAACTTCATCTTCTTCTCTTGTGAACTTTAATTTTAAAGCGCGTTTCTCTTTCTTATTTTGTTTAATTAACTCATCTAGTTACTTTCCCGTACGGGCCTGGCATGGCCGAGCGAGTTAAGGCGTGCACTCGTAATCCGAGGGTCGCGGATTCGCGCCCGCTTTGCACTAAAACATGCTCGCACTTCCAGCCGTGGGGGTGTATAATGTGACAGTCAATCCCACTATTCGTTGGTAAAAGAGCAGCCCAATAGTTGGCGGTGGGTGCTGATGACTAGCTGCCTTCCCTCTAGTCTTACACTGCTAAATTAGGGACGGCTAGCAGAGATAGCCCTCGAGTAGCTTTGTGCGAAATTCCAAAACAAACAAACAAAACAATTCCCGTACGACTTTATTGATCTAACATAATATGTGTAGAGACACAACTAAAATTCCTTAGTTTTTATTTACTCCATTCATTATGTACGTTTATTGCGAAAATCATAGTGTAATGATAACCATTAGAGCTCTTAGAATTTACAGAAGAAATGTTTTGACATTTTTTCACATTACTACTTTACTATTATTTAATGTAGTGACAAGTTTCACAACTTTTATGTTTTCGTGTTATTAATTATTAACAAGCTTAAATTATTCTGTACACTCAGCCACTATGTTATCATACAGTATAGATAAGTTTAATACACTATAAAACAACTTATAAGTTACTAAACTAGATGTGAATTTTACATAAATCTCATATTACATCCACATGCTGTGACTGAGCCCGTGAAACAGCTTAGAAAAAAAAACTCTTTAAAAATAAATAACGAAAAATTAATCAATAGGTTGACTTTTAACGTGAAATTGTTTATTAAAGTTTTTGTACGTGTTCCTTAAACGATTAGATGCCAAAAGTTATCAAGATAATAAGCGCTGTGAGAACGACAGCTTGGTTCGTGTATCTTTACACTAGTTCAATTTGTTGTTTTGTTTTTCCTAAATCGTTATATATTTTCATTTATCGAAGTAAAATATTCTTAGCCGAAACAGTTTTTGCAACAATTTTGAAATGATGACACTTGGGAATACTTTTTAATTAAAGTCTACAATTAATTGAATATATTCTGTAAGTAATTAGACTGGCTGCGTTGGTTTAAGAAAGCACGAAAGCATCTGCTACGAATATTTTGCTCTCCTCTACATATAAAATTTATGAATTATTAGTGTGCTAACATCCTCTAAGTTATGTCATCGGAATAGATATTACTTTAATAGCATATTTGTCACACATAGTTGAAAATGTGATTGTTCAATAATTAAATCTTAGTACACGTGGCATCAACTCCTTTACTGTTTACAAATTTAAAACAATAACGTTTTTGTCTTCGGCATCGTCTCTTTAACTCAAATAAAATGTTATAGTAAGTCGGTAATAAAAAGAAAACTTTGAAATTATCACCAGTTCCATCATTATACCATCGCAGCTATGATAAAAATATATTTATAACGAACTTAATGAATCGTAACAGACCTTATATTACACTTACACAACGTAAGTAATATTCCAGCGCATATTATTCGTAATAAGGAAGTAATGTAATATATAATGGATCTGTCATGTTACGTACAAGATGTGTGACATATGTAACTTCCAGATTTTGTGTCAGATAGCTTAGAGGTGTTTGTGCTTAATGTCGTTAAGCTCTCTGTAGTATGATAGTTGTTAATGAATAGCTCCGATTGCTACTCTAGTTTTTGTTTCTTCAAAGTAACATTTATGTTCATAAATTTCCTATATATAGTACAGGATATGATGAAACCTTGTAATATACTGCGTTTGGCTTCTAGTTTTTGTCTTTAAAGACGTTCCCAAATAAAGTCGCGAACTTAAAATCATCATCAGACAACTATGATGCTTAACTTCAGAGCTTAAATGCATTTTCTTTATTTAACTATAGTAAGCTATCCATCTATGTGGCTAATAATTATATTTTATACCCAAAGAAATGTAAGATAAAATAGAGATAAAAACGTTACTTCGGTTACGTCCGTATAAGTCATTACATTTTTCATAAATAAAGTGTACATCTATTGCTACTCGTTATTTATAGCTCCTGAGGCCTGGCATGGCCAAGCGCGTAAGGTGTGCAACTCGTAATTCGAGGGTCGCGGGTTCGCGCTCACGTCGCGATAAACATGCTTGCCCTCCCAGCCGTGGGGGTGTATAATGTGCCTGTCAATCCCACTATTCGTTGGTGAAAGAGTAGCTCAAGAGTTGGCGGTGGGTGGTGATGACTAGCTGCCTTCCGTCTAGTCTTACACTGCTAAATTAGGGACGGCTAGCACAGATAGCCGTCGAGTAGCTTTGTGCGAAATTCCAAAACAAACAAACAAACAATTTATTGCTCCGTTTGATACCCTTACTTAAATGCAGCGGAAATACATAAGTGGTTACACGAATAGCAAAGACGTCATTTTCTGTTTTTCTCGTTATTGCTGGAAGATCAAATTTATCAACGTAATCGTGATTTGAAGACTGACTTTTGTTTGTCAATGAGATCAGTAAATATATCCATATTTCCAGTCTCCTCTGCAATGATAAAGCTTTTCTTGTCTTCTCCTTTAAAAATTGCCTCTTTCATACAATATATCATCATCCCATTTAACAACAGCCTTTTTCATACAAGAAATTGATTTCATCTTTCAGTTTGTATGAAACACGAGAAAACAGCTACCCATAATTTTTCTTCATTATTTGTCTATGATAAGTCATTTTCTATTTCGGGTAGCCATAACATTCATTTTATACAGAATAAACGCAGTGGTATAAATATCACTTACACAAATATCTTCAAACAGTTTTCAGTAGTCATCTTGCCTTTTTTTTTTGTCTTTGCCGTGGCCTTATTGTTCTGTTAAATATGTAGGTATGTGCAATTGTGTGCTCTTTATCAGGATAAAATTATATATCAGCCAGAATCTGAAGTTTTACAAAAACACATTATCTAAATGTTATCAGTTTATTGGCATTGAATTTTTGGAGGGAAATGCCTGAACTCATGTTAGAATATTCCGTTTTCAAAATTTCCTGGAAGCGTAAAACAGACGTACATATTACTTGTAAAATTACTTTTTCTAATTCAACTATGTTAAGTCTTTTACATTAAATAAGATGAAAGAATATTTAGATATCTATTAAATATTTATTAACTAGTAAAATAGTAAAACAGATGTATGTATTTAAGCAGACAATGAGTCTGGCACACCCTACCAACAATATTTCGTAGTTGTTTCGCACCAAATTTATTTATTTTGTGTTCGGTTTACTTTGTATTTTTAAGACAAACGAATAAATTTTAAAACTCAAACAAATGTTATTATACATATCAGTAACAAATTAATAATTTCGTACCTCTATGTACATTTTTTTAATATTCAATTTTCTTTGTTCTTGACCAACTACTGAATTTTATTCAGAAGCGTAACTATCATCGACTTGAGGGATATGAATTTATCATGTTTTACATCGTTGTTATGGGTTTATGCAAAAAAAGTACTTACTTCATAACTTACTAAATTTTGTTATTTAAAGCACTTTACTGCTGAATCTACGTATGTTTTCTCAGGCCTAAACGTATTTAAATATAGAGTATTTATGTTTAATGTAGAATTATAAACTATCATCTGGTAGTCTGAACATAGTTAGAAATGTTGTATCTGTGTTATAAAACTTAGCTCTGTGACCTAATTATCATGATAGGTTTTCGGTCAACTAAACATGTATATCTACTTTCCGAGAGCGAAAAACTGTAGGTTTTTATAATAGCACTGTTATCTCAGCGTCAGCTGGGTCATTTGTGCAGATGGAATTTCTCTTTGATATTTAAACTTTGTAATTTTATCCAGACGAAAAGAATGTTCATTTGGTTACGTCCTTTGAAAATGATTAAATTTGTAATAACCACATGGTTTTGTTGGCTGATCTATTCCTTTATTGATTAAATTCTTCAAAGTGATGTTTAATTTAGTTTTCCATGTGCAAAATTATATTTTGGTTGGTTGTAATTTTCCTTGTTATATCTCGCGTCAAACAGTAAGTCAAAGTTTCTACATACTGTGTTCCAGCCAGTGTGTCATAGAGCTTGATATTTAGTCTCAGACAGGATGTTAACATTTCTTCATACCGGGTCTCGTACAATTGATTAAAGTTTTGTTCATATTGTGTTTCAGACATCGGGTTAAATTTCTTTATGTTGTGTCTTAGACCGCTGGTCAAAATTTCTTCATGTTGTTTGCCAGACAGGTGATCAAAGTTTTTAATATTTTATCCGTGCTACTTAAAAGTGTTCAAATTTCCTTTATTTTAAAAACTACACCATTCCTTGGCATATATTTCACTGTTCAGTATTCATTGTCATGGTATATGTTTTACACTGATATCCAGTGTCTTTGTTTTGTGAAAACAAACATTTTATATCTCTCAACTTACATTTAATTTCCGAGTATTATGGTAAGTTCTGGCTACCTGCAGATTCAGTAGTCTGATATAAATTGACATTGTTTATGTCGCATTAATTAGGTATTATTCCGTACAATTATCTCAATGGCTTAAAATTATTAAGATTACATAATAAATTAAGTAATTAATCATGTTAAAGTTAATTCTTACAAATATTTGTTTGCTTTACTCATAAAATACCATTTTCATTTATTTTATACTTACGTTTTCTTAAAAAGATAAAAAAAAGTAACACTAAGAGAAAAATTCACAAAATATAAAATAAATATATACTTACAATTCCAAAAAGCATTAACGTAAGCAATAACTTTATCTAAACTATTGAAAATAACTATGATCTCTTCTTTCACTTTATATGTGCATATGAAGTTAATTTGAATTTTAACTTCAAAGAAAAGCGTGTATATATATATTTATATAACTGCGTCTTCGTTTGTGTATGAATTAAAAGGGTTTTCAATTTAAAATGGCGTTTTTTTCATTTCAATTTTTTCTCATGAGATCTGATGCTAGATACTTTAAGCCAGATCAAAGGTTAACCACATCTGAGAAGATTTTAGAAGACCAAAGGTCTCACACAAGAGACATACTTCTTTGATTTTACTTTAACGAAAAATAAGGTATATAACCCCAATATTACTCGCTTTTGAAAGGAAAAATACACAACAGGAAGAGATATTTTGTGAAAGATTGATTTCGATAATAACAGAAACAAGAAAAAACTGCCAACTTAAAGGTTTAACGCTGCTCCAGGGGCGGCATTTCCCCGAGAGGCACTACATAATCCGATGTAATGGAGTAAAAGATATTATGCTACCTTTGAAATTTTTTTTACCTTGCTAAGTACTTTTGAGACAATGTGAACAAGCGCTGTATTGGACAGTTTTTATACATTGCGTTATCAATAATTTCTTTTCTAAGACTCTGACATTACAGAGTAGTTTTAATTGAATTATAGCTTAGAGATAATAGTAAAATAATTTTTTTAGGTATGTAGCTTCACTTTGATTCAGTGGTAAGTCTCAAGGCTCTAAATGCTAAAAATCAATATCCCATAGCTGTGACGAGCATTGTGTAGCTTTGTACTCAACACCAAACAACTTCAGACGTGAACATTTTCTTCGTAATTTTAATTATTTCTGATATTGATTTATCAAATATAGTTGTCTCACTCTGTGTTTTTAAATAACATGTCTACAGCCTCATTCAAATTCAAATGAAATAATATAAATGTTAAAATACCTAAGACATGTTACATTTAAAAGTATCTATTTTTATAATGTTCAATTCAGTTCACAGCATCAAGTAAAAATTAAGTTGAAATACATACTGGTATTTTTAACAAATGTATTTCGCCATTAAGACGACTGAGTTAATTAAAAAAAAAACAATGTTTATATTATATATTCTGTTATTCCCATTTCTTCATTCCATTAGTTTTTTAATTAAAATGGTAAGGATCGATATATATGTAAAAAGCTAGCCATCGTAATATATAAAGTTTTAATGTTACCAAATTAATTGAAAGAAGAGTATTAAAATCTCAAAAAATAAGTTACTTGAAGGTAAGAGATAAAAGTGTTATTGCTGGTCTGAATCAATATCAGGAAAGATGTGTTTAAGTTTTAAGTACCTTAATTTAAAAAAAAAGTACCATGGATTGAACCTGGTCGTTCAAAGATGCAGTAGATGATATTTGTCATTAAAAACAAACAAACAACCATCCTATTTTATGAATTCGCCAAACAATTAAATCGGTTCAAACACGTAGAGGCTTAAAAGCTTTAGTCGATTTTATTAAAATTTATAGTTTACTCTCAGAATGGTTTAAATTAAAGTATGAGTTATCACATGACATCACACGCTCCAAATGAGTTAAAAATTGACACTAAGGCAGTTGAAGGTAGTATGGTCTTAACTATAATTGAAAGAATTAGTGAAATGAGACACATCACGATCTTTGTTGAACTATATAATCCTGCTCAATTATTTTCGGCCACAGTTTTTGCAAGTGAAAAATATATCGATTTTCTATTGCCTTTAGATTTCTATTGTTGAAATATCATGTAGGTATTTCAGCGGTCAACAGAAAAATAAATATTATACATACTCACACATGTGCATTTGTTATCTTAATAAAGAAGCCAGTTAATGTATGTACAACACAGGCAACTACTCTTATAAAACCATTTCTACTGAAGAGACTTATACCATTAAGACATTACACCTTTGTACAGTTGGGATGATCGATCCTAAGTTTTTTCTCATGTTTTACACTATTATAATCACCTTTAATTCAAGATGTAACTATCTATTTTCCTGCGGTAAAAGTCACTTTTGTACAGTTTTATAATCCTAAAATTCAAAGAAAGTGCTTTCTTTACAGTGTTTGTATTAATTTAAACACAAAACTACAAAATGGGATATCTATACCTAAACCACCATATGAAGCGAAACCAGGTATCTAGCGTTGGAAGTAGATAAGCATACTGTGCCACTAAAGAAGCATTGTAAGTCATCAATAAGCAGTCTTATTGCACTGATTTAAAATAGATTCAAAAAAATTAAAAGCTAATATTAAACGTAAAGTGTCTTATTGATATGAACATATTTAAGTTCAGAACGTTTCATTTGAATTGGTTTTGTTCTTAATGCAGAACTCATTTAAAAAGAAATGAGCTTCAATAAAAAGATAGAAAGTTTTTAGCATGTTTCAATGCTGATATGAATAGACGTTTGGTGCCAAAGCGAATATCTAAATAAACCAAAACGAAGAACAAACATCACAACAAACCTATGACAGCTGAATATGCTTATCGTTAAAAGTGTTCAAAGCTATAACTGGAGTTGTAAATGGGATTGATATGAATGTCTATGACAGCTGAATCTGCTTATTGTTGCACGAGTTCAAAGTTATCATTGGAGTTATAAATGCATGCACGACGCAAAACTCCTTACAAAAGCGTTGCAAAAAGTGCACCATGTTAGCGTCCTAAAAACCTTTATTGGAGTACTTCGTTATGTTCTAACCTGCAATTACAAATACACCTGAACGTTGATAAACTCTTATATTTACAAAACATAAACTTATATATATATCTATGTAATTTGTTTTAAATTTTGTGATGTCTCTTTGTGCTAGTCATCTCTAATATAGCAATGATTGATTAAAAGAAATGCAGCTAGTCAACAACACTCACCGTCAACTCTTGGTGACTATTTTACTGACAAATAACCGAATTGACCATCACTTTATAACATCGAGACACATTTAGTAATTTCTCGTAATAGATGATAAGTGCCAGAAAATAATTTTAAAAAGCAAGAAATCGTTTGCCCGAATTACTTCGAGTAAATACATTTCGAAATATTGAAATATACGGAATGAGTTAAGCATGCTTCATAGGCATGCCAACACACTTTAATAGAAAGCCTTCCAAATGTTATTCACTAGTTTAAATGTTATTTGTCTGTGTTTCACTCTATGTTCAGTATCTACTTTAGATTTTAAATTTGGTATGCTAAGAGTTTTTCGCCTGCATAACAACTTAATGTACGCAATGAAAATTACAATATTTTAATAGTGCTTGTGATTCATTGTAATGAGGTATAAAATTTGAATAAATGTTCATGTTATGTTGTTGAAAAAAAATATCCAATGTGAAATTTTATATCAACATTCTGAATTGAGAAGAAAGAGGAAAACAAAAAAGAATAATTAATACTGTCAACCATATAAAACATGTAGTCTAAGATTATATATTTTAAAACGTTGATATGCATGCATTTAAACATGTTTTTTTACATGCACCTTCATTTCTATCATTAAAAAAAAGGCTACGAAGAATGAAAACATATTACTTATTGATGTCTTTATTCGTAGCAGCTTACGTCTCAAATAATTAATACCTTGAAAAACTAAGTGTCCTATGACGAGCCCCCAGTGGCTCAGCGGTATGTCTGCGGACTTATACGCTAAAATCCGCTCTGCCCCGTGGTGGGCAGAGCACAGATAGCCCATTGTGCAGCTTTGTGCTTAATTCTAAACAACAACCTATGACGAATCCTTCTTCTGCGAGCGTTATACTTTTAAGTTAATCAGTGAACAAAGAATCACATTAATAATAATAGATTGTGCATTTCCGTGGCGAAAAGTTCTCAGTAATATTACTGGTTTGGATAATTGTGCAAGGCTACAAAGGGATATTTTCTCTAGACATCCATATTTTTTATACCAAAAGGCTAGAGGAAAGCTACCTATTCAACAGAACTCACCCCTAGCTCTTGAAATATTCTAATCGAAATTTAGGATTTGACTGTCTTTGTTATAACGCAATCATTATCCTAAAGTTCGAAGCGTTAATATGCAGCAACAAGATCCGAAACAGGGACCTTTGAATTCAAAATCCGGTACGCTATCCAACAGGGAACTTCAACCTATTTGAAAAAAACAAAACAGAAAACTATGAACTTATTGATATCTATTGTCGAGCGAAACCACAGCCAAGGAAACGGCTTTGAGAAATCAGTTATTATGTGTTCTTGAGCGTGGGTACAATAAACTGAACATGTTTTTAATAACACACATGTAATAAGAGAAAATCTTAGTGTGTTGAAGTTTGCAAAATGAAAATGATACAGATTTTCAAGAATACCTGCTGCATCCTATATAAAGGTGCAATATATTGTTCTAAAACTTCAAGCACACATTACAGTGCCGAATAGTTCTAATCCCAAATGTACATCATTATTTTGTGTTATATGTGTTATAACAAAATATATAACGTGCTGATAAAAGAATGTTTGTTCTCCAGTCGGATTCGTATAGCAACATTAGTCAATATACTGCGAGATATACCAATCCGAATCATATATGTTTTGTTTATTCATTTCATATGGTTTGTCAGACAAAAACCTACATAATGCGTTGTCTGTGCCTGTGCCAATCATGGGTATCGAAATTATGTTTTTAGCATTATAAATCTGGAGACTTACCGCTTAAACACTGAGATGTTAGTACATACCTAAAAGGGAAGAAAAAGAATATAATTAAAATAATTCTTATAATCTATAAAAGATTAATTTACACATATTTAACGAGATTGCGTAGCGTATGAAGAAACAATTTTGAAGGCTTACTAAGTCGTCACGGCTCACGTCACAACGCCCTGTCATGCATATTTTATCTCTCGACTGTTCATTTTGAGAACAGCTGTACAGCTTAGTACTCATTGCAATGGGATCCAACTCAAAGATTTAGTATCCATAGTATAACTACCCCTCTTTGTTGCTTTTCATAACCCATCAAATGTATAAGTACGACAGTTTCAGAGCGTCCATTACATCAGAATGATTGCACACAAATCCAAAGGAGTTGTGTTCAGTGAATTAAGAGATATGGTTTTGTATCTAATAGTCTGGATACTAATTTCGTTCTATGTCAGCTTAAGACATCTGATGGTTCGTACAGTCGGAAGTCTTATCTTAATGAAACATTACCCTATTGGCATCATTTCCAAACGCAAATTATTCCCCATAATATTGCATACTGCTATCTGAGCCATGTTGTCTTTGCCTTGTAAAGTCTCACCCGTTGCAAGATTCTTGCGCTTTGCTTATACTGGTTGGCTACGGCTTATTAAAGGTCCCTCTTTAAGTATATTGGTGCTCAAAGTTTGTTTTTCGATGCCATTGTGGACAAGGAAGATTCGAAATTCTAAATCCCTAACCTTAACATATATGTGTAGTATGAATATTTGAGTATTTTGCAATCGAAAATTGCTCATGCATAAAAGCGGTGGGTTGAATTTTGGTGGTATCACCTCACACACAAAACGTCCCAGAATGTCACAATGTCATTTGACGTATTAATTTGAATTATCAAAATATTTATACACAGCCTAATCAACCTTAGTTCAAAACATATTTATAGTTAGCTTAAAATTAATATTTCTAAATTTCACCAAGTAAAGAAGAAGTAGAAGACATAATGCTAAAGTTGTTAAAATTATTAGGAATTCAATTATTATTCAGTGCTAGTTGAAAGGCTAAAAATGTTAACAATCAGATTAGCGATTTTTTTAAATACATTTTAAAGATGTGTCTGTCTATTTTTAATACTGAACAACTTTAGATTCCTAATTTTCAGAGAACACCCCCTAGTACAGCGGTATTACTTCGAATTTACAATGCAAAATTAGGGATTCGATTCCCCTCGGTGGGCTCAGCAGATGGACCGATATGGCTTTTCTATAAGAAAACACACACGCTTTTCAGAGTATTTAATGTAAAAACCTTTGGCTGAAATAATTGTTTAAAAAATTAACCACAGCAGCAATTAAAGAAGGCTGGTTGAAATGTTTAGTTTCTTATTATACATGACACATTTTATGTAACTAAAAATGTTATGGAACTGCAAGTAGTCCTATGCATCAGTAGACTCAACAAAATGTGTTTAAAAAGACAATGAGGCGTATATTATCGAAAAATTTAAGAATAACTAAAAACTTTAATTAATTAATTTCAATTAATTAACCAGTATTCAAGTATCTGTCTTCTACGTCAAGTAAACCTGTATACAAAATTGAAAAATATTGTATAATTTTTCAGTTTATAGAGTCAGCATAATAACAAAAAAAAGTTAAAAATGCAAGCCACAGAAAAATCGCTTCTGCCTCTTTCTTACGCTTTTAAGAATTTTCAAAAACTCAATTAATCAACTCAAGTAAAGACATATCTCATGTTGATTATCCATACGCTTCTACCCTATCAACCTGACAATTTAGTCCTTGATAATTAGTTAATTTGAGGTGCAAGGAACGCATACCTTCTTATCAGTGTCAAATAATACTCGCCTCTTTTATGATTTTGAAAGCCAGAAAATATGCAAGTTACTTAATTATACGTTGAAAATACATAATAGAAAATTAAGAGCAGTATATAGAGTAATTTTTACTTACAACATGAAATACTCTGGAAATGATGTTTGAAAATTTGCCTGAAAAGATAACATATTTCTATTGTAACGTATTTACCGTTACACTTTATTTAACAACTACGCTTGTTTCAGTTCAGTTTTCTTTTTTTGCACGTGACGTATATTGTTGGCTGTGTGATGCCCAAATCTCTAGTGTTCTCTAAATTTGTAGAAGATTCTTGAGACTAAAAATCAATAATATTTGTTTCATGAAAATGCTAGCGAGTTTTTGATCATTGTTGAAATTTTGAGAAACAATATGTTTCGTACTAAAATAGTTAGCCGAGAGACAATCATAGCAGATTTTTATTGATCAGTTACAGTTAGTGTGCTTCAGGCCACAAAAGCTGTAACTGTGATTAACGCCTATTAATAGGAAAACTACAGCATTTAACTAGGAATGTTTATAGATTTTGAACATTACAAATGGTTAAACTTTAGTGAATTTCTTGTGCTTAATTCTGACAACAAAACTGAAGAGAAAATGGTTAATTAGCTGCTCAATGGATGTTTTGTTTTTGAATTTTATTATGTCAAATAATACAAATGTTATTCAACTTTGCTCTTGGTATATGCATTTCTGGACACACTGTATATATATATATAACATGCATTTTTAACACCGTAGCTAATATGTTCTCAATAGCAATTTTTTTTTAAATAATTCTTAGCATCAGTCGTGTTTAGGATTAAATAATAAAGAAAAGTTCAAATTCAAACAGATGTTTAACCTAGAAGTTACTTTTCATATATGTAGTTACTTTTTAAAGACTTAATAAAAAAAGAAGAAGAATATTTATTTCTACAGAACAATTTTAAAGACATTCATAAAGTTATTTATTTTTCTCAGATTTCTAATATTCCGATAAGTTGTAATAGACGTTGTTAGAATATATGAAATACCGGCAAGTATGTGCACCGTTATTTCATTTTGCATGTAAACAATCCTTGTAAACCAAAGGATTTGTATAATGTTCAAAATACTTTGTTGTTGTGCAAGGAAATAGGCAAAATTACAAATCGGATTTAATCAATATGGCATTACAGAAAAGATAAGCTAGAGGCAATTGATGCGGAAATGTAAACAATGCTTAAAAACCGATGAGTCAGACCTGACTCATCACAGAGAATTGAATGGTCAGGAAGATAGTTACTCACTCTGCTGAAAAAAACAAAGCATGTATTACATTGGAATGATGAGGTGTCTGGCATATGTAAACGAACTAGGCAAAAAAATGGATGGTCCGAGTAATATAACCCCGCGAAAACAGTCTTTTGAGTACTTGTCGTATACAAAGCAGATACGTGCGTTATATCGTTTTCTAGGAAAAAAAAATATCATTACAGAATAAAACAGTACCTTTCTCTAAAACATATTTGTCTAAAGAAAGTTGCAAACCACATTTTATCTTTCACAGCTAGAAAAAAAACCCATAAAAGTTTATCATATTAATTAAATATGTTCCCGTTCTCATACGTTTCAAAATTTATTTCTGAAATTCCCTTCATAAGATTCCGAAAAAAATATAGAAGTGACACTGAATAATACTTTTAAAATATTGTATCTCAGGATGGCTGGTATGTGTATTAACACTTTTACCAAATCAAAGCAGAAAACAACGTTTCAACCTAAGTAGGTTGAAACGTTGTTCTGTAATATCTTGATGACGATAAACCCACTTGAAATAAAAATGTATCTCAGAACGGCTGTTATGAGTATTAACACTTTTATTGATAAAGAGAGAACAACAAATTACTTTCAAAATACTGCTTATAATTTCACTTACTATTGTTTTTGCAGTAAACATTCTCTAGAGGAACTTAAGAGTTAACTATAAACCAAGGTGATGGATTCAGTATTGGTAAATTAACATTTTTTGAGTTGAAGTATTATGCGATATCAATATGGTACATAAGTATATGTATCTAACATATCTTCTGGTCCATCTAATTTTTCATATGGCCCTAATTTAATCTTTGCATGAAATTTTTAAATATATTTCTAAATTATCAACTAAATGTAGTATATTTGTTTTTATGATATGAATGAAATTTTGATTTGAAATGCAATTTAAATGTAAATTTATGTTGAAATTATTCCGTGATGAAATATATTATCTTTCTTAGAGTAGAAAATTCTAGTAAATAAAAATATTGCAAACTGCAGATTTCGATTGTCTGAAATTAATTTTTATTAACTTTTCAGCTCAGTGAGAAGCTTCTTATCTTAAATAGGTTTTACTTTTTTTCATACACAAATTTCACAAATAAAACTATATATGACGAAACAACTTAAAAAATCGAGGTCTTCTACCAGTTCTCTTTTTTCTTTTTAACAAATGTGTCTGAAAAATCACGCCAGTTTTCGGAAAACACGTTTACTGTTATCAAATTTTAAGACTCGTTTGTTTTAAATGTTATCTGTAAGAAACAACAAGATATATTGTTAAATTTAGTTACTTATCAGCATTTCCATTAGAGAACAAATCAAATCTCTGTGGCATGGTAAGTTTTGATTAAATAAAAAAAATTAATCTAGGAGCTGATATATAACAGATATATTTGCAACCACATGATTTATTATTACAACGAAGATGTTTTACAATAAATACTTAATGTCTTTTTTTTTCAAAAATTAAAATCTGAAATGGGTTTAGCAGTAATAATTAACAACAGGTTATCGTGTAACATTGTACTCCTTTACGATATTTAGATAAATTGAACCTGCACGACAAGAATACGTTGGAGAAACACTGCTTGTGTTTAGTAGAAGGTTACCACAAGATATCGAAAGAGTTACAGAGATACAAATATTCTTTGTTTGGAACAGTGAAATGAGGAATGCTGTCGGCTGTAAGATTTACTTGATATCCACTTTGCTCAAGCATAATAACTTACAACATTTAATGTTTTGATTTTAACATGCTGTTATGTACACTTGGTAAGGTCGAGAAAATGTGATTTACTCAAAATGAGGCCATCGGGATGTGAACAAATTAGACGATACATTTTAAATACAGACTTTCAACACAAGGTTATAATGTTTTTTTTTTGTAGAATTCGAGCCTAACGGGTGAATCAAAACCACCAATTTTCACATAATCGAAATACTTTGAAGACAACTCACTCAGGTTCCCGTTAAAAATGGTCAGTTCTGTGTGCCCAAAGTAGTTATTCGACTCTTAGACTCAAACCTTTAATTTTTTGTCTTTTGGCGCTTAACATCTCACAATATCGAAATCTTCGACGTTATTGGTTATCAAGAGCTGACACTAGGTAGGTGCCACGTATACATATCCTGGAAAGTTTCACACCGTAGTTGAAATCTTACTTCGATCGCTCACAGACGTAATTCGATGCTGAAAAAAACAACAATAAAAATATAACAGTTATAAGTGTACAATGATCTTCAGCTGTACTGAAATCAAATAAAAATCCAGTTTACACCACTCAGTGTTATTCACAGACCAGGTGATTTTGAATACAAACACCAAATGATAATCCGTGTGTTATTTTTATATTAATGAAAGAATTGTCAATGAATAATAATATTTATCTTAAAGAAAGGACTTAACTAAACTTACAAACTCTTTGCTAATTCTACGAAGAGTGGATATGAATATACATCATTATAAAAAAGAAACTTGTGATAAGGAGTATTCTAGCGTCTTGGGCTTGTTGCATGTGTCTTGTTTATTTACACCATCAGGTGTATAAATTTTCAATTTCCTGTAGACATAGATGTTAAGGTTAAAATAAAATATTTGTTCATTTAAATTTACTTTCAACATTTCATACGTTAAAAAACATTCCAGACAAATTTGTTTACCATCATGATACTGTTAAAAATAGCTAAATCTTTAAGGTTTTCGCATAATTTAAACTTTTTTTTAATTTCAGATATTTAAAATAACTTTATTTAAAATTAATTATTTTAGCTTTATGTGGTGTGAATAACTAATATTTAACACCTTGTCTAATCTTACTTACAAAGATAATTATTAAACAGTTAGCATAAAACAAGTATACACTTAAATAAATTACACGAAAACACACATCATTAAAATGTTCAATGATATATAACTTAAAAACACAACTCGAAAACTTACATCATAAGCTGTTTAATGATATGTAATTCAAGTACATAACTCGTAAACTCATATCAGTAAAATGTTTAATGATATAGGAGCTGGTGATGCTTTTATGCATAGTTTTAAGAGTTAACGCGGGTCTTATTTTATTTCTAGATCTTGTTTATTAAAAAAAATACGTGTATTTATAATTACACTTTAGTTGTTAACATAATTTTAATGATTTTTAAGCTATTTATTCATCGTTATATGACTGATACCTACTTCACATTCGTAACTGTTCGTCATTCAAATCAATTCGACTTATGTAGGTATCTTTCCAGTGGTTTTGCACAAAACAAACAAATCTTATCATTATTTAAATTATCTTTGTAGACAAAACATTAAAAATTCTATGTTTAGGATCCATACACAGTTGCATGGTTTATATTTATTTTCAACTGAGTTTGCTTTTGTTTGCTTTGAAATATAATGTGGTGGTTCATCAGCACTGGTTAGGTAATAAAGTCATTAAAGAATGTCACTAATGCTATAATAAAACACAGGTTAAATAACCGTGTACTGTTTATAAAGACTGAAAACTAAAGGAACAGAAAAAAAATTGTATTCTAATAATTATTGTAACTTGTACATCAGATTTTTTTTCGAAACTTGTGAAGCATATTATTCCTTAGCAAAATAACTATATTTTTCTGAAACTGCCGTTATTGCTTTTTGCAGATGAACTTCTTATCTTATTTTTATTTCAGAGGCAACTTTGTATGACAAATTGAATATATCTTTTAGTTCATATTATTCTATCAGAAATGTTATTGTGCATTGACTAATAAATTTTAAAGTTGTGCGAACTATTTACTGTCATGTGAGAAGAATAAACTGTTATTTAGTTAGTTAGAAACTTGTGTTTTTAGTATTTATGAGTTTATTTTAAAAAAGGTATTGGAAAAACACTTTGATGTACGTGTGTGTTTGAGGGCTGTAGAACGAATAAAAACAAAAGACGTTTGAATTTTAAAGACGTTAAATATTCGGAATTTGTAAAAAAAGAAACGAGGCCAAAAGAAATTTTGTTTGAAAATAAATCTTGACAGACTGCGATTGTTCTTATATTTCAGTTAATATTTGTTTAGATATTTCTAAATAGAAATGCGTACACATAACATAGCATTTCAGATATATCTTTTGTGTAGTGAAAAGTATAATCAGATATCATAAACCAAAGTTTTAAAAGAATAATCCTGAATGGTTGCACAGGTCTTAAATGGATATTCTTGAAATGTTCATTTGTGGAAGTCTGAACTTTAAACTGACACTTGATCAGTCCAGATAGAGAATAATTGTTATTAATATTTTTTACATCCTATTCTTTTTTACTGCTACGCTTGTGTTGTCCATGAGATTAACCACATTATTCACATAATAACTGTACTAGTAATTAATAATATAATCATCGTACACAAACGAATTTCTCTGAAAACAACTTTTACCGCACTGGGCTCCAACATTGATCGTAGCAGCATGCACCAAACTACCTAGGTTAATGTTTAATAGGGCACATCAGCCAACTGAGTTCGTTAATACAGTGTTTTTTAGCACAAAATATATTTTGCTTGGTTGTTGCCTGTTGACAGCTGTTAACATATCTTTGTATTTATGGCAACGTTATTAAAGCTATCTGAACTATTGACAAGAGAGAAAGCAGCCAGTCAGTTGCACCCTACCATTCAGCATCCACGCCAAGAGATTGAACGTTAGTCTTATAACACAAAAACAAATTTTTGCAAGGAATATTTCGTGCTATAACAAAATGAATTAACTTTCAACCCATCGTTGATGCAAAGGCCGACTTTCGGTAACAACGCGTAATATATTTATGACGTTCGTAAATAATGACTTTCTATTAATAAATATGGTTAGTGTTTTAATTAATGAAGAGAAATAATATAATTTGTTTTACCGTCGCTTTAAAAATCAGAAATTTATGGTTTAAATTGTGGCTTCAGAAAAATTTGATTCAGCGTTAGTTGTACGCAAATATTATGACATTGTTCATTTACTTAAATTGATTTCCTGAATGACGCTGAGTAACAAAATAATTTGTTGCCTTATCAAAATAATGTATTTCGAAACATTCATCATTATATAGTTGGTTAGGATGTGCAAACATTTAAATATTACTTGTGACAATTTTTCTCTTGGAGTTTACAATTTATCACGTATATACTCACTTTAATGCGTTCGGTACATATGTCAGTGATCTATCACAAAAATATACGCTTTGTATGGAATTGGCAAATGACATATACATAAATCTGAAAGAATAATAAATCTAAAAGAATAATAATTTAGGTTACACATCTTGGAGTTGTCAAAACATAAACTATCATATTTGTCAAGATTTCTGTGCTTTCTTATGAGAGTTAGTCCATTTATAAAATCTAAAGCACTTGACCCTTTAAGTCTTCAGAAAAGAGAAATCACTTGAGTCACATGTGACATCTTAAAGCGTAAAATTTATGTCAACTATTGCTCCAACTATTTATATACCCTAATATATGTTTTTTGTTGTTTTGATTAAGCACAAAGCTACCCAATGGGCTATCTGTGCTCTGCCCACCCCGGGTATTGAAACAAGGTTTTTAGCGTTGTAAGTCCACAGACATACCGGTGAGCCACTGAAGGACCATACCCTAATATAATCTCATAAAACAATAAAATAGTGACGGTCTAAATATTTTGATTCACTTATGCAAACGAATAATTACTATACAAACTTTTGTTATTCAATGTTTCAAGCAAAATCTGTAGATGTACTTTTATCGACGAATCATTATGTTTGAAATGCACTATAATCTTAACTTGAATTTTTCAACTCTAAAGTCAGTTTCTTGACGAGGTTAATAACTTGTGGAAACATCAAATACAAATTCGTGTTCTTATATTTTTAATTTTATTAGAAAGGCTACAGTTGTTTTCATAAATATTTTCACTCATCTTGTGTAGCTCCCAGTGGCTCAGCGGTATGTCTGCAAACTTACACGCTAAAATTCGGGTTTCGATACCCGTGGTGAGCAGAGCACAGATAGCCCATTGTGTAGCTTTGTGCTTAATTCAAAACAACAAAACAACAACATCTTGTGTAAAATAATCTAATCTTTCAGTCATTATTTGAGTCCATCAAAATAAATTATTTCAAATTATCTTAGTCTGAAGATAAAAATATTACAAAGAGTAGTTGGTCAGATAGTTAAGACATTCGTCGTGGGCTCGAATTCCCGTCAAACCTAACATACTCGCTCTTGCAGTTTTGGGGGCGTTATAACGTGCGGCAAATCCAATTATTCGTTGGTAAAGGAGTAGCCCACGAGTTTGCGGTGGATAATAATGACTAGCTGCCTTCCGTTCAGTCCTACACTGCTAAATTAGAGACGGATAGTGCAGATAGCCCTCGAGTAGCTTTATGCAAAATTTAAACCAAACGAAAAGATATATATTCAAGGATATAAAACATCAAGAAACAATTTATTTTATCGAATGTTACTTGCGTTTACAAGAGTTGGCATTTTTAGCTGTAATATATTTAATATTTGGAAAGACATAAGTAATTTCCATTTTTTACCATTTCTTTTAATTACCTATTTTTTCTACTCAAATTTTAGTCTGATATATATGCTTGTTTTGTTTATTTATTTCATACATGTGCACTAAGAACATTAACTTATAGTGTAATATTCTAATGACTTGTACTTAAATACTTACCAAAAAATATAAATTTTAACAAAACACTAATCTCTAAGTGGCTGTAAATCTTTTTATTGTTTACAGGATTTTGTATTAAAGCTTAAAGTCAATTACATTTAAAATTAAACGAAAAATAGAAAGGTAATTCATGATACATTAGAATGCGAATATATATTGCAGCTTACTTTGATTAAAGCTTTTTTTGTAAACAACGTTTATAACAGGGCCAGATATCTGATTGACTAATGATCATACACGAGTGTTTGACATCTGAAAGATGTTTCTGCGTTTGATTTGAGTTGATAACTTTATTTTTCGGAAGTTACAAATTAAAATAATAAAATAAATATTAGTTCAGATGACACCAAGGCAACCAATCACTAATCTTGAGAAAGTATTTAATCTTTCGTCAATTTCTTTGTTCATAATAACATCTTCCTAAAAAAAAATTAGATAAATTGTTATTATTTCAATTGCATATTTTGTATAGATGACAGTTTTAAAGAAGATAATAGCATAATACATGAATGCTGTGTAAAATGTACTCTCGGTTCTTCATGTGTGGATGTCGACAGTCATATTTTATATGATGAATGAGACTTTTTGAACCTTATTTTTTGGGGGGGTATTTTCAAGTTTTCTCTGCAATTTCCTTTTCTTTTAACTATACGAGTTATATAGTTAAGAAGTGACTTAAAATATTATCAAAAAATTCTTTAAATCTGTTTATGTAATTCTCCAATTCATTTCAAAATGAAACGTTTGAATAAACAATAAAAACGTATATATACGTAAGTGAAATACTTCATTACATCGTAAACATTACTGTGCGAGATTAAACCAGAAAATTACATCTATTTTAATCAATATTAATTAAAAACTTGAAGTTTAGAGATAGCGTGACAAGGGTCTACTGCCACTTGATGTACATGATCACAAAAATTTGAGTCGCAGATAGGAAACAAAATGAGCATCAGTGAACTGTATGATTGAAAATATATCTACCCTTCCGGCTATGCTTGACAACGCTTCCATTAATGGGGTTTCCGCTGTTATGTGACTGTCATCTTCTTCATGATCCGGCTGGAGTACCAATTGCTTTGCGTGTCTGAAGAAGTCGATCTGAGCGTATTCTGTCGGCGGGTTTGTACGTCTGACTGTAGTTGAAGCATGAGAAGTAGGCATTGAAAGCTCCGCGTAAGTTACTTCTTGTTTGTCCTGAATATTTATAACGTACATAATTTATTCATAGTCTTTCGAAGTGTAACTATAACTTTCAAATACAATATATATATATCACACAACAATTTTCTAGGCAAGAAAAATTTAATTCACAGATTAAATGTCACGCTAAAAGAAGCACTGATCTCATAATACTGTTTTATTTTATTGATTTTCTAAAGTTGATAATAACGTTAAAATGTTATTGTCTATATTTTAATATACATCTGTATATATACAAAAATATAAACATAAATTTATACATTCATGAAGAAAACTTAACAGTTATATTAAATTTAAAGCAAATATCATATCCCAGTTTATTCGATTATCCACTTCTGACGACTTTTAAATAAAACAAATACAAACAAAAATAAAAAGTAAGCAAAGTAAATTTGAAAGGCATAATTTCTTGAATGAATATAAATAAAACAATAGACTTTACAAACTAATAAGTATTTATTTTTGTTTCTCCATTTTATTACATGCTATTAGATATGCTTTCAAAGAACTATCATATCCTCGAAATTTGAGATAAATTTAATTAAAGAAGTAAATAATTCAAAAGTAATTTTTAAATTACTCCACCAGACATAAACATGTAGGCATTTTTGCACATGAAACTGTTACTATTGGTATAATGTAATCATAATACCTGAGCGGTTTGGCAAGTGATATTGAATTACAATACGTAATCTAATGACTAACAGACCTTAAATAAAAGCCTTAGTATTTAAAAAAATATGTAAACATATTTTAGCCGTTTACCTTCTCTTACTCTATTTTTTTATTTATATATAAATAGTACCAATCAATTTGCGTTTTCAACACGACAATATATAACAATGTCAATATTTATATTAATACAAATTGTTGCTGAACTTAAAGAAAAGAGTAGTTTTATCTCTTAGATTGTCACCTTAAGGTTTATAATATTTAAATACTTTTGTTTTCTTTATAAATTTATATTGCTTAATTTTTTTATTATTAAACGATGAACCGCTTCATATAAATTGTGACTTTAACAGTAAATATATGGTACTTTAGTAATTTATATTTATTCTTATGCAATTATGAAACTTTTTCATTGGAAAATGCACTGAAATCCAAAAATATTTTGACTACTATTAAATGTCACCTTTATTATGACTATTCACACTGATTGAATAAATTTGGAGATCGATATAGACGTAAAATCCAGGTGTCAATTACTTAGTTTCTACCTCATATAATAATGTAAAAACGTTGTTAGAAAAAACTTTATACCACAGCTAGGTAGATAAATGTTTCATATTTTCAACTATAGAGATTTGAGCCAAGTTAGAGGCCTTAAGGGCTAGTACATTATTCCCTCACTAGCTTTAGACTGTTGACTACAAGAATACTAGTCAAGCAGCAGCAACCCTTGTCTACACGCCTTGACGTTAATTGCTCATTTTATAGGATAAACAGAACGAATCCTTAGTTTTATAAGATGGCCACAGCCAATAGAATGAAACGTGTTCAATGGTATGTTGCACTAGTCTTTCCAATATGGCCCCACAGTGGCTCACCGGAATGTCTCTGGACTTATAACACTAAAAACCAGGTTTCGATACCCGTGGTGGGCAGAGCACAGATAGCCCATTGTGTAGCTTTGTGCTTAGTTTAAAACGACAATAACAACCTTCCAATATGCGGTCCTGCAAAATAATCACCAGGTTTGTTTGTTTATTTGTTTTGGATTTAATGTTAAGCTACACTTAACATGAAAGCTATCTGCGCTACCAGTCCCTAATTTAGTAGTGTAAGGCAGATATTCATCACCACCCACTGCCAACTTATGGGCTACGCTTTTATCAATAAATAATGGGATTGACCGCACATTATAACGCCAGGGCCAGCATGTTGGATGCGACGAGAATTCGAACATCCGACCCTCATATTACGAGTCGAGCGCCTTATACTAAACCGTATAATATAAAACTCTCACTACGACTCCCATAGATCACTCGACACGTCGGCTATAATTAACCTTTATGCAAAAAAATTGATGTTCTCAAGTTATTTTTAATCGAAATAAACGTAAATACACAATGAATAAAATTATACACAAAATATCTTAGCCGTTGGTATATGAAAAAAATGGTTTGGGATAAGATTACGTAGAAAATATAATCGTACCAGAGAGTACGAGGTTCTATAAATTTGTTTGTTTTGGAATTCCGCACAAAGCTACTCGAGAGATATCTGTGCTAGCCGTCCCGAATTTAGCAGTGTAAGACTAGAGGGAAGGTAGCTAGTCATTACCACCCAGCGCCAACTCTTGGGATACACTTTCACCAACGAATAGTGGAATTGATCTTCACATTATAACGCCCCCACGGCTAAAAGGGCGAGCATGTTTGGCGCAACGGTGATTCGAACCCGCGACTCTCAGATTACGAGTCGCACTACCTTAACACTGTTGGCCATGTCGGGCCATCTTCTATAAATACGTTAAATAATGAAGTTTACAAGAAAATGAATAAATAAATATTTGTGGTTGCTGAAATAAACAAAAATAGTCATGCAGTTAAAGTCAACGATAAGAAAAATTTAACTTCTAGAATTTAATTAATAGCGAATTATATATAAGTGACAATGATATAAATCCTAATCTTAAATTCTTATATTGGCTGATACATTCATTCAAATCATTTAAATTTCAGTAATATGATTTGTATAATCACAATTTTAATAATAATTGTCGTTGAATTTATTATCACCTGATCATAAAGTTTATTTGTCAGGAATAACTGTAAAAGCGTAATTTCACATATTTTAATTTTTTGCTTATTTTTTTTTACAAAAACATTACTTTTGAACCTAACTTATATGAATACATTTCGTGAAATTCTTTTATGTCCTAGTTTAAGAAAATAATTACAAAATGTTGGTAGAGTTGAAAGCTAGATTAGTTTCAGTTTAGCGATACATGACCATTTACTTCATATCATCATATCACGTATCACGGTAGCAGGTAAGTGTTATAGGGTACATGGCAAACAGAAACAAAACAAAATATAGGTTCATGTGAGGTAATATAACCCTAATAATAATTACACCGCAACCTACCTAAAACTACACACCTTTACAATTAATAAGTGTGCATGAACAGTGTTGTAAGCAACGCTCATTAAAGCATCTTCTAGAAATAATTACATGGTACAACTAAGAATCAGTAGGTTAACATTCCGACAATATTATCTAAACTGCAACTCCGACTACTTTCTAAGTTTTCAAGCCTTTTCTTCATGCAAAGTTAATATGTTACACATGGATGGATAAAAAAAAGATAAAAATAAAAACAAAACTTAACAGTTGTCACAGCTACTGAAGAGGTTCCAAGGACTGTAGGCTGTAGCCCAGAGGGATTTCGTGGTCGATCTTTTCCATTATGTACAGTGTGATAGACTCCAGTCACTCTTCCAATACCACCATTCCTTTCTAAAAAATAAAGGCAATAAGTAATCTAATTTTATTACTCTGCCCATTTTATAATTTTCTCTGAACTTGTAATTTCTCTGAAAGAAACAACACAATGAGAGACAACAAGCGGTTGTTTATTTTTCGACATTTTATAATTATGAAAGAGAATCCAACATGTTACGTTTTTTTGTATGTTTTATGTAGACTAAACGCAACAGAAAAACACAGATAACAGCTTGTATAATTTATTACAACTAAACTAAATATATATATGTAACAGATATAACATAAATTATATAATAACAATGAGAGATATTAAGTTTAAACCTTCAAAATTAATCACAATACAAAATGGTACTGGCCTGTATCTAATATAATGATCTAAAATGAAAGTCTCAAATTCCAGTCTAGGATGTGAATTTGGTCCCACAAAGAAATTCCGAAGTTTAAATGAAGAAGTTCAGAAACAATTCATAGTTCAATAAATTCGACGAAGTTCTTTTCACGATGCCTCCGATGAACGTCACAAACTTGTCGCCCTCAATTTTTCTGATCTCCCTTGGCTAGTCCCGTACGTGTCGACTCTCAGCACAACCAGTAATTCGAATGAATCGTAGAGATTGACGAAATAAAATCACAGCTTCTGTAGATCTAACTTCACTCACAAATCACAGCAAACACTCAGATGAATGACTGACTCTCTTCTTTTGAATAAAACTAATGTCTGACTCCTCCTTTCTTCCTCGCATCTTCGTCTGTTTGTATATTGTAGGCCTAGACTTTTCGAACCATCGCGAAACTCCTACAGAACTCCAGAGCAATCCGCGCATGTCCGTTCTTGCACGAGACTCAACGTCTAGACACGAGGCCGCCAACATTTCATTTACATACATATGATTGGTCTACTTAATTCTAGAAAATTCTAAATGTTATTTTAAATGAATAACAACGTATTTTATTGTTTAAACTTTGAAACAATAATATAAATATGGAAACATAAATAATAGAAATGAAACTTTAAACACAACACAACCTGTTGTTGCTTACAAAACATTTACACGACATTTACATAACAAACACTAGAGACAAGAAGAGTGAAATACGCTAAAATAACTTTTTTATTTCACTGTAACTGGTAAGTTAATAGGACGTTATTGTATGTAAATTAAAATCACAAAATTCATTTCTATGATATTGGTAAGCAGGAACAGATCTCGATTTACAGGACTGTCTACACCTGTTTCACTTTGTGATAAGCTATTAATGTAATAAAAACCTTATGTTTCTAAAAAGGTGATCATCCACATAAATGTTATGTTGAATAAAACACAGAGAATTTATAATTGCACACAGTCATTATGCACAGTAAAAAATATTTATGTGCAACAAGAGCTGAGGATTGCAACGTAAAAACAATTTTGAATATGCAAATCATCAACTCATGAAAGCCACAGCCTGTATAAAATCGTGATGGAATGAATTGTATCAGAACGATATTTTGATAATGTTTAGCGTTACTTCATTAGTGTGGCGTATTCGAAATTTGTTGCTTTTGGGAGAGATATGTAAACAGCTCTTTCTGATACAAAATATTCATACACTTAGATCATAAAGACGTGCTATTTAGAACATAGGATGTAGAACTTCCATAAAACAACAACAACAGCAAAAATAATTCCTTTGAATGAGCTTGGAGACAAGAATCATCCGAAAATAAAACTTATATAGGCTGTATCTCAGTTGATAAAAGTACAGTGTTTGTAGGCCCTCCCAGCCGTGGGGGTGTATAATGTGACGGTCAATCCCACTATTCGTTGGTAAAAGAGTAGCCCAAGAGTTGGCGGTGGGTGGTGATGACTAGCTGCCTTCCCTCTAGTCTTACACTGCAAAATTAGGGACGGCTAGCACAGATAGCCCTCGAGTAGCTTTGTGCGAAATTCCAAAACAAACAGTGTTTGTAACAGGTGAGACATATTGAGAACAAAGACAGTGTTCAAGTCATATCGCCTATGTCAAACAATAGTAGGCAATATAATGAAAGATGATTCCAGCCTCAAAAATGAATCAACTCGCATGTACATAAGTGGATTCCTCAGTATACTCATTTCATCATCTGATACTTTGAGCAGATGGAAAATTAATTCGCTATTTATGTATTCAAGATGAAGACACATTGGTTAAGATGCCAGGTGCAGCGCTTATGCAATTTTGTGTGCGATCGGTCTGTTGAAATGTGCGGTGAAAAACTGTTTTTCCGGTAACTTGATGGGTTTTTCAAGTAGAAGCAGTGTGTTTAGGATATAATAGCCTTACATCACATATATCATTGAATTGGAAATTAGATGCAAACTATTGTAGAAACTCACGGTCGTCAGATATAGAAAAGCCAGAGGTGACGACATGGATTGTAATTACGTGACGAGGCTCCAAAATCACTTTAATATAATATAATCAACCTCTGTACAATATTATTTGTGTTAATAATAACTAATGAATTACGACTTTAGTTATGATTGACAGTCACATAATCTCATTGACACTACTTCATGTGACTTACAAGTGTCCCATGAAAATTAACGCAGTCAAGTATATGTCTAAAATAAAAAGATGTCTTATTTGACATATAACACTCGTGTATCAATCTGATGTTTCATCGGGTAGTCAATACAAATAAAATGCAAGTGGGTTATTTAGATCAATATACGTTAAATCACACCTTTGAACTGTACACAACCTTAATAAAATATTAATTAGATAATAAATGAAGCACTTTTTAAAATTTTATTACTATTTGTTTTTATAGCTTTGTTTAGATGGTTTCCAATTGATAAATTTAATATTACCAATCAATCACATAAACATTTTAAAAAAAACATTTAAATAAGAGAAGTGTAACGAATGAAGCGTTAGTGGTCAATGAAGCTAAATATCGGTGTTAATATGTACCTCAAATAAATAATAGTAATACATAGTGTGATAGTATTTCGAAACTCATAACTAAAACATTTTACTTTTCTTTTCAATGTGTTTTATAAATAAAATATTCATATATTATTGCCTCTAGAAAAATAAATACCACAACACCCTCAGATCTTTTTGTTTCTTAAGGATTGTAATAACAAATTATGGATATACAAAAGGTAAAGAAGCACAATAAAGGGTCTCTAATCGTATCATTATTATTAAAATGTTTCAAAGCAATCACTCTGTTTCCGTTACAGCTCATAAATCCTTCACAACCATAGTGTACACGTATACATATTACATACATCGTTATTTTTCCATGTGGATAATTTTCCGTTTGACTTAGCAAGACAAGCTTTATAAATTCGAGTTAAATAGAAAGGTCTAAATAAAGTTTATCTTTAGTAATGCTTATTATAATGCTAATGCTTTCAAAAATTATATTTCTAAGTGTATAACCATTTCACTCTTTGAGTTTTCCCCTGGTACATTTAAGACATTGTTCAATGAATTCGAAAGCTTTCAAGAGCATAATAATATTTAATGCACAATTAATCTTGACTGTATTAATTTTAGTACGAAACACAGTAAGCTCTGACGACTTTGCGGTGTTTTACTTATTATTACTTTAAATGTAAATATATACATATTTTTAAATATAATTTACGCTTAATAGCTACATCAATAGAAAACTTACGTGACAAGTGTTTTTACTTCTACTCTGATTTTAGATATTTTGTGCTTCCTTTAAATAAATCACATAACATTAAATTTTATCTACGGTTTCGAAAGATCACTCTAAACGTCCGTTATAATAAAGTTCACTGTATAACATTTACTGGGCTCGGCATGGCCAAGCGTGTTAAGGCGTGCAACTCGTAATCTGAGGGCGGGTGTTTGCATCCCCATCACGCCAAACAGGCTCGCTCTTTCAGCCGTGGAAGCGTTATAATGTGACCGTCAATCCCACTATTTGTTGGTAAAATAATAGCCCAAGAGTTGGCGGTGGGTAGTGATGACTAGCTGCCTTCCCTCTAGTCTTACACTGCTAAATGAGGGATGGTTAGCACAGATAGCCCTCGAGTAGCGTTGTGTGAAATTTAAAAAAAACAAAACAAAACATTTACTGTTCCCAAGTTATTTGTTTTATATTCAAACAACTTAAAAGCACAATAGTCAAAATTACTTACAAAATAGTTTAAACATTAGTATTTTAGAAAGTTATTTTGGATTCAGTAAACGAATTAATTTGTTTGTATAGAGTTAAAATTCTACTTCTATCTTCAATAAATATATTCGAGATTTTTTATTCTCGTAATTTTTGAGAATATGCATGGTTTTTAAAATCCACTGTTGATTACTGAATTTACATAATTTCGTTGGTAAAAGAGTAGCCCAAGAGTTGGCGGTGGGTTGTGATGACTAGTTGCCTTCCCTCTTGTCTTACACTGCTAAATTAGGGACGGCTAGCGTAGATAGCCCTCGTGTAACTTTGTGCAGAATTCATAAAACAAACAATGTAATTGTATATTGGTAGTATACACAATTTTGCAAATGTATTCTCACCTATCAATAATGTCATATTTTTGCTATTTATGTTTTTAAACTTTGTTTTGTTTTACCTTAATTTTTTTTATGAATTTCACTCAATTTACTTTAATTTTAGCTTTTTATCGGATGTTTGGAACAAATAGCCTTGCTGCTTTGTGCCATAAAACACCAACCAAGCAACCAACCATTTTGATGAAATATTCTTTTAATGAATTTATTTTTTTTCGAAACTCTAATTATCAAATTTAATATTGCTATGTGTGAAGAAGGAAGACTGTCAGCAAAACCTGCAAAGAAAATATACAAATTGAAATTTGTTCATTAGATAAGATTTCAGGTATCTAATTCAGTACCTAGTGGAGTACCTTTAGCAGCAGTTACTGTTGTAAGTCCTTCTGGATAGGTCTACACCAGCTTTGCAGAATGGGATATTTTAATTTTGTGCATTCTTCCTACCAAAATTGCACCAATTCTGAAAAGTTTGTTGGTATCGTTGATGGACTGCAATCTTGAAGTCTCACCAAAATGTTTCTTTTCTTCAAGTCAGAAATTCGACTGGGTCACTCCAGGACATTCACTCTCTTTTTCTAAAACCACTCCAGTGTAACTTTCGCTTCGGGCTTCCGATCACTGTCCTACTTAAAAGTGAATAGGTTCATGGCTGAGTCAAGCAGGCTTTCCTCTAGGATTTACCTGTGCTTTGCATCCTCTATTTTCCCTTCAGTCTTGAGAAAATTCTCAGTTTCTGCTGGTGAGAAGCATTCTCATAACATGATATTACACTACTATGCTTTACAATTGGAATGGTGTTGAGTAACTGATACATTTACATATGATATAACGCTTTGCATTTAGACCAGAAAGCTAAATGTTTTTTTCTTCTGACCTTAAACTTTCTGTCACATGTTAACAGTATTATGTACTTTGTTGCAAACTTCATATGACATTTAACACGAATTTTTCTTTTCGGTAATGACTTCTTTCTTGTCATTTTTTCATAGAAGACAGTTTTGTATAGGAACTGGGATATTGTTGATATATAAAAATCTACTTTCAACTCAAACGTAGAAGGTTGCAAATCTTTTATAGTCACTGTTGGCTTTATAGAGGAATGTTTAACCAGTTTTATACTTGCTCGACTGTTTAGTTTGGAAATGTGATCAGGTCTGGGTAGTGAATGGTTGGTTTGTAGCACATTCCATTTTTTAATGATCGAATTTACTCTACTATTAAAAATACTTAGCGATTTTGAGATATAATCTTCTCCTGATCTGTAATTCTATACCATTTTTATCTCTGACTTCTTTGGAGAGATCCTTGGATTTCATGGTTTGTCTGTCGTATTACTCTATGAGTTGTGGCTTGAACAGATGCATTTACTTTGAAGTCAAGGTAACTATTCTGATTACACACAGACAGAGATCATTACACTAATTTTATCACCTTTTGAAATTAATCTTTTGCAACTTAATTAATTTGAGGTTGTAATAGCAAAGTAGTTGAATACTTATGAAAATGAGAATATTCAATGTTTCTTGAAAATTATAACTTATTTACATAATATCAGTGTTTGATGTAGTTTTATCATTTGAAGTAGAGTGTAAATATAAAGTCCTACTTAAAAAAATCATGATTACAAGTTTAGGTAACAACGAAATGTGGACATTTTTGCAGTGGATGAAAACTTTCATAAACATTTGTATGTCACAGGGAAATTATTTATTGTGTGGTTATAACATTGTTCGTTCTTTAGCTAGGTTATGCAATGTATTGATTTTTTTCAATGTTCGTATTCTTTATAATTAAAATTTAGAAGGAAAGGCATTACAACGCAATAATTTCAAGTACAAATATACGGGATATCTGGCCTTCTGAGTACGTCTGAGGGTTTATAATGCAAAAACATGAGTTTTAGTACCTGCTATAGATAGTAGACAGATAGCCTGTTATGTAGCTTTTAGCTTAACAACAAACACACATATTGTTAACTAATTTATTATAGACGTTATCATTTAGATGTTTATTGATATATCTGTAAGATCTTATAATGAAACACAACAGTACGTGCATAATCAACCTTACCATGGGGTACTTAATTCTATCATGTAAACAAATACTTATTTTTGAGGGCTTATAATGCTAAACATCTGGTTTCGATACCTGCGGTTGGCAGAGCACAAGTAGACCTTATACAGCTTTACGCTTAACGAGAAACAAAGAAGATTTTGTTACGCAAATGACGTCATACACTTAAATATAGCCATACTGTAAATAGATTCGTAAATCATTTAATTTGTCTTTTCGATTCATAGAAACGTTTGTTTGTTTGGTTTGTTTGTTTTGGAATTTCGCACAAAGCTACTCGAGGGCTATCTGTGCTAGCCGTCCCTAATTTAGCAGTGTAAGACTAGAGGGAAGGCAGCTAGTCATCACCACCCACCGCCAACTCTTGGGCTACTCTTTTACCAACGAATAGTGGGATTGACCGTCACATTATACACCCCCACGGGTGGGAGGGCGAGCATGTTTAGCGCGACTCGGGCGCGAACCCGCGACCCTCGGATTACGAGTGCACGCCTTAACGCGCTCGGCCATGCCAGGCCTTTCATAGAAACGAGTGGTCAGGTTATTAAAAACTGAGTGCTTAGTATGAAGTTTGGTTTCTGAGCTCATTCAATAAAATTTTGTTTAGATTTAGCTTCATAAAAATAAAAGTTTTATTTGTGTCGCTGTATGTACAAGAAAGGAGAGAATATTGAAATTTCGTTGCATACTTTTAATAAATTATTATTAATAAATAAACATGGTTTGCTATACAATGTCAAAGCAATATATTAATGAGGAAGTAGCCAAATGTTTACATATACATATGTAATTACAAAAACAGTTCGAGTCACGTAGAGCTAAGTGCAGAATTACATCCAAATCTGTTCACAAAGTTCAGTAGAAACAACACATTCACTGTGAAAGGATAAACATCTTTTAATTATGTATCGATTTTAACACTGTATCTTTCTTATTTAGTATTTTAACAAAAATAATTTGTAATGAAAAGTTCTGTGTTAAATGTTCATTAATTTAGTGAAACAGACACTATTGGTAAAACTAATATTGGTGATAAAATAGACATTGGTGGTAACAAAGCCTATCAACAGATATTGTTTGTGCTCTCAAACAATGTTGTTTTAAAATTTAGCTGGCAAAGTTCAGTTGTACATCGTATACAATATTACTTTGTAATGTATATTCATCGAAAAATGGTATATAAAGCAATTAAAGTAAATATTCCCTCAAGTGAACATTTGCTAAGGAATAAGAATTATGTTAAAACACTGGGAAATTCATATTTAAACCACAAATAAAAAATCGAGCACGATAAGATTAACATATAGAGTTCAAATGTATGCTTCCGTTTCCTCATATTCTCATTTATTTAACGTTCATGTCAACATCTGGCGGATAACTTTAACGAGATGTTTTCTGAGCGACAGCATCCGTGGGAAATGGGCCGAGTCTTTATCTAAATCATGTTTCTCGGGAGACGCAACTTATTAAAGGTATACTAGAACAATTTCTTATCACACAAATGATGCCAGTATTATTAATTACTACTGTCTTTGAATCATGACAAGTAACGCTTTATATTAAAAGTATATTGGTTCAAACTGGGAATACTAGAAAGGTTTCTTGATATTTTGCAGTCGAATTTAAGAAAAGTATTTTTTTTTAAACTGAAAAAATGATTCGTTTAGATAAGTAATGACTGACGTTTATATTTCAGCAAAAATATTAAATGGAGATTAGTTACTCAAAATAGATTCGAGTCTGAAACACAATGTTATAAAAGTGTGACCTTTTCAAATTTTGAAATAAAACATATATATATACATTTATGTTATTTTTAAAACGATTTATATGCTAATATATATATAGTTTTTTTTTAAACTCCATCAACAGGTTTGTTCAGAATGAGGCACAAAGCTACACAATGAGCTATCTGTGCTCTGCCCATCACGAGTATCGAAACACGGTTTTCAGCTGTGTGAGTCCACAGAAATACTGCTGTGCTACTAGGAGGCGCATGAATAGGTGATTTTAAATCGAGTTTCATACAGGATTATATGTATATGAAAATAAACTATGATTTTCTAAATAAATTTCTTAAGTATATCTTCATATTAACCAGGTCAGAGAGCAAATTATAAAATGCAAATAATAGTTATATATATATATATTAATATATTATATATGATTTAAGTAAAATTCTGTAAAACGAAGTGATAGAACTGCCGCTTGTAAAATTTTACAGAATAAATTATAATATTTTACGAAGTGTTTACATCAAAAAGAAGTAATACAGTGCTAAAGTAAGATGATGAATATTATTTTATGCTTAAGAAATTATTTCTGCATGATTTAAAATAATATGTAATTATTTCATCTATATTTTTAGCAAGTGTTGAAAAAACCCTGAATTAAAAGTAATATCTGATAAACCTAACATATCTAGTTTATTCACATAACAATTATAATGGGACTTACTACATGGCTAAAAGTATGTGGACACTCCTTCTAATTAGTGGGTTTGGCTATTTCAGCCACACCAATTGCTAACAGGTGCATAAAATTAAACACACAGCCATGCAATCTCTATACACAAACATCGGCCATAGAATGAGTCGTACTAAAGAGCTCAGTTCAACGTGACACTGTTATAGGGTGCCTCCTTTCCAACAAGTCAGTTTGTCAAACGTCTGCCTGCTAGAACTGCGCTGGTCACCTGTAAGTGCTGTTACTGTAAAGTGGAAACGTCTAAGAGCAACAACAGTTCAGTCGCGCAGAGGTAGGCCACACAAGCTCACAAAACTGGACCGCTGGGTGCTGAAGTGCTTAAAAATTGACTGTCCACAGTTGCAACACTCGCTATCGAGTTCCAAACTGCCTCTGAAAGCAACGTCAGCACAAGAACTGTTCATCGGGAGCTTCATAAAATGGATTTTCATGATCAAGTAACAGCACACAAGCCTAAGATTATCACCATGTGCAATGCCAAGCATCGGCTGTAGTGGTGTAAAGAGCACCGCCATTGGGCTCTGGATGAGTGGAAACGTGTTCTCTAGAATGATGAACCACTCTTCACTATCTGGCAATCTGACGAACGAATGTGGTTTTGGCAGATGCCAGGAGAACACTACCTGAATGAATGCATAGTGCCAACTGTAAAGTTTTGTGGAGAAGGTAAAATGGTCTGGGGCTGTTTTTCATGGTTTGTGCTCGGCTCTTCAGTTCCAGTGAAGAGAAATCTTAATGCTACAGCATAAAATGGCATTACAGAAAACTGTGTGCTTCTAACTTTGTGGCAGCAATTTGGGGAAGGCCTTATTTTGTTTCACCATGACAATGCCCCCGTACACAAGGAACTTCCATAAAAACATGGTTTGCCGAGGTTAGTATGGAATAAGTTGATTTGTCTGCACAGAACCCTGATTTCAATCCCATCGAATACCTTTGGGATGAATTGGAACGCTGACTGCGAGCCAGGCCTTCTCGATCAGTGACTGACCTCACTAATGCTCTTATGGCTAAATATGGGAAAATTCCCGCAGCCATGTCTCAAAATCTAGTGAAAAGTATTCTCAGAAGAGTGGAGGCTGTTATAGAGGCAAAGGGGGACCAACTCCATATTAATGCACATGAGTTTGGAATGAGATGTTCAACAATCACATATGACTGAGATTGTAGGGTGTCCGCATACTTATGGCGATGTAGCATGTCTTTAAAACAAGCAAATATGGGAAACAAGAAGAAAAATAATTGAATACAACCACATATAGGGTGATCAATTATATTACAGCGTGTAATACATGTATGTAAATAATGATTCTATCAAAGTGAATAAATGTTAAACAATACGTGAAATATTACGTACCATACGAGTCAATAGCAGAGGCAGGGATGACGTCAGGTTCTCGACCATCTGGATCGAACGGATCGTCCGTATCTTTCTGAAGAGGTGTGTGACTTCTACCGAAAGAGAATTCTGATCTGTTAGATATTGATGACTAGAACGTTTAAAAGGCTATGCTTAAAGAAACTTAGAGGGGAGAAATTCAAGCCCAAGAAACGGATTCTTGAAACAAATTATCATGCATCATACCTACGCACGCAGTTTAACAAAGGTAGTACAAGCTAGGTACTAGCAACTGACACAGACTTTTAACTTGGTAACAATGGAAAGTCTAGTTATTTGAGAAAAGTAAAGATACTTAAATTGTAAATAATCGATGACTTGTAAAGGAATGTAACCAGGTTTCTGTATTTTACCTTACTATAACAGTAACACTTCGCAATATTATAAACTTGTGAAGAGTATGTGTTTTTTTCTTTGTTATAGCAAAGCCACATCGGGCTATCTCCTGAGCCAACCAAACCCTTGATTTTAGCGTTAAAAATATGTACGTATACTTACCGCTGTACCAGCGGGGAAACTTCTGTCGAAGGGAGGAAGTTAAACTGGAATCCCAATAATGAAGTAGCCCCCAATGGCTCAGCCGTATGTCTGCGGACTTACACGCTAAACTCCGGGTTTCGATACTCGTGGTGGGCAGAGGACAGATAGCCCATTGTGTAGCTTTGTGCTTAATTCAAAACAACAACAAAAAATAATGAAGTACGCACGTAACAAAGCAAAATATATTTGTTTGCATCTAAGAATAAAGCTACACAGTGGGTCATCTGTACTCTGCCAAACGCGGGTATCGAAACACGAATTATAGCAGTGTGAATTTGCAGGCATGCCGCTGTGCCATTGAGGCGAAAAAATTTAAATTAAAGAGGCAAGCGTTTGCCAGCGAATACAAAACGTCTTCCTTATGCAATCTCAATTTTGACACCAGTTAAAATCATAAAGAACACAGAAAAATATCTATATCTCTACTTGGAGCTTGCAAGAAAATATCTTTGTCCTAAATCGCACATGAAATGGTTGACACACGCAAATTATTCAAGAAATCCCTAAACTAAGATTTCCTAGCTTAAGAATTGAGCAAAATACAAAAATTCTAAAATTGTTTATGTCTATGTTTTGAATATGTAAAAAAAATGCAATGGAATAATTGTAAAAGAAACACCAAAATTATTCTTTCTGTAATAACTTGACCCCTTCTGTAATTGTTAAAAATGGGCAAGTCTAACATTGGTTTTTGTCAGTATGCGTATCGTCTCTATTAAAGTATCTTTGTTTTAAATTTCAATTAAAATTGATCAAGAAAAAAGGCAGATATTTGACCAAACATTCTGAAATTATGTTTTTTATATCTTTAAAGATTCTAAACTGGCGAATCCAACTTTATTGTCTTTCTACTAAGCGCATAAAAATGTATATTTGTGCCAATTTTTGTTTTCATTGCCATAAATATAACGGCACAGAAACCCATAACATACATTTTAGGTTATTTTATCATTCACTACACAAAAAAAAATTCTTTTAAAAGTTTCAATAAAGAAAAATGAAAAGTATATAAAGGAATAATCTTACGAAGTTTAAAGTAAATCCGGTGAGAAACGAAGGAATGGCAGTCAATTGAAAAGTGTTTGGGAGAAGAAAGAAAAAATATATGGAGAAACATTAATATTTAAACGTAAAAGAAATATCATTACAAAGTGAATTCTACAATCAAAATGTTGAAATATTGTCTACAATCTGAGTTACTTTTCTCTTTTCTGGGTGATGAACTTACGAAGGGGTGGATGTTATGGCAAATAACGCAACATAACTAACTGTAACATGATATCGTCATGTTGAAAATGAAGTAGAAAATAAGTGCTTGATGTTAAAAAGTATTTATGATTATACGAATTTTTCTGTTTAATCTGAGAGAAAGTGGAAAGCACAATGCAGTAGAAGTCTAATGTATCACAAGATTAACTCTAAAGCTAGTTTATTTTGCATAACTCTTTTCTGTAGTTCACTTTATTAGGGTAGATGTGGCACCATATACACTGCTGACCAAAATCTTAAGACCAATGAACATAAAGAATAATATGCATTTTGCTTTCTTGGACAAAATCACTTATCTGAGTAGAGCTTTGAAAGATAAAAATAAGAAAAGGGAAAATGAAAATTAAAAACCTTTTTTAACATTTAATAGGGAAAATTTGAACACTATGAAATTAGCCTAAATATTAGCTGGTTTAAAGTTCAAGACAATACTAAAACGAAGCGTTAATCAGTAAACACGAAACGAAATTTAGTCATTTGTGTTCAAGCATTAGCGTTGTCAACATCTCTCACTGATATCTCCTGTGTTACATTGGGTAAAAACATGATAAAGGCTAAAAAGTTGAAAGAGTTTGAACGTGGCAGAATTGTCGAGTTCCAAAAACAAGGTCTCTCTCTACGTGCCATCGCTAGTGAGATTGGGCGTAGTAAAACTGCCGTTGCAATTTTTTTTAAAAGACCCTGTGGGATACGAAACGAGAATTTCGAGTGGTCAGCTCAAGAAAATGTCGCCGGCAAACAGTTACTAGGTAATGTACCTAAAGTTGTTCGAAATGATAAGCTATTTTAATATGTATCGGACACTAAGATCCTTTAACACGTATTTGTAAGGGCTTTTGTGTCTCCATAGTTACTTGTTCAACTGAAGTAAGAGTATTGATTTGGAACACACTGCATAGCACATTGGCGGACAAAAACCAGCTTGTATATTTCCAAACAGCAAGTTTCAGTGGGGAATATGCGTGCATATGTATCAAATAGAAATAAAAGCAAAATAACCTTCTTCATTCTTTAAACTCCTGTGAGATTTCAGTGGTTGTCATGAGCTAAATTTAGATTTTTATTTAAATCTGAATTTTGCACCTATTATTGATACAAATCTCTTACACTCCTTGAATTCCTTATCTTACCAAACTAGGTTTTCTCCCTGCAGCTCGCTCCAGTATAATTGTATAATAATATGTAATATCATAACTAGTTTCCTGTCTCTGTCCAAATTGCATATTCTCTGTTCTAGGAAAGAACTCTTTAAAATGTATTTCTCAGACTCATATATGAAGATTTATATTTCTTAGTAAACTTTCTTTGTACTTGCTCTATTTTTAGGGCTACGTTTACTCCTTGAAGCATATACTGAATCAATATAGACAAGGACTACATCTTTCTTCTTTCTCATCACTTTACAGACTTCTTTGTATATTTATGACAATAGAAAGGTTACGACTTCCAAACCTAATAATACAGAGGGATCTACTCATGCACCATGGATACTACTCGAGGGTCGTAATTCATCGTAAGTATTTTGAAACCAAAGTTATGTGTTGGTTGTAAAATAAAACTAATATGTTGTGGGGTTTCCATCACAATCTGATGAAAAACTGAGTTTTTTTTTTCAATCATAGGCGGAAAAAAGTACATTCCCCTGAGACACATAAAGTTATCGAAATCCTTACAAATATTGCTGGAAAGAGCGCCAGTTTAAGCTTCTTATTTTATTGTAGTGTTTATGAGTAAAGTAGTGCGTTTCTCTTTAGTGTAGAAACACAAGACTTTGTATGTATTCTTCCATTTTCAACAAGTTTTACAGTTTCAAAGGTATGGGAATCACGGTTTTTCGTGAAACATGATGTTCAAACTTGACATAAACTGACATTGTTGTATGTACAAGACTATCTGCTTTTATCAATTCCGTGTTTTACATTCCATAATGGAACACTTTATTTCTCAAAATTTTCTCCAGAAAAGTGTCAAATTAGAACATATGACCTGCAATACTGTGTATGTGACAGGATTTTGTGATGTTCCTTATGACATACAACATCTTAAATATTACTTACAGTAGTTGAAAACATTTTTTTTCCCATTTCGTTACTTCGTCATGCGGTTCACCATATTAAGAACCAAATAAAGTAATTAATTTACACGATTTTTTAAATGTCCATTTGTTGAGCTCAAAATAATGAAATATGAAATTTTCTAGCATTTAATGCTTTTCAAGTCAATTTTTATAAAATATTTTGTGAATAATTTTAAAATAACCTTCATTATTTTTTACAGATGGTTAACAAGTTTTGGATTAACACTTGTTATCTCATGTGTTATTCAGCTACTGAGTTTGTTATACACATATTACTTCTTAATAATCTACAATGAACTGCTTTCAGCTCTTAATTTTCAAGTGGTCCAACAAAACTGCGAATTTTTGAAGTGACATTAGCGTAAAAGGCAACAAACAATCAAATGAGAAATATATGATAAAAATGAAAAGAAATTATAATGCGTTGTTACTGATGAATGTTTCACAAATTTCTGAAAACTTCAATTTTTCTCTTTTTCCTTTCATCGTAAAATCTTATTTTGACTGCTTATCAAACCTTTTACTTTAAAATATAGCACAGTTATCAACCAAATAATAAGTTAATATTTATTGTAAAACATATATATATATAGGCAACAATGCATATTTTAAGTAGCTGACAACATTGTATTTTCCGCATATTTACGCAGTTGTCTTCAACGATATCTAATTAATGAAATAGTTGTTGGATAAAAGGACGAAACAAATCGAATTTTTATTTGAATAAACATATAAGTTACTCACTTGTCCACAACGTCTTGTTCCACAGGACCTACAGCAAATAGAATCAATCTTAGATTTCTAATATATCAGATATTGTCTTAAGCATAATATATTTATCTGTGCATGGCTCTTTGTCTGTTTTATATATAACACACAAAATTAGTTAAAATTAGAAGAGATAGAATCAAAATTAATGTTGAAAGAACAATTCTGTCTTGGATCAGTAATAAGACAAATAATAAGTGTAGAAGTGTTAGTGGCATCATTTATATACTGATAAGACTTATTATGAGGTTTATTTACAATTTCAATCATGGAAAACCACTTTTAAATTACACTTTGCTGAGAGATTGTTAGAAGTAAGCAATCAGTGATAGTTAACTTATTTTTGTAATTACCACGTTAAGGAGCCTGTCTCTTTAAAATTTTACCTTGTTTGGTTAAAAACAAAACTTTACGCAAAATTTCACACGTAAACAAAAAATAACAATCATAAAATTGTGTGGCTGCGTTTAATTCTTTAGCACGTTCATTATTTATTATCTGACAAAGAGCCAAGCTGTAGAAGATTTTCAATCAAATACTAACTTCATAGTAAATCCCAGTAATTCTCCTTTCAAGTATGATTTTCATGATTTATGAAACTTCAAGATTTTTATATCACAGAAGATTAATGGATATTTCCAAATACCTCAAAGTCCTCTCAACGAGAGAAAATAAGAATCGTTTTACATCCTTCAGAGAAATCTGGTAGCTTTTATTTGCCACATTTTACTTTCAATGAAACTAAAGCTTTGGTATAAGGTTTTTAGAATATTCTTTTGTCTCTCGCTGAAACTACCTATTCTAGTTATACGTATATGGGCCCGGCACAGTAAGGTGGTTGGAGTGCTTGATTTGTAATCTGAGGATCATAGGTTCGAATCCCTGTCACAACAAACAGATTTGTTCTTTTAGCTATGGGTGCGTTATAATGTGACGGTCAATTTCACTATTAGTTGTTAAAAGAGTAGCCCAAGGTTTGGTGGTGGGTGGTGATGACAAGCGGCCTTTTGTCTAGTGTTACACTGTTAAATTAGGGAGAACTAGCGCAGATAGCCCTCGTGTAGCTTTGAGCGAAATTCAAACCAAAGCGATCTCAGATATGTATATAATTTTAATTGCCATGCTTTTATAATACAACAGACACTTTTCAAACACATATCTTTAGATGAAAATTAAACCGTCTGTTACGCACATATGTATATGAAATATAAAAAAGAGAGGTATGTGGTCTTTTGAAACATTAAGTCATTCTTGTGTGTTCCTTTGCTGTGATCTGTAAGTTGGCAACAATGATGTTTCAGTAACTTAAGTGAGAGTTTGTTTATTTGTGGATTATCTAACTAAAACTTTAATTGCCAGAGACGTAGATAACTAACCAGAATATAATTGTAAAAGTAAAATAATAATAAAGAAAACAACTCATAGCTTAGATAACCCATGAATTGTATTCATGCTGTGAAATGTCACATGATAACTGAAAACTTAGGAAAAAGTATTTTAGATTTTTGTTCTTCTTGTTGTTATTGATGTTGAATTGCGCGAAAAATGCTTGAGATATACTGAAGCTAGTTACTCTTTTAAGTTTTATACTTAGGAGAAGACAGCTAGATAGTCAACATCCCTCAACCCCTTTTCAGGCAGAGAAGTGGAATTTTACCATTATGCTTGTAAAACATCCACAGCATCAAAGCATAAATGATTTTATTTGTTGTTGTTTTCTGGGAGAGGAGGGTAGCAGGGCGCAAACTAAAGAACCTCAAATTTGTAGTATGGTATGCATGTGGTATGCAAATCACTGATCTTCGCCCTACGTTATTTCAGATAAACTATTGGGATTTAATGATAATGACTCCTCATAAAACAAGATATTAAACATTTACTGCTTCAAACACAGATGAATCAAAACCGAACTAGTTGTCCAGTGTTAGTTTGTTGTTAAATAGTTCCATGACCTTTATTCAATTCATCATAGAGAACTCTCTCTATTTTTCTACATACACGCACACACACACACACACACACATATATATATATTAGATATTTAATCTATCAAATTTATTATGTCAATCAAGTAATGGTTATCTAAAGAACTAAAAAAAAGAAAATTGATGTTCATATTAATCTTGATTCTTATTCATTGAACGATATTTTTGCAGGTAGTTTAGAGTGAACAAGATACAGTCTTTTAGTTTTTGTTACTAAAAATTGGATGATACTTTTGGAAGTGACGTACAAGTGCATCATTTTACTTTTTGTTAATGAATAAATTGACTGAATTTTTTGGAAGTGATATAGAACAAATGCAAACTATTACCTTTTAAATGAACAAATTAAGATTTAGCATTTGAATTATTTGGCCTCACTGGTCTGCTGAAACGTTTAATAACAATTTGCTGGATATTGGTTTAAATGCTACACATTTCACCTCATAAATTCACCTCTACACATAAATTTGCAGAACTGTAAGCTACTCACTTTTGAAAAGTAGTTTTTGTGAGGTTGAATTTGCATTTGAAACATATACCATTAAACTGACTTTGTAAAATACTTAGAATTAGACAAAGATTTTACAAACAATAAATTTATTTCATTTTTTCATGAAACAAGGGGAGGATAAACATTTAGTAATTTATTACTTTTATTCATTTAAGCTGAAATAGATAATAATAAAGTGAAAAAGATGAAAAAAGGACTTAAAATTCAACTTATCAATTTCTTCCCACAAAATTATTTGTTACAGTGCTACTATAAATATAATTGTGTGTTGTGCTTAGGTCCTACTCAAACTTTGGAATTCAGTGTGTTTCTGTTATTGAAACCGCCTAGATGGTTTCTAAGTTTTTCACTCTTTTAATTTCAGATAACACAGATCCAGAGAGTTTGAAATTCGTTTCAAGTTCTTTAGAATTTAATTCTATTAATTGGCAACCATTTTTATTAAAAAAAAAAACGTTTCCTAGAAACGTTCTAAGCACTTCTTTTGTTTTTGAATTAAAATTTGAGTCAGAATTTATCAATTAAAATTATCGTAAAGAACTGAATAAAACAGTTGCATTAATTCATACGTTTTATTTTTATTTTATAGTTAAGAAGTTTAAATATTTCAATATTCTAAATTACTTACTTTGGAATATCCTTTTATTTAATCTGACAAAATACTCATTAACTGGCATCTATCTTTATCAAAGTTATTCATCAAATTATTTGAAAAGTAACTTTAAAAATCCAGTTTTACAACAAATAAAACATTACCCTCAATATTACGTTCCTGATCTAGATTCTTCGTAGTTCTTTCTGCGTTTTTATTTGTAATTATTTTCAGGAACTGATGTAAGTAAAACCCAAATAGGATTGTTTGATTGCAATAGGGAAATAATTTTTAACTTTCTAAATTATTAATATAAGTAAATTGAAATCGATTATTATCAAAAAGGCTTATTTCTTCGTCTTTATGTATATTGTTTTTGCTACTTTTGGTGTAACTCGTAAACTTGTTTATTAAAATTTGATCAAGAACTTCTTATTTTGGTCATTTCATGTAACAAACAGATTACGTTTTTGTTTGTCAAACAAATCCATCTATTAGCATCAAAGTTACGCAAAAATCAAATAAGTGAGCTACGCCTATATTTTGAACCTGTGAAGAACACCAGTAACAATATTATAAAAGTTATTCTTGAAAAGTTTTATATTGGTAACATTATTCAGTCCTTTAAAGCGATTATAAATTTATCTGTTTATTGTTACACTTTTTGTACACTGCCAACCGCAGATATCGAAACAATTACATACTTTTTGAAAAGGTGATCAAATTTCAGTGACATCTTGGCTCTCACGAACAATTTTAAAATATAGTTGTGGAACGTGTATTTATATCAGCTGTGGTTGTCAAATTGAAAATTATTTTAATATAACATATATAATCCTGTGTACATTCTTTCAATTTGATCATTCATTGTTTGTTTGTTTAGAATTAAGTACAAAACTACACAATGCGTTATCTGTGCTCTGCCCATCACAGGTATCAAAACCTTATTTCTAGCTGTGTGATTCCACAGACACATTGCTGTGCCAAGGGGTGATATTATTTATTTGTAAGTATGATCATTCTATTGCAGAAACTCATCAGTTAATAAATAAATACTTTTAAAACTTCCTAGATATTAACAGAATTAAAGGTAATATAATTAATTGATATAGCAACTGGCAAAAAGAAAAAAGACTGCTATAGCACTAAGCATTCGATCTCTAAGCCAGAAATTAATCGAAAATAAAGCATGTCTACTTTTAACTATCCTTGCTGTCAAAAGTCGTGCTCCTCTCAATTTATAAACCCTAATACTGTTGTCTTATCTTTAATTTTAACTTCCAAAAATCATTACGACATGGATATAAATGATATTTGTTCTGCACTTCCAATTAATCATGTAACTTATCAAATTTCTTACATAATACGCTCTTGAATTGAATTTTGCTTCAATTTATTTATATGTATACATAAAATTACAATAATGAAGCAGACCATTTCGTCTCTCTTACTTATACGTATTGTAAAATTGCACAATTTATACTTCAAAATCATGTATCTCGATTTACTCTATTCTACACATAAATTATTATATACTTACGTTTTATTTTCCTATATATTAATATTTATCAACTTTTACCTCTTGCATGATAATAGACAGTTATGCAATACAGTCAAACATTAGGCACTTTGTTAGCACCTTTTATCTAACATTGTTTAAATATTGTTTCATGTGAGTTGTCGCAAGACTACAACGCTTGTTTGGTTATTTCAAATATTCTTTTAAAAAAACCTAATTTTTCAGTTAGTTCTACGGATTTTTGCATTATACACTGATGAAGATTAAGTAGAAGAATTACTTTTTTTCCTCAAGTTATAAACCATTTTATTTTATCCCACCTAAAATAAACAGTGATATTTTACTAAAATTTTGTTTCTATTCTAAAATTTAAACCTTTTCATCTAAGATAGCCGAAATAAAATATCATTCAGAAAATAATTATAATTTCATATAACACATTATAACAGTGACCAGAATTATTTGGATGAAATTTCTCACAATATTTTACAATTTTATTTTAGGCCTCTGTACCTAATTTCATGAGCAGATACTTAATAACAATGAATTTTTTTCTTCTTATTTGCTATAGAAAAAATAACGAGGTTTTATAAAAATTAAGACTTACCTTTCTCTTCTTGTTGTGCTCTAAGCCTCATTATGATGACAATCAAAACAGCCATAAGAACCAGAGCTCCAACTATTCCAATTAAAATAGCCAGCACAGGACTGATGATTGGCTTTTCAATTTTTGCTAATAAAGAAATGTATCATGGGCTTAGAAAGTGTGAAATTTTTCCAATCCAAACTTGAGTATCAGAAAAACTAACCATTTCCTATAAAGCTAATAATGTTTTAAATTTCCAATAAATAATAAATATAAAATATATTACTGGTATAAGTATAAAACAGGTTTCGGAAGAAAGACTATGCAGCTTTAGATGCTTGTGTAACTGAAAATATTATTGAGGTAATCATTCTAGAACTCAATATATTAAGGTTATACAGTACATCCATGTATCAAACGATATTCTCTGTTTTCAAATATTTTAAAACAGTGTTATAAAACACTTCATAAATAATACCACTGAAAAAACTATTTACCTGTGCGTTTTTCTGGAGCTGGTAGTGTCGTCGCAGTCAAAGCGACAGAATGACTTTTACCCTTTGAATTTGAAGCATAAATTGCAAGAAGGAAATTTGTTCCTGGTGGAAGATTATTAATAGTAAAGGCTGGAAAATCCTTCTCGGACATGTTGATCTGTAATCTATCTAGTGGGGAGTTGAAAACTTCTAAGTGAAACATCTGTTTTAATCCTCCATTATAACCTGCTTCACACTTTATTTCAATAACTGTTATCGTTCTGTTCGTAATCTCGCAATTTTTCACGGGATCTGGCCTTCCTGAGATAAACAATATTCTGTTTCATCCAAAATATGTAGAGCTTTTATTGTACTACTTGTCTGAAACATTGATCTGTTTATAAGATTTAAAATATCTATAATCTGTCAGTTTACCGAGAATTTCAACAAATTCATGAGCAAAATTAGAAATAAAAATATGAGTTGAGGAAAAAATACATTTCTTTGAAGTTAAGCACGAAGTAACACAATAGCCTATCTGTTCTTTGGCTACCACGGATATATCGAAATCCGGATTCTAGCAAGTCTTCTAACATATCGTTGTGCCACTGAAAGGCGTTTAACATTGATGTATACAGAAAAAAAAACACCACGTTAGCTTCCTCAGCCAATACGTAGATTAATGTTTTGTAATATTTTCTATTCTGATGTCTTTGTTTTACGAAAAATATTTAGTATTTTTATATTAAAATAAATTAGTTTGAGTATTTTAAGCTCCAGAATACATTACAGGTTTAGATAAATTACGACTTTAAAATATTAAAAAAAGTTAAACATGCTTTGCACGATAATCATCAATACATGTCAATATTTAAGCTTAACAAACTTCCTTTGTTGTTTTTATCATTAGCAATCAATCTCTCAGATTTCTTGAAAGAGAAGTATCTAATATAAGTGAAACATCTCAGTTTTAGCTCTTAAAATCAGTTAATCGAAAGATAATTGCTATTTTATAAATAATTACGTGTCCTTTGTTTTCGCATATTAAATATATACATATTTTTAGAGGTTATCTTGACATCATAATGCATATAGCCAAATTCAAACATATATTTGAAGCTCAAACTTAAAAATCTTGCGAAAAACCACTATTTCAACGATACATATGCTTTCGCTTCCCTTTTCTACGTGGTTGAAAATACGCTAAAATACGTATTTCGATTTCTCGCAGATTGCAGCCCATTGTGTAGCTTAGCACCAAAAGAAAAACAATGACAACAAAATACTCTACAAAATAGAATGTTGTAAATTACCTTTACATTTCAAGTGTTCGACATATTGTGAAAAAGGTCTCTAATCTTAATAAAATCAAAAGGAATATTCTAACAAATGAATTTAGTGGATGAATAATAAAATCTAATGTTCTTTGCAGAAGAGTGCATTTGATGAAGGTAAAGTATGTCATGATTGCATGTGAATCTTACCTGCTGGTATAATGGTATAGTTGCAAGGCTCTTTCTGTACACCAATTTCATTTTTTCCCCAACAACTCAATATTCCGTAACCGTATCTTGTTCTTGGCTTGTATGTAGCTTCACTGATTGTTCCATTCGTTGTGAAAGAACGAATCTCGATACGTTCAAATGTATTGTTCAAAGACCAATGAAAAGCAACATCTTCAGGATCTGCTAGAACTTCACACCTGATAATCACAGACTCTATCCTAGCGACGCCGTAAACGATTTTCTGATCAGGTTTACAAACAGGAGCGTCTGTGGTTTAAGATAAAATTTAAAATTAACGCGTGTTATATATGCTCGTACTTCCCATTCACTCTGGGTGTCTATTTAAATTTCTTCATCATCTACGTTTAATTTAATTTTATTCTTATAGCTTAAAATCTGATTTACTTAAGGATCAGTAATAATTTTTAAAACTATGATTTGTAACTCTAAACTATTTACATAAATATCGCTAGAAAAACAAAAGAATGCTTAACACATAATAATATCACAGTTTGCAAATGATTGAGATAACAAGAAATTCAAGAGAAATACGATATTAACCCAAATTACTTACAATGTACCCTCAACATTATTTCTTCACTCTCTACTTCTCCTTCCACATTGGCTGCGACACATTGATAACGCCCTCGTCTTTGTCGAGTAACTTTCTGTAACACCAGAGTCTGGTTACTGATTATAATACCTTCTTTTGTCTTACTGAACAGCGGCTTGCCTTCAAATCTCCACCCAACCTCCGATACCCAGGGATTAGCTTGAATGTTACAATCAAAGTAGACATCACTTCCTTCTTTAATAGTATCGTGCTGTATATTTGCTCCCAACGAAAGTCTCAGCTTTGGTAAATCTAAAACAGATGTAAGACGTCGGTTACAAGAAAATGTTAACAGTATACAGAACTATTGGTAAGTGATTATAATACACAGCAGAATAGATCTATAACTTTGATTTAAAAACTAATAACATTCGGTACAGGACGTAAACTGTCTTTATTAAAAAAAAACAATTGTTTGAATCATGTTATTAAATATATTACGTTATGTATATGACTTCTTAATTTTTACCAAAGTGAAAATAATTAAAAATTTCATAATGAATGCGTTTAAGACAAATTATTTTGTTTTGAAAAAGTAAAACTTTTTACATTCTTATTTTGCCTAAAATTATTGAATATTTATGCCATAAAATAATTGAATAGTGTCGTTTGAGCAAATTTAAACACGTCTAAAAATCCCTGATAAATAAATTAGTTAATAAAACGAAGAATCTTCTTCAGTATTATGCAGAATGTATACCACTGCAATAATAAAGATATGTAACACTTAATGTTTCTTCCCCGCACGGACTGCGGTAAATTTTCGGATTTACAACGCTATAATTAGGGGTTCGATTCCTCTTGGTAGACACAGCAGATAGCCCGATGTGGTTAGACTATAAGAAAACAAACAACCAGTGTTCAACTTACTAAATAATAAAAAATAATTGCTTGATTGTTATAAAGAGTCTCAGTAGGTTTCCTTGCAAATTTGGTTGATAGTTAAATTGACCGTAAAATATCAAAAACGTCTGTAAAAATTTGAATTTTAAACCAGGAGAACAAGGAAATTACTATAAAAAGAGCCTCCTAATGTTAGAAAAAAGATTTCATTCCATGAAATGTCGAGCCAAGTTTCTAATGGTGATTTTTTAAAATTAAAATCTCATTTTTAGCGCATAGTGTTAAATAACCTTTGAGTGAATTTATTATTAGATTGTGAAAAAAAAATGATTATGAGCTCAATTTGTTTTAAAGCTCCATCTTGATATCTTTCTTTATGTTTTAAATGGTAAAAAAACTTGTCATAATGTGGGGAAATGTAATAAGATTTGTTTATGATATTAATGTACATGTAAATTAAACTCTTAAAAAAGCATCTACTAATCATATTTACGCATAAATACGAGGGTTTGTGTAACATCAATTTTTAACCTCTTTTGAAATGCCTATTCCTATTTTTTATATTTGTCTATGCTTTTTAAATATACATAAACCACACTATTCATTTCTGATGGCTAAAGTACAAAAATATCAAAATTAATTTTTGTGAAAGTGTTTTACCATAAAAAAATATCTGCAATATAGTTAAATTTAAGATACTTTTTAATAATCAGCTGATATTTTCAATACATTAAAGTTCAAATTTCAAATGAAAATGGATAATGCAAATTTATTGTAATGTCAGTTCTAAATATTCGTTTTGTGATAAACATTAGAAGTTAGTAATATCAGGTTATACCTCAAGTAATGTCCGATTTTAGGTTAAGAAAAAGAGAAAGGATTTCAAACGTTTTTACTGTTGTTTAATCAATAATGTATGTTTCATTATTATTAATTACTTCCTGACAAAGATTCACAAGATTCTGAATGCCACCTCTATACAATTCTTGGGGTTTGGAGGAGAAGAATATAGAGGGGATAATCTTTATGTATTCCAAGCTCTTTTCCATCAAGATAAACCTGGAAACTTTGAAATAGATGATAATCAAATAAAGCAAGGTCTGAAGAAGAAGGAGAAAGTGAAAGTTTCTCCCAGTTCAGCTCTTCAATCTTTACAGATGTGATCCTTGTTGTAAGGGTCGTGCATTATACTGGTGTAACACAACACCTTTACAATTGATCAAAGCAGGTCTCTTTTCTTTTAGCGCAACATTCAAGCGCTCTTACTGTTTACAATAGAAGTCTGATGTAATCGTTACATTAAGTAGCAGTAACACAAAGTGGATCACACCAAACGCTTAATAAGACTTTCCTAGGGTGGATATCCATTTTGGGCTATGCTTTAGCCAATTTACCTGCACTGAGCCATTGTCTGGCGCTTAACATTTTTATAGCATATCAATTTTTAATCTCCAGTCACTAATGTGTCCAAAAAAATGTGAGTGACGTTCACAAGAGTGCAAAGAAGTGCAAACGTCCATTCCTGCTCCAAGGTTGACACCTGTCAAATCATTGAGCACCCATTTTTCTTGTTTTGACACCTTTCCAAGCTGTTGCAGATGATGGTGAACTTTTGAAATTGTTCAATTAAGCTTCTGTGCTAATTCTTTAACTGTTACAGCACACTTTTTATCAAGTAGAGCCAGCAGCAAGTCATAATTAAACTCAACAGGACAACCGGAACATGTCGCATCGCTTAAGCTGTAGTTACCTGATCTGAGCTTCTGAAACCACTTTAGACATGTTCTTTCACTGAGAGGCTCCACATCGTAAACATCTTGAATGTTTCGTGTATTTTCTGCTACACTCTTGCCTCTTTCAACTCATAAAACATTATATGACTAATGTGCTCCTCAAACCCATCCGTCTGCATATGGGTTTATTTGGTTAATGATTTGAAAAAGTGGAGTTGAGTTAGATTCTTTTATTTGTCATTTTTATACACGTCCTGCTACATATTGTAGTCATTAATGCCTTTTATAAAGACAGAAATGGTGATGCACTTTGTGTATTAAATGTTTGGATATCACTCATAAGATGACCTGATATACGCATAACTAGAACGTTATTAAATATATTATTTCGTGTATATGATATTTTTAGTGTTTTAATCAAACTTAAATATTGGTAAACGTTTGGCTTCTCAAACAAGTTGTATGCTATACATTCACACGTATAAATATTTATGGTGAAAGTAGCTTGCTTAGGTATATGTATTATTAGCATACATGAACTCTGTCATAGTGATATGAGTTTTTCTTTTGTTAAATATAAAACACTTAAGTTCAGATGAAAAGGAATCAGGAAACACACATATTATTACTTTTATAAAATAATAATATTAATAAAAATAGTTTTACTCTGCTTTGAGAACAGCCTTACAAAATATGGTAAGTGTCCAGCCGTCTTCCAAGGCACTGTTTGGAATCATAGGGTTATCTGCTTGGCATGATAAATATTTCCCGTGATCTTCTATCGTGGGTAGAAAGGTAATCTTGCTAACAGTTACATTATTATTTCTCGGAACTGTTGTTTTCGATATTCTCTCAGTTCCTTTCCACCATAAGATTCGGGCAGGGGGTCTAGACCCACTTGACTGGCATACAATCTCAACTTGTCGTCCTGCTGAGAGGGGTCGTTTAAGTGTTGAAATTCTCACATCCAGAGGTTTTACTGGTAAAAAAAGAGAGTAAAGTTTGTTTGTTTTGGATTTCACGCAAAACTACACGAGAGCTATCTGCGCTAGTAGTCCCTAATTTATCAGTTTAAGATTAGAGGGAAGGTAACTAGTTATTACCATCCACCGCCAACTCTTGGGCTACTCTTTTACCAACGAATAGCGCGATTTACTGTAGCATTATGACGCCCTCACGAATGAAAGGGCTAGCATTTTGGTGTAGCGGAGATTTGAACCAGGGACCATCGCATTACGAGACAAATGCTTTAACCACCTGTCTCTGCCGGGCTTGAAGAGTAAAGTATGGTTAAGACTTAAACCACAGAAGGTATACGATAATTTACTCTTTTAATCAAATTTGATTTTAAAAATCTTTCAGACATATTCAATACTATGCTTCCTCCAGTATCACAGTGGCATGTCTACGGACTTACAAAGCTAGAATCCATGTTTCGATACTCGTGGTGGGCAGAGCACAGATATCCCATTGTGTAGATTTGTGCTTAAATAAGAAACAACAAGAATATTATGTAATTTAAAAAAAAGAACCTGTTGTATATGAGTAAAACCCAAGGCATAAAAATATGTTTTTAGAACAAGTTGTTTTAATTCATTGTGAAATGTATTAAAGCATAAATATAATTTGGTAGTTAGGAAGGAAAATAATATTCACCTCAAGCCATGACTCCTATGTTTATTTTCTATAAGTAATGATATTTCATTCAACATTACGTTACAGGCTTAGAGAGATGTTTTAAAAGAACCAGATGTAAACTTCTAACACCAGAACAGGCTCGTGTTGAACTTTACGAGATACTCTACATATTCAGACTACTAGCCTTTAGCGTCCAGTATAATTCGATCAACATGAATATTTTATAAAACAGAGAGTCAAGGAAATAGTCTATACAATTTCAGGAAAGGCTTATTTTCTGTACATAGGTAATACATGTCAAGCGAATCAGAGCCCATTTCACATTATGTGTTTCATATCGTACTTCTCGTCAGTTACTTAAAATTTGTTTCTAGAAATCGCAAGAAAAGAAACATAGGTATTATAATAAATTGGTTGTTGTTGTGTCGTCTTATAAGAAATATTAACAAGTATATTTAGCTATAATAACCTGAAATGCGTAGAAACAGTCAGAAATATAAGCCCTTGACATCATATTTTAAAAATAACGCTTAATTGAATTCATATAATTATAAACGAATTGTATAGAAATGAGATAGGATGCAAAAAAAATTAATAAAGTATTTAAAACGTACAGTTGGCGCTTTTCTTACTTGTTATGTACTCTTTTGCACAGCATAAATTTACTGAAACGAAGCATTAATTCCTAATCCATAGAGAAACATTTAATCTTGAGCAAATGTTATTGTCAGTATGTATTTATCCATTACTTAGGCAAGTACACATGAACTAAATCCCTCATACAACTCTTATGCTATACATTCATGCGTGTGTGTGTGTGTAGGTAGGGTTTAGATATTCATGACTAAAGTAACTTAGTTATGCCTTATGTATCATTAGCATACATGAACTGCGGAAATACAAATGACACTCGCATTCCATTTCGCATGTCATCCTAAATTAAGCACGATTCCAATTATGCAGTATTATTAACGTTTATCACTGCATCTTTGGTAATTTGATGCTTAAATCGAAAATTTAATGACTTAGAAAGAAATATTTCAAAGCCGTGTTGGTGTGCGAGTTCAACATACTGAACCACACTTTTTATAGCGGTAAGTTAAATGAGCTGTGTAAAGCTAAAAAGGTTGTAATATACTTTGTCTTAACTTGTCTCTCGTGACTGTTTTATAATAATTAAAAATTTAATACATATCACTGTACGATTACGTTTAAATTGCAATTAGAAGAGATCTCTATTACTACGATATATAACTGGGATTACACTTCAACTCTTAAAATAACTAGTATTCGAAACTAAAAAAAAATAAATATTTCAAAGTATGCACTTTGTGTAATTCACGATAATTAATATCTGAAACTTCTAAAATATTTTATTAACATTTTATAAACAAAATAATTATAGTAAAAACAACGAAATGACTAAGAATACATTTCCTTTGAAAATATATTTTTCCTTTTTTACTTCTCAATCCTCATAATAATATATATAGTTGTTATTTTGACCACTTCCACATAAAACAAAATTCACAGCTACATTTTTCAGTTCTTTAGTTTCAATTCAGAAACACATTAGAGAAACTATTTTTCTCGTTGTATCTCAAACTAATGATGCTGAAAAGGGTATTTGAAATTGAGACAGCAATCGATTTTGGTGATGAACGTTGCCTTTAAAGTCAGAACCTAAATAACTGGTTGGTGAGGATATCAAGAAATACTTCAGAAGACATCAAAGCAATTGTATTGATCCTAGTTGAAACCCAATGAGTGTCAAGAAAGACCTTTCCTGCTGATTGAACTGAGCTTACTCAGAACAGTATAAATGGTTATAGTCAATTACAAACCTTTTTCTGAACTGCACTGAGATACACTTTATTAGAAAAATACACGAATATTTTACAATGAAGAATACCGCCAATTCATATAGTAATTTTGTTAATGTTATTACATTTTAACCTTAATTACATTAAATGACATCCAATGAGAAAGCGTAACAGAAGTTTTAACTCTGATTAGAAAATTGTCTTGTTTGTGATCAGAAAAACTCGCCAACATATGTTTAAAATAGTTAAAAATGTAAAATAAACCTAAAAAGACTCTGGTGAGTTGCTGATAAAAACTTCGCTTTCATTTGCTGCTTAAATGATACTACATTTTTATTATCGTAATTAACAAGAGAAGCGTCAATATAAGTCAATTCTATATTTGTACCATGTGCAAAATGTTTTTAAAATATCTCTGTAGATAGTAAAACAAAAAAACTTAATGATTCCAGATTTCATACATGATTGAAGCTGTTTGTAAAAATGTTAAAAACATTAACATTTTATATCTTTATATGTTCTAAAATATTACTAGATTTTACTATTATGTTTATATCTCTTTCGTATTTCACATATCATGCAGCATTACGGAAAACTCATATGTATCTCACACTTTTTATATTAGTAAAATAATTGTCAAACATTTGCCTAGTTTATACAATGACTGCAAAACGAACGAATAAATCTTTTGCAAAAAATAATCTATATATATATATATCATAAAATTCCCTTTTTCTTAAATAAACACGCTTAAAAGCTTCAAATAATGCATTCAATATGAAGCTTAAAATTATATTCTACTACACCTTTGGGTGGAGTACTCACGATTTAAATCCACTGTTACTGATCTTGACACCGGTATATTAAAGTCGGAGTTAGACGCTTGACACGTCAACGCTGACATCAAATGATCTCTCTGGAGACGTTTGATTAACAGCTCATTCCGAGCAATTCCTCTTGGGGTCACGTTGTAATCATCGTCCAGCAGGGCCGAGTCTCTCCACCACGTGACAGCTGGAGTGGGGTCTCCTACAACACAAAAGAAAACCATGTCTTGTGAACTAAAAGCTCTCTTGCTATTTCGTAATATGAATAAAAATTCGAGCATTGAAAAGTTTAATTAATAACCGAAAAAATACGTATTTCTTTTTTAAATCATGTTCATGCGACGAGTTATGTAACTTTGCAACATAACCTTGTGCTAAATATCTGCTTATAGCTAATTTTATATAACAATAAAAAACAATTTTGTTAGTGGTATAAAACATAACCAATTATTTGGAGTTACGAATGACTTGTCGTACTGAATGAAATAAACTATTATTTTTAGTGTTATGGGATACATAAATTTGCAGTTTTATCATCTCAACTAAGAAAGTGTTACAATGCATAACTATTGGACATCTTCTAATGAGAAAAATACTCTGTGTTTTGGATAAGTACTTTAGCTATGGTGCCGAAATTTAAACATCAGCTCAGAGTCAAAAGACTTCGAAGCGTGAGATGATAACATATTGATCAAATCTAGCTCATTAAAATTCCACCATCTGGACCCTTTATCCTTACTTGATGTGCTTACTAGAACTTAAAGAAATAACAGCATGAAAGCATTTATAATTTCTTTTTTACAATTAAAGCTACATAGATAACCAGACCAAAACTAATTTTGAAAATAAAAATTAGTATATACATATTTCTCACACAGTTTAGAAATAACGTTACAAGTTTCATTTTCATACAATGAGAATGAAATCTGTCAAGCAAATAACTGAAAAACAATATCTATTGATTTAGATAAATCGCAATATTGAAAGGCAACCAATATTTAAAATGGAAATTTTATGTTATAAATAATAACTATTATGAAACACAACTTATTAGGAACTTAAAATGTAATTTTCAGCTAAAATTACGTCGAATATTGGTACGTACTTGCAGTATTTAACTATTTTGCTAAATAATAAGTATATAAGATTTGAAACTTGTGAAGTCGCCATGTTATATTTACTTAACATTTTTAAACCTTTCAGTTCGTCTCTTTAATGTGATTTGTCATTTTGATATTATATTGGACTGTTCTCACACAAAATAAGCTTTTTAATATAATAAGCACGTCAAGTTAGGTAAAACGGTCCAGATGATGGATTTCTAACAAGTTAGAATTGATCAATATGTTATTTTCTCACGCTTTGACTTGATCTGATTTCAATAAGTTGTGATGTACTTTATTAACATCTGCTTTACACATTTTTTGAACTGTATGGTCATGTGGTTAGTGGCGCTTGACTCCCACGTTGTAGGTCACGGGTTCGAATCCCTTTCTCACCACACATGTTCACCATTTTAACTGTGAGAGCGTTATAATTTTACGATCAATCTCAATATTTGTTGGTTATTTCATGGTATTTCAGTGCTAAATTAGGAACGGTTAGCACAGATAGTCCGCTTGTAGCTTCGTGCGAACGTCCAAACAAACCAGATCTGTATACACTTTAACTAGTACATAAAACTGTCTGTTATTAATATTTTAATGAAAAGCAATGGGCCTAACAGATACACAGGATTATCTTAAAACCACATAATTTATTAAGTTTGATTTTTTATTGCGTCATTTACTTCTAAAAATAAATCTTATAACTTGTGTATTACCCAGATAAGTCTACTTTTACACATCATTGAAAATTATATGTATTTAGAATTATTGTATAGTCACAGATACGCACATGTTTTTCAAGAAGGTAAAATAAATTCGTGACTTTCAGAAGGAACTTATTTCAAATAATGTTTAATTTACTACCTTCAGCTTCACAAGATAATGACAAAAATGATCCTTCGTTGAATCTTCCGATAATACCTTCTATATGCGTTCCTTCATTATCCATGATAACAACATTTTTTGGAGGAACTGGAATGAATTTTTTCATTAAAATAAATTAACGTGAGGTTCTGTTTAACATATCATGCATAAGTATCAAAAATAAATCAACTATTTTGTTGAACGTTAGTCACTTGCGATCTTATCACTTTTAAAAAGAACCTGCTTCACGATGTATCTTACATATACATATACAAAAGTAAATGGAAACATTTTTGACGTACATTATTTAAAATATGCGAATGATGTTATTATTTCCTTTGTTTATAAAAATGAGGTAAAATCATTTTAAAAGCATTTCATATTTTTTGTAGATATAATCCCTTTATCACAACAGCCTGAAATGTTAGTGTTTCAAAGTACATGATACAATTTATGTATCATTATCTTACTTTGTGACTAAGCAAGAAATCTAACCCTGAGTGAAAAGCCCTTACACTTACCATTGCGCTGGTTATGTAACCAAAAAGTTCTATAAATATTTCAAAAAGTTAACCTTACCTCACGCATAGTAGAAATGAACTTATATTGTTACCATACATTCTTATTATAGTTTCTAGTTCCATTAACAAGCCAAAATTGTGTATTTACTGTACTACTATCTTAAATATTTTAGTTAAATTATATTTAACAGGTGGTGTAAACGTTCGTAAGCTATTAAGACATTTTGCAATAACATAAATGTAAACACTTGACAATGATAATGTGTATTAATGATGTCTGTTTTTATTTCACGATATTGTTGATACTTGATATTCTTATTACTAATGTCAGGTGTATATATATATATAGATGGATAGAGAGAGAGATTGTTAAAATTAACCGTGAAAGAGAAAAGAAGAGATAAATGGTAAAAGAATGGAAGTAGTTGGCATACTGTAATATGGATTATGAAATAATATTTGGCATATTATGATATGAAATACACAATAATTTATTAGTAATCATTTTTTATAGCTCTATTTCTTTTTAGTTTTCTTAAATACCTTTGATTAAACAAGAATAGCTGTTTATCATTGCTAAAGGATTATTCTGTGTAGCAAGAGTTTCTGAGAGATAAAAGGGTATTACCAATCACTCTCAAGTGACCTCTCCATTTTTCTGTACGTGCTCGTCGATAATCCACCCGACACTCATATTCTCCCTCATCCTCTTTTTTGACCGGTTCTATCTTTAATAGTGGGGGTTTAGAGGTCAGATTGAAGTAGGCACGTGTTCCTAGGATCTCGTCAGAGAAATGAAAGGCTTTGTAGATTGAGCCGTTGCGAGCATCTAGGCTATAAATTGGTACACCAGATTCTCCACGAAACCAGAGAACTAAAGAAATGGCGTCGTTTTCAGGTGGGAAACTTACATTACAAGGTAGAACAACAGATCGATCTTCAATTGCTGTTAAATTCGCTGATATTACTGAAATATAAGTGAAACATTTGAATTTGGTACCAAATTAAAATAAAAAATTAAAGACTTTTCAAAAACATATCAGGCAATAGTTATCTCTTCTTCACTAATTGGTGATATTTCATTTAATGAAGTTATATGGAAATTCCTAAAGATTATTGTTGTTTTTGAATTAAGCACAATGCTACACAATGGATATCTGTGCTCTGCCCACCACGGGTATCGAAACCCGGATTTTAGCGTCATAAGTCCGCAGACTACTGAAGGGGGGATTCCAAAAGAACTTAACCAATAAGGATTAGCATTGTGATTTTTAACATGCAATTTTTATACATTTGCAATATTTCTAGTTTAGTTTTTTTGTTGGAAACAAAACCTTTATAGTTACATCTCAATTTAGCAAGTTTAAATCTTAGCAAATTTACGTAAAGCGCATTTAATTACCTTTTACAAAGCATCAAAATAACTTTTATAAACGTTACTAAACAAACGGTATAAAAATATATAAACGTGATAGCGTCTATAAATGATTGACATAACAGCGTCAACGAGTGGTCTGTCTTTGTGAGAAATTCACAGGATGTATGTAGAATTGTTATAAAAATATGTTATACACTAATAAATGTACATATGGTTGAGCCACTAAGTCATGCATAAGGAAAGCATTCAGACGGCAAACTTACGTCCATTGGTGATACCAACACCAGCAGAGTCTTAGAATATCTGTAATTACAATATCTATGCTTACTCGAATAGAAGGTTTCTTGAAAAATACCAAAGTTTTCAATTTCTATCATTTTAATTGTCTACAACTCTGTGCTATTATGAAAATTAACATGTTCACAGGATCATGTGCTGTTTCAGAAAAGAAAAATCAATAAAAAAATTACTTTCTGGTTCCGAAGTTCCATGTACTGATGAAAATACGTTATGGCCTGTACATGTTTAAAAATTTCATACGGGATAATATACGTATATGTAAATAAAATATGTATGTATGTAATTTGTGAGTGGAGTGTACTTCATCATTTAATCTAGATAAAAAACAAACATATAGAATTATTAAGATTAAACACAAGCAAAGTACACGGTCTAAGACTTAGCCCTTCGAAACATTGCTTGTGGTTCACTAGTTACAAAAGAAAAATCATCAAAACTGGTAGTAGATACTGCGTACATTCCAGGCTAGTATTTGAAGCGAAAAATAGTAGTCACTTGTGTGCAGTCATTACAGATTGCTCTGAGGGTTACACCATAACGAGATGAATTTTCATTTAATTTTAGAAGTGGCTTAGATACTTTTTAAACTTGCACAAATAAAAAAGAGAGATATTGCTTTGGTTTCAATAGAATTATCTCCTATTCAATGAAAAAAATATGCTAATTACGTTAATAACGAGAAAAAAATGTAAACCCGTGTACTTAAAATGTATTGCATGAACAATTTCACAAAAAAGTGTACACTAAGTCATTCACGCTGGGCAGCAAAAGCATTATGTGAAGTGTAAATTTCGAAATAATGTTTAATTCCTTCTTTAAAAGACACTTTCTAAATATAATACAGTTTTTTTTTTAAATCTCTCAAATTTATTCATAGTAGTTATAACTTTGAAAATACCTCATTTGGGTAACTGTAAACGTGATAGGTTAATTACACAATTAATAGGTTTGGGGCGAGGATTTCTAGTTTATTCTGTGTCCAAGTGATTAGTGGTGTTTGACTCGCAATCTGAGGATCGTGGGTTCGAATCTTTTCACACTAAACAGGATTACCCTGTCAGTTGCGGGGTCTTTATAATGTGACGACTTAATCCCACTACTCGTTGGTATAAAAATAACTCAAAAGATGGGGGTGGTTGATGATGACTAGCCGCTTTCCTTTTTGTTTTAAATTAATAAATTAGGACAACTAGCGCGGGTAGCCTTCGTATGGGTATGCGCGAAATTTAAAAAAATAAAATAAAAATCGAAATAAATTCATTTCATAATATTTTCACTTTTTTTGTTGTCACTGCACACATTTATATCTAGTCAATAAAGAGATACAAAAAATAAATAAAAGATGTATGTGTGTGTTTTGGGCTATCTGCTGTTTTCATTGAGGGAATCGAAACTTGCCAAAGTAACGTTGTAAATTTAAAGATTAACGCTGTCAAATAGTTAAGGTGGCATTTGTTGGAAACACAAACTACACGATAGGTTATCCGTGCTCTGCTCACCACGGGTATTCAAACCCGGTTTCTAGCGGTATAGGTTTTTAGACATAAAGCTGTGCCATTCAAGGGGTTTGAAATAAATAATAACATTCCTAAAAATATAAAATCGCAATCGAAATGAACGAGAAACAACGGAAACCTTTTGTTTTTTTGTATTCTTAAGTATTTGCCTTTGTTAAACATTTCGTGAAATTATCGTACACATTTAATTGCTTCTATTTATGCTCCTATAAATAGAAACTAACTAACACGAATTAAAAATAGCAGTTATTTGTTTTAAGTATCACATCTATGTAATTATGCTAGAAGATGTTATTTAAATAAAATATAATTACTTAGTTTCGTTTTCGATAAAGATCAACATTCATTAAGAAGTAAAAAGCTTGTTTGCTTGCTTGCTTCTTTTTAAACTTCACGCAAAGCTACACGAGGGCTATCTGCGCTAGCCATCCCTAATTTAGCAGTATAAGACAAGAGGGAAGGCAACTTGTCATCACCATTCACCGCCAACTCTTGGGTTACTATTTTACCAAAGAATAGTGGGATTGACCGAACATTATAACGCCTCAACGGCTGAAAGGGCGAGCATGTTTGGTGTAACAGGAATTTGACCCTCGGATTACGAGTCGAGTGCTTTAACTACCTGGTTATGCTGGCTCAATAAAAAGTTAAGTACAAATAATGGACCATTTATAAACAACAAATGACGTGTAAATGAATTACTGTAAACATTTTTAAATAAAACGAATCTACTATTTTAACCTTCGGAAGATGCATAAATTATTTAAAACAAATTTTGCTATGAAAAGAACAAATATTGTGTTTCGCCAAAAATATAACATTAATCTATCCTATTTCACTATGGTTTTGTAAAATAACTAATTAAGCTTTGTATTTTTTGATTAACATATGCTAGGAGAGATAATTCACGTCGAAAATACAAGATGCTTAGCAATGTACATTGTCCGAAACCCTATAACGTTTTGTGTTTATTTCGTTTGCTGTTAGCATCATATAAAAAAAAAATGTTTAAAATTGCATGCATGATGAAAATGGAAAAGAATGTTAATTATATTGTCCTTCTTAACTTTTACTGGGTTCTCTTCTGCAAATGTTCAAATATTATAGTCAATAAATAAATATTTTAAATGACAAATTTGTAAAAATATATACATATATATAACTTCTGTCAACCAAGGCTCATCTTTCTTTCAGAATTGTCCCCAAGTGGCACAGTGGTATGTGTGCGGACTTACACAGTAAAACCGAGTTTCGATACCTGCGGTGGGCAGAGCACAAATAGCTCACTGTGTAGTTTTGTGCTTAATTTGAAAACAAACAAACAAATAATCTTTCAGAATTTGAAAAGAAACAAACAAAATTGGCAAGTATTTCGATGAAATTATTCGTTAAATAAATAATTAATGATCAGGGGTAGTCAAAGATTATGAAGTGGAATAATGACTCACGTGAATGACAGATAATGTGTAAGTAATGTATGAGGTACTAATTGCAAAATACTAAATAAACCTCGGACATACAGTCCTTCAGGTCAGTTGGGATCTGTAAATCCAATGATAAGAATTTGTTGTAGGGTAAGACGCAAATCCATTAACAGTGCTAAATTAGAGAAAAAGGACAGTTGAGGAGGCAAAGTTATAGGCGAGGCTGTAAAATTCGAAGGAACTATCGTTACGTATATGCTGATGAAATCATTAAATCGCAATTTTGAACAATGCTTACTTAATTCAATGATGCCTTGAAACAATTAATGAATAGGAATAAGTACGATGGCTGAAAATAAATTATTTTGAACCTAAAATTAAGCTGATTTCGGATTCATCCAGAATATAATGCATATGTTACTGAAAATAACAATAATGAATTGCATAATAGACTATTTCACGAGACGTTTCTTCCAGCATTAGGATGATATAATATGTGCCACCTTGCGCTGTTATAATCTTATCAATTAATTTTAAAAAAATCGTTATGTGTCAAGAAGATTTACTGAAGAAGTTTGAGAACTTATTTGACATCATACGAGAACTTACTTGAGATCATACATTATGAGGGTTGCATTGACAATTTGGAAGGCCAAATTTCTGCATATCAGCTATAAGTAAAATAATCGAGATTATTTGATTTCTATATTGTCTAGAAACATATTTTACTAAGTTTATGTTTAAAGTTTTCAGATATTATATTGTGTTTGTTTGTTTGTTTTAAATTTCGCACAAAGCTACTCGAGGGCTATCTGTGCTTGCCGTCCCTAATTTAGCAGTGTAAGACTAGAAGAAAGGTAGCTAGTCATCACCATCCACTGCCAACTCTTGGGCTTCTCTTTTACCAACGAATAGTGGAGATTGACGGTTACATTATAACTCCCCCACGGTTGAAAGGGCGAGAATGTTTGGCGCGACCCTCAGATTACGAATCACACGCTTGACCATGCTGGGCCCATTATATTGTGTGAAGATATTTTATGAAATACGATGTTCTTTCCAACTTTATTTGTTTTAATGTTGCTGCATAAAAATAAAATGAAAATAAACACATAGTTTTATGTCACATGAGATACTAAAGAGATACAATAATTAGAGAAACTTTAAATTCCAAAATAGCGACTCCCGTTCTAAGCCTACGGATTTCAGGGGTTCGAATTCCTGTGGTACACACAGCACCTAGCCCGATGTGAAGTTGCTATAAGAAAAACACAAACACACACCCAAAATAGTAATACTGGTCTTGATTGTCTCAGAAAAGTAGTATGGTTGTTTTCTAATATTTATAGTTTTAGTAATGCAATTGTTTAACTTATAACAAAATCACCTTTAAAAACATTGTTGCTTTGAGGGTCAGTTTTCGCTTATTTTCATTCATAGAGTTATATGATTTAACTCTAATAGAATAAAAATAAATAAATGTATACTAATACTTTATTGCTAATAAAATAACCTGCAAATGAGAAAATAAATCCTTAAGTCCACTCAGATTCTTTATATGAAACGATAAAAATAATACTGAACTGTGTAAGCTCACTTTAAAAATTTTAGCACAAATAGTTCATTCTGTATTCCTGTGCATCAATGAATAATATATTCTCCTTTATGGAAATAAATGTTATAAAGAAGAGGAGGGGGATGTTCACGTGCATCACTGATAAACCATTATAAAAATTAGTTTTTGTATTGTTTATGCGCTAAGTCTCACACTCGACTGTCTTCAATGAGTGCACCGTAGAATTCAATTCTTGGATTTTAACTCTTTGAAGCCTTCAAGCGTACCGATGAAAATGGTATAATATTATTTTTGACTAACTGAATTCCTAAAAAATACATATTAAGATTTACTGAGAATTCAGAAAACCTTTAATATGTTTAAATATTAATCTGGACAAAAATAGTTTTGTATTCGTTTTCGCAATAAAAATAATAATGGAAAGTATACGCACAGGAATCATAAGCAATAAACACATGAATTAAATAGGACGTTTATTATTAATAAAATACATTATTACAGAAAATACAGAAAAAAACTCAAATAAAATCTACGATATTCTAACATATTATATTTGATTTAAGGAGAGCAATACACCTTACATTTTTTGTACCATAAGCAGCTATTCAGCAATGTGTGTGATTGTAGAATATTGTACCTAATGTTATATGTTATTCTCCACAGTTTGGCTAAGATTTATGGTTGTCGTTTTATCTTCTGTGCTGCTATATTAGTCTGTACAGCCTTAAGCATATTCATATCGTTACTGCAAGTGTTCCTTCGTTTCAGCATCTTGCTATATGCATGAGATCAGAGTCTTGAAAGATAATGAATCTCTAATAAACAGGTCCTGTTCCTGAGAGAATGAAATTATAGATAAAAATATGATCGTGAATTTTAACAGTAACGATTCACAGTAAAGTTTGGTTAAATCTCTAATACCTTTCTATAAGATGCATCCCACACTTTTAACTGTCCCATATTTTTTTAAATGTTGATCTTAATAAAATTTTTCACACTGCCGACGAACAAACTATCAGTGATTATTTCTGAGCGATTTCAAATTGAGCCACTTTTAAAGAGCACCCTCATTAATTGATTGTCCGTTGTTTAAAGTTTGGTGACCGCTTCAACGTTTTGGTTTAACTGTATCTCATAAACATTATTTTTGAGCAGCTACATATCTATAAAGGCTACTTTACGTTAATGTATATCTTATTGTTCCAGAAGTAGCAGTCACACCTGTACTTACAGTGTCTCTACTGGAGTATCCTGTATTTTTTAAAGATCATGAATAGTTTGGGTTTGGTACTTTGATCTCTTATACGGTGGTTGAGCATGCTATATTTCAACAAATTTAGGGCTTCATCACGTTATCATTTTCCATGTCATCAGGTCTGGTCATCTTTTATTTTATTACCTTACAATTGGACAATAGTATTGCAGAGTAGTTTCTATTTCAAAAAGCTCTGTCATAAAACTGCCATGCCAAAAGCACACTACTGTTACCTAACAGCTTTCCTTGAGCTATTTATTGTAAGAAAACGAGTCTTCCTGCTTCCGTTTCAACAGTTCATTGTCACATAAATCTATAACTGCTGAATCTGTCGAGATTAATGGTATATGTACGCGTGACTTGTGTTGCTTTTCTAGAAAATGATTCTTCTTTATTATAGGCTTGTTTCCCATTAGCAAAGCTGTATGCCTGCGGACTAACAATTTTAGAATCTAGGTTTTGACATCTGTCGTGGGCAGAGCACAGGTAACCCATTGTTGTACCTTATGCTTAACTTCATGACAAAACAACTGTTTTCTGTGGCACGCAGCAATTTTACCTCAGTTCTTGGTGTTCGTTGGTTCTCATCTGTTATAAGATGTCTCACTTTATTTACCATAGCTGAGGTAAGACTTGTTGCATGCCTCTGTTTAGATATTAAAACTTATTCATATAAATTCTTTCAAATTATAAATCCCAAAACTGAACAAATTCTTATGACCTGGGTGAGTGAATAATTTGCATTGGAAAGGCAATATATCTATATTGCCATAATGTTATCAGCTTTCTAAGGGATCACACTATTTACAAAATGACAAACAATTTAAAGATGTATTTCTCATAAATCTATTCCTTCTTCACTACATGTCGTTTGTGGTCTTTTATCATTTATTGATTTCCATATTCAAATCGTTTTGAACCCGTCTAATAAAATTTTTATTAGAGAATAAATGGCCATATGTTTTATTGGCAAAAACCACAAAATTGGTTAGTTTGTTTTTGTATTGTTTAACTGCATGTTGTGAGTTCATAGGGGATTTGCTTGTTCTCAAAATAACGAGCTGCCAAATGAGTTGAATCTGGATTATATGTAATCAACATCCTCATCCATATTGCTAATCCTATTGTTTGTAGTCTGATGCTCATTTGAGCATTTTTGTTTGTTTGTAGTTTATGATTTCCTTCCTTATTATTTATCTTTACCTTTCTTTAAATGTCATATTTTTATTCCTATATTTTTATAAGCATAATAAAGTATTATTAGTTCGTGACTCTACTGCAATGTAGTTCAGTTGTAACCTGCAAGGATTATGAAATATTTGGAGTGGTATGACTATCTACTTGTTTTTACTGGTGTGGTATTTATTACATATTTGGTTAGATAACAGCCACACATACTTTAAATTGTCAACATACGGTTATACTACAGTGCAGTTCAAATGTAAGTTCGAAGTCTTACAATGTTACGATTTCGATACCCAAATATCATAAAGTATTGGGTTGAGGAATAATTCGTGAGCGTTTTTTCAAGTTAAAAAATATGTTCATAAATGAAACGCTTTCGCAAAATATTTCATGTCATTTGGTCGATAAATTTTTTGCTCTAATAGATGGTGTGTTTGATTTTCATATTTCTTTAATTTTTGCTTTCATTTTCAGCTCATTAAATGGAATGTCAAGTGGACAAAATCGAGCATTTTCGACACCATCTGCTTTTCGCATTTAATCGACGTGTTAACGCCGCCGAAGCTGCTCGTGAGCTCTGTTTTGGGTATGGCTAAGGAGCAATGCCTGAAAGTACCGCCCGCCGTTGGTTTTCGCGCTTTAAAAATGGGAATTTTGATCTGAAGGACGGGTCACACACTGGTCGACCAACTGTGTTTGATGAAGAGCGATTGAACCAGCTTCTTCACGAAAATCCACGTCAAACGACTAGAGAATTAGCGGAGCAGATGGATTGTGATAAAAACTGTGGTGAGCCACCTTCATTCAATGGGCAATGCTCAGAAACTCGGCGCTTGGGTGCCACACAGTTGGTCGACAAGAAAATTACACAAAGACAAAAAGTGTTTTCCGATACATCAGACATGGTAATATTCTGCTTTCTTTAATTCTGTGAATCACGTTTGTCGTCTTTGTGTCATAATAATACTCAAAGTAAGAAACTTCTGAAACAAGTGTTCAGAACCGGCAAACTAAAGGTTTTTTAAGATACGTTTTGAATAATATTTGTTGTCTTTGTGTTCTAATAATAATTAGACTTAAGAAACGTATAAATCAAGTGCTTAAAACCGATAAATTATTTTTATGTTATATTTTGCGTATACATTTTTATTGTTTAAGTTATTCTGAATATTTTGTGAATTTACATTTTTAGATGCAAGTATACTCTGAAATTTTACAACTATTATCATATTCTGAAAATATTTTGAAAATATTCTGCCTTATTAAAAACTCATGCAAAAAAGGAATATATATGCAGTAAATATATTTTCTTCTAATGCTGAAATCACTGGATCAAAAAACTTTACGAAGAGCTCTACTTAATCTTTCAGAAGTAAGATCAAACATGTTAGGGAAGCAGAAAAAACTGCACATAAAAAATATAATTATTCATGCCGTTTACATTATTTATGAACATCTTTTGTACAGAAGATCTATGGAATATATCTCTCTTATATGCAGGTCATACGTGCACACATCTTGGTGACCAGAAAGTTGTTAGTAGTATGATAAAAATTTTAAAGCACGACTGAAACAATTTATTACAACTCCTATCAATCTTTCTGCAAAATTTATTTCCTTTTCTATAGAGAACGTGTTTTTAAAATATACTCTTGTTGAAGTCTCGTGTTAATTTGAAAAGTTCATGGAGCAGAAAACTGAATGGGAGATAGATGACGAAACGGCGAAGAATATACATGTATATACATATATTCTTTTAGATTAGCTTCCAACCATCTGAGCTTATTAGCATTAACATTGCAATCATGGAATCCTTATATATAATCTTTGTTTCTACGTATATAACTATTTTTTTCATTTTTAAAAATAAAGCACTGGAAGAGTGACACAGTTTGGGGTGACACAGCCGTTGTGCTGAACGCTCATGTGTCTGCTGTTGTTTTTCACCTTTAAAGATAATCAATGTATTTATGTATATTTTGTGTCTCTTTGATTCTGTAATTTTTTTCTATTTTCAGATATTTTTGTGCTAACACTTTTTGCATTTTCATTTTTTAACCTTTCTCACATGAGGCTATATTTGGATGAGAAATCGATATGTTAATTCTTCCGATCTTCAGTTTGCAAGAATGAGAAATAGAAACCTAAAATATCGTACTAATATAAGGTTTAACAGCATGTGTAGTGTGTAGAACTCATCCAATTACATTTCTTTTTCCTAATAGAACAACTCACTTTAGCAACAAATGTAACATTTTAAAATTTCATCAATGTCATAGCCATAAATACCATTACATGAGGAGTATATTTATAAATCACAAAATGGATATTTATGATTTATATTAGTCGAAAATGCCAACAATATATACATGATAGACAATAAATTATTGACAATAAAGAGTTCCATAAGTTTTAAGTTTTTGCTTACTTATAATGTAAAAGTATTTATATATCTGTATGACATGAAAAGGTGTGAAAGATAGTAATAAATATAAACAGCATAAATAAACAAAAAGCCATCACATTTTATCTTATTTATAATTATTTTAAAGGAAATTACTTTATTAAATCTCCTTGTAAAGTTAATCATTATACTAATAGATACATAGCGTTGATTGTGTGCTATAGCGGAATGTAAGTTTAAATAATATGTATTTTTATGATAGTTATTTTAATATTGTTTTGATATTTATTAACAATTGTTTTCGTTAAATTTTGAGAGAAGAAAAAGCCAGTTCTCATACTCTACACACATTAATATGTTTATAAGAATATTGTAATGATTTTCGAACGAGACCCAGCATGCGAGTGCTTTCGAATACTTTACTATTTTTCCTCATTCTTTATTATCCTGAAGAAGAATACAGTGTTATTCTAAAGCGCTTGAGTTTTGGGTCTTGCTTAAAAACCGTTACAACTTTTGTATGGATTCTATTTGATAACTCCTTAATCAGAAATGAATAGAAAACTGGAAATACTGAATTATGAGTTATTTACTAATCTTCTATGAAGCTTAATATTTTTACTTTTTCTCTAAGTATCTAATGAAAATAATGTGTTACATCTAAATAAAAAGCATTTGAGCTCATATCAGGAAATAATTTCTGAATACCGCAAGTTTATGTTAACATGGTGTATTATCAAATGAAACTAGAAGAAATGTATGAAAAGCTCGACCTATAAAAGAACAAACACTGGTTTAAATATGTTTAATTTTTCAATATAATATCCTCTTGAATCAATAAACTTGCACCAAATATGTTGTAAGGCCTTTATGGCCTTCTGAAATAATTCATTTCGTTGATCCTCATTCCTTCCCTGGACGGTATATACAATACTATCATCACACAGTTATCTTCAATCTATCAGAATCTTTTTAAGGTTAGGGAAGAGACAAATATCACTTGGAGCTAAATCCGGACAAAGGGGTTGTGTGATTGAGTAATGCAAAACTAATGCCATTCATGGTTAGCATTCAAAGAAACAAGCAGTTTGTGATGTGTGGTATTGTTCTAATAGAAGAGAACACAGTTTTTGAACCGTTCTTTTTTTTTAGTTTTCTTGATGCACATTATTGATTAAGGTGCATAGTAATCTTCTGTAATGGTATGAGCACCTTCCAAATGTTTATCAGCAACACGCCCTTGGCATTCCAAATGCTTGATATCATCATCTTCTCATGAGAGAGAGTTGTGACTCGAACATCTTTTGGATGAGTGAATTTGGAATGGTTCAATTGCAAACTTCGCATCGTTATCCCTGGTTCAAAGTTTCCTCTGTAGTTAAGAATCTATTGACGAATTCGTCAGAGTTACTCTGAAACCCTGAACTTAGCAAACCACTGTTTTATTGTTGAATGTGCTTGAGTGTCTTTTTCTAAAGTTGTTTCCAAATACTGGTGGATTTCTTCACTGTTAAGGAAATATTTGGTCCCTCAGTGGCACAGCGGTATGTTTGCAGACTCACACCACTAGAAACCGATTTCGAAACCCGTGGTGGGAAGTGCACAATTAGCCCATTGTGTAACTTTGTGCTTAATCCTAACCAAACAAAATATTTGATCAAAAAGTTTTGTCTTTTTCAAGACATTTACCATTTCTCACGTCTTTCCTTCTGAAATCCTCAACACATAAAATAAATAGGCTTATTAAGTTACATGTTGTTTACTCATAGGAAAAATGTCCAAACTTAATATTTCTAAAAAAAAAGAAATCAAACATATCAGTTTATTTTCTAAGTATGGTCACGAACGCTTGGAGCAACCCTTGCATATTACCTAAAGTGTGTTTCCATTGCAATTACATTTTGATAAGAATAGAAAATAATTATTGGCATTCCCCTGTGGCAGAGTAGTGTATCAGCAAACTTACCGCGATTAAAACCGGATTTTGGTACTCCTGGTCGGCAGAGTACAGAAAGTCCTTTATGTAGCTTTGCGTTTAACTACAAACTTTTGCCGTTAATTATGTCCTAGACTCGGTTACTAACACAAAACAAATCGTTGATATACAAACGATAAAATATGGAGCTCGCAAAATAATTGCAAGGGCAGTGAAATTTCCGTAATTGACTCATTTGTTGCCCTTCAGTGGCAAAGCGGTATGTCTACGGACTTACACGCTAAAATCCGGGTTTCGATACCCGTGGTGGGCAGAGCACAGATAGCCCATTGTGTAGCTTTGTGCTTAATTCAAAACAACAACAACAACTCATTTGTTACTCGGGAGATACTAGGGAACAAAACCATCTAATAATGGTTCTACTGAATTTTCTTTACTTGTCTAATACTAATATGATTACAATTCATTTAAATCACTGTTTGACACTGCTAGTGCTATGGCCTATTACGTTATCATACTGAAAGAAATGTGGATCTTAGCTGCAGAATTTCATCAATGCAAGAAGTCCGGTACAATACCATCTTTTATAACACAACATAACATTAATCTTCTTCTCAATAACAGCTTTAGTCCCAATCAAGTTTGGTTTGCATATTTTTTATACCTGGGTAGCCAGCTCAGACGGCAACCATATATGACGAGAGTTTTTGGCGACGAGGATTGGAATTCGCGACCGTCAAATTGCGAATGGAACAACATAATAAGTAGTCCCAGTGTATTTTTTTAAATATTATCAGCTAATTAACGTTTTTACCAGTATAATAGCTCATCACTTTTCATGTTTGGGATGGTACTTATATCCAAAAGAGTTTTTCAAATGACCGAGAACAAGAAAATTATAGCTTGTGAGTGTATTTTCTTTAAAAATTATGACAAAGCAGTCTAGCAAGGTATGATAGCATTCGTGAAAAACACATAGATTAGTACTAACATGTAAATATATATGTGTATACAGGGATATATATATATAAATTATACAGTATATTGGGGTAGAAACTTAGAGTGACACCGCATGCATCTAAGGTGTCCTAATCTATGGTTTTGTACTAGTCACTACATCAATAATATGTCCACTTTAAAAATGTATTCTAACATATTATTCATTTCCCGAATAAAATATAAATATACTTTTCATGATGTTATTGTTACAGATTCCATATATTTGCGCAATTAATGTATCTGTGTGTTCGATGGATTTTGTATAAGACATTTAATTTTCTCTTCTTTCGCTGGAGGTTGAAAAAAAGCAATGTTGTCGAGTGGATCGTTAATGTAATGAACAGTTATGTTATATAAGTGCTGTAGAAACACATACATAGTATCTTATAACATAGCTTCCTAAGTCCAGTCCGTTGAGACATTTGATGGTTTACCGCCAGCACATAGGAGTATATAAATCAAATACGAAGTATTGAATTTTAGAAGGAGACCACAGATGAAGAGTAGAACACCAGTTTCAACTTAAACGAATTCATATTACCAGAATTGCGAAGTTTTGTGAGACACGCGAGGAATTGTTTTAACTGCCTATTGTGTAACGTAGAAAATATTTCACAAAAAGAAAGAATAATAATTTGCAAGCTATGAAATATAATTATTTAACTTAATAATACTTAATGCACTTATGTCTTATTTCTCATAAAGCTATTTTCGTTTAATTTCATAATTTTTTTTTGGAAAATAGTAAACTGTTTCATTCATATAAATATAAAAGTTAAACCGTATTTGACAGAGTTAGAAAGGTTATAGTATCGAGAAAAATACTCCATATTACAATCAAACAATCAAAAATATAAAGAGACTTTTATTTTCAGAAAAAAATATTTAAAATTGTGACAGTTTAATTCGATGGAAATCGAAGTTTAACTGTGAATAACAGAACAACGACAACAACAAACGCTTCATACGTGTGTGTACGGTAACAGAAATTTAATTATTTGTTTGTTTGTTTTTAAAATTAAGCATAAAATTGCAAAATGAGCTATCTGTGCTCTGCCCACTACTTGTATCGAAACCTGGATTATAATGGTGTGAGTTCAGTGAACAAAAATTTAATTGATGAACGTTGTGAAATGTATATATTCCATTCCATGCAAGCTGCTCTGAGAAGGGTAAAATATCCAGCACAAAAATGTCTAAATTCCTAATGTGACAGTTTTAAAGGGTAAATAAAATATAGAGTAAAAGAACGAAGTTAAATGAAAAAAACCAACATGAATAGCAGTTTGCAACAATTGTAAAAATATTATGAATGTTATTGAAAACAGACTTAATTACAATGAAACTGTGTTATAACTCAAATATACAGTTCACTCATAATAGATAAGTTTCTTTAATTAAAAGTTCAAAATTGGATGATCCAGATGAGATGACTTTGAAAAAGTTTAATCAAAATGAAGTGAGTTCTGTTTTCCACTATGTATGAGAATTGCAATAGCTGGAAAATTCAACAGTTGTTTATCTGTCTGTTTGATACTTCCATATATTCGTAGGTGTGATTGGAGTATAGTTTTGTCAGTATAAGTTCCAATACACATAAAGCTGTTAATTGATTACCCAGCACAAATATCGCATTTGTAAGAAATTATTCTCTCTATGGAGATTATATATTCATAGTGGTATCTATATATATAATTTTTATATTTGCGCTAAGCTAGATTTGCACAAAAGTTATTTGCAATGGGCGTCGCTAATTTAACAGTGAAAAATTAGAAGAAAGGAAGCTCGTCATTGCCACCCATAGCCAACTCTTGGGCTACCTTTTTACGAATAAATAATGGGATTTACCATCACTGCTGAAAGGGTGAGGATGTTTGTTGAGACTGGAACTAAACCCGCGACCTGCAGATTGTAAGTCAAGCTTCTAAAGGTCTGGCCATGTCGGGCTTGTCTCAGGTTGTATAGAAAAGCGAAACTTAAAAAAAAATATTTATTTCATAGCATGGTTCGCAAGCGTCATTGTAATTTATGAAAATCAACAAGCTTTATTCTATAATTTTGTACTAAAATATTTACATTAACTTGTTTCATTCTCATTTTGTCAATGTAATAAACCTTTCCTTTTGGCATAGGAGTTACATTATAAACCTTTTACTTCTGACTAATGAAGCATTTCTTGACCATTGCTTTGATTAAACATGTGATACTATATTAACCTAATGCTATAAAACATTCTGCAATTTAGCATAGTATCTATAGTATTTCTTTTCTTTTCTTTATACATTTAAAAACATTCATATCAAACTATAAATATTATATCTGTTAATAAAAAATACTTAATATTTGTCAGTTTTTCGTAAATGTGAAAAAGCAGTTGATGACAACTTTTTAACGGATAACTAATTGCAGAATTTTTTATAAAAAATATCTCTCTATATAACATGCTACTTGACCATGAATCTTCCAATTTGTGAAAATATAAGAACAGCTGGAAAGCTACGTTGATGATAATATGCTCCAAAGTTGTGCTTTATGAAAGGAAATGAACAGGAAAACTTTATAGTCTGAGTTGAAAAAAATTCTCTGTACAGTATGGAATTGTTAAATCGATATCATGGCATATTCGATATCCGTGCTCTACGAAGGACCAGATCTTTCAGTGATTCAAAAACACAAAATTAAGCAGATATCGTGGAACGAAAAGGAAGATGCGTAATATTAAGGTTATACACTTCATAAAACGTGAAAAGGTGTAGTCTTGAAGGACTTATTATCATTCTTAGCTTGGCTTGATACGGTTTACAACAACATCAATATTTACATATTACAGAGACGGTCGCATTTTGCTTCTTGAAGCTGAACTTTTCTGCGTGTTAACTTGCGTGAACGGGGTTGGAATGGTGTGTCGGTGTTCTATTTGACTTATAACAACGAAACTGTCATCGTTGCTAGGACATGTCTCTGTTTTTCTTAAAACCACGCAGGTAGAATATACGTGGATGGTGGCAGCTGACTGGAAGTGGAACTTTGGCTGTCGTGAATGATGCTCATGTCGTATATGACTAAATTAGAATATTGTAATATTGTGTGTTCATTTTGTTTACACAAAACCAACGCTTGTGTCCAATTAATGGACATTTTACCAATCTTGTCCTTGGAGCTGTCATCTATAAATAATGTAACGCAAATATCTCTATCAACGACCCCATAAGTTGTATACACAGTATGATTTCTTAATGAATATTTAACTGTTTGATTTAAGTGTTTTAGAAGTTATGTTGAGGAATGGAAACAACATGTCATAAGCGATGGTTACACTTGTGCACAGTTTCATCTCAACCTGATACGTGCCAACTAACACAATTTTTTTATCATTTTATTCAACTCACATTTTAAAGAAAGTAAGATGAAGAGAATGTTTATGAATTATAAATAACTACTAAACAGTTTTATGTTCAAGGATTGATTTTTGGAATATCGCACAAAGCTACTCGAGGGCTATCTGTGCTAGCCGTCCCTAATTTAGCAGTGTAAGTCTAGAGGGAAGGCAAGTAGTCATCACCACTCACCGCCAACTCTTGGGCTACTCTTTTACCAACAAAAAGTGGGATTAACCGTCACGTTATAACGCCCCCACGGCTGTGAGGGCGAGTATGTTTAGCGCGACTCGGGCGCAAACCCGCGACCCTCAGATTACGAAGCGCACGCCTTAACGCGCTAGGCCATGCCAGGCCTTATGTTCAAGGAAAAACAGATTTTGAATAAAATAATGAGTAACCATTTTTGCACATGTTTCAAATCTGTTGCTTCATAGTCTTACAGCTAGGTGGCACTGTGAACTTGTTGTCCATAAATATTGATTCAACTAAAGTATTTTCACTTGCAATTTAAAGTTTATTCGCATCATTTTACGATCTCGAACACATTGTTATTTTTCTTTAAGTGAAGCTAGAAATCACACTGCGAATGATAAAGTTAACAACTTATTCCACATAATTAGAGAGTCAGTACGTGGGATCACCAAAAACATTCAAGTATGTTTCAAAATGACCAGAAGCTTGAATGCTTTTGAATACTTGACTGCTCTTCTTCAGTACAGCTTGTCGTACAAAGGTAATATCATAAAATTAATAATTTTTGTTCGGATTTCTAAAATGTTAAAGGTAAACAATGAGACTTATATATCTAGTTGTCATTACTGTATGATATAAAGAATTAATATTTTAATAGAGCTAGGCTTTTTCTGTCATAGATTGTTCTTTACTTTGTGCTTTATTAGCAAAAGTGAGACTGGTGTGAGGTCAGGTGTTATAGAATAGAAGACTAAATTGAATATGCAAAAATTCTGTGTGTCATCTTGTTTATAAATTTCGCGCAAAGCTGAACGAGGGTTATCTGCGCTAGCCGTTTCTAATTTTGCAGACTAAGACTAGAGGAAAGGCAACTGTACATCACCACCCATCGACAACTCTTGGACTACTCTTTTACCAACGAATAGTGGGATTGTCCTTTATTTTATAATGCCCTTACGGCTGAAAGAGCGAGCATGTTTGATAAGACGGGGATTCCAATTCTCAACCTTCAGGTTATGAGTCGAGCGCCTAATCACTTTTCCATACCGTGCTGTGTTATTTTTATTACACAGGGTGCAGAAAAAAATTACACTTCTAAGAAAAGTAAAATCAATTGTTTGAAAGCTTCTGGATGTTTAAAAATATACAGTAATTTACTTTAATTATTATTGTTGAATAAATTATTTTCCAAATTAAAGTAAAAATGAACAAATGCATTCATTCTACCCAAAATGGTAAGGAAAAGTTGGCAAGCCTTAACTAGGGTTGCATGATACTTTAATGAGACTCTTATAAACATATTTCTTAACCTTGACTTCTCAAAATGTCCTCTTGTAATTAATTTATTTTACTATGTATGACCATCATAGGTTGCTGTCCCAAAAAAAAGTAAAAAAAAAAGATTCAGAAGTTTCCATTATGGTAAACGAAAACTTCATATAGCTGAGAGGTTGTTGGTAAATGGGGCTGTCGAAGTAATATGTCTCTAAAATCATGTGAAAAGCCCAGCTGGTGTATGCTATTTCGCAACCTAATCGCTTCCATTACTCGACACCAAATCCACCCTGAGAACAGTTTACTTACTTTCAGATATAAATATCATCTCCTACTATGAGATCTTACACAAATCGTTAAAACGACTTGTCATTATGTACGGTCATTTATTGCTTATAGAAAACCCTAAAGATATAGTGTAACATCACTTGCAAAGCTAATATCATTAAATGTATTTTTGTTCAGACTCCTAAAACTAGAAATATATATTGTCATAGTAAAGTGCATCGATGTTGTTCTTGTATAATTTTATAAGGAATTAATATTTTGGATATGATTAGAATATTTTGCAACTAGTTTTACTTTAACTTGTGCTTTTTTAACAAAAGTCTGGAAGCTAGAACACATATCTATGATAAAGTTAATTTATTTTCGTTTGGTTTCATTTATTAACGAAAGAAAAGGACTTCAAACTTTTTTTTCAAAAAATCATAAACTTGTGACTGGAAATAATGCATCTCAGATGATTTGCTTCACTAAACAGATAAAACTACGTACTGATTCAGATATCCGTCGCTATTTAATGTATTATGTTGTACAATAATGTTTTTTTTATAATTTACGCATTTTAACTTTATTTTTAGCACTTATTCTGTTCTACAATAGAGGACTCGCTGCATCTTCCCGCCAATTTTAACCTTAATTTTTAAAGTGAATAACTCAGAAGAACTAATTACAGAACATAGAAATAATTTCTGTTAATATTATTTAACCTCCAGGTGAGTCATCAGTATCTTTATTGACTAAATTCTAAAATTAGCGTCTCAGTTCAAAGCGGTGGACAGAACACACATGACCTATTGCGTACCTTTGCGATAAAACAAGAAGAATTCTGTAAAAAACAGACGCAACACGTTACAGTAGTAATAATAGTGCGAACATATTATTATTATTGTTATTAAACAGACGCTATGCGTTACAATCGTAATAATGCTGCGAACACATTATTATTGGCTCACTAATATTGCTCTAAATTATCAGTAATTATATTGGGTATAAAACAATTTTATTAAGAAAATATAAAATATTATATTCTAACAATGTATGTGTCGAAGCAGTGAGTTAATTTATTATTATCGAGATTTGTAATTTGATTTACTCATAGTTAAAACTGTATTCTGTCAATCAACAGCAATTACAATTAGAGTAATATTGAATTATGTACTACAGAATAAAAGGTAAATTTCAAGAATACCTTAAGCTTCTATGTATCTTCACAACATAGTATGCAAAATAAGGTACTAATAAGATGTTAATGCTAATAATAAAACTATTAAACATTCATTTAAAAGGTTAAAATACTTTAAATAAAAGTTTGGGAGTAATTATAAGAAGTTTTACATTATGTTAAGCAAATCCTGTAAGTTTCTTAACAAGACTTTACGTTTCACTATCATTTAAAAGAAAAAAACATTTGAGTCCGCCATGGGCCGGCATGGTCAAGTGTGTTAAGGCGTTGGATTTGTAATTCGAGGGTCGCGGGATCGAATCACCGTGGCACCAAACATGTTTGCCCTTTAAGGCCTGGCATTGCCTAGCGCGTTGAAGCGTGCCCTTCGTAATCTGAGGGTCGCGGGTTCGCGCCCGAGTCGAGTCAAACATGCTCGCCCTCCCAGCCGTGGGGGTGTTATAATGTTGCGTCAATTACACTATTCGTTGGTAAAAGAGTAGCCCAAGAGTTGGGGGTGGGTGGTGATGACTAGCTGTCTTCCCTCTAGTCTTACACTCTTAAATTAGGGACGACTGGCACAGATAGCCTTCGAGTAGTTTTGTGCGAAATTCAAAATAAACAAAAAATCCGCCATGCCATTTCAAAATTCATATCAGCATTACATTTTAATGCGTTCCTCTAAAATAAATTTCTAATTAAAAGGAGTAAATTATATTGAAATATACCATTATACTTCTTAGCATCTATCTTTTTATGATGAAATCATCATAATTTTAAAAATCTATAAAAATTATGTATTGCGTGATGTGTTTTGCTGTCGTTTCTTAATTTTACGTTTTCGAATACACATTGTATTTACTTGTGTTATCGATATATATATGGAATTTTTTAACTATCTGTTGTATAATGTATATGCAAAGGTATTTTTTTAACTTTATTTTGTATATGAACAAAATATAAAAGTAATGATAATGCACATTTTTTGATGTTAAACACCTGGAAAATCGTAGCAAAGATTGCTTTTTGAATTATTTATTTCGATATAATGCTAGAATTTTAACGAAACTACTTGTAATATGAGACGACTTATAACAATCGCCCTCCATCCCACTTACATCTACGTCTTCTGTATTTACGTTACTCATTTAAGAAGTCTTGTCTTATCTACTTATATCTAACATAGAGAAAAACAAATACTGTATTACAACTTATTAACCGAAATATTTCTATATAATTCACCTGAAGAAACGAAGTTCACTTTGATAACAGCCACTTTTGTGTCACTGAAGAAGCTGTTTTAGTCAGAGTGAGATTTTAAAAGGTAATGTTTCGTAAATTATTTCCATTTTTTAATATTCTCTCACAGAACGTTTCTTTATTAGTTACTCAAAGCTACTCGAGTTAAGACATTCATGACATTATTTTGTTAAAATGCATTATATTTGTCAGTAGTCAACATGTTATATATAATAAGGATACATTAATACGTTTAATGTAAAAGGTTATCAATTATCTATTACATTTTGTTCATTTTAACGTCTGAATATTTTATGTTAATCGGGTAGTCTTATACCAGTTACAATATAATTGTGCTTTTGCTGAACAATATTTAAGTAAACTTAAAATTTACTAGAAATAGTCAAATCTATAAAGGTAACTTTTTAGTAGGATGTATTGGAATTAGCAGTTAATTTGCTAATCAATGCCCCCCAGTGGCTCAGCAGTATGTCTGCGGACTTACACGCTAAAATCCGGGTTTCGATACCCGTGGTGGGCAGAGCACGGATAGCCCATTCTGTAGCTTTGTGCTAAACTTAAAAAAAACGAGTTTTATGAACTCCATAATTCAATGAAAAAGAATTGCTTTAAATAAAAGATAATTCGTACCTTTGCTATTATTTGCTCTAAATTGTCGTATAAAACAAAATCTGTCAATAAATCCTTGCTGACTCTTAATATTCAAATATGTCCCATATCTTAAAATCCTCCTTATTTATTTTTGTTATGCAGTGAACGCATAGCTTGCGCTTAAGCCTGTTGCTCTAACCATTATGAACATCTAGGAATTATTATCTGACAACCAATTTCAAAAAAGTAGCTGTTAAATTATATCTGACGTACAATTAAAAGTTAACTTATCTGGTAAATGCATTTTTATTTTAGCTAATTGTTTCTGAGAGTTTTGTTACTTAATGTGAGCCTTTATTTTTCGTATCAGAACTTATCATGTTAACAAAAATATTTTATAACATACTCGAAATATGAGTTAGTTAAGCGATTAATAATGTTTAGCATTAGAAGTATGCCCATTATATTGTTCCCATGTTGTGCTCTCGATTGAAGAAATATTTCAACTTCAAAGAGAAAACTTTGCTGCCTTTAAGAATTTGGGGTAAATTAATAATTTTTGGTTGCAAAGACGTATTTTATAATCTCTAATTACTACCCCATCACCAAAAAATTACTTATTAGATTATTAAGTAATACATACTAAGAACGACAGAGACAAAAAGATCTGCCACAGCAAAAAACTTGAAAAACTAAGATGTAAACAACAGAAAAGACATCAACATGACAAACCGTTGACCAACCTCATAATTAACAGATCCGATCGACAATTAAACACAGACGAGATACATCTACTTAACAAAGGACTCAGCTTCGCAATAGCACCAAGGTACATTCCAACCATAGAAATCAAAACATGTTTAGAAGACCTAGCCAGGAGACTTGTGATACTTTCTACAGAAAACAAAAACAACAAACAGAAAGAAGACAACATAGATAATTTTATTGACATCCAACAGCCAAACTTCCCAGGTAAAATTACAAATTTATATTTTCCAGAAACACCTAAAAACAACATCTTAAACGATTTTTGAAAGAATTTTCTTACAAAACCATCAACATAATTTCAAAAAACAGAAAACTAAAAAACAACCTTACAAAAAGAGACATTAATTCCATTAAAAACCTAAAACAAGACAGAAACATAAAAATTCTAAAAGCAGATAAAGGTAACGCTATAGTAATAATGAACACGAATGAATACATACAAAAAATGAATAACATCCTATCAGACACGAACAAATTTAAACCAATACACACAAATCCAACAAAGACACATGAGACGCAACTGAACAAATTACTACTACAAATGAAAAAAGCCAACACAATTTCACAAACACTTTATTCCTACCTACGTAAAACCGACTCACGCACACCGCAAATATACGGCATCCCCAAACCTCATAAACCAGATTGTCCATTACGACCAATAATGTCAACATATGAATCGTTTAATTACAATCTTGGTAAATACATAGCATGGGCATTCTCCAAATATGCAACATCAACCAGCTCATTCATCAAAGACTCTTTTAATTTCAAGTCTAATCTAAATCAACTTAATCATAAAGCCTTAATGGCCAGTTTCGATGTTATATCCCTCCTTACAGAAGTTCCAACAACACAAGCCTGCAAGATAGCCTTAGAACTCTATATCCGAGACCCTAACCCAACTATAGACATTCCCAGTAACCAGTTAGCAACCCTCATAGAATTCACCACAATAAAGACAAACTTCATGTTCAACAACCAAAACCATATACAAACAAATGGCCTAAGCATGGGCAACTCAGTATCACCAGTTCTAGCCAATATTTTTATGACACAAATTGAAACACAAGCAATTAATACAGCATTACATCCACCACTATACTGGTACAGATAAGTAGATGACACGTTTGCGGGATTCAAATCTACAGAACACATACTTAATTTTTTCACTCACATTAACTCTATACATCCTAACATTAACTTCACATGTGAACAGGAAGAAAGCAATCAAATATCATTTCTTAACCTCAAAATTATAAGAACCGACACACAATTCAAAACAGAAATCCACCGAAAAATCACCCATACTGGACTATACATTCCTTGGGACTCAGCACATGAAACAAAACAAAAACTCACCATACTAAGAAACCAGATAAACACAGCCATAAAACTATGCTCACCAGATAAAATTAACGATGAATTAGACAAAATAAAACAATACTTCATCAACATCAATAAGTTTCCTCCATAAACAGTAGAAAACATTATAAGCACACACCCAGACAGAAAGCAAAATCAACCAACAAAAGTAAATATATCTCACGAATCAAAAATCACGAAACCATATACTGCTGTATACCATATATTCCTGACATCAGCAAACAAATAACCAACATTTGGCAAAAACTAGTAACAAAATATAACATTCCAGTTAATACTAAATTTATTCAAAAATCAGGCACAAAACTAAGGTCTATACTATGTAAGAACTACACTGACAAACACCTCACCAACATTATTTATAAAATAAAATTTGATAACTGCCACGACTTCTGTATTGGAGAAACAAGTAGAAAAATGGAAACCAGATTCAAAGAACATAAAAAGTCACCTTCACACGTTTTCGAACACTGCAAGTCAAATGGACACAACATAACCATAGAAAACACTAAAATACTAAATAAAGAAACATACATAAACAAACGCAAAATTAAAGAAGCCTTACTCATACAACAACTTAAACCCAAAATAAATTAATATAAAGGAACGCCATTATACTTATATTAATATTATGATAAAATTATATATTCAAACATCTAACCTCGCCCTCTACATTGCGACACTCAGTTACACAACCCCTTCCAAACATGTGATCAGCTTCCGGTCAGTTACCTCTTTCTTTGTGAACCTGATGATGACCGAGGAAGGTCGAAACGTTGTTCGCTCTTCTATTTAAAATATTTTCTGAATCCAAACGAGCCGTTTTTGCATATAAAATTCTCAACAAGTGGGTTTCTCGACATCACTGATTGTTATTTTCATAGTTTGAATTAAAAAATATTAACTAATTAGTTACACCAGTATCTTGATTCACTTTCTTTTCTTTCATTCTATCTAAAAATATCTTTAAAAATATTCATATAGTATACTCGTAAAGATGTATTAGAAAATTCAACTGAGCTTTTGAAGTGGTTCGCTGATTACATTTTGAAAACAAAATGAGAAATTTTAATAAATATCTAACATGTATTATGTGTTATATAAACAAGATATAATAAGTTTTTCAGTTAAAATCAATATCGTAAAAACAATCTCCCTATAAAAATGCGTTTTACAGTCAATTAAAATTAGATAGAGTATTTCAGCTTTGCTCATTCAAAATTGAAACTATTTCTTGTGAAAAAAACGAAAAAAAGACCAAATAATCGAGTACAATTCTCGAACTGATTAATTCAGGTTTTCAACTTGAGTTTAGAAAACACACTTAAAATAAAGATAAACAAGCTTACCAATTCAGTTGAGCTTAATCTACTCAGTTCATTAAACAACGTTGCAGAAACAGTAATGGGTGTTAGAAAGAAAATTATTATTTATTTAGTTTTAGTTCCTGAAAGAACTTTATCTTAAAGTCAATGCAAAATACTGTTTATCTAACATACTTTTAGAGCTCTGTCACGGGATTCAATGAATCAAACAAATAATTAGAATTGCATGAAGCTAACATAACGTCGTGGTGTTATTTTACTGTTGGTAGGGCTGTTATTTATAAACTAAGCATAAGTAACATGGTCAAAAACAGTTTTATAAAATAGTTGTTTGTTTAGTTTTAATAACGGGTTTTCCATAATATAAGAACGCAGATTTCGAAAATAATACGCCTGACATGGCCAAATGGTTAAGGTGCTCGATTCCAAATCTAAAGATTGCGGGCTAGAATCTCTGTAACACCAAATATAGTCGCTCTTTTAGCCGTGGGGGAATATAATGTGACGGTCACTCTTATATTCGTTGATAAAAGAGTAGCCCAAGCACTGGCAGTGGGTGGTGATGATTAGCTGCCTTCTCTCGAGTCTTAAACCGCTAAATTAGGAAAGCTAGCCCAGATAGCCCTCGTGTAGCTTTGGGTGAAATTCGAAAATAAAGAAACAATCAACAATAATTTCTTTTCTCTATCATGTAAGGAGTTTTAACAAATCGGGAAGAAAAAAAGAAACTCTTACTTGAACCAAAGTGTTGTTTCGTTTATCACAGTGAATAAAAATTACCAAAAGTAGAATCAAACTGAAAGAAAGGGAAGAACATTGATGCCGCAAGAACACCCCTTTTCATTTGCTCTGATCGTTTTGTGTGAAATTTATGTTTTTGGATTCAAAATTACGTATTGTGGTCTTTCTTTTATGTATTGCGTCTAAAGCACCTCGTTTCAATAACCAGCAGTAATCAGCCATCATGTACCACCCACCCTGATAACGCCTTTTCATTTCTCTTCATGTCTTGATGAAATTTTTCCCCTCTTTCTTCACTGACGACACCCAAGTTTTCATGGAAATATCTGAATGTAAGATATAAACTTTCAAGCTCGTATTACATCTTACCTTTTTGAATTTATCGAATACGTTATTGATGATGTTATCGTAATTTGGGTCTTTGTTATTGTTAGCAATTTGTCAATAAAACTTTTAAAGGCAATCCGCTCTTCGTTTCCAATTTTTCTCATTGTTCTTTTGAACAAAAGTCAATTTTCTAAACTGAGGACCGACAAACATTTACCTCAAATATAACAGAATATTTCGGTGTCATTTACATAACATCATGTTGCCATATCAACGAATAAATAATATTGTAAAGAAACATATAACGTAAAAGTAGAACACACAAACAAATATTATCCAAAAATGACACGTCGTGCCGTCTGTTAACCGTTTACATGTTTGCGATAGGTTCGTGGGTTCTAAAGCGTTCGGTAAGACTCTGACGTCGTTTATGACCTAAATAAGTCTATAGCCAGTGGTTGTAGATATTTTAAGCGAAACAAAATGCTTCCCAATTTCAACGAAAATTATTCATTTGTGTAAAAGCCTAAGAAAAATCTGTTCGAGACAAAGGTAAACGAATATCATTTTCAGATTCAGAGTACAGGAATTACTGTTGAACACACATAAATTCAAAGAAAATAAAATTGTCACAGACCTGTGTTGTTACTCAATCTCTTTAGACACGATAGACGTTATGCAAGAATAGTCAGAGATATATCGTGAACATCGATATCAAAAGAAATTAATTAAAAAATTGATTCGGCTGCTCGAGAAATCCTAAAGGTGCCTGTCATATACCAATAGCTTTTTACAGTCATATATAAAGATAAAACAGAAGAAAAAAATGAAAGACTAAGTAATCTTTGAAACAATATTCAGATCACATGAAAAAAAGCTAATAATAGGATTTATTTCTAATGTTTCGAATTGGATATGTGATTTTAATCAAAATAAGCATAAAAGTCTATAAGAAGTTCGTTTCTGTTCTTCTCTAGTTGTAGGCTCAATAAATGCTATGGGTACAGCACCGTTAACCCATGGTGTATCTTTCTGCTTAATAGCATACAAAGAAACAAAACAACAAATTCAATGGCAATTTTACTTGTTGAATTTAAAGCAACATTGAAAAAAAATCAGTGTCAAATAACTTGTTACTCTTCCAACACATATGATACAATTCAAAATTTTTGAGAGTTAACCGTCATTTTTTTCCCACCTCTTTTCTTTCTCGTTGGGTCTGCAGGAAGTTTTACGAACTTCAATTGTTGAATGGGTGTTCGATTCCACGATATAGATAGAATTTTTATATAGCCAACAGTGTAGTTTGGCGCTTAAAAACAACCCACCAAAACTACGAACTTATCTTATTTGAAATCGCAGATCCAACGTTTCTGTTATACCATAAACATACTCCAGTTAAATATACATTATACCACTCATAAAGTATTATAACTTTATTACCAAACCATCACTAAAAGTACTAGTATTTGACTGAGAAAGTGACGAAGAAGGAAAAATAGATTTTTTTATTTAGATGGTTTCAAAATGCTTTTTAATAATTTTCATTCTTCAAAATAAAAATACTCTTAATAACGACGAATTGATACAATTTAAATTACAGACTAACAGAGAAAAGTAATTAATTCAAAGGGCACTCAGGAATGTTACAATCTTTTAAGCCTAAAGTGTTAAGATTTTAAAAGAAGGTTGTTGTTTTGAATTTAGCATAAAGCTACTCAATGGGCTCTCTGTGCTCTGCCCACGACTGGTATTGAAACCTGGTTTTTAGCGTTTTAAGTCCCCAAACATACCACTGAGGGAACAAGAAGCTGGTATTCTTAAGCTATAATTATGTGATCTTTTTTCAAGAAATAAAGAATAAAACTGTCTAACTATAACGTATTATTAGTATATACTCTTCAAAAAAAGAAACGCAAAAGGCAAAATTTGAGACAAATTGTAGACAAGTTTATTCCGGGTAGTTCTGTATGACATGTGTGAAACTTTGCACATTCACTGCTGAACATCCAAAGTCTGCAAAGGCAAAGTCCACGCTCACTTGTTGAAGTTTAACGTCACTCAACGTCAATAACGAGCATGCTCCTCGTGAGCATCAATAACTGCTTGGTATCTCCTGCCCATGGAAGCGATAAGATGACGAATCACATCCTGTGGATTGGCTGTCCACTCAGCCTGCAAAGCTGCAGCAAGCTGAGGTAGAGTTTGCGGTTGAGGTTGTCGCCGTCGCAGACGTCGGTCCAACTCGTCCCAAAGATGTTCGATGCGGTTTAAATCAGGTGATCTGGAAGGCCAGGGAAGAACTTTGAAATTGTGGTGTTTCAAGAAGACAGTGGTGAGTCGGGCGTTGTCATGTTGAAAAACGTCGTTGACCTTCACCATGATGGGTTGTACATGGGGCCTAAGAATCTCGTCGACGTATCGTTGAGCCGTAAGATTCCCTCGAATGTGCAACAGGTCTGTTCTGGCATTGCAAGTGATGACAGCTCACATTATGACGCTGCCACCACCAAATCTGTCAACATCCTGCACACATTTTGCTGCAAAACTTTCACCTCGGCGACGGTAAACACGGGTCTTTCCATCTTGCCTACGAAGCATAAAACGTGATTCATCGCTAAACCAAACATGCCTCCATCGTCGATGGTGCCATACCCGTGCTTGACGATGTTGCTGGGTGAAGATGACACCTCTGACTGGACGTCGAAGTCGGATTCCTGTATCTCCTAGACGGTTGCGTAGGTCTGATCGGAAATCCTACACAACCCTGGTATGGTTGAGGCAGTATACGTCGCAGTGGTGGTTCTATCCCGAAGGTGACGTAACCGGATGTAGCGATCTTGTGCGGGAGTGGTCACACGAGTTCTGTCTGCCAGATCATGGACGCTCACGAGTTGATCCATGTTGTTGGCGACGATTCCATAGCCTTGTGATGGTGCTTGGGTGAACATTCACAGCTCTGTAAACATCTGATCGACATTCGCCCGCTTCTAACGACCAATGGCGTTGTTGCGTTGTACTTCAGTCAGTCTAGGCGTAACTTTATTGCGTGTCTGTAGCTTAACAATGAGCTATGGAAACCGAGAACCCGTCACTTTTATAGAGATTTTGCACATTTTGCACTTGCAGAACATGCAGATTTCTCTAACAAATTTATTGGACACAAATGCGTTTTGGCGAAAGATCCGATGTTTTTCTCCGTTGTCAAAGTGCACAATTTTATTGTCATTTTGGTCTGACAATCAGTGCCTTAACACGTGTAACATCACATGCTCTGAGCTTGTAACGCTATTACATATATTTCTCTTTAAAATAAAAAATATCCATTTTGCGTTTCTTTTTTTGAAGCGTATACTTTGACATAAAATTGTAAAAAAAATACCAGTTTCATATGTTTATGAGTGTCATGTCATACCAACAAAATTTATTTTAGCGATATTACTAGGTGTAATACGTGGTTTCAAAAACCAGAATTGTACTAAATAGAGTTAAATATGTTAATTATCTGTTATAAAAGAAAATACTAAAATATTTAAAGTATATTATGTCTTTATGTATTTCTTCCGCCTCTCTCAAAAATGTATCAATTAATTTGAAAGTCCTGAAACTATTTTGTTAATTCACTGAATTGCATTATGATCTAATAATGGAATAGTTTGAGGTACTATTAAAATAAACCACCGTTTTATCACGCCGGGAATATATTAATTCAGGAGCAATGCCTAGTTTATTTGCATTTCATCTTCTCAACTTGGACAGACATAGAAAACGAACTTCCATCTCTACTTATTTCCATACTGGTTTTCAAATTGAAGTTAATGGGTTTTGAAGATTTTAGGTAATTAAATGTAAGAAATATGATAGATAAAATTGAATGTGTCTAGAAAACGAAACACTGCATTGCTTCTATTGTCTTAGATAGATACTACATAATACTATATAATGCTCTTTTCTTTATAACTAAACAAACATTTGTATTATCAGTTCAAGAAAATTTCTTAAGGCTGCTTCAGTGTTTATATTAATTTAAACAATACCTTTATCAGTTTCATATATAACTTTCTATTGCACATAATTCAACAATCCTGAACGGTTTTACAAAATTGTTATTTCAGCTTTTGATCTGTTTATTTTATGAAAGCGACCTTATCACTATAATTTGTTATTTAGAAAACGAAACACAATATTTTAAATCCAATTATACCAACGTGCAGAGGATAGACTACGTTCATAATTAAAAGCAGACTGATATCAAACAGTTACATGTTTATATCACAAATCTTTGGAAAAATAAGAACGAATTATGTGTGATTGTCTTAGGACAAGAAATAGCGTTAGAAACTATTTATTGAAATATAAGTTCATCTTAGTACAAATAATATAGTCGGATTAAGAAATCTAAACAGAAGCATGGTTAGAAAGCCATTTTTTATGAACGTTTAATTGTCTCGTAGCTGTAAAATGTTAAATCACGTAAATATCTGTTTAGAATAGGTTAAAATTCTAGAGCTGTTATTTGAAAACAGATGAAGGCCATTAGTAGCTATGATCTCATACGACGCTAACATTGTGGTAAAACTGAATGTTGTTTGCATCAGTTTTTCAGTTAGCTTTCTTTATACAGGGTTGAGTACGTTACATTGAAACAATTTTAATGTGCAAGGTAGCATGACACGTAACAACACCCGTCGATGTAAAGACGCGGTGGAAGGAAGTGTACTGGAACTACATTTTGCTATTGTTTTGGTGTTTTCTTGTTACCAAATAATTATCACTTTAAGAATGGTTAGGCAAGACCCCATTTCTGTATAAGGTTGAAAATTTAGAATTTACCACATATAGATATCTTTTGTACTTAATGACATTGGATAATAACGGAATATGGATAAAGTAGAAGCTCTGAGACTACACAGAAAGAGAACTACATGAATTTGTAACTCAGTCGTAGTAAACAAATTGCAGCGTTATTAAATAGATAAGATTTTGCAAAAGTTAGTGACAAAAGCTGTCCAACGGAACAGTGCGCAACATAATCAAAAAGAATTTATGTTCAAAAACGCGGCTCAATTCTCGCGTACGCAAGTCTCTTTCGCAAAGTATTGCTCAGACTGTTACACACTTCAAACAGTGGAAAAATAAACCTTGTTTTCATGTTGTTCCGCCTGTATACATAACCGGAAGCAGCTCAAGGATTTCTCTATGACTGGACTTTGAACGAAGAGAGAAGGGAAATATTGCCTCGATGACTGTGATGACTATGGAGGAAGAATGTAATATGAAGATGATAGCCTTAAGATTGAACCTTTTGAAAAGAAACCATGCTACAAGGCTGTTATCAAAAATCAAGGTTTTCAAAAGTTATAAAACAACGTGATTATATGGACTGTAATGGCATAATGAGGCTCCAAAATCGTTTTAATGTGACCTACTCAAACTGAAGTCAATCATATATAGATAATGTGAGCTGTACAACAGGTATGCATGTCACCTCCATAATAATGAAATATACTGTAGTGAAGTAACCTTACGGATGTCTAGCGGCTCAAAAACGCTGCTTAAAAGATGTGATTAAACCAAAAGGCTGCAGAATGCATCAAACTTTTAACAATGAATGATAAATTATCCGTGTTTAGTATGAATTGTTAAAGTTCAAATTACTTTGGAACAGTCACTGATAATTTTTTATATTGTTCAGATTTTATCACGATGAGTTACGTAGGATTTGATAAGGTACATACAAAACTATGCATATGACAATGAATATAACAACAACAAAAGAAACTATTTGTAATATTATTTGCATTTTCCATTTGTTGTGGACCGTTAGAAACATCGGTAAATACCAAACTATACGCCTTACGCTTTGAGCACAAAATTGCTTAAACATAGTTTATTATGGATTTTGAAATTTTCGGTATCAAAGTGAATAGATGGGAAAACATTTTGTATCTTTTTTAAAATACATTATTAAATATTTGACTGGAAATTTGATTTACAGGCTCATGGAAACTGAAAACATGTTTTAGTAAAGTACACACAGAGAGGTATAAATACATGAAACGCGTATTTAGGTCCCAGTAATAATAAAGCTGTTAGTTTAATAAGAATAGTGAATAAAATGTACCTATTTTAAATCTAAAATTTGCTTCATTAGTTAAAAAAGCACATAGAAACTTACGGACGTTTGACGAACTAATTATATAGCTTTTAGGTTAAAAATAATAGCAACAAAAATCCTCAATTAAATGAAAACACTTTTACATTTCATATTATATATTAAGTTAGGTTTGCATAACATGTATCTTTAAGAAAGGTTTAACTTTTTTTTTTCGTATACTAAAGCAAATGACGTTCACACATTCTAAAAATGCAATAATTTCATTAGATAAATTGAAATTAAAAGTAAACCATATAATCGCCCAGAAACGTTTGTTATCTCACAATTTAAAAAGAAATCTAATCTACCACGTCAGGTATGTTTGATGGAAGAGCAGTTACAAGATTTCTGTACCGCATGTGTACAGCCTCACAGCATTTCTTCTGTTTGTTGAGCCATTCAACTGTAGTTACTTTCAGCCGGACTCAATAAAAGCGTGAATTTATAACATCAGTGAAGCTCTCGCCCTCGCTTAAGACGTTCAAAGCCGTCGCGGGATATCCTGTGAGATTTGCGTTAAACATGATACACCATTTTCTAGCGATCTTTACCGCCAGTACAAATAATGAGTGTTAAAAAAAAAAGAAGAGTTATCATGTGCATATGCACGAGCTGTTACGTCATAATTGGATCCTCGCTTCTGGCGATCAAATAACTGTAAGCGCTAAAGCGCGCTTGTACCTGAAAAAACAACTCTATCATGTCTTCTTATAAAAGAATGAGATGTGCATGCTAACAAAGTTCGTAAGCGTTTGTGTGCAAAGGTATATTAGATAAATACATATCATGTAACTAGTTATTTGTTAAATACCACGAAAAACCTCTAAAAGATTAAAGCATAAATGCACACGAAATCTGCTTGTATTCGCGAACGGTTATAATACTTAAGTTTTATGTTTCTTCGACAGATTCCATAATTTAGGAAATAAACTATTATGAACAGTGATTCTATAAGGTGTTACTATATCTACAATAGTTTGTTTAAAATTTAGATGAGGTTCGTTTTTCATGTATTTGATTATGATGCTTTTATAAGCAGTTTGTGAAGAAGAAAACACGTTATATCTGTTCAATTTGGGTGCTTTGTATTCCAAAATTGACAGTGTTTACACAGTTCCGACCAGAGCATCGTTGTTGTTGTTTTGAATTAAGCACAAAGCTACACAATGGGTTATCTGTGCTCTGCGCACAACGGGAATCGAAACCCGGATTTTAGCGTGTAAGTCCGCAGACATACCGCTGAGCCACTGGGGGGCCCAGAGCATCGTTACTAGAGTTATTAAATAACATCGTGAGTGTGTGTGTGTAAATACGCGTGAGTTGATAACATGTCGGTTTGGTTTGGTTTGAATCTCGCGCAAAGCTACTCGAAAACATGTTGAGTCATCAGCAATATATAAATGTTGTCAGAACATGAATACAACAAACTCTTAAAGTGTAATATTAACGAGTATCATCAGAAGTTTTTAAACCGTCCGATCAGAGACAAATTGCGCGGCAGATCTATCAAGGTGTTGTACTAATACAGCGACAAGATACACGGTCTACCAAAGCCTTTCAGCTTTCACGGAGAAAATTTAGCACCTCAAATCACTGAAAGGAACTAGCTTAAAATTTCTAATCCTCACTACGCTTCGTGCTGTAACATAAATATGCCTTTCACATCCAAAAGGGAGAGTAACACTAGTTTTTATAATGTGGGATACATCTTTAGAGAGCACTAGATTAAAAAAAAGTGTTCATAATATTGTCACGTTTTGTATCTCTTATAAATTTATCACACATCACCAAACTGTCTCTTCATGTTAGAACCGTGATTTCTTATAAGTGCATAAATCTGGTTTGTATTTTATTCCTTTTTTTTTTCCATTTATAAGAAATGTGTGTTTGCGAGAGATAAGACAGTTATTTTCTTAATTGAAACAAACGCTGTCTTATTTCATAAAATCAGAAACTGCGTTATAAAAACTTAGACATGTATGTGTAATATGAAAAAATCGTTTTTCATGGCAATATAAAAACACATGGTTTTTAGAACAAAGAACATTTACTTGACTTCTTCCTTTCGGGACAGGTCCCGGCCTTTCTTTCCGGTGCTGCCTTTGCCTCCACCCAAGACAACACTTAGAGAGACATCCTCCACCCAAAGAGTTAAAAATAATAATAATAAATAAAATAATAATAAAAAAACACACACTTTTTCCTAATAACAATTCACGAAAGGGGACGAAGAGGAACCACAACGTTCCTAAGCACCCCAGTTGGGGAGAGAACTCTTCTGATTTCTCTCTCTCTAAACTGAACCCCTGCCACGTCAGTTTGAGTTTGAGTTTTGAACAAAGAACGCCTATGAAATGTATTTGAAATTCTAAAATGTGTATATTTGACGAACATACATTATTGTGTAATAAAGTCACATTATTATTGTTACTTGTTTTAGCTTCAACCATTCAGGAGTATAGTCTGGAAACAAATTGCATTATTACATGTACGCAAAGAGCTTGACAATTTCGTTTAGAATTTCTTAGAAAAATACACAAGATTTATCAGCACAAAGATGTCCCTGATTTGAAACTAACAAATTATAGAATGAATATGAATCGTTAACAGCACCTACCACCAGAATTTAGGGAGATTTAACTGTTATCAGTGGTCTCAATATGAGAGGAGCGTTTCTAATTCACAGTCCAAGCTGGTTAATCTCACAACAAAATTCAGATGAATGGTGTAAAAATAACTAGTATGATTTTATCTGAGCTCAGATGCTAGGATTTTCTACACAGTTAACTATAAACAAATTCCTGTTCACATTCAAAATGCTAATAAAAATATACAAGGGGCGAACATACACACGTCACACAATGCGTAAACGCAGCTACATGATTAGTTTATCATTATTACAACAAAGCACTGAAGACAACGAAGAGGCATTTTATATTTGTTTCAAACAGAACGTATTTATCGTTTTTATACTACCACAAATGTATCGATATACGAGTTTGAATTGGTGTTAAAAATGTCTTGTACTCATAATGTTCTCCAGCTCTTTGGTTGTTATTTTGACCATGCCAGTTTCCTTATAAGTTTTTATAATGTTCATATAAAGACTTTGAAGAAGTCAGTTGAAAACTGTTAGTGCTACATCATCTTCTTTTCTTTCCTGATATTGGTTCATCACATTTGTTACATGATTTAGATCACTATATCAATGGAATATCAATCTCTGTCAACAGCCAGAGTATGACCAATCCATTGGCTGAACTCAGACCACAATTGTATCAGTTCCCTGGCATGATTTATTGTAGATTTTAACGTTGACTGTGATATAAATCATCTCTATGTCATTGAATCATTTACAGTTAATTGCTGATAATCAATTATAGTTTGGAATAATTTGTAAAAAAACAACATCTTTGCATTTTGTTGACTCCATTACTTGAAATCTGATGGCCAATTAAACTATTTGACTTGTTTAGTTCTCCTTACTAGCAGTTTTCAAAAAGCTACACATCAACAGTATATCTTACTGTTTTGCAGGTGACTTTCAAAACTTTTCTTATGGTTTGGTCATTGGCCGAATCTCTACTCTGTAATTTAGAAGAACGTAAAAGTCGAGAGTTTTTAGTAGCTTTGACCGTTTCTGCGGAGTTTGAGTACATTATGCAAGTACGATTGCTACGTATCATGCAAAATGCTTAAAACCAATTTAGAATAATATTGGTTTTATCTTTTTACAAATTATATTATCAATATTTCTATTAACAAGAAATTCTGAGTGAAAGTAAAGAATTATAATATCTGAACTACAGGCATATTTACACAATTCGTCAGAGTTTTCACATAATATATCCTGATGCATTAAAGTTCGCCTCAATGTGTGACATGGACTGTTAAGTGAATTTTTTACCTAAAGACAATGGTTCATTCACGACAGTTTTGAAAAAAACTGCTACTAATACATATACGTATTGTGCTGGTATGTCTCTGTTTGATTGGTTGGACGACGACCAGTCAATATGTAAACTATAAACACGGGACTGTAGTAGTTTTTTTTGTTCATACAATATATGGAATAAAAGTCCTTCAATATTTTGCTGTTATTCCCATTTTATTCTGCACTACATGGCCAAAAGTATGTGGACACCTGACCATCACACCCGTATGTGCTTGTTGAGCATCTTATTCGAACACCGTGGGCATTAACATGGAATTGATTCCCTCTTTGTGCCATAACAGCCTCCACTCTTCTGGTAGGGCTTTTCACTTGATTTTGTAGTATAATTGCCACGATTCGCTCCTATTCAGGAAAACAGGAGCAATAGTGAGGTAGGGCACTGCTCTCATAAGCTTATGGACCAGCTAACTTCTAATATTTGTTGTAAAATTCTTATTAATTAACATTAATACGTATTTGTCATTTTGTGAATGGAATACTAATAAAATCTAAATCTTATATGCATAACTCGCTGTGAGATTAAAGTTAATACATTATTAAGTGCTAACGTTAAAAATATTACATAAAATATAACATTTCACTTTTCTCAATATTTAATTATGCCTTAGTTTTAAGGTTTTTATTAGACAAAGACGAAAAAGGATACGAATTAAATGCAATTAGACGTTTATTAAAGCATTTTTTTAATGTAATAATTAAACATTCATGTCGATGAAAAAGCACTGAAACTACGTATATTTGGGTATCTGTTACTAATAAAAATAACACAAAGTACTAAATCTGGGCCTGGCATGGCCAAGCGCGTAAGGTGTGCAACTCGTAATTCGAGGGTCGCGGGTTCGCGCTCACGTCGCGATAAACATGTTCGCCCTCCCAGCCGTGGGGGTGTATAATGTGACGGTCAATCCCACTATTCGTTGGTAAAAGAGTAGCCCAAGAGTTGGCGGTGGGTGCTGATGACTAGCTGCCTTCCCTCTAGTCTTACACTGCTAAATTAGGGACGGCTAGCACAGATAGCCCTCGAGTAGCTTTGTGCGAAATTCCAAAAACAAACAAACAAACAGTACTAAATCTAATTGGGTATAATTGTACATTTAAACTTCACTAAAAGCCAGTTTGCTTTAAAGCATTCTTTTAGAGCTATAAAAACACAACAAAATACGCATTTCATATTTCTTGTATCCAACTTCAACTTTCTAACACAAATAAAGTGAAGAAAAGTAGCAAGTGCTTAGACAATAGATCAACCATTTGACCAGAAATATCATATGGGATCCTGAAGACATTTGGAAGACAAAATATAAAAATAAAGCCATCTGTTTAATCTCGCATATACATGAAACAAGCACTGAAGTTAAACTAAATCTACAAGATACATCATTTGTGCAGTTCGATTATAAGATTGTTCAAAGGCATGCTACTTCTCCACTTTCCTATGTTTCTGAGATTCTTTATAGCTTTACATACTGTCTCCGTTCTTGAATAAAATTCTTCGAAAAATAAGCAACTTTAAAACTATAATTTCTATAATCTAAGTACTTGGAACTCGCCCTTTCAGCAACTACAAGAAATATATAAACTGAACTAATTTTCACAGTCCCGTTTGTCTATATCAAAATCCTGCCATGAACATCAACCAAGATAAAACTACTAATATCGGTTTTGTTAAGGGGAGATGGTTAGTTTGGTTATTTACATCCTCTGGCCAATGCGTTGATGATTCATTTCAGAGTCGATATCTATTTACAATCTTTCAGATAAAGCTCCTCCCTTCAACTGCACAGCAGTAAGTCTCTGGACTCCCACCGCTAGAAACAGGGTTTCCATACCCATGGTAGGCAGAGCACAGATAGCCTTTTGTATAGCTTTGTGCTTAATCCAAAGCAATATTTCAGAAAAAAAAATTCATAGAATAGAGTGTCATACTTTTATAGTCAGCTGTTTTTCTTTTACTACACTTTTAGATGACTATGACTTATCACCTAATACAAGCTACGTTGTTTAAGATCAATGTTATGTAACTTCTAAGTTAACTTCACATTCATTAACATCACTTTGAACAATTCGGTTTCAGAGATACGATTTTATTTTTGCAAACTAGCTTATACAAAAGTTCAACAGTTAAAAAATATATAATATATATTAGTTAAGTACTGACATCATACAAAATATTTCCCAAAACTAAGTTTACAATAACTAAAAAGAAAGTCATAGTTTAGAATACTTCAGAAATATAAGCTAAACAAAACTAGAGTTTCGAGAAAAACATATTTTGATATATATTTAATTTGTATTTAGTAAAATAAAGTTAACTTAAACAAACGTTCATAGTCCAACAAGTTTTCACCACTGTGGAAATCCATAAACTTTATGGCAGTGCCATGTATCATATTAAATATAATTTTATCTTACTGCTACCTTTCATTTCGTATAGAAGAAACATGATAATCGTTTTTAGTATCTATGGTAGATGAAAGACGAATGGCGCCACTTGAAAAATAACATTCAAAAGGGCATTCTCATGATAAGCTTGTTCACTTTTCTGTCAGTAACAATCTTCGCTGTCATTTGTTTCGTTTAAGAATATCGATTTATTCTCAAGGAACAGATTTCTTTCTTTCAAATAATCTTGCGAGAAACATTCATGAAACTGAAGTGAAAGTACTTAATGAAATTAATCGCTGTACTAGAGCTGACATGTTGGTGGTGGACAAAACAATTTGCGTTGGCAACGCTTCAGCATTCATTAGACATTCCGACACTAATAAAAGTTCGCTGTCAGGTTTACTATGGTCACTAAGTAATACAATCTTAGTATCAAGAGAGGAAAGCAAGCAGCATTATGTCCTACATGATGAAATTAGCAACACTCAATATTAAAGTGTTTAGCCCTTGATTATAGCAGCAATTAATCCTGTAATGCTTTTTAGTAAAATAAAAATATTCTGAGTGACGTAGAACAAATTCCTAGGCTGCCATTTGGAAATTTCAATTCCTGTTGTTAACTAAAGTTTACTGAAATCAAGTACTGACTTATTCTCTGACAGAAACTTGTGTATGCTATTTTCGACAACAAGACTGGCCGCCTAGGCTAGCAGCTTCAGTAAATCGATAGCTTAATGATCTGTGTCATCAAGACAAATGTTCGAGAGAAGTGAATCTGTACCTTCTGTGCCCTTCTATCTAACCAAATTAATAAATAATCAATAAATCTTGATTTGCTATATAAGATGTGTTTCAGTAATACTGTTTCAATTTTCAAGAATACTTTTTAATATTTTTTATTATTTCCTTCAGTATAACTTAAGAAAGTCTGGCAAATTCATAGTAGACTATGAACGGTTTTGAAGACATTTTATTGTCTTTTAAATAATTACCCATAATTAAAAATAAAATAAAGTTATTTGTTTATCAGCTGTTGTTTTCATTCTCGCGCTATAGTAAAATTTTAAAGACCTGATACAGAAATTTTTATTTCGAATAGCAATATTTATGTATTTGTCAAAATATGTGGTCATATTGCTACCGATTCATAACGCTAAAATCAGGGGTTCGATTCTTCTCAGTGAACTCAGCAGATAGCCCGATGTGACTTTTCTATTAAAACAAACAAACACTCACACACACATAACTGTACATATATTCGTGAGACTGATTAATCATTAATAAATGAAAAAAAACAGAAATATACATACACTGTACCTTAAAAAGTGTATGTGTGTGTATAGAGAGTAATTACAGATAATTATAGGAAAACACATTCTGAGGTGTAATGAACTCGTTCCAAATGAATTCAGAGATGAATCTCGTGGCTTACTGCTGCATTGGGCTCATAAATATTATTAATAACCATAGAGAAAATATAAAAAATAGCCACTTGTAATTCAAAGATGAACAATTATTTGAAGCATTGTTTATGCAGTGAGTGATGAAGATACAACAGGCCCAACCTGCTCGTGTTTAAATTCATTGAGGGTGATAAACTGAAACCTAATGGGGGAAAAAAAGGAGTGCTGGATATGCTAATTTATAATCAATATCGACCAGACAAGTCATAACTAATTGTTTCTAGACATGTGCAATATTCAAAACATGTTGCGAAAGGAACTGTAATATTGGTATTTGTATTTGCAACCTGAACGAAACCTTACGTGCAAATGCAAATGAGTTAACTAGGAAGGTTAAAGACAACCGAGGGAACGTAAGTACACAGCAGAACCCGATGCCGTAAATTTTGTCGGTGTCAACCGATAGCTGTGTTAACAGATATTCTTCCAAATCACCTATAAAAAAATATATTCATTCAGTCCTTTGTTACTTAGTTAAACTGATTTATCATAGTTAAATTTCTGTTAGTCTCTTGACTGAATATAATTGTTATGTATGCGTTATCATTTTTTATTATGTTAAAACTTAACTTTAAATGTTCAGAGAATGAAGCACTTCGCAAATGCATTCGCTGTTGTCTATTTTTACTTTCTCTATCCAAAGAAGGCTCTATTCTTTAGCTGTCTTTGTAATTGTTTTAAACAAGGAACAAGAAAAATTTCTCTAACAATGAATTAACTAGCAATCCCTTCTTAACCGCAAATATTCTACCAATGATTCTTTGTTTTTTACTTTCGCGCAAAGCTATCTGCGCTACTCCTCCCTAATTTAGCAACATAAAATTAGAGAGAGGGCAGCTAGTCATTACCATCCTCCGCCAATTCTTGGGCTACTCTTTTACTGAGGACTAGTGTGATTGAACGTTACATAATAACGCCCCCACGACTGAAAGGGCGAGCATGTTTGGTGTGACGGGGATTTTAAGCTGCAACTCTTAGATTATGAGTCGAGCGACCTTAACCGTCTGGCCATGTACTGTGAAGGTTTGGCAAGATAACTACTAAAACACGCCAAGTGATAATTTTAAGTTACTTCTATAATGCTCTAGAACGATAAATTATAATTTATATTAGATGTCAGAGGTTTTATTGATGCTATCTCGAAAAAAAGTAATAAAATTTAATTCATATGTGTAAATGCAAATATCTAGTAACAACGCTGGTTTATACAGTCTTAGAACAACATACTTATGACACGTTAAGTAGGAGGGATCAGTTGCATATATCTTACACTGATGTTCACGGTTTTCTGTATTTAGAAAAATTTGGTTTGTTTTGAATTTCGAGGGCTATCTGCGTTAGCCGTTTATAATTTAACAATATAAAATTATAGGAAAAGGAGCTTGCCATCGCCACCAATCACCAACTCTTGGGCAACTGTTTTACCAACGAATAGTGGGATTGATCGTGATTTATAACGCCTCCAAGACTGAAAAGACGACAATGTTTGATGTAACGAGGATTTGAATCCGCAACCCTCAACTGACGAGTTGAGTACCTTAACCACCTGGTTATGCCGGGCTATTTGGAAAATATATATATATGTTTCTAATGTAGAACAAATAAAAAGAAACTAGAGACTTGTGATTAATAAACGTCTGAGAAACTTATAATTATTTATATTTTACTTATAATTAACAACGATATCTTTATACGTTGTTTAGTGTTTCTTTGTTCTTGTTTCAGTAGTTTAAATTAAGACAAATCACAAAGATCTTAATTGTGGAGGTTCATTGCTGGAAGAGGTAGCGTTGAACAAATAAAGGAAAAAAAACAAAAAACGTTACAAACTGTTCATGGTTCATTACGAAATATATTTTTATTTATATTTCCGTTGGTATAGTTTCATTAGTAAGTTTATTAACTAAATATTTAAAACATAGGTAAAGAAATTGAAATTTTATCTTATGTTATTGACACATAAACACTAATTCCTAATTGCGACGCTTTATGCTATTTGCAAAACAAGTTTGTATTTTAACGTAGTTTTGAGTATCCATGAACCCTAAAGCTTCTATGATGTCATTACTTGGGTACTTTTTCCTTTCATATATGTCAAAATCTGAAAATCATATGAGAAGATAACATTTAATTACTCACAAGTATTTTGATAAAATTGCACCAAAACATTCATGACATACATGCATGTAAATTGTTGCTCAAAATTCTTCTTGATACATTTAACAAAAGTATTTTAAATTACTACGTTCTATGGTACACGTATAGAAATAAAAAACATTATTCCAATTTTTTGGGCCTGGCATGGCCTAGCGCGTTAAGGCGTGCGCTTCGTAATCTGAGGGTCGCGGGTTAGAATCCCCATTATACCAAACATGCTCGCCGTTTCAGCCGTGGGGGCGTTATAATGTGACGGTCAATCCCACTATTCGTTGGTAAAAGAGTAGCCCAAGAGTTGGCGGTGGGTGGTGATGACTAGCTGCCTTCCCTCTAGTCTTACACTGCTAAATTAGGGACGGCTAGCACAGATAGCCCTCGAGTAGCTTTGTGCGAAATTCCAAAAATCAAACAAACAAACGTTTTATTGCTTTTCTGTTTGTTATTTTGTTTGTTTGGAATTAAGCACAACCATACACAATAGGTTATCTTTGTTTTACCCACCACGGGTATCAATACCTGGTTTCTAGCGATGTGAGTCTACAGACGTGCTACTCTTCCAGAAGATAGCTGCTTTTTTATTACTAAAAATAATGTTATCTAAGTATTTGAAATATGTACAAATAAATATGTCTTAACATGACTTAATATTTAGGACACTCAACTCACAATCTGCGATTCGCGATTTCGAATATTCTTCACCGAAAATGATCATCTTTGCAGCTATGTTGGCGTTATAATGTTACGGTCCAAACATTGACATTGTTTGGTATTGACTACTTGCCTTCCTTTAAGCCTATTCCTGTTAAATTACGGATGAGTAGCGCAGATTGACATGAATCCATTTTAACAGAGAATTGCCTAAAAGTCATTCCAGAAAAGGGACATACATCTATCATTGAATAAAGTTTTGCACAATTGAAATATATGTAACTGAACCTTAGCAGAACGTTTATACACTGGCTAGAGAGTTAAACAGAAAATCCTGGAGTCACATATTCAAATAATACGGTGGACAGTCACCTGTCATCGTGGTATGTATATATCTTCTACATCAAGTACGACGAAAAAGCTGGTTATCTCGTTGAACAACAACACTCTACGTTAGAGTTATTGAAGCATCCTAACTCTCAAAGAAATTACTCAATGATGGAACTGGAAGACATAAAGCAACATTTCTTCTCTATTTGTTAAATAAGTATTTCACAAATAGATAGTGCCATCAACACAACATTGCCACTAACACGCAGTCAGACAGGTTAATTTCCAGAAGGATTGTAGAAAGCTCAAAAAAGAAGCTAGATGGTAAGACCATCAGTTGGATAAATATACAGGGTGTCCCAGAAGTCGCGCACCATATAAATTTTTATGTTAATACATATGAATAACAATTTTATTGATAATAATCATAACAGATGCTCAAACTGTTCACCTTCTGCTTTGATACATTCATCAATTATCTTTATAAAACTGTCTTTTACTTTGTTGAGGGTTGCAGTGCTAATCCTTTGACATTATTATATGTACGTATGGTGCGCGACTTCTGGGACACCCTGTATATATATATAGATAGCTGAATAAGGAAAGTAACAGGCTCGCAGAATTAGCCAATTTATAAAATTCATCACAATTTTACTAGCCGGATATTGGCCTATTCTGGACATGACGACTGAAAGTAACAACTTTTAGTCTTCATCGACAATGAGAGTGACTGAGCCATTAGAACAAAGAACCACGTAATTTATCCAAGAAGAACGAAAACCTGGAAATAAATAATGCAGTTCACAGCCAATGGCAAGTGGCAATATTAGTGAAACAATCATGTTCTACATTTTCCAAAACAGCCGGTCTTCCTATGAGGGATTAGCGACTCTCAGGAACAACCCCAAGAGCTGTGAGTTTCAACTCAACTGTACTAACTAACTATAACATTTTTCCTTTCCACTGAAGTGCGATTTCAGTGCAGGTAAACATTCATTTAATCTTTCATAATATTATTTAGTTACCACGAAATCCATTACACTGCTACAATATTGTAACGTTAGCATACCTTAACATCTAGGATAAACAGCTAACACATACGTTACATTTCACAATAAAGTTGGATAACAATAGAGCAGAAATAACACAAAAAATAAAATCATTCACGAAATGAAAATATTAAATGAGTAACTTCATTACACATTAAATAGCAAACATATTAATTATCTAAATAAAAGTTGAGCTTTAGGAACTAGCCGAAATATATAAGCTGCAACAAAATAAAGAATTTGTTTTGAAATTTCGCACAAAGCTACTCGAGGGCTATCTGTGCTAGCCGTCCCTAATTCAGCAGTGTAAGACTAGAGGAAAGGCAGCTAGTCATCACCACCCACCGCCAACTTTTGGGATACTTTTCTACCAGCGAAAAGTGGGATTGGCCGTCAGCGACCTTCAGATTACGAAGCGCACGCCTTAACGCGCTAGGCCATGCCAGGCTCAAAAAAAAGAAATAATAATAATAATTTGTAGTTATAATAAGGCTCTTGAAAGAAATAAAAATACTGATAAGTATGACCAATACAGTAATTAATATAAAGTAATGTTTTCAAACCAATGAAATAATGATATACTATGTTAGAAACTGTCATACAAAAGTTAAACGAATGGGAAATATAACTAACAGTAGTTGTAATGTTAAAGTTGTTAATTATTACATTAATGATTAGATAAAGAATTAAGAGTTAGACGAGATAGTTTAAAAATATATTGTGATACTCTGTAAATACATTAACACTGAGATCAATAGTTGCTAAATTTACCGAAATACTAAAAAAAATATCTAGTGTTCAAAATTTATATCTCTTATGGTGTTTCATGTGGTATGGGTGAATCCAAAACAATTTAGGAATTACATTAAAAGACTTTTCAGAATGGACCAAATCGGAAAAAAATCTCTTAATTAGCACATTCTAAATATATATGTATATATTATAGTTATATATATATTCTAGAAATAAAAGATGCAGAACATTATTTCATTATATATGATTTTTTTATCTTTCAACAGTCCCAAAATGGTAACCAATTGTTTTTTAAAATGAAAATCAAAGAATTTACTGTCATTGTGATTAAAAGATAGAACAATGACAATATCTTATTAACTTTTTTAATAACTAAAAGAAATGTAAAGGCTTATCGTCGACAAAAATCACTCAGTAATGATTAAAATAGTTTTGTCATTAAAATGAAACACGTTTATTTGTAGTTAAACACAAAACTGTACAATGACCTCACTATCTCTGCTACATAAGGGTATCGGAACCTGGTGTCTAGTATTTAAAGTCCGCAGATATCTCCAAGTGTCACTGGGGGGGGTGAAATTATTATAAGTAATCATAAGAAAATATAATAACACATTCAAATATTTTTAATAAAATTCGAAATTTAAAATATCTGAATACAACAAAGTAACTATAGCCGTTTGGTGAGATATTTATGTGGATGTAGTCAAGTGGTTAGAGTACATCAGACAATGAATATGACGGCTTATCATTCGTGTGTCACTGTCGCAAAATTTCTTTCTACACAATATGAGACAATGGATAAGTTATAATAGTAACAGATCGATCATAATAGTACAAAAGATGGTTATGGTAGCAATTTACTAAGTGATTTACCTATAGTATATCAATATCATTTCACAATTAGGTAATCTTTGTATATTTGTGCGTGAGTATCGGAAATGAACAAAAGTCATCATGTCTCTTATAGCGTGTGATTGATTAAATGTAATGTGATTTTTTTACTTAAAACAATAGTTGTTTGCTATCTTTTTGGAACAATTTCTAGTTATGTGCATTGCAAAGCACATTTTTATATATTTACTTTAACTAAAACTAACAAATTTTATTTTTATACAATACACTTAAAATGGTTCTAATGTTTTCACTAATTTATTCTCCTATGACGTATTGCTCGACTTCCAAGTCATAAAGTGTATTCTGGACAAGAAATTAGACGTTTTACTTTTCTCTAGAAGAAAACATATTATAATGCTGATTAAATCACACAGATCGTTGAGAGAAAAGTAGAAAAAAAATATGCAATTTATGTTAGCATAAAATATTTGGCAAAATGCCAGTTTGGAAAATGATTTATACATTGTAACTAGTACTGTGTCTGTATATAAACATTCATTTGGAAAACACTATAAATTTATTGAATTATTTATTATTCCTGAAAACAAAGTACTGTAAACCTATATTGATATAACATTTCTCTTTCCCCCAGAAAAGGTTACAGAATAATATGAAACTTAGTTTAACATGGCGATTTGTAATTGTTGGAAACCATTGGTCAATTGAATAATTTTATTTGCCCACTGCTTAAGATGGAAGATAATGACAGTAAAATATCAATAATAATAATAAAATATGCTTATTTCTGTTTAATCTCAACTCTACAGAACAGACTGTACCCAGCGAGGATATCGAACCTTAAAATAAAAAGAAAACATCCTTACCATTCCAATTCGTGATTAGAGTTTCGGTTTCTCAAAAAACACATAATTCCATAATACTTAAGATGATAGATTTTCATCGATATTCGGAAAAAAATCAGTTATTCAACGAATTATTTTAATCAAGTGATTTTGAAATATGAAAGAAATAACATTTAATGCGGATCTTTGAATCCATATCTTGGTCATTAAAATGAAAACAATATTTCATTTATACCTGTCAGTCACTGTGCTGTTAAAAATCATATTAATTTAATATTTTATTCTTTATTATTAAAATGAGCAACTTAAACCAGGGTGGATATAGAATAGGTATAAAAAAAGATCTTTGACTGTAAATTTTAACCTAAGACAATAGTTTGGTTCGTTTTCTTTATTCATACAAAACTACATAAAAGCGACCTGCTTTAGCAATTTATAATAATGAACTAATAGCTTGGAGCTAGTCAACGGAATAAACTGGTAGCTATTACAATACTATAATCAGATATGGGAATATTACCATCAATCTTACAATATTCCCACAGTTTCAAAACGAGCGATTGAAAATTCGGACAAACCCACAAAGAAAGACAAATTTGGAAATATTAACTCTGAAAAGTTTTGATAAGTGTCTCAGAAATTTCTATATCTACCCTAAATATGTTAATATGAAGAATAAATTCAGTGACATATGAGGTATCTGTACTTTTAGTTAATACCTATTTAATAAAGTTCCACAATAGCAGTTTTGTAGTTTTACTTAATATGATTATGTTAAAATGTGGTTTATCAATTAACATGAATTGCGAATCGTTTAATCATAAATGTACAGCAACAAAAATCTACCATATTTGTAAGTGTGATTTATTCACACATTATGATGGTTTATTTACTCATTCCATGATCGTGATATATTCACACATTATGATGGTTTGTTTACTCATTCCGTGATCGCGATATATTCACTTCTTGTGATGACATACCCATTCCGTAATCGTGATATATTCACACCTCATGTTGATTTACTCATACCGTGATAGTGAAATATTCACACTTCATGATTTTCCCATACCATGATTGTGATATATTCACACTTTATGGTTTGCCCACACCATGATCGTGATATATTCACACTTCTTGATTTACCCATACCGTCGGCATTAGGTTTCGTTGATATCATCATACATTTTGTGCAACGAATGAAACAGAGGCTGATAAAGAAGTGTTTGATCAAAGATCTAAACATATGAATTATTAATTAATAATTATTTTTATATTTTTGAAAATTAGAAACTATTAGAATAACATATCAAAATGAAAGTTTATACTCAAATTATCTAAGAAATTGATAAATTAGCTTGTCTACGCGTACAAAATTTATATGAATATAATAATATTATATTAAAGGTTTAAACTTAAAAAATATATATATAATTTATCACTTTGCACTAAAGAGTTGATAAAAGTCTCCATATTAGGAATGTGCATAGACAACCTGTAATACAAACACTTACAAGATAATTATCACAAAATTTACATAAAGGATAAAATTCAATGAATTCATTCTTGCTGTTCATATTATTCCTGAATTATGAAGAAAATTTTTTAAAATCCTCCTTTCTACATAATGGATGTTGTCTATGTGTATATATATATATATAAATAACACACTACCTAACTAAAGAGTCCATCACTGTGCTTCAAAATAATAAAATCCTGCCTTCATGAGGCTTCCATGCAAAAATTAAGTAACTCATATAGCATTTTTAAAAATACGTTACCTTATTTTGTATAAAGAAGAATTTTCAAGTGCATTTAATCTCTTTAACATAGACACAATCTTATCATTGAATCCATAATGTCGTATTTTGTATGAAATGTCATTTTATTTTAACTTTGCAGACATAACTTGCTTATCTACACTTTCTGTTGCTTGAATTTTTTCGTGTTGGTTTTGATATTTAAGCTGAATTTGACATAAACTAATTTTTTGTTTATTCTTTGAACTGAGAGAACGACTTAGATCTTCCAGTTATAAATATAATTTAATTGTTGACTATTCTTCGAGATCGGCTTCTTAGGGAAATGCTTTTGACATTCTTCTTAATTAGTCTATTACTTATTTTAAATTAGAAATGCAGAAAAACAGTATATTAGATACACCTTTTGTCTTCTACAAGTTAATACCCAGGGGGGTCTTCTAGTAATTCAGGGGCTTACCAGCTAGCTGTGTTATGACAGTTTTATGTATATCTGAAATATTATCAGTATGCAGTAATACTAAGCAGAAATAATAATAATAATTTACTGAACAGAGTCTTCACAAGAGATTTTTACTTATTTATTTTTCTCATTCACTATGAAGAAAGTCATTCGCTAATGTTCCTTAGAAAATAAAAACACAACAAAAAGCAAAATTAGGCTATTTTTGAAAATAGTAGAATGTTGAAAACCATTCAAGTGAATAACCCAAATTACAATAAATTCTAGCCCTATTCTTTGTTAAATATTGTTATAAATAATGAGAGTCTGCAAAGTGAATAAATTATTTTAAATTAAAGCTTGCTAAAATGTGTATGTCAGGTGCCTGGAATATGAAATTACGTTGTTATAGATTGTTACTGTAAAAATAGAACAAAATGTAATAAAAGAACATTGAATACAAAAACCAAAATAAATTCAATAAACAATAAGAACGTTTTAGTCTTTCAATATTAAAATTACAATGTCTGGTACTTATTTTTCTTTTTAATGACTTTTCTATCGAATTCTTAAGGCTTTCAGCATATCCAGTTGCTAATGCAAAGTACTAATAATTCTAGTTTTTTTAAATACAAAAATTATAATTATCATTTACTTTCAATTTATTTTTTCTTGGATGCTCCCCTATTAGTCAGCAGTGTGTCTGAACATCTATATCTGTTAAAACCGAATTTCGATAGTAGCGGTGTGCACTGTCCGTTTTGGAGCCTTTTGTTTGACAACAAAAAATGAAATTTCTTGGACAATGAAAGCTAGAATTGCTTTCATATTAAGAACTCAAAAATAAGCAAATGCATAATTTAATGACTTTATTTATTTATTTTTTTTTGAAATGTTTATCAATTAACACTAATTTTAAATAAACCTATTAGTATAAAACCAAAATATTGTAGATAAATATTTATATACCAATTCATTCAATGTTTTCAAAAGTAAGATATTTGCTGTGTTAAAAGTGGGACTTTTGTTATGTTTAATTACAGATATAAAAATAATAAAGTGTATTTTTCTTTTGATGCGGAATCACAGAGTATGGAATTATTATAAAGTGATCAGCCTACTGTAGGAATAATATTGGACCAGCTAAAACAAATTACGTATTCAAGGTAATAATTAGAAATCAGTTTTTCTGCACTTATTTATTTGTTCACAAATATTTCTTGAGTAAAATTTTAGAGACCGTTTATATAAGAAGAACTGCAATTCTGAGAATTATCCATAACAGAACGCACTAAAGCTAGATAATGTATGAACATACAAACTAAAATAGAAATTAATTAAAAATTATTCATAACTTAATATAACTAATTGACTTGATAAAAAGATAAGGCACATAATATGTAATAAAATACTCTTCCTGAGATAAAATGCGAACACTTTCTTTCTCGATACTTTCCCTGTTATGTTTGTTTGCTTTGAATTTTGCGAAACGCTACTCGAGGGCTCTCTGCGCTAGTCCCTAATTTAGCAGTGTAAGACCAGAGGGAAGACAGCTAAACATCACCACCTACCGCCAACTCTTGGGCTACTCTTTTACCAACAAATAGTAGGATTGACCGTAACATTATAACGCCCCCCCACGGCTAAAAGGGCGAGCATGTTTGGTGTAACCGAGATTCGAACCCGCCACCCTCGGATTACGAGTCGAACGCCTTAACACGCTTGGCCATGCCTGGCCACTCCCTGTTATAAATTAATACACTTGCTTTCGAAGTGTTTTTAGTAGTTTTAACGGTGTATATACTTTATAATGTAGAGTAAACGTAAATATAGTTTTATAATAATATTTTTCCTTCCTGTTACACAGTACCATAGCAGAGGATTCTTTGTGGATAACGACTTTCCTGATTTGGTAACATTTATATATTGTTGCACTTGTTAGTAAAACACACTAAGAAACAATATAAGTGTTGAAGCGAACAAAAACGAAATATTACACATAATTGTTTGATATACTGGATTTTATAAAACAATATTATCGCTGATGATCAAAGTAAAACGAAAAGTGTGTGTGTGTTTTCTTATAGCAAAGTTACATCGGACTGTCTTCTGAGTTCACCGAGGAGAAAAAACGAAAAAGTAAATGACTAGCCGTGATTATTTATTTGTTACTTAATTCTCTATTCATTTCTAAGATACATATCCATTTAACTCATAATTGGTTTGAGGTTTTAATTATACTGTTTTGATCAAAAGGTGTTTCATATCATGGTATAATGTTAGTTTTGTTATTATTTTCAATTCTAATTTCTTTGAGGTTATAACGTAATGTTTATAAGAAGTTCAGTGATAAGTCAAAATGAAGTTTCTGAAAATTCAATAAAACAAATAGTTTTAAAGCATAAAATGAAATACTGTCAGTGTATCATAAAACCTATGGTAATGTACTTAGGTAAAATCTACTGTAAACAGATTCCATAATTGGTCAGATATCCTTCTTTTATCAACACCAAAATAAATATTAATTTCACGTTGATAATAAATTTTACAGAACTTTTCTCTTGGATATATGATAGTCAAAGGCAAGAAATTATTGCCATAATTAATTGTTATTATGTTTGCGGGTGGAACTAATAAATACGACTGCGTTGGCCAGTGTATTCTCAATAAGTGATTTTCTGTGTATCGATCTCTACCGTTTTTAGTCTGATGGTATTGATATTACTTTCCAAGAATAGCTAATAACACTTTGGAAACAATTAATTTGACCTTATGTAATTAGTAGTATTTAATCAACTTTTTAACACATATATTTATAAACGACCAATATTTATGGCACGTGTGCAGATTTACTTAATACATTAAGGATGAGGATGTGTGAATGTTTGCCGTTAAGCAGAATGGTTTGTATTTTATAACTGTGTTTTATAGAGAGATTCAAAATGCAGATTCGTTAAATAACTTAAATTAACTTATCAGCAATCCAAAGTGCTAATGACTAACTTGTTAAATTATGAATTTCAACGAGAAATGACGTTTGTGTTGGTTTGCCTTCTTTGAGTGCATTTGCTCACAACTTATGACACACCGAAGTTTGGCTAGTCAGCCTTTTTCCGTTCATGAAGTAGTATAGTGAATAATTCATATTTGATTTTTTAGAAACCTGTATTAAGGCAAAGAACTTTTTCGTGAGTTTCTATATCTGTGGCAATCCACAACTAACGTGTTTGGTACACAATGGTGTAGAATGAATGCATTAAGTCTTTCGTGATATTTCTCAGCTGCTGAAGAGATCTTGAAGAATGCAATATTGGTATGCTGTGTAAACATGTTGAGGAAAAAAACGTTTCAGTAGAAGTACATTGAGAAATTTAAAAAAAAAATAATGTTGTTACTATCATAGAAACAACGTTTACGGACCCCAGATGAGTTGTTCACAGTCCTGCAAACATTGCGATTGTTATAATGAGTTTTGGCTCATAACTGAACTTTTTATATAAATTATGTTACATTCTACTTTGACCTATTAATTAAACGAAGGATGGCTTTTCAGAACGAGTATAAATTACCAAGAAAATAAATAATTTGATGAGAAGTAAAAATAAACAAAGAAGGAAATATGTTAGGAAATGCATGATGTTTGCCAGACAGGGTGCACTCTAAAATTATCACCAATCAGATGACAAAGTAATAAAATAAAATATTACCTTTACTCTTTTAAATCAAAACCAAATCCTACTAACGAGGTTTTCATTTTTGTAAAGTTTTGTTTGTTTGTTTAGAATTACGCACAAAGCTACACAATGAGATATCTGTGATCTGTCCGCCATGGGTATCGAAACCCGTTCTTTAGCGATATGAATCCACAGAAATTCCGCTGTGCCACTAGGGGGCTGGAAAGTCTAAAACTTGTTATGTCTCAGTAACACAATTGTGTCCCACGCTGGTAAAACGATAAGTCTTCGGATTTTCAACGCTAAAATCAGCGGTTTGATTCCCCTTGGTGGCTTTGCTATAATAAAACACAGTTGTGATCTTGTGTTGTTTTAACCCTCAGATAAATTGTCTAATCTCTACTTATTCAAACAAATAAAGAATGCAAAATTAATTTCTAAAATATTAGAGACATAAAACTAAATAATTGCGTTAACTAAAAGAAAATAATGAAGATCAGGTATCTCTATAATATGATTATAACTTTTCTTAAGAACCAATAATGCTAAATTAGACCATGAGTAAGTTAAATGTTTTCAAATAAATTGTCGAGAAAATCAAAATCTAATTACTTTTCACAATATCAGTTTAAAACATGTTAGAGTTTGATGAATCATGATTCCAATATCCTTTTCGGTATTTTTTATTGCTGTTGTTGGTAAATTTTGCACAAAACTACACTGCCCATTCCTATTTCTTTAATAATAAATTAGAAGAAAGGTAGCGAGCGAGTCAACTGTACACTCTGCTATTTTTTGGTCTACCTTAGTTAGACCAAATAGTGAGATTTGAGCTTTACTCGTATGATATGAGTAATGCACCCACAGCTCCAAAGTGTGGAAAATGTTTATTTTAATTTCAAACTTAAACTAGATATATTAAGAATTTTAAAACAAACATTACAACTATGCAAGGTGGATAATTTAAATGTCATAGGCAGGCTAGTTTCATGTTTGATTATCAAGCAAGTTTACATAACTATTCATCAATATTTCTTGCTTCGTTAGTTCCAATGTTTCAAAGTCACATGCAAGCATAATTTGAGTATAGTACATAAAAACATGCATAACGTTCATCCACCAGAAGTTGTACTTCATTTATTTGAGTGTTATTGTTATTAATATACTTACACCGCTCAGTCTTAAGCTACACTCAAAATTTAATAAAAATCGTTAAAAAATCTTGTCGGCTGATAAATAGTGTAAGTATATATATTTGAACCCGAAAATTAAAAGGCCAATGATGGAGAGTATGATCAAGTGAAATATGAGAAACGAATGAGAGAAGGACAGAAGAGCGGTTCAAGGATGACCTAAAGACACCACTCAAGAGCTAAAACATTGATGTTAACTCTCACTCATGACAGAACCACCTGGAGATTCCTTATCCATCAGGGAGCAGAGTTATTTGAATCATCAAGAAGAAAACATTTTGAAGAGAAGCGAGAGAAGAGGAAACAACGCCAGCTACTACTGAATCCTCTTCTTCCCTCTGAACAGAGTTGTCCTTATTGTCAGAAGACCTGAGCAGCAAGGATTAGCTTTTTTAGCACCTATGGACCCATGTATGAACTTGGAGGACCATCATACACGATTTCAAGGGATCGCCACGACATGTTGCAAGGCTGAAATGATATCCTCAAACTGAAAGAAATAACTTAATTTAACCGTCGTTTTTACATACCAAAGAGTGTTAATTACAAGGTAAAAAAATATCTCAACAATTTTTTGGGGAAATTAAAGAGTTATTTTCTTATTTATTTACTTTTGCTATAGACGACCGAAATTAAAGATTTGATTATTTCTTTAAACTTCTTTAATGAATAATTGGATAAAATACAATGCTATTTTCTTCTCTGTTAATGGAAATGCTCTCTAGTGGCACAACTATATATCTGTTGACATGCACAGCTAGAAACGTATTTCGATACCCGTGGTGAGCAGAATATAGACAGCCAATTGTGTACCTTTCTACTTACTTCTAAACAAACATTAATGGATATTTAATTTGCTTAGCTTATATAAGTTCACATATCACCATCGTATTATTTAAATGCTTACATTAAATAAATTGAGTCTTTATACGAATTAGGAACCTTGAACTTAAAATTAGTGCGTTGTAAATATGAACCATAGGTAAACTTATAAATGTAAGCGCATAATCATAGTAACACCAATATTTTAACAATGGTACAACATATTTTTACGTGAAAGCTTGAAGTAAGCACTTCAGAAAATGTGTTATCAAAGTATTTTTAATTAGAGGCAAATTTAAAATAATCCTATAACAATGAGCATATCATGAGAAATATTTACAAACTCATGATTTTAATAATAATTAGAATTTTTGTACACTAAACTTTTTCTTTGATATCCGAATGCATATTGTCATACTATACTGTATTTATTTGAACATTTATACGTATATCTCATTGTGTTACTATTTGGCGATTATATACAATGCTTTTGTTTGTTTTAAAACAAAACCATATTAGGTTATTTGCTCCCCACACCACAGGAAATAAATTCTTAAATTTTAACTTTCTGTTTGTTTTTGAATTTCGCACAAAGCTACTTGAGGGCTTTCTGTTCTAGCCATTCTCAATATAGCAGTGTAATACTAGAGGGAAGGCTACTCTTTTACCAACGAACAGTGGGATTGAACGTCACATTATAACGCCTCCACGGCTGAAATGGAGAGCCTGTTTGGTGCGACGGATATGTGAACCCGCGACCCTCAGATTACGAGTGACACGCCTTAATACACTTGGCCATGCCGAGCCCAATATTATAATCGTCTAAACGACATTTATAGTGCTTCTGTATGGAAACGCGTGTTTGTGTTTTCTTCTATCAAAGCCACATTGGGCTAACTGCTGAGCCCACCGAGGGGAATCGAACCCCTAGTTTGAGCATTGTAAATCCGTTGACATACCGCTGTACTAGCGGGGGGCATAAAAACGTAATATTTTAGATATGAACTTAAGTGAATTTTAACATAAAAATCACTAAAAGTAGTAACCAGTAAAATAACAATGCTCTAAATTATGACATCTAGACCTAGTTCAAAACTCTTGGAAAAACCTATGAAACCTGAAGTACAGTAAGCAAAAGAGGTATTCTAACATTTATAATAAATAAGCTGTAAAAGTACATTTCAACTTATTACGGAATAGTTTATTGAGTGAGGTAATACTTTTGCTAACAATAAGGTCAGTTTTTCCAGGCAGAATGTACAATGGCTGCAGTGACTCAGAACTTATTTGTAATGATTGTACTTATCTCTTTCTCTTTCTCTTTCGACACACGGCCTGGCATGGCCGAGCGCGTAAGGCGTGCGACTCGTAATCCGAGGGTCGCGAGTTCGCACCCGCGTCTCGCTAAATATGCTCGCCCTCTCAGCCGTGGGGGTGTATAATGTGACGTTCAATCCCACTATTCGTTGGTAAAAGAGTAGCCAAAGAGTTGGCGGTGGGTGGCGATGACTAGCTCCCTTCCCTCCAGTCTTACACTGCTAAATTAGGGACGGCTAGCACAGATAGCCCTCGAGTAGCTTTGTGCGAAATTTCAAAACAAACAAACAAACTCTTTGGACACCATGTGCTGTTTGTTTTACAACAACCTGTTTGTGAGGCATAACGTAATATATATATACATGTGTATTCTTAAGGCATAATGTACAGTATCATTTGATTTGGCCACTAGCTTTACTTCAATAGCATCAAATCATTCGACTTCGTATCAAAGGATTGGCAAACTAAGATAATTTAACCGTCGAATTTATTTTAAAAAATATTTATGTTCTTTGTAGGAAGATCTTACTTGACTGAGAAAAAGAATCGACTTACGATCTGAATGAATCTTTCGAACATATTTTTTGTTTTTCACTGCTGTGAAATTATATTAGAAACTAAATATACGCATAAATAAGGTAACCAAGGCTTATGGTATTATGAATTTCAAAACAAGTTTGTCGTAAAAACATATGACATTTAGAATCAGAAACTAATAAGTTAATGTATTTTTCATGGCCGTTCATTTTTAACCCTTTCTTATATTTAGATTCCAGAAAGTTCTATCGATAAGTCTATATGTTAAGCAAAATATATCACAATATATTTGTCATCTTAACACTTTTCTTCTTCCGTCCTATTGATAAGTACCAATTCGTTTTAAACATTTTAATTATCTTTTTTTTTGCATTATTGTTTGTCTATGGAGTCTGTGTAATATAAGTTTTATATTTTCACATATTATAGCTATCACGAAAATGTGAGTGGTTAGACTGTTAAAAGATCCTATTTCTGATATAAAAAGAAATGTATCACAAAGTGCATGACTGGAAAAAGGCAAGAACATTATTTTTAGCTTCTAGACTTTTGTATAATAAGTTATGAATAACTTTAATTTTATTGCGACTGAGGTAGCTTTTGATTTACATATTTATTCGTATACTTCACTATTGTTATTAAAAAACGGCGTGAAAACCAAAATAAAACATTTTTTTTCGGAATATAGTATTTTTCATAACAATTCGTTAACTTAAATTACAACTATCTTTATTTTATAACTCTCGGCTAAGATAGAATAAAAGCTTTGTACTTGTCAAAACAGCTTGACTCGCATGGTTTTGTAATCAATACAAACTAATATACCGTCACTTTTATTGCTCCCCGCTAGTACAGCGGTATGTCTCCGGATTTACAGAGCTAAAATTAGGGGTTTGATTCCCCTAGGTGGGCTGAGCAGATATCCCTTTGTGGCTTTACAAACACACTTTACTTTTAGTTAAAACGCTAAAACATAGATGTGCTAAAAACTTCAAACATCCTACCATGACATAGGTATTCAAAAAGAATGAAAGAGGAAATACTTCACTACATATATCTATATGCACTATATTTTTTGTCTAGGAAAATTAAATTAAAGCCGGTTATTGGATCAGGATATATATATATGTCACGTATCCCAGTTTTCAAAAAAAGATGCTACTTGTTCTGCTGATTCCGTTGAGGGAAATGTTCAAATTATGTATGTAAAACAAAACGTGTACAGGAATTTGTTCTCTTACAAAGGAGCCTTTACGATGGTTTTAAAACATTAAATATGTGTTGAACTTGTATTTTTATGAAACATTTTCAAAACGGTTATGGGAGTTCACATAGTTCTGAAGTATATCTATATAAATCGTTATTTGCACGATTTTCTTTTATCAAATGGATTTGGTAGTTTCATCTTACAATATTAGTAAAATAACTTAACTTTTTTTTTTTCATTTGAGAGAATAAGGGTAAAATTTCAACTGGCTTCAAACATATTTTTTGTTTTTAATGTTATCAACCTCCAGTGGCACAGCGGATGTCTGGGGATTTCCACAGATAGAAACCGGGTTTCGATACCCTTTATGTAGCTTTGTGTTTGATTCCAAAAAGGCAGTCAATAAATCTAAAACTATCTGTATTAGTTAAACCTTTTTGATTAAATTACATTCAAGAGACACGATACACATTTTCAATTATACAACGTTTTACAACGAAAAGTATTATATTAACCACATATGCGTTTAGAAATTCGAGACACCACAAAGAAAGACATTCCACTTCAAAATTTCGCAATGCTTGTCATTTTTATTCTTCAGATAGCAAAACATAATATAAAACATATTATTTTTCATTGATATCTGAGAATATTTCTTGTAATAAATGCGTTTTTTATAATTAAATTTGGTAACTAAGTTTTTAATTTGTTTTGTTTTTAAGCATGAAACTTCGCAATGAGCTTACCTGCGTTATCTCTTTTTTATTTATTGAATCTCTACTTTTCCTTTTCAATCTCTCAATGTAATCAAACGGATTTGGAGATGTCAGTGAAAGAACTAAAACCATTGCCATATTTATAAATTTAAGTTGTAATTTATAATACTTAGATAGTTTATGCTTTATACAATATTATAAAAACATAAAACCAGAGTAAATGTTGAACTATTAACTGCATAATTTGTAGAAAGTAATATTAATTATTAATGGTAAAATTATTCTTGCATTATATTGATTTTAATATCTAAGTACAAAGAGAAAATGGAATATTGGTAGATATCGAGCCTCCCATTTTTAGTGGTATACTTAATTGATTTTGCCAATGAATCAAAAGGAAGCTATATAAAAGTACTAATAGATATTATGTTATCAAAATACTTTCGTTTTGTGTTAGTCTATAATGATTTTAGATAATTTCACAATTCGCTTAACAAGCCAATCTCTATTTAAGCAAATTTATTTTTTTAATAATATGTCAAATATTACAAAGCGTTATATTTAAACTACGATTGATATAACGTTAAAAACGCTTTTTAAAGCAAAGGATTAATGTAACGCTATACGGTTAGCTCTGCCCACCACAAGAATCGAAACTGAAATTTTGTGTTATGAGCTTCAGAAACCAGGATTAATTGGATGAACATAAGTAATTGATTTTTATACATAATCAATTAGTTATTGACAATGTTTTAGTTTTCTTTTTAATTGCATAAAAGTCACAACTTCTTTTATGTTTTAATGTTTATTTCTTGCATATATACAACGCATTTTGTATTAAACTTGGTAATATTTTTAATTTTAACATTTCATTTGATTACATTACTAAACATAATTCAGTAGAAAATAGAACTTTCTGGAGTGCTCTTTAAAAGAGGTTACCTTCAGTTGAGGAGCCCCCCCCCAGTGGCTCAGCGGTATGTCTGCGGACTTACACGCTAAAATCCAGGTTTCAATACCCGTGGTGGGAAGAGCACAGATAGCCAATCGTGTAGCTTTGTACTTAATTCAAAACAAACAAAAATCAGTTGAGGAAAATCTTAATTTAAAGTAATTTGAATGACCTTACACATCAGAAAAAAGTCAAAATTATTTGTAGATTAAGAATATCTTTCATACGATGTTTCATTTTTAAAATGTTCTTTATCATCTTATCTCCAGCATTGGGTTAAGGCGTTCCACTCCTCATTGCATCAAACATCCTCGCCCTTTCAACCGTAGGAGCGTTATAAAGTAACAGTCAATCCAACTATTTGTTGGTAAAAGAGTAGCACATGAGTTGGCGGAGGCTGGTAATGCCTAGCTGCCTTCTCTCTTGTCTTACATTGCTAAATCAGGGACGTCTAGAGCAGTTAGCTCTCGTGTAGTTTTGCACGAAATCCGAAACAAACAAACTAACTTTATTATGTTTAATGAAATATTTCGGGTAATGCTTTTAATTTATTTAAAAAGAGTATAAATGTATTTTAATTTCATTTAATGCGATTTTTAGTCTAATGTAATTAATAAAGTAACAGAATTGTATATTAATAGTATTTAGCTCAAATATTCTCCTTTAAAAGTTTAATTTTTTACCGACATTTTAAGATATTAGATGTTTGGTTTGTATGCTTTTAATTTGTAATGATAAATGAGAATTATTTATTTTAGATTAATTTCAAAGTAAATGTATGTTATTTATTCATTAGTGTAAGTGTCAATTAAAAAACAAGTTTCTTGGTTGTTACTTGTCATCATTCAGTAAGGTATTAAAAATATGAAACAACAGTAACTTTCCTGCTTAAACACCTTAAGTTTTACAGGGAATAATTTTCATTTATTGATCGACATATTTTCGATACCGGTTATTGTTTAATCTATTTCTTAAACATCCTGGTAAAAAAAACAACAACTCTTCATTGCATCAGAATATCACTAAGCATTTGTTAAGAAGTGGAAAAAATAAATTTGAAGCAGTTATGCATAAGTATGGACAAATACATTTCAATAAAAATATTGAATGATGTCAGCGTTCATGGCATGTATATTTTTATAGTGTTTTCATGGAACAAAATTATAAATAAGTTATAAAAGTATTATACTATCAGATAAATAAATTACCAAGTCTAGTAAATTATTTTGAAATCAAGTTAATGTTTAAAAATTCTTAATATATTTTGCAAAATGTTACATAAATATAATTGTTATTAATAAAAATACACCAAAATGACAAAAATTTCATGAATAATGTTTTGAACAAAAATAGAAGATACTTAATTTTAAGTTATAATTTCTACATTGTATTGAATGCTCGATGCAACACTGCAAACATCAGATATTTCACGAAAAAAATTAAAAAGAAATTGTTCCTATGATTATGCTGTAAATAAACATATTTAATAGTAAAATTGAATTTCTCTCTGCATTTAAGAAAGGAATTTAATAAAGAAAATATCATATAAGTTCGCGTATATCGTTATTTTCCACTCTCTATGAGTTCTCATAAAAATAAGTTTTATTATTATGTGTTTTGGATAGAAGGTATAGCATCGAGTATTTTAGTGGAAAAATACATTGCTGTTCTTTAACATAATAAAATAGGACAGAGAATTACTAAAATTGTTCTCATAGCTGAACAATATTTTTCAATCTAAGTAAAACTATATATTTTATATATTTAATTCTTCATTGTTACATTTTAGTTTTCTCATTAAGAACTCAGATTTACGCGCAAGAAGTGATAAAAATTTCAAGAATAATATACTGTGATTTTTCTGCAATTAAATATTACTGTTTAAAGAAACATTCAAACTTTTCTTGTTTATTTAAGATAGTCAAGTCAATATTTTAGAATATACCCTAAAATGTAAATACCCGAATTAACAAAAATGATTTTGAAACATCAAAACGTTTATTATTTTTCTGATTGCTTAAGAAATGCACGTGTGTAGATATATTGACATTCATTATTGTAACATTACAAAATAACTCACGTTTGTATTTTCTCAGCAAACTTTAACAGAAATTTTTTATAAGTTGTTTGCTTTAACATAATTTTTTCTGAACATCATATTCAACAGCTCAAATGAAAAAAATAGGCGAATAAAGAATGAAATACGGAGAAAAGGTAAGTTTAATTTTTAAAGTGTATCCAAGCTACACCTAGATGGCGGAAAAAGTATCTTAAAAATCGATAACTTTGTTTATTGTGGTATAGTTTGTTATCAATTTTTTTTAAAAGTACACTAATGATTCAATATGGCTGCTGCAAAGAGTTTAGAAATCGGTAATTGGTAACGTTTAACGGACAGTGTGAGAACATGCTGTTATCACAAGAGGATAATTAAATCGGAATCCTTCGTTTTCTCTCCGTCCTAATTATTGATGAAACCGTTAGTGTGAGCCGAAATCCTAACTTCGTTTCCTCTATTCCTTGATTAGAGGAAAATGGTTTGTGCCATAGTAAATCATATAGAATGCCTTGATTTTTTATACCGTAAACGATTTCTGTCATGGCTGTATTAGTCCGTACACTTTTAAAGATTCCTAAGCAGTTAAATTATGATGTTTGTCAGACGTTTTATTAGATATTATACAGCTCTTTACAAAATAATGTTTGTCTTTGTATTGAAATTCAGCTTTATTTTGATTTGTAATTTGAAGTTTACAGAAGAACTAAGACTTGTAATTTTCTTACCTTTGAAACTTGGATCTCTATATTACATGTGAATAACAACTTCTTAAACAACACATATATATCCTGTTATATTATGTTTTGTGGTCATATGAAAAGTCTAATTTCACTCCCTAAAAAGCGATCTTGGTTGCTGCGCAAACATCAATTGTATATGTGGAACCATTTATCAAACTGAGTACAAAAGTAAAGCGTAATTTCTTTTTTAAATACATGTGCCACTTGTATGATGTATTCTTCGACGTTTGTGTATTCACGATGACATCAGTCACTCAGTGCTTACTCTGAGTTATATTGATATTTAATGCTATAATTTTTCTCCTAAAGACATTTTTTGGAAGAACTTTACTCAGGCCCTAGCGGGGTTAAGAGCTCTCTTGGATATTAGATATTCTTTTCATGTCATAGAAGATACACATCACATTAAATGCAATACAGAATAAATATTGCTTGTATCTGCCTGTATTGATCTTTCTCGGCGATTTTTATTTGCAAACCATATTTTTCTGTTATATCTATTACAACACAAAAGCCCTTTATTTCTGAAGTAAACAAGATGAAAAACGCCATAAATAATTGTTAACGTAATACAAAATAACTTAGGTTAAATAACTTTACCTTCCAAGAACTTGTTTGAAATGAAATTAACTTTTGTTTTGTTTCTTGAACTTAGTTATTTGTCCTTTTCTTATTCCTTCAACAGCGGAAATATTGAATTTTGCAGCATCAATTATGATGGTCGCCGTTTAAGGGTTAAACATCTGAAAAAAGTGAAATATAATCTCGACGATAATTGTTACAAGTACTACCTTAACAGGGAAAACTTGTAAAGTGTACCAAGTCAAAATATATATGTATTTTGGAGTTAAACGGCCAAACAAATAAATAAATAAATGAAACAAAACAAATAACTAGATTTTTAGAGATTGGCTAATTAACAAATTGATACTACAAATTTAGAAGGTAAACATTAAAAGAAAATGAGATCATGTTACATTCATGTCTCTAATACATTTTGTTGTTTAAATAGGCTATAAATTATAAAAAAATAGTATTTTGCAACGACAGAAAGAAAACATCAAAAGAGTCATAATGTCTTCTCTGGGTTAAAATCATACTAGGTGAAGTAAGATGTGGTTTTAAAACACTAAGCCTGAGAGTTAACGAAACTAAACATGTTATATTGCTTCTGATATTTGTAGGCTCCGAATATTAAAATATTATAATAGAATCAGGTTTAAACAGTTTTAAATTTTACGTGTATAAACATACATTATAGAGACCTTAAATGATTTTTATGATAATATATTTATATTGCAATATATTTTACAAGTATAATAACCTAAAGTAGATGGTTTTGACAAATAATGTTGGATCCAATTTATAGTTTGTGAAAATATTATTTCTGTGAGTGCGAAATCTCATGTTCTAGCAAGAGACACCTAATATAAGTTATTTTGTAAAGTGAAGAAGATAAAAAAGTGCCTTACGTAAAAAGCAAAATCAAATACATAGAAAAAAAAATCCTGTAATAAAATTGTCCTAACTGTGTAGTGAAGGAGAAGAAGTTATTTTTTTTTTACTCATGTTCCTGATTATGTTTGGTTTGGCCTTTCAAGAGTATATTGTTTTAAAAAATAGAGAGAGAGAAAAAGATACTAGATAATAGTTCAGTTATTATACAATAATATCTACTTTACTTTGAAATAATATTCACAGCAAAAATTAACTTATTAATGTTACTGAGGTAGGGTAAACATGAGATACGCGATCACAAATAAATAAGATAGTTCAAACTTTAGTTGTGATTAAAGAGAATATACAAATCTTCAAGCTCTATGCTCAAATTTTTAGACTCAATAAGTTTCCTAACTTAAAATGTACTACTTCATTAATATGTTAAAAAAAACTGTCTCAAAGCAACTGCAGATATTAGAGAATGCATTTCATGTTATATCTGCTCTAATTGTTTGTAGTGATAAAACAGAATCGATCAAACATATAGTATAAATCAGTATTGATGCTAATTACCCTTTCTGTTATTAATAGTAATTGAAGATACATTGAAAATAATTATTTCAATACATTGTTCTTTGTCCAGCCATACAATGTATGAGCAAAATTAATACAAATGATATAAGCATAAATATACTAAGCTAATGTGAATTAATAATAACTTTTTGGAATTATGATAGCTGTTATATATAACAGAATTGTTATGGTATTGTCTAAATCTATAGAATATGAATTTTTTCCTTTGAGAAAACAGCTAAGTATCACTTCCATATCAAGTATAAAAAGAAATATTTGATTGAGATAAATTGTATAAAATATCTTGAGAACAAGACCTATCTTTCGTTGATACATTACCACGCCGTTGAGCCGTAAGATGCTCTTTCCAACTTTAAAATGTTTAATTTTCGGTTATATAAACAAAAAAAGGAAAATGAAAATAAACGGCTTAAAATGGTTTCTAGAATTTTTTTCTTCTCTCTCACTTTTCCTTTTTTGTTTTGCTCAATACGGTTGTATCTTAAATAAACAGTTCCAAGCATACTCAGTTTTAACAGTCTTATAGGGCCATTATATAGAGAGCGTTCGTTTTCATGGTTAGAATTATGGAAAAACGTCCACATATAAAGTTTGAGATATATTGGAGACTAAATTTTCACGACAAGTAGCATACAAGTATTATTTGAAGTGCTGACCGCTGCGAGTGAAACCATTACGAAGTACTCACCACCTGTTTGTTATACGTAGTCTAAAATATTAAATTGGACTATTTTCAATTCGACATAAAACACAATTTATCTGTAATGTGTCACTTTCTTTCAATCTAGAATAGTGTGAACTTGCAAAGGGAAAAATTATAAGTGCCAAATATTACTAAAATACGGCATAGGCAATATTCAATAACAATGAATTATAACCAGTAACTTTGCGTCCTAATTCAGTCAATGGAATGATTATGATATGCCGTTGAATATTACAAAACCATAGAATGTGATTAATAATAGGTTAACTATTAATAAATTATTTTAATTCAGTTGTTTACATTGAAGAAAGAATATCTGGAACACAACAATTTTATGTAAAGTCGATATTTTTTTCGAATATTCATACTAAGCTAGTTTTTAACATGGTTATATTTTTCTATGCCTCACTGGTATTAAACTTTAGAAACGTTTAAGAAGGTCCAACTTGAAACTCTAAGTTATCTTTCTCACTACTTCTGTAATTTTGTAAATTGAATGGAATTAAAATATAAACAAATTTCGCAAATAAGATATGATTATATATATATATATATATAAGTTGTTATTTTACAATGTATTTTACGCTACAGAATAAACATAATTTATATTAATAGTTTTACATATGTGGAGCATATTTAGAACTTGTAGATGTAGATCAATTTACTCGTTAAACATGCAGTTAAGAAAACTAAATGATCAACATTCAATTTACTTACGTTAAGGCAATAAATCAATCGTGCTTCAAGGGTCAAGTGGTTAGAGCGCTTAACTTGTAATATGTGGGTTTTGACTTCGAGTCCCCGTCACACCAAACATGTTCACCCTTTCAGCCGTGAAGTCGTTATAAAGTTACGATCAATCATATTAGTCGTTAGTAAAAAAGTAGCCTAAGAGTTGGCGGTGGGTGATGATGACTAACTCCTTTCTAGTCTTACACTGGTAAATTAGACATAACAAGCGTCAATAGCACTCATGGAGCTTTGTCCGAAATACAAAACAACACAAACATCTTAACTTTTTTCATATAAAGAAATGATTGTCTTCAATTACAGTCCCCGTATGTCTCCCGATTTGCACCACTAAGATCAGGGGTTTAATTCCCCTCGGTGGGCTCCCGAGAAAGCGCAATGTGGCTTTACTATAAGAAAACATACACGCTCCTCCACTGGTGACATATGTACGCAATTTATTTTTTGTCATTTTGATTAATTTAATCCCGTGAATATTAATTTAGTTGTATATTTTTAATTGTGAAAGTAAAAATAATAATATCGAATTATTTGCTTTAAGTTCTCCAAGTAGATAAAAGATTTGTTTTTGTTTTAGTGTTTCGCATTCGTCTCTCTTTATGTATCAACATGTGATTAAACATAATAATGCGGTTAAGGTTTTATTTCAACAAAAACGAATATCAAATAATTTACTCAAGCCTTATGTTATCCTGCACGCATTTAACTTCTACAATATTTAAAACATTACTACATTTTATATTCGCTAAAACTTTTATTTAGTTAAGTTCTCTTGTAATATACAAAACATCAGGCAAATATAAACATTAAGTGTGATTACTTGACCAATTACAGATAACTTTCTTGATATAAATCTGCGAAGGATATTTCTTCTACAACAACTTTTTTCTGTAGACATATTTACATTATCCACTTGTCGTTCTTCCGCCTAATTGATTTAATTTAAATTTCCATCGTACGTCTTGACTTTATAGCATATAATGCTTTGTGTAGTTTTGTGGATTAAATAACTATTAATTTAGCATTATATTGAATTTCGCATGTTGTATTTAAGGTACATATAATATATGTGCAATTAAAGTATAAAAAAATAAACTTGATTGATTAACACAAACATTGCTTTTAAGCAGGGCAGTAGCAGTAAAATTTATGTTAAAAATCAAGCGAATAAGCTTTAATTGATGGTTGTATGCTTTAAAGATCACACTTAATGACATCAGCAACACCTTTATTACAAGTTTTCTCAACTTATATAGATATATAACACACACGTTAAAACATTTTGCAAACTCACTATCAAATCAGCCATTTAAATTGAGTTGTCATTCTTCTACTTATATGAGCCTTGCAAAAATAATTTCCTTAAATATATACGAGTAAAGACAGGAGAAAAAATATTTATGTTATTGAGAAAGCTCACTAGTAAAACAGTCACATCGACCTTCTATCCAGCTGCTTATTCTGAGTAGTAAAAACATTGGTTTCCAACCTTTTTTATGCCTCGCACCCCTAAAAACTTTTAATATGTTCTCGCACCCATCACAGTAATTATTAATTTAAGAATAAATGTGAAGGTGGCCAAAACAAATTTTTATACTTTGTTTTTAATAATATATAAAGAAAAACGAAAGATTTAGAATAGAAAAAATATTACAACCAACTATAAGAGGCATAACTTTACATGGCCTACAAAAAATACATTTTCATCTATGCATGAAATGAAATTTCTTTCAATTTGAAATGTTCATAAGCCAGTTTTAATTTAATGATTCTTTTGTTCCTGTTTATTTCTTACGAGTTTTTCAAAGCGTGGACTTGTTACTGATAACAATCCACAAGTCTGCCTGTGCACCCAAGCGATTTCTAGATTTTGTCTAGATTGACAAAAGGGCAATAATCCAAACTCGAATAAGTATGTCGTCGTGAATAAGAAGAGCACATTTAGTGCTTTTTCACAAAGTCTTGGAAACATATCCATTGCCAAACACCAATATTGTTCCAAAGTTTTGCTTCCAAACTGCATTTAAAGAACTCAGTTTTAGCGCAGTTCAATAAGATCTTCCTTCAGTTCTTCATCATCAACATATTATCCAAATTTAAGGAGTTTTGATTCATAATCCATTCTTCAGAAGTTTCCAGTTCTCCTCCAAAATATCCATCAAATGACTTTGATAGTATTTCCAAATGAGCTACACACATGGAATTAAAGAATCATTTTAACCTTTCACTTCTTCGAGTGATGGTATAAATCCATCACCAGTGGTTTGTCAGCAGATATAAAACCTAATTTTGGAAGGGTTGCTCGAGAATCAAAGCGGGCCCTTCCACCTTTCAATGATTCAACATCATGGCATCCAACAGCTGTTGTTAAAGTGTTCCAACAGCTTAGATAGCTTCAAATTTGAGTTTGAAAGGACAGCGTTACAATGCATGCACTGGGGTTTTTGCAGATTCTCAGTTGTTCCGATGCAAGTGGAACTAAACTTCACATAATCATCATCCCATTTCCTCTTCTTTGACATAATGAAGTTTTTTGCACTAACACAGAATCAACAATGCACTGACTACCATAGCATCAAGCATGGGTTTATATACTCTGCGAAACTTTCTAGAACATTCTAAAATATACGTCACATAATGTCATCGATTAATTCTAGATACTTTGTGAATAGATAACATAAATAAATAATATACACTTTTAAACTGCGTTCACGAACGTAACCTAATTAGTTATGCCGAGTATTTAGATCACGTTTAAGTTTCGTGTGTTGTTTATTTATAGTTGTAAATTAAGATTTCGGTCTGTGCCGGTGACGGTAAAAACGTTAGTTTATCTTGACAAGGTAAAAAGATAGTCTGTAATAAGAAAAATAATAAATAAAAATCGAACGTAATTTTTGAATATATAGGAGAATTCCCTTAATATAAAGAAAAAAAAAACTAAAGTTTTATCACGCACCCCTTGGGGGTGCGAGCATTCTTGGTTGGAAACCACTGATTTAAAACATAATTTACATCGATCTTCTATCCAGCTGCTTATTCCGAGTGTCTAAAACATAATTTGCTGACAAAAGTAAGAGAAATTAAGCTTTAAACTTAGATATTCAACAAAACTATGCATCGATGTAAACACAAATACCTTGAAAAACACAGTTATGTTACAAGAGTTGTAGCATTTATTAATTAGATTAATAAAATGCCCGTGTTATAGGTGTAGAAAGTACAAACTACATCTTGGGATTCAAAAAAAATTAATATCTCAATCTACAAACATTTATTTTTTTGTCTTTTGTTTGTTTGTTTGTTTTGGAATTTCGCACAAAGCTACTCGAGGGCTATCTGTGCTAGCTGTCCCTAATTTAGCAGTGTAAGACTAGAGGGAAGGCAGCTAGTCATCACCACCAACCGCCAACTCTTGGGCTACTCTTTTACCGACAAATAGTGGAATTTATCGTCACTATATAACTCCCCCCGGCTGGGAGGGCGAGCATGTTTGGCGCGACTTGGGAACGAACTCACGACCCTCGGATTACGAGTCGCACGCCTTACGCGCTTGGCCATGGCAGGCGTATCTACTAACAAATTTCTTTGAGTAATTCTGTTTTACAGTGATATTAAGTTTACGCTCGACAACACTGGTTGAGAAAGAATAAACAAAGTTCGGACTGACCAATAACTTACCTGAATGTCCATGGAATCAACGTGGTTGATCAGTCATGATATCAAACATTTTAAGTTGTGTTACTTAAAAGCATTTTTTTCTTCACTACCAATATGAGAGAGTGTGTTTTATGGAAATGAAATTTGAAAATAACAATAATTCTACAATGTCACGCATATTTCTATTTCTTATATAAAGTAAAAATGTTTTAAGTAATTCACTTAACGCAATATAACTATTAAACAAATAGAATGGATTATTCTTATGTTTAGCTTTGTTTAATATCTTGTTGTAATCAAATCGTTTGGCAATGAAATAGTTTTCAGTAACTTAGTGAAGTTAAATTAAATTGTTTGAAACAGTTTGCTTAATAAATGCGGTAAAATCTTTTAATTCTTGTTTTTTACCAAACACAAGTATTGGCCAATATTTTTTCCTGTGTGTTAATACCAAAAAAAGAAAGCATGCGTGACAAGTATGCGTTCTAATAATCTTAAAAAATGTTTATTCGATATTGATCTTTGTCTATAATGTATCTTATACTTTCTTCAAACCTGGCTTAACTACAAATCTTCTATCAATTACAAAGTTTAGACGCATTTAAACAGATATGTATGTCTAATGTCTGAAGATGCACGAAAAATAACAAGTTTAAGAAGGATTGTTGATTTGAAGTAGCTTAATATTTTCTCGGATTAGTTCATAACGTAAGATACTTTCGACGGAATAACGTCGTGTTAGATTAAACCGTTCACGTATCGTAACGCCATAAAAGCTCCTTTGCATCGAAGAGTATTTTCAACACTATTCTTATCTACCATGCACCTTTGAATAAGTATTTTTAACATTATTCTTATCTACCATTCTTCTTTACACGAGTTCTTGCCTACCATTCTAACATAACGTTTAAACTATTTTGCATTGTTTCTTTCAAAACACGGCCTAGCATAGCCAAGCGCGTAAGGCGTGCGACTCGTAATTCGCGGGATCGCGCCCGCGTCGTGTCAAACATGCTCGCCTTCCTAGCTGTTGGGGCGTTATAATGTGACGGTGATTCCCACTGTTCGTTGGTAAAAGAGTAGCCCAAGAGTTAGCGGTGGGTGGTGATGATTAGCTGCCTTCCCTCTACTCTTACACTGCTAAATTAGGGACGGCTAGCACAGATAGCCCTCGAGTAGCTTTGTGCGAAATTCCAAAACAACCAATTCTTTCAAAACTGTACAAATTCTGACATGGAACTATTTATTGCTTAGAACCTGATGCCTCTTCGACTTCTTCGTGTTATGCAGTGGGTATTATATCCAAAATAAGTTATGTTTTTTCCACTCGATGAGGAACAAACAAACAATTGTATAAACGTTTTATTCATCAGAGAAATAAATGTTTAATTGGAAGTGGAAGGTTTAAACAGCAACTCTTTAAGCGAACGTGGAATTAACAGCCAAATAGGAAACCTTATAAAATTAGATATAATTCTGAGCAACGACTTAGACGAGGAAGAAAATAGCCAATAGTACCACTACCTATGAATCTTTCTTGGGTTTTTGAACCGAATAATTGAAATAAATTGCCACTCTAAAAGCGATACAGCCTTTCGACCCTCACAACAAATTAACCACTCAGACACAACCTGAGCAGCATATAGGTATTTAAGGGTGGTAGTATATAAAGCGAGTTTGTTTACTTTTTTTAAATTTCACGCAAAACTAGACGAGGGCTACCTGTGCTACTAGCCGTCCCTAATGTAACAGTGTAAGCCTGCAGGAAAAGCAGCTAGCTAGTCATCACCACTTACTGCCAGTCCTTTTACCAACGAATATTGGTATTGACTGTGACTAAGTAACGCCCCACGGCTGAAAGGGTAAGCATGTTTGGTGTGACAGGGATTCGCACCCGTGACTCTCAGATCACGAGTCGAGCGTCCTAACCACTGCACCTTTAAAATGAGTTCTGGTTTAAGGAGGAAAACAATTTAACAAGCAAAAATAATTTCGTTATCAATGAATATAAAGTTGTTTTATTTGTTTTTAGTTAATATTTTACTAAATTTTTCTATGTTAAGAGAATCAAACAAAAATGAATATTTAGGGAGATTCGATGAGACAAGGAAATTGGTTTGAATATAATTCTTTTCATTACAAATAAACAAATCAAAGTTTATATTGTTTTATGAAAAGTTAATATAAGGCATTCGTTTACATAAATGTAAATCTCTCACTTGAAATTATTTTACCTAAAATTAGAATAAGTTCTTTTACACATTTGTTTTACCCCCCACTCGCACATCTCTGTATGTCTGCAAAGTCACATCGCTCGGAACAGGATTTCCATACCAGTGGTGGAGAAAACACAGATTGTATAGCTTTGTGCTTAATTTTTAACAAAATAAAACAACCTTTCATTACTTTCAGCTATATTTTAGTGCGCCATCAATATCAAACATATGTCACGGGTATACCCGATTTGATTTTGTTAATCATCAGTCAGCCTACCCTCAAATTGAAAATTTTTAAAGCAGAATTAGAATAAATTAGTCTTTGAAATCTTAAGCGTAGTCAAATGCATCATATGAAAGAGTTTTACCTCCTGAATCCAACACTGTTGCCAGATCTCAAATCGGTCAGGAGATGACGGAAAAAAACAAACTCGACCCGTTTCTGTAACCCGCTCATGCGCATCTAAAAAAATGAAACCAATTCGCAAATAAGCTCATGAAGCCCAAAAGTTTTTATAGATTGTTACCTTTTAGCTGCCAAACAAAGTTCTTAACCCCAGAACAGCACCACGTTTATTGGCTTACAATCCCTCGCAGTGGACATGGAGCGTTGCCCCATGTTGCTTTGCTCTAAAACACACAAACGTACTTAATCCTATAAATATTTCCTTTCAGAAAATAGTTAAATAGCTGATCATTATTTCATAATGTCGTCTTTATGGATATAATCCAAGAGGAGTTTTGGCACTGCTTACAGCAAAAACTCTCCTCACTTCACTAGTTGAGTTCTATCATAATATATTTTTCAATACATAGACCAAATAGCGTGAAATTGTCCATAATATAAAATCATCGATAATTTACTATTTTTCTTTCCAGTTATGCATTTTCTATATTTCTATGTTTGATCATTTAGGGTTGTTATGTATTATTAACCCCTTTCAAAGTAAAAGAGGATGCGCTTTTAATTATAAAAAGATGAAGATCAAGAATCTTAATTACTGATCTATAATGTTGTAAAATTGCACAAACTAAGCATATTAATCAAAACTATTTCGAACTTAATTATAATGTTTACAATAAACTAAGAAGAATATTTGTGTTTGTGATGAACGATTGTTTGTTAGGTATTATTTGAAGCTATAGGAGGACTATTTTTCCTAAATGTCCCTAAATTGGAAGAGATAGGTTAGACGGAAGAGAGCTAGCCACTCTCTACTCTTCATCTATTTTCCTCAAAGCAAAACGTGGCATTTTAACGTATAACGCACCCATGATGCCAATGTGATGAGCGTGCTTCTTTAGTGACGAATACTGGACGTTAACTCCAAATACCAAGTCTCCATACGGTAACCATTTTGCTAAGCTACAGCCTACTTAATGCAGCAATTGAGAAAAAGAGTTATGAAGGCTTAATTCTGTAAATTAGATGAATATTACGTTTTACTTTAATTTAACAATATATACGTAAACGTATTTTAAAACGGTGGAAATTAGCATTTTGATCGGCAGTAACCAGACTATTCTATTTCGTCGTCTTATTACGTGTTGCCCTCCAGTGGCACAGCGGTATATTTGAAAACCTCTAACATAGAAACTTGGTTTCGACACCCGTGGTGGGTAGAGCATAGATAGCCCATTGTGTAGCTTTGTTCTTAACTACAAACAAACTTGTCAGATGCGGAAAGTTAACAAACAGGCCTTTTGAATTAATACTCATTTTACAAAGCGAATAGACATAAACCAAATTTTGTATTCATTATTTAGTAAAATATTTAATATTCTTACTGAATAAATTCAAGTTGACTATCATATTCTTAGAATAAGTAGAAAATTGTTATAATTTTTTTGGAAAATTAAGAAGAATGTTTAATGGAATTTTAAATAATTAAAAGAATCCGGTGTCTTTTCCTCTAACTTACACATGTTAATAAATCATTGCTTACTTGTCACAATTATGTCTATGAACAAATATAATAGTCAAAATGCAAAACCAGCCAAATCAAACCACAGTTTTTATTTTATCTTATAACTCGCTGGAATATACGTCCCCGGGACTAAAATTATGTACATTGATGATTAATGAGAGGTTATCTCAAAACGTGTAAAGCTGCTTCCTTATACTCACTTGTAAAAAAAAAAGCTCAAAACTATTAAACACAAAACATAAAATCGCAAATTTGTATGATCCAAGGAATCTTCATGTCAACTTTGGCGAAGGTCCATCAACAGGGGGAGAGGTAGTGGGGAAAAACGCCCATAAAAACCGCAAAATGTAAAACTAAAAATGTTCATGTATCTCCACATGGATCAAATACAATTCAATAGAATTAATGGTGAAGATCTATCTACAACCTGCGAAGTAGTTACGTATGTGCGTGTGTATTTTTTTAGAGCAAAGCCACATCGGTCTAACTGCTGAGCCCACCGAGGGGAATCGAATCCCTGATTTTAACGTTGTAAATCCGTAAACTTACCGCTGTACTAGCAGAAGGGCGTAGTTCCATAGACATACAACAGACAGTACTATAATATTTATATAGATTAAATTGTATCGAGTTAACAGAGAAAAAGTTACTTTAAAAAATGTTTGCACTTTAATCTTTGTAACACTTTTACAAGAAGTATTTATACAAAGTTAAACGATGATTCGTAATAATTAAACAAATAGTATAAACCTTTCTGTAAAGTTACTGTTCATCTTAACGAAGGTACCCAAAGACTACCTGGAAGTATAATCTGTTTTATCCACACCCATCACTCTACAGTTCTGTGTTGTCTGTCAATCAATGAGTATACACTAAAATAACCTCACATAAAGGATGCTTTAAATGCGGGAATATGTATTGTTGTGACATCAGCAAAACGTACACGTTTTATGAATGACGGGAAAAGTTATGCATCTTGTAGGCTAAAATTGACTGACATATGAAATTAAAAAGCAATAAATACAAATATTTGCTACTCTTAATTTCGGTTTTATTTACTCTTGAAACAGAACAATTTTTGTGACCCGTTCATATCTTGAATTGTAAATTACTAGTTATCAGCTCCCTCTTTTAACCAATTGGTTATACATGTGTGACGAAATGGTAGAGTTTCACCTTAGCTCACTTAATGCCCACATGTGCAGAGTGCCTTTGCAGCAGGAGTAATATATGAAACTTGAAACCTTGGATTCTCAATCTTCTCAAGCTAATTATCAGGTCAGGTCTGTTCCGTAGTCTGAGAAATGCGTGACAAAATTCGCAACATGTATAACAACAACCTAAACCTAAGAGTTTACGACAGCATCATTTCACTGAAGTTACGTTTGATGAAAGCATGTTTTAGTGGTATTTTGTAAGTACATACTCAATTATTTTATTCAATATTTCTTGACAACTTTCAGCTTAAAATGGAATTATTTCGCATTTAAAGCGGAAACCTCATCAGCATGCAGTGAAACTAGGCTCTATGAAATTATAAAGAAAAATAAAATACAATATACGTAATATAATCAAAACTAGATATTGTTTGTTTAATAAAAATAAAAGTTAATGAACAGAACAACGTTATATGCAAATGTATATAAATTGAAAGAATAGCAATTTATATGGATATTTTAACATCAATCTATAGACTAGTATCCACGACAACATTCTTTTAGAATCACATAGATGATTACTTACTAAAATCATATGAGTGTGTGTGTTTTCTTACAGCAAAGTCACATCGTGTTTTCTGCTGAGTCCATCGAGGGGAATTGAATCCGAGGGGATTTTAGCGTTGTAAATCCGTAAACTTACTGCTATACCAGCGTGGAACAAAGTCATATGGAAACTAATGAAATTGTCTTTTAGATTTCTTGGTTCTTGAAAAAAATATCTTGAAACTATATGTAATGATGCATATGATTGAATTTAAAAAATTCCTTTATTCATTTAATCTGTCTATTTTTTCACATTACCCCTTTTTAATATTTCACACCATACAGTTTATATAAACTTTAAGACTTCATGGAACATATGTAAAATATAAATCAAATCAGTTGTTGCGTGTTTATAAACTAATGATATGTAATTTCGACTTCTTTAGGAATCTAAAGTAATATATGCCTGATGGAGCACATTTTTATCCATATGCATATGCATAAAAATTAGTTTAAACAGTAGAAGAGGAATGTAGTTATCAATATTTTAAAATGTGCATTGAAATTCCTATTTTTGAAACATTTTTTCATCTTGTGCTTTTAATTTTAAACCATTTTAACAGCTTATTTTACGAAAAAAACTGAGTACAAGTTAAAGAAAGGAGACAACAAAATGATGAACAAACAAATGTTAGACCAAAGAATGTAATTCTATTATTCATAGAAGTCCATAGGTAATCTTTAATATAGCACCTAGGATGCCCTCATGATACATTGTTGTAGCGCATAGCTTAATTTATGTGTTTATATGTTTGGAAATAAAAATTATCAAGGTACTTTGAAATGTATATTATTTAGTGTCTATAGTGTGTATTGATGTATAGAAGGCACATTAATAACACACATTAAAGACCTCATAACACTAAAATATTGTTGTTATTTAATTCGACTCTTAACGTTTCGCTTTGCTTTTCCTCAAAAGCATTCACTAAAACAAAAACCCAACCTGACAGTACAAAGCTTCAAATGTTATAAATAATAAGAATTGTTAAATTATCATTTAATAAAATTATTTCAAAGAATTCAATACCTATACTAGCTGTCTTAAGATATATTTTTACTTCAAGTGGGTTTCTCGTCATCACAGAAAGGAATAATAAGTCAGACAGATAAAGGCCTTTGCACCATATTCAAGTACGTTTAAAGATAATTTTATTTATAGTTTTTATTTATTATACAAAAACATTGTTGTTGCTGAGAAAATATTTTATTTTAGAAAATATATTTTCCAAACTACGTCTCTGAGGTATCAAGAGTAACATTCTTAGTTAGTAATTAAGTGTAAGTACCTGTTATGATATTAAATATTTATTTGATTTACGAAACAAGAAAGAATTGAAGCAGATTAAATCCTTTCACTACATTTCATTGGTATGATATTTTCCAATATTATTTTTTAACAAAATAGGAAATATTTCAAAGGCTAAACAAACTTAGACGAGCAAATTATTTTTCGAAGACACTAAGGTTATGGTTCCCTTTTTTTCTTTTGTTTAATTTTTATCTTACGTGATTTCGTAGTATCATATACGATATATATATATTTGTAAATGCATGTTGCTTGTACCAAATGCTATCAACATATATATAATCATGGAATACCGTTAATCAACAGTTCGCATACTTTCTTACAAATATCGGAGCTGTGATATCCTAATTGCGTTCAAATAAATGTAAATATGCAGTAGAATGTTAAGAATCTATAGTTATTTTAAAGTAAAGCTAAGCAATGTGACATTTGCTCTCTGTCTATAGAAAGAAATCCAATGACGAATTTTGGCTCTTTTTAGTCCATAGATTTACCGCCGATTTAACTGGAATAGCAGGTTAAGAATCTGATACTTCGGTTGAATCAAACTGTAATTCATTTTATATAAATCTTACTCAATATATAATATTTTTATCACTTATTACCATCGTAAAATAAATCTGAAACATCGAAAATCCTAATTAAAGTGACTTTGGAGATAAAATAGTCATTTAAACAGCTGATTACTTTCTTCTTCAATCTGAAGGACTGGTTAACAGAAACTGTAAAATATGTAATTCACTTCTTTTACACATGTGTCTGAAACCATAGCAGTATTATAAGAGTGGCCACGTTTAGCATCCGGTTTGACAAAATTGTATCTCGTCAATAAACTTATCACAGTCCTTAAATGGTAGTATGGGAGTATACTGAATGGTAGGATTCAACTATTTACACAGATATTTCTTTAACTTTAGAACTTTGCCTTCCTTTCCATTTTTTAAAATTTATATTTTCAGCTTCCTGTTTCCATTTTTGCTAAATATTATTTATTTTTTCACAGGTGTAAATCCTTTTGTTATCAGTAAAAAGGACAGAAACACTGCACACTTTTTTAATTCTAGGTTATTTTGTAACATAGGTCCTGAGAAACTCTGAGAGGTAGAAGTTATCACACTGACGTCAGTGATACTAAAATGTCTTTCTCTAATTTTGTTACATTTACAGATCAAAAGACGATGTTTATTGTTCTGTTCATTTTGCATTCTATTGAAATCAGTTTTAGTAAATGTAACCATCTAACTCTGGTTCACTCTTTTCGTAAGTGAATCATACTTATTGTAGGTAAATTAAAAGTTCGTAAACAGAGAGTTTGAGAAATTTGAGTTATAAATTAGCTGCATAAAAATGATTTACAAAAGGTGTTCTTATCACCTTTGGTACATATCCTTAACTAACGATTTTGTATATAGGTTTTAGTGTTTTCTTGTCAGGATTACTTCAGTCATCCCATTCAGCGATAGCAGTGCTCATGTTTCTAAAGCTTGGGCCCAGCATGGCCAAGTGGTTGAAGCACGCGACTCGTAATCCGAGAGTCGCGGGTTCGAATTCCTGTCATACCAAACATGCTCGCTCTTTCAGCTATGAGGGCGTAATAATGTCACGATCAATCCCGCTATTCGTTGATAAAAGGGTAGCCCAAGAGTTAGCGGTGAGTGGTGTTAACTAGCTGCTTACTCTCTAGTCTTACATTGCTAAATTACTGAAGAGTAGCTTTGCGCGAAATTGAAAACAAATCAAGCCAAAGAAATTTAAACCTTGTGTTGATGGCTTTCACAAAGAGTGTAAACTGTGGTAGAATACATTCAGCAATTTTTCTCAGCGCAGAATTCCTTATAAATCTCAATAATTGCAACAGTTACTTGCTCAACATAACTTATCACATTTCAACTTGTGCTAAAGTGATACAAAATATACTCTTCCAAGAACCCACTGGCACGATTGATTTACCTATAACCTCGGCAAGTTTTAGTTTTTGTTCACACTATTGCAGTTAATGGCTGTACTCACACTAAATCTGATCATTTACTCAGATATTTTTCTTGTTTGGATTTTATTGCTTTAGTCATTTAATTAATAAATTGCTTACTCAGTTTCGTACATATTCTGCATGAATTATCACTAAGGTTGCGGAGAAGTATGTTAACTATGTTGATTAGATCTTCAGACTATGCATGATATTGTGTGTTCATGAGATAACAATGATTAACCACGTTAAACTATTATAAAGGAATGTCCGAAATGTATAGTCTAAAGATATGTAACTAAAGTGTTAAATATATCACTATGTTTCTCATATCATGTCAGTTAGTGAAATCTGTTTAGCTTTGAATTCGGTATTAGTTATATCATTACACTGTTGACTTTCTTGGTTGTTCTTCCGGAGAACAAAATAGATTTGTTTACTCATTCGTCAGATGTTAATGTTTCGTCTGCTAGTACTGTTGAGAATTTACGAATTAATATTATTATTTATTTGTTTTCAGTTTTTTATTTTTTTCTACTCTGATGAAAAAGTGAAAACGTAATTATTATTTTTGGAATAATCATATACTTTTTTTTGTTATTTTATGCGGAGAAATTAGTGTGTTTACTTCAAGAATGGTGTAATTCTACTTAATTCCCAGGTTATTATCACTTTGTTTTTGGTTTGTAAAAAAAGAAATTTTACACTTGTTTTTAAGTGAGCGAAGCTAATTTCTAACAACATAATGGATAACAGTAGATTAAAGATCACATGTATCATAAAATATCTCTACACTCTTATAGATGCAGCAGTTTAGAAATTAAATTATTTTAAACAATTATGTTATGTTTTTTATGTCAATACAGGATTAATTTGCTCTTAATTACACTGTTGTAAGAAAAGAGTACGACACATATATATTAATATTTATTTTATAAGTTGGTAATGAAAGAAAAACTGTCCAGTGCGTCATGTTAACATGAGGCGGGTGGTAATACTTGTGTTACTTTAAATTTCAGAAAAAAGTCCTTATTTTAATTATCCGTATCATTATGATTTTACATTTTAAATTATACATTAAATTTTTGTTTTTAGTTGATTAAGGAATGTTTGTAACTTTGTCTAAGTATTGAAACTACAAAGGTAAAATAAGCTATTAGCCGAGAATCAGTGAAATATACAGATTAGTTAAGACTAATTTCGAATAATTTTTTTTTCACTTATTTAACTATGCACACATTTCTACTTATTTCAGTACGGCAATATAATTTCTTGTTGTTTCTTTTGCAATCCATTACAATTATTTTTAAACTATGGCTTTATGTTACAAATTAAGATACGTCAATTTAATAAAGTCACAAAAATTTTGCCCAGGGGGCAGACATGAATTATCTGAATGTATTACAATTTATAATAATATATACAAAATAAACAAAATGCTTTAAAATAATATTGATACTAGCCGATGTCTACAAAGCTTTATAGTCATATTAGTATCTTTATTGCAACAGTACTTACCTAAATACGTGATTTGTAGAACAATACCAAACACATCAATTTTCGACATCTTGTTTGTTTGTTTTGGAATTTCGCACAAAGCTACTCGAAAGCTATCTGTGCTAGCCGTCCCTAATTTAGCAATGTAAGACTAGAGAGAAGACAGCTAGTCATCACCACCCACCGCAAGCTCTTGGGCTACACTTTTACCAACGAATAGTGGGATTGACCGAACATTATAACGTCCCCACGGCTGAAAGGGCGAGTATGTTTGGCGCGACGGTGATGCGAACTCGCCACCCTCGGATTACGAGTCGCACGCCTTAATGCGCTTGGCCATGCCGGGCCATTCTCGACATCACTGAATACCAAACAATTCTAATCTCCAACACCAGTTAAGCTCTTATTAAGCATGGTCTATATTCAATAAAGAGAAAAATTAATAGTTTAAATTGTGAAAGGCTTTTGTTTTAGTAAAGTTAAGAATAAATATTGTCATTCTTAATACGATGAGTTAAGAATTATTATATTATTCTACCACCTAAGGTTAAATCTTTTTAAAGCGTTTACTGTCTACTGAAGTGTATTTACATCTATCAAAATGAAGTGTGTGCACATGCTTATGTGTACAGTAATTACTGGACAAACAAACACTTGCACTATAATATCAGGTCATCTCATAAGCAATGTCCGAAAATTTAATATAAAAAGTGCATCATCATTTCCATTTTTGTAGAACGGTTTAATGACTAAAATATATAATAGAACGTGTATAAAATGTTCAGAAAATAAAAGACACTAACCAAACTCCACTTTTCAAATCATTTATCAAATAAACCCTTATGAAGATGGATGTGTATAATGCCTTATAAATTAAAAAAGGCAATAGTTCATTAGAAACTACATGAAAAATTCAAGCTGTTTATTGTGCGTAGTCTCTTAATGAAAGAAAACGTCGAAGGTGGTTTCCGAAGTTCAGATTGGGTGATTATAGTTTAAGTGATGCACTACGCTCAGATCGTCCTGTTGAATTTAATGATGACTTGCTGCTGGCTGCAATTAACAAAGATTGTGTTGTAACAGTTGAAGAACTAGTGCAGAAGCTTAATTCAACCCATTAAACAGTTCACCATCATCTGCAACAGCTTGGAAAGGTGTTAAAACTTGGAAAATGGGTTCCACTTATTTTAAAAGAAGTCAACTTTAGAATAAGAGTGAACATTTGCACTTTTCTGAATTCTTATGTGCGTAACAGGTTAGTGGCTAAAGATGAAAAATGGGTATATTATAAAAACGTTGAGCGCCGCAGACAATGACTCAGTGTAGGTAAACTGGCTGAAGCACAGCCCAAAATGGACCTCCACCCTCGAAAAGTCTTGTAAAGCGTTTGATGGGATATTGCTTGTGTGATCCACTTTGAGTTGCTGCCACTCAATGTAACAATTGTATTAGACTTCTATTATCAATAGTTAGAGCGTTGGAATGTTGCACTAAAAGAAAAGAGGCCTGCTTTGATCAATCGTAAAGGTGTTGTGTTACACTAGAACAGTGGTTCCCAACCTTTTTTATGCTCCGCATTTCTAAAAAAATTAATATGTTCTCGCACCCCTAAAAAAAATTAATATGTTCTCACACTCCTCATAGTAATTATTTATTTAATAATAAAGATGAAGATGGCCAAAAGAAATGTTATCTCACACCTCCTGAAACGCTATCACTCATGGTTGGGAACCACTGCACTATGATAATGCACGAACCTATACAACAAGGATGACATCTGTAAAGATTGAAGAGCTAGAATGGAAAAAAAAATCCACATAATCCTTTTTCACCAGACCTTGCCCCATTTGATTATAGTCTATTCCGAAATTTGTATTATTGATTGAATAGCATTAAAAGCATTTGAAATCCTTTTTTCTGAACCTAAAATCGGACATTACTTAAGGGATGGCCTGATAGTACGGATCGACAAATATTCCAAGTAATTCATGCGCCACAAATAAAACAACAACACCCATTTCAATTCTTTAATGAAAAACCGACTGCTCAAAGTTTTGGTTACGATATATTATACGCATGTGTACTAATAATAGGCTAAAATTATCTCTAATATTTCCCGTACAATAATTCAAAAATTTCTGAAACAGCAACTTTTACTGATTACGTAAGCAGAGCCAAGTTATAGACTTCTCTAGCCTATTTGACTTGTCTGTTGGTATTCAGATAAAAATTCATATATACACCGGTGTAATATAAATGGTAAACATATCATGCGCGTACTGAAATACCTTTTCAACCCAATGAATAACGCCATAAATCGATGGGTACACACGCTACAATTTGTTAAGGTAAAGTGTACACTTTACATTGGTAAAACATAGAAAAGTAAACAAAAAAAGTATTAAAAATTATAATCTTATCTATAAGTTTAAGTAAGGATTACATTTTACAAATTTGTGATTGTGATTTTATTTCTTTGAGAAGTTATAGCAATGCCTTTTTCAAGGGAAGGACACATCTCAGCTTGGTTTATGAAACACCAACCAACAGAAACATTGTAAGTATATGAGAAACATAAGAAACAAAAAAAAATAAGTAAACGTTTATTTTCTTGTAATAATTTAACGAGAAATTATGATTAATTTTTCCATTCTCTTTTTTTTTATTCTACAGGTTAAGCTTAGAGATGTTTAATTCAGCCATTTATTTTTCTATAATATCTCTACACCAGGATTACATTACCTTGTCTCCCTTTCATTTTAATCTATATTTTTTCAGACTAGATTTATTGACGATATTTGAAAACCCCACGATTATATTACATTGACTCCTTATCTAATAATCTTATAGCTAATATTTCAAGTCCAGGTGACTTATCTGGATCTAATATCTAGATCGCTTTCATTTTATCTTTACATCTTTTCGATTAGTCTTTACAATGAATCTTTCTTATGATAAACGCTTTGGTTATCAACTTACATCCTTCATAGGAAAACACTAAAAATGAAGAATTATATGTTTTTTTCTTACATTATATGAAACTAGCTTATTATCTTTTAGTTGGTGGTGGATCAGTCCTTTTACTTAACTTTGGATTTTACATCACTCTAAAGATTTTAACGATTAACCATTACTGTTTTGTCAATTTACTGGTACATACAGCTCATAAGTATCTTAGTGGTTTCATATGTTGCATGTATATACTGACATTTCTGTGACTTTCATGTTTCATACTTTTTTCCACAGTTTTCTTTCTGTTGATACACTAGCTACTTCTGCTATTCATCAATATAAATATCTCATTTTTTAAAGATTTATAAAGTAATGAATATGCTGATAATTTAATTCATTGAGTTCTAAGATATATGTTTACCCAATATTTTGAGGTTTAGAATATTTTCTCAATCAATTTATTTTAGTGATACTGGCAATAGATTATTGTTTATATTCTGGCAAATAAGAATCATTTGGTCAAACATGTACTATATAATTACCTAAACATTCACAGATCAATCGTTACGGGAATATAGAGCTGAAATTCCGAGATTTACGTCCTGTCATTGCCAAAATAAATTATATGCTGATTATATTTGTTCTAGGGGAATTCACTTTCACCTAAGGCATATCAAGCACAAATGGTTTTCTTTAGAAAATGTTTTTTATATTGCTTCAGAAAGATCACAGAAGATGTGTTACATGCTTTCAATTATTTTCAATCAGTTCGTCAAGCCTACTCTTAAATAAAGTTACTAGATGGATTATCTGTTCTGGACAGTGTTTGTTGATTCTCGAAATATACTGCCGACTGATACGCATGTTATTAAGATATCTTATTGTTTAAAGTAAAGAAAAAACAAAAGTGTAAAACAATTTAATATAATATGGACTATGACCCAACTTTCTGAAATAGAATTTACGATTCCAGTGTGATTAAATAGTGTTATCCTGAAACGAGTAAGTTTTTAGAAGTGATCACCTTTTAGAGAGCTTAGCAATATAATTTTCTTCAAAATCTTTCCGTTTTAATATATAACAAAAAAAATTACCACTAAGAAAGTTATATGGTTAGATTTACAGTCAGATTATTGTCAAATTAATTTTGTCTTAGTTTAACATCTAAGATGACATAATCTTTGAAACATTATTACCCTAAAATAAATTAACACCTTTATAAAAGTAAATGAAATAATGAGACGATTTAGTTCGCCTGAATCTGATGATATTAACTTGAAAATTATGTATTTTATCTCGGCTGAAAATAATAAATATCATAACAGAACTACGATTTTAACATCAAGTGTAGAAATTTTTGCTTGATCTCCAAAAGTAATTACAAAACTCCTTTTTAAAATGAAATGTTAGAAAAGAATAATACTTCGCTAATTATGTCTAGTTCATCTAAGTTGACAACAAATTTAGAAATCGAATTTTCTGTGTGTGAGAATAAAATTGTTCCCGGCTTTCAGCAGTGTCATCCTATTGCGAACGACATTATATTAGCTAAAGTAAAATATCGTTCAGTCATGTTAACACAGATGTATCGTGTGGGCTCGCAGTTTTTCAGGTCAATATATTTCGTCTCAACCATCAGAATTTATGAACAAGATTTACCAGGGAGCAACGACACCTCGATGTTTGATTCTCGCGTTCATGAGCAATCTCATAGACTACTGGCGTCCTGTTTCTGACATCAATACAAGCATTTGTTTCTAGCCTAATCGATTGGTAGAGTAATGGTCACTATGAAGTCACTGTGAAGATTATTCGTGAAACAATAATATAAATTTGAGACTGATTTAACGTAGGCACAAAAGAGATAGTGTTATATATTTGTTAACATTTGGAATTAGCTTCCGTAAACTAATAAGATTTGATAAAATGTCTTTATTATATTTATGTTAATTAACGAAAACTAATTAAACAAAAACTAAATTTGCACAATATAGTGACATTTCATCTTACATAAATTCTAAACATAAAACTATTTATGTTTTAACTATTAAATTTCATTGCTAATTGGATTACTCAAGTTTAAAACCTGAAACGCAGGATGACAAAAATATAAATCACAAGAACATTATTTGCTTTATTTATAGAATGTAAAATCATGTTACTTTATAATATCTGTGTAATGATAATTAATAGACAACAACGACTGTAACATTCCATTTAGTAATCAATATAAAAAAATTCGGTTTTCTAAACGCAGTATATGTAAAAGTTGTTACACTACGTGTAAGGCATGTATGAGCTGTGCGTTATTAGTTAATTGTCATCTAACATTATTTATATACCTATAATGTTTATTTGACTGACATAACATTTTTCGATCTGGGTTTTGTATGTACCCTCAAAAGTATTTTTGTCGTTCTGGCAAACAAATGTAATCTGAATGATTGTAATCCAAATGTTTCACGACCCGGAGAATATAGGATAAAATTTATAATTATATTATGTTTTCAATCATTTTACCAAAATGTATTATGTGAGTCAGCTTTTAGATTAGAATTGTGCATAAAATGAACATTGGCTTTCAGCATTCGATAAAAATTACGTTTATTCCGTCAAGTAAAACATTTTTTAATATTAATAAGTAATGTTTTGAAACAACGTAAATAAATATCCATTAGGTAAAAATTACATTAGTCGAGATTTTTAATGAAAATGACTGTTACATTATAACGCCCACACGGCAGAGAGGACGAGCATGTTTGTGTGACGGAAATTCGTACCCGTAACTCTCAAATTACCCATCGAGTGTCCTAACCACCTGGCCAATTCGGGTTTATAAAGTGAGTTTTGGAATAATGGGCAAAACAATTTAACAAGGCAAAAATGTTTTTGTCATCAACTTCAATTAAAACTATATATATAGGGTGTGATGTGCACAACACATGAAATAACAGTTTTGTGGTTCAAGATCATCTGTCAACAAAGATATAACTTGAAATAAACTAAAATAAGCCTCTAAAACTTCTTTTATTGCTTACTATTTGAGACTGAGTGATAAGCTAACTTCCTATAAAAATATGAAGTTTAGTTTTCACGTTAAAATATACTTTTTAAAAATACGATTCTTGTACATGAACATTGACGATTTATACAGAAAGCTTAGCTTTATTTTTGCTATAGAAGAAACAATTTTGAATAAACTGTTGTTATTTTTACTATTAAATACAAACCTACACGAAGAGATATCTCCGGTCTGCTTACAACGAATACCTATACCATTTTTCTAGCAGACATGCCACTGCGCTACTGGGAAGATGGCTTTTAAATAAATATATTTTATATTTTACATATTACAATAAAGCTGTTGAATTAGAACTAAAGCAAGTAATGAAAAATGTCAAAAAGAAGGAATAGGGATATTAACACAGCAGAAAGGTAGAAGAGTCTCTTATAAAAAGTGAATATAAAGGCTTAGACTTTTTATACTTATTCGGGCCGCGGGTGACCCATTTTTTATTGAATTAACGTGTTAATACGAAGATTTCTTTTTCGCGTCCCGTTACTGCAAAATCGCATTCCATACTTTAAAGTCCTGAGTGCGCTATAAAACTAACGGTAAAATTCCACTTTTCGCTCTGCCAACCGGTTGTGAGTGAGGTTGACCAATTGCCTTCCTTTAACTTTATCAGTTGAGAATTAAGGAAGTACAATGTAAACAACCCTTGAAAAACTGAAACAATAAAATGTCCTTTTGTTCAAAATCTGTGGATAAGAATTTTGACGTTTTATTGTATTTGAACAGAAAGTGCCCGCTAGTTTTTGTTGGAATTTTATTTTAAATATATAAATATTTATACATGTACGAATGATCACAAAATATACTGGTTCGGCGCAACGACACATTTTTAAACCTTGTTTCACTTGCACGGAGCTTAATTATTAAGGTATTTATAAAGGGATTTGTTTGTTGTTGTTTTTACTGATAAATTGTGTCCGTAAACATTATGGGAGGTTGATCAACTAGAGCATAAATTTAGTGATTGGATGGTTTAATAAAAAGAAAAGTATAATCTTGTTTCCCGATAATTATTCGCGTGACCAAGAGTGATTTTATAGAATAAGTTGGAATAGAATCTTTTAAGCAAAATTTTGTATATGGCGCTTTATAAACACCACCAATCGTGTTTTTTCCCTGTAGAAAAAAGAAAATGTAGAACAATAATAATATCAAAAATAATCACTCAAATTGTATTATATCAGAGAAAAGGAGAAAAGTTATAAATAAAATATTAAATTATAAGAATTTCAAATAATTAAGAAAACAGGGTCCTGAAAAGTATAGCGTATAATCAGAAACTATTTCATATTACAAAAACGCATGCCCAAGAAGTGGTATATTGTTTGATAATATTTATGTATTAATTTCTCAAACTAAACAGTCTAACTATTTTATCGTGTATTTACAAATGTCTTGGTTTGTTAAAAACATTTTTAATGAGCAAGATTCCAGTCTTGTATCGACCGCGTTTATCTACATGGAACGGATTCACATACGGTCCAGGATTAGGCGCAAGAACGCAAAGCTAGTCGTAAAACTTGGACAAAAGTTGAAATGTAATAGCTTTAGACCAGAGAACACACTATTAAAATGTGTAATATTTTTCATAAAAAAATAAACATAAAATCATGCTTTACGTAATTTAATATATTTTCATATCATGGTTTTAACTAATTTACCTTTTAACATCTAAATCACAAACTAACAAACTGCATTATTAATTCAAAACAAAAAGTATTAATTTTAGATCTAGGAGCCGTGAATGATGACTAAATAGCTTTGGAAATTTTCATTTTTAGAGAACTATGATAAATTACTCTCTCGTATAGATAGAGGAAAGCTATTTCATGTTGAATAAATAAATAAATTAAGAATTCTAATCATACCTTCGCTATCATCTGATCCTTTGATAAAAGGTAAGAGGAAATACAAGACAAAGAAAAGCCGGACAAATTTGCTGCAGTGGGCCGTGTAGAGCATCCCTTTGCTTGTCGGATGCAACCGTGTTTCCGCGGTATTACATCTTCTTGACAGACTATTGTTCCTCAAAAACAGTAAACTATGTTTTAAAAACGTAAAATATTCAATTTTTTTTCTCTGTTCGTGTTTTTTGTTTTTTTTACCAGTTAACGCGATTTAAGAAATGAACCTAGCTAAATATCAACGTGAGGCTTAATTGTTACGCTTGGAACCGAAGGAGCAAACATCAGCAGTTAATATGGCTTAGAAGATATGGGATGGACAAGCTGAATTCACCACACGAATCTCCCGCTCGCAATCCGATCGACCCATGCCTGGTTGAGCCCACTTATTATCTGAGGGTAGTAAGACCACAAAGCACACCACCATATTTTCAAGCGTTCTCAGCGTGTCTAAGTTATTAATGTTGAAAAGTGCCCACATATAATGTCTTCGGTTTATTTGATATAGCGCGGTTGAGAGGAGAAGTTTAGCTCAATATATCCTTTTTTTGTTTACACTGACTTTCAAATACGATGAGCCGATATTTACTTCAAAAGTGATTTTAATACAACCTTCCATTGAATTCAATACTGTTTATGTTGATATTATTGGAAACAGAATATACTTTTGTCAAGTTATTTATTATTAAAAAATTATGATTTACAACTCCACTATGTTGTTGCTCAGAAAATGTTTTGGTTCAGAGTTTTCATACTTTCTTAAAACTAGAAGTTTTGTTCAAGGTGAAGATAAGTATTTCATCAGGTACACAGTGTTTATTCAACTGCTAGTTATATTTATGCCTACATTCAGATCTTTAGTTGTTTCAGAAAACTGTAAGAACAATTATACAAATTAACACTGAAAAATAAGTAAACATACCCATTCTTTGATGTAGAATAAGTAGGAAAATAATATCCAAATGAAACACATTTTTTTTCATGAATATTGATGGGTACCTACACATAATCACCCACGAAGCTGGACATTGGGTCTGGAAAGAAAAATATTCATTATTTCATTGAAATTTGAACTCATTTCACTGTCGCAAGAATCATCTATATCTGATACAGAAGTTTACAATTTTTCAAATAGAAAAAAATGACTATTTCAGCATGTCGAAATTTCAAAGTAACAATTAGTAAACATTAACTGTAAATTTTTATCACACGATTTTCTTACAGCGGAAACAATAGTTTAAGTTGACTGCACACTGAATAAAAACAATAAAATAAGATCTTTTCAACTTAAGTGTTGTTGTTGTTTTGAATTAAGCACAAAGCTACACAATGGGCTATCTGTGCTCTGCCCACCACGGGTATCGAAACCCGAATTTTAGCGTATAAGTCCGCAGACATACCGTTGAGCAACTGAGGGCGCAACTTAAGTGAAAGAAACATATCAATTCAAAAACACTTGAAGAAACACAAAATGTGCTTCATTTCAAACAGTACTTGGTATCTCATACATACAGCAAAATCAATTCACTTGGAATTATTCACATATTTCATTGCATCATTTTCTGTGATGTCGAGAAATCCACTTTTTGAGAATTTTATATGCAAAAACGAGCCGTTTTTGCATATAAAATTGCATCATTTTAATCATGTGCTGTAAAAGTGAAATTATTTTCAGCTTAGCTTCTAATCTCTACTAGGTTTATATGAGTTAGGGAAAATAAACATGAATGTTTTTTACATATGAGAAATCTAAGACTACAGCAGGCGTGTTTCTTCTTTGTCTTTTATTTATTGTATCCACAAAAAATATGATTTATTTGATAAATAGTTTTATTTTCGTGCACAATATGTATATATAATTGAAAGGAATAAAATTTATGTGTGACTTCATAGCACTGACTGTACCTCAGTGACCACTCTGTTATTTTTCAAAGTCTAAGAATTATACAGTATCTTTCTGCTTGTCAAATGAACTATGTTTCTTTAGGATTGTGTCTTATAGGCAAGCTGTAATGATAATTGCAAGCGCAAAAAGGAACATTTCCCTTGTGTGAAGAAATGTCGTTGTTTTGCAGTTATGCATTTTAAAGACGGAACTCACACCACAAAAATCTTAATGATATACTACAATAAAAATAAAGGTAACACATTATTTCATTCTCAAACAATAACCGACAGCTAAGTTTTCTACTCTTGTATTTAGTGTGAATCAAAAATTCCACACACACACAGTTAAATAATCACCAGTTGTGAGTTTGAATTTCAAAAAATAATCAAGTATTTCATTTGCCTGAAACAATAACTGCGATTTTTTTTAATCTACTAGATATGTGTATAAAAATATAAATAATTTTGCATAATTATTTAGTTACATGTCAATAAACTTTGTATGCGCTAAAATAGCACAGATTTTAGTTTGTATGAGTCTGTAAGTCAGTTAAATATATGACTGTAATATTGTACTTAGAATAACCATTGCTAGAAGTACTTGCTGCTACTATATTTCTAGAAATCATTTAAGTTTTGTTTTAAGATTTTAAGTAGCCGACACAAAGATATATAAATTTCGACGTAAATAAGTGTATCACAGTATTTCAATCATACTTTGTCTACTTTTGATATGGATTGTTTTGCCATAAGTCTTAAAGGGGTCCATAAATTATCAAAAGCTGCAAGACTTTGAAACTCATATTTATCATATTTCTGCAGTGATTAGGCTAAAGAATTCTACGTTGAGATTTACCACAGTAAATGCTTATATAGCTGCCAATATTTAGTATTTAAATGTTAAATACATTTTAAACGCTCATAGCATATAAGAAGGACAGAAAAATAAATGAAATAGGAAGAGAATAAAAACAAGTTCACGGAATTATGTTTTTGTATATTTTAACCTTTACAACCCAATTAATATTCTTTCTGTGCATAATTTATTTATATATGTATAATTTATTATACATATTCTAAATCATTTTTAGTTAGTTGGCGAATACAGTAGTTAACTTGGAAATATTTACTCAGTAATTCAATTGAACGTTTTTTGTATTATATAACTATTAATACTAATCCAAGGCTTGGTGGACTCACCAGATATCCCAATATGGCTTTGTTATAAGAAAAAAAACAACAACACTTATCCAAGGTCCTGGCATGGCCAAGCGCGTAAAGGCGTGCGCTTCGTAATCTGAGCATCGCAGGTTCGCGCCCGATTCGCGCCGAACATGCTCGCCCTCCCAGCCGTGGGAGCGTTATAATGTGACGGTCAATCCCACTATTCGTTGGTAAAAGAGTAGCCCAAGAGTTGGCGGTGGGTGGTGACGACTAGCTGCCTTCCCTCTAGTCTTACACTGCTAAATTAGGGACGGCTAGCACAGATTGCCCTCGAGTGGCTTTGTGCGAAATTCTAAAATATACAAACACTTATCCAAGGAAGCTATTATTTGCCCTGTTACTATAGTGTAGTTAAATAGTGAGAAATATGCGTATATTTCACTTTTGAAAGTGGACCTTCTTCTCTGATATATAGTTAAGTATGTTAAGCTAATATCTTTGTTTAATTATGTGGTTAAGGAAAACAGCAGGTAAACATAATCATACAAAGCAATAATAAAAGAAGGACTATTTCCTGTTACGTATTGCACGAGTAATACCACGAATGTTAGGTTGCTCTCTGGATGATGACGTACAAACGTTGATAGATTATTCACCAATTCTTTCGTCGTTTCCAAAGAATTGGCCCCCCAGTGGCTCAGCGGTATGTCTGCGGACTTACACGCTAAAATCCGGGTTTCGATACCCGTGGTGGGCAGAGCACAGATAGCCCATTGTGTAGCTTTGTGCTTAATTCAAAACAACAACAATCCAAAGAATTGAGGTAGGAGGAAACAAAATTATCTTAAAATTACGTGTCCTGTTTCTAGGTTATATGATATTTATTTTAAATGCATTGTTTGGATGAATTCAGTGGAAGTTTGGAAAATATAATTATAATTATTATCGCGCTTGTTGTTAGTCCAAGTGTCATGTTCTTGGCAGGTAATCGGTCCTAATTTAACAGATAACATATATATATATATGAAGTTTAAATATTCGGACAACAGAATTTATAAGAAATGACAGAACGTATAAGACCCCGCAAAACTGTTAATAACTTATGATTTTTTTATCAGAAAAAACAAAAGAACATTGAGATGTAACATAATAGATATATTTTTAATACTGCCTTTTAATATTGTTTCACACATTTTAAGGCTTTCTTCCTGTAAACTAACCCCATTACGAAAAGGATTATTTGTTGTCAATGTCGCATTGCTATAAGAAAAACACACATATAGGGCTAAGTGCCTTCAGAGCTTTAATGGACAGTCAGTAAATCATCTGAGTCTCTTATTTTAAGTAGTGACTGATATTAGTAGAGAAAGGAGTTGAAGTATTTTTGCAACAAAACTTGAAATTTGTTTTGTCGTAAAGAAGTACTTTTTGATAAAACATGAAAATTCTGAATGGAAAATCATGTGTGCCAAACTACTTAAAAATATACGAATAAAACAAATTTTTAAAAAAGGAACTTTATTTACAACAGGTACAATTATATTAAGACCTGAATTACATTTTTTTTCCTGTGGATCATCTGTAAAAGGTTAATTTAAACAACGGAACGAAAATAACTGGGTTTGACTACAGTTAATAGCTTCCTCTTAAGTTTAATTAACAAAGCGAATCAACTCAAAATCTGTTTGAAGGGAAGTAGATGAACAAAAACTAAATTCATAACAATAGCCTCTGCCAGGCTATACGCTCTCTTCGGCGAGTGATCGCTGTATTAGATTAGTCATATATAGAGAGTAAAAATTGATAAGCTCGTGAGTTCACTGTTACATATCTACTTTTTTCTACTTGAAAATTGATCCATGCGAATACTTTTGTGTGTTAAAAGACAACGATAGAGGATTAAATAAACAAATAAGGAAGATAAATGAAAATAAGAATGAAAACCGTTTGACTGGCCCCCTAGTGGCTCAGCGGTATGTCTGCGGACTTGCACGCTAAAATCCGGGTTTCGATACCCGTGGTTGGCAGAGCGCAGATGGCCCATTGTGTAGCTTTGTACTTAATACAAAACAACAACAACAACAACCGTTTGACTGAGGAGGCTGGTAAAAGCAGAAACAATAAAAAGAATGATTTATGCAAGATAACTGGGTAAAGTAGTTAAGCTACAGGTTTTTGTGACCAGAGGGCCATACGTGTAATCTGCCGAGAGAAAGAGTGAACTTAGCAGAAGTGGCTGTTATTAGCTTTTATGATTTAAAATCAAAAGTTTCTTTTTAGTGATAAATATAAAGTATTTGGAAATGAACGTTAAATAATTTGTAACAAAATTTCTATAATATAGTGTCTACTATTTATTGTAGAATTGCTTACTGTTATTTAGTTTGTAAGGTTAAGTTATCAATATTTGTTTATTGATATCACAATAAATTGCATGATACATTGGAAACAATTTACATGTAATTTTTGTAATAGTTATGGAATACGTTTTGATTTACATAAAACTATATCTTCACAACAGATAGAAATGTTTTCATTTACCAAAGTCACGGTAAACATTAGTATTTAAAAAAACTTCTCTAGCTTGTCTTCTGGTGAGAGAGCAGTAAGTCTGTAGATTTCTAATGCTAAATTCAAGGTTAGAATCCCCTAGGTGAACAAACCATAAAACCCCATGTGGCTTTGTTATGAGAAAACCCCCTGCTACTGACTTAAATAACAGAATTTCAATACCTCAGATAAGTATATAGTATTGTGTAATACGCGCTTGACAACAACGAAATCTGAAACAAAGTTACACTTGATTTAAGTTTTTATAATAAACCAATATTGTTGCAACTATTACACATAAAAATGCCAGCTGAATTGCGCAGAATATCTAAATTTCATCATGTATATATTTTTGAAACAAAAATATATTTCTGTCTCCAGCCATAGAATTTTGCAATGTTTTGTTTGTTTGTTTCAAATTTCGCGCAAAGCTACTCAAGTGCTATCTGCGTTAGCCGTCCCTAATTTAGCAGTGTAAGACTAGCAGTTTAAGTAGAGTGGATAAAGTGAAAATTGTAATCTCCCGTATCTGTCATTTTGTAATAAAAATATTAATATTCATTCAGGAAATTTTGTTTAAATACCCTTTATTGATGATTTAGCTTCTATTTAATGTTTAGATCAGTTACTATTGTGACAACCCCGGAGTTTCCCTTCAAAACATTAATGTATGAAAATAGAACATTCATATTAATAACGTGTACACTGAGGTGTACTAACCTGAAAAGAAAGCAGAATTCAAAAACCTATCTCAGTAATCTTGGGGAGTGCAGAAAAGTATAGAGCCAGTATGGACAATTGATGTTCTGTTATAAATGTGATCCAGTAAACCTTAGTACATAAAATTAATTTTGGAAATTTATCAAAATATAAGCTTCAAGACTATATATATTGCAAAACTCTATTAAATAGCTATTGTATGAATTAACTATATTATTCAACATAGCGCTGACCTATGTTAAAAAATGCCAATGACACTGAATAAATTAAAGAGATTTCTTTAAGAACTACTAAAGTACCTGTACCTTGATGATGCGAGGTACTCAGTAAGGAAAGCAAATTTGGATTAAATATTTAGTTTGTCACTAATCGTCAAAATGAAAATATAGAAGAATATCTAAATCTATTCAATTGGTTAACGGTACAAACTGTTCAAATATCATCAAGAACAAAAGGAATACAGAACAACAATAATTTCAAATGTCTGAGTAAAACTTACGGAATGAGTAATAGCAAAATGATTCATAGAAGTTCTGGAGAACAGAATCTGTTCATTTGAAAAAGTAAAAAAAGTAGCTAGGCCAAAGACATCCAAAACCCCAAGTATCAAAATAGCCACAAACGTATATGCATAAATCACCGCACTGTGATTTAGAGCTATTTGGTTTTGAAATTCCAGCAAGTAAGTTGATATCAGCATTTTGTCAATGAATGCACAACTCTTGAAGTCTCAGAGAATTTCATACAACTAAAATTGGCTGTACCGGACACCAAACATTTTCAGTTGAAATCTTGCAAATGATGATTTGAAAAAAAAAAGAGAAAGAAACCATCTCCCGCTTGACATAGTAGTTCACTCAGATTTAAGTATGCTTTACTGTATATATACAACTAATGCTCATCCTTTCACATAAAGCCAATTGGAGATTGACTACGAGATCTCACAGAAACACCTCTCTCTTCATTGTGATATATTAAGACAGCTAAAAATAATTCTGTTAATTTTCCTTGGTGATATGATGGATTGTAGAATGATATTGTTTTCACATACTGATCGTGAAAGAAAAAGAAAATAATCAGTAAAGTGTTAATTTTTTTTCAAATATGCTGCAGCCGAAAAGGTATAACACCAATCTGATGTTTGTAACGGTCACGATCCGAAAGGAATATGAAATTTCCATGTGTGCGTAAGAGGCTGAGTCGCGAATGGTTAAGATACATTGGTTGTGTTATGCATCCATGTAACAGAAGTAACCAAAGGAATACGCTGTGACATCTTGCACTTTTAATTTGGTTTGAGTAATAGTACTATGAGATAGTGCAATATTTTACCTGATATATCAACACTTAAAAGAGAAGATAAATGAAGAAGTAATACAGGAACTAATGTTGCTAAATTCATGGATCAGTTAGACAAAAAACTACGGGAGGAGAAGAAACAAGTGTTTTTGGGTGTCTATGTAGAATGAACATTGGCAACAAGTTGTGAAGTGATGTGTCATGACTAGTTAATACAGACTAAACAAAAAGATGAATAACACAAGAAAAGACTGATATTGATCATAACAATGAGTAGTTCAACCAGGAAGGACGAGACTTTTCGGTATATAGAGATCTGTATTTAGTGTTTGAAAGGTCAGCAGCCAAAACTGGGCAATCCAGTTCCTTCAAAGCAAATAATGAAGCGTTAAAGAATACCTCACGATCATTCAGCCTGACTCATAAAATTACAAAGTTTTATCAACACATTTAATGTTGTATTTGCTGTAGTTATCCAAGCATACAACACTTTTACATGAGAGAAGATTTAAGCAAAGGAACGTATACTTGAAAGGTGTTGTTAATGGACTGCATTTTTGATGTAGGTTTGTACTCGTTTTGCACAAGCAGCTGAAAACATTTTACAAAACATCCTTGATAGATGCAGTCCATTTACAACACCTTTTTTGTGCACATTATTAGTCTTAAATTTTAATTCACAAAGCCTGTTATGTTTCTAACTAATGCATCAATATATGTTGTTGCTTAAGCTGTTGTTTATTGTTGTTTAGAATTAAGCACAAAGCTACACAATGGGCTATCTGTGCTCTGCCCACCACGGGTATCGAAACCCGGATTTTAGTGTGCAAGTTCGCAGACATACCGCTGAGCCACTGGGGGGCGTTGCTTAAGCAACTTCTGCGGAAACACTCCTTAACTTCTTAACCATTCCAGTCACGTGAATGAGAACAGTAATAAGTTTGAAGTGTATTATCAGAACCAGTCATATTCCCGAATTATATTTGTTTGTTTTTTCGTGTATATTTTTTTTTCTGACAAAACTACCACTTAATAATTACATTACCAGTCTGTGTTTTGGAGTCCTCTAGCCTAATTTTTTCATTCATCAAAGAACTTGAATAAATTTTGCGAACCTTACTTAATCTTACATGAACCTTAACACTTACTCATAAAACAAAAGAGTTGCATAAACAAGCTAGTTTTTGTTTTAAACTTAAAGCAGCTCGTGTGATCACAAAGTAAAAAAAAACAACACTAGGTAAGTAATTAATAATATAATTTGACTAAACCAAGGTACTTACAAAAAGACATAAACAAAAATCAACGCAGCAATAAGTATAGCTAGTTAAACATCATGTTTTCATTTTCTTTTTAGGTTAATAATGTATATGGTCGAGAATTAGATGCTCTCGCCGTTAATATTATATTCGGCCTTTATTGTTTGAGCACAAATATATAGAGTGAAGCATCTGAAATGTGCTCGCTGTAAAAATGGAACCCGTATTTTAGCATCACAGATATTCAAACTAGTCTCTCAGTCTCGAGAACACATTTAAAGTTTTATTTAGCAGTATGTTACTTACAAATGTTTAACCATAAATTAACTCTTCAGTTTGTTGTCTTGTTTAGTGACAGATTTTATGGAACAAATGCAATTATGTTTGGAGGCGAAAAAATCGTGTGTTTTGCTGCAGTATAATCTTCAATCTGACGTAGAAAATAATGTTATATTTAAAGTAGATCAACTGTGAACGAAAAATATTTCGCTAATTTGTTTCAGTTGTAGATACTTTAGGATATTTTTAGAAGGTACACTGCATTGTAGAGAATGGATTATTTCTCCTCTTTACATATTTTACTTTTTTTAATTACTAACGAAAGTTTTAGCTTAAGAAACATAACAAATTAGGGACAGAAGTGTTAAATATATATGTAGATACTATGAACTAGAAATACGGTCTGCACAATTTCAGGGGTTACCATTAAATTTAGAACATTATAAAAAGATAAGTTTTATTATTTAAACAAAAACAATATAATGGCAGATTTTTGTATGAATGTTATTGAGTTATCATCCATATCATCTAAAGGTTATTTATTTATTAGACTTAGTAGCTGATTAATCAGAAATTATGTTGTTAGAAACTACATTTCTCAATTTAATATATAGGATTTTTGTCTTATATACGTTTTCACAGTACATTTTATCCCAATAATATCCGAAAAACTCTATTGCTAATTTTAGCAATAAAACTGAAATCTTTAAAGTAATTAAAAGCATAATAAAGTACGTACATGCATCTAATTAGACACCTGAATGCCATTAAAGTCTTCCTCGGAATAAGAGAGTAAAATAAAAGGCGTTTAGGGATCTAAAAACTGTCCTGATTAAATTATCTAAATCTCCAGTGGGTGAGAATTTGCGTCATCCACCTGGTCATACTCGCAGCTGCAGTTCTTTGCTGATAGTGTATGGATTTAACTAGCTAATGTGAATTTATATTTTTGTATGTTACAAGTCACCTCACCCAGAGGCAAAAATAATTTCCAATTTTAACCGAAAATTTTAACAGTTTTAATAGAAGTTTTAACTGCGTAACATTTTATTTTTTTTTGAAGTGGGTTGTAAGTGAAGTAATTAACTATTTTTCTGATATTTTTCAATGTAAAATTAATGTAAGAAAAATTGCAAAATTATGTGTCCCAAATTGTAACTTAAAGCTGATACTAAAATCAAATTATTTTTCATGTGTAATATATAACACTCAAACTTAAAAAAAAATGAAAGTTTTAATTATTGTGATGTATTAGTTAAAAAACTCTCACACTTTAAATTTCTAAAGCATATTTAGATTCACTTCATATTGAGAACGTATCTGAAAAACAAATAAGAAATGTAATAAAGTTTTAATTTAAACCAATAGCATTTCTTATAAATAATATGATAAATATAATTTTAATGGTTGTTTGTTTCTTTTTTGAATTTCGCACAAAGCTACACGAGAGCTATTGCGATAGCTGCCCCTAATTTAGCAGTGTTAGATTAGAGGGAAGGCAGCTAGTCATCACCACCCACCGCCAACTCTTGGGCTACACTTTTAACAACCAATAGTGGGATTGACTGTAATATTATAACGCCCCCACGGCTGGGAGGGCGAGCATGTTTGGCGCGACGGAGATGCGAACCGTACGAGTTGCACGCCTTAACACGCTTAGCCATGCCGAGCCTACTTTTAATAAAATAAATAAAACATTTACTTTTATTACTGAGTTTATTGTTTTCAAATTCAAGTCAAACTATGCTATTCTTATCCTCAATTGCACCAACTGCACAAATAGATATGCGTTTGAAACTCTTTCTGAGTTTCAGCTTCATAATGCATTCAGGAAATAAAGAAAATACACAAACATTTTTTTTCTAAAACCACTATATACTAAAAGATATAAAAGACGGTTGTTGGAAGTTATCGTTATGTGTATGTGTGTACATTCGACCACAAGTCGAGCATTGTGAAGGGAATACAACTGAAAAGAAAGCACAGAAGCGACAAATTGAATAAATGATGGCGTCGGTTGCTGTGGGATAATATACTTGGTTGAATATACAACTGAATGCTTGTAGTGAGCGACGTCTACATTATGTTGGCTAGTAGAGTGAAATTCTGTTTCACTTAAAGTAATGTGAATAATCTTTATCACAACAGAACTGAAACACCGTAGACGTTTTGTTTGTTGTTGTTTTAATACATTTTATTATTTACAATTAACAATGAGGCGATTATTAAAAACAACTTAGAATTACTATGTTGTAGAGAATATTAAATATTTCATAATTTAATTTTTGTTTTCGTATTCGTACGGAAAATTTAATTTATCTATTCAGTATCATAACGCTTACTAATAAATTATATGCTGAACGTGTTTCACACATGAAAAAAAATATAAGATTTTCTGGAATAATTTTAATTTACGTGTTTATTTTAACACGATTAAGTTTATAGTAATGAAAATAATTTTGAAACTTTGTTTTATAGTGATATATTTTCCATAACATGGTGGTTCAAACATAACATTAAACAACTGGGTTTTCAAGAGTTACTGATACATGTCTTTAGTTCGATTATATCCAATATTAATATTTGATGTGAAAGATAATACAAGCAGAGTGTCCTTATATTATGACGGGATAGAAGCATTTGTAATATGATGTAAAAAAAACAAATATTCGTATATAATTTTTCTTATACATTATAAAAACGTATGACATTAAATATTTGAATCGGTAGCAGTTTCCCACAAGCTGGATACAGACTAATTAGCTAACGAACGTCAAAGCATATTCAATAAGTGTATAAAAATTCTTTCATTTAAAAATCGTCATGTTTTTTTCCCAAATAGGAGCAGATCCTTAGTAGGTTTAAGATATCGCCCAGTGAAGAAGAAATGCCAGCACCTGTACTGGACAATTAATTAACTTCGCGGTTTAATATCCTTCTCGTAACTGACTAAGTCACTGTATGTGTCATAGAAACATCTTCCACAGAACTGAAAGAAATTCACAAGCTTCAATTTTGATATGGCTGTCAATGAGTGAAGCGTCAGGAGTACGTATGCATTTAGTTATGTGTGCAAATGAGATGTCTTTTCGTTTTTATTATTTTTTTCGAACCACTAGCGAAGTAATTTTCAACATGTTGTAATAAATTTGCAGTGAAAGGTTTTCACTTCTATGGTTTAATTGTCTGTTTTTATATACAACTAAAAATATCAAACGAATGATGATTTATAATCAGTGGTTTTGTTTGACTGTTACATCATCTCTTTCAAGGCAGAATTTTTGGTCTCTATTTTTGTAGCAATCTTCAATTTCAATTTCTATACACATATTTCAACTATCTTTAGCCCGGTGGGTTAATGTGTTCGACTCGGGTTCGAATTTTCGTCGCACCAAACATGCTCGCCATTTCAGCCTTGGAAGCGTTATAATGTGACAATTAATCCCCCTATTCGATTGTAAAAGAGTAGCCCAAGAGTTGGCGGTGGATGGTGATGACTAGCTGCCTTTTTTTCTGTTAAATTAGGGGCGGCTAGCGCAGATAGCTCTCGAGTAGCTTTGCGCGAAATTTAAAAAAAACAAACAAACAACTATCTTTGTATACTTACGAGTTGATATTCGTTGAATTAATAACGAATTTATTCCATTTACTTTCTACACAATTCAGCAAAATATGAAACTTCGTTTCGTAGCTGCTCTTTGCTGACAAAATACTCGGAAGGAAAAAAATAAAAAAATTTGTTCTTTAGAGTTATTAATGATGTGGATATTTCAATTCTGATTCAACCATAGATGTTAATTGTTTGCGACTAGTCAGCATGCTTCTATCATTTAGCAGTGTTGAATAAAAGGTTTAACTCGGATTACCCATCAATTAACATCGTTAATATAAACTAAACGTTTCGTTTTGACGCTTACCTCACAAATAAAACAAATGGAGATTTTAAATGACTATGAAACTCGGTAATAATTTGTAGAAGGATATGAATATTTGCTTCTATTTGAAGTGCATTTTAAATTGCTATTATCCAAGTTATTTTTGACACATTACTTCAGGCGAAAATCAATTTTAAAATATTAAGTTCTCGCAGGCATTTAAACTATTGCAAGTAATGAACATTTTACACAGTATCATTAAGATATATGGTATAATTAACTCATCATCCATTTTGAATTACAAAAACTAAAGCACTTAAACTGAAAATGGAAAGTGCGTGTTTTATACCACAGCAAAGCTTTTGTGGGCTAGCTGCTGGGTCCACCGAGAAGAATCGATCTCTTCACTTTTGTGTTGTACATCTGAAGACTTATCGCTGTGCCATCAGGGAACAACATGGAATGTTATATCTTCTGTCATTTATGTTATATAAACTTAATGAGGTTGAACTTAATTTGACTTTTAATATTATCACAGGGCCAAACATTGCCAGGCGGCAGGGGCCCTCAATTCGTAATTCTGAGGCTCGCCGGTTCCTACTAAACATGATCGCTCTTTCAGCTGCTTTCCATCCAGTTTTACACAACTGAATTAGGGACGGCCAGCACTGATAGCTCTCATGTAGATTTGCAAAAACTTCAAACAAATAAACGAGCAATACTATCATAAATTAATAAAAATGTTAAATTTCCACTGTCAAATTAAACTACTTATGATTACAACAATTAATGTAAAAGTACTTTACAAGTATTTATAAACTTTGCAATAAATAACTTACTACACAATGAATTACGTTTTTTGTCTATTAAAGATTTATTACATAACTTGCTCAAGAAAGTTTCACTTTTAGTTTGAGATCAGTGTTACAGTAAAAACATCGTCAATGTAATAAAGCACTGAGTATGTGTTATAAGAATAATGTTAAGTAGTTTGCAGATATTGATGTATTTTTTATCAAGTATCAAACATGTTCCATGACTTTACACTTACAAAATAAACATTTTAATGTACTTCAGCAGTATTTGTTTTTCAGAAAATATTAAGTAAATGCTGCTTTATTAGAGTAAAATAATGTCAAAACATTCATTATCCTTTACAATGTTTTTAGTTTAATTCACAGCTGTCACTATATGTTTAGTCAATGAAAAACATTAACGTAATATGTTGAAAAATTAAATACACAAATAATTATTGAGATTCATTTAACTAATTATCACATTATGGCGTTATATTTAGACTTATATTTGACAATTACACATTATATGCAAAATAATTTTTGATTTTTTTTGTTAATAACTGCAAATATTCATTCTAGTTCACGGTTTTAAGTTATTCAAACATCTAGAATATTATTTTTGGAATTTTGTGTAAAAGTTTGCTTCAAAAATAAGTTTCGATTATGAAGAGTAAATTGCTTTATTTTATAAAATTTTCGTACTACTTTTCTTGAATAAAATATTATATAAGAGTTTCATTATTGTTCATTTTAACGTAAAGCTTCACAATGTACTATCTGCACTCTATTTACTGCGATAAAATGATACTTGGATTTAACATTTTAAATCTGTAATGTTTCCTTTGACCCACCGAGAAAATATTGATATTTCTAAATGTTACAGAAAAGATATTATTGCACGTTAAAATATTTCCATATGTTGATATTTAATTTGGACTTATTAGTGATTAAAGATATTTACATCACTGGATATTGAAAAATTTCGGAATACTATTATTTACTTTATTTTAAACTAATTCGTACACTTGATAAAGAAAATACATATTACTCTAGATGAAATTGCCTATGTATTTCGGCATCTAAAACTATTTGCTAATTTACGTTTTACATGAATGGAAATTCGGAAGAGAAAAATAAATTAGAAAATCAATGATCATGTTAGTATATTGAACCGCCTCATAACTTACTAATTATATGATAATACTTCAGGAGAATAGAATTATAACCTCTAAAACGTAAAGAAAAATTCGCTTTTTTATAACATCGTTTTGTTCATTTTACTAGTTATAAGTGTACTTGTGTCTGAAGTTTTGTTCTTTATCAAAAATGGGAATGTTAAATCATGTCTAATTTGTATGACGAAAGGCTGCATAGGTAAAACTCAAGTGTATAAAATTTAAAAATAACAGTAAATCTGTGAAATGGTCAGAATGTTTTAAGTACTATACTGCCTACAAAATGCAAAAAACACTAAGTATCACGACTATTTGTTTTAAATATTGCCGATATATCAGGTCATCCCATGAGTAGTGTCCGAAAATTTAATACAAAAAGTGCATCATTATTTCTATCTTTGTAGAAGGGTTAAATGACTAAAATATCTTGTAGGACGTGTATAAAAATGGTCAGATAAATAAAAGAAACTAACCTAACTTCACTTTTCCAGACCAGTAATCAAATAAACCCTTACAAATATGGATGTGTCTGTCAAGCACATAAGGTGTATAATGTTTTACGAGTTTGAAAAAGGCAATAGTGCAGCAGAAACTACACGAAACATTCAAGGTGTTTATGGAACGGAGTCTTTCAATGAAAGAAAATGTCGAAGGAGGTTTCAGAAGTTCAGATCAAGTGACTACAGTTTAAGTGATGAACTACGTTCAGATCATCCTGTTGAGTTTAATGATGACTTGCTGCTGGCAGAAGTCAACTTCAGAATAAGAGTGAACATTTGCACTTCTCTGCACTCTTGTGAACGTGACTTAGCTTTTCTGGACAGGTTAATGACTGGAGATGAATAATATACATTTTATAAAAATTTTAAGCGCCGCAGACAACGGCTCAATGCAAGTAAACTGGCTAAAGCACAACACAAAATTGACCTCCACTCTAGAAAAGTATTATTAAGCGTTTGGTGGGACATTGTTCGTGTGATTCACTTTGAGTTGCTGCCACTCAATGTGAGGATTACATTAAACTTCTAATGTCAACAGTTAAAGCGTTTGAATGTTGCACTGAAAGAAAAGAAGACTGCTTTGATCAATCGCAAAGCAAGGATTGATCACATCTGTAAAGATTGAAGAGCTAGACTGGGAGAAACTTCCACATTCTCCTTATTCTCCAAACTTTGCTTCTTCTAATTATCATCTATTCCAAAGTTTGCAAAATTGCCTTTATGGGAAAAAAAAACTTGGAACACATGACAATATCAAAGTATAGAAGTGACATTCATAAGCTTGCGAATCGTTGGCCGGAAGTAATTAGTAATAATGAAACATACATTATTGATAAAATAACATTAAAAGCGTTTGAAATCATTTTTTCTTTTCTGAACCTAAGATCGGTCATTACTTAAGGGATGATCTGATAAATAGTAAATAGCGGTAAAAATCACTGAGAGAAGCTTGGAGAACATAAGTATATAAAAATGCTTATTACGTATCTTAATTAACACGACTCATTTGTAGTTTGGACAAGCTTTTTTTTGGTTATCCTTACCAATTTTGAAAGACTTGAGAACATGACTCTACAGATCGAAATATATTGTTTCACACTAGGAGTTTAGTTTCGAACACAATGATAAAGCATAAGAATCCAATATAGCTTGAGTACTCAACTAGTTTTGAAACATTATTTATGTATTTCTAAATAAAATTTTTGGCATTACTGCTGTTGAAACTATCGTTATATGGCAAAGTGTATCACATTCACGTTTCTTAATACCGAAACAAAGGCCTCAATAACAGGATTATTAGTTGTTGTTATTGTTTTATACATAAATGTTTGAATTCCGTTTAAAATCAATCTTACTAATAAAATCTTATAGTTCGCTTTACAATACAATATAATCAAATAAATACTTATATGTAACCGACGACTGTTGAATTAAGCCCAAAGCTACATATGAAGTTATCTGTTCCCTGCCCACCACGGGTATCGAAACCCGATTTTGAGCATTGTAAGTTCGCAGACATACCGCTGAACCACTGGGGTACACATGTAACACACACACATTAATTATAATACTTCAGACAGGCAATAATCTCTCGTGTAAGACCATTGTATTGGAAAGCTACTCGAGGACTATCTACGCTAGCAGTCCATAATTTAGCAGTGTAAGACTAGAGGGAAGACAGCTAGTCATTATCACCCACCGCCAACTCTTGGGCTACTCTTTTACTAACGGATAGTGGGACTGGACGTTACATTATAATGTCACCATGGGAAGCAGATTCACACCGGCGACCCTCAGATTACGAGTCGAACGCCTTAACCCACCTAGCCATGTAGGGCCCAAATTAGGGACAGCTAGCGTCAGTAGAACAATGTAGCTTTGTGTGAAATTCACATCAAACCAATCATCATTAAATGCATGATTTTTAGAATTATACGTAACATTTCCAGTCGCAGACACCGAAATTGATACGTCCACATGTCTTAGGCCTAAAATTAGTTAAGCCTTTATTAGTTACAGCCTGTGTTCATTAACACTAACGTATCGACGTCTCTTACTTCAGTTTAGTTAGGGCCAAGCTTTACCGTACTTAATACTATCAATAAATAAAACTTTAGTGTTATTCTGGAATATCACATCGGACCAGTTAAGAAAATTTGTTAAGCTTCACAGATTTTATTGCACGAAATATTTACTGAAGTATATTTACATCTGTCGTTTATTTACCTATATTCATATCAAGTGCACACATATGCACATTTAGATAGTCATGTGCGCGTTCATTTTCATGATAGATGAAAGTGAATATCATTATAGCAAATTATCTTCATGTACTTTGTCTATTGATCATTCAATTATTAAGAATTCACTCGTTATAAACCAAACTCACAAAATAATATTTAGTTCAAAATAATATTTCTAAAGGATTTGTTTCATGATGTAAAATATATAGATCTGTGAAATTTAAAAATCGTGAGAACAAGAGACGAAATTATATACTGCTTTTTACGATGGTGGCAGTTTTTAACTTTTTTTTATTAAATATGTATCATTAAAATGTAATAAACATAAGGCCTTCAGCTATACACACACACATATATATGTATAATCATTTAATTTTGTACTTCACAAAATTTGAAATCCTTTCAAGTTTTCCCGTGTTTATTACACTAAAGTTACACAGTAAGTAGTGTTCAGTGATTTAGAAAAAAATGAATATAAATACATTATTGTGTATGATTTGATTATTATGTTATCCCAAAGTGTAGGGAGACCGTATTTGTGATTTAAATATTTGCATATATATATTTTTTTTTCATATGAAGCTCAAAATATTAAATTTTTACAGAGACCCTATAGCCTCACTACCTCGTTACTATCCATGTCGCCACGTTCGAACAAGATTTATCTGTTGATTACACTGGTTTACAAAAAAAATATTTTTTGTCTGAGGCAAGAATGTAGATAGGTGTTTTTTACTAATTTGGGTGTGCTGAATTCAAATTTCTAAACAGTTTTGCTCTATCACCTCTAGTTTTCTGGCTTTTAACTAGTCTCATTTTAGTATATACAGAGTGTATACGTGCTTATGTCAACAGTTGCAGCAGCTTATTACAGATAAAACAGAATAGATAAAGAAATAAATATACGAAATATAAATAAATAAACGAAATAAATATATTTGGTGACACAATTCATAGTACCGCAAACAGTTAGAAGTGTGTTTTCTTAGATGATCTGGTGTATTTTGCCTCCGGGATGTCACGCAAGAGCATCCAGCAGAAGTCTCCCATCATGCTAGGGTTCCACTTGCCTTGGTAGTTGCTCTCCATCTTCGTAATGTTTTGGTGGAATCTTTCTCCGTGCTCATCACTCACTGCTCCAAGGTTTGGAGGGAAGAAGTTGACGTGGGAATGGAGAAAATGAATTTTGAGTGACATTCGGCATCCCATATCCTCATAAGTCTTTAGCAACTTCTCAATACAGGCTTGGTAATTTGGTACGCGTGTGTTACCAAGGAAGCCACTACAGACTGACTTAAATGCTTCCCATGCTCTCAGTTCCTTTAAAGTAAGAAGCTCCTGAAAATCAGTATCCTTCATGACTTCTCGGATTCGAGGTCCGACAAAGATGCCCTCTTTGAGCTTAGCAGCACTGAGACCTGGGAACACAGTAGACAAGTGTTGGAAGGCAGCACCATTTTTGTCCATGGCCTTCACGAAATTCTTCATCAAATCAAGCTTGATATGAAAAGGAGGAAGAAGCACCTTCTTCATGTCAACCAGAGGATTCTCCTTGACGCTGTGTTCGCCAGAAACGAAAGTGCTTCTAGAACCCCAGTCTTTCTGCTTGTAATGCTGGGATACAGCTTGACTATCCCAGAGACAGAGAAAGCAACAGTACTTTGTGAAGCCCGCTTGCATACCCATAAGAAGACCAATGACCTTGAGGTCCCCACACAGACTCCACTGGTACTGGTTGTACTTAACAGCTTCTAAAAGAAGCTCCATATTGTCATAGGACTCCTTTAGATGGACAGAGTGTGCAGTGGGAATACTGGGATATTTATTCCCGTTGTGCAGAAGCACAGCCTTGAGACTTCGCTTGAAAGAGTCTATGAAAAGACGCCAGTCTGAAGGATTATGTGGCAAATCAAGGAAAGTGAACAAGCCAGGTACATTTGTGCAGTAGCACAACTTGTTTTCCATGTCGAAAAATGAAGCAAGGTCTTTGTTCCGATTCCTGAAACTGGTGATCCGTCTTGATATATAGCTATATATATATAATGTAATGTTATCACCTACATTTATTGTATAATAACTAAAAAAGAAGACATAAGTCACACAATATTATAAATTAACCCTGAATGCATATACGCCTTTACGTACAGTATGCATATCTAAAAAACTAGAGGTGATGAGTAAAAACGGATTTCAAATCTGAATTCAGCACCCCTAAATTAGGTTAAAACAGCTATTTTTGTGCTTGCTTCAATTTCTTTGTAAACCAGTGTTATCTCAACAGCGTAGTTGTCATTGAATAATGCTCATTTGTAAAAGTGTCTTGCGCAAAACATGTCACCCCTCTCTAAAGGCTTTCAGTTATCCACCTAGTGTTCAACGTCACTTTTCTAGCACTGTTTCGAGACTCATTTTGCATACAAATCCATAGACCCAGAGTTCGGCAACGTTATTAGTATTTTTTTGTTTAAAATAACCTAAACGGTTTGTAGATTGTTGAGATATGTGATGGTTGAACTGATATGTTATGGAAGCAATTTGTAGACAAGTAAATTTTGTCAACGTTTTAGATGGGGATCTTTCTTTATTATGCTGTGCTTCTTAAACTCCGTAAACGGCTTTTGCTACTGATTTGTAGATTTTTCTTTGTTAGCAATTACCACATGTTAGTTATTATGGCTCTGATCCGAGTTATTGTAGGTCTTTATATGGACAGTTTGTGTCCTAAGTTCGTCCGTATTCATATTTTATCAGTATCATAAAGAAAAAGGATATCTTCTTGAAAATTAGTGATCTCTAATTAAAACATATCCTGTTAAATACATATTTTTTTCCATAAACGATCAATGCAGTTCTGGTATATTATTTTCCACTGCAATTTTATCGCGGCTTTAGATGTTATGTATGTGTTGATTTTTAATATAACTTTAATGTAACGTATTCATCTCTCTGTAAAATATGGTTTACGGATCGCTTATAATATAAGATATTTTACCCGATAGCTCGGGTGGGATTTCTTTTTTCATAACATTCAACTGTAAAGCATAGTAAAGGGTCTTCTATACACAAACAAAGAACCAGTCATTAATCACTGAGCTTAAAATCAATGTCATATGAATATTCCTTCCAAACATTAAAGTAGCCAATAGACTTGCATAAAAAGTATCAAAAGCTAGATTTGGCAAAAAAGTGAAAAATTAATGCATATTACTTATAAATCTCATTTAAGAATTTGTAAGTTACATTGTTTCAAGAAAAACCAAATATATAATAAGTTGTTTTATTTAAATTCTCCATTAAACTTGCAATTTGCAAGCATACATTTTTGAGAAGACCAATAACAATAATTTGCGAATGTAGTTAAGTTTCTATACGTGTTTGTTAGACGTTACTGGTAAGTATTGAAATGATAGGAAAATATATAACATTTAATGATTTCAGACGCTATAATTTATAACCAGTTGTAAAATAAACAAGATAAACTATTTTAAAATAGTATCAAATGTTCAGTTTCCTTATTAATTAAAATGTAAAGAGTAACGTAGTATTCAATACAGATTTCCCTCTTACATTCATTGCACACCTCATACAGTTATGTAAAGTTCTAGAAATGTTATTTAAATATAATTTATGTCTAAATGTAGTTTGAAATTGCTTTTGCTTGAATTTAACTCAAAGTTACACGAACTTTGACTTTGGTCAAATGTGTTTATCAAACACTATTATAATCTTTAACAAGAAGTGCATGAGGTGATATCATGATACTAATAATGATCTATATTACGCAAGGCTAAAATTAGTAAAGTTTCTTGTCTATTAAGAAGTAGCTCTGGTTTGATATTCAAAATGTGTTGTAACATTACCTATCTATTAAAATCAGGATCTACCAAACTAAAAACGTAACATTAAAAAACATTAAAATATAAAACATTCAAAAGAAAAAAAAGGGTCAAATGGTTTATGATATTGCTCATAGGAGAACAAAATTTTTGATATTACTATTTTTCGATTGCTCTTGAAAGCTGAAAAACGGTTGAAGGCAAAGCAATTCAAAACATTTTGCGAGTCTTTTCAAGAAATGATAATGGAATAAAGTAAACATTTAGTAGCAAATTTTTGAAAATTTAATTCCTGGAAATAGCAACAACATGATAAAAGACATGCTATATTTACCATTGTTTTTGGTATGGATTGTTTTGAATTTTGCAAAAACCTACATGAGGCCTATTTGCGTTAGCCATCTCTAATTTAGCAGTATAACAGTAGAGAGAAGGCATCTAGACATCACCACTCACTTCGAACTCTTGGGATACTCTTCTGCTTACGAATAGTGGGATTGACCTTCCATTATAACAGCCACATGGCTGAAGGTGCGACTATTTTTGTTGCGAAAGCGATTCAAACCTGCGACCCTCGGAATAAGTCACGAGTGCCTTAACCACCTAGCCGTGCCAAGCCTTACCATTGTGTATCATTAGTAAATTATCAAAAAATAACTGCGAAACAAATATTATAATATTAACAGGTGTTGGTGTGCCATAGTTCTTATTAAACTAAATCATGCACTCACTGCAATGATTTATTTGTATTAATTTATCAAATACTTCATTGGTTCTGCTAAAATAATCACCCTGATTATGTAATGAAAAAAGTCGTACCTTTAAATCATTATTGTATGTTTTTTTCATAACAAAGTTACATTGGGCTGTCTACTGAGTCCACCGAGGGGAACTGAACCCATGATTTTTAGCGTTGTAAATCCGTAGACTTATTGATGTACCAGCAGGAGACCTTTTAAATCAACGGTAAAAACCTAGCGGTAGTATAACGCATTATTCATATTCACACACTGTTTTCACCAGCTTCCTTTCCATGACAAAGTACTGAGAATAATCATATGCAACGACTTCGAAAGAAAAACAACGCTTATAGGATCCTAGTATATATGTGGTGTGATTTCAGCATCCAAGTTTCTTTTTTTAATGTCAACACATTATTGTAATATAAACAAAATCAAATATCCAGAAAAATGTATCTTTATAAATATTACACTTAAATTATATTACGACTGGCACATTTTCTTCAAATGTGAATAACAATTTCTTTTTCTCATCTTACAAACTTATTCTAAGGTATTCTTAAATCTGGTTTTCAAAGTTTCAGATTTGCAAAACGTTTGATTTTTCGATATCCTTTATAATATCAATACACTCTGTCAATCGTGTGTTTTATGAAAATTTCAAAAAATATTTGTATTACATATTTGAATGGAAATATTATAAAACAGTGTAAATAATTACTTAATTAGTATCGATTTTAACAATGTATGTCTAATTTGTTATTCAACCATTTAATGTTTTTGTATTAAAAATGCTTTATCATTTTCTTATGCACGTTTTCTTTCATAATAGAATTAAAATTTTATTCCTTTTTATCACTTTCTGATGCATATTTATCTCTTTTTTTGGATACCGATTAGAACAGTTGATCGTTCCTGTGAGATAATCAGCCACCTACTCAAAAGCTTTAAAATGGTTCCAAAATTATTAATTTTAGAAACTATTACTGTAATTAATGACTCACAGCTGATCTTACATGCTTTATTAATTTGGTTATTAATAAACTGATTTAGCTAAAATAAATTTTCATACTTTTACTCAATACAATTTCATTTTTTCCCATTTATATTCGCAATTATTTTTAGATCCAATATGGTAACACCATTTAATACTTAACTTCCTAAATTGTGCCTCCTAGCAATTATTTAACGACGTAATTTGTGATGACAGTGCTTCTGCAGCGTAAAGGCTGAAGTGTAGACGTCTAGATTGGAAAAATAAGTGTGGTCTGAAAATTAACGAAGTGCTCAAACTGTGATATTTATTCATCTACAATTATATCTAAAATTTAAAATGACAAAATGTTGCCATGAGCAACATTTTTATAGTTTTTGATGTGGAAAAACTGACATAACTTATCATTGTACGCGTACACAACCTTTGAAATAACGAAATGTAATATTGCTATCCATGTATTGATGTGCCCACTCATACATGGTAGAGCGTTGTCAATTAATTAAACAGAATCTGCTATCTATAAAAACTATTGTCTGAAAATACGCGAAATTGTAACCTCATAATTATGTATACTTCTCATATAGATCGATAAAAGTTTTAAAATTGCTTTTGTTTTCGCACAAAGCTACTCGAGGGCTATCTGCGCTAGCCGTCCCTAATTTAGCAGGGTAAGACTAAAGGGAAGGCAGCTAGTCATCACCACTCACCGCCAACTCTCGGGCTACTCTTTTACCAACGAATAGTGGGATTTAGCGTCACATTAAAACACCCCCACGGCTGAAAGGGCGAGCATGTTCGGTGCGATCGGGATTTGAACCCTCGAGCCTCGGATTACGTGTCGAACTCATTAACACACTTGGCCATAGATCTCCCATGCTATAATAATTGCTTTGACCGGGAAACAAACCCGGACCACCAACGTGAGAGGCGAGTATTCTACCATTGAGCCACCGATACTTTTCTAAATTGTTACAAAGTAAATTTCTTTGAAATCTTTTATATTTTTTATTATACGAATATTTAAAATTATTTTGAAGGTTAATTTTGATTACGCCTTATTTCATGAGATTTGTTTATGTTTGAGGTTTGTTAAGGAATTGTATGTTGGACGAAATCAGTGCTCATGTCGCAGTTACAGGTTTGTCTAATTTATTTCTCAAAAAGTTGTTTCGGTTGTTTATTTTTACGTATAACTTTACATAAAGAGCTGTATATGCTGGGACCGAAATCCCGATTGTAGCGCTATAAGGCTGGCTGTAACAGTACCTGTGAAACACTGGAAGGTCTCGAGAGTTTTTGGTGCATGTTGTTAACTAAGTTCCTTCGTTCTGGTCTAACTTATAGCCCTCGAGTGCTTTGTCCGAAAATTCTGGAAGCTACAACTTCTTTGATGTATTTTATAAATCTTCAACACGGGATATGTGGGTTCGAAATTTTCATTTAATAATTTATAGTTTTATTTTTATTAAAATGTATAACATAACTAGGCGCTTCTGGCAAATGTAAGTAACTTTTTTCTTTTATCATTAAAAACTTGTTTCTAAATCTAAATTTAAATTTAGTCTTAGATGGCTAAAATATGTATACAAAATAATGATTTTTAATTTAGAGTTTTATTTTTATATATCATACACATGCAACAGCAGATTTGAAAAGATTTTCAACACGAAAAAGTGTTTAGAAATGTACTACATTGCACCACAACAAACCAAATGTACAGAATTCCATATGTACACAACAGTTACATAATTTCGCGAATGCACTAGAGAAGAGAAAAACGTAAATATTGATTTTTTTTTTTTGAAAAACGTTCCTATAGACTTCCAAGTTTTATTTTAATGTCGGCAAATTTTCTTCTTGGTGGTCACACTTTGCGGTTGTTTTATTTTACGTAATTCGATTCATTACAAAATGTTTTTAATAGTAGCTTTGCCTTACTTTCCACATACTGAATTTGATATTTTTTACAAGATAAGAAATATTTGGCATATACTAAGATCATCGGAAACCTTTATTGATATATTCTTTACTATATTGGTAAGGTTTTTCTTGACGTCAGAAAAACATGCAGGTTCAAGAAGTCTTGATATAAGACTTTACCAAATGGTAAACTATTTCCAGTTTACACCTTAAAGAGAAAAGGTCCACTTTCCAAAAGCACTTTTTCTATAGAGTTTTTAAAGTATTTGTAGGACCTTAGTATTTTATGACTGGTAACAAGTCGCCAGGTTCTTTTCGTCGTCGTTCAAGTAAACTCATGCAATCTTCGCCCCATGTTACAGGAAACGTCAATATCTTATGTGAAAGACATTTTTCGCCCAGTTTCCTATAATTTATCTTCTCTGAGAATTATATGGAGATTTTTATCTTTGTTTCTTTATAAGATTAAGATATTTCTGTATTTTGATCCTATTTCATCAGAATATGTTTAAAGTGTTTACAAGCACTCTCTGAAGAGAAACATTTTTCTACAGCATGCTCAATCTGCGAATCTTGACAACAGTTGGTTTTACATCTTAATGTGGTTGCTGATTATACGCCCTGTGTTATAGATAACGACCTTTAAAATTCATATGATTTGCGTTCTGCATCTTCCTGTTTCGATATACAAATATCCATTTTTGGAAAGAATTACGTTATATTCCTTCCAGCCATCATTACTCATAGCAACGTTGCATTGTCAAACGGTAGAAAATTTACCAGATATATTATATATGTATTACCGAAGTAGAAGTATTGATACCCACCCACGAAGCTTTCCGAATATAGTTGAAGTTTTATACTATGGAAACTGGCAAAGAAACTAATGATATTCCAGTGATTATAATTTAATTAGAAATCAGTCACAATTTTGGATTCAAATAAGTGACGTTAGTTTTATTCAAATACCTTCTCACTTGTATTATCATGTATTTTTGGGGCCACGGTCACATTTACTGCAAACATCAATACAATGGTGTACGCAGACCATTAAAAATTTAGGATTAACCCTCAGTATACCTTGATATTACTAGCTGCCTTCTCGCTAGTGTTACCCTGCTAAATTAGGGACGACAAGTTCAGATACCGCGAAATTTAAAATAAACCAAACAAAAACTTCCTTAAGATAAAGATAATTTTATTCTGAATAAATATAAAAAAACATTTATTGTATTAGCACACCTCAAAAGTAATGGTCACTTACGTAAGATACTACTCTTTAGATATTTGGATAATAGAGTTAAAATTTTATTTAACTTTTAGGTGTGTTATACAGGGTGGTCGCTAGAAAAGCGGAAAATTTGTCAAACAGCTATTTATTTTTACAAATAATAACTTTTACAAAGTTTTTTTAAAGGCATATGTTATATTACACTCATAGATGCTCAAAATGTCGTCCGTGATATTAAAATCATGCATTTTATTCATGATGTAAAGAAATCAAAATAGAAATGAGTAAGCACGCATTATATTCATGATCTCATCTGACCCTCAAATTTTCCGCATTTCTAGCGACCACCCTGTATTTTGAATTTGATGACCACCCTGTATTAAGTATAGATTTTTAAATAATTTATTTATAGTTTTTGATCAACATTTTTAATAATATGAAGCTTTGTTTTATAACATTAGAAATTTTCAATAAAATTACATGAGAGATTAAATTTTCACAAAATAATTTTCTTTTGTTTTTAGCGCAAACTTACACAATTTGCTGCCGGTGCTTAAATCTTGTCGTTATAAGTCCCTTTAAGTTTTCTGTTTAATCAGAAGAGAACACATGATATAAAGGAAACTTCTTAATAAAAGTTGTATATGATTCACAAGTTTACAGTCGATTCACTCTAAAAAGCCCTTCCAATGGCACAGCGGTATGTTTGCGGGCTTAACCCACAAGAAATCAGGTTTCGATACGCGTGGTGGGCAAAGCACATATAGCCCATTATGTAGTTTTTTACTTACTTACAAAAAACACTGTTAAAAACTGTTACTTTTCTTCAGTGGCATTATTATTTCTGCAAAAACTGGAAAATCGAAAAGCGTGATATTTGGAACAGATTAACTCAGTTGTTGCCTTATACTGAATAACGCAAAACCACAATATTACGAAGTATGTATTGTGATAATTAAACATAATACTCAAAACAAGCGTGATATACTGCAGGCGCGACAGGGAAATATTCCTTTAACAAATGTTTCGAAGATTTATTAAAGAAATTAGAAAATAAAAACTTACATCTTTCATCTTGGCTGTAAAATACCTTTCTAGCATAGAAACTTAAAAATGCTAAAAATATTGAAATGTTAGTTAAAATACGCTAAATACATTTTACTAGTCAATCTTTTTCATAGGCCAATAACACTTTATACATTTTGATAGTTTACTTTCTTCAGAGAAAAGGAAGGCTAGAAACCCTGTATATATGTTTATGATACTATCTTCTGCTCTTCTTCAGAGTGAAGGAAAACTAGTAAAGCTTTATAGATTGATACTGGAGTATTATACGTTATTTAATAAAAATGCAGCATGCATTGTTTCTGTAAAGTCAATTAGAAGTTTAGAAGAAAACTCTTACCATCTCAGTCATGGACTAAAACAACACGCACATGAAGTATATAAACATAATTTAAAAACTACATTTTTTTCTTATAAATCCCTTTATTGATCTTTGGCACATATTTGTCGAGTGTATAATTCACTACGTATCAAATATTTAGGGAGCATCTGGATTTTTGTTTTGTTTCGAAATGGACGAATGTTTTGTTAGAAATGATTCACAGGAGAGAAATGATTCGTGAGAATAAGGTATTACTAAGGAACAACAAATATTTTCCGTTCAAAAAACACATAATTAAAATTGGGTGTTTTTTTTTTAAATATACAAAATATAAAATACATCTTCCTGGAAAAACTGTAACCAAGATCGTGAAGATAATCGACCATGCAAATAGTTAACGTATGAGATTGAAGGGCTAAACCTTTCTCTTCTTCCTGTTTTATTTTTTTTTACAAGCAACATAGCATCACAATGTCTGTGAAAATGCACATGCTTCTAGTCTTTCTCTGGTGTTATTGGTTTATCTCTAATTGCGTGATTCCATCTTACGAACAAAGAATAGTAGCTAGCTACTCATTTGAAGAATACTTAAATTATATATCACACACGAATTAGAAATAAAAGCATTAAAAAAGTAATTATAAATGATATTAACGTAGGTGAATTATTTGAATGAAATATTTTTAATCAAATTTTAAAATTTTTGAACATTCGTTAGTTTCTTTATGTATTCACTTCTATACCATAAACAAATCTAATCATATTCTCAAGTCCGTGTGGTATCTCAAAATATTTACTACTATTTCAGCTTACTTTTAATACATTTATTGTGAACCTAAATCAGGAATTATGTTTCATATTCTTTGCCAGGATGTTTCAAAACTAAAAAAAAGAAAGAAATAATAAACCTACGGCCAAAATTATTTTTACATCACCATCTGCTTTTGTATTCTTACAATCCGTGATTTGGAACCTGAAAAGCAAAAGATTAAATTATTTACAAGGATATTTGTCTACAAATTGCATAATGTATGAGATAAAATAGAATTAAGATTTTGTCGTAAAATATAGGCCGCAAAGTAAATCTCTCTATAACATTAAATGTTGAAGTGATTTCTGTTACCGAACATCTAAGTTTCTTTCATAGCTTTGGGTAAAAAATATTAAGCAACTTTCCAAAACAACTCTTCTGATCGAAATAATGATAAATAAGATTTGAATATTGATTAATTATTGTTTTCAAAGGTTCTTAGTAATAAACAATTGAAAAAATTAATGAAATAATGTTAATGAATATGGTACTTACCAGCTATAACCAAACCATAAAAAGAAGTTTCGATTCCCATGGTATGCACAACGCAGATAACCCATTTTGTAGTTTTTGGTTCACAACAAAAGTATATTGTCAACAGAACAACGTACCAATTAAAAATACTTTTTTGTGCGATTCCTACGGAATAGTATTCTATTTTCAGTTTCTGCGTCAATAGAATACACATTAGCCAACATAAATCTCTGTTCATTGTATAAAATTCATCACTCATGAAACTTTGTTGATTATCTAGGAAACTGAATACAAGAAAAATATTGAGGTTGAAGAAATTCCAATAAAAGAATAAATTGGATTTTGACTAATAATAAATAAAGTACTCGTGACGAAAACAAGAGAGTACTTGACCTCAAAAAAGCAGTTTGCATGTATGTTTTGTAACTGATGAACTTCGTTTTTTTTACATTTTGATAAATATATCTCTTATTCGTGGTAATAGAGCTGCGGCAACCTCTCGTTTAATAATCATAATTATTGTCAGTATAATATATTTTACCCACATCATCATCATCATTGTGACTTACTGCTGATTTAGGTTTTCTCGATACAACAGTTTTTATTGCTCCAGCACTTCCATCGTCCAGTATCACACAAACATCTTATCAATTTCGAAATCCCTCCCTCTGGTGCTTGTCATTGCTATTTAGAAATTATACTTGTACAATAATCGTGTTCGGTCTCGAATATATCTCTGTTGTACTGTATCTAGGTTTCGCGTATCTGCATCTAAATGGAGAGCATTTCCAGATGATTTGGTTAATATTAGTCACTATCTGTTTTTCCAGTTTCAAACACAACTTTAAAAGCAACTTTTGACCACAGAATCCAATATCAATTTACGTACACGTAATTTATGAAGACTTTTTTATTGAGGGTGGTGTAGCTTAAGTAAAAACTTTCAAAACTGTTCCAGTAAAACAGCTTCCCGTTAACCAACATTATTGAAATATATGGCCAAAAGTTACTGAATATGAAAAAATAAAGCTTTTTATGAGCCTCAAACCAGACTTCCCAAAATACGAAATCACTGTGAACTATGAACTATGTATGCTGAACCATTTGAATTATAATGTCACCCCCACTAGTACAGTGGTATATCTGTGGACTTACAGCGTTAAAATCAGGGGTTTGATTCTCCTCGGTGAGCTCAACGGACAGCTCTATGTGGCTTTGTTATAAGAAAACACACATATGTACTGCAACATAAGGAAAATCACAGTTTCTAATGGAATGGGTTTTAAATATTCAGTGTTTGTAAACTTTTAAATAAGTACTGAAATAAAATAAAAACTAACTCTGATATTATTAAATACATTCACAACGTGTTACGTTTTTCTAGACTATTTTATCGTCGATATTGACACAAAAACCAGTAACAATAGCGTATTGTTGCCATTTAAAACACATATATTCATAATATAGAGATAGTTTAAAAAATTATAAAATATGTATCGCCTTTCATACGGAATGAGGATAAACTAAATCAAGCCACAAAATTTTAGTCACTTGCAAAAATATCTGTAACACTATCTCGAGAAATTTTATTTGGATATGGTCTTCCAGATCATGTTTGTCTTCTTTTCTGTGCTTCTTAATAAGCATAGCTCATTATTGTTGCGAATGCAAGAAATACAACAAAGATAAAAATATTTTTATTATTTTTTTACTCTGTTCTTGTAGGTTCTGGAAGTTTTTGACATTTCGAACTAACGCGATTGATGAAAGTATTAGCAAATCTAAAATTACTGCATGTTAAATGGTTGTATTTTTTCCCTATTTTTATAATGCCTGATTGAAGAGAAATAAATAAATGATATATAAATAGTTCGAAAAAACCTGACAAATGTCTCATTCAACATCGACATTTTTCAAGAAGAGGGCAAAATCTTCGATATCACATGAAATATACAAGAATTTTACAGGGAATTTTCAAATAGATCAATATAACTCTATTTACTATCACCGTGTAATGACTGCTGGATTTTGTTTGTTTGTTTTGAATTAAGCACAAAGCTACACAATGGGCTATCTTTGCTCTGCCCACCACGGGTATGGAAACCCGGATTTTAGCGTGTAAGTCAGCAGACATACCGCTGAGCCACTGGAGGGCCGACTGCTGGAACTTTAAAACAACAAATTCGTTTTTACAAGAAATAACAATATATTGTTCCTGATATCTGAAACTATTTTTTCTTGTATTCAAATTATTCAACATTATTTTTGTCAAAGAAAAACAAATATTTATCCAGAATACAAACACTACTGAGTCTGTTTAAATACTGTCTGAGGATTTATTGTATTCAAGTAAATAAGTAGACTATTTTAGTATCAGTAAACAATCTTACTCAGAGCGGCTTCATTTTCGTATATAAGTAGATAGGAGAATCATTACTCTGTAAAGGGAAATAATCTGACATTACGTTACAATCACATTTGATATTACTATCGTGAAATTGGAGAGAGTGACTTAACAGGATGTTTTAATTTTCGGCCTATCAAGAGCGGTAATTAGAAAGTACAGAATACATACACAGATATGTCAAGTTGCATATAATTAGTAAGATTTATTGTGTTCGGACAGCCATATTCAACCTCTTATTGGCCTAAACTGCATATATCGAAGTTTCAAATGCTTTCAGTAAGACTGATTTATGAATTATTTATCGTGCTTTTCATTTTCCTATTAGGATTATGATAATTCATGCATATAACGATTTCAACAAATTTACCCCAATATCTGTAGTGAATGAGCTGAACCTTTTTAAAAATTTAAACTTTGTTTATATTGAGAATTGCAAAATTTTGAGTAACCAGGTGTTTGGATAAACTCGAAATTTTTTGTTATTGCTAAATTACTGAGAGAGAATAGATGTTCAAATTAATAATTGCTATAAACTTTGCTTTGAATTCACAGCTCATGTAGTGCTAACACAATAGCCCCCCAGTGGCTCAGCGGTATGTCTGCGGACTTACACGCTAAAATCCGGGTTTCGATACCCGTGGTGGGCAGAGCACAGATAGCCCATTGTGTAGCTTTGTTCTCAATTCAAAACAACAACAGCTAACACAATAAAACAATGATAATGCAAGTTCCGCAATTAATCTTCTTGAATTACAATAAAACTGTATGAAAACATTAAATAATACATATTTCAAGTATTTAAATTTGAATATATACATATCTACACGAACATCTCATATCACAGACACTTAAAAATAGCTGTGGTATGTGTGCAACAACCATTTCTTTATAATAGAACAAGTTTTAAACAAAATAACCTTATTCACAACAATAATAGGACTTTCACTAGGATTTCATTAAAATCTATGAAAATATTGAGCTCTGTATGTTAAATCATTTTGATGCAATGAGTTGCATGAGACTAAAGAATGCACCTTGCAAACTTTTCCTAACAGAACTTTCCAGAAGAAAAAAATCAATATTTAGAAAATATTTTTCTTTTTTTTCAATAAATGTATAGTAATTAATAAGAAAAAGCTGACCGTTAGGAGGCGTTTCAACTAGTATTTTTAATTGTTACACTGTAATAGTTTCCGTAATGTAGGGAATAGAAGTTTTTCTCATTTTAAAATATTACAAATATTCATATTCTCCAAAATAATTTTAACTAAAGTTTTATATTAAATGGAAATTTCTAAGTAATAATTGGCCCAATTGTTTGCATAAAACTACACGATCGCCCCTAGCATTCTTGACTTTGAAATAATAGATTAAAAAAGTTAATTTTGTGACGAATTTACTGCCATATACCTTTTATTTTAAAAATATCGATATTTGTTTAAGTTAAATTCATACTTAGAAATGTACACAACTTATGCAGTTAAATCTATATTGCAATATATTCATCTATTGTTGAAGATTCGCGAGCATAAAAGTCAATAATATATGTATTGTACGTAAACACTTATAAATTGGGAGAATAGGTATATTGATCAGGAATATTTATAGATTTCAATCATTACAAGCTCTTTAACTGCAATGGATATCAGTATTTTTAAGAAAGCAATATATATAATTTCTTCAAAGCAGAGCTAGCTAACACCCCATTAAATGAATTGTTATTTAGCTCAAAATTAATTCGATCATAGTGAGCTTTTGATAAAATATCTAGTTCCAGACTAGATAGAAGACTCATCACTGTTTGTAAGTTTGTAAAATGTTTCTATATAAATCATTATTTGTAATAATCTTTATTATAACTTTAATTTTGTTTGTATATTAACATATATTTGTATTAAGAAAGAAAACATAATAATTTGTAAATTTAAATTATCATTAAACTTAGTTTCAAGCTATTTTAAATTGTAATACCTAACACTTAACATTTCTAACTCGTGAGCTACTCATGTCTCTTGTGTTCACCGTAGAGTGGAATTTGCATATTAATTGTTTATAGTGCTTATGACCCAAAAGTGCAGAGCGCGAGTCTGCACTAACGATATTTGCGCCTGGAGCTCACGGATTCAAAGACTAGCCATACTAATCATTAGGCTACGTCTGGCCCAGTATTAAGAAACCATCAAAAATACGTCTAAACATTCACAAAACTAGTACAAGCACAGTACAGGTTTGCATAACTGTGATGAATTCTCGTTAAGTATTCAATTAACACATCATGTTATCACAGTATTTCTACAAACCTTATTTTTTGTTTGTTTACTTTCTAGATTTTCGGCAAATATGCTTGAAGGCTATAGGCGTTAGATATTCCTGATTTTCAAATAACCGACTAAATGAAAGGTGGTTTATAACATTGCATAAGGACAACTCTTGAGCTACACTTTACCAACGAATATTGAGATTAACTGACACATTATATCACCCCTTACAGTTAAAATATCGAGCTTGTTCGATAACTGTTTTTGAACCGACGACTCATTGATTGTGAGTCGAGTTCCCTCAACGCTAAACTTCCTTAAGTCAACAATGGGTCATATACGGTCTGTTCAACGTTGTAAATTCGTAAATCCACAGGCGACCTTAGCAATGCAACTGTGCATAAATAATATTATTGCCTTGAATGAAAATATATTACACACATATATATGCGTGGGTGCGTGTCTTTGTAAAATAGAAATCATATGCTTGGAGGACATCAACACCTTTTAATCACTTCTTTAAAATTTGCAGAAAGGTGGTGCATAGTTACAGTACGTTATCATTCCGATAAGAAATGATGCCTTATATTAAAAATTAGACTACAACGCTTATTCATGCACAATTTTACTTGATGTTCACCAGTAAAATGCAAAAAAAAATTCACATGATAAATGTATATACATAAGCCTAGAAAAAAGTATGACAGTAAAATTATTTATAGTACTTCTAAGTTCACCTTTTATGTGATTACTTAAAAACATATGCTTAAAAGGTTTTCCTTGATCTGTTTGAAACAGTTCTAGTACGTGCATAAATAGGTTACAGTGGAAGTAGTATGTTTTTACAATGTATCTCGAAATATTCTCTATTTTCAAAATAACTGAGTATATAGATCATAATCTGTCAAAGGAAAAAAAAACACATTATAAACACATAGTAGAGAAAAGAAGGGTTAAAGTGATCACAAAAACTTTTAATGGAGTATTGTGCCTTGAATAAAAGTTTTAGTTCCAGAATTTTTTTCACGAGGTGTTGTTCGATTTAAAATCTGAATTTACTTTTATCACGATAGAAGGGCTTCCGTTGGTAATAGTATACTAAGCAAAAAAGAAAAAAAAAGATGGATGTTTGCTCTATATAAAGTACAGCGAAATGCGCATGGTTAAGAGTTTAAAAGGAAGAAAGCAATTGCTCTTCTGACATAATCATTAGAAATTAACATGCAGATCTGAAATATAAACCGAAAAGTGCACATATCTAATTAATCTAAATATCGAGCTGCAGATATTATTCTTCTGTAATCAATTTTCAAGTTTTACATAATATCCCTTTTCATAAAAATTAAAATAAACGAAAAAATGTGTGAAACATCAAAAGAAACCAGGATACACGAACAGATCAATTTTGCTGCATATTATGCAATGAAACAACAATTAAACTTTTGAGTGTTCTAGATATTTGCTGTGAAAACATATGCTGTTTTCTGTTAGGTTTGATTTATTTCAAATTCTGGGCAAAACTACGCTAAGGCTATCTGCGCTAGCCGTCCCTAAGACTAGAGGGATGGCAGCTAATTATCACGACCTACCGCCAATTCTTGGGCTACTCTTTTACTAACAAATAGTGTGAGTCATTGTCATATAATAACACCATCACGGCTGAAAGGGCAAGGATGTTTCGTGGGACAAGGATTCGAACACGCGATCCTTAAATTACGACTCCTTAACCACCTGCCAATGCTGGGCCTTTCTATTACGAAGAAAATGTGTTCTTCAACAACCGACCTGATATGTATTTTCTTGCTTGTTTCCTTGGAAGAGTGACACGAAATTATAACATGGTTAGTATTTAAAGATAACGGTTTAGTCATAGTGATTAAATTTCAGACAAAATCAACAATTTATATTATGTTTAAAAGACAGCAAGAGGTCAGTCCTTCATAATTCTATCATAGAATATGTTAAAAATCAAATTATAAAATGTTCAAAGTAAAGGGAAAAGTAACACGATTTTACTCAATTTTTTGATAACTTGATTTCGCTTATTTTTCAATTTAAATTTGAAAAAAATGTTTTAAAAATAAATGAATTCTAGCTGAAGAACACTTAATACTTTTAAGCTCAGTGGTTTACTTTTAACTAACAGATAACAGAGATATAATGTGCACCAGAAATTGAGGGGTGTACAAGGCTTGGCTCCCTGCGAGATGAAGCTATTTCATTCATACATTTCTATGATTCGAAACCATATGTGTGTGTGGAAATATATGAAATGTAAGGTCAAGAGGACGTACATTGTATATACTGTGTATTAGGAGGGTTTCAGGTTAGAAGGACTGAGAAGAATTGGTGTGGATTATTAAATCGTCACAACGTTTCTTAAAGATCAATGCAAGTGATTAAACAAAAATCTTTGAAATAACTGAAAAGAAAATTTCCCTCATACCTTGTTCTTTCTAAAATATCTTAATGAAAAGGAATATATTCTTGAATTTTTAGAAGAGTTAAAACAATTAGTTATATGTTTATGTGCTATATGGGTTCCAGGTGTAGCTATCACTAATTTTTAACTACTGAATTGAGGAATGGTAATCATTCAGCAACACGCACTGTCACTAGGGCTTTATGACATGGATAACGGGAATTGACTTAACATTTTTTGACGTACCTACAGCTGAGAGTGCGGAACGCATAAAGCAAAATCACATTTAAAACTTCGAACCCTTCAATCCACATCCTGACTTGCTAATGACAAATCGCATCAAGACCAAAATGTGTGTTATTTACAAGAGAACTCGCCAGATGTCTTAAAAAGGAATTTATATAACGTTTTAAGTACCTTTAAGATAGGCCTGACATAGCCAGGTGGTTAAAGCACTCGACGCGTAATCCGAGGATCATAGATTCGAATATCCCTCACAACAAACATGCTTGTTCCTTCAGCCGTAGCAACGTTATAATGTGACGGTCAATCCCACTATTCGTTGGTAAAAGAATAACCCAAGAGTTGACGGTGGGTGGTGATGACTAGCTGCCTTTCTTCTAGTCTTACACTGCTAAATTAGGAACTGCTAGCACAAATAGCTCTCGTGTGGCTTTGCGCGAAATTTAAAACAAACCAAAAACTTTTTAAGATGATGGGTAAAAATTACCTGAATGAAAGTTTGCTTATGTTATACGTTTTCGGCCTGTCAACTTATATTGCACCACCTTCAGTAAAATAATTGTGAAAACCTGAAGTATAAGAAATCGGTTTTCAACAAACAAATGTGAGAATGTTAACAAATCTACACTCGATGATAATTTAACTTAGAAATTTAGGTTATCTTCAATTTTTGCTGCTTACCTCTGTACATTTGATGGTTTATTTCGTAATTTACTGTAATTGTTTCTACATTCTATAGTTTTTTTGTTTTAGGATGGGGAGAAAAGCTAAGTAGGTTTGTTTCTTTGCTTGCTTTTGAACAAACAGCTATACAATATCCTATCTATATTGTGGAAACACTGTTTTTAGCGGAGCAAGCTCAGACGGAACAGCTGAATAAGTATACATGTTATTTTAATTAACTTGGTCTGAAAACAGTTTTCAAGATAAATACACCATCATGTGCTAAATAGATAGATCTATTTGTAGTAAATTTCTAAACTTTCTAAAACAGCTTCAGGCTATAATAAATTAATATTAAACAATTGACTGCAAGCCATATCGTTTCGAGTTACGCATTGTTATTTCTTAGTATTGTTCACTACATTAAGTTTTGTAGTAAGAGCAAATTATTCTTCTTGTAGAAAACGTTAAGCGACATTTATATAGCGAGGTACCCGAACTATCACATTTCAAATCTAAACCATATTTGAAAACCAGAGTAATTCAGTGTCTTGAAAAGTATTATTTTTATTTTGGTAAACATCTCCATTTTACTGTATTTGGATATCGAATCAGAATAATAGCGATATAAACTCTAAAGCTCATCAACTCACCGCTAAACCACCGAGTATATTTTACGATTGTAGATATATTCCAGTATACATAATTTAGTGAGTGTGTGTGTGTTTTCTTACGTATAGCAAAGCCATATACGGATTTCTTCTGAGCCCACCGAGGGGAATCAAACCGCTGATTTTAGCGTTGTAAATCCGTAAACATACTGCTACACAAGCGAGGTGCACATAATTTAGTTATGTTTAGCGTACTGTTCTATCAATCTTATATATTATATATGAATACATAGATATGAGTAAAAGGTATTAGAAATTATTTTGGAAACACAGAGGTAACGACTATTCAGAAGTTATAAACTGTGAATCATTTCAATGGTTAAATTATTTTATCTGTATAGTATTACGTGGACCTACCATATAACGATAGGATCTACAGGATAAATAACAAAGTGAAACTGAATTTCGCTATACTGACTGATATTAAGCAAAGAAAGAAACAGACTGTGCACGATGTATTATACTAAACGAAAACAAGCTGTGTTCAAGTTAACAGACTAACTCTGTGTCAACTTACGTTGGAATAATTACCTTCCACGGGACACGTGAATTTTTTTTTTTTTTCAGATGAACATGTTTTTCTGTCAGCCAACTCACTTGAAATGTATGAAGTAACATAAAATGTCGGATTTACCCAGTGTGATTAGAAAACTTATGTAACTGTTCATTTACGTTCAACATATAGGAAGCCATATTTAACGTACTCATTTTTACGATTATGCTAACATCGCACGTCGCTTTCTATTCTTATGTCCCTCAATTTCATTTAAATTGCAGCTATTCCTGAAAAGAAACAACTCATATCAATGTAAGCATAATAAATGGTGGTTTATTGCTAATAATAAATAACACATTGATCTAGAAATAGGCTTTGTTTCTTGCTGTGGAAACACACTACTTTCTGGAGGGCTTCTTCGTCCCCCGCTGGTGCAGCGGAAAATTTACGGATTTACAGTACTAAACTCAAGTGTTTGCTTCCGTTGGGTGGTATCAGTAAGTAGCCCAAAGTGGCTTTTCTATAAGGAAAACTACGCACACTCCATGCGTTTTTAATTTAGTTGTTCTTTTTCATATCTCTTTTTTTAACTCCTGTATTTTATATTTATTTCTCAAACCAACACCGAACCGGTCCCTTTCTATCTGACCCTGCCAGATTAAACGTTTCATTAGTCTCTATACTGCTAAACTTAGAAAGACCACCGCAATAACCCCACTCTGGAAAGTTGCTAATGATTTACAGCAGTGTGACTACACTGACTCCTAAGATGCTGACAAAAGGTCAGCCACGCTTTCACACTTTCTCAACTTCGACCAATGCTACCTTGTATCTTACTTCAAAACTCTCATGTGACTGGTTATTCTCACTCAACATAAATGAGAAAGTAGATACCATCTGCCCTACATGTGAAAGATACAGCTACTGGATACATTCTTATGCATCGTGCAGTGTTACAGCAAGATCACTTTGGCAGAGTAGATGTTAACTTTTGAAAGTAACAGAGAAAAAAAAAACGGGCAGCTAACTCAATGTCAACTTAATTATTTTTTAGACCACGTGTTATTCACGAAATGAGAGCAGGTCAATAAACATTTTGAAATATGTACATCAAAATGTTAATTATAAAAAAATATATGCTTGTAAACCACGTTATCATATTATCATTAGTACAAAAGATTATTACGGAAAATACAGAAGAAAAGTGAGTAAGTTGTACAAACCTACAATCTAATACCATTTTGCATTTGCATTAATACACACAGCATTGGATATAATTTTGAAAAGCAGGGACTCAAATGAGTATCGAATGCAAGTATTGAGAGGCTGCTTTTTATTTATTATGGGAAGATGAAATAATCCAGAATACAGTCTCTTATTAATAATTTGCTTTGTGACCGTCTGTCGTTCAACAAATGAGGTATGTTTGTACCAGCATAATATCTATAAAATAACAGGCAGTCGTACTATTCTCAGCAATAGTATAGACAGCGCATTCATGGATCTTAGGAGTGGAATAACACGTGACAGAAACAAAGAGAACAAAGTTTTAGCAAGTAAAGGATACTCGATACATAAAAATAATTATTGTTATAGGAAAAGGACATAAATCCTGAAGAGAACAACTAGCTTTATTGGATGCATTACTGCTCTAAAACCGTTGCGTAAAAGAGATAACCAAACTAAAAGTCTGAAATCAGCACCACACCATAAATAACAGGGTGAATAAAGATACAGGAGGATTCAGTTGAGTTCAAACTTCAACTGCTTGTCAACAATCAATAAAAATTTCTTTGAGTAAAGTATGACTTTGAGAGAAAATACATATATGTAATTTAGTTTAGTCAGTGGTATTGGAATTTAAAGAAAATTGATGGAACGCTGACTGGTAACATTATCAAATTGATCCTCAAAAATCATATAATTCTTTCAAGAATAAGACCTTTAAAGCAGAGATTCACTTCCCAGAAAACTGTGGCTTAAGCCTACATATGACGTGTTGAAACAATACTTACAAAAATAAGCTGCTGGGATTCTCATAGTCATGAATTAACTTGAATAAAGTCATCATACCTATTTCGTGAAGTCTATAGGGGAATATAGGAAAAAATGAAGGTCAAACAGCAAACAGATACTTCAGGTGAATTTTAGGGAGTAATACGGATATTTGAAACTGTATTTCACAATCACACAAACTTATGGAAGCATAAAAGATGTACTACTCCATTTGCAACATACAATGTTTTAAAATATTTTTCTTAAGAATGTGAGAAATATAATAAATTCGAATTTCTCTACAAGGTTTGAAATTCATTAGTGTTTTTTTTTCATGAATAAAGTTGCTTAGAGACTGTTAAATATAGTAATTAACATTTTAAATGGCTTATGTCATATTATTTGAATCAAGCTTGCTAATCAAATAATAAAATAGTAGAGTATTAGAGCACTTCACTTACATATACAAGTTATAAATACAAGTTGGTTAAATAATTCTATGTAGAAGTAACTTATATTAGGTAACTAAATGTTACCGGGATTACGGACAAAAGTATTTAAAAGCATATGTGTGTAGGTTATAACTCAGTGCATTTCCATTATTTATTGTTAAACATGAAGTTAAACAATTGTTGTTTTTATACTTATTCTGCCTATTATAGGTATCAAGTTCTTATTCCTAACTTTATAAACGATAATTTTATTTTTTATTTATTTATGTCATTTAGTATCGTTAACAAGTTTTTTTTTATAATTTCGATAACTGATAATTGATAAGTCGTATTTAACTATAATTATTTAAATCTTACATTTGTTTAGAAATGGAAAATAAATTCCATAATAAGTAAAATTCACTCGAAAGCACACAATAAACAACAGCTATTTTTATCTTTAAGCAGTAATTTAGTGCTCATATTAAGTTATTATCGAGTTTCGATACACACAGTGTGTACAGCAAAAATAGCTTATTGTATTTTTGGTAATTTACAATAAACAGATAAACAAAAAGTGTTATTTTCAATAATTAATTAACGAGATAAAGCTGGGTTAAATGCGAATAAAATTAAATCGTCTTTCGTTTTTAATAATGAGTCAATTCAAATATATATATATCATGTGAAAATTTAGAGTTGATAACAGTTTTTAAAATCAAGACTGAGACCAAATACTTCAATAACTGCAATTGACTTATAAAACACATATATTTGTGACTGAAACATTCTAAAGATTCAATAATAATTTTTGATCAAAGTGATATTAAACGTTTAAATATTCAGAATGTAGATGTGATAAACAAATGTGGAGAAATTCAAAGATAAGTAAAAATTATGCATTTTTTTTAGTGCAAGACCAAACTTCAAACTCTTTTTTGCTACAGAGCTCCATAAAAACACTACTGGAAAGCAGGTTTTTATGGCCCGGCATGGCCAAGCGCGTTGAGGCGTGCGCTTTGTAAGCTAAGGATCGCGGGTACGCATCCGCGTCGCTCCAAACATTGCCGCCCTTCCAAGCTTGGGGGCGTTATAAAGTTAGGTCAATCCCACTATTCGTTAGTAAAAGAGTAGCCCAAGAGTTGGTGGTTGGTTGTGATGACTAGCTGCCTTTCCTCTAGTCTTACACTGCTAAATTAGGGACGGCTAGCACAGATAGCTCTCGAGTAGCTTTGTGCGAAATTCAAAACAAATCAGGTTTTGATTCCTATTGTATAAAAGAGCAGGAATTTCTCGTTGTGTATCTTCTTAATTCACTACGAAAAAGTAATCTTTTCTACACAAATAAAATTTTAAAAAATGCCAAATAGGTAAATCCGTTAAAAGCACCCTTGCTAAATTAGAATATTTTAAGTTCAAATTTGATATTATAATTTCCTTATTTTTGTGTTAAGGTTAAGAATGCTTCATCGTAATTTACCGGATGACTTACCTTGAAAAAAACTTTATATAACTATTTCAATATACATAATAATGATTTCATGATTTCCTTCTTTAGTTACGATGACAGGTAATTTGAATGTTTTTCATTTTTAAACAAACAGCAAAATATTTCCATCTTGCTATTTTAACTTTTGATTAAACAAAATAAGTTCCAAAATTATAGTGATTTATTAAAGTAAAAAATTTTCACACTTGTTATTAAAAAGTATATAATAAAATTATGCAGCTTCAACGTAATTTAATATTAAAAGTTCGAGATGTGATTAATTTTTTATAGGTAAAAAGCTATGAGATTACCTTTCTAGATCAAATGACGTCTTCAGAGGCTAATTAAATTAAATTGGCTGAAATACTGACCATAAATTATTATAGTTCTGCAGCAATTTTAACCATTTATTTGTATTTATAATGCACAATTTTTATCAGATATTTTTCATGGAAACATGTCATGAACAAAGTATATATCAAAGTTAAAAAAAAAAGAACTTTCCAAATGATCGCATCAAATTAAACGCGTACAAACAAAGATCAACAATAATTTTACGCTATCAACGGAATTGTAGATATAAAACGACATCCTCTAAAACAAGGGCAGAAGTTTTGTAAATTCATGATTAATGAAAAGTTACATCCTTTAAGGGGGCGTGAAGTGCAAAATTAAACACTCACATAAACTGCAAAATGCAAAACCGAAATTTTGTATGTATCCCCGAATGGATTGAAGAGGTTAGAATAAATGATGCATTTCTATATTTTCACAAATTGAATAAAATGAAGGAAATATAAATATTAACTAAGATTTTGCAATTAAAATTTTACCTTATATTTTTCGAAAACTTACTGAAGTTAATCTGTTATAATTCACTGAGTGACGCCTGAAGTGCTTAAAGATTTCATCACTGCACCATTCTTCCTGTAACATAATAGAAGTTTTAGCGATGTAGACATTTGCGCATAACAAGGATAGCCGCTTAATTAAACCATTTGGAACACAACATGCCCATTCGAACATACCTTCGAGTACTTAATTAAAGCTAAACAGTTATCTACTCATGGAGTAGCTTTAAGTCTAGTGTCCAGTAGAATCAAAATATTGAATTCAGGAAAGCAATTAAAATTGACTTTTCGCAAGCATTGATTGAATCAAATTGTTAGATCTTAGTGTGATTGTTAAACGAATACTGCGAACAGATGTTCAGATAGTTTGAATGTGAAAAATTAATATATATATTCAGTAAGTGAAATTATATTTGTCGGGACGACAATAGGTCACACAAAGGATCAGAACCAACTGTATTATTAATTACATATAGCAATTTTGTAAGAATTCTTCATTTACTGATTTAAAATGTTAGCCAATATAAGAAAACAACAACATTTGAAAGTATCGTGGTGGTATATACCTGTCTATAAATGCTATAAATCCAAAATTTGATTTGAGATTTTTTGTGAATATAAGATCTAGTGTTTAAATAACAGGCCTAGCATGGAAAGGTAGTTAGGGCGTTTGACTACAAATCTTAGGGTCGCTGGTTCGAATCCCTTTCATACCAAACATGCTCGTCTTTTCAGCCGTAATGATATTATAATATATTGTCAATCTCATTATTTTTTGATAAAAGAGTAGCATAAGGGCTGGCGGTGGGTGGCGATGACTAACTACCTTCCCTCTAGTCATACATTGCGAAATTAGAAACGGCTAGCGTAGTTAACTTTCGTATAGCTTCGCGCGAATTTCAAAAACGAACATATAATTTCAACAACGATGTATATACATACTTCTGACAACAGCATACAGAGTTCCGAGAGCAACATCATCTAAATTCATCCACAATTACTCGAATATACCAACAATATCAGATAGACTCCTAAATATTACAATTAGGTATTTTAATAAAAATTGGATGAAAAATGATTTGTTATGCGAACTAGATAGGTACCTTATACATGATGAAGAAAATCCTAAATACCTCTCCCCAATTAACATATATATTAAACATAAAGAAAAATAAATTAAAGTGAAATATGTATGTATATGAACTTTAAATCCTGTATTTATAGTTTACATATTTATGTATTTTAAAATAATAATAAGATAAAAAAATAAAAAAATAAATAAATTGCCACCAGCAAGCTTGACTACTGTGAATAAGAGACTATAAATGGACATTGCCCTGAAAAGGACCTAACATAACGAACAGTTAGGGAAAATATGTTCAGGAAGGAGGAAGAGGTCAAAGTGAACCTGACCCTCCAGGGCAAAATACCCAAATACCATCGACCAAGGAACGATGTATATAATTAAATAGTGCGGTTAGGTAAAAGCGTAATTTAAGCGCAATGAGGGGTTTCACGAATATTCAAAGAAAATTTAAAAAAAATATACAGAAGATTATTAAATAATGTTAACTTAAAAACAGGGAATAGGAAAATTAAAAAAATATTACAGAAAAAAAGTAGTAGATACCTTAAGGAGAAATGTAATCGCAAAACACAATTAAACAAACTTGAAATTTGCAATATAGTGTTTACATTATTTCCCTATTCTACAAACTTCTAACTTAACTCTCTTAAATATTACAGCCGTTAGATATGGAATAGGACTTTTTAACTAGAGCTAATGTCAACACTATGTTGCTAATCGTAAGGTTTGTTTACTTTCTTAAGATTGCTTTTCATATTATACCTATGCAGCTTTTGTCATTTTTTGAAGATCATTATTCCCCTCCTTGGGCTCGGCATGACAGATGGTTAAGACACTTGACGCATAATCCGAGAGTTCGAATCTACGTCATACTAAACATTTTCGCCCTTTCAGCCTCGGGGTCGTAATAATGTTTCTATCAATCCCACTATTCGTTGGTAAAAGAGTAGCCCAAGAGTTGACGGTGGATGGTGATGACTAGCCGCCTTCCCTTTAGTCTTACACTGCTAAATTAGGGACGGCTATCTCAGGTAGCCCTTATAGAAGCTTTGCGCGAAATTCAAAACACCAAACCATTTCTCTCTCTAAAAAATTAACTTTTTTTAATAATCTTGATGGTTTAGTTTTTGTATCTTTCGTGGACATAAATCTGTATAATAGCGATACTTTCTTGTTTGAAATAGATTAATTTAATGAAATATATATTTCATGTTTGATGTTTTTTCGGAAAACAACGACAACATTTGGATTTGTTTTATGCTGTATGGATGGTTATTACTCTTAATATTGTTGCTACAATGTTATCATCAATGCACAATAATTATGATGAGTGCTGTCAATATACCACATGTTATTTAAGTATATGCCATCTCCTGTTTGCACGATTCTTGCTAATCCTTACAGTCAATTTTGAGGATGGCTATTCTTGCTGCAGCATCTATAAAATTCACAATCAGAGACTGTTGGCTATAATTCGACACTTATCCTGATCCATTGACATTATTGTTAATCCGATGGTTGAAACATAGCTTGGTGCAGTTTTTTTAAACCACAGCTTAAAATGTTCTGTTATTTACGTATGTATAACGTTTTACACGTTTCTGTAATATGGTCGAAATCGATCACACAGTGGTAAAAAAGAAAATGTGATCAGTCTGAGAGTCGTATCTGAAAGAGTAGGAAAGCTATACATAACCAATAACAAGCGGCATCAATATAATTGCAGAGTTAATAATCACTGTGGTGCATGTATGAAAGCCTATAATATAAACATTAAACTAAATCCACGGCCTGTTTGCAGCTATATACGTATATATTTAGTGTATTACGAGGCTGTATATAAACCACAGACCATATTAAAATAATTGGGTGTCAACAGTTATACAGCCGCTGGTATTTGCTAGATAGCCAAATAAACTTACAAACTATCGTACAGAACTAGCAGTGATGAGCTTAGTAATGTTGTTTAGGTTTTATTACATTACAATTCTCACTGAAATATTTGCTGTCGACTGGCATAACAATATTACATAATAATAAAAAGAGAACTAAGAGGCGATCTCTATTTTGAAGCATCACCATGGTTCATGATATTCAGAAAATATATTAGCACCTAAAATGACTGTACTCCAAATGACTGTTTGACTCAAAACACTCAGAAAATTGAGGTAAATGGTATAAGAATAATATCAATGTTTGTAACCAAAATTGTGAAATTAATGGTTTTAAGATTGGATGATAATAAAATATTTTGTGTTTCTTCATTTTCATATTTTACTCAATATAATTATTGAGGCATTTTAGTACTTCTTAAATTTCAAATTTCCATTAGGTTTGTTAAATATTTTATTTTAAGTTCAGATACATCCAAGTTTGTAAAACATAAATCTCATCATCTTGGACTTGCTAAATGACAGCTTTATACTATTCTTTTTAAAATCACATTGGGTTTGCATGTTTACATGTTAATCCAAGCTTTAGAAAACGTCTTTGATGTCTGTATATATCTTCAATAAATTTAAATCGAGAACAAATGGGGAAAAATTGTTAAACAAATTCATCAAAACACTTTGAAAGTGGTTATTTTGCATTTACTGTGAATCTAGAAAAGGTAATGACATGTTATATGTTTCGACGTGACTTTTATGAACTAAAAAGTCGAAATTAATTGTTTGTTTGTAGTTTAGTACAAAACTATACAATGTATTTCTGTGCTCTGCCCAACATGAGTTTCGAAACTCGGGTTATAGCATTGTAAGTCCGTAGACATTCCGCTGAAAGGAGGAGGCAAACATAGCTCAATAAAAGTCCATAAGATGAGTACAATATGATTTACCTGGTTTAACAAAAGTAAATAGACTTTGTAGCTAACGTACAATGTTTTTATCGAATAAAAACTTTCAACCTCATTCATGAGTTATTTCTCAAGCGACAGTTTTTTTTTAAATAAATGAGCTTGAAAGCTTGCTTTCAGTAAATACATTGTGATATTAGCTCCATATATTATTTTTTATTTATTTAAAGAAATAATCTTGAAGATTTAACATATTTGCTGTTGAATATATCTGAAAAAAAGATTATCAATTATATAAAAAGAAAGATAACTTATTTTATTGTAATCATAAAATGTATAGATTAGATTGTGTTACGTGTTACGATTTCAATAAGCATCAAACTGAGTTATATCTTAATTTAGATTTACAAGTTAAAAAATGTCGTTATGTATTCAGTTTGTAATATTTGCCGACATGATTTATACACACAGTTTTGTTTTACAACACAAATATATCCAAATATACAGACAGTAATATAATTGATAGTAATAGTTATTACAAATATTGATTTACATCCAAAAGCTTTACAAACTTACAAACAATATTGAGTTTTCTGGATTGATCAGAAACTTCCTTCATGTACTATTGAGGGCTCCCTCGCTTGTACAGCGATAAGTCTACGGATTTATAACGCTAAAATTAAGGGTTGGATCCCATTTGGTGGAATCAGCATAGAGGCCGATGTGGCTTTGCTATATGAAAACATATAAACTATTGAGGGTTAACGATTAGTGAATTGATTTCGAGTTGATAAAGGCACAATTCAGTTGACGAGAAGCTAGTTAGTTCTTTGCTGATCGTACGTGAGATTTTCGCAGTTGAAGTCATATAATTTCTTCGAAAAATACTAACATCTGACCTTAATCTACTGAAATTAAACTATTTGTATTATTCAAAATCTGCAAAAATTTTGAACAAATATCTGAAATTACCAATTAATAAACGTTAATCACTGTTTTAGTTTCCGAGATTTATAACAAACCAATAATATTTACTGTCTCTTGGCGCGTCGCATTGGTTTACAAACGTGAAGTGAGTTTCTAGAAATATCAGCTTGCATAACAACACTGAAAATATAGTAGTGTTTTTTCTTATGAAATTTATTCTTTTTTCTCATACTTTAAATTCTTCCACAATTTTAGTGAATATGTGAGAATTTCGCAAAACACTTTTAACAATATACGTTACACGCGTTTCTAAATATATCTATAACTGAAATAAACATCGATGACAAAATAAACAGTAAATCCATCACAACTGCTAATTCAATCATTTCGTTGTTCATGTTTTCTAGTGAGTCAACGGTAAGTATCAAAACATAGAACATAAAACCTGATTTTTATTAGATCGCGATTAGCAAGTTGTGTAGTTTTGGAGAAAATAACGAACAAAGTACTAAAATCTGTTGAATGAACATAAATTTAAAGCTACAGTATTTGTTAAACACTATTTTCAAGTTTATTTTATTTAGGGTACAATCTCAACTTAAGGTATTCAACAACAGAAGTAAAATCTGACGAGTAAAGATAAAATAACAACTTTTTTTTCTTAGCGTTATAACTTATCTGAAACTATACTGTAATATAAATATACCTGCGTAATGAATGTCCAATTATATGGAGCATTTAAGCTGGACTTAATATTGTGAACATATATGTATTAACATTTACATAAATTTAAGGTTTTAGAGACAAATCTTTTACAATCTTTTAGACGATACAGAAGAATCTCTTAGGATGTGATTTGAATGTCATAATGTATTTATCCTTAAGGTGAATATTTTGCTACACGATATCAATTATTATTGTTCTTAGTAGTTTATATATCTCCCTTACTATGATTATTATTTAATTACTTATATGCTAAATGCTAATTATTTATTATCAAATGTCCACTTTATGGAACTCCTGAAAAGATCCTTTGTTTTATAGTTGAGCACAAAGCTACACAAGGTTATCTATCCTATGCCTACCACGGGTATCAGAACCCAGTTTTTAGCATTATACGTTCATAGACATACTGCTGTGCCACTGGAGGGCTAGAAAGACTATACCATAAATTAACTAAAATAGATATCCATGCCCCGTTACTCGATAAATATATAATATAATGTACGTCCTAAATAACAAAAAGTTAAAGTACTCATAAATCCTTGCAGTGAAAAAGAGTAACTTAAAAAACTTAATAAAGCCACTGTGCAAGATAAGATCAAACACCATCATATAAATAAACATAAAATTAACAGCCTAAATAAAATTTCTTAGCACTAAAGACACACCTAAACCCACACTAAAAAACTTCAACAAATGATGCTAAATTGAGCTAGAAGAAAAAATACTGATATAATTAATAACACTCAACGTTCAACTCGACAAAAAAAATAAACGATATTACAGTTTCTGGCTATTCCGTGGGTTCTAAAATATGAACTATATATTTCTCGACGTTTATCATATCATCATGAGATGGTGAACTAGACAAGTATTCGGTGATCATTAGTTATAGTAAATGCAAGGTAATCCACTTGGATCATCATAATTTGATTCACACTTTTTATACAGGTAATAGTATGTTTAAGGAAAAATGCTATGGTATTATGGTAGATAAGTCACTGAAGCCATCGAAACAGTGCTGTGTTGCTTGTAGTAAAGTTAATCTAATTTTTATGCATATTAACTTAATAGGCCTGAATGGTAATTCTCTTACACACAAATCTGACGTGAAGCTAGAATATACAATACACATACTTTCAATGAGCAAATATTTCCTTGAACAAAAAGATGGCCATTCTCTTCAGTTTTACCAGACATTTTCAGATAATAGTAGGAAGAAATAGGCTTGTCTTCGACAGATAAGATGCTATGCTATATTCAATTTATCTGCCCTATAGTTATGAACACTTAGTCGTCTTGCAATACATTAATTATGTTGACAACCAAAACAACTTCACTAAATAAACAAGCAAAGAGCATTTATTCCTTGACTCATTATCAATAAACAGAAAAGCTAGCTTATTAAAACAACATACAAGAAACTTAGATACCCTGACATATATTAACAGTATTATTAAGTACTAAAACAATAGGTAAAAAAGTCATAAAACCAAATGCAGACACACCAAACGGTATTTTAAAAAGAACACATACCTTTTACTTTATCACAAATGTCTCAATGGTTAAAAACATATCAATTGATATATATATCCGGTAAAAAACAACAACAGGTAAAATACTGTTTACTTCCTTATGTATGAGAAATTTAACTGTGTAACCATAAAGATTAATATTGGTATCCATTATAAATCTTATACAATAAACTGATTGATCTATTCCTATTATAACTAAGCAACAGAAGAACTGGCAACAAACATAAAAAACATCATTAATGAAAATCTGTATTCCTATAATTATATCGATGTTCTAAAAACTGAAATTAAATGGCATAAATACCAAAGAAGATTGTTAAAAACACAAACTTATACCCTAATATAACATGTTATATTGAAAAAAAATGAAATAAATTTGAACACTTACAAAAACACGTAAATGCAGATAAATTCTATAAAACAAGAAATATTTTTAAAAAATCTTACTTTTTACATGAACATGATCCATTTATCTAAATATAAATCCATACATTGAGAACACTATTTGTTAAATTATCTGTTTTTCCATTTGAAACGTTACAGGAAGAACCAACCAATCATATTACGTTTTTTCCAGTCCTTCCAATATCATATAAATCTATGTATAATAAGTGCAACCTGACCTCACAACAAAAGACAAAATTCTTTTGTAACGTCGTCCTTTCAACTTTAGTTACTTTTGAAGATAATTCCTTCAAATTTTTGTACAAGCTCCGTTCAACAAAACAACTTCTACCTATTTCTTCTTTGTACCGTCATCGTGAATTTTCTACAAATAATATTGATTTATTAAAAAAATATTAGAAGATAACTTATAGACTATTACATGAATGGAAGGAATATCTTATAGGGATAACTTTTAACATGTTTTCTCTTCAAGAAAAGAATGTGTGTGTATCTCTCTTTTCTTTTATCAAAGCCACATCGGACTATATGCTGAGCCCACCGAGAGGAATCGAACCCCTGATTTTAGCGTTGTAAATCCAAAGACTTACCGCTGTATCAGCAGGGAACAAAGAAGGAGTGTAAAATGTGATCTTATAAAATTATCGGATTTCTTATGTTCTGTTCTGAAAATAATAAGACGAGAAGGAGACAAGAAGTCTATCGTTAATATTTAACAAAATAGACATACTAGGCTTTTGTTAATTCAGTTTTATTTTTCTAAGAAAGTGATTAGCTAATGGAAGATTTGTGATTGGCAGTACTGGAGGCCAGCACGTAACAGGAGTTTAAAAGGGGATCGATTATTTCCTGAAAAGTGAAGAGAGAAGTTTTAATTTTTACTTTCTTCAAGGAGTAGTGTGAATGGGCAATCTCGAATAACCCTATTTTCCCTTGAATTTTGATGCTTTGTTATTTTGCTTTGTATAACTAAATAATTGAACTTAGTGATCGGATATGATACTAAACAAGACTTCATAATCTTCTTTCTACGTTCGTATTTGAATGTTTGTAGGATTATGTGTAATAACAGTAAAAATAGAAATACTTTAAAAATTATTAAAAATCGTTGCATCAACAACATAATATTACCTCTACAGAACTTCGTAATTGTTTTAAGGCGATATAACAGATAGAGTTATTTACCTATCTTTCCATCGCAAGTGTAAAAGCTTGTAAATCTTTATACAGAAAAAAAATATGATTCAAAACATTAAAGTACATACATAATTGGTATATTCAGTATGATTTATAAAGATACTACATCTTATTTCAAACTTTCTTATATTTGTAGCTGTTAACGCTTCGTCTCAGCATGGTCTTCAACTTTTGACCAGCTAGTATTTAGGCTAATTTTATTGTGTTCACATTTTCCCTTTTCTTATTTTCATCTTTCGAAGCTCTACTAAAATAACTGGTTGAGTCTAACAACGCAAAATACATATTTTTTCTTTATGTTCATTGGCCTTAAGATTTTGGCCAGTAGTATATATATAAGCATATGTATATCGCAACTTTCCATACTTAACTTAAACTTGCATCACAATAAGTAGTAACATATTAGAAAGAGTTTGTTATTGACCAGAAGTCCTTTTGCAGCTTTGAAAACACATAGCAGTAAAATATTGCCTTGCAGCAAAATCTTGCAAGGAACTTAATTCCAAGTTGAGAACTTTCTTTAAATATAAAAGTTGCTAATATAGATAGTTCTACAGTGTCTGCAAACCTTCTAATACACTAGTATGATATTTTCTGTAATTAGTTATATCGATTTAATAATTATATATATTTGTTGTTAGCTTACACATGCGAAAGATATTTAGAAAACACAAATTATTGAGCTTGTAACATATATTACTGAAAAAAACGACATGCATATTACAAATTACAATTTATGAACACAGAAAACATTGATTTTATAACACTACTTCCATAGTGGTACAGTGGTATGTCTGCCGACTGAAACCGCTAGAAATCAGGTTTCGATGTGCATGGTAGGCAGAGAACAGATAGTGTATTTCATAACTTTTTACTTAATTATAAAGCAATAACAATTACAAGGCTAAATATGTTAAGTAATATACTAAGTAAATATTTAAAAGGGATTTGCACTGCGATAATAAATAAAATTTGCAGTTTTAGTAGCTCTTTTAAAAAAACACGACTGCTTTCGATAAATTCTGTATATGAAAAACATAAATTATACATCTAAAAATTAAAGGTATCAAATTTGCCAAAACCCGACAGCTGTTTTTAACTTTGGTATATAAAAAAAAGATTTTATTCTCTGACCAACTAATGAGTTCAAGGGGACTTAAACAAGGAAAGAAAACTAAGATTTTTTATGCATAGACCAATTTTTTAGTTTATGTTTCCATACTATTTTTGATAGTATTAAGAAACTGTCTAAAGACATCATCGACAACTTATGTTTGATATACGAATATACATAAATATATAACCAAAACACCAAAACTGATTTCGCTTCTGGATATAAATAACAAAAAGAAAACAAACTCGAGCATTTTCTTATATAAATGTAACTGGTGCTTAGTAATGGATTTCAAACAAAAACTATTTGAGGCTGATTTATAAAAAATGTAATTTCATACCTATGACAGGAAAGCTGACGATCATGCATGTCCAATCGCATTTTGTAATGCATTGATGCCAATAGCAAAAAAATATTATAATATAAATATTTCTGTAACTTTTACCTAAGTATCTTATGTTTAATTTTTTTTAATCTAATCTGAAATGAACCTTAGCGAATTTTTTAAACAATGGATAATTTCCTCCCTGAATGTAGTAATTGGAAAAGTACAAATTATTACATAACACAGAATATCTGTTAAATATTAACACTATAATCCAATTACCAGTTTCTTTTCACTTTCAAACAAGAACCAAATTAGTAATGTAATCCACCATGTTGCTATTGTACACTTACATGCATGTTGTTTCTTAAAAATAATCTTACAGTAGATTTTTAACCAGTAGGATATATATTTATATTGTTTATTGTAAAGTTATATATAGAAGAAAATAATACTCAACAAAGTTTATTATATCTACTTATGATCACTTATGTAAAGAGATAACACATTGTAACAAGCATTATCAGGAATTCTCAAATAAATGAAAGATTAAAGGGCGAGGACAAAACATGACACGCAAGGTTCACATAGAACACCCTGCATTCAATGTAATTATGCATTAGGATAGTGGTAACTGGAACTCATGGCTACGATGTTCTTTATCTGAATTATTAATGTTCCAGCAAAGAAGTAAAAGTCTGTACTTGAGAATTATCTGTTATCAATATTTTGATGCTCTTGAAACAGTGATGTCAGATTAGACTATGCATTATCATTGAGACAACTAGAACCGAAAGAGTTTTTCAATCAGACCATAGAGATACGCCGTTACACGTTGTTCACTCAGCCTGTATAAGGACTGCAATACAAATAATTAATTTTCTCTATTTTCTATATGGAATACAGAAGCTGAAAAACACTAAAAACATGTCCAATATTATTTCAATCTACAATTTACATGGAACAGAACGATAAAAACTACCGAATTTGTCGTGTTAAATGCTGAGTACTTTTATGTTCTTATATTCTTTTATGTTTTGGTTTACACTGCTACAGATGTATTTGATTAATAAAATAAACATCAATAATCCACCGAATTATATAAAGTTCACAATAAGTTATAATCAATTACCCGATTCTTTGAACGAAATATCCTTCACGTTCATTTTTGTGAAGGCAATTAGAAAGAACTAGTTATGCATCTGGAACATTAAAGATAGATTTGAGTTGTTTTTCTGATTAATAAACCATTGAATTTTATGTAATTAGCCTTAGAGTTTTGTACGGATATTCTTACTTCTGTTCAAATTATGTGTGAGGGCTCTGAAAGGTCTTTTTTCTTATTGTTAATACCACGTTTACACAAAACATTTTCTAAAACCATGTTTTTAACATAGACTATTATCGCTTTTGTATGCCTGTATTACATACTTGTATACTAATATTTGCTCCTTCTATTTTTATTGTTTAGTTAAACAGTTTTTGATCAAATGTTTCGAACTTTTCACCCCTGAAATAGATAGACAAAAATTGTTGACATGTCCAACAGCAATGACGATTTTAAATATCTAAGATTCTAGTAGTCCATATGCATCTTAGGATAAATATTATTTGATATATTTGATATAGCTTAAAAATATGCAAACTATTTCTCTCAAACTCAAAACCGTCGCGTAATAAATATTTAGAGATGAAATAAATAGGTTGATGAACAAATTGAACACTTGCAGAAATGTGTTTTGTACTATTAATAAATTTAAAAATATATATCATGAATTCTAGCAGTTTTACATTTGTAACTATTTTCGCTAAAGACACATCAGAAATAAATAAAGAAAATAAACTGCTGTTGTAGCACAACGTTTTCTCAGCTCTGTGTTTAATACGTAAGAGGATATCTTCATTTATCTTCAAAATAACAAAGTGCTCTTTGATTCACATTATTAAACAACATCACTAAAAGGACACCATGATATGTGAGAATGAAAAAGACAGCAAAAAATACATCTTGCTTTGAACCTGATGTTGTAAAAAATACAGTAAATAGAAATGGTTTAATGATAATAATCAGAAAGCGAAGAATAACAACTGTTTAACAGTGACGTTTAAGCAGATAAGGTGCTTAAAACATGTTTAATAAAGTTCACTGCAAACCTTGACTTATAATTAATTTATATTTCGCACGCTTTTGAAGCGATATTGAAAATTTTAATATTTTCGACAAAAATGTATTTTTACAATAGTGTATTTCCCTTATCTTTTAAACATGAAATTACACGTGGTTGTTAATCAAAACACTCGAATTTAAAAAAAAAATTAAAATAAAATCCTATTGTTCACTTCTTTAAAAAGTAAAAATCGATTTATTCGATCTTTTACTATGGTAACTTCAACAACTTTCCCAAAGGGTGTCTTTAACGGGAAAAAAATACGGATGTGTAAAACTTACGTTGTGGAGTTTAGATATTAGACGAAACTAGCAACAAAGTGATGAAGTTAAAAAAGTTTAGTTTTACTGAAATAGAACGACATTCATAAGAATTTTCAAATGTAATAACATGTGAAGTTTTTAAGTTTTTAAAACAAAGTAGTGTACGAGAAATAAAAAAAATATCAGAAAAGTGGATAAACGTAAGTTGTAATAACAAACGAGATTTCTACAATTCAGTTTATTAGCCATTTTCTTGAACGCTTACATTGTTTTAATATTATTGATAAATTATATATAATTTTCCTTTCCAAAGATAAGTTCAGGCTTTTCTTTTTGAAAAGAAAAGACGTTTTACAGTGTGTTTTATTAACAAAGTAAGAAAACTTTCTTGTCACGACTTTCTACCAATTGAACATTATTGCGGGTATATTCCACAGAAAATCCTATCATCGTTACGGTTGTAAGCCAGTAGCATACTGATCGTTTTTCACATCGATAGAACCATTGGTTTCATTATAGCGCTATGTAATGTAGTATTATTAGTAGTGTTGTGAATCAGAGACTGTGGTAATAAGAACATCTAATTCTACCATTAAATAAAAATATATTTTAAATTTGACCTTAATATGAAACATATATATTTAATAGTCGATTTTTATAGTGATTTATATATGTATATATATATCAACGGCATATCTAAGATAGCCTCCATAACTTATCAGTATAAGACTAGAGGAAAGACAGCTAGCCATCGCCACCCACTATTAGCCCTCTCTTTTAGCAACGAATGGTGCGATTTATCGTTGTATCATAACGACTTTATGGCTGAAAGAGTGAGCATGTTTGAAAGGACAAAGATTCAAATCCGCGACCCACATATTTCAAGTTAAACAAACTGGCCATGCCGGCCGATATTTTTTAACATAACCACTAACAAAATGTGAAATAATAAATATTTGCATATTTCATGTAAAACTGTCACTTTTGACAAACATTATTTTGGAATAGTTAAATAAGTATAATTATTCCTTAAGATTTACAGCTTTAACAAAGTCGAGAGTGTTATAATGTAAATACAACGGTGTATCTGTATGGTTTCAAGCTTTCAGTATAAAAACTCTTTATATATACATCATAAAATGCTGATATTTCTTCTGTTGTTTCTTTTGAAGGGAGGTGAAACTTACATTAACTTTCCAACAGCTTTAAGCTGGTTTCAACCAACATTTTAGAACGTAAGGTTTGAGGACTTTTACATTTATATAAACATATTACACTGCAATGTCCTTTCATAAATTTCGCAAGCTTATTTTACTTGCTTTAACTTCTATCCCTCCCTCTCTCTCTCTCTCTCTCTATATATATATATATATATACATATATACATACTATTCACGCTTGTTAGCAGTGTATTCTGTTTAATAAGAAGCCACAATCTTAACATTGCAGAGATAAAATGTTTACTGACAAATCGGTGTTTTCTCGGATGACATATTAACGATTGATAATTTTTGGTATTAATTCAATTAAATGTTTTTGAAGCGTAAAATTCTACTTAGATTATTCTCCTTCCCATTTATAATAATTATTACCAAATTGTTAATAAATGTTGCAGCAGCGGACGATATTTGCTTTATTTAAGGCTGCAATATGTATGTTGATATAGTTTTGACATATATGCTGATATGATGTCAAAAGTGTGATATGGTGAAAAACATAACTTACTAACAAATACCTTTCATTAATTAACTAATTGGTTGTCATACTTGTCTTTGTTTTATTCATTTTTGTATAAATTAATTGCTAATAAACAAATCTATTTTATATAATTTCCTTCAATATGTAAAACATAAAGTGTCTGAAGAAATTTATCTATGGATTTACAACGCTAAAACTAGAGGTTCGATTTCCCTCTGTGGACATAGCAGATAATCTGATGTGGCTTTGCTATGATATAAAAACCACACAAACAAAAATAAACTGCTCTAACATCATTTTTAAACATTAAAATGTTTAAAATAGATCTTACAAATTCTCAACCATACCATTCAGTGAAATATAAAACTTTACTTTTGAGTTTTTATCGAATTGTAAGTTTGTTTGGGAATTTTGCACAAAGCTACTCGAGGGCTATTTGTGCTAGCCGTCCCTAATTTAGCCGTGTAAGACTAGAGGGAAGGCAGCTAGTCATCACCACCCACCGTCAACTCTTGAGCTACTTTTTACCAACTAATAGTGTGATTGACCGTCACGTTATAACGCCCCTACGGCTGGGAGGGTGAGCATGTTTAGCATGACGGGGTTTCGAACCCGCGACCCTCAGATTACGAATCGCACGCCTTAACACGCTTGGCCATGCTGGGCGCGACTTTTAAGATATGTTATAAACACATACAGAGTTTAAACCTTATTATTTGTTAAGTTATAAACTTTCAAACATAAAAAGACCGAATTATGTTTTAAAAATCGAATAACAAGTTCATCTGGGAGTTGTCATTTTACGATTTGATAATTTGGGCAAAAACTCTTTTGTATAAAAGCACGCAAAAATCATCATACATTTAAAAGACTTTAATTAACATAGTTCACATTATTAAAATGAAAGCAATTGTTTAGGCAATCCATAGAAATACCAAATTTATTGAGCAATTTTCTACATATTCATTTATCGAAATTCTCATACGTATATAAGTCACCAAAATTGTTGTTTCGAGAAGTTTCCTCTTTGTTTGCAATTTTCATGCGATGATTTATGAGCGTGTCAACCAATATATCACGGTAAGTGATCAACAAAACTACCCAAGCACAACTGTATGAACTGTATCCTACAACAGGAGCTCACTGGATGACGTCCTAGCCTAGTCATCTTTCACAGGTTCCGTCGTTATGCAACATCCCTCGCATCCACTTAATTTTACTGCCGGCATTATGTGTAACGATCTAAAGAGGAATTCACAGTCAATTCTTCGTGACTCATCAAGCAATGCCCCAAATCTTTACCATGAAATATGTAGTGACTTAACTTGTAAGACATTTATGCTAAAAGAATCTGTATTGAATACCATTAAACAAAAACCTAGAGATTTCGACAAATGAGCCTGAATTTATTAGTGACAAAAGCAAAACAAATATTTATTGAACATGCTATAACGGATTAAAGACGGAATGATATACTTAATAATGGGTCTAATAGTATCACATAATAGTTTGCTTAGATAATTTATGGTGTTCCAAAATGTACATTTTTCACCTTAGCACTTTCCACAGCTTGAATTTACCAAATTTCTTAAACGTATTGGTAGCCGTATGAAAATTCAACATAAACTTAGTGTGAAATGATATATGTATAAACTGTTAAGAAGACAAATGAAGGTATTCACACATGTGTTGAGACATTATTTTAAATTCATCGTTACACACTTAATAGTTCCTTCTTTCTGACATTTTCGTTTTCAACTACACAGATAAAATACACATAGATAAGTGTAATATTGCCAGCAATCACATAATTATTTAGTATTTTACACACAAAATACAAATGTTACCAATAACATTTCTAGCTTATTTAATTGTTTCGTTGCAAATATTCTGTAACAAGCATGTACTTTGTTAAATGAAATACTATATTCTACTGCAAAACTAATTTTATAACAATACAGAAAAGCAATACATTTTGAAATCAAACAATTAAGAAATTGATTTTTTTTATAAGCATTCGTTCAAATTAAATTGAGCAAAACTAAAGAACTGTATTTTTGAAGCCAGCTAGTGTATAATTTAAGAATTACACGTGTGGGTAGAATAAGTGTCACTCACCTATTAAAATCAAAATAATAAACCCTCTCCCCAGAAAAAAGAATAATTACATAAAGTTTTATCTAAGAAAGTGAAAAGCAAAAAAGTTGATTCTATCTTCACTTTGGGAAATTATTATGGTTTTGGAGAGAACATTAAAGTTGGAAGTGAAGTAGTTAAATAGCAGCATGTGTCATATTACTTTTTTATAATGAAGTAACATAAAATGCAACACTGACCTAAAATTTTTGTGTGATCAGTAATACTTAGAAAGGTGAAAGTTTATTTAAAAACTGTATTTATTTATGTACATGCTTTGTTATATTGAATGTCGCTTTATTTTGACATTTTGAGTATAATGGTGTGATCTTACGATTTCCCTGTTTTGCAATACATGTTTATCATTATCATTTTTATAAGTTTTGCACTTATAATATTAAGTTGTTTTTCACATTTCTTCATAAACATTCATTAAGTTCATGAAAGACTTTAATTATCGTAATACATGCAAGAAAAAAGAAATAATGTTATTTGAAATTTTGTTTTAAGCGTTGGTTTATAATTAATTTTATATAATAAATGTTTGTCTTTTATTGTCTTGTTGTAATTAAAAGAGACAACATCTTAAAATTGTAACAAAAATTTTACTCAGGCCAATGTAAAATGGTTGTGGTGAGGATAGATAATGGAATGTTAAGGGATCTTTCAGAAAAAGGCGAGAAATTCTATAATTTGTAGTTTTTGGCTTAAATAAAAGTGAAACAAAATAGAGTTGAAAGCAGCTGAAATGGATAGCGCAATGTTTCAAGATAATTCATTGATTATGTTAACATAATAGAAGCAGCCATAACCTATTAATTATAGTTTCTATACCTTCTAAGCCCATTTAGAGTAGAAATATAATTCTGTCAATCTGTTTGTTCGCTGTTGCTTTGTGTGTATATGTGTATATAGAGGAAGCATCACTTTTCGTAAGTCCATCTTAGCTTTTTCATTGGCTACTTCTGTTATGTATATTTCTGCTAATTTCGCAAATGTTCATTTACTTGCATCTTTTATTTCATGATATTTTTGCTTGATGTTGATGAGTTATTTTCTAGTCTATGCTTGAAACTGGAATAGAAGAAAGAGCAGAAGTTGAATTTACAACGGATGCTAAAAATAAATGAAAATGTTTACATTATTGTCTCGATCTTTAAAATCTGGTTTAAGTACTGGACTGGTAAAGTTTTCAGCTTATTTTTGAAAGGTATTAACTAAATCAATTTGCTTAATGAGACATAACAGGATTTGATGTGATGAAGATATTATTTATTGTTTTGCTTAATACGTAAGTTTGGAATGATTCTGATTTTCTTTTGACAAGAACGTCCGGATACGTCATTTCTGTGTACAAGTGTCTATCACGAAAATAATCCTGTGAGTTCAGCTGGGAAAGTGACATAATTGTCAAGTACATTTAAATCAAACATTTCTAATAAACTAGATTCAAAGCTCGGATCTGTAAATAAAAGTGGAAATTATTTTCCATTCTAAAGTTTTATGATTATATATGTTAAATGACGAGAAAAACTTGATTCCTGTTAACATACTCCATGAAGCATGTCTAGAAACCAGGTTTCAATAGTCGTGCTGGGCAGAATACAGATAGACTTTGTATAGCTTTGTGATTAATAATAATAAACAACTCCTGTTACTTTTTTAAATTTAGTGTAGAATGTGACACATGTAATAGACGTCTATCGATTTAAAAACAATGGTATTTATGATCTAACATAATTGATTATCCCTTTGATTGCTGATTCATCACGTAATTTGCTAATGAACAAGACCCATTGAAATTTGTCTTCCAAGAAAAATAATGATCTTAAACATACAACAGTTGTGATAAAATAATATTTTTTTATGGCGAAGAAGCCGACTGAACAGTCGAATCCATGGTTTGGCACAACGAAATCTCAATATAAACATTCTTAGGTCTAAATAGGCTAAAATGAAACTGAGGTCAAAAGTTGATTAATGATCTTGGCTGAACGATGGGACATTTTGAACAATATTTCGCAATCTTACGTTTATAGGTTTTATGGTAGCATGAAAACAAAGTATAATTTTGTGAATGAAGAAAACAGATCCACAAACAGCAAAGTAATGCATTGCACAATTTATTCATCTTTATTCTATACAAAATGTAAAAACGAAGGCTTGTGATAATACAGCTCTGGATTTCAGTCTGAATCATAGATGATAAGTTACAGAGCGCTGCCTTACTTTTGGTTAAAAGCTCAAAATAAAGGACGGTGGTATATGATCTTAACAGCTTTAATATAAATACACATACTAGTTTTTATAATAATGTTATGTGTAATTGGTAATTTTATAATTTCGTTCCCATCTTTTGTTGTTTGTGAATCACGTATATATATTTTTTTATTTCGCGCAAAACTACACGAGGGCTTTCTGCAATAATTGTCCCTTACTTAGAAATGTAATCACCACCTACCGCTAACACTTGAGATACTCTTTTATCAACAAATAGTGGGATTGATCGTAGCATTAAATTGCCCTCACAGCTTAAAAGATGAGCATTTTTGGTGTAACGGGGATTTGAACTCGGGACCCTGGCATTGCGAATCGAATGACTTAACCAGCTGGCAATGCCTCCCCGAAGTCATGTATTCATATCACTTGTTTCCATAACTGTTTCTGCTGTATATACTTCTAAAATTTACACAAAGTTATGCTTTTATACTGACATTAATTTGGAGTAGGATTTGAAGAATGATAAAAGTTACATCAATCAAACATTCTTAACGATATCTGTGTTTTAGGATTGCTATTCACAACGTTTAAATTAACCATACGAAAAGTCAAATTATTAATTTACAAGCTAATGGTTCTGTCTTATGTACATATCAGTTGCATATCTACTAAACATTTATGTGATTGGAAAAAAGTGTTAAATTAAGTAAACTAAAAAGTACAGTTACGAAAGTAGTCCAAGAGTTTCTAAGCTGCATGAATGAAATTACTCTAAATATTGTTTGTTTTGGAATTTCGCACAAAAATACTCGAGAGCTAACTGTGCTAGCCGTCCGTAATTTAGAAGTGTAAGACCAGAGGGAAGGCAACGAACTCATCATAACCCACTGCCATCTCTGGGGCTACTCTTTTATTAACGAATTGTGAGATTGACCGACACATTATAACGTCCCCATGGCTGGGAGGGTGAGCATTTTTGGCGCGAATCCGCGACCCTCAGATTACGAAGCGCACACCTTAACGCGCTAGGCCATGCCCGGCCCTCCTCTAAGTAAGGGTAGTATTTCATTTAATGTTGTTATATTCAAATTAATGTACTAATTACAATATTCTGCTTTTTGGTCAACGAATCATGTGCAAGTTAAGTAAACCGATATCTGTATGTCAAAACTTCATCCAAAGGAGATTGTTACACTTTTAGCACAAAAAAGAAATGTTTGCTCATCTAGAAGAGGAAAAGTGAATATGTAGATGTAATTATTTGCAGACTGACAAAGGAGTAATGGAACTTGATGAAAAAATATTTTTCCAACTAAGCTCCAAGGATTAAGTAGAAGCTTAGAGACTGAACTTCCTCACACAGATTCTCTATGTTGAAGCTGAAGATAAGCTCTTTTAAACATAATTTACACTACATACAATGATAAAAGTGCAAAAAGAAAAGTAGCTAGTCAAAGATAAATACTTTAACACTGTTAATGCAGTTGTCCAGAGCATATATTTCAGTTGATTTAAGAAGATACTTCTAGGGTTGCTTCTGTTTTAATTCCATGCAAGTAGGTGATCAACATGTGAAACAACAAACTAATTTCTATTCCCCGCTTTCTCTCAACTATGAGTAAAGCTGTGGAATTACAAGCTTGTATTCTAACTTATATAATGACTAAAATATATAGAACAATACCATGTTATAAGGTCGTGAATTTATGGCAATAAATCACAACTCCCCACCTGAGGTAGATTTAGATTTCATAAAATATCACGTACACATTAGCAAATTGTAACCTGTCATTCTCATATGTACCCCTCTTTGTGCCCATGACTACTAAAACGCATATTAGGAAGTAAATCGTGGAACATGGTGACATGACATTTATGAACAATAAATAATGGTATGATTTAACATTAGATATTGAGTATAAGCATGCTTTTATTATTATTTTTTTAATTAAGAGGAAACAGTTATAATTCTCTTTCAACATTTAAACTCGAAAACGTTTTAAAATTGGTATTTTGCTATTAGGTAACACATATTTTATGTAATTTAAAAAGAAAAATGAAAACAATCCAACGTTTATTTATTCATTGCTCATCCCATCCCATGATATAAGAGGATATTTACGAGGAAGTTATTGTGACTTAAAAATATAATGATTCATATTGCTTCAACTTGATTCATGCGGCATATTGTATGAAACTAAATCAAATTGTATGTTAAATCGGTAACTAAATATAAATTAGTACGTTTCTAAAAAGGTTTTATAACTTTGCTTAAGTATTTCTATTATGAGAAAAAATAGTTGCAATTCACCATTTACCACAAAGGTATGAAGTGGATTTTTTGTGCTTTACCTCCACCACGAGTATCGAAAGCTGGGTTTTACCGTCGTAAACCTGCAGACTTACCGCTGCTGACCCACCATGGAGGTGGGGGTGGAGCATTCTCAGAAGAAGAAAATCAGTGGATATAAATGACACTCATACGTCCTGAAAAGGCTAAAAGTTTAATGTCACTTAAGCCTCACTTCACAAAACCGTCTTGATTGAACAAAAATACGTTCTTTCACGTGGCACACATGCATGTTTAAAAGTAAACTGACCCTGGTAGCACACTTTATATAAATAAGCCATAATTTATGAATAAATAAAAAATATATCTTAGGAGCTGGTCCGACATGGTGAGGTGATTAGGGCGCTAGACTTGTAACTCGAGAGTCGTGGATTCGACCCCCCTTCCACCAAATATGTCCGTCCTTTCAGCCGTGGAGCTGTTATAATGTTACGGTCAACCTCAAATTCGTTGGTAAAAGAGTAGCCCAAGAGTTGGCGGTGGGTGGCGATGACTAGCTGTTTTCCCTCTTGTCTTACACTGCTAAATTAGGGAAGGCTATCACAGATAACCCTCGAATAGCTTTGCGCGAAATTCCAAAAAAAAAAGAAAGATAGTTGCACGGGAAGAGAAGCTAACCAAATGCAAATCATTCTGGTCTTTTCAACTCATCTTCATATCACTTGTTTCACAAACTTGAATTAAAAGTGCCCGCTCTCTGCTAGTGATTTACTAGTAAATACAACAACAAATATCAGGTATAAACTAAATTACGTATACTGATATAAATCAGTAAAAATTTGTTATGCGATGGTTAACTATATGGAAAATTTGAAGAACAAAGGAAAATATTTTATTAAATAAATACTAATACTCGATTTCTCCAATGAATCACCATTTCATGCTATTATGTACCTTTTAGTTTTAGTAGATAATGTGAATTTGATTTTTAACTCTCTTATAAGATCAAATAATTCATAAAGGAGAAAAATAGTTTTTTTCAATCCTGAATATTACATAGTGCAAATGATACTCATGTAAATGAATATCAAACATTTTGAAATCATTATATGCTGAAGAGAGAGTTTTTTGTAGGCTTTCCTTTTCTAACTTGGGATATTTGATATATTAAGTGCAAATACCAGTGTCCTAAAGATTTAGGAATAACTTTCCTTTATTTAGAACTCTTGACAAGATAATGAATCTTAGCTTAATATTGTTGTTGACTCTCACTTTTATAACATGCCCACAATTGAAAGTACGAACACGTTGTTGTGCATTTTTTAGGCTTAAGCATTAGTTATTCTAACTCTCAGTCTAATTGGGCCATGTTCATTCACTCTCACTGACTAGCATTATAATACAAATTTACGAATTGTAAAAACCATTAATGAGAAAAAGGTTTTTATAAACATAATATCTGTCAATTATTTTACTGATAAATATTTATAATTGGTGTACTATTGTTTTTTTACCTCTGTTTGTTTTTTCTTGCTTCCAATGATTATGTTACATTCAACAGTTTTTGCTTTCTGCAGAAATATCTTTCGTGGTTATAGATCTAGTGCAGAAAAAAGCACGATTTTTCGTAATTTCTTCTGTTAGTGACCTCTTGTTGGATGATTCTTCTACATGTTCTGCACTCTATTTTGCTTCCTTACTTTATTTTTCATTAATACCTCAGTATCCCTAGAAAATTCAAAATTGTCTATTCGTTATGATTTTAAGGTTTGCCACTCTGTTTTACTTTAAACATTTAATGTTTATTTAAACTAGTTTGATGATTTGCTTGCTTTATTTAGTTCCAATATCCTAAAATTTGATAGCTTTTCAACATTTGTTTTTGTCTGAACATATCTCTCTAAGGATGCCCTTGCAATTGTTGTTTGTTGTTCATTGGCCATGAACAATAGATATAGTGTCTCTTAACTCAAGAATATGACAATTCTTTATGATTTTTTCAGCTTCTGCAACCAGAAATTAATATATTTCTTAATAATCTATCTGTCTTAACTTCAGGGTTTAATGTATACTTCCTCAGTAAAACAAATTGTAATTTCTGAGTTTCGAGACTAACATTACAAACTGCCGAGTTAAAAGTTGAAGTTAGTGAACATCATACATGATTCAGTTCTAAAAAGAAATGTTCTGGCTTGTCGCTTCAATATAAATTTGTCACTTCAGTACTACCAGTTTTTCGTCTATGTTTTCTAAAATGTATTTACCTTTTCAATGGCGCATTACCACCTGACATAACTGAATTCAAATATTTCACTGTAAGGATCCTAGATGCTATAATTGAAACATCAACGGTTGGCAGTGTCGTGTGTACATAAGTCGAAGTGATAAAATCTGATAAAAATATCTCATGTCTTACGTTTTGTCATAAATATATTAGTAGTACAACAGCCTTGTTAAATTAGACTTTACCATGGTATTTACCAATAAGATTTATAATCTTAGAACATGTTTCCATATTCGTTTCATTAAATCAAACAATAGGTTCTTAATGTTTTTTTTTATAAAATGGATATTCTTAGTCTTTGAAACTGCAGTCTCATAACAAAGTATATGAAGTCACACTTCTTATGAAATATTCGGTACTTTAGAACGGAAATGTCGAAAAGGCGTAACACATATGCAAAATTTGAAAGATAAATGACATAATTCTTTGAATTATTGAATAATAATTAAGTTAAAATATTAGTAACAACATTAGATTTCTTAATATTAACTTTATTATGTAAAATAATGCATCTCATATTCTAATTCAATATTTAATCATATCACACTTTGATTCTACGATACGTTTGAAGACTTCTGTACTTACTGAAAGATCATAAAGTACGAAGACAGCTTGAGCTGGTAATGTAAAACATTTATAACACGTTTAGCATAGTAACAAATGTGCAACGTTTCTATAACATTTTGTCAAAGACTTGTACATTTTTTACATTGTTAAACATGTAATAACGTTTTTTTGTTTTTTTTTAAACAGTCTTCAAACTTTATTGTCCAAACGTTTCTCGTCATCAAACCTACTGTAAGATTGTGGCTCTGACAATCGATAACGATTGTCGTAATAATTAGTAGATTATCCGATCACCTAAGCTTTATTCTCAAGTAGTAACTCTTTGGAAATAATCAAACACTTATTCATCCCACGTATTCGGCTTTAATCTGCTGCAATATTCAGTAAAGTCCTAAGAGGAAGTATTTATGTAGCGATAGTGATCATGATTGGATGTTAATTGTTCTTCAGATGTGGTCTGGTGCATTTTTCACTTGACTTTGAACTTCAATCATCTAGTTATTTTATTGTTTTCAAGAGGAGGAAGCTGTTCTGTTTATGCTAGGTTAACTAGATGATTTGTTTGTTATTAATTTTGCGCAAAGCTACTCGATAGCTATTTGCTCTAGCCGTCTCTAATTTAGCAATGTAAGACCAGATGGAAGAAAGCTAGTTATTACCACCCACCGCCAACTTTTGGGCTACTTTTTTACCAACGAATAGTGGGATTGACCGTAACATTATAATGCCCCACGACTGTAAAAGCAAGCGTTTTTGGTGCAACCGGGATTTGAGCTCTCAACCCTCAGATTTTCAGAGTTGTTCATGTGATATTATTTTAGTACTATTTGAATTTATTGTACGGTATTGTCTTCTTCTTTGGTATGATGGACTATTATATGCGTATTATTGTCCTGAACTACAACTGTTTTTGATCACCTTGTCTCTCCAGTTTATTGGTATCCACATTCAGAAGAAATACCGTCAATAATGTGTTTCTCTCCCTCGGGTGTATGCGTTATTTTATGGGTACTGATACCGATTAAACTATGTTGTGAATTCTGAATATTATACTGACTTGATATTATTTATATATTCCTTGTAGGCATGTTTTCATAAAGATCTCTTATATATGTGGAAAAATGGTTGTGTCCAATTTTCTTCGTGTGTATCCTCAGTGTTTATCTTCTTTACATATTATTTCGTGTATCAGTTATTAAGAAGATTTGTAGTAGTGTAGTTACTAACCAGCTTCATAGCTTTTTTCTTATAAAAATCGTGTTCATCATTGAAACTAGGCCGTCTAGGATGACTGTCTTTATACTGTTAGGGTGATTTAATTTATACTCAAGTTATTTACCAGTATATTTACGTTTCCTGGAAACTTCTGTAGTACGTGGATTCCTGTGTTGCTAGCCATCAAGGAACGAATACTTATCTCTTTGTATTCCATTACTTCATTTGTGAATTTCATTGTGAGAAAACCTCGTAAGAAATAATTATAATATTTAACGCATCGTCCACTACTACACTACAAATACTCCGATAAACAACCTTTCAATGATAGGACTCTTAAGGAACGTATCTAACTGACAATACCCACACCAATAGGATCCAAAACCTTCAATTTCAATACGACCTATTTCCAACTGAAAAATAGAAACGACCATCAACAAGAAGGTCTAGCTAGCTAGGGGCTCATACTTATCACCAATACACTTAGAACAATCTGAAATTAGTACCAACAGAATAACCGCTCCAAGAATAGTATAGTCAGCATATCTGAGCCAAGGTTTGTGAAATGTTTTGATGACTATTGTCTATTCAAACTGTTGATGGTCTTTTTAAGCAACATCATGAACAGGATCTATAAAGGTGTCACAGACGGATATTATTAATCGTGTTAATCAGTACTATGTACTTGGTTGTTTGTTTTTTTATTTTACGTAAAACTACACGAGGGCTACAACGGTAGCCGTTCTTAATATAGCATTATAAGACCAGAGGGAAGGTATTTAGTCAGGTGGTTAGATCGCTCGACTCGTAATTCGACGGTCACGAGTTCAAATCCCTGTCATACCAAATATGCTCGCCTTTTCAGCCGTGGGGTCGTTATAATATGACGTTCAATCGTAATGTTCATTGGTAAAAGGGTAGCTCAAAAGTTGATGGTGGATGATAATGATTAGCTGCCTTCCATCTAATCTTAGATGCTGAATTAGGGACTTTTAACGCAGCTTCACTTCGTGTAACTTTGCGCGAAATTCTAAACAAATGAATCATCTCTTATGTTTTCCAAATTTTAGATTCGATGAGCAATAATATTTTCATCAAACTGATTGTGAAACTTAAATGAAACTTTTCAATATGTGATAGACAAAGGACCATTTGCATAGACGTGTTTTTAATTTTATTTTTTCTAATGCGCAGGAATCGTAGTCATAATACTTATAATATTACAGTCATGTCAGAAACAAAACGTGAATTGAATTCTATCTATTATCAACCACGTTGGACATGAATGATTAAAACTATATGGGAGTACGAAAAATGTAGAAAAATCACATAAAACAGAGATATCAGATGTTAACTACAGAACTTTGGATGTTAATGGGGGAAAAATAACAGGATGACATGAAATGAATGCAAATACGATAACAGGAACTATCTCGTATTACGAGTAGCTGTTCAAAGTTTTGGACGTTTATATAAATGGAAATAATATCAGTATGTTGAACAATAAATCTAATTTATAAGTGAATAAAGTTTTTTTTCAATAATGTCGAGAATGTGTTTTCTTATAGTAAAGCCACATCGGGCAGAGCTCACCGAGAGGAATCGAATCCCTACTTTTAAGCATTGGAAATCCGGAGACATACGCTGTACTAGCGGGGGCTATAATATATTGAATAACAGGATGTAAAAATGGTTTTCGTAAATGTATGTAAAATAAAGAAAAGAGAAAAATAATAATAACCAATATTTATAGATGGAAAATGGGAGTTTAAGGGAAAAAAAAAGAGCAACGGTTACAATTTTTTTTATTGAAATTACCGTTTTTAGTTTTGGAAAATATTTCAGGAATTAGAATTTAAATGGCAATGCCTTAAAGAAAATAGTTATACTTAAGTAGTTTTGTGAGCTATTTTGGGTGTAGGAAAAATTACATGTTTGCAAGATTTGTTTTGAATCAATGATTTTATTAAGGTATCAGAAAACGTTTCGCATGGAAAAGTATCGTTTAATGATTTCAGTAATAGTAGACAGGGAGGGGCTATATTATTAGCAGTTAGCAGTTGGGATAAGTAATTGTGCAGTAGCAGCATAATAAGTGATAATGAGAGAAGATTATTCGAATGTGAGATGAGCTGTTTGCAAGAGATATTCTAATTAATAATGACTTACGTAACATGTTTTGGGTCCCATGCTGAGACGGCGATAAGTCTATGGATTTGCAGCGCTAAAAGAAGGGGTTCGAATTCTCTCGATAAACACAGCAGATTGCTCCATGTGGCGTTACTATAAGAAAAACACACAGACACTGATATTTTTTGGAATTTGAATTGAGCTTTGATAAAATTTACGTGGATTGTTCTCATAGAATGATAGTACAAGTTAATTTTATGTTTTACGTGAAAATTTATTTCAAAGTTTGTAGATAAAAGGTTTAATTTTACTTCTATCTTGAATTATAATTTTAATAAAGCTTGTAGGAATCCAATATGCTGGTTGTTTAAAAGAAACAGTTTACTTGGAAAACATGATTAGTTAAAAGTCCAGAACGTTATATTTAAATTAAGTCTTTAAGGGAAAGTTTTGGAAAATAAAAAGAATATATTTTTGAATGGCATATTATATTAAAACCTCAAATTTTGATTTTCAATATTCACATCTGTAAAGTTAAAAATAGAAAGACCACTAAATTTGATAAAAAAGCATCAATCAGTTGCACAATAACCCAATAGAATTGTATAAGAAATAAGAGAAATACGACGCATTGAAAACATGTTAAAATTCAGGAGATTATTATTCGAGAAGCAATTAAATGGTTTAAGAAGGGAGTTCTATTCATTTTTTTCAGATCAGGAAAGTTGAAAATTGTCGTGACCAGACTCGATTTTCGTTTGATACTTGCACAGATATTTTGATTGGCGGAAAGCTGAAAACATTATTTCTTGTTATTGCGTGGATATATATATCCATCGAAAGATATTGTTAACGCTCATTTGGCTAGAGTATTGAAAACTGTTACGGTGAAACACTTTGAAGAGCAAAAGTTGTACAACAATGTAAAGATTTCTGTTACAAAGAATTCTGGGCTCTACATCACAGGTCTAGCAATAAATATTCTTGTATTTTATTGTTTTAGAACAGAAATTTGTGGATATCTTTTCATACCTTCTTAGATGAATTCGTGAAAATTTTAAAGAAATACAAGCCAATGAAAAATTCTTTCATTGTTTAAAGGCGATGTGTTTCATGAGTAATTGCGAACAATAGAATGATATATATCTTTCTAGATGAAAACCTATTATACTACTTAATCTAGATTACATTATTAAAGTAGCAGTTGTAAATAATATATTACCAAATGTTCGTCTTATGTTGTTTTTAATATTCATTGTCTTTTGAATGTGAAAACGAAAGGACGGAAATAAAGTAATTATTGATTTACGTGTACTTCTAACAGTTGCATTAAAATTCTGGTCCTTTATTTTTATAAATGTACAAAAATAATGTATGAAATAAACTGTAATGGCTCAGTTAATCGTTTTAAACACATTTTGTATTATTGGAGGTATAAAACATGCCAATTTAATTCAGGATTCATTGTTTGTCAGTGTCAAGTAGTGAGAAGTTATTAGCAATTCTTTTTTTTTTAATGTTCAGAGAATATCTGAAACATTAAAAAAAATTGCTTCTAAAAGGCTCGATTAGTCGAACTGCTTTGGATGTTTTTAATTCACCCAAATTTTGGGCCAGCAGATAGCCTGATGTGGCTTTGCAATAAGGAAAACACACACACACAAATCTCGCACACTTATATTATAGGGCAGAGTGGAAATATATTTTATTTAAAATGTTTTGTTAAAGGTATACATTTTGTGTTCTTGTAATTTCCAATATATGAATTAATTCTTAATTTTTAAGGCTCAAATTTCTTAAATGAAAAATGTAAGCTTCCCAACTGAAGTATTCATAAGCAGAAGTTGGTTTTTATTTAGTTCTATATTATGTTTATACTAAAATACAAAACTAGTTCATCTAAATAACCATCGTACTATTTATGCAACTTGAATAATGATCAAATAATACACATTTTATTACGGTATTTATTTTTATTCGTCATCAAATTTGGTTGTGTTTTGTTATGTTAAAAGAGGCTGCTTACCATTTCATCTCAAATCTTTTCAACTATATAAGATTTTTCTCGTGTTTCACTTATATTACGTGGAAGGATTATTCATAGAGCACGATGTGTAAGTGTAATACAAATATATTATATATGCAAAAACGGCTCGTTTGGGTTGAGAAAATATTTTAAATAGAATATTTAACTAACTGCATCATATCATTCATATCATATTTCTTTCTACATTTTGCAAAGAAAATGCTCAGCTTTAGCCATTCTTAATTAATAAAAATATTTTTAACTGTAAGGAAACAGGCTGTCATTAAGTGACAAATAGAATATTTAAAATATTTTCTCAACCCAAACGAGCCGTTTTTGCATATATAATTCTCAACAAGTGGGTTTCTCGACATCACTAAGTAATACAAATAGGAATGACAAGGTGGTTTCATGTAATATGGTAGATTTAAATTAAACTTAAATTAGTTATGATTGTAATAAATATACAGTTTGAGGTAAATATGGACAATTTCTTTCAAATTTATAAATCCCGATGCTCTGTTATTAAAATAATTGATGATAATGATATCTTGAATCGGGAATCAAACCCGAGATTTTGACGTTGAATGTCCTTAAATTACTTTTGGTCCAGTGCAGAAGGAACAGTGAACACATTTATGTGTTTATTTTAACAAAGTCACATCGGGCTACCTCCTCTGTCCACTTTTTATATGTTTCATAATTCGAAACATACCTTGAATATGTGAACATATTTACAAAGTATGAACTTCATAGGAAAAGGAAAGGGCGTTAATTTAACAAATCCACAACTTAAAAATTGTATTAGTTACAGTTATTAGTATAGTTGTTGTAAAGAGCTATGAGGACTTACAACACTGAAAGCTGCGTTTCATTTTCTGCAATAGACCCAACATAAATAATCTATTGTGTGGCTCAATACCCAAAAACAAAAACGTTTCTAGAAATACATTTATAATCAATTTACTGTGCTAAGTAATAATAACAGCTTCTGATTAATAAATCTTTGAATCATTAATGGCTTTAAAAGAAAAAAAATGGTTCATGGACCACTTGGTTAGGAAAAAACAAAATTAAAATTCGCAAAGCAAAAGAAAATATACAATTTACTCCGTATTTTTCCTTGTTTCTCTTTGACGTGAAAAAGCATTAGAAAGCTTGTAATCAGAGAACTTATGGTAGGTTGAACTGTACATACACAAACACAAGATATTCTAGGCACGTACAGCACTTTAGTATTTTTGTTGCTCCTACGTCGTAAAGCATTTATTTTCTTAAAAAATAACGGATGTTTACATTTATAACGCTGTAAATATATATGTTTTTACTAAAAATCACGACTAGATTCTCACTAAAAAATAGTACATAATCCTATATCAGTTTTGCATTTTGGTTTTTGATGAGCTTTCACCAATTATTGCTGGTGTTACGTTGCTTTTAGTTCTAATTAAGTTTATTTCATTAGTTTTCATAATAACCTTTCTCCCACTTTTAAGATAAAAAATAACTGCATCATATCATCCATATCGTATTTCTTTCTACATTTTGCAAAGAAAATGCTCAGTTCTAGCCATTCTTAATTAATAAAAATATTTTAACTGTAAGAAAACAGGATATCATTAAGAGAAAATTTGTTTCTGGTTAGAGGACAAAATGTAACATTAGTATGGTATTGATGCTATGATAATTTCTTCCTATTACCTTAAGGAAAGAGAAACTGTAGTGCGAAAAATACAAATGTGTTCCAATTAAAATAATTGAATAAGTGTGTTCAAGTACATAAAATTATGGGAGGAATTGTTGATATAGTTCTATGAAGCTTTGGCTTATTTGAATCTGTATATTGAAGTAGTTTTTCTCATCACTAACATAATAGTAATATGCCTATATATATTTATTTATGTATGCTGCTAAAGTAGAATAGTACTCATACATCTTAGCTAGAAATTAAACTTCCGAAGTTTTAAAGTACGTGAATAATCTTAATAAAATACATTAATTTATATAAGTTTCTTAATTAATGATGAGAGTAGAGTATTTAAATAAATATATTAAACCGATTTATTAATTACGTTTGATTATTATTATGACAGTACCTCCTTAGATTTGGTTTGAATTTCGCGCAAAGCTCAATTAGAGGGAAGGCAGCTGGTCATCACCACCTACTCTTGGGCTATTTTTCTGTCAACGAACACTGGGACTGAAAGTAACCTTATAAAGCCCCACGGCTGAATGGGAGAGCAAGTTTCGTGTGATAGAAATTCGAACCCGCGACCAGTGGAGTTCTTGAACCACCTAGACCTAGGCAAACTCCTTAGGATAAAGGGTAAGGTTACTGGGTATTTAAACATAATTTTCGGGCATTTTTTTTACTTTTTGTCAACTAAATAAATCATTCACAAATATTTAAACCGTTAAATGCTTCTCAGGAAACTGGATATTAAGAGATGCCACGTATTGATGTAGATTCTCTATAAAGAATTCAAATGTATACATTCCTACTACTAGCTTCAAATCTAAACATTTTGCTAGAGTCTAATAATTGCAGTTAAAGTAATTTAGTGTCTCTATGGAATATATAAGTATAGAACTGATATTTTCTAATCGAACTGTATCTCTGTTATGTTAGGTTAGAATCCCTAAGGTCTGGTGCATCCGCTCTTAACTTATAACTACTAGCTACAGTGAAGGCATACAGTTTACACGTCTGCTCTTAAGTTACTAGCTGAATAAAATGACCGCCAGATAAAAGTGTGGCACGCATTTAGAGGCATATATTGATCTTGCATCTTAAACTTTCTGATCTGCAACTTGGTACGTTAACGTCTCTTAGAATGTATAAGTGTTATTGTATTTGCATATACATATTTACCTCATTATTATGTATGAAAGCATACTATAAGTAAATATTAAAGTGTTTTATGATGATATCAAGTGTTAACATTCAAGGCACTAATGCACTCAATCAACTTAACAAGCATGTTGTTTAGTTAGCAGTTGTTGCCAACTGTTCAGAATTATCGTTGATTGCTCCAATGTTCTGTACTGCCAGCTAGGTCTTATGAAATAACAACTTCCTAACAATAAAAGTAATTTCAAAAACCTCAATAAAGTGTTTTTCGATTTTCACCAGCTACTTCGAAAAGCCTATTTTTGAGGTGAAAAATATGGCAATAGTAATAACCCAAATATTACTCTCTTATCTATATCACGATAAAGATAAGACCCATTTTGTACACAATTAACTAAACTGGAGCACTAATCTCTTTGTTTTCTCATTTAAATTCCGACTTTTTGAGTTCTACGATACGAGTAATATTACAATATCGAAAAGAAATGAAACTGAACTAAAAGGCTGTCACATCAATGATAAATAAGGACAACCAGAGAACAAGCGTGTAGGAAATCATATGGAAGATAACACTTTCGAGATACCAGGTTTTTCGAAATAATAAACATTGTAATACTTAGATTTATCAATCTGTTGTGAAAAAAAGACATAAAAGCTACGCACAGTTTAAATGTTTGCAAGTTGTACATTATCTACATATATTTTGCAACCTTAAATTTAAAGTCGAGTACTTAAACGATCGCTTTCTTGTTTCTAAGCCTTATCTATGCTAAATTTTATGCACGTTAACGCAATCCCAGAAGGTTTTGATAAAAGCAAACAAAGCACAAAACATCATTTGAATTTTGGCAGTCAGTTTTCGAGAGTTACATGAAGCGCTTGAAAACATTTCATGAAACAACATTCCACAAGGGATTGCAGTTAGCCAACCCATCACAAGAACTTTGCTTTCAAAAGATATTTATGAACAATGAGATTTCGACAGAACAACTGTTGATAAAAGAGGTAAATGTTACATATTTAAATAGGGGGAAAAATGAGAATTTTAAAGAAAAGTATGGATCGTTGGCTATATGAATAATTGATATACGAAATATCGAAAGCATATTAAACGCTGCAAGGAAAAATACACAGGCAAGTAAAGTTATACTATGGTAGTTTGTTTTGTGTTTTTCTGTTTTTTTTATTGCAAAGTCACATCAGACTATCTGGAAACCCCGACCGAGGGGAATCAAACCCCTGATTTTAGCGTTGTACATCCGTGAACAAACCGTTGTACTAGCGGGGGGCCTGCTACTAGATTACTGGTTTACACATTAGCGAAGCCACACTGCTTTATTTAGCGACGCAGATCACAATGCTAACCAAAGCAGCGATTGAAGAGTGTTATAAAATGTGTTTAGTTATTGCCCACTGCTGGTACAGCGGTATGTCTACGGATTTACAACTTTAAAATCAGGAGTTCGATTTCTCTCGGTGGGCTCAGCAGATAGCCCGATGTGGCTTTGCAATAAGAAAATGCACATGCAGTCTCTAATTATTATCACTTTTACGTATACTTTTCAGTGTAGAATTTATCTTGTTTTGGATAATTTTTTCAGCAATTTTATAATTAACCAACGATCTACACTTTCCATTAAAATCAAATTTTTGTTTCCAATTTTTATATGTTTATCAAATATTCACAAAATCTATAAATTTTAAATATAATCATATTCGTGGCAGATATCAGTTCTACAATAAATAAAATCACAATTACAATGTTATGTAATGTTATCATTGGTCTACAGATAAGATTATAAGGTTGCCAAAGTAGAGATTAATTTTTTCTAAATTTGCGATTTTGGTTTTAATTCTTGTTTTGTGACTTTTTGTAGCAGAATCCCTACTTCATATTAAAGTTCTTGTTTTTTTACTTTTTATGTTATACCTGTATAAAGTATGTACTTTACTTGTAGTAGTTGCCCGTTAGTACAACGGTAAGTCTGCGGATTTATAATGCCAAAATAATGGGTTTGATTCCCCTCAGTAGACTTAGCAGATAGCTCCATCTAGCATTCTTACAGGAAAACACCTACATCTATATCTACTTGTAGTAACTGTCACATGTGTCTTCATCGATATATTGCCGTATTTATTGGGTTGAATTGGGCTGAAAATACATTTTAGTTCGTGGCAGGTGTGCTAACAATTTATAAAACATGTGTATATAATTACAGGAATATCAAAAACGGATATCCACAGGCCAGTCAAGTAGGATGAATAAATCTTGTAGCAACAGACCGAGTCATCTAGGGGCTAATCCTCTTTTGAAGGTAGGTAAAAGTTGATAAAGCTGCTGTTTAAAAAAGAAGTAATTTTAACGACTTTTGTTAGCGTATTATTAACATACATGTGTATAATATATTGTAACCCATAATTTAAGTGGTTTTTATTTCGCTTAGGAATTCCACAGGGTCGTTTTAGGACTCGTGAATTACTTGGGATTATTGTCGATCTCTACTATTAAGTACTATTGTAGTTAGCAATAAATAAGTATTTCATCGATGCTGCTCATAGCTGACGTAATGTTCCTGTATTATAACAATGTGAGAATTTGTAATTTGTGCGAAGTAAGCACCGAATCAGTTAAATTTGGTGTATATATATATATATATATATAAAATAAAGAAGTTTTTGTACTTACAGGTGTGATAAACTAATATAAATGCATCAACTAATCAAGGTTTTACTTAATATACATGTATACATATATATTTAGTGTAAAGTGTTTAACGTTATAAATAATTTCGTCTCTTATAAGATTTGTACTTGTGCCTCAGCCGAAGTATTTAGGCTTATAACACGAATTCGGTGCTCTATAGCTGCGGATTATTGGGCACAGCTCAAAAGTCTCATAAGATAAATAACATACGCTCAAACTTCATAGATGTGCAATAATCAGGAACTGAGAATCTTGTTAAATTTAACATTTAAAATGAAGATATGCGAAACTATAATGATCTTCAAAGAGAGTATAATCTAATTTAGCGTAAACACCCACATTGGGCTTCAGTCACAATTACTGTACACTGAAGAACTGAATTATAAATATTAGTGACGAAAATAAAATATCATGTTTTACGTAAAACAGTTCCAACTTGGTTTTCAGTGCGAATAAAGTACTTTGTGTGTTCATTCATTTTGTTTAGATATCTGAAATTAGTTTCAGGTAACGTGCAATAGTTCATTAACTAACGACACACACATTTGCAGAGGAAAGAGGTACAATAGCAATATATATATATATACTTGTATATATATACAATATATATATATATATCTTAAAGCTTAAAAAAAACAAAAAATAGAAATGTGTTAGATCCAAAGAGCAAAAAATTATTTCAAAATATGTTGTTCCATACAGCTCTGAAAATTAATAGGGAATTATGATTGCGTATTAAATATTAAGACAAACCGTATATTATACAGGACTTAAGTTTTAAATATATCTGATCTTAAAGGCAACACGTTATGTGCAGTTATCAGGATTACAAATAAAGACAGACAAATGGTGACAAATACATCCTTTTAACTGAGGTTAAAATCATTACCATTAACAATTTAAAAAATTCTCATGTTACATGAAAAGTAATAAAACACTCTGTAACACTAGTGCCTCAAAATTCAGTTTATTAAACTAGTTTAATAGTTTAAAAGTGATAGACTTGACAGAAGGAAGTTAATCGACTCTATACACAACCCAACTCTTGGGTTACACTTTGCTAAAGAATAATCATTTGATCATCACATAATAGCGCCCCATGACTGGAAGAATAAGTATCTTGGGTGAAAGTATCAGAACCCTGGAACCTCAAGTTGTGAATCAAGCACCCTAACCATCAGGTCATTGCTAAAAGCAATAATGTGTCTAAGGTTTACCTTATATCATTCCGTTATGATAAGCGTATAGCTTAGTTAATCACAGATTACTTTTAAAATATAGGACCAGCGCTATAAATAGTTTGATACTGAAATGAGACGCTAGCTGGATATATAAAATGACAGTGAAATCTATGTCAAGATCAGTTGTCCTTTCTATTATTAACATCTACAATTAAAGTGCTATTCTTTTAATATTCGTTTTTTAATATTGTATGCATTGCCCAAAAATATGTTAAATATTTTTACTGTAAAACTTATGACAAGATTAATTTTAGCCTCCCTTACGTGTTTACTTAGCACTGAACAAACTTACAGGATTTGTTTTTGCATTAGCAACATTGTTTCGGATAAAATAACTTATTTGTGTTATTCACAAACTAACATATTAAATTGTTAATTTTGTTTTTCAACAAACTTTCATTAATGCATCGCCAGATTATTTTTGTGAATATATCTGAAAGAGTTGGCCCCCCGCTAGTACAGTGGTATGTCTCCGGATTGACAACGCTAAAATCAGGTGTTTGATTCCCCTCAGTGGGCTGAGTAGATAGCCCGTTGTGGCTTTGCTATACGAAACACACACACACACACACACTTAAAGAGTTGAGATTTATTTTCATAAAATAACAAAACACCTTATTTAAAAAAAAAACACTCCAAGTATCAGTGAAACATTTTGAATAAATATTAAAGTGAAAAAATATTATATGTTATGTGTTTATGACTCAATGAACAATATTTTTCGACACTGTACACGTATATGGAAAAAAAATTGTATTATTGGTTTGAGCTGTAAAATAATAACATACTTTACCAAGACAAGTAGAAAAAGTTTGTATTATGGTAAGAGCTCTGACAAAAAATTGGGATATAAAGCTGTTTATCATAAAATCTCTACCTTAAATAATGTTCAAATGTATACCATTATTATAGGTTTCTTTCTAACACTGTACGTAAACTGTATGGAAAACCAAAAGGAGATTAAAATATATAATTGTGTAAACTAAGAAAACCTCAATTAACACTTATTTGAAGTTAAGCACAAAACTACAGTGTCAACTGATGTTCTTTGTCTCTTACTGATATAAAAACTTGATTATTTATGTTTAAAGTCTCAGTCTTACCGTTGAGCCATTGATGAATGTTTATGGATAATGAGACATATGATTATGTGAAGCTATGTATTTCATGCAAAGCAAATTACATAAACTTGACCTCTTAAAATCTTTATCAAACTCGCATAATATAGATCGCAAAATTTCATTATAAGGTCATATATGTTTCACATACGTATGCAAAAAACATACCAAAAACATCAATATTTATTTATAATAATCACAGTATTATAAGGTTAAGTATGATAAATAAAAGATTTAAGATTTCAGAGAAAAACATAATAGTTTGTCAAAAAAGTTAAATAATCAAAAAACGCATAACAAAAATTCATAAATGAACAGCATGAATTCTAGAAATAAGAAAATCCAGACTATTTATTAGAAGTAAGATGTCAAAAGCCCCATAACATGTTTTGCTCATTTTTTATTTTTCTGAAAATATATCAAATATAACAGAAAACATAATGACTAAGTATCTTTGATTACCTCATAGGTTAATTATGTATTTTCTTAGTGTTCGCTATAAATTCCATATTTATAACATTGTTCTGGAGCACATTGCTCTCATAATAGGAAGTAGGCTTAGGAAATAGCTGACAGCTGTAACTAAATATTTGCTGAAAAACATCATAATTTTACATATGGAAACCTATATATGTTAAATAACAGGATATCAAATATTATAAAAACCTAAATGTTGAAAATATAAAGTTGTTTAAGTTCGTAAATATTATCAACCTCTATGCTTCACGTGCATACGTATAATGGTGACTGACTATAACTGAATGAGCTTATATCAATATTATTATATATTGATATATATATATATTATTATTATAAAGAGATAATACAAAGTGGCTGATATTCGAAATAGATCAGTACTTCGCGCATAATAAGTGAATAATTTATTTGTTTATTTAAACTGAAAGGTACTTGAGCTAAGTTACTGAAATGTTTTTGTACTTTCATGAATTTCGAAATGCACTTTCTTTTGTATTTGGCCTAGTTACACGTGTTCCACTAATTTATATTTACTCACGTTTTTTTAGGTAAAACAAGGAGAAAAGCTTAGATTCAACTTACCTTACTATCTTAGAACCTTCCTCAGAAACCTGACGCTTTACGGTGTGTGATAGGGATCAACTTTTTGTCACGGACCAATGGGTGTGCCGAGTTACGCTTAATTTGCCTGCTTTCACATATAAACACCTGCAAAATTAAAAACATTATAGGACAATTTTTTCCAGAAGCAAACTTTTTACTCTTATAAATAGTCATTTACTAATATTTGGGAGCCCTTCTACACTTTAGGTAAGTTTGCGATCTTTTGACCTCATTTTATGAACACAAACTGCCTTCCCTAGCACAAATTTATAAGCGTGGCCTCTTTGGGGTTTATTATGAAGTCAAGACACGTGTATTGGTACTCAAACAACAACCTGTACTAGTTTTAGGAACGCACCTATCTCAAACAAGGCGATAAAGATTGAATAAATATATGTACATATATTGACAGGTTAATCATTAGTTTCATGAAATCTATCAAAGTGTTTTATTTCAAAATGCTCTGAAATCAAGCACTAAAAGTTTAAACTTTATTCATTTCATTTCTGTGTTTCAAATAAATAAAAATAATTTTAGAATTAAAGATACATTACTGAAGTTACAAGAAAACTGTTTAGAATAATTAGCTAAACTAAGTCTTTGGTTAATTTCAAATAAGATTATTACTTAAAAAGAAATCCAAGAACATTTTTTTTTCTAATCTTCGCAGAAGAATATATATGTTGTTGTGTAAATGCTGTACTTGCTATTTCACGGTAATAACGAAACTACATGTCAGTTTATGACCATAACGTATATTTTATTTTAATAAATAATCAAAGATTAATTTTCATTAATTAAATTAAATTAGTGGAATTATATTAAGTGTACGGATAATATTTATTTATCTTTAATAATACACTTTGACATATGTCAATAACATATTCGCCAAAAAAAGTTCTATATTTTATTATTTTTACATAAAAATAGCAATTTTCACTCTCTAGTATCAGTCCTACTGTTTAAATAAAATTATATTCTTCGTCACTTGATTTAATTTTATACAAACCATATGATACAGAATAATATGAGTGTTGAGATATTTTAGTTTGACAGATCAAACAGATATATTTTTTTCTTCTTTAATCAACTTGCAAAGAATGATTTGATCAGACTCTTTTGTTATCACAGTAAATTATCCATGTAAGTAAGCCAGTGTGTTAATTTACATCTTTCCAATTCATAGGAAACTGTGTGGTAAATGATTTTTTATCATAACAATATTGAGAATTAGAAACGTAAATGGTTGTTCAAAGACGTGATTACGTGTACTATCAATTAAAAACATGTAAAAAACATAAAAAAATGTTTACACACGAGGAAAAGTACATTGTTTTGAATTGATATTTTTCTAAAACTTATAAAACAGGCAGTACATTTATATATCTTATAAGATACAAAATAAGTCGATAGGCGAGATATAATTTAGGGTTTTGTTAAAATTATGAGAATGAGAAGCTCAGGCTAATCTTTAATCTTATCACTGTTTGTTTTTTCTGTTTGTATTTTTTTCTGTTGCATTTACATATTTTCAAGGTTCTTTCACCAAAATATATTTATGACGAATTTTCGATAGATTTTCCAACACACAATTACTCGCCACGAGTAATCTCGTCATTTTAATAGGTGCGGCTTTCTCACACGACTGAACTTAATAGTATTTTAAAGGAGTTGAATTTGAATTATCTTGCCTCCTATCTTTAGTTCTTATACATTGTTGTAGTGAATGTAACGTGACATCATCTAAAAACGTGCTTGAGGCTCCCATGCTGGTTTTACGATGATGTTTCTTCTACCAATATAATTTGTAACTACTCATCGCTCTACTTTTTACGGTTGCAGTTACCTGTCATCCTTTTTCATTTTTTTCAACATGAATTTATTCACGCTACTTGGATGATTTTTTAATGTATGTATGTCTATATATATATATATATATACTTTGTACAAAATTCATGCATTTAATTTTAAGTTATATAATCTGCAGAAGAGTATATAAATTGTTATTAATTACACACTTAGTATTTATTTTTAAAACATTGTAAAGATATGATAAGCAGTAACGAAGAGAAATTTACAACCTGTTTGCTAACAGATATGGGAAGCAATTAATCTGTAATTCAACAGAAGATTAAAGCACTCATCAGTCCAATCTAAATAATTTAACTATATCATTTATATGAACAGAATGTGGTTTATGCTCTTAAATTAAACATTCGATCAAGTTTTATTAGGAATGGTTCAAGAGTTACAATTACATAAAGTATGTACATATAAAATATTATTAATGTATTTTCTAATATAAAAATACACATCAGTATCATTTGCAAGTTGGCGAAACAAAGTACCACAATTCACTGACGTAAATAATTCTTAGCAAATAAATAGCATAAATAAAATAGTATAAAATGAAGAAAAATTACCGACATAACACCGCCAGAGCGGCCTCGAAAGTCTAACCATACTCGTTCTTGTTTGTTAGCATGAGTTAGCACTATGTCTTTCATGGGGTATTAAACACCAGATCTTCGTAGTGTAAATTTGTAAACTTAACTTTGACCAGCCAGTGGATCTAATTTTGGCAAAAGGCGATGACAAAAATAGAACCTAAAAGACATTAGAGCAATCCTGTCTCTTCATTTAACTTACACACAAGAAAAGGGCAAACTACTGAGTGTGAGAATAAGAACATATACGGAATCTTTAATTTATTCCTGAGACTTGTTGTTGGTATGATGGTAAACTGGCATTACCAATATTAAGACAGGTTTTGTGTCATAATATTTCCAGAGTTTCATTTTTAACTGATTGCAATGAAACAAAGAAAATTATGAAATACATAAAACTTATGAGCTTAGATTTAGAATTATCTGCTTTTATGAGAAATGTATACAAACATTAGAGTTATTCAAACGATTTTTTCCCTAACGTTCTGTCCATATTTCTATATCATTTTCTGCGCATTTTTTTTTTACTTTACCCATTTCTGCATGCTTCACACACACATACACACACAAATTTCACGTCAACGGAAAAACTCGGGTTAATTATCATGATAACTTTCAAAGTTATCAGTGGGCTTGGATAAAAATGAAACGTTATAAACATTCCAATCCAGTAATGACCTTGAAATACTTAAAATAATTTATCACTGAGAGTGATATTAATATATGTAATGTTATAAGTGTGACGGGCATCCAATGTAAAAAAAATCATAAAAGATAATCACATTTAAGACTCTATTATAGTTACACTAGTCGAGAGTTTTATTTTTGTCACAATGTTCACTTTTCTTTTTGTACTTTATACGTTACGAGGCTTTTTCAGTTTATGTATTATGTAAGTAATACGTATTTTAAAAGAAGACCACTTTCCAAAGTAAACATGAAAAGACTTTAGTAATCGCCATCTTTCCTGTTGTAAACACCACTCTACTTCAGATGCCTCTTGGTAATTTAAAAGTGTCTCACCCGTATATAGGTAAAATAACTAACGTACTACAAGGCTAACAGTCACATATCTGAATTTTGAAGCCAAAAAGAAGTGTCTTTTAGATATGTATAAATGGACTATTTCGCAGGGAATTTTATAAATTTTGTTATACGATAACTTGAAAATAAAAATATAATGTTGTGCAAGACTATTAGGAGAAAGTCAAAAATTGGATATAAGTTTTTTTTTTGAATTTCGCACAAAGCTACTCGAGGGCTATCTGTGTTAGCCGTCCCTAATTTAGCAGTGTAAGACTAGAGGGAAAGCAGTTAGTCATTACCACCCACCGCCAACTCTTGAGCTACTTTTTTACCAACGAATAGTGGGATTGACCGTAACATAATAACGCCCCCACGGCTGGAAGGGCGAGCATATTTCGCGCGACCCTCGGATTACGAAGCGCGTGCCTTACGCGCTTGGCCATGCTGGACCAAATTATATATAAGACTATTTTCAAAGAACAATGTAATGTCAATCACAGGTGAAACATCAAGGTTTTATTAATTTTCATATTTAGTACAACTGAAATTAATTGAAAGTGCTCGATTTCAGCAAACAGTTAGTATTTTGGGTGTCCACCTGTTCAATAATTATTGAAGACAATCCTTCAGACATTGTTGCAACACACTTAATCAAAATGTCCTATGAGATTTCACTCCAAATGTCTTTAATACATTCTCATAAAGCTTTCTTTTGGAAATAACTTTTGATTTGTCAAGTTTTTTATCTATAAAGTCTCAGATTTACTTTTTTAACAACTCTAACATCTTCTTTCTAGGTTAAGTAATTTATTTGTCATAATTATTTTTTTTTGGTAATAAAATCATTTACTGTTATTATGCAGACCACTGGATATACCATGACGAATCAGTATCTGATGGTACTTGCGTTGGTCCATTGTTTCATTTGTTATACATATATCTCTTTTCACCTCACCAAAACGTTACTACCAAAACATTACAATATCTTTCCCGTTCTTTGTGGTAGGTGCTGTGCATTAAGGTAAATATCTTTCACCTTTATTCCGCCAGACGTACATCCTATGCTTTGAACCAAATATTTCATACTTATCCGTCTATAACATCCTTTTCAATCATCAACAGTCGAAATTTGTTGTTTTGTAGCAAATTTCAGTCTCATTAAAAAATATATTTGGAGATCAAAGTAAATATTTTTTAAGTGATAAATGACAAAATATTCAATTTTCTTTGAGCGTTCTTGATACCGTAGATCTGTACATTTTCTGTCATTTGATACATGATTCTCTATCATACATAAGATTAGTAGCAGTCTTCTTTCTGTCATGTAGTCTGCATAAACGAAAATAGTTAACATCAATATCATTTTGTTTAGGTTCTGAATCTTCTTCCCTATTTCTAAACTTACGTGTCTCAGTCTCATGATCTAGGATGTACTTGAAAATATATAAAAAGCAATTGAAGTTTGTAGCAAGTTATTGGAAAGTCCAACCAGAAAGAATCACGTATAATTTTTATACGTGCTCTTTTTTCTACTGACAATTCTCTTTACTTTTGGGCCATGGTATGACAAATAAACTTAACATATGGTGTTAAACACCCGTTTTATCAAGGTTTATTTGTGAAGTGCTATGAAAATGTTTTATTATAGCACATACAGGTACCATATTCTAGTTTATTTCTACATAGTTAAGATACTGACAGGAGATGTTACGAATTATAGTTTATCATGGATAAGTTTCCAGTTTTTTGTATTACATATGTTACGTATCACAGTCTCAAATAGCCGGGAATTTTAATTTAGAGATTAATTGAATTTCATAGGTATCAAATTTATGATATTTGCCAACAAGATTGAATCACACAGTTTTCCTTCTTAATACAAATACATTTTAGACTAGCTGTCTTCTTTCTAGTCTTACACTGCCAAATTAGGGACGGCTGGCACAAATAGCCCACGAGTACCTTTGTGCGAAATTAAAAAGCAAACAAACAAATATATTTAAATCTACAAAAAATAGTTATTATAAATATTGGTTTATATAAAAATATTTTATTTACTTATAAACTATACTGAGTCTTCTATTTGGTCTAGAACTGAATGTTTTATCGATAATCCAGGTCCATAACGAGGAAATTAATTCTAAGTTAATATTGTTACACGTCGTAAAACCTAGTGCTATCGTTTCTTATCTGGCCTCACACCGGTTGTACGTTGACTATTTCCGGCGAATATTTAATGTTATTGTAAAAATAACAACGTCTGAAGTAATTTCTGTAGTTTGTAACATTTGAAATCTTTTAACATTCCAGGTCAAATACTGTAGTTTTCCAGTTAAAGAGCGTTAATCACAATTATAAGTTCCGAGGCGTATAGTGTATTGACTTTGTTTTGTTTTGAATTTCACGCACAGCTACACGAGGACTATATACACTAACCGTCCATAATTAAGCACTGCGAGACTAGAGAGAAAGCAGCCAGCCATCACCACCCACCGCTAACCCTTGGGCTACTGTTTTACCAACGAATAGTGGGATTGATCGTCACATTTTAACGCCTTCACGGTTGAAAGGGCAAGTATATTTGGTGCGACTGGGATTCTAACCTGCGACTTCAGATTACAAGTTGAAAGCCATAACCCACCTGGCCATGCTAGGCCACATTAACTTTAACTGCAAATATATATATATATATATATATATATAAAACTGTGCCTTGGCGCGTTGGTTTGTATAGTTTAAGGCGAGATTCTCGAATGTGCAACAATGCTCGAAAATATGCTAGTGTTTTCGTAAAATAAATATTGTTGTTTCTTACTCTCAAGAAGCTACTACAAATTTAGAGAACAGACGGGACTTGCGCAGTACACATTTAACAATATACGTCATATGCGTCAAATTGAAAAACTGTAGGTATTAAAATAAACGTATAACGGTAAATCCGTTACAGAGTTTCCATAGCAGTTATCTCAGACTATACATTTGATCAGTGTGTTCATTCAAGCAGAACCCTTATGACATAATCTTGATACAAGCACGTAGGGATTCTACAAAAATGATAAAAATTCTCACCCTATCTCATTCAATTGTCAACAGGGATCAGTGAAGCTTTACCATAGTGTTGAAATTTACATTCGCTAATGGCATGCAAGAATTTGTCCCATAAAGTGGATAAAATGATAAAATATTATCTTGTCCTAACACTTTTCTACAGTAATGTATATGTTTCATAATATTTCAAAACTTTTCTGCAGAGATGTCTAACTGTGTATAAGTTTTTTATTTGTCTACATATCATATTTAATTCTTTTTATTTTAGATTCATTAAAATTGTTAATTGTTTGTGATTAAGCGCAAACTATACAATAGGCTATTTGTTCTGTGTCCATTAAATTTTCAGTGTCAACCTACAATATCGGTCTCTTGTTATGGAACAGCAATAAGTCTATGAAATTACAACGCCAGAATAAGCGATTCGATTCCGGTTACTGGACAAAAGATAGACCGATATCGCTTTGCTTTGGTAAAAAACAACAATACTATACTATTGCTGTAACATTCACGTTTTAAAACCTAGCTCTCTCTCTCTTTCTTTTTCTTTTTGCTTGAGAGTGTTTAGCATATAAATCAATCAAAGGTTTTAAACTCTTGTTTATTTTGAATGTTTTTTTGGGGTATATAATTCTATTTATTTTTTACGTTGCAAACTTCAACTGGATTATCATTCTATACCTTGGTACATCAAAAGACGTTCTTTTTTACAACATCTTTAAAGTAGCAAAACTGCTTTTCTTTATCAAAGCACTTGATACAGATTTAAGCCATCTAAACATATAAGTTGTAGATCTATACAATAGGCTATTTGTATAGCCTAGAATGATGTGTAAACAAACAATTTATATATTCACCGGAAAATGTTAAATTATTGTGCTATAAAATCCTCATTCTGTAGAATACTATGCTATTTGTTGGTTTCGCTTTAGGATATGTTTTTTTAATCCAGAAAATGTATGCTTATCATGAAAACATGTATCGGAATAGTGTAACAATGAAATAGTTTTGAGACAACTCTAACAATGACATCAACGCTGCAAAGCTTCCTTATCTATGTTAGTGGACTAAGCTCCAACCGTCTAACACAATATATACATTGTTATTTCACCATGGGATAATAAATTGACAGCAAAAGCATTCTCAGTTGGCTAATAAACCCATAAAAAACAACCTATATTAAGTAGATGGGTTAATATGTTTTTACGGTGGTTTTTCTTAATTTTTCCTTTCATTTGTGTCCCTCAAGACACTTTACATAATAGCTATTAAGAGAAACAAAGTTCTTACTTTCGACTTGAAGAAAGAAGGAAAAATAATTATTTTCAACATAGAGGTTGATTACGTATGCTAAAAACTACGAACAACAAATACCCTGGGCTTATAATTTGATGAACTTTTGTAACTATTAGCCAGTTTTCTGTGTGATGTTTTTAATTTTTACGACGCGTTGAATTTTGTTTATATTTAGGATAACTCTTATTATAATGCTTATTTTAAATGTATAACTGCAAAAACTCATCGACATATACAAACATTTACGAACACAAATTTCAGCAGTCATCCTTATAATAATATTAGCACTCCCAACCCTTACATTGCGAATCGATCGCCCTAACCACCAATCCATGCGTGTATATTTGCTCAAATATCTGAAACAAATAAGTTTGGGTTTACAAAGGTAATTCCTACTAAGACACAGATAAAATTTTTAGGAGACCATCTTCATTAGTTTGTTATTAAAAAGTTCAGTAAGCAATGGTTATTTTAATTAACGTAAGCTGACAGCATAGATTTCTATGAGCTCAAATAACATTTATATGACGAAGTTTCGGAATGTAGAATCTTTCTAAAGGATTAAAGGCTCGCTACTGAATAAACTGTATATGTGATTTAATTATCAGTCCATCAATTCAAAATTAGAGAAGGCTAGGGAGTAGCTTTGCATAAAATGCCGAACAACACAGTATTTAATTATTATGCATTTGCGTGATGTCGTTTCCAGTAATTTTTATGTATATAAGTGAATGAAAGCAATATTCAGAAATATTTTACTGTTGTACATAGATTGATATTAAAGAAGGTTGCTTTCATTAATCAAAAAGTTCAGTGTAAACTAAATAAAATAACGGTTAAAAAGTCAACATGAGTAATGACAAATTTTATAATATTGGAGTGAGAGAAAGCATGTTACCTACGACTTTTATGCTTCTTTGCAAGAAAGAATGCGTATTTAACTGTTTTCTGTTTGTTTGTTGTTGTTTTTATTTTAAAGACGTATCTTATCTTGTATTTTTTTAGTTTACCTATTGTAAGAAGTACTTTTCTAAAATGTAAAATGTTGGTCGCGCTAATATAAAAAGAATGAGAATGCGTGAGCAGCTGTAGAAAATAAATTAATTAACGAACCAGATCGTTATTAATATGCTTTAGGTTTATCTTATATTTCAGACGTTAAATACTTGTCAATGTGGGGAAGTGGAAGGAGTAACTTTGAATCGAAATTCTAAGGTTCAATTCCGCTTTATGCCACTAAATAAGATTAGCATTTTCTCTGTGAGAGTGTTATGAAAGAAAGAACAAATCTCGTGGTTTAGTTTGAATCAGCCTTATAAGCAGTAGATACTGCTAACTGGTTAACCTCATTTTCATCATCAGTTCAAAAATTGGGAACCCTAAATAGTGAAATCTCTAGGCTGTGCCACATGAAGCGGTATTGTCCAAGTTGTAAATGTCAAACACAATACACATTCATCAATTCAGTAAGTGTTCGTAAGTTAATTACACACTCTCTCTCACACACACACACACACATATATATATACAGAGAGAGAGGCTTGAGTTAAATGTTAAGGTATTTCGTTTAACACCAAAATTAGGAAAGATAAATGATCATGCTTTGAGTGATAAAGAGAACAGTATATATGTACATATCCTTCTCTTAGAAGTTTTTAGTATAAAAAAATCAATTTTTGTGACATCTGACGAATGTTTATTTTATTGCAATTCCAATTAGCCTTATAAACCGGGGTCTATTGGAAGTTTGAAAGAAAAAAAGGTGCTAATAACACAGAGCGTAACTCGGTTGATAAGCAATAATTTTTTATAAAAGTTTTTGTAGCTGTAAATAAGATTCCCTTATCAGTTTTTAAATAACAGAGTATATTAGGTAGACAATAAAATAAATAAAACAGCTGAGGGATTTTTCAAAATATTGATAGTTTTTCATAGTGTGCTCGTAAATGGGGAAAGAAAACGTTGAAAGTGGTAATAAGTCTGGCCTGCCATATTTGAGTGTTAAAAATGATCATATATAATTTTTGAACAGTTAAATTCATGTTAAATCGTAATAGAATAACAATTCCATTACTACGTTTTCAACCCGTATGTGAGAAAATAAACGTTTAAGAAAATCATATTCAACCCTCTATGAAAATTTAGAAAATCCATTAATTCAACTTAACAGTTTCAATTAGTGTTAAGTTACTAGAATAACTTTTCTTGCATATTTTCAGAAAATTGCATCGACCTAAAAGAGAAAATGTGATAAAGATTGAACTAATTAAATTAGTTTGAGATATTTTAAAATTCTGAAGGTCTTTACTGCATCCAGTTCATACGTGTATTTAACATGGAGCGAAGGACATGTAAAAATTGAGAAATATGCCCAATATAAATTATAGGTTATCGTCCCTCTTTCTTCTTCGTATAACACTCAGAAGGAAAGCTGCAATATCATAGAGTAAGTGATCAAAGTAAACAACAACAAAATAAAAGTAGAATCACAATAAAAATCACACAGTGCAGCGGTACCGTGACTTGTATGTTGATGAAGTTCAATCATTGTACTTTGTATGACATAAACAGGATATATGACTCGTTTCATCACTGTTTAGGTTCATATTTCAAAGCTACTTTTCTATCGATGCGTTCCTCTTCGTTTCGTTTATGCGTTTTGTTTTCGGAAGCTGTTCTCTTCTTGTTGTTGTTTTGAATTAAGCACAAAGCTACACAATGGGCTATCTGTGCTCTGCCCACCACGGGTATCGAAACCCGGATTTTAAGCTGTTCTCTAATCTTAAAAATTCTCAAATATTTTTAAAGTAATGCAGTCAAAGTGAAGCAAATAGGATTTACATTAATAAGCAGTTCTTCAAAGCAAACTGTTCTTAAATATATTTTCTTTTTATTTTAATTGATAATATACTTCCATAACTATTTCAAATAATTTCAGTGTAGTTTTTGCCTATCGGCTCTGCAGTGAGTTTAGAGATTGTAACAATAAAAAATTGGGATTGATTTTTGCTTTGGGTATAGCGTAGATAATCCACGGTTTATTTATTTGTAATTAAGTTCACAATAGGCTATGTGTGCTCTGCCAATCACGTGTATTGCAACCCGTTTTCTAGCGTTGTAATTCTGCAGACATACCGCCGTGCCAGTGGAGGGGAGGAGGCGGACTTCGGCGTTGCGCTTTACAATAAACAAATAAAGTTTTAAATGAATAAGTCAAATCAGTTACTTTTAAATGCTATTCTGATTTATGGTTTGCTCTTAATTTGTCTTTCGTAATTTTTTACATAGTATATATATATATAGATGTACGTATATATATCTATACATACACATACATCTGTATATATATATATACTTTTTAATTTAAGATTATCTGGAATGCTTTAATATTCCTTACTTGAGATATTAACTTTTATTGTAAGTTGTTTTAATACTGTTTGACAGTATATATAATTTAATATACCCTTTCCATTCAATATTAAAGATAAATTGAGAATATGTTTTTCAAAAAACGATTGTTCAACGAAGCTCGGGCGAGGCACAGCTAAATTGTTAGGCACTCGACTCATAATCCGAAGATCGCTGGTTCAACTCCCCATCACACAATGAGTTATAAGGTGGCGGTCAATCTCATTATTCGTTGATAAAAAGTTAGCTCACCAGCTTTCGGTAATTGGTAATGGCAAAATTCCTTCTCTATTACACTGCTGAATTAGTGATGCTAGCGTAGATAGTCCTCGCATAGCTTTGTTTGAAATTCAAGATAAACAAACCAATGAATGTTTGTCCTTTTAAATTAAAAATCCACCCTCTCCTTTAAAAAAAAAATGGTATAGTATTATGTACAGTTTCAATAGATATAAAATCACATGAGGTCTAGCTTCAAGAAAACTAAATTATTATTTATCAAGAAAATTGATGCCACCAGGCATTTGAAAGTGCTACTACTTACTGGGTGAGACTGGTATGATATGTTTATTTATCCATTTTTCATGAAACTCTTTTTCAAGAAATTATGTAGAGATTCAGAAAAAAAATATCTTCAATCTCCTGCACGAAATATTAATCATTTCTGTCTTTCCATTTCTATTCGTACCCAACGGCGGAGTATAGTTTCACTCCTCTATGTTTATCTGCGAAATATATTTCAGAAAGTTTCTTCTGATTTTAATCAAATCTGACGCAAGAGTTTTATGTTTCCTAAAGGCTCAGTTGATTAACTTTTGTTGAAGGCATAACAGAAGTTAAATTCTAACTAAAGGTCAGCCATTTTTGTTATATATAAAGGAGGCAAATTTGTATTTTCAACAAAAGGTTCAGACTTGTAAAATAATTGAAATATAAATATAATTTAATGTTTACACTTAACCTTAATATTTTTTGTTATCTACTTTAAGATGGTTGCTGTGAAACTTAAAGAGATGATATAACCAGAGTTTGCATTCTTGATTGTAACTTAATACTGGTGTCTGCTCTTTCAATTTGTAAACACTTATAGGTGTAATATAAATTCATTTTTATTTTATTTTTATCAGAAGCATACGAAGAGTAAGATATATTTGAGTAGATATTTCTCGGAATTTACATTTTTCAGTACAATACCTTCACAATGATGAAGAATACATACACTTAAAATTCCTATTTTTTGTCTTTAACGAGTTTAATTTACTTTTTTTCATATATTTATGCACTTTGGCTCGTAGATATCATTTAAACACGTTGATCTAGTGATATTACTCGCGCTAAAACTTTTAGTATAGCGCGTACATTCTGATAAGTATTACAGAAATAGAGTAGATTTTGAATTGAAGGAAAAAATTAACATATACAAAGTTAATATATATCACTATCCAAAATTATTCATGTGCTTCTTTTTCTTTCCTGGATAAAATTTAAAACTATGATAATTATATCATGAAACTTATCATTCATTATTATTCAAAATAACATATATTATTTGTGCAATTACTTTGAGACGAAGGTTAAAAATTTAGGGCAAAACTACACGACGTCTGTCTGATCTAGGCGCCTCTAATTTAACAAGAAAGACTACAGGAAAGGCAGCTGGTCATCACCACCTACCGGCAACTGTTGGACTGTCTTTTACCAATGAATAATGAGATTGATAGTAACTTTATAACGCTCCCACAGCTGAAAGGGCGAACATGTTTGGTGTGATGGGGTTCGAACTCGTGACTCACAGTTTAGGAGTCGAGTGCCATAACCACCTGGTCATGCAAAATATTAGTTGGTTTTATCATTAAGGTAAGTTTTTGTAAGATTATGTTATGTATTAAGATTTTTTAATATTATGTTATTAAAAAATAAATACTGCAAAACTGATTAATTAATGCATTGAAGAAATATAAAAATTCTTCCTCGACAACTGAAGATTCATTACGTAGAAACAACTTCTTGCTATAGACTTTTCTCAATGCTGTTATCGATCTTTGTACTTCCTTAATTCTTGTAGATTTTTTAAGCTGGTAACTGAAAAGAAAGGGCTTAAATTAGAACACACGTTAACGATTTTCTGTACGTTTTCATTATAAATAGAAAATTAAATGTTACATAGCTATAACGTGTGTAGTCATGAAGATTTAATGAACTCAACAAGTCCATTAAAATATTAACATCATCGTATTGCTTCACTCTAACTTCTAATTCCTAATCTAAATGGTGACTTTATCATAGATAAGATGTACATTTTTAATTCAAACTAATTAATCTGTGTTAACTCGCGTCAATATCCATTCAATTCTATAAAATTGAATCTTAATTTTCTTCAAATCATTGACGTACGTATTAGTGGTCACATTTTATTCCCGTTTGTTACTCAAACACTCACACAGCAAAACTTCCAAAACCATGACTTTATGGTAAAAATGTATATCAAGACGGCGGGTATGGGCACTAACTCTTTCTATTAAAATAAAGCAGAGAACAATGTTTCGACCCTCTTAGGTCAGTTGCAAACACCTCCTATTTACCTGAAGATGACCTGAGAAGGTCGAAATATTGTTCCTTACTTTGTTTTAACAAAATTTTAAATACCCATACCAGCCGTTTTGAGATACAATTTTACTTCACCTAGATTTCTCCTTATCAATAATTATATGATCAAACGTTTAACTTTGGATTGTGCATGTGAAAGTCACAAAGTGGTTTGCGTCAAATTGATGCAAAAACGTGCTTTGCATTTTAAGTCAGTGGTTATGTTGTAGAGTGACGGGAAATACTACCGTTAGATAAGAGTAATTTAAGAGTTCACAGTAGATACTTTTTATAAACTTCTTCCTTCTTGTCTATCAGTTCAAAGCTATAGTCTTTGGATTTTGCTGTGCAAAAATTCTAAAAATAAATGAAAAAGAAAGAATGCAATATATCAAATGTTACATAAAGTAAAGGACATACAACAACACATTATCATTGCGAGAATGTTTCAGCATGCATACAGCCTAAAACACCGTACAATGATTAAAACTAACAAAAGACGAAGAATTAAAAATAGTGATATTGCATTCAATACTGTTTGATAATTCTACTTCAACATTTAATTTTTAACTTAATCAAATCTTAAACTGAGAAAAAAATTAAAACAACACAATATTATCAAAAATATTTAATTATATAAACCTGGTATTAAATATGATTATTTTCCACAATGTTCTTGAAGAGGAAGGAAGTTAATATCCCCGAAAGCCGCTTGAAGGTGTCAGTTGTTTCAACAAATCGCACCACTTTACAGTAGTGTTTCATCTGTCACTAAACACTAAAATGCCTTAACATAAGGGACATATAACTATGTAGTTTTGTGACGTGATTAAACGTGAGCATGCTATGAATCATAAGAAAAGCTATGTGCTCCATACGTAATAAAGATGGCAAATGAACGTCGGAAGGAGGAAAAATATATTATTCTTAACTTTGGTCTTATATATTCTTAATGCGACATAACATTTTTATTTCATCGTATAATACGTATGAATAGGAAGAATAGAATTCACTATGTTGTTTGACTGATGGTTTTAAATGAGAGAGTCTTACGCTGACAGTAACAATTTCAAATTTAAAAGTACTCAATATATTTCACAGTATCATGTAGTATTGTTTGTTTCATTATACTACAATTGAGTATTCTATGTAAGATATCTTCGTTCTCTTTCTTCCTTGCTAAAAACGTTTGTAATGTGAACCATTATGTTGTGTTTTTACTGCAACATTTTGCAAGAGTTTATGAGAACAGTTAATTTGGTAGCAACTGGAATATAAAAAAGCGTTGAATCGCATCAGGTTGTTATTTATACGATGGATACAATTTTACGTCGCAATCTGGCCAGGTGTTTAATGTGTTTGACTCACAATATGAAGAGAGTGGGTTCGAATCCCCGTCACACAAAACATGCTCACTCTTTGAATCTTGGATGAGTTATAATGTGAGGATCAGTCCACTATTCATTGATGAAAAGAGTAGCCCAAGTGTTGACGGTGGGTGGTGATGACTAGCTTATTTCCCCCTAGTCTTGTATTGCTCTTTAAAAAAGGATCAATTTCTTGTGTATATTATTAATTTGTTCTCTAATTGAAGACATATTTATTTTGAAAATGTCTTTACTTCTCTGTTATTAAATATATATTTATTATTCTTATACATTACAATTAAGTTAGAACCTGACATGGCCTGGGCTTTGGGTGTCAGGTTGTTGAAAAGGGTTTCCGGTTTGAGATTTAAATCTGATGAGAGCGCTCCATATAGAAAAAATGTGACAGTCAGTTCTATTACTCGATTCATGGTGTTGGACAGAGCTGTTGCAGTTGAGGCTATGTTAACTTGTCTGCTGTTATTCTCATTCTTAGTTTAAAATTTGTGACCACTTAAAGTCATTCACCCGACCCTAAACGCTCTCATAAATATAGCGTCATTGAGGTTGGCAAAATTAAAATATCTGAGTAGTTGTATTTCATCATTTTTTAAAGTAATTAGTTACAAAAAGTGTTTTTTAACTATCCTGTAACAAAGATTGAATACATTATATTAAAACGATTTTGGAGTCGCAGTAAATTGTAACAGTCCTTGACTGTTCAATATGGAGTCATGCTCTACCTGACAATCGTGACATTGACAATAGCCCTGCAGAGTAGTTCGTATTGAGGCAAAACCCTGTTTTAAAAATGTCATGTCTAAAACACACTACTTTTACATAACTTTTCCCATAATCAGTATAATGTACCATGACGAAGGTTTTTCTCAACGCTTATTTTAATAGTTGGAACGAACTAAAATTTTTAAATGATGCGTTCGACGACTTGACTACCATGTCTTTGTTCGAAGTAACATGAATACTCGTTTCGTCCTCCAATTCCTTGAAGTATTTGACAGCTGATCGCAAGGAATGACATGAACTTATACACTGCTGTCCTCGTTTCCAAACAGAGAACCTTCTTGTTATGTTGACTACTTTTGCTGAAGACCATTTAGCTCGGTTATTTTTACCTATTGCAAGAACCCACACTTTGCTAACCATGACTAGAATATGACTCGTTGCAAGCATGTTCATAGATAACTCTGGATCCTCCAGATTGATTCCTATTCTTCTGTCTTATCATGACATAAAAGACAACGTGCATTATGAATTTCTGATATGAACAAATTTTTCTGCTTTTGTATGTCTTAACATATTGGTTAGGAAATGAAGTTTACAAACTCTTACAAGAACTATCAGTTTTCGATGACATCGCAATAGTTACAATTAGTCAAACAATATCAAAATTAAATTACGATGCATGTTTTGAACGGTTACTTCATGTTGGCTAAGATTGTTATGAACATTACTGATTTGTTATTTCAAAATCATTTTAATATGAAATACTTAATATTCGATAATTTGAATTAATTAGAACATTTCCCTTATAATTCAAAATAAAATCTGCATATTAAAAAAAAAACAAGAGAAGCTTAATGGTATTGAAAAAGTCCAAAATATATTTTATTCTAGCGTTAACACTTTGAAATTTAATACTTTTTCAGGTGAATAACAGTAAACTACACAGGGATTATTTTAAAAAAATGTACCTTTTTAATAAGACGTAAGAAGCTTATGAAACAAATGTGTTAAAATAGAACAAAACTCAAAATTTTGAATTTCGAAGTTTGAGAAAGCTACTATAATTTTTATTAAAACTTAGTTAAACTTCGTTGAGGTGGTATGTTGTAACTGTTTTATCTTAAATTTATATATATATATATAAATTATGAAATTACGTATTAAACGTTAGTGTAAGAAAACGAATATTTCAAATTTGCAGCGCTTTTTTCAATAGTTCAGCATTTTTAAAATAAATAGAAACAAAGATAAGTTACTAAATCTTTACTTCTACTTAATGTCATTTTGTTTTATATCAACTCTGGATAAGGGCTCTTGAAAAAAATTGATTTCACACTCATCCTCAGACTAATGTAGCAAGCGCAACAGAATTACGAAGTGTTAAATAATAATATATGAAATTAGTTATGTTTCATACAAGTAAGCTTAGATGTAAATGTATATAGTTTGAAGAGTTACTGTCTTTTATAAACAAATGTTTCCATAAAATTGTTTTAAGCACAAAATTATCTTTGTATAGTGATTTTATTATATATCACTCACATGACTTTATTCATTTTATAAATTCACATCTTTACATACAAGAAGTTTGAATTTTTCCGTATTTTTTACAAGTGTGAATTCTCACCTTGTCAGTAATGTGGAGTATGTTTCATGTAATCACACCAGAATTAAACCATTGTTATTTAGAATGCAAAGGAAGTAATTATTAGAAAATAAGGTACAATTTTATTATGCCAATATTGTGACAAAAACATGGCACCTAATAAGCAGGCCATGTCTCGAAGTAATGAAATAATAATGAGACATAATTCGTGAAGACGAGAAACCCAGTTGAAGTAAAAATGCATCTCAGGACGACTGCTATGGGTATTAAAATTTTAATACTTTATTTTAATAAAAGTGTTAATGCACATACCAACAGTCTTGAGATACAATGGGACATTAATGCGGTTTTGATGGCCTCAGATAATCTTATGGGTGTATGTTTCCTGGAAAGGGCAAATGTTGCATTATAAAATACCACATTTATGGCTAGGTTCCAGAGTTCGTCTTTAACACAGCAAATATAAAAAAAGGGACACAATATGAATAGCAACTATGCTCCATAAAGTACAGAATTGATAATTTCGGGTGTGGTAAGTTCATTCTCGTGCTACACACTCAGGTATCAGTCTTTTTAAACTTTATATAATACTGTGTACATTGAACAACGAGACAGGTGGAAGCAATATTGTACTCAATGTAACCACACTGCAGTGAACTGCTTCAATAATAAAGGACTCTCTAAGTTTAGCTGTTGAAAATTGCTGCAGTCTTTAGTTCGATTCACGCATTTGAAGATAGTTTCTCCAGCTTGAAACGTCAGAGGAGCGACGAAATACTTTTATTAGTAAGTAAACTTGCTAAACGATACCATATTATCTGAATGTTGCGGGTAAGCTAGCCTGCGAACTATTGAAACGAGCACCTATTTAACGTACCGAAATACATATGAAGCAGGACAGAGATTTTGAATGTCAAGAATGGTTCTGTAGGGCATTGATAATTGGAATATGCTGTGCTGATAATGCAATTAAGATTTGGTAATGGGGCAATATCACATAATGTACGTTATAAAACTAAACTTAAAAGGCTAATTTGTTGTTGTTGTTTTTTTCGTATGAACAAATAATTAAGAACAATATAAGATAGTGTTCAACTAGTATAAAGCAAAAACTTAACTTGGAAGGATAGTGTCAACGGTGACACAATATGATATATATGTGGAGCGGTTTGTTAATCATTTTACAAAACATAGCTCAACAAAAAGAAACCGAGGTAGAAGAGAAATCCAAGGACAATTATCAATTTACAGGTTAGCAGTTTATTGTTGTCAATATACATTCACTGGAAAATACAAATGACCAACAACAACAGGGAAGTAGAACAAACATTTCAATTCGAATTTTGTTTATTGTTATTTAGTAATAAGAAAGACAGTATGAAGTGGTAGTTGCTGAAAGCTCGCAGACGCTCTCGTGTTTGAATTGAGGCATTATTATCCACCTGGGAACACGTGTTGTAAGAAGCACCTGTCTAATGCAATACAAAATATAGAAAATACATGTGTGTAAAAATGATGTTATTAACGGGTATAATCCCTAGATTTTGAAAATGTAAATATCATATTTTATTTTGTATTTAGTAGTATATAAGCTGTTGTTTTTTTCAGTTATTTATTCTCTTTGGTGTAATAGTGGAAACATCTGGTTCAGAAAATAATTAAGATTACGTTATGATTGCTTCTTTTTCTATAGTGTATGAGAAGATATTGCAGTAACATATACTATCTCAGTTAAAAAAGACTGACAGTATAATATCCTTAGTGTTCGATTGTGAAGTTGATTAAATTTAACAGCTGATAACTGCAATGGAGAAACAAATGTTAAAGTTGACGATGTCAGTTGAACAAAGGAAGCATGTTTATCCATTGAATTCAGTCATATCTTCATAGGTGAGTTCTACTAAGTTAGAATCATCAATAGTTCAACAGAGGTTCATCTTAAGGGACAAAAGATATCTATTCACTGATACTGTAGAGGCAGTTATCCATTTATTTGCAAAGATATTTTCCATGTTTTTCAGTGTTATGTCTGAATATCGATTGTATTCACACCTTTCAAATGTCTCCAATTTGTTTATTTCTAAAAAAAACATGACATTTAGTCAACTACAGCATACTCCTCTTATTTTTTTTATTTGAATCCCTGTGATTTGCAGAATTACTTTTATAATACATTTTGGGAAGATGATTATAAGTGAAAACATCCTAAAAAGATACGAGGAAGAAATTATTGTGTTGTTTGTTGGCAATTGTGCTGATTCTTGATTTGTCTCTTGTAATAAAATAAATTTTAAGGAAATCTCATGCTGAAAGAATTGCTTATTCTAGATGTAAAAGTACTCACCACTATCACGACGGATTGATCAGGGAAGTGAGAGAAAATGTTGCTCACAAACAAGAAATATGACACCTGTCGATTCTTAACCAATTCAACTAAGCCCCACCTATAGTTCACTCCAAAAGTGACTAACCCAAAAAGACTGAATGTGTTGCTGTTGGATGGCCTCTACAAACTGAAGATATTACAGTTGCAACTGACAATTGAAAGTAAATAGTGTTCCTTGCTTTACGAGCTATCATATAATAACGTCTAGTAAAATATGTGAATTATATTTTACCACAACCTTTGAATCACCAGAGCTAACATAATCATCAGGATAGAATCTGATGAATGAAAGAAAGTAGTATTATTTTATTTCGAAGTTGTCACGTTATTCTCTCTACATTGTGCGATTTGCACTTGATTAAAAATGAGGTAAATCACTTAGTTAAAAGGGTTTTGAAGTCCCTGACTTTCTAGGCCAATTAATTAATTTTCTGATGTGATATGTTTTCCAACATTTCAAGAAAATCAATCCATAAACTTGTTAAGTAATAAGAGATCTGATAAGCTTACTACTCTTACTTATAAGAGCATCACACATCTATTTACCTGGGAAATATATGAGCTATGAAAAAATTATGTTTCATCACAAAAGCAAAGAAACAACAGTAAGGGCATGGAGACAAATTATTTGTCTTCAACATTAAAAATTGATATATGAGGTTAAATATAATAATTGATGTGGAAGGTATTATTGGAAAATGCAGTAAGCTTGCCATTCATTAGTAAGAGAATACTTATAGCGAGGGGTACCTATTACACTCACAACAAAGTTTTTGCTTGTTGAACACCGCTGAGTGTTCCTTGTAAGTTTTTAGCTGCTGATCATGAAAATCACATCCAAATTTATCTATCAAGTACCGTTTCATCGAAATCTTCAACATTGCTACAATGGGAAAACAATATCAGGGCAACTGGAATCCGTCAATGCTTGCTGACAACTGTTGGACACTGCAACTTGATGCACCAGACATTGAATACAAACGAAAATCAGAAGCAAAACACATTTAATTATGTTGAACTTAACAGCGTATTAAAAACATAAACGCAATTAAATACGTTATTGTCGGTAAACAATTAACTGTATATTTCTCAGAGTTTCTACGTAATGAAACAAAACCAAAACTATATTTGTGCATACACACTAGGTACCTGTCACAATCAGCAAAAACTTTTCAGGAAGCAAAACTTTTCAAAAAATTGTTCTGCAGTGTTATTTTCTTCTGTAATGCTAAAAAAAATATTTCAATTTTAATGCAAAATCTTTCAGCAAACAGCAAATTTTCAAAAAATAAATAAAGGTAATGAAAGCTCAACTTTACTAAACAAAAACAACATTGTTTTATTTGTTTTTTTTAGTTTAACTTGTTGTTTCTATATTAAATAAAATTCACAGACAATGACTGAAGTATCATAACAAATATGTTTATATAATTGTTGTGTTTCTTATTGTGCCTGAAATATTCAGATGTAATATTCTAAAAGACCAATATGCTAACTTATACCATATGTATCACAAGATAGTACACGACCTGTAAATGGAAAGGAGTCCCTAAACAAAGACCATGGAAGTAGTAGAAAGGACTAGGGTTGGTGTTCCTTAACTTAGTCACAGCGACTATTTAGAAACTGAGCAGTTCCAACACCCATTCCTCTCTTCTGTAATTTAGCCCTACCTATATGAAAACAATACCACAGTCTAGGAAGAAGGCTTGGTCTGAAAGTTTGCTGTTTGTGTTCCAATTAATTAAGAAAGTCATATGAAGGTTCCACGTTTAACACGTAGCTGGCTAACAAAGTATTTCTAAAACTGGGAAGTTCTCACGTTCTTTGGCAACATTTTCTGTAGGTGAAAATACGTGTGAGTACACGTTAAGTCTATAGATTCGTCACTTGATCAGTACCTAACTAATGAGTGTGAATGCATGTTACATCTCATAAGATACACATTTAACTGAACTTTGTATCAGTAGACTTCATCTGACTTATGTATAAAATATCAAATTCTGGATATCATTAGTTTATGTTTATATATACACTGTTTCTTAAATCTAAATACAGGCTACTTTCATTATCTTTTAAATGTTTATAATATGTTTATTTCTTACTTCAATCATCGACTACGAAACACTACCTCCTTCATTTTTGCTTGTTGACCGAATCTAGTATCACTTACGTGTCTATCGGTTCAGTACTTGTTGGAATGTCGGTTTTACCTGAAAACACCGTATCTGCATCTCATCAATCGTCACTACTTTGATGCAGTTAAGACTGATATTCTGTTTACCTAATATAATACTCGTGATTCGGAGAATTAATTTATAATCTACTGCAAATTAATATGATTGTTGTGGTTGTAGAAAAATAATCTTCATTTTTAATTAATTCATAAAATGCACAGAAACAAATACTGAAACTTTGCCTGGCTGTTTGGTCACACAAACTGCCTTAATGAAATATCATGTCGTAAATTTCTTATGAACTGGTGCGTAGTATTTTGAATAGTTATGGCCAAAATGTGTAAAATGAGAATATATTCGACTCTTACGAAAGTACTCCTTTCTGTCGTATGGAAAGTAAAATGCATGAGGACGCATATCGACAGTTGAAAGTGAGAATAAAGTCCCCCGCTGGTGCATCAGTAAGTCTTCGAATTTACAACGCTAAAATAAGGGGTTCGATATCCTTCGGTGGACTTAGCAGATAGCCCATTGTGGCTGTGCTATCGTAAGGCACACATTGAGATCAGACATTTTCCGACACAGCATAAATAATACTTCAAGCAATAGAGTTATATATAAAGTACTGTTTTTCAGGTGTCATCTTTCATCAGAAGTTGTGTTAAAATTGTGAATAAAAATTTTATTGTTAATAATAAGTGAGAAAGAGTTATAAGTCTCAATCTCTTCAAAAAGTGATGTGTTGTAAACTGTGAATTCTGATTTTGTCACATACAACAAATTATCTTACCAAGTAAAGATTACGTTGTAAAAACTAATTTGCATGTTACCTTCAGAATGGTAAGATACACATTGGCATGAAGTCGCATCGATGGAATTTGTGATTAAGGGAATTAATGTAATTAATAGTAACTAAAAACTTAGCGATATTGTGTTCTAGAGGATGATATTTTTACAATATTTCAAAATTATACATTTATAAAAACATATGGTAGCACAAGACAAAGTGATTTACTCTGTTTCAGGTAAATACATAATAGAGTTGCAAATGTTCTTTCATTTTTCAATGATAATACATTGTACATTTAATAAAATAACTATTAAGTTGAAGTCACTCCTAGTTTGTAATCATGTACATGTACCACTTGGATTTGATTTGTTTCTAAACATACACCATTTTCTATAATCAGTTCAGAAGTAATTAACACAGAATATTCAGTATAGTTAACATATAAGTTTTATATAAATAACCGCCATATTCAGAATTATGCCATGATCAGAATGCAAACAATTATTTATATCTGTTACTAAAAGAGGGATGATTTATGCTCAACTTTGATATGAGCTGTTTTAAGCCCTTATTGAGACACTATTTTAGCTTTTGAAACCTATGTTTAACAAGCACAATCTATTTTAGGTCTAAACTTTAACCTAGGAAAAAATGAATTAGGAAACAATTAATAAACAAAACATCCAATGTAATGTGAATCATTTGATCAAATGCTGGTGTATAAACAAATTTCATTTCATATTTTAAGCAATGAAGAAAGTTACAATAATAAAGGGAAATAAGATACAGAAAGCGAAAATCAAATTATATCTTTGTAGCAATACTATCATATTAAATATTTATAATATTAATAATTTTAATAATTATTTGAAAATAATTGGCTGGGAAGAATGTGGTGTAAATAATGTGTAACATAACAATTCATCTAATTTTGCGTGGACATGTGTGTTGAAACAGATTCATTTATATGCACAAAAAGTGGAGTCGAATTAAATTAATAATGACATATTATTAAAGCTTGAATACTTTGGTAATTTTATAAGATAAATAACATTCAGGGTCCTATCAACACCCATTATTTTGTTTATTAGGTTTTATAAGTAAGTTTCTTCAGAAATATATTTGAAACGTTTGTATAAATTATTAATAAACTACTTTCATGTAAATAATGAGAATGTGAAACTGGTTGAGCAGAAATAGATGTTACGACTTTAATTAAGAGCGTCTTGTATTCACACATACATTCAATAGCGAATATCAGCATCATGCACCTCAGGGATGGTATACCAAGAGCACCAAAATAAGAAGAGTAATAAAAGCATATTATATGTACTTGAGATCTTTCATATTTTATATCACTCGGAGTGAAATCATTAATTTTGATTAGTTTAAATTTATGAAGCAGTATCTCTCCCTTGGCATTCAGTTAGCAAATTTACCCATTCTGTTCATCATAGGTCTCAGATGAAATCATATTACTCTCATATTCATAAAACTTAAATTGTACTTGAAATTGTTTCTTAAGTTAAAGAGCATGTTTTAAAAGTCTCTAGGTCTAGAGATGCAAGATTTTGACGAAACTTTGTTTGTTTTGAATTAAGCAAAAAGCATCACAATGGGCTATCTGTGCTCTGCCCACCACAGGTATTGAAACCTGGATTTTAACTTTGTAATTTTGGTGTGACCGGAATTCGAATCCGTGCCCTTCGGATTTCAAGTCGAGTATCTTAACCACTTGGCCATGCAAGACAATTTTAAAAGGCACAATATATAAGAATACTTTTTTTACACGTGGGCCCTTATATAAATAAATTAAAAAATAACATTAATAAATTTTATAAATAAATTATTTAAATAACATGTTCATGAAAATATTTTTAATACATAAATCAATTTAATCGTTATCAAATTAATATAATAATTCTGCTATCGTCACAAAATTAAAAAAATATGTAGCACTTTTGAAAATGAAATACAATGTACTCTCAGTTTTCATAAACTTTCCGGTAAATACAACGTTTCTAGAGTAGTACAAATAACAGCTTTACAAACATCGAGACAAAAAATACGGAACATCAGCATAAATAATTTTCTTAGAATTTGTGATACAAATCACATAATATTGCAGGATATTTCATATTTAATTTAAATAATCTGTAGTGTATTACAATAAGATCATTGTTAATGTTAAGCCTATCAGTTTCATTGTTCTTGTACATATTGTTATTTATAACAGTAATTCGAAATATTAGTTTTGTTCAATTAATTTTTCCCTTGTTCTTTATAAGTCTTGTTCTTCCTTCTACAGACTATGTGCACGTAATGAAAGTAATATAACATAATTTGTGTTTATATTTTTTGTACCGAAGTGGCATCAGTTATGTTGCATAATATAATGAACTACTCTTTAAAGGCACTGCATTGTGTTTCACAAGTTCATAGGAAGGAAATTTTTTTTGAGACTTTTAGTATTTTGGTGTGTAAGATTTCGTGTAACGATTATATACAGAACTGTCATTATATAAACTAAAAGATAATACGTGATAGTAATTTTAATGCACTCCCATCTACTTAAAGGTGTTTCTATTCCATTGGTATTGGAATTATTTGTTTCACAGTTGGTATGAAGTGTGTATATATATATATATATGTGTGTGTGTGTGTGTGTGTTAATCATTTGCTGATTATTTTTGGCTGTAAATACATAATAATTAGCGCTTTCACATAAATTTTGGCTGTTAATATACTGCTAGCTTTATGGGTATCCAAAGAAAAAAGCTTTCTGCAGTGACAGTGAGCGCATTTTAATCCTGGGCCTTCTTGATGGAAAGTCTAATGTTCCATATATTCTGGAGATAGAGATATCCAGATTCTTCTGATACACGTGCTATGTTGACAGAGTGTGTTACCAATTACTTGGATGTAGAAGATTTCTTTTAATTTTATTTTTCTTCTGTTTTGTTTATTTTACATTTTTTTAATATTATTCCATTTTATCGTATAGTCTTGTTCTCTGGCGCAATGAACGATTGTAGAGAGTTTGTCAATACCTAGACTTGTAAGTCTAATATGCTCCTAAATTCCAACTTTTCTTGGTCTTTTCGTTTCTTCAAGCCATTGGAATTCACAAGGTGTGTTTCAAAGAATATTTTCTTCTCTGTTGAAATTTTTATGAGTTTATTTGGTTGCGGCTGCTATTACTAAAGAAATAATGATTTACAGGACGTCTCTGGAGATAGCAACAGGCTAGCAAGTAAATCATTGAATAGGCCTACGATTGCTTTACTGTCTTGAAAGATTTACGTGTTCTACAATAATTTCTGTATGCTGAATCTAAAAATGATATACATTTTCCTCAATCGTTTACAGATTTCTCACAAAAAAGACATATGTACTTTTAAACAAGTAAATTATTTTAATTGAAATAGGGTCATATTTTGTTATGCTTAAAATGTTGACAACCATTGCTGCAGATTTTCTAGACAAATCGCAACATGAGTCTTTTCGATCATTCTAGAACCCAAATATAATAATAAAATATGTTCGTTGCGGTAACAAAAATAATAATTTGATGGAAGTAAGAAAATACTCTCTGATTTGTAAAAAAAATGCTCAAGTTATGGGAAAAAATACTATTTTTGAAATTTGCGTTGCTGAATTATGAAAAATCTGTTATTAAACCAAACCAACTTTTCTAAATTTTAAGTTCCAAAGCCTGTAATATTAATTTTAATTTATTAATATTAATAAATTTATTTATTAGTTAAATAAATAATAATCGCTTAGTAAGCTTAAAAGTATGAAAAGGCAGGAAGAAAAAAGGACTCATTAAGTAATTATTAGATTTATATAATAATCATATAATCTATAGACTATCTTTTTTTGTTTAGCAAAGTTAAACTTTCGTCACTTTTATTTATTTTTAAAACTTCGATGTTTGTTGAAAGATTTTGTATTAAAATTGAAATATAGAAACAACAGAAAGCCTGATGTAACTTCGCTATAAGAACACATACACATTTGACATACTCGTCTTGAACATATGTTTATACTGTTTTTATAATCATAAGACAGCATTGTTATATTTTATGATATGAACTTGTTCCCGTTCGAAAACACACTGTCGACCAGCATGAATGCAAATAATGAAAGTGCAACTTCGTTTATTTATGTTTGTGAAACTTTAGTCTAATACAAGTACATGGAAGTGTCTATGTATACTAAGCAGATATTTCAAGGAATTTAACTTTGTTGGTTTCATAAAACAAGGGATTTTACACCACCGATAATACAGTTCAGGCTCAATGATGTTTGATAACATGCAATTGGAACACAATGAATGCATTAAAGTGAAATATTCTTCCCTCATCATCACCCTACGGGAATGGATATTTCCGATATCGGCTTTCGTCATAGTGTAAGTCATTATCCACACTACTATGTTCTTTTACGCCATTCCTCCAGACAAGACCTAACTTTTGCATAGCCTTTTTGGTTTCTTTATCACTGCCAAGAGCGCTCAAATGACGATTTAAATAATTTAAACGTTGTAACGGATTTACCGTTATACATTTAGTTCAACATCTACTTTTTTCCAGTTGAATGCATGTAACATATATTGTTAAACGTGTATTGCACAAGTCCCATTTGTTCTATAAATCTGTAGACGATTCTCGAATGTAGAAATGAACAATATATGTTTTAAGAAAGAACCGGCATATCTTCGAATATCGTTGCCAAGTGGATTTTCGAGAATCTCACCTAATAAGTATAAAAGCTGGTCATCGTCGTACGCGGAGAAACAGTAATAGAATATTACTGGACAGCTACAGTCAGCTGGAAGCCTTCCTAAATTTGACACACATCGACATTCATTTAACTTCTGAGTTAAAACTAAAATTTCCGGCTATTTGAAATCGTAATACGTAACGTAATATGTAAATTGGAGATTCACCTGAGATTAAATTATAATATGAAAAAACCTAATTATTAGATGCAACACTTACCTTAAATAGCAGTTGCTTCGAATGAGATAGGAGCCAGTTTTAGCCAACCTTATAAGTCAAACGGCGCCAACCACAAGAAATGCACTTTGCAATAATTAAAGAAGAAATGTTTAACCTTTATTTATTAAACTAGAAATAGCAAGTATAATAGAACAGAGTTCATTTATTATCAAACATTTTATTTTCATGGCGTTCATTTTAGTCAGTAAAAACTGCACTCAAAGTTAAAGTGGCAATCTGTACCACATCAATCTCTGCTCTGCATTTATACTGAAAACACAAGAAGCCTCATATTCAAAACAGGCGTCGTTTATATATAAAATGTGTGAAAAGATCTTCACAGTTGTGATTCAATAACACAAATTGTATACCGAATGCATCAAACTTAGCAATATATATTTTTTTTTTCTAAGTTAATGAAAAAAAATGGAATTTTGTTTCTCAAAACGGCTGGTATGGGTATTAACACGTTTACTAATAAAGCAGAGAACAACGTTTCAACATTTCTGTGTCATCTTAACCTGAAAATGACCTAAAAAGGTCGACAAATTGTTCTCGGCTTTATTAGTAAAAGTGTCAAAACCCTCAGCAGTTGTTCTGAGATACGTTTGAACTTCCAGTGGGTTTCTCATCATCATGAACAAAATGGAATTTTGTTAAATCTTGCTCTAAATATATATTTAAATTAATTTTATTTATATTGTCAGCTGTTGAAATGAACTGGAACAAAGAAAAGAATTGTCAAAAATAGCCTACTTTTAATTTTTTAGAGAGTTTCCCTCACCCATTTAAGTAGCATTTTGTTCTATATCTCAGCTCTTTGCAACCTATATTTGCCAGTCGTCAAACTATTTCTCTAACATAAAGCAGAGATCTTGATTTAAAAAAGATTATCAAAATAAATTCAAATTGAGGTTTTCGTACTTATGAATTTTCATTTTATGATCACAAAGAAAAAATATTCATTGAAGCATAATAGATGTTGTTGTTGTTATTTTGAATTAAGCATGAAACTACACAAAGGGCTATCTGTGTTCTGCCCACCATGGATAATGAAGCCCGGATTTTAGTGTTGTAAGTCCGTAAAAAGACCGCTAAGCCACTGGTATTAAACCTTACAAATAATAATAATGTCTTTTGTGACTAAAATCCTTTTCCGAAAATCAAATAAAATTCAAGCAAACGCTGAAAGGTTCTCATTATACATAATTTAATATTCTTTCCCCACCATTCAGATGAACAAAACTGCTTGGCTAGTAGCTAGCAGCGTATGCTAAAGAACAACTCAGTTATGAAATTTTAAATAGACGGCATTTCGAAATAAATGTTCAAAATGCAATCATGTCTAGCATTTGCATTGTTAACCTGAAAAAATTAACTGACGTATTTCTTGATATCTTATATAAAATTAGTATAAATTTACTGAAATAAAGCAATGTTTTTGGTATAAAAAATACGTACTTGTGCATTGATATACAAATACGTATATGAGTTTGCTTTGTAAGATGGAATTTAAACTATTAATCACTGTTATGTATAAAACTTTTGAATACCATGTTGTTTATATTATTGTTGTTATTCATTTAAAATAACATTTAGAAATTTCTAGAATTAAGTAGATCGATCATTTGACTGTGAACGAAAATGTATGGCGGCCTAGTGTCTAGACGTCGAGTCTCGTGCAAGAACGGACATGCGCGGATTGTTCTGGAACTCTGTGGAAGTTACGCGATGGTTCGAGAAGAGGAGACCTACTAATATATAAACAGACGGCGACGCGAGTAGAAAAAAGGAGTCAGTCATTAGTTTTTATTCAATTCAAGAGATATTGTCTTTGCTCGAGAAAAAGTAAACGTTTGCTGTGTGTTTATTCAACTTGAATTTGTGACTGAAGCTAGATCTACAGAAGCTGTGATTTTAGTTCGTTAATCTCTACGATTCATTCGAATTACTGGTTATACTGAAGGTCAACACGTAAGGACTGTTTAGGGGAGACCGGAAAAGTGGGAGAGTGACAAATTTGAGACATTCATCAAAAACATCGTAAAAAGAACTTCGTCAAATTTATTGAACTGTGAACTGTTTCTGGACTTCTCCATTCAAACTTCGGAATTTCTTCGTGGGACCAAATTCACACCCTAGACTGGAATTTTGGATTTCTGATCTGAACTTTTGGACTTTCATTCTACATCATTATATCGGACACAGACCAGTACCATTTTGTATTGTAATTAACTTTGAAGGTTCAAACCAGTACTATTTTGTATTTTAATTAATTTTAAATGATAAAACTGAATACGTGTCATTGTTATTATATAATTTATGTTATATCTGTCATGTATATAATAGTTTACTGTAATAAATTATACAAGCTGTGATCTGTGTCTTTCTGTTGCGTTCAATCCACATAAAAAACGTAACAATCACAAAGCCTGATTTTGACTCCTTTTCGGTGTTCTAATTATATTTTAAGAATGGTAATTTCATCGCGTTCCTTCACTAACTTTAAGAAGTGTAAACTTTAAAATAAGCAAGAATAAATCTGATAACAATTCATTAATATAATTTTAATTATTTCAAAGATCAAATTTAAATATTTTAATCGATAATGTTTATTCTATACAAGTCACCGGGTTACCTCCAATTTGAGAAAATACTACTAATAGTAACTTTGTGTGAGGTGGAGAAAAGACAGTAAGATTTTCGTTACCATATTATAAGAGCGCTCGACTCGCAGGCTGAGGATGACTGGTTCAAATCCTTATCCCATTAAACATGCTCGCCCTTTCAGCCATTGGATAATTATAATGTTACAGTAAACACCACTATTTATGGGTAAAAGAGTAGAACACCTCTTGACTAGGGGTGGTGAAGACAAGCTATTTTTCCTCTAGTCTCTTACTACTAAATTAAGAACGACTAGCATAGTTACCCTACGTGTATTTTTGAGCGAAATTCGCAACAAATCAAATTAATAAAGTTTCATTGGAAAGGGAGGATACACTTGATTTAGTTACAATACTTTACAGTCTAACCCTCACCTTGATTTATTATCCTTAACTGTATGAATAACGTGACATAATTACTCAAAAAACGTTTCCGTTCATAGCATTTTAAGTCCTCGGACGTACTTTCTGAGCCACTGGAAAACATTTGATAGAAAGATTAACAATTATTAATACGAACTATTAAGGATAGTGCAATTTCAAGAGTTCAGTTTTCATACATACATCAAACGATTTAATCAATTAGTTTGAATAATATTCACAAATCTGAAAGTTAAACATAACATTGTAGTTTAGATAAACAAAATATACCAACACATTAACACTTTTTACACGTAACAAAAACACCATTTTAGCTTCATAAACGTCAGTTTTCACCTTTGTAATGAGGTAATGTACTAAAGTTGCTGTAAAGTATTTTACGTATACATATGTTTATAATGATATGTAAAGATAAGTCTATGGATTTACAACGCTAAAATCAGGAATTCGATTCCCCTTGGTGGACTCAGCAGATAGCCTGATGTGGCTTTAATGTAAGGAAACACAAGCACATGTTTAAAGAAAGTAGGAGAGAAGAAAGCGTTGGACTACACCAAAGGAATAGAAAACATATTTTCAATCAGAATAAAGGGAATTCAGTGTTTCCCAATTTCCATTTTTAAGATGACACATTATCAATACTAAAATGTATATACGAGACTAATACCGATAAATATAAATATAACGCACTGGAATATTTGAGTACATGTTAACGTACTTTGTGAACTATGAAACTGAGTTTTTGCTCTCTTGCAAGGTTCTAAAAATATGGTGACTACTTAAATTATCACGAAGTTGTTAAAAGTAAAATTGAAAACATTTTAGTAATAAAAACTTTATAAGATAAAATAACAGTACCAGTGCAGTAAATTTGAAAGTTTCGTTACTGTCATATCAAAAAATGAAAAGCGAAAAGTTATGGAAACTATAAAAATTCGTTATTGTAGAAAAACAGACAATAATGTTCCAAGATATGCTAATTAAACGGTGTTGAAAAGTACTTTGTTTGTTTTATAAATAGAAGTTTTGAGTGTGTTTTTTTAAAATAAAGGTATAAATGTATACATAAAACATCCATGATTTAGTTAAGTGAGTTTGTTTTATATATAACATAGATATTGTACAGTGTTGTAATACACTGCGTAATGAAAATAAAGCTTGATTGCTTAGGAAGGAATATTTCGTTGTTTCGTTACTTTTGTAGTTTTACACTACTTGACACTGAAACATAGCCACTACCGTATTTGCACACCTTGTTGCTTGACTTATATTTTCAACATTTAACTTTTTCCGGAAAAATTGAATAATTCATTTCTATTGTAGTTCTGTTTTCGATAAAAGCATGCTTAGCAAAAATAAATAGTATGATAGGAAATCGTTAAGAAGTATTGATAATTTCTAATGTAAGGATTTTTAGTTAAGCCTATATTATCGTTCACTGTAAGCTATGATATTGAAAATGAGATAAACTACAGATCTGTAAAAGAATTCAATCCATCCTCTAATATATACTCAACCAGATATATTGTATTGTATTAATAATATTGTATTGGATTCCACATTCAACTAAAATTTGAAGCTTAATTATGTGTTCCTGTTTGTCCAGGCTGGCAGTGATGTTATCTTTATCTACTCGTAGAATTGTATTGTGGTTATATTTCATTAAATTACTGATTACAGTAGCTACCTTCCCTATAGTCTTACATTGCAAAATTAGGGACGGCTAGCACAGATAGCCCTCGAATAGCTTTGTGCGAAACTCAAAAACAAACAAAACAAACCGATAACAGTTTTGGTTCTGTTAAGGCGGTTTTGTAGTGGAGTTTATATTTCATAATTTTCACGACTGCTCTTTTTATTCTGATTCCTGTAAATTTTCTACTGTTTAGTTATATTTGTATTAAGAGTGGATATTTTGTTAGACTCAATATAGACTTACGTGATCGTATATGCTATTAACCATTAAAATGTTTGATATCTGATCGTCATAACTTTAGGGTAATTACTAAGCTAAAGTCTTAATAGTATCGTAAATAGAAGATAACAATACAATATTTCCTTGACACAAATTATGAAAGCAAGAGTGAGATGCTCATCAATTATCGTCACACACATGCACTCACAATTGGACATTCAAAATAAATGATATAAAAAGTAAGATTTCAGACATTAATTAGAAAGTGCCGTGCTATGGGATGAGAAAACAGTCACCCAGTGAAACATTTAATATGAAAACATAATTTTTCTACTTAATGTCAGGGCCGGCATGGCCAGGCGATGGGTGGTGATGACAAGCTGCCTTCCCTTTAGTCTTACACTGCTAAATTAGAAACAGATGGATCAGATAGCCCTCTTAGAAGCTTTGCGCGAAATTTAAAACACCAAAACATTCCCTATCTAAAAAAAAAATAACAATTTTTAATAATTTTGATGATTTAATTTTTTGTCTATCGTGGACATTAATTTGTATAATAGCGATACTGTCTTATTTAAAACAGATTAATTTAATGAAATATATATTTCATGTTTGATGTTTTCTCGGAAAACAACGATAACCTTTGGATTAGCTTCATGTTGCATGGATGGTTATTGCTTCTGATATTATTGCTGCAATTTTATCATCAATAGTGGTGATGTTTGTATGATACGCATGACGAATATTGTCAATATACCACATGCAATTAAAGTGTATGCCATCTCCTGTTTTCACGATTCTTGCTACTCCTTACTACTTAGCCTCTATGAAAAGTAATATCTTTGTTCGATACTATGATTTGTAATTTTTAATAATTGTTCTGTTGAAGAAGTCCATCGCTGGGACAGCGGTAAGTCTACAGGGATTTACAACGCTAAAATAAGAGATTAGATTTTTTCTCAGAAGACACAGCGGATAGACCAATGTAATTTTGCTATGAGAAATTCAGTTCAAATTATTCAAGAGCTGTGTTATTAAATTTGTTAATAATCTAAACTATTTTAAACAAAAAAATAATAGTTTAACGAATTAAATTTAAGGTAAACGAGTTCGGTTCGTAAACATTACAAAGAATAGAAAGTAATTACAATTAAAACTCCTGTATATAAAATGTTTCATACGTTTTGGTGGGAAAAGTATTAGTAGTGCGCTGTTCTCATATGTCGCATAATTTTAATTTGGTGTTACAAACGTGCCTAAAGAGTAATAAAGCAAAATTCCATACCTAAAACTATAAAGTAGGTTACATGTGAAATTTATTTTGAGAAAATTACTTACTTCAATGTTTAAAATTTGGAGCTTACATTAACAATCCCTTCTCCCTATAACCAGTAAATGAAAGAATAACTTTGATGTAATTTAAGTGTTGTACATTACCTGTATGTTAAGGTCTATCTGTGTGAGGGTTTAAGTCGACCAGGAAAAAATCTCTATACAGAAATCAAATTATTAGAATCAATTGATTTAGGTCTTTATTGCATTTTTTTCTCTTTCATGAAGAAAGCTAACGGAAAAAGAATTAAAAAGTAATGATTATTAACCCGCAAGCTTCTGAATAGGAACCAGAATTGTCTGAATGAGATTGGAAAATTATTTTACGAAATTACTGATTCAATTCAATTCTCAAAACACCAAGAGTTTGTTTTTTCCTTTTATAGAGCTTAGAAAAGCGTATTTAATTCCTATAATGTCTGAGAACAGGTAATAATCCATTGCACATACGTCAAAAGAGATTTTGCAATGAAACCTCTGAATTTCATTGTGAATAGCTGAATCATATACTTTAGTATTTGAATATATTTGTCTCAGATGTGTTCTTCCTAATTTCAAGATTTTTTGTTTAATTATAAAACCATGTATGCATCTAAGGAGATGATATTGCTTAACGGTCTTCGCTGCTTATATTAAAAGTTTTACATATATGTTTTGTCTCTAATGTATTCACATTCTTTTAGAAAATAAAGTTCCAGAAGAAACAAAATAAGCATATGATATTGTATACCTGTAAACAAATTATACATTTTTTTCTAGAACTTTATGGTGAAATCTTTTGAATATAAAAATGTGAATACGTGATATATTAAAACACGAGTAAGTGAGCCAGTAAGCAGTAAATGTTCTTATATTATACATTAAATTACGATTTGTGATTCACAATAACAAATTAAAATACAAAAACATGTATCTCGTTTAAAAATAAAAAATATATATAATACACACTAATTTTATGCTGTAAATGTAGAAATACTATGCAGAATTCTTTTATATTCTAAAAGAAGAAACGTTACACTTAAATCTTTGTTTCTCATTCCTGATACTTTTCAGAAGAATAACATTTCGGTTGTACTATATATATGTATATGCGTAAAAATTAAACTTTTTCTATGTTCCTAATCAATAGTAAATATTTCACTGTGTAGTTTGGCGCCTAGAAACAAAACCATGAATCTCAGTATTATTTATTATTGGAAATTGTTTGAAGTAAACGTTTAACAACGGTTCTTAATCATGTTTTTTTTTCTAATTAAAGTTTTAGAAATGTTATTAATATGTAATAGATTATATATTTATTTTAATAATTATGTTTGGTTCAATTTAATATATATATTTAGAAATAAATGTAATAAATATTGTTTAATGTGTTTAGCGAAAGTTCGACTTTTTCTTTAAGTTTGTAGAATATTATCAAAAGTAAGAATAAAAAATGTATGTTTTACATTATTACCAAATAAATTTTCGAGAACCTCTCCAAGAGTTTTTAAATCGATGTGCCAAGAGACAGTTTTCAGAACATTGTTGGTTTGCTACAGTTAGTTTACTAGAAATCTCGAAAGCTGTAACTGTGCTAAATTGGAAAGCTATAATAGGAAAACTACAGATATTTGACCAGGAACGTTTACAGATTTCAAATATAACAAACCGTTCAAATTTAATTAATTTCGAAATTTAGTATTACAACGAGGACATTAGATATCTTCCTCGGTGAAAAGTTATCTGGTAAAGCGTGTGCGTAAGGCCAGCCGAGAATTGAGGTAGCTAACCTCTCGTCAAGTGAATTGTACCTGTGAATAAAAATAGAATTAATTTGTTCATCGTGAATCGTTGATGAAATATTCAATTCCAGACCAGATAGAAGACTCAAAACAGTTTGTATTTTTGTAAAACTTTCGTTTATAAATTATAAGTTGTAATAAGAATTTCTAATGACAGTTATTAAAAATTGTGTTGTTATTTGTACATTGAATGTATGTGACAAAGTTTGGAGACGGCTTCAACGGGTAGTGAAATAAATGTAACTACAAATGCACAACACTTCGACAAGATCGTGTTTCTTAATCCTGTTGTTGTTGTTATTGTTTTGGTAAAATATTTTTTTTGTTTTAAGCATATTAAGTAAATTTTCTATAAACTCAGCACTGCTAATTTTGATTTTGAAACTTCATTTTTTCATATTAATCTATATCCTACAAACTATCACATTCATTCTTTAACATTTGAACTTTCAAACACGACTGTGTAATTCGGGTTTTAATAGAGGAAGGTAATGATCTAAAAATTGCAGTAAATTTGGTGAAACAATATTTTGAAGACAAATAGACAGATGAAACACTCATATTCATAGATTGGCGTGCATAAAGTGATATGAACTCTATTAAGACAACATGAACTGTTAAAAGGCGATTAAGCAGCTACTGGTAAATTGTGTGGAGTGATATTCTACAACAGTATTTTGATAAACTGTATATTAGTGTGAAAAAATATGTAATTCTCTGTGTAAAGCACACGGCTCAGGCAGAAATATTGTTGCATTATATGAGTTATTATCTTTATTTTACTTTGTATCTCAAAATATTTTGTTCCATTAATAATTTTACTCTTCAGGTAACATTACTCGTTTATGTATGACTTTTTATATGTAGGGCTTGTATTTTACCACGAATATTTCCCTTCATTTATATACGAAAAATAATTATGTAAAGTGCTTTTTTCACCTACGTGAATATATGTGAGAAAGTTTGGAAGCGGCTTGAACAGGTAGTGAAATAAATTTAACTACAAATGCACAACATTTTGATAACAAGCATTTGTTATAATGGGCTGCATCATAGCTTTTATACTTTTTATTTGTTTTATGAATTTTGCGCAAAGCTACACCAGGGCTATCTGCGCTTGCCGTTCCTAATTTTACAGTGTAAGACTAGAGGGAAAGCACTACCCACCGCTAACTCTTGGACAACTCTTTTACCACTGAATTTTGTTTGGTGTGACCCTAATTTGAACCCGCAACCTTAAGATTACGAGTCAATAACCACCTTAACCACCTAGGCATGCCAGGCCGCTTTTTATATTGAAATGTAGGAATATGTAACTTATGACTATACATTAGGGTTGTTGCTGTTGTTTTGAATTAAGCACAAAGCTACACAATGGGCTATCTGTGCTCTGCCCACCACGGGTATCGAAACCCGGATTTTAGCGTGTAAGTCCGCAGACATACCGCTGAACCACTGGGGGGCATACATTAGAGTATTGATGTAAGTATTTAAACAGGATAAATATGAGCTCATTGTTAAACATTAATATTTCGAAACTGAACATTATTTTAAGCTGTTTTGATATGTCCTCGAACAAGAAATAGAATTCACGTTAAACATATTTCTCTGTTGATTTGTTTCTGCATGCAAGTATATGGTAGCAAAAGAATAATTAGTTATTTCTTTGAAATACATACTGATTTGTTTTATGTACAAGTATTCTTGTGCATCATAGTATTAAAATATAAGACAACATTTATAATAAAAACTGTTCTGAGTCTCTTTTTTATTCTTATAGTGAAAAATATGAAGGATATTTTTGCAAGTTCGGAAGTGCACATAACATCACATCAAACAGGAACGTAAGTTCTTGGGCAAAATAACCTGCATTTTTGTTGTTTTTTTTACATGCTTATTACAATGTTGATGTCAGAGTCACTAAACATATACGTTTACTATCACAAATTATTAAGTTTTTCGCACTCTGCAAATAGTATTCTACAATATGTATAATCTGTTTTAAGAATAGTGTGATCAGATAAAACATTTCTATTGTAACTGTTTAAGATGAGAATAAAAACTCTTAATTTATACTGTGTTCTTGATGATCCGACCTGTGATAAAATTATTATTATATTTAGTAAGTGAAACTGAAATGAGATGGCTCAATTCTGTAAGGAAGCTACCGCTGTAATATACATTTCAGACATGCTGCCATCTGGAGTGGGTTATACGCAGTTACTCTTTGTATGACCCTCACATTAAAAGCCTTTTTATTTGCATGACGTTTGTTTTAACCAGAAAAAAACCGAATTCACAGGTGGGCTGGTTCTCTTATTCCATCTTATTTTATTTTATTTAAGCAGTTTGTGTGTGATTTTTCAGAAACCTATATACAGTACGGTGCAAAAGTTTTAGAAAGAAGTCAAAAATTATATTTCAGTTTACTTTCAACGAACAATCGAAAGTAGACCACAGGTGCAACAACAAAATTTTATTAATCTCCATATTTAGTTAAACAGAAACTCAGTGAAAATGCTTTAGTTCAACAAACAGTTAATGTGTTCTGTGTCCGCATTTTGCTTTAATAGAAGCAGACAGTCTTTCAAGAATTATTTAGCACATTTGATCAAAATGTCCTTTTGGACTTTACCACAATACTCCAAATGTCTTATATACGCTCTCATAAAGTTTCTTTGGAAGTAAAATTTAATTTGTCAAGTTTTTGATTAAATTTCACATCTGTTCAACTGGGTTGAGATCGCAGGGTTTTGTGAGGACTATTACATTAGTTGACTGACTCCAGCAGCTTTTTTCTTAGCTAAGTAATTTCTGCATAAGTTAGATGAGCGTTTGGGGTCATTATCTTCTTGTTAATAGAATTCTTTACCAATAATAAGCAAACCATTGAGTATACCACGACAAATCAGTATCTGATCCATCATTATTTCCTCTAGTTGCAAATATCTTCTTTCGTCTCAACAACAAAACACCCCAATATTATCATAATGCCTCCCCCATGCTTCATGGTAAGTGCTGCAGTAACATAGCTATCTTTCACCTTTCTCCAGTCAGATGTACAACTTATGTTTTGAATCAAATATTTCAAACTTGGACTCATCCGTCCATAGTATCCTTTTTCCAATCACCAACAGTCCAATATTGTACTATTTAGAAAATTTCAGTTTCACAACAATATTTGGAAGTAAAAGTGTAGATTTTAAATTCCTACATGACCAAATATTCCTTTCTCTTTGAGCCATCTTGATACTGTAGATCTGAACATTTTACTGTCACTTGATACGTTGTCGTTTATTTCATGCTTGAGATCAGTGGTTGGCTTCTTTTTATCCTGAAGGCTACATAAACGAAGATACTCACTATCGTTGAGTTTGAATGTTGTGCCTTTTTTTTTTCTATTTTCAAACTTACTCGTTTCAGTCTCACCATCTAGTATGTATTTGATAGTGTTTAAGAATTTTATGTTGGAGAGTCCAACCAATATGTAAAGCTTTATTTAAACTTTCTACTCTACTTACAATTCTTGACGCTTTTTGGTGATGTGAAAACAAAGTTTAATTCATAATGTTTGTTTGTTTTGAATTAAGCACAAAGCTACACAATGGGCTATCTGTGCTCTGCCCACCACGGGTATCGAAACCCGGATTTTAGCGTGTAAGTCCGCAGACATACCGCTGAGCCACTGGGGGGCAATTCATAATGTTAAACACTATTTTTATCAAAGTTTATTTGTGGAGTGCTTGTAAACTGATTTCTTCAAGCATATACCTTGATAATTATTTAAGACCCTAAGTTTAATCAATATATTCATGGAAGCAGAACCTTTGATACAAATGTATGAAAATTCTAAAGAATGATAAGAATTCTCATCCTGGCTAATTCAATCACTAGCAAAGATGAGTGATGTGATATCTTACTGTTGAAATTTAGATTCTATAATGGAATGGAAGGACTAGCAACATAGAATTGAAAGAATTAGTAAATACTCTCTTGTCCTAACACTTTTGCACAGAACTGTTCCTTCCAAGAATGATTGGGAATGATAAAAAAACAGTTTGTCATCGCTATATCTTATTCTTTTATCTGAGTTGATGGCTTAATTCTTGCTATACTTCTTTGGAACAAGTCTCTTATTTCCTTCTAACGACTAACAAGCGAAATATTTACAGTTTTGAGTATACTGAACTTCACCATTCTTTACTAAATAATAAACTCTTCATTTTGTGTTGTCTTGCAATACACATATATTCATATTTAACACTTATTATTGTGAAATTTGTAAACTGGTTTGAATTGTAATGATTATAATTATTTATTTTAACCTCATATAAGAAATCTGCTTTCCACAATATTCCAAGGTAAAATAATATATCTTTTCTTAAAATTCAATCAAAACTCTTTATCTACTGCCTAAAATTTAACGAATTTCAGTAGCTAAATACTAAAAGAAATAATAAGTTGACAGTAAATGTTAATTCCTTTCATTCAGTTATAACGGGTTCGTGTACTTTATATATAAAAAATAGTACATTGATATTATACAGTTTGTACATCATTCATTTAATTATTAGCTGAGTACTTAAAAACAGCAGCACAAAATAAAAAAGAATAAGGAAACCAATTAATATTCATGAAGTGGTATCGAAAGAGCTTGCAGAATTTGCGACAGAACTAAGTAAAACACAACAGTCTTGCGTAGTTTGTATTCCGAGAGAACAAGTTTATATCTAATCATCTAAGTGCCTTTAAATGACCACAGATGGATATATTCTAGTTTCGTTATCCTGAAGGCAGGTTTCAGAATAAAAATAATGAAATTTTCTATGGACTCCACTGCACTGTTCGTCAAAACACTTCTAATAGCGCTTGTTGCATTCATAAACAAGAATATGACAAGAATGAGGTTAAAACGATTCTGATTGATGAGCCAGTTTCCTTCTTTTTTATGGATTTTTTGTTTTTTTCCATTTTCCAACAGCATTAAAAAAAGCAATATTTAACATGATTTTTCAAATATTTCGAGTGACATAAATCACATCTAATCAGTCTTAAAAGTCACCACTGGTTTATTTCGTCAACAAATTGAAAAAAAGCGAAATGTTTGTCATTGCAGGAGAGAGTGTTATTTTTGATTAAATATTGGCGTACAATATCATGTAAATAAATAACGCTTAGAAATACAGTGTTAATGAAAGAATTTATAAAGGCCGTGAAGAACAGTACACAAATGACCAAGATGGGTAAATATGAACTACAAAATAATTATGAAAAGTAAAGATGTATTTATAGAAGACGAAGCATTTAATGTGCAAAAGCTCTTATAGTATTACTCACTATGATGAGTATATTTTAGACTTACTACTGTGATAAAACAGACGTTAATGTCTTTTGATAAATGCAAAAAAATATAAAAATATGTTTATGTTACTGATCACGCACGTACGATCTATTTGCATGCTAATGTACAATCAATATAAAGTTTTAAAACTTTTTAATAATTTATCCTGTTTGAGTTTATGTATTGGTGATACTTTAAAAATGGCAAGCCATGATCTTGTGGTTAGCAATTCCATTTGCGCATCAGAAAGTTTAAGATTTATCCCTCGCTATAACGTAGAACATATTTTTTACCTTCTAATACAGTGGATTGATAAAAGTATAAATAATCTAATAATTTGATTAAGAGTACACTTATATGTGGCAAGTACTTCCATCTGGTTGCCCGTCTGTCGCGTAAACTGACGTTCTGGTTTAAAATGTCAACACTTGAAGAATATATGTTATACCTCAAACTGTTATTAATCATAAATACACAATTGAAGGACTCATCAGATTATTGTGCGAGGTTGCATTTGTGAAACACAATGCACCACATAACAGAAACATATTCTAATCTACATGCAACTTTTTATATAGAACTATTTCAGTTCAAACATTAATAAAACATAAACCACAACTGTTTTTCCGTCAGTTAAAGACTGGACCTTTTACAATAAATTATTAACATTTTTGGAAAAAAAAATACTTCATTATGTTTCTCTGAAAATATAATATTGAATGGAGAACTAACAAATAGAGTTTCCTTGAAAACATTCTATCCTTTTCAAAAATTTTAAATATTTTGTAATAATATACTGTATGGATTTGTCCATTATAGTCACAATAAAGAGACCAATAGACTTGAAACAATGACAGTAATTTATGAATAAATCTATTTCATAAATATTTGTTGTTTTCTCTTTAATGTTTGCCTTAGTATTTATTTCTTTTGCTGTTATGTTTCACCAGACAACCTTGATTATTTATTCAAGTTTGAAATATGGAATACTAAAAATAATATACTCTGAAAATGAATGGATATTTTAGTGATCGAATAAAGTATTAAATGAAAAATTATACTAAGTCTCTTTATTCACGCACTGGAATGTAAATTAATGCCAAATTTATGATTAGCTTTTATGGAATTCTCGCAAAAGGGTTTTCACGAAATACTCTGGTTCCGTTAGGGATTGGGTCAAAAGTTTTACCTTTTCGACAAACCTCGCGGTGAGACAATTTGTTTGACACCACCTAGAAGTTGGTGTGTTAAGCAGTTCAGGAAAAAAGGGTTTTCGGGAGATACCTTGGTTCTTTCTTTTTTTGAAGTTAAGCACAAAGTTACACAATGGGTTATTTATGCTCTGCCCACGACGGGTATCGAAACACGGTTTCTGGCAATGTAAGTCTACAGACATACTTTTGTGCCACTGGAGGATCTAAAGTAATGGGGTAAAAATTTACCTATGTGCAAACCTCGAGAGCAAAACGATTCGTTTGGTACTAAATATAAATCAATGTGTCCAGCGAATCAGAAAGATATACGTGCTACACACGCATTGAATATTTTTGTATTGAAAGATACTACAACATTTCTAAGTGCTAAACTTGTAACTAAATTTGATTCTACGACTTGGTACATTGTGGTTATTTCAACTTATCAAACAGAAAAAATAATTATTGTGTTTCTTTTTAATTTCAAAAGATAATTTCGTAAGTGTGCTTGCTGTTGGTGTCTGTTGGTGACTTCATTGGAATGTTTTTTTTATTTTGAAAATTATCGCAAAGCGACATTAGAGCTATCGACGCAAGCCGTCCCTAATTTAACAGTGTAAGACTAGATGGAAAACAGCTAGTCCTCACTACCTACCTGCAACAATTATGCTACTCTTTTCCAACGAATAGTGGAATTAACCGTAATGTTATAACGCATCCACAGCTAAAATGACGAGCATGTTTGATGTGACGGGGATTCGAACCCGCCACCTTCGAATTACAAGTTGAGCGCCCTAATCATCTGAACATCGCAGATTGAAAAGCAGAATTGCTTCAATCGGAGTTGAAAACAGGAAGTGCCTTGATGTAATCCAACTGCGATGATAATAACTGGGATTGTCAATTTTAATTATTTGGTGTAAACATCCTTTAACAGTAATGAAATAAAGTTAAAATTAGTATTTTTTTAAATCCTCAAGTATGTTCCTCAGTTTAGAAACAAAATTTTTGAAAAGTTTATGATTAAAAATTGTGACGATTTGTACAATTGTATCGAAATGTAAATGTTCATAATCTGTCGAATATTTTATATGTTACTAAATATACTTTTCATGTTTTGTCTGCAGCTTAAACCTGGTTATTATACTTTGTTTAAGATTTTAAAAAAAGTAAACTAACATTATTACATTTTCGTGCAATTAGCTAGTACTACCTATATATCAAAATGTTTAAAATTACCTATTTCTTTTTATTTTCTAAAGTATTAGTTCTAAGTAAGGTTTACCGTGAATTGATACCAGGATGACTGTTACACATTACACAAAATATCTTTTTTTGTGTGTGTGAGGACAGTGATGTATACCATTTTTCACTATAACAATGAAATAAGTTCTTACTTCATAAAATATTTCTATAATAATGATAGGTATTTAGAAATTAAATTAGGATGCAATATTCTACATACATGTATTCCATTTGTAACAGTTCTTTTTGGAATAAAAGAAATATTCATTGTATAAAATAAAGAAAAAACATAAAGATAAAAGCTGCAAAAGTAGCAATTTTATTGAATAATAATAATAATTTCATGTGTTAATCAGTTTAGATATCTTAATACAAAATAGATGCATCTGAAAATAAACTGAATTCCTACCCAATATAAACAATACCATTATAAAGCTTTTGTTGGGAATGATATATCAAAATGTCGTACATATTCAGTGGAAACTTGTATTCGACCTCTTACACTAGAGTGCTTTAAAATATATATTTTTTATTATTATATATGTCTCTAAGGACAAAATACTGTTCTACTCAGTGGGGAAAATATATTAGACTTATGATCCTTATTTATTTTAACACTTGAAAGGTTTTAAATAGCAATCTTTAATCCACATTGTGTAGCATGCTTATTTTTATGAAACGTGGCCAAAATATACGACAAAGCCATCAAGTTACATTAATGATAAAGATAAAATAAATTTCATTTGTTAAATGAACGGTATTTAATATCGGACGCACATACCTAACTCACACCAAAACTGAAACTTTATAAACCACAGCCAACATGTGATCATGTATATGTATAGATATAAATTACCTTTAAGTTTCAATTTTCAGTATAAATATTGATAATAGTTTTTTTTTATTGAGATTTGAAAGTTACTAATGGAGTTATAGTCTTTTGTCGCGCCGTATTAGGTTGTTTTGTTTGACTAGGTAACTGTCGTGTTCATTTTAAAGAGATTTAAATTATATGAATACGTTTATCTTTAATATTCAGTTTGTATAACTTAAACCTACTTTATCAATTTCATACCATTTTTAAGGCTATCACATTTCTCTTTTAAAGAATGAAGATACATATGTGTTTTTAAAGATTAGTAATACGTTTTTCGAAAAGGAAATATAACTGAATATTTCACAGACCAAAGTTGTTTTCTTGATGTATTATTAAATAATAAAAAATAGCAAAGATTACACTTCGTCAACTTAATCCAATTTACACTGTAAAAGTTGTTTCAAATTTTCTAATATAGTTGGGTGTAAAATATTATTATGTCTACTGTATCCCATCTGGTCTGAATTGCTCTAGTAATGGACCAAAGGCCTCATAGGTGCTGGATGTAGCAGATATCATGCCGTTGAGATAGCACAAACTTTTCTTTATTTCCAGAGTAAAGTTCTTATTCACAACTGACATATACTTACCATGAAATCTTTAATATATATCAGTTCAATATTGTACGCTGTTTAAAAATCATTTAATATTTTATTTGTTCCTGTCTCATAAAAAATCTCTCCTAGTGGCACAGCGTAATGTTTATAGACGTACAACACTTAGAAACTGAATTTCGATACCAATTGTTGGCAAAGCAGATAAAGGTTTTGTATCTTTGTGTTTAATTATAACTCTCCATTGCCAGAAACAAAGCTCGGTCGATACAGCAAATAGCCCATTGCGACTTTGCTATAAGAAAAATATACACACATACACAAAAGGAAAAAACACAGAAACAATTCAAGAGCGTTTCCATTTATTTTACCTCTTGCAAAAACTAAGAATTTCACGTGGTTGTGCTAAAAACGTCTTTAATCAGCAGATATTTTTAATTTTCATAATTCTAAAAATATCATCAGAATGTGTCAAATGATTTTTTCATTTTATTTGACTAGAAATGTTACATCATTCCTTGCAACGCGTGGAATTCTTAATTTGAGAAGTCAAAGAGGAACTGTCATTCAAAATTATTCCTTTCCTGTTTTAAATATCTTTTGCTACCGAGAGAAAAAGAGACAAAAACAAAATTTCGATAGTTTTTTTTTTATGGGAGGATGAAGGATTAATTGAATCAAGCTTGTTTCTTTCATATATTATTTCTTATCTCCCGTAAATAGATAATTACCTCATCGTGACAAATGAATGATAGGTAATCAATATATTTTTCGTCAGTTTTACTGATTCTTATGCAGAGTAGAGAAAAAAATAAATATGATTATACGCATACAGTATGTGATCATACTCATCAACGAATTATTTTCATTCGACTTGCTATTAAATAGATCATGGTAGATAAGTAAGTGTCAAAGTGAAAACTTTGTTATGATTAATTGTCAAACCGAAGGCGAACCCAGCTGCAGTATCAAATTTTGATATTAAATAATGTTTGCTTTTGTACGTAACTATAGAAAAATTATCATTTATTGAATGGAGAAAACTTTTGAAGCACAATGAAAAAAGGTGAAATATCGTTTCATTATTCATATATTAAAAAAAAACTGTTACGAAGAAAGTTGCGTATTTTTTACAATATTATTATCCCCTGTAATAGTACTAAGAAATGCAATACACTAAGTGGTATCCTGTAAAAACATACACTTTTTTTTATAAATGTTTTCTCTCTCCAAACGGAATGGCTACTGGCTACAATATTTTGTTAGCGTGTTTGTTTTAGAGCTAAGCTAAACATTAAAGTACCTACGCTTTGTTCTACATGGAAAATCGAAAATTCGGTTTTAATGTTTTAAGTCCATACACTTACGGTTGGAACATTGTTGGACACACTCTTGTGTTGGTATTAACATAAGAAATGAGTACGAAGATTAAAATTATGATAATGCGAGTGATTAAGAAATTTCCAACAAATATTATTTAATTTACGGTTTCAAGCATGCTAGTTTTTGTTTTTGTTTTGCTTTCTTTTATAAGAACAAACTTAGAATTGCAAAAAGAATAGTTGGTTTACCTGTTTTATTTTGAGGAAATTTACATTAATATGTTTTCTGTATACATGAGAAAGTCCAACCCTAGATTTTAGCATTTTAGCTTTTAACAAGAATGAACTACAGTTTGTTATTCTCAGTACTTAAAATATCATACTATTATTCAACCTGTATAGTAAATATGTTTATAGTAATTTAAAAATCAGTGTTAAATTCATAAACATTGTCTTGTAAACTATCGTGATACAAAATTATGTTTAACGTGTAAAAATTAAAAAACGATGCCAAAAAAAACACTTAAAAAGATGCTTTTGTTTAGATACACGTGTCTTTTTAAACAATGTAGATTCATTTTTCCATACTAAGCTGAAACAGTGCAATCTTATGGTATTCAACGTGTATTTCGGTATCTACAATTTTTACAAGTATATTGGTTTGAAGTGGTTGTTTCTTGTCATCTGTCGACCAATATTTAAACTAAAATATAGTTACGAGCTCATGAAATAAAAAGACTTATTTCTGACTCTGATATAACACGCGATTAAATCTGTTGACAAAGTAACCCAAGTATTACCAAAGACATGGAATAATTATGAACCCAAATAATTTCTATTTCATTTATTATGTAATAAAATATGTTTTAACTCTATTTTCTTTACATATTAACGTGATGCCTTATAAAGTGGGAAAAGGGGAAGTTTTTGTAAGTAAATGTTGATTCAGATTTTAATTTATTAGATGATTTACTCTTTAAAGAACAAAGTTAAATAAAATATGTCTGTATTAATTATTATTAGTTATAGTTTGACAATGATAAATTGATATTTATGCTTATGAAAAATAACCTTTAAATAGTTATTTAAAAGTAGTCACATTTACCCAGTAACTTATAAAATAATTTTCTTATTTTATCCTCACAGATTTTAATCTATCGATATAACTGCATTTTGGACTTTATAATATTTGCTAATTAATAGATTTATTCCTAAAATGAAATTTCATAATATATAGTTATCCTTACAAGCATATTGCTTACTATCATTATCGTTTAAGGATAGAAGCAGTAGATCTGCGTTAAAATTTAATGATATAGCGAGTATTTAGTCAAACTGTACTTGCCTAATTCTATCTCTCTCTAGAAGAAATAAAGCATTTTTTTACATATACCTTTGAGGAAGAAATTGGTCTGCATCTTCGAAATTAAAAGTGACAGCAATATGCAGACATTTTCTGTTTAGATGACTGAAAAAGATGGCTTTGTATTCAAGGCATGACTCTGAACTTTATCAAATTTCTATCAATAATATCTACTCGAATTTAAATTACTATACTAACATATTCACATTAAAGGTAAATTTTGCTTATATTCAAGAACATCGGCATTTCTTTAATATTTTTGTTTTTTATATTTTAATCGTGCATTGCTTGAAGAAGGTGAGCTGCTAATACTGAAACAGCGTTGTATTTTTATGACACTTTGTAGAATGGACGGCAACTACCTGCTGTGGAGACACAAGTGTAGAGAACGACGTTTCGAAAGCCTTCTGCTTTTCGTCTTCAGGTCAGTGTGTGAATAAATAAATAAAAATTGTGACAGGTATTCCGATTTTACACTTAGCATCTCAAGAAGAGTTGCAAAGCAATTGAGGGCGCTCAGAAGAGACCTTCTCTCTGCCCTACTCGTGAAGTTAAATTTAGCTGGGCTAGTAATTAATGGCTAAACCGACAAGATTTAAAGTAAACAAAATTACGCTGCAAGCTGGTGGCAAAGGTCCGTTGGTGATCCGCGAGAGGTTAAATATTGACGCTTAAAATATAAAAAAAACACACAAGAGGAAAGGGATCTGTAGATCCAAGAACCTCAGAATTTGCTGTAAGGGGAAACGGAAGTACCCCGAGAAAATTCACTTTCACGATCAGGGCACCGAATAATGTACCCTGATCGTGCCTGAAAGTTACTGAAAATGAAATCATGATTAGTAAAGCTTTTAAAACCACACAAAATACATACACAACGGTAAAACACATGAGTTAAATCAACGATGGGTCAAAAGACCGATTTAAGGCATGAGAAGGATAAAGATAGACTGTTTGTGAATATAAAACAGAGTAATTAATTCTATTTGTATCAATGAGTCGTTCAATTTCTGTCTGGGACGATTGGTGTCTTGTTACGAATCTGGTTTGTGTCTTTTTGCTGACCGTGATGTTGATGTCTGTAGCGGATGATATGTCTGTAGTCTTAACGTGCGCAAGTTGAGTCTGGCATGAAGCTGAATCTTTGGTTTGAGTCACTGCTATAGAGTATCATCAACGTTGCTTAGAGAATTCTTATCTTTCTTCTTAGCATCAAATCTAGATATACTGCTGAAAACAGAGGTAATGGGCATACATGGAGATGAAAAGCTTACTGGACGAGGGGTACTCTAATTGACAGACTTTACATGTTAAAGAGTAGTTGGTCGACGTCGGGGACGTTCGGCATTAAAATTAAAATACTGTATGGTAAATCCGTGGTTAAGTAAAAAAATCGGTTACGTGTTTATGCTCGGTCACGACTTTAACAAAGTGAGTTGATAATTCAAAGGGCTGCATGGAGTTTTGTTGAAACTGTTGTTTCCAAAAAATATTTAATTTCAGCTGGAGTTATAGACAAATGAATGTTCTTAATTAATAAGCTACTGGAACTTTAGTAGAGCATTGGACATTGATATTTTTATTCTGCGGTTTACATAGATAAGTGCGGTCTTGGAGTGTTGAAGGCTGCAGTGACATACCTCTTCGGCGAAGGATTTTTGTTTTTTAGGATCAGTTGAGAGGTTAGGTTTGAACTGGTCGATGAAGGCAATAATCTGACAAGGGGAGAAATCCAACGGTAATCCGTCAAGAATTACCGGGGGTATTGATGATGTTGGTTTAGAAGGGAGCTTTTGTGATGAAGACAACATGGCAATAATGAATTCACACATCTGAACACTAAAAATCAGTTTATGTGTTGTCAAACTTTTATAGTGTTTTGATGCATTGTGGAGAGCGTGTAACGAGTGGTTGGATTATCATTGTTTCTGGTTGGAGGAGATATTTCCTCTATATTCAACCAATGGCAGCCACAGGCAACTCAATTCAATTCCGGAATCTCTGTTTAATGAAGGTTTAATAGTGTTAATATAAAATGATTCTTTGATTTTTCTTGTCTTTCAGAATTCGTTTCTGTCTATGATTCTAGTTTTATCTCAGTTTATTCTGTGTCTAGTTGACGTGATGTGCTCTGCAGCGGCTGAAATTTGTGTTTTCATGAGTCTTGTGCTATCCTTATGTTCTTTTATTCTTGTCACGCGATTTCTTCCTGTTTCTCCAATGTGTCTATCGTTGCAGGAATGCAGAACTTTATAGATGACGTTTTTCAGATTCTCTTTTGGAGGTTGCTGATTTTTTACCAGAATAGACCTCAAGGCGTTGTAGGATTTCCACTGGACTTCTAATGTTGAATTTCTTATCTATGCGTTTGAGTTTTTACTGAAATGTTGTAGGTATGGTAGATAAATGGTGGTAGCGGTGGTAACATTCTGATCTTTTCTTTCTGTCGTGATTACCTTTAAGGTGTTTTTGATGAAGATACCGTCAATAATGTGTTTCTATCCCTTTGGTGTTTGCGTGATTTATCAAATTATAACACCCCATGGCTGAGAGCGAGCGAGCATGTTTGGTGTGATAGATTCGAACCCGTTACCCTCAAATTACGATTCGTGTGCCTTAACCGCCTGGCCATGCCAGGCCGAATATAGAGTTTCAAATTGCACCTATTCTCTTTTATCATAGTTATTTTTCCTTATAGGCAACTAAACATTAGTTGAATAAATATGTGTCCATGATTTACATTCTGATAGTTTAGAATTCAAAAATAATTCAATGTCGTTTAAGGTGAAGTGAGAACCAATGATTGGATCAAAATAATCAGACCATTATTTATTTTTCTTCATGTGGACACATTTTAGACAAATTATTATTATTTTTTCCATATGAACAAAATAAAAGAATGAAGTGAGTTATTCTAACATTGTAACTAGCCTAGAAGGTTTGATTTGGTTTTTGGGCAACGTAAAGTTGGCAGACCACATTTATCAAAAGACAAATTTTAATGTCGAAGCCTATAGACTCACTGCTGAGCTGCTTGAAACAAATTAAAGATAAATTTCTGTTTGTAGCACGTAAATTGACTCAAAGTACAGAGAAAATATGTCATATAAAGTCCAAAGTTAGCTTACTAAAGATATTTGATTTGATACACAGGCCTTTGAAAGAAGTATAAGTCACCAAAATTTTGTCTTTATTTATTATTACAGTTTAACAGTTTCGACGTCTTTTTCTATTTCAAACCGATCGGGTATGAAATAATTCAGCTGTTTTATGGTACCAAACGTATGGAATCATCAGGGTAAAGGTTGGAATTGTAATATAATACTTAATTAAATCCCCCGCTGATACAGCGGTAAGTCTAAGGATTTACAATGCTAAAATCAGGGTTTCGATTCCCGTCGGTGGACTCAGCAGATAGCCCCATGTGGCTTTGCTATATTAAAAAGCACACACATATACTTTAATTAAACTATACATGTATATAAAAATTCTGAAAAGTACAAGAAGAACAGGGATTCTAATTTATTAAAGGCTTTTTGTTATGGCACAAACGAAAAGTAAAAATAATACCCGTCGTTTATTTTATTCAGTGAGAAATTAACTCCGACAAGTGTTGTATTATATGAAGTTACTCCTTTGGTTGTTTCTATATTGTGTTAGCAGATGGCGACACTAACTGCTCGACATTATAGGAAGGACAAAGGTATTTCAGATACGTGTGTATAAATATTTATACCGCCAAAAATTAACAGTTAAGTGAAGAGGAAGATTAACGTATATGTCATTGATATAATACACAAGAAATTTTGGTATAACTATCTCGTTTTAAGAAGCCCAACGCAAGAAAATACGTTTTCCAAGAGCAGAACCCAGATTCTCACATGTGGTTCGCAAAGACGGATTTCAACAAATAACGAAATATCGAAAATAACAAGGACAAGTTTTATAAGATATTAGGTACAATTAGAGGTTGATTATTAAGCTTTGGTCTGAAAACTAATGAAACACTGATAAATATTGTGTCTGAAGATATTCTAACAAATAAAAAGAGTCCGTGGATAATATAGACAAAAGTAAGATACATTTATTTCCAGGCAAGAAAGAATAAGTCAGTAGCAGTTAGCGCTTCATTATAAAAGTAGCATTATGAAAATTTCAGATAAAAAATTAATTTTATAAATAAAATTTCTTTATAAAAAAAGAAATAAAAGTAACTGATATTTCAAAGGGATAAAAATAAAGTAGGTATTATTAGAATAAGTAATGCATTTCATATTTTTCGTCACCTCATCCTAAAGTAAAAATAGATTTTACCACAAAGGACACCCCATTCTAAGAGAATCAAATAACATTCTGGCTTGAACGAATTCTAGCTCAAGTTACACTACAAATGAATGGTTCACGTTTCAAACAGCCAAGAACACTACTTGAAAATTCTACAGCAACATGACGAAATTAACTTTGTCTATGACATGTTTGAATTGTGCAGTGATTACTATACGAAAATTGTATCTATTCATTAATTTAAATGTCTTACTCCTTTGCTTGAGCGAATAATAGCTGAAGTTGTATCAGGCCTCTCACAACAAATAGTTGCATGGAAGCCATTACAATGTTAAAGGATAAATATAGTAACAAATAACAGACTATAATCAAGCATATGGAAATTTTATTCAATGTTGAATCTGTTACATCTAATCGTATTCTATATGATGCTGTGACGTTCCATATTAATAACAATAAATCTGAGGAAATAATGTCGCAGTCTAATTTACATTTATTATTTTCATTCTTAATGAATAATTACCTATGGATTTGCATCTAATAGGCAGTAGGAAAGTAAATTATTCAATAGGAGCTTAACCAACTGTTAGAGATATTCAGGAAAGAATCAGATGCCAGGGAGGGTAAACTGTTAGGAAATGCATTTTCTGTACCCATATTAAACCACACACCGGAAGACTTAACAATAAAATATATGCAATAAGCACTTCTGCTTATTACTTTAAACTATCGTTTACATTTTGTAAATTATTTCATCCATCAAAAGACTGCCGTATAATAATAGCTGCTGTTGTTTGTGAAGTCATATCAAAAGCATAATTTGTTTGTCTAAAAAAAGAGAACACCAGTAGAGACTGTCAATCTATGACAAAGTGGCATAATTTACGGGTAGATAACATATGTTTGTCTAGGCAACTCAAGTGGAAACTATATCATTACACAACACAGTAACTTATTAGCTGCACCCATCCTAATTATAATCTTTTTGGACTCTACCCAAATTTATACGTACTCCTATTCTCTTGCAAAATTCAAAAGCTTTGGGTTATAACGTCCCCAAACAAGAATAACTTAGGATGAAGATTAGCCTTATTCTAGATAGTCACAACCAATGTTCATACATCTCAAGAGAGGTAAGAGTTAGGTCAGACTTATTCTAGATAGTCACAACCAACATTCCTACATCACAAGAACAGATAGAGACGCTCTTCATTTATGCTCAGAAGAAAATGAACTGTGTTAATCCAAAATTTTCTATCACAAAAGTAAGCCATTAAATGAGTAGATGAAACATTAATACCTTTAGGGTCGGAAATGTGTGGATGAAGTACTAATACTTTTGGGGACGGAAATTCAAGAATAATGTAACCTACACTTATCAGCATTTCCTATCTCCCTCATTCGCCTATTCACTAAATTTGTATAAGATTCTCGGGCATAAGAATAAAATATATCTATATGTATGTAAAAACCAGTATTGGTTCCTTAGCTAAAGTTTTTAGAAAACTTTCTTTCAAGCTTGTTAAAGGTCACCAACGAAACGCGAAGAGAAAGTGTATATTTTTGGTTTGCTACAGCTGGTGTACCATAAACCTTGGAAGCTATCATTGAGATTCACGCTAATTAATCGAAAAACTACAGCTATTTGACCAAGAACGTTTATAGATTTCAAGCATAATAAAGCGTTTAACCTCAGTGCATTAATTTTGAACGTTAGTATTTCATCGACAACAATGTATAACTTTAGCTGTGAAAAGCGTGTGATCAGAAAAACTCAGCTGGTTCCCCATTAAGTAAAGTGTTCCTATATAAGGTCAGAATTAAATTGCTCATCGTAAATACTCAATAAAATATCAAGAATGTTTCGGATCAGACAAAAGACTGAATATTGTTTCTAAAACTTTTATATGTAAATAACTGTTTCTAATAACTACTTGTAATAACTATTATTGTACATTTTATTATTGTTTGTACATTAAAATACATTTGCATTAAGAAAGAAACTTATGTGTATCAATGTTGTTGGCAAACATTTTAAATTTCACGCATCTCTACAGTTAATTTACTTCTAAATTTAAATTACAGTTTAACTCGGTTTCAGGCTATCTGAACTCGTAATACGTAACATAATAAATCAAAACCTAAAATAACTTGAAATACGTAATATTCTGATCTTAACTTAAACTCCTTATTAATTTACCCTTTAACTTTCGTTTTGCTCTTTGTCTAGCATTTCAGCAATTAATCACTTTTACAGTTCATCCGGCTCTTTTTTTTCATGCTTAAAGTAATCCAGTTTAACATATTAAATTATTCTTTTAAAAAATACTTCATGTAAAAAACAGCTACGAAGCACTAAGTAATTATTACATTTTACTTGGTATATTTCAGACAGGAACAGACGCTTCCTATTAGAAATGATATTAAAAGAGATAGAAACAAATAAACACAAATTGCTATGTTTATTTCTAAAAAAGAAAAAGTGTGAATTGTTAATATATGGTTGGGCTTATTCATTTACATAGGTAAGCCTCACCTAATAATTACGTTTTTACCTTTTGATCATTTAGTAATGAAATAAAATAGGAAATTTGAAAATTATCACACAGTAAAGTAGAACACAATATTCCTATAATGAAATCAAAATAAGATTTCTATTAGAAGTAGGTTTCATGAAAATGTTTGAAAATAGACTAAACTTTAATTTAAAACAGAGGATAATAAGGCAATAGATTTACACAATTAAATATATGGTTTTAGTAGTCTGATATAAGACATTATTCTTACTGTAAGGATATCATTAAGAATGAACACTTCTCTTTTTTATTTTTAGTAACTTTTACCTTAACATATTGAAAAATTAATAAATTTCAGATTTCATGGCATTCAGAGTGTATAGTTAGAATATATGTAATATAACATAATTCTACAAATGTATCATTTTATCTATTCTCTCCTTTTCATTTCTCAACCTTTCATAATAATAATAAATAACAGAAAATCTTAATTGTTGCAGTACATGCTCACTAGATGGTGATACTGTAATGGTACTCCAATAAACATGTTTTCTATTATCTCCAAAATGAATTTTTTTTAAATAATTTTTATAACTATCGTCCAGAGAAATTTCAATAAATATACTTAAATTAAAGTATAAATATATTACAGTGTTTTCTATCATGTTATTCCTAAATGTTGCACACACATTTGAACAGTGATGTGATGCGACCACATTTTACTCTTTCTTTTTACTCTGTGTTAACATATTTAAAGTTATATCTGCTTAGATGTTTCATTATTGAAAATAAGAGATTAGATATGTTTGGTAAAATAAGTAGCTTATAATTAATAGCGAAAAAAGGGCGACAAAAGATGCTTTTGTTTTGGAATTTCGCACAAAGATACTCGAGGTCTATCTGTGCTAGCCGTCCCTAATTTAGCAGTTTAAGACTAGAGAGAAGGCAGCTAGTCATCACCACCCACTCATGGGCTACTATTTTACCAACGAAAAGTGGGATTGACCGTCACATTGTAACGCATCTACGGTTGGGAGGGCTAACATGTTTGGCGCCCCTCGGGTGCGAACCAGATTACGAAGCGCACGCCTTAACGCGTTAAGCCATGCCAGGTTTCAACAAAAGATGCAAGATAAGATACTTGTAAAATATTTTTTTTTGTATAAAAACTGACGTTTTAAGATAAAAAATATTAAAATCTCATTAAAATCTAAATTATTTTATTATAACACCTTAATCGAAAGTTCAATTGATTTTTATTCCTGCAGTGTGCTCATATACATTCATATTATTCATGTCCCATTATGGCAAGACAGTAAGTTTAAAAACATATCACACTTAGATCTGGGTTTTGACACCCCATAATGGAAATTGCTTAATGTAGATTTGCTTTGAAAAACAAAACAAAACAGAGAAACAAGAGTATTCGTATGTTTCCTAAAACTGATAAAGATAATTGTTTTAGGAGATACGAAATAATAAAAAAATGTCTAGAGTCATTGCGAAATCAGTGTCCAATTCAAGGTCGTACTGAAAACTACAAATTAAATAAATGTTTGAAGTTTACTTTGATGTGGCTAATTTCATATAGTAATAATGAATACGTTACAAGCGTTTCTGTATGGAGAATATTGTGCCGTGTTTTTTCTTCAAAATGTTTTATAGTAGAGAAAAATCATTGACTTCACACTAGCAAAATTTCGTTTAAAATGGCAAACTTCACTATTTAGGTACATGATACACAATACCAGTAAGCAAGTGTGTATCCACCATCCGAACTCGTAGTTACTTATTCTGCAGCGATAACAGCTAAGTCTAATAATTAAAAATACTTTTCATTCATTAGGCTGATTTTATTTGCAGCTGGAGAGTAAGCACGAAAGTCACTAGAATACTGTTCAACTGTTTACGAGTTTAAATAATATAAAAAATAGTAGGAAAGTGTAATACTTATTATTTCATATTTTTATTTTACAATAAATATCATACAGAGATTTTATTTTACCAAAAAAGTAACATTTCCAAGACTCCATAGAATACTTTAAGATATTCTTACCTACTTTAAATTTTTAAAGATGTTATAAATGATTTTTTATATGTAAATTATAACGTTCTGAGCTAGAGCTGCAGAAGTATTTCACATCAAATTCAATGTGGCTACTTGCTTGCGGATGCAATGGGAAGAGTTTGTTTGTTTTTTGAATTTTACACAAAGCTACTCGAGGACTATCTGTGCCAGCCGTCCCTAATTTAGCAGAGTAAGACTAGAGGGAAGACAACTAGTCATCACCACGCACCGCTAACTCTTGGGCTACTCGTTTACCAACGAATGGTGGGATTGACCGAACATTATAACGCCTCCAAGGTTGGGAGGGCGAGCATGTTTGATGTGACCGGGGTTCGAACCTGCGACCCTCGTATTGCGAGTCGAACGTCTTAACACGCTTGGCCATACCGGGCCTACTAAATAATATAAAATGTTCATTGCATTAGGTGCATTCTAACAAGAGATTCGAAAGGGTGATGAGAAAGTTACATACTAAAAGTTAATGGTGAAGAAATATAAATTTAAATTTTATTTATTAAATTTAAAGCGTATTTTGTAATGTTAAATAAGAAATATTGAGCTATAATCAAAATATCTATGACAGTTAAAGGGATACAATGAAATAATGTACCTGCGAGCGATAAATTTGTTGACTTTGAGAATTTATGTTTTTTCATATATTCACTAGCTTTATGCTTATTTCCAAGAAACAGAAAACAAACTTCTATCGGGGTACAAATGCGCGTAGAAAGATTACTATGTTGGTCTACATTACTTTATAATTGTGAGTTTAGCGTAAAGTTTACAGTGATGATTTTTAAAGCGAAATATACTATTGTATTGTCATAGCAGAGCAGAGAAGAATAAAACTGTATTTTAAAATTATTTAACCGGCCTGTGTGGACAACCAACAGTGTAACAATATATTGTCTAACTTATTTTATTAAAGTATTTTAAAACAAGTAGTCTGTGTTGTTGTATGTTTATTGTTTAAATTTATTATCAATAATTTAGAGCCACCTCTTGTAAAGAATTTGACCTAAAAACATGAATGTGGCAATACGGCTTAGGAATTACAATCACAATGTATCAACAAATGCCATTACATTCGCCCATTTGAAGCTGCAAAATGATTGTATAGAAAATGTTAAATATAATAAACAGTTAGGCTATAACTATATAATATCACGAAAATAGAAGATGTATCCGAACTCTCTCGAATCTTCCCTGCGAATGTGCGTGGCCTCATTAACGAAAGAAGAGAGAGACAGAGAAATAACCATACATTTATTGGGTTTAAACCTGGAACAAGTCTTCCATAAATTTGTTTAATACTTATTTCACAAGATAATAGTGTATTAAGTGAAATTTTAATTAATTGAAATTTGGAATTATATTTGTTCTAAAATACCTACAAGTAAAAAAAAAAGCACTTCCAATTTTGATGCCATGAGTGCCTTATAGTAATAACAGTCAAATACCACTACTCTCTCTGACAGTAGTAGCCCAACCATTGGCGGCAACTGTTATTACGTAGTGGCCTTCCCTCTAGTCTGTTGTGTTTACTCACTTTCGATTTATTTAGAAGATGTTGGTGCATGGTTTTTTGTTGTTGTTCTTCTCTCTAATTGCAATTAAATCATTCAGAAAGAAAGTTCTTGTGTTAAAGATTTACACTCAGATAAACACATTTACTTTATTTCATATGTAACACGGCTGAACATGTATGTTTCCATGACAGTGAATAAACCATAACATGATTAAAGAAACATATTTAAATTTACGGAATTTAAATAAATTTGTAAATCTAAAGGGGCGGAAGAGCAAAAATGTGTGTTCACTCTTAACACTTAGCACCACTTTCAAATGCTTTTGGACGGCAAATAATGATTTAACGCCTAAAATTCCAAAACTATTTGTAAACTGTAATATGAAGTTAATAAACTATAGCTATGTCTGGCCGTAATAAAACTTGTAATTATTACGTACGAATGCGTTTATGCTTTCTTATAGCAAAGTCTATTACGTTCGAATCATAACAGTTGGTATATCTGTTTTATAGTTGTTTTGTTAGTGAATATAAATCTGTATGCATATATATATATATATATTGACAAATGATGACAAGACAGATTGTGTGTGTGCTATAGATGGGAAAAGTTTTTGTAACAAGAAAGGTGAAAATGCTTGGTAGTACATCATAAGCAACCAAGGTAACCTTAAATAATCTTTTTAATAAACATTACTGGTGTGAAGAAAAAAAATTAAAAAAGACGAAATCGTTCTTCGATCTGTCAGAGTAAGATTGGCCTTAACCATAGACGTCCAGTCAAAAACTATTGGTCAATTGGCAATAGCAAGAACACATATTAAGGGACTGCATAGTGAGTTTGTTTTAAGAATATTTGAATATTATTTAAAATATTATAATCTCATTACACTATTTGAATCAAACATAGACTGTCCTGATCTAAATTACGCTGTGCAACAAGAATACAAAAACCACAACATGCGGAAAAACAAATTCTATTCATAATCATGGTGAAGATCTTGAACTGTGCATTATGGTAAATTTTCGATTACATGATTACACAAAAGCCATAGAAAAGACTGTTTCTGGAACTGTGTTGTGGTTGATTTCACTTGAAACGTGAATTGATATTAAATGTATTATTGACTCTAAATATATTCTCAATGAAAATTCCATATGTTATGACTTAAATGTGTTCGCTAATTTAAAAAATAACATTATCAATTTCAAAAGCAGATTTACGGACGGGCATTATTGATGATTTAATAATGTAAGAATTGTGCAACATATGATTCTAAAATATTGAATCAGATATGACAAATTTTACTCGTTTCAACGAGTGTGATAATTAAATAGATGCATATAATACTTGTTCTGAACTTAGTATTATTATAAAGCGTTTTAACAGAAATAAAAATTCAAACAACAGTGTTATAAAATTATATTAAGCCAGTGATTTAAAAATTATTAACAGAAGAATGAGTGACAATAAGTGTTTTGGTTCGTATACTTGTTATAACAAAAGCAATAACTATTATATTTAATGTGTAGTTGCATTGTATTCGCTATTCTCTTATATTTGAAATTTCTATGTTCATTGTCTAGATAGTTCTTTGTCAGATGTCAATTGTCTAGTTTCCTTAACCCCTCAAACTAGTCAAATTGATACTCAATAATCTGAAGTTACTATAGAGTGTAAAAAATGAATATGTTTAACCAAAATGCTTCTTAATTCTCTACCAGTGGCAAACGGGCATATTAGTGGACTCATATTACTACAAACCAGGCTTTGGATACTTGTGGTCGGCAGTGCATCGACAACACATTGTGCAGCTTTGTGCTTAATTGCAAATAAATAAAAAAAAACTTCTGAATCTGATAAATTTATATTAAATGAAATTGACATAGAAAATATAAGCATACACTTAAAATCTAAAAGTAAATTCTAATAGGTAGATTTAAGTATCGTATGTAGCAAATTAAGTAATTTATTTATAAGTTTAGATAAAGAAGTAAGAATGTGTGAGGCACAGAGGGTAATCAAAAATAATAGAGCAAGTAAAAAGTTCATAGAATCCCAGTTTCTTGAATATTGTAAAACTGAATGCATGAAACATATGCGTACAAAAGTAAGTTTAAATAGGTTGAGAAAAATGCAAGTCAAGTTAATCATGGTACGAAATATGGATCTGCTTTAATTGAATTCCGTTGTAAGAATTATCTTTTGCCTGTGATCAATAATCGGAATTTAGTTATTAATCGTGAAGAATTATCATACAATTTATGTAATGACATTGAAGTGAGTAATGAATTCCATTATTACTTAAGTGTCCTTATTTTATTGAGTACATTACTTTATGTATTAATTGATATTAAATGCAAAAATAATGCTAATGTGTTCAACTTAAATGTAGTGTTATTTATAACGAGCTGAATAAAATAAAAGTCGTTTCGAAACTTGTAATATTTATAAAATTTAATAGAATTGCCCGTTTAATATGAAACTATATATCAAAAAACAAACTATTAGAAAAAGAAGACCTGCAGTATGTTCAAAAGAAAGTAACTTGTAAAAATGTTTTTCTGTTGTATGGGTGTCATTGTAGTGTTAATTATGTGATAAAAAGCTTACTTTAGTAACGGTATAGATAATATATATTGTAAATTGTTTATGTTCTGTTTGTTAATGAACACAAATACTCTGAAAAGGGTTGTTAAAGAACAAATAAGCTTTAAACTTAAATTTAATATATTTTCCGAAATATGCCCTAAAGTAACTTAAGAAAAATGACAGCATGGAATTTGCAATATCTCGACTTTTATATACATTAAGAATTCGTTTTATTTATTAAAATGTGTATATATATAAATTGACTATCACTTAATCATTGGGAATTACGTTATTACTAAGCTGACCTTTGTCTACTTGTTGATATGCCCAAACTGTTCATCTAAAGATTTGTGATTCGTAACCGTTGATGTAAATTCACGCTCTGCACTTAGAAGTTATGGGTATGTTTCAAAAGTGTAGGTCAGATGCTATTAATTTATTAAACAAAATTAGCCCTGGAGTTGACAGTGTTTAGCGTTGATTATGTGCTTTTACTCCAGTTCAATTCAAAGTCAGGGAAAGCGTAATTTTGAAAAAAACTAAATAAAGAAGACTTATACTGACTTGTAATTTGGTTTATAAACTTGATTCTTTTAATATGTATTTTTAACACTTATTACATCAATAACACACGTTCATATATTTAACACATACCAGGTAAAAGAACATTTAAAGTACACTACATTCAATTCAATATTTTTTTGTTTCAGAGAGTAAAAATGAATTCTGTATAATAGAACGTTTTAAAATACTAATCCAAATTAATGTATTTCTCACTGACTTAGGTATCAATATATTATAACCATCTGAACATTTTTTTAATAACTAGCATCATGAACATTTTTTAATAGCTATCATCATGAATTTCTTATTATTAATACGATTTAATATTGATCTGACCTTCAGTGGCATATCAATATGCATGGGACTTACGACGCTTCAAACAGAATTTCCATACCCATGATTAGTAAAGCATAGACAGCTCTGTGTTGCTTTCTCCTTAAATTCAAACAAACAAAAAATAGTGATATATATTTATATAAACCAAGGATTAGTCCAAAATAGTTATGTATTCATAAAATGTAAATTACGGGCAAATAATTGTTGATTTATTTTAAACATATTATCAGTTTTTTCTTCAAATTATCAGAATATAAGTTATTTTTTCCAATTTCCTATATAATTCGCATGTCACAATTATTATGCTACGCATTATAATTTATTCTGAACGAGTCTCCAATTTATTATGTTGCGTATTATGTTTACAGATAGCCAGATATTTTATATTGCAGTGTCATTTACCAAAGAAACAGAACCAACAGACACAAAAGGTCTAAATTTCACCCTCACTACATTAGCCTTCTTATCAGCGGAGGCCTGACATGGCCAGGTGGGTTAAGGTGTTCGAATCGTAATTTGAAGGTCACGGGTTCGAATCCCCGTCGCACCGAACATGCTTGCCTTTTCAGCAGTGGGGACGTTATAATGTTACGATCGATCTCATTATTCGTTGGTAAAAGAGCAGCCCAAGAGTTGGTGTTGGGTGATGATGACTAGCTGCCCTCCCTCTGGTCTTACACTGCTAAATTAGAGACAACTAGCGCAAATAGCCCTCGAGTTGCTTTGCACGATATTAAAAAAAACAACAATATCCGGAGAACTAGTGAAGCTGCGTCTATATGTGGACACGAACGTACTGCTTGTTGGCTCCTTTTTGTAATTTCCAATCACAAACTATCGGACATAACATGACCAGGTGTTTTACAAAAATGGTAGACATACCTTAATTGATTTAATAAAGTTTTATCCTGACTGTCAGAAGATTTCGAAATATTATTTTTTTCTAATCTTCAATAGGTACTTGTTTTTGATGAGACTGCAGATATTTCTTTTTATGATTGTTTTTGTTTGTTTTTACATTTCGCGCAAAGCTACTTGAGGGCTATCTGTGCTACCTTCCCTAATTTAATTGTGTAAAACTAAAAGGAAGGCACCAAGCCATCATCACTCATCGTCCACTCTTGGGCTACTTTTTTATCAAAGAATAATGTGATTGATCATTATAACGCCCCTACAGCTGAAAATGTAACCATGTTTAACGCAACTGGAATTCAAACCCGCGACCTTCAGATTACGAGTCTAACGTCTTAACTTACCTGGCCATGCCGGGTCATTTCTTTTTACGAAAATGATTTGATGAGTTATTTATGATTTAAAGTGTAATCATCAGAAAGTGCTGTTTCCTGTAGATTTCAGCTTTTCCTTGATCCAAATAAGTTTTGAGGTGGTCATTTGTATAATGGTTAAATTCCTCTATTAAACAGAATTCTCTTAGTTTGTCCAAACTGTTGCAAACATGCATAGAATTACACCATCCATCAAAATAAACGTCGTTTTTTGTGAGCGAATAAATTCTCTGTATTAACTCGTATGCTTTGTATTGAATTTCGCGCAAAGCTATCTGCACTAGTCCTCCCTAATTTAATAGTGTAATACTGGAAAGAAGACAACTAGTCTTCACTACCCATCACTAACTCTTAGGCTTCTCTTTTACCAGCGAATAGTGAGATTCACCGTTACTTATAACGTTCCCCAGGCTAAAAGGGCGAACATGTTTAGTGTGACGGGAATCGGAACATATGTTTCATGAATAGTTGCTCTAACCTCACCGTAATTTACATAATAGTCTAGAGAGAAAGGGTTAAGCATAAACGTTTAGTGCTTCATCAGCTAGAATACTTTGTAATAATAATGGAAAATTTTCGGTGAGCCATTCCTTAGTTTGGTCAAATTTCTCAAAATGTTAAAAATATTTTTAGCTTAATTTTCATTAAATGGTAGTAGTCTAATACATTGAATGAGTTAAAAGTTGTCACTTAGCTCTTTATTTTTTGGTCTTGGTATAGGCTTGTTCAAATTAGATATATTTGAATTTCTAACTTATATTTTTACTGAACTATAATTAGCTAATGCAGACACTAGAGTATTCCCCAATGTTTCCTGAGACAAAACGTCATCATCGACTAATATTTCAATAATACATCTTCATATTTCATTTTTCTTATTTAATGCTTAACATTTAATTCTACAATTTCAAAAATTCTAATTTCAAAAAACTCACTTTACTTTTATTTTTCTAGTTCTTTGAAGGTAGGCAATTCAAGAAACTATTCAGAATCAGATATGGTTAAACCTTGTACGCACCGATAAATATAAATTTAATTGTGATTTGAATATTAGTTTAAATCGAATTATGTTCAGATGGCGAACACAAGCTCCAAATTTATTATGTTATGTATTATAATTATGCCGTTTGAGTTTTAAATTTAGTATATAATATATTACAATAGGGAATAGCCTGAAACTTGGTTAAATATAAATTTGGAATTAGAATTTAATTCAATGTCGGTATTTTTTTTTCAAGTTTATGATATTTTCAAAAAAGATTGGTTCAAACAGTTTTCTTTTTTAACACAATATATTTTTGCATAAACAATAATGCAATTTATAACACAGTTATTAGAAATAACGATTCATATACAAAGGTTTTAAAATGTTACAAATACTAGTAAATTTTTTATCTCATTTGAATTGAACATTTTGTTGACGGTTTAAGATGAATGAGTTAATTTCAAGTTGATATCAATACGATTCACTTAAGGTCTAGCTAGTTTTCTGATAACAGAAATTGCCTAATGTCTTCGAAGAAATGCAAACATCGAAATTTAATTCATCTGAAGTTAAAATGTTTTGTTATGTTCAAAATCTATAAACGTTACTGGTCAAATATATCTAGTTTCTCCAATTGATAGGCGTTTGAAAGGTGACTTTTAACCTCGGAAGATATATAATATCGTTGTGGAAATATTAACAACCAAAATAAATCCTCTGACGTTAAATGGTTTGTTATGTTCGTAAGCTACAAACTTTCCTGATCAAATAACTGCAGTTTCAGGATTGATAACCTTTTATGAGAGTTATAGTTTCTGAGGTTTCCAGTATACTAACTGTAGCAAACCATCAATATAAAATCGTCTCTTCGAATTTGTGTTGGTTACCTATTAAAAGCTTGAGAAAAAGAGTTTTTTTTTAGAATTTTTAGTGAGCAATAATACGGGCAATTACGAGCATTATATACATACACAGTACATTATTGATTCTTACTCTTTGAAATTTTCAAATTTAGGGAATAGGCAGGAATTTCGTAGTACACATTGACTGATATAAGTTACATGCATTTATAAATATAAATTTAACTTACACAAACGTTGATATTATAATAGTAAATACGTTACACAACTTATATAAAAGAAATTCACGAAAAAGGAGAAAAGTAGTGAACATTATCAGGAATAATTCGAAGTGTCTGTCGTTAGCATTGTTCTCGAAATAATGTGGCGTGAGAACGACTTTACTTGCTAAAGTGATAAAAAGTGTTAAAGTTTATCTTTACAATAGAATATGCAAAACTTTAAAAGTTAAAGTTATGTTTGTGTTTGTGCATCAATAGAAATCTCTATGTTATTTGGAGTTATAAAAATATAATTTTAACACATGTAACTTTGTATTTTAAATATCTGAGCAAATATAATATTAGTAGCAGTGCAAAACGTTTGAAACATTCCAAAATACTTTCAAATTGGCTTCAGTTAGTTGTTGAACATTAATAAAACAGGTTTATTAACCTATCATATTTAGGCTGTTGTGTAAAGATGGCATAAAATAAGTTAAATCATGTATTTATTTTGCTCGGGGTTATAAAGAGTAATGATTACACGGACACCAAAAATTCGTCTTCTTTATGGCTTGTAAACGTTCTATAAGTGATCAGTATATTTTGCTATCTTTTATTTGTTTGTCTATGGTCTTGCAGTGATAATACAGTAAATATTTTGCAATTTGTTGTCAAGGCTGAATCCAAAAGTGCGAAATATGAAAAGGATTGGTAATTTGTAATGAAATATATGTGAATGGTATTTCCTAGTTGTTTACCATAATGTTGACATATTTTCCCAATCTTTGATTTGAAAGTAGAATCGCTGTATATATGATGAAATAATAAGCGGTTGTTTTGTACGAACTCATGATTTGTGATAACTTTCTATTTCACCTATATTAATACTCAAAAAATTAATTATAGCACTTGCTAGTTTCTTTCTTTCTGCCGTTTTTTTTTGCCTCCTCTCTAGTATAGTGGTAAATATACGGATTTAAAAGGCTAAAATTAGGGGCTCGATTCCCCTAGGTGAGCTCAGCAGATAGCCCGATTTGGCTTTGCTATAAAAACACACAAACACACTCTTCCATTTTTACAATAGAATAAATCATGTAATGAAAATCGTTTTGTTTTTCTGATTGTCGTAAAATGGGTAATAAACAATGAAAAATTTCCTGATATAAAACAAGACAAAGTAGTTTTCTTAGTATGAGATAAGGTTTTCAAGCACAGTTACTTTACTTTGTAAGAACGACTTTCATACCTTATTGCAGTTGTATGTCTCTGCAGGTGTGAGTCGTGGAGGAGACGTCTATGGCACTTGTGTGTTTGAATTTTATAAACAAGACGCACGCGTTCAAAGTCATAAATTTTCAGCAAAACCTCCAAAGGAAGAATTATTTTCACGAAAAATTGACCACTAAACGTGAAATCACTACCATACCACTTGTTAAAATACCTTTGTGCTTTTTATTTTTTTCATGCTTAAAATGTATCGCAGATGTTTTTAGTTTTTGAATTTCGTGCAAAGCTACTCGAAGGCTATCTGCGCTAGCCGTTCCTAATTATACAGTGTAAGACTAGAGGGTAGGCAGCTAGTCATCACCACCCACCGCCAACTCTTGGGCTACTCTTTTACCAACGAATGATGGGATTGACGGAAACATTATAACGCTCCACGGTTGGGAGGGCAACCATCTTTGATGCGATCGGGATTCGAACCCGCGACCATCGGATTACAAGTCAAACGCCTTAACACGCTTGGCCATGCCCATAAAATATTTGGGTAAATTATTTATGCATCAAATCTCTTTTGAATACATGATTTTGTTACGATTAACTTGTAGTTTATGTAATTCACGTTAGGCTTATATTTTACTTGTTTGTTTGTTTTTGGAATTTCGCGCAATGCTACTCGAGGACTATCTGCGCTAGCCGTCCCCGATTTAGCAGTGAAAGGCTGGAGGGAAGGTAGCTAGTCATCACCACCCACAACCTGATGCTTGGGCTATTCTTTTACCAACGAATAGTGGAAATGACCGACACTTATAACACCCTCACAGATGGGAGGGCGAGCATGTTTGGTGTGACCGGAATTTGAACCTTCGACCCTCGGTTTACGAGTAGAGCGCCTTAACACTCTTGGCCATGCCGGGCTAAGGATCGCAGTTTCTTGGAAAGTTTGCAAAGATTTTTATTCAAAGAGTATTGTTGTTCTAAGAAAAAACCAATGTAAAGCACTAGTGTTTAATCACACCAACACTAAAGAGGAAAACAGACAATCAAAGGTGTAGTTTTAACTACAACACGGAACTTGGAACTTCATTCTATCAAGTGGCCGGACATGGCGCAAGTAGTAGGGGTGCTGGACTTGTAATCTGAGGATCGCGGGTTCGAATCCTCGTCACACCAAACATGTTTACCCTTTCAGTCGTAGGGCGTATGAATTACGGTCAATCTCACAGTGAATGGTGATAACTATCAGCTTTCCCTCTGGTCTTACACTGCAAAATCAGGGAAAGCTAGTGCAAATAGCCCTAGAGTATCTTTGCGCGAAATTAAAAAAACAAACAAACCAACGTATTATCAAGTTTTAATAACTCTCTAAATGTCTGGTGAGCACTTTCTTTGTTTGTTGAAGCTCGTACATAGCTTTTAGATAGATTATAGTGTAGGTTGCTAATCACCATTTTGACCATCATACACTGCTGGTCAAAATCTTGAGGTCAATGAACATGAAAAAAAAACATATGCATTTTCCGTCGTTAGACTCAACCACTTATTTGAGTAGAGCTTCGAAAGATGAAAATAAGAAAAGGGAAAATAAAATTTAAAAATATTTTCAGCATTTAATAGGGAAAATGTGAACACTATGAAATTAGCCAAACTACTAGCTGGACAAAAGTTTAAGACCATACCAAAAAAAAAATCCGAAACAGGGTAGGAAAGGCCCAACAAAAAGTCTCAGTAGAAAGTTACACGACCGTCATTTCAAATAACTTCAAACATTCCCTTTGGCATGGTCGATATAAGCGTTTGCAGAAGAATGGTTGGAATTCTATTCCAAATGGTAAATATGTCTTCATGAAGATTATGCACTGTTTGGAATTGACGTCTCTTCCTATAAACATCCCTTGCCATCCACCCCCAAACATTTTCAAAGGGGTTAAGTTTGGGCAAACACGCTTGATAGTCCAAAAGAACCACGTTATTCGACAAGAAAAAGTCCTTTGTCCTGCGGGCATTCTGGATTACAGCCATTTCCACACAAGCAAGGGCCTTCACTCAATAAGAATGCTCTCTTGAACATGCCAATGTAACCACCTGTTGTTTGACGCCCCTGTATAACCTCCATTGTTCCATGGAAGGATAAAGCCACCGAGATCGTGATGGAACCTCTTCCACTGTGTTATATATAAAATGTTTTTTGGTGGGATATCCGTACCGTGCCACTAACGTTTGAATCCATCTAGACCATCCAGATTAAATGTTTTCTCATCAGAGAACAAAACCTGCTTCCACTTTTCTACGTGCCACGTTTGGTGTTTCTCAGCAATGTTTGACTGAGCTATTTCGTGGTGTGAAAGGAAGTGTGGTCTTTGAAGACGTTTACGGTTTTTAAAGCCTTTCTCTCGTAGATGCTATCTTATTGTTATTGAACTGCGTTCTGCGTCTGTAAGAGTCTTAATCTGGTTCAACGATCAGTTGGTGTCTTGCCGGATAACCCGCCGAATCCCCTTGCTCTACGCCAGTGAAATTTTCTTGGGCCGCCTATTCTCGTTCTGTATCCCTCAGGGTCTTTTAAGAAATTTGCAACAACAGTTTTACTATCCCCAATCTCACCATCGATGGCACGTTGAGAGAGACCTTGCTTTTGCAGCTCGAAAATTCTGCCATGTTCAAATTCTGTCAATTTTTTAGCCTTTTCCGTGTTTTTACTTAATATAACACAGGAGATGTCAGTAGGAGATGTTGACTACGCTAATGCTTGAACACATGTGACTAAATCTCGTTACGTGTTTATCGATTAACGCTTCGTTTTAGTATGGTCTTAAAATTTTGCCCAAGCTCTATTGAAATTAGTGGTTGAGTCTAACAACGCAAAGTGCCTATTTTTTCTTTATGTTCTTTGGCCTTAGGATTTTGGCCAGCAGTGTATTATAACGCTCAACTATTGAAAAGACGTATTTACTGACGGTATTTGATCCTTCAACCCGCAAATTGCACTTTGAGTACTCAAACAATCCAAACCATGCAATGCTCCTAGTGGACAGTGTTCACACTTTCATATATTTTTTTGCATTATTTTGTACCCCAATAAACACGATATTGACGAGAATGTGTTGACAATGTATTTTAAACATATATTGAAATTTAACTCTGTAACATTCATCTTATAATTATCTTTCATAACATTCTAGGATGAAGTGTTACAAAACCATATTTAGAAACTTTCATCCATATATATATTCGTACAGTAAATTACATCAAATCTTCGAAAGTAGAGTAAATTATTTAAATTGTCATTAATCGTGAAGCTGAGTTTGTTTCTTTTGAATTAAGCACAAAGCTACCCAAGGGGTTCTTGTGCTCTGCCCACCACAGATATCTAAACCAGGATTTTTATTATTGTAAGTCTGCAGACATTTCTCTGTACCATTGAGAGGCGAAGCCGAATTTACACAAACAGTTAATTAACTTATATAAAATGCTAATAAAACATACACGTTTTGAATTATTGATTGTAATGTAAATACAATTTTTTACACGTGTTCTTGTTTTCAGTGTTTTTGATTTTCATTTACAATAATATTTTTGTTCGAAATTAAAAAAAATTAAATATCTTTTCTGTTCAGTTTCTAAAAGTATCTTTATATTGTCCTAGAACAACACTAACTGCAAAAGTCATTTTTAATCCATGATACCAGAATATGTGGATGACAGGTGAGCCCCGTGATCGATAAGATAGAGTTTTATTCTATGTTTTATATCTTTAAGTGCAAAAGAAAGATTTAGTCTCTCACGAACATGCTTTATATTGCTTCAAGTAGATTAAAGTCTAAAAAAATGGTTGCAAATTGGGACACAACTCTAAAGACGAACTTTTATTTTAGATAAAATACGTATTTTAAAAATGATAGGAAGTAAATATTTTTCTTCTAGCTTAAAGATATAAAAACTTGAATACGGTTTGATATGTAGTTTTAATGGATGTCAAATGTTGAATAGTCCATGATAATAATTAATCAAAAACGTTTATTTATTCGCCTTTATATTCATCGTGAATACGTTTTCATTTCAGAACATAAAAGAGAAAATACAATAAAACTAGTTACAACCTATGAATCAGAAGAAAGTGTGATTTAAAAATAAATCAGCCATCAAACTTGTTCCATATGTACATTAAGTTATTATATTTGAAATCAAACGTTCTAAAAAGTTTAAGAAAAACCAATAAATTAAACAAAGAATAAAATATAAACAAAAGAGTAACATACTGTTAAGGAGATACAGCATTTGCAATGTCAAAAGGTATTGCAAAAAGATAAGTATCACACTGTCGGTATAGTGACTACCATTACATTGTCTATTGTGAATTAAATTTTGAACCTTTATCTGATATTTTTGGTGCTATTTTCTGTAATTATGTATGTTTGTTATTTAATGTGTTTTTTTTTCTAATCAAGTGTTTAATTAAATTTTAGCTGTGCATATTTTCATTATTTCTTTGTTTTGGTTAATCTTATGCTATTACCTGTGCGTTTTCGACTAAAACTCATTTGCATATTTGAAATTATTCTACTCCATTAAATATTGTAAATAAAATTCATACCTTTAACTTTTGTCGTCACTAGTTAACAATCTGATACAAAGGTTCGATTGAACTTGATTTAGTCGATCTACATGGGTTAACAGAATGATTTTTAACGAAGATGCGAGCCGAGCTGACGTGTTTAGTACGTTCATTTTTGGTTCACGAGTAGTTCCTAACCATTCCACAATTCACTATTTAAAGAGGTACACGCATGGGAATAAAAATATAAATCACATTTACAAAGAAAATAATTCTTAAAAGAGAAATTATTAAGCAACGCAAAACCAAACCAAAGAAGGCAACATTTCGAAAAAGGAATTTTTTCTGTTCTCCAAGGAAACAGAAACTTTTTCACAGAAGAATATTCGAAGTAACATCAGTTACATCTAAAATTGGCAGAAAGAAAAATGGGGAAAAACTTTTACCACCTACTTGACAGTTCCTTTAATGTATCTCCAATAGGCTTTGTCGTTGCTAAAATTATTTGCACCCGACGTCCACAAATAGCGCAGAAATTTTTGAAATTTTGTTAATATCTGTGGTCCAGGATTAGCCTCGTAATCCTCTGCAAAAGCTTGTTGCAATGTAAATTAATGTTTAATTAAGACCATCATAATAAATGATGAATGACGTGATTCTTAGAAATACAAGTGATCTGAAATATTGCTTTTATAAAGTGTGCTTAACTATTGTTATTTGTCAACACATCACTCAAAACTCTATTTATCCTGCTTGTTAATAATGTGGTTTTCCAAGCTAATATTTTAATTTAGTTTCTATAACTTATATTCACTTTTAATTTTCAATAATTATTCGCTTCAACAGTGCTAATGTGTCTGACAGTGGATCTGTAGTTTCAAAGCTCTTGAAAAAAGCAAAACAGTATTTCGCAATTCGGAGCAGAGTGTCAGTTATGAAGTTCAATATAAAATTTTACGATCCGATCTGACAAGATTAGCTCAAAATTAAAGAAGACTAGTGCATATAACTCTCGAGTAGCATTCATCAAAGTCAAACAAAGAAAATGGTGGAATACTCAGATTTATTTTTGTTTGTTTGTTTTTTTAATTTCGCGCTAGCCGTCCCTAATTTTGAAGTGTAAGACTAGAGGGAAGGCAGCCAGTCATCACCACTCACCACCAACTCTTGGGCTACTCTTATACCAACGAATAGTGGGTTTGACTGTCATATTATAACACCCTCACGGCTGAAAAGGCGAGCATATTTGGTACAACAAGAATTCGAACCCTCGACACTCGGATTACGAGTCGAACGCCTTAACCCACTTGGCCATGCCGGGCCCAGGCAATCTCTGAACTAGAGAAAATCTGCGAGAGAATTTTTTTCATATAAAACTTTACATAAATTTAGGATTCGATCTCTAGTTAACAAAAACACAATGAAATTTCTAGAATAGTTTTATGGTATTTAAGCTGTTTTTTCACTAACTGAACGGCTTCCGGCATGTTCATGACATTTAGGAAATCACAATCTATGCACTAATTACTAACAGCCTTAAATTTTCTTCACTTATTTTTCACGTTTTTCATTAGTTAAAGTTTAACTAAGCATATCTAAGTTTGTCAATAATTGAATTATCTAAGACAATTAAAATGGTTGTGATGAGAAGAACCAATTATATTATTTGTACTTTTCTCTATGATTCGCAGTTCTTTTTTTTTCTATTAATTCAGTTCTAACCTTCATAAACCACCAGTTTTATTCCACTTACTCGGGAGTGTAATGACGAATACATCCACAACATTTCCATTTTATGAAAGCATTAAATTAACCATTTATGCATTTGTAAATGAGAGAATAGTTAAGCGTGATTTTTGGACATTTTCGCAGTGGGTACAAGCTAAGTTTAGGTAAAATAGTAAACTAAATGAAATTTACTTTATTTAAAACCCTCATACTACAAATATTAAGTCTATAGAACACAAACACGTTCGACACCAAACCGAGGTTTAAGAAACTTTAATTTACTCTAAGAAAACACACACATCAAAATTAACGCCTGAAGTAATTTAAGTTGTTGAAATTGCCTCGTAGTTTTGGTGTTCGTTATTGCTTCTTATCTATTGTGATGAGTAAAGTAGACATTAGTTTCTTTACCTTGACTCCAGCTTTTTAGCTTAAATGAAAAAATAGTAAAACTTGAAACACATAATTTTGAGTAATTCGCTATTTTAAAAAAATTGCATTGTACAAAAATTTACATTTCTTGAATGATTAGATCGCCACTTAGACTTTGAGGCAGTGGTTCCCAAACTGAGGGTAAATTACCCCCTGAGTAATTTAACAATTTATCGGGGGTAATGGAGGGGTGACAGAAAAAAAGTTAAAATTCTGAAAATCAAGAAAACATTGAGGTAGATGGTATTAGGATTAATGTTAACTTAGTCTTAGTATGTAGAGTTGTAAATTAAACCTATTTTAAGTATGTAATAAAGTTAAACCAAATAACAATAAACACCAAAACCTAATATACAGTAGTAGAAAAGAAAAAAATATGTATCTAAGTGTGTGGTAACCTAAAAGTATTTTGACAAGTATGCTTCAGAACACAAGTCATTCAGTAACCCTGATGACTCATCGACGTGTCCAGTAAGTGTCACTCACTGCCTGAGGTTGCCTCTATTTCACACTGTCAGTTTCTATGTGAGCATCAGCCGAGGTAGACAAAACCTGGTATGTATGTGTACTGCCCTGTGCAGTATAGTTAGTATTTACCTACTATTACATCATTCCTATGATGAATAAGCTCTTTTAATGCTATCTAGAATGCCATGAAAAAATAAATAATAAGTTCACACTGTTCAGATTTTTCATGCATTTTTTCTTTTTCTTTCTCTGCAGATTAAACAATAAAATGTCTAAAAAGCGCACCTACTCTGACGCCTTTCTTCGCTATGGCTTTGTGAATTTACCTTCTGGTGGAGAGGATCGGCCACAATGTGTAGAATGTCACAAAGTGTTGACAAATGAAAGCCTCAAGCCATCAAAACTCTTAGCTCACCTCCAGAAGTGCCATCCAAATCTTCAAAATGAGGATCAGGCTTATTTTCAGCGCCGGGCGGTAGCACTGAAGAATATCCAGTTCGGTTCATCTGGAATTCAAGCCCGAAAGCTTCAAATTGCGGTCGAAACTCTTACTTTGTTGCATATAAAGTTGCCGAACAACAAAAATGCCACACCATTGCAGAGAATCTGATTATGTCTTGTGCATACGAGATGGTAAGCAAGGTATGTGGGAAGGATTAAGCGAAGAAACTGAGTGTCATATCTCGATCAAACAACACAATCCGCCGGCGAGTCGATGACATGGCATCAGTTATTCTGTCCCAAGTTACAACAGAAATCAAGGAAAGCTCATATAGCAAATTCTCCTTGCAGTTTGATGAATCGTGTTACGTAGCCAGTTATGCTGTTCTCCTTGGGTTCGTTCGTTACGTCCACCAGGACAAGATGAAAGAAGAGTTCCTATTATGCGAAGATCTGCTGACAACCACGAAGAGAGAAGATATCTTCAATATCATCAACAGTTTCTTTACCACGAGTGGATTGGATTGGAACAGCGTTCAACAGGTAAGGAGAGATGTTTATATAAAGTCTAGATTAGTATAAACACAATGAACTACATGGCATATAGTCATATAGTTTTATTTATTGTACAAGTAGCTGTAGTGTAACTAATATTTTATACATAATTTACAAAAAAGTATCGTGCCTGTCGTACTGAAATACTAAAGTACCAAAATAAATTAAGTTAAATTAAAACCATATAATTATAATGCAAAAGATAAGTAAGAATGACTAACTGACGCAATCTATAATAGTTTTTTATTTTTTAATCCAGGTCTCCGTCGATGGAGCACCGTCGATGATGGGTCGTAATCGGGGATTACGGGGCCTCATACAAGCTGTAAATCCAGAAATTTCTGTAGATCATTGCATCATTCATCGGTACTCTCTTGGATCAAAAAGCCTGCCTGGTAATCTGAAATTAGTTGTTGAAGACGTGTTGAAAATCGTCAATTTCATCAAATCCAGGGATGTGAATTCGCGCATATTCAGGGAGCTGTGCAAGGAAATGGGAGAGCAGTATAAAGTTCTGCTCTACCACACCGATGTTCGCTGGTTGTCACGAGGCAAGGTTGTACGTCGAGTCATTGAGCTCCGAACGGCTCTTCAGGAATTTCTGAAACAAGAATAATCTCCTTTTGCTACCAAGTTCACTGATAAGGAGTGGCTTGCTCGACTTTGTTACTTGGCTGACATATTTGCGGAGCTGAACAGTGATAATCTGCCACTCCAGAGCCAAACCACGACTGTCATTGATGCCCATCACACTGTGACTGCATTTCTGGGAAAACTTAGACTCTGGATTCGACGCTTGGAGAAAGGAGTGATCGCTCAGTTTCCCACCCTAGACCAGTTTGTTGAGGAGAATAGTTATGATACTGGATCACTTTTACAGACCATCAACAAAGAGATGAGCGACCATTTGGAGGGGCTTGAAACAAGCATGTAGCACAACTTTCCAGAGAGTGACCTAAAAACAGCCAGTCTTCAGTGGATTTTTTTGTTGTTTTGAATTAAGCACAAAGCTACACAATGGGCTATCTGTGCTCTGCCCACCACGGGTATCGAAACCCGGATTTTAGCGTGTAAGTCCGCAGACATACCGCTGAGCTACTGTGGGGGCGTCTTCAGTGGATCATTCATCCCTTTTCTGTACCTGATGAGGCCATTCATGATGATGATTTCCCTGCAAAGAAGGAATGAATCACAATGCGAGCAAATAAAGCCTTGAAAGTCAAATTCCAAAACCAAAATGCAGATTCCTTTTGGATTTCATAACTAGCTGACTCACCAACTCTGTCCAAGAGAGCCTTGAAGTTGTTGGTATCATTCTCAACAACGTATCTGTGCGAGAAGGGGTTCTAAACTGTGCTGGGGATGAAAATAAAAAAGAGGACTCGCTTGAATGTTGCAAAAGATGCCAGGCTGGCACTTTCAACCACAAAGCCAATAATTCCTAAACTAGCTTCAAGTATGCAACTTTATCCATCCCACTGATGTTCTTGACATCTTTGGCAACATTCATTAGAAATGCACAATGATCAAATACAATAGTTAAAAGTGTAATTCAGTGTAAATAAATTATATAAATAAATAACGTGCAATGTATCTTTAGTTTAATTTAGCCATATATATCAATGTTGAAAACATTTTGTGAAAGGGGTAACATGCTTAATGTGGCATGTTAAATTGGATAACAAGCTGAAAAAGTTTGTGAACCACTGTTTTGAGGTAAAGTAGGCTGTAGCAATGTGTGAAATATTTAAGATTTTAACTCTTAGATCTAAAACATAGCAGTGTTAAAACATATTTTCAGGACAAATCAAATGATTAGAAATTACGTTTTAACCTTTAAAGAATATGTCAAGATAAAAAAGAGCATTTGATAAATTATTTCAATTCCTAATTTAAAACTTCCTAGAATTGATCATAGATGGCGATTAATTCTCTTCTGATTAAATGTTACAGTTCGAAATTGTGATATCGCTTACTGATATTAAATTGATTTAAAGTAAATGTAATGATGAAAACGGAAAATAATAAGAGTTAATAAACAATAAATAGTCATGCTGCCACTGAAGAAGCTTTCATGATGAAAAATATTAGAAAATTGTTAACATGTGAGTTGCGAAATTCAATAGCTAATTAAATTTACATGAATGTGGATACAAGAAACATATCTGATGCAATGAATGAAAATAATTTCAAAATAAATTTATCAGCTTACATTAGAAAACATGCCAAATTAAAAACAAAATTATTTTTAAAAACAGATTTAAGGTTTCTTTTTGCGAAAGTACCAATAATAATGGGAAAATATTCTTGCAATATTAAAAACATAATATTCAGTGCTCATTGAATTTAGTGAATTATTTAAGTATATCAAACCACAGTAAATATGCATGTTCGAAAGGACTTCTAAAACAGTTTTCTAAAAGACGTAAAAGGAATTTAAATAAGTAGTTATATGTATAAGTTAAAAGTCAAAATGATATTTGTATCTCTAAATTATAATATTTGTTTATTTGTTTTTGGTCCAAAGCACAGAACTAGCTATCTTCACTTTATCCTCCAAAGAGATTGGAATATTGAATTTTAGCCTTTTAAGTCTATAAACTTACTGCTGATCCATAATGAAGAAATAATTAGATTATAAGAAATAATGCCTTTCTGTATCGCTGAAATTATCTAGTTCTTATATGATGTGGAGAAAGAATGTCAAATATTACAAAATATAGCTATGTATTTAAAAATAATTGATGTGTTTGTAATTACAAATGTGCGAACTGAATATATATTTATTTTTAACTATTGACAACTTAAGCTTAAAGACAAAATATACGGTTTTTATTTTTACTTTACATTCTACAATGTAAATTTTTATTTTTAAGATTCATCAAAAATTTAATAAAATGATAAATACTTACAAGTAGCTCGTTTAAACAAAAAGAGGTTGGATGTTCTATATTTAAACCTAAACTTGAGTAAATTGACACTTATCTGCATACATGTAGTTGTATCTGTTAGGGAGATTACACCATGCAGTAAAAATAAAATTAGAGTGTGTATTGATTATATTACTAATACTTTGATTTCCTACCATAAAACACATCCAAGTGTCTCAAATGCAAATACTTGGGCTGAAAAACTTTCATTTTTCTGTGATCAATAAGGTATCTAGTTATACAACAATATGAAGGGTTATAACCGTCTCTTTACCAGATATTTGCTACATTTGTTTAATATAAAACCATTCTATAAAATAAATACGTGATAGTAAGTCTATTTACAGGATACACCCACTAATTGAGTGGCTCGGCATGCCCGGGTGGTTAAGGGATTCGACTCGTAATCTGATGTTAGAGGGTTTGAATTCCCATCACACCAAATATGTTGGTCTTTTCAACCCTAGGATAGTCATAATGTTACGATCAAACCCACTATTCATTGGTAAAAGAGTAGCCTAAAAGCTGGCGGTAAGTGGTGATGACTAACTGCCTTTCCTCTTGTCTTACATTGCTAAACTATGGACAGTTAGCGCAGAGAGCCCTCCAGTAGCTTTGCGCTAAATTCTAAACAAACCAAAAACAAACTCATTGACTGACTATCAAGGGGAGGGGTGATGTAATCAAAATGACAAAATCATCGTTTCAGTTTTTCCACTAAAGTGCGTCACATAAATCTCTGTGTGTGCATGTGAATACGTTTGTGTGTATCTTTCCTCATCCAATGTCGCGAAGTCATAGTACCAAAACGTTTCTACGATAGACCGTGCCGTTAGGGAAACGTTGTTAAGCTGACATATTATCAACAATTGTCACCAGAGAGCACACACCGTTAAGGAAGCATTGCTAGGCTGACATGCCTGGAGATAATGTTGTCATAACATTATATTTTGTCATCAGGATGTGCTGCTAGGCCGACATAATGGATGATTACTTAATACTACCATGGTAAAAAGAATGATTCATACAAAACATATCTTAACAAGATTTTATTAATCACAACATCCTTAAAGGAACATTCAACACCAGATAATTAAGTTATCATAAAAATGTACTCTCAATACTAATTATGTTTATAATTAACCATTTTAAAAAGAACACTTAACATAAGTTAATCAAATTTTTATAAAGAAAGGACACTTATGACTAATGAAGTTATAATTAATACATTCTAAAAGTACGATAAAACATATTGTTTAAACATTTTTAATTCTAATTTATTCCAGAAAAAGAACCTTGGGCAATAAATTATTAATACATTTTAATTGATTCGTCCTAAAAAAGAACAACACAATATTAAAAGTTAATCAATCGAATATTTTCAATGACTCGAAATATTATTTATTGTAAAAACATATATTTTTACCACGAATATGATATATGTTCGTAGGTGTAAGTCGACCTAAAAAGAAAGATATTATACAATAAATAAAACGTATACTTTATATAACAAAATCATTAACAAAACATTTATTATGCAAAATTAAAACTTAATATCAGATTGTGTCAAAATATATAACACATGTTACACGAGACTTCCAAATGTCTAAACCATTACACTGAGGAACACTTTTTCAGTAACTTTGAGTTGTATTGGATATTTTAACTGATTCTGAAAGAGTTTTAGACGCTGATTTCAAATCTGAAATTAGTTTTTCCCTACAAGCTCTAGTTTGTATGCAATTTGAGGTTAATGAAATTGTACAAATGTGAACTTGCGTAAACCATGTATAAGCATTTTCACGTCCATATATATAGATAGCTTCTAATATTTTGATCATTCTTCTTTTGTTTCAGATCAAACATGGCTTTCAAAAATAGATATCATTGCAGAAACAAGCCTGATGCCTTCTGCTACATATGTGGATGCTACACACTTAATCGTCAGAGACGTAACATATCCTCATTCGTCAAGCGTGCCTACAAGGCATATTTCGAAGTTCATCTTGGTGATCAAGACAAGCAATGGGCTCCTCATGTTGTGTGCCACAATTGTGAGGAAATGCTTCGAGACTGGACCAAAGGAAAACGCAATGGTCTGCCTTTTGGTGTTCCAATGATTTGGCGCGAACCAAATTAATCTTTTAAAATTAAAGTAATAACATTACAGTTACCTGTATGTAGCACTAGATGCAAATTATCAAATATCATTCTGGAAGAACTTAAGAAAATAGCTGTTATTCTTATATTTACCAACAATGGTTACCTTTGTTGTGCTAAATCAGTAGTATTATTTTTAGCATCTCTCAGAAAGGACCTAAAATATAACAGTATTAGAGATCAACGACGGCTACTTCTGACTCACATGGCAAAATATTCACATATTTTGACTAATGTTCTAGAAGGACCGTGTAATACAAAATATATTATTAAATTTGAATGTTCAAACATATGTGGTTTTGCTATAAAAACTTCAGCCCTGTACTATACAAAATTCTTGATGCACTGAGAAAATTTATCTATGATATCCTAATCACAATTTCGTAATATAACTAATGAAAGGCTTCATTTCTCAGAATGTAATAAATCATTCAAGCATTTAAATAAGCATCGTTGCTCAGATTACTGTAACTCTGTTATGGTAATTAATATCTGAGAGGTAAGATTTATCTTTTTACCTTTGTCTGTCGTGATTGTAACAGAAATTGTAAATGTGTAGAATGTTACCACCAATGAAAATGATTTAATAATAAACAACCGTAATCATCCTGTCATAACTTTCACCCGTGCAAAAATTGTTTTATAACTATAGACAAAAATAAATGTAATCTTGAGTGTCATTGTTGTGGTGAATACATTTGTGTGGAATGTAAATCATATGTCTTAAACGACCAATTATGTTTTCTCCAGGATAAAGATGTCAAAGATTCTGTTAAATAAATATTTTTTTTTACATTGAGACAGATCAGAAAACAAGAATTCACAAGGTAAGCTATTGTACTGTCCATGATTTTAACAGCAAGAAAACAGTTTTCAAACGATTTAATTCATGTGAAGAGTTCTGTAAATTCTTATTTTCTAAAAAACAACAACATAAGAATTATTCTTTTATGATACATAAAATGAAAGGTTTTAACAGTCACTTAAAATTGAGTTATTTTTTAATGATTAAACCTTAGATTATTGTAAATGTTGCAAAATTGTTATGATGACCGTAAAAACTCTCGAAATAAGGATAATTTACCTTTGTAATTTCATACTCATGCATTTGTCGCTGTATTGAAAATCATTTTTAAAATCTAGTCATATCGGGAATATGAAGGACTTATCCTTACACTCTTAACACCATGTTAGCATCTCTAAAGCAATCATTTTTAGATTGGTACTATCATCGACAAGAAGAAGAGTATATCTTTGATTTATAAGAATATATGTACGTGTAAGAAAAAATACTAGCATTGTTGATTCTTATTAATTGTTGTTCTAATAAAAATGTTTCACTGAAAATATAACACTAACGTTATTGATTCCTATGAATTGTGATTTGTGAATGTTATATTCATCATTCTTCTGTTTTTTCCAGGATACCGCTGATCTGATGCAGATATATTTTGATGGTGCTGCCTCTAGTTCATAAGTAAATTTCTGACAGTCTATGATGCAGATCCAGTTAGGTATATAACAGTTGTTGCTGTGTAAATGTCTATTTATAAAAGCAAGTTTATACCACCATGGTCGATAGTTCTAATACCTAGCGATAGATATTTTACAGCCAATAATTACAGCCAAGTAAGTATTTAACGGTTAGACTACATACAAAAATCTAAAGAGGCAAATATTCCACAAGCACTTAACTGAGATAAGAAACAAATCTTGAATTATAGGATAGTTGGTTTCTATATAGAACGAAACATCACCTATGAGTTATACAGAAGCTATTATCACATTTGTGACAAATGTAATAATTTAACACAAAAATACAGTTTTAAATAGACCGAAATGATTTATACTATCTCGTACCACTGAAAGATGAAAACAACTCTAATGTTTAAGATACAAAGTTGTAACAATATGAGAACATTAATTCAAGAAAATGAAAACTAATGACACTTATTCAGTGAATTTTCATAGGGACCATATAGTAGTTTCCTGCCTAGATGTAGGAGATTCCTTCTGTTGAAGAAGAGTAAATGCTACAAGACAATGTAACAGAAGTAGAAAAAAATTAATTATATAGATTGCAGGTCTTTATACGTGTGGAATAATAGATATTGTAAATACAGTATTGGATATTCAACATTTATGACGACAATTTTTTCTACTTTAAATAACTATTTAGGATTCATTAAAAGCAAAGTTTTAGCTGCAAGAAAACTTTATCATCCAATATTACCTCTAAGAAGTAACGGAAAATTGATTTTTCACTCTGTGTAATCCGTGTGTCGATTAAAGAATATCATCACTCTGTAATTACTCCAATGATAAAAGAGCTTTTAATGGCACATGAATTACAGAAGTGATGGAATAAACAGTCGAAAGTAATGAAATTCACCATTAGAAGCAAAACAAAAATATATTAAGCCAAATGATGAGTAGGAAAGAGTGGGAATGCTCCCCCAAAACAGAATTTTATCCAGACAGATAGTCAGCTGCAAAATTTCATCTTAACTCTTTCCAGGGTAGTTGTGGTATATCTGAGGACAAATCAATTAAGGTACATAACTTCTGTTAAATAATATCATTTAGTAATGAACGAAAACAGCAAACTTATTACTTTCATAAATGAAAAAATACATACATCTCTTTATTGAAAACATAAACATGAATTTTAGTTCTAGAAAGAATAAACCAATATCTTTTTAGCACATTTCACAACAGCACATACTCGTTTGAAGCTAGAGGTGTTGGGTTCGCCCATTTTTCATTATGATACAAACAGTATTGTCTACATTTCAGACGAACCAACAATTTAACTCTATGATATTATCTTGGAAAATTTACAGATGAGCTGGTCGGACACTATATAACATTGTGAGTCAGTGGTAATCCAAAACTTACAGTTTTTGAAAAAGTGACAGAAAGTCATGCTTTAAAATTAAAAGGTTTATTCTTAATTTTATCAACAGTGAACACTTAAACGCTTCATCAATAAAATGTATAATGACAAGAAGTTTCCGTTTCCTGTAATAGTGGTTAAGCATAAGAAGATTCTTAGACAATTTACAGCTAAGAAGAAAAAAATTTACACCAAGTGACACATCCTTTCAGACTTTGTCACCTATTTTTGCATCCCATGGAACTAACTCTTCGCCATGGTCTATAAACTAAACATAAAGGAGGTGCAGACCCTTGATGGCGGTCCTCAAGTACATCAAATATCATCTATTTAAATGAGTCGCATTGCAACTTATTACCATTGGAGTTTAAGATGAATAACAGTCTACTATATCCTTTTACATGTTTAGTGTCAGGTCGGACAGGAAGTGCTAAATCACAGTTTATAAATAAAGTTAACTTACCATTAGGAAGTAATATATCCGATTCCTAAAAACATTGTAACGTTTTATAGTTAATTTCAGCCATTGTATACAAAAATAATGCAAACTTTTCCCACCATTCAGTTTGTCGGAGAGATACTTAAAAATTCTCACAATCATTTACGGTCTGATAAACCAAATATTTTTTATCTTTGACAAACTCAAGAGAGAAAATAGAGAAAATAAACTACTGTCTTTAACTTTTTTACACGTTAAAGTCACTATTTGAATTTATCGGTATTTTATATTGTCCAGGATATATATCATCAGGGTAGAGAAGTATGTATCATTAAGGCCCGGCATGGCCAAGCGTTTTAAGACGTGCGACTCGTAATCTGAGGGTCGCGGGTTCGCATCCCCATCGCGCTAAACATGCTCACCCTTTCAGCCGTGGGGGTGTTATATAGTGACGGTCAATTCCACTATTCGTTGGTAAAAAAGTAGCCCAAAAGTGTGCGGTGGGTGGTGATGACTAGCTGCCTCTCCTCTAGTCTTACACTGCTAAATTAGAAACGACTAGCGCAGATAGCCCTCGAGTAGCTTTCTGCGAAATTCAAAAAAACAAACAAACATGTATTATTGATTTAAATTTTCAATGTATTACTTTGTTCAAAAATTGAGACAACACTCAATTGGATGTGTTTTTGCAATACAAATATTTACATTACGTAGGAAATATTTTGAAGAATTTTATTAAGACGCAGCGAGAAAAACCATATTGTTACTTACTCATTGATTTTTTACCTCAAGTGCCTAAACAGATTCGTCTGAGGTCGGGACGCTTTTCTTAAGATAAAGTTATGGTACCAAAGAAAGTTAAGATATTGTTTAATTAAATGCATACTTATTTATTAACATAACAGCAACTGTAGTAGAGGAAAAATGGTTTTATGCGAAGAATAAGCCATGCATAATTAAATAACATTCAAATGTTTAGCTAGTGGATATATAAATATGTTTTTTATTTAAATAGTCATTTTCAAGTAAATATATTTCAAATGCTGATCGTCGTTAGTGTAACTGGATGACTTGGCACATTTATAACATTCCATACCTGTGGTGTTGTGGCTACATTATTGAAAAAAAGAACTTTACAATATTTATACAAAGTGGATAGAAAAAAAGCCGAGATACTGACAAGTCTGCTGAAAAAGTCTCCTTGTTAAAATTTGAAATTATTTGATGCCCCAAGTTTGATCAACTTCCAAAATATGCTTTGTCATATATATTTCGTATATGTGAAGAAAGTTGATGTTATATCTGAATGGATGTGTCAAACGGTTTTCACATCTTGTACTCACGGTGTATTTCCATATTTTCATCATGAAACTTAGAATCAAATAACATCAATATCGGCTCCGTGCACTGTTTAAAGCCACACTTAAATAGATTAAACAACTAATTACTACAGTTAAAAATGAACTTATCTCGAGCATTTGTGAATGTGTTTTTAAAACCCGTTAAAAGTAGAATAAAATCAATGACGCGTTAAATTTTTAGACTTTTGACAGTATTCCTTGAAATAATAAAAAAAGCTGAAATTCTACTTAACTTGGTATTTTTCAAAGGTGATCTGACGTGGAATGGTCGTAGAGAAATAGTGGTTAGAGGAAGATCAATCCCAAACAGTAAGATAATCGACGTAATGCACGTCGTAGAGTTCGGAGGTCTTCTAACAAGTACTATATGTGAATGAATGTGGTTTGTTAGAAGTTAAGCACAAAACAACACAATAAACCATCTTTGCTCTGCCCACTACGGCTATCGAAACCCGGATTCTAACGGTGTAAGTCCACAGACATACTGCTGTGCCACTGGGGGGACATCTAAATGGAATCATTTTTAATAAAGTAGTGTTGCATTATTCATTCACTTGTATCTTGACTTTAAAGTTTAGTTATATCTTGTGTTATCTAAAATTAACATTGTCTGTTGTATAGGTCATATTATTACTACTATTAGAGACCAGTTTGATGGTATGAAATTTAACAAAAGTAGACAACATATGAAATAATTTTAATAAAACTCTACAAGCGATCTATTATGATCCTGCTTGTTTCATTAGTTTTGGTGAAGTGTAGATTTTATTTAGATTTCTATAAGCGCTAGGGTAGCCCGTAAGTCTAAATCAAATTAAAGCCTGGTTAAGTCATCAAGTTACATACACTTTGTACAAACCTGTAAAATATAAATTTTCGAGAAACTGAGCTATAGTTTCAGGGATCGATAAACAATGGCAGCTAATTAGATAGATGTCTCTACTGTAAGTTAATATAGTAATTAGTTTAAGAATTTACTCATGTATATTGACGTATTTTCTAAATATGTATATATTGTTTCACTCAAGGAATAGAAAGGTGCAAAATTTGTAAAAATATATCAATCTTTTTTTTTAAATAGAATCGAAAACCTCGTAATTTTCCAACGACTGCTGGGACAGCGTTTATTTATCGTCTCTTTTCACGGCACATCAAGAAACAAGACTTCTTTCTTACACTTAATGAAACAAATGCATCTATAGTAGGAAGATTTAATTGCATTCTTAAAACTAAAATTTGGTCCTAATTTGTTCATTGTAAAACCCATAGATATATCGTTGTGCTGAGATATTTGGTCAGTGCCTCTAATCAGTCATATAATTGCAGCATTAAAATGAGACTAATAGACCTTAGTCACTCTAACTAGTCTATAGATGTGGAAAACACTTTTAAAACTATACACTAAAGTAAAACTTCAGTTATATGCAGGTAATAAAGTATGTATTAATAAAGTGAAACATCAATTTAAAATGGGTTATATGTCTGGATGGACAGATGAAATATTTACGAGTTGCTAAAGAATATAAAAAATCCACTAGTTTATAAACTTCAAGACTATTTCATAAAAAAATTAAACCGAAAGTTTTATGAATCTGAACTACAAAGAGTTATAAAATCTCCCAGTGGTGTCTATGCTATTGAAGAAATATCACGCGAACGTGAAAATGGCTAAACAAACAATATTTTGTAAAATGAAAAGGATTTTCTGTAAAATATAATAGCTGAATTCCTGAAACAGATCTGGATTGCCTGTTTTTTATAAAATATTATGTAGAAATCTATCTCTTGTCATTCAATAAAGGTCAATTTATGTAACGTTACTAAGTAACAGTTCTATGAATTACTTTGCTAATAACATTCTGGAAAACTATATGATTCATCTTGAAGATTCGTGGAAAGCAAACTTGATCAAATTACATAGCTGGCATAACGTGCCTGATGATGCAGGATTGATATATTTTTAGGCTTTTACAATAAGTCATATTGGACCAATTCATAACAAAAACCCGGTTATTTCATTAGAATCTTAATCCAAGTAGAAAATACACTTCCTAAATCTGAAAATGAACGTATATTTACTACGTATCATTTACCTGAGAAGAAAGCTTGAACTTAAATAGATGAGTCTCTATAACACTAGATCCTGTACTTGGATTTGACAACAGTCGTATGATAATGATCCTACTATAGCAACATATACTCTTAATATGCATTGTATATTTTATTCACTCCATGTTTATTCATATACTGTAGAACCTATTATTGTTGGTGACATAATTGCTACTGATACGAAATGAGGCCTGGCATGGCCAAGCGTGTTAAGACGTTCGACTCGTAATCCGAGGATCGCGGGTTCGAATCCCGATCGCACCAAACATGGTTTGGAAATCGTTTTAAGGAATCTATTTTGTTCTGCTACGCTAATTCTGAACGAAAGAGCATTAGCCTTTAAAACAAGCAGTTAAATCAGGTATAATTTCAGTATTTCATGTTGTAAAAGGACACCTTTTGTCAGTACTGGAAAACGAGTGATACAAGAAGCTCAGAATCTGGCTAGAGAAAGAAAAAGAATAAAGGCTCCACACTCAGAATCTAAAACTAAGAAACGGAGAACATTGACTCTAGACTTTTTCGACAAGTAATTATGACTCTACAACCATACGAAAAGTCCTTTCAGTGTATGAAATCTGATCATGCTTATTTTCTCTCCCTCCCATACAAACAGTGATAAAGAAAGGCCAGCGAAATAAATATCATCCTCTGTCTTCAGTGACCAGCACAGGGCCTATAGATGTTTCTATATCTGGATTAGAAGATAAATATTTACATCTGGCCTAGTCGTATTTTCATGTGAAGGCGAAGAATGTCAAAACTGTACAATAAAATGTTTATATTTTTGCGAGAAAAGTCAAAGTTAGCCCGCCAATCGTTCTATCACATACTAGAACGTATAAGGCCTGGCATGGCCAAGCGCGTAAGGCGTGCGACTCGTAATCCGAGGGTCGCGGGTTCGCGCCAACGTCGCGCTAAACATGCTCGCCCTCCCAGCCGTGGGGGTGTATAATGTGACGGTCAATCCCACTTTTCGTTGGTAAAAGAGCAGCCCAAGAGTTGGCGGTGGGTGGTGATGACTAGCTGCCTCCCCTCTAGTCTTACACTGCTAAATTAGGGACGGCTAGCACAGATAGCCCTCGAGTAGCTTTGTGCGAAATTCCAAAACAAACAAACAAACTAGAACGTATACACATACACACGCCTTTTGGTGAGAAAAATTGAAACTATGACCTCGTTGCATCCTTCCCTCAACTCATATATAGCGCTATTCTGCATTGCGCCTAAACTGTGACCTTACAACTCAATATTTATCTAACAACATGTGCATTTTGTGTTAATTCTGCTCACAAATGATAATCCCAGGCATACTTGTTATAAGATATGATTTTCTTGATTTTCAATAGTCATGCAAAATGTATAGTGAAAGAACCTATTATTATGCTGGTTGAGATCAGTGTACCTAAGAGTCTGGTGTTTCATTATTTTAACAGCTTTGGACAAATCATGAAAGTACCAGCATACATGAATACTAAATATTGAAAAATGAAATAAGAGTGCGAACTTTTTCCTTTCACATTTATTTCTGTAGCATAATAAGTTCTATACTGTGATAAATGTATAAATTGATGTAAGAGTAATAAAGAGTATAAAGTTGTCCAGAATATTGTGTAATCTTGTTTTTCAATCACTCAGACGACTATCTTGTTTGTTGTGCTTAATAGTTCTAAGTAACTTTTTTATTAGTAAACAAATTTAAAACTGTGCTGAACGTTTTGAATCAGTATTACATAATTTCAGTAAGACGTTCAGACTAAACTGGCAAAACGCCAATCATAATAATTTCCGAATATTATTTCGTTTATGTTAAATCGTACGAATACCTATGCTCACGGTTTAAGAGATGTGAGATTCATGTTATCCTTAGAATTACAGAAAAGTTTTAATTTTAACGTCCATTTTGTAGTGTTGGAGTGTTTTGTGATGAAAAAAAAATTTCAAGTTTACTTAAGAGTTAGTTTTCTTATTTTCCAGATGTTTTCTACGATAAAATACGTTAGTTTTCTTGTTCCGTTAAATTTAATCAAACATGCATAAAAGTGGAGATTCATAATCTGTTACATTGAGTGGCTTAAAAATGTTTTGTGGATGTATTGGTAAATTGTTTTTTGTTAATTTATTATCAGTAAACATCCTTTACTACCAGGGTGTCCCCCGAGGGTACAGCGGTAAGTCTACGGATTTACAACTCTAAAATCAGGGATTCGATTCCCTCGGTGAACACAGAAGATAGCCTAATGTGTTTTGTTGTAAGAAAACATACACATAAGTAGGATACTTGATCTTGTAACATGCAAGGTGGAAGTCAGATTTGTAGTGGTGTGAGCCCGCAGACATATCGCTGTGTCACTGGGGGCGGCAGTAAAACATCAGTCTGAACACTTATTATCATTGATTATTGATGTTCAGTTCTGGTGGAACGAACTTGTACCTTTATATTATTCATATAATTAATTATTTTTCAAATGGCTCTGTTGTTTGTTAGTAAGACAAGATTTATAATGCACAGAAAAATATTCTATAAAATATAGGCATACATGTATATCACCCCAGTATTTTGTCGTAAAAACTAAATTTTCTTTATGTATCATAACAAAGTTAAAACGATTAATGTTAAACCAGAATCGTCCCTTTATAAAACAAAATTACCAGTTTGCTTGAGATTTATAACACATAACATAGGTAATATGTAATGATATTTCCCCTGTTAGTACAGCGGTAAATCTACGGATTTATAACGCTAAAATCAGCGGTTCGATTCCCATCGGTGGGCTCAGCAGGTAAAGGCACAATATAATGATATTTGTACACACTCTTTCTGATACAAATATTACTTGCCAACCTCACTGCAACAAACATTGATTTTATAAACTAGTTAGTATATATAAATAAAAAAAGCTCAGATGGCAGATGTAAATTTACTTATAGTGTACAGTAAAAAGAAAAAAAAATCAAATTATTGTCATGATTTTGAGTACAATAAAAAATTGCTGGAGTTTCAAGATGAGACAAGGTGGACAGTTTTGCTGATTTCTAAGAAATTAGGGGATAATATTACTTTAATCAGTTAGAATTGCTTTGAGTGAGCGACCATTCTTTAAAGTTCAGCAGATGAAGACTAAAAGACACCGATTACGATTGTGAAATATTATAATCTGTCACACAAAAAAAACGGCTTCAAAACTAATAAAAAGAGGATCTGTCAGTCGTGTATTCGAGAATAGAACATGGAGTAACGATACTTGCTGAAACTACTTTAAAACGTAATGGCACACATTGGAACTACGTTTGGCAAAGGTTTGTCATAATTCGTATTTGAAGTGCGGTGATAACACGTATTGAAAATACTTCTTATGACATAATAACAAATGTTAGAATTAATAATACATGTTAGAATTACCCTTTGGCACTAACTTTTGTGGCACAATAGCACATGTTGGAATAACATTATTTAACGTAATATACATTTCAGAACTTCATTTCGACGCGTTCTAATACGTGTTAGAATTTAATTAATAAGACAGGTCAGAAGTAATTTTTATGGCTTAATGACATATGCTCAAGCTAATCTAAGTTGAATTACAAACTAGTTCTCTTTTAACTAATTTTCTTCTTATTTGACTTTTCCCTTTTTATATACAAAAACCACAATTTATGTTTGGGTGCAATATTAATATTTACGCTTCTTAAACCTAGGAATATCGTTGTGTACATATATGTATTTATATTTATTATTTATATATATATATATTATCTATATGTACTGTACGTTATGGAAAATCTTTAAGCAGCTTAAAATAACATCGTCACCAAAAAATTACACGAGTGACTGTTTTATTTGTTTAAAGGAAATAACACATGATACGTATTTAAAGTAATGAGCTTTTTCTACTGTCAAATATTACAGTTAGTTTTCGAATGCTTTATTTTTGAATTAATTTGAGTAAGCATTTCATTCTCTTCCTGGGCTTGATATATGATTAAGGAATGAATTTTGTAATAATAAAACAAACTGGATGAATTATTAATTTCTTTGTTTGCTCCTAATTAGAACAGGATTGCTTACAACACGTTTACATGTGGTTTATTTTTACTACACGAAAGAATTAAAATCAGACTTTTGTCAAAATTTGGAACATGTAACGTATAATTAAATTCATTTATAGCATATACTTCGAATTTTACACTGATGTGACCAATTATATTGCTTTCTCTTTTATTATAAACGACAAAAGAATTAGAAGCGAAACATTTTTAAAGTGGTTTATTATATCAAATGAAAAGTGTAAGATCAAGTTTTACAGAATGTTAATATTGAGTGAAACTGATAATTATAACTGATAAATGCTCCCCAGTGGCACAGTGGTATGTCTGAGGACTTACAAAGCTAGAAACTGGGTTTCGATACCGTTGGCAGGAAATGCACAGATAGCTTTTGTGTAACTTTGAGCTCAGTTACAAAAAAACCAAAACCAAAATATGAATACTATTAAAATGTAAATCTTATAACTATGACTGAGTGCTAAAATTTTTATTCGCAACACGTATTTATTAAAAGCTGTTCCCCACATTGATTCGTTCTGAATACAACTATTTGGGTCAAAAACTGAAAGATTACTAGTTTGTTTAAGTTCAAGCGTAAAGCTGCACATACGGTATCTACACAGGGTTCACAACAGATACTAGGATTTCAGAGTGCAATCTACCAGACACTTTGCCTGGCATGGCCAGATGGGTTAAAGCGTGCGACTTGTAATCTGTGAGTCGCGGGTTCGCATCCCCGTCGCACCAAATTTGCTTCCCATGTCAGCCGTGGGGGCGTTATAATGTGACGGTGAATCCCACTATCCGTTGGTAAAACAATAGCTCAAGAGTTGGCGGTGGGTGGTGATGACTAGCTGCCTTCCCTCTAGTCTTACACTGCTAAATTAGGAACGGCTAGCGCAGATAGCCCTCGAGTAGCTTTGTGCGAAATTAATAACAAACAAATCAGACACTTTTATAATATTATTTATCGCGATTTCTTAAGAAATAGAAATATTTGATGCAGTTTTACTCAAGTATATAATAAACTATTAAACTCTGAAAAATCTGTCTTTTCTTAAAGGTGATCAAATGATTAGTAATGAAAAAAAACCTTTTATCATGGATGATGAAAAATATTTAAAACTTGTTGAGTGAATGATCTCTTTATCAGTTAAAAACAAACTTTTATAAATGATCAATCATAACTGTACCAGACATTGTTCTTATAAGAATAGTGCAAAAACAGGTAATATTTTGTTTACTCATTTTTGTTTTGGAAATCAAAATCGAGAAAAATGTAACAGAGAAAGCTACAAGGTTTGGAAAGGATCCTCGTAAAATTTGTAATTTGCAATCTATCCTGTAACAGGCCATGGGCCGCTTGGACATAGTCATCTTATCGTTTGATCATTTCAGACTCAACGCTTACATTGTTGTCAATGATACTATCATATAACTGATGAACTTCCGTGTGTGTTGGAAAAATGCAGTTCCAAATCTACTGAAAATATTTGAAGGAAAATAATTAATAAAATAAAACTCTATACTTTATTTAATACGTTAGAAATAAAGAGCTCGATAATAACACTGTATGTCATGCTATAATCTAGAAACTAGAAAATTTCTACCCATATTAAATAAATCCTGATGGTGCGCATGTTGTTTAACATATCGACGTGCTTGCACATTTTCTTAATGAGGCAAGCTGGCGAAAAACTACTGTATTAAATAATTAATTCCGTATATTACAAAGATACATCGCATGTGAAACTTCTTAACGAGACAAGCTAGCAAGAAACTAGATGGAAAAATAATGTGGGTTTACATACAACAGCTTCTAACAAAAAGAAAAGCCAGTGCGTTTTGATTAGAATGCATTCTTGCTAAAACTGAGTTCAGAATGAACACTCACCTACTCACCTAGAATATATCATCTTAATAAACCAAGCGAAGTTGGGTACTTCAGCTAGTTTATAAATTTTATGTATGTTTGTTGGATGTAAATTATTTACATCACCAGCAATGGAATAGAAAAAGTATGAAATGTTTTAACATGGCCATAGAGAAATGAGAATGTACTCCTATTCTAGGCATATGAAAAACTTGCTTATAAATGTATAAGCTTTCCTTGTCATCTAATTTTAAACAATTTCATACAATGGAAAACTATTCCCAATTGTACAGATTTCAATAGAAATAACTGTTCTCCTGTGTACCATTCACATCAGTGCTGACTACTGAACAAATAATAAAAGACTAAATACAAATATAAAATGTGACTAACTATGCAACCTATTTCTGTGAATGGCATTTTATAAAACTGTCCTATTAATCTAATTGTATATAAAACCACCACTTCTGGTTTGGCAGCACTTACTTTACTGATATCACTGTGTTTAAAACCATCAGTATATTTCTTCTCTAATTAGAGTAACAGCTATTTGAGAAAATGCCAAAGATACCATAGAAAATATGAATGCACAAGCTGGGATACCAGTTGTTTGTCAGGATTATGAACTATGAAAAATGTAGGCGATGTGTACTGTAATAAATAAAGTAGAAAAACTAGCTCTTGCACGATTTATTCATAAGATAAATTATTACAGCATTCATTACTAACTTTTAAAATGTTTTATATATATATATATGTACATATATATATGTACGCAAAACGTGGCACACACTGTGTGATTATCAGAATGATTTTTTTTACGAAGAGGTAACTGGAAAAAGTACTGGCGACAGAGGTGCCTTCTGTTACATGCTTTCAACACCCACCTATTAATATTCTTCCAAACAATTTCACGTTATTAATTAATTGATAGTCATTAGTCGCAAAAGTTTCTTAATGGTCTTACCAACTAGGCAATTGCCATGGGCCTCACATATGGAAAGGTACTCGATGCCTTTTAACCTACTTCTAAGTTTTTTATTATCAATATGGGATCACATTTACTTAATTCTGTCAGGGGCTACAGCGTTTCGTAGACCGCCTCTGGTTGTGAAGTCGTGGGTCAAACTAGGAAATTAGTATAATTCAACAAACATTATCAAAGTTATTGTCGTATCAGCTTCATCTGAGCTCATGTATTATTGCAATAATGGCGGCAATGTTTTTCTTTGTTTACCCCTATAAAGGACTCAATATTTCCAGGTCGTTAAGGCACTCGATTCGTAATTCTAGGGTCACGGGTTCAAATCCCCGTCAAACTAAAGTATGGGGACGTTATAATGTGCGTTTAATACCACTATTCGTTGGATAAAATGTAGCCAAAACGTTGGCGGTGGGTGGTGATGACTAGCTGCTTTCTCTCTAGTCTTACATTGCTAAGCTAGGGACGACTAGCGCAGATAGCCCTAGTTTAGCTTTGAGAGAAATAAAAAAAAACTAAACCAAACCAAGTTACCTCCATCAAGAGACACACTCACATATTTCTGTTTTAATTATATATATTTATATAAGTTATCATATGGCACTCTTTGTTCAATATGGCCACTATTCACACCAAATATAGCGTATATAGTTAGAATGATGAATCAAAGAGTTGAATGAAACTATCCGGTCTAAGACATGACTGTATGTTGTGGGATGACCCACTTCAGTTTAAGTTATGAGAATATCGGAAGTCAGTTATTTATGATGGAGTGAATGTTACGTTAATGGAATGAAAAATATCAACCGCAGCGAGTAGTCAGGTTAAATAAGGGTTAGCAACTTTTACCCTTCCTTCAACAGTGTTGACTTGGACTTGGATTATGGCCAGTTTTAGCAAGTGCCGCTCCTTAATGAAAATTTCTGTTATTCATTTCTTCACGGTCTCATTGGTATGTCTACAAATAATCGTTTTTCTTATATGACTATGATCTATTTCATTGAGCCCCCAGTGGCTCAGCGGTATGTCTGCGGACTTACACGCTAAAATCCGGGTTTCGATACCCGTGGTGGCCAGAGCAGAAATAGCCCATTGTGTAGCTTTGTGCTTAATTCAAAACAACAATATTTCATTGATAATTCAACACGACAAATTATTTAAAAGAATTTTATGTATGTATTATAAATTTTCGATGTTTCTTTTTTAAAACTGATCAGAGTACTAAAATTTAATTTTTAACATGATCTTTTGTATTTTTAACATACCTGAACACTAAAATATCATATTACCTACTTATTCAATATTACGCTATTATCACTGTTTTTCTTATTTTTACGTTGAATGTTCGTTTATACTGCAGCAGTATCTGCTCTATTGTTTCAAGAACACGACAAACAGTGTTGTCCTGAAAAGTAGGTGAAATACTATTTAAAAACAGAACACAGTTATACTTTTTTTTTACAAAAATTAAAATAGTTGATAAACTCACATTATGAAACATGAAAATAGCGATTGGATTGGTAAAAAATAAGAAAACTGTGTTTTATTTTGATCAATTTAGGATATTTTATGGGCACGTGATTTTAAATCCAGTACTATCTCTTAGACAACATGCAGTAGTACTCTGAAATATGAATTGTACTTCCATTTCTGAAAAGAAATATATATATATATATATAGGTTGTTATTGACCTACAACAGTGTTATTTTTATATACCCTTCTTACCAACATAAGAAACAGTAAATAGTTTACTATTAGGGTTTTACTTTGAATCACTTCACTTTAACTATAAAAAGATTGAAACCTTTTTAATTGTCAGACTTTTATGTAGTTCATTTTACTTTCAAGAACGTTTGAGAACCAAATAACCGATAAACAGCTTCCTATCAGTTAAAGACAAAAATTATTATCATTAGAAATGAATATTTATTACGCCCTAATTCATCCTTTAAAACTTAAGTGTTGGTTTGAGGATAATTATTATTTGTCTGCGTTACAAAATATGGAAATTGATACATAGCTTATTTATTTTAAACTTTATTTGTGTAAAACCGATTTCGTGGAATCACAAGCTACATTCTTAAACAGCTAAACACTTTTGTGAAAAGTAAAGTGAAGGTTTAAAATTCATGCTGAATGCACACACTTTATCTCTCAATTAATTTTGAAAGAATCTTATTTTTTTTAAAACTAGGGTTAGATAATAGTTTATCTTATTAATATCCTTTAGGATCAAAACTTAATTTAAGAGTGTAGAAATTAACATCAACATTAAAATATTTTAAACGTTGACCAAATAATGAGGTCCGGCAAAGGAAGATGGTTAAGGCATTCGACTCGTAATCTGAGAGTCGCAGGTTTGAATCCCTGTTGCACCAAACATGTTCGCCCTTTCAGCCGTGAGGGCGTTATAATGTCACGGTCAATTTATTATTTCTTGGTAAAAATGCAGTCCAAAAATAGGCGGTGGATAGTGATGACTAGCTGCCTTCCCTCATTTTTTACATTTCTTAATTAGAGATGGCTAGTGCAGATAGCCCTCGTGTAGCTTTGCGCGAAATTCAAACCAAATCATACAATAATTAAACACACTATATAAAATATAGATATTTTTAAGAAATGCATTACTTAACCTTAACATTTCTCCAGAAGTTTTCTAAGGTATAATTAAATTTCGCATCAAAACCTCTACATTCTTATTTACTAAGCATCTCGCCTCCTAAAGGCGATACACTAAATTCGAATATAAAAAGCGTTAAAACTGTCAATAAAGTACTTACAAAATAATATAAATTAACTATTTGCCTCAAATTATTGGTATCACCAACCTAAAATTCTTCAGAAATACACATAAGCGCAAACAGTCTGGAGGTGTTGTTTTATTTTCTTACAGTTTGTGATAGAAGTATGAAAAATATACTTATTTGTAAAGGTATCAGCTACCAAATCTCTCGTTACACAAAACTTGGTTAACAGTTATTGTGGGTTTTTAAGTTTGATTGTTGTTGTTTTTCTTTGTAATTAAACACACAGCTACGCAATAGGCTAAATGTGCTCTGCCGACCACAGATATCTAAATCTAATCCTTAAAGATCATACAATTTTAGTTTAAAAGGCAGGCACAGATTTTTGATATGATCACCACGCTTTTTTTGTTTCACATCAATAAAATCGGTGGTGTATTGGATAAGCACTGATCAACAAATTATGAAAAACAAAACAACTGTCCACACAGAGATTTATTGGGCTTATTTCATCCCACGCCACGGACTTTGAGCCTAAAGCTAACGAGGCTTCTGCCCTTTCGAGAGATGTATAGAGCTACATGCACACACACACTTAAAACTAAATTATTCTTTTTTTTTCTTTTACTTCAGTCTTAAAACCTTTTGTTAACTTTTATTTTCAAATATCAGTGTAAAGCATTTGATATATTGGTGTTTATGTAACGTATTTCAAGCTAAACTAGGGTCATATAAGCCAATGCACTGTTTCATCTTTCTTATTCATTTATTTATTTTTATTGATGGTGATGTTATGTACAATAAAATATGTTTTTGTATATTTTCTACATTGTTTATTAATTTAATCCAGTATTGTCTTTGTAATAATTTTTATTCGACAGCAATGCTGTACATAATACTAAGCTGAAAAAATAATTTTACCTCTAAGAAAGGGATGTAATAATTGTATAACGGAAGCAAACGGATGACTTCAACATTACAGTGCATATGCTCAGCACAGATTGCTGAGTTACGTTAGAAACAATATTGAATAGTAAACGTTAAAGTAAGTGTTAGGCATTACAATTTCAAATATACCGAAATTGAGTTAAATTTTAATTTTAATTTAAGTTAATTAAATGTAGAGATGTATTAAACTTGTAATGTTAGCCAACAAGACTGATACACACAATTTGCTTTTTTAATACAAATATATTTTAATATACATACAATAAGATAATTTATAATAATGGTTATTACAAATAATCATTTATATAAAAAAGTTTTACACGTTACAAACAATATTGAGTTTTCTATCTCATTTGGAACTTCCTTGATATTTTATCGAGGGTTGACGAGAAGCAAATTAATTCTGAGTTTACATAGACACAATTCGCATAATGGGGACCAAGCTATATGTTCGATGATTCCGTGTAAATGTTTTCACAGATGAATGTCTAATCTATTCGTAAAAATACTAACATCCAATTTTAATTCGCTGAAGTTAAAAAATTTGTAATGCTCAAAATCTATAAACGTTCCTGATCAAATATCTGCAGTTTCCTAACTAATAAGCGCTGATCACAGTTATATCTTCCGAGGTTTATAGTATACTGAATGTTGCAAACTAAAAATAAATAATGTTTCTCTGCGTAGAAATTTCAGTTACAGCAGCAGTTCTGGCAGTCACTAGTATTTAAATACAAACATATTACATTGTTGATTCTTACACTCAAAAATCTCCTATAAATTTAATTAACACTCAGAAATTTCACTCTACACATTTAACAGTATAAGTCACATACATTTCTAAATATAAATTTCTTTAACTGTAACAAACATCGATATCAAAACAAATATATAATACTAAATCTGTTACATAAATTACTCCTAATATTTAACACTAAAGGGCTCAATCCATAAAAATGAAGTTTTCTCAGTGGACTCAATCAATCCATATTTTGATGCAGTTAGATTCATGTTGATCGCGAAGGCTCGTACTTCTTTCCTAACAAAGATGATACCAAAAATATTTACACTTAGCAGTAGGATATACTTCTAGAAACATACGAGTCGTGTTAAGATATTGCTTCCCTGAAATGTTACCAAGTTTTCGAGGGTGGATGATTTGTAATCGGTAGTAATTATTCGATCTTATTTGATAGTAATCATGTTGGCGAGACCAGAATACATTTATCACTTTACCTACTTAAACATCAGATGAACATCTCTAGGGTAAAACGGGTTCAGGTGTTCCATAGTTTGTGACTGATCTTAGGCTGAACCAAATAGATACATAAGAGAGTAAATAACTGAGTCGAAATACATACTTCCACAGGCGCTTACGCATTGTGCAGCACACTGATACCAAAAAATGAGACTGAGTATGCTTTGATATACTTTTTTTAGGTTAAAATACATACGTTTTGATGAATAAATCAGTAATAAGTGACAATTAAAAATATTTACTTCATACTCTCAGCTCATAGCTTCATTGTCGACTAAGACAGACACCAAGTTGTAATTTAGCCAAACAAGACATAATCTAGAATAATACTACTTGTTTCTTGAGAAACTATGAAGGATTTATCATTGTAACGATAGGATGTTTTGATTTTCTTAGCCGAAAGTCTTTAATGTGTTCTGAAGCACAGAAAAGAACTGACCGTTAACTTACTTACATACTAAGCAGCCTTTAACAGTTTGTTTCACTCTATAGTTTAGGTTACCATCACTAAACCATAGGGTAAAACTGTCCTTTTGAGCTATTGGACGCAATATTACCTTAACTCCATTCAAAGTAAAGCAAATTTTAATGAAAACACTTAGCATACGAGCTTCCATCTAACTATAGCTCAAATTGCAGTTCATGTGCTGGGCTTTGTTTATCGAATTTATTAATTGTCATACAACAGCATAAGAATATGAATTACGCGCAAAGCTACTCGTTGGCTATCAGGCTTGGACCTACGTGTGAGAGACCAGAGGGAAAGCAACTAGTCTATACAATTTACCCTCAGTTTTTTGGTTTCTTTTTTTTTTACCAACGAATAGTTGGATTAACCGTCATATTTTTATTATACAACAATACATTAGGATCATATAAAATAAAGACAACACCATCATACCTCCACTACTGTAAGGGTAAGTATGTTCGTTGAAGAGAATTAGAACACGCGATCCGTGTATTGTGATTCGAAAACCCTAGTTTCTAGGCCAAAAAAGTAAATTGAAGAACTCTTTGAACAATCTAATGATATATCAAGATGGACATGATACAGTTATAAATTATTAGAATGCCATTTAAATACAAAGCTACTTAAGATAATATATTGCAGACAAAATACTGTGGATAAAAGATGATTGTCATTTCTAACACTTTCAGCTGCAATTATTCTAAATTACTCCATTTCTTCCGAAAATATTTTATTGTTTGACAGACAAATCGTAATTAAGCTTTGATGAATTATAGCTATACACTTTCGTGTAAAGCTACATGAGGGCTATCTATACTAGCCATCCATAATTTAGCAGTATAAGATTAGAGGAAAGAGAGCTAGTCATCATCACCTACCGCCAATTCTTGGGATACTCTTTTACCAATAACTAGTGGTATTGACCGTTACATTATAACGCCTTTACGGCTGAAAGGGCGAGCATGTTTGGTGTGGCAGGGATACGAACCCGCGACCCTCAGATTATGAATCGAGTACCTTAACCACTTGCATTTCCAAAAAAGTGTTAAATAGCTGCTTATATTTCTGTCGTTTCTGTCTATTTACATATTTTTGGTACACGTTCTTTTGGTAACTCGATCCTAACTGCTCACTCCTACACTAATATTTGGCTAGTCCGCTTATAATCAGAAACAAATTGTTCTCCAAAACCTGTTTTTCCTTTGTTCTTTGTTATTTTTACAGTCTGATGAATCACACAACAATCCACTGTTTGATTAGATCTCTTGTTCAGATATATGTTGTTGTTTTTTTAATTCTAAAGTTTTATACATTAAGAAAACCAAAAGAATTAAACAAAAACACATAACTTCTTTCAAGCTGTCTATCTGCAAACACTAGCAATAAAGCGTTTGAGCCAGAGTTTCTAACAAGTTTCAATAACACACTGAACGCTTATAGTGATTTTTTTTTTATAAAAACCAGCGAAACACGAATATCACAATTCCCACCATCTTTGAATTTAAACGTCTTTTGTGATAATCTATATCTCACATAATTGAGGTTTAGTAATAGGTACAGAAACAGATTTAGCAAAGAAGTATGATTCCAACTTCTGTATGGTTATTTCGCCTAACCGAAACGTTAGAAGGCTGATGCTCGTTTGTGTTTTGAATTTCGAGCAAAGCTATTCGAGGGCTATCTGCGCTCGCTGTCCATAATTTAGCAATGTAAGACTAAAGGCAGGTAATCGTCGCCACCCACCGCCAATTCTTGGGCTACTCTTTTACCAACGAATAGTGAGATTTATTACCCCATTATAACGCTCCCACGGCTGAACGGGCGACCATATTTGGGGATTCGAACCCGTGACCTTTAGATTACGAGTCGAAAGCCTTAACCTATCTGGCTATGCCGAGCCTCAAGAGCCGATATAGCAGGTATAAAAATAGAATGTTTGACAACGCTGCAATAGATATATAGAGTTTGAAGCTTATAATTTAACTTACTCGAGCATACGTACTGGTTCATCTGCTTCTGAGAAAGAACCAAAAGTTGAACCAGATGAAATTACAACTCAATTTCGTGTATATGTAATTACGGTGACTTCCAGATATTTAATTAAATGAGATTTTTTTCTTATGAATAAGCATTTTTTTCCCACTTCTCTGCCTGCTTATTCCCTCTAACTATAATACAACCTAAAATAAGCCGGTTATTTGTCGTTACTGATTGATCTAAATTGGTATAAAAATAACCATTAAAATGTTTATATCTTTTAAGCACAATTTTAATGTTTCAATCACGTGTGTCTTCAATAATTACTAAGTGTACAGGAAAATTAAGTTCAGTGTAGACTAACACACCATTGTCATTTCCAAAGGATATATTACGGTAATAGAGTGGCATAATTTGTTCATGTGCTCTTTGGATTCCAAGTTATACCAAGTTTCATTCGAGTTGCTTGTATTAAACAAATGGTATTGGTATTTAATTTCTTAACTTTCAAAGCACACACACCACAAAATTACTAAAAAAATGAACCAAAACACAACTAGGTGTTTTTATAACATTTTGAATCACAGTGACAAACGTGGAAAATGACGTAATTACTTGTAACACAGGCACAAATGTAACAATTTATATTGTCAGCTTCTCAGCTGTCACGGACTCACAATAGAAAAAGTAATTACGAAAGCGTGAGCCAACGTTGGTCGAACAGCGAGCAATGATTGAAATACCTAAATGGTTACATTTCTCTTTTTGCATACATTTATTCACGCACAAATACGCAAGAGTAATTTACATTAGGCTTCTCTAATATTGAATTTAAAGATTAGAAAAAATACAAATAAATTTAAACACCAACTTCATTGACTGAATAGCGTGATTTCTCCATCATTCTTATCATGAACCCACGGCCAGAAACCATTGAGAACACAAACATAAAAAATGGACGTGTAGATACTTTGTCTAACAGTTTATCCGGTAAGTTACATTTGACCAAATCTTGAGAGACAACTCAAAAGCTAAGATATCTGATGTTATTCTTAAGAAACAAATGTTATAAATGTTGAACCACATCAATATAGGTTTTACGATGTGTTGGAGACTTTGAGAGTCTTTGAAAAAGATGAACAGTGTTTTGTAACCTTTCAGAGCTCATTTATTCTCTCCCTTTATAGATTTGTAAATGAAGTGTACTGCAGTAAAGAAAGATCAATTTTTTTGTTCCCAGCTTAACATGCTGCGGATCTAGGTGGTGAGGCACTGTTTAATAGAGCGCGAAAATTCGGAATAAATATGTTGGCCTTAGTGTCGGTTACAGTTGGACATCTTAAACCAAGATATGAAATGTATATAAATATTTGAAAAGACTGGCAGAGCGTTATTTGTCTCAACTCTGACCTCTTGTTCTTAATACTTTTTCTGCACAATAAAGTTAGTTTTTAATAATCATAATTCTGTTTTATAAAATAAATCTATATCACCTGTTCTCCAAACAAATTTTTAATGTAATACGAAGTTATTTGTTTACAAATTACTCAAACGATACTATAAACTACCTGTTTCTTGCGTTTCAAACCCACGTTTGTTAGTGAACTCAGAAATCTCGCTTTTGTTTATAGATACCTGTTGCTATCTAACATTCTCTTTTGTCAAGTTCAATGCAATTTCATTTAATCAAACAAATGTGCTACTTACCAACATGTTCAACCAATCCTTTCTTGGTTTTCATCAGAAAAGGTTATATCTGTTTCAGAACCTTCGTATCATTTATGACTGTATTTACATCCAAACCTATTAGTCGTTAATGCACTATACAGATAATGTTTTTATTAATTTGTCTACAGAAAACAACTCTGACTTACTTTTATATGCACCTTGTTGAAAATGTTCCATTATGTTTTAAATTTTTCTGGTTTCATGTCAGACATGCAGTGTTTTCCTCATATATTATGGATTTTAGCTTTTCCTGTTTATAGTGCAGTTATATTGTTTGTATATTCAAGTGAAAAGAACTAGTGAATAGGTGCAACATCAGATCAAATCTCTTCAAAATGCTACATTTTTTACATAGAAATATTACTTTGTGTAGTTGATATCGATATGGTAATCTGGAACAATGTCTATATTATATGGCTGACGTTACAAGACTTTTGCTCACGCCAGAAGTTGTTACATACAAGAATCACATAAACGCATACTTGTTCTTTATCTATTTTTTTAATATTTCGAAACGCATACAGAATTAAAATCATTATCACCAAAACGCGCGTTCGAAGTCTTAAGTTGTCTAGTGTCAAAGCATTTCAAACTAATATTATTTATGCATATACTTCTATGTGGGTATCCTTGAGGACATATTTATCGTTCTAATGTATAATTTATGACTAGACTCGGGGGATCTTTCACTAATACCATGTAATAGATATTTTAACAAATCATTCACAACGCTTCCCTTATGAAACAAGTTTTGTAAATATGATAATCAATCAAGTTAAGTTTATGTTTTTCTTCAACAAAAAGTTGTCACATCGTTATGCGTATCTGTTATACTGTTGAGTCATCAAACTAATATTAATTTTTCTTGTTTTAGTTAACAGGTCATAAAAATTAGGGTAAAGACCCCTAAAAATCTACCTTAACGTTTTAATAAATAATAATGAAGTTACCACAAGTTATAACACTAGAGCTTTTCTCACAGTGAAGATTTGCTAAGCAATCAGCGTAATGAATCAGGCACTTAACTCAATTAGTTTCCCTCTTCCTGTAGGCTTAACAATGAAAGAAATGAAATAGTACTCACATTTAATAACGATTCACGTAGTTTCTGTGATACCTCTTATTTAGTCATTGGGTTGGATTGAGACTTTTATATCAGGTTACATAATCAGGGTTTCATAGCATAAATGCATAATGTACAAATATTATATCTTCCGTAAATATATACCTTCTAATGGTTGGGTAAAACATAGATAGCTATTGATGACAGTTGTTACGCTGTTTTTTAGCCTCCTTAACTGTATTTTCACGATCGTGAATAATTATGACTCATTGGCCTGATGTGTCATGTACATTATAACTCCCTTTTATTTCGCTTTTTTATTTATGTAAGTTGTAATGCTTGACATACCTGTTTTTCCAAAGCCTATTTTTTCAATCAACCGTGTCGTGTACGGTAAAACTAAAGACTATAAAAGTCACACTAGCCCTCGTAGCGGAAAACAAATAAATCTTTCCTTATCAAAGTTGGGTCTCCAGGATCACACTAATCTATTTGACTAAAGATCAGAATGATTTTAATATTATATCCTGATCCATTTATGCCACCATTAATTTTCAATGACTATGAAATAAATGTGCAAATCAGTGGCTAGTTACTATTATCCTTGCAGATTAAGCTTAACAATAAGGAGCTGACATGTTCAGTGGTAGAAAAAACTTCATTTTTTACGCTTCATGAATGATAAAATAACTTCAACTGGTTTGTTCTTATGCGGGTATTGCCCAATGTTGATTTATTATATTTTGTATATGTAATAATTTAAAGGAAACCGTAAATCTAACCGAAATGTATATTCACTGTAAACACGATAAATAACATGCACCACAGCATCAACAACTTCAAGATATTTCTAGTGTTTGAGGTGTAACCTCTTGTTTTACAGTATAAGGTCGCTTGAACAGTGTTGAAATTGTGAATCTATAAGAATAGTCTTTCGGTATATTAAAAACAAATGTTGTGATGTGACTGTTTCCAAGTTGATTGGTAAAGTTTCATTAATAGTTCCTTTTTGAGGAACATTTTGTCTAGAGTGTACTGAAGATCGTAAATCTTGTATTTCAAATATATAATGTGTATGACCACCTAATTGCTCTAGTGCTTTGCGAAATTTACGTAATGCACATGTAGTAATGTGAGCAGCGATCATCGCGTTTAGTTTGGTAGTGTTCTCAGTATATTAACCATTGTGAATTCAGTTAACTTGAAGTGTATACTTTTTAAAACTGGAAGCATTCTGTACTTATGAAAGATGCGAAACTGTAATACAATCTGTTTGGATTATACATAATGTTTAATTTTCATACATATTCTTTGTTAAAATGTTTCTTAAAAGCGATTTACAGCCTGATTTTTTTAATGAACGTAAAGCCAGGTTGAGCTGCATTTAGTGAACGATCAGGTACCCCATATAGAACGCTACTATAATTCTGAAGAGTTTCAGGTACTGATCAGAGCATGTGCATCATCGTTGTGAGTACATTCCTATGAGAATTTCTGTTAGCACGTGATCGATAAAGAGAAAATAAAAGTTTATTTCCGGAACAATATGGTAGAATAGGACAATACAAGGAATCTCGAGGCAGAATATTACACTAAGGAAACTCTTTTTACACTTCACATATTTATATTTGTTAGATGATGAACAGTCAATTTCTTGTTTAATAATAATAGATACAATTACTTGTGCCGGTAAATATTTGTATAAATTATAATTAGTGTCATGCTTCCAAGTATCTGTGACTGTAACCTCATAGGTGTAAAGTAAGGTGCATTTTATCACGACATCTATTTGTACATTTTATGTGCTGTGGAACTCACTGAATATCTAAAGTAACTACTTTCTCTTAAGCTTTCTGATGGGACCATGAAAGAAAAAAATCCTTCCAAAGTCGTATATTGTCATATTTTCTTCATGGCCCGGTATTTAAGGTACTCGACTTGTAATCCGATGGTCGCTGGTTCGAATCCCAGTCACACTAAACATGCTCGCACCTTTCAGCCGTGGGGACATTATAATATTCCGTCAGTCCGACTATTCGTTGGTAAATAAGTAGTTGAAGAGTTGGCGGTGGGTGGTGATGACTAGTTGCCTTCCCTCTAGTCTTACACTGCTAAATTAGGGACGGTTTTGCGCAGATAGCCCTTGTATAGCCTTGCGCGAAATTTAAAGAACAAAACAAAAAACATTTTCTCCATGCAATCATCAACATAATAAAGACCTATTTTCCTTTCACAGGTAAATAACATATGATGTTCTAATTGATCTACTCAAGTATTATTAATCATGGATTGGTTTATTAATGATTAAAAACCAAGAAGATCTTATTCCAATTTATTAAAGTGTCATAACTGGGTCCAAAAGCACTTTGGAATCATTGGGTACAAAACGTTCTCCCTCATACACAAATAACTCATTTTACCAGACCCAATTAAGCTCACCTAAGCTATTGTTGTTGTTTTGAATTAAGCACAAAGCCCACCTAAGCAACTCAAGGCAGAACGAAAGATTTATTCAAATATATCACACTGAAGACTCAGGACTAACATAATGTTAATAAGTAGTTTGTTTGTTTTAATGAAGCACAAAGCTACACAATGAGCATACTGTGTGTTGTCCACCAAGGGTATCTAAACCTGGTTTGCAGCGTTGTAAGTTCGCAAACATACCTCTGCGCCACTGGGGGGCTGTTAATAAATAGCGTAACTGCTAATTTTATTAAAATACACCTATTTCACTTTTTTATGCATGAAGAAAAATTCGGTTGGTCCCCTGGCATCACATCTACTTGAGTTCCTTATTTGACATATTGTTGATGGCGAAAATATCCTCTCAGAGAGTTTTCAATTTACGTGCTCAGAAATATTCAGCAGTTATCTTACCTATGCTCCATTGAAACCGTGAGTGTGTATATTTTATTGCCGAGAAGATATTTCTAGCTATGAGATAGTTGTGATGAGCAAATGAAAATTTATTAAACTTTAATCCAACAAGTTTAACCAGGGTATTGAATAATACAGGATGAAGTGAGTGTTACGTATTATGATTTCAAATAAGCTGAAAATGAGTTAATTTTGAAGTTAATTAATATTTCCTTGTTTGTTATTTGAATTTTAAATAAAGCTACATGAGGGCTATTTGCTCTAGCCGTCCCTAATTCAACAGTGTAAGACTAGTGAGAAGGTAACTATTCACACCACCCACTTTCAGCTTGGGCTTCTCTTTTACCAACGAATAGTTGGATTCACCTTCCCAATATAATTGCTCTTACGGCTGAAAAGACAAGTATGTTTGGTGTAATGGGAATCTAAGGCCCGACCCTCCGATTACGAGTTGGCCCAAATTACTTGCCCATGCCTAGTCAACCCCTAAGAGACTACGTAAGAAATACTAACACAATTTGCATTAAACGTGTGAAGAATCTGCTATATATATTATGTATTTCAAATTTCAAAAAGTAATATAGTTCATTTCATTTTTTTAGTAATTTATATTCTAAATTTATTTAGATTATATCGTCTTTGAATTTATTTATTTATTTACTTTTGTTGTTAATCAGAAAGTTCAGTTTCACATATCCATTTAATTTCAAACTGATTTAATTGTAATTACATTACTTCGTTTATCATCACTTCTGGCTATAAAAAGTAAAATATTACATAATTTGACAAAGATTTATTGGATGACGATAACGATACATCTCCAAACGGTGTCAGGTAAGACAGGATAGCAACTTTGCTAACAATATTTGGGATCGAGGTCTATTTATAACTAAGAAATATGGTTTCTTTAATAAATAATTATGTATTGCTTATTTTTAAGTGTTGTTTAAATGTGAAGAACATAAAATTATATTTAATAAATACAGATTTATATCATATTGAGTCTGAGTATTTTTCCACCACTACACTGCTCTCCGAATTTAGTAAGGCTTACCTGATGTTTAGTCCGTTTATTTGTTTTTTGAATTTCGCATAAAGCTACTCGAGGATTATCTGTGCTAGCTGTTCCTAATATAGCAGTGTGAGACTAGAGTGAAAGCAGCTAGCCATCACCACCCACCGCCAACTTTTGGGCTACTCTTTTACTAACAAATAGTGGGATTGACCCTAACATATATAACGCCCACACGGCTGAAAAAGCAAGCATGTTTGGAGCAACGGGGATTTGAATCCGCGACCCTCGGATTACGAGTTGCACACCTTAATACGCTTGGTCATGCTGGGCCCCAAATTGAGAACTGTCCATGCCGGGTATCGAACCTGGGCTTCCTGGGTAAGAGCCAGGTATCCTAGCCACTATACCACATAGGATGTAATGTTTCGTCACAGAATAAAGCTGACGTACCTTTCAGACAAATATCACTTCACATAATAGCCTTTGAATGAGTTTTGTTTGCTATTGAGTACCACACTATACTGTACGCTTATAATGCTGTGCCCATCATGATGATCGAAACTCAGTTTCTAGAGATGTGAACCCTCAGACTTATTACTGAACCAATCGGGAGAGGAGACTTTGAGAAATGAAACCACATCTAAAATACAAAAAATAAACAATTATAGTTTTTAATACGTCTATATTTTTAAACTTCCTTACTTTTCGTTGTCTTTCTTCTCCTATCTTTGCTCATTTCTTATTTCTTCTCACAAAACCATTAATGTTTTCTACATTAAGGTAAGTATCTCATTAGCTACTTTATCAAATTATATTTAAACTTTGTCTGCAGGTATTTTCAAACATAGCTTCAGTGGTGTTTTTTTAAGCATTTGATTTTCAGTAAAGGGTGAGCCACTTCAAGTATATGATGCTTTTATTGCTCTAGAAAAGGTATGGATGTGTCGATGTGGCAATGAAAACTTAGGAACGATAAAAAAAATGTAACATGAGCACAGTACACCACTGTCTTACCTGTGAGAAAAAAATGTTTTTATTTTTGCACAGAGCTACACAATAGGTTATTTGCAGCCTGCCTACCGCTGGTAATCAAACCCTGGATATTTGTATTGTAATGGCAAAAAGCAGATACATATTGGAAGATCAACTGATGTTGTATTGTAGTGAATCTTTAGGGACTAGACCTTTGATGCTCAAGGATCAACTAGTACACTGAATTTAAAGAGCTGCACAATCTCCCAAACTTAACAACTAGCTTAGAAAAAACTTGTTTAAGTTAAACTATAATTTATATGGTATCACACGACGGATGGAAATTTTTTGGAGGGTTGGGTGAGTTTGTTTGTTCATTCTTGGTATACCGAAATTGAGCTATTTATGCTTTGAATCAACAATATAATCTTAAAACTCAAAATACTCTTTTTACACTCAAACTTATTGATCACACAAATTTAAAACAAAGTGAGTGAACAGAGCATCGCTATTTAGTAAATCGATTTTTTTTCAAACATATCTTCAAGACAGTTCTAAAACATTCAATAGTTTCATTTTCTAGGATATCTGTTATTTTGACATATATGTATTTGTAATACACAGTGGTATGTCTGTGGACTTACACACTAAGAACCGGCTTTCGATACGCGTGGTGAGTAGAGCACAGATAACCCATTGTGTAGCTTTGTGCTTAACTCTAAAAAAAAGATTTTTTAACAAAATTTCTGGTTACCATTGTATGAGGTTGAAAGTTTATATTTTTATACAATTCCGAAAAAGAAAAAAAAATGTTTTACTCGTTTGCAGAGAGAATTATTTCTAATAATTATGATTTATGACTATGGTAAAGCAATTTAAAAATACGACACTTTTGAGAAAGAAATACATGTAAACAAAATCCACCTAGTCGATAATTAGTAAACAAATATTTTTCTTTTTACACTCAAACTTATTGATCATACAAATTTAAAACAAAGTGACTGAACAATTTTCATTTATGAAAAAAGATGTATGTAATATCAATGCCTAAAAATGGTACTTGAGACAACAAACAAACGTTGCCTGTTGTCGTGTTCTTTGTTTCTTACCCTCTCATATACTACAAAAATTTTTCTCCAAATGTACAGGCCCGGCATGGCCAGGTAGTTAAAGCACTCGACGTATAATCCGAGGGTCGCAGGTTTGAATTCTCGTCCCACCAAACATACTCGCTCTGCTAGCCGTGGGAGCGTTATATTGGGATGGTCAATCCCCCTTTTCGTTGGTAAAAGAATAGCCAAAGATTTGATGGTGGGTGGTGATGACTAGCTGCTTTCCTTCTAGTCTTACACCGCTAAATTAGGAACGGCTAGCACAGATAGACCTTGTGTTTCTTTGCTCGAAATTGCCCCACAAAAAAATCCAAATGTCTGTATTTTTTTTGGAATTGTCGTACTAATATAAAACGTTGGTAAAGAGAAAAGCTAAATCCTTCTCATATAAATTAAAGAAGAAATGAGCTTAATCCAATGAATTATAAAATATTTCATCGTAGGATCAATAACTGAAATGCAACAGTCAGATGATGCTCCAAGAGCATATCCCTGGGACTGACTCAATAACTGTTATTTGGTTTCTTCTGATATGAGAATATCAGATACTATAGATATTACTTGCTAAAGAGGATTTCAACCTTAACACTTGAACTTGAAATATCAAAATAATACAAATAAGCTGTCACATTATCTCAAGATAAAAACAAAAAAAATTCACTTTTTTTTCAAATTTTATTTGTGCAAATAAATATTTTTACTGCTTGCAGACTTAAGGCTAGTCTCTTTCTATGTGTTCTACTCCGTCAAAGTTAGAGAGAGTCGGGCCTGAACTCCATAATGCAGTTCTTGGAGAATTTCTAGTTATACTGAAGTTCCTATGCATTTACTGTGAAAGATATCAATGAATCTGAGTATAGAACACTTTTACAAAACATCACTCATACAAACCAGTTGTTTATACACAAAATTTACACTAACAAAATGTATAACACAAACAAAAGCATTTGCATATTCCAAAGTATTGGAAATTATTATGGAAATGTACGAGTGATGTACACATAAAAATCAAGCATAAAAATTAAATGTTACTAAATAATCACTTTAACATTTGTCTAGTAAATAAGTATAGAAATACAAAATCAAAGTAAGTACAATATAATAACGTTTTTCATTTGCTTTAAACAATTTGTTTGTTTTGAACTTAGCGTAAAGCTACACGAGGGCATCTTCGCTAGCAATCCCAAATTTAGCGGTATATAACTAAGAGGGAAGGCAGTTAGTCATCACTATCCACCGCCATCTCTTGGACTACTCTTTTACCAATGAATAGTGCGATTGACTGTCACATTATAATGTCCTCTCGTCTGAAAGGGCGAATATGTATGGTGTGATGGAAAATTGAATCTGCAACCCTCAGATTATGAGCCAATTTTCGTAACCACCTGGCCAATCCGGGTCACTGCTTTAACTAGAGTAGTTGTCTTTTTTGTTTACACAATAAATTATCAAGGTATGCCTGTGAAATGTTTTCCATTACAATTCGCAATTCGTAAAGGTCATATCATTCATTTAATTTATCTACATTTTTTATATATGCCAACACAGCCTTAAAAATATTCGTATCGGAGCTTCTTTGCTAGTTATGTGAGTCCTATTTTTCTATGATGGACGTAATTTTATTACATTTACTACATGATTTGGATCAATCTTAACATAAAGTAAATCCTTTCTCAATATTTTTTCTCCAGTGGGAGATGGAAATGATATATTTGAATCTAAAAATTCTTATCAACAGTCAGGTAGTCATCAATAAAAAAATATTTTATAGCATCTTTGTTAAAGATATTGTATATTTTTATGATACTATTCTCCCTTCTGCCGTTAAAAACTATTGTTTAGATTTCACAAACAATTTAAATGTTGTTTAATTTATAAAGACCTTCTTCCACCATGTAGGAACACCTCACTGTTAGAAGTATATTATCAGTCTTTCAATAGTTATCTCTCCATACTGTATTTAAATGAGAAACTGCATATCGGTTGAGGCTATTTTGTGCCTTATTCTTGTGTTACAGTTGCCTTTATTTACAGCTAAGTCATGGACAACATCTTCACTGCATTGTTATGTATCACACAAAAAGTATATTTTAGCTGACATCAAACTTGAATAATTTCAGTTTCATTCCTCGATTCATTATGCTAGAAACAGTCTAAGTTTCAGGTATATTCTTTAGTTTTCACATATCTTCTTGTGAAACAAGAAAATTAATCTCAATCTGTCACAAGAAATAGTCTTCACGAATCAAAACTTTCATTTTTCCATAGTTGTCTAATGAAACTTCTTTCCTGGAAGCTAACAGTGCACAAATCATACTGTTGCTCTGATAAGTATGACTTTCTGAATATTTATAAATATCATATTTACACATCACGGTTCATTCTAATTTTAGAAAACATAGGAGTTAAATTATAATTTTAAATTTAAACCTATTTTATTATGTTTTTCTTAATTATTTCCATTACTGTGTAGTATAACTTAAATGAATATTGTTGTAATATAATTATTATGGTCTCACTTTTCTCGGACGTCATGGGCTTCTGCTTAAGAGTTTTTTAACGTTATCAGCTCAGATTGACAGGCAACACATAGAATATGTCGTTTTAGCAAAGCACATAGTTTTGTAATAACAAGAAAAAACCAGACTTATCGTTTCATTTCCTTTGAGACTTGTGAGAGTATTGCACAAATATGTTTTGTAACGAATCGATTTTAGTCAAGCGCTAGTGCTCTGAATAAAATATGTGTTTATTGCAATTTTCTCCACTAAATGTTGACAAATGCTACAAATTTTCATAGATTTCTTTTTATAATTGCTCTCATTACGTCATGATTTGCCAGGTAAATAATTTCGAAAACCTTCAAAATATTTATGATATAAACTAGATTATATTTTTTACAAAGTTGAAAGAACATGAATTCATTTTCAAAACAATATTTTAAATAGTTGTATGATGCCAAAAGAAAATACGAAAACATTTAAAATAAAATGTAAATTCAAAGATGTTACAGATTATTGCTAAATTTCAAGGCGAAATTAAGTCAAAATATGGTGTTGAAGTTAGGTGTTTGAAGTTTGACGATAAGTATTGTTCTAAACATATTCCAGAAAACTCTTTAAATTTTAGCATTTCGACTGTACTCAAACGGAATAAAATATATACGGAAGTACAGCTTCAACATAGACTTGAAACACCTGTTATTATTTTAAATTAATGTTTAACTACAAATGGTTATGAGCTTTGTCAAATGATTCGTCAACAATTAGAGTACAAGAGCGATTTAAACAAGAGTAGCCCAAGGGTCGGCTGTGGGTGGTGATGACTAGTTACTTTCCCTCTAGTCTTACACTGCTAAATTAAAGACGACTAGCGAAAATAACCCTCGATTAGCTTTGCGCGAAATTCAAAACAAACAAATAAACAGTATTCCGAAAACTTCTTTTTTTCCTGATAAAAGTTGAAGGGAAGTAAAGTTCAGTCTAAACCTTGAACAAAATATGTTATACGGTTATATTTGTTTCGGAAAATTCTATTCCTCATCAGTAACCATGAACACAAGTTAACCAGAGACAACATGAACCTATATCGAAGTGAAAAGTATCAAACATACTGTGAAAATGCTTTGTAGTCACTATGAGAAAGAAAAATATTCGCAGCATAAATAATGTCAGACATTAAGATTAACTAGTTTCTGGAATACTAAATGTATTTGTTATATTTACTATTGTGTGTAAATGTAATGTAAAGTTACAAATGGTTGGCGATGATATTTTTTCTTAACTTCATCTATACAGTGCAAAGGTTTTTCTTTTAGCGACTGTATAAAACTTTCACACCAACAGTATATTTGATAAAAGATCAAATTTCTTTCTTTTTGTATGCCCCCAGTGGCTTAGCAGTATGTCTGCGGACTTACACGCTAAAATCCGGGTTTCGATACCCGTGGTGGGCAGAGCACAGATAGCCCATTGTGTAGCTTTGTGCTTAACTGAAAAAAAATAACATATTTCTTTTTGTGTAGCCCCCCAGTGGCTCAGCGGTATCTCTGCGGACTTGCACGCTAAAATCCGGGTGAACAGAGCACAGATAGCCCATTGTGTATCTTTGTGCTTAATTCAAAACAACAAAAATCTTTTTGTATATTTCAATTATTTTTAAGGTGACATAAGTGATTTTATAACAACTTTCGTATTAATTCTAAAATACAATACTATTTCGTTTCCTCTTCGTTAAACATTTTAAACAAATTTTAGTAGATCATTTTACTCTCTTGAGACAAATAACTGTAAACAGGCAATTTTTAATGTCCAAATACAATTTTATGCAGAGATGCCAACCATTACTATTTTGGTGTATACATTACGACTATAAGCTCATGCAGACAAATATTATGACTTGTTGCAACTCCCAAATTATTCTATATTATATAGACCTATACAACAAAGTGATAAATTGTTCCCCCAGAGCTTGAAAGGGGTGAAAAGAAAATTGCGAGTGAGATACAAATAAATTTTGATAATAAATAAAAAACATAGTCAAAATGCTACTTGCGATAATCATGTTTGTGCTTCAAATAATAAAAAAATATTTGTATCTCTGACGTCTACCAATTGTTTGAGTGCGATGCTTCTCTATACTGGGTTCGTGAAAGAATCCATAGTTACGTCATAAGTGCTTGTCAACCAATAAGCGCTTGCGTAGATGGGTATTTCTCATTTTCTAAGTGGCATAGAAACACCAATGCGATTGTTCACAACTTGGAAAAAAAAGAGGCCTCGTTCACCAGATTGTCTTGTTTCTGGCACATCTAAATTACTACAACTATAAATAAAAAAATTAGGAAAGAGTATAGTGCTAAATATCCGGTCATTGCATCAAAAGTCAGTGACAGCCATGCGTTTTGTACAGTTTGTTACATCGATTTTCTGTGGCGCATGGCGGTATAAACGATTGTTCCAAACATACAAAATCGGCATCTCACCAACAAAAAGCTGAGGCGAAGAAAAAAAACGATGCAGATAACGACATTTATGAGTAAGAATTCAGAATATGAAACCATAAATGCAGAAGTGATGTTCATGCAATTCGTCATTGCTCATAATTTACCCCTAGTTGTAACCGATCATGCAGGACATCTATTCAGAAAAATGTTCCCAGACTCTGATATAGCGATAAAATATGGCTATGCTAGAATCAAAACTACAGCCATTGTACAAATGTTGGGTTCCAAAGATGATAAAATTATTTCAAGCATACTTACTTACAGTGTTCACAGTTTTGCCACAGATGGATCCGCCGACATGGATGACTCAAAATTGTATTCAGTGGTTGTACGATATTTTAACCCTTTGCTTGGAAAAATTGTTTGTTCTCTTTTAGCAATGGTAGAATGGAAAGAAGCTTCAACGGGAGAGAATATTTTCAAGCTTTTGGACCACGAATTGACAAACAGAAAAATTCCATGGGAAAGCTGTCTTAGTGTTTCTTCAGACAATGCCTCAGTTATGTCTGGTATAGGTAAAGGTGTGATGGGACACATCTCAAGATGACAGCCTAGCATTTACTTCATGGACTGTGCCTGTCATCTCGTGAGTATCATTGCCCAGAAAGCTTTCAGATAACTGCCCTGCCCAGTTTCTGATATATTGATAGATATCTTCTATTTTCTGAACAAAAGTTTTGAATAAAAACAAAACAACATTTCAAAGAGTTTCAAGGATTTTATGACAAAGAAACAATAAAAATTCTACAACATGTTAACACAAGATGGCTATCACTTGGGGTGTGCCTCAACAGAATATTGGACATGTGAAAGCCATTAAAGAAGTATTTTTAGTGTGTAAAGTAAAAAAAGCAGGTTCCAAAGGATCTAAATGTGCAGCTCAGTCAGACAGCAAGACTTTAACAGTGAGAATATCCTCTCAGCCACACAGGAACACAGTCAAGACACCCTCGAAGCCACACAGTGACACAGTCAAGACATCCTCTCAGCCAATCAGGAACACAAGACAAAGACACATTTGATATAACTTAATATATGTTTAGGCAGTCTTACCTTTAACTAAAGAAGGGATACTCAATGAAAAAAGAGAAAAAAACGAAAGCTAGCAAGTAACCAAGAAAAGTTATGCACAGAGCAAATTAGATAAATTAACAGTTTTTTTAATATGAACTTGTTATTTTGTCTTTTTCTTCAGTCTAAAATTCCTCTATTTGAGCAAGCCAATTTGATATTGCAAAGAGAAGAACCTTGCATACACATTATGCATAGAACTCTGATTACACAAGTTAAAAATATGCTTGTCAGATACATCAAACCAGAATATCTAAAAGGCAAAATCACTGAACTTGACTACAACAACGAATTCTTACACAAATCTGATGAAGCAGTTTCTGTTGGAAATGCTGCCAAGGAATAAATTGTTAATTATTAAAAGGACCTGGACCTGTTCAGATTTTACTCCAGTGTCAAGAAATATTGCAGCTAGAAATTACATGATGAAACATTTCCCTCTAAATGATGAGTTTCTGATTCACGCAAAGATTGCTAATCCAAACCTAAAAGTCAGCAAAAATTTCTCTTCTCTATGCATCTTTATAGACGGGTATCCTGTACTTTCCAATACACATGAGCACGACACAGTAATAAATAATAACAACTATAATAATAATGTAATAATGAGCAGCTTAGAAACATTGGTCAGGCCTAGTAGCCGCAAATGATAAAGAGTTCTGTCTACAATAATTACGCTCAGTCATTTGAAATAGTTGGCATCTCTGTTTCATGTCACGATAAATCATTCAGCATGTTAGTTTTTAATGCATTCTGTATTTTATTAATTTAATAAAACAAAATAACATGGAACATATTGGTCAATCACGACTGATACACACTCTAAAAATTAACCTTTATAGACCTGTATTCAATATTTCTGTAGATACAACTTAAAACCCTATTTGTCCTATTACAAAAACCAGCACATTGTTTGATTGGCTTTAGAGATTGATCGACTATTGCGTCGAGATTCTTTGATTTTAGCTCTATCCAGTGGCTCAGCGATATGTCTGCGGACTTACAACGCTAAATATCGGGTTTCGATACCCGTGGTGAGCAGAATACAGATAGCCCATTGTGTATCTTTGTACTTAATTCAAAACAACATCCTTTATTTCATAAGATAATGAAGGTTACTTCCATCCAAATTACACTTATAATTCAAATTATGATAACCCAAGTGCATCATCTTGTATTTATTAATATTAAAACTCATTTGCCACTTATTTGCTCAACTAGCTAAATGATCTGAATTCTTTTATAAATCAGTAACATCCGCTTCCCAGCTAGCAACACACACGACTTTAATAAAATATGCAAGTTTAAGTAACTGATTGACTATTCTCTCATCTATGGCATTGATGAAAATCAAACAAAACAAAGGTCATGCAGTACTTCCCTTGTGACAATAATCCAGTTTGATTGAACTCCATTTCTAAAAACACTCTGCTTTCTTCTTTTCTATCTAAATTGCTAACTTATCCCCATTATTTTTAAAGGTATTTTTTACAAACATTTTATGTGATACTTTATCAAATGCTTTATAAATTTCAGATATAGCAAGTCTACACCTTTACCCCATTTACACAAGTAGTAACTTTTCGAAAAATACGTAAAGAATTGTAAGGGAATATTTCACAGTGAAATCATGTTGATTCTCCAATAAAATTGTAATATTTGTTAAATGAATTTGCAAAGTATCTTTTAACAAACTCTTCAAAACGTTTCCCATTGGCTAACTTCAAGGACTTAGAGAAATAGTAGAAAGTAGCTCAAATATCCAATATTTAACCTTCTTCAAAACCCTTTGGGAAATAATATCTGAGCCAGAAGTCTTATCGTTTCTTAAACTTGTCAAGTGTTTATTAGCCAGATTAGAATTAATGAAGTCGTCTTGTTTGATTTCGTTTTCACTTATCAATTGTTCAAACATGGAGACAAACTTAGTAGAAATCGAAGTAAAAACTAAATTTAATAACCTAGCCATCTTAGAATCATCACATACTAACTTTTCTTTGTCATTCTTCAAGGGTCCTACCCTTTCGATAGTATGTTGTTTACCATTAATGTACTTAAAGAAATAACTAATGTTATTTTTTTACAATTTCAGCCGTCCTTGTCTCACAAATCTTTTTTAATGTCCCAACTTCCTGTTTCAACAACTTTCTTAACATTCTATAATCTTATCTTTGTGATAGCAGTTAACTTAAATATCTTAAAAAGGGGATGTTTTCTCTAACTTTATTTATTAAATACTTTGTAACCCAACCATGTTTTTTTTTACTTGCAGCTACTCTTTTCTTTCCATAAGGAATATATTATACCTCAAATATTTAAACATTTCCAACGTCTGATCAATCTTTCCAAGCAACTAAGCTGCTTAATTCACAACAGATAATTCCAAATCCATCGTTTAATTATTCCTCATCTCTGTATGCAGTAACACATCGACTTGATACAGCAATGATCACTTGCAGTTAGATGGTCTCCAATTTCTATCTTCTCGATGTTTTCTACATTTGAAGTTAATAAATCTAAAATAGCGTTGTTTCTAGCAGGCTCCTTGATTAATTGATGAAGAAAGCCATCTTTAAAAGTTTCCAAAAACCTTTCTCCCCATTGTTTGACTCCATAATTTCCGAAATATGTATGCTTGAAACTAAAATTAACAATAATTACGACTTCATGAACAGCTGAAACCTTAATCTCATTGTTACATTTCTCATTAATTTCATCAATATTATTTGGTAGTCTGTGACAACCTTCCACAAAAGACCTCTTCACTTCTTTTTATATTCACTAAAAAAACTAAAATGGATTCAATCTCCTTGCTATTATTTTAATATCCTCAACTTCGACAAGATAAAACTCACATTTTACACATAATGCAACTTTTTATACCCTCTTTAATATTGCATCGCTATTAAATAGCCTGTAGTCCTGTTTGCTTTTTAATATCGCGCAAAGCTACACGAATGGTATCTGCGCTTGCCGTCCATAGTTTAGCAGTGTAACACTACACTGAAGGCAGCTAGTCATCATGCCAACTTTTGAGGGACTCTTTTACCAATAAATATTGGGATTGATCCTCAGTTTATAACCCCCCCGGGATGGAAGGGCGAGCATGTTTGGCGTAACGGGGATTGGAACTCGCGATCCTCGGATTACGAGTCGAGTGCCTTAACCACCTGCCCATGCCGGGCCGATTTTTTTACTAATAAACTAGATGATTAGTACTACTCACCGCTAACTCTTTTTTTTTTTTTACTAATGAATAGGATTAGCCGTCATATTATACTCATTTTGTTAATGTAGAACTTTTTAGATAAGCAATGAAAAAATACTTTAATTTATAGCACAGGTCATAATTTTTAACAAGAATAAAACATATGACTTGTATAATGACAAAATAAATCAGTATATGTTATTCAGAATTTGATGTTCTAAATGAAAACCACGTGTACTAACAATATTTTAATACACTTGTGTATATAAATTATATTGATGTGGTGTTCCATTAAAGAGTTAAATTCACTGACAATATATGCTCAACTGTATATAGCTCTATAATTTTCTATATTTATTTACTTAGCTGTAGAGTAACAAATATTTCAAGTTGATTAAATCAATATTTCATTACACTTACTTTATTGCTCTGAGGCCTAAAATATGCTATGATTAACGATATTTTATATTCATTCTTATTAATTTTGTATTTGTTTATTCATTTAAAATATTTTACCAGCAGCTATACTACAATTCATTAAAGTTACACTTCAGTTACTCATTCCGTTACTTACGCTCATAATTACGGACTTGCCAGTTAAAACAAATATGTTAACGGTAACCTAGAACTTGAATTTATCTAGCAGATAGTAGTTAGTGTTAAAAATAATATGTATGAGAAACGTTTTATTCTTATCTTCATTCTTTGAAATTATAGAAAAGAGAAGTGAAGTATTGATCTATCTACGTATAAATACTTGAATAAATTTTAGAGAACATTAATACTGATAAAGTCAAGTAAACAAAATCAAAAGGAAGGACTGAGTTAAAAACTGAAAAACCTATGACTATTTATATTAGTTTGTTATAGCTTTGAAACAAGCTAAAATAAAAATAAATTATAAAATAACGTATTCTATACTTAAAAATAAGGTATTACCATTTAGTGGTAAGTAAGTTAAAAACTTGCCTCTGGAAGTTAGCATTCCAGCCCCCGTTATGGTAGAAAGGCACTATTTGGTAGCCCAGTGAATTAATTATATTATTATGGAGTGACCTATTCAGTTATCTAAATAAATTACCATAGCACCCAACCACCACCAATTTATTAAGTCTACTGTGACTATCATGCTCTAAAGAAGCCTTTATATGAGGTAAGATGTACATCCGCATAAAGTAGTACCAAGTTGTTAAATGACCTTATTCATCACTAAGCTTATACCCTGAGATTTTTTTAATTTTATGCAACGTTTATTGTTGACTATCTTTTAATTTATTTTTTGTTTCGACTTGTTTTTAGGTTATAACATAAATATATATTTATAAATGAATACTCTCAACAAGAACGAGTTCATATCTATATATATAACGTTCAGAAATGAGCGTGATCGTGAATTAAGTTATATAATTAATGTTTACAAGTAAATTATAATTTGCAAAGTTTTTGGGCTCACATATGGATCTTCTCAGCTTCAATTTTAATTTACTTATAAAACAAGATTATCAGATAATGAAAAAAAATATTATTAGCAAATTAAGTCAATTTCATTCACATAATAGAACAATTTAAACGTTCTTGAAATAAATTATTCTGTGGGGTTTTCATTAATGGAACGAACTGCCGAGGGTACAGACTGCTGTAAATTGTTTATCTCATGTGTCCAATTAGTGGTTTTCAATCATTATATGAAAACTACATTTTTCTTACACAAACCTAAGTTGATTTATTTTATAACCTTTCATTGCTTTATCAAACACTATTCATGATACTTTTGTTAATTTGTTGTTTATAAATATTACAATACACGATATTAATGAACCAGAGAAAGCGTATATGTTATAGAAAACTGTCCATTTTACTATTTACAATAATAATCCCTTCGTTGAACAAATTAATTGTGAATTAAATCATTAGTTGGAAAAATTAGAAAATTTAAAGGCGTCAAAATGAATTTTGGGTTACATGAAAAAGTGGCTCCTACACTTTATCATTCCCTAAGATTTTCTAAAGTTGGATGAAATTACTTTCCTTCATGAAATAAAAATCCTTCAATCTAAAATTAATATTGTGAAATTGCAACTTGCCAAAATAATTTAATTTCGCTGTAAGTAACTCAATTAACAGGTGTCAAAAATAAATATAATTGAGCAAAATAAATAATTTAACATAATACCTTTTGTAAAAAATTCATAAAAGTAAAGATTATTTCAATTTTACTCTATGGTAATGAAAAAGAAAGAACAAAGTAGTGGAGAGCAAAAAACATAACTTGAAACTATAATCAATGGTTAATTAGAAATGAATTTATGTTTGGGATTTACCTTAATTTCAATACGGTGTAGCTCTATAACTGACTATATTTGGATGTTACAATGTTTTGTTACGCTTGTGAGAGACATTGGTAAGATGGATGACATCACTGATGTTTTTGAACAGCAAGCTTTAGAATATATCATTTGACCTGAAATTTAAATTTTGACACATACATTGCCATACATAAAATATCACTTTTCAGCGTTTGATGAAGACTGCATATTGCTAATTCATTAAGTGAATGACAATCAGAAACAAAATGTCACTGCTGTATAAAGATTAGATACCCTCTTATCCCTACATCCTTAAAAGAAATTTCGTGAATTTTTTATCTTCTGTCTTTTGATTCTCAAAATTGCTACATCAGAATTATCGATTGTATCTGATGCACAGATACCAACTTTTTGTTGGTAAATTTTATTTCAATGTTTTCTCATGTGATAGAACATAATGTTACATCATATTTACATGTTAAAACAATGTTTAACAATATATACATTTCTTGAATCTAAGACTTCAGTGAGGAAACAACAAGTATTTATAATGAATTATAAAAATATGCTGTACATCGTTACATGAGAATAGCAAGAGCATTTGTCTTGGCGAAACTAGTGAAGCCTTGAAAGAACAGCAACGCAAACGGAGTATAAGAAAAAAAACAAGAAACAAAAGAAAATTTTCTTTTTAAAAATTACTCATATAACATTCAATAGAATCCCAGTTTATTGAAAATATATGTGTTGAGCTATTTCATAGTGAGAAGTAGGTGTTGTTCATCAACACATAATCTGTATAACTCGTTGCATGCAGTTAAACAAATTATAAGTTGGGCTTCACATTTATTTTTTTTTAATATTAAACAGCTCTACGGCTAAATAATTCACAAAAATAAATTGGTAACGTTGATACAGTATATTTCTCAAATTCCTCAATAAATATGGAACACCGATGTGGATAATAAGATATCTATAAGCGCCATATAAGGAATAAGTATTGTTGCAAAGTAACCTGTCAACGAATGTTTAACAATAATAAATGGAAAGGAGAATCGCTTATTAAGAGATCAGGAACTTCAAATGTTTTTCTTTCAAATAATATAAACTGAGTATTATGTTAAATAATATTGTTGTTCTTTGGTAGGCCTTATGATATAATGGTGGAACATAAGCAGTTTGATTTGATATATACTAATCACCACAACTCAGACACATTTATTTATTTGTTCCGCTTTTTGAAGTAGCACTGATGAGTTGTGGATTAAGCGAACCTCTTCTGCTCCAAGGGAAGTAGCACTTTATAAATACATGATGGTTAATGTCATCTTTTATTTACTGAAATTAACGCTTTGACAAGAAAAAGAAGTTTGCAAGAAGATAAGTTACTAATTAGTTCGCTGAATAATAATAGATAATTAAGTGTGACACGATGTCAAACACCTAAATTATTTTGTTATTTGTTTACTTACTTGGAATTAAGCACAAAGCTACCTAACGGGCTATCTGTGTTCTGCCCTCCACGAGTATTGAAAACCGGTTTTCAGCAATGAATCAACAGACACTGGGTAGAATTTTATGTTATTGATGGTGAGTAAAAAGACTGAAAATGAAACCAATTTTTTTCACATATTATCTCCATTTTGAGATTAAAATAATATTTTAAATGCTGTATATATATATATACGTAAGTAGTATTTTACATGAATTTTAGGCCTGGCCAAGTGGTTACGGCGTTCGACTTGTGTAATCAGAGGGTCGTAGATTCCATTCTGTGATTGTGCTCTTTTGTGTGGTCAATCCCATTCGTTGGTAAAAGAGAAACCCAAGAGTCGGCAGTGGGTGGTGTTGACTAGCTGTTTTTCCTGTAGTCTTTCACTGATGAGTTTGGAACTGCTAGCACAGGTAAACTTCGCTTATATATATAAAAACGGCTCGTTTCGGTTGATAATTTTTTTTTAACGTAGAGGAGTGAACCTAACGATGATCGAAGAAGGTCGAAACGTTGTTCTCTCCTCTACGCAAAAAATTTCTAAACCCAAACGAGTCGTTTTTACATATATATTTCTCTACAAGTGGGTTTTCTCGACATCACTGATTAAACCTCGTTTAGCTTTGCTCGAACTTTAAAACAAACAAACCGTAATGATTTTGTGATTACGATAATTCAACTTCCAATCTATGAGTCGCGATATCGGCATTCGTCATCGAGCATGCTCATTCTCTCAGCCTTCGGATTGTAAATTACAATATCCATTGGTAAATAAAACCCCAAGTATTAGAGATAGGCGGTACTGACTAGTTAGTTGCCTTCCATCTAGGTTATTCCGGATAAGCTAGCTCAGATAGCCCTCAAGTACTTTGTTTGTAATTAAAAAAAACAACACAAGTTTTAAATTAATAATTAAAAGGAAAGTCCTTTGTCGATAAATATGAAAATGATATGATTTAAATATAATCAAAATATAAACATTAAAACACTGAAAACAAAAGAGCTGATAACTTGGCATATCAATCTAAAATGTGCAATATCTAAAGAAGAAATATATATGTTTTACGTGCGACAAAACGCATGACGCTATTAGACTCCTTTTTACTTTCATAAGAACATGTAAGTTCTCAGCGAAACATAATATCATAAAACATTTATGTACGTAACGTGTTAGTAGTTTGAATATTTTATTCTCTGTTTGTGTGTTTTCTTATAGCAAAGCCACATCGAGCTATATGCTGAGTCAACCGAATGGACTCGAGTCCCTGATTTTAGTGCTGTAAATCCGTAAACTTACCGCTATATCAGCGTGGAGCATTTATTCTGTGTATAACAAAGAGAGAAAAACAAACGAACATCAAAATTAATACACAGATAGGGAAGGAAGTAAATGAATTGTGAAACTGGTAAACATCTGATACATAACACTGTATAAATATATATATATATATATATAACTGCAAAGTTTCTCTGCCGATGAGTTCAGAAAAAAATTAAATACATTCGTGTTTTAAATTTTTTTGAAAAACGGTATAATAAAGTTTATTGAATTTATAAGGTTTTTAATATAAAACCAAAATAAAAAAATATATATTTTTTCTTCATAAAGCAAGTCTCCCTCTGGTAAAAAGATAAGTCTATGGTTATACAATACTAAAATCAGGGATTCGATTCCCCTCGGTGGACTTTGCAGATAGACCGGTGTGACTTTGCTATAAGAAAAACAACACTTTATAAAGGGGTTGGATCGAAAATTCACAAAAAACACATTATCATATCTTTGAGTTGACAGTAAACTTAATTCTTCTTCGTATGAAATACATTTACTAAATGCAAAAATATTAGCAGTATATTGCTGAATTATTTGTAAATATTAGTGTATTCCACTTGTATTTGAAAAAAGAATTAAAAGTTTTAATAAAAAGTGATTCACATATATAGTTTTGGAGCCCTATAGTTTCTCTAATATCTCATCAATTCGAATATCGTCTAATATGTCATAAATTCATCCGACTTTTAACAGCAAGTCCAAATTATCATTAAATTATTTACTAGTCTGGAATAAAATATTTTTGCCGCTTAACACATAAGAAAATAAAGAAATTTTACTTTGCGAACAAAATTAATAATTTGTCTGACACTAAGTGCATATTATTTTTATCTGATTCAATTTTACTTTAGTCAGTAAATTACATTATAACATATCAAAAGACCCCTTTTTTTGTACCAGCTGTCTATTACTGTGTGAACTTTACAGTATTAATTTATTTTAATACAAATAAAAAGCATTTCTTATGTTTGATCTGCTTATAACTATTTTTACATTAAACAAAATAACATTTATATTGACCTCAAGACCTTTCTTTACCTACTTTTCCATTTTTTTTAAGCACAAAATTGCAATATGGATTTTCTGTGGTGTGCTCACTGCGGGGATTGAATCCGAAAACTAAGTATTTTTAGTCCAGAAGCTTGCTTCTGAACTACCGGAAGCAATCCGTTTATCACAAGACCGAACTCTAAAAACAAATAGACTGTTTTAATGTCATTTACAGAGATACTTATTTGAACATGTTTCATAGCCAGGCTTTTCATGTATAAATTTCAGTGTAACAATCATCCTAATCATATTTATACATTTCTATCTATTTTGTGAATTACATGAGACCATGTAGAATTTGTACATGTTAAACATAACATGTATATCGCTGATATGTTATAAAAGACAGAATTAAATCTGATACAGCTGTGTTATTTTTTTCGAACAAAAGGTATTTTCATAAATTTGAAACAAACATTGAATATGTTGAAGAATATTCTGAGGGTGATATTCAGAGTTGAGGCCTCAGCACTATTATTTTCTTCCATTTGCTTCATATTTCTTCATATTTGCTAAAATGTATTCTATTTAGAAACTTACGGCATCGGGAAATATTATACCTACGTCACATGCAAGTTTACCGTATGTTTCTTGCTCAATTAGTGTATAAAAGTTTTGAACATTTTTGTATGCATTGAGCGTTATGATCTGAATATAGAAAATCGCTGAAAAGAATTGTTTGTTTGTTTTGGAATTTCGCACAAAGCTACTCGAGGGCTATCTGTGCTAGCCGTTCCTAATTTCGCAGTGTAAGACTAGAGGGAAGGCAGCTAGTCATCACCACCCACCGCCAACTCTTGGGCTACTCTTTTACCAACGAAAAATGGGATTGACCGTAACATTATACACCCCCACGGCTGGGAGGGCGAGCATGTTTGGCGCGACTCGGGCGTGAACCCCGCGCCCCTCATATCACAAAGCGCACGCCTTAACGCGCTAGACCATGCCAGGCCCGCTGAAAAGAAACACTAAGTATCTATGGACTTAGCTACTAACGGAATCGAGTCGTTCAATTAATTTATGTACGGTCCGGCATGGCCAGGTGGCTAAGGGTCGCGGGTTTGAAGCCCCATCACACCAAACGTGTTCACCATTTCATCCATGGAGCGTTATAATGGGACGGTCAATCCCACTATTTGTTGATAAAAGAGCAGTCAAGTGTTGGCGGTGGGTGGTGACGACTAGCTGCCTTCCCTCTTGTCTTACACTGCTAAATTAGGGACGGCTAGCGCAGGTAGCCCTCGTGCAACTTTGCACGAAATTCAGTAAAACAAACAAATTATGTTGGAAAGTTGTGGCATGTGACAGCTTATAATAATTTTATCATTATTTTTCATGTAAAATTGGATGTTTTCTCAGAGATAGAAATATTTAAATGCACAAAATATAACAATTTTATTTAGTTCCAAAACTGTTGTTGTTACTTGAGCGCTCTCCATTAAAATTGCTTTTCAAGTGACTTGTTTTGAACTTTGCATTTCTTGAAATGAAATCTAATGTTGTGCCTAGTTAACTTCATTGCTATAAATTCACTCGAGGTTAGAATAATTTACATTTTACTATTTAAATGTTTTAAGTTACCAGGTATTTTGCAGCTTTTATCCAATTACTCCAAGGAAAATTAGTAAATCTGGGAACACTACAGCGTTTTCAAACAGTGGAGTGTCTATTTATCATTTTATTTTGTATCTGTCTGTATTCTAACTGCGTGCTACATTATTGAGTTGAAGTGTCTCATTTGAGAAAATTTTTTTGCACAAGTCGAAGCGCGTGAATTCCTTACAAAGCATTTACTAAAAGTTATCTTAACGAAGATTCAAATACTATTATATATCATAGACTATAACTTTCCAAACTCTGAGTTTGCCACGAAAACAACAAATTTAAAATAATCAAAACACATACACATGAGCTAATGAACATGAAGAAATAATATGCATTTTGCATTGTTAGACTCAACCACTTATTTGAGTAGAGCTTCGACAGATGAAAATAAGAAAAGAGAAAAAAAACAAAATTTTTAATACAGAAAATGTGAACAGTATGAATAGCGGATCAAAAGTTTAAAACCACACCAAAAAGAAGTCCTAAACAGGGTAGGAAATGCCTAACAAGAGGTTCCAGTAGTTAGTTGCACGGCCGTCATTGCGAATAACTTCAAACATTCGCTTTGGCATGGTCAATGTTAGCATTTGCAGAAGGCTGACTGGAATGTAATTCCATGTGGTGAAGATGGCTCGATGAAGATCATGCACTGTTTGGAGCTGACGTCCATTTCTATAGACTTCCCTTGCCATTCACCCTCAACTATTTTCAATGGGGTTCAGTTCGGACAAACACGCTGGATGGTTCAAAAGAATCTCGTTATTCGCCATGAAAAAGATTACCGTCATTTCCACGCAGGCGAGGGCCGTTAATTCAATAAGGATGATCTCTCCAGCATGCCAATGTAACCAGATGATGTTTGACGCCTTTGTATAACTTGAAGCTCCATCGCTCCATTGAAGTAGAAAGCACCCCAGATCATGATGGAACACCCTCCACTGTGTCGTGTGGAAAATGTCTCCGGTGGGATATCCATATCGTGCCAGTGACGTTGGAAGCCATATGGACCACCCAGGTTATTTTTTTTTTCATCAGTGAACAAAACCTTCTTTCACTTTTTTACATCTCATGTTTTGTTCTTCTAAGCAAAGTTTAACCGAGCTGATTCGTGATGTGGAAGGAGGAGTGGCCTTTAAAGACGTTTACTGTTTTTAAAGCCTTTCTCTCGTAGATGCCGTTTTATTGTTCTTGAGCTGAATCCTGCTTCTGTAAGGGCCTTAATTTGATTCGACGATCGGCTGGTGTCTTGCCGGACAACCGGTCGAATCCTCCTGCTCAACGCCGGCGAAATTTTCTTGGGCCTACCACTTAAAATTCTCGTTCTGTATCCTTCAGGGTCTTTTAAGAACTTTGCAACTATTTTACTACGCCCAATCTTACCAGCGATGGCACGTTGAGAGAGACCTTGATTTTGCAGCTCGACAATTCTGCCACGTTCAAACTCTGTTCAACTTTTTAGCCTTTGTCATGTTTTTACCCAATGTAACACATGATATGGCAGTGGGAGATATTGACAACGCTAATGCTTGAACACAAATGACTGAATATTGTTACGTGTTTACCGATTAACGCTTCGTTTCAGTATGGTCTTAATCTTTTCACCAGATAGTATTCAGGTTAATTTCATAGTGTTCACATTTTTTCTGTTAAATGCTATTTTTATTTTATCTTTTCTTATTTTCATCTGTTGAAGCTCTACTCAAATGAGTGGTTGAGTCTAACAACGTAAAATGCATATTTTTCTTTATGTTCGTTGACTAAGATTTTGTCAAGCAGTGTATCAAGTAGGAAGAGTTTCTTATGTCTTTGTGGACTGGTGAGAGAAAGATGTTTCAGTTCACTACTTAAGAGACATAAATACAAGACATAAATAGTTAAAATGTTAAATGTACACCTCTAATGTACTAACTTCTTCTCATGCTGAGATATCACTGAATATTTACAACTCATGACAGAAGATCTGTCCATCTAACCTTACATTTCAAACCACATATTTTTATTTAACGTTTATAATTTACAGAAAATGAGTGATTTTTTTAAATTAATGAGTGATAGATGCTTGTTGAAAATAGCTGACCAAAGTACATGTAAACAAAGTTGTTACTCATTGCATTTACAATATTTTTTCAACCAATTTACGGCTTAGCAACAAAGCTAGTTTAGTGACGTTTTTGGGTCATTCTATTTTAATGAATGATATATTTTTTTACATTATTAACTGTTTATGCCAAAGATGCATAACATATTTCTTGTACAAAGAATTAGAAAAGTAAGCTAGCCTGTGTATCTAAGAGAATTCGTTATGTAGTTTGTTGGTGTACAACAATCTCTTAATGTATCGCTGTTGTGATGTAATGCTTTTCATGAATGAATAAACGGCTTATATGGTATATGACAAACGCTAAAACCATAAGATTAAAACAAAGGTAAAAAGATGAACACTTTAAATCGAGAATATCATCAGTTGTATATGTTGCATCAAATGATGCATTGAAAGAAGAAAAAGAAAATAATGTTAGTTTTATTTCATAATTTCAGTTTTTTATTTCTGGAGATGGACGATATAGCTACAGTAAGTGCTAAGATGAAGAAAAATAATACACAAACCATAACGATTTAGCAGTTACTAAATCAAGAGTCTGTAAACTTATAATATGAAAAGTTAGATACGCTTACTTGAGTGACTTCCTATGTCAAAATCGAACTGAATGATAAACTGACATTTTGAAATATTGACATGTCAGCTAAGCTTATAGGAAGGCACATGGTATTGTCGTGTATTACAGACTCATACTCAGATAAAAAATGTAAGGTAAAAACGTGTGATAACTGTCAAATAAAATACTTAGATCGAATAAAGTCTTTTTTGATATCAAACTTTTACTAATGCTGTAAAGATCCATGACACTTTACTTTGGGATAATAACTGCTGAAACTTGATGCCCCTAAAATACCCAACAAGGCTTTTGCCTTGCACTTTAACCTCAGTGCAGAGAAACTATGATTCGCAACTTTTTATTGGCCAGAGTGGTTGATGACACCTATAACCAGCAGAAAGGAACTATTTGTACCAACTTCTATAATGTACAAAGCTATGATGATGGACATCTACGGCGCAGTAATAGGCTTTTCCAAACAGAAAAGTATACTATGAAAACAGCCACAGCTCATATTTAAAGTCAAGTACCTTAACCACCAGGCTATAAAAGGCCAAACTGATTGGAAGAATATCTTGCACTACATTATGATAACATACCATGTAAAATAATATGAACCGACGAGTTATGTGCTAAGTGTACTCACATTTAAGAATTATTACTCTGTGAGAAATGGATGGTATTTTCCCGAAAGTAGATTTATCACAGTGCCTGCAATAATATGCAGAGCAGCAATCGTGCATATTGGCAGATGTATAATAACATACATGTTTACAACTGGGTAAGACCACTCAAAGAATAAAAGTTCCTTTACGATCAGTACACATTAAGAACAGTTTGAAGAAACGATATTAATGAAAAATAAAGACATTCGAATCCTTACTTCAAAAGCCACATTTTACGCAGATGTGTTTATAAGATATCTGGTGGTAGTGGCTCGATTATCTCACAGTTACTAATTTTTTATCTAGCAGATACAGTTCGAATGACAGATTATAATAATTAGAAGTTTAAAAACTCTGTTTAAATGGTGTGGTGAGACTACTCAGTTCCAATTAAGCAATTTTCGAGGCAAAGTGCCATTTAACATGCGGCAAGCTTGTTTGGTTGAGTAATAGTAGTGTAGAATCTGCAGAGTCGTATATAGTTCACAAGTAATGCAAATAAGGAGAGAGTTGTGTGCTTTTTCAGAAAAAAATATCCAATCCGGTTTACCTGAAGATAACCTAGAAAGATCGAAACGTTGTTCGTTGCTTTATTGGTAAAAGTGTTAATACCCATACCTGCAGTCCCAAGATACAATTTTATTCACTTACTCCATGAGTAGTATGTGTATATCACCCTAGAGAAGCTGGTGTCAGTTTAACCAGACCTATATATTTTCTTCAAAATACTAACAACTAGCCAGATAAGAGTTAGCATTTAATACAACTTGAAATTCATAATTAAACTAAATGATACAAGAAAATAATAAATGAATGTTAAACACAACTATAATTATGAAAATAGATCTGCAACTTCGTTCAGTGAAATGATCTTTATTTTACACAAACACAGTGAATTCTTGAAACAAGTGCATTTTTAGATGTTTTTACTGAAGAGTTCTTAATGTATAACGCAAATTACACGACGATAATTATGTACATAAAAAACAACAATGCTTTTTGTCTCACAACAGTCACTCTCACCACAAAATAACGGATGTTGTATCTTTGGAGCCCCACCTAACTTCTTAGTGAAAAATATTTATCTCTCGTTATTTCACTTGAAGACGTTAATAGTTGTGGTTCTAAATGAGCCATCAAATTAATGAAACCTATACTTTTAGTTAAAATTCTGACAAATCATAATCTATATGTACACACACATTTCGTTCCTGATGTTCTTTAAAATCTAATCACTGATTATTTATCTTCATTTCTTAGAAGATTTGCACACAATAATTTTGTTTACTTAGTTATTTGTGCCACTTCACACAGAGTGATATACATCATCTGATAATATACATAAAACTCCAAAATATTGTCTTAAATGTGGTATATGTGGTGCCTTTGGTGAAAGATGTTTTATTAATTATATCATTCCGCCAAATAAGTTATATCTGATCTTTCTAACAGCCTTGTCTCTGAGTTTAGAGAACTGAAAGGTCTAGCCACAACCACTACTTTGTTGGTAGAATAAACCTTTTTGTTCAGACACCACTTGCCATTACAACTATTCCAGGATCAAAAAGCACATTTTTACAGCCAATTCCAACCGACCTTAAACCTGTTTTGAGTGAGAAATAGTTCCATAAGTGGCTGTGTCATTTTTTTATAATTTGCACTGTCGATTATTTTCCATGTTTTTATGTAGGAAATATATTTTTTAACATTAATGTTTGTAATCAAGAATATACATTTATATATATATTTATATGTTTAATTACCATAAATGGTTAAACTTAACAGTTTTAATTTATTTGATCAAATGAAAATTTTATTAAATGTATGAAAGCGATTTCTTTTTATCTTTTATTGTGCACAAATTGTTTCTGTTTTGATTTTATGATTGATATTAACTGTTTTGTTTTATACTTGCGATGTTCTGTTTTAATTTGTTGTTGAATGCTATTCAAAGGGGTTTACTTTACGTTGCACTTTTTTGAAGTGTAATTTTGACACTGCGTCTGTTTGTTTTAATACAATATTTTTTTAATTAAGAGTTTGCTTTACAATATATCTTGTAATTTTGTTTTTTGTTTTTTTACTTTCCATTTCTCTGTAAAGTTGTTACCTTACTTACTTTTTGTTTGTTTTTATCTAAGTGTTTCACAAAAGGTAACTTAATGGCCCTCAGCTGTTTACTGATAATATATTACACGAAATATTTGAACTGTTTTTCTAGTTACCTCCTAATCATCCTTACATTTAGTGAAGAGAGGAAGATATGATAAAAATGCATGTTTCCTGTCCTCATAAATAACGTTTTTGTTTCAGAATTTCCTAATTTATTGTTATATAGTCTAAATATAGAATGTTGCTTAATGAAGCCACTAACGTTGTTTTTTTTTTCTTAAGCTACGGTATCACATGAATCTGCTTGTGAGAAAGGCTGTTCTAATGTATAACACACTGTACACTATGAAATATTTCACTTGCAAGTCAGAGGATGAGTTAAGGATATAAAATTCCTTAATTTGAAGAGAAAAGTCAATTGTATTAATTTTGTGGGAAGTTAATGCATTCTGTGTATATAATATATACAATACTTTATAGCTATATAAATTATAATGCAGTGAAAAACCTCCAGAAACAATCTGGTAAAACCAGCTCTTGTCTTAAGTCTTATTTGTTATTGTATTGCAATAAAATGTTTCTTTCTCTCACCTTCTTTAATTTTAGTGAAGATTGGATAGTTCACATTTTTAGCTTGGTTTGATTTTAACGCAAAGCTACATAAGGGATATTTGCGCTAGCCGTCCCTAATTTAGCAGTGTAAACTTGCTAAAGAAGGCAGTTAGTTACAACCACCCACCACCGATTATTGCGTTACTCTTTTACCAACGAATAGTGGGCTTGGCCAGAATATTACAATGCTGCTACGAATGAAAGGGCGAGCATGTTTGATGTGACGGAGATTCGAATCCGCTACCCTCAGATTGCGAGTTGAGTGCTCTAATTACCAGATTTTGCCGGACCCTATGATTTTGGTTTACATAAAAAAATATTTGATAAGTCTCCTTTTATTTTATGAGTCTTCCTCAACTGCTCCGAAAGAAGTCAGTGAATTACATGAAAATTGCTATACTGATAATTTTGAAATCAACAATCCATCTCATGCATGATGATAATAAAGTACAGTTCATAATGTAGTTCGTACATTCCACTATGAAAAACTAGATAATAATTTGAAAAAAACAAGAAGTGTCACTTTAATTATATTAGTTATCTCACAATTAGAAATAGTAATAATTTTGGGGCTAATAGATAATCTAATCTAGCAATCAGGAGGTCCTCATTGCCATTTTAACTATGCATTACATAAATGATGCCTCTGCCTCAGGTCTTAGGTGCTTTCTTATCATAAAAAAACATACTCATCTGAGATTATATTAAAAGATACTCTTATCCTCTTTTGACTTATTAGTCTCTACCATTAATTCCTAGTTAAGACAATACATTAGTGACAATACCTATCAGTGGTATTCAGTGAAGCTTGTTAATGCGCTACACAAAACGATGTAAGCCACATTTTTGTCTTATACACTAATGGATCGATCTGTTAGAGTGTGAGACAAATATCTGTATGGCCAAAGTGAGTTGATTTCAAAGTGAGCATTAGATACCTGTCAGTGATATTCAGTGAAGCTTGTTAATGCGCTACACACAACTATGTAAGCCACATTTTTGTCTTGTACACTAATGGATCGATCTGTTAGAATGTGAGACAAATACCTGTATGGCCAAAGTGAGCTGGTTCCATGCAGCTGACAGATACCACGACTATACCGTACTCCATTCCAGAGCATCTGTTTCTTAAACGTTTTGTCATAACATATATTTGAGTCTATACGGTGGCATATAAACTAAAGTACACAAGCAATGCAAATCTTGGTCTCTTGCAGACACTGTGGAACATTTGCTCTTAATAGTGAAATATACATCTAATACAAAGGGAGCAGTATTTCTTAACTGAAGATGAGCATGCTTTGTGAACAATCAGTCTAATGGTAGTTGAATAGGATTAAATGTAAATAAATTATGTAAATGAAATGAAACGAGAGTTTCGAGTTATTTTATGGTTGTTCTAATGGATATAAATCTAAAGTACCACTAAGATCTGTTTTTCGTTTATTTGAAATCTTATATACAAGTTATCTACATTTCTAAATAGTATACTAAAGCTGTTAATGGATCAGTCTATATTATAAAGTAAATGTGCCTATCAGATTGTAAGTGATTTAAAAGGCTCTACTTTCTAAACATTAAGATATGATTCCGTTTGTTTAGATCTAATTCCTGTTCGACTAGCATTTGTTATCAATGATATTTGGCAGACATAGGACACTAATTTATTGTTATGTATTTTTAATGGCTGCAAAAAATATGCCAGTTGTTAAAATTCACTTTGTAGATTTTTTTCCTTTAAACTTTTATTGCAAACAATTTTATAGTATTACTAACAGATCTATTTATGCTTCAAAATATATTCTAGTCATGGCACACATTAAAATTGCTGCTTTACTTTCTTTAAAATCAAATAATGTATGGCAAATGTACAATTATAATTGTTTATGTTGTTGATGAAAAGGAAGTTTTATTGCCTATTTAAATACTTAAAATTACTAAAGTAAATTTTCAAAATATAAATGAAAAAGATAGGTATTTATTGTTTTATACATTCTTGTTTCTCGAAAAAAAATAAATGTATTTTATAAACCAATACATACCAATAGTTATTTAGTGTGTGTTTTAATTAAATCAAATTTAGTCAAAAATCAAGCTATTATATCTACATTAAATTACGGAAACAGTATATTTTGTAAAAATATATAAAGAAAATACAAAGAACCAAGTTTCTTTCAGTATATTTTGGGAAATATTGCCACTCTCATATATACATTCATATCATATTTATGTTGTCTATATGGTTATTAACTCATTACAATTGATTCACTACTCTAATTATGTACACTCTACCTTTCAAATTATTTCTAAAATAGAATAAAAACATCTATTTAAAGAGCTTACAAGCTTCAGATTCTACACTAGAGAAGACGAGAGTTTTCACCATATAGCGTCTCTGTTTGATCGTAACAATACTAAACTAATCATGGATGGTGAAACTAGAGGGTACTTTGAGAAACTCATGTCTTTTTCTTGTTGTTTTTTTGTGGAACCTGACGAGAATAAACATTTCTTGCTACGTGTTTCAAACACAGAGTCCACTTTGCAATTAATCATTCGATTTTTATTAGCAAAAACTTACGGAATGATAAATTATTTATTACTTGAGATTACTGTTACACTTATTCTTTCTATATCTAGTCCCCCAGTGGCTCAGCGGTATGTCTGCGGACTTGCGGGTTTCGATACCCGTGGGGGGCAGAGCACAGATAGCCCATTGTGTAGCTTTGTGCTTAATTCAAAACAACAACAACAACTTTCTATATCTTATTGTACGCTATTTTGTTTCAGTAATGTTGTGTACATTTCAGCATACTCATCAAACGGATGAATTCACAACACATTTCTTTGCGCCTTCAAACTCCAACCAACGAACTAACCAATTCAAGACAAAGTATTCTAGTGTTAGTTATTCCTACAAAGTAATAAACAATTAGAGATAATAAGTGTTGAAATATTGCAATTTATCAAAGTTCTATATTTTAACACATCATTATTGTGAGACTTTTATAAGATGAAAATATGATTTGTATAATTATAATTGTATCAGTGTAATTATTTTTGTGTTTAAGGTTTGAAAAACAAAGTGTTCACTACATAAAGAGAAGTATTTATACACCTAAATAATTTGTCACTTCACTGTAATGTTGTAGAATGAAGTAAAACTCCTATCGTTTATATTTGCATATTCTATTTCTTACCCTTAATTTATCACTAAAAACATCAATATAGACTTTCCCTCACGTGTTATGTGTGGCACACACTCTATACATCAGTGTAATTTATGTTCTGTATACAGAAACTAAGATCCAAAATTTCTTTCTTACACATAATTTTTTTTCACAATTACAACATACTTTTACTTACAGAAATACTTTTGTAGTTAATAATACATAAAAAATCAAACGTACTAAAATACTCATTGAGGAATACAGTAAACCAGCAATTAATCAATTTGTGTGAAAGTTATTATTGTACTGGCAATAATCAATAATACTAAACAATTTACATATAAATACATCAAGTTTTATTAAAGTAGTAGATACTTAATAAAAGCACTGGTTTACAAAGAAATTGAGGCAAGCACAAAAATAGCTGTTTTAACCTAATTTGGGCGTGGTGAATTCAGATTTGAAATCCGTTTTAACTCATCACCTCTAGTTTTTTAGATATGCATACTGTACATTTTGTACACATACTGTACATAAAGGCGTATATGCATTCAGGGTTAATTTCTAATATTGTGTGACTCATGTCTTCTTTTTTAGTTATTACGCAATAAATGCAAATAAATCAGATGAAGAAATGCCTCCAAGGGAAGATTCTGCCAAGTCAATCTCTTCCGAAGATATTGACTCTTCTTATTCAGGAACAAGTGCCAACGAGACACACTGGATCACGCAAGAAGACCTGAATGATTTGTATCTGTCAAAACAGCAGTCAGAGCTCTTGGCTTCTCGGCTTAAACAGTGGAACCTAGTCCAGGAAGATGTAAGGATCACCAGTTTCAGGAATCGGAACAAAGACCTTGCTTCATTTTTCGACATGGAAAACAAGTTGTGCACAAATGTATCTGGCTTGTTCACTTTCCTTGGTTTGGCGTCTTTTCATAGACTCTTCCAAGCGAAGTCTCAAGGCTGTGCTTCTGCACAACGGGAATAAATATCCCAGCATTCCCACTGCACACTCTGTCCATCTAGAGGAGTCCTATGACAATATGGAGCTTCTTTTAGAAGCTGTTAAGTACAACCAGTACCAGTGGAGTCTGTGTGGGGACCTCAAGGTCATTGGTCTTCTTATGGGTATGCAAGCGGGCTTCACAAAGTAATGTTGCTTTCTCTGTCACAGGGATAGTCGAGCTGTATCACAGCATTACAAGCAGAAAGACTGGGGGTCTAGAAGCACTTTCGCTCCTGGCGAACACAGCGTCAAAGAGAATCCTCTGGTTGACATGAAGAAGGTGCTTCTTCCTCCTCTTCACATGAAGCTTGGTTTGATGAAGAATTTCGTGAAGGCCATGGACAAAAATGGTGCTGCCTTCCAACACTTGTCTACTGTGTTCCCAGGTCTCATTGCTGCTAAGCTCAAAGAGGGCATCTTTGTCGGACCTCAAGTCCGAGAAGTGCTGAAGCATACTGACTTTGAGGAGCTTCTTACATTAAAGGAACTGAGAGCATGGGAAGCATTTAAGTCAGTCTGTAGTGGCTTCCTTGGTAACACACGCGTACCAAATTACCAAGCCTGTATTGAGAAGTTGCTAAAGACTTATGAGGATATGGGATGCCGAATGTCACTCAAAACTCATTTTCTCCATTCCCACCTCAACTTCTTCCCTCCAAACCTTGGAGCAGTGAGTGATGAGCACGGAGAAAGATTCCACCAAGACATTACGAAGATGGAGAGCAACTACCAAGGCAAGTGGAACCCCAGCATGATGGAAGACTTCTGCTGGATGCTCTTGCGTGACATCCCGGAGGCAAAATACAGCAGATCATCTAATAAAACACATTTCTAACTGTCTGCGGTACTATGAATTGTGTACATTGTGTCATCCAACTATATTTATTCCGTCAAGGTTCTTTATCTATCCTGTTTTATCTGTAATAAGCTGCTGCAACTGTTGAAATAAGCACGTATATACTCTGTATATACTAAAATGAGACTATTTAAAAGCCAGAAAACTAGAGGTGATAGAGCAAAACTGTTTATAAATTTGAATTCAGCACACCCAAATTAGTAAAAAACACTTATTCACATTTTTGCCTCAGACAAAAAAATATTTTTTTTTGTAAACCAGTGATGTTAGAGAGAGGAGAAGATAAAGGAAGAAATATTTTCGGTAGAATTTGAGAGGTACTTACTTCTGTTTTCTGCTGCTTTCTGTAAGTATTTTTTTATGATGCATCATCATGTAGAGTCTTCGAGATCAGGTAATCATACTAGTACTCCTTTTTGGGTTAGATCAAAAAGTCACTAAAATAATGTCACTGGATAAAACATGTTGTTCTCAAGCTGAAGACAATTCTTTCTATGCATTTGTTTTTCAATTCTGCTGTCGAAATTGCTCCGAAATAACTGTTTGTCGTTAAAAACGAGGTTTCTCTTCTATTATAATCTGTAGTAGCCTTTCTTTAACATGACTCATGATCATCAACTAAAGACAACATATCTATCCTCCTTTTCTTTTTTGCTTCCAGTGACTTAGCGATAAATCTGCATGCTTACAGCGTGCAAAATCTGGTTACAACACTCATAGTGGGCACAGCACAAATTTTTTCTTGTGTAACTTTGTGCTTGACAACAGTCCACTGCTGGTACAGTGATAAATCTACGGATTTACAACACTAAAATCAGAGGTTAAATTCCCCTTGGTAGACTCAACAGATAGCGCAATGTGGCTTTGTTATAAGAAAAACACAAATAAACGCTTGACAACAAAGCAAAACAATCTCTGCCTTTAAAAGCTCAATTTTCCTCTACAGTGTCTTTTTCTTTGATAAAATATATCCATAATTCTCGAGTAATTTCTATGTGTTGTTACCCTCCATAGTGAATATTAACATCTTATAATTTGTCAATCGAAAATCTTGATAATTAGACCTTCTGTCTAAAATCATGACTCATCAGACGACTGGGATGATAATCGTATATTCGCTACTTATATCATCAGGTTTCATGAGAAATTAAGTGAATGATACATTAATAGTCATATTGTGCAACATCATGTGATTTTTGTTTGAGAGAGCATCACAGAAAACTCTAATTGAATAAGATATATATTTTTAAACCATAAGTTGTTTTTTTATTAAGCAACACATACAAAAAGTTTCCTATTCTCTGTAAGTGTTTTAATCTCTAACGCAACAGCCCTTCAAAAATTACGGGAAACCATTGTTGAATTAAAATAAACACAAATTAAACAAATTTGTCTGCAACTTCGAGATTCAGCTACTCATTACTTTCTTAGTAATTATTTAACCATTATACTTTCAGTAGAAACCTAAAAAGAAAATGAAATGTTATCGTCAACAGATTACCGCTATGAAAGAGACTTAAATAGCACTCAAGCCATTTCACTGTATTCTAGGTCAGTAAGTAGAAAACGTAATAGAGGAAATTCCAACTTTTTCGATGTATAAAGAATAAAAGTAATTTAATAAATATAAAGTTTTTCTTTGTACTTTAAGGACAAGTAGCTAATATACGTGTTAAGAGGGTTTATATACGCTTTAGGAAGCTCATCAAGATCTTAGAAAAAGAAATTGATAAATGAAAGGAAGTGATACTAGTTTTATACGTTTGTTTGTTTTAAAGACGCATTGAGTTGTTTGCTGTGTTCATTGTGGGGAATCCAACTCATAAATGTACTGTCGTCCCACTGGGTAAATATTTTACACCCTTTCTTATAAATATTGTATGAAGAAATAAACGTTTCGCTCAATCTCTGGTTTTAAAAATTATGGTGGTAAAATGAATATTTCTGCCTACTTGTCCAACTATTTTTTTGAGCTATGAACACTTTTTCTTTCTGACGTCGACTTCACATGTTTTTTTACCGATTTTCTCCGTCAGCTGAGAATTCACTTCGGCATTAATGCAGTAAAAAAATGAAATTGTTCTCAATCTTGATCTGTTTGTTCGATTGCTTACTTAATTTTACTTCAATTTTGGAAGTCCACCTGAGTTTCCTCTAATAAAACTCTTTAAAAACTGATTTAGTAAATTTAGTAAGTAACAACTGGTTACGCCTTTATAGACGAACGGCTATGATATTTAAATATATGTGTACTTGAACATGACTTTTATTATACTTCTATTAACCATCAAAACTTCCATCAAATATCACAACAAAATGTGATACAGCCTCTACCGGCTCATGTGTAAGAATAAGCTTAAAAGTAAAACAAAATTTGTAATTTTTTATACATTTTGAAAGACAGTACAAAGATTTACTCACAAGATACTTTCAAAAAATTAGATCATTTTGATTTTCATACCAACTACACGATAACTTATTTAAAGAAATACTAAAACTCAGTATAATTTCTTCGTTGAAATGTTCATTTCAGCGCAAAGCTATGCGATGGGCTGTATGCTTTCTGTTCATTGAAAGAAATCCAACTCAGGATTTCAACGTTAAAAGTATATAACCTTATTGCTGACCCAGTTCTGCAGAATTACAACGATAAAAACAAGGTTTCGATATCAGTGGTGGGCCCAGTACTAATAACCATTATATATCTGTCTCGGTAGATTCAGCAGATAGCCCAATGTGGTTTTGATATAAGAAAAAAAATACACATACACACTATATATCTGTGCTTAATTACAAAAAGGAAAATTTTAACAATCTTTATGTGTTACGATCACGTCCATTGTCTATGCTGTTGTACTAAATGTTATCACTTTTTTTAAATAGCTAACAGAATACAATTATTTAAGCCTTTCTCATCACAACTTAATAGGGTGCTTAAGTTCTCTGGGAAAATATTTTCTGCATTAACTTACACAGCTTTTTTGTTTTTTATCATGCACCGTTTTCTTTCGTTGATATAAGTTTCATTTATGTGTGGTCAAAATAATTCTTTCTGTAATCAATTGAACTGAATCGCTCGCAGAATTATCCTTTTAGGCAACCTGAGATGAAGGTATTGAAGCAAACAACATGCATTATACTTCTATTGAGGATTTTCTGTATTTTTGTGAAGAAGCCTAGATTTTTACTCATGTCTAAATAAAATATGAAGCAACTTCAGATGGATTTTCTATATCATTTAACCATCTAACTAAAATGTTTTCAGTTCATTATTATTTCAAGTTAAATCACGTCAGATCAGTTTACCCTTACATTTCAGATTGCAAGTTTGCCTTCAAATAATATGAGCAATGACTAATGTAAAATTCAATGGTAAATTTTTCTGTTTGCTTTTCTTTCGCAGCAAACGTCGGATTTTCCTTGATCAGCCAAAAAAGTAGCACTGGAGACTCCATTTCATTCTCAATACGAAATATAAAGGTTGGAAATTCTCTTGTATTTTGTTCATCTGTATTTCTGTTTCATTGGTTTCCGATGATCATTTTTCCCTTTAAAATAAATACGGTAATGTTAAAAGAAGTATTTCTCTGACTTTAACACCTAAGTTTAGTTTTGCTGTATGATTATTTTTCTTTTTGTTTACCCACGTTTGCGTTATGACTTAAAATTGATGATTTAATGCAGATGATAGAATATATACGTAAAATTAATACTGCCTTATTATGTTCGAAACGGATTTATTCAAAGTATGTATGTAGAAACTCAAAGACCAACAAGACAGATGTACCATAAGTAAGGTCTTGATCGATTAACAAATGTCGTTGTATGTGCTTGCATAAACAACGACTTCTACAATATGAAAAGTTAAAGGAAAGTTATATTTTATTTTTCACTTGACATTATGTTGTAGTGATGATATAACATGCACAGATGGTTTCCTCAAGAAGAAAAACAACGCATTGTTGATGAAAATATCACGATGCATAATTTCAATACTGCCTTAAGGCTTTGTAAGTACAGCTTCAGCTAATGCATATACAATTTTATGTTCTCTTTATATAGCAAATTATATGCAATTATAGAGCGGACAGAAAGTTTTATTGTTTAATAGAGATGTTAGCAATTTACTTTGATTTTTAGTGGAGTTTTGTAAAACTGTTTATAGAACGATAAGTTTTCGAGCAAAGAAAAACAAAACGATTTCAGAAATTCATGTGCTGTTTGCAAGTTTTTTAATTTCATTGTAAAAATCGATACATATCAGTAGCGTATACAAATCAAAGTAAGACACAGTAAGCATGTTGATGTGTAATTGTGTATAGCCAAATCATTAATGAAAAAACGATTGTTCATTCAACGTGTTTAATATAATTGCACACCTTTTAGAATTAAAATCTATTTTTAAAAACACATTCTCAGGCTCGTAGCTTCAGTCAACACCCTCACCCCCAACCGCTGGATTAAATAGCCCATTACGTAGCTTTTTGCATAACGAGAAATAAACTATGGCTTTAAAAAAAACGTCTTAATTAACTAGGTGAATATTTCTTCATTTCACAATGAGATATATAAATCCATCCTAATACGTTTTTAATATCACTAAACGTCATCTTGTGCTCGCCATAATCTTTCTTATCTACGTTGCCAAAGAATTATTCTTTGGCTGAATTATAGGTTAACATATTTCATTATCTGATTTAGTTGTAGCAGTCCAAATACTTATAAAATTAAATCATGACATCTAAATTATATATATATATATATAACATACATCATTTGACACATGCATGACTCAATTTGAACGTAAATTACCTATAAAATCGTTTGTTTTTGACTTTCACTACACGAGAGATATCTACGCTAACTGTTTCTAATTTACCAGTCTGAGAATAAAGGGGAGACAGGTAGTAATCATTACCCACAGCCAACTCTTGGACTACTCTTTTACCAACGAATAGTGGGATTGACTGTCACTTTATAACGTCATCCGGCTGACAAGGCGAGCATGTTTGGTGTGACCGGAATTCAAATCCGTGACCCTCAGATTATTATCCCAACTATAATTAAATTAACAGCTGAAGTAATTGGGTTTCTGAATACACTTAGAAAGAATATTACATAGGGCACTTTATTGGAGAGACATTTCAAATACTGAAATTCATATCGTGTTTCGAATTGTATAGTGAAAGCTGATTTTCTTTAGGCAAAGCTACTCGATGGGCTGTTTGCGCTTTTTTCACCCCAGGGATTTAAACCTCAGATTTTAGCGTTGTAAATTCGTAAAGTTATCATAGTGAGCCTATATGTGAGTCTAAGCAAAATATAAATCCTAATAACACGTATTATTAGTATTATCATTGTTATTATTCCATTCAATAGAAACTATAGATAAAGTAGTTTTGATGCAAAAAGGTGTGTTATTATAAGCCTATATATTCAGTTTTCTCTAGCAGATGTTTTCTAAGTACTTTTTCCACATGGTGCTGTTTTCCTCTCTAAATATTCTCATTTTACGAAGTTTAAGTTTGTTTCTTACATGTTCTTAGAATTTAGTCGTATGAGCTAATAAACTAAACTTGTACCAATATCCATCACCTACCTACCAATTAACCTTACAAGTTAATATGGCAAAGTTCTGGAACGCATCACCATCAGTGGACATTTTTTTTTGTCTTTATTTAGAATACAATAACCTTCTATCAAACATTCAGTACATCTCCTGAAAAGCTACAAAGGTATTAATCATCTTGTCAAGTTACCCAGAACCTTAATTAAAGGTTTTCACCTATGGAGTGAAAAAAAAAAGTTTGATCTTGGCCACTGGCTATTGATTGTTTTTTTAGATTTCCAATATATCGATGAACAAACTCTAAATTTATAACAACGTTTACCTTTTTTTGCCTTAGTAGTATAGGTAGTTAAAAATATATTTGCTCCGTTTTATCATTGTGGTAAGAGTCACTTCAAACCAACACAAGTAATAATGGCGAGTTCCTTTATAGTCGCCGTTGGGTGATAGTTACAAACATATTGTGTATTATAAGAATTGTATATGATATCAGGACTAGTTATTATATTAAAAACAACGAGACATGAAGCAAATGTGAACGTACAAGAACAATTAAGATGTTCAAAGACATCACAAGAGAGATTTTTATTGGCGTCATAATTAATGTATTTTAATACATTTGTCTCTTCTGCTCTTCCCGTTAATTAGTTATATTTAGGTTTTAAACTCAACCATATATTTTTAAATATTTGCTCACGTTCTTGACTTGATTTCGCCTCCACACTGACAGAACGATATGTCTGCAAACCTACAATGCTAGAAATCTGGTTCCCATACCCATAGTATGCACAGGGTAGCTTTGTGCTTAATTGTAAACAACAACAATAATAACTATCGAAACTAAGTACAGAATTATAAATCTCTATAATATGATAAATACTTAGACTTCCTTTGGAGTATATACAGTCACGATAAAGAAAGTTTTTTTATGTAATACAGCGTAATGTGTTAATTATTGTATTTACATGGAATCGGAATTCATTTCGTGGTAAACAATTGTCCCAGCGTAACGTCTGATGAAATTTAGGTAAAATGATAACGAACAAAATGTATTTTAAGAAGGCTGGTGTGGGTATTAACATTTTTATTAAAATAAAACAGGGAGCAATGTTTCGACCTTCTTAGGCCATCTTCAGGTCAGCAAAAACAGATTTGTGTTTAACTACCACGAATAGTTTATTTATGACTAAAAAGAAAAAAAATGATATTTTCTCTGTCACTGGACTAAAATTAGTTATCTTAATTTTCTAAAATTGCAGAAGTTGTATTTGATATCAAAACACTTTCTGTAAAAATATGAATAACGTCTGACATGAATTAAGTTTCGTAGATGGAATATAAATTTTACGTAAATAGTCTGTTTTGAAGACCAAATGTTTTGTATGCTGAAAATACATCACTTACGGAACTTTTTTAAATGTATACAAACATATTAATATTTTACCGATTTTAATATAATGCAAATTTATATGTAATGTGTCAGCTTTTGTTAAATAAAATTAATTTGAAAGATTGCCCTTAATACACCACATGTAACTACATGATGTCTGTGATCTACCTGAAATTATTCAATAAGGTAAAAATATGTAACATAGTTTTGCATAACATTTATTGTCCCCCAGTGACACAGTGGAAGGTCTGCTAGAATTCGGATTTCGATACCGTGGTGGACAGAGCATAGATCGCTCATTCTGCAATTCTGTGCTTAATTTCAAACAAATACTCGATCTTACTTTCAACATAACTGAAGTATTTAATTCTTATTTTAATTGAGCTATGCATCAGTTTTTCTTCAACATTCTATTCATAAGCCTTCAGAATTAAATTTGATTTAGTTGTTTGCAAAACGTCTTTTGGATATCTGTTGTGTCCTTTGCAGGAAATCGAACACCAGATTTTAGCGTTGTAAGTTCTTAGACTTCTCGTTGTCCGTTCGGGTGTGTGTTTGTATATAGCAAAGCCACAGCGGGCTATCTGCTGGGTCTATCGAGAAGAATTGAATCCATGATTTTAGCGTCGTAAATCCGTAGACCAGCGAGCGAAGGACCCCTTCGAGGGACTCAGAACTAAAGGAATATTTTGAACACGAGTTTCTTTTTCTTCTTTAATTTGTAACTTTTCCATAAATGGCTTTAAAGGCAGACAAATGCACTCTCATCAAAAATAAAACTTACAAAGAAATACTTTTTTTACTAAAAGCTCGTAAGTATTTAATTTAATCGGTGGTTAATACGAAACATTTAGTCTCATCACACGTATAATTACTTCTCTGATTAGTTGTTATTCACATGTATCATCTTTTACTATCTAGCACCAAAATACACTTTATATACTCACATCTTATGGAATAAAATAATAATAGGAAAAGGCGCATTTATATTATACATATTTACGGATACTAAAAAAATAAATTGAATCATAGTTTATCATTTGATTCTACATTTTTCACTGAATTAAGCCGGAGGTTTGATTTCACCTTTCTTTAGTGACGTTGAGCAACGGCAAATAAAAAAAATCAGGCTTTTTATTGTTCTAAACTACGTTCTAGGTGTATGGTGCTTTGATCAGGGTTTAATTGTAACGGTGAAAGTCTTCTAAACTGATCCAAATCAGTGACAAGTGATGAATCGAATGATGTGTCGATATTTATATTCAGCATTTAGAACAACATGCCTGTTGAATAATTCAGAAAATAAATTGAGAGCATTGATGCTAAACATTCTTCATAATTTCCATATACATAAGTCAACTGTTATTATAGATAGGAAACAAAACAAAATTCAAATACTTCACCTAACAAAACGTTCTTAAGATTTAACATTCAGTGTGTCTAATTAGCTAGTGAGTTCAGAATATCCATTACTTAGCACTAGGCTTGAAAGCTTACAGAGATTAAAATCGCGGCTATCACTGCGGGTGGTCATTGTACAGATAGTTAATTGTGAAGTTGCGCTTAACGAAAAACAAACAAACAGCATTTTTTGTTTATCTTACATTTCGCACAAAGGTACACGAGGGCTACCTGCGCTAGCCATCCCTAATTTAGCTGTGTAGGACTAGAGGAAGGCAGTTTGTCATCACCGACCAACACCAACTCAAACTATCATCAAAACTAGTGAGCGTGACGGTCACATTATAACACACAAGCGTGTTTAGTGTGACAAAGATTCGAACCCGCGAATCTCAGATTACTTTCCTAAGTAGAATTAAATTAATAGTTGAAGCAACTGGCTTTCTGAATACACTTAAGAAGAATATTACAATAGGGGGCTTACAACTTGTCACCTTCAGATTGCGACGAGAACACCTGGTAATGCCGATCCCACATAAACACTTCAGCATTACAGATAAGTAAGCAGAACGTGGTACGATCGAGATAATATTTCAAAATTAGTAAACATCTTTCGCTTGTCAACAGAATACTTGCCAAAATCGGGAATCAATATCATTTCGAGTTACAATCATTTTGGAAGAAACTCAATATACACAGCGTAAGTTTTCAACATAAATTAGCAATAACCTATTTATATATGCAGAAACGGCTCGTTTGGGTTGAGAAAATATTTTACATAGAAGAGCGAACAACGTTTCGACCTTCTTCGGTCATCGTCATAGCCTATTTAATTTTTTCACTGTACTGGACGTCGTCTATTAACTGTTTCGTGTTAAATAATTATTTAGAATCGTTACATTCAAAATCAATTTGATATTATATGCCGAAACTAATCGTAAAACATGATATGATTAATTTTCTATAGTTTTACAAACGTAAACCTGAATACTTTCTCTAACCATTAAAACCACAAACGAATCGCATATATAGTATGTACATCAATTTTTAGTTATGACACAAATATCATAAACATCTTACTTTTTGTTCTAACGACATAAAAACGCTTTTCAAACATCACTAGAGTAATATCAGTAACTTATTAACAAGTCTGTTAGAAGTTATTACCAGGAATTTGCTCTATAGAATGAAACAATAAAAATATGTTTTAGTAAGTAATAGAAATGAAATATTTATTCCACATATTATGATTCGAATATCAGCACTTTATACACATAAGCATAAACTATTTAGATAGCATTATTAAATGCCAATCGTTAATTAATGATGTGTAAATAAATAGATAAATGTTTTAAGAAGTATTAACTAGTCCAAAATTTAATGGCTACATATGTTAAAACAGGATTGTTTATTTGTTTTGAATTTCGCGCGAAGCTTCTCAAGTGCTATCTGCTTTAGCCGTCCTTAATTTAGCAGTGTAAGACTAGAGAGAAGGCAGCTAGTCATCACCATCCACCGCCAAATCTTGGGCTATCACTTTACCAACAGTCAGATATTGACCGTCAAATTATAACGATCCCACGGTTAAAATGGCGAGTATGTTTGGTACGGCGGGGATTCGAACCCGCAACCCTCGGATTACGAGTCGAACGCCGTAACCCACCTGGCTATATACATAATAATTTCTTCCAAACTGATATTGATTACTGCATGTTATTGTACGAAATTAAATTCCAAAACTTAGTAGTTAGCTCAAGTCTTGCTAAATATGTGAATTGTTATATTTAACTGATATGTGAAACATAACATTACGATCTGGGACAACATGAGATCGTTTGGTCCATCTCGAGCGTTCTATCCTCTGAAAAAAAATTTAAAATAATTACAAAAAAAATCGCAAAGCCAGCAGTTATTAACCTGGTTTATTTTCATAAATTCATTTAGTTGTACCGTCTCTTTAATATCTGAAAGCAGCTTATTCTTAGAGAAATAAAACGGTCTTACCTAAGGATGACTGGTACTCCTACTATTCTCTCTGTTAAATATGAAAAAAATATGATGCATCAACACTATCAATTAACTTTAAAATCTTAATCAGCTCAATCAGATTCCTCTAACTCTACGTTTTTGAAGAGAAAAGAATATGAGATACTTCAATCTCCTCCTACGACAACCACATCCATCCCAGACACAATTCTAGTAACCTATATCTAAACTCTTACCAACATTTCAATGACTTTCTTTACATAATGAGCCCCAAGCTGTTAAAAATATTCCAAATGTGGCCTAACTAGTAGCCAGTGCAATGAAATGATTATTTCTTTTGACTTGTTTTCAATATTTCTGTAGATGCAAACTGAAACCCTATTTGTCCTGCCATTAGCTTGCATGGCTTCAGAGACTGATCGATTATTACATCAGAATCCCTTTCTTTCACAACACTGTTAGCGTTATTCGCATCCCATTTATACTTACTATTCAAATTATGATAACTCACGTAGATTATCTTGTATTTATTATAATTAAAAACCATTTGCAATTTATTATAAATAAAACCCACTTGCCATTTATTACTCAACTTACAATGATCCAAATCCTTTTTGTAAATCAGTAGCATCCTCTTCACCGCTGATAACACTCAAGACCTTAATAAAACCTATAAATTTAAGTAATTTATTGACTGTTTTTTATCTCTGCCATTGATATAAATCAAAAGAGAAAAAGTCCTAAGACTGAACCCCAGAGTACCTCACTTTTGACATTCATTCAGTTTGACTGAACTCCATTTTTAATAGCCCTCTGCTTTATACTAACCAAAAACTCATCTATCCAATTTGCTAACTTATCCACTATACGTACAGAGATAATGTTATAAGCCTTTTATGTGGCATCTTATCAATTGCTTCCGAAAAATCTATGTATACCAAATGTACATTCTTAATCTAATAAACATAAGCAGAACCCATTTGAAAGAATGTCAAAAAATATGTAACAGAAAATTTTTCCGTAGTGAAACTATTTGACTATCCAATAAAATCCTGTGCTTTGTTAAACGACTTTGCAAGCATCTTTCAACACTTTCTAGAACGTTTCCCTTAACTTGTGTAAGACGTTTATTTCTGGGAGAATTTTAGTATCTCCCTTGAAAAGAGAAATTACATTAGCTAACTTCCAATACTCTGGTACTTGTCTAATATTGAAATGTTTCAGTCACAAACACAAGATTCTGGAAAAACAGGAGATAAGAATATAAGCTATAAGTCTGATAGAGATTCATAGTTTTTATATTAAAATTGCAAAACCCATCTTTAATAACACCAGGAAGAAATTTACAATTTTTAGATACCATCGTTCACGCTAAGAATGGAGAAATATTTACTTGCATTTTTTAGGAAACCACTTCCAGAGGTTAATAAAGCGTAATTATCAGTTATCTCCAAACGACTGATAAAGTTTGTAATAAAGATGTATGAAAATATATTATATAAGTTTATTATTTTTATGAAAAAAAAATGTTTATTTATTGGAGCATATAAAATTATAACAATAAATTATAATAAACATGAAGAAAGTACTCAAGTCCTCCTACCGATGCAAGTAACGCACATTTAAAGATCGAGTTTTTTAGTGATACTGAAAAAGTGATAATATAATAATCAAACTAACAAAGTACTCAAAACATCAGACTTACTCGCTAAAATAATACAAAAACCAGATATTTTCCTTAAATTATTAATAATAAGTTCATCATACAAAAAATGCATTTCTTGGCATTTTGATACATACAGTTAGCTAAAACAATCAAAATCTTAATCAATTCTTTCAATGGTCGGTTTTTCGCTTAAGAAAAATTGTTTTAAAATATATTTGGCCCCCAGTGGCTCAGCGGTATGTCTGCGGACTTACACGCTAAAATTCGCGTTTCGATACCTGTGGTGGGCAAAGCACAGATAGCCCATTGTGTAGCTTTGTGCTTAATTCAAAACAACAACAACATTAAAATATATTTAAACAGTGTCAGTTTACTTGCTTATGCACTTTTTATTTTTCATTTATTTTGTTTAAGATATTTTTTACAGAAATTCTATAAATAACCTACGATTTTCACTTGCTGTTGAAATGTTGGTTTATTTTTCCTATAATTTTTTAAAAATTTTATGTGTCCAAAGAATAAACACAACATCTTTAAAATTTCTTTATAACCATATCTCTCATAGCTGTAAATTTTACCAGTATTAATCCATAATCGTAAATTTATAAAATGTAATCCTTATATTAGCTTTTGATAAGTGTATAGAGCTGTCAAAACATGGTTATAAACATGCATTTGTGTTTCCTGTTCTTGTTTCATTACTTTTTGTAGCGGGATTAGTATTTATTTTTTGAATTCATATTTTTTTAATACACCTTGTTTTTTTTACTATGTGGGCTCTGCATGGTCACGTTGTTAGGGAGTTCGACTTGTATATCAGTGATGCACGCTAAAATGTTCATCCTTTCAGCCGTGAAAACGTTGTAAGATGTGGTTAATCCCAATATTTGTCGGTAAAAGAGCATCCCAAGAGTTGGTGGGTGTATGGTGATAACCGGTTGTCTTTCCTCTAGTGGCTCAGCGGTATGACTGATGACTTACAACGCTAAACACCGGGTTTCGATACCCAAAGTGGGCACAGCACAGATAGCCTATTGTGTAGCTTTTTGTTTAATTCAAAACAATAACGCTTTAGTCTTACGCTGCTAAATTAGGAATGGCTAGCGCAGATAGTCCTCGTCCAGCTATAAACGAAATCCAAAACAAATAAACAGTCTTTGTTTATTCTTTATGTGACGCTTGTAAAAAGTATATACCTTACCTTTAGAAACTATCGGATATTTATCCATATAGTAGACGAAAAAGTTGCTATTTTAGAATTTTTTTCAAATATTATACTGAAAACGTTAATGACTTTTTTCACGTAATATTAGTATATATATATACATAACGTATTGCATTCAATACTTTTAATGTACTGTTTATCGCTCAGAAATTAATTAAGGTTGCTTTCCAAAGCATGAGTTATTCGAAAAGCTGTATTTCGATAATGGGCCTGGCATGGCCGAGCGCGTTGAGGCGTGCACTCGTGATCCGAGGGTCGCGGGTTCGCGCCCGCGTCGCGCTAAACATGCTCGCCCTCCCAGCCGTGGGGGTGTATAATGTGACGGTCAATCTCACTATTCGTTGGTAAAAGAGTAGCCCAAGAGTTGGCGGTGGGTGGTGATGATTAGCTGCCTTCCCTCTAGTCTTACACTGCTAAATTAGGGACGGCTAGCACAGATAGCCCTCGAGTAGCTTTGTGCGAAATTCCAAAACAAACAAACAAACAAATTTCGATAATGCTATACTTAATACTACCCTTGTTTATGTGTTTATGTTTGTTATGGAAATTACATGTATATGCATGCGTATTTAGATACTAAAGTGTGCGCGTATTATCATGACAGATGATAAGTAAATATTATTATAATAGACTACCAGAGACGCGCAAGACATTTGTGTTCAGATTAGTGGCTTTATTGCAACAATATTTCTTTAAATACAAGACTTCTATTTCGAGGGCTATCTGCGCTAGCCGTCTCTAATTTAGAAGTGTTAGACACAGGGAAAACAGCTAGTCGTTGTTGTTGTTGCTGTTTTGAATTAAGCACAAAGCTACACAATATGCTATCTGTGCTCTGCCCACCACGGGTATCGAAACCCGGATTTTAGCGTGTAAGTCCGCAGACATACCGCTGAGCCACTGGGGGGCAACAGTTAGTCATCACCACCCACCGCCAACTCTTGGAATACTGTTTCACCAATGAATAGTGGGATTGACCGCACATTATACGCCCCCATGGTTGAAAGAGTAAGCATGTTTGAGGTGGCGGGGTTTGAACCTGCGACTCTCATATTGCGAGTGGAGCGCCTTAACCACCTGGCCATGCCGAGCCGCGTGCGAAATAAGGATGTTTACCCACAAAATCAGTGCCAGCGCCTGCGCCAGAGAGTTCAACTTTGAAAAGTACTTATTATTTTGCCACGTCTTGGCCTATTTTGTACTGTTTTTTTAAAACAAATTACCAAAACTGTCCTCTGAAAGAGGGAATAACAAAAAAGTGTATGTAAATATATTATTAATAGCTACTTGGTACAATGTCCTTAAAGCTTGAAGCTTTAATAAAGGTGTAATGTAATTAAAGATATTAATTTGACAAAAACGTTTCAGAGGTCTTTTTTGGCATTTATATAATAGCTATATAAACCCTTACATCTGTAGACATAGAGATGTGTATCATTTACCTTCATCTGTTACTTTATATATATGTATAAGTATTGTTTATTTACTTTGTTGATTTGGCTTGTTTGAACAATGCATATAAAATAATGTTTGAATATTGTTTCAAATATATGAACCTCGATGATGAGAAACCCAGTTGAAGTAAAATTGTATCTCAGAACAGCTGGTATAGATATTAACATTTTACTGATAAAGCAGAGAACGATGTGTCGACCTTCCTAGATCATCTTCAGGTTAACGATGAGAGAGCTTGCAATGTCAGCTGTTCTGAGATATAAATATGTGAACCTTTCTGACATATGTATCAACATTCGATTTATTCATGACTATGTTACAATTTAGTTTCAACGTGGTCAACGAACTTGTAGGTTATCAATAGCTTTCAACAAAGATCTAATAGCGAAATATTGAGCTAATAAAAATATATAGATATAGGTCGTTAATTTTCGGATAAAAGTCCTGATTATCTCTTTTCATTAGATATTAAATGTCAAAGAACATGTTCGCTCTCTCAGCAGTGGGAGTATCGCAAAGCTACAGTAAATCTAACTATTCATTTGTGAAGAGCTCCCTCAAAGGTTGCGATAAGTAATGTTGACTAGCTGCATTTTCCTTTGGTTTATCAAATCAAAATTAGACTAAAGCAAATAGCCCTCAAATAGCTTTACGCGAAATTCAAATTAAAAATAAAAAGTACTACTTAGGTACTTGATAGCGTATTCCTTGGTCAAATTTGTAAAGATATAATTAACCAAAATATTCTCGTTCAGTTCTCAGTAAGGTAAAATCAAACAAAGCTCAATATATATTCGTATAATTAAAATTGAATAAAAGTGTAAGAGAATCAAGCTGTAAGTAAGATAATAACCTGCTCTTTTATTTTGAATAACATAAACAACTTGTTTTTAATACATACTCTTACTTACTGTCAAAATACCTGTGACTGATACACTTTGATATTCTGGCAAGACCCAATTTCCTTAATGTAAGTACAAACGAAACTAAAATAACACGAATTTGTGAAACAACACAAAATTCTATTTTTTTCTAACACTGTGACACCGTTTTATTATTATTATTATTTTCATCTCCACTAATTACTTTCCTAAGAGTAATATGTGTATGTTTGAAGTTGTGGTTTACTTTATTGAATAGGACCTGAACAATCATTCATTTCTATTAGAAAACTGTCTGCTAACATCTTTCACTTGATCACTCAAAAACAAAAATATTGATTTTTTTGAGAAAAAAATCAAAATAGAATTTTCCTCAAAAAATTAATTTCACATTTCTGTTTCCAAGTGTTTGCACCAAAATAATAAAAAATACAATTCCTTTAGTACAATAGGAAATCCTCAAGCATAAAGCAGTTTTTGTATCACTAACAATAATATTACGAACTTACTGCTAATAGTCAGAAAAAGTTATTCAAGTCATTAATCATTCACTTAAGTGTTTTCTTTGTTTAGTTTTTGGATTACTTTATGAAAAATGTTAGACTTTAAGCAAAATATGCTTTTATTTTCCTCTTTTCTTGAGTTATCTTTCAATACTATTTGCAAGTAACATTGCGGTGAACGACGTCGTTTGTCTTCAGTCATGTCCCTGAGTTGTTAATTCAATTGCTGGTTGATGTTACTTTATACATATACATATATATATGTTTCAAGTACGAAACAAAAGAAAAACACCGCACACACACCCACATATATATACATATATACGAAATAACAAGTTAGGTTTAAAATAAGTTACTTTTTATTATGAAATATTTGAAGCATTGCTCAAGTCACCGTTCACTTTTTAATGATTAAAATCTACCTATATAAAAGTAAGAGTGCGTCACGTCACGTAATGCTTGATTTCTCAAAATAAAAAGTCTTAACACCCATAATGCATTTACCCAGATAGAACACTTCGATTACCATACGCCCATTACAAGTTTAGTGGCGCTGCCAGTGGCACAGCAGTATATCTGCAGACCTATAACGCTAGAATCTGAGTTTGGATACCTGTGATGGGAAGAGCACAAATAGTTCATAGTTGCTTTGTGTTTAACTTTAAACAAAAGAACAATAACAATTTTAGTGACGGAGGTGCAACAAGGGAACTATGAGAGAGGGTGCCGTGAAATCATATAAATGCTGTGGATGTTGGTATAACAAGTCTGAAGTAAAGACGTAAGTGCAAGATCACCTACTGTAGAGCAAAGTATATAAAATATATCATAAAAGTGAAAATACCTATATAATTTTAAACTTAAATTGTGTTTGAACTGAGCTATTTTTCTCTTATATGACCAATGTTTTTAACAAAAATAAAGCCCTTTTAATTAATGGAGACTTTAACTCAAGACACAACAAATATTTTTTTCAATATTTTTTTATCTATACATTTTTTTTTACTTTCAGTACATAAATTGATTACATTACTAGGTTATACTTCGGCTGTTAAAAAAACATAAGAGCCATTGTTGGTAAGTAGGTTTACCAAAATGCACTGGCTTCTCTCTATATATAATGTAATAATATGACTGATTTTACCAATAATTATTCTATCAATGATTTTAATTTTGATTGACTTACAAAAGAACATACTGACGCTTTACTGTCTTGACTGCGCATTTCTGTTTACTTGTTTATCAAGCTTGATTTTGCAAAATTTACTTATTTCAGTTGAATATCGAATGTGAGTGGTAAAACATGCCCCGTCATGTTTGAAGGGCTACATGCTTTGTGATTATGCTCAGACAAACATACTTATACAACAGTAACGTGTTCATTTAATATTCGGTTTATAAATGAAACTTATAACGTATTAGTATATGAAAAAAAAAACTTCGAAAAAATATATATTGACATTTAATGGATAAAGTGATAAATCCACTGACGTAAAATTGTTATTCAAATGTTTTTCATAATTTTAAGGTATTTAAAACTTATATTGCGCATAATAAAAAAAATGTTTGAGTCATACATAGAAGAAAAAAGACGTAAAAAATAGATTTCATTGTGCCCGGAATGGCCAGGGGGCTAGGAAGCACGACTCGTAATCTGAGGGTTGTGGGCTTGAATTCTTGTCACACCAAACATGGTCACCTGTTCAACCGCGAGGACATTATAATATGATGGTCAATCCCACTATTCGTTGCTAAAACAGTAGTTTAAGAGTTGGCGATGAGTAGCGATGATTAGCTGCTATTTTCTCTAGTTTTACACTCCAAAATTATTGATGGTTAGTAAGATAACCCTCGTGTAGCCTTGCGCGAAATTCAGAAACAAACAACATAGATTTCAATGCTCGTACTTTAAATACTTTCTTCAATTACAACTCTACTCCAATTATAAGTATTTAAAAAGAGTAATTATGAAAAATTATTGCTTTATGTTTTTTTTTATATTACTTAGAATATAATTTTATTCAGCTTCTTATATTGTTGGCAATATCTTTGTATAATTTGTCGTTAATATACAGATATGTATGTTCTTTTTAAAGAACAAACATATTTACTGTCACAATTTTTCTCTAATACAATACTCTTTAAGAGTCTGTAAATAATCTTGAATCATATTAGTAACTTTTCACATGTACTCCAGACCTGGTGTGGCTACGTGGTGCGGACGCTCGACTCGCTGTCTACCAATCCTGGTCCGAATATCTGATCAACCAAACATGTCCTTTTCGTCCATGGGAGCGTTGTAACGTTATGAACAATTCCACAATTTTGTGTTAAGAGACTGGTAATAATTAGAAGCCTTTCTTCTAGTATTTTACTGTTAAGTGAGGAAAGCTTTTGTATACATTTGCATGAAATTCTCAACAAATCATATCTACTCGATACTAAACATATTTCAGTTTAAATAACTCATATCATTCTATAATACTGAAATTAATGTATTAAAAAAGAACATCGACACATCTGTGATATTTCGTAGGTAACTAAAAGTATTACTTTTTTCAAATAAGCATAAGATAAATTAGTAAAAATCATATTATACAAAGTATCAGCATATCTGATGGAAAACTCGAATTGAATCACGGTTAACCAATTATTTAGTTTGATTTTATTTGTTTTAGGTTCTTGCATACCTACAAAAGGGTTATCTACACATAGTTGTTTCTATTTCAAATTTAAAAACGTTTATTGTAACTCAAACCACCAAAGATAACAAAAAGTTAACAACAGATATATGTATATATGCACACTGTCATGGATAGTACGTTTTGGACAATGCACTTCTTCAGGTACAATAAATCCGTAAAAGAAAACATTCTAAATCAAAAGTATCGTAAAAATGTGACAAAAACGTCTATAACAATGTTTAGAAAAGATTGAAACAATAGGAAGTTACATATACATACATTCTAGCGTACATACATAGATACACCCATATATATATATATACACCCCAATGCGTATGTAAACACATATGCGTGCGCACGTCACACATACGTATATGATTATAGTTTTTAAAAATATGTTACTTGAGGAAGGACATTGCTTGAAACCTTCTGTTTACAACAGCATATACACTGATATGTGTGTGGGTAGTTAACTCTTTGTTGTATTCGGTGATTTGATACATAGCATACCTCTTTTTTGTAATTCTTTCAACAATCATTACGTGCAACTTCCTACTTAACAGACTAAAGAGGAACGGCTCGTCAAAATCACACATCGCCAACTCTTGGTCTATACTTATTTATAGGAATAGTAGGATTTGACTGTCACGTCTACAACACACCCAATATGTCAATGTGAGGACCGTATTTGGAATAACAGTTTACGAAGTTATTTTTGTTTAATTTTTATTCAAAAACACTTTTATTATGTAAATACTTGAATATATTCGTTAAATTTAAGTTTGAGTATAGGTTTTATATGCTTATGTATTGAATTTTGATTCAATAACAAATATTTGTTGACGTGTTTTAATATGTAAAGATATATTAATACGTAAATTCATGTATATTGTTACGTATTGCAATATTCAGTAAATTAAAAGTGAATTAAATTGTAATTTAGATTTAGAAGTTAAATAAATGTCGATAAGTAACCAATTTAAAATATTTGCCAACAAGATTGATACACAGTTTCCTTTTCAATAGAAATATAATATATCATACAAACAATAATAACATTTTCAATAACGGTTATTACAAGTAATGATTTATGTACAAAAGTTTTATAAACGTAGAAAACAGCATTAGTCTTCTTCCTAGTCTGGAACTTCCATGATGTCTTATCGAAACTTCATGATGAACAACTTAATTTCAATTCGTTCACTTAAGAGAGAGTTAGCTAATTCTGTGTTTTTCTTTCTTTGCCAGTTACACAACAAGTTTTTTTTCTACCGATGAAGTTAAGTAATTTTTTTCATAAAAATTTTAAAGTCCCATGTGAATCCGCAGAAGATAAATGGTTTATAAGGTTAGAAATATATAAATTTTCCAAGTAAAGTATCTTAATAAGCGCTAATATTAGTTATAGCTTTCGAGGTTTATAGTATACCAAATATAACAAACCAATAATATATACTGTTTTCTGGCACATTGCGTTGGTCACATATTTTCACGTGAGGACAATTTCTAGACATTTCAGCCTGCATAATAATACTGACAATACACTAGTGCTCACGTGCACATATATGTTGTTGATTCACTCGAGAGTCGTCTACAACTTTAGTGAATAGTATAAATTATGTACATTTTTAAATATCACAAACATCAGTATTCAAAATATATAGATATATAATAGTAAATCCATCACTGTTTATGCAGCCTTTGAGACAAAAGGACGACTGCCACTGATCTCAAGCATAAGATGAGAAACCATGTAATAAATGATAAAAACAGTGTACAGATCTATAATAACAAGAAGGCTCGAATAAAATAAAATATTTGATCGTGTAGCAGTTAAAAATTCTTTACATCGATTTCCAAATATTGCAAAAACTGGACTGTTGATAGTTGTTGTTGTTTTGAATTAAGCACAAAGCTACACAATGGGCTATCTGTGCTCTGCCCACTACGGGTATCGAAACCCGGATTTTAGCGTCTAAGTCCGCAGACATACCGCTGAGCCACTGGGGGGCCTGATGATAGTTCAAAAAGGGTATTACAAACCGATGAAACCAAGTTTGAAATATTTGGTTCAAAGCATAGGTTATACGTTTGGCATAAAAAAGTGAAAGCACTTACCATGAAACATGGAAAAGGTAGTGTGATGTTTTGCTGTTGAGGTGAAAGGAGATATTTGCAAAATAAATGATATAACGATGGATCAACAAAAGTTCCATCAGATATTGATTCAGCATGGTATACTCAATTGTTTATTATTATTGGTAAAGGAAGATAATGACCCCAAATACTCATCCAAACTACGTAAAATTTATTTAGCCAAAAAATAAGCTGCTGTAGTCACTCAAATGATGCAATGGCCCTCACATAATCCTAATCTCCACCCAATGGAACAGATATAGGATTTAATAGATCAAAAGCTTGACAAAACAAAAGTTTCTTTCAAAGATACTTTATGTAAGTGTATTAGAGACATTTGGAAAAAAATCCCAAAGGAAATTTTGATTAAGTATGTTACAACAATGCCTGAAAGACTGAATGCAGTTATTAAAGTAAAAGATAATACAAAATATTAATTGTTAGCTTAAATCAAGCACTTTCACTGAGTCTATGATGCACTAAATATAAAAATTAATAAAAGTTTGATATTTCACCTGCGATTTACTTTCCATTGTTTTTAAAGTAAACTACAACCTAGTTTTTTACTTTGTCCTAACACTTTTGTACACTATTGTATTTATTTATTCAAAGGTCAAACACGAAATCCATTTATAAAAATTATGAGCGTAATTATTTCTCAATATAATGAAAGTGTTAATTAAAAGAGTTCGAATTAATGTATTCCACTATATTAGTCACGTAATTTATAGATTCACTCAAATTTTAGGATCTGTTCTTCCTGCAGTTTAACATTAGTAGATCTGATTTAACTGTAGCTATATAATCGTAATTATGTGACATTTACAGTCCAGGAATCGGTATTCTTCTATTTCCATTTCTTCCTGCCACTTGTTTTATGCTAACAGGCAGTACCTTTTCTGTCCTTATGAGCCAAAAACCTCATGATGTTGTTAATATATTCATTTATGTGTCTTTCTTTCGGTTTATTCTACTAAATGTTAACTGTAATGCGTAGCTTTTTTCTGTCTTCTTGTTTTATCACATCTTTCATAATTATTGCTATTCATTTATTCTAGCATTTATATGTTGATATATGTTTTGATTTTTGTTGCAGATTTTCATTTGTTAACCTCTAAACATATGAGACTTTCAAAATTATCCTATTCTCACATTATTGTTTTAATAAGCGCTATTATTCAAAGACAAAAATAAAATACATAAATAATAGCATTTCTATGACACATTTCATTTCAATTAACTTGCTTTTATACAATCCCATGTTCATCATTTTAAGCTCTAAAACATTATCTGATTTAAAACATCGGAGTTTAAAGTTATTCTTTAGAATTAACAATTAGTTAATCATTATACTATTTAACTCATGATAAGTTCAGTTATAATGTTAAACACGTATTAATTTTAATTTTTCTTTGTGCGTCAAAATAAAATGTGACTTCATGTCCTCTTTATCAAACATGGTTTTGTAAATTTTTAATATTGTAAAATGTTCTCTAAATCCCGAAGCATATTTAACTTAATGTTTGTGTAAGTGAAAATAATAAAATATACATTAGTCACATTTTAAATATTTGTAAATACTTCAACAAGAAAAGTTATTTGTTCTTCCCTGACATTGTTGAAAGAACTGTATTGGAACGTACTGCTCGTTTTGCTTGACTGTTAGTTCTAATTTTACAAAAAAAAAAAAAGAAAAACTGCCGAAAATGGTATTTCTATCTGTCTAAAACAAAAGAACTTTCATCTACTTTTCACTGAAATCTTTCCAAATTTCATTAATGCAGAGTGGTCATCTATTTTTCAAAAAATTTGAGTTGTCTAGCAACATAATAGTGGTGAATCAGTGATATATCAAATAGTTTGAGATATATGTCTAACAGTGGAGATGGAACTTAGTTTGATTTCCCATCCTTTAAAATACATACGATTTTTTTTAGTTTTTGGTAGGTGATAGAAAGCCTTGTCACGATAAAGTTTTCGCTCTTTTAATATTATTTGTTCTTCATACTTATTGGAACCTCTTTCAATAAATTTGTTTTCAACACTCCTGGTGATAATTTCGGAAGATGATAAGAAATAACTATTTATCGTCAAGAAATTGACTTTGTTATTTACCATAATAAGCTTTTCGAACTCACGTTTTGAACGATAGGTGCGATAACATTTATATAAGTTTTTAATAACACAAAGTCTGAAATACGGCTCAGTGAGAATGATATTCGTTAAGTCTTTCCAGTTAACATACCTTTCGTAGGAATTACAAATGAGAAGTATGCATGTTATATTATTCTGCTTTCTTGTCTCAATTAAACCCAACAGTTCTTTCCTAAGCTGAATATTCACGTAAAATTACTGAAAAAATTATTTTTGATATATGTGCTATAATTATCAGAAAATTCTGTTGTTGTGAAACATATTACGTTCAAATATTACACTAGTTGATATGAAAACTGTTCAATTAAACAGATTTGTATTTCATCCTAAATAATTTAAACAGTTTTTATTTAAGGACACAACTGGTTATTACTCAATTAAGGAGATGTTAGGGAGCTTAGTTAATGTTTTATATATATGTATACGATGTCTTGTCTAATATAGAAATTCAGTGTGCCTATCAATTATTTATAACTATTTCATAAAGTTGTATGTTCATTGCATTTTAATGAATGTTTCCTTTTATAAACCTTAAAAAGAATAAAAAAGCGCTAACTAAAATGATGAAATTGAGTTTGAAGAGTAAATACGCATTTAGACACTAATTCTGAGAACAAGAATTATAGCGAAAGGAAAAGACTAACTTCATTAAAAGAAACGTGTAGTGTATTGTAAGAATTGGGTTATGGTATTCAAAAATGGCCCGGCATGGCCGAGCGCGTTAAGGCATGAGCTCGTAATCTGAGGGTCACGGGTTTGCATCCGAGTCGCGCTAAACATGTTCGCCCTCCCAGCCGTGGGGGCGTATAATGTGACGGTCAATCCCACTATTCGTTGGCAAAAGAGTAGCCCAAGAGTTGGAGGTAGGTAGTAATGACTAGCTGCCTTCCCTCTAGTCTTACACTGCAAAATTAGGGACGGCTAGCACAGATAGCCCTCGAGTAGCTTTGTGCGAAAATCCAAAAACAAACGTATTCAAAGATACTTTTGAACTGGCTCGTTACAGTAAGATAAGCGAATAATCTCAATTTTTGTACTGCTACAAATAAACTGTCACATTAAATTACATCAAATATTATCTTAATCTTGACGATATTAAAAACTAAAACACTCATTCTATAAACTAGAAGATTAAAACGTTTTGTACAAATATTCGCAAGTTATGTAAATACGTTTACTCGTGCGTAATTAGTTTTTATGCCAAGAGCTTTCTAACAATTCTTACATCATTTAATAACAACGCATTTTAGCAAGATTTATTCTCAAATTTCTTTTAAAATCATGAATGTATTGTAATTTGTTGTTGTCTTTTACATCATTCAATCTTTACCTTGCATACCTTCAATGCATTTTTAATAATTGAAAAAAATCTTGATGTTATACTTTTATATTTCATGCTCTTTTAGTTATTTCTAATATATTTTATCATGTCTAGATATGTTTTAATGTTGCCATAACTTAGTTTAGTACAATACTTTTATCGTTTTGCTTTATTCTGATTCTTTTAATAACTTTATTTCCAGTTAAATATTACTGTAAACCAGCTAAGCCTTTCTAATTGACTCAGGCTTTATACATAATAGTGTTTATTTTTGGTTTAACTTCCTACAAATTTTTCGCAGTGTTCATTTACTCTACAGGTATTTCCGTTGATTAAATATATTTCATTTTAATTTAAAACATTGGTGATAAAAGTGTAAATAGCTTAATTCAGAAACGATTTAAATTTCAATCGATAGTTTTACTTTCATGATAAATTTTATGCACTTGCTCTTGGCTAGGTGATCTCACACCTACATCTTTACTTTAGGCTTATCATATCAACACTGACACACACATATAAGTGTTTTATGGCACCCTTCCCTCACGGTATGTTTCACCCCTGTCACTAAAATTGTAATGAGTAAAGATGAATTGAAATTTTCTATCAAAATTAGTTTTGATTTTTATGACTCCTCCTGTTTCAGGAAAACAAGTGTGATATGACGACACACACTGCCTGTTATATAGGTTAGATACAGCCAGTTCTTGCAAGATGTCCACTTCAAGGATTGTGTTATTGAAGGTTGTGTGCTCAAGGGCCAGACTTGAAGTAAAAAAAGGAAGTTAGAGTTAACACACATAAGCTAACCATTAATCAGTTCTTAAGAGAGGAAGGAAAATCTATAAAAAAAAGCCCCCAGTGGTATGTCTGAGGACTTACATCGCTAAGAACCGGGTTTCTATACCCGCGGTGAATAGAGCACAGATAGCCCATTGTATAGTTTTGTGTTTATATCTAAACAATAACTATAAAACAATGAGCACAGAATTACAAATCTCAATAACATGATAAATATGTGTACTTTCGTTGAAATACTTAAGTCAAGATAAAGAAAGATTTTAATATACAACAGCGTATATCTACAAAAAGTCAGAATTCACTTTACGGTAAACGATTGTCCCAGCATAACGTTTGCTGGAATTGAGTAAAATGATAACGATGAAAATGTATCTCAGGACGGCTGATATTTGTATTAACAGAGAAGAATGTTTCGACCTTCTCAGGTCATTTCAGGTTAACAAAGAGAGATTTAGCAACTGATCGTTGCTTGGTACATGTCTTAAAAATGAGAGCGTAAACGGGTACAGGACTGTAAGGGGCGTTGAAGTTAAATGTTAGGTTATTAATTAGTATAAGTATAAAGGTGTTCCCTTATATTGGTTTAATTTTAGTTTTAGTTGTGTATAAGTAGAGCTACTTTTATATTCCTTTCCCTTCTTAGTATCTGGGTGTTTTCTACAGTTATATTGTATTTATTTGATGTGCAGTGTTAAAAATAGTGTGAAGGTGTTTTCTTATATTTTTATTAATCTGGCTTTCATTTTTCTGCTTGTTTCTCCAATAAATAAGTTATGGAAGTTGTTGCATTGTAGTTTATAAATAATATTGGTGTTGTGTTTGTCAGTGTAGTTCTACATAGTATGGACTTCAGTTTTGTACCTGGTTTTTGAGTTGTTCACTCTTCTATGTAAATTATTTTCTCAACCCAAACGAGCCGTTTTTGCATATATATTTCTCTACAAGTGGGTTTTCTCGACATCACTGGTGTTGGTTTGTTTGTTTTGCATTTCGCGCAAAGCTACTCGAGGGTTAACTGTACTAGCCGTCCCTAGTTTAGCAGTATAAGAACAGAGAGAAGGCAGCGAGTCATCAATACTCACTGCCAACTCTTTTACCAAAGAGTAGTGGGATTTACCGTCAGATAATAACGCCCCCATGACTGAAAGGTTGAACATGTGTGGTGCGATCGGGATTCGAACCCGCGACCCTCGGATTACGAGTCGAACGCGATAACATGCTTGGCCATGCCGGGTGGGGATAATGGAAAAGGACAATTTCCAAACGTAAAATGGCGTGCGAATATGTAGCTAGGATCAATTATTTCACGTTAGTAGCTTAATCTGCAAAGCGATTTTGCATTATTGCAAATATATTCACAAAAGCATGAACATTCGCGGAGATATGCCAATAATATCTACAAGGAGATAGGAATACACTCCAGTAACAGTTTTAAATTTATGTTTAGGCTTCTTCTTGTGACGTATTTCAGAGCGTATGTTCTCATCACTGCAACGTAATATAGCATTAAATCTAGAACAACCGCAGATTGTATATATATATAGATATATATATATTCAAAAAGTTAATCAAACTTTTTAAGAGCGATTTTCTAACCTATTGATATTCGTTTCGTTGCATTTGTCAGTAGTTGTGCCAACGAAGACATGTTTAGCATCTAAATATTTAGTTTGCAAAAAATTTCCAACCATTCGACATTCCAGTGCAGCCTTGGATGTACTTATGATTCAAAGAACATATTATAGGACTTCACGAGTACTGGCATCGTGTAGCGAAAGTAAAAGATGTAAATTCAAAACGCATCTTAATTTAAATAAAGGAACTTTTACTTTTCTCCATAGATCTTTTTAAATGATCTGATATATGATTATTGTACTAGCAAGTTTATACTTTACTCTGGTAAACAAGCAACCACGTATTACTTTGGAAATTTATAAAGAGTATTGAAATTGTATTAACTTTACAACTCTTAGTGTAAGGCTGTTTATACAGAAGGACATATTTAAAGCTATTTTACTCAGACAGGATTGTAAGAATAGCAACGACTTAAGTAAACATTAGTTCAAAACGAATATTAAAACTTATATGTGGATGTGATTCATAGAAATTAGAAATTATTTTTTCTTCTTATTGTAATATATAATATTTACTATATGTTCATGAATGTTTTGTTGTATTTCTTATTAGTCCTACCGAACAGTACTGTATAATGAAATGATTTCATGTTTTCAGTAAATTTACAAGTTTATTTACTTCACACGATTTTATGGTACTACAAAACTACAAACACGTGTGGTTCATTCATCCTGTACTGAAAAGTTGTATTATTAGTGCATACCAAAGTAACTATTCTTAACAGAACTATATTCATAAGACTCAAAGGTTTGAAACTAACACCTTGATTCCCAAGTTGTTATGATATATGCAGATGTGCTTAGATATATTTCAACAATATAAATTTTAAATGTAAAGAACAACTTGCCTAATGACAGCAAAATATCAATTGCAATAGCATGTTTAATTATTTTTGTACGATTATAAATAATGTCTAGATATTTCTCGAAATTATAACAAGGCAAGGATCGCTGTCGTTAACAGCTCATCGCAGTTTTAAATTAATCTAAATTTTGAATTAAGATTTTGCAAGTTACTTCACTAAATGACAGACATTCAGTTTACTCAATAGTCCTCAATAAGTAATAAATCTACGAAATAAATAATTAGAATACAGTATTTTAGTTAACACAATTAAGATACTAAGATGTCTAATCTCTCTTCTTGAAATGTCCAGCATGGCCAGGCGTTTAAGGCACTCGACTCTTAATCTGAGAATCGCAGTTTAAATCCCCATATTTCCAAACATGCTCGCCCTTTCAGCCGCGAGGACGTTATAATGTGACGGTCAATCCCACTAATTGTTGGTAAAAGAGTAGCCCAAAAGTTGGGGTGAGTGGTGATGACTCGCTGCCTTCCCTCTAGTCTTACACAGCAAAATTAGGGACGGCTAGCGCAGATAGCTCTCAAGTAGCTTTGCGTAGTGTTTATTGTATTCTTCAATTTTATAAAAAATATTGAGCCTGAAAGACAATTTCAAAGGAATTAAAGTTCTATATAATCCTCAGGTTTAATATATTCTGTTGATAATTATTATTGAATTGTTTTTTGTAATTGTCTCTGTTCTTTATTATTAAGAAGTTTTGTTAAATTTATTCTGAACATTTTACTTTAATCATCATGAAGCTCGTTAAAACTAGAATCCGAGATGCACCAGTAAACAACTCAAAAAGTAAAATCATCGTCACAATAATAATATTTTATATTCATTTCTAGAAGTGCAGATAACTAGACTATAAATTAGTTAAGCTAATTTAGGAATTTAGTTACGATCAGAATAAAATTAAACATACTATTGGCAAAGCGTTATTTACTAAAAATCCTCGATTAAACACTTGTGTTTATGTGTGTTTTTCGTATAGCAAAGCCACAAAGGGCTATCTGCTCAGCCCATCGAGGGGAATCAAACCCGTGATTTTAGCGTTGTAAATCCGGAGACATACCGCTATACTAGCGGGAGCGATTAAACACCTCCTTTCTTTCATATATATATTTAAATCTAAGTTACACACAAAATTGTTGTTATAAAAAGTATTTCTTATTAAGAACTTACTGGAATGTTTGCACACTATGTAGAAGATTCACAGAATGTGTGATTCATTTTATGTTTTATCAACAGCAACACAGTAGGGATTCTTCCGACACAAGGATGATTACAGTTCATTCATTTTATGGTATTCAATACAATTAAATTAAAAAGGGCTACATATTATAGCAAATGCTGAAAGAAGTAAACAGCTATTGATACATGGTTTAATAAGTTTGCTTCTTCTAAAATAAACCTATTGTAATTAGTTTAGTTTTTTGTACTTTAATCTGTTAATATAACTTGAAATTTCGCAACTGACTGAAAAAACAAATTTTCTATTGTTCTTAAGTTGGCGAAAAATTTACTGAAAGAGACACTAGGAAGGCCAATAAAGCGGTAGAAGAATTGTATCAAAAAAGACATGAAAGATAAAGAAATTCCAGAAGGTATGTCAATGAATAAATATTATTGGAAAAGGGACAGATTGTTTGAAATTCAGTGACGTCTAGTAAAGGAATCAAGCAGAAAAAGAAGAAAGTTAATAACATTTTGTCAAAATTCAATTCAGTAGGCTAAAATGTAAAGCGATAAAAATAGAGCTTATGTCGCTCCTTTTATAAAATATTTAAAAACAGAATAATACAGTTGCATGTAAACTAAGAATTTTGTGTTTTCTTATAGAAAAGCCACATCGAGCTATCTGGTGTGCCCACAAAGGGGAATCGAATACCTGATTTTAGCGTTATAAATCCTGAGATTTACTGCTGTGCCAGTGGGGGCTTAAACTAAAACAATAAATAAATCAAAGCTACATAACTTAGTATATTCTTAATCATTCTTGTTACTTGTTATTTATGGTCTTAGCTATACGAGGGCTGTCTGTTAGCCGTTTCTAATGCACGAGCAAAATACTAAAAGGAAAACTGCTAGTCCACACCATCACCCAGGTTTTCTTGGGTTACTTTTTATAAATAAATTGTGGAATTGCCCTTCACGTTATAATGCTTCCACGGCTGAAAGAGCAAGCATGTTTGGTGAGACTAGGATTTGACCCCGTGTCAAATGTCGTAACCATCTGGCCATTCTGGGTGTTTGGTGTTTCTTATCGTAATCTAGCATAATTTCTAACCATAGAATGTAAAGAAGTAGAAAATACTCCTTAAATCTAGTGGTCCTTTATAAAATTCAATGAACTGTATAAATAACATTTAAGTGTTAATTAATTTAGTTGTGCCCCCACCCACTTCGAATGATAACGATAAAAAATTGGATTTCAAAAGCTTTTTTTAGTGTTAACAAAGAACAAAAATTACTCACATGCATAAATGTTTAAACATGTTGGAAGTTTTGTATTCATGTGACTATAATATGAGATCACTTTTAAAATTACATTTTTTGGAACGTATAGCGTTAGTAATTATAGAAATTATGTGTTAGTATTTTGTACAGCAAAGGGTTACCTATTCAGCCCACCGAGGGGAATCGCACCCTTGATTGCAGCGTTGTAAATTCGGATACATACCGCTGTACTAGCGGGGTGCATCTAGAAATTAACCAATATCTTTACGTATATATATATATAAAAGGAAAGTAATTATGAAGGAAAAAAATAAACTATTTACACAAGTAAAAACTTTAACACTGAAAGCCATAAGATGGTGACAAAAATGAGATAACACTTGTAGGAAATTACAAGATTACGAGAACACAAAATGTGGTTACAAGTGGAGTATCGGCCATTAGTAGTTCCGCTATGAAAAAAATATATAGAAATGCAGCGGTTAGATCAATATAAACTATCTTGTGACACAAGCTATTGGACTCTTGCGCCAATTCTGGTCAACCCCAAGTAACTAATAACATAGTTGGTTTTCTCTCTTTTGGAATTATTTTTTCTAGCGGCAGATTCACACAGGAAGACGTCTCTGTTTGGAGTCTGCCCTCCACAGAAACCTCTGAGTGTATTTAATTATTCGATTTATTGAAATAGGCAAATTCTTTTTTAACACCTGCAAGCCTTTGTAAGTAATGATGTGCTACTTTTTTGCTGCGATTTCTCGCTTATGTAAAACAATTGCTTGTATTGTTTGTTTGTTTTGAATTTCGAAAAAAGCTACTCGAGGGATATCTGCGCTAGCCGTCCCTAATTTAGTAATGTAAGACTAGAGAGAAGGCAGCTAGTCATCACCAACCACCGCCAACTCTTGGGCTACTCTTTTACCAACGAATAATGGGACTGACCGTCACATTATAACGCCCCACAGCTGAAAGGGCAAGCATGTTTGGTGTGACTGGGATTCGAACCCGTGACCCTTGGATTATGAGTCGAACGCCTTAACACACTAGGTCATAATTGCTTGTAAGACTGTACGAAGGTGTTTGTGGCAGTATCTTATTTAGAGCCGTTCACGTTAATCAGTGCTTTAAATTATGCGTATGTTTGTGCAAATAAATAACATTTTCTTGATCGGGTAGGCATGAAGAAAAAAAAATCAATCAAAATATCTATTTAGCATTCACAGCTGGTACGTATAGTTAATAATACAAATGTCACTAAAAGCTTTACAGCTAAAGACCAATCTTTAACATTTAACAATATATTATGTCATCATTCCTTCCCCTGAAATTAAAGAGAATCTGAAATTGAATTATTTCCTATTTTACAATTCCCCTCAAAATAATAAGAAAGCCACCACTCATCTACTTTATTGTGCGAGTACTTTGGATTTATTAACGATAAAAATATAGAATGATACTGTGTATTATACGTGTAAAGTCACTATTTGGACTGCTCATAAGCAATTTTTTTTCCTGGTTTTAAATAATAAAAAAAAATGTTCAAACTAACACTTTTTGATATATTTTGCCATAAATATAAGCAAAAGTATTCTGAAACACTATTTCCAATGAATAACTTTCTGAGAAGAAAGATAATATATTATCAATAAAAATAAAGTTTCTTCTATTTTCTTTAAATGTGCATAAGTAGAAGTAAAGGTATAGGTACTATACTGGTAATAGGCCTTAAAACTTATAACACACTTTGAAAGTTGGTATTACAGGTACAAAACGTTCTGCTCTGTGACTTCTAAGTTTCCAGAATATATTACGAATATTTATATTCAGAAGTAAGCTTAACTTCCGTAGATATAAGAAATATATTACTAAATTGCTTATTTTATGATAATATTAGGAATCACGTATAAGAACAAGGATAAATGAATAATATCTTTAAATGTATTTAATTAGATGTATTCATTTAGACCTTTAGGAAAAAATATGAGAAATATGTTTTATAAATATACTAAATATTTGAATACAACATGCTCCTTCTAATTGTGTTATTTTTGCATGGGAATACTTATAGTTCATAAACATTTTAATATCTATATAAGTACTAAATGTACCTTAATGTCATTTTAGAACTCAGTGTCATCTAATCAAACAGAAATTCCAAACACATTATTACGAGTCTGGAAAAGAATGTTGATGTACTGAATTGCAAGTTGTATTTTATTTCTTAATTACTTCTATTTATATAAAATAGTGATATAAGTCTACATACCAAATACTTTTATTTGTTTTTTACACCATCTGTTATCCACAGATAATTTGTAACAGTATTTGTATCGCAGTCGTTAGACTTAAATCTGACACCGAACATGATCGCCCTTTCAAATGTCTCAGCGTTATATGATGCGATAAATCTTATTATTCGGTAGTAGGAAAAAACAACAGCTCAAGAGTTAATTAATGGCGCTACTGGTGTATTCCCTTCGCTCTGGTCATAACTTCAAAATTGGGAACGGCAGTAACTAGTCTTAGCACTTTTGTCATAACTACAAAATAGTATTAGAAATACATGAAAAGTCTTGGTCAAAATGTGTGCATATTTTGTAACAAATAAGATCATTATTATTAAGATGGAATATAAATAGGTTTAGCTTTGTAAAACTGAAAATTGCATGTGTTATATTAAACATCTACTTATGTAATGTATATAATAAAACAGATTCTACGGACATCGCGAACTATTTATTAGAACTGAAAACAACTTTAACAGACACTTATACAAAGATGTGTAATTCAACATTTCAACTATCATAACAAAACACATATAATGACAAATACAACATCAAATTGTTATAAATAGCGTCTCTAACCTTATATCAGTTCATATAAGTATTTACTCCGTGGTTGATCCTCTTCGTATTCTAATAACCTACACAAGGCAAGGTGACATACTATCGATGTGGTTCCTCATGTGATTCACCGTGATGTCATCCTAGCTAGTTACTAGAAGGCGCTGTAATTCAACTACACTTGCTGGTTTATGGACATGCTCAGCTCTGGTCAACGCTTTTCAATGGGAACACAATCTGGAGACCTTGCTGCCTATAACAGTATTAACGTCTTCTTGGTCAAGATAATCCTTTGCAATACACGTATTGAGTGCAGTGGCATTATCAACCTGCAACACAAAGTTATTGTCAAACCTTATTCAGACATATGGCAGACATAGCGTCAGCCTCTAAAAAACGTCATTGACGTTTCCATGGATGATATGGAAAACAGATTTTCCACCATGATGAATAGCTGTCCAAACATGTACTACACTACCTCATGTGTGCTTCCTGTGTTGAAATGCTGCGCGTCCTTACTGTAAGTTGGCATAGTGACTGCGGTGAATCCTGGAAGTTTTGTTAATATCGGTTTGCAGTTAGCACATCAAGTTAAATAGCCCTGTTTATTTGTTAATCCCTATTCACTGTTCTTCTGAATACCCTGAAATGAATGTGGTTTATGCCATTCCTGTCTTTAGGTTTTGCAAGACATAGCTCAACACAGTAATTTCGATCAGGGGTTTCTTGGCACCTACAAGAAGACTTTCGTGAAACAACGTTTTCTATGGTGTGGTGATGTTTCAGTATTTTAGATACTATACACTTGAGGTATTCTACTGTTCAAGAAATATCCGTTTGCTTGAGACCATTTATGAACAGTTGAACAATTTTAAGATCTGAGAGTTCTGATACGTGACGAGGCATGACTCCACACCAACTCCAGAGAAATGGTTTGAACAAAATGTTGATCTCTTTGAAATTTGGCAATTTAAAAATTATTTTATAATGCGAAATGTGGAATACAACCATAGTTTAAATGTTACTATTGTAAGTTAATTAATAAAAATACATTACATTATTTTATTTATTTCACCGTATATTGTATTTTAATGAAGTATTTGCACATAGAAACTGTGTTATTTGGTTAAATTAACCTTATTTTTAAAAAAAGTGAAATTCCTTTTGTTACACTTACCTTCCCTGTTGACTAAAACGGTTTTATGACGTTGGAAATTAATACAGTAATATTTGACTATTTGACAAATGTAAAATATAATAGTCTTCAGTATTTTTGATATTACAAAGTTACTAATTTAATGTTTCAGTGCAACCTTTCTCGTAACAATTGATTGTTTGTTCGGAATTCAGCATAAGCTACACAACTACAGATATCGAAACCCGGTTTCTGACGTTGTGAGTCAGCAAACATTTACCGCTGTGCCACTAGGGGCTTTTGCAACAATAAGAGTTACGAAACGCTATTGTATTTTACATAATGAATAAGATTGAATTCTAAAGAAATATATTTTACTCAAAAGTTAAAACACAAAGTAGTGTAAAAATAATTCATTAAATCTTTGTCTTTTTAAACACGTGATGATATGGATGATATCCATATTTTCTATATTGTTTATAGACTGTAGAATTCTATAGATTGCAATTGAACTTCAAAAGATGTAGTTCTAAAGTAAGATGTTAAAAAGCAAATAATTTAATAACGAAATAAATGACGATAGATAGCTTAGCTCCAAAAAATAATAAATATACATTTCTTTATCAATCTAATCAAGTTATCATTTTGAAACTATACCTTATTAATGGTTATACATTTATTTCATTTGTTATAAACCAGTTATAATTTAAATATTTTTATACGTATGTGTACTATTTATCACAGGTCATTGCCTTTTGAAGACCTGAATGGGAATTATCTCTGTTTTATTTGAGCATTTCCTTGAGACACATCCGAATAAAGCTGTAGCTGTAAAGTCAGCATTTATAACGTTTAACATAAATGCATCAGCGCTAGATGTTGCAGATGTAGTGTGGTTGACATATTACAACATATTGTTCTTTACTTTTACTCACAAGTGATATAATTATTTTATGTCCAACTAATAAGCATCTCTTATGTTTTCCATATATGTTATCTTGAATTTCAGAGATGCCAACTATTTCAAATGATTGTAGACAGAGCCTGTACAAATATTATACTATCACTGGATACAGTTATTAGTCATCCATTTCTGTGGATTCGTCTGTAACTAAATTGTAAACACTGTTAGTAAATATGCTTGAAATTATTTTGTTATCTTCACAATCCAACATTTATACAGTGGCTGTAGTTTTGGTTCAGCACAGCCATATTTTCTCGCTATATCAGTGTCTGGGAAAATTTTTCTAAATGAATGTCCTGCATGATCGGCTACAGCTATGGGTAAATTAGGGGACGAATTACTTGAACATCACTCCTGCATTTGTAGTTTCATATTCTAAATTATTACTCATAAATGTCGTCATCTCCATCGTTTTTGTCTTCGCCTCAATCTTTCATTAGAGAGAAGTTGATTTTGTATGTCTGGAACAATCGTTTATCTCGCCATGCGCCACAGAAAAGTCGATGTGAGAAACTGTACAAAACGCATGACTGTCACTGACTTTTGATACAATAATCGGATATTTTGCACTATACTCTTTCCTAAATTTTTGATACACAGTTTTATTCCTTTTAATTTTGCCAGAAACAAAACAATCTGGTAAATGAAGCCTCTTTCTTTCCAGTTGTGAATGATCGCATTGGTGTTTAAAACATAAAACGTCTTTATGAATATATGTTCTTCTCCTACAACGTTATTTGAAAAAACAAAATCTTCTAGGCATGTGTCAACTTCGTAAGTGTATTTAAAAGCTCATAAATTTCTTTTGAGACACTGTATTATTTCATATGCTGTTATAAAACATTATAGCGTTTTTTTTTCTTTTGTTTTGTTTGTTTCTATAGTACTATGTTTCATATCAAGTACGTATGTCTGCTTCGGTATGGCATTGCAAATTTTAATGCCTCTTATAATATAGTTGGAAGTAAGAAAACTCACAAAGAATATTAACATTATTTGATATTTGTATTATAAAAGACATTTGGTAAGCAATAGTTATCTGAAATATAGCAAACGGTAGAAAAAAGTAGGATCATTGCTTGTTTCCAAAATGTAAAGCAAGTGATAACATTAAATTTGTTTCTAATTTCTAAGTCAAATAGGTTTCTCTGTTATAAAGCACAAAGGTACAAAGTCGACTACATTTTCTTTCCATCGATGAACAGATGTATGGAGTGGTTGTGAGTTCCTGCTTTGTTCTCAACCTCGCTATTTTTCCCCTATGTTTCCATAAAGAAGCAAGGTTAGTGTAATGTTTTAACATTTCTTAGCCTGTGTATAATAGAAGATATACTGATATAACTTTTGTTGGGTTTATTGTATTCGGTTGATTCGGTTCACAAATTGCTCCTTTTTAAAATGTTAAATATTCCAATACAAAGTTTTGTGTTGAAAATCAACAGAAAGACAAATTTTCTTAGATATTTATGTCTCTTAAATGACCAGATGAATGATAAGTAAAACAAATTTTAGTGGACTTTATTAGCATTTTGAAAGATTCACAGCTTTAACATTTAAAGAAAAGCTGGTTAAAACCTAAAACCTTGCTCCAGAGAACATGTACAATATCAGCAAATATAAACTTTCAAGAAGAAATGAGAACATTAAACAAACACTAAGAATGAATGAATTTCCGTTGGCTTCCATAAATGGAATAATCAACGCCAAAACAGAAAATCTAAATATCCCTTTGGTTGCTATGTTAAATGATGAGAAGAAAACTGTTACTTTACCCATATTCTACTTATACAGAATTTTATGCAAAATAGAGAAATTATTATTCTTAATTTTTTTTTACTTCGACAGCTTATTTCAGTATTAAGAATAATTTTTACAAAATAATAGATACTATTTAAAAAAGTTAGTTGGATGTAGTTGAGAATCACGATTCGTATCGTAAGAGCCCTCAAGCTTACTGTTGAGACACCAGATGGCTATTTGAAGAACAAAAAACTAGATTATTTAACTTTGGAAGCTAATAACATCTACTAAATATCTTTCAATGTTATTTAAGTTCGCGCGCCCGAGGAGCAACCGTGGATATAATTTATCAACCGATAGAGTGTTCTGCAATCGAATACAAAAACTGTAATGTTAAAACCTACAACACCATAAGTATTATCAGCCACTGTATATTAAGTGTGGTGTTATTTCATCTTTCAATTTCTTTCACGTCATTTTCCATTTCCAGGCAGAATTGTACGATAAATATTATCATTATAGACTTAATTAACTTAACAATGAGCGAGTTGATGATGATAAAATATTTCTCTGGGTATTGAGTTGAAATATTTTACCTTTGATTTTGTAAAACAATATAACTGAAACTTAACTTGTTAATATCTTGATTTTTGTGCATTGTAATTAAGTGATTCTAAGCGGTATGATATAAAACAAGCAGCAAAATGTCTCCCTTAACAAAATTTACCTTGTTCCATTGGAATAACTCTACACAAGGAGTTCATGGATAGAAATATAAATTACAACAAAGCTTATAAATTATTCTTATTTTGCTGCGAAAAATAAAAGATAAATCGATTCTCCAATTTTGCTAAAACACCCGTATTTTTTCTTTTCTTTGCAAAGTTCAACATTAATTTTCTAGTCCATTATTTTTTACTAGTGTTCTCAACTAAATATCATACTTTGAAATACTACCTTAATTCTATATTATAAAAGGAAATAATGTTTGCAAAAGTTGAGGTATAAAATTATTACGAGAAAATACACATCTGTAAAGTAAAAAAGTTTGAATATTTCTCGATCTTTTCACTATGAATTTTCGATTGAAATCTGGATTTTATTTAATTTTTACCCTATAAATAGTAGTCAATTATATCCCACTCTCTCTTGCTATTTATAAATATCATATATTATCCATTATAAGTACTACATCGTTTTTTTGCAGTTTGATTTCATGTAAAATACAAGGATAGTAACTTGAAATAAATTGTAAAAAAATATATCAAACTGTGAAAGGTTCTGGCACTTAAAATGTGATAGAAAATATATTATTTTAACAATATACAACCAGTACTTTAAACAAAATATATTAAGTTATTTGAAACAAGTATAATCGCTTACAAATTTTATTCGACTTTTCTATTACTTTAAGAGGTAAATAGGTATGACTAACTGCGAAACATGTAATTTAATTTAAGATACATATAGCTTTTAGTCAATTTTAAAAGTTTTTAGATACATTTTACCGTATGCAGTTTAGAATAAATATTAGCAATCATTATCAATAGATTTATTTCCACAAACAGTCACACGTTAATCAGTTCAAATTATACATAGTGTATCTAAAATATTATCAAAATTAGAAAATATTACAGTCTGATAAACTTTCCCGAAAATATTTCTTATCTATTCTCCGGTTTGATCACTCATTGAACATCATTGGTGATGTTGATCAAACTATTTAATGCTGATGTTCCAACACGAAGCAACATTTAGATACGTTGCAATAAATCTTTGAAGCATAAATCATCAGACTAACACGTACAAATAAGAATCAGTAAAAGTGAAAGACTGATATCTTATGATATCTTACAAACCTTATTTTACTGTGGTAGATGTAAAATGAGATACACTATTTTGAAAAGTTTTTTTTATTTGAGTATAAAGATACACAACAGGTTATCTGCGCGGTGCCAACCATGAGTATGGAACCATGATTTCTAGTGCTATGAGCTCTCAAACTTAACACTGAGGAAGCGGGTGGCGAAAAAACACCAAAAACTAGCTTTATAATATATTACAAATTGTCCTTAAGCCTAAGACATTCGTAGCAAACTTTCAAATATTATTAACTAGTTTATATATTATTTTCTGATATATTAATAGTTGCTCATGGGTTTCAGTGATCAAAATATTCGTTCGCATAATTTTCAACATAGTTTCACATTTAATTTCTTTTTTTTATTCTCTCTCACTCTTTTCGCAACTGTTCTCTTGCGTTTTGTGTGTTTAGTAGTTTTTGTATTTTCAAATGACCTCTCTCCTTTACAAATATTTACTGTCACTAACGATATATCTGTTTGATATGCTCGTTATATCCTAACTTACATTAAGTCATTGTTATTCCGTTCCTTTCTCACAAACACCTTAATTCTATATCATAAAAGGAAGTAATGTTAGCAAAATGTTAGGGGGTATAAAATTATTACGAGAACATACACATCTGTGAAGTGAAAAGTTTGAATATTAAGTCATTGTCATTCCGTTTCTTCCTTTCCTCACAAACAACTTTCAGTTATGTTGTTCCTTGACTATATAAAATTATGTTTCTTTTACTCTTTCTCAAATTCTTTATATGGTTTCAACCTCGAAAATTCTATATGTTTCAGCGTTTAGATTAAGATTAAAATTCGAGATTCGTTTCTTTCGGTGAGCAATTCGCAAAGTATAGCATATTTTATAACTTTGGTCTTGAAGGTGATCAATCATGCGTTTTCCATTTTCTTTCGATAAATTTTGTACTATTAACAACACTGGATTTATTGAATCTATTGTTTCTACTGAAGCTTCTTTCCCGCTTAATTTCTATACCAAATTAAGCTTTAATAAATAGTATTAATTCTTTTATCTCGGTCCGTATTTTAGGATCTCTACTTTTCATTTTTTACAAAGTTCTGTTTTACCACCTGATATATATCAAATTGCAATGTGTTATTTCCTTTATTTCAATTATCGTATTTTATCTTTTGTAAGTTTTAATGTATTACAGTTATTTGCTCCAAAAAATAAGCATTTAATCAATATCACCTGCTATTAGAATTAAGTACTAAAATTATTAATTTCAACTCTTCATGAAACAAATTATGCCCTGTAAATGTATTTATATATCTATATATGTGTGTATTTAAATTTCTACCCTTTTATACTTTCTTTTGAACTGTAGAAGTTAAAATATATATTTTTTAATTTATAATCACACACATGACTTACTTAGCTAAGTGACAGTTAATTAGTAACAGTCATGCATTAGACCTGTCTGAACTCGTTTATTGATTTTCCTGTCAGATATTGCAATTAAATGATTTTGACATGTTCACCTAATAGTGAAGAAAGTAAACGAAAATAACTAACTATCAAAATTTTCAAAATATCCTTAGCTTTATGAATCTATTCAAACCTTTAAGCAATTGACGGATTAGGAGATCAAAAATAAAATTATCAACGAAATATAAACAATGGTGATGTTGAGAATGACATAATCGCTTGAAGTGAGTAACTTTCTGGAACGACTCATGCTATCGACTAAATTTATGGAAACATTTCATTCAGAAGGTATTTCAGCAAACTGAGACATGAATACTCAGTTTCGCACTATCGCCTCCCCGTAGTTTAATGGATCAGGCCTATGTGATTCTAAGCGCCCAGAAAGCGTTCTCGTCCCTGGCAGTCATTGGGGCGATTGAAAGTCAAGGAAGTGAGACGCAGGACAGCCGCTTTGCTGGGGTTTGAAACTTCCCAACATTGTATCATCTTCTTTACATAATTGTAACCAAAGTAGTTTCAATGTTTTGAGCTAAGATTTAGTGATATGTTAAAGCAACATGTCCTCCACTAAACAATGGGGTTTCCATACTATTTTGTTTCGACATATGGCACCTCTATACTGTGGATTTTTATCTGCGCTAATGTCCCTTTCAAATATTTCAGGTAAGAAAGAGAGTTGAAAGTTTGCTGTAATTTACTTATATATGTAGAGGGAGAACAACATTTCATTTATCTAATAAAGAAATCCACAGTTACAAATATTAATACCAAAGTAGTAAAAGTTCTACAACATACTATTAAAACTGATTTCTCATAACTTCTTCAAATTTCCAGTTGACTGTTGTAATATCACCTTTATTCACTTTTCAGTTTAGCATATAGTTTCAGTCACGTTCCTTGTTGTATATCAAATTGTTTTTAAAACAAGATATATTTCAGAAAATTATAATTACGACAGAATAGAAATTGTATTAAAAATATAATGATGAACGAATAAGGTTAAATAATACATTTCTTCAAATTTTGTTAAATTGGATTGAAAAAATCTGAAGTACAATTTATTGCAGGATTTATCTCGAAGATTAAATTTGATTTATTATGAGGAAACCATACACTTTTTAATGCTTAATGTATTGTTGTTTGTTGATTCTGATAATAGAGTTAGCATAGAGGATCACACGGAAAATGTTAAATAGGTTTCAAAAAGACTAGAAACTCAAGCGCTATCTAATACTTAACTATCGTTCTCTTGAACAATCAACTATTTGAAAGCGCTTGACATTTTTTTTGTTCTAAATCCAAATTTTTTATTGAGCTACGTCATTTCTGTTAGCATCACACCATTTATACTTAGCTTGTAAATGATTGTACAATATTGTTCCAAGTAAAATAAATTATTTGAAATAACCAAGTTTTTGGTCATTGGCTGCAGCCAAATGTGTTACACTCAGCTGAAAGTCAACTTTATACTCAGTCGCCTCACAAGAAGGTCAGAATATAATACAACTGTAATACGATACTAGTTCGAAAGTAGATTGAATTGTTCTTTTTCACAAGAAAGTCACAGAAATATGTTTTTGTATAATGACTGCTTTATATGTAATCTATTCAGTTAGTTTAAATGTTTCCCTGTCAGAAAAGTGATAATAATGTATTACAATTATTGTCTTGAATTTTAAATAGACAAAAGTGATTTTTGTAGCTAAGTACATTATATAGTATTTGCGACTTTGTGTTGTTGTTGTTGTTGTTTTGAATTAAGCACAAAGCTACACAATGGGCTATCTGTGCTCTGCCCACCACGGGTATCGAAACTCGGATGTTAGCGTGCAAGTCCGCAGACATACCGCTGAGCCACTGGGGGGCGCGACTTTGTGAATTTTACAAATATAAAATTGCTTACGTAATGCTTAAAAATGGAGATGAATAAGTTTAATTAATAAATTATGCGACATTTCAAGTACATTATTTTAAGAAAGAAATGGGTCGATAAAATGCTTTAGAAACACTAATAAACAAAATGTTAACGTCTCTTTTTTGTGGCTAATATATGGTTAAATGATTCACACTGTAATTAACAAATATATTCGCTTAATCCCAAAATAGAATTTGCATATGATATTTTCTGCAAAATTCTCATGATAAATAGTGTTTCTGAACAGTGTTTCTCAGAATTTGCAACTTGAGTAAATAAAAGCATATACAGGAATGGATCGAGGTTATGGACGTGGTAAAACACATCACTGCTGAAACATTTAAGTTCATAGTTTCTTCTTGCAATGAAATCTAATAAATTTAATCTCACAAGTTTACGAATAGGAACGTCTAAAAAGAGTTAGTACTGATAATTTAAATGCTTTGAAAGTAACAGCAAAAACAAGAATGGCTTGCTGAAACTTTCTATTTAATGAGTAAGTGCAGGTTAGCAAATCAGGAAAACAATCTTTAGATAAACTTTGTTTATTCTATGCTAGAAACCGTTGGTCTTTTTGTCTATAAAAAGATGAGGTTTCTTTATAAATGCCTAAATTCACTTGTATACGATTTTATGTATCAACAAAACAAGCTGAAAACTAAAATTGTATCTCACTTCATCTCAGTAAGCTTCTGAAGACAAAGTTTAAAAATTATGACTAAAAAAGATCTTACATTGTAAGAGACAATTTTACAATAGAAATATCATTTACCACACTTTTATATCTTGAAAATACAGTTTTTTAGCGTTATTCACTTGTTTGTTTGTTTGTTAAGAATTTCGTGCAGAACGATACAGGGGCTATCTGTGTTATCGTCAATAATTTAGTAGTGTAAGACTAGAGGGAGAGCAGCTACTCATCACTACCCACCGCCAACTGTTAAGCTACTCTTTTACAAATAAACAATGGAATTGACTGCACATTATAACGCCCCAAGAGTCAGGAAAGGGGGAGCATGTTTGGTATGACGGAGATTTGAACCCTCGCCCCTTGGATTACGAGTCGAACGCCTCTAACCACTTAGCCATCACTATGCGCCCTCATTTATTTTAATAGTACATTTGTAACAACGCACCACACAACTACGTAATGGTGTTATTGAAGTTTAGGTTATTCATAAAATTGTGGACTGAATGTAGATTAATTGTTAAGGTTTGGTGATGCAGATCGATAGGACTCAAAATAAGGTTTTGGTGAATTTCACAGTTTCGTCTTTTAAGATTATAAAACTGGTAGTAAGTCACGTTACACATTTCAAAGAAACAAAGAAAAGCCTTGTTGTCAGTGGCTCAATATTAAAAACGGTTATAACAGAACACTATTTGTCTTTATCCCATCTAGTTTAGTCCATCTGTGCATAACATGTCATTTAGGTAAAATATAATTTCACTTAGCCTTTATTCTTACCAAACTAAATCCAAAATATTATATTATATTTTAGAAAAAAAGTAACAATATGTTATGCATTAAAAGAGGTAACGTAAAGACTATACAATCTTAAATGTAATTTTATCTAATTATCGTGTTATCCTTTGCAAATGAAACTTTTGCTTCTTGTTTACCACGTCGAAATAATGACAAAAATGTTCATCTTCTTAATTAAAATTACATTTGATTTTTCCAATATGCTTAGCCTAAGGTACAGGGAAGAACTTAATTTTCGCATTATCTAAACTTGCATTTTTATATACAGATAAGCAGTTTTATACATATTTTTTGTAAACTTGGTTTTGGTCTTCTTCGCAATCTAGCACAATACTGAAATTTGTTTCTAGTTGACTTTCGAATACGTACTGAAAAAATGAGCAGTCGTTACGATTTTTATTGGTTAGAAAATAATTAACTTTTCTTGCAATAGAATTTATGCAAAATATCCAAATGAATTATCCTATCTTTATGTCTTTGGGCACATACAAACCAGTTTATTTATGCAACTTCACAAAGATAAATACAGTGTAATTTTGAATTATTTACTTAGGATATTTTTTTTTACATCACAGCCCCAATTTACAATATATTTTAACAGTTATTAGGCGCTTCATGAATATTCTAAAACCCCTAAGCTCAATATTACTGTTTTTTGTTAGGAAAAATTCCTTTTAAGCAAACTATAGAGAAAAAGAGTTATTTCTAAATTTATGGACTTATACAATACAAACCTCAATCACTGTGTCCCACTTTCATTTTCTATATATAAGGAAGAGATAGATGATCTGTATGTAATTATGCACGGTTTTTAAGAAGCGATGGTAAGCTCTGCATGTTACAATATGTATATATAAATGATTCATTTCTGCATGTTATAAACTTGGCAATATATAGTGATTCAGTTCGTTCATATATGTTCAAGCTATTTCCTATTACAACTTTCCAAAATAATGATCTTACAACTGTAATCGATTTATGTGAGATCTTAGATATTATTAGATTATTATGAAAGTGTTGGTTCAATGGAAAGTCTGCAGTACTTGTAATCACATAAAACCAAATTATTTTAAATGTGAAGAACTGATTAAATTCTCATTTCTTGCATCTAATTATTGTAATTCTTCCCCGTGCATACTGATCGCAATATTAATTTACATAGATGTAAATAAACAAATAGATATGGCGATATATAAGCGTCACAGATAATATTAGTTTCCTACAGTTAATTAAAATTTTATAGATTGCTATACACTTAATTTAAAAATAATCTTTTTTTATCGTATTCATTACAGTAAGTACTGATAGTTTAAACAACTATAAGGAGAGGACCTCACAGACTAAGCCAATAAATGTAATAGCTTTGCAACAGAGATATGTTGTAACACTTAACTAATAACATTTCAATCTACACAAAATGGGTCAACATCAGGTTATAATTGATTACTACTGTAGGTTGAAACATCTTGAATTAATTATGAAATTATATTCCTGTGGCACAGCAGTTAGATACTTTGTTATTAGCCTAACGTTTAAAACGGCAATAAAATAATTTACTTGTGTTAAGATATATCGTTTTCAACCTTTGTTTCTTTACTTTGACAAAAAAATGTCTGTACCAGAACACAGCACTTAGGAATTTCCATTTATTGTGATATATACAGAAGTTATTGTTTTTTCGAAATAAATAAAATTGTCAAAAGTTATTATCATACAAAATTTGATTCAAATATACCATAGGCAAAACAAATATAAAATTCCCTTAGAAAAAAAAAGTTAAATATTTTTTTCTTTTTTTTTAATTGCATGCTAAGGTAGAGAAGGACGATCTGTGTTAGCTTTCCCTAATTTAGCAGTGTAAGAGTAAAGGGAAGGCAGCTAGCCATTTCCATCCATCGCCAACTCTTGGGCTACTCATATTACGAGTTGAGTCAAAAGTTCAATGAACACATAAGTTCCTGACTAAGCTTCAGGATTCTAGGGAAAACAAATGAAATACATAAATTATATTTTTTTATTGGGCATAACCTTTATTACAATTTATCACAAAAATATGTGGACATTATTTAAATGTTATATATATTAGTATTAGCATACATTAAATTGTTTTTAATACTGCATATTTAAACGTGTATAGGAGCTGTTTGATGATATAACAACTCTATATACTTTATCACTTTTCCTCTTTAAATAAATTACTGAAGATCGTTAATGTCAGTCGAAAAGCTCCAGCATCTTTTTTTATTTAACAATTGTTGTGTCCATTTGCTACCTTTGTAGGTGACACTTATGTGAAATAAAATACAGCAGAGCTCATTATACAATGATGCCTTGGAGGTTTTTCCTAAATTTAGTGCCATAAGAAATGCTAAAATAATTTTGAATTTTATTCAGGTGATTACGAACGACACCGAATGCCTGTACTTTGTAAATAAGATTTACAATTTATTTAATTTGTATTCACTTATTATTTGGATATGCTATTTAACTTTGTACGTGAATGGATCATAAGACGGGGTTACAGTGCTTAATCTACTAATGTAAGGAATCCTGATTAGTGACCCTTTGCTACATAGCTCGCTGAACACAACTTGGAACCGTGAGTGCAATACAAAAACAACGTTTGAATACCACTATTCGATCAAACAAACGTAGCCCAAAAGATGAAAGAGTGTACGGTTGATCAGCTTCCTCACTTTTAGCCCAGTGCTTCTCAAACTTCAGTAATATCATTCACTTCTATATTTTTTTTTACAACAGCTCACTAATCCCAGTTCGCAATGAGTAAAAAAACGAACGAAATTAAAATGCAAAATCCGTTATTATAAGACTTAAATACACCTCAAATCACAACTAGAATGAATAAAACATAAACAAAAAATAAATGTATATAATAAAGTATAAGTATAATAAATAATAATAACTAATGGCCTTGTTGTCTTTGAACCCAGAGTGAATAATTCAACCAGGTAAAAAGCACTGTTCTTGGTCTGTGTGTGTGTTTTCATATAGTAAAGCCACATTGGGCTATCTACTGAGCCCACCGAAGGAAATCGAACTCTCGATTTTAGCGTTGTAAACCTGTAGACTTACTGCTGTACTAGCGGGTGGCGTTCTTGGTCTATTGTTGTTTTGAATTAAGCACAAACCTACATAATGGGCTATCTGTGCTCTGCCCACTACGGGTATCGAAACCTGTATTTTAGTGTTGAAAGTCCGCAAATATACCGCAGAGCCACTGGGGGGGGGCTTCTTGGTCTATCACCTCAAAATCGAAAAGAGATATTACTTTATTTTTGTTTGTAGCTTTGTGTGAAACATCTAAAGGAAATAAAAACATCTGTGTGTCATACACTTACTTCACCAATTAATAATAAGAATGCGCATGTTTATTGTCGAACTTCTTCACGTTTTAAGAATTTTGCAAATTATGTTTAGCATAAAGTCAATTTGAATAATACTCTAGTTTTGAACAATCAATTATGTTTTAATTGATTTTTAATTAATGTTAAGATAAAATTTGCTTGTTGGGCTTCTTTCCCTACTTTTCCAGTATTTATTACAATAGTACTATTAATTGTACGATTTAAAAAGTGTTGTTTAATTTCAATAATACTCATTTAAACCACTTTTAGAAAGGACAGCTAATTAAATTCCCCGTTTTATTAAATGATAATTCATGTTTATTACATTCAGTATAGAATTACATACAGCTTACAATATTTGATGTTGTATTTCATTTAAGGAACTAAAAGTAAATATAGCGTGTAGATGTTTTATAACTGTAAATTGCATTTAACAAATTATGAATTATGTGTTCTTTTTTTTCAATAATATTAGGCAAGGTGGTTTGGGTACTTGACTCGAAATTTAAGGATCGCGGGTTTGAATTCTTTTCTCATCAAACATGCTTGCCCTTTCAGCCGTGGGGACACTATAATGTCACGGTCAATTTCACTATTCGTTGGTAAAAGTGTAGCCTAAGAGCTAGCTATGGGTGGTAATGATTAGCTGCTTTCCCTCTAGTCTTACACAACTAAATTAGGGACGGCTGGCGCAGATAACTGCCGCAAAATTAAAACAAACAAACAAACAAATGTACAGACATTGCTGTTGGAATTAAATGATAAGCAATGAAACGTTATTTTGTTTATTTATTTATTGTCTATTTGCAAATATTGATAAAAACAATTCTATCTGTAATAGTGTTTTACGATTTTTCTCAAAGTAAATTAATATCATCCAGGATAAAAATAGCTTCTTTTTCTTAAACTTAGCTAATATTCAATTAATAGCATAGGTTTGTTTAGTTGTAATTAAGCACAAAACTGCATCGTGCATGAAATTTATCTTACTTTTGTTAAAGATCACTTGTTCTTAATTAAATATATTTATTACATATATTTTTGAGTAACAGTGTCCCGAAGACAGAATGTTCACATCTGAGTGAATTAATAATGCAGCTTTCTTACTGGCAATTGACGTTTGTTTGTGTGTTTTTCTATTTTTCTATTAGAGCTGTATATTTTAGATTTCTGTTTTTACTGTACAACGAATGAAGTACAACATTATCATTGTTTGTGGTAAAAAGAAAGCTAGTCTTTTTCTTTCTGGACATGAAACCGTCCATTCTGGCTTTCAACAGATATGATCGATATGCTTCATTTCTGAACGGTTTTAACTTGCTAGTACACACATTTATATTACTTAAGACGGAATATTAAACAAAACATTTGCAGGAAACTTACTAAGAAAGTGGCATTTTTTCATGTTTGAATTGTAAAGAAACTTATAATATTAACAGACAAAACACTGAATTAATATTTTATTCATCCGTTATTTAGATTATAATATATTAGACTACTGTTAAATATAATATAAAGTTTTCAATATAAGTCATAAAACTAATTACCTAGAATGTTTTTTGTGTTATCTTGGTAAGTGGAAAGATAGCAATAAGTACTATGTTCTCTAATATTACACTGGTATACTCTAGATCAATTATTATTTACACATTTTGGTAATATGAATGTAATGAGCTTATTAATCTCAGCTCTGATATCATTCAGTTTAATCATAATTAAATTAAACTGTTTTCTATATTTTCACTAAAAAGCTGTTTCTTTTCTTTATTTGGGTAAGATGGATTTCAATATTTGATTCTCTATGTTTGATTATATGTATGTTTCATGAAGAGTTACATTATGTAGTTTTTGGACTCTAATTTCTTCTTGAGATATGAATTTTGTAAAATGCTGGTTTGAAACTTTCTCATAGTAAAATGATGTTCCAGCACTATTTGCCTGATTTGAAGCATTTCTATGTTAGTTCTATGTTACATATTCTTATTTTCTTTATTGAAGTTATTTTATGAATATTTTTTTCAAAAAGTACAAGTATTTCGTATGAACTTTTTCTATTGATTATATGAGCACTTAATTTTCTTGTTATCTTTCATAATATATTATTAAAGGTATTTAAATTTTAACTAAATGGTCCACTGCATCCAGCAATTTAACAAGCAACTCTTATTTATGATTTTATTTTCACATGAAATAACCAAGACTGTCAATGTTTTTAAATAAAATTGAACGTTTAATTTCTTTGTATGGTATTTGATTAAGTTTGTTTTCTCATTTAGCGAACATTTTTAAATTCGTTAAGAAAAACTTTTAGATTTTTTATGCTCAACATTTAGATACCCGATAGTTTCGTAATTTGTTTTTAGACCCACACTATTTTTATCTCCTGTTTAAAAAATTACCTATTTTTTTTTACCATTCAATCATATTCTCAAACATAGTGTTGTGCTGTAAAAATTAGCAGTGTAGATAATTTTTATACCTTTTAATTTTACCAATATTTTACATCAAATCGTGTAACTAAAAGTATAAAATACGAGGCTAATCAATAAATATAGTACAGTTTGTTATGTTTGTTATTCTATTTCAAAAAGCCTCCATTAAATTACCTATAATCGAAAAGTACGTTAGCATTCTCTACATAGGGTATCTTGGGCGCCCGTATTAAAGAATATTCAAAGGAAATCTGGATTTTCTTCTCCATATGTGATCAAAGCTAGTTATGAAAAAACTACCTGGCAATATTAACTTTATTTCCGATGTCTATACCGCTTTTCAGCTATGCAGAGCATCCTAAAGTAAACATTAAAAACGGACAAAAACCGAGATTTGTCCTTTTCGTCCACCATTATATTTCTTCAATAGGCACAGTATCTATTTAATTCTAACAGAAACTATAATTCATTTCATTTTATAGAACAAAACAGTATTCACTATATTTGACTATCTAACGTTTTATTATTCTATGCAAAATGTACAAAGCTGTAGAAAACAATCTGTAACCTAGTAACCCAGGTACGCCATTTTATTAACAAAAAATAAATAAGTATAAAAAATAATTATCCCAAATAGCTTAATAGGGCTGACTACTAAACTTCATTAAAAAAGAACTAAACAAGATAGGGATGAAAGAGGATATATCATTTAATCTGGCTGATGATCACTAGCAGCCTAAGCCATCTCGATTTTAAATGGAAAATAAAATCCCTACATTACTGGCTTCTTTACTGGCAAAACAAACAGAACCAAAGTTATTAGTCATAAAAGGTTACCTTATTGTATTAGTAGCATTATATAGTTAATTGGAAGAAAGATGAGGTTCCATTCAAACACTAAGCTTTATGCAGACAAAATGGAGAAATCAGCAATGTAGGGACTTTATTCTCCATGCAAAGCTAAGACTGCTTATCACGATCAAGCGATATGTCCATTTTTTTAAGTTCAATATCAAGCTTATATAGTTTTTCATTTAGTGTTAATGATAACTTTTTCTCAATACTATTATAATAAGTATGCATACCACAATTAATGTGATTTGATGCCTTTTATATTTCAACGAATTTTGATAAAAAACACGCTGAAATAAAGATTTATATCTTAAGTAGTTGATTTTACAATGAATGTTTTTTTGTTTTCTTTTGTTTTTATTTTACACATGAGGATTCTATAATTTCGGTCAGCCACTTCCATCTTTACCAAGCTATCAGTTACCAGCTAAGTGCTAATATTCCTCTCAACTGAATGAGAAACCTTCCTCATTAAAAACATTTGAAATGAAAATTAAAAATAAACGTTTCACATTTGTTTTGTTTATCCAAATATGTTCTATATTCACACCATTGCTACTGTTTAAGGTTTAAGAAAGCATACACTAAAGTAGCTATAAGCCCTTCAAGGTAATTAGTGTTCATTGTTTCCATGAATGCAACAGATCATGAGGCATAAAGCACTTTTCTGCAATTCATTCAAACAAACCGTATCATCATTAATACTAAAGAGAAATAACAACCGTATATAATTATATTACTGTACTTATCATTTAATCACATTTTCGAATTAGTTGGCAGCATGCATGCGTCACTATCATAAACTTCTAAGTCATTTGTATCAATTAAAGATGCATGATTATCACCCAAATAGCATCAAATAAATCAAGTTTGGTAGAATGATGTTAGAGTATATATTAAATTCAGTAACAATCAATGAACAAAAAGAAGAAACGTGAGTTTTGCGTTGTTAAACTCAACCACTTATTTGAGTAGAGCTTCAATGGATGATAATAAGAAAAGTGAAAATAAATAAAAAAACATTTTTAGCATTTAATAGGTTTGTTTGTTTGTTTTGGAATTTTGCTCAAAGCTACTTGAAAGCTATCTGTGCTAACCATCCCTAATTTAGCAGTGTAAGACTAGAGGGAAAGCAGCTAGTCATCACCACCCATCGCTAACGCTTGGGCTACTCGTTTACCAATGAAAAGTGGGATTGACCGTAACATTTTAATGCCTCCACGGGTAGGAGGGCGAGCATGTTTGGCGAGGCGCGGGCGCGAACCCTAGATCCTCGGATTACGAGTCGCGCGCCTTACGCGCTTGGACATGCCGGGCCTCCAGTTAATAAGAAATATGTGAGCACTATAAAATTAGCCTAAATACTAACTGGTCAAAAGTTTAAGATCATACCAAAATGAAGTCCTAAAAATGGTAAGAAACGCGCAATAAGAGGTTTCAGTAGTGAGATGCACGGCCGTCAATGGGAATAACTTCAAACATTTGCTTTGGCAAGGTCGATATAAGAGTTTGCAGAAGGCTGGCTGGAATGTAATTCCAAGTGGTGAAGATGGCTAGACGAAGATCACACACTGTTTGGAACTGACGTCCATTTCTATAGACTTCTCTTGCCATCCACCCCAAAAAATTTCAATAGGACTTAGTTTGGATGAAAACACTGGATGGTCAAAAAAAAACCCGTTATTCGACATGAAAAAGATTGCAGTCATTTCCACACAAGCGAGAGCTTTCAGTCAATAAGAATGCTCTCTCAAACATGCCAATGTAGCCAGATGCTGTTTACGCCCCTGTTTTACCTAAAGCTCCATTGTTCCATGGAAGGAGAAAGCACCACAGATCATGATGGAACCTCCTTGTTACGTTTTTTATGTGGACTGAACGCAACAGAAAGACACAGATAGCAGCTTGTATAATTTTATTACGATGATCTACTTATGTGATAGACACAAAATAAATTATCCAATAGCAATAACAGATATCCAGTTTCAACCTTCAAAACAACTTACAATACAAAAAGGTACTAGCCTGTGCCTAATAATATGATCCAGAATGAGTGTCCAAATCCGAAATCCAAAGTTCCAATCTAGGCGGTGAATTTAGTCCCACGGAGAAATTTTCGAAATTTGAATGGGTAATTTCAAACAAAAATTCACAGTCCAATTCGTATTGACTTTCGGTATAATCCGTAATCCGGCTGAATTGTAAAGATTGACGGAATAAAAATTTCACCGCTTTAGTCGATCTAGCTCTATTCACAAATTCAATTTGAATAATCACACGGTAAATGTTTTAACTTTCTCAAACGAGACAAACTTCTTGATCCGAGTAAAAATGGATGATTACTTCCCTCGCATCGCCGTCTGTTTATATACTAATCGCGTAACTTCCCAGAATTCCACAGTACAAACACCAGGCCAATACAAGTGATCAATCTACCTACTTTTAAAAATTTCTACATGAATAATTCTAAATGAATTTTAATTAATTCTAAAATGTTATTTTAAATGAATAACATTTTTTGGTTTAAACTTCGAAAAAATAATATAAATATGGAAATATAATAGATATGGAAATGCAAACACGACATGACATGCTTGTCGTTTACACAACATTTACATAATACTCTCAACATGGTTGTCGTTTACATGATATTTACATAACACTTCCCCCTTAAAGGCAAAAAAAAGTTTAAACTTGTGAAAACCTTTTTTGTGTTTTTTGTTTTATTAAAACCAACTCAAAAGGGTTAAATCCAGTAGATTCTTGCATAACTTCACGAACTGCAAACAACAACAAGGGAACACCCTCATCCCAGTCCTTTGAGTGTTCGTGGCAGTAATTTGGTGGAAACGTTCAAGGACACCTTGTGATTCAGGATGGAATGCACTGGATGAAACTTGATGGATGTTTAGTTCATGCATGGCTTGTTGAAATATCTTGGACATAAAATTTGAGCCTTGGTCTGATTGCACAACTTTTGGAATCCCAAACATGATAAAGAATTTAACAAGAGCCTTAACAATGTTGGGAGCAGTGATTTTTCTCAAAGGGATTGCCTCAGGGAAACGTGTAGAAGCACACATGATTGTCAAGAGGTATTCATTTCCTGCTTTGCTTTTTGGCATTGGGCCAACACAGTCGATAATGACTCTTGAGAACGGTTCTTCAAAGGCAGAAATAGGCTGCAGTGGTGCTTTGGGAATCCCTTGATTTGGTTTTCCAGTCATTTGGCAAGAATGGCATGTCTTACGAAAGTCAACAACATCTTGGCGCATCTTTGGCCAATAGAAATGTCATTGGATACGATCTAGGGTCTTTCTTATACCTAAGTGTCCTGACAACACATGATCATGAGCAAGACTAAGAATATCATTCCGATAGCATTTTGGAATGACGATTTGGTGAATAACATTCCACTCTTCATCAGCAGCAACGTCAGGAGGTCTGTATTTTCTCATTAACACACCTGACTTCTGGTAGTAACAAATAGGGACAGTTCCTATTTCATTTTCAACAACGGCCAGTTGTAGAAGAGAACGAGTTTCAGGATCATTGTCCCGTTCCCAACAAGTTTGTTACGATGAAGAGAGTTGAAAAATGACTCGGAGTCATCAGCAGAACTTAAAGTTGAGTCAGAAATCTCATCGATGCGAGACATGAACGTATCAGATAAAGGGAAATCCTCTTTGGACTTCTGAGAACGTGTTTGAGAACGAGTAACAGCACAGGCGGGAAAAACATCAGGAAACTCTTCAACGAGTTGCTCTGTACTGGAACTAACAACAGGTGCTTCAACAACATGAACCTCTGATACCACCTTACTACCAGCCAAATCATTTCCCAAAAGCATAGACACACCTTCAACAGGTAATGAAGATTTAATACCCACAGTCACTGGGCCCAAAACTAAGTCCAAATGCAAATCCAATCTATGAAGAGAAATAGAAACGACGCTACCTTCTACTTCAGAAATGAGCACATTGGCCCCAATGAATGACTTTTCAGAAAACGGAAGTACACTTTCCAAAATCAAACTCTGAAAAGCTCCAGTATCCCGTAGGATTTTAATTGGTTGTAGATGTGAATCGCCAACAAAAGAAACAAAACCTTCAGTTATGAAAGGCTTAAATTTGTCCTCAACAAGATCTTCAGGTACATCAAGAATATTAAACTTGGAATCCACAGTGGACTGGACAGGGTCAAAATCATTGGGAACCAATGATGTATCCAACGAGGGTAAAATGAAATTATGGGGTGATGGCTTGATTTTTACCTTATAGCACTCAAAAATCAGATGGCCAGGTTTCTTACAATAAGCACATGTTTTGGATGAGAATGACACGTTTTTGGTAGATGACGAGCTTTGAGAATAAGATGAAGTCTTCGTTTGAGAATTAGAAGTTTGCTCTTTTTTTCTCTGTCGACATTTGCATAATATTTGAATGAGTCATTGGGTTTCTTTGCTGTGTGAGATGTTTTGCTTTTGTATGAGAAATCTTTGTGAGTCAAAGCATACTCGTCTGCCAAGACAGCAGTATCATGAATTTTGGAAGCTTTTTGTTCATCAATATAAGTTTTAAGCTCTACGGGAATACATCTTTTAAACTCTTCAACTGACATGAGTTCTCTGAGTTTTGTGTAATCATCTTTGATTTCTTTGGAATCACACCACCTGTCGAATAGAGTTTCTTTTTCACGAGCAAATTCGACATAAGTTTGGCTGTCAAACTTTTTGTAACCACGAAATTTTTGTCTATACGCCTCTGGCACTAATTCATAAGCATTAAAAATGCATTTTTGACGTGCTCGTAATCATAACTTTGCTCGGCCGTGAGTTTGGAAAATACTTCCTGGGCTTTACTTTTGAGAACACTCTAAAGTAATACTGTCCAATATTCGGAAGGCCATTTTAGCCTAAGAGCCAATTTTTAAAATTGTTGAAAATATTTATCCACAGCCTTCTCATTGAATGGAGGCACTAAACGAATTTGTTTGGAAGCATCAAAATTATCCAATTGCATTTGGACAACCTTTTCTTCTGTCTGTGCCTTTCTCAGACTGATTTTCTTATCAGCTTTAATGCGTTCTATTTGTATTTTGGCATCAAGGCGTTTGTTTTCTTGTTCTGCCTCAAGAACAAGGCGTCTATTTTCCTGTATGCCTCAATACGTTTTTGTTCTGCCTCAAGTCGTTTGGTTTCTTTTTCTGCCTCAAGACGTTTGGTTTCAATTTCTAAACGAAATTTCATTTCCATTTCTATTCTTTTTAATTCAAAATCTGGGTCAAAATGAAAGGCAGGCAATTGTTGTACAACTTTTTGAGGTAAAACTTTTTGGTTGACCAAATGTTCAACAACAATTCTTTTGATATCTGTTTTCTTCATTGCTTGCTTTACTTCCAAATTGCAATGTTTTCCAACATCAAGCAATTCAGATTTTCTTAATTCACTGATGAATTCTAAAGAGGGATTCTGATTAAATTTGCCAATAAAATCTGCAAGTAAGAATGCCATTTTAAATACACAAGCTGTCTATCTGTATAAAATATAAATACAATATTGGAATAGGATTAAACTGTTTGTTCAGATCCCGGACGAGCCCCCAATTTTCTGTTATGTTTTTTATGCAGACTGAACGCAACAGAAAGACACAGATAGCAGCTTGTATAATTTTATTACGATGATCTACTTATGTGATAGACACAAAATAAATTATCCAATAGCAATAACAGATATCCAGTTTCAACCTTCAAAACAACTTACAATACAAAAAGGTACTGGCCTGTGCTTAATAATATGATCCAGAATGAGTGTCCAAATCCGAAATCCAAAGTTCCAATCTAGGCGGTGAATTTAATCCCACGGAGAAATTTTCGAAATTTGAATGGGTAATTTCAAACAAAAATTCACAGTCCAATTCGTATTGACTTTCGGTATAATTCGTAATCCGGCTGAATTGTAAAGATCGACGGAATAAAAATTTCACCGCTTTAGTCGATCTAGCTCTATTCACAAATTCAATTTGAATAATCACACGGTAAACGTTTTAACTTTCTCAAACGATACAAACTTCTTGATCCGAGTAAAAATGGATGAGTACTTCCCTCGCATCGCCATCTGTTTATATACTAATCGCGTAACTTCCCAGAATTCCACAGTACAAACACCAGGCCAATACAAGTGATCAATCTACCTACTTTTAAAAATTTCTACATGAATAATTCTAAATGAATTTTAATTAATTCTAAAATGTTATTTTAAATGAATAACATTTTTGGTTTAAACTTCGAAAACATAATATAAATATGGAAATATAATAGATATGGGAATGCAAACACGACATGACATGCTTGTCGTTTACACAACATTTACATAATACTCTCGACATGGTTGTCGTTTACATAACATTTACATGATATTTACATAACACTCCTCCACTGTGTCGTGAAAAAAAATGTCACCGGTGGGATATCCTTGTCGTGCCAGTAAAGTTGGAAGCTATCTGGACTATCCAGGTTATTTTTTTCTTTATCTGAGAACATAACCTTCTTCCACATTTCTACGTCCCATGTTTGGTGCTTCTCAGCAAAGTTTAACCGAGCTGTTTCGTGATGTAGAAGGAGGAGTGGCCTTTGAAGACCTTTACTGACTGTTTTTAAAGCCTTTCTCTTGTAAATGCTGTATTACTGTTATTGAACTGCGTCCATAAGGGTCTTAATGTGGTTCGACGATCAATTGGTATCTTGTTGGACAACCCGTCGAATTCTCCAGCTCAACGCCGGAGAAATTTTCTTGGGCCGACCACTTGAAATTCTCGTTCTGTATCCCTCAGAGTATTTAAGAAATTTGTAACAGCGGTTTTACTACGACCAATCTCACCAACGATGGCACATTGAGGAAGACCTCACTTTTGCAGCCCGACAATTCTGCCACGTTCAAACTCTTTTCAACTTTTTAGCCTTTGCCGTGTTTTTAACCAATGTAACACAGAAGATTTCTGTGAGATGTTGAAAACGCTCATGCGTTACGTGTTTACCGATTAGTATGATTTTACAATTTTGACCAGCTAGTATTTAGAGTAATTTTATGGTGTTTACATTTTCCCTATTAAATACTAAAAAAGTTGTTTTTTTATTTTGCCTTTAAGAAGCTCTACTCAAATAAGTGGTTGACTCTAACAACGCAAAATAGATATTGGCTGTATGCTCATTGGCCTTAAGATTTTGGCCAGTAGTGTATGTGTAAAAATTCTCGCAAAACAAGTAATCACTGAAAAGGTTTCATTCCAAATCACCCATATATTGTAAAACATGTACTAGAAACATCTAAGTTAAAAGTTTACGTACAATTGTAAAGTAGCACTGCGCAGCACGTGGGGACAAACTACGGAGAAAGCAAGCCGTAAAAGACGAAGAGAGGAATTTCCGTTGGTTCTAATTAAAATACCAAACAACTGAAGAAGAGCACGTCTACTTACACACTGGATATGTTCACGAAATAGTTGGAAAACACGAATAAAGTGGAGAGTGTGGTCCTAATATCTAACGAGACACTAAACCACTGTGATCATACATCAATTATGAACTCTGCAACAAACAAGTCCTAAAATCAGACCCTACAAATTCCCAGAGTTTAATTCATTTTTTTATGGATGTCAATAAATATATAGTTAGTCAGACTTACAAAGTTATTCATTGTTGATAACTACAAATAGAAAACATTAGTGGAAATATTCTTTTCCGTAATCTATTGCAAAGACAAAAGCAAAATAATTTTAGAAGTAGAACCATAAATGTGATGAAAATTCAAAACAATCATAAAATATTTCATCGAGTACAAAGATCTTTTTCCGAGACACATGCTTTCAATGAAATTATACACGTACGTTGCTTTTCAGGTAGTCATTTAATTCTGTCAAGCATGAAGTCCCAGTTTCCGTGTAAGATTGTCTAATAAATTTATAACATTGCATATCGGCAAAGAAGTATAAGGTTGTTTCAATATTCATCTTAACTACAAACCATCTAAAAGTTCTTTTTATAAAATTGCATAAAAATGTTCATGAGTTAACTTTTTGTTCTAGATGGACAGTGTAATGCATCTCTTGAATTTTTATATCATCTCACTTTACCCTAAAGCTCAACATGTTTACCAAGTTTAATATACTGAGTTTTCCTCCTTATCATTTATAACACTTTCCAGCTTTACCACAAGTTTTGCGGAAAGTAATTTAGTTTGTTTTTTTTATTTTAGAAAAGGAAGTTTTTGAATGACACAATAAATAATATTTAACACAACAATTTCAAATAATGTGAATCTAAAATCACAGAAATGAGGGCATAACTTAAACATATGACTAAAAAACAATCGGAGAGAGCTAAGGTGTAGAAGTTGTTAAAATACGCCAAAAATGTGATTTCTTTAAAGAACGGAAGTAAAAGCAAATATGCACTTCCATACAGAGCCTCATATTACCTGTTTTCCATCAAACGCATGGATAAGTCTATTTCCTCTTGAACGTGATGTCTTACCACGTAGACTTTCCTTTTTAAAATATTATTGGCAGTTCCAATATGATGTACGTATATATTATTACTCAATCATGCACGATGGTATATCAAGCTTTATTTATGGTCTACTGATTTATTAAATAAAAATGAGACGTGAAAAGAACTCCTCATTCATGACAATGTATGTCATTCATCTTACTTGTAGAAAAACCGTATAACTGCGCACAAATACTAAATTCAGCAGAATACCTAGTAAAAAAAATTATTTAGAGAGAGAAAGAGATTATATCAAGATAATAAAGCTTTCTAGTTCATTTAAGTAACAAAATGCATTAACTAGAATAGTATGGTTCTGAAGAAAATGCCGTTTAATGTGTTTGTACTTAACAAACTTCAGTTTGAAATGCAACTTGGAACATCTCAGTTTGGAAGAGGTAAAGTGAGCTTGCTTATTGAGAGGAAGCTTTGTTCAAGAAGATCGTATCATCGCTGAGTGTACTAAGCTACATACTCAATGACTATATTGTGCTGATAACTAATTATGACGCATTTATACGACGTAACTGTCGCATACTGTTTTTTAATGACTGCTTCACGCTCGTGTGAAATTAAAAAGAAGAGCATGATAAAGCCCGACTTACAAAAATAAATTATTAAAAGTTTTAATTTTAACATGTTAAAAGTATATATATATTTTTTTATAATGTGCTTGAACTCGTGAAACTGAAATGTAATGTTGCGAATACGTTTCATGAATTTCTTCATTTGTTTGCTTAAGGTAACAAAATGGTTTCAAACATTGAAACAATTTACCCAAGAAAGAAAAAATCCGTTACCAATATGATCATGACAATATATTTTCCATACCGAGAAAGAAAGATATGTAATCACACTTACGTACAATGCACTCTCTTTCTACTTATCACACCGATAACGTACATTCAAAAGTTGTTGCATTGCAAGAATTGGATGACAATTCCACAATAAAATTGTTTTGTTTGGAAACATTTTCACTCTGTATTTTCTTAGCATTGACAGTTTAGCGTTTTATAGGTATAAAGAGAGTTTTTTATATATTTCTAAACTAAAATCATGTTTTCTATTTCGTTAATGTGAAATACGCTTAAAGAAGTTTATGTTTATAAACATGAAATAAAGACATAAAATATATTTCTTATATTACGTTGCTGAAGCTGTAAACAGGTAAAACAATACACATATTTTTTGTGATAAGAATCCCTTTTGATTAGAAATTTTCTTCGTCACTGTATTTATTTTTTTCAGAGAAGATTTCAAATCAGAATTGCATATTATTTTTCATATGTCAACGTCCAAGACACCTTTTTTTCAGCACCAGAACTCGTCAGTTGGGTTGAACGATAACGGTCAACAATTTATCTGAAACACTATTAATATGTGATATAAGAAAACTTTCGTGTTACATTATTGAACGGCAAAACTGGTAAATCATTGAGAAACAGAATGATTAATTTTAGTGATGTTTGGCTAAAGATAACTCTCCCAATTTCCATTTTTTGAATCTTGTTAACTGATGCTTGATAACTATAAACAATTCCTTCAAGTCTATACGCCGTCGCAATTTAAATGCATTAATGTTTTAATTTAACAATAGACCGAACCATGCCTAGTAATTATTGAATGGAACTGAAGACCTTAGAGTCTGGAGCTCGAGAACTGATTATACCTAACAACCTTCTTAATTTTAACTAAGCTTGCGTTATATGAGTGACAGTCGGTCCCACTATTCGGTTAAGAATAGCTTGTCTTTTGGTCTTTAGTTCACAGTCAGGATCTTATCGTTTAGCTTACTGTGTACAATAAACAAACTATCGTTTAAGTTCTCTATAGTGTGTTTAATTTGTTTTGATTTTCAAACCTGTTAAATTTTTCATTTTTCGCAGATATATTTAATATGTTTAAATATTTGTATATTAACTTATCAATTATCTGATTTTATTTTGTGCTTCTTTTCGTGAAGGCATATTTCAATATGTAAATGCTGTAACTGGGTAATATAACATATTTAGCTTTCTAAAGAAAGCATAATATTTTACGAAACTGTGCACAAGACATACGCTCCGAAACAATGATAAGTTGATAACTAAGATTACATCTTTATTAATATAGCACGACGTGATTATGCTCAAATTCATATTTTAAGAATGAAACACAGTAGTTCGAAGTTCCAGCTATTGTATCTATTTAATAATGTTCAATTGACAATAAAATATAAAAAGGGTCATTACCAGTGTCATCACTGTTTCTCTAAGTGTCTTAACATGGGCTTATGCTAATTAATATTCTAATTTTAATCATGAGCATATGTATATCGTAATTTTTTTTTAAATGAATTAAAATAACTAATATTACAAGAAGTTGTATAGTAGAGTAGTTCTCAATCGCAAGTCTGCAAGGAGATATTACCTGGTTCGCATTACGGTTGAAAGAAAAAAAAATGTTTAAAAACACAGCTATTGAAATATATTGTTTTAAAAACACCCTAGAAGTTAATATTACGCAAAACAGTCAATGAAATTTTAGGAACAAATACAGATTATCTTCACTTGGGAAAAAAATGAGGACCACTGATTTAGCGGTTAATACGCCTGAGGTCTGAATCAAAAATTTCAAGATTTAGGTCTCGTTACCGAAAAAAGTAATAATATTTGAGCACATAAGAGCGTTATTGTACAGGGGAGACAAATTTCACTATTCAATCAAAAGAGTAACCTATGGACCCACGAAAACTCCTCTGTAATAAACTTCTGTGAAAGGTGGAGAGACGAATCTTTGACCATAAATCTCAATAAATTTTTCACCAATCTTCAATGCATATGAAAAATTATTTCTGAAATCATAGTTGGGAAGATCAAAACAAAAAGTTTATTGAAGTTACATCAACGGACTTAAAATGTATATGCTCAAACATGATCGCTGTGGTTCCATTTCTTTCTGTCACCTTTCTCAAGAAACAACTGCTGATTTAAAGATAGTGCTTAACGTTGTTGAGTTTTTTGTATTTTCAGTTAAAATTTTTTGTTTTATATTTTGCTTAATGTATAGGTTCCAGGTTAGGCCTAGTTATTCTTATTATCGGTCTATGAACACAAATGTACTTGGTTTGTGGTCCAATGCTTCCCAAACGCGATCCGAGTATCCGATAACAGTACCTGTCAAAGTCCACTATTCGTCTAAGCAAACGTAGTGTGAAGATAGGTAGTTGGGGTATATTGACTAACCATCTTTTCATAAGTCTACGCGATTATATTTACGAAGAGCTATGCAGAGATAAGCCATCATGTAGTTCAAACTGAAAACTATTGAACAAGCAAAAAAATTAATTTGCCCACAAAATATAATATATCGAGGTTGAGCGGTTTTCTTTTTTGTTAATGGGATGTCTTTCATAACAATAACATTTATTTTAGGAATAAATACACTGTTTCTATTAAGCGAAGTTTTCTATTTCATGGAGAAAATTAAAGGTTCCTCTTTTTTATATCTTTTTTTCCTTGGTATGGGCGGGTGGTTAAGGCAATCGTAATCTGAGGGTTGTGGGATTAAATCCCCGTCATACCAAACATGCTCGCCCTTTCAGCAGTGGGGGGTTATAATGTGATGGTCAATCCCATTATTCTTTGGTAAAATAGTAATCTAAGAGTTGGCGTTGGATGGTGAAGATTAGCTGCCTTCCCTCTAGTCTTACACTGCTAAATTAGGGACGGTTAGCGCAGATAGCCTTCGTGTAGCTTTGCGCGAAATTTAAAACAAATCAAACCAATCCTTCTTTTTTTTTTTCTCTCTCTCTCTTAATCATTGATGAAACTTTCCATATATATATTTATTTTCTGAATGAAACTATTTCATTATACTTCTTCATTCATAAACTATTCCTGATGATAATGCACTGTTCAATGGTCAGGAATTCACAATATACCAAACTTATGTGTACATAATAAATACGTGGCTCATGGAGGAATACTATATGGAAATCGATTCCAAAGTTAGATTAACCGTAATGTATATCCACATATACCTACAGAGAGAGAAAGAGTGAAAAAGAAAAGTTGATTTTGATATTTCTCATCAGTTCAAGCTAATTGTCAAAACATAATTAAATTAACTTGCTATTTCATCAAATTTATAACGAAATGTAAAAATAACAAATACGAAGTTTGTGCGATATATCATTTGTAAATATCTTCCGAACTACAATACAGATGGTCAGAGTAAATAATAATAATAGAGAATTATTCATATCTATGGTGTTGTATCGAAACACGTATTCACGTCCCATTTGATGACGTAAGTTATGTATATCACTTATGCCAATGAAGTAAAAAGAATGCAGCTCTCCAATGTTTGTTGTCAAAACAATATTTTCAGTGATGTCGAGAAACCCACTTGTTGAGAATTTTATATGCAAAAACGGCTCATTTGGGTTAAGAAAATATTTCAAATAGAAGAGCGAACAACGTTTCGACCTTCTTCGGTCATATTTACAACATTCACACACATTATAAGCTATTGAACTATCGCAAAATTATTTAACTCAAATTTTCAATCATGATTAATTATTTTGACAATGACGCTTTTCAGCAGAGGTCACTTATTTCCACTTAGGTTTGAATCGCCTTGTTCGTTTCTTTGTTGAATGTTGCGTAAATCCACTAGAGGGCTGTCTGAGCTAGCCGTCCATAATTTAGCAATGTAAGACTCTTGGGCAACTCTTTTACCAGCGAAAAGTGGGATTGACCGTCACTTTATAACGCTCCCACGGCTGAAAGAGCGATCACGTCTAGTGGGACGGGGATTCAAACTCGCGAACCTCGGATCACGAATCGAGTACTTTAACTACCTGGCCATCGCGCCCCAATTTTTTTTTTTTTTTTACTAATACACTAGATAATTAGTATTACTCACTGGTAACTCTTATTTACTAAAGAATGCGATTAACCCTTATATTATAACGTCTTTATGGTTGAAAAAAGTGGGTATGTTAAATGACGTATTTCGAACCCACGACACGCAGATTACAAGTCGAATGCCATAAACACCAGACCATGACAGTCGTTTGAATCAACTCTTAGCATACACCCTGCATTTAAATTAGCTGATATTAGTATTTCTTTGAGATATTGTATTCATGCACAAATTTACTGGCTGAGCGAGAAGAATAAAACTGAGTATGTTTGATTTTGATAACGTATTACCCCAGCATTGTCGTGTAAAAAGTAAATATGCTAAATATAAAGTTCAAACTGCAATATTTAAAACAATGTTGTATAATATAATACTTATTGTTCCTAAATGAATTATATCACTACTATATTTAATTCTAATCATTCATAATACCGTTTCTATATATTACACAGTTGTGATATTCGGGTAGCGTATTGCACGTTTTGATATAAACAGGTATAATAAACAGAAAGTACCAATATTCATTGATTTTTTTTTATTTTCTCCACGTTTTGTGTTACTTTTTTTTTTCGAAAGGTAGACAGAAATATACATCATTACTGATAACAATATTTTTAATACTGGGCTGTGTTCAGTACGGTGTATACCTTTCTGAATGACATAAGATGAAACTTCAAAGAAATAATAAAAAAAGAAATTCACTGCATAATGTCTGTTTTACTTTATTAAATACTACTGGTGCATAACAAATGTATTTAGGAGTAAGTACATTGGAATAGATATGGCATGCGTTTTTCAAATAACCTAACATTTTTATATCACAGAATAATGTACGTAATATTTCTTGTTTTACCTTTTGTGGAAAAGAGTAATGTACAAAATACGTACAATGTTATTTGTGTTATTTCAATTCAAGATCAGTAAAAGTTCTGGATTTCACCAAAGTAGTCGCCCATTATATTGACTTGCGCCAAGAAACAGTTTAATAACCAAAACAAAAATGAAAGCAAATATACTACATAAATCATCTTTTTAAAACAATTAAAAACATTATTATTAATTCCATCACAGATTAAAAAAGTAACATTTTAACTGTAAATTTTAAAGATGTCACTTGAATATTTCTAAAAATCATTACATTAAAAAAAGAGCCGACCAGTATCCAAGTGTCCTTTTATCCTTCATAAAATTACACTCTCTACAAGCTAGTTATGCTTACTTAACTTTTATTGTTGTATAAATATTACCTACAACATTTCCCCCGGTAGCACAGCATGTATGTGGACTTTAAAACGCTTTAAATCGGATTTCGATACCCACGGTGGGCAGGCCAAAGACAGTTTATTGTGTATTTTTGTGCTTAACTTTAAATAAAACTTAACCTGCAAGAGTGAAAAACATTATCTATTTTTTTACTTATAAATATATGCTGTATAACAATTAAAAAAGAGATATGGTCTTTTTCATGTAGAAAAATGTAGATGTTGAACTTTTACTATTTTTAAACGCGAAACAAAAGCAAATTTAGGAGCAACAAAAGAAATCATCCTAGCTAACTTTTCCTCAATCGGGAAACAAGTAACACTTAAGGCCAAAAAATTGTTCTCTGATCTTCTTTGACTCACTCGCTCAATCGACATACTTGATCTTTCTTCGTACAAAGGAATTATTGGAATTGAACCCTGCTAACGAGATTTAAATATTTTATGATGTAAGAATTTTAATAGAAATTTATCTATCGACGTTCTATGGCATTGTGTATTGTTCAAAACAAAGAGCGCTTTCATCTACGCTATTAAGAAGTGCTAATTGACGCCATTAATTGACGTTTAGTAAATGTTTCAATTTTATCAGGTAAACTGTTTGATATTTCAACAGAACGAGCTCACAAAAGATATTTGTATGAAGTATAAATTGTATCTTTACCTTCATTCTTTCTTTGTTTTCAATAATTGTGATTATAGTTTTCTTACCCAAATTTATTTTTGGGTGATATGTGAAGATATTCATACACTCACAAATTGATGTTTGTACATTATAAAAACGTAATTGTATACGTGTAGCATGGTACCAGTTTCACTTTTGTTCATAGTTAGCCTTAACTTATATTGATTTTATTTGTGATGATAGGAAAACCCACTTGTAGAGAAATATATACATAAAAACGGCTGGTTTGGGTTGAGAAAATTATTATGTAGAGGAGCGAACAACGTTTCGACCTTCTCGGTCATCGTCAGGTTCAAAAAGAAAGAAAGAGGTAACTGAAGGATACTGACATATGTTTGAAGGGGTTGTGTAACTGAGTACAGGAATGTAGAGAGCATGCTTAGATGTTTGATTATACTTATTAATATAGATATGAAGATGTTCCTTTGTATTGGTTTATTTTTGGCTTGAGTTGTTGAATAAGTAAGGCATTTTTAATTTTGCGTTTGTTTAGGTTTGTTTTTTATTTAGTATTTCGGTGTTTTCTATGGTTATGTTGGGTTTATTTTATTTACAGTATTCGAAAACATGTGAAGGTGATTTTTGTGTTCTTTGAATCTGGTTTCCATTTTTCTAATTGTTTTTCCAATATAAAATTCGTGGCAGTTATCACATTATAGTTTATAAATAATGTTGGTGTGGTGTTTGTCATTGTAGTTTTTACATAGTATAGACCTTAGTTTTACGCTTAGTTTTTGAATAAATTTAGTATTAACTGGAATGTCATATTTTGTTACTAATTTTTGCCAAATGTTGGTTATTTTTCTGCTGATGTCGGAAATATATGGTATGTAGCAGTATAGGGTTGCGTGATTTTTTAATTTGTGGAATATATTTACTTTTGTTAGGTGATTTTGCTTTTCTCTAGGTGTGTGCGTATAATGTTTTCTACGGTTTGTGAAGGAAACTTATTGATGTTGATGAAGTATTGTTTTATTTTGTCTAAACCATCGTTAATTTTATCTGGTGAGTATAGTTTTATGGCTGTGTTTATTTGGTTTCTTAATATGTCGAGTTTTTATTTTGTTTCATGTGTTGAGTCCCAAGGAATGTATAGTCCGGTATGGTTATTTTTCGGTAGATTTCTTTTTTCAAATTGTGTATCGGTTCTTGTAATTTTGAGGCTAAGAAATGATATTTGATTGCTTTCTTCCTGTTTACATGTGAAGTTAATGTTGGGATGTATAGATGTAATGTTATTGTAAAAAGTTAAGTATGTGGTATGTAGATGTAACTCCCGCAACCATGTCATCTACACCAGTATAGTGGTGGATGTAATGCTGTATTAATTGCTTGTGTTTCAACGTGTGTCATATAAATATTGGCTGGAACTGGTGATATTGGGTTCCCCATGCGTAGGCCATTTGGTTGTATGTACTTGTGGTTGTTGAACATGAAGTTTATCTTCTTCGTGGTGAATTCTATAAGGGTTGCTTATGGTTGCTGGGAAAATCTATTGATAAGTTAGAGTCTCAGATATAGAGTTCTGGGGCAATCTTGCAAGCTTCAGCGGTTTGGACTTCTGTAAAGAGAGATATAAAATTGAAACCGGCCATTAAGGCTTTATGATTAAGTTGATTAAGATTAAGCTTGAAACAAAAAGAGTCTTTCATGAATGAGCTGGCTGATGTTGCATATTTAGAGAATGCCCATGCTATGTATTTATCAAGATTGTAAATAAGCGATTCATATGTGGACATTATTGGTCGTAATAGACAATCTGGTTTATGAGGTTTGGAGATGCCGTATATTTGTGATATGCGTGAGTCACTCTTGTGTAGGTAGGAATAAAGTTTATTGAAATTGTGTTAGCTTTTTTCATTTTTAGTTGTATTTTGTTTAGTTGCGTTTGTGTGTCTTTGTTGGAATTGTATGTATTAATTTAAATTTGTTCGTGTCTGATAGGATGTATTTTTTTGATGTATTAATTCGTGTTCATTATGACTATAGTGTTTCCTTTATCTGCTTTTAGAATTTTTATATTTTTTTCTGGTTTTAGGTTTTTGATGGAATTAATGCCTCCTTTTGTAAGATTGTTTTTTAGTTTTCTGTTTTGTGAGAAATTACTTTGAAAAAATCGTTTAAGATGTTGTTTTAAGGCGTTTCTGAAACATAATTTTTTAATTAATATACAAGCGATAGTGTGAAAGTTTTGTTTGTCATGGAATGTGTAATTCTTAAATCTTAAATGGTTCTAGTAAGACGTAGGAACTATCAACACAATGGATATTAGGAACACTTACACACTTAAGAACTCGCTTATAGTGACATATGTACTTATGCTACATGTACTTTGCTGATATTATATACCTTTTCATTCTACTTTTAATCACATATATACACATACACAAAGATTAGCTTAGGTAAATATAAAGAAGTAAAAAAAACTGTTAAGGTATCAGAGCCAATTTTATTTTACAAGTTTTAGAATTCATTTATATGTACATTATTATAATTACTGCTATAATTCTAGAAATATTTTAATACGAAAACGTAAGTAATCAGACTCACTACTTTACAAAGTAAAATATAACAGCCACTAAAATAAAAGTAATGATTTCATTAATGTTTTACTCGTTATGTTACGACAAAGAAGCGCATATAATATTAACTACCAGGAGTTAGTGACACCATATTATATGCAAAATATTTCCAAATAAATGCATTAATAGTTTAGATCTGCTAACAGATGGCACATTGTAAATACTTCATAATAATATTGCTGTTGATAATGAAAACAAATTATTTTATTTTATTACATCATGTTGGTTTATTTCAAAGGTTCGCAATTGGGTATGTACCCTACTGCTACTGGAAGAATCGAATCCCCAATTTGTGCGTTATGAGCCATTCATCATGGATGTTATATCTTGTTAAAGAACATGTTTTCAGAAATTTGTGCAGTAGGACGTAATTATAATAACCTTTTATATATATATCGAATAATATTATATCCTGAGGCTTTATTTATTTTTTTGGCGAATTCGCTGTTTATGTCTAAAGTAAAGTCTTGCATTGAAGGACAACATTGTCTACCATTATTTCGACACATTACTTTAAGAAATAGAGTCATAATTTCAATGAAAGTTGTTACTCCAGTTGGCGATATGTATTATATTCATATATGGGCATTTATTGATATATATGTTTTTCTAATGTAGGTACTCAACATAAATATTTTACTCCATTGTAATGTTTTTATTAACAGAGACAACACTCTTTTTTATTATTTTAACATTCGTGAATCTCTGCTATATATTCATGATTATTTAATCATCCTTTACTTTTCAATAATTAACTTCAGTACAAAGTTAACAATTATTTGTTACTAGTACAGTTTCTGGATAATGGTAAGTTTTATAAAATATTGAAAAGTGTATGTCATGGTAAAGGGTTACTAATGAAACGTTTACGTTTGTTGTATTAATATATTATTCATTAATGTTTTTAAGTGTATCAAACACACAATAAAATAAAGAATATATTTTTCATACATTCGCTCCTTTGGACAAGAGCTTTCTTAAATTTTTCGTTTTTTCTCGATTTTGTAGAACTAACGAGTACTATCTTAACATGATATTTCCAATTTGAAATAGTTCTATCTTGGCCATACTAAAGCGACTGAAATAAAATAACTTTGTATTAATACATATATTGTAAATTATGTGAAAACATAAATTACGATTATTTGGAAACATGTTCCAAAATACAGGGTGTTCGGAAAGTCACTGTACACTTATATATTTATTAACAGACAAAACTGCAAAGTGACTTTCCAAACACCCTGTAGTTCAAAATGTAGAAAATAATATTTGAAACTATACACTAATCTCTAACTGGGAGATTTGTTTAGAATACAAAAACTTTAATTACCTTAGTTTTGCGTGCTCAATCAAATTTCAACTCCGTTTTTAAAAGATTATTTTGTCATATAACTCAGATTTGTATAAGCTTTAAAATGCCTTATTTCGGTATGTCCATTTCTAACAGCAAAACCACATCGAGCTATCTGCTCTGCTCACCAAGAGGAATCGTAATTCTGATTTTAGCGCAGTAAGTTTCTAGACTTATCGCTGTTCCAGAAAGAGACCTTTTTTTTCGGAAATTACAGCACGACTTTTTAACCACACATAATTAAATCTATTTGATATAAGCTAGTGTAACATAGATTGCCTGTGTGTTTTAAATATGGTGTTGTTACAAAAATTTTTCCAGAAATGTTTATATGCTACTGTTATTAAATGACATTCACTAGTCAGTGATATCTATGACATATATAGAAGCAGAGAGAAAAAAACGGCTATAATATATGAAACATTTTGTTCAAGAATGTATTTGTTACAGATTTATACATCTAATATATTGTCAATAAACCTATCATCGAAAGCGAAAAAATACCAGTAAACTATCTATAAATTTCCTCTTATTATTGGTCAACAAAAAGAAAGAAAAAGCGGCACTTTTTACTTCACTGTAAAGTAGCCCATCAAATTCACAAGAGTTTTATTGTAGAAATCTTTTTCTTCAAGCTTTACTAGCTTGCATACCGAGATACGAAACCTTGTTCAGTAAATATCCAAGAGAACCACATTATGCCGAGAGCTAAAGTTCGAGATCAAGATTTAAATATCTTACTAATTTGATAAGAACTATGTGTGAATGTTGTATGAAACATGAAAGAATTCACTAACTGATGGTTGTATGATGGTATCAAGATGGATTTAAATCTAGCTGTAACGTTATCATTTAATGAAAATTTAGAATGATCAGTGGTATTCAGTTTGTGGTTCGTTGTTGATTTTAAGCTGCCCGTGCTCTGCCCACCATCGATGCCGATTGTTAGAGTTGTAACTCAGTTAATTTGTTTTCCAACGAACTATAAATAATATACGAGATAGTTAATAGAATGCAATATGTTGAGTTCACAGCAGATTAAAAAGAGAAAAATAATGTTTGATGTACTTGAGTTACTTGTGGTATTGGCTTCTAATAAAAGTGTACCGGGTTTTCTTCAACGCTATTCACAAAATGTCCAGCTAGTTATCTTTTCTCTTCTTCAAAAAATATAAAAAGCTTCACATCTGTAGACTAATGTTGTCACTATGTATCTCTTTACTTGAACTGAGTTTTAGATAAGAGCAAGTTCTTGATAGTACAACATCTAGATTAATAAATGTAAGTTCATCGTGATGCGTGCAACCCATAAAACTTTAAATAGTGTTTACACCTATTTATACCACTGCGAGTAAAGCGATACTATCGCTTTGTTAATAAGTTTCATGTATCTTAGATAGGCATGCAAAGCTTTCTTCTTCCGAAAGTGTGGTTAGAGAAATGTTTCGTTTTAATTTGTGACAATTAGTGCACTGATTACTGTTTGTACACAACATAAAGTTAAGCTTATATTCTCTTCTTTAAATATAGTATTTTTCGTTTAATTTACATAAAAATTTATGTATGTGTGTGTTGGTATAATATTTATAATACATTATAAGTCTATTAGCCTAATCGTGACACTTTTTAAGTTATGAGCAAAAAACCACTCGGGACGCGGGTGTACGAGCACTTTCTGTTGTCACTGTACAAAGCTACATAATAGACTATCTGTGCTCTGCCCACCACGAGTATCGAAATACGGTTTCTAAGGGTGTGAGTTCGGATACATATCACTGTGCCAGTGGTTGTCAGTCGTTGGGAGATACAGACGGACACCATATAACACTTAGCCTGAAACCCATAACACAAATCATCTTTCAGTTAGTTGAGCTTGAAGTTTATTTAACGTTCAATAATAATAATATATATTGAAGTACTCACTTTTTCTGTTTATAGTAAACATTTTTCGGCGACTTAAATTGGAGATAACGTGTTTCTTTACTGGGTCAGTTTCGATGTACTTAATGCATTTTCCACATAGTTTGATGGTGATTTTGTTGGCTCATGAGTCTACAAATAATTTCGACCAGATTCATCTGTTGATTGCCTACTCAACGTAAAAGGTACCGACATCCTTGTAAATCGGATTACCTGTGCGAATGTACAAAAAAAAGCAGTACAGTACGTAATTTGGAGAATAAATGTAATACTAATTTTAGTGTGGAGGCACCGTCATGGATAATGCTTATCAAATGTTGTGTCAGTTCGGTTAGATATAAACCAGGTCGGTATGTGTTGTGTGCTACTTTTAACTTACATGAATGTTGATGAAGCCTGTTCATCAGCATAAATATTTCTTCTTCAACAAATACCACTTATTTAATTATAATTTTTGTTAAATGACGAAAATAAATAATAGGAAAACATTTCAACTCTCACAGCATCATCGATTCAAGGTAACCAAAGTTACTAACCAGACCCTACTCTAAGGTAAGAGTGCAAGTACATCCAATACTTATAATTGAAAATATAATCCTGTTAAATCGAATGCAACACTTATCTTTTCAAGCTCCAAACAACTATAAATAAATGTAATATGTCCAACAATTTTACAAATATATTTATCTCATCACACGATCAATGTATGTGGTCTGTCATGAAAGCAGTTTTTGTACAAAAAATAATTTCGCCATGTCGATTATTAATACATTAAAACAACATGCTGATTTTCAATAACTAGAGATAATTATTTGACGAGAGACAGCCAGGAATAATTCTGATGACGAACTTTATTTCGAAAGTAGAAAATTCTACACTAAAATCGTTGGGAATTAATCACGCTATCATCCACAATAAGTGACGTAACCTAATGAGAAAAAAAAGCTCAATAATTACTTTTCTAGGTGGGCGGCATATGTGGTACAGAGCTTTGGCTCTGAATGAAGACTGAGACAAAGAATGCAACACGATTAACCTTTTAAAAGTTATTTCAATGATTTATATTGATAGATTAGCTTAAACTTTCCCTTCACTTGGGACGGGTATCTTTGCTTATTGTAAGTAATTCAAACATTTTCCTAATATATATATTTAACCTTACAATGTCAAATAGATATCAATGACGTGACCATTAGAATAATAATTTATTAAACTTAAAATAGAAACTGTTTGAATTGTTTACACAGAAACTATCTATAATAAATATATTATATAACAAAACATATTATATTATTGTAATAATACGGAAAAACAAAAAGGAAAATTGTTTGTACTTTTAAAAACTTATTTACCATAACTCTTTCTCAATAGCGGAATTCACCACTTCTGACTGCTCAGGTAACACTAAAACTATTGTCTTGTTGAATAAAAGAGATTTGCAGTTTCGATTAAAGAAACATCTAAGCTTCTGTGAGGTGTGGTAAATCACTTTCCAATATCGTATATATTGTCACTTTAATTAAACCCTTATCTTCATTAAATAAACAATACTATTATTAACAAATTATAATATCTTTAAAACTGCTTTTTCAATCAGCATCGCATTCTAAATTGCAATGTCAACGTACACGTATATTTTACTCCTCCAGAAATGAGAATTGCAATTATAAAAGTACAAAAAAGTTTTAGGTGAGACAGTGTACAAAACATCTTGGTTGAAAATATAGTTACTAATACTTTAAAGCAACTAACTTTGCTTTCTATTTTGAGTAAAGCTGAACACAACCCTGCTCTTAAATAATTTTTATTCTTCTTCGGTTCACGCAAAAGTAAATCCTCTGACTAATGCTTCTAGCTAGCGTGTAATAAATTTGCTAGGAAATAGGTGTAATCATTTTTATGTTTATCGGATCTATATTTATGAAGCAAGCAATCATAAAATTCCCGAAAAATTGTATGTTTGTGTTTTTGATTTACCAAATCCATAATTTAAGGGCTCAGGGATTAAATACCACTTATTTTATTGAATTCAAAATCACAAACTTTCGGCTGTGTTAACAATTTAAACCACGCCCATACTCTTGTTCTTTTCCACACTTTTTAACAACATTTGTGTTACTATTAATGGATAGTTTCAAAATTGCAAATTCAGTTAGAAGTTTGCTCAGTCTGTCGGTTTTGTAGCTTTCTACTACTTGCACCGTCCCTCTGTGAAAGACAAAAAAGTGCAACAAGAACTTAAAAACAACAGCACTGTTAAAATGCAAAGTGCGTCCATAATATTGTTTACAGTAATAAAACTGTAAACCAATTAAATAAACTCAAAGTAATGAAGCCTTTCAAATTTACGTGACAAACATTTTTCAATGTGGTAAAAAATATCTTATGTAATGTACAAATAATTTCAATGAGATCCCCCGTTTAGGATATATGAATCTCACAATACGGCAGTACTTTTTCAAATATCTGATTTCTTCTCCTCCGTAAAATAATGGATATGTTTAGTATTTTTACGCATTTTTCAACCATGCAAATCAACAACGTTGAAGTTCTCAAAAAGTTAAAAAGGAACATCTAGTACAAACCAACATTTTAAAGAGCGCAAAGGATAAGTTCAAAAAATGTAACGTTTTCCACTGAAACATTAAAATACAGTAATGACAAATATGAGAAAAATCAATTTAGTTAATATATTTATGGCACATTATTGAAATTATTCAACATTAATTACAGAAAAGCATATAATATTTAACGTATAAAGTAAGTAAGCAGAGTAAACATTACTGAGCGTTTGAATGAAATCATGAGAAAATGAGATTCATAACTTAGAAGAAATTAAAATATATTTTTAATGTTTCATCAAAATATTTGAACTTGCACGATCTAACAACAATGCCATTTAAAAGGATTATACACAATATTTAATTTCATACATATTTACTAGAAACTAACTGGCCAGGTCTGATAATACGCTTATGATTTTTAGCACTGGTTTGCTTTAATCTCAGGTTTAATCATGTAAACAAGCAAGATAATATTCTCAATAAAATTCCATTCACAAACTAGAAATAGAACAGTACATTGAAGTTTGACGAAATTGCCAATTTATCATAAAAGGTATACTTTAGATAATTAAGAAATTTTTATCATAACACCCTGTAAAACTATATTAAAACCAAAATGGTGATTAAATGAGTTGCATTAGGTAGGTATAAGTATTCATTATCCATGTGAAGACAGTTCTCGTGCTTCCTTTTGAGAAATATAAGTTAACTAATACAAATGATGCATAGTGTATCGATCGAATTAATATTTCAGTGTATGTATTATATTAATTTAATAGCCGATAGTTATGAAACAAAATATCTGGATCGCCATAGACTGGAAAAACTTATCTAATGAAAAATAATTAATATTCACTAATATGTTACTTCAATCCAAGAGGTTTTTAATACGTGTGAAACAATTTGTTAATTATTCACTAAATTATTTTATTTTATTTTACTATACAAATGGTTATAAGAAGTTTTTCAGTATTGAATTTTAAAACTGTTTTAACATGGTTGAATTAACTGGTGTCTTGTTACGTTTTGTGTTTTTAGTACAGTTCGAAAAATGTAAGCGTTGAACATTTCGTGTAACATAAAATATTTCAACACGAAAACTGAAGTACATAGATAAAACCTGGTGTCTTTAATCCCAAAATAATGCAGTAATTGCTCTTAAGTCTTAATTTTGTATATCATTATAAAATGATGTACAGTAAAATGTACGTGTTAATGCAATATGTTGCTGGGAAATACGATTAACCTCTTACACTGTAATACCAGAAGTGTAAGTTTGTGCTGGCGTTTACCAAACAACATGTCTACTAGTTTGAAATAAAATCATAGATCAACAAGGAAACTACACTTTAGATGAAGTTTTTTATGACTCTCAAGGTAATTCATTCTCTAAAAGTATTTATTTAATATATACAGTAAGTTTTATGAAATAATGTTCGATATAGGAGCTATTTTATGACAAAAACGCCATCTTGATGAATTTAGCAAATTTTATAACCTTATGAAAATTTTATTCGTTACTGTATTCCTCCGTAAAAAAACAATAAATAAAACTTCTCAATTTTTGGCGACTTCTATATTACTTTTATTCTGAATGTAATATTAGTACAAATATATAAAAAAATATTAATTGCAAAAAATTACATTTACTAGCTAAAACTGATAAAATTTAGCATGAATAGTATACAATATATCTGATTATCTTTATCAAATAACACAACAACAATTAATGAATTAGGTTGAATATAGAGTTAACATAGAAAACTTTCTTGTGTCTCACTTCAAAATTATTCTAAACTTTGATAATTTTGTACACAACGATGTAGTCCTATTGTGGCTTAATCCAACAAATAAATCAAATTGTGATATTTTGTTTGTTAAATAAACTTAAAAGATGTTTTTCTAGAGATAATGAAAAATAAATGTTTTATTTACTGAAAGCTATTTTTGATTTCGATACGTACAACACAGAAGATCTTAATTTAGATTGAATAAAACTGAAACTATTTGTAAGTCACCAATATAAATACATTTCTTATGGGGATACAAAATACTGAAATATTTCAAATAAATTTATAGATATACATATGTTTATTCTTGAAAACAGCATGCAGACAAAATATTATGTTCTTGAAAGGGAAACAACAAAGAAACACCATAAAATACATCAGTAATAATCTATCAAGTTAGTTTTAATACACTTAATACACACCCTTTTAGTAAATAGAACATTAGGTAACTAGATTTTATCGAAATATATAAACTGTGTTGAGAATTCCGAAACTTTAACTGAGAGTATTTCGAATATGATGATAATCAGTTAAAGTTATTTGTTTCCCTTATGCGCTTATTAATTGTTTTTTATCATTAATGCTCCCTACATTAATTATCAATTGTATATTAATTTAAAATTACTTTTATTGTAAATTTCATCAGTTTACTACAATCCAATAACACAAACTGCAAGAAAAATTTTCAGATAATTTAGTTAATTGGTTTGAATTTCGCACAACGTTACATGAAGGCTATTGGCGCTACCAATTCTTAATTTAGCAATGAAAGACAAAAGAATAGGCAAGTTCTCATCTCCACCCACCTCTAACTTTTGAGACACAATTTTTCCAACGAATAGAGAGATTAACCATAACATTTTTACGCCTCCGCCGCTGAAAGAGCAAACATGTGTACTCGATGAGGACCTGAACCCACAACCTTCAGTCTGGAAGCCGAGAGCCATAACCACCTGACAAGAATTAAATTATAGTTTAAGTGCTAATATATGTATCACACTGTAATAGATCTGCAATACCATAATGTATAATACTCTATGTATGCAAAATGACAGGAAAAAATAATTTATGGACTATCTCTTGAGAGAATAAAATTGTCAAGTTGTTGTTTTGAATTAAGCACAAAGCTACACAATGGGCTACCTGTGCTCTGCCCATCACGGGCATCGAAACCCGGATTTTAGCGTGCAAGTCCGCAGACATACCGCTGAGCCACTGGGGGCAAAATTGTCAACAAAGTTTTTTCTTCAGAAATTAAAACGCAACAGTTCATGTATAGTTTAACAGAAAATAGAAATATTAACCTTGAGTAGTCAATAATAAAACTTTAATCATACGAAAACTATTTCCCATACAATAACAAACAGATTCATAATATCTTATTTTCAAAACTGAATTGCTTTTGAAACAGATAACTATTCAAAGGCTTTAACATACGAATATCTTCTTCATACATATATACTCTCTTTCATGACTCACGAGTACAGCGGTAACTCTACAAATTTACAACGCTAAAATCAGGGGGTTCGATTTCCCTCGGTGGGCTCAGCAGATAGCCGGATGTGGCTTTGCTATAAGAAAATCACACACACACTCAAGACTCACGAATAAGCGCATCACATTATCTATGTTACACAAACGCTGGTTTCTAACTTACAGAGAGAAAAAAATCTCCAATTTGTGTTATTAATGTTTGAGGGAATAAAAATATTTGTATTATCATTGACCGAATAATTTTGCTTTATGCCACTTGATTTTTTATCTCATTCTGAACTTAGAGTGTTTTTTCCTTTGTGACAACAGGTGTACACCTCGCAAAAAAATTATACATAAAGTTCCAATCATATCGGAATAAAATATGCTTCTTTAATCGTTATGGTATAATGTCAAAAAATTAATAAAATTTATTGTTTTTTACAGAAAATATCTTTAAGGCTTGGATGATTATTTTTTATATTTCTTACATTTGCTGTACTGAAATATTAGACGCTGTTTCCTTGAACAACTTGTTTCCTTTTTCTGCATAGAGGTAATATATCTTATAGTTTCAATCGCAAGCCGTTTCCATCAAGACCATCGAAATAATTACATGGTTCAACGACTTTCTGCGGGCAATAACACTTTGAGAATGTGTAAGTTTCTATAACAAACAGATTCTCAGTATTGGGTAAAACGTTATTTCAAAGTAATCATTCGTTTGTTTCAATTGTAACTGATAAATTGCTCATTCAGCCATTATTCAGATTCCTGTGTTGTTCCTGAAACGAAATTGGCTGCACAGTTTACATTCACATTCCTGGCAATTTTTCTCCCGGAGCCGAAATTACATCAGTGCTGCTTAGCAAAACAAACTTGATTTTTTGTGCAGTTTTTATTTTTTTAATTAAACATAGTTGATAAATTTGTTTTCAAATGCAAAAGGAGACACAGAGGGTAGAAAGAGATAATAAAACAATTCACTGGTCAATCTACAAACAAGAAGAAGCTGTACATTCTTTATAACATACAAAACGATTATAAATGCTCATAATTTGATAATTAAGTATGTTTAAGTATACATTTGTGTTTCTTAGGTAACATACACCCTGTTATTTCTTTGTTGTCACTTTTAACAGAGATTTGTTGGAATGTTTAAATATATCTGAATTTAATACTTTCCATTTTTGTTATCATACTTTCATTATAAAGAAAGCTTTCCATTTTTAGCTAAGTGTAAGCATTTAATAATGCTGATGTACATATCGGTTATATTATAGTGTTAGCAGCAAGAGTAAAGAACTGATACAACATTGCTTTATATTTTTTTGTAAATAATCTTTCACTAAATGCGCAGCGCGACAATATTTCACCTCCATGATCATCTTGATAAATTCAAGGAGAAAATAACATCATGCTCAGAGGAGCAATGCGAGCGCTTCCACCAACATATACTGGACTTTTAACGCCGCTATCAAGAAGCATGTAACGAAAACACGATGGAAAACTATATTTAGGGGCTGATACGTGAAAGTGATTTACATTGCAGTCGCAAATATCGAAAAACTACTCACTTCTGAACATGTTTGTTGATTTTTGTGTGAATACATGTAAATCTTGATTCATATGTTGTTTTATTCAGAGCTTATGTAAATTAAAATTTGCAAAGTTGCCCGTTTTTACATGAAAAATATGTTAATTTCTAAATTTCATTATCCAAGTCAAAAAAGCAACGTTTGAAGGGAATAATGGCCATTTTCTGTATTTTTACAACATAACCAATTAAGAAATAACACACATTATTCAGGAACAAAATTTGTATTACATAGTGTTATAAAAAGCGCTATTCGTAGTTATAATTTCAAAGGATTATAGTATGTCAAATATACTAAATCAACAATATCTATCAACTATCTCTCCACGTTGCATTGGTTGCCTTTCATAAGCATCAGAGGAGATTTTCTATAAATTTAAGCTAACACAACAGTACTGGTATTACACATACGCAAATAAGAAAATGTTGATTCTTACACTCAATAATGTTGCACAAATTTATTGTAGAAGCGGAAATTTCGCGATACATGTTTAACATATAATTTGCATTCATCTTTAAATGTATAATTAAATAAAACAAACATCGATATTAAACTAAATATACAGATTAGTAAATCCATATGGGAAAGACACAAATAAGGTTTAAGGTGAAATACTTGCATTTTTCATCTCGCACATTACCCAGTTATTTTCACATCCAAAAGAAAGCTATTAAGCGAAAATTAGCCTCACCTCACAACATTTTCCAAAACTAGACAAACAGATAAAAGCTAATATTTGTTATTTATAAATTCTCAATACTATTACTTAACAATACATAAACTTAATTGAGCTTTATATTGAATGTCTGCAGATGTCTATAATATAATTTCTTGGTAACTGTTGTGTGTAAAAGTGTTTGATGCAAAAATTCATAAAATGTGAAAAATTTATATTTATGAAAACTGTTTTCTGAAAAATAAAATAGTACATGTATTAAACCGTACTTTTCTTTTTTATTTTATTTTTGAAGCCATGTGTATTCTTCCATTATGCAGATATAACTAAATATATATATATATAAAACTGGCTTATATAATGGGTATACATTACTGCACAGTAAAGTACAAAACTATCTGAAACAAATGACTGTGAAGTTTGCATCTGTCGCTCAATATAAATGGTGTATCACTATTAAATAACAGACAACGTATGCATGATTTATTTTATGTGTATATCAAATTTTATTTCAATTTCTGGACATTATGTTTCCATAACAGCTTCGATCTCATTTTTTTTTCTCTTTTAAACCTCTAGTGAGGCTCCATAAAGCATATATATATATATACGTCTATTGGAATAAATACAATTATGAATGTATAATTTATGAGCAGACAAAAAAAAATCCAGAATTATGTAAGGCGTCTAATTCAATTAAAACAATATAATTGTTCATCTTACTCCTAATACTTTATGATATAAATTAAAATTATTATTTTTTATATCCATGCTTTCCATATTCGTTGGGACTGAATCAAATGTGTATACACACACACACATATACCTTTTGTTGTTTTTTCTAGGTAGCTTCTAGTATTGTCGATAGTAGTATATAAGTTTGTACTTACGAATCACTATAAATCTAACAGCGTTATTCGACATTGCATAGGTTTTCGAAAAAAACAACAAAAGCACTCTCTCTCTTTCCCCGTTCCATATTGTAAATTTAAGATAAAAAACATTAGGTTTGAGTTTTTAAAATGAACTATAAAAGTGTTTTAATTAAGTGCTTTCTTACGAACGACGTTTTTACTGACAAGAATAAACATACCCTTAGGGAGAAAATGCAAATTACCTTATGCATGTATAAGGACCCTTTCTGGCGAACAAGAAATGTCTACCTCTACTACCCCCTTCACCGTCGTCAGTTTTCAAATATTCATATTTGAAACGTAAATATGCACGTAATATTATGTTGGATTTACTTTAATGTAAATTTAATATGTTTTTTTTACGAGAGTGATATCGTACTCACAATGTGATATTGATGTACAAAACATACTACAAACGATACGCAATATTGTACTTTTATAATGTATCAACAGAGACATCTATATCCAAGTAAGAAGCCACTTGCAAAAAACGTAGAATATAATTAATCCCCTCACTTAACTTTTATTTGATTTTACACAACAGGTATTACAGTAAAAGCCTTACTCTTTTCACATAGTTTATTTTATGGGAAACGCCATAATTTTATTTTATAGGTTAGGCCTATTGTTTACTTTCTCACCACCTAAATCTGCGTACATTTTGTGTGTGTGCGAAGTTAAATATACTATGTATGAGTAAATTTATAGGCCTGGCATGGCCGAGCGCTCGTAATCCGAGGGTTGCGGGTTCGCGCCCGCGTCGCGCTAAACATGCTCGCCCTCCCAGCCGTGGGGGTGTATAATGTGACGGTCAATCCCACTATTCGTTGGTAAAAGAGTAGCCCAAGAGTTGGCGGTGGGGGGTGGTGATGACTAGGTGCCTTCCCTCTAGTTTTACACTGCTAAATTAGGGACGGCTAGCACAGATAGCCCTCGAGTAGCTTTGTGCGAAATTCTAAAACAAACAGAGTAAATTTATAATCAATAGGCTATAAATAAACATTAATCAATCAATCAAATGTGCCACTAAACTCCGTAAGGAACATAGGGCCGCAATCACTTGCGATTTCAGTAACAGACTGGTTGTTAAGTGAGTAGGTTATTAATCTACTACACAACCCCCAAATAGGAGGACCTTTTCTTTGCCCATCAAGGGGAATCGATACCCTGATTTTAGCGATGTAAATCCCGAGACATACCGCTGGACTTGCGTGGGGCATAAATAAACATACCTATTCTAATCGTAATAAAAATTATATAAACAAACATTTTTTTTCAGATTCAACCCATCTTTCACCTCACTCAAGTGCTCTACCAGTTACGCTGACTTTAATTGCGCTCCACCGTAAAAATCATAATTTAAACCTTTATTTTTTCACATATCTGTTTTATGGTAGAAGCATAATTTTATTCTAGACCTATTGTTTGCTTTCTCACGCTACACGTTCTAATTATGTGACGTTAAATAAATGAAGTTTTAGTAGATATGCAGTTAATGATATATAAATAAATAGGCCTATAATGCAAAATTCTAAATTAAATGCTCAATCAAACTCACCAAAATGTATCAAGTATGCGTAGAATTTATTCGTGTAATGTAAAAGTTAACGATAAAATGACGACAGACGCATATACGAGCGAAAATTTTTCATTTTGCGCGTCTTAAGACGAGGCAAATGTGAGCTGCGCAGAGAACACAATGGACAAACAAGCAAACAAGCACATAAATTTTAGGTTTTGATGTAATAATTAATTCATTAGAATACAATTTATACAAATACGTAAATAGGTAGTGTGAACATACTCAATTGAAAACAAAAATAGCCTGTGTGTAATGTTAGGCGATGGATGGAAATTATATCCAAGTGTATTTGATATCACATTTATTATGATGATATATATCAAAAGAGGAAAACAAATATATCAAAATTCATTGTAGTCTGTAATTTTATAATAAGTTGGAAATGACAATTCCGACCTCAAATGTAGTTAAGAAATAAACGTACTCGTGTGGGACAGTATTATATGGGTCGTGGACAAAGGCACCTGAATGTTATTCATACATTTAAACCACATCACTACATTATAATTTTCAAATAAAGACAACCATAACATAAGAATATCTAAACTCACCAATGAATCTTTGAAGTTTGTTTTTTTTTATAAAGGGAAGTGGGCATGGACAAATTTTTCACGATGACCTTTACTGGATCACAACGAACATGAAAAAAAATAGTTCAGTCAAGACGATGACCACAATTTTTCACTTTATAATAATTTCAATCATTTTATATTCTTCCAAGAACTGACTGTGAGAAAATGCTTAATTATGCATTACTAAGTTAAATTAACATATATATATATATATATATTTTACTAGTTAAACTTATAATAATCTAATACAAAATAAGCAAGTGTCAATAAGTACTACATAAGAGAGAAACATTTCATCATGATATCATGATGTAAAACCATTAATATGATATTATTCTTTGCTAAATGATTTCAGTCACGCAACCAAATCGGGTATAATATTTACGTGTATGATGAAACTCAAGAAAGGATTTGATTCAAGGTATGAATATACTCGTCGTCGTAAGTTGTTGGAGCCAGTGATTTCTCTGCTTAAAATATCTTTAAAATTATTTAAAAAGTCGTAGTACTAATTACGAAAAACTAGCGAGGAAAAGATGTGAAAAAACTTGATCTTAGTATTATTTGTGGGAGTGTTATTCAATAAGAAAATTAGCTGCAATTGCTCCACTATTTTGAAAAAAAATATTAACATTCATAGATTACAACAGAAATTAAGAGTTTCAAATGACATTAAGGAAAGGATGTTTGAAAACATGTATTCATAAGATCAAAATAGCTCCTTGATTTGTTTGTTTAGAATTAAACACAAAGCCAAAGAATGGGTTATTTGGACACTTCCCACCACAGGTATCTAAACCTGGTTTTTAGCGGTGTTAGATAGCTTTTTGAAAAGCATTACTTGCTACGTATTGAACAATATAATGTCGCTTTATTCTTTGTTCATAATATATATGGTTACTGCTTAATTGATGCCAAAAACCTAGCTTTTACACCTTATTGTATTTTCAGAAACCAACAAATTCCAAACATAACAAAGTGGCCCACTACGTATAACACATTTATTACAAAAAGCTTATATATATATGTATTTTAGTTAAAAGAGCATGAAGCACTTTTTTATTATATATTGTTCATATAGTTTAAAAAGTTATTGATTTTTTTACCTTATTTTATATTCTATTATTGTAGAAAAATAAATAGGGCTAGACTTAACAATTATCTCTCTCTGACAAACTTATTCTAAATTTTAATAATTTTATGAACACACGAATATGGTTAGCATTTGAAAGAAATCTTATGTTTACTAGAACCCAAAGGTAAAGAAGATGTAATTTATAATTAGTGACAGTGCGATACAGTTTATTCTAATGCGAGACGAGAATCTGATGTAGACACGACTAATACCTTCGTCTTTAAATTCGGTGACTTAAGATCACGTTATAACTCAGAATAAAAATGGATTTTAAAACAACTGCGTTATCTTTTGTTTTCTCTTTCTTTTTTAGTACAAGCAGCAAACTAATCAGACATTTTAATCAACTCATTTTTCACGGATGAACATGTCTCCGGAACTTAAAACTTTTCGTATTGCTAGCTCACCTAGGAATAAGTAAAATCGTTTGGTGATAAGGAAATGAACTTTTCTGGAAAAAGAATTAATACTCGTCAATTTTTCATCCATGATTTAACCGTCTACTTTCTGACATTTCATTACTGATAACGACGCAACATGTTTTCATTTAACACATCCGAGTATATTCTCCAAATAATATAATGATTTGTGTGAAGTAACATAACACGGTATTTTACTTGAAAGTAAACATTTATATATATCTTAGTTATACTAACTTTCTAAGAAATTTTATTTGACTGAATATATATTAGAGCACAAATACTGAGAAAAAAATGTTTAATTAATTTTGCTGAAATCATCCTCAACATTACCTAAGCGAATATACGAAGAATGCATAACAGAAATTAATTGCTTAATATAAATATTGGATATTTTGTGTACATGCTCTTCCAGAAATCTACTTTGAAGAATAGAACTTTTAAATTGTGTGTGTTTGAGTGAGCGTGGTGGGAGGCAGAACTGAAAATTGAAGACAAGTTGTGTGTCTTATTATATTTTTAAGGCTTAAACTGATTTTCTTATAATATTATATAACTGTTTTCATTAAATCTGGTTAACTTTTAAAATAAAATAGATAACTTTTTTTAATTTCCTTGTGTTATATCTGTCTACTTCCAGGACAGATGATTGTTTGTACAATAATGGTAACAGCGAGGTTGTTATTTTTAGTGTCATGCAGTGGGTAGAAGTCCATATCCTATTTATTTATATTGAAGAAATAATCTCTTTTTTTTTACACCAAAAAGAAATAAATGGATGTGTTCCCTTATGGTGGTGTATACTTTCTTAAAACAGATTGTATACAGTAATTTTTCCACAACTTTCGTTTGTCCTACTTTATAAAATTCAAATTAGGTGCAGTACTACTACAGAATAGATAATAAACTTCGTCTAAATTCAATAAATTTATAATGTACAAAGGAAAAGAGGGAAAAATAGGACAAAATAAAGAGAAACAAATTAAAATCTACAGATTCTACAAAGGTGTCAAAGATGTTGTGGGATAACTTTAATTATTTGACGCTGTTAGTAAGTAATAACGACAAATAATTATAAATAATTTTAATTACGGAGTTAGATATTGTTTATTTATAGGTATCCCTACAATTTATCAAGTATTTAGCAACATTGCAGTTACTATTGAGTGGTTCAACACATCCATTTGTGTTTCGTCTATTATGCAATGCATGCCTAAGAACTGTTAAAAAAGAAACATGAAATATACATAAACTGTATGTAACCAATTTGGTAACAACGGTCTTCTCCTGGTTTGTCAACGCATACATATTTCACGATGCATCAGATTGCTTGAACAACATGACGCTCTCGCTTGACAATGTTTCCAAAAGCGTAAATGCACACAAGCGTCGAAACACGCACCATTAAAGTCAATGCACAAACTTGTACGTGACTGGCTGCACACCACAAAACACTTTACCATACCAATCGTTTGCATACAATATGGAAATATTAAGAGATTGCGTAGCTAACAGCATCATGTTAATTTCTCATTTGATCAAACGGTTTCAAAGTAACATTCTTATTTCTGAACGGAAAAAAAAATAAGTCAATAAAATTTAAAGAATTTAAGAAAAAAAAACTGATATTGGACAAAACTCAACTGATTAGCGGTAGTACGCTGTACGAATTTTAAAAATGTAGTAACAATTTGTCCATAACCTGTAGAGTTTTGAGAACTGTAATATCCCAGTATTTTATCAGCAGTGTATGAAATACCACACATCCATCTTATTATATTATGTATGAAATAAGTTTATTTGGACATTTTAATGGGTCAAAGGTTTAGATTGTTGATAATGTCAAATGCTGAGAGTACTATACTCACGTAAAAGTCCAAATATATTGTTCCGATATGTCATTTATTCTCCATGAACTGTAGCGAACAACACCAATTTTGCTGCATTCCATATATAATTGCTGCGCTTGAAAATCACGTGCTCAGTTTATCAAAACATTTGAAAAGTTTTCCAACTGACACCAAAAGAGGTAAAATTAAATACTTTTCTCACAACTGCCTCTCAATCACTCAGTTGTCTATTTCTCCTCAATCTGCGCACAATAAAGTCCGTTCTTCTTTCTAGCATCATACTCACAATATAATCAAATTCTACAGAGCTTTGACATCTTTTAAACTCTACCTTTGTAAACATAAATTATTTATAAATTATACTTTATAAATTTATATTTTTATGAAATCATATCAATTTCTTTTTCCCTACGAATGTGTTGTACAGTTTGCACTTCTAGTTTGACTCAGTGGCTGAATAAGAAGGGAACAAATGTGACATTTGCAGTCCTAATGATATAGCATTAGCCCAAACATTATGTGACTGAATGTTAATTTGCATGAGTAATTTTTCTGGATATTTAGACAAAACTAATTAATACTCGAGATATTCAGTTGCCTCTTTGCAATAAAACCATTACTTGAAGGGAGTTTTTTTCTAGTGCCCCACCTACTAGCGAATTGGGAAACAGAAGAGTTATTCTGCAAAGAAGTGTTTTTTGCCTGGTGTTATGTCAGTATATATTATGATATTCATTTCTTCTTCATTCCCGATTCTTACAATTTAGCTCAAAATAACTGTAATTGTAGATAAACCTTAACACTAGATCTATATAAAACACAAAGTTTCACTGAAGTTATGCTGGTAGCTGATCTTATGGTAATGCTGTATGTAACAAAATGAAATACAAATTAACTCTGCACTTAAAACTAAATTATGATTTTGCATCATCTACCCTAAAGCTCCACACCCTAGGACGTTGCTTATCAATAGACTTTTCTGCTTGAGACTTAATCCCCTGTACATGTCATAAATGGCCATTAAATATTTACATCTTCAAACTTTTCCAAATAGTCTTACAAAATTACTGGAGAGTTTGATTAATCTTACTAGAAGTTGGAAACCATATAGAAATGCCAAGCTACTGGTTGTAAGCAGGATTGATTAGAGTAAAATCCAGTGCCAGGATCCTTCTCCACGATAGAATGTCATTATAACATTTTACTGGAAAGCTAGCACACTTTATGGAAGCCACATAATAATGGATTATAGGTTCAACATCATTTGCGTTGGTTTTTAAGGTAGTTTGAGTCCGGTTTGGAAATGAAAATTTTGAACAATGTATTGTCTACAAAAATCAATACATTAAAATCAGTGCCCTAACTATTTTGTAGAAGGAACAGAATATTCTGATTTGATGGGAAATGCCTCTTGCTTGGAAAATTAAGATTTAATACAAGCAAGTAAACAATACCTGCATAAAATGCGCACAAAGCTATGTCATTCTCACAATATTAGAGATTACTTATAATATCAAGTGGATCAGGAGAAGCAAATGCCACCATGGTACATTCTCTAAAATTTAGAATATTATATATTTTGAATATACTAAACTTTCAAATACAGAGGAGTTTACTTTTACTGGCTTTAACTTTATAGCCCATGGTGAACCAGAAATTGAGACAGCCATTGCAGTTTCACCAATATTGAAAGCTACAAACCAAACAGAAACCTGATTTGAAATTATCCACAAACACATTTTAATGTGTCTGTGAAAGATAACACAGCATATGATGCTGGAGTTTTCTTGTCTTACTTGTTTTACAACACTTGCATGTATATAGTAGGAGGAGACTTTAATGTTAAATGCTTCATCTTGTGTATAAAACAGTAATGATGGGAGACTTCATTCTCTCATCATAGTATAGCACAAACTTAGAAACAGATGAAGTAAAAAGAACTAGTTAGCACAAATTAATATATTCTCTTGTATAGATTTGCTTTTCTTAATCTCCCTTTGAGTGTCATCTCATGTATGAGGTGCATGTAATGAATGGGAGACAAAGCTATATAAAGCAACATAGAAACATTTCCATGACTGTCTAGCTTCATGTCCTCTCAACTATCAAATAAAATCAATGCAACATCTTTTGCAAAAGGAGCACCTCATACTCGTGGAACATGAGTAATTATAAAGTTCACACAACGCAGTCAAGTTCAGCTTGCGTTAATGCAGGTAAGGCTCGACGTAACCCATATAGGAGAAGCTTTTACAGAATATAGCCTGTGAACATTATAGTTAAACAATTCGAGTTTGTAGCTGACCGTTGCCGGGCACATTTCTTAGAGATGAGAGTGTAAGCTGGTAAGGGATTGTAGAGGCGTTGCAGGATATGTTTGTTGTTTAGAATTAAGCACAAAGCTACACAATGGACTATTTGTGCTCTGCCCACCACGGGTATCGAAACCCGGATTTTAGCGTGTAAGTCCGCAGACATACCACTGAGCCACTGGGGGGCACAGTATATGTTAGATTATTAATTAGTATAAGAATAAAGGTGGTCATTTATATTGGTTTAATTTTTGGTTTGAATTGTTTACAAAAGGTTTCTTTGATTTTGCGTTTGTTGAGGTTTGAATTTTGCGCAAAGCTACTCAATGGCTATATGCGCTAGCCGTCCATAATTTGTCAGTGTCAGACTAGAGGAAATGTAGCTCGTCATCACCATTCACTTGGGTTACTCTTTTACTAACAAATAATGGGATTGACCGACCGCCACTTTATAACGCCCACATGGCTGAAAGGGCGAGCATGTTTGGTGTCACGGGGATTCAAACACGCAACCCTCAGATTACGAGTCGAGTGTTTTAGCTACCTGACCATGCCAGGCCGGTTTATGTTTGTTTCCCTACTTAGTATCTGGATATTTTTTATGGCTGGGCTATGTTTACCTTAGTTACAACGTTCAAACACGTGTGAAGGTATTTTTTTTTGTTCATTGAATCCGGTTTCCACTTCTATCTTTGTTTCTCCAATTTTGAAGCCGTAACAGTTGTTGCACTTTGATTATAAATTATGTTCATGAGGTATTTGTCAGTGTGGTTCCAACATTAAATAGAGTTTAGTTTTGTACCTCGTTTTTGAATACATTTAGTGTTTACTGGAGTTTCCCGCTGGTACAGCGGTAAGACTACGGATTTAAAACGCTAAAATCAGGGGTTTGATTCTATTCGTTGGACTCAGCAATGGCCCGATGTAGCTTTACTATAAGAAAACACATAAACACACAGTTTACTAGAATGTTGTATTTTGTGATAAGAGTTTTTAAATGCTGGTTATTTTTCAACGACATCGTGAATATATGTTATGCAGCAGTGTAAAGTTTTGTAGTTTGCTGTTTCTTGGGATTTATTATTGTTTGCTTGTTGTTAACCGTGTTGTTTATCTGGATGTGTGTTTGTATAATTTTGTCAACGGTTTTTGGAGGAAATTTGTTACTGATGATAAAGTGTTGTTTAATTTTGCTGATTTCATCGCTCGTTTTATTGAGTGAGCATAGTTTTGTGGTTCTGTTTATTTGGTTTCTTAATATCTGCAGTTTTTCTTTTGTTCATGTGCTGAATTTCAAGGAAAATATAGTCTTATACGTTTTGTTTTTTCTATGGATTTTTGTTTTGAATTGTGTATCAGTATGAAGGATGATATTTGTTTTAAAGGCCATTGAATCATGCTTATCCTATAAAATCACCATTGACAAGTAGGAAGAGAAGATTCTAGCTAGAAAGATTGTCTGTCATGTTAAACCATTACGTCGCTCATCATTAGTCAATAATTACAATGTTAATGGAACGCTGCCGAATTTGTAGCTGACACGATAAAAGGTTTGAAACTTGTTATATCACATTGCCGTAAGAACTAGATCAGAAAAATACTTACAATGGAACCCAGTTGCCATTTATACTGACAGATTCTCGGAATATGCGTGAAAGTAACACGCGAAACATTGGCAATAGCTCCACTAACTATCAGAATATAATCACGAGCCATGGAAGCTAGTAATGAGATTGATATCACCATCAACACCTGTCTATCTCAAGGGTCAGCAGTATGGTCAGTCCACTTGATTATCTATACCCATGATTAATACTTTACAATTGTATTCAAGTTTCCAATAGAGGCGTTTGTAAAGCTGAAACTGAAAGCAATATGGAAATTTCCTCTTCCAAGGTGAGAAAAATTGTACTGACACGTAAATGGTAATTAATCCTGCTAAAGCCGTACTCATGTTCTATGAAATTAATGAAAGTAAACAAACGAGTGGTATTACCCAAGAAGAAGCACTAAGAATTTGGGATAATCATTGACAGACAACTAGATTTCCTCAGCTCAATTAATATTATGTTAACCAGAGACACTGAAGTTATCAGTAAATCAGACCTGAAGAAGATTACTTCATTATGATTTGCTAAAGTCTGCTATGACTCAAAATGGAGTATATATTTTTGATTATTACTCCGAATGCCATGACACTAGATGAGATTAAATATATTCAAAACACCTGTTTGAAACTTCTACCAGAATGTATTTCGTCAATCCCATCAAGGCCTCATTATATTTACAAGTCCCATTAATATCGCATAATACTGGTAGTGCTTCAATGTAAATTTTCACTAGTACTTCATGGAGTGAAGACCATTTCTTCCATCACTGACTCACAAACTGAAAAGATGGTGAACTAGGTTAGGTACTTAAAGACTGTTATGGAAAGTTACCTGTCATTGTAGTCACAGATGAATATTACATCATAAATAACAAAAACAATGTTTTAGAATTAATCATTACATGTAGCAACAACATTCTTCATAAAGCTGCTGGATCATTCAATCTTTCTACAATATAACCACAATGCATCAAGACAATAGTCCTGCAGCATAGTTTCCAAATGTAAAAAGGATCCATCATAGTTTCGTACTATATTCGTGGACTAGGTATCTGGACCAGACTGTAACCTGACCCAAAATTATGTAAGCAAACATTAATTAGCAAAAGTAAAATCATACGATGCAGCAATTAAACATACTTTAAATGTTCTTGATGTAGGTCCAGATCATATGAGGGAAACTTATTTGAATATATTCCAATTGATTTAACATCTGTCAAATTAATTAACGCACAGTAATGCCTAGAGATGAGTGTTGAAGTTGAAGCAGATGCACGATGCATTATAAGATGATTTTCCTGAAGATTCTCAAATTAAAAATGTCATTTCTGCAATGAAGATTACAAATAAGAAGAATGGTATAAAAACCAATATTGTATTGTAATGTATTCTAATTTATCTCAGACAAGTCTTCAATTTATAGTTAAGGACACCAGCCAGAAATTTTAATTTGGAAGTTAATTAAATGTTAACATGTTTCAAATTAATGATATTTGCCAGCAATATTTAACTTCATGTTTGGACAGAAGTTAACAGCTTATAATTTATACAAATGGGCACACCTTACGTGGCCAGGTATTTAAAGTGCTCAACTCGTAACCCGCCGATTGTGCGTTCGAATCCCCATTACCCTAAACATTCTCACCATTTCAGCTATAGGGGTGTTAAAAGTTAAGATAAATCCTACTATTCATTGATAAAAGATTAACGCAAGCGGTTTCAGTAAATGGTGATGATTAGCTGACTACCTTTTCTTTACTCTTACTCTGCTAACAGTTAGAGCAGAGAGGCCCTCTTGTAGCTTTGCGCGAAATTCATACATACAGGCGAAATATAAAAACGGAAAGGTGTGCACAATCTTATTAAAACAGTTAATTGTTTTGTTTTCTAATATGAGAAGCTGCTTTGAAAATATTTTAACTTTATTCCGGAACGCTGATGTTTTATAACGAAGATCAAAACGAGACTTGACGTAACATAAACATTATTTTATTCAGACAAAACAAGCATATGTATGAGTCCCAGATTGAAATTAATTAGATTTAAATAAAATAATTTGGACATTTCATTTTATCATGGTAATTTTACTTTTTATTGCGTTTACTTATATATGTTAATTATTTATTACGTGAGTACCTGAAATTTATATCTATATAATAATTCATACTATCGCGAAACCTTTAAAGCCTTATGTAACATATCAGCAATTTTTCTCATTCATTACCTACAAGCAATACTTTATTTTAATTTCAATTGTTATTTGTACCTGAAATTGTATCTATCCTTTTGTATTTCATTGCAGACGTCACTAGTTGTATAAATACCAAAGTTCAATTTACATCTTGAACATCCCCCAGGGGCACAGCAGTACGTCTGCAGATTTGAAATGCTAAAAACCGGGTTTCGATATCTGTGGTGAACAGGCCACAGATTGCCCACCCATCGTGTCTCTTCGTGCATGACTTCAAACAATAAAAATGAACTTGGAATTATTTCGAACATTTGTTTATGTTTGTATGCATATAAAGCATTATACCTTTCTTTTGTTTTCCTTTTTGCTCAAATTATCATGAAACAAGTGCTCAAGTTATCAAGTGTCCATGTTTATAACAGAGAAGCAAGATAGTAATTACAACTTGTAACCATGCTACTAAGCACATTAAAATTAATATGAGAATAGTAAGGTTATATACTTATTAGGATTCCACGAACTACAATGAACTCGAAATATAATTTGCATGAGTTAACATAATAACTTTTCTTCCTCGTACATTGAATATGATATATATAATATCTCCGTTCCTTTATTAATGCTCATTTGCTGTACAAAAAATTACTATCATTAAGATTGAATGTCGAGAATTTCAGTCTCGTTTCCGTGAACAGTTGGTTAAATAGTTATACTTACATTGTTTAAGTTCACGACCATAAGTCGGTATTACTATCATATTAAATTCACACAATTTTACGAGAAGTAACGAACTGGGAGAGTCTTTTTAATCCAGTCATGAGTCTCTTCACAAGATAAGGTTTGGTTTGTTTTCAATTGCTAGCCGTAAATAATTTAAGAGTGTAAGACTAGAGGGAAGGCAACTAGTCATCACGACTCACCGTCAACCCTTGGGGTGCTCTTTTATCAACGAACCGTCATGTTATAATACCCCCATGACTGAAAGGGCAAGCATGTTTGGTGTGATAGAGATTCGAACCCGCGATCCTCAGATTACGAGTCGATTGCCTTAAACACATGGCCATGCAGGCCCACAAGATAAGGATATAAAAAGTATGTTTGTTTGTTTTGAATTTCGCGCAAAGCTACATGAGAAATATCTACGCTAGCCGTTCGTAATTCAGCATTGCAAGACTGTAGGAAAGCCAACTAGTCATCACCACTCACCGCCAACTCTTGGGCTACTCTTTTACCAATAGAAAGATAGAAAGTAAAATTTTAGGTTTTGTAAAAAAAAACATTATGTAACAAACAAGCTATATATCTTTGCCCAGTCTGTGATAAAAAAGGTTATAGTCTAATTATTCATAATTTTCTTTTATCGCATTCTATCATACAGTTATAAATACTTTAATGACAACCTAAATGGTGTTGCAAAGTATTGATACGTCGTTATATGTAGTTTTTTTACGAAATAGACTGAATTACATATTGTTATATATAACATTTATAAATAAGTAAATTGCTTCAACATTGTTGTTTCTTAGGGAAGATAATAATCGTGATATTTTAAAATAATGCTAAAAATAAAAAAGGAAGAAAATATTGATTATGGAAAATTACAAGCAACTGGTAAAACATTGTAAAAGTATAATTCTGTGGTTCAACTATAAGATGCATTGTGTTTGGCTTTCTTCGTATGATATTAATAAAAAAGATAATAGTATACGCAATATATGGAAAAGTATTGAAATTAGTTTATTTTAATCGATAGAGTTACTTCTATTCACTATCAATCTGCAATGTACTCCCTGTTTGTGCTTTATTCACAATAGGGTATCGAACCCTTGATTTTGTGTTGTTAGTCCCTAAACTTACCACTGAGAATCAGAGAATAATATGGTAGATTTAGCTACAACTTAAAACGGTATTTGCAACATTATTTTAAGCGAAATTTAATTTGAAATAAGAGTCAAATTAATTTAAATTGGTAAAATTATTTTGGGTATCTTGTTCTCTGAGATAATCTTAACTTATTTTTTCTTTCTATTGTTTGACAAACAAACATTTACTAATTTTATTGTAGGTGTTTCCAGAAATAGACATTTACTGAGCAAATAAAGATCCCTTAGAATAAGTGAAATATATTTATTTCTATGTATTTTGAAATCTGTAAGAAAAAAGTTGATAAGTTGACCTAGTGAACTGTTTAAAAAATCAGTTGTATAGGTCCAGATAGAAACACAGCATCAAGTCAACGATTATTAGCCGATTAGTTAATGGCGGCACATTTTTGTCAAGATGTTTTTCAATTAAAAATTGTTATGGTGGAAAATCCTTTGAAAGTGTTTTGGTGTAAAATTATCCCACGGGATGTCGAGTATAACAAATTATATTACGACAAACTTTTAATATAATCCTTTGAAACTGTATTGAATTTTTTTTGCCTTACCCAACTACATAATTACACCTACTGTATAAGAAATAATGTAATAACCATAATTATTTCGCACTAATTTGCTTCAGTTTTTGCAAACTCACAGCTCCTTCTTGAGATCATCTACTTCTGGGCTCGAATTTATAACGTAAATGACAATTTTATTTCACTAACGATATTGTCACATTCTTTAAAGACAAATATATGGATATGCTACTTTTGCAAAGTTATTTTATTAATAGCTACTTGTATAACATAATGCCCAATACTGTAGATCATTTTCACATTCATAATGAACACATGGATTGACGCTGTGCATTTTTTTTATCTTCAAAAAACATAAGTACTGCGTTATTATTTTAAGTTGTCACGTACTAAACGCTTTGCAGCATAAATGAAGACGTGGTAAAATGACAAAACAACAAACTAACTTCAAGAACGACTCTTATTTTTTTCAAAGGCAAAAATCATCAGTGGATTATCTACTTGTGCTTACCATACGAATCGAGACTGCGTTTTAGTGCTATAAGCGTTTTAGTTCATTTTTGATCCGCCAGGACACGTGTTATATAAAATGAAATAATTTTTATTAGTATTTAAGGTATAAGATTTTTAAAATATACTTTGTTCAAAACATGATGTCTTGGGTAATTGTTTCTACAATTCAGTACTTTTATAATGAAAATCGATAACTGTTAAAATTTATTTCCATGGATGTACAATCGCAAAGTGAATAAAAATAGGAAGTTTTCATCTGGTACGTATTAGATATTAAGTGGTATGTACGAGATTAAAAGTAGTACCTGCAAGATAATAACAAAGTGATGGCGCATTCACTTATTGTTCAATCGACAGAGTATGACACCTACAATTCCCATTTGTAAAGCTTTGAGTTAAGTATTGCCCTTATCACTTTAAATTATTGGTTCTGCGTTAACGAATGCAAAACACAACAAATCTGGTATTTTTGTACTTTATGATGTGTATTCATATTCAATAATCTTTTACATGTTTTTTTTTCTGTTGTATAAAAACATAAATATCAATATTGCGTGAGAAAAGTATAATATGTCAAAGAAACATTAGTAAAAGTGATGTTTCTTTTTTTGGTTTATTGTTTTGAAATACAATTATCCAACAGATGAAGGTATAGTATTGTATTCCATTTATTTTGTGTTGAGATTTAAACTTGTAAAATTGGTCAAACTGATTTAGTAAGAAATTAGTCAAAACTCTAAGTAAAATATTATGCTCTCATTTCATATGCAAAAACGGCTCGTTTGGGTTGAGAAAATATTTTACATAGAAGGTCGAAACGTTGTTGGCTCTTCCATGTAAAATATTTTCTCAACCCAAACGAGCCGCTTTTGCATATAAAATTCTCAACAAGTGGGTTTCTCGACATCACTGATTATGCTCTCAGTTGTTTATTTTATTGTTCGACTTTAATGTTGTTCTTCTGTCTTTTCATTTAATTTCATATTTCATTGGATAAATGTTTACTTTTCAAAAATCAGCAGTTTCTTTTCCTAGTATTATTACTTCAAAATATACATCAGTAATTTTGATGCATAAACATTTTTAAAACAAAATAAATAAATATAACTTAATATAATATACAGTTTACTTAATATTATCGAATTTTGTAAATCAGTGAACTATGTTATTGCATACGTTTCATTTACACTTTATGTATATTTCTTATTTGTCTTAACTGTCTAATTATTGTTTCTGACTTTTCTTACGAAATATTAATGTGAGCAAAATACAGAACTCTCTTTCCTGAAATAAATAAATAACTTGTGAAATTTTAGTTAAATACACCTATCTAGATTTTAAAAAAATACAGTGTTAAAATATAGTACATGATTATTTCAGTTTGTGTAATAGTATGTTTCTATAATCTCTAAAACGTTTTTCCTTGTATTTGTATAAAAAGGTTTACCATCACATGAAGTTCTCAGAGGTAATGTTGCAGAAATTCCTTGCAACTTTACCACCGCTTCAGAAGAAAGGATCGCGTTAATTTTGTGGTATAGAGGCAATTCTTCGACTCCAATTTATATTCTTGATGCGAGAAACGGCCTTACCAACCAGCCAAAACACTTTCCAAGCGATATCTTGGGAGACAGGGCATTTTTTGATGTTGATGTCACTCCTTCCGTCCTGAGAATTAAAGATGTTACTGAGGAAGATGGAGGAAGGTACAGATGTCGTGTCGATTATAAGCATGATCCAACAGAGAATATCTGCTTATGGCTAGATATTATTGGTAAGTACTTGAAATAGTATTGTTGTCTTTATATTTTACCTCTGATTTTCTGCCAGTGATAGTTACATGTATGTATTATTTATCTACGTATTTGATAACGAAAAAACAACAAATGATTACCGACGAAAAACCTTGGTTTATCGCATGGTAAAAGCTTTACAAATGGTATTTTAATTATTGCAACCTTTGTTGTTGTTTAGAATTAAGCACAAAGCTCTACACTGGGCTATCTGTGCTCTGCCCACCACGGGTATCGAAACCCGGATTTTAGCGTGTAAGTCCGCAGACATACCGCTGAGCCACTGGGAGGCTATTACAACCTATTATTTCTCAAGTAAAAACCAAATATTTAACGCATTTGTTTTGGAATGCGTATTTTGATTGAACAGTTATAAAAAGAATGCTTTTAATCGTTAAATGTGTATTTCCATCAATAAAAAAATGAATAAATATTGATTTTAAAGGCAGCATAATTCAGATGATATTTAGAACTAACCATTGCATATTTACATACTTTAATAAATTAATATACATTTATACATTACAATGTTTAATCAGATTATATGTGTATGTAAAATTAAAAATTGCATAAAATTGTTTAAATTTAATGCTTGTAACTACATTTTCCATAAATTTTCAACTTATTTCGCTCATATACAGAAATATCTAGACAACTTTAACATCTAAAAAAGGAATCCGGCTTGTTTATCAGATACTGCTTTAAAGATTAGCTCTTTATTTACAATTTTTTTCGTATTCGAAATTTTAAGCTATGTAATTTGTTAACATATGTTATATATTTTTTACTATTAGCTAACAATTTGTAAACTCTAATACGATATACAGGTCACTAAGTTGTGTCACGTGAAACATCTTAAGTATAATTAAATTTTTTAGAGAGAAAACATGTAAATGCATTTATTTTAGAATTTCTTAAAAGTCGAATTATGGTTTTGGACTGGAATTGAGTGCAAAGATATACAAGATCCTACCTGTGCTCACCCATCACGGGTATCGAAACTGTTTTCTAGAGGCAGAGTCCGCAGACATTCCATTTCTCCACTGAGGGGCGTAGAATTATGCGTGACATTTCAAATACATAAAACCATATAATTATACACCATTGTAACTGCAGAAGAAAACATAATAGGATTCTGTGTAAAGCTTTAAAACTTGAAACTTTAAAAAGTTTGAGAAGAAAAAAATATTATTTTTCAAAAAATTAAAAATAAATTAAAAGTTAATATATAAACCGCTTTTGGACAGTTTTCCTTCTTTATATTCAATCTTGAAAGCTTATGAAATCACTGTGCGAATTTTTATTTTTAAATCATTAAAAAATATAGTTTGTGATGAACAACAAACGACTGTATAAATGAGATACGATACAATGAAATTGAACTGACCAGAAAAACATTGGTGATGCACATGCAACGATTTTTTGCAATTTTTGTCGAATTTATTAATGACTGGTAATATTATTACAGTAAAAACATAAGGGGGGAATCAATACACCAATATTTTTATGTTAGCCATTTTTTTTCCCACAATGTTATATGTTGTTTTTTACGCTAACATACAACGTATTAATGTGTGATATTTTAACAACTGTCTTATATTACTTTCCACTATTTAGTTCAGTTGTTTAATCACATTTTAATCTGATCAATTTTTACGTAAGCCCACACAACCTCAGCAATTGACGTAATGGATCTTGTGGTGCTTAAAACACGGTTTTGAGCGTTCAGTTGGCTTCTTTACTGAAAATAAATGTTTTTAAAAGACTTGCTACAGGCTTGGAATAATTATACTGCTAAAAGATGAATCTTCTACTGATGAGATGTGTTCCCGAGGGAATAGCATGATGAATAAGAAAGTGCCTATATTTACCAGTAATCAATTTTATTTATATCTCCAGCATCGTTGGCTGAGATACAGCCCTATACGTGTACTCATCCCTCATCGTGCTCAACTGTAAATGTTGTACATTGACTACGATAGTGATCTTTTAGGTGAACTGTAATCGATTATTGCTGAGAAATTCGAACTCCAATTGATCTATGAAAGCAAAGATCTTCACCTTTGCTTATATCACTGCTTATGAATAAGTGCTCGTATCATCCTTTTGGTTTAGATATCGCTTTTCATTATTAGCTTACGAGTAGGTACTCGTCTATAGAGTTATCTTAATACTGATGTTTTAGATATAACATACACACATTTATTTACAACAAGTTAAAACTGTTTTATACGCACCTGTAGCACTATATTTTAGTCCTGGAACCATAACTGTAATCACGTTACTAATACTGAGCATTGTATGCGTGTTTTTTTTACTTACAGGCTTCATACAGTGTGACACTTTCTTATTCGCCTCATGTAAAAGTAAACATATTGTAAACTATCATCATGTGACTTTGTTCAGAAAATATTCATTCTCAGATTATAATGTAGATTGTCCCACAATATTTGTCTGTTATTCCCTTTTTCATCTTTTTATATTAACAGTTAATGCTTTACTCTAATAGTTTGTCGAAATGCTTATCAAAATATTTTTCAAAATTCAATATAATTAAGATGCCAAAGTGAACTATCTTCTTGCTCGTTGTAAAGCAAAATATATGTTACTTTTGCTCAAAATAATGAAATTGTATTTTTCGTTTTGTAAGCGAGTCATATAAATTAGTAGTAACATATCTTTTCTTTTGTATTTGGAGAAAATGAGATATATCTGGTGCGTAAAGCATCTATATCTGATTGCTATTCATGATATTGTTTTTACGTATCGAAAGAAACATGATTATGTATTATTACTTATTAAATAAATAATAGATCATTGTACTTAGAGTAAACAATTTGGATAGAATAACGGTTACCATTACTTAGACAGTAAAAGGTGAAAAATTGGATGTTTTGTAGCAATACTTAAGGTACTATTAAGAACTTATCTATTTTAACAATTTCTAGTTAATTAAGGCGATATTCCAAATTAAATACAAATATGAATAGATATTTGATGTGAGATTAATGCTGATCGTTTTTACATAAAACGAAATGTAATAATTCAGTGTTTTTAGGATTATTTGAGAATAGGCTTAGGAGACAAAATTTAAGCTAATGTGATTAATCCACTAATCGTATCTCTGAGAGATATATTAGGACAAATTTTACAAGTCTAATTAATATGTTTTCAAAATTATTGTGTGTGCTTGATATCTTACATCCCATGTAATAGTACCAAACACTTAATTTATCATTTTTTAAAGATTAATAACCATCCATTTAATTCACTAATGTTTATCACCTGCAAATATTGCCATTTGAAAAAACGAGTCTTCAATTAATACTTTTTAAATGTCTGTTTTACTAATATCTGGCCTGGCATGGCCGAGCGCGTTAAGGCGTGCACTCGTAATCCGAGGGTCGCGGGTTCGCGCCCGCTTCGCGCTAAACATGCTCGCCCTCCCAGCCGTGGGGGCGTATAATGTGACGGTCAATCCCACTATTCGTTGGTAAAAGAGTAGCCCAAGAGTTGGCGGTGGGTGGTGATGACTAGCTGCCTTCCCTCTAGTCTTACACTGCAAAATTAGGGACGGCTAGCACAGATAGCCCTCGAGTAGCTTTGTGCGAATTTCCAAAAACAAAATACTAATATCTATAAAATATCAAAATGTTTATGAAGCATTAAAATATTATATAACTCGCAATAAAATCCAAATCTTCAGAGTTAACAAAGCTAGTTTAGTAAATTTGTCTTTATTTTACACAGTCTAAGACGTTTAAAATCAATAATATTTAAAAGTTGAGTTTTTCGAATTCTGTAATCGCTTGGATATTGATTTCTTAACAGAATTTTTCACGTTTATTAAAATATTTGTTTATATTTATTATTCTGTTTGATATTTGGCTAAATGTTAGTCCTACTATCAATACAAAATAAGAAGATAATGTTATTTCAGAAATGTTTCGTGTTTGTATTTTTAAACATTATATTAAAATATTTTTGTTTTCTTTATTGAATTGGTATCAATAGTTTTATTATGAATTGATTAGCTCAATTTGAAAGAATAATTGAAATACCTTTTTTGAATTTATTTAATTTAGTTAATATTATTTGAAGTAATATATAAATGTGTTATTTACCTCGAGTTTTATGCGTTTCCAATATTGTATAGAAGTAATATGCTGAAACATAAATAATACTTACAGAGAAAATATTTATTACCACTACAGTGACTTTATAACACACGTGAGAGCTTATTACACTAAAATTCAAGTTTCAAACTCCGTGATGTGTACACTCAGGTATCCTAATTTGGTGTTTCTAATTTTCATTCTTGACAGAAAACGATCAACCTGTATTACTCTCGACCTAAACATCGACTATTATACCATTTAACAGAATTAACAATCCGTTCAAAATTAAACAAAAGACAAAATTCCGTGGCGTATTTAATTAAATTAAAGGTGTTCGAACTTTCACATTATCACAGATCCTTATGCTCTCCATCTCTCATTTTTTAAGTATTTTTAGCGGTTGGCGTCTTCTACGGTGTAACTTATCATATAATCTAGTTTATCTAAGAGTTGGTAATCCCAGGTTGTCGTATTTACCAATTTTTTATAAGTAGGCTATGAGAAACAAAAACGTTTTTCAGCACTCCATAATTATCTCCTGAAGCTTTCTCATAAACTCTTGAAGACATCAAAACCGATATAACTACCAAGTTCATTCGCTCATTGTCATTTTTGTGGTTAGGAGGGCTGGTACTTCAAATAAGTGGGACCTCAATTTTAAAATATTGTTAATTGTTGTGTGCGATTAAATATTTTTGGCATTAATTTATTTTGGTAAAATACTAATAATTTACTAAAACGAAAATAAACAAATGCAGATATTGTTGTGTAAAATATAACTTTTTACATATAATATCACAATGTGATATAGAACAACAATTGTAAAATATCGACACGTGTTTCGTAGATTTTATACTATCAGGACGGTTTCCACGGTATATATACATATTTTTTTCTCATTGATTGAAATATAAAACTCAAACTACTTTTATTTTAATTTTTTTTTCAATTCTTGACCACATTTTGAAGTGTTTAATCCTAAAAATATATACGTGTAATAATTTTACAAGTTTAAAATACTATGCTATCAACAATGAAATCTGATAGGTATCTCGTTCACTTTTCTTTCGATGCCCGTGATGGGCAAAGCACAGATGGCCCATTGAGTAGCTTTGTACTTAACTTTCCAAACAAACATTTTCTTTTGCAGATAGAATTTCACTGGAAGTCAAATGCTTTTTTTTACGGTTAAATTAAACGTAATCTATACAGTGAAACAGAAAAACATAAATAAATGTTTAAGTGCAACAAAGAAAATCACATAAATGAATTTTACTAGTCGGTGTGATTTTGCTCTAAGGGTAATGCTATTATCCATGAAAAACTAAAGTAGCATTTTCTTAACAATAGCTCCTTTATCTTGGAGCTCTATGGTTTATTTCTATAAAAGACCGCAGTCATTTAGACTTAATCCAGGTTTTTGTTACGATCGTTGCTTTAGTAATGGGATGATATTATTTGTGGGAAGAGGTCAGGTATCTCAATATTACAAATCAATCAAAAAAGATTTTTAAGATTCTACAATATTTCAACGTTTATTTAAGATTATTTGCTTAGCCTTTAACTATGTAGATAGTATATATTTTTTAAATTTACAAAATATGTTTTTCTAACTTTTTACTAATATGTATTGATAGATATAAATTTCTGGTTTAAAACTATATTTTTCTGAAAACACGCATGTATGAGTTTACAATGCATAATATTATTTCTTGTGATTTAATTATTTTTTCTTGTACTTGAGACTCAAACATATCTTCAGCCGTTTCCCACTATTCATTATCGCCAAGTGGTTAAGGCGCTTAACTTTTATGTAAATAAATATCTGAAAATATAAATGTGAAATATATGACTGGTTTATCTGGTGCTTTATGTTTGGAGATGATGATTTTTTTTTAACTTTGCCATCTGAAAGTATCAATCGCTTGAAATATTTATAGAATAAAACAAATGTTTCTTTTTTGATTAACTTAAAAAAAGAAGTATTTTGTTGCAAGTATTGTTTGCTGTTTATTATGAGCTATCTGCACCCTGTTGTTTACTGAGAATCAAATCATTTTAACGTTGTAAATTTATAAAGTTAAATCTTACCTACTGAGAGACTTGTACACAGAAAAGAATAATGTCTTATCTGCATTATTAAAATAAATGTATTATACAAACTATTTACCATGATTAAATTGACTGTCTGATTCAATGTTTCATGTATGTATATATGTTACTGTTATTATAAAGTACGGTAGTACTTTACGGGTGGAATCGATAAGGATTCAAGATAATTCATACTCCGAAAAACTGCTCTATTGAATTTCTAAACATGTAACGGACCATTCAAAATAATGATTGCTATGTATTATAGTAAAATATATTAATAATACGCTAAAAAGATCATTAACACTTTCCGCAAAACAATTAAAGAATTCTAAAACACAAACTTTTATCGTCTACTACTTATGTGATCATGTTAGCAGATGTAGTATCTAGACGATTATGTGTATTGCTACAAGATTTCTCCAGCTTACTTGATTAGTCTGTATTTGTTTTTGATATTCCGATAAATATGAACACATTTTTTTAATAAGTTGTAAACACATCATGTATATATTAAAATATATATTCAATCCAATTCAAAACAATAGAGGACGTTAAATCTTGATGGATGGATACGTGAATTTTCTAAAGGTAAAATATATTTTTTTTATTAAGGTACAACATGAAATATATACAACATGTTTTTTTTAAAAAATAATGAGTTTGAAAATGAAGTAGAAACACTGTTACAAAAAGTGATGAAACAATAATTAGAACCACAATAACAAAGTTAGAAAATGTAATCCATACTTTGGCAGCATTGTACACCTGTCTGTAAGGTAAAGTAAGGATTACATTTTATAAATTTTTAACTGTGGTCATTGCTCTAGCTATGAGAGACATAAATATAATAGAAATGTATATATGCTGTATGTATTCCTCGGATGTATAAAAACTGAACGAATAAATAGAAGTAAAATTAAAATGTTAATGGAAATTTGGGCTGATTGGTTATCTACTACCAGAAAAATCCAAAACAAAATAACTGCTCCAATAAAAAGTACGCAAATAAGCGAAGTGATGCTAATTGGATATATTTTAAAACGATTTTCAATTGCTACTTTGGTTAATATTTTGATCCATATATTTTAATTAAGCAGTTAAAATTTATTTCATTCAGTTGTATACCTTTTATTGCAGAATTTGTTTTGCCTTGGGTACTTCTTATTGCAATTATACGAATAACAAACAGTCCCAATTTCTGTTAAAAAAATTTTTTTTTTCTTATTTATATGTAAATATCTGGAGGAGAAAATTCGAACTTCGTATAGAAAACACTTTTTATTGTAGAATTTTGTTTCTAGATGCACACAATTTATAAAATGTGAATACACTGAAATATATTTAATGTATTTGAAACAGTTAAGTGGCATGTTAGACTTCTCATGTAATTAACGGCCTGGCATGGCCGAGCGCGTTAAGGCGTGCACTCGTAATCCGAGGGTCGCGGGTTCGCGCCCGCGTCGCGCTGAACATGCTCGCCCTCCCAGCCGTGGGGGTGTATAATGTGACGGTCAATCCCACTTTTCGTTGGTAAAAGAGTAGCCCAAGAGTTGGCGGTGGGTGGTGATGACTAGCTGCCTTCCCTCTAGTCTTACACTGCAAAATTAGGGACGGCTAGCACAGATAGCCCTCGAGTAGCTTTGTGCGAATTTCCAAAACAAACAAACAAACAAACAAACTCATGTAATTAGCTAGATACGTAAAGATCTAAACGAATCTAACGACCGTGCTACGCGTTTCAATAGCTGTGAGGTTAAACGTAAGTGGGTCAAACCTATATTACAACACGTGATATCCATCAGGCGCCTATAATTCAAGGGATACTTTTAACGGAATGACGTGATGAAAAATATAGAAACGATCAACTTTCTTCTCTGGTAGAAAACTCCGTATCTGTTAATGCTTTTTAGACCTAATTATTTGTTGAAAAGTATTAAAACACAAAAGGGTAACTGTGCCAATATTCTTAATTTTTATAAACAAATGAAAAAATTCAGATGCATAAACCTTCACACATTTCGTAATGCATTTTAATGTCTACGCTCATCGCTCCCTAAGTATATAGTTATGTTGTTTGTACTTCGCTACTCCTAATTTCATTTTTTAAAATTCATATACACACTTGCATACATTATTCTTGGGAAGTATAGCACTCAAAACTGGGTTTTGATTTCCCGCGATAGACACAGAAGATAACCCATGTGATTTTGCTGTAAAACAAACATACATAAACATACTTTTAATTATATAGATATGTTATGTAAGGAAACTATTCATAGCTGTAACAAAGACTAGTTTATCCTCGATAACATTTTTTTTAAATAAAATGGGAAAATAGAAAGCTGTTAATGTGCTAATAAATTGTTTTAAACATACATATATTTTAAAAGTCTTGAATATTTACCCATTGTTTTAAAATATTAAGCTAATTATAGCTACGACCACATATAATAACTTACAATTCAAACATACAAAACTGGTGCTTCAGCGCAATGCAATTTTGATCAAAACATGTCAGTTTTTAATTAAGAATACACTACTAACAGATCTTAGTATTTCATTTCAGATGTGATGTCATATGATGACTAACTGTTTATTAGCAATCTTAAAATACAATATTTAGGAAATAGTTAGATTTAAATGACTGGATTTTGCATCATCTAAAGTTGAAATATTAAAGGGTAGCTACAAGTAAAAATAGGTTTGTTCACAAAGGGCATAAAAGATAAAATTAAAACAAAATTACAAATTTAAGAAATTTTAAATTTATTGGTATTATAAAATATTATAAAAGACTAAGAACTTTGGTCAAACAGGATGTTAAGACAACGAGAAGGATCTTTTGAATAGCATTTAGGTGAAAATATAAAAATCAAAAGTAAGGGTTTTTTAAATCACATTATGAGTGAACAAAATGTTAGGATGGAGCTAGGGCTTTTGAGGGATGAGAAAGGAAAGCTTGTATCTGAAGATTATGAAATGGGTAGGTTATTGAATTTGGCTTATTTTTCAGTTTTTAGTAATGAAGACTTTGGCATTATTCGTAATCTTCAACAATTGTAAGATGAAAACAAAATTGAACAAGACAACTGCATAAATGTTGAGCTTGTTAAAATAAAATTAGAAAACTTTTTAAATTTTAAAATTGATAAGATCTTAATCGTCCACATATTGGAAATTAGTCAATGTTACTTTTGTTTTCAGTGGAAGTAATAGAAGTTATGCCAGTTTAATAAGTCTATTAGTATTACATTATTTGTGGGAGAAGTTCTGGAAAATCTGATAAAAGGTACTCTTCAAAGTCATTCAACAAAATTTAGCATGTTATCGGATAGTCAACAAGGTTTCATTGGAGGAAAAATCTTCCCTTACAAATCTGCGACATGCTTTGAAAATGTTACTGCATAAGTAGGAGGGGATAATGGAGTAGATTTGATAAATCTGGATTTTTGAAGAAAGTGGAGCATAAGTTAATAAACAGGATAAAAAATGGCGTGATGAAAGAAAAAAGAGGTTTGCTAAATATGAAGCTCAGTCAAACTGGATTAATGTTGCAAGTGGTGTGCCTCGGGGCTCAGTCTCAGGTCTATTGCTATTTTTATTTACATTAATGACATAGATAAGGGAATGGTCAATAAATTACTTAAATTTGCTGATGATATCATTATTTTAAGTGTTTTTGGCAGTGAAAAAATATCACTGCTTTACAAAAGGATTGAAATAATTTAGCGAGTTAAGCAAATAAATGGCAGATAGATTTTAATCATGATACATTTAAAACACTGCGTGTAGGTTATAATAGCTTGAAATATAACTATAATTTGGATAAAAATAACCTTGACAGGTGGATGAAAGAAAAGAGTCTTGGTGCAATGGTTGATCAGTGTGCTGTTGCTCGTAGTATAAAAAATATAATTTTAAATTGTATTTGTATAAATATAGGAATCAACTTTAAAAAGGCTATAATTTCATTGTATTGATCGCTGGTTAGGCCATATATGAAGCATTCTGTTCAGTCTTTGGCTACTTATCTTAGAAAAGAGATTGAACTGTTGGAAAGGTTTCACAGGATGGTTACTGGAACGATGTCTGGAATGGAGGGGTTGTCATATGAGGAGAATTAACATCCATAAAATTGCTCTTGAAAAACGAAGAGCTAGAAAGGTTTTGATTGAAGTATTTTAAATTGTTAAAGAAATTGATGATGCTCATGCATCATTATTTTTCATACTGTTCTACAAGAAGTACAGAGCTCGGTGACACACATATAGAGTTAAGAAAGCTAGAATCCGTCTTCATCAAAGATAATTTAATTTTTAAAATATCGTACTTGGCCTATGGAATTGGCTGCTTTCGAATGATGTGGAGGCAGTGAGGTTTTGAAAAAGCTTACAAGTTATATGAACGATAAAGGCTGGCTTTGATTATTTTATTTAATAGTTTTGGATTTGCATAGAGGATGGGACAGCTGAAATGAACCAATAGGTCCCTTGTTGTCCGTAAACATTTTGCTAAGTTATGTTATAACATATTTTTATTGTCTACCTTTTAATAAATTACAAATAAGTGGTAACGTACACAATAAGAAAGATAACATTTATAAAATAATTTGTTTGAGTATTTTTTTAATTTTTTAGAAAGATACACTATCTGTACTTACGATAACCGACCCTAATTTAAAAATGATAGACTATAAGGAATGCAAGAAGTCAATCCCACTTACTGCTAACTCTGGGGGTATTCTTTTACCAACAAAGAGTATAATTTATTGTTACATTATAACATTCCCATTGTTGCAACGGCTAATACGTTTGGTCAGAAGGTTGATAGAACCTGCAGCTCACAGATTGTAAGTCGAGTGCCCTAACCACTAGGCCATGCCGAGCACTAATTGTTAAGAACGAACCAATTATTCCTCTGCTGTAGTTGAGTTTATTATTTTCTTTTTAATATCTTTTAAACTGTGGCCAGGCAGTTACGGCACTCGACTTGCATTTTCAGGGTCACAGGTTTTAATCTCCGTCACAACAAACATGCTCGCCCTTTCAGCCGTGGAAGTGTAACACGGTGACAATATATCTCACTATTAGTTGATGAAAACGTACCTCAATATCTTGCGGTGGGTGGTATTGACTAGCTGCCTCATCTGTAGTCTTAAACTGCTAAATTAGAGAGGGTTATCACAAATAGCACTTGTGTAACTTTGCTACAAAAATCTTAATTTATTTCCAAATTCACAAAAGTTTTCAGGAAACTACGTAAAAGCCTAAGAAAATCAGTTACGAGGACTGTGCATATACACATCAAAGAAACCGCAAAAGGTCTGATATTTCACCTCATAAATAAATTATTCTTCATTACAATTATTTCTAATTACAGAGCATGCACCACAGTAAACTAAATTTGTGATTAAAAGTCTGTTTCAGTTAAAACAAAACACTTTTTTTTTACTGTTCGTCATGATGTACTGAATGAAATATTGGCATCAAGAGGAAGAAGTTATCCTAATGATGGTCATTTAAAGAGTACTTAAAATTATAAGTGAAGTAAAAATACATCAAACTTCTCCTCATATCAGAAAGAGTACAAATTGAACATATTAATAGATTTATAAATTTATAACATGCTCAAAATCTCAGCACTCTTCTGCGTTTGGTAAAGACTGCAAGTTTATGCGTGTAGGATTCCAAAACTCCGATAAACTGCAGGTGAATTCGCAACCCTATCTCATGGTTAGACAAAGTTCCAAAATTTTAAGTACTGTCAACAATGATAAAGTATTTGAGACACTGCAAAGCTTTACAAAAAATTACTTTAATGTTTATTCTAAAATATTATATACACAGTACAAGTATTATATTAATATAAATAAGATATATAATAATCTACAAAATGTATAAAATTTTGACTTTATTTTCTACAAGCAACGTAGTATGTTGAGCGTTGTTTACTAAAATAATCATGCTTTATATTTCTAGCATGCTTTACATTGATGATAGGATACACTTATATTCTGTGTTCTACAAACATTTCTATATGTTGTCATTTATTGAAATATTTATAAGCGTCTCCAAAATGTATTTACTCACGTTATGCTTTAGTTTCCTTATTATTTCGGCCTGGCATGGCCGAGCGCGTTAAAGCGTGCACTCGTAATCCGAGGGTCGCGGGTTCGCGCCCGCGTCGCGCTGAACATGCTCACCCTCCCAGCCGTGGGGGTGTATAATGTGACGGTCAATCCCACTATTCGTTGGTAAAAGAGTAGCCCAAGAGTTGGCGGTGGGTGGTGATGACTAACTGCCTTCCCTCTAGTCTTACACTGCAAAATTAGGGACGGCTAGCACAGATAGCCCTCGAGTAGCTTTGTTCGAAATTCCAAAACAAACAAACAAACCTTATTATTTCCGATTCTATTTAAAGTCCTTACTAATTCCTTACACACACTATTTAAATGCACAACTGTCCAACAATATATCTAGCCTCCTTTATTCTACAGATTCCCATTTGACGTTTGTATTTTCAATTGAGTATGAAGAATTGTTCTAGAATGTTATTTTGACATATTCATTCTAAGCCATATGTTTGCTTTCGATAAAAAAGAATCGCTAAAGACAATTAGCAGTGAAACATTTACAGTCACATTCAGTGTATTTCAAAGCTGAAGAGATATTTGTATTTTTTTAGAACAGAAGGTCATTCTTTGTGGCAGGACTTTTCGAATTGTTACGTTTTATAATTTATCTCGGATGAGTTTCGATATGTTATGTTACGTATTGCGACTTCAAATAAGTAAAATTTTAATTTTATTTTAGAAGTTAATTAAATGTAGATGTGCAATAAATTTAAGATATTTGCCAAGAAGATTGATACACACAATTTTCTTTCCTGACACAAATGTATTTCAATGTATAAACAACGATACAATTTATATCCAAAAGTTTCATAAACTTACAAATAATATTTTGTTTTCTATTTGGTCCGGAATTGAATATTCTACCGAAGTTTCACGAAGAGTGGATTAATTCGCTATTGATACACTTGACAAGAAGCTAGCTAGCTTCTTCATACGTGAGCTTTATCTGACGAAAACATCCAATGTCCTCGTAAAAATACTAGCGTCCGAAGTTCATTCAATGAAGTTAAACGGTTTGTGATGTTCGAAATGTATAAACTTTCCTGGTCAAATATCTGTAGTTTTCTCATGTGTTTATCACAGTTATAACGCCGAAGTTTATAGTATGTTAACTGTAGCAAACCAACAACAATATTAAACTGCCTCTTGGTACTTTAATTTATAAACTTTAATGGTGAGGTTTTCGCAAGATAAGCTAGTGCTTTCATAACACATATATTGTTGATTTTTACCCTCGAGAAGCTTCTACATATTTAATGAGCAGGCGGGACTTCATTTAACAAAGTGCCTTACATGCATTTCTACATATATATTAAACAAAAACAAACAAAGCTATTCAAATAAATAACTAACAGTAAATACGTTACAAAATATAGATATACGATTGCTGATACTAAAGCGTAAAGGCTTATTTCCAATTGGAGCATAGTTTCAGCATTTAGTTAAGTTCCTTTCTGTCAATTTTATACAAGCTACTCTCTGAGACAAAATCTATTTGTATATTAATAATTTTAAGATCACAACGGTCTTAGTACTTTTCGTTGTATCAATACATCAGGTAGACTTTATTTGATCAATCATAACCGTCTAACCAGATATAGTTGTAAGTATGATATTTCCTTGGGGCCAATAGTAATGATTCAGTTGTTATTTTTTGCCACATTTAAGCATATACCTTTTTACCTTTAGGTGTAATTAAATAAAATTAAATATACTTACTGATCAGTACATGTAACAAGTAACATTTTATATTTTTTAAATGCGTTACTTAATGAAAGCCTTTTACTTACCATTCATGTTGCCTTATAAAACAATCCACGAATCGCGGATTTAAATTCAAGACTTCTAAGATGTTTGGACATTTATGCAACTAAGTAATTTTGTCCTTTTTTAAAAGTAGAAAGCTAAACAAGAGCTATCAACATCTATTTTTTATCGTTATTGTTATAAAAACTCTTATGTTCTTAAACAAGCCATAGTAGGTTAGTGGGGGATGAATCATAATTAAATATTATTTGTTAAATTCATACAATTTAATGAACAAACACTATTTTTAAGGATCAATTTCAACTTGTTGCATTTTATGGATAAGAACTTATGCTAGATTACAATAACAAATGTCAAAAGCCCGGAATGGCCATGTGGGTAGGGTGCTGGACACGTAATCTTTGATTCTGGAGGTCAGATTCTTGTTCGACCTTTTCAGCCGTGGGGTCAATCCCACTATTATTTTGTGAAAGAGTAGCCCAAGAGTTGGCGGTTGGTGGTGATCACTAGATGCTTTCCCTATATTTTTCACTCCTAAATTATAGAGAGCTAGTGCAGATATCCCTCCTTTAGCGCAGCATGAAATTTATAAAAAGCACTAGAAATAAAGATACGAACATTTTATCTTATCAGAAACTTTTAACTGCATAAAATATTTCACTCCCATCTTAACAATTGTGACGTAAGTTCGTATAAATTACTTTGTTTTCTTCCTTTTTGTTTCCTTTTTCAGTGTAATATTTCATGGTTAGCTAAAAATAGCAATTTAAGCACGAATACAACAAAAATTATTTACGCACACATACATGTACGTATTGCATTTTCCAGATATTTGATTCTTATTTAATTTATAACTTATAATTTATTTATTTTTACCCTTAAAACGAATGTTGCAGGCATTGCATTCTTTCCAAATGTTCTGCTTTCTTTGACATGAAAAGATAAATAATTTTAGCCAAGGAAGCATAAATGTGTTTAATAGTTGATATGGCCAAAAACTACGATGTTGCACAGCACATGAAGCACAAACAGAGAGAAGCTGAGTCCCATTTTCTCTTGTTGAAAGAATCACACATACATGTTCTCTGCTAACCATACAAGTGGAGACTTTTTCTATATATATATATCCTTCTAGCTTAGTCTTCGTTGCAAAGTAACGATAAGTCAAGACAGGGAAAGCTTCTTTGTCATTACTGTTATTGCTGGAGAAATCGATTGAAGGGTCCATATCTATTTTCACAACTTTTACTGAGATCCTACAATACTTTCGCATGAACAGTTCAGTACATTTTATTATCTCGATTAGATTACCATTAATAAAATAAATATCCTTTCAGATACAAAGCCTTCACAGATTTTCTAAGCCTTTGGGGAGAAAATTTTATGAAGTTTTTCGCTTCGATTATAAACAACCATGATTGTATAATAAGTCAGAAATATATAAAAGTAGTTAAAGAATAAACATATTTTGATTATGAAAAACAAAATCGCCTATTTAACAAGGAACTGTAAGGGAGTAATCTATAAACTAATAAAATTTAAGAAATTTATTTAGAAAAACTTCTTTTTTATATGCTTAACGTTCACACGATTGAAATATATAGTAAACATTTATTACAGCATTGCCTATGTAAACTAATGTATGCTATTTTATATCTATATTTAACATTGAAAACTTTCTCAAAATGTTTAAGGGTTTTAAGCGAAAGTGGCCTATAATGTTCTTAAAATTGAACATTCCTTCCATTTTAACATGCAGGGCTAGAAATAAATTGCCAAGAATACAATCCAATCTAATTTAAAAACACACATAATTTCAAAATTACCTGTGACATTCATGATAAATATTGATCATTTTAAATTTATGGAAGAGCAAAAATCGATTATTAGCTAAAGTTTAAGGACTCGAACCTGTCACTATAAGTATTACAAAATTGACGCAGAGAAATTTAGTCTTTAAGTTGTTCAATAAAAATCCTAAACGTTTTTGTTTCCAACGTTTAATTAAAAGTACATTCACTGTTAAGATATAGTAAAGGTTGTTCAAAATGTGAAATGAGGGTTTTCATACGTTACATACATGTGAATATGCTGTTAGAAAAATATTATTAATTAGTTAACTTTAAAGACATGGATGAAATTAACATCATATGATCTCCAGATAGGTAGGTTGTCTTTAGTATAAAAAAATCAATAATCCTAAATCTTATGTGATTGGTTTTACTTCAAAGCATCCATTTATATCATTTGTAAAGAGAAAGTATATGACATGTTTTAGCTTTGCCCATATGTTACGTTTTATTTGCCTTTATCTGTTGTGTTCACCGAAGAAAATCGAACCTCTGATTTTAGAGTTGTAAATCCGAAGTCTTCACTGTTCTCCCACAGGGGAATGTACAGAAAGAAAACGAATATGTTTAGTGTTAAACTGTTTCAAAATCCTTCCGTATTCCCAAACTTCAGTCAATATGGATTGATTAAAGTAAATATATCACACGACAACACACTTTTCAGCTAATCGTTGTTCATTATTGTAGGTTTTACTAATCTTCCCTATAATGTATAACTATGGCGACTCCTAAAATGCATCAGGGTATGGGAGTGGGAATGATAATAGACATTTATTCATACACTGACTCTCCACGTAAGAAGTTAATATCTTGTCTTACTATAAAGTATATATTAACTAATGTTTCTAGTTTTGAGTGTATTTTTACTATCGGCCTGACATGAACGGGTGGTTAGGGCGCTCGAATCGTAATCTGAGGGTCGCGGGTTCGAATCCCTGTGACACCAAACATGCTTTCTCTTTCAGCCGTGTGGGCGTTATAATGTACGATCAATTCCCACCATATCTTGGTAAAAGAGTAGCTCAAGAGTTGGTGGTGGGCGATAATGACTAGCTGCCCTTCTTCTGGTCTAACACTCCTAAACTGGAAACGACTAGCGCAAGTAGCCCTCATGTAGCTTTTATGAATTTCAAAAACAAACAAAGATTTTTACTATCTTAATGACAGCTGTTTTGTGAAAAATAAAACTGTTTTAATCTTAGTAATTGTAAAGTACATTATTAAGATAATATAGAGCTAAATATTTAAAAATAAGGAAAATGTAATTAATACGCTGCACTTGAATACATTTTTTGCGGCCATTTGCTATTTGTAGGTCGATTTATCTGTTTATTCAGAAACAATTTTTCATCAGTAATACAATGAATGAATTAATATGTTAAAATTATATATTTGTAACAATGGAATCACCAAAGATGTTGTTTTTCTTTCAGTTAGTATGAATTACAATGGTATGAAAACTTACTCATTCATTTGTATGTATATTTGTAAATTTCGCGCAAAGCCACACAAAGGCTATTTGCCCAAGCCGTACTTAATTTAGCAGTATGAGACTAGAGGGAAGGCAGTTAGTCATCACCACCCACCTCCAACTCTTGAGCTACTCTTTTACTAACGAATAGTAAACGGCTGAAAGGACGAGCATGTTTGGTGAGACGGGGATTAGAACCCGTGACCCGCAGATTACGAGTTGACCGCGTTACCAATGCCAGGCCTATTGATTTGCATTGACTTATTTTATGTTAGTTAGTTGAACCTTTGTGATATAATTTACTGTGTAGGTCATTATAAAAATATTAATATTTCGTAGTCATTAAAACATTTATCTGTTGTTAGAAGACAACACAATAATAAAGAACAGAAATCACACAGAGAATTATAAAATAGTTTATACATCATTTAGAGCATGATAACTAGTAATATTTTATTTTTAATTTCTCTGGTTTGAAATATACACTGGTGGCCAAAATCTTAAGGCCAATGAACATAAAGAAAAAATATGAATTTTGCGTTGTTAGACTCAACCACTTATTTGAGTATAGCTTTGAAAGATGAAAATAAGAAAAGAGAAAATAAAAGAAATAGCATTTAATAGAAAAAATGTAAACATTATGAAATTAACCAAAATACTAGCTGGTCAAAAGTTTAAGACCGTACTGAAACAAAGCGTTAATCACTAAATACGCAACGAAACTTATTCATTTGTGTTCAAGAATTAGCGTTGTCAACATCTCCCACTGATATCTCCTATGTCACAATGGGTAAAAACATGGCAAAGGCTAAAAGGTTGACAGAGTTTGAACGTGGCAGAATTTTTGAGCTCCAAAAGTAAGGTGTCATCGCTTATGAGACTGGAAGTAGTAAAACTGCAGTAGCAATTGTTTTTAAAGACCTGAGTGATACGAAACGAGAATTTAAAGTGATCAGCCTAAGAAAATGTTACGGGCGTTTAGCAGGAAGATTCGACGGGTTGTCCGGCAATATACCAGCCGATCGTCAAACCAAAATAAGGCTCAAGAACAATAAGACGCTATCTACGAATGAAAGGCTTTAAAATCATAAACGTCTTCAAAGGCCATGCCTTCTTTCACACCAAGAAACAGCTCGGTTAAACTTTAATAAGAAGTACCAAACATGGGACGAAGAAAAGTGAAAAAAGATTTTGTTCTCTGATGAGAAAATTTATCCTGGATGGTCCAGATAGTTTCCAACGTTACTCGCACTATAAAGATATCCCACTGGAGACATTTGCAACACGATACAGTCAAGAAGGTTCCATGATAATTTAAGGTGCTTTCTCTTTCCAAGGAACAATGGAGCTTCAGGTTATACAGGGGCGTCAAATAGCGGCTGACTACAGTGTCATGTTGGAGAGAGCATCTTTATTGAATGAAGGCCTTCAGTTGTGTGGAGATGACTGGATCTTTCAGCAAGACAACTCTGCAATCCATAATGCCCGTTCCTGGCGAATAACGTGATTCTTTTGAATCATTGACCGTGTTCGCCCCATTTAAAATGTTTGGGAGTGGATAGCAAGGGAAGTCTATCGAAATGGACGTTAATTCCAAACAGTGAATGATCTTAGTGAAGCCATTTTCGCCATTTGGAAGAACATTCCAGCCAGTCTTCTTCAAACGCTTAAATCAACCATGCTTTGTAGATTTTCGCTTACAACAAACAAACTTAATTACTATTTCTTTGGGTGATGTTTATTTATATGAATTTCATCATGGCGAACGAAGGCTAAGAATAATTGGCAATGTATAAACCACAATGTGTGTCCTTTTAATTTATGCAACGTCTTGGATTATATTTTTGTTTCGGCTTGCTTTTGTTCATTTGAACGTCATTCGTCACAAAATTACATTTGCTACTTTTAATTTGGTTTGTTGGGAATTTCGCGCAAATCTACACTAGAGCTATATGCGCTAGTCGTCTCTAATTTAGCAGTGCAATACCAGACGAAAGGCAGCTAGTTATCACCACCCACATCCAACTCTTGGGCTACTTACTCTTTTACAAAAAATAGTGGGATTGACCGTCACATTATAACACCCCTACGGCTGAAAGGGCAAGCATGTTTGGTGTGGTGAAAATTCTAACGCGCGACCCTCTGATTACGAGTGGGGTGTCTTAACCACATGGTCATGCTGAGCCTTGCTGTTTTAAACTTTGCTTTCGATTTTATTTGGCTTGCCTGTTTAAATATTAATTTTCTGTAAATGTGTTTTTTCTCATACAACTGCATCAAGGTAGCTCAGTGTCAAATCTGAATGATTATAACGCTAAAAATTGCATTTATAAAATCGCGATGGATAAGGCTTTGTTTAGAATTTCGCGCAAATCTTGACAGTAAATTATTGTTCCGTTGGTATTTCAAGAAGAAACGTAAAAATACCTTTTATCAAGCAGAACATTTGTAGAAAGTTTATTCCCTTGTGATATGGAAAAGTCATGTTCTAGTGTTGGGTTTTTTTTCATAGCGCACATATTCTCTATCTTGACAGATGTGGATTTCAAAATTTACTTTCACTCTATCTTTTAAACGTAACTTCTAGAACGCAGGATTAATCACAATATTACACATTTTAATTTCAGTGCCCTTGGTTAACTGTTGTCACTTATGATTATGACTGCTTTTCTCTTCGTCTTCCAACTTGCTTGGATTCTATCTCTTACAGCTTTTTCAATTCATCCTTCATTTTGGACCGTGCTTCGTTCGTAGGTCTTTCTCACTTTTAATTTTCAGGACAAGGCCGTCGATAAATAATAACTCTTACAGTGGACTCATGTGATAATAAAAAAACAGTAGGGGTTAATGGCTGACCACTGGCAATCCAATCCTTGCTTCACACTTTTCTGTTTTTCCACATATCATATTCATTATTGTTGTCGCTCTTTTGTAAGTTTTTCACAGTACTCTGAGTAGCTTTTCGAGCACTTCTCTCATTTGAAGGTACCAATATAATAATTCTCGTGTCATATGCTGTCTTTAATCTTCAAATGCGTAGTATAATGTTTTGTTTTCTTCAACGTACTTCACTTGTGATTGTTGCAGGATGAAAAAGGCATCTATGTCCTATCCCAGACCGAAAACAAATCTGTATTTCGTCTCTGTCTACAACTTCTCTTCTTCCTTTTTATTTCCAGTACCTCTTTTTTCATTACCATCAGATGCTCTAACAGTGTTCTTCTTCTGTGGTTTCCATACGCAATTACAGGTGCTTTCTGTTTTCATATTGAAAACAATGCACTTTCTTTCCATTCTGCAGGTGTTTTTCAACAGGGTCGATAGATATGCAACAAAGTTATCTCCTTGATGACAAGAAATCCAGAACGGCTGGTATAGGTATTAACAATTGTAAATTATCTTTTTTTCACCTGTAGATGACCTAGGAAGGTCAAAATGTTGTTCTTTGCTTTCAAAATAAAAACATTAGTACCCATACCGTTTCTGAGATCACCTCCTAGTGCCTCAATCATCTCGATGACAATCTGTGTCGAACTTCCATCATTGTCTCTCTTCACTTCTCTGACTACTTATTTGACTTTCACTCCACTGACACCCAGTAAGAAGCATCCGATTCTCTTAGTGGTGTCTCCTCCAATTCTTCTCTCACATTTTTTCGTGGTAAGTACTTCCTCATAGTGCTGTTTCGATCTCTGTTTTGCTGCATTTTCATTCGTCAACAGCTTCTTTTCTTGTTATCTCTAAATACGTAGATCACTTCAATGTCTCTCGTTGCCATTTCCAATTGCTTGGCTATTATGTATACTTTTTTCTCTCTTTCTGGTGTATCTATGTTGTTTTATCAACTTTTAGTTTCTTCACTATTACCATTGTCACCTCTCTCTTCAATACCTTTTTTTGTTATTTTGTATGTCATTTTAGAATAGTCAAATTATTTTTCTTTATCTGCAGCTCTTTAAAAATTTCGTTTTTGTACTTGATGGTTTCCTGTACTTCTTCACTCCACTATCATGGATCTCTCTATTGAGATCTATTTTATTTAATGACTAATTCCAATACTATATATATTTATATATGTATATGTGTGTGTAGCATTTTAGTTTGTTGTTTCATAAGCACTTCGGAACAAATTATATGTTGCATCATTTTTCGTTGCTTCCTCTATGTAGAAATGAAGAAAGTTTGTGGTCTCTCAGCTTTTGGCAATACCAGTAAACATTAAAAAGAAAAAAAAAACAATTATTGCCTCTTTTTTACTTTTTATGATTTTATGGAATCCTATACTGAATATTTCGCAAAATTATATAAATAAAAATAAAAATAAAAATTAACCTTTTGTGAACTAATAATGATTGAAACTTTCTGAAATTAGCATAAATATATTATGTTGATCAAATTTCAAAGGTTATAGCTTCTATGCTTATTTTATTACTATTCAAAATAACTGAGAATATATATTTAAATATATTACGTCTTTACAATGTATTTATCAAAGTTCACAAAATATATTTGAATGTTCAATTTATACAATCTTTCACACGTAAAAATCCTATTTATAACTATTTATATATAACCTGCTTCTCAACTAATACTCTGAGGTAATGTCATTGTATCTGACAATACACCTTCTATTGCAAACAGGGAAAAACTTTTCATAATTTATTAAAAGTTTTCTAGGATGAGAGTTTTATTGTTTCAGCCACCATCTTCTATTTTCATCTATAACAACTTACAACCAGGAAAATGTTTTTATTACAATGTAGAGTGATTATAAATATTTAAAGTAACATGATCAGTACCAGTTAGATTTATTATAGTTATTTTTTTTATCCGGGGCTTAGCTATTATGATTTTACAAATTAAATTTTATTATCTTAACGTAACATAGAATATTTTAAACAAAAATGATTACTTTAAACAAGCTATGCACAATATAACACGTGATTGGTAAAATAAACTTATTTTGCTTGTAGATGTGGTGAACATCAACTTTTCTCGTTGTTTGAATTATTCAACCAAAAGCTTGTTCAATGATTAAAATAGCCTTCAACAGTTCGCATGTAATATACATGATGCACACTTTCTGGTTGAAGTACTTATATTGAAAGAGCAACTTTCTTAGAATTTAAAATGTTTGAAATTCAGTTGACATCTCTTTTACTTGCACAAATATTTATGTATTTTGGAACACGAACGTGAATCTAATAATGTTAGATTTTTTTTAAAGAAACGTTATCTTACAAGTGCATTAATGTATGCATAATTTTCTTCATTATTCCCTCATATAATATTTATTAGCTCAGTAAAGTACCATAACGTTATTTTAGTACCAGATAATGTTAAATATTAAAGTATTCCCATTGTTTTGATGAGCCTTTTTCCATTTAAAATCAATATGTCCATTTCAGAAAACTGCTGTACTGCATAAAATGAACTAAATACAGATTTATTTTATTTAAAAAATCACCAATTTTCTTTTTTTTCTTTTGAATAGGATATTAATGTTTATGGCATGACATATTTGTCACAAAATCTTAAATTCTTTTCATACTTTTGCTCCATAAGTTTTATTTCTTAATATTTTAAGTTTGTGAAGGCTGAACAAACTCTATAGCTTGTAAGGTACTCCTTAAAAATGCTTATAGATTTATTGGTTTTCATGTGCAAAACAAATGTTTAGAAAACGTTATAATCGCATAAAAGTGACATCGAACTTTTTTCAAAGAAGTTTTAATCAAGAATAAAGTACGATAGGTACTAATTAATAATTGTTTTGAGAAGGAGAAATACAGTTGTGGTCAAATCTGAACGTCAGAGTTACACAAAACTTTCATAGGTTTTTGAATTGATTTTTCTATAATAAACGACCTGAATTGTTAATACATATTTTACCTTATACGTGTATTTGTGTATATGTATATATAGTTACAATTTAGAACTTAATACGTGCGGAACATACATATCTTATGACTACTAATCAAATTCGTCTATTGCTGTTGTATCGTGACATATTCGTAATAAATTTTTTTCTTTTCGTGATAAAAATTCTATTCTCTTTTTGCTGGTTGACCATCAGATCTCAGGTTTTCTCATTATAACGTAGCGTAGTATAGCAAAATTTAGTCTTTTGTTTTACTTTTATGTCCCAAGATAAACTAATATGAATCTTTTACACATTAGTTTTACAGAATGCAATTCAATTTCCTGTAACCTTTGAATATTGCAATTGTATAAGTTCTAACGATCTTGTATATTGTTTTTTTTTTCAATTTCACGCAAAGCTGCACAAGGGCTACTTGTGAAAACCATCTATAGTTTAGTGAAGGTAGTTATTCATTACCACCCACCGCCAACTCTTGGGCTACTCTTTTACCAATGAATAGTGGAATTGAACGTCATATTATATTCTCCCACGGTTAAGACAGCGGGCATATTTGGCAAGAGTGGGATACGAACCCACGACTCTCAGATTGCGAATCGAATACTCTAGACACCTGGCCATATTAAAGGAGAAACAGGCTACGCAATAGCAATGCATTCAACCCACCTAATCAAATAAAAAGTTTAACAGTAATATTATATGATACGAATATAAACATTTCTTCTATCGAATATATGTGTATTAAATATAATATCTCAAGTTAATTATCCAAATCTTGAAATATAAATTGCTGAAATTGACAAGTATAGTTTATATATGTATTTCCAGATTACGTCTGGCATATTTCCTCTGAAACACAAATAAGTGTTGAACAGCTATTTAATTCTCAAACAACAACAAAAAAACCTACTTTTTATCGTTACATAAAAAAACGTTTTGTTTTCTCCCGGTACAACTCTAAACCACTGCATTTAAACCATTACAAGTTTCAGAATATTGACTCAGTTTGTGTTCAGATAGAAATACATTAACACATATATTACATACAGGTATAATTTGTTTTTCTTATATTTAATAAATACTATGGCAACATATTAAATAATAATAACTTTCAGTTTTATGTTTTGTAAAAAAAAAAGGACTTGAACATTGTTAATTTTGTAGAGATCATAAGTCCCAGCTTTTTAGGATATTTTAGGTTTGTTTATTTGTTTTTGAATTTCGCACAAAGCTACTCGTCCCTAATTTAGCAGTGTAAGACTAGAAGGAAGGCAGCTAGTCATCACCACCCACCGCCAACTCTTGGGCTACGCTTTTACCAACGAATAGTGGTATTGACCGTCACATTATAACACCCCCAAGGCTGGGAGGGCGAGCATGTTTAGCGCGACGCGGGCGCGAACCCGCGACATTCGGATTACAAGTCACCCGCTTGGCCATGCCGGGCCCATATTTTAGGATATTTTGGAAATAATTTATATATATATATATATTTATATTTATATAAGGATGTTTTGAAATTACATTTATATTATTGTGTGAAAGTCACAAAAAACTGATAAAAAATTTCAAACGTAGTTTTATATGATTATTCTACACACAAAATCGAATTTTGACTCTTCTCCCCTTTATAATATACTTACAAAACATAAATGAATAATAGTAATTAATAAAAGTATCCATTTTAAATGAATGCTTTCAGTTATCCGTCATTATGAATCATAGCTCGACGTTTATGTCTCTCTCAGTTCCACCTCGCGAAATAATCATTATGGATAAATTTGGGCAACATCTCCACGGATTAATTGGTCCTTACAACGAAGGATCCACGTTGCTTCTTATATGTGAAGCTGATGGAGGTAGGTTTTCAGCTTATTAATTTAAGCTCTTTTAAGCTTACGGAATATCAAATGAGTACAATTTATTTATTAATATGTCAATAACTGTAAGGTAGTTTTAAAAAATGTTACATTCTTATAAGTTTCATTATATACCTTCCAAACATTTTCAGGATAATCTTCTTAAAAAAGTTATTTGCTGATTACACTATGTAAGACAAATTTTGTTCCTGGATAGTGTGTGTTATTTCTTAATTGCTTATGTTTTAAAAGTACAGAAAATGGTCATTATTTTCTTCAAACTTTGCGACCTGAATAATGAAATATAGAAATTAAACCAATTTTTTTATGTAAAAACAAATAAATTTGCACATTTTCATTTGCAAAAGGTCTGATTAAAACAACATATTAATCAAAATTTGCATTGTATTGCACTAAAGTTATACAAAAATGAACATAAAATGTCCAGATGTGAGTAGTTTTCCGAGATTTGCAACTGAAATGTAAATCACTTCCATGCATCAGCCCCCAAATATAATTTTGGAATTTGACTTTGTTGGACCAAGATCTCTGAGAAAGTCATTGAGATCTCTTTGGTTGGGGTAGTGTTGGTTTCTCTTACCAGCTGCACCTCTGAATTTGCAATCTGGATCTTCAACGTTTACCTACTCTTCTGACGTTCCGCTCTCTTCTGAGGATGGTTGCTTCCTCTCTAACGGAGTCGGTACAAGAATTTCAGGGCAGTTTGGCACTGGAGCGATGAATGATGGAATGTCCAGATGCTTTCTTTTCAGTCCGACGTTTGGTAGGGTCCACCATGCGGAAAAAGCAATTGGATGAGTAGTTAGTGGGTTCACGCCAAATTCTTGGAATTGAGAACTTTATGGCTCTACTTTCCTCGATGTTCCAATTTGCAAAAGAGCAAAATATAGCTGTTATTATGAAGAATAAATTTGTTTCATCCACAACTAATGTGTAAGAGGCTCATGTAAATTATCTTATATGTAATATTTTTTTCTATACTATTGAAAATTAAAAAATTAAAGATATTTAAATTTTAAAAGGTCTAACACTTGTAAAATATAAAATTTTACTATTCAAGCAAGCAAAAATTGTCCGTCTTACCTTCTAGAGTTTCTTTGCAGTGTTCGCAGATAACATGAGGTGCCCAGGGTTTGTCTTGATCCTCGACAGGCATGCCGAAATATGCCTTGTAGGCTTCACACATTTTAGCAGATACTGCCACAGAGTACTTTTTCGCTCTTATCTTAATAAATTGGCTATATACATAATAGAATTTGTCTAAAGAACGCTTGCAGCTTCTTGATGCCATCTCTGATAAATTCAGATAGGTTCATGTGTTCACTTAGGCAGCTAGAACTAAACTGAAGTTGTATATATATAACTAGAAAGTTCTAGAAAATTCTCGTAAGTTTTACAACATTCTTGAAAATTCTTATAATTTCTACAACATTCTAGAAAGCTCTTGAAAATTCTCGCAAGTTCGAGAAAATTCTCTATCAGCTACTCGGCAATGAATCTACCTGGAATGTTTTGGAAAAGGGGTAAATTTGAAAATTTCATTACCCAGATCACAAATCCAAGTCTGAAGGAAAAATAAGTCTTTTTCATTTACTTTAGGTATAAGCAATTGGAAAATAACACTTTTTGCCCAGGAACAAGAAAAAAGTAAAATAATTGTAACATTGTGTATTTTATTGCAATACTCTGTTTTCTGTAAACAAGCTTTTGATCCTCGAAGAAGTTGTTGTAATCACAATTATAAAACCAGATTTAAAATAAAAAACTACTCATTTATTTTCAAAAGCATTATAGTACAGATAATAATTATTACCAATTTTCTATTGATATATGCATAAAGCTAATATATTAAACACACAAACCGGATAATTTTAACTTAATTACAGCCACTATTTAGGTCTTACGTGATATAACATTTATACACATTCACTGAAACTTCAAAATTCCTTTGGTAGCTACTTATCTAACAACAAATTTTAAGCTTTAGTAAAATTCTGTTACATTCACATCGCCAAACAAAGGAATAATGGATGATCTAGCGTACACAGAGATGATAAAGCTAGATAAATAACGTGAATATAAATAGAAAAAATCCTTGTTTCTCACTATATTGAGAATGTTTAACAAATTCACCAAGGGTAAAACAATCTTTACAAAGTTAATTTATGCCAAAGAACATACAAAGCTTTGTAAAGTTTGTCTTAACTTGTTTTGTTCTGTTAACTGATACATGAGCTTTTGTTATCGTGTATTAAAAGATATACCGACTTTTCTTGCACAGGAAGACCGCCTCCAGCGCTGACATGGAAGAAAGAAGGAAAAGTGTTAAAGGATAATTTTACTCTCACGCCCCAAGGTTTCTCCCGAAATGAAATTGTGCTTCCCGAACTCCGTCGTCAAGATTTGTTATCTACTCTTGTTTGTGAAGCTTCAAACAGTGACATTGGATCTCCATTATCCAGTTCAGTCACGCTAGATTTAAACTGTAAGTATGAGAAAAATATCTAAATCGCTGTGATTGTTATTTGACTTTTAACTTCAATCAATTAATATATAAAATTTAGTACACGTAAAACTCACACTATTGTTAGAATAATCATGCCAACGATTCCTTCTCATTGTAAATTCAAGAGTTCTTAAATGGTTAGTAAGCCAAAAAGGTCAGAACAAAAGTTTCGGTTGGTTACAAATTACATTATTGTAACTTTATCTAATTTTCAGCAAGGTATCCGATTTCATAATTAAAAATTATCTCTAAAAAAGCTTCTGACAGTGACGAAATTTTGTCTAAATAATATTTTTAGATTGTATTAGAATGACTTCTACGACAATACTCCTATAGCCTTACTTATATCTCAAACAATTAAATTGATTACACTTCTAGTTAATCTGTTCTTTCTAAACGTAGTTTTAAGAGATTTGTTTTACACTTTGAATTCCATAGATTCAATATAGTCCGATGAATTAAGTTGTTAAGATCGATTGCGCATTTAAAAAATCCAGTAATGATTAGTGTTGTTATATTCGCCTGTAGACCTTTAAAAATAAATATCAGATCGATGTATTTCTTAATTTGAAATTGATGCTCAGTAGAAAGAAATCTTATCTCAAGTATCTTCAACCCAAATCTTGCATTCAGTAACATTATTCATCGTTTTATTTTTCATTGCAATCTCTTTAACTAAGCAGTAAAACTTATAATGTTGAATAGTTCCTTAATTTTACAAACATTTGCGGTACATTAAACCACAAACGTTATATATACTTTCGCATTCTTGCGATACAAAAATGTGATTGTGAATGCCTTGTTTATAAATAGTTTTCTTGAACTTTCTATTTAAATTTAAATGTCAAAATTATCATCAAGCAAAATTGTCTCTATAATTATCAGCATATTGCATTTTGCATTATTCGAAAACAGAACAGATAAATTCAAAATAATAATAAATAAATTGCATGCTTACAGTTATATATCAGGCAAAAATTCTATGCAAGTTAAACCTTACATGGATATTTATGAATAAAATCATCTTTTATGGCAATTACTTTCTCAGTTGAAGAATCGTTTCATCTCAACTTTACTATTTTCATTCGTTCTCGAAATATACTAGTACTTGATATAACATTTACATATATTTATAAACATCTTCTTATCGCATTAAATATTATAAGAATAACAGAGATAAACTGCATGATTCAGACTTTATCATAATCCTCAAATACTAATCTCTTTTCTTCATTATCATTAATTGCTTTTATACTTCCTACCGGGATGTGTCTTTATTAGTCATCAAACCTATTATACTTGAGAACGTGCACCACGTTTGAACTTGCTGGCTTGAGAGTAGAAGTGTGAAATGAAAATCAAATATTGAGACCCCCGGGATCCTGAAAGGAACGGAGGTTCTGCGGCACTGCAAAGCTACCTCCTACAACCAACTACGTCTAAAAACACTTTAGGCTTTTCTGATACCTCAAATAAATGTTTATAAGGCTACGCTACTTGGATAAGTAAACATCTCAGGTTCTCCTTGATCCGCCCCCCAGTGGCACAGTGGTATGTCTGCGGACTTACACACTAAAAACCAGGTTTCGATACCCGTGGTGGGCAGAGCACAGATAGCCCATTGTGCAGCTTTGTGCTTAATTCTAAACAAACTCCCTGATCTGCCTGTACGTTTGGTCCTACTAGCTCCAAAAAATTAGATTGAGGTTACGAAAACACAACGTGAACTAATATAGGATTACTAAAAAAAAGCCTTATAGTTGTTGTCATATATAAAATAACATCAATACCTTTTCATAACGATATTTATATATATATTGTTGCGGTACGACTGTATTATAATTGGTATACTTTATATACATACCAAACAAGTGTTTTGATTTTTTTTTTGGCTGGAGTTCTAACATATATTAATAAATAAAATTAATTTGCACCAAATTTTCAATTTTCTTTTTTATGTTCAACTTTCAAATCAAATCAGTGAACGTAATCAGAATAATCTTAGCAGATAAATAACTGAGAACTTCATTATCAAATGTTTAAAGTTAAAACAGTTTACAACCATTTGGACAAATCATGTTTCATGTAATACATTATATCACAAAAATATTATAAAGTATAAAGTTAATACCTACACTTCACATAGTAAACTGAGTAGATATTATCATTCAGAGATAGTTGGTTTATATTTAAATATATCTAAGTTTAATTTCAAACATTGTTAATGTCAACGTTCTGTTAAAGCGCAAAGACGAACAAAGAACTATTTTTGTTGGACAAACTGCAAAAATGTTAACCATAATTTTATAGATGTAATTTTTCTTATTTATCACCAAGCTCCTGGACACTAAAATTTTATTGTAACGTGAAGTTTTCTCTCTAAGATCACTGATGAATAAATCTCGGTATACAAATCGAAGCCACACGTTTATATCGACAGATGACAATGAAAAACGAATATATTTCATACGTACATTTTGTCCAAATAAGAATTAACTGTTCCATGTACATCTATAAAAATTCATTGTAAATACAAATGAGAATAATGTTATTTTACAATATTAATACCATATTTACAGAAAATACAAAAAAAATAATTAAAAATTAGTTTGGTTAAGCTGATTAGGACGTTAAAATGTTCAAAATAAAGAAGTTAAGCTTTATTGTGATTGGTCTCGTGGTGGTATTTAATAATATAACGAGTTTTTGTGAAAATAATATTGCGAAACATTTTAAAATTAAACAAAAATGAAATAACGTAAAACTTAATATTATTTGTAGAATTGTCTTGATCTTTGAAATATTTTATACTTTAATTTTTGAATCAATTAAAAAGATTTATATTTATTTTTCTAGGAATTTTTAGAGATAATTTGAATTTCATTTTTATATCACACACTAAGACATTGTAGCTAAATTAAAATCCAACGCTTCTTTCAAAGATATAAACTACCTTGTAATTTTGTTGAGAACTTATTAGCTAAGTTATACAAAAGCTTTTTCTAATTTTAAACTGATAAAAGGAAGGTAGATAATCAACAGTTGTACTCCGACTATATGGCTACTATTATCTGTTACGTATTACAACTTGAAATAGTCTAAAACTGGGTAAAATTGTAATTTAAATTTGGAAGTTAATTAAATGTCAAGATGTATCAAATTTTATATTTGTCAGCAAGATTAATACACATAGTTTCTTTGTTAATACAAATATATTTTAACATATAAACAATAATATAGTTTATAACAACAGATATTACAAATATTGGTTTATATGCAAAAGCTTTAAAACTTACAAATAGATCTGAGTCTTTTATTTGATCCAGAAGGTCCTTGATATCCTATCGAGGGTTCATGATGAGTGAATTAATTTCGAGTTGATATCAATACAATTTACTATCTATAACTTAGCTGATCACACGTGAGTTGTTGTTTTTACAGCTGTAGTTGTAAAATGTCTTCGTAAAACAATAACGTACAAAGTTAATCCACTGAAATTAGACAGTTTGTGATATTTGCAATCTATAAACATTAGTGATCAAATATCTGAAGTTCCCGATTAATAAGCAATAATCACAATTATAGCTTTCGATAATTATAGTATATCAATCGTAACAAACCGATGACGTATACTGTTTCTTGGTACATTCATTGCTTTGATCACATTGTGTAAGCGTGAGGTGAGCTTCTTGAAATTTCAGCTTGTGCAACAAAGATGAAGATATACAAGTAAAGCACGTGTTGTTTATTCTTACATCATGAAATCTTCTACAGTTTTAGCGAATATGCAAGAATATCTCAATGGAAATTTAAGAATATATGCTATGTACATTTCTAAATACAAATGTAATTTAAACAAACCTCGATATTACAGTAAATATTTCAATATTATTATGAATCTTTCACATATCTTGTAGAATAATGGAGTTTTATCGAATGTGGCTGTTCGTAAATAATCATATACCATAAAATTTCATTATTCTATTAGATATGTGACAGATTTATAACAATATCATAAGGAAATATGGTGTAATCTAGTTGCTAGCGAGCTCGGTATGTGAAAGTGAGGCTTCGTGGTTTGTGTTTCTTTGCTGCTTTCACAACAAAATCATAATTTTATCAGCATAATGAGTGGAGTTATATTTTTGTTTTATTGATTGAACAGATGAAGAAAACACGAGTTCAATAATATTCATTATATATCTAAATTAAAGATAGCTTCCCATACTTTCTTCTGAAGTTTCAAGCTATGTTTTCTCAGAAATGTATGGTGTTATTCATAATTTAAAACCATTCTTTATTTAGATAGGAACCTGTTGGGTACAGCTTAGGCCTTATAACGTTAAAACTCAGTAATCGAACTTGACGTAAACACATTTTTAATAGTTTGTCCTTCATCTTGCGCTAAAACAGATAAAAACAAATTTTATAAGTAATGCTTTTAGCTTTTAGAAATATACATTTGTTTATTTTTCTTTCTGTTCTTTATATTTTGGTGATATAAATTTTTATCAAAAGTCTTTATTCTTTTTTCACATTATTGCACTTTATATGAAAGTATATTAAGGTAGTTAAGTAATGAATATATTGGAAACTTTTAGTATCTTCATGAGTAATAAAATATTAAGTTCTATAATTTTGGTAAGATCGTTCTTAAACATTTTAGTGAGGTATTATTTCTAAGTTTTCACATGAATGGATGTTTCTACATTTCTCAAACAGCATTTCTATAAAAATTGAAATCACACATTTTTCTGTGCATCATTATAAACTGAAGATTTTTTCAAAAGTGAAGACCTCATTTGTCTTAATACCAGAGTTCAAGTTTATTAATTGTGTGAAAATTAAATATTTTCTTTTAAACATTTAAGAAACAAATATTACAGGTGACAAAATATTTCTACGATGGTTCTTTTTTTTGCATTTTATAAATGCTATGTTAACAGAAAAGTATCTGTGATAGTAGATAATTGTCCCTGATAATTCATTTTAAACTTAAAATATGTATTTTAAAGAGAATACATTTCTATAAACAAATGTTCATTGCTTGATAAAACATGGTTTTGGAATTTCGCACAAAGCTACTCGAGGGCTATCTGTGCTAGCCGTCCCTAATTTAGCAGTGTAAGACTAGAGGGAAGACAGCTAGTCATCACCACACACCTCCAACTCTTGGGCTACTCTTTTACCAACGAATAGTGGGATTTACTGTCACATTATAACGCCTCCACGATTGAAAGGGCGAGCATGTTTGGTGCGACGGGGATGCGAACCCGCGAATTATGAGTCGCACGCCTTACGCGCTTGGCCATGTCAGACTTGATAAAACATAAGCTCAACCTCATTTTCTCTGTCACTTTATAAATACACGTGTCGTAACTTTTAAATTAGACTATTATTTAGTTGTGTATTCAATTGGAATAAGTAAGTAATCGAGTATAATAACAATAATTTATTTTTTACCTTTATATGTATGCATTGAAATCACTCAGTTTGTAAAACTACCACACTTCTTTGTGGATTCTTTACTACTAATTTAAAGTAATCTTGATCTAAACATGATTAATGGCAATCAGTAAGCTCAAAGGAATCACCATATTTTTTAATTTGGTTGTTATTAAGCGCAAAGTTATAGATTAGACTGGCCCGGCATGGCTAGGTGGGTTAAGGCGTTCGACCCGTAATCTGAGGGTCACGTCGCACCAAATATGCTCGCTTTTTCAGCCGTGGGGGTGTTATAATATGACGATTAATCCCACTATTGGTCAGTAAAAGAGTAGCCCAAGAGATCGTGGTTGGTGGTGATGTCCAGCTGCCTTCCCACTGTTAAATTAGGGACGGCTAGCGCAGATTGCCCTCGTGTAGTTTGCGCGAAATTAAAAATTAAAAATTAAACTTCTATTGCCATATAATTTAATAAATTCTTGTATAAGGCTGGTTTAAATATAAAAAATATGGTTTTTTTTTAGGTTCACTGATTTTCCTTCCAGTAATAAGATAGAAATAGCAGAACTACGGGAGATTTGCCAGAACATCTATTCGTTGAAATTCTGTGTTAAGTTGAAGTACACTAATATCAATGGACATAACTTACATAATATGCAGAGAAATACTGAAATATCGTATATCACATGGAGATAAGAAACAAAAAGTTTGCCAATCATGAAGATAAAATTCGTTGTAGCCTATTACTTATCGAAGTTTAGATTGCTTGGAATAATTATTTCACATACATTGAATGCAGTTAAAGCCACATTTTATTTGTTGAAAAAGTTGTCTATTCAGAATGGACTATATTTTTATAGCAATATTGAAATATACTTCGAACATGATAAAACGTAAAGTTTATTCGTTTTGTAACTCCCACAAAGCTACCCAAGAGCTACTTGCAGTAACTCTCCATAATTAAGTTTCTATAGGTTAGAGGAAAGCCATCTTGTCAACATCACCCACTTCCAACTATTGGACTACTCTTTTACGGGCAAATTATAATGGCCTTATCAGGGCTGAACTAGCGAATGTTTTAAGTAACAGAAAATTTAACACTGCACAACAATTTTTTGAAAAGTTTTGTTGATTGTAATAGGTACCTGGTAGGAATGCACAAATATAGTTTTGGTTTTGCTTCATCACGTAGGAACTCTGAGAACTTTACTGTTTACCAGCAATAATGCATTTAATTGCGTTTATGTTTCTTTGTTGTTTTGAATTAAGCACAAAGCTACACAATGGGCTATCTGTGCTCTGCCCACCACGGGTACGCGAAACCCGGATTTTAGCGTGTTAGTCCGCAGACATACCGCTGAGCCACTCGGGGCATTTATGTTTCTAATACGCTATTAAGTTTAACATAATTAAAAGTGTTTTGGTCCTGATTTTCATTTGTATTCAATGTCTGGTGCATCATGTTGCAGTGCTCAACAGTAGTCAGCAAGCATTGACGAATTCCAGTTGTCCTGATATCGTTTTTCCATTGTTGCAATGTCCTGGTGAAACCTTTCACCGTGTTTGTCACTGACAGCACTAAGATTTTCAGGGAAGAAGTCCAAGTGTGAGTGGAGGAAATGAATCATCTGTGACATGTTGCACTTCATTGTTTTGTTTGCTTTGAAAAGTTTGTACCCCAGCTGAATGTAATGTGAGGCTCTGTAATTGCCAAGAAAATTGTCAACAACGCCTTTTAAGGCAATTTTTTCCGGCCCATCTAACAGCTCTTCAAACCGTTTGTCACTCATAACATGTCTGATCTGAGGGCCAACAAAAATGCCATCTTTGATCTTGGCGTCAGTTAATCTTGGTAACATCTGTCTTAAATAACGAAAACCTTCGTCTTCTTTGTTCATTGCTTTCACGAAATTCTTCATAAGTCCCAATTTTATGTTAAGAGAAGGCAAAAAAGTATTAGCCGGATTGACAAGCGGTTCATGCGCCACATTGTTTTCTGTCCTGGAACTAACTTTTTACGGAGTGGCGAGCTCTGTCTAGAATAATGTGACTCTTTAGCACGATAGTCCCATTCACAGATGAAACAACGGGACTTTATATAGCCAAGCTGCAGTCCCAGTAACAGAGCAACGACTTTCAAATTTCCATAGATATTCTAGTTGTAATTGCTGTACTGGTTGTGCTTCAGCAACATTTCCATGTTCTCGTAAGTTTCTTTCATGTGAGCTGCAGAGCTAGCAGGTATTGAAGGGTGAACGTTGTCATTGTGTAACAGAACAGCTTTGAGGCTTAACATTGATGAATCAATAAAGAGACGCTACTCTTGCGGGTCATTGTCACAACCCAAAGCAGAGAACAATCCTTCGATGTTAATACAGAAACAAAGACTGATAACTTTTGCAAAGAATTTAGTTATATCATCTTTGCGGCTTCGAAAAACAGAAATATTCGTGCCTGGTGACAGCTTTTGCTTTTGAGAGACCCAAATTTCTGACCAGATCGTTTAATTCTGACTGTGTTATAAGATGTGGAGCGCGGTTCAAAATCCGGATGGATGTCACTGCCACTTCCCTGCATTGCAGTTTCTTCATCTGATTTTTCTAAGGTCCATTCCTCTGGTGGTTTTGGAATTGGAAGACTGTCATCACGTGGCACGGGTCTCATTGCTGAAGGCAGATTAGAGTATTTAATTGACTTCTTATTTGATCAGAGAAACCAGACACATTAGTCAAACAGAATTAACAGTCCATCACATGGTCTTTCTGTTCTCACCATATCATCGAGACAGCAAACGGCATTATCTTTCGAGTGCCTAAGAGCAAAGCTCTCAGACAGACAGCACATGTCGCACAACAAATGTGAGGCGCCAATTCCTGGTCTTGGTCACCAATTTTACAGCCAAAGTACAGATTATATGCTTTCTTCACAAGAGCAGTCAATGAGTGTCTGAAGAACAAGCGTATACTCGCCACAAATATAGCAGAATGTATCGTGGCTATTACGACATTTATGAATCATATTTGACCGATACCAATCGTTCTGTAAAACGTCTATAACATCTAACTTACTTATTAAAGTGCTACTGAGACAATGATATATTCTGAAACAATACGTACACACTATAAGGTCTAAATTCATCCAATGAGTAGCAGCTGTGTATGCAAGTCACTTTTATAGCCTCCGGCCTGCCAAGACATGCCCGGGCTGCATATTTCCACAGAACAGCTTCCAACCTGGCCTGATTTTATGTCTGGACATGCCCAGACTGCATAGCTTTCTTACACAAATGAAACTTTTGTACACAAATATAAGAAAAAACATAACAAAACTGAAGATTTCGATGAAACGATACATGATGGGCAACTTTGGATGTGATTCTCATGATCTGCAGCCAAAAATCTATAAGGAACACCAAAGAGTATTCAAGAAGCAAAAACTGTTGTGTAGTGTAATCCGCGAAACAAAGATTGCAAGTCGTGCGCCCTGACCACCAGGACATCCCTAAGCTCTGCTGCTTTCAAAGACTTTACAACAAGTATTAAGTGAGTATTATAATGCAGATTATTGCCGATTTGTTAAAAAGATCCATTAGGAATATAAAAGTTATAGATTTATATGTTTTCTCCTGTTGCCAACTGTACTAGATGTGTGCAAAATAGTAATCTAATTGTGTAGAAATAATAGCATGTAGTTTCCACACTGCTCAAAGATCGCTCTAACAACACTCATCACTATCCTTCAATTATATCTTTCTTTTCGTAAAGACTAGCCCCGATTTAAGATTTTCATTTGAAACTTGTAAATAGCGGAAGGTTTCTTTCTATATTGAGTAACTTGTTTCTAGGAAGTTCTGTTTGTAATGTGATACATATCTGATTTTATAGTTTATTTTTGTATGTATAACTGATTTTACCAGATGGCGTACGTCTCAAAGTTAATGTTGAATTTCTGTCGTGAAATATGTTGACAGAAAATGTAATATAAATCATCTTATTTTAACTATTTTGAAACTATATAAATGCAAGAAAACTGTCTGTAAACAAAACTGCGTAATCAAATAAACACATTTAGATTTACTTATTTGTTAACTTTTTTTATTTTTTTCGTTTGTTTTTAGTATTTCCTTGCGCTTCGCTATAAACTCAAATATTAATCTGTGCATAGCCTTTCCTAATTTGCTGTTGTTGTTTAGATGCAAAGTTACAGTGGGGTATCTGTGAATTTTATACAGTGAGAAGTCGAATTTTTAGTTTCAGCAATGGAAGTGTGTAATTGAGCTCTGAATCTTCAGTTTGAACTGAAAGATTAGATTGAGAAAGCTAGTCAACAAGAATCGCCGCTAACAATTACGCTACGCCTATTTCGCTAAATAGCATAATTTAACTGTCACTCTTACAGAGCACTTGTGTCACTAAACGACAAAGAAACACGAACTATGAACTCTTGAATTTACAGTTTGAGCACACTAATGCCTAGTTCCTTAAATGTTTTTCTTCCTTTTTTTCTGTTTAGCACAAAATCCCACAATGGGCTATCGAAACATGATTTTATTTAACGTTATAAGCCCTCAAACTTAGGGCGAAAACTAAAGTGTTTAAAGTTTGGAATGTGTGGTCCTTTCAAAGAAATGTCATTCAAGTGTATTGCAAAGTGAGAAAACAACATACTTTATCTTTATAATTGACGAACCATATAATAGGTCTCACTGTAAGGCAATGATAAATTAAGAACTTGCAATGCTAAAATATGCATTTCAGTTCTTTAAGGTAAAAATAGCGAATAATCATAAACTATTGTATGAATTTACGTTAAAACAAACCAAAAACTATAAGATCTAATTATAATGCCCTTACTATTGCTATGTCGAATATTTTAAGTAACAAAGAATATAACTTATATAATAATATATAACATATAAATTGTTACTTAAAATACACTGTGCATGTGTATGCAAATGGAAAGTAAATTACGCTTTCGTTTAATATGAATATCATAAGAAAATAATTATCTCAATTTGTCATTCTAAAATGAGGTGTTAATGTCAAATGGTATGAACATTGGATTTAAATTCTATAACAATTATTGGGATACGTTAATAAATAATAAACAAAATAATTTAAGTTTATGTTTAACATGCCCAATCCCTTCAGTGTTCATTTATATATTTTTAAGAATGGAATGATAAATTACGTTGGTCTGTTCAGAGTTCGTTGATTGGTGGTTATCTGAATAAAATGTTTTGTTTTTTGGGTTTTGACAACTGATTATCCAGGTATCTATTTATTAAAATGGAAATAAAAACTATACTTCCAGTTTATATTTTTGTTACGTATTTGCATGTTTCGTGTGACGTGAGTTAGAGTAAAATGCCATTAAATATATCCAAACTGATCTGGATTGTTTTGAATTTCGCGCAAAGCTACTCGAGGACTATCTGCGCTAGCCGACCCTAATTTAATAGTGTAACACTAAAGGAAAGGCAACTAGTCATCACCACTCACCGCCAATTCTCCGTCTACTATTTTACCAATGAATAGTGGGATTGACTGTCATAATATAACGCTTCCACGGCTGAAAGGGCGAGTATGTTTGGTGTGACGGGAATTTGAACCTGCCACCCTCCGAGTACCAGTCGAATGCCTTAACCATCTGGCTTCGCAGGGTCTTTCCAAACTATAAAATATCAAGTAACTATTATCATTTTAAGCTCATTGACTTATAAAAGTAAAAACGAATAAAAAAATTTGATACAAGTATGAGCACAGTACAAATAACCTACTTTGTATTTTTGTACTTATTAACAAAATTACAATACGTGTGTGAGTAAATAATGAACTATAAAATTTTAATAAAACTACAGAAAAATGTAAAATACAGAATTGAAAATACTGTACAAGAATAAATAATGTTAATTAGTATTATACGTAGAATGCAATAGAAAGAATTTTTTTAATATATTTGAATTTTGGAATATTTCTTGATATTACTTATACCCACACAGAATATGATACAGAATATTTTTGTGTAATTTCCGAAACATTGAAAATGTTATTGCAGACAAGGCTAAAACTATTAGTGTGTGTGTGTTTTCTTACAGCAAAGCCACATTGGGCTATCTGCTGAGCCCACCGAACGAAAAACTGTTTGTAAAATAAAATATTATTTTAAAAATTTAATTCTAGAGCTATTTAAATATCACTTGAGTTCTCGTTTGTCAAAAGCCAATGATATTATAAACTAAAAGAAAATTAAGTATGTTCGAAACTTCGTATTTCTTTGTTGAGTAATGCATTAAGTGATTTTGAAATGACATATCACATGGAGAGCAAGTAGTCAATACCACTTACCATCAACTTTCCGGCTATTCCTTATTGACGAATAATACGATTGGTCATAACATTATAACGTCATTACTGCTGAAAGGTTAAACATTTTCGGTAGCGATTTCAAATTCCGTGATTCGTAAATAACGAGTCAAGTGTCTTAACCATCAAACCTTATGAGAGGAAAAGAGCATCAAAGACATTATAAACAAAAGGAAGGAAGAAAATTTACATAATACTAACATGACGTAAATTTAGACGAGTCTCATATTATCGCTGAACTAAAGTTTACGAAAAATTCTACAATCTTGAGATTCTTGCGATGGAAAAAAATCATCGGCAGAATTAAGAACAGTTGTTCGACTTGAAATAATTTACAGTTTCGTGATTTTTTCCTCTCATTTCCTTGGCTTAAGTTCAAGATATCTGTTCTGCGAATGTTCATGACGATTAAAATCACTAATTAGCACACTGTTTTTTAATATAATACTAATAAAAGCAGTTAATTATCAGCGTAAATGTGCATTTTCAGCACTTATGCCTGGAGGCAAATGACTATATACAATCAAAACATGTAGATTTTATTGATTTTTATTGGTTCGTGGTTTTGATAAAGTTAACACGTGTTTTTTATTATATTAATTTGTAAACGGATAAAAAGAAAAGATCTTAGTTATCTCATTGTTGTCGACATACAGTACGTCAAATTAAAATGTATTGCCGGAACATCAGTCGCAAATAAGGAATGATAACGCAGCTAGTGCGATACTCCGATCAAACCCACAATTAATTTTTAAGTAAAAAGAAATGACATCAGTAAGTTATGTCAATTTATCAACCTTACACACTGTAAAGTGTACAATTATGTGAGCATTAGAGACCATTCTGTGGTAATCATGAATAAGTCAGGTTTACTTTACTTCCTTAACTATAGTACTCGTATTGAGCACTGACACAAAACGTTCGGGTTAAAATAAATTGTTGTGGCGTGTTTCAAATGTGTTTTAAATTTAACTCCAATGGCATAGTGATATGTCTATGGACTTATACTGCAAGAAACCGGGTTTCGATACTCTTGGTTGAAAGAGCATAGATGGCCCCTTGTATAGCTTCATGCTTATAAACAAACACACAATTATTTTTATTTGTCTTTTCTCCTTTATTATCTTTTAATTTTTGATACAATGCATCTAATCTCCTATTTGTTTATTTATCACATATTGTTTGACACAACTGTTGTCTATTCTGAAATGTTTTGGATTGTATTAAATAATCCCATTTTCTGTAGAACCGTATCTGATTATAAACGACGTAAACAAACAGAAATGTAATGAAAACTCTGCGTCACAAAATTATGTCATCTCAAGAAATCACCATCATTGCATATCAATAAAGTTTTGTAACCATCAACAAGCAGAAAAAGAAAGGACTTATCCAACAATGTTTAGATAAAATATTGCTAGCCATTATATAACATTATGTAACTGCAAGATTAAAAGTAAATTCTTTTATTCATTACAAAATTTATGAGAAGCATATCATATCTTTTCGTGAGACACGTTACTATATTAGTTACTGGATGTTACAGATACAGTGCATTATTAAGTTCTTATTTATTGGCCTGGCATGGCCAGGTGGTTAAGTCACTCGATTCGTAATCTGAAGATCACGGGTTCGTATCCCTTACACCAAATATGCTCGCCCTTTCAGCTGTGGGGCGTTATAATATGATGGTCAATCGCACTATTCGTCGATAAAAAAAGTAGACCAAGAGTTGGCAGTGAGTGGTGATGACGTGTCTTACACTGCTAAATTAGGGACGGTTAGCGTAGATAATTCTCGTGCAGCTTCATGCGAAATCCAAAACAAACCAAATCTTACTTATCCGTGATGACGAGAACATTCACTTGAAGAGAAATATATATATGTAAAAACGGCTTGTATGGATAGAAAAAAAACTCGATGTAAAGGAGCGAACAAGTTTTCGACCATTTTTGGTCATCCTCAGGTTCGAAGAAGGTCGAAACGTTGTTCGCTTCTCTACGTAGAACTTGCTATACCCATACCAGCCGTTTTTACATCTATACAAATCTTACTTATTTATCGCCTTTCAATGCATTGCTTAGAAAAGACCAGTAGTATTGCAATTAGGTGTAAAAATACCACCCAGTTTCTTATTTACAAACTAAAACAAAATAAAAGATAACAATTCGGTTACGTATTAAATTTTTTTTTCACTGGAAAATATCAGGTGAGAAATAGGTGGCATTTTGGATTTGTAAATTTTATTTAAAGTGGAACATATTGATTAATTAATGGGAATTAAAATCTTTTGTTTTAAAATTGGTTTCTTCCCAAATATGGAGTAACAACTGATTTAAAAGCACTACAGTTTCGCCTGAGGTGAATTAAGACAAGATATTGAATCTTTATCGATTTATGTAAATTTTGTACTTTAAGTAATGGATAATTTTGATTTTTCACAACGCTTCCTATGTCACTTTTGAAAATAAAAATAAAGTTTAAATTTTTTTCTGTGAATATTTTTACAGAGCAAACTCAATAAAATACATGAAACTGTGATTGCTTAGAAATAGCAAACATACATTGTCTTTCAGTTTAAATAAGTAGTTGAACAATAAAACCAATCTATGTAATATAATATGATAACAAATATACTCTTCAAAGAAGAAACGCAAAAGGGATAATTCTTTTTCATTTTAAAGAGAAATGTATGTAACAACGTTATAAGCTCAGAACCACCCGGAATTAACTTGTTAACAATTTATCTCATATTTTGCTTTTTGCGTTTCTTGTTTTGAAGAGTATATATTTGTCAGAGCATTTTGTCTATCGGTGAGTCAGAGCTTAAATAGTCCAGACTATAGATTTGCACTAAAACTAAAAAACACCTTACCAATTAAAAGAATGCGGATACTTAAATTTTATTACCAATTTTAATTTATTAATATCAATTTAAGTAACTAAAGCCATGATTCGGCTTTTAGGAGAATAATTTTGAGTTATAGCAATCTTTTTATCTCTGATAATATGAAAACATTAGTTTGGAGGAAATAACAATCAGTGATGTCGAGAAACCCACTTGTCGAGAATTTTATATGCAAAAACGGCTCGTTTCGCTCTTCTATTTAAAATATTTTCTGAACCCAAACGAGCCGTTTTTGCATATAAAATTAGTTTGGAGGGTAATCTGCGCTACCCGTCCCTAATTTATCAGTATAAGACTAGAGGGAAGGCAGCTAGTCATCGTCACCCACCGCTAACTCTTGGGCTACGAATTGTGGGATTGACCGTCACGTTATAACGCTCCCACAGTTGAAAGGGCGAGCATGTTTGGTGTGATAGAGATTCCAACCCGCGCCCCCAAATTATGAGTCGAACGCCTTAACCCATTTAGCCATGCGAGGCCTGCTTGATATAGAATGTAATTATTTTCTTTTAAGCTAAGTCACCGATTTCTCGCTATAATTAACTTTGTGTTATATTTTCACTGAAGTGAAAATTGTTATACGCTTTAAAATAACTTGCTTTTGTCCTAATGAAACTTTTTTACGTTTTCTTAAAGAACAGGTAAGTGGATCATACGGTGAATAATCATGTTTGAACGCTGCAATTAAGTTTCGTTTTATTATATTTAATCGCTTTTCTTTAAGTTATGCAAATATGATGTGGATGGAAAGCTTGTCGCATTAAATAATTATAGCCTTTTAAATTTCATTAATGAGTTTCAAGAGCACTGATGCAAATGAATTTATTTTATGCGATTAATAGATTATAATAAATCATGTCGTACATGGAGCTAAAATATTTGAATATATTTTCGTTCTACTGAAATTCTAAGTTTATTCATTTATTTAAACTAGCTTGAAGCTTTTTACCATCACATGATTATAACAGTTCTTTAGCTTGTAAACCACCTCTAAATTCAATAGCTTAAGTTTGAGTAAATCACTGTAAAGAAATAATGTTCAAGTCAGTTCTTGTTAATTTTTCTAAATGTCGCAAATTAACATAAATTATCTCTTATTTATTACAAGTCACATAGTGTTTTAAACTTTCAATAGAAATAAAATTCTTTATAATTATTGTCAAAAGCATGTCTATAATTTATGTTCTACAAGAGGTATTTGTTACTCAGATTTAATAGGTACAGAGAGTTAACTTTTAATCTCTAATGGCACTTTCAGTACCTATTAAATCTGAGTAACAAATATCTCTTGTAGAACATAAATTATAGACATGCTTTTGATAAGTGCCATTAGAGATGGAAAGTTAACTCTCAGTACCTATTAAATCTGAGTTAACTTTTTATCTATAATGACACTTTCAGTACCTATTAAATCTGAGTAACAAATACCTCTTGTAGAACATAAATTATAGACATGCTTTTGATAAGTGCCATTAGAGATGGAGAGTTAACTCTCAGTGAGCTATTCCTTTGTTTAGTCTAGATGTACATGTATCTTGTCTATCAGAATAGATGTGCTTTTCTTTTTTAAAAAATAAGAATTTTTCTATGCATTTACTACTATAGGTATTATTAAACCAAAATCTGAATATAGAAAATAGTTAAAATGTTTCAGTTGTTATTATGACAATAATCCAAACATCCTCTATATTAAAATAGAAGAAAAAAATAGCATAAAAATATCACATAACGCTTGCTATTCAAATATTTTCCAGTTCAAGTTAGTCTAGATTAACAAGACATTTGTTTTTATCTATTTTACGCTCACTAGTAGCATTGAAATATTCGTACCATTAATGTTCTCAAAATTAACTTATGTTTAAAAAGAAAAGTCACGGTGACGTTTTAACAAAAATTATACACAAAGTAATCGTGCACACATATTGTTCGCTAGTATTCATTATTCTATAACAATGAAAACTAGAAGAGATATGATCGGTTCTCAAACAATATTTCCACAGCTTAGACTAAAAAAAAGTGTTTGTTTTCGTTTAGTTATGATATCCGATCTGTAGTCGAAGCCATAACATTGTTAGTCTGTCGCTTTAAGCCACATTTATTTTGTTAGTACATTGTAAAGCATAATTCAGGAAAAGTTCATCGCCATTTACGTCCATAATAAATTCATCTTCTAGGATTAAAAGAAAGTTTTAAATATTTGAAAAAATTATATAAAGGTCTCTTGACAGGTCAGCGATAAGTTTATCAAAACACAACTCTAAAATCTGAGTTCTGATTCCCCTTAAGGAACAGAGCACTGATAACACATTCTGTAGCTTTGCACCAAAACAAATAAGCATTTTACAAATAAATGAAACATGGTATTTTAAAACAATCAAAAGGAATATCTTATTTCAAAAGAATTTGAATAACATTGTCTTTAGAGCGATTTAATTTAATTTGAAGATGCTAGAGTTGTAACTATTTAATAATTCAGCATGCTCATATATCGATATCTTTGAAATATCATTCTCGTTTTTTTTCTAAACTTTCATAGTTTCACCTTTATTGAAAAATATTATTACTGAAATAGTCTTACGTATTTAGAACAGATTTTATCTTATAACTCCTATCTTCGGAAAATATATAGTTTTTTTTGCTCACCCAGTGAAGCCTTTAGATGTAAAGATCATCACACCCAATAGACCTGTATCTGCTGGTCGACAGGTGGAGCTCGTATGTAAAACGTGGGGTGCCAAGCCTCCTGCTGAAATCACCTGGTGGAAGGGAATGGACCGTCTAACACATGTTTCAGACTTATTAACTCCAGATAGTAATATAACTCTTAACACTGTTACATTCATCCCGAAAGCTAAAGATAATTTGAAAAATATCACTTGCAGAGCAGATAATTCTCTTCTGAAAGACAGCGTTGTTTCTGATGTTCACAGCTTGGAAGTATATTGTAAGTAATTTTTTTAACTTTTTAATTATATTTAAAATTTTGTCAACCATTGGCGTAAAATTATTCCAAACTAATAGCGACGTGAGAGTCTTATTGTACGTTTTAGAACCCACAAGAAACACATTGCAAGTATATAAACAGTTAACATACCTATGACGTGTCATTTTTGATACCTTTTGTCTGTGCGTGCAATTTTACATTATTTTTTTGTTTTCAAGAATATTCGTCACTATGGTAACAAAATGTTGTTTAAATGCTGTTATATCTGTTGTCAAGAAACAAAACCAAAACACTACAGAATTAAAAAAACACAAAAATGTATTACGCGTATTTTGGAATTAAACCTTGGGACCCAGACATCTCTTGGACTTCGCATAAAGTTTGTACCAATTGTTTTGAAGAGTTGAGACAGTTGACTAAAGGTAAGAAAAAGTCTCTATTCTTTTGGAATTCAGGTGTTCTGTCCTGAGCCAAGAAACCACGGAAATGATTATTTCTTTGGCCATGTACGTGCAAAGATACAACATTCCAAAATAAAATATTTCGTATCCGAAACTTGTATCTGCTATAAAAACTGTTGCTCATGTACTTAAATCGTTTAAGACTCTTGATGCAGTTTTATCTGACGCCAATAGAAATGATGACATAGATTGTTTTCAACCTGAAAGATCTGGTGAACCATATATTTTTACACAAGATGAATTTAATGATGTATTAAAAACTTTGGGTCTTTCATAAGATTCACCCCCAATGGCGCAGGAGTATGTCTACAGATTAATACCGTTAGAAACCGATTTCGATACCCGTAGTGAGCAGAGCACAGATAGCCCATTGTGTAGCTTTGTGCTTAATTCTAAGGAAACAAACAAAACCAGAAGATTTTAAAAATATTTTGGGGTCCAGACTTCGGACTAAGAATTTACTTTCTTCAAGGATATCATGTTACTGCTAAGAAAAAACGACCACACGATCCATCTTGACAAATGTTGAAAGTGAATGTTTGGTTGACAGAAAGAAAGTTACTTTGCCACACTTTTCATAAAACTGGGCTTGAAAAACTTTGTAAATGTCTCAGACAAAGATGGCGACTGCTTCCAGAAACTAGTGGGTAATTCTCAACATTTTCGGAAACGAAGCTTAAAAAAGGAAATTTTCTTGTTCCTCCAATTAGTATATTGACTTCTAATGAGCAGCTCGAAAGGACAATAGAAAAACTGAAAAACAGACAAATGTGGATTACCGTTGATAGTATTTATCACAATGTTTGGGGAAACGATAAAAGTCCAAATTAAGAAAATATTGTCAACAACATGCTTGTTAAATTCAAATAGTTTCATTGTAATGAGCTTGAAAGTTCATTCTTACACTCATATGTGACTGTTTTCATAAAAATCTCGAGGAGCCAACGAGAAACAAGTAAAAAGATTTCCTTAAGACATCAGGTGAACTGAGAGGAGATATTAGGAAAAATGAAACATCAGCATGATTACTGCTGGTCATTGAAACAAGATACTCAATACGCAATACATGAAAAAATACCTCAAATTTAGTTTTATATTAGAAATGTAGACTTTACGAAAGAAAATCAGAACGAATGAGGATATTTATTTAACATTTTTGTTATTCCCTTTTTTCAGTTTGTTTATATTTTTGTTAACAAATATAATAATAAAAATAGTAATTGTAGTGAATGAAATAAGAATTTCATTTAAGTAACATTTTTTCATCTTCCGATTTTTTAAACTGTCCTTACGTAATAGAAAAATGATATTTTCAAAGTCTGTGTAGCTGAATTAAGGAAAAACCGTTATTCAAACCGAAAAAACTTTTATGAAGTTTAAATTCGTCAGCTTGTGATGGTAGATAATAGTAATATTTCTTCTAGCAAATTCATTCTTGATTTTTTATTATTTCATATAATCAATTTTCATTTTATAAGACAAAACCATTAATATTAACAATTAACAAACTATTCAAAATTAGTAATAACTCTAAAAATAGTATTTTGACCTGACCATCAGTGCTTCTCCAACTTTACTTTTAAACCTTTCTGACTCATTGACCACCTTTATTTTATCAAAAAATTATTGAAATGATTCTGTGAATAACACTGTCTATTTCATATTTATTGCATTTATAATATTAATGTCAGTAAATAACGCTGTTTTACAGACGTTCCACAAGTTACAGTTAGTCCAAGAAATCTATACAATCTCAGTGATTTAGCAGACGGCAGTAAGATAACAGTAGATTGTAACATTGATGCAAATCCACCTAAAGTTGATGTCTGGTGGCTGTTTAATGGTTCAACAATAAACGTCAGTCAAAAACCAGACATTGTAATCGCCAACCATTCGTTGACTATTGAGAACGTTAAAAAAAATCACAGGGGAAGGCTCCAGTGTGTAGCTGCAAACAAAGAAGGGGAAGGCTGGAGTGAAGAAATGTCGTTGATGGTAAACTGTAAGTTTATTTAACGTTAGCAAATAACTGTATGTATGTATGAAGCTGCATTGAATTTAGATTAAATAAATTTTCTATAATTAGTTCCATGTTTAATTAAAACGTTATTATAGTGAATTGTTGTTGACTTATTGATTATTTGGCGCTCTTACTGATTAATAAACCAATAAAAATATACATAGAAACATTTTAGTTATAAATATAAAAGTGTACGAAAGCCTTCAAATATCGGTTGATCAATCACATGTCAGAGGTACAGTTCAACAAGTGTTCTCATGAAGTTAGTTAACATTGAAATCTATGTTTCATACATGTCAGCTGCACAAATAAATAATTATATTTTATATTATATCCATTTGTTTGAATATTTTATATTTTAATCTATGAATAAAATACAGTAGGACAGAAACTTTTAACTAACCATACTCACGCACACTAAATGATAACTTTTAACATTTATGTACATCACACGTTATAATATCATGGTTATTATTTTGATAACTACATTTAGATCAGCCAGTATGTAAGTCATCGAAATCTAAGGAATATGCGGTTCTCACTGGATCGAAAATTAAAGTAACGTGTGAAGTTGATGCCCAGCCCTCTGATGTCCAGTTTCGTTGGTCGCTGAATAATAGTTTTGGAATTTTGTCTTTAAACACGTTCACTGAAAATGGAACATCAAGTGTTGCGCTCTTCTCACCCCAATCCGAAGTAGAATATGGAACATTGTTGTGTTGGGCAAAAAATAAAATTGGAGAACAAAAGTATCCATGCAACTTTACGGTCACTCCAGGAGGTAAGTCATGTTTTTAATGTCTCTATCATTAATCATTTCACTGATTACTCTTTCATTCTTGATGAATAGAAGTCACGAAACTGCTTAAGATCAACAAAAATTTAAATATAACTTGTTTTACTGAGATACAGAAAGTATTAATGTCTAATAACATTGGAGTGTTCTTGTGGAAAATAATACAACCACTTTCCTTTGCTATGTAGTACTCTAATTACCTAAACACCCAATAAATATGTTTTGTGTAACTATTAGGGTTGCTACATGTAAAAGATTAAAGGTGATACCTTCTGTTTCTAATTTGTAAGATTTGTTGTTTTATTTTCGCTTTTTATAATAAATGTGAATATATGTTGTTGGGTAAATGCTATGTAAAATATAGTTACGTTTTCTCTTTAATTTAAAGTTGTAAAGTGGATAATTCACTTTTGCGTGATAATTATAGTTTAAATGTAATGTCGTGTGTAATATAAATAGAAACCGACAAATTCTGGGATAACATTACTACAGCCAAATGTAAAGCACTACATAGTTTTGGAGAATTGAAAGCAATGTATTTACTACGCTTTTCATGGACGCCGAGTAACCGATCTGATAAAACTCATCTCATAATTATTCTTTATGCCATATTTTATCTCTTCTTTCTGAAAGAATATATAATAAAGCAGTTCAAACTTAAATATTTTTGTTATAGTAGAATACTGGTACTTCGAAATGAGTCGTATAAAATAAATAACTAAAATAAATTATACATATATATATTCCAAAAGCACCAACGGTTTTCAAAATGTTTTTATGCAGTAACAGACACATTCTGTTCATTTTAAGTATGAATTCATCAATAAATATTTTAGTGCATTTAAGAAACATCATTCACTGCTGGGCAAAATAATAAGGGTAATGAACATAAAGAAAAAATATGCATTTTGCATTATTAGACTGAACCAGTCATTTGAGTACAGCTTCGAAAGATGAAAATAAGAAAAAGGAAATTATAAAAAAAACTTTTTAGCAGTTAATGGAGAAAATGTGAACACTATGAAATTAGCCTAAATACTAGCTGGTCAAAAATTTATGTTCGTAGAAAAAGAAGTCCTAAACAGGGCAGGAAATGTCCAACAAGAAGTCTCAGTTGTGAGATGAACATCCATTGTCCCATGGAAGGAGAAAGCACCCCAGATAATGATGAAACATCCTCCCGTGGGATATCCTTATTGTTTCAGTAACGTTGGAAGCCATTTGGATCATCCATATTAAATTGTTTCTCATCAGAGAACAAAACCTTCTTCCAATTTTCTACGTTCCATGTTTGGTTCTCCTCAGCAAAGTTTGACGATCTGTTTCGTGGTGTGGAAGGAGGCCTGGTCTTTGAAGACGTTTACGGTTATTAAAGCTTCTCTCTCGTAAATGCTGTCTTATTATTCTTCAGCTGTATTCTGCGTCTGTAAGGGTCTTAATCTGGTTCGACGATCGGCTGGTATCTTGCCGAAGAACCCGTCGAATCCTCTTGCTCAACGTCGGCGAAATTTTCTTGAAACAGCAGTTTTATTACGCTTAATATCACAGCAATGTCACGTTGAGAGATACTTTGCTTTTGAAGTTCGACAATTGTACCACGTACAAACTCTGTCAACCTTTTAGCCTTTGCCATGTTTTTACCCAATGTAACTCAGGAGATGTCAGTGGCGGATGTTGACAACGCTAATGCTTGAACACAAATAACTAAATTATCGATTAACGCTTCGTTTCAGTATGGTCTTAAGTTTTTGAACAGCTAGTATTTAGGCTAATTTCATAGTGTTCACATTTTCCCTATTGAATACTAAAAACATTATTTTATTTTTGTTTTCTCTTTTCTTATTTTCATCTTTCAAAGCTCTACTCAAATAAGTGGTTGAGTCTAGTAACGCAAAATGCATAGTTTTTCTTTGTGTTCATTAGCCTTAAGATTTTTATCAGCAGTGTATTTAAATACTTCATCTGTAAATTATCTAAAACATTATTTTGACTGTTTGAAGAAGGCAGGTATTTTTATTAAAAATAACTGCTTTAGAGCCAAGTATGTATATTTAATAGGTTGTATCATTTAAAACTTGTAGAATAATTGTATAAACTAATACGTATGCATATAAGTATACATTTTGCAGTTTTGACTTGCGTTAGTCATTTAATACAATAGTCCTGCAAAATTGATCCCAAATGATCAATTGTTTTTAGTTTTGCAAACATGAAGATTAGTAATTGTACAGCCTAAAATATGTATTGTATAATTCCATTCCCTAGGTGGAAACAGCAGATAGTCTGATGTGGTTTTGTTGAAAAAAAACACACACACAAACGTATTGAATAGATACATTATTTAAAAAGTGCCATGATTTTAGTTTACATTGTGGCTTCTTTTTGTTCATGTGATATTTAACTAAATATTAAAATCGATTTGAAAAATGAATGATCCTTCAAAATTTATAATTTTGAATTATTTTAAGCTTCGAACTAACAAAGTGAAACGATTTTTGTATTATTTATTTACAATAGAATCCTGGTCTAGAGAACAACTGAGAGATATTTTACGCTAAACTTGTATATATATATATATATACATGCTTATATTTGCTCAAGTAGTTTAATCAATATCTCACAGCTTTTTTAACTTTTTTGTTCGTTTTTTTATTAAATGACTACCTCTTCCTTTTACTGTTTGCTTGTAAATAACAAGCCATTGAAAACATCCACGCATAAGATTCTGTTTTCTGTTTTCCGGAGCTCCTCCAGAGGCGCCGAGAAATTGCCTCCTCGTAAACCAAACAATAGAAACATTTATTGTTCGATGCTCTCCTGGTAAAGCCCAAGGACTATCGCAACATTTTCAGCTTGAAGTGTACAACAAAAGAAACAACAACCTCCTAAACAATATTTCTGCTTCAGATGCTCCATTCTTTGTGGTTCATTCCTTACCTCCTGGCACGCCACTTATTCTTCTTATTTATTCTGCCAATCTTAAAGGAAGAAGTCCACCAGAGACTCTGCAGGCGAGAACTCTAGACGTACACTACAAATCTACTAAAAAAGGCAAGATTGTTTCAATAGTGTATTATTGAGAATTATATTTTCCCATCTTAGCCATTCCAGTGACTCAACAGCAAGTCGAAGGGCTTATAACTCTAAAAATCTGAACGAAATAGTCCTTTTGGGCACTGAACAGATAACATTTTGTGAAGTGTTGTCCTTAACAAAAAAACAATCATTCATAGCCTTACTGCAACCTTCTGCTATAGAATCGTTATATTCTTGATATGAATATTATGATGACTTTATTCCTGAAAATGAAATTCCTAAATATGCAAATAGTCCAAATACCATAATTTATTGACAACACAAAATATCTTAAGTATCCTTATAAACATTTATAAAATAATTTTGCCCGTTATACATTATTTACTTTCAACAGTTTCGAATTCCACATTGTGATTTGATCTGATTTCAATCTATAACAGTCGCAACTGATCATTCCATTTACTTTGATGAATTGTATTAATAAATTTATGCCAAGTTTTCGAACTGATTTAGAACTTATGCTTACAGTTTTTTATTTCGTTTGAAACTTCACTGAAGATTAAGAAATTAATATAAAAAATAACTTAACTTGCGTGACACATATTGTCTGATGTGGATTACAAATATTTTTTCTATTAACTACTTTTTGTTTGGGAGAAGAGTGAGATGTAATCCAAATGGCAACATCTGCAAATTTTACGGACTTTTTCTATTGTTTACTGTGTGTTTCTATGAAGAGAGCGCAGAAAAGATGTACTAAAAACATCGCCAATACAATATTATAGCTAACACAACAAAACATATGAAACAAACTGGTGTAATTCAATAAACTAACGTCATTTCTGTAAAGAGGTCGCTTGCGAAAGATACTTCTATATTTACTTAATTTGACCATGTATTAACAGACATTCTGCATTTTTTTTAACATTAGAATTGCAAACAATCGATAAAGTACGTGTAACGTAAGACCAGCCCATAAATAACAATATTGATCAAAAGTTAGAAAAGGGTTTTATTTGCGTTTGTTTTCATTCCAAAGTAATAACAAGGTAACTAATTACACCCACACACGTACATAATTTTCATTAAGATATTAGATAATATCATATTAATAGACATACAATTTGGAAAAATACAAACATGGATTTTATGTTAAACATTTAACGCTTAATTCATTAACGAACTAGTGAATTAATTTAGTCATTTTCATTTCTAATTGAATATATATTTTAGGGATACTGCTTTAGGCACTTTTTGCCGCTTCTTTATTACAAAAAAAAGAAATAATAAACTCCCTTATATCTAAACATTTGTAGCAATATGTTTAGTTTGCATTTCTTACACCATTTATAAATCATTTAGAGCTCTCATATAAAAGCTTTAATTTTATGTAGTATGCTATTCTATGAAAATAATAAGTAACTACTTAGTCTCTGATTAAAGTTATTTTTTTCATTTCTATAAGTAATACATTACGTGAACACACCTTTTATTTCCGATGTATTGGTGGTCTTCCTACCTTTCTCATTAAAGAAGGGTTAAATATTTTGTATTTCCTGGCATATTACTTTCATTACCAATATCACGTTTGTACTTTAATGTGAAGCAATATTGCTTTTTTCAATACTGTATCCATTAATTTCTTGGATGAACATTTTATTTATGGCTATACGAATGTCCATATACGAATTGATTTCCAGACATTTTTATTAGTATCAACTTTTTTTTACGATTCCAGAGAAATCGTAATATAATACTTTATACAAAATTTGAAGCATATATGTTATATAATAAAGTGTTTTTGTCAATATTTCAAATTTTTATGATTAAGAGTTGCTTCCAGTCAAAAATTCATACATACGTCTTATTCGCTTATATTAAAATTTATTGTGCTTATATTGTCTTTTCTTAAGCTACACAATTACTTGTACACTCTGTGCTCATTGCAAGTACTGGACCCTGAAAATTAGCACTATAAGCCTTTAAGCTTACACTGAGTCACTTGAGGGTTGTGTGTATATACAAGTACTTTGCTTATATAAATTAATTACAAAGTGGAAAGTATGTTTTATGAAAGAAATTTACTCATGGAAAGTAATAGAGTATAACAATTTTGTATTTTATATTTCTACACTGATTTTTATTTCTTCACACGTTAATACTTAAGCTATTTAAAGAGACTGAAAACTGACTTCTCTATTTAACCTTATATTTCAAAAAATTTCAAAAGTAGCCATAAAGCAAACAAACGCTGATAAACGTTAACTTTGATAACAATATCATTAATTCTGATTGATATCGTTTTCTTTTGTTCTAGTGGAAGCATTTGAACAATTTCATATTTTTTATGTTTCATTTGTTTTTTCAGCTGAAAGTACTGAAGGCGTCAGATATTCCCATGTTTTGGGCATTGTCTTTGGAATTCTTCTTGTGGTTGTGATTCTGTTTCTACTCATCTTTGTATTAAGAAAACTAAGATGTGTATATCGTTCTCGTCAAGGTATGTTAGATATTCCTTAATAAAGTCACATTTAATATCATAAAGCAATATGAATTTTGTGTAACACATTACAACTGTTAATAATATAAAATAACAATGGCAGTATTGTTAATATGTTTTAGAGATTCCTATCCATTCCATAACTGTTTGTTTTTATCAGCAGAAATGAAGATAAGTATGAGAAAATCTGTGATTTATTTGGGAAAAAGTAACTTCATAAAGTACAGCTAATTGAAAGGAAAATATTAACATGAAGAAAGAGATAAGAAGGCAGTGTAACCGAAATATCTATACGTTACCCACAAATGAAACATATGTAGAATTTACAGTTTTTTTTATTATTATTCAGCTTTAAGACGTCAACTATTATGTACATTAATATCTTTCAAGACGATGTTGGCTTGAGTTGTACTTTTTTTCTCTTTGGAAACATTTATAACGAAATATCTAGCGTATGTTACTTCGTGGTCTGATGAACTAAGATGTAATCAACATAAAGTTTTCTTTATTTTTCTTAAGAGAAGTCTGAATTTTGATGAGTATGGTGCTAAATGCATATCATGCAAGACTTGTGCCATGTCAGAGATCTGATTCAACTACACTAACAGATTCACACAAACTCTGGTACAAGTTAATCTTCTAGCAGCAGAAGAAGCAATTCTTTTCAGACTGTTTTGAACAGCTTTTAGTAAATGAAGACGAGCATCTGTTAACCGATATCACGCAACCGTGCAATTGGAGATGGCCTAGTAGAAATATATATCCATGTAATACCGATGCTCGATGGAAGCTGTTTTTATTGATCAGTAGCTTACGCTACTAAATACTGGTAGTTTAAAGAATATATACCCATTTCTAATGAATAGAAAATGCACTTAACACTAGTTATAACTGTTACCTTAGTTACATAATTTTGCTTAAGCAATTGCATTGTCTTAGTGCCTGTCGATAAGAAACAAAGGAAGAACATACAATGTGTTATCAATCGAACTTCTTTCGATATAACGGCATTGAAATAATTCAAAATGGTTATTACGTATCACCAAATCAATAGTTTTTTGAAACCTTATGCGGTTATTTCTAGTTTTGTTCTCTATACTTGTAAAAATTAAATGAAACTAAAGTACTCTTCCAGTAAAAACCAGCATTAGGTGGAAACTTTACCTGAATTTCATAGGAGTTCTTTTGACATACAAATTTGTTTCGAAGTACAGTTTTCTCACTTTGATCCTAATACTTTCATTCTTATTCTATATAAAGTATGAAAAATTTGGCACGCATTCTCAGTTATTCCAGAGTATAAACTTCTTTTGATAGATTTAGTAAGTGAACAAAGGAATATGTACACCATGCAATGTTACTTGACATGTTCGCATTAAAAACTGAAATTCTTATACTTTATATTCCTGTCTTAGTCTTAGTCAGAAACACATAACAAGATCTAGCATAGGATAAATGTGACAATTAGACACATTTTACAGTTTTATATTCAATTAATTTTTACGCCTTTTTAAATATCGAAATATAACCTTAAAGTAACGTTGACAATAAGACTAAATTATTACTAAGATAAAAGACAAACGTACTAATTTATTGTATAATACGTTTTATGAATCACTTCTTAATTTCTTTAACACATTTTACGTTTTCAAGTTACAAATATTATAAATTCCACTAAATATTTTCTTTTCTTGGTTCACGTTCAGTTTTTTACAGCTAAGTATCAAGATTTTAGATATTTTTTTTAGAAATCACTTTTTTTCCAGTTGTTACTGTCAATACACTTAGAAACGTATGATAATTGATCACAGAAGTCCACTCAGTCGAAATTACAATCACGTGACTCATAATTATCTCGATAAAAATTAACTGTCTGCGACACAAATAAGCATATTACATAGGGGGTTTAAGCTGCATGAGTAATTGCTTTCATTTTGTTGTTGCTTTTCGAAAACATTTGATATCTTGTGTTCGAATTCATGAAAAAAATTAAATTTGCTATACTAATGCATATTCATATTACGATTATGTCAGTAAGTAAATACTTCGAATGCTAACAGCGTGAAAGTAATGGAATCTCTGCTCATAATGGCTGTAAATATAAGTTGAAAAAGAAAAGAAAAAAAACAGAAAGGTTGCTGAATTTTACCTTTAAAATACAGTCAAAATATTATGGATAAAATTATTTGATGGTGATATTTATTAAAATTATCTTCTGTTTCTTTTTTGTTCAGAGCAAGATATGCACAATGGCCAAGTTGAAAAGTAAGTGTTTTACAAATTGTAATAGCAGTTATGTTTCATCTAGTGTTAATAAATGTTTCAAAATGGATTGAATAAAGTAGATTTCTACGTTACTGTACACGTTTTTCACATATTTTGTTATATCATGTCTTAAAATTGCATGGAAAAGTATTTCTGTGATTGATATTAGGGTGTTTGATTCTGTTACAATATTTTATAAGTGATGGAACAAAGTCCTTATGAAATACTTCCTGAGTGAAAATAATAGAATGTAAATTAAAAGAATATAGGCGGTCAATTTCACGTTATACATGTCATTTATCATTCCTGTAGTATTTACTTGTGGTTCATAACAATATAGCGCAGATAGCCCTCTTGAAGCTTTTCGCAAAATTCAAAAACAAACATAACAATAATAACCTTGTCACGTATGGAAAATAAGGAATGTACATTATAATCTAATTTGAATAATTTATCGTTATTTCACTTCAAACCATCATTTTACTTTTGGCTTCCGTGTTACCGATTAAAACCAGTAAATAACATAATAAATGACATAATTAATAGTTTGTTTACCTTGAAAAAGAAAAAATGTGAAAAGTAAGATTTTAATCATACTTTAAGAAGAGGAATTTGTGTTTCATTCACTGAATCTATACTGAGATTATATATATATTTGTTAATTTAATAAAACAGGCTGTTTGAAATTACAGTACAAACATTAATTTAATTGTGTAAATTACATTATTTCTAAGTAACTAAAAGATGAATGTTATTTTAATTACATGCTTATCTTGTTGGTACTATATAGCATTTTCAAATTCACAAGCTAAAAGAAGCAATGAAAAACGATTATAACACTTGTTATTTCCTCTATATGTGTGTGAGTATGTATATTATTTTTCAGCTTGTTTCATTTATACTTTAATTTTTCAATGTTTTCTCCCGTTTTCCAAACAGAGATCCAGTGAATTCTGAAACAGATGAAGAATCTCCGAAACACGATGTTCAACTTCTTGACCTTATTTCTACCAAAAAAGATTTTTCTGGTTAGTTTGTTCTTGAATTAGCAGATTTTCGTAATAACTAACAGAGGTTTACTTTGAATGGTCAGTAAGAATATAAATGATATTTATATTTGTTTAAACCTCGTTAAAGGTGGTTGTTTATTGTTTTTACTTTCTTCAACTGGGAATATTTTTAATATTAAACCATTTTATTGTTAAAGGATTAAATTAACTGAACTTTGATCAAACTAAATTACACTAGTTTTGCAACAACACATGTCAACTGAAATGAGGAATAACATTGTACTCGTGACAGTACATAATTTAACTAAATTCGAAGATATCATTACAATGAAAAGAAACAAAATTGAACATTATAAAATAATTTAGAAAGTCACATTGTGCATGTATAAAGTGTAGTAGGTTATTTTTTTATTTATTTTATTGCGTGTCTATCACCAGGTTTTAAAATTATCATTTCATGTTGACAATTAATTTGCCGCAATAGCCTTACGTTTTCCTGAAAACGCAAATTTCGCAAAATAATCCTTTATATGCTATTTTATTCATAAGTTTAGATAATGTGTTACCATGTCAGTTATATTTAGAAATTTAAGCCTCAAGTAAAAAATGCTTCCGTAAAATGTGTTGGCATCATCAGAACTGTGAACTCTCAATATAAAAACACTTGTTATCTTTAGGATTCTGCAATGTTTGGTGAGTTATATAAATAAATGATTTACATGATATTTACTGAACAGACCTCGTATGTCAGTAAGTCAATGCTTCGAATGCTAACAGCATTTTAACTAAGAAAGGTTTACTTTGAATGGTCAGTAAGGATATAAATGATATTTATATTTGTTTAAATCTCGTTAAATGTGGTTGTTTATTGTTTTTACTTTCTTCAACTGGGAATATGTTTAATATTAAACCATTTTACAAATATGTCTATTTGTAACCTCTAAGAATGCTAACAAGTTAATGAATACAAGCTCATGGAAATGACAAAATCTTAACTCTTTGCTAATCATTGTATATTTATGAACTTGTATATATATAATGCCTAGTCATATCTTTGAAGAGCAAACGTTTAAAAGTTGAAAGAACATTTAGCATTAAAACGAATTGGATAATTAATGGCGAATACTCAACTTTTAATTTGTTTTTTTGTTTTTGAATTTCGCACAAAGCTATGAGAGTTAGCCGTTCCTAATTTAGCAGTGTGAGATTAGAAGGAAAGCAACTAGTCATCACCACCCACCGCCAACTCTTAACCTACTCTTTTACCAGTAAATAGTGGGATTAATCGCATAAAATAACGCTCCACGGCTGAGAGCTCGAACATGTTTGGTGTTTTGGAGATATCGCGACCCACAGATTGCAAGTCGAGCGCCTTAAGCTATTGTTCATGCCGGTTCCCAAGTTTTAATTGTTACCTAAAAATGTAACTAACAAGTTAATGAATACAAGCTCATGTAAATGGCAAAATCTTAACTTTATGCTAATCATTGTATATTTATGAGCTTCGATTCAAACTTCTCCATAGTTTTCGAGTTAGAAGAACCACACTTGGCAGACAGACTTGTTATGACACAAGTCATACTTATTTATATAGCGTAGTCTTCATTAGTTTATTTAAAATATTCTAATAGGGACTGAACATGGAATAATTTTATTTCTGAACAACTTTATACTTCGTATATAATACATTAAAGTTTCTAACAGTCAGGAAATAAGCAGTACAGCCAGGCAAAAATAGATTTTATGAACAGATATAGCTAATTATATCTTCGAAACAGGACCACCTGACGTTACTCATACAACAGGAAAATGGAATCATACAGATTCGGAATATTTTCGAGTGGATCTTCAAAAGGATCGGCAGTCTTCAATAACACCGGCAGAGACAGTTCGGGTGAGAACAGAGTTTTAGTTCTCAACAGTTCTTCTTTAAAGCGTTAATTTCTTTCTTTATATTCCTGTATTTGTATTTAATCTCTGTATTACCTTAATTTGCTTCCATCATTTCTACAGAAATAACATCTATCAATCTGAGTAACTTGTTTTAAAACGTTTTTGATGCATTATGTGTAAATCTTATACACACATCCAAAATAACATTATATGAATGTTATGTAATAAGGAGAATGTGTGAGATTTTAAGTTTTTTGTAATATTGTGAATCCATTTCAAAATATCTTTTAAAGTTGTATAAATTAGATATGATGCTCGAGTTTAGCAAGCCATCAAAGTTACACGTTAAACAAGTTACAAACTCTTTAAACACATTAAAATAAACACGGTTGTTTGACAGTGTATCTGTTAATGTATTCTTTCATTAAACCTGATATAATTTCTAAAAATATATATATAATTTGTATTATTGTTCCTAAAGGCGACTATCATTATTAAATGTTGAATACACAATATTCTGCATAAGTAACAGAATAAACCCAAAACACCCTGAATATAAGTTAGTACTGAGAATATCACGTGGTGTGTGTATAATATTGAATTAATGCAAATTCAAACGATAGTTGATCCTTTAATTTACTTTAGTATGTCGTGTACAGATCTATTTCGTTAACTGTAAGATCTTTAAGTGATCTAAGCTCATTTGCTGAAACAATTAATGTAATATGATAAAAAATACTCAACAATCTTAATAATTATTAATATTCATCGTAGCAGGACGTATAGAGTAATTTAAACAAATAAATGGCCAACTTGATAACCAAATAGAACAGCTCAGCCACCGTACATTTCATGCAGAGTTCTTAGATTACTGTTTCTCATGAATATTCAATCTCATTTCAACAAAAGGATGTTTTGTTTAAAGCGATTTCCCTCTTTCGAAATTACAACAATCAATTATTCGAAAAACACGAGTAATATTTCGAAAACTATACAACTTGCTCTTTACAAGTTAATCAGGGTATTCAAACGAGTATTACCAGTGTTTAAAAGCTTACATTAAAGTTCTGGTTTAAGAAGCCATTATATACAAGAAACGAAATATTGTCGTTTTACTGCTCTTCAGTTTGTTTTCGTCATTAAGAAGTATAATGTTTTCGCATATCATTTGACAAAAGTTTTATAACTGTTAGGTACCTTTTTCTAGCTTGATGATAAATGGAGTGAATCATGTTTTGATTGGGTAGTAATTAAACAAACTTAAATATCAGATATATGTTTCTTTCAAACTTTAATTGCGGTTGGAAAATGCAAGACGATTTTTATAGAACCTTCTTCGATAGTCAGAAATAAAAAATAATAATATCTAGATAGCTATATAGACTGCAAATGAAAACCTATCAATTTGAAACAGGTCGAAATCTGCTTTTACATACCTTAAAAAATAGTAACAATGACGGAACACTACGAAACATCTGTCTGGATTAGAAAAATATTTAGCTGATACCAACATTAAATTCGAAATCTAAAGGAACCTAAAATATACCGCATTATTTCTTCCGCTGATTTGTGTAATTTTATCCAACAATTGTTTGAAGCTAGTTTACGTAAAATTGCATTACAGCATCATAACATTAGGAACTGAATAACTTCTAATCTCAGTACTAAAATATGTTTAGCTAAGAGTAGGGAGAAAATATTAATGTCTAAAAAGTGTTCCAGAGAACAACTTACTTGCTTATTTGTTTTTGTTTATTTTTAATTTCGCACAAAGCTATGTGTTCTAGCTGTCCCTGCTTGTGAGACTAGAGAAAAAGTAGCTGGTTATTAACACCCACCCCAACTCTTGGGCTATTCTCTTACCATCGAATATTGATATTTACAGTCGCATTATTATGTCCCCATTGTTGAAATTATGTGTCAAGCGCTTTAACCACTTGGCCATACGGGTGGCCAAAGTGAGGAAAATATAAAATTATTTTGAAAGTATTTAAGTTTCGCGTCCTCTTCTTAAGATCAATATATTTTTTTTGCTCCGTATGTGATGCAAAATAGGTACAGAACACCCTACCATCAAAAGTAAGATAGATGATTCAAAATGGCCATTGTATATGATTCATACTTCTTAAAGACTAAATAATCACGTACGAACAAACAAATATTGGTCAAACATATGCGAATAAAGACTGAAATTTTACGTAGTTTATAGCTCCTTTAAGAAATTTGACTCTCAAATATATTACCTCTTTAACCTTGCGTTCGAGCTTTATGTAACAACAATTTATCCTTGTCATACATCAAAGGAACTATCATAGCGCTTGCTCTAATTTATTTGACTTGGTATTTATATAAAGCGGACTATAGAACATAGTCATCGTGTGCCAATGCCAAGCGACGCTTTTGAGTTTCTAAGATACTGATTGACTTAAAGTTTGTTGATAGTTCTTACAAGTAATAGTTTGTTCTTTTCAAACATACATTTATTCTCATTTGACAAGAACGTAAAATAATACTTAGGAAGAAACAATTCATTCAAATTTTACTCTTTTCTCCATCAAGTTATTTCTTATAAAATGTATCATAATATTTTGAAGTATATATACAGCGGATTATATTAATTTCATCGGGATTTGGAAATATTAAATAAACTAAATAATAGGATCACTTCTGAGAAACAGAACTTCTCAAAAAATTTTATTTATAGGTCTTTGTGTGCTTTGTTTGTTTTGTAAACATTCTTCCTATTTTATTGCTTATTTTAATTTTGTTCAAAGCTACGAGAAAGCTATATGTACTATCCAGCTCTAATTTAGTAGTGTAAGTCTAGAGGGAAGGCAGCTAGTCATCACCACCCACCCCAACTCTTGGACTACTCTTTTAACAACAAATAGCGATACTGACCGTCACTTATAATGCCTGCACAACTAAAAAGGCGAGTATGTTTAGTGTGACGGGAATATTTCCTTGTGATCCTTGAAGTAGGTGTCAAGGGCCTTAGGAACCTGGCCATATCGGACCACTTCTTCATATTTTAATGAACAACTGAAAAGTTAATATAAGACATTAAATATTTTTTTCCTTTTCAAAAATATTGTTTATCTTTGCGTGTTTTAACCTTCACGAATCGAACTTATCTTGTAATGTTTCTGTTTTCATCTAACTATTTTTTCCTGTATTTCTTTGTCAAACTCTTTCTATTGAATAATTTATTTTGTATTTGTTATTAATTGTATTTTTGTAGTTTCATCACATAGCAGTTTAGAGATCGATGAAATATTGGCAAAGTATGAAATCCTGTTGGCATAACTATCGTGGGTGAAACTCTAAAAGATATTGTGCTAATTTTGCCAGAACTTTTTTTGATTATCTCATGCAAATAACATAAAGGTTATACAGCATTTAGCAAGACATTCTGGTCTGCATCGCATAAAATACTTGATTCTCCTTGAAAATCACGTAAGTTAATATCTAAAGCTATCATACAATTTCCGACAAACAGTTTCATTTTATGGGACAGGATCTCTTAAGTTCTATGTTTAATCAGAAGTTTGCTGTACAGATGCAAATAATGTAGCAATAATGCAAAGAAGAAAATTCTTGCCTGAGTGTCTATTCCTGTAATATGCGAATTTTACAAATACAGACGCTCACTCGGACCTGTTGGGTAGGGTACTCGATTCGCAATATGCAGGTCGTTCGCCTCTTCAGCTGATAATGGTGTTTTTATGAAGAGCCTCAGAGTTGAAAGTGGGTAACTTTGACTATATATCAACCCTCTTGTCTACCAATTCTAAATTAGGAAAAACTAACGCGTATAGTCCTTGAGTAGCTTCGTGCGAAATTTAACAGGCAAAGCCTCGTACCTTTGAATTTGGGATTGTCACCTTACATTAGTATTAAATAAGCATATCCTTTCAACAAACCTAATTCATTTGTGTACAAATGTTAATCCCAAAATCAGCTTTTATTTGAACTCGATTGCTTCTTTGGTAGAAGAGTAACTTAACCCAAAATATTTTATTTTTGGAGTTGTTTCTTTACATATTTATTATTTTTCACCGCTTTACATTGCACGTTATTATTTCTATCAGCTTGTTTAAACAATGTAAATAATTTTACACTATATTTTCTTGGGTGAAGTGTATTAAAGTTCTTACATAGTTATCTATGTTTATTTCATTACAGTGGAGAGATCAAGAAATTGAAAAGGTTCAAAGATCAAAAATGGATGATGAATCCTCACTTTGCATTATTTCTGAAAGTAGTAACTCTTTGTACAATTTAGAAGAGTGGAGAAATAAAAGTTTCGGACCTCAAATACGAACAAAAATCTATGATGAAGAAAATTGCATAAACTCAGAGACACCTCTAGTGAACACCCTTACTGAAGGAGAAATGGTTAGCATTGTAATTTTGCACACTTAGCCTGACATAACTGATAATTTAATAATAAAATCGTCGTAATAAATATGTATGTATACAAGATACTTCCTAGGATTTCATGTCTTTTTACTTCAACGCCGAAGATTATTTTTAGCGTTGAAGTATTTCATTCTTACATGCACATAATAATTTCGGATGCACTTAATAATAGACAAGTTCTTACATCTATTATAGTTTTTCGTATACCATTATACGTTTCTTGTTGTAAAGATCAGTTTTTCATATTAATAAATAATATTTTTAATGTAAAGTATATAAATGATTTTAGAATACGATGCTTCTCTATCGTTTCGTTTTCGTAACAAAACGAACACTTTCGATTACATTTCAATTTTCTTTTCTATCGTTTATTTATATTCACTTAAAAGTATTGGAGATTGGAGAAATATCACAATTCATGTTGTAGGAAGATTATTGTTGTTTTGATGGTTGATTATGTGAAATACTTTAAATACAACTGTAGGATTTGTTTGGCATATTCAGTAATGAATATGCCTATGTTTTATGGAAATGGTATTTTGTATGATATATTCTTAGTACTTTTCTCAACTTGTCTTATAAAAATCGATATACAAGGAAACTAAATTTCATATTATTCAGGTAATAATTTTTAATACAAGACAACCTGGTGTATGATTACTTACGTGTTACGATTACTTGTTTGGTTGGTATTGTGTTAGAAATAAGATTATTTACTTGGACATTGTCTGTATCTTTGCTTTAAATCGTTTTTAGCATGCAAGTACAGGAATACTAAGGGCACAAATCTTCACAATCTTGTCTAAATTTTTTTTTGAATTGCTAAATAATATCCACATTACACTGTAAATGATAATAAGGATAGCCTAATCCATCCAATTATGTTTACCTTTCCAGAATTCCCTACAGTCCTACCGGCTTGGACATATAATTTCTACAGATGTGTAAATGTAATCCTTCTCGTCTCAAACCACTTCTCATCGGTTATTTTGCCATAAGCTGTGAGATTGTGCCTTTTCTATGTAGTAAGCATTTCGTGACAACCACAGATTTTGTATTACCATCCAACACCTCGATTTACTGGATGGTAATTCCTTTTCAGTTAATGACCCAACTTCCAAATGACATACTTATGTTTTAACTCTGTATCCACGTAATTGTAGTGAAACTTTGGACCTCTATTTTGTATTTTTATCATTCATAATCTCTGTATAATAGTTTCCAATAAAATCTTGAGAGATGTATTAGCCGACTGAACCAAGTTTAATTAACCAGGATACGCTCCATCAAAACTATATGTGTGTGTAATAAAATGTTTAAATAAAATTTAGAGCACAACAACATATATATATAAAGTGAGTAAAATTTCTTACACAGTTGAATAAAACATCGTTCATAATTAGAATTAATGGTGCTCAATCCATGTTACAAAAAACACACGCGAACAAAAACTAAATAAGTTACAAAACAAAAAGTGTGATAACAAGGACGATTTCAAAAAGCATATTAGTCGAGTTAACGGCTGTGTATTATAAATGATCGATGACTTCCATGAAGATCGTAAAAAAGTAAAACGTAAAGAAACACCGTATACTTAGTGTCAGTATAGTATAAGTACCTTTTAAAAATGAGTCTATAACGATATCAGTATCATAATGTCGTGATTTTTAATTAAAAAACATAAAACAATGGAATTTTCGAGTACTGAATCATAATTTAATTAAACAGTTCTAGGAATTTAAATGTAATGTTGAAATCATAAAAAAATGTCTTAGATTTTGTTGGCCTTTATCGAAATATTAGCCTTTCACTTTAATATGAATACAGAAAAAAGATTCAAACCTATCTCAAAGCACTGATGTTGTATCGAACTAAAAATTCCTGTATGTGGGGATGTTAACTGCAAAGGTTGTCAGTGTCACGTTTCTATTCAAGTTATAATTTACGGAACTAACCACCGAGCGGCCCTCCCTGTTAGTACAGCGGTATGTCTCCGGATTTACAAAACTAAAATCAGAGGATCGATTCCCCTCGGTGGGCTGAGCAGATAGCTCTTTGTTGCTTTGCTATACGACAAAAAACACACAAATTGTTCAGGATGCAATTAGAATATTAGTAGCGATGGATTTTAACTCTTGGAATTTAGATGCTACATACAGGCTTAAAACAACTTTAAAATAGAGATATAATTTAAAATAACGCGATACACACTAGCATGGGCCAATGTGTAAAACAGCCCACGTTTTTTAAATTAAACAAAAATAGAGAATAAAATAGTATGTTTTTAGAAAGCGTGAATCTGAAATAAAAGAACACGTACTGCAAAACTGTATTAAAGATGCTAAATATATTTTGAGATAAATTCTTTATCTTGGAATTTAACAAAATACTTTACTAAAGTATGAGACGTTGGACACTTTCAGAATACGAAACTTATGGCTTCATTAATAACTAACTCATCATGCTACAACAAATCTACATTATAGGACACATTATGAATGTATTACATAAAATAAGAGGCCCGACATGGCCAAGCGCGTAAGGCGCGCGACTCGTAATCCGAGGGTCACGGGTTCGCGGCAGCATTGCGCCAAACATGCTCTCCCTCCCAGCCGTGGGGGCGTTATAATATTACGGTCAATTCCACTTTTCGTTGGTAAAAGAGTAGCCCAAGAGTTGGTGGTGGGTGGTGATGACTAGCTACCTTCCCTCTAGTCTTACACTGCTAAATTAGGGACGGCTAGCACTGATAGCCCTCGAGTAGCTTTGTGCGAAATTCAAAAACAAACAAACATAAAATAAGGTACAGACTTTTTAAGTAACGCATATTTATATCTTTTATTTCACTTATTTTATTTCTGTGTTTATTGTAGCTATTTAGTACTATTTGTAACTAATTATTGTTCTTGTTTGGAGTATCTTTAATAAGTTTAAATTATAAATTGAGGTCCATAAGCAGATTCGACGCTTAAGCTGTTATTCACGGTTGAAGTAGTTCAGGTTTTTCTCAAAATATATTTTAAAATTAATTTGAATAAAGAAACAAACATAAAATGTAATAATAATATACATACAATATGTAAATCGTTTAATCTTAACGACATTTCAAAAAGACGAGAGTTTTTGCTTGGCAGAAGTCGAAAGTAATTAAAATATTTTTCAATCGAATATGGTAACATTTTTAAATAAAGTCAAGCATTGCTTGACAGATAGTTATGTAGTATGCTAAATCTGTTTTGTGTGTTTGCTCTAAAGCACGAATCTAGATAATGGACTATCTGCCCTCCCACTAGTATGGATACTGAAACTCGATTTTCAATGGTGTAAACCCTTAAACTTATCGAAGGGCTCTGTAATATTGAAATTTTAATTTGAAAAAGGCAAATGCATCTAAAAAAATGATAACACAAAAAATTAAATATTTACAATAACAGCTACTTTTTCATTATATTACTAGTATTAGAAAGCCAGTCAAAATGAAGGGAAATCATTGTTGAATGATTAACGAAAATTATAAAATTTAATGAAACAAATTTGTGTGTACCTCCAAAATTCGCATACACTTCACTAATTTCAGCACTCTAGGAAACAATTCTTTAATAACTACATTTTTTTGTAAAAACTACGCAGTAAAATGAAAAACAAAACAAAACGTGTGCACTTTGAAAGAGACTTCAATAATACTCTTGAGCGTTTTCATTGTATTCTAGATCAGGAAGCAGAAAATATAAGAAGACATTTCGACACAAATTTTCAACTACTTCGATTGTACAAAGGATAAAATATTTGGTAGTAATAAACATTTAAGTAAAGTATGTTATATTTGTATTAAAATCCCTAAAGAATGGTAATTACGATTTATTCACCACTTAAAACCTACAAAGCTTTAGCACTATAACATGAGTAGTAAAGTTCGATTTTCAATTTAATTTAAGCATTAGGCCTAATATATAAACGTAAAATAAACATTAGCTAAAATATTACGTGGTGAATTTTATTTTGCTTTTGGACACAACTCAGTGCCATAAAACATCGGAGTTAAGTTACTTTGCTCTTATATCACCGATATAATAAAAAATAAACATTTTAATAATTCAAACACGATTATTGAGCGTTCAACATAAACACCATGGATGGTCTAGGAACAAATAATCAGGTGATAATTTTGTTACTAAACAACATTGTACATTGTTGAGGATGGCCAAAAAGAAGCGTGAAAGAGTTCTTTACATTGTGACAAAAGGAAAAATAACCTTCTATAGTTAGTGCTAACAGAATGATTTTGTTTTGTCACTGTTTGCATATACTCGTTAAAAATGACGAAGCAGAACTTCCTGCAAAAACAAAATAAAGCTGTGACCAAGCTTCTCAAATAGTGTTTTACTCATTTTTCGATTTTTATCAACCAGTGAACATTTTGTAAATTAAGGGTATTGATTATCTGTAGAGTGAGTGAAGAAATGTGTATCTATTTTGCATTATATAAGAAAAGAAAGATAATCAAGTGAAAGCATTGCCCAGAGGTTTTTTAACGTATGTTTAAATGATTTTTTATATTGTACTTCCCTAATACTTTAACTTATGAACAAACTATGTCACTTTGAACTCTACTCAGAAATAATTTTTTATACAAAATAACTTTAACTTCTTTGTTAGAAAAATGATAATTTCATATTGTATATGTAAGAAATTGTAGAAGTTTGTGGAGAAAAAGTGCTATACTGTAAAGATGTTTTTGTTTTTGAGATAAAGAATATTTCAAACTGAAATGTGTGTTTACGTGTTAATCTGAAAATGACATAAGAAGGTCGAAACGTTGTTCTGTACTTTATTTTAATTGCAGTGTTAATACCCAAACCATCCGTATTAAGAGTAAGATGACTGTTATATCAAAACATTCTATGGTTTGCATGGTAAATCTATCTATACCAAGACTGTATTTGGAGTATCCGTGATGCAGTTTTACTCATATAGATTCTATTAGTCTCATTCGAAGAAAACAATTAGATTCTCTTTCAAATAAAAAAAAAATATCAGCTGTATTTTTTGGTGAAAAGCGCCTGATAGGATTTTATTAAATGTTGTTTTTCTTTTCCACTTACTGTGTTTGTAGAAAACTATGTCATCAAGTATTAGTGGAGGATATTGAATAAAAATGACCATTATCGTTTATTATTAAATATTTAGCGCTGTTGAAAACGTAATTACCAGCATAAGTAGAATTTTTTTAAAACAATAAAATATTCAAGATATATACTTGTTTTTCTTTTTACATCAGTTAGTTGGTTCACTGATTTTAGACTTTTAAAAGTAGTATTGAAGTCTGAATTTTAGCAACATATTGAATGAATAACACTAAAACAATCTTATAACATATTTTACAGAGAATGAAAGTGACATCCATCACACTAGATTACCATAAAACAAAAGCAAAAAACGCTTTAGGCAAGGTTTCTGCACGCCCACACATCGTCATTAGGTGTAACTTATCTGTAGCTAATGTTATTAACGTAAATTAATGAAAATAAATACATTTAGTAAATAACTTTTTTTCAGAATTACCATCGTAAGTTTTTGATGGAAATTATGACAAAGACATGAAGTAATTTGGCTTTTATCCAGAAACACGTTATTTAATGAACGGAGCCTCCTAAGTTGCATATTTTCTCTGACTTGTATTGAGAAATAATAAATCATCAGAAAAATAATTTTACTTATAAAACTTTGTATACATATCATTTACACTAACATTGAAGCGTCAGTTTTGATTCTTATGCTTTGTACAAGTTATTTGTTTCTTACGTGTATATTTATTTCACTTGGAAAAATTATCATAAATTGATGATTTAATGTAATGAAAATTTTCATGTAACCTTATGCCATAAGTTCCAGGAAACTATGAACTCGAAATGAAGCCTACAAGTAGGAGTTGTGGATATATAATATATTTCGACTGAAAATCTTAAGAAATAAATAAATAATTGAAGTACGTCGTAAACCATGCAATTCTCGTTATATGCCAAACGATACATATTTTCGTTGGTGAAAACATATTTTTTTCCAAAATAAGATGTTTTGGAACAGTTATCTGTGCGATAATGAATTAATTTCTTTACAACGTTTCGTCTCTAACAGTGAGATACTATGATGTAGAACATTCAAATACAAGTACATTTAAGTACCTTCAAACAATTAAAATCAAATAATTCACATATATTTACAATTTAAATATCGTACGTAATCATTTTTCACTGTTAGAGAAGAAAAGTTGAAGAGACTAAATCTATTATTCCATAAATAATTGCCTCATATTTCATATTAAGGATACTACTTAACAAGTATATATGTGTATTTTTTTAAAGTTCCAAACCTACCATCTGTCAAAACACTTCGTACTCTTTAAATAATAAATAGGCAAGAAAAACATGAAAAAAACAACAACATGAATATCTTAAGCCGTTACATTTGGTATGTTTCAAAAACATGAATTCATCAACTTAGATAGAGAAATTAATATCATTTTTTGTTACATATGTTAGATGTACCTCTTACTCTTTTAACAACGAAAGCACAATATTTTTCCTAACTGCACTTTTCATAAAAGGTTGTGTGAACAATATTTTAAAACTGTGACAACAATAAAATGTTCAAAGACAGATAAAAAACATCAAACACGTTTTAAGCTTACAATTGTTTGTTTTTGAATTTCGCACAAAGCTACTCGAGGGCTATCTGTGCTAGCCGTCCCTAATTTAGAAGTGTAAGACTAGAGGGAAGGCAGCTAATCATCACTAGCCACCGCCAACTCTTGGGCTACTCCTTTACCAACGAATAGTGGGATTGAACGTCACTTTATACCCCCACGCATGAAAGGGCGAACATGTTTGGTGCGACCAGGATTCAAACCTGCGACCCTCATATTACGAGTCGAACGCTGTAACCTACCTGGCCATGCCGAGCCCCTAAGCTTAAATTTTATTGTGTTTGAAACATAATATTATGCGATGCATACATTTTTTTATTCATCTAATCATTGGTTCTAACAAATGTTTTTCTTTGCAAGCTGTCCAGATGGAAAATAAGCTCCAGATATAAGATATCCAATTAGTTATATATTTACAAATCAAGCTGTTTTTATAAGTGTCTTTAAAATTTAAAAAATTACATCTAACGTCGTTAAATTTGTAATAATGGAGACGTATAAAACCAATATTAGAATTACCATTTTTGATATTTTTTTGTTCATGTACAACGTATGTTTCTTCATTCTCCCTAGGAAATCTTAAAACATATCGTAATTATGAAATTAATGTTTTGGGCTACATGATTCCTATTAATTTCACAATAATTCATGCTTTTAGTTATAGTACTTTAAAATATCTTTAAATTTCCTTTTGTCTATTTGTCGTGCTAATTTCGGCCTTTGTTATAAATGATTAATTTTTTTCTCTTGTGTGACTCAAGGATATATGAGGCCAGATAACCACTAGCTTAAAGTAAATTTTTATGATACAAAACACTACAAATGTAACATAACTGCAACGATAGTATTTTTAAATGTTACTCCAACAATACGAATTGTGTATTCACATATTAAGCCTCAAAAATAATATATTTAATATTTTGTAATTTAGATGTTTATTAAGAAAAGATACTTCAAATCTCTAATAAAAATGAGTGAAATACGTGATCAAAGCACAAACAGAACAAATATTATGTGTATCCAGTACGTTTCGCTACTATGCTAAACACTTCTATGAATTTTAAATATGCGGTGAGGTTTCATTCATTTTGAATTTCGCACAAAGCTACATGAGGGTTATTTGCGCTAGCCGTCCCTAATTTAGCAGTGTATGACTAGAAAGAAGGCAGCTAGTTATCACCGCCAGCTTTTGGGCTACTATTTCACCAACGAATGATGGAATTGATTATCACATTATAACGCCTCTACGGTTGAAAGTGCTAGCAGGTTTGGAAGATGGAAATTCAAACCCGCAACCTTCTGATTATGAGTCGAAAGTCTTAACAACCTGGCCAACGGTATCAGTTTCGTTCCTAACGCGGATCACTAATAATGTTCATGCTGTTATCGCGTTATCAGGGTTATTTTAGTTCATTAATCTATTTTGGCAATAAAACATGCGGGTAAAAATAATAATTGTAAACTCCATCAATTTTAACTATTATAACGTGAATATAATGTTTATTTAAATGAGTTTGAAGATTTGTGACTTTTATTCGAATGTGTCTTGTTCGAGAAAAACAATAACAACAAAACTCATTTATTACGTTTGTACACATGTGACTACAACATTAAAATGTCTTCGATTCCAATATATGGTTACTTTGAAAAATCACAAGTTAAGAAATATATTTTTACATATTATACATTCATAGATACATACGTGTAAATGTCTGTAGAATAATACACAGTTTGAAAAGTATAGCTACAAAACGCACATACAGATATAATAGTTTAATAGCCCTTACTACTTCCTGTCATCCACGTACCAAATTGCATAAATTGTAAATACTTCATAAATACAAATACACGCTAATGTGTCATGCGACCAAGAAAGGTAAACAAAAAACAAAGAGATTTATGGCACTTATTATGTTATTTACGAGGAACCAATGAATTGGAATTTTCAACTATACGGAACTAGGTACTCTCTTTGTGACATTTAATCTATATTGCCTCCTAGTTTACTCACATCACATTCCAAATTTTGAGAAAATTCGTGCAGTCAGAACAGAGGTATGTGATAAAAAAAGTGTCTGATATTTTTCGTTTTATTCTTCTACTACGCTGTAAACTATATAGGAATTTTATAAAATTAAAAACATATTTATAATCTGTCCGAAAAGAACTATATTCATTAAATATAAATCAATCTTGACTAATAATACTGATATTAAAATGTTGTTATTCAATCTCACTGACACCATTTTAATTAGTCCAGTCGAAAGTTATCGGCAACTTATTATCAGTCTATGCTGCTTATTATGTTTTGACAACTGTGATTACCACAGTTGATAGCACAAAATAGTAACCCAAGAATATAAATATCAATAAAACTGAAAACAGTTTAATATATGACTTGAAATATTCTGATCAACAGTAAGAAAATATGAAACGAAAGATTTGTGTTTAATTAAGCCTAAAACCACACAATAGTCTATCTCTTGTCTGCCCATCACAAATGTCGAAACCCAGATTCTTATGTCCGCAAACATGACTCTGTGACACTGAATGGAAAGATGTGAAAACGCTACAAGATTAAGAGGTTTGAAAGCATAAGTTAATGTTAAGTGTAAATCAAATGATATTCTGTTGTTGTTTTTTAATTAAAACTAGACACAATTTGGAGTTTCGTACAATTTGATTAAGAATATCCTTTATAACAATAAAAAAAAATCAGAAAAAGTTTCGATGTGACCAAATTATCTTAACTAATGCACAAATAAAAACAAGTATGTAATAGCTATACTATTTTATTCTTACTGTGTAATACACTAAAATACAGAGTATTGTGCAACACACATTCAGTGATAATATAGTGAACTCGTTTCTAGTTATTCTAAAAATCTAGGTATTTCAACATTAAAACGTACGGTTGCATATTCTTATAGGATCTTCGGAATTTTAATAATATTTCTTACGCATTACATTATCTGCCTTAAGTATGGGTTAATAAAAAAAATACTTAGTGTTAAAAAATACAATCTGCATCATTCGCTATCATCAACCAGCGTTGTGATTCCTTAAACTTAATTTTAACCAATTGACAGACTACAAGTTTGATATTTAAGTGCTCTGTCAATGTTTTAAAAATTTTCGTCGTATAATATCTTTTAATTTTTTACTTCTAAAAGGCATTTTGTTTTTATTTTAAAATGTATTCCCTGGTTCTTGAGAGAAGATTTCAAACAGTTTCATATATTTTGTTTCTTTTAATATATCATCTCCTTGTATTGTCACATTTTATCCGAAAGGACAAATATTTATAGCTTTTAAACATTGTAAATAATGAACCAATACAATCAACTTATTTTACAACATTATCAGCTGAGCTATTTTTCCTAAAGAATGACAAGATTTTGGTCTAAAGTAAATTCAGTTCTTTCCATTGGTTCAGTCATTATAAAAAAAAAGTTGAACAGAAAAAATCATTAAAATTTGCATCAGCCCATCTCTGAACATTTATCATATGACTACATAAAACTTTCAAATCAGGACAAAATGCGACTGATGAAAGCGATTTTTATATGGAAGGACATGTAAAATACATTTTTTAAAGAAAATTGTTTCATCAATATAAGCCTTTTTCTCTGTATCTCAACGGTAATTCTGGGTATCTATAATGTTAAAAATAGTTTAAATACCCGCACCTTAATAATGCACAAATAACTCATTGTTCACTAAAGCTAAAGAAAAAATTGCTTTTTATAACATTTCTTTAAAATTTTGTTGAAAAGTTTCATTTTATGAGTTAGCACAAATTAAATTGACAACGCTTTAAATAGTTACTGGGCTTAGGAAGAGATAGAATGGATATATAATTTAGAATTCTAAATAAGTCTTTAGAAAAAAAAGATATTTTAAGAAAACTAGCAACTTTGTCTTTGAGTTTTTTAACCAATTACTATTTTATGCAGCTTGCAATGCACCATACCCTGAAAATGCATATTTTAAATAATTTATATTTCAGAGTTTAACAAAGGAGAAATAGTGCATTATAATGGTATTATTTCTAATAAGCAGTTTTTGTAATTAACTTCAAACCATAAGTACCATGGTAATTATATAAGGAATCGAGTAGATACTTCAAGTATGCGTTATAAACTTTTTTACTCATACACGTTTTGAACAACCACATAATAAGTTTTTAAAAGTATTTTATAGAGTCTATTATGTGTTACATAAACCACCTACGAAGTTACAAATCATAAAATCATTTAAGTCAGAATAACAGATACAAAAATCCCCAAACCACAATTTTTTTCAATATAACTGATTGACTGACATCATTGAACAGTTCTAGTTGTACAGCATACTTGCCATTGTTGAAGTGCACGAAATAGAACAATACCAAAGGGAACACGTGTTAATGAGTGTCAGTATTTGTCTTTAGTAAAAAAATCACTATAAAGAAGAGTTATTTGACATACGCCAGATAATACTTTGACCAATCTTTCTTTGTAGTAAGGCTATAGTAAGTGCACCTCGTTAAATATTAAATATATATATATATAATGCAAGCCTTAACACACCAGAATTTTGGGGCAGAAAAGAAGCGTTGATAAACTGGTTTTGATAGTATCTTTTTCAAAGTTTAATAAGTTCTTGATGTAAAATACACAAGTCTTAAAGAGGAACAGAATAATGACACGTAAATAAATATTAACACTATTGGATAAAATTGTATACAATTATAACTACAAAAACTGCAAAGAGGAACGGTCTTTCTCACGAATGGGTTCTGTATATTACAATTAGATGGACGTTTGTAATATCGTGATGATAGTTTTATTAAGCATTGTTTTGCCATTCAGAAGGTGTGTAATTAGAGAACCTATAAACTATTGCTATCACTATATTATGTATATTTTGTATTTTTTTATTTGAAATATGTCATATTACATGTTGAAGCATTGCTGTATTCCAATAATAGTCTGACACACGCTTAGTAATCGTTTTTAGGTTGCAGTTCTTATTAATTCCTCCTATACATCACAAACAGTTAATTCTCATTCATATTTTTGATGATATTGATAACTGCTTATTCCAACATAAATTTGAGATAAATGTTAAATATAGAAATTTCACAGACTTATAAAAAGTGATTGCTGCATTGTTTAGTGTAAGCTGTACATTTCTTAACTCGTTTCTGCTCGTATTTATTTTCCTCAGAAGAGCGATGTCTTGTGTCTTGAAAGGGTTGAGGGCTACACTAAACACATAACAGTTATGGGATATAGCTTCAGTTGATGTTTGACATCTTGTTTCAGCCACGTGCAGGTTGCTTGAAGAACTCCAAATCTGCATATTAGGATGTTATTGGTGTATATCTGGGGGGTATATTATTAACAAAGCAGTTTTATAGCGTAGGGCTTAACACTAAATCTTGAGGGAGTCTTGCCTCTGATTCGAAAGGTTAAATTATTGCATAATTAATATTAACTTTAGTTGTACAGTTGGTGAGAAAACTTGACACCCACCATATTATGGGGATACCTTTGTTAGGGGATTTGTATCACAGCCAATTATGCCAAACGGAATCAAAAGTTTTTGGTTCGTCAAACAAGATGGCTATTGTTGTTTGTTATTTAATAAATATTTGATGGATTGATTCTGTTAGTCTAACAAAGTGATCGATAGATTGTCTATTTTTTTTTATCTGCAATTTGTTTGTCTTTTAAAATGTTTCTTTCTAGATACGTATCTAGTCGGTTCTTGACGAGTTTTTACGTTAACTTTACTAGGGTAAGTAGACCAGCAGGTCTGTAGTTACTAGGATTGCTTAAATTGTTGTTTTAAATGAGAATGACCTTAATGGTCGTAATTTCCATATTTTTGGGTAATACTCTGATTGTAGGAACGTATTACCTTGAACATGGACGCCAGTTTAAAATGCATACGTCCGTTTGATCACTCTACTTACTGTGGTAAAATAAAACAATGTAGTAAGCGTGGTCTTCTCGATTTACAGCACTGTGTGATAAGATCTGGAAACTTTGAGTAGTATGTGGTATACCAGCATAGAGTGAACCTTCATAGAATCTTCTCTATCTTGGTTAGAAGACAAGATGCGCTCTTTTGCAAGGACTTTATAATACGTATTGTAAATTGAATAAAGCCTGCACTCATGAAGCTTTTAATTAATACGTAGCCTGGATATCTAAAACTAGTTCAAACTGTCTCAAACAGTTTTTGCTGCATATAAACATTAGTTGGAGAGTATTGTTTCCAGTTTTTTGTCAGAAAAACTTGGAAATGTTGTGAGCGTTTATAAGGTGACTTCTGACTGCGAAAATGAACCATTTAGATGACATCCAATTATACACTAAAAGTGAATTAATATATCAATTATTCTGTTGTGCCTAGGGTAATCATTGTTCGATAGTTGTTGTTTTTTTCAGTTAAACTTATATTCCATCTATTTGAACTCGAGTAAGACTGCAATTCTTTCAAACAAGCGCCACATTAAACTGAAGTTAAAACTTTTTGTACACAGTTTTTCTAGTAGTATACTTTAGAATAATAATAAATGCATTTCAATAAATGCCATAAACACCATTATTTGCGCATACCATGATATTAACGGAACATCCCCACTGATGACAAAATACATCAATACAAATGAATAAGTGACGTATAAGGTCATGTCACCTTCCACGATATAAGAGTCTGAGCAAATGAATTTAAAACGAAAGTGTAGGACTGAGTGCACCTATAAGGAAAGAAACAAAGTAGAAATGAGAATAATGCAATAAAATTCTCTCTGTACAACCTACCACACAAAAGGGCGTGTTAAACTTCCGGTTCCTACCTACTTTTATTTTATTTATGTTGTATACAAGAAATCAGGTGGGCAAAACTCATAAAACGTAGTTATGTTTCTTTTTCAACAACTAAATGTTCCTGTGAATCTCATTATTGTAGCCAATAGATGTACTGTAGAGCCTCTTTTTAGAACATCAAAATAATCAGATACTCCTGTGGGCCAATATCTTATTTATTTTTTAATTTTTGTACAGCTAGTTTCTCCTTCTGATATTGAATGTGAAGGTAACAGGATTTCATAAATTAGTTGTATAAGTGGATTAAAATATAAAGATAAAAAATATTCAGAGCTTTCTGTGTATCGATGTCATGGATTCGTTTCTATCTATTCAAAAGTAGAAAAGCCACAAACACACTATTGTAAGTACACGTAAAGTGCATAATATCATGAACACAGAAAAATGAAGTAAGCATGCGCCGAATGTTGGACAAGCCCCTGCTGAGGTTCTATAGAGGAAATTTTATTTCATTGTACCCTTTCCGGGGCCCGGCATGGCCGAGCGCGTAAGGCATGCGACTCGTAATCTGAGGGTCGCGGGTCCGCGTCGCACAAAACATGCTCGCTCTCCTAGCCGTGGGGGCATTATAAGTTTCGGTCAATCCCACTATTCGTTGGTAAAAGAGTAGCCCGAGAGTTGGCGGTGGGTGGTGATGACTAACTGCCTTCTCTTTAGTCTTACACTTCTATATTATGTACGACTAGGTGTAGTGGGCTAACAATCTACTAACTTAAAACCTGTTAAGGAAACCGCACTAATTGCGGCCCTGTGTTTCTTAAGGAATTGAGTGGTAGATGATGATACCCCTTCCTACTCTGTTTGTAACTTTTAATTTTGTTAAAAATACTTTTGTCCAATGATATATCAGAGACACACAAATTTCACTGGAATTAATATACACTTCATTTTTCTCATTGTATATGTCTTAATACAGTAAAAAAAACGCGGAGGATGCAAATCGTGGCAACTTTGACAAGAGGTTTATAACACTATGTAACAAAATGTTTGCTTTTTCTTGTTCCTGAGCTGAATGTGTAATAACACATTCTTCCCAATTGTTTATATCTAAAATAAATGGAAAAGACCAAAAACGAGCATAAAACGAAAACATGATTGGAGACTGTATATGGGAGCTGATATGTGAAAGTGATTTACATTACAACCGCAAATCTCGAAAAAACTACTCACTTTTAAACATTTTTGGACATTTTTGTATAACTTTAGTATAAATACATGTAAATATTGATTCATATGTTGTTTTATTTAGATCTTATGTAAATGAAAATTGCAAATTTGCCTGTTTTCGCACAGAAAATATGTTAATTTCTAAATTTCATTATACAGGTCACAAAAGCAAAGTTTGAAAGTAATAATGGCCATTTTCTGTACTTTTGCAACATAAGCAATTAAGAACTAACACATACTTTCCAGGAACAAAATTTGTATTACATAGTGTAGTCTATATTCTTGATTTACGGAGAAAACCCGGCCATTTGACAGCATGACACTGACAGAATGTCATGTAGCTAATGAAATACATAAAAGTGTTTCCGAAGAGGAAGATTCATACCATAAGGAGACTGTTAGACTATGTAGAGAGCCATTGGACAAAGTATCGAAGAAAGGAAATTCTTATGTTGTACACGAAAACAGAATAACACTCACAGTAAAGGGCTTAGAACAACAACGTGGATTGAAGTCGCATCCAGACAGAACCAAGGTTTAAGACAGTAATATGAATCGACACCGCATTATTATAAAATCCAGGACAAACTTCATTATGAAAAAGAACACAATAGATAACACAGAGAATCTTCCGACTCACAAAATCATTATAATGAAGCTAGTCATATGTTTTGACGCTACTAACAAGATAATAAAAGTGATCTAAAATCGATTAAGGTGCATAAGTTTCCAGATTTTCCTGATAATCAGTGGCTGTCTTCATTAAAAAGATGATCGATGGGAATTAAATCACATATTCCCATGCAAACTACAATTGTCAAATCCCTCGTTGAAACCATAAAATACTTTGTGTCATTATCCACTTCATTGTATTGTTTAACACTGAAATAACAAACTTTCGGAAAAAATTTATTGTGAAAATTACGGTATGTAAACTTGAGGCAGTATAGTTGTTATATTATGATCATCGGATTGAACGTAATCGAATATGATTTTTTTAATTAAGCACAAAAGTACGTAATGGATTATCTACACGCTGTTCACCACAGGTATCAAAACCCAGTGTTTGGCATTCTAAGTCCGTAGACATACCGTTGTGCCACTTGGGTCAGTTGTAGATGGAGTGGTAATTTAAGGACAACACTAACTAAACCCTGGAACATCAGTATTATAAATTGCGATTAATCTCAGTATTCCTACTGTCCTTTGTATGTTATATTTTATTCTTTTATTTTACTTAGTTGTGGTGATACTCAGTTTTATTTGTGCAAAAATATTGTTCCAGCATGTCCTTTTTGCTTTATGCAATTATTTTCGCTCAACCTTATAATGGTTAAGTAACAGGGTGCATTTAAAAATATTGGTTTTGTCTTTTTTTTTTTTAAATACAAAGATATGCAAAAAGTTACCTATGATATGTAGATAATCGAACCCTTAATATCAGTATTATGAAACCTTAAGCTTATCATTAAAGTCAGAGGAGGGGACATATTTATTGTGAAAAACTCTAATGACCCAGTCAGAAAGTTCCAGCTTTATATCAACTCTTTATTCATTGATTGTACAATCTATCGTTATTGTTTAATGTAAAGATATACACAGTGGTCTATATGCACTCTGTGACGGCGGGAACTTGACCCATGTACTTCAACATTACAAATCTGTGAACTAACCGAGAGACATTTATCCAAATCATTTGTAGTCTTTTGTCAACTGCTACCAAATGCATATCACTAGCAGTCCCTCAGAGATTTAATGGTAAGTATTACATACATTGAAAGGCTAGAAAAAAAAAATTACTGCAAATAAAGGTATATTTAATTTTTTTCTTTTGTAGTTCTCTTAGTTTGAACTTCAGTATAGGTAATTTCATTATTTTTTATAGATTACTGTTAAACACATGCTTATTTTCCACTAACATTAAAATTATACCGACTAAAGAAGATAATTTACCTAATTAAATTTGAAATCATTACAAATTTTAATGTTTTCCAATAAATAAAAATATGATATACTGTTACATTTGCTTGATCTAAGATAAAGTTGGTGATATGATAATTTAACAAGAAATGGTGATTTCAAATTAAATTTAAAAAGACAAGTTACTGGGAGATATATTTTTTAATACTTTGCCTTAAGGTTTTTATTATCTTTCAAGTGTTGCAACGTCAACACAAAAGTTATGAGTACGTTAAGAAATATACCTTTTTATCCATATTTCATCTCAAAAAGAGAGTGTTAACTCACGATCATTTGAATTTTATTGCACTTACTATTGATTTAAAAATGTGTAGCTTTTAGAAAATTATTACAATAAATATGTAACTGTGGACTCATATTACTCAAATACTGATACAGGTTTGCTGTTTACACAAGCACTTTAATACAGTGGTTCATTTTCAATGAACTGTTTGATAATATTTGTTTATTATAATATAATGAGTCGTCTTCTTAAATCTTTTCGATCCTCGTAATAAGACAAATGTTTAATATGGAGAAATATTGTACAAATCCAATGGAATTAAATAAAATGTGCAAAGGGATTTTAAATGCGACATTCTGCTTCCTTAGGTGGGAAAAAAGTCTATATGAAAGGTTTGTAATAGAAACTTCTTCAAGTCATGTAATACGAAAATTTCAGTTGTTTGTTTTTAAGATGTAACACATTTCATCCTGAAACAGTTTTAGTTTATCTATGGTAAATATTCATCTTAATTTTGTTTTTTTGTTTTTCTTCGTTAGCTTTGGTATTTTTGGAGCTTTTAAGTTTTCATGTTAACGTATCAACTTCACTTACTAAATTTAATTTTTCTACGGCTTCGTTAAAAACATTTAAAAATAGAACAAACAGCTTAAAGCATGAACACCTTATTTATTAGACGACAATATGCAAGGCAATGTGTTCGATTTCAAATTACATAACATATTTTCTGTGATGTAGAGTGTCTACAGTTGATCTTTGAAATGTACAGGCTTATTAATGACTATATGTATCAAACTTCAATCAAGTCCTTTTCATGTCTTCTAATGCACACAACTAAAGTAAATACGGAAACTATGTATAGAATATATGAACACACGAGTATTTTTAACAAAACAAATCTAGCAACTGGATTAATTTATGATAATCCAGTAGTTTTGCAGAACAAGTGTACATTTTGTAATAGCAGTTTTAATACTTGATCAAGCCCAAATTGTGTCCATGTGGCAGATAGTCACTCCAACAGTTTTTGCGAATAGGTTGTGTAACCCCACTAAAATGCGCATTACTTTCAGTTACCAACACTATAATTTCAATACCATTTTAATTTTAGACATGAAACATCTTAATTATTTACCCAAAATGAAATTGTCTTTTAAATAATATTTATTGTTTAAAAAAATAAAAAAAATGTTTTTATTAATCTACACACCCACATAAATTTGGGACTTTAAAATCCCACAAATACAAATTGTAAAACGTAAGCAAGATAGATGGAGATATTTAAGATACTATTTACTTAAATACAAGTCCTTATTTTGACTTCATGCTTTCATCTAGAATTGTATTTGGTGGAGAAAATTTAGGGATTTATTGTTTGAGTGAACAATGTCCATAGTATCTTCAGCCTTGTTTATTTATATTTTTCACGATTCTGTTCGTAAGTTTTTAAATTCCCAATTTCTAATTGATATTGTTTGCTGGTTTTAATGCTCAACTATGGATAAAGGGTTATTTGATATCGTAGCTAACTTTGTACACGTCTCTTCCCAGTAGCACAACAGTATGTTTGCATATTCATATTACTTTTTTGTTGTTGTTGTTGTTTTGAATTAAGCACAAAGCTGCACAATGGGCTACCTGTGCTCTGCCCACCATGGGTATCGAAACCCGGATTTTTGTGTGTAAGTCCGCAGACATACCGCTGAGCCACTGAGAAACCGAGTTTTGATGCCATTGGTAGGCAAAGCACCGATAGCCCATTGTGTAGCTTGGTGTTTAGTTTCAAAATTAACTTTACACAGTAGAGCAATAATAAGCATGACTAGTAGCTACCTGCTATTAATTGTGATAAGTTACAGTTTAGCTATTGACTATTTATTCATATTAGTTACTTCTAGATATAAAATATTAAGCTGCAACTAGAGATTCTCATGGCGATTTATTTGAGAATACAGTATTTTTACTTTCTATTTAACTAAATTATCATTATGTAATGAAGAGCAAATGGCTCATGTATACAACCCACACATCACGTACAAAATTTTACCAGTGGAAAAGAACTCTTTAATAAAATAAAACATGTCCTTTTAAGTATTTAAATAAACATATCTGTCTGTTAAAGTATTTAATCTACGAACGTGTATAGTAAAATTTAATATTATTGAAATGATTTTTTTATTACTTCACTTCATAGATAATATACAGGTTGGCTTCCTGAAGACCGCGATTGCATAGTTTACGAAGCGTGCGTGTTCGTGTTTTCTTGAAACAAAATCACAGTGGGCTATCTGCTGAGCCCACTGAGGGCTATCGAACCGCTGATTTTAACACTGTAAATCCAAAGACTTACCTTTACACGAGCGGAGGGCAGTTTACAGAGCATCAAGTACCTACACGTTAAAGTCATCCAATTGACATCTGTTATTGCCCGGTAATTTCTGTATCACCCTGTATTTAAGCTTTCCAAAAAATTATTAGATATTTATGAAAAACTAACTTCAATAATCATAAGATCGTTCACAGTAAAATTATATTTCTTTATGTTATGTAACACAGAGAAGTAATTATTCGGATTTTCAACAACATTTGCAGTATCGTGTTTAGTATTCGAGTTTGGTTGCAATATACCAAGTCAATTTTGTAGTAGGCTGTTAAGAGAATAATAATTATAAAAAAAGGTTGTTTTGGGCAGATTTTTTTCTTGTAAGTCTAATGTGTGTGTTTTTGCACATTTTATATCTGTACAGTCTATCAGTCAATACTAACGTTTTAAGGTGTTGTTTGAACTGAATATTTACTGTTTAAGGTGCATTTTGCTTGAAAGATCCAATAAGTTTTTGTGTAATTCCTTACAGTTCATCCACCAGTGGCACAGCGGTTAGTTTGCGGACTTATAACGCTAGAAACTAAGTTTTGATACCTATGGTGGGCAAGGCACGGATAGCCCATTGTATATTTACATGCTTAACTACAAACAAACAAAATATTGAGATTCCTATTAATAAGTACTGTTGTGATATTTCTTTATCGGCTGTGAGATATTTGTTCTCATAAGTAATTTAAGAATTCTGTCCAGTTAAAAAGCATAATTCTGTGACGTTTTTCATGCAGCCGCTATATCGTGATTTGGATTTTTTTTTTTTTTGCATCCGTTGCAAATACGATCTACCAACCCTTCAATGCTCTAGAATGCTTCTTTAAAAGCTCCAATGTTTTGCTACATTTTCTGTCATCATTTTTATTGCGGCTTAACAAATATAGATTTGAAAACAGCGCCTGGCTTCATGCAAAACCATTCTGGTACATAGATTGCCTAATATGTTAATCAAAGGGACCATCTATTAGAAGAAATGCCCTTTGTGCACAAACAATTCCTTTCTTGTCTTGTTGTGTTCCAGTTTTATGTGTATGCTGGTCTTCTCAGACATTCACAGAAAGCATATCGCTAAGATGACTTTACACTCAATTATGTTTTCCTGTGAATATTTACTTTCTAATTGAAAAAAACCTCTGTCTGCTATAGAAACACTTTCGTTGTTTTCAAAGGGAGCAAATTTTCCTCTCCTCACAAACATTGAGACAGTATCACAGTCAGTAAGATCATTTTCGACAGGATAAATAAATGACAGATATTTTTTAAAGTTCCTTAAACCATCAATAGTACATCTAACCTGTTTTATTATATTTCCGACAGAGAACGTGACACCATCAAAATTCACAGTTCTCACCAAAACATTTACGCATCTTCTGTGTATTCCGTCGCTGACAGAGCTATAACATTCTCTTGATCGTCTATCTTTCTTGTTTCAACACAAGCCGCTTTTATTTTAACGAAAATATAATTCCCAGCTTTTATGACAAGCGCCCTCATAGTCCATAAGTGGTTGTGTCATACTCTCTTTTTCGTTAAGACTGTGAATATTAACCGATAAAGAAATCTGTCTCAATTCATGGAGTTTTAACAAATGTTCTATAAGGATTTGTATGCAGCCTTTTCTATCTCGTTTAGAGATTCAGAGAGGTAGTATAAAATTAATCATTTTTTAAATAATGCCCAGTCTATTTAGATATAAAGTCCTATCTCGTGAAGTTTCATTGTTTCCATGACTCTTGATAACATCCATATAGATATCTTGTTTTATAACCTGTGCTACATAGTCTTACAAAAAGAAGCTAATTTATCATTAACATACATAACTCTAAATGACAGACGTTTCGCTGCATTTTCTGTGTTATGTATAAAGCGCTTAAAATGCCATGTCGTGTTGTGTTTTGATTTCCATATCTATCGGTCGAAAAAATTTTTGTTGTTGTTGTTTATATTATTGTTTCGAAGTTCAAATCAATAAAATATGTTGTTATTCATGCAGAAATTTCAAGAATTAGGTAGATCGATCATTTGTCTACAAATAGAATGTATTTTGGCCTGATGTCTGTACGAGACGAATCCAGATTACCCTGGAATTCTATGGAAGTTACGCGATTGTTCGAGAATACAGTAGGCCTACTAGTATATAAACAGACGGCGATGAGAGGAGAGTCAGTCAGTCATCCGTTTTCATTCGATTCAAGAGATGTTGTCGTCGTTTGAGAATTTTTCAACGTTTGCTGTGTGTTTATTCAACTTGGATTTGTGACTGGAGCTAGATCTACAAAAGCTGTGATTTTATTTCGTCAGTCTTTACGATTCATTCGAATTACTGGTTATACTGAAGGTCAACACATATAGGACTGTTTAGGGGAGACCGGGGCAATTTGGAAAACGACAAATTTGAGACATTCATAAAAAACATCGTAAAAAGAACTTCGTCAAATTTATTGGACTGTGAATTGTTTTTGGACTTCTCCATTCAAACTTCGGAATTTCTTCGTGGGACCAAATTCACACCCTAGACTGGAATTTTGGATTTCTGATCTGGACTTTTGGACTTTCATTCTGGATTAGTATATTAGATACAGGCCAGTACCATTTTGTATTGTAATTAAATTTGAAGGTTGAAACTGAATATCTGTCATTGTTATTATATAATTTATTTTATATCTGTCACATATATAATAGTTTATTGTAATAAATTATATAAGCTGTTATCTGTGTCTTTCTGTTGCGTTCAGTCCACATAAAAAACGTAACATTCTGCATGACAGAATACCTACTGGTGGTGCTTAGTTACGTCCCTATGTAAGAAAAAAATGAACACCTAGTGGCATATTCATACCAAGTGGTATATGCTTATCAGAAAATGTGCAATTCACCTGTTATCTGAAGCAAAGCCACAGGGATATGTCATCAATCATATATTTTATGATAAATTAAAGAAGGTGAGAAAAACATGTTTTTGTAATATTTCATCGTGAAATTTGTAAGCAGTAACTATTTAATTGACAATTCTTTAACTTATATTACGGTTTGGTTTCGTTGTTGTTGAGCTCAAAGCTACACAGTGGGTTATCTGTGGTTTGTCCACTAAGGATATCGTTTACTAACGTCATATACCTGCAAATTTAACTTTCATTAAACATGAACTCTTTGGCATTATGCACACTAGCATATATTTTATTTTTCCTCTTCTATGTAAAAATAATATTTTGATGAAGGAGTTTTATGAAGTATGAAATTTTGTCTAACATATTATCATTGAAAACATCAAAATCAAAAATAGGGATTGTTCATGGTTATATCCATTTTGATGGGATTTAATATTTTAGTTTTAAATGCAAGTATATATTTCATATGATTATTATCTCTATTTTTATCCTTAGGCATAAATTTCACCTTGATACAACTCATTTATACTTTTTAATAATTATTTTTCTTCAAATATAGAACATTCAGAGATGATTTCTTCTCTTTTGTTTTTATTCGAGAATGTTTTAAACATACTTATCCAGTAGTTTTGTTTCTATCATGAAAAATAAATTACAAACAGTTATAGTAAAATAATGTTTATTGAAACTTATTTGCATATCTTCCAATGTTTTTAAATTGCATGGGAAAATCTATATGAAAGCTGATGTTTTGTTTCAATGTAATCATATTAAATTATGCCTTATATTCACCATATAAAAAAGTATAGATAAATAATGATGCAATGGTTTTTTTACTGTTACGAAAATATATGATAGTTTCAATTATTTTTTTAAACATACTACTTTTATTCATAGCTGGCAAATAGTTTGCTCTCTCTGAAAATTTGTCAAACAGCTATTTATTTTTACAAAGTTTTTTAAAGGCATATGTTATATTACACTCATAGATGCTCAAAATTATTAAAATTTCATTTTATTCATGATGTAAAGAAATCAAAATAGAAATGAGTAAGCACACATTTTATTCATAATCTCAATCTGACCCTCAAATTTTCCGCTTTTCTAGCGACCACCCTGTAGTAACATGTTACGCTATTGGTGTGTTTCTATTTGGAAATACTTAATTTTAGTTTCTTTCGTAGGTTAAAGTTTTAGTGTATTATAAGAAAGATAAGTATTTCATTTTAGTCTGTTTTATATTGTGAGAACTTTACTGAATCATAACTATGTTGTGAGTATAATGACGTCTTTATTTCTTTTTAGTGTACTTCCTCTCTGCATGGAATTGTTAAAACAACATAAATCATATGCAAATAAGATGTATGTTTGTAGTAACAAATCAATATAAACGAGAATATCACTTATCAAGTGAAATAAAAATACAACTCAGATTATTTGAGTATGGAAATTATGTTATTGTGTTGCCTGTAAAACATAATTTAAAGCTTTGAAATACAAATTATGCGCTTCCTTAAAGTTATCCATCCGATCAAAATTACTGGCTAGATTTATTGTTTTTCTCAAAAGCTCTTACGTAAAATAACCCAACAAAGTTATCCATCCGATCAAAATTACTGGCTAGATTTATTGTTTTTCTCAAAAGCTCTTACGTAAAATAACCCAACAATGTTTTTAGAAACAGAAAGTACAAAAAAGAAATAAATATTCTTCTGTAGTTATTTTCACCCTGGAACGTACATAAAAACTGTAGAATTTCAAGATTAAAGTCCTCTTTCACAGCTGAGAAATGAAACATCAAGAATCAGCACTGATTACGCGTATTGTACGGATATCCAAGCTTCAAACAACCATTTTCTATTGCATACATGTTCAAACTCCCATTCAAATTCATTGCAAATAAATGTATATAGCTAAAACGGCTACAGTGCATATTGTTTAAAATGTACATATTATAACAATATAAGTGCTATAATTACGAAATAATTAGCATGGAGAAATTTTAATTGGTATTACCAATACGTTAAACGGTGGTCATTATCATAACTTAATGCTAACAATAATCGCTGTCGTCCAACATAAGCAGGGACATTTGTATAAGTCATATTACTCACATTAGAATGTACAGCAGAAAACTATTTAAGATAATTATATGTAAAATAGTATTTAATTTAACTATCTTCTGTTGATACATATCATATTCTAATTTACCGCATACAATCTAAGAGTTTCGACTGTAACTAATTTTCTTAACAGTTGTTGAAAATTACACTGTTCGATTACTAGAGGGGATTTGTATCTTAATGCTTTGATAGTAGTTTCTTTGTTGTTGGGGCCAGCTTTTGATGATGTTCACATGGATATCATTTAAGATTATTACGTAACTGTTTGCTATACTTCTCAAGACGCATCTGTGTTTTGTTTCACATAATATCTTTCTTTATAATTTTCATCCAATTTTCTTGTTGTGAATGAGTATCACGTTTAAACCATCTTGCAAGATCAAGTCAAATTACAACTATGCTATCGACATATACGTTGTTATTAGATATCTTGAGTGTTATTGTAATATATTTTGGTTTCACAAGTAACATCATTATAAACTAGCTCAGATTGTACTTGTTTTTTTACTTTTTTGAAAATACGTTGCAAAATTTGATTTGCTTGGTTTCATATTCAAAATTATATTGGCAAAGTCATCATTATCATTAGGAAATAAATCATATTCCGAACTTATTACCTTGGATTTAATATAATATCTGGTTTGAATTGTTCTTAGCTGGATTACAAACTCTTCGAATGGTTAAGCAAATAAGGTTCTCAGGAAGCGAAAGGCTGAATTTCGTTCCTTGAAAACTGATTTATCAATCATAAGGTCAGTCATATTCATTAAACATCGGCACGCTCGTTTATCTCTCACTACTTTGTGAAGGTGTTCAAAAATTACTTTAATAAGTGAGCAGAGCATATCTGAATACCCGTCTTCTAGCTTCTTTCACATTATTCAAGTAACACTTCCCTTAAACGCTCAAGGTAAAAGGTACATACTCTTGGTTGAATAACAACCAATTGGCACAAACGAGAGCCCAGTGAAATCGACCTCTACAATGTGGCTTGATCCGCGGTTGTATCTGGTGTGTACTTGAATCTCAAAAACTGCTGGGACATATTTTTTCCACAAATCTAATTGCCTACGTGCAGATGACCAACTAATGACTCTTACCATCCAAAGCCTGTTACTTCCTCCTCATTCCTAGCCTTCGCTGGAGCTTGATCTGTATGAACAGCCACGAATTATAGATGTATCCTCAGATTAAATTTCCAATATTCAATCGAAATGATGGTTGGCAGGTTTTGTTTCAATGATCTTATCCAATACCTGTCGCTTTACAAAATGTTTTCCATAATTATATACAATAAGTAAAACCGGATATGAAAATATACAAATATCTATAATGTTTTATACATTCCAAAATCAGTTATTACCAGGTACAAACTACGTGCATTTTTTTTAAAATTCGTTGAAGATATTTATATTTATGTTTTATCAGTTGTTCTTTATAGTACATAGATCGAAAATAATATTATTACAGAGGTTTTTTATCACACAAACTTCTAATAAAAAATACTGGGTGCTCACAAACAAAACTTTTTTGAGCCTTAAATTATTTGTTACAAATTGCTTTTGTTATAGAGATAAAAACGTAAGAATGCGATTATGTTCATGTTATAATGATCTATTACGTTAAATGTAAAATGAGAGATCCGATTGAGAAAATTAATGAAACGCTGATCGTTACCACATATACTCACACATTTTTAAATAATTAATTATCATTCTTCTGTGATATAAATATTAAGCCAATTATATTTCTAATTACTTCCACGTGTGTTTTAAAGAAAAATTAAAGTTTATAATGTCATTTTAACCTCACAACACCCGTTACGTCCTGTACTGACGTTGTGTTTCCCTCAGTGCAGGTCATACCAGGCTGGCTGAGACGCAACGAACCCAATTGTGCTCAGAATGTTATTCTTATAAACCATTACTTTGAACAATAATTTTGATTTGATCTAAATTCGAATAAACTACATTCATGTTAACATCTGCTGAACTTTTTCCTTTCGGGACAAGTCCCAGCCTTCCTTTCCACTGCTGCCTTTGCCTCCACCCAAAAGAACATTTGGTGAGACTCTTCTCACCGGAAAAAGTAAAAGAATTATAACGAAAATTAACTTATTAAATTATAATAAACACCACTTAATCTTAAATTAACAATCCACGAAAGGGGACGAAGAGGAACTACAAAGTTCCTGAACACCCCAGTTGGAGAGAGAACTCTTCTGATTTCTCTCTCTCTAAACTGAACCCCTGCCACGATAGTTTAGTTTAGTTTAATAATTTTAGCAGTTATCTGAGGAAACATGATTTTTATTATTTATAACTGCTATATGCATTAGTATTAGACATATAATATTTTAACAACATATTCTGTATTCAGTTTATTGAAGTTTTTGTTGTTGTTTTTTCTTTTATAAATAATGTATAGAATTTTTAAACAACACTGAGCGAAGCGCGTCGTCCGCGATAGGTATGGTGAATATAGTGTTAGGAAACTTATTAACATCATAAAAAAGGAATGAATAACGTTATCTTCACTCAAACTACAGCATGGTTAGTTGGTTAAGGCGCTTGACATGCAAAGTGAAGATAATAGGTTTGAATATCCCTCTCATCAAACATGCCCGCCCCTCCAGTCAATGTTATTATTCATTGATAAAAGAGTAACCGAAGCGATAATGGTAGGTGGTGATAACTATCTGCCTTCCTTCTTGTCTTTCACTGGTTAATTACGGACGTCGTATAACTTTACGCGAAATTCAAACCAAATTACAGCAGCACATTAACGGGTATTCGGAAATGGAGCTACCGCATGAATTTATTCGCTGTTTCTCAAATTTAACAAAACAACAACATAAAATACAGAATAAATGTAGAGGGAGCCTTCTGAGAATTAGTTACTCCAAAGGCAGGCGTCCCTTAGGGAGGAGTAATTAGCTCTATCATCTTCATCATGCATATTAACAATAGGCCTGGCATGGCCAAGGATGTTAAAGCGTTCGAGTCGTAATCTGAAGGTCGCGGGTTCGAATCCCGATCGCACTAAACATGCTTGCTCTTTCAGCCATAGCGGCGTTATAATATGACGGTCAATCACACTATTCATTGATAAAAGAGTAGCCCAAGAGTTGGCGGTGGGTGGTGATGACTAGTTGCCTTCCCTCTAGTCTTACACCACTAAGTTAGTGACGGCTAGCGCAGATAGCCCTCGACTAGCTTTGAGCGAAAAAAAATGTTAACAGTATGCCACTGAATGATTCAAATAATGGACACTCGTCACAGTTTGCTGATTAGTCTGAAAAAGTTCCCCCACACCATCAATAGCAGTTACAAGTATACAACCCCAATTAAAGAGAATAAGTGAATATTACCAAAAATATGGATTTAAAATATTGACGTTGTAAATCTATAGACTTATCTTTGTACAAGCGCTGGACATTAAAATAGCAACAACAACGAAAACAAACTTCGGGGTCTTTAGATTAATTGAGTGATTTTATTAAAGAATAAAAGAAAATGATGCCGATGTTTTCACTTTGAATTTCATATGAATTGGAGTTCCTTAGTATTTATATAGAACCTTTTATATTTTTAATATACATAGTTTCTATTTTTAACTTGCTGAGATGTGTTTTTAGTTATGATTAAAATGTCAAATATATATTTCGATTGACTGTGAAGCTCAGTGTTTAAAAAACAATGAGTAACTTGATGTTGCTGTTGAACAAACCTCTTAACGAACCTCAATTTGTATGCCTCCTTTTTCCTTTACTTTCTATCCCTTCCTTTGTAAATTATCCGTCATTTATTTATTTTAAGGTCTTGAAAAAAACTGAGCAAAAATCTAATACTGTAGTGTAGGAATGCAAGAAAATCAAACCAAACAATTCAATACTATGTTTTAAAAAACAAGAAAAAGACAGTCAAAATTTATAAATTTGAAAGAGGAAATTTGCACCTGAAGTTGAAAAATAAAATAATAGCTATCAAGAAGTTTCTAGATAGTCCTTTACCAGATCCAAAACAAACCTACTGAATACAAACAGGATGACTGACCAATAATTGAAAAATAACATGTCAACAACAAAAAAGGGTAAAGAAAATTTTATTAAATATAATTGAAAATTTTAAATTAATGAATGAAGGTTTTCAAAAACATGATCTATTTTAACCCAGTAATCACCCAATATTATTGATCAAAACGTTATTAATTAATAATATGCTAGAAAATAAAGAGAATTGTAAAAACAAGTGAAGAAGAGCAAAAAAAAACACTAAATTATCATATTTCTAAGCTGAAAGAACTTTATTTCAATATATACTAAAGTTTAAGATTTATTTTAAAATCTTCTTTCACTTGCTGTGAGGTATTCCTTCATTCTGTGAAAAGAAAAACTGATACAAGTTTCAAATTTTGATCAACAGTATGTTGGTTAACAATATATCATATGATCAGTGTTAGTTTATTAAGCTTATTGTTTCAATTAATATGATCCAAAATTGTCTATATACTCTTTCACAGTCCAATCTGAAAGCACAGCTCTAACATTTGTCACTAACCCATGTGTGCTGGTACCTCATCTTAGTGTTTACGAGTATTTAGCTGCATTTTATCTGATATAAAAAATATAAGTGCGTAAGATATTTAATAAACGTTTTTATTAAGATATTATTGCATTTGATGTTTTGATACACACTAAATACAGTTTGGTTAGATTTATGTTGTAACTTTTCCTTCTTAGTTTGTTTCTGGTTTTTCTTTTATTTTTCAGTTTATCTTTGCTGCCCTTACATTAATCGTAACTTTTTTTTCGAAGACCATATTTTAACTGTACATTTGTAATTACATATACTTGTTTAATTCATCTTAAACTATCTATCATCAAAACATTTTTACTAAGACGAACTCAACTTTGCATTCTTCAATTTTATAAATTCTTACGAACACTGACTTAATATGAAATTCGACTATAAAAATGAAAGCGAAATGTATTCCTTTTCGTGAAGGGTGGCTTCAATGGATTTTTAATTTTCCTTGGGGTTTCATGGCATACACTTTGCTAATCACAATACCGCGTCCAAAAGAAAGTTTAAAGCTCTTTCAGGAGATGACTTAGCAGGAAAAGATTCTCTTCTAGTATACACAGTGTTTGAGTTTCCAAAACGAGTTGACAGAGACAGATGATGGTTACATCTTTCATGGCCTTTCATTATAACGTGATTATCTATAAAACAGGGCTAAGAACCGACATCTGGATCGAAACGTTATGCGGATTAGGTCTGTAATGGTTCCTATGCATTAAGACAACTACTGACATTCTGACTCAGCCCATTAGAATTTTCTCTTTTATAGCATACCTGATACATACATATACATACACACATTTTTGTTTCTCAAATAATCTATAGAAATGTTTGTTGTTAAAGACCAAAGGACACATTTATAACATCGGAACTTTACTGCAACCAACTGCACATCAAAAGAGAATATAGATTTGACAAGAAGCTAACCTCGTCACTATAACCTGCTATCACATTGTGCTTTGTTCTAGTAAATGCTCTTTGGGTCGATAGTAAAATATGTACCGAGACACGATAACAGTCATCGTTATATATATATATATAAATTCTGCAGCCTCAAACCACTACAATTCTAAACAGTAATTTTTGTAAAATATATGTGTCATATACATTCAAATATATATACTTACACACACACATATATATGTATGCAAATTAGATATGAATCGAACATGACTTAGTGGAATGCGTGCATGGATTGTGAATTCATAGGTTTATAATTCGTAACCTATTTCACTAAAATCACGACATTCACTTTGAGCCTATGATAATCCAAGTGAGACAAGAGTAGCCAAAGAGCTAATTCCCCATTTAGATTTTCAGTTTAAAATTAATATAAGCATATAAGCAAGTATTTATGCACGAAAATTCTAAGTAAAATATATTAAAATTTATAGTACTATAATAATAAGTATATAAAATGGTAATATTTCTTATTTCACTTTTTAAAAAGATGTATCTGTTCATAATATTTAGTTACAGAGCATGAGTATTTCACATGTTGAATATATTTTGTTAGTATTATATAAATTACTGAAACAAATTTGATATTAGGAAACATAATTCCATTTTTGCGGTATCTGTTACAGATCACAGTATTATTTTAATGTTTTCGTGCTACTAACGAAATAGTACAGCAACGTCCAATTATTATCGTTTCTTTTAATGTGTATCAACCACATATTGTGGTCTTTATTTCTAGCCCTTATGATCTAGTGTGTGAATCGTTAAAAGTGTTAAATATTAAGAAAAGTGCATCAAATAATTATTATATGCTACCCAAAAGCTTCATTTAATTCACTGCGCACTAATGGTCTCCAAGAAAATACTTTACAAAGGCAGTGACTACATATTAACAGGTGCAAAAGGTGCATCAAGTGGCGTCATTCTTCTCTTTTCAGATATCCTTAAAGTATTGACAGTATTCACGTGCTAATTGGTACCTGCACGTTTTTGAAAGAATTTATTTGTGTCATTTACATTACGTATATGAAAATATTTTTACATGGTACCAATTTAGCACTATTGCTGGAACATGTTTTGTATTAATTGAGTAGATAATGCTGTATAAAGAAATGCAGTAAAGGTTTGAAACTATAAACAACTAACACTACTCTTGGGGAAGGTTCTGTATTAGTTGAGTGGATAGTGTTGTATAAAGGAATGTATTTAAGATTTCATGCTATAAACAACTAACACGGCTCTTGTGACAGGTTCTGGATTAGTTGATTAACTGGAATTGTATGAAAAAATACATTCAGGGTTTGAAACTAAAAATCTAGCACTATTGTTAGGAAAGTTCTGTATTGGTTAGGTAAACAGAATTGTATAATGAAAAACATTGAAGGTTTCAGACCGAAAAAAATACAAAATTACGTGTCGTGACAGAAGTTGGAACAATATGCTGGTATAAAAAAAAGTTTGTACGTTACAAAGCTAAACAAATGGATAATAAGCCGTCTCTATTTTGAGCTAATTATCTAGATGGAAGATAATTACTCAACAGCACCCTCTACCAAGTATTGGAATACTCTTAAATGAGATAATAACTGGATTTGACTTTTATTCTTATAGCACATCCATAGCCCTAATGTTATTAGTGAGTTATTACAGCAAAGGGGTGCAAGCCTAAATTCTTGGATTCGAAGCTCAAACATGCTAACTACTAGGCTACGATTAACCTTACTCCAACATCTTAATAACATCATGACACTTACGATTACAAATTAATATAATAATATATTTTTTTAATTTATTATAAACTAAGCGGTATTTACAAAACACTTTTAGAATAATTAAATAATTATACATTCTAATAACATTTGAATACTTACAAACAAACAAAAGTTGTGTACATTCGTTCTTTAAACAATTAATGATACTTGTTAATCCTAACGAAAGAAGTGACAAATTTACCACGGTTATACGCTTATTCCTACAGAACACATTTAAATACAAAATGTATAATTTTAATTTGAATGACATCAAATACGACACGAAACTCTAAGAAGGTATATATTCCTTTGGGACTTATCCATTATGTATGATTTTCTTTTACTTAAGTGATTAGTATAGCGTTCATACAATATAACATCTGAAAGTTTTCTTTTGTAAGATTTCACGTGTGTTTATAGTGTGATAGCTGGCGTTCTCAGATTCTTTCTAGTTTGACGCGTTATAAATAGCTGAAAGATACACTGGTCATTATGGTGAGTTTATTAACTATATTTATAACTAAATAGGTTTCAACAGGAAATACTGTTTTTATTAATATTAATAAAATGAAATACATAAACTAATTTAGACTTGTAACTATTATTTTTCAGTATGTTATATTTAAGTTCCTTAAACTATTAGCAACAACTAACTATACATTTAATTTAAAACTATGTTTATTTTACTCGATCCATACGGTTTTGCAATACAATTCACTCTTAATTGCTTTCTGAGTAGTTCTATTTATAATGTTCTCTTTTTATAACTTAGTATATACGCATGCGTATACACAGAATCATTCCATCAACGTCTCATTGCTTGTCAAATTTGCTCCCTTTTATTAAGATAGACATGGTAAACATAATGAAAAGTAGGCAATCATTATCTTGTAATTTGTAGCAAGTTTGGTATTGGTGTATTAATGAATATTACTTCTTTTGGAATAATTTCGAGTGAAATGATAACATAAGGTTAACACGAAAGTGGGAATGATTTATGATCTTTATTTTATCCTTTGCTTTCAAGGGTTCTTGGGAAATGATGAGATAACTCATGTATAGAATATTACAACATTTCATACCATGGTGCATCAAAGATGAATTTCTTAATAATTTAAAGAAAATAAATAGTTAAAATAAACACTACAAGCATTTTATTTGAATAGAAACTCAAACACTTGAAGTAAAAACGTGCGTATGAAATATAATTTGTGCTTCAAACAAGCAAGTATAAAATAATGAAAACAAAAAAGAGATAAAAAGTGGTGTTTTATTTTGTTTTATTTTTGTAGCTATTTAGGGAGCAAGTAAAAATGTACATTATTAGCTCAGAGTCTCAATTAACGTTTTAAAGCGTTATGATCGTTAACGAGCACAAACGCACACACACACACACGTATATATACACAATTCGTATAAATTGTGTGCCTTTTTACAGAAGGAAGTATTTTATTCAGTATTCAAAATAACATTTAAGGGAGATAGATAGACGCTCAAAAGTTACACATGTTGTTTCTTTAGATATCAAAATTACCTTAATGCGTGCTCGTAGAATAAAGTACTCTCTGAAATACTCAAATCGTATTAAAAGTATGTCTTCGTCTGTGTTTCAACATTTCAAACGCCAAAATACAAAAAAAAATATGTCACCTTACGAAATGAATATTTTTAATATTTTATATTCTATTATAACTTACATTTAATAGTTTTCCAACTTTGCACACATTGACAGCTATTGACATATTATTAATAAAATTGAATTAGATTCACAGACTACATTTTGTTACGCTGGCACAACGGCATGCCTGCGGACTTACAACGCTAGAAACCGAGTTTCGATTCCCGTTGTCAGCAGAGCAAATGTAGTTCTTTATAACTTTGCGCTTAACTAAAAACAAACATTTTTTTTTCGACCGATCTATGTAGAATTGTAGTTAAAGTTATATATGATCGTTTATATTTTAGTTTTGCATCTCAGTGGATGTTCGCTGGTTTTTTCGAATATAATTCAAAATTCAGAAATTGGGTTTATATAATCATATAAATACAATAATAATAAAAAGGTTTATTCTTCATTACACGAGGCCCGACATGACCACGTGGGTTAAAATGTTCGACTCGTAATCTGAGGGTTGCGGGTTCGAATCCTCGTTGTACCAAACGTGCTCGCCCTCTCAGCCATAAGGGCGTTATATGTGATGGCCAATCCCAATATTCGTAGGTAAAGGAGTAGCCCAAGAGTTGGTGGGAGGATAGTAATGACGAGATGCTTTCCCTCTAGTCTAACACTAGTAAATTAGGAACGACTAGCGTAGATAAACCTCGTGTATCTTTGCGAGAAATTCAAAACAAGTCAAACCGAACATCAAACAATTACATATTTTGTAGCTGCACCAACACCAGTATTTGAACTTTTTAAATCTAGTTATTATGATATAATAAATAATAACTGGTATTAAAATGTTTCTTTTGAAAAAATCTGAAAAAAATAAGATCACGATTCCTTAGTTCATTTATTGTTTAAACTTCAATATGAAACGTTTATTTATACATATATATATATATTTATCTTACAATAACATATCGAGAGCAAAGCCATGAATTGTATCGTCTTACGCATACTGACAAACATAACTGTGACTGAAAATGCGTATATAACCTCCAGTTATATTAAAACAAAAGGAAACGATAATTTCTGTCACTTTCTGCCACGCATCGACCAATCGTAAGTAAAACCAGGAGGATCATCGAGTTTATCAATCAACCGGAAGTAAACCCAGTAGGATTACAGAAGTCAAGGAAGTCTATAACTATTTAATATTTGTTAATTCACGCATGGTTAAAAACTTTTTATTGTTCTTTCTCCCTTACTGATATTTTTTTCTATCAACAAAATGGAATTTAACACAGTTAAACAGGTATTAAAAAACAAAATATTTAAAATTTATCAGATTCATGTGGTTCGTACTAATGTTTCATAATTTTTAAAATTTGTTCACTGAAATGAATTCAAATAGATATGAGTAACGTTGAAAAAAAATGTGAACGCTCACAACAAATATTAATACTGAACAATATGAAAGGTAAATAAGATTAACAATTCTGTAATAATAATTATCAAGTAAAACGAATGTGAAAGAGTTGTACAGTATGTCAAATAAACAAAATATGATACAGCTAAACTGTGTACTAAATAAGGGTTGCATATAAACAGCGTATAGTTCTATAAAATTCATGAATGAAACCAAAGAAGAATGTGCTATGAAATGTAAAATATTAAATTTTCAACCTCCAATGCCAACTAGAGCTCATGAGACCGAAATGGATGGATAAATTTGCAAGACAACAAATGTTTAGGTGTGAATCAGATTAAACAAATTAATTTTAGATTATATCAGTTGTATTTTTTGTGATTTACAAATAATATTTTTAGGTAAGAATTAATAATAACACAATATTGTATATTTATCTAATTTTAACAATGTTAATTTATTGTCTTATGGTTACTTGATAATTACTTTGTTTCAACTAACACTATTACCATTCCCAATAACTGACTAAAATATTTGCATAATGAGTAATTATTTTCTACCAGGCGCAAATATACATTTTATTCAACTTCTGTTTAAAAAAATATCACCTTAAAGCATATTTTACTGGAATTATTTATCAGTTTGTTGTTGAAGCTAAAAAATTAAAATGTAATTTATTAAGCTAGAATGTAAATGATGTTTACAGAGGACGAAAACATTCTGAAGGATAACTTGAATTCTGCTTAATCATTTCTTCTCTCTCAAAATGACGTGAATATGAATAACAAGCTAAGTACAAGCAATAAAGAGTGCATTAGCTAATAGATTTTTGACTAGGATGTCAGCATATAAGGCTGTTGTTTAACAAAATTTTATATCTTAAGAAATCTTTAAGCTCGGAAGCTGAACTAGAGCAAGGGGTCAAATTTTCAGTATAATCACTCAACATAGATTAAAGTAGAAAATATGGCCAAAACAACGTTAACGAATAGCTAATACCTCACTCTGAAACATTTATTAAAAGTAAAGAAAACATTTCTGATGTAGAAATTGAATAAAGACGTAGCTAGGACCAAATTTTCAAAAACCCGGTTTTTAGTGTGTAAGTCCGCAGACATACCACTGGGGGGCATATAAATATATATATATATATACAAATATGTGTGTGTACAGCGTTTTTATAAACTACTAAATATTATAATTCTTCGAAACTAACTTATGTTTGTTTTTTGAATTAAGCACAAAGCTACACAATGGGCTATCTGTGCTCTGCCCACCACGGGTATCGAAACCCGGATTTTAGCGTGTAAGTCCGCAGACATTCCGCTGAGCCACTGGGGGGGGCAACTAACTTATGTTTTCTTTTGTACATGTTTCTACTTAAAATTACTCAATTATTGGTGTAAGAAATTACTTATATATTAAACAGTTCACCGTTTGAACGTTTAATAATCCATTTTGAAGTTACCTTCTTAGCAGATATCTTAGTAATAACGTTTGATAAACACAGTGTTTATATGTTTGTTCTTTCAAACTGGATTGATAAAAAGTCCACGATAATTTTTTTTTGAAAATTCGTTATACTTTGATAATATATTTTGCTATAATAAATAAAAACATTTAATTTACAGTCCTAATACGAATATAGTTTATTCATTTTGTAAAAATATTAAGAATATTACTTTATTAATTTCTTTAAGCGGAAAGAGAAATTTTAAGATAAATTTATTAAATAAACACATATTAAAGAACATTCTAAAATGCAATGTGTAATCTGTATTTGGCTTATTATAAATTTTGAGCCAGGTGTAGCCTAGTGGTTAGATCACCAGGCTGCGGACAGAAAGTCGGATGTTCAAGATTGTAATGTACTATCAATCATGTCAAATGTTGAAGCGTTAAAAGCAAAAATTATTCATGTTTTTGAATTACAAGTAGATATTTAGGCAGGGATACTGATAACTAGTTATCTTCTATCAGTTTAACAGTTCTAAATTGAAAACGAATAGGCCCGAGATTTTTGGTCCCTTACTTTGCTGTTTAGTTCTATATATCGTGCATAATGTCGTTCATTTTTCAATTATAAATTATAGCGGTTCATATTCATTGATAGATTTTCGTAGTTTAACTCAATATTTAGCAAAATGGTTGTAACAAAATGCTCGAGATACTTGTAAAAGTATAAAAAAACTTTTTTTTTTGAAGAACGAGAGTTTAAGGTTTAAAAATCCAGTTAACTGAAACTGAAACTTAGAAAGTCGTCACTCTGCAACAGGTAAGCCTCAACCAGTTTGAGGTGGCACAGGTCAAGGGATGTCTCAATCCATGGTTAGTAAATTATGGCGCAAATACTAGGTCACAGGAGAATATACAAGGAGGTCAAGCTAGGATTGCAAAAGGGTTAAAGTTGCAAAATGTAACCCTTAAAAACATCATTAGAGGCAGGAAGCGCCTGAGAAACAAGTTTTGGCAAGAAACAGGAGTGAGAATAACAGTCTTTGTAAGTCTGGATTCAAGTTTAGGACACCACGTAGAGCTCATGACCCCATGGCACCAAACAGGTCTACTGGTGCTTGCCCAGGAATATTTAACATAACCCGGTACAGTTCGGATACGCGAAGTAGAGTGATATTCGGCCTGCAACATTGACCACCATGATGTCTTTGAGGATGGCTCAGTTATGGTCTAGGATAAAATTTGCATGCAAGAGTTTACAGAACTTTATATGATGGATAGAATATTTCTGAAGGTAAAACGTTACCTGAATTAGATCTTGTTACTCATTCTGCATTCCTTTGTTTGTGCTATAAGAAATGGATTCGTTTACCATCTCTAACACCACCAAATTTCACACAAGATTTTTTTTAGAATTAAGAAATAGAGGTAATGGACTGGTTTACTAAAGTCAACAAACCTATATCTCATTGAGTATGAAAGGGACTTGCCAGGGAGAGGAGAAAAGTAACCTGCTCTTACGACTGTTACCCTCATCCAGGAGTGGACTGTATTGCCCTATCAGGTTACATGAAATGTCATCAGCAGTGTGGAGAACAGATTCAGGTAAATTATTACAAATAGAAGAAGACGTATCAGCTATTAAAGATTCAATTTCTTCATCTTGATAAGTTATTTCGTCTTTGATATTTGTATGTCCAAATAAGGACATTTTTTTAAGATTGTTTTTTTACTTGCATATGATTTGTGTTGCCTATGTGTGATATTTGTAATAAATAAACTTTTCGATATTGAACGCCTATCTGCGATTGTTTTACTTTAAACGTTGAAAAGAAAAAAAAACATTTCAAAACGTCATTTTCCGTTTAATTTCTGTGAGTAGTGCATATAACGTAACCATCTTATTTGGGGTTTAACAAAAGGAAGCTCTAAAATGCCACAAGAAATCTAAGAATACGTTTTTAAGATCGTTGAATAAAAACCTGCAACAAGCTGTACCCCAGTCATTTGAATGGTGTTTTTTTATTTTCTAACAGGTTGGAATTTACAAACTTTGCAATAACTGGCAAGAGCTGTTCAGTGATTCGGGTAATATCACGTAGCATAATTAAAAAAATACATTTATTCATATGGAAATACGATACAAGTCATGTGTACACAAGCTGGTGTGACAACGAATTTAGTGAACACTCACACACTGGACTGTTAACACAAGAGTTAAAACTATAGTTCTTGTGCACTAAAAGAATCAAGTAAAACATATATGATGAGAATGACGTGTTTTGAATATGATAGCTTTACGACGGAGCCTTTTGCAATGGAAACAATGCTGCTGGACTATTAATAGTTGATCCATGACTGAATGTGGTTAGACTCAAAAAGTGCTTTAATATAAAGTATTCAACTATTGTATCATTTCTTACATTTAAAATTAGTTCAGCAGATGGAAAAATCATATATTCTAATTCTTTGTTTTAAGTTGGACGTTTACTTTGTCGTACTTAAGATTTATTTATATGTGTTTCAAATAGGCTTATAAATAACATGCGTATATACAAACTTAAGCATGGAAATTCCCATAACATTTTTAAAAAAATTTGTATATTTAAGCTTCAGATTATTTTTAATCAAATGAAGTGAAATGTATCTATTGATGAACGTCGTTCACTTAAAAAAGTAAAATAAAATTTTTGCAAACACTTTTGCTGGTCCTTTATTTTATTTTTTTGTACAAAACGTATTGTTATGAATTTTCACATTGTATACTGCATCTGTACACATTTTTATAAACAAAATGTATGTTTGTAATTTTTCAATACAACGTGTTTTTGTATAGGTCAATTTATTTTCTTGAAATTAAAAAAATCGTATTATGAGTTTGTTTTTCATTTCTACATATATACATAACTTTTATTAATTTTGAGCAAAACATAGTTATAATTGTTTTAATCATTTTTCTCAAATTTTATATGAAATCTATCTGCAATTAAGCTTACCAACTTATCAAACATGAAAAGTGACTGATAAAGCAAGTGACATAGCTTTATTTAAAGTTTTCCAAACATATTATGACAAAATTTCTGAGATGGAATTTGAAGGTTTTCAATTTAAAAATTATTTTACTGTGTTAATTAGCTAAAATAACATTCAACTGTTTTCCAATTAACGCTTTACTTATATTGCTTCAGTTTATTATCCGATTTACCAACAATCTACATTATTTCAGAAAACATATCGACATAAACATGTTCAAATCCGTCACTACTAGATCAACAAAGTTGTTGCAGACAATCAATCTTGGTGACAAGCTGTAGCACAAGATGTCACGCTAAAGGCAAGTGCTTTATCCAAGATTGATGCTTTGATAATTCCTATTTTTTTACACCGACAAACCAAAGGGTTAAGCAGGTCAGTAGAGCTATCCAATTTGAAATGTTGACCCGAAAAAAACAACATCAAAGGCTAGTATTGAGAAACTGGAGATAAATGCAAACAAGTTATTGTATTATTTTGTGTTAGTTCATAGATTCTTCACAAGATAAATAATAATAAATCTAGAACAGAAAATGTTACTAGTGTACTCCAGACACAAAAACATATTGGCTGGAGTTAACTGATTGTTTAAAGTATTTTACATGAAGAGTGAATATTTTTTTGTTATATGCATATGACTGTGTGTGTGTGTGAGCGCTCGCATATATGTTTTATGTGAAGATTGGTTTAGTATTTTTAATAAACTATTTATTTCTTGTTTGTAATGAAACACAAAGATACACAATGGGCTATCTGTGCTCTGCCCATCACTGGTATCGTAATTCGGTTTCTAACGCTGTGCCACTGGGGGGTATAAATTGTTTAATACACAGTTTCTTACAAGTTTCCCTCCTTCATCTGGATTTACACCTTTTCTTTTAGAAATGACACACACGTTTGTATAAACACATACATATATCTATATATATTACTCAAAATTTACTCCCTATAACTGCTTTTATGTTTTAACAGATATATATAAGTATATTTTCGTAAGTTGTAAATAATATGGAGTAGTTTTTAAAATCAGATGATGAGTAAATAGGATTATATCTTGATTTATACAGACTGTGAGGGTATTTTCTTATGGCAAAGCCACACAAAGCTATTTGCAGAGTCTACCGAGATGAATCCAACCCCCGGTTTTAGCGTTGTAAATCCGTAAACTTACCGCTCTATCGGGGAAGGGGCTATACAGACAACTTCAATAAAAGTATTTTTGACGAATGGGTCGCTCTGTGCCTTGTGGTTTTGATCTATATATATTCTTGTATTTTGTGAACTAAAATAAATATGAAACTCAATTTATCATTTGATACACAACTCGATATATATTTTTATTAAGACACCAATTCTGACCTTATTTCTCATATCAAATTCAACAAGTCAAGAGAGAAAAGTATCAAAAGTAGATATACGCTTTGGAGTAAGCCTAGATTTTTATTTAGTGTAAAATGTAAAGAAAATGAAGGTTAACTTTTACTTAACAAATCTCATGAGTCAAAGAATTTATATATCTATCTATTCCACATTCAGCCCAACACTCCACATCCACACATCTTATCTGTCTCAAATCAAACTAGTTCTTAACCTAGCTAATATTTGTATTTTCATGAAAAATACTCACAAGAAGAATATTCCCCGTATTTTAAATTACCGCATTATCGAGAATATGTAGATAACACAAACTGTTTTCAAGGATCTAACTTAGACCAGATATCTTAGTCTTTACATAGTTCAAATAACAAACATAACTGTATTACCTATGCTGGTGAACATTAGCAAGGCCATAAATTTTTATTTTACACTTTTCGGTGACTCGGTACCAAGGCTTAATGCATATATTAATAAATATCGATGTTCTATTTTCGTAGTATGAATAGACTAGATATTGAATTGAATAGTTTTGCACTTAACAACAAAAAAATAATAATTTCAGCTACTTTTCTTCATAATTGTGATAATAGCATTCAATTTTAAGTTTAGAATAAAATTCGATAATAGTGAACAACTAAAGTTTTTGTTATTTGGTATTCATACATTTTATTCTAAACTTCTGTTGATGATTTCAAACTCTTTACGCAAAAATAAACAGTTATTTGCGACTATGAACGAAATTATCAAGATAGTACTATGAAATAATTGTTCCATCTTTTTTACTAGTATAAAAAATCGTCGTTATTTGACTAAACGAAACTATACAAAACCATTAGGTAATAAAGCTTCGAAATATTCAGATTTCAATTTTTCTAACATGTATTGCTAATTAATCTTTGGATATATATTATAACAAACAGCTATGTTCTCTACTAGAGTGCATTCGAAAGTACATGCTAAATGTAACTTTATATCAGATATAAAGACAATGAAAACACCAAAAATACAGTACAATTTTACTTGTTTGTTTGTTTTTAAATTTCGCACAAAGCTGCTCGAGGGCTGTCTGTGCTAGCTGTCTCTAATTTAACAGTGTAAGACTAGAGGGCAGGCAGCTAGTCATCACCACCAACCGCCAACTCTGGGGCTACTCTTTTACCAACGAATAGTGGGATTGACCGTGACGTTATAGCGCCCCCACGGCTGAAAGGGGAAGCATGTTTGACGCAACGGGAGTACGAACCCGCGACCCTCAGATTTCGAGTCGCACGCCTTAACACACTTGGTCATGCCGGGCCTATAATTTTACTTATCATTGCTGTAAGCAAAGTTATATCAGTTCCAGTAAAGTAAAGCTGGTCATACGAGATGCGAATAAATAGTGTATGGGAAGACGCCATAGGCGAGTGTGATGTATTTAGTTGTCCAGTATATTCTTTCACGAAAAGAGAGGTGCCCAGCATGGCCAGGTGGTTAAGGCGCTCGACTTGTAATCCGAGGGTCACGGGTTCGAATCCCCATCAGTCGATACATGCTCGCTCTTACAGCCGTGGGGGCGATATAAGTGACGGTTAATCCCACTGTTTGGTAGTAAAAAAAGTAGTTAAGAAGTTGGCGGTGAGTTATGATAACTAGCTACCTTCATTCTAGTATTACTCTGCTAATTAGGGGTGGCTAGCATAAATACCCCTCATGTAGCTTTACGTGAAATAAAAAACGAAACAAACAAAAGAGACTACAAATTGATAAAGTCATTGAGCTTATAAATTAATTGAAATGTTTTCACTTTTGATGACAAAAGTATCATTTCACTTGTCATTTTTGAGGTAAATGCTCAAGACGTTAACGGTTTGTATTCAAATGAAAATACAAACTTTCAAAATAAAGCTATATTTGCAGCCATCAAAACTTTTAAGTTGGATAGTTTCTTTTGTTTTTTTAGAATTTCGCACAAAGCTACTATAGGGCTATCTGTGCTAGCCGTCCCTAATTTAACAATGGAAGGCTTAAGAGAAGACAGCTAGTCATCACCACCAACTCTTAGGCTACTCTTTTAGCAACGAATAGTGAGATTGACTGCAACATTATAATGATCCGATGGCTGAAGGGGCGAACATATTTGGTGTGACGGAGTATCTTTAGCTTGCAAATCAAGCACCCTAACCATCTGGCCATACCAGGCTAAGGTAATGAACCGATCAGTAATCTATGACCATGACGTAAGTCTGGTCATAAAGTGTATCACAAAACTAAAATGCAATTACATATATTATTAATTAATTAACTGACTTTAATTGTACTTAAATGTTAAATTTGAATATTAACTATGTTATTTCTTCCAAAATCACATTCATAAATTGTACATTAATGTTTTAGTCGATACTGAACAACACAATGGAGGAAAGAAAAAAAATGAATATAATGTTTTTATTTTCCACCTCCACACAAATGAGTTGCAGAAGAGAAGCAATCAAAATAAGTTTACTTCACATCATGAGGTAAACGTGAATTTCACTTCGTAATGTAACCTTTGGCATTTATCGGCTCAAACACTCAAAGACGTCTTAGCAGTAATGATGGTAATTACAACTTGCTCAACCAGATGTAACCTCAATCGCTACATGTTAAATCAAATATATTAATTGTAGATTTCTTAATATGCACCATTATTTGATTACTCAATATGTGACTGGTACTGTCAATCTTGCAAAAGGGCAAGAATAAAAAGCTGGGCTTATATTACACGTTTTATGGTACAAAGGGCTCCAGTACCACTAAGTCACATCGGGTACTTGATGCAGATGTTTAAGAGAACAATTCTTCAAGTAAGAGCAATGTTATTGAGTAAACATTGTTACTACAGATTTATTCTGGTGTAGAGAAAATGATCCTCTTACGCCATTTTGTCTCTTACATTACTAAAGTGGGAAATTTAGTTTGTTTGTTTGTTTTTGGAATTTCGCACAAAGCTACTCGAGGGCTATCTGTGCTAGCCGTTCCTAATTTTGCAGTGTAAGACTAGAGGGAAGGCAACTAGTCATCACCACCCACCGGTAACTCTTGGGCTACTCTTTTACCAACGAAAAGTAGGATTGACCGTCAAATTATAATGCTCCCACGGCTGGGAGGGCGAGCATGTTTGGCGCGACTCGGGCGCAAACCCGCGATCCTAAGATTACGAAGCGCACGCCTGAACGCGCTAGGCCACGCCAGGCCTAGGAGATTTAGACTTAAATGTTTCAATTAATCTAACACTATATGAGACATTACATATTTTCGAGTTTCTTATTCACATCTAGGGACGTTAGTCTTTTGGATGGTATCGACATTGGAATGGTGTTTAGATTATCATTGGTTGACATTTTGTGAATTATGGTGTGTTAAGGATACAACTTGTCAAAAGTGATATATTTGCTTTTTTGTTACAGTGCAAAGTATAAACGCCAAATGTTAACGTTAGAAGCCTTGAAGCTTATCCTATATCTATTGGTTAACCATAATTGATCTGTTGTGCCTGTCATTGTACTTGTATATGTTTCTTTCGTATCTTATATAGGATACGTCAAGCTCACGCTAGCATCCATAACTTTCTAAAGGTTTAATATACGTATTCCCATTATTTTCTTAGATAATCTAGCACATTCAAAATGAATACATACATGTGTGTGTGTATGTTTCCTCTGAACTTTTACTGTGCATGCAAGTTATGTTTGTATTTTAATATTAAAAATCCCTCCCCAATGGCAGAAGTATGTCTGCTAACTCCTACTACCAGAAACAGAGTTTTAATACTCTTGATGGGCAGAACACAGCTAGTCCCTTGTGTAGCTCAGTGCATAATAACAAAGTAAACATATTCAAAATATTTTTATGTTTGTTATAAATTATAAACACATAAATCATTACTATTATTGCAGTAGAATTTTAAGTTTTTATCTGATTTACAGAATTGCTTTAGTTTATAATGCATATATTAAACAGTTATTCAGCTAGGACAGATAATATAATAGGCATGTTTTCCTGACCTAACTCTCAAAGTTACCGTGGAAAAATATTAAAAGAAAGTAATATAAAAAGAGTATGCGTAGTGTCACTAAAGTTGTTGAACAAACACAACTACCATTATATTGTTTCTCTTTACTGATATAATATATTTTAAGATAGAAGTACTACAAAAATATATTTATCGTGTATATTTAATTATTTATATACAGCAAAAAGCATATTTTAAAGCTAGAATTATAGAAAATGCATCTTGCTTGTTTCCCATATAAGTTTCGTCAAAATCGTGAATCGAGATTTTTTCTTATTCATGAGATGTGTCCATTAGCAAATATTTGCTCTAAACAAAAGCAAAATGGTTTCATGAAAAGGTTTTGTATTTTGAGGTTCTATCAATAAGAAATCATATTAGGCACCTAGTAATTAAATGTTGTGTGTCATTTATATATAATTAATGCACCACAATTATTTTAACTAATATCACTCAGGTTAATATATTGAGGTTAAACATACCTTATCGTCGTTTCCTGATACTAACTAACAGATTTCCTGATACTAACTAAAATGGTCTTAGCCATTTCTTTGTTATTTGATATTCTATCGGTTGTTACCTGTATTTCCTAGTTGTAAACTTATATATATATATATACCTTATTAGCTGTTCATTACAAAGTATAAAATTTGAGAAAAAAATTATATATTTATTTTTAAGTTGACAAAAGTTCATTTGTTTTGGCATAAAATTATATATACAAGAGGTTTTTCAACGCTTTCTTCATAAAAAGGTGATCAAACCATAAACTTAGCGTTTTCTCACCTAAGGAAAATTTTTTTCCCAAATGCTTTAGTAGTTTACATTGATATTTTGTAAAAGTGTACAAAGTTCTTTGCAGAAGCGCAACGTGAACTAAAATTTTGAATTAATATGCGTGCGTTTAAAAGATGGGAACATAATCAAGAAAAAACTTCAAAAACACATAGTTTATCTTTTAGCAGATACTCTGAGTATGTTTGTTTGTTTTTGAATTTCGCGCAAAGCTATTCGAGGGCTATCTGCCATAGACGTCCCGAATTTAGCAGTGTAAGACAAGAGAGAAGACAGATAGCCATCATCACCTACCGCCAACTCTTAGACTACTCTTTTACCAACGAATAATGGGATTAACCGTCACTTTATGACGCCCCCACAGCTAAAAGGACGAGCATGTTTGGTGCGACCAGGATTCGAGCCCGCGACTCTCAGATTACGAATCTAACGCCTTAATCCACTTGGCCATACCGGGGCTAGACTGAGTACGTGATGAAATGTATTAGAAACATAAGGTTTACAAAATTTGAAAAATATGACATAAAGCTAAATGGTTAAAGCTTGTGAATGAAAAACTGTGCATAATATATTATTTCAAAGTGGTAGTAAGAGACAGTTTTGTTGATTTTGATTTTAATGTAAGTTGCAGTGGCAAAGACTAAAAACTGCAAAAAATACTAAGATGATCTATCTATATGCTCAATCAGTAACTCCTTTAAAATAACATCACAGGCAACACAAAAAACAACGTAATAATGCTAAGAGATAAGCGTTGCTTACTTGTACCCAGAAGAAAAAAAACAAAGTAGAAGTAAGTACTAAAAACATCTTTTTCTTTCTCTGTATTTTACGATTTCAACAAACTTTATCCATTTAGAAGTTTCGTATAAGAAGATTATTTTCCAGCTTATTTTTTTCATGTACGATGTGCTGTTATTATCTTTTTTTTATCTATCTATTCAATTACTGATAAAATCAACAAAATTAAGAAATAAAGAACAATATAACACAGGCCTGCAATTGTCTTAAAGTATTCAGGTGTTGTATAGTAATTCCTGTATGATGTATCCGGCCCGACATGGCCAGATGGATTAAAATGTTTGACTCGTCATTTGAGGTTCGTGGTTTCGAATCCCCGCCGCACCAAACATTCTCGCTCTTTCAGGCGTGGGGGAGTTATAATGGGACAGTCAGTTCTGCTATTCGTTGACAAAAGAGTAGCCCACTAGTTGATGGTGATGACTAGTTGCCTTCCCTCTCGTTTTACACTGCTAAATTAGGAACGGCTAGCGTAGATAGTCTTTGTATAGCTTTGCGCGAAATTAAAAACAAACAAATAAACAGTGTTGTATCAAAAAATGATGTCCAATTTTCTCCATCACGGAGATATTTTTCATTGAAATTTTGTCACATTTTGTGATGCTTAAAATCTTGACGCGAGAGTCTTATTGATCGTTCTAGACGCCACGAGTAACACACCGCTAGCATATAAACGGGTAACAGGCCCATGACGTGTCATTTCTGAATAGTATTTTCTTGTTCGTGAATTTTGACACTTATTTTTTTCTTTTCAGTATTATCTATTCGTTGCTGTAACAACATAATATTGTGTAACTGACACATATTCCTTTCTATTTGTGGCAAATTTATTGTAAATCTGATTTAAATAAAAGTTTTACTTATAAGAACTTCTTACACGATAGAACAAAAGGAATATTGTTTTTCAATCTGCAAAACTGAATTATAGAAAATCCGTTATTAAAATCAAAACATCGTTAATAAAGTTTAAATTCTTAGGCCTATGTTATTGGAGAATCCATGCCGCTCCACTCTGTTTCATTTTATATTTTAGCATGACTGTGTTATTAATGTCTTCTGAGGTTTTATTTTACAAGAAAAGTCACACCCTATCGTTTTGAATAACTGCAGAATACATGTGATTTTATGGCTAAAAACATACTTTGATGAAAAAACAACAACTACAAATAAAAGGAAAATTCAGTAATTCTAAAGTAATTTAAAAAGATACAACTTTCAGACACAGTGATTAGGACAAAACTCTGAATAGTTTTCGTCAATGAGCACAAGACGTGTTTACCTTGTTCATAAGACAAGCTACAGACATGTCATAACAATTTGCAAATGCATTTAAGTGTTGACGTATGAAAATAAATGTTCATTGTGAGATACAAAACCCATGGGAAATGTTAATTACTGGTACTGGTTGAGTCTTTGTAGCGAATACATCACTGATTATGTTAAACCTGAAGAATAGTTGTTTGGGTAAATGACAAATTTATATATATACATGTTTTGTGCTTCTAAAGACATGCGTTCATGCGAAAAGCAATATCTACTTACACTTGTGTGTATTAATTGATTAGTTTGCCTTGTTTGTTTCTTTTTTTTAATTCAGCGAAAAGTTACCGCCACACTGTCTACCCTTGAGCTAATCTTTTATCAACGAATAGTAGGATTCACCTTCACATTATAACACTCTCACGGCTGAAAGGGCGAGCATGTTTGGTGTGGCGGGGATTCAAACCCATGATTTAAACGGGCCAAGCCGCCCTAACACCCTTGTCATGCTTGGTTTGATAAGTTTTCTAGAGACTACGGAGGTTGATGATGCAATTGAATAATGGCGGTTGTATCTTGAAAGTATTGTATAGAATTCTAATGTAATTTAGCTCAGCAGTGCATGATTGTGCAATATAATACTTTTGAAAGCCGAAAGGAAAAAAATAATAAATACGACGTATTTGTGTTACAATACAATATTGAAACTAATTAGGAAAACACATGTAATGAGTAATTTCAACTAGATGGTGAAAGTATCAATAATGTAATAATTCTCATGAAAGCCCTTTGCTTTACAGATAGCACTACACATTGTTTCCATACTGACAAACAGTTTATTAAGTTACACCTACGGGATAGTGTTCCAATTATATTGTTTTTTCCATAGTTCAATTAAGTTGTCTAATATTCTCAGTCAATACTTACAGCTTCAAAAATGTCAGTATCAGGACTTTGTTCAAATCACGAGATACTGTGAGTGTTTCGTCTTACCCTCTGTCGTTTTTCAACGTTTGTCGTAATCAAGTTCCTGCTGAAAGACTAGTTCCAATTTGATTAGTCATGTTCCTAAGGCAATGACACGATAGATCAGAATATACCTGTCAGCAGTCAGTACGTCTTCCTTTTTATTTTGATGCAACTCCAAACTTGTACTGATTCAGCAATACGCTTAATGCGGATGTTGTACACGGACTCCAATACCTTACTCTGCCGCCAAACAATATCTTGTTGATTCAGGCTCATCTGTATAGAGCACACATCTTCTTTCACCTCACTGGTTAAATCCATATTTCAAAGTTTCGATGTGGTTACAGCTTCAGGTTTCAAGCAGTTCTTTGCCCAGTCATATCACTTCAACTATAACATATCTTAGTGTTTTGTAGATAATATTTATATTTATAGTTCCACAATGTTAAACCCTGCCCTCTAACATTGTCTGTCTCGTAAAAAACGAAGAAAAAATATTTGCTGAAATATTTAACATCACGTGGAAAGTTTCTCTGTTCTACCTCCACCACTTTTGTTACAAACAATATGAGTTTAACATATTCCCTCCGAATTACTGCTTGTGACATTTGCATAAGTAAAGAATATTATTACAATTTCTTTTTTCATGGAGCAAGTGTTACTAACAAGCCAAAAAAATAATTTTCACGTGCTTGTTATGACTCGAAGTACACAACAACAACTACTATGTACATTATTATTACTTGTATTTTTTCATTTGTGTGAAAAATGGATACGTGATATCACTCTGGCATTCCCGTGGTATTCGCTTAATACACCATTTTCTTCTCATTATTTCTGTAATTATTTCAAGTCCAACAATTTTAGAGGACTACAAAAATAAGCAGTAAAGAATGTCAACTATATGGAATTTTTTCAGGAGTAACAACTTTTAAGTTGAGAAATTAACAAGTGAATAATTTGTTGAAAAACTATAGATTCCCTTTTTAGTGCTATTATTTAAAATCCAATAGTCGAAATCCATTAGGCTTACATTTACGTAAAACATTATACTGTGCGTTTTCGTATAGCAAAACCACATCGGCTAATCCGCTGAGTCCACTGAGGGAAATCAAACCCCATGAGTGTAGCATTGTAAATCGTTGATCTACCGCTGTACGAGCGTGAGAGCATTATCACGCTCTATTAATAATAAGAGGAACTGAATGGTTAAAATAGACTTTTAAATGTTATAATTTCCAATATATGTCCCTAAAGTAGTACTTATACTTCCATATAATGTCAAATGATATTTGATTAAAATATAGTGTGGTAAGAAGAAAGTTATTAAAAATAAACAAAATAAAACAAGTCAGCTTACGAAAAATTTAAAATAAAATTAATTCTAATAAAAAATGCAATATTATCTGGATAGATACTTTGTAAATACTATAAGCTACTAAAATATTAAGAAACGATCGCTTGTTGTTGGCCAAGAGTATAACCCAGTGTCAGCGTGCCAAGCTATCGATTTGTGGGTCCAAAGTATATATTTCTTTGCTGCTAACTTGTGCTCTACACTTTGTGATCGTTGGTGCGTTATAAGGATGACTGTTGAATCTCACTATTCGATCAGAGAAAAACTTCCCAAGGGGATGCATCATCCATCTGCCTTTTCTCTAGTATATCATTTCAAAATTAAAGAGAGGAAAAATGACGTATTCTCCTATTCTTAATTAAAATTGACGTAACACAAAAGTTCGGATAATGTGTATGTAGACTTAATACTTTCAGTAATGTTGATCTATTCAAATTTGCCTATATAGACGACAGGGTTTATCCATCACAAAGAGAGAAATTATATGTCATTATATATTCTCTAATATCTCTCAAAGGATATGTCTCGAAGGAATGAGATGTTCTTCTTCAAGTATAAGTAAATCATTAGTATAGTTCTTCAAAAAGGAAATTAATATCCTTCAAGCTTCTTCTACATAACATCTTTGACAGGCACTTCTAGAGCAGAAAAAAAATTGTAATCTGACTAGAGATCAATGAAAATGTAACGCAATCTTCAAGAAAGTTAGATTGATTGAAAAGTAAAACCATACTATACATTCTTTTCTATTTTGTATTAATTTATATATATATATATATATGGAGCACGAATATTTGTTTCTGTCTGTTTGTCCATTATTTAATCACTTTTAAGTTGCTCGGCCAATCTTAATTCAATTTTGTGAGATGGTAGTTTGGAATGAAGGGCATATTAATGGTGTACACAGCCTTTCCAATTTTATTACTGCTATTACTGAGCATTTATTATCTATGGCGTAAGTTAAAGTTACCTACAGTAATAAATGACGCCATGTCCTTATACCAAAAAAGAAAAAAAAACTTTGTTAAGTTTTCTATAACACAACATACATACAATGTGGGAAAATTGCATGCAAACATTATACACTAACTCAATCTATGTAGGAATACAGTGAAAAAAATGGCTGTCACTCTTGCAATAAAACACAAACTCAGCCGAACTCTAACAGCTGCCATAAGTTTGATGTGAAGAACTTTTTTGAATTATACCAGTTTCTTACTTTGGTCCGTAAGTTATTTCTGTGGTCAATGACTGTTCGTTAATTAGTTACATGAATCACTCTGGGAGGACATTAAGAGTGGTGTATTGAAAGCAGGTGACAGAAAACAACCCAAACGTCACTAGTTTTGCTGCTACTTCTTCCTAGAAAGTCACCCTGACTATCGCACAGTGCATAACATGCTTCAATAAATATGTAGATGTTGAGTTTATCAAATTTATACAAAACGTTTAGTTACGTAATAATCAATACTGTTATAATATGTTATGATATAAATAAATTGTGTAAAAGTAAGGAGTTTTGTGTTATTTATCCTAGCAATTAGCCATAAGTTGTTTTTTTAAGTTCATAATCCGGAGAAAGCATGGTAACTAAGTTTGTGTAAAATATATTTCGTCCAGTAGTGTAACATAATTTTTAATGTTTTCATTCTGGTCACGAAAATGAGATAAGTATAAACATATGAAGATCGTTTTCGATTCATATTTCGAAGCTAACTTATGATAATAGGCTAAAATATGTTGAAGACATTTTAGACTGAACAATTATTCTTTTGATGGTAAACATTAGATGAAGGGAGCAACAACGTTACAAAAGTTTTACATACAAATCTCAATACATCTACATATTATATTTATAAATTATAAAATAATTATAAACGTCTTATGGTTAATTTAAGGCATACGTTTGCTTATTTATATTTAAGCATAAAGCTACACAATGGACTGGCTGTCTGTGCTCTGCCTATCATGTGCACCGACACCCGGTTAGTGTCATTATAAGTCCGCAGGCTTAACGTTGTGTTAAAACCTTTCAACCATTAAAATTGATGGTTTGTTTGCTTTTTGAATTTCGAGCAAAGCTACACGAAGGCCGTCTGAGCTATTCGTTTCCAATTTAGGAGTATTAGGCCAGATGGAAGGAACCTAGTCATCACCAACCACCGCTAACTCTTGAGCTTTTCTTTGATCAACGAATAGTGGGATTAATCGTCTCATTATAACGCCCTACGGCTGAAAGAGCAAGCATGTTTGATGTGATGAGGATCTAAACCCGCGACATTCAGATTACGAGTCGAGTGCCCTAGCCACCTGACCATGCTGGGCGTAAGATTGATGGACTCAAGAAAGTTATACAGAGAAGAATAGTCACGTCAATGGTAGTTCTGAAGTTGTAGTCATGTTTAGATTATGTCCGAGTAAATCTGCTGACAGGACATTCTACAACTCTAGTGGTGCCAGGCAAATCGTATGGAAACCGAGAAAAAATTATACATCAAATAAAGAAAAAGATAATACAAACTAGTAGAACAATTTCCAAATAATGCATTTTTCTTAAAGTTATCATAAAATTATTAGATATGAACAAATAAATGTGTGTTTGAAAATATATGCTTTAACAATACAGATATATGTACATATGTTTGAGAAATTTGCCATTTTTTTATTAGATGACATGCGCATGCTGGTTAAAATCATGTCTAAATTTATGTCAGTGGCATGCGTGGATTATTAATATCTAAATATTTGTTATAGTGAGGTAAAGCCTACCACTGCAAAAAACTTTTGCGAAATAAAAATAAAATTTCATCTATGACTGGATTCTAAAGCTATAATTAAGTATTATTGATTCAATTAAGTTTTTTATTGGCATATTTTAATTTTAACGTATTTTATGTTGTTGTTTTGAATTAAGCACAAAGCTACTTAATGGGCTATCTGTGCTCTGCCCACCACGGGTATCGAAACCCGGTTTTTAGTGTTGTAACTCCTTAGACGTACCGCTGAGCCACTTTCTGCCAAAAAAGTTAATTTATCGATGAATGTATTTCTTTCGGATCAACATTCAACAGCGATATACTAAATCTTCCCTGTAAAATTATAGTTACTGTTATACTTATCAAATGGAAAACGTCTTACGGCCAAAAATGATAAAAAGTGCGACTTAAAAGAATGAAACCAAAATTGGCAGCCAAACTGGTAATTACACTTGTAGGGATTATAAAACTATTAGACAAAATATTTACATATTAGTTTGTTTGTCTTCTTTCTTTTGTTCAACTTGGAGCATGATAATGAACAAAACTGGATATTTTATATATCATGTGTTTATTTATGCATTCCCTTGACATTTTAAATGTGAGTACATCCACTGGAAATGTCTATTAGCTTAATCTACCAGTTCAAGCTATAAAAAGTTGCTAAGTTGTCATTCCTGTTGATTACACTTAGTGTATCCTGCACTTTGTTTTGATCACACTGTACACTACTGTGTAATGATGGCTAACGAAATGACATAAACAGGTGATGAAAAAATGTATTTTATTTTTTTATTTATGGCTATCATTAAAATACTGTGGCAAAAGTACAAAAGTGTATAAACAGAAGCAGTTCTAAAGTGCTTAAATATGTGAGTTTTTTAAACTGTTAAATGTATACTAAACATGAAAATTGTTTAAACTAAAACTAAGTAGTATTTAGTGTTCAAATCGATAACAAAAGGAAATTTAGGTAATGGTATTCATATAACTCCTAATCGTTTCAATATATATTAATTTGTCTAAAGATGAAACCAGTCTAGCTATGCCCTGAATTTTTGTGCCTATAATTCACCTGTTCATATTAAATTGAATATAAGCCTGTATTTTCTAAATAAAGCCATACAAAAATGATTTGTACATATTTTTGAAGTAATATACTAGACTTAAGATGGATATTGCCGTTTGTTGCATAACAACTCTTGATTGTGGCCTTCTGCCTGTCGATGACTAACTTACCAAATAAGGAATTGTTATCATGCAGGTTAAAGCTACTGAATATTTGCTTGAGTCACAAATCGATGACATGAAGGTGATGACATCAAAACTTCTAAGTTCAAGCAAATTAATGGACATGAGCCCCACTGAGCATGTGTGGTCCATTCTTTATCATTCAGAGAGAATTTGTCCGAGACAGTACAATTCTAGAAACACTCTCATTTAAGATCTGTGCTACGAGTGAGATGAAATCCCACATAAAAATCATGTAAATATGATATGTAAGCGTTTGTATTTCTTAAATATTACAAATAGCAAGTCTATTAAATATTAGTGATATTTTCATTCTGCTTGTTTTATGTTTGTTTATTCAATAAAGCTACATTCTTTACGCAGTGGATATCTATTTACTTATTGGTAAGGTATATCTATGCATATGCTGTATATATATATATACATGTACTTATATTGCTCTATCCAACTCAATCATGTTTTTAACTTTTTTTATGACCGTTGGTCTTTTTGCTTCTATTTCTGTTTGTACCTGCTTTTGAAGCTTTATTTGAATTTTAACTTAATTTATTTTTACCTTTTATAGAATTTTACTTCTTGATTTGCACAGATAGCCAATTTACTTTGTTCCATAAAATGTTAAATACCAAAACTTATATTACTTTAGTTTTGTGAATATGACTTGAGTATTATTTAATACCGAACTTTTATTATACAGTAAAATTTCAATATAAGTAAGTCTCCATTGTATTTTTATTATTTCACTTCATCAAAGATACACAAACCATCCCAAATGGGATGTGATGACGAACAAACATAAATGACGTTCAACGTTTCGTTACATTGGATATACAAAAAAATCAAAATGCAACATTGTTTCTGTTTCTTCTTCAACAGTCTACTTACCTTTAATTTTGTTATTGATTTATTCTATTTATATATATATATATATATTATTTGTAATTTGTATCACTATTTTGTTTCGAATATAATCCTAAATACCATTTCTCTCACACTTCTTTCACTACGTGATTAAAATATTTAATGCTTAGGTGCTCAAGAAATTATTTCAGGGATATTTGTGGTTATATTTTTCATTTATTTGAACAATAAGTTTTTGTTTCTTTACGTTCAGTAAACTGAATACAAAACAGAGTAAATAAACCAAAAATGTAAGTCATATTCTTTAAGATTTTCTTCCAAGAATATTACGATTTTGTACATACCATTTTGTAACATCAAGCTAAGCTCGAAATGTCATATGCATGTAGTGGTATATTATTTTCAAGTAGAAATATAGTTTACATTTTTGTTTTTGGAACGTATCTATTAGTATATTTTTTTCATTTGCTATAAAAGACTTGTTGTGAAAGAGCTAATATTTGTTTCACTTGTTCAAGAACAAATAACAAATTACAAGCACAAAATCTTGGTTTCTTTAATGTTGCATATAAACAAAGCGAAACGGATGTTACTGTGTAAAAGAATTACATTCATCTCGCACAATGTTTGCATTTTGACTTTCATCAAAATATTATATTTGTGTTTCAAGATATCTAATACCTAGTTTCTGTTTCTTTGCTGATGAAAGATGTAGATTAAATTATTCATAATATTATCTTCATGCATTTAGTTCCATGTATAATTCAGAATGGAAGTTCAATCACCTTTGGTGATACTTCTTGTTTCTTCTGTGGATGTACCTTTATCTGTTCATAGGCAGTTTACTAAATTTCGAAGGAAGAGCAAGTTTCTTATCAGCATTGAGCATATTTTACAGAGAATTAAGAATATGTTACAAATTAAAATTATTTTTGTTGTTTGCCAATAAACAGATATTTTTAAATATTTATTATAATAGCACTAGTTTTTATTTTACAAGCCTAGTAAAAAACAAATGTAAATGAGTATTTAATTCCCGTGTCAGTTTAATTATTATACAAAATCCAACACAAGATATTACAATAAGATTAAAGTAGTTACTGTATCAAAGGAATAGAATATTCAACTGAGGTTTAAGAAAATACTTTATTTCAGCAAATGTAGTCAAATCTAAATTCAGTAATTTAATAAACTAAATGTTAGAGAGAATTTCACAACCAAATAGTTGGACGTAAAAATATTTGAGGAATCTATATGCAGTAATTAGTTCTTCCTTATATGTAAGAAAATTATACATATTTTGCAGCTAATATATTATATTTATGACAAAATTATACCGATTATAATAACAGTGTCTTAATTGAACATTATAAGTTCAATTTTACGATTTAAACAAGTTTTTTTTAACATGATAAAACTTTGTTTACATCTAATAGTATAGTTTTCACCGGTATGCTTTTTCAAATACGTTATTTACGTGTTTCAGTAATAACTCTAGAAATATCAATCTCTTCTCACCGTGCTAAAATGGATGAATTTTTTTTATAAGTGCAATTTTTAGCTTTTTTTGTTCTTATAAGAACCACTTTTTTTATTTTCGTTAAATCGTTGACAGACTCTGCAAAAGTTATCATTATATTGTATGCATTTATTATAACAACAGTTTGAATTCCAATACATTATACATTGTAAGGCATTTATATGTATTTCTTAATGTGTTTTATTTGTCTGAAAATATCAAAATATCATTTAGGAGTCTTCTCTCTTTGTATATATTACAATATATTAAGTTGAAATGCTCATAAACTACATAAGCATCATTGTTCCTTAAACAAATTTTTAAATCTTTAAAAATATTCTGACGCAAAAGTTATTATTTAGTTTGTTTAAAATACCCTCTAGAAATATTAAATTAAATATGAAATATTCTAGTTGAAAGTAGTTTGTTTTTCTGAGTTTCATATGCTGAAAAATTACGGATAAATTAGCTAGTAATATATTATACAAAACGTTTGTTTGTAATCAAGCACAAAACTACAAAATTAGTCAGCTACTCCTGCTCCCAAGAGTGTTAAAATCTAGACTCTAACGTTGTAAACCTACACACATTTCGCTTCGCCACTGGTAAGGAAGAGAAATAATAACACTGGGAACACTTTTTCAGTAACTTTGAGTTGCATTGGATATTTTAACTGATTCTGAAGGAGTTTGCGACGCTGATTTTAAATCTGAAATCAGTTTTTCTCTACAAGCTCTAGTTTGTATGCAATTTAAGGTTAATGAAATTGTACAAATGTGAACTTGTGTAAACCATGTATAAGCATTTTCACGTCAATATATATAGATCGCTTCTAATATTTTGATCATTCTTCTTTTGTTTCAGATCAAACATGGCTTCCAAAAATAGATATCATTGCAGAAACAAGCCTGATGCCTTCTGCTACATACGTGGATGCTACACACTCAATCGTCAGAGACGTAACATATCCTCGTTCGTCAAGCGTGCCTACAAGGCATATTTTGAAGTTCATCTTGGTGATCAAGACAAGCAATGGGCTCCTCATGTTGTGTGCCACAATTGTGAGGAAATGCTTTGAGACTGGACCAAAGGAAAACCCAATGGTCTGCCTTTTGGTGTTCCAATGATTTGGCGCGAACCCACCAACCATGTAACTGACTGCTGTTTCTGCATGGTAAATACAACGGGTGTTGGGAGAAAAACCGACATAAGATTACGTATCCGAACATTCCCTCAGCTATTCGGCCTGCTCCGCACTCTGAAGAAGTTCCTGTTCCAGTTTTCAAAGGCTTGCCTTCATTGGACGATAAAGACATTGGACATGATACAAGCGAACAAGACAGTTGTGACAGTGAATTGTCAGAAAAGTGTACACCATCGGAGAACTGTTCTTCAGACACTGAACCTTTCCCCGTCCCCAAGCCTCTTCCCCAGGCTGAACTGAATGATTTAGTGCGGGATTTCGGTCTTTCAAAGAAAGCAGCAGAGCTTTTGGCATCAAGATTACAAGGCAGAACTCTTGTTGATCACTCAGTTAAAGTATCATATTTCAGAAAGCGTGACCAGTTTTTTGTGTCCTTCTTTTCAGAAGACAGACAGTTTGTTTACTGCCATGACATCCAAGGGCTTCTCAAAGAACTGGGTGTACCTTACTATAGTCTTGCTGAATAGAGACTCTTTTTAGACAGTTCAAAACGCAGTCTAAAGTGTGTTCTTTTACATAATGGGAATGATTATGGAGCAGTACCTGTCGGTCACTCAGTGCATTTGCGGAAAGACTATGATGATATGAGAATGGTCATGGACTTATTAAAATATCATGAGCACAATTGAATCATTTGTGTAGACTTAAAGATGGTCAACTTTCTTCTTGGACAACATAAATTTTCACCAAGTTTCCATGTTTCCTCTGTATTTGGGACAACCGAGCACGAGACAGACATTGGGTCCAAAGGGACTGGTCTATTCGTAACACCCTTGAAGCAGACATGCCAAATATCATACAAGACCCAACTGTAAGCAGAGATAAGATCATCTTTCCTCCTCTTCACATCAAATTAGGTTTGATGAAGCAATTTGTCAAGGCACTGGAAATCGAAAGTGAATGTTTCCAACACATCATCACAGCTTTACCAGGGTTATCATTTGAGAAGATCAAAGCAGGCGTGTTTGATGGCCCACAGATTCGAACCATAATTCGTGATGATCAGGTTGTTGCTAAGATGACCGCTTTAGAAAAGGCAGCATGGTTATCCTTTGTGGCAGTCGTTCAGAACTTCCTTGGAAACAATAAGGCGGAGAACTACAGTGAACTTGTGAACAGAATGCTCCTCGCTTTTTGTGATCTCGAGTGCAACATGAGCATCAAGCTTCATTTTTTGTACAGCCACCTTAATAAGTTCCCTGATAACCTGGGGGCTGTGAGTGACGAACAAGAAAAACGATTCCACCAAGACCTAAAGGTCATGAAAGAACCCTACCAAGGGCGCTGGGACAAAAGTATGATGGCTGACTACTGCTGGAGCATTAAACGAGATTGTCCAGATGGAGTGTACAAACGCAAATTCCTACCTGAATAATATATACAAACAAATTGATAAGCTATTCCTATAATTTCCTACAATAACGAAAAATTAAAAAAATAAATAAAAATGTCAAATTGCATAAAATCTGTAGCTTGCAGACAAAACCGACTTCAGATTTGAAATCAACACACTCAAATTGACTATAGAAAGGTCTTTTATTAAATGCAACAAAATGAGTGTTCCCCAGTATAATTTGTGTGTGGTTTTCTTATGCAAGGTCACTTCGGGCTATCTGTTGTGTCCACAGAGGGGAAACCAAAGTATAATTCTCTTTAGGAGGCTAGTATTGATATTTTGTTTATAATTTTAATCTATTTTTCAACTTCGATCCTTTATGAAAGAGAAAAATTATTACAAATATGTGACTCTTATAAGTAAGTTATTTTTTTATTTTGGTTAGCTAAATATAACTTAGAAAAAAATGTTTCATGTTTTTTGGTAAATAGTAACATTTTCCTTTATTTGATATCGTTAGTTTCACACATACCACCACTGTAACGTGTAAAATAAGTTTCATTATCAGTTAACATTTTTATTGTATATTCTGATTTTTTAATTTGAAAAAAATAAACCGAAACATCTACAGCACAGCAAGTTATTACTGTAAAATAACTTAATCTCTTCATTATTTTTTATTTTTTTAATTTTAATCACTTTTCTTTCAGAAATTTAATTTATGCTAAAGTAAAGTATTTAAATTCTCTGTTTTGAAGAAAAAGTCCAAATTTATTTTAATTTTAAAAAGATCCCCGCTTCACTCAGTACGACCGTGGTTGTTCGGACTTCGTGAGTAAGTGTAATAGATTACTGTTGAAAATACTATTATCAGTGAGGATGTAAAATTCGTGATTCAATGCATCCTAGTAATTAAAGGCATGTATCTTTTTGTGCGTTGGTTTCTGCCATTACATTGTGGCGGATTTACTATTAAATATTTATTTTAATATCGACGTTTGAGTAAGTTATATTTAATTTGTATAATGTGCACGTAATTAATGCTGTTAAATCTGTAAAGCAAAATTTCTGTCAATTCACTAAAGTTGTAAAACATTATCAAGTGTAAGAATCAATAATGTATATGTGCATATGTAGATACCAGTGACAGTAGGTATTGTTATGCAAACTGAAACTTCTAAAAACTCGCCTGTGCTTATAAAATGAACCAACAAAACATGGCATAAGTTGCTACAGTTGGTGTAGTTCCAATTGAACTTTAAGAAATTTAACACAAAAGATTACAAGTCAAAGACCCAAGAGACATTTTAACATTTTCGTTAGTTTGCTACAGTTAATAAACTATAAATCTTGAAAGTCACAACTGTGATTACCGCTGATTAATTGGGAAACTGTAGATATTTGACCAGAAATGCTTATAGATTTCGAACATAATAAACCATTCAATTTCAGCGGATTAACATCGGACGTTAGTATTTTAAGAAGACATTATATCAAGTCATTCCTTAAGTAATGTCCGATTTTATGTTCAGAAAGAGAGAAAGTATTTCAAATGTTTTTAATGTTATTTAATCAATACTGTATGCTCCGTTATTATTAATTACTTCCTGCCAACGATCCACAAGCTTCTGATGCCACTTTTATAAAATTCTTGGAGTTTGTAGGAAAAGAATGTGGATAGGGTAGTTTTGATATCTTAATGTGTTCCAAACTTTTTCCATCAAGATAGTTCTGCAAACTTCGGTATAAGTAAGACAAGGTCTGGAAAATAAGGAGAATGTGGAACTTTTATCCTAATCTAGCTCTTCAATCTTTACAGATGTGATCCTTGTTGAATGGAGCGGTACATTATTCTTGTGTAACACAACACCTTTATGATTGATCAAAGCAGGCCTTTTTTCTTTAAGTGCAATATTCAAGCACTCTAATTCTTGAGAATAGAAGTCTGATGTATTCTCTACATTGAGTAGCAGCAACTCAAAGTGGATCCCACCAACAATATCCCACCAAACTGTGTCGATCCAATTGACTTTATACTTTAACTTGTTTGCCCACATGACTTTCCAACTGCATATTTAAAGTAATGTTAATATAAAGTTTTCAACTCTGTAAGTTATACCTGTCAAACTTAAATCATTTTATGACTTAAAAATAATATACAGAAAGCATAGATAGTTTTATTCACTGATACACTGTAGATGTTTCTTTTATATTCTTAAATAAAGTAGTTGCTCAAAATAGGATGTTATAACTTCAAAAAATTCTATATTAACCTTCCTCTGGAAATCATTTTCTTCTCCGTTCTTTACTTATCGTGTTGTTTAAATATCAACATGCTGTGATTTGTATTAGTCGAATCAATTAAGATTTCTTAAACTTTTACTGGTCAATTGGTTTGTTGGTTAGTTTGTAATTAAGCAAAAAACTACAAATGAGCTATCTGTACTTTGCACACCACGGATATTGAGATCCGGTTTCTAGCGTTGCAAGTCCAAAGACCTGCCGCTGTGCCACTAGGCTTGGCTTTACAATGTTCCCTCGCCGCTTCGCGGGCTCGGCCGACCCCCATATATATATATATATACATACATAGATGTATATATAAAATAATAAACATTAAATCTAAAATATAGCATTAAATACCATTAAAATATTAAAAATAAATATAATTAATAGTGTAAAGAAAAAAACAGGTATATTTTGAGATATAAACATATATTTGAATTTATAACAGCGTAAAAATGAAAACAGAACCAACTGCAAAGGCTATAGATGTACGCATTGTGTGTCTGCGAAGGCTACGCGAGATCAGCTTCATGGCGTAGCGATGTGCAAGACGGGCTATGATTGGTGGAGAAATGAAAGACGGCCAATGACAGCTACCCATTTTGATTGCCTGTGATTGGTGCTGTCAATATTCATGTCTGGCCTGTGATTGGTGATTTCATCCACGGCAGCATCTTTGAACTTTTTTGTGTGTTTAAAGCCCCTGCAATGGCTCCCAAACGTGCTAATACTTTTAAGGATGCTTTTACGCCTAAACGGTCAGGGAACATGATGACCATCGCCGAAAAGGTGAAGATATTAGATATGGTAAAAAAAAAACTCTTATGCGTCCATAGCCCGCCATTACGGAGTGAACGAATCCACCCTTCGCTACACCAAGAAGGACGAAGTTAATATTAGGAAGACTGCTGCTGTTACTTTTAACACAACGGCTAAGAAGGTTGTAACATCTCGTAATAAGAGTATCGTTCGGATGGAAGCTGCTTTGGCCATATGGATAGCTGATTGCCGTAAGAAAGGTGTTCCCTTGGATACTAACATTATCACAACGAAGGCTAAGATGTTGTATGATAATTTCGCGGAAAAGGATGAAGATGAAGAATACGTAGACAACCCACAGCCAGGAACGTCTAGTGATTCCCAGCCTAAGAAACCGTTTTCGACAAGCAAAGGCTGGTTTCAGAAATTTCAGCAACGATACTGCCTGAAAAACGTATCGTTACATGGAGAGGCTGCTTCGGCTAACAAGGAGGCTGGTGAAGCTTACGTTCGAGACACTTTTAAAGAAATAATCGCTGAAGGGGAATATAGGCATGAACAGGTATTCAACACGGACGAGACTGGTTTGTTTTGGAAGAGGATGCCTTCCCGAACGTTCCTGTTTAAAGATGAGAAAAAAGCCCCTGGTTTTAAAGCTCATAAAGACCGGTTCACCCTCTTAATGACTGGTAATGCTGCTGGTTTTATGTTGAAGCCGACATTAATTTACAAGTCTAAAAACCCGAGAGCTTTAAAGAATAAGAACATGAACGTGCTACCGGTCCATTGGATGCACACTCCTACTGCCTGGATAACGAAGCCTCTGAGCTCTGATTGGTTTCATCAGAGTTTCATTCCTCAAGTTAAGCTTTATCTATTAGAAAAGGTGTTGCCATTCAATGTCCTTCTTCTTTTGGATAACGCCGGTGGCCACGCAAGAAAAATTTCGTATGAAGGAGTTAGCGTTGAATTCCTGCCAGCCAGCACTACCTTCCTTATTCAACCGATGGACAAAGGAGTTATCAGGGCTTTCAAGGCCTTATACATAAGGAATACCATGTCCCACCTCGTCCGTAGCCTTGATAATGCCACCGAAACCGAAGCCGAAAATGACACGTTTACCCTGAAGGAGTACTGGAAGTTTTCACCATTGCTACATGTCTTCAAAATTATCATAAGGCATTGCAAGAGATGAAGCCCTGCACCGTTAATGCAAATTGGAAGAAGTTGTGGCCTGCGGTTGTGCACAACGACAAGGGATTCACGCCTGAAGAAATCCAACACTCGGCTGTTCAAAATCTGTGCAATTAGCTTCGCTAATCAAAGGTGAAGGATTTTCCGACATGACGAAGGAAGACGTAGATGAAATGATTGACTTAGAATCCGAACCACTCGCCGACCAAGACTTAGAAGCACAGACGAAGTCTGCTGCCAAAATAGACGACAAAGAGGAAACACCGAAAGAAGCCGAGGAAACAATCGAGCAAAGTGGATGGTCGTTAGAGTGGTTAGGTAAACTAATGAAACTAATTAATGAAGTGAAGGAGTGCTCACAGGAATGGGACAACGATATGGTTCGATCAGTACAATTTTGCAATAAAATAGAAGAACTGATGACTCCTTATCAAATGATTTTCGATAGGCTAAAGAGGCAGAGAAAACAACTGCCAATAACAATGTTTTTCCAGCCGATCAAGAAAGAAAGGGTACCGGTGGCAAGTACTGTTCCTGAAGTTGTAACGACCGACGAAGAAATTGCCGATTCACCTTCCACAGAAAAGACCCCACCTGCTGAAGATATGTAATTTTTAATTTTAAGGCTTAATATATTAATAATTGTTATTATTATTTCAGCAATAATGAACAGTATTGTAATGGGAGGGTTAAATAGTTGTACAGGGAGGGTTTTAAAAGTCTAAATGCACATAAATATATACGTAAAAATCGGCGATCCCACTTCGCGTAAAATCTCCTTTCGCGGGGGGTTTTGGAACGCATCTACCGCGATACACGAGGGAACACTGCAGTGATCAAAATGAGTGAAAGTAGTTCTTACGCGTGGGTCAATACAAAGAGCGAATTAGTTTCCTTAAATTGCTTTCTATAAATACATGTAAAAAGGAGTTACTGAGATAGTTTCGTTCTTTCGTGGGTTATAAAAACTGTGGTAGTACCCTTTTTCCGTGCTATGTATAGTTTAATGCTATAATAAATAACACAAAAATCCTAACTTTTACACAATTTATTAATAGCGTAAAATAGTGTTACAATATTCCTTATTATTTCAACAAAGGTTTTCTATAAGCTTTCAGTACTCAATACATAAACACATAAAACATGATATATATATATTGTGTGTGAATGTCAGGGAAATTTAATAACCAGAGGTAGCTGTGAACGTGGTGGCTGCAGGGGTGCTTTCTTTTACTCGTTTTCAACACCCAGCTCTTAATATCCTTCCACAGTATTTCACATGATAAATTAACAGATGGTCATTGGCCGTAGAAGTGTCTTAATGGTCTATATTTAAAGGTCAGCCTTAAGATGACTGTTAGACTAGAATTTATGTTTTATCGCAATTGTGGCGGCCATTTTTCATTGCATTCTTCTATAGAAAGTTTTAGCATGTCCTCTGAAGTACAACAAACTTTTGTTTGCCTTCCCTTCACATTGTATGTATATATCGTTTAATGAGAAAATTTTATAAAGTTTTTTTTCGGTTTAATGACTTGGTGTCATCTGTAAATATAGTTAACGTTAACATAAATTAAAAATAATAATTATTCAGTAACAGAATAAATGAAGAGAAGGGTACAGTTGTGATCAACAAATAACATATCCCTTTTCCAACTTATCATTCCACAACTTTAGGTTCAGATTGGCCTAACAATTTAGGAGTAATTAAATAATGTACAAACAAATAGACACACACACACATACATATATATATATATCAGAAAGTAAGATAATTGTAACTTAGATAATCTATAAAATATTTATAAAGCCTACTTTATTTAGTCTGTTGTTGGTACAGCGACAGATTTATAAACATAAAACATTAAAATCCTAAGTTCTCTGTCATATTGTTAACCGAATGCAAAGTGGTCACAGTGTAGTTTTGTGCTAATAACATCATTAAAGATTTAGTGTTAAAGGCAGTTATTTATGTTATGCTATTCAAAAAATATTTCCTGAGCAACACATTTAGCTGTTAACTGTCTACGTATTTTAAAGTTGCATTTATTAGCCAAATCTTTATGCTGTTGTCTTGTATTTATTCTAATAAATAAATATTTGAATGTGCTCAATGCGGATTGGTTTTAAAAATTAAACACTCAATATTTGTGTATTAAAAATCATATTATACATTTAACAACTATAAGGATTTTCGTATAGTATCTTATACAAAGTTTTTAATGTATCTAGTTAAAGTTATTTTGAGAAGTGTATAAAATTGCAATGCTCTTGCTCTTATATTTACGCTTTTATTAACATAAAGGTCACTTCTATTGATGACAGTGATAAAATATCACTTTCCGTATTTCACCCACTTGTACATTTTCCAAGACTTATTGCCAGTTTGGTGAATTTATAACATGAACATTTTTGAAGTCAGTATATATGTACTTCAAAATGCTGAAATTAAAGGCTCACGTATAACATTCAATAAAATTGAAATGAATATCAGTAATGTCGTAAAAATAAGGCAAATATGCCAGTATAAAATTGTACAGTACAACAGTTACTTGTCTGGTAAGAGATAATATATTTATATGATTTACATATTTTTAATTATTTTTTTTTTATTTTCCAATTATTATTTTATGTTTTCTTCTTTGGAGAGCAGTAGCCTTCTCTCAACTGTTTGCAGGTTGTGAAAAATGATATAGATGAGGGACGTTTTGAGTTTCAGCACACACATATCGTTCATCTAATTTCTATTTCTTTATCGATTATTTTATTCTATAATGCTATTTTTTACTTCATTTCATTTCTTTATGTGAGACTTGCAAATGGAGGTTAAGACTGATAGATGTGGATCCTACTTTCGCAGTCACCTCCAAAACTTGAAGTATATTTTATATCCCGCATTATAGCTTTCAGTTAGTGCAGCATTTTTATTCTTATTTCAGCTTGTTTCTGATTATAACAAACTGATATACTAATGTATATATACACAGATGTAGTTTTATATCATTTGGATTTGAGTTGTTTTTTCATTTTGAATTGTCTTTGAAGATGGGTGATTCAGTTGTCCTACTACGTGTTGTTGCATCATAGACTTAAAAGAAGAAATAGAAATTCTTGTTTGTTTTATTTTTGAATTTCGCCCAAAGCTACATGAGAGCTATCTGCGCTAGCCGTCCCTACTTTAGCAGTGTAAGACTAGAGGGAAGACAGCTAGTCATCAACATCTACCGTTAATTTTTTAGCAGTTCTTTAACCAAGTAACAATGTGATTCACCGTTACATAATAACACCCTCATCGTTGAAACTACGACCTTGTTTGGTGGGACGATGATGCGAAATCGCTACCTCAGATTAGGAGTCGAGACCCATAGTTATTATCTATAACTTCTAGCCTGATTTTTATTTTTGAAATAATTGTGCTTGTATAATTACATTTTATTAACTTAATGGCATAATTTTATGGCAATACTTTTATGATTGATTGAAACAAAATTACTTGTTTTACATATAAATCTTTTATTTTAAATAACATTGAAGAAAGAACGACAAATCTGTTCTCTAGCGAAATAAAACGCAATATTTCTATTTTTTTATTTATCGAAACATAAAAAAGGGCAAAAGATTGATTAAGGGGCTGCAGCTTACGTCAAATTACTTTTTTCAACCCTACAAAACAATATATATCCTCAGACGAGTCAAAAAGAAGATATGTGATTTAGTTCTTCGTCAAGTTTGACTGAGTAAAATATTTCAAACTGTTCCAGAAAATGAAAAATAACCTTAAATACTCTACCGTCTTGACGATTTGGAAAACAATATGTACGTATGACTAATACTTGAAAACGTGAATAAGGTTTAAATTATAATATTATAAAATTCAGTGTATTAGAACATCGTTTTTTCAGTTGTACTGGAAAGTGATGAATAAGTTGACAAATTTAAGTAATTCTATATTATAGTTATGGTGTAAAATATACTGCTGAGGACGCAAGATATGAACAATTAAGTACTCGTTGATCAAATCAGTCGGTTGTACTTTATTCTGTTGATTGTACTTCATATAGTTGATTCTTGTTTCTTTCAAACTGAAACATCAACTATTTTTATTAATATTTACTGTTTGTCATCCATTGTTTGCTATATTATACCATTATATTTGGTCTACCCTCTCATTTTTGAAGAATAAAATAATTTGTTATTTTGGAAATTTTGAATACATAGAATAATTTTATCCTAAAGTCATTTTAAAAACTTATTTTTAGACACTAAAAAATACGACTATATTTTAGTTAATAAATTATAAGTTTTGTAACATTAATTCGTTTGTTTTTATATAAATTAACACACTAACGTCTTTTCGCTGACAACATGCGGACTCACGTATTAATCGACGTTTACAGGTGAGATTGTTTTCAAAAATCACGTGCCCTTTCACAAGCCGTGGAATAGCGGCTCTTGAAACGGCTCTCAATTTGCTTGTTTTTGCTTTATACAAAATTTAACTTTTAGCTCATAACTATTTCACCTCTTAACCGATTTGAGATATATTTAAATCTTCGGGTTCAGAAGAGCAAACAAACCCTTTTGATCAATGCATTTGACCAAGCACAAAGGTTCAGAGACTGGTTTACTATGATCCTGTCTAAATCAATTTCAGTTTGAAGGTAGGCTAGAAAAGGTCGTGATGAGTAATAAAATTTGAATCAGTGTTACCGCACTCCATGCTTAATTTATTTTGGTGCACAAAATATGCAGTTAAAGTTTGTTTGTTTTTTGAATTTCGCGCAAAGCTTGTCTTGCTAAATTTAGCAGTGTAAGACTAGAGGGAAAGCAGCCAAACTCTTGGGCTACTCTTTTACCAACGGATAATGGGATTGACTGTAACATTATAATACCCCCACGACCGAAAAGACAAGCATGTTTGTGCAACTAGGATTCGAACACGCAACCCTCAAATTACAAGTCGCACGCCTTAACTCACCTGGCCATGCCGAACCTTATACTAAAATAAAATAAAAGGTATTTTCCTGTAATTATTTAGAAAAATAATATTAGTTATTAATAAAATTTATTAATCAATTATTTATCATTAAAGTATTTCTTATAATTCTTTCATAACAAGAATGTTAAATCTTTCGGTTATTGAGGATTCACTCTTGTTAAACTTTAATTCGTGTTGTAAAATAAAAGTTTCAATAATAACCCAAAATTATAAAGCTATGAAAATTGAGTACAGATGAGATTAATTATAGATAAGCAAATTAGGAAATTTTGCGACAACCCCAGTTCAAAAACTGAAATGATATTTATAAAAACTATATTTGAAAATGTTTGACGTTACTTAATTATTGTGATGTCATCGCAAACTATTTTGAGCAAGATTGTATAAAGCCCTTTGCGACGCAAAATACTCATAAACTCAGATAATAAAGACATATTCATAAAGACATTGTAAAATAGAGAAATTGGATGAACATGAAGCATCAGGACCATTTAGAAAGAACTTGCAAAAAATCGTATTTAAATCGTCTTGTTCTGACACACGAATAATGGCAAAAGACGTCAATGTGTCCTATGAAATAGTAGATGACATAATCAAGAAATAATTTAATTTGAAAAATAGATAAAATTGTATATACAGATGTTGTTTCTATATAATTTCCTTTTGACCGTTGCATACATCAGGTAAATGCAAAATAAAGCCGATATCTATGCTATTTCATCGACGCCATATTGGACATGTTACTGGATTTTGTTTTTATGTATTTATGTACGATTTATGTACGAATAATACAAGAGCAATGTAATGCCGTGTTGTCTTGGCGTTTTATTTGTGGTGAGGAGATTTGAAAAAGAAAGAATGAGCGATGAGCACATATAATTTAATAGAGTGTAATTACATCGCAATAATGCAAAACCAATTTTGTATAAAATGATCAGCCTCATTATACATATAACGATCGCAAATGATTTCGTTACTTTGTTTACACGTAAGTGAGTGTTTGGTTTGTTGTTTTCGTTTGTTTCTATAACTTCGCGGTAAGCTACACGAGGGCTATCTGCGCTAGCCGTACCTAATTTAGGGATGTAAGACTAGAGGGAAGCCAACTAGTTATCACCACCTACAGCCAAATCTTTGGCTACTGTTTTACCTACAAATAGTGGGATTGACGAAAACATTATAATGCCTAGACGGCTGATTTGGAGAGCATGTTTAGTGTGACGAAGATTCAAACCCGAGACTCTCAGATTACGAGTGGAACGCTTTAACCACTTGCCTATGCCGATCCCTTAAATAAGTGAGGGTCACATTTATTTTATGAAATGTTAGCTTCATGTATTTATTAAGTTACTAACCTGTTTATTTTTTATTTTATTGTATACTATTTATAAAAACAACATACCTTTTTTAAGGTTTATTTCATTACTTTCAAGTCAAATGTTGTTGACATTTGTCTTCTAAATTGACAAGTATTTGTCGGAACACACAACATCTCAACTGTGCAAGTGACTTTTCAACGTTGATGTGTTAAAAAGCTATTATTTTAGCCTTTATTATTCTAATTTTTCTTTAGCTTCATTCGTTAGTAAAAATAATTCTAATGTTATTCCATACGCGAGTAGCATAACGTATTTTAAAGAGGTATATGATCTTAGGAACTAATATCACTTCTCTGAAATAAAGAGAGCTCGAAAACTTCGCTGAATTCTCTGATAATTTGAAACCATTTGAAATCCATATGGATTTTCATAGGAAAAGAAAAAAAGGAGTTTTTGATATGAAAGTTATGCTATATTATTATTGAGCAAATAGAAAGCTGTTTTAATATTGCAAATAGCTGACCGAGATGAATTATTTTCAATAAGTTTAAAAGCAATATGCTATCGTTTTATAAATAGTGTTTAAATCAACAACAAATAGAGTTTATATATTTTTATCAATATCGGGAAAAGAATGATATCACTAAAGTATGCTGGCATTAACCATCTGTAAAATTTCTTTTTATTTGTCAAGAAAATAACCTAACAATAAAAAAAGGTTTTTCTATCGCCACAGCTCACTTCAAAGTTCATAAAATAATCATAACAAAAAACAGAATGAGGCTTATTTTATTTCTTTTGAATTTCGCGCAAAGCTTCACGAGGGCTGTCTGCGTTAGCCGTCCCTAATTTAGCAGTATAAAACTAGATGGAAAGCAGCTTGTCAACATCATCTACCGCCAACTGTTGGGCTACTTTTTTACTAACGAATAGTAGAATTAACCGTGACATTATAACTCTCTTACAGCTGAAAGGACGAGAATGTTTGGTGTGATGGGGATTTGAACCCGCAACTCTCATATTACGAGTCGAGTGCCTTAACACATGACAATTCCGGACCGATCTGAAAGGTATTTATCTATATTAGAAATCAGGCAATAATGTTTCAGTTGCAATGCGCAAACTATTCTCTGCATTCATAGAATTCTAAAGTAGGCAGATATGATCTGAAGCCAAAGCAAGAAAAAACAATAGTAAATCTATGGATACTAAAGCACATGGACAAATTAAGTAAATATCTTCCAGAAATAACAGGTGGTAGTGTTTGATAGTTTATAACCTTGAATAACACTACTACGTTTTCTACAAATAGAACAAAAAAGTAAAACATTAAATAAATATAGTTTTATGTTCCAAATTTAATGTATGCTTAACAACAGCATATAAGTGTTGGGAATCACTTGAAAACTTCCGAATGTAAATTATTTTTGGTGAATCTGCTATTTATTGAAATAGACTAGCTTACTTATATTTAAATTTTGTTTGTTTGATTACGAGTCAGGCACCCTAACCACCTGACCATGCCGGGCCCTATATTTAATGTAAGAAAAATGAAGGAATATCGTGATTCTACTATTCTTTATGTTTGCAAAATGTTTATATAACTAGTTCGTTTTTTTATAGTAAAATTAAAAAAAGGCTGATTTAACATCAGTACTTAATGTTATGACTACCACTTCACTTACAAATGCTAAATCTTAGAACTGAGTGAGATGTTGCTGGTGTAGCAGTCAAAAATGCTGTTCAGAATTCATCACTACTTGTAAACTATGTGTAAGTCTATTCAATATGCATAAATTATGTGTAAGTGTACTGTATATTAATAATACGTTTATTTTATTGGTAGCGTTATATGTCGGGGTAGTTATGAATGTTATAGCTTATAACAATAAATTAATTTAATTAGAGCAGCGTGTTTTGTTTTTTGTTCTTTACTTTTGTTCCGGCTTGTTTCTTAGTCAAATGGTTGAATCTATTGTTTTTAACAGAATCTTTTCTTGTGATAGTGTTTACTTTATCAATATTAATTTTCTCTAAAATCATATATATATATACATTTTAAGCATATAGTTCACAACTATCAAACAATTTTAACTAATTATAAGAAAAATGTCATCAGTTAATTAAAGATTTAATTTGATTTCAAACTTTATCTTAGAATATTTGGATAAATTACTTTCAAATTATTAGGGTGAGGTTTCAGTAATAGTATATTTTAAAATCTTCTGACGGTGAAAGCGATTGCACCTACAATGCACTCTTCCTATCCTGGAATAGTTCTTCATCAAATGCAAAAGATCCATACATCTAGACTGATTGGCCTGTATTCCAGTTGACTAAATCAATGTCCGAATTTAATCTTTACGTTTCCTTAAAATGATAGTTTAATGTAGTTTTTCTTTTCGCTTTGCCTTTTATTATATTTATCTCTACCATTTTGTTTAATTGTCATTTTAAGTATTTTCATTATTATTTCAGATTCTATTTATCCTCAAACTGAGTTCGTTTCTTTGTTGATGTCTCTGATTATACCTGATTTTTCTTCTAATTACATTTCCCATTTTTAATTTATTTTCCTCTTTTATCTTTCGAATATTGTTTAAAATAGTGAACTTAGTCCTCAATTTTGTTCTAGTCTTATGATACATCTTGCGATGTATTTATGAAAACAATACTTTTCAATGCTTTCCTAAAAAAATATGAAACCTTTACGTTTTATAAGAATACTCATACTTCCATATTTATAAAGCAAATTACACAAACAATTTATTAAGTACAGCATGCCATCTTAAATAGTTATTTAGCAATTTCCCAATAATTCGTCTTTAAGATCTTGTAAGTTTGTTTTTTGAACCAATCTATACAACGATGAAATTAAACCTATTATATATTCATATAAAATTTGCTCTCTATATTTGACCGTTTTTATCTTTAAAATACATCTGGAACACAAAACGTTAAAATTCTAGGTGACACGTGCCCATGTGGTTAGCGTCGTCTGGTTGTAAGTCCCAGGGTTCGTGATTCATAGCCCGTTACAAAAAAAATCAAAAAAATCTGACCAAATGAGCTAAAGGAATAAAAGCTAAGAGTTCCGTAACTCAATAGCTTAATGTCATTGTTGGTGAACCCATCTGTCTAGTATCCAAGATAACGGATTACAATTCTGTTCAACTTTAATTTTCTCTTCTTCAAGGGCCCTTGTTTGGTCCATTCGTATTCTGAGGGTCGCAGGTTTGAGTCACACCAAACATGCTCGCCTTTTCAGCTGTGGGGCGTTATAATGTTTGGTAACTCCCACTATTCATTGGTAAAAGAGTAGCCCAAGAGTTGACGGTAAGTGGTGATGACCAGCTATTTTCTTTCTGGTCCAACACTCCTAAATTAGAAGACGGCTAGCGCAGATAACCATTATATATATTTGCTTGAAATTCAACAAACAAACACTTTCTTAATTGCCGTGAAGTTTATTGTATACAATAACATTCTGTTAGAAATGTCGTATAATTATATATATATATATTTTCAAATAACTTAATTTGTAGGGAAAAGAGAACTTTCACACTTTCTTGAAGTCCTAGCCAGTGAAGAAAAAGTTGACCACGAACAATAACTTTGACAAAGAAATTGAAATAACAAATGAATAGGCAACTTGTATCTTCAATTGAATATTTTTCTTGTCTTGAACTTTCTTTTTTTCATTTTAGTAACACTTCAAGAAACTCTTCTTGGCTATGTTTCGGACTTTTAATGACAACTTATAATCGGATAAAGTATAATTAATTTTACTTTAAAATTATTAGGGTACAAACTGAGCTTGAAAAAAACAACAGCAAAGAAACATTTATTGGTATATACACCTAACTCCTGATCTCCTGATATTTTGCAGTGTAAGACTAGAGGGAAAGCAGCTAGTCAACACCATCCACCGCCAACTCTTGGGTTACTCTTTTACCAATGAATAGTGGAATTGACCATCATTTTATAACGCCCTCACAGCTGAAAGGGCGAGTATATCTGCTTTGAACCAGAGGCCCTCGGATTACCACTTGGCCATGCTAAGCCCCAGCAATTTAGTATTATTCTTCAATTATAGATTAATCACATTCACTCAGTTTTCAAGTGTCCTTATGCTTCAAAATTATTCAGATTTTTAAGTTGCATGTTTCTTTTTATGCGAATTGATAATCTCCTATTAGTGAGTCCAATATAACCTAAATAACATATAGAACATTTATATTCATATTCTACTTCAGAAGTTTTGAACAAATGCTGTAGTCTGCGAGTAGGCTTAAGAATACATGATGTGTGTGTGCTTTTCTTATAGCAAAGCCACAATGGGCTATTTGCTGAGCCCATCGAGAGGAATCGAACCCCTTATTCCAGCTTTATAAATCCGTAGACTTACCGCCGTACTAGCGGGAGACTAAGAATACATGATAATCAAACTTGAGGGTAAGCGTGCTAGCTAATTGTTTTGTTTGGAATTAAGCATAAAGCTACACAATAGGCATTCTGTGCTCTACTCATCATGAGCTTCGAAACCCGATTTTTATTCCTTTTTTTTAGAAAAACTGGCGAAACAGGTATAATACGTCATGATTTTTTCACTCACTAATGAAACGTTAGTACTAAAAATACTTGTTTTTATTTTCATTTTAATATTATTGGTCGTGCAAGAAACTAGCCAATCCCTAATGGCACAGCAGTATGTCTACAACGCTAGAAACCGTGTTGGGCTCGACATGGCCAGATAATTTGAGGCGTTCGAATTGTAATCTGAGGGTTGCGGGTTCGAACTCCTGTTGCACCAAACATGGTCGCCCTTTCGGGCGTGTGAGCATTAAAATGTTACAGTCAATCCCATTATTCGTTGGTAAAAGAATAGCACAACAGTTAACGACGGGTGGTGATGACTAGCTACCTTGCCTCTTGTATTTCACTTCTAAGTTAGAAACGGCTAACGCAGATAGCCCTCGACTAGCTTTGCGCGAAAAAAAACAAAACAAAGAAACCGTGTTTCGATTTCCGTGGTGAGCAGATCACAGATAGTTTATTGTATAACTTTGCGCTCAATTAAAAACAAACAAAAAACGAGATAAATAAAAATAATTTCATAAATCGAAGGAAAAACGGACGATATACAATAAATACACACCATGAAACATAATGGGACTGTTAATCCCACTATTTGTGGTAAAATCTGCCGAGAATTATCAATTATACATTTCGTTTTAGGTGCCCTAATTATACTAAGTAGCCTTGGAGCTTAAATGGAAAAATAATACTTATAAAAAGTTGTGTTGTTAGCGTAAGATAGAGTGAAATAATAATAACATGATATAGTGGTTAGAAGTTGTTGTTTTTAATAGTTTGTGGATAGCAGATTTTTTTGGGTACAACGTTTTGTTTATAACTGAGATATATGATCACAAACAACATTAATTTTCAAAATACATGTGTGTCCAATCATACAATTGTATTTAAGATTATATTAATTCTAGTATTTTTTTTCAGTTTCATATAAACAGCTTAAAACAAAGAAACCAGTGCTACTATCAAGTATTAACTCCGAATGTTTTCACTTTTTATACATGTAAAAACGGCTCGTTTGGGTTGAAAATTTTTTTACGTAGAGGAGCAAACAACGTTTCGCCTTCTTCGGTCATTGTCAGGTTCACAAAGAAAGGAAGAGGTAACTGACCGAAAGCTGACCACATGTCAGTTTTTACATGTATATTTTTCTCTAAAAGTGGGTTTTCTCGACATCACTGGTTTCCACGTTTTGTTAAATACTAAAATATTTACATTTTTAAAACTTATTTGGAGTAATTTTTTTCAAAAACATATTCACGTATATTACATTATTCTTTTTATATTCATGTTTATTATCTCTAGTCTTCTCCCCAGTGGCTCAGTGATCAGTTTGGTGACTTAAAAACTAAAAACAGGTTTTCGATACACATATTTAATACATATCACATTGTATAGCTTTGTAACAAACAAACAAAGCATCATGTCTTTATACTTCTATCTGGATTTCCTATACAGAAATATTCTAAGTCTATACTTTTTACTTTTAACCCTTAATAATTACCGTATTTTTCATTATTAAAATTTTGTAGGAAAGTTTCGATATGGATTTCCTGTTTTTAACTATTTGTTTTAACATATTATGTGTGCTTTCACTTAATTTGTGCAATAACCGTACCATAAATATTTTAATTTCTTTTCTCAACTTGATGCTTTTGATCAAATCCCTTTCTGTTTTCGATTTGTTTACTTTTTTTTGTTGTTTAGTACAGTTTGCTATTTTCTTCATTAGGTTATCAGATACGCTTTGAAGATACTGATATTTGATTTTATGTTTTTCATGTTTTCGTTGGAACAGTTCTGAATGTGCTGTTGTTATACATTCTTTTGATGTTACGATATATCTCCAATGGCCCAGCGGTAATTCTATGGACACTAAGAATCTAGTTTTAATACTCTTGGTGCCCGTGGTAAGCACAGGACAAATAACCCGTTGTGTAGATTTCTGCTTAACAACAAACAAATAAGATCTTCCGGTTTTTACTTTTTTAGTAAAAACTTTTTATGCTGAAAAAAAGTTTACATTAGTCTCATCATTGGTTCCTTTTCCACATGTTTAGGAATATTATATAACCATTTTATTTTTCTATGGCAAATTTCATGTTGTTATGCTATTTACTACTGTAAAAACCATACATTTTTTCTTCTTCTCAACGAAAGTCACTTATGATATCATCAACACTACCTTACCAGAGAAAACTGTATCAATGGCTGTAGGATTTTTCTCTATGATGATCAGAAATAGTCTTGCTAATACTGTAGATAATGGGACTGTTATTTGCAAACCTTGTCTCCGTATAATTTTATTGTTTTTTTAAACATAAAACAGTTGCAAGATCCTTATTCCTGCTATTGTTTCATTTCTTCTATGAAGCGTGTTTAACTCGTTGACTGCCAAGTATTTCAGCTGCTAGAATACAACTCTAATGCTTCTTTATTTTGTAGCTTTTTTCGTGATGTCATTTTGGATCGAAAGTGAAACAGTTTGTAAGTAGGTTAAATTCATATATGGTTCTGACATCTAGCGTTGAAGTTAGGTATTATTGAGAAGGAATTAATTCATCCATGGCACTGTGTTACCGATCCGCTTGCACGAATTATCTAGTCTACGACACTGAACAGGTTAAATCTTTATTCCGTCATTATTGATTTTATTTAGTGCGATTCCAATAACTTTTCATCAATACTTGATTTCTTGGACATAGACTTCACAACAAAGATCCGTATATTTCTATAATAATTTTCTCTTTATATTTTGGTTATTACTTTGTATAAGTTTTACATAGTTTTTTTCATCTTTTGTGTTACATTCTGAGTGTTGTAATTCGTAATTGATGCCATAATATGTGAATAGGATTGATGTCATTAAAAAGGTTCGATGTGCAGTATCGTGCAAAAGCGTCAGGACAAAGTTAAAAATTACGTTTTAGGCTACTTTCAAAAGAAAATGGGAAGTAAATCACAAATGAAATATCAAAATTTTATTTAACTTGGTATCTAATATAACATAAACTCAGTGAAAATGCTTGAATTCAGCAAAATATTATCTGTATTCCCCTTTGGTTACAATAACTGCAGACAATCTTTCAAGTACTTTTGCAGATACTCGTATTGAATCAGACTGCCCTTTAGAATTTAACTCTAAATGTTTTTGTTTTTTTTTTGGCTAAGTAGTTTCTGGATAAGACGGATGAGTGTTTGGGGTCATTATTATCTTCTTGGTAGTGCAATCCTTTACCAATAATACTAAAACATTAGGTATACCACAAGGGATCAGTATATGATGGTACTTGGTCTATTATTCCATCTATCTTGCATATATACCGTGTCGTCTCAGCAGAAAAAAAACAGTCCCAAACCATCACACTGTCTTCGTCATACTGCATGGTAGGTGCTCTGCATTGAGGTAAGTACATTTCACCTTTTTTTGGTAAGATATACAACCTATGCTTTGAAGAAAATATTCCAAACTTCGACTAATCCGTCCAAAACAACCTTTTTTAATCATCAACAGTCCAGGTTCTGTACTTTTCAGCAACGATCAGCTTATTCACAATATTTGCAGATCGAAGTATTTATTTTTAAACTGCTACGTGATGAAATATTCCATTCATTTTGAGTTTTCCTGATATCATAGATAGGAATATTCTGGTACATAGTCCTTTATCTCACGCTGGAGATCAGTGGTAGTCTTTATTCTGTCCTGAAAGACGCATTAATGAAGATACATAGCATCAGTATCAGTGAGTTTACGTGTTTTGTTTCTTCCTTTCCTATATTTAGGGTATACGTAATAGTGATTGGGGAGCATTTCATGTTTGCAGCAATATGTCGGAGAATCCAACCACCATCACTTATATCTTTCATACGAGCTCACTGCTCTACTGACAATTGTCTATACTTTACTATACTTATGACGTGGCCTTGGTACAAGTACACGGGAATTTTACAAAATGATAAGCATTTTCATCTTGGCTAATTCAGTTGTCAACAGGGATCATTAGACCATTATGATAGCGTTGAAATATTGATTTTGTTAAGGCATGGAAGAATTAGTCCCATAAAAAAGAAAAAAATGACAAACTATTAACTTGTCCTAACAGTTTTGCACAGATCTGTAAATCAATTGTTATGTATTACGATTTCAAATAGCCTAAAACTGGATTTAATTTATATTTAGAAATTAATTAAATGTAGGGATGTATTAAATTTAATATGTTTGCCAATGGGATTGATACAAAGTTTTTTTTTCTTAATATAAATATATTTTAGTATAAAAATGATAATTTCATTCATAGCAACGGTTATTACAGATAACTATTCAGATAGAAATCAATCCTCTTCGTCCTTGATATCTTATCGAGGGTTCACGACGAGCAAATTAATTTTGAGTTGATACAGGTACCATTCACTTAACGAGAAGCCAGCTAGTTCTTTGCAATGTTTTTACAGCTGAAGTTATAATATGTCTGTAAAAGTACTAACGTCCAATGTTAATCTGCTGAAGTTAAATGGTTTGTAATATTCGAAATCAATAAACATTCCTGGTAAAAATCTGTATTTTCCGATTAATAAGCGTTAATCACAGTTATAGCGTCTGAGGTTTATAGTACACCAACTATAGTCAAACATTAACAAACGTAATTTTAGAAATTTCAGCTGTCCAATAAAACTAGTGATCATTAGTATTTACATACACATATAGTACATTGCTAATTCTTACAATCGAGAATCTTCTACAATTTTACTGAATAGGTAGGAATTTTGCAATACAAATTTAACAGCATTTGTTACACTCCTTTTTAAATATATATTTAATTAAAACAAACATAGGTATTTAAATGACTATAGAATAATAAATCTTTGGTGCTACACATTATTGCGGTATTCTTGCGTTTCTGATTATATTTTGATCACATCAAAACAATTTTCTCTGGTCAGTCATTGTGAATACTACTTCTTCCTTAAAGTTCTTTTTAATTCTTTACTAATATATATATTTTTTTAATTTTTGAGTTTTTAGTAGTAACTCTTATTTCACTGAAAATTCATTTAGGAATTTGTTTTTTTTTACTTTTATATAAAACATGCTTGGTTTCTTCACTTACTTTGTTTATTTTCTTAGTGCTTGTTCTTTATTTTTGAGATTTTTTTATTCTCCTGCTCTTTCATGCAATTTATTTTCAACTTAGTTTTTCAAAGTCACATTCACTTATTTTTGAAACTGACAATTCCTTTAGTATCATGATAAATTTAAAACATTTTCCAGAAACACTGACAATCTTAAGTTTTAGTTTATTTTCATTTCTTATCTCTTTACACGCTTGTTTTCCCAATTAATTAATTTTCTTGTGTGTGTTTTCTTCTTTATTCTGGCTCTGTTCTCTACCATTTCACATGAAATATTGTATACAGTCTTTCATGCTTAATATTTTTTGCTGGACTATTTTCTTTCCTTCCCTCATCCCTACTGATTGTCAGCGATAAATATAACAACTTATGCCCAGTTTGGCATAGCAGTATACTTGCAGACTAACAGCGCAAGTAATCGCGTTTCGATACCTGTAGTGGACATAGCACAGATAGCCCATGTTGTTGCTTCATGACTAATTACAAACAAAGAAAAACCTGTTACATTATAACGCTAATAACCGATCTCTGCGGTGGATCCTATTGTGCAGCTTTGTTCTTAACACCAAATAACAAGCAAGCAATATTTCGTCCGTGAGATCTATGTTTTTGTTAAATGGCTCATTTCTCTATATTTTCTCTTAGTATACTTTTTGACTAACTTTAATAATTTGTAAAAAAATATATATATTTTATAGAAATGTCTGGCTTATTTGTTCTTTTTGCATATTTTTTTTATAAAAATGTTGGGTACATTTATATTCTTTTACATATTTTTAGAAATCGGAGACTGATTTCTGTTGTTTTTCAAAGTACTTTTTTCTAACTAAAAGAATGTTTACTCTAATCAAACGAATGACCAAAATTAGATCTACTGTTTCAAAGAAGTTTCTCAAACACCTTTATATTCTGTTGTTTTAAATTTACTACAGCACTTTAAAAGGTACCCATTTAATTTATCAAGCGTACATTGTTTGGTTGTGTGTTTTTTTTTAAACAGCTTTACGGGGGATATTAGATTTATGAGCAAAGAACGTTTATTCTCTAGAAATGAAAAATTATCACGTACAAATACTCAGAGCCCTCATAGAAACAATTGAGCCATTTGAAAGCGCTATGTATTGAAAACTCGTGTTTCTATGTTTGTTTTGAATTTCACGCAAAGCTACACGAGAGCTATCTGCGATAGCCGACCCTAATTTAGCAGTGTAAGACTATAGAGAAGGCAGCTAGTCATCATCACTTACCGCCAACTCTTGAGATACTCCTTTACCAACGAAAAGTGAGATTGGTCTTCATATTATAATGCTCTCTCGGTGCGACGGGGATTCGAACCTGCGACCTTCACATTACGAGTCGAACCCACCTGACCATGCCGGGCCACTCCTTTTGTTTCTAAAGCACCCTACTGCGGCTGATTAAATAGAGAACACATCGCTATTTAAAAGTGGCTAATTCCAACAGAGTTAACAGTCATAGTATTTTAAGCATAAAACTATAGTTTATTTGAAGCTAACAAATAAAATAATAAATACACAGCATAACAAAATAAAACTAACAGTTTTATTAGAAGTAAATATGAACCTTAAAATATAATAAAATTAGAAGACAAAGTGTTATTACCTGTTACAATTTACCCTGTGCTCCTTTTTCAACAATACAATTATCGATGTTAGCCTTTTCTTATTGTTCGTATTTATTTTATCTATGACCTCTCTACCTCTTTTACACCAGGCATTTAGTACGTTTTATTGAAGTTACGCGGCCATTGAGCGTACCTCCCCGTTTTCCTCCATAATGATCTGCTCCAGTGCACGTAATGTTTTTGCTTGTTTCTTTGTTTATCATTAAAAGCAAGCTACACAATGGACCATGTGTGCTGTGCTCTCAGCGAGTACAAAAGCCAGATTTCTAGCATTATAAGCCATCAAATCAACCACGAAGCTACCAAATAGCCACCTAGAATTATGTGCTTCGTAAAAAGTTTTCGTAATTATTGTAACCATTTCATTGGATATATATCTAATTTTAATGAATTTATAAAGTAAACACCGTATGTAATCAATGATCATGTCTTATGGCTGGAGTTGAAAAAAGTTGTAATAAAATATATGCGTTGTTCTAAAATTAGCTGTTCCAAATGCTCCATCTACGTTCGAAAAATTGTTGTTTTATTTTACCTTTATAGCAAAGCTACGTCAGAGCTATCTGCACAAGTCGTCCCTAACTTAGCAGTGTAAGAATAGAGGGAAGGCAGCTTCCCTCTCATCAACAACTACCTACAATTCTTGGGCTATTTTATCACCAACGAATAATGAGATTGACCGTCACCCAACGCTGAAATGACGATCATGTTTGGTCTGATGGGGATTCGAACCCGCGACACTCAGATTAGGAGTGGAGCACTTTAACCACCTGGCCATGCCGGACCCAGGTTGAATAAAAAGTCCAATAAAGTTCTCTTTTGGTACACGGAGGTAGATAGTTCGTCGTAATCTCAAGTAACAAGAACACTTAAAAATGAAGGTGAATGATTCTCTTCAGTTTCACTAGCAAATGTTAAGCTTGAATGGAACGATAAAAATTCGACAAGTTATTTTGAACGAAATAATAACAAAAGTGTTGTCAATATGTTGTTCAAAAACCATTCAAAAGTTTTAAGATAGAATAATCACATACAATACTGTTTGAATTTGTTTTACAAGAAAGCCAGTTTTTCTAACAAAATAACTAAATTTTATTTGTACAGACGTGTATTGACGACACTCACATTATGCTAAAGGTCTTTAGGTCAATTAAACATTCTTTCTTAAAGGAGTAGTAGTTATGAAAGAAAGAAAATCAGTTATAATATCTAATTTTAAATAAACATAAGTTGTTTATAAAATTTGGTTTCAAATGTTAAATTGAAAATATAAGACTTTTTGGGTGAAGAAACTCGAAAAATTCTTGAATTCTTAACCCCTTTTGTCGTTCATTATTATTTATGTTTTATTGGCTGTTTAATTTTTATACCATAAATTTATTATCATTTTATGTGTATTTGTCTTCCCTCAGATTTTCATTACTATGTAGTTTTTTTTTTCTCTCAATGTTAAACTATATTTCAGTTTTTCACTCTTTGAGTGTTTAAAATCAGTTTTTTTTATAACTCCAAATAGGGAACACTAAAACGTTAGTGTAAGCCTGACATGATCAAAGTACGATGGACAAATTCTCAAATTACATTTATTAAAGTATTCTGAATAATTCAGAACCAAAAACAATTTACCATATGTATAAATATTTGTCTCCTGTGAAGAAACTATGCAATATTTTTATATCTACTTTGAAACGTCAGTCTTATATTTCTATGTTAGCAATACAGATGTCTCTAAAAATGCATTTATTTACCAATTCACTTTCAATTTTAACATATATATATTTTTTCCATAGCTATGTCAAATGTAATAAAAGTATAATTTCCGATAAATCCTTATCTACGGTTTTGAGCGTAATAGCTGACGAAAGGAAGTAGCTGTTATAGATTTACGAAATATAGATTTTGCGTAAATAGAACATCTAAATTAGCATTAATTCGATCAGAGTGCTGATAAGAAACGTTAACCAATATAATGAACTGAGTTGTTCTTTCGCTAGAATATCTAAAACATCAAAAGATCTTTACTCCGAGAAATATTAAACATATATATATATATATGTGTGTGTGTGTGTGTGTGTAGGAAATAATCTGAGTAAATGCATATTAACGGTTGTAGCATGAAAAAACATGAATAAAAGTTTATGTACTTTTGAGTGACTTATTGAAACACTTATATTATTTAATCCTGAATATCTTTATTAAAGTTTATACACAGATCGTTATTGTTGTTTTGAATTAAGAACAAGGCCACACAATGTTATATGTGCTCTGCCCATCACGGGTAGCGAAACCCGGTTTTTAGCGTTGTAAGTCCGCATACATACCGCTGAGCAATTGGGGACTCGTAGGTCGTACTATGAATTGAGATTACCAAGTGGAACATTCTGCAAAATTGGTGTTTCTATTTCCATATTTTGTATTGTGAGTGATTAACTTTGATAAAAGAAAGAGAATATTAACAGACCAGTCTGAGAAATTTTTGTGATATAATATATAGAGCAAAAGAATAGTAAGGTCTAAACAAAGGAAAACAGTAAGTAATCAATAGACCAGCCGCTGTATCAGCGAGAAGCTGTAATACATATATCATTGATACTTACTCTCGAGAATCTTTTTCACACTTAAAGAACAGGCGGAATTTGCGCAATACACATCCAACAACATATGTCACATATGTTAAATTAATTCGTAGTGGACACTAATTTAATCTGTTTTAATGGTTAAAAAGTTTAGTTTTACTTTTAATAATTCATATTTACGTTCATCAAAGCTTTAACTGATGAGTACGCTATGTATATTCATATAGCATTTTTAACTTATCTACATGATTATAGAACTCCAATTCACATTTAATTATATTATTAATTCGTGGTATCTATTATATCCTTTGTTCGTCCAGAAATCAAATCTGTTCTCATAAAATAAAATATTTCAAATATTTATTTCCTACACACTATATTTCTTATAAATAATTCGTTCCCTCAGATGTGAGGATTGCACAGAAATTACTATGATTACTAATATATTATTTTATAAATAAAAATGTCATGCATTTTTGTTCATATCTGACGGATGTTCCAGTACTATAACCAACAAAGTAAGTGATGAGCTTTATAAAGTCATTAAAGGGAATTTATTTGAGAAAGTATGCTACTTGGTTTTTAGAACACCTATTTCTCCAGCGTGTCAAGAATGGTTTAATAACATTCTGTTTACTCCTCTCCCAACCAAAGGTGGGTTGAGTGTATCTCACATATTGTATGTAAACATAATTCAAATTGGAGTAGAATAATTTACACAAGTGATTATTTTAGTTCGTTTGTTTTTGTTAAACGAGTTATAAGGTGTATTATATCCTTCTTCAATAAGTAAAGCGAGTACAAAACAAATCCATGTTACATCTGATTGCAAATTATGAACCACTGTTATGGAATTAATTGCGATATATTGTAGTGTATATAGTATACCTTCTTCCACATATCTTTCAGTTGAGTATCGTTTCATATAATAACAACGTTTGAAAACAGCATTTTAGGAAATATTAATAGATTTTTCTTTATTAAATTTATACAGTGAACAGCATTTTATTTCATTGGTCAATTGCATCTCTTTAATAAAATGTGTTGAAAACCGACATGGTTACCACCAGTAAATTGTTCGTGATTACAAAACATTTTAATTTTTTTTTAATTTCCTAAAACTTTTATTTTAGAAAGAAAATAAATGCAAGTTTGAAGAAACCTTTTATTCAAAATATTTTTCAAATGTATTTCTAAAAACTAAGAAGCACATCTTATCTTATTTATGTGTTAATGTTAAAAAATCCCGATAAGAAATAAATACGTTTGTTATTTCAAAGAACATTGCGTGATTCCAAAATAATCAGAAGAGTGAGAACAAAGGGAAAAAAAAAGTGGTTCTTTTCTAATTTGAGAATGCCAGGATCACTAGTGTGTAATAGAAGAAAGCAGCCGTTGAAGTTCGTGAGAAAATAAATGAAATAATCTAGAATAGTCGAAAACTTAAAAAAATATTTTTGAACCACAACTTGAAGTGAAAACCAGCACCTGACTTTTCTTCATTTCGCTTACTATTAGACATGAAAAATGTTTTAAACAGGGAAATAAAAACTTCTAAATTGTTATCCATTCTCAACATTTTCTGTTTATTGTAAATTAATATAACGCTTTTCAGTAGCAGGATTGTGTTTGTTTTCTATCGCGAAACTACACAATGGGTTATTTTTGCTCTGGCAATGCAGCGAATCGAAATCTGGACTATGCTTGCAAGTTCTTAGAATTACCGTTGATCCATCACTGGAATAGAAGCATGATAATATATTTTCTTTAGCTAATCGATTTTATCCATAAAATTAAAGAAGGATTAAAGCTTCAGTTGAAAGAAAATAATAAAACTCCAATTTCATTGGTTTTCATTCTGCTGATTGTTAAATGTAATATCTTGGTTCTTGGAAGATAAAATAGAAACGTTTTAAGGCAAATGTAAGTTCATTTTCTTACTTTTTATGTAGTTTTTAAGAACCTAGGCTTCAATAAAAACAACACAAAAACCTATAACAGTGGTTTGTTTGTGAGCAATTTGGCAAGTCTTCAACGGACATTAAAAGTCAAAACTATCGTTTCAGTAGTTTCCATTGTGCGTTAAATGTGTTCTTTAAGTTGTTGGTGTAAGGTTTAGGATATTCTTCCAGCACTAATGTTAACAATGATTGCTTTGTTGAAACTAATAGCGTGAAGATGAAATCCCATAGTTTGGTGAAACAAGAATTAACGGTCAGCTACTTTTCTCTTTTGAAAGCTATAAGTTCAAAGTAGCTATTTGTTTGGTTTTCCGTATAAATCCTGAAAGAGACTTACTACGTAAGTCAAATGTTCTGAAGAGATTTAAAAATTTCAAAGTATTGTGTGCCATATTTCTTCTTATTAATCAAGTTTACTTAAAACTAAATTGTCACGGTAATATTTTAAAGCTTCTTAAACCTATAAATAATTATAATTGCTGAAAATAGCATAATTTTTTAAATTTATTTCCCCATACTCTTATATACCTTTCTCAGTGATAAAAATCTTATAAAAGCAATAACAAATTTATGCATAACATTTGTTAAAGCTACAAAACTACAGTACTGTTATATATACCGTGCCAAAATACGTAAAATGTGTTTCTTGTTTCTTTCCCACTTCTTCTCTCAACCTTGAAGGTTATTTATTTATAAATCTATATATTTATATTTATACCTAAGATTGTTATTTTATAAAACCATACACACATACCTGATACATTAATACAAAATAACTAAAACCGCTCCTTTCTAAATTTATCAACAATTAGAAACTGTATTTGGTCCTCTTTACTTGGGCCTGACATGGCCAGGTGGTTAAGACACTCGACTCGTAATCCAAAGGTCATGAGTTGAATCCCTTTCACACAAAGCATGCTCATCATTTCACCTGTGGGGGTGTTATAATGTGACGGTCAATCTCATTGCTCGTTGGTAAAAGAATAGCCCAAGAGCTGGAGGTGAGTACTGATGACTATCTGCTTCCAAGAGACAACTAGGGCAGATAGCCTTCGTGTAGCTTTACGCGAAAATTCAAAATAAATCAAATAAACCTCTTTAACTGTGATTTTCTATAAAGTTTTGAAACGTCTTAGAATCATGTTTGCTATTAAGTTTGTGTTTCTTACTAGAGATAAGTGATCATTATGAGATTATTTATCTAAAGCGAAAAAGTATGAAACAAAGCCTGGAGAAAAAAAACACATTGTTTTTTATTTAAGGAATAACAGTTTTAAAGTAGGAGTTACATCAGATCCAGAGGTTGTATTCCAAAACAGCTTCAACTGACATTTTTACTTTGTCTATGTTATTGAGTACCACTGCTGTGTCGTGTAATGCTATAAAATGTTGAGCTACTTTCCAATAAAGCGATTATGTAGCATGGTATATTATTAATAAAATATAATTTTAAGAAATAAAAATATTTCTGTGAACGACATTGAATCTTTGAGATAAAACAGAAATTATTAAAAGGAATGCAGTTGATTTTAACTTTTTCAAAATAAGATGTTGTAAAATAAAATTTAAAAATCAATCATCCAGGTAATATACTTGCTTTTGTTCGAAAGACTATAATATTATGAAAATTTGGTCTTATTGTTTATGAAATCAATTTTTTCTGCTGAGGTTTGTTTTGAATTTCACGCAAAGCTACACGAGGGCTATCTGCGCTAGCCGTTCCTAATTTAGCAGTGTAAGACTATAGGGAAGGCAGCTAGTTATAGCCACCAACCGCCAACTTTTGGGCTACTCTTTTACCGACGAATAGTGAGATTGACTCTCACGTTATAACGTTTTCATGGCTGAAAGATCGATATATATATATATATACATACATACATGTATATATAAAATAATAAACATTAAATCTAAAATATAGCATTAAATACCATTAAAATATTAAAAATAAATATAATTAATAGTGTAAAGAAAAAAAAACAGGTATATTTTGAGATATAAACATATATTTGAGTTTATAACAGCGTAAAAATGGCAACAGAACCAACTGGAAAGGCTTTAGATGTACGCATTGCGTGTCTGCGAAGGCTACGCGAGATCAGCTTCATGGCGTAGCGATGTGCAAGACGGGCTATGTTTGGTGAATAAATGAAAGACGGCCAATGACAGCTACCCATTTTGATTGCCTGTGATTGGTGCTGTCAATATTCATGTCTGGCCTGTGATTGGTGATTTCATCCACGGCAGCATCTTTGAACTTTTGTGTGTGTTTAAAGCCCCTGCAATGGCTCCCAAACGTGCTAATACTTCTAAGGATGCTTCTACGACTAAACGGTCACGGAAAATGATGACCATCGCCGAAAAGGTGAAGATATTAGATATGGTAAAAGAAAGAAACTCTTATGCGTCCATAGCCCGCCATTACGGAGTGAACGAATCCACCATTCGCTACACCAAGAAGGACGAAGTTAATATTAGGAAGACTGCTGCTATTACTTTTAATACAACGGCTAAGAGGGTTGTAACATCTCGTAATTAGAGTATCGTTCGGATGGAAGCTGCTTTGGCCATATGGATTGCTGATTGCCATAAGAAAAGTGTTCCCTTGGATACTAACATTATCACAACGAAGGCTAAGATGTTGTATGATAATTTCGCGGAAAAGGATGAAGATGAAGAATACGTAGACAACCCACAGCCAGGAACGTCCAGTGATTCCCAGCCTAAGAAACCGTTTTCTGCAAGCAAAGGCTGGTTTCAGAAAGTTCCGCAACAATACGGCCTGAAAAACGTATCGTTACATGGAGAGGCTGCTTCGGCTAACAAAGAGGCTGGTGAAGCTTATGTTCGAGACACTTTTAAAGAAATAATCGCTGAAGGGGAATATAGGCCTGAACAGGTATTCAACATGGATGATACTGGCCTGTTTTGGAAGAGGATGCCTTCCCGAACGTTCCTGTTTAAAGATGAGAAAAAAGCCCCTGGTTTTAAAGCTCATAAAGACCGGTTCACCCTCTTAATGACTGGTAATGCTGCTGGTTTTATGTTGAAGCCGACATTAATTTACAAGTCTAAAAACCCGAGAGCTTTAAAGAATAAGAACATGAACTTGCTACCAGTCCATTGGATGCACACTCCTACTGCCTGGATAACGAAGCCTCTGAGCTCTGATTGTTTCCATCAGAGTTTCATTCTTCAAGTTAAACTTTATTTATTAGAAAAGGGCTTGCCATTCAATGTCCTTCTTCTTTTGGATAACGCCGGTGGCTACTCAAGAAATCTTTCGTATGAAGGCGTTAGGGTTGAATTCCTGCCAGCCAGCACTACGTCCCTTATACAACCGATGGACCAGGGAGTTATCAGGGATTTCAAGGCCTTATACATAAGAAATACCATGTCCAACCTCGTACGTAGCCTTGATAATGCCACCGAAACCGAAGCCGAAAACGACACGTTCACCCTGAAGGAGTACTGGAAGTCTTTCACCATTGCTACATGTCTTCAAAATTATCATAAGGCATTGCAAGAGATGAAGCCCTGCACCGTTAATGCAAGCTGGATGAAGTTGTGGCCTGAGGTTGTGCACGACGACAAGGATTCACGCCTGAAAAAATCCAACACTCGGCTGTTCAAAAAGCTGTGCAATTAGCTTCGTTAATCAAAGATGAAGGATTTTCCGATATGACGAAGGAAGACGTAGATGAACTGATTGACTTAGAATCCGAACCACTCGCCGACCAAGACTTAGAAGCACTGACGAAGTCTGCTGCCGAGGAAGACGACGAAGAGGAAACACCGAAAGAAGCCGAGGAAACAATCGAGCAAAGTGGATGGTCGTTAGAGCGGTTAGGTAAACTAATGAAACTAATTAACGAAGTGAAGGAGTGCTCACAGGAATGGGACAACGATATGGTTCGATCAGTACAATTTTGCAATAAAATAGAAGAACTGATGACTCTTTATCAAATGATTTTCAATAGGCAAAAGAGGCAGAGAAAACAACTGCCAATAACAATGTTTTTCCAGTCGAGGAAAAAAAGGTTTCCGGTGGCAAGTACTGTTCCTGAAGTTGTAACGACTAATGAAGAAATTGCCGATTCACCTTCCACAGAAGAGGAAGTGGTGTCCCCCGAAAAGACCCCACCTGCTGAAGATATGTAATTTTTAATTTTAAGGCTTAATAATTGTTCTTATTATTTCAGCAATAATGAACAGCATTGTAATAGGAGGGTTTTAAAAGTCTAAATGCACATAAATATATACGTAACAATCGGCGATCCCACTTCGCGTAAAATCTCCTTTCGCGGGGGGTTTTGGAACGCATCTACCGCGATACACAAGGGAACACTGTATGTTAAAAGGCAATGCATTTATTCTAGCATTGTAGTTGAAAAAGCATCACATTTTTCGTGATTAAATATTTATAAATAATACGTTGAATAAGTTAGTTTAATGTATTTATTTAATCAAATATTTTACTGCTTCTAAATTAGTATTTATTTAGAAATTGTAGTGTGGAACACTGCATACACCAGATGTAAAATAGCTCGAAATTATGACGTATCCCTTAACAAAAACAATACAATATAACAAAATGAATATAAATAGTTAGTGTTATAAATCAATGCTCTAAACAACAGAAACCTATAATTATTAGACTGAAGTGAATCATAGTTTTAATTCCACCCCCTATCTTATTTTGAGACTAATACTTGAATATTTTTTTGATGTGGTGAAGACAATAACATTGACACAAAATAATTTCAAGAGAAATATAAATGTATTATTGAAGTGGTCCCTTATTTAGGGTTTCAACAAGTTTAACTTGTTTAGATAAGCTTCGTAGTTTAATTCTTTTTTAATAAGAATAGTTTTCTTAAAAATTGGCAAAAATAAGTGATGTTTATTGTCGTGAGTACAGTCAAATTTATATAGCTACTTTCCAAAAAAACTGGGAAATGTTTATGTGCAATTTTTGTACGTTTGATTATTTAAGATGTTTTTATATCTTTAAAAGTCTTCTGTACGCATTATCGGTATGTTAAAATTATATGCGTATATTTAAATACGTTTAAATTAAATTGCATACAATTCACAAAACACAATAGCCTGTGCACTTCGGGAAGATTATTTTAGAAACAGTCAGGTTATCGAATTTACTCAAACATGATTCATATACCTTCTTAAATCAAAATGATTTCTGTTATGAACCGACTTTTGTATTTGTAAAGCCAGTTTAACCGAATCATAGTTTATCGTACTATTAATATGTAGATCACACCAAAACCTCTGTATACACTGCCGAGAGAGTTCCTCATAACGTACATATAGAGACACTAGGATATTGAAAAATGTAACTGAACTGTTTCAGGCCCTAAAATAATTTATCTTTCTTCTAAAGCTGTATGTCTGAGTAGTTTTATCAGAATCGAATTCTTCAAGTAAGTATGCCTTTACTGTGAGCTATTTTGACGAAAAATAAAACCCAAATGTCTATCATAACTCATCCCCAGAAGTCAAACTAAGCATCCACGACTTTACGAAACTTTTTTTTCCTCTAAAAACATCTATATTTTCTAGTTTAGATGTTTTCATACATAATGCGTTTTATACATATAAAGAAGAAAACTGCCTATAAAGATTACAGAAAAGATACAATTCTAGCATTTATTTCTCCATAATTATTATCCATAACTGTTCACGAAATATTGAAATGAGTCGCAATAAGTCCAAAAATGTTTACAATTTTTATGAGAGAAAATTATTTTTTCTCAGCAACTCGCTGTTATTCTAAAGGGGGTAAAATATTAACAAAGTGTGTGATATAAGGCTCCTGTAGATAAGTTATATTTTCCATCTTCAAAGGGAGAAGAGAGATGAAAAGTTATGATACATTACGGGCATGTTTTAGAAAGTCTAAACAGTAGATAACTTTAAAAAATGTATTTGATGCATTACTCTGAAAGAGTTCTGAAGAATACCTTTTATCCCACAATTACGGAGGTTTTGTTATTTGCGTACATAGGTGTGGATATATATGGACTACTCCTTTAGTAACGAATAGTGGGATTGACCATCACATTATAACGCCCACATAGCTTAAAGGGCGAGCATGTTAGGTACGACCCTCAGATTACGAGTCGAACGTCTTAACCTACCTGGCCACGACGGGCGTAGCTTCACAAGAACTATATGCGTTAACCGTACCAATTTTAACAATGAAGGACTAAAAAAGATACGGCTAGTCATCACTACTTACCGCTAATTGTTGGGCTACCCTTTTATCAACCAATATGGGATGGACCGTAACATTATAATGCCCCCATGACTGAAAAGGCAGGTGTAGTAGGTAGGAGACTAGAACTAAGTGACTTAACCATCTGTCCATGTGCGTCAATGGGAGAAAGTATTTTATGTCGTATGAGAGAAAAGTGTGTAAAGTAGTTTTTGTTAAAACATCAATTCTTAACAAATTCTGGTTTCCATTCGTTACAATAAAAATCTTAATATGAGATATTTTATCTAATTTTAATTGTAATTTTATTCTTGATATTTGTTTTCGCATGCACAGAAATCAAACAGCTCAAAACAAAAATGTGTATTACATTCATTATTGAAATATAATCAAATATTTCATTTATGTGTTGAATTTCGCACCATTTTGAGTCGGCCATGATCTCTATGTATAGAAATTCCATGAAATGTATGCATAAACATTAAATACAAAAATTCTTGATCTTTAAACAAATCGTTTAAGTGCTAATAAATTAAATTAAAACTTTAAAGAAATGTTATTAACAAAATGTACAGATGTTTTTCTTTTGTTTTAGAAAGGGAAGCTTGCAAACATGTTACTTTGTATGTATCTGTATCTTAAGGACATATTAAGCCTTCTCAAGAAAGAGGTATTTTGTGTAAAATATTTAATTTTACGCTGATCTTTCATTACTTCTATTAGTGTTATTCGTTAGGTCAATGCAGTTAATAGAAGTCAATCTAAGTTGTCTTATCAAACATTAACATCTCTATTTGTCTTAACTCCAACCCTTTCAACAAACTTAACTTTAATAACATTTGAAAATTTTGTTTTATATGCCTACAAACACAAATCCAAAATATTTACGTATGGTCACATAGATCTGCTATTGGTGTTATAATCTTTTGCCAGTAGATTTTATGGCCGATAATCTCTTACAATACACATCAAATAAATGTCGCAGTAGCTTTTACTTTAAGCTCATTCATAGAAAGATTTTGACAGATTTTGTCAAATATTTGGTAATCACAACTTTTGAAAAGTATGCTTTCTAAACATGCAAACTATAATTAAAATTTTGCCACATCTAGAAGTTACTAAAACTGAAGATAAATTACAGAGTACCTAAGATAAAGTTAAAATCCTTTAAATAAGAGAATCTAACATTTTAAGTCAATTTCATTAAGCATTAAAACAAATAGTGAAGTAATAAAGTTGTTATTTAAAAAAAATAGTTTAAAACTCCTGAAGTTTCTATTTGTTATTTATGATGGGGTAAGTACCAAAACGAAACGTAGCAGAAATACCAAGATATTCAACGCATTTAAACGAGAAACAAAAGTTTCAAGGTTAAAAAAAATATTGGATTCATTTGTGTGTTTCTTTTTTTGAAAGAGAACAATCTTTACAATATCATCTGAAATACATTAGCTATCCAGTAGCATTTGTTGACCATTCAGAAAATAAATTACATAGCCTAATTTAGTTTATCTAATTGTGTTTTTCTCGTTCTAAAAATCACAGTTCCGAAAACTGATGAATTTATGTTGATTTTTCTTCACCTTAATATATCTCATTTAATTAAAATCTAAAAAAAATGGTTCATAACATAATTTTAATGTCATGGCTAATGTGTTGATGCATTGATCTCAAATAATTTTTGCGTTTGTTTTGTATTTCGCGCAAAGCTGCATGAGGGCTACCTGTAATAACTTTGTTTGTGTTTTTGTTTTGGAATTTCGCACAAAGCACTCGAGGACTATCTGTGCAAGCCGTCCCTAATTTAGCAGTGTAAGACTAGAGGGAAGGCAGCTATTTATCACCACCCACCGCCAACTCTTGGGCTACTCTTTTACCAACGAATAGTGGGATTGACCGTCACAATATACGCCCCTACGGCTGGGAGGGCGAGCATGTTTAGCGCGAACTCGCGACCCTCGAATCACGAGTCGCGTGCCTTACGCGCTTGGCCATGCCAGACCAAACCTTTAATAGCCATCATTTGTTTAGCAGTGTAAAACTAAAAGTAAGGAAGCTAGTCACACCACCACCGCCAACTCTAGGCTACTCGTTTAACAACGAATGATGGCATTCTGCCTCACAATTTGACGACCCAAGGCTGAAAGGGCGAGTATGTTTGGTGAGATGGGGTTTCAAACCCGAGGGTTTCGTATTACTTCTTGAGATTTATAACCACTTGGTCTTACTGGATCTAGTTTGGAACGACAAAAATGCCTGAAAAATTCATTGTTAAAAATAATCTTGCATTTTTATTAGTTGGTACAGTGGCTTATACAATTACAACGGAACAGCTTTTTGTCTATTGCTGAAATTGAGAGAAATTTATTTGCACTGAGTATATACGTAATTGTAGAATGCACATTGCACTCTCTTTTAATACGATAGTTGATATACAAGGTAGCAAAAAGACAATTTTTAAACACTCATTTAAATTATTTAGAAATTTAAATGTGATTGAACATGCTAGTAGGAAATGTCAAAAAAACAACAACAACCGAACCAATATGTATTTATTTACTCAGATCAACATTTATAGAATTACTTAACAAATTCATTGGTTGTAGGAATAATAATATTTTTATCATTCATCCACTGACAAACCAAACTGATAAAGAAATTATTAAGAGTTTTATTTGTTCTTTAGGGCCTCGCACACTCCAGTAGTTAATATTCCTTCAGATAGATTAAAATTTCGTAGTTCACGTCACAGTACTGCGCCCCTTGTGGCACATCGGTATTATGTGGACCTACAATGCTAAAACCCGTATGAGAGAAGCACATATAACCTATTGTAAACTTTGTACTTAATTCAAAACAACATAGTATTGCTACTAATAACAATTGTACTTCCTGTTTTGGACCGTGAGTACGTTATAAGAGAGATAGTCAAAACCCAGAGTAGAGCAAGAATTAGTTCTGACTATCTGCCTTTTCAATAGTCTGCCACTTTAAATTTAGGGACTTCTAGCACAGAGAGTTCTTTGTATATCTTTCTGCTTAACAGTATATAAACAAACAAATCTAGCACAGATAGTAGCTCTAGTGTGATTTTGCATGAAATTTACTAAAGAAGCAAACGAACACTTTTTATAAGTATCATGAACTTTTAAATTATTGAATAAATATTCTTAAATGTAAGCAAAAAAAAAAAAGGTTAGTTCTCTCTGTGGATCAAACTAACTTGGTACATTTAATTGAATGTTAAAAAATAATGAAACACGAGGAGATATTACCTACGACATTTGTTCCTTTCACATCCACTCAAGGGAGGCATTGTGACTGAGATAAGTAGATTAGCTATTATAAAGTCAAAATAAAGAATCAAACATATTAGTCTGCAAGAAATATTTTATTTTTCGAATCAAACGAGATCTCACGTTTTGTTGCTTAAGGCACTCGACTTATAATTCGAGGGTCGCAGGTTCAAATCCCCGTTACACCAAACATGCTCACCCTTTCAGCTGTGGGGCGTTATAATGGGACAGTCAATCCTACTATTCAATGGTAAAAGAGTAGCCCAAGAGTAGATGGTGACGGCTAGTTTTCTTTCCTCTAGTTTTACACTGCTAAATCAGAGATGGCTAGCGCAGATAGACCTCGAGTAGCTATGCGCGAAATTCAAACCAAACCATGATACTTCATACATGTTTTTCTTTTATAAATCATACGAGGGATGTTCAAAAATACGCGGATTGACGTCATAAAACAAAATGTACTTTATTTAGAAGTTACAGGTCTGGGACCCCTTCAAAGTACTCTCCTCCCCAACGCACACACTTATCCCAACGGTGTTTCCACCTGTTGAAACAGTCCTGGTATACTTCTTTAGTAATGTCCTCCAGCTCCTTCGTCGCATTTGCCTTAATCTCGAGAATCGTCTCAAATCTTCTTCTTTTCAAGGGTTTTTTGAGTTTGGGGACGAGACAAAATCGTAAGGAGCAAGGTCAGGTGAGTAGGGAGGTGGGGAAGAACAGTGATCGAGTGTATGGCCAAAAACTCACAAGTTCTGAGGCACAAATGTCGCAGCAACGCAGTGCATTTTCAATTTTTCGGTCAAAATATCGTAACAAGATCCAATTGATATCCCACACTCTTCATCAAGCTCCCTGACAGTCAGACGTCGATTTTCCCGCACCAGGGTGTTGATTTTGTTGACGTGTGGGTCGTCATTTGACGTGGAAGGACGTCCAGGACGCTAATCATCTTCAATGGACTGTCGACCATCCTTAAAACGTTCATGCCACTTGAAACATGCCGTACGCTTCATAGCAACATCACCGTAAGCCGTGTTAAGCATAGCAAAAATTTCAGTCGCAGATTTTCCAAGTTTAACACAAAATTTCACAGCAAGTCGTTGCTCCTTCAGGTCATTCATTCTGAAATCCGCCAAACGAAAAAATCGCACTTCACTTAAAACCGCGTAGCTAACACACAAATGAAGATATCCGCAATCGGAAAATGGCATCGTAATCAGCTGATCTGTGCAAACATAGCGACACCAAGCGGATTCCCCTGGAACCAACTGGAGCCGCGCAATTCAAACAGTCCGCGTATTTTTTTAGCAGACCCCGTATATACGTTTCATAGACATTGTAATGTAAAGATATTGTATTTTGAATAAGCAAGAAAAACAAATAGCCTCTAAGTTTTGACCGTAAGTGAATAAGCAATTAGCTAATCTTAGTATGTAATTTCAAATGTTAATTAAAAACAATGTAAAATAAAGGTTGGTGAGGTTAGACGGTCGTCTTAAGTTTGAATGCTGTGTTTATCAGTTGAGATGAATACCGTGTAAAAAGAAATAAATATTATATCAGTTGTACAAATGTTGTACATTTATAATTCAAAAAAGTACACTATTTGTTTTTGTAAGTTTTGTTTTACCTATAAGTTTGGATATAATTTTTTGGGTAAAACTTAAATTTCATTTAAATCGCTTAAATTATTATTCAAATGCTTCAGATAGAAGACTGGAAGACCGCGATAGGTAAATTTGGTATAATTTAGGACAGTGGTGCAAAAGAAAGTGAGTCCGAAAGTAAAGTCATGATGAACATGGCAGGAAAAGCCCAGGGTGAAATATACATCATTGGTATGTGGTAAGACGGCTTTAGAGCATTTTATCCTGTTACACTTAAAGTAAAGTGATCTCACGTTTTAAAAAAATTAATGACTAAACCACGTTACTTTTAATGAATACATGACACTGAAAATTTTAATTGCTAAAAATCAGCAAAATAGAAGTACTTCATGTATCTACTTTGTAATAAAAAATCGTAATACTTGTCTTTGATAAGATGTATCCGAAAACAAAATTAAAATTGAAGTCCCGCTCTGATCATTCAATTTCGTGCCAGTGTGCTTTTGGACGAGGTCAGATAAACGACAGTTACATTTCGTTTAATCTGTGATCTGCACGCTATTACCAATATTGTGTGTCAGAGTGGCCCTCTTATCTAAAAAGAATCGTTTTATCTCACATTTCGCTATAAGAATAAGGGTAGATTATTTTTGTTAACTACGCATAGCATGCTATTAATTACATAACTTTTGGCAACTCTTGGGTATGATCACATGAAACTGAAACAAAGTATTTTTGACAACAGTTTTCAAAACATGTATAGAATTATAAGTGGCTTGTAATCGTTTTTCTTGTGTTTTGGCCTGGCATGGCCAAGCGCGTAAGGCGTGCGACTCGTAATCCGAGGGTCGCGGGTTCGCGCCCATGTCGCGCTAAACATGCTCGCCCTCCCAGCCGTGGGGGTGTATAATATGACGATCAATCCCACTTTTCGTTGGTAAAAGAGCAGCCCAAGAGTTGGCGGTGGGTGGTGATGACTAGCTGCCTTCCCTCTAGTCTTACACTACTAAATTAGGGACGGCTAGCACAGATAGCACTCGAGTAGCTTTGTGCGAAATTTCAAAACAAACAATCCTTGTGTTTTAATTTGTTAATATTGTTTGATATAATAATCATAAATTTATGTTTGAGTTTTGCAAGAAATTTTAACCATCTATAAATTTATTTTTCTCCAACTACAGCAATTTACACACAAACTCGCATGTACAATGTTTGTTTTCTTTTCGATATCTCAAAAGAAAAAATATTGAAATTTAAAACGTGAGATGCCTGGCATGGTCAAGTAGTTAAAACGCTAGTCTCGTAATCTGAAAGTCGCGGGGAGAGTCCACGTTACACCAAACAGGCTCGCACATTCAGCCGAAGACAATGTGACTCTTAAACCCACTATTCGTTGGTAAACCAGTAGTTCAATAGTTGGCGGTGAGTAGTGATGATTAGCCGCCTTCCCTCTAGTCTTAGACTTCTAAATTAGGGACAGCTAGTGCAGATAGCCCTCACATTGCTTCGCACGAAATTAAACAAACAAACAATAAAACGTGAGGTTTTATCAATGACTCCAAATCACACAAATTCATAACTTGAGTAGTGTGTATATATATATATACCGAGACCCGGCATGGCCAGGTAGATTAAGGTGTTCGACTCGTAATCTGAGGTTCGCGGGTTCGTATCCACGTCACACCAAACATGCTCGCCCTTTCAACCGTGGGGGCTTTATAATGTGACGGTCAATCACACTTTTCCTTGGTAAAAGAGTAGCCCAAAGTTTGGCGGTGAGTAGTGATGACTAGCTGCCTTTCTTCTAGTCTTACACTGCAAAATTAGGAACGACTAGCGCAGGTAGCCCTCGAGTAGCTTTGCGCGAAATCCAAAACAAACAATATATGTACCGTGCATGTTATATTTCGAAATTAAACAGTTGTTTCTACTTTTTTATGTATTCACGTGAACAACATTTTACTCACACAATGGGGTAAAAGTCAGCTCATAGAACCATACATTTAAAGTATAGTCGTCACTAATTTTGAAATACAAATATGAGATGGGATGAGTGAGTGATTAGAATTAAGCACAAAGGTGCACAGTGTAAAGATGTGTAATGAAATTGCTGTTATACATTTATTTTAATATGTATATTTGTTTCAGTTTGATGCATGTAACGTATATTGTTAAATGTGTATTGCGCAAAACCCAGCTGTTCTCTAACTCTGTAGAAAATTCTTGAGAGTAAGAATCAAGACTATTTGTTTTACGAAAACCCTAGTGTGTTTTCAAACATTGTTAAAAGTTCGGGAATCTCGCTTAAACTATATAAACCAATGCGTCAAGAGACAGATTATTATTGTTTAGCTACAGCTAGTATATTATAAGCCTCGGAAACTATAACTTGGGAAGGCCAGTGCAGATAACCCTAATGAATCTTTGCTCAAAATTCCAAATAAACGAAACTTAATAAGGTTATGTTTTTACAGTAAAGAGATCTAATTAGACTCCTGCAGCTTTTAATTTAAAACTGCTCACGGTTTGCACTCTTTTCTTTCTTTTTAGCTCAACACTTCACAACTTTACGAAAATTGATATGTTTTTGAAATATTATGCAAGATAACTGTGTTATTCAATTTAAAATTATTAATATATTTCACATTTATAGATCATTTTTAAAATGACTCATGATACACTTAACATTTTATTTCAGGTTTCTTCATTTTGTTCCTGCCATAACTCTCAACATATTCAAGTATATTCAAAGCATATTTACAGTCTCTCCAACATAACCGAATGCTTGCTGAATAAAAATATAGTTTTTAATCAGAGATAATTCCTGCATTATAAGCCTTATACAACATATAACTTATTCTAACTAATGACAAAAATATAATAAAGAATAATCTAGATTTGATTTTTTCGCCTTTATCTCACAACTAACACCTTTTGTTATTAGTTAAATGGGTAGGAAACAATCGCAAGGCAGGAACGATAAAAATATTATCAAAATGTCAAAATATAAATACTTTTAATCTGGATATAAATTGTTAGATATTTTCATAATTTGTTTAACAGGGTCTACAAAAGAGTTTAATATTAAACATTTTTATTTCTACACTGTTTCACACTTGATTTATTTCTTTTTACACGGTACTTGTATTATGACTTTTCTCATGAAGTAGCCATCAGGGCCAGTCGATTGATTTCAGAAATAATATATCGAGCGAGCACGCACATTAGTACCTCAAAAGTTTATATATTATTTCAGTCTGTAGCTCAAAATATTTGTATTGAACGTGAATCAAGAATCGAACGATTCAAATTGTCTGGAAGCTGCGGCGTTGGAGATTATATTCTAACATCTTGTTACTTTTCAGCCAAAAAAATAACATCTAATGTAGTGTGAAGTACATGTTATGAGCTCTGCATATTATTTGAAGTTAAAGGATCATGCATAAAAACTAGTTTGCTTTTGCCATAAAATGGTGTTACTAAACTTTTGTGGTTTGATATAAAGATTAGTTGCATTTAGACTTGAAATATGTTAGATTTTTATTAATTTGAAGCTTATTATAAATCATATAAATATTTGATTTAAATGTAATGGAATAAAAATATTATGTCACTATAACAAACAATAAAAGAGACACTGAAACCTAATTAATTAACAAGATTAATTTGTCTTTTACAAGTTAAAACTAAGTACAATAAACTGTTAAGCCATCCTGCATCTCGATAAAGTACTTCAGTTATAAAGCAGACTTCAAAAATAACTTGTTTGTTCGTTTTTTAATTTCGCGCAATGCTACTTCTGAGCAATCAGCGTTAGCCGTCCGTAATGTACCAATGATGGATTACAAATATGGAAGCTAGTCGTCACCACACACCATCAAATCTTGAGCTAGTCTATTGCTAACGAATAGTGGGATTGACCAATATATTATGACGCTGGTTTAAATGACCAGCATGTTTGACATGAAGTTTGCAAGTTGATTGCTCTAACCACCAGGCCCAAATAATAATACAGCGTATCTAAACCGAGAAAGACATTACAACAAGTTTAAAGAACTAAGTATAATTGATTTGTGTTATAACAGAAGAAAAGACAGTTAAATAAAACAGCAGTTTTTAAACTAGTTATTAAGTTTGTTTGAAGATAAGCACAAAAAGAGAGAATAGGCTATCTGTTCTCTGCCGATAACGGGTATCAAAACAAGGTTTCTAGCGTTGTAAGTTCGCAAACATACTGCTATGCAACTGAGGAACTTATTTTGAACATGAAGAAACATAATGATTTATCTGTACTCTGCCCATCAATGGAATGAAAACCCAGTTTTCTGATTATAAGCCTTTAGTCATGTTGCTGAGCCACCAGGAGCTTTAAAACGTAAAAAAATAGTTTGAGTAGATATTGGAAAAATATTATCCAAACCCTACACATAATTCTTCTTTTGCATCAGGCCTGGCATGGCCGAGCGCGTAAGGCGTGTGACTCGTAATCCGAGGGTCGCGCGTTCGCGCCCGCGTCGCGCTAAACATGCTCGCCCTCCCAGCTGTGGGGGGTGTATAAAGTGACGGTCAATCCCACTATTCGTTGGTAAAAGAGTAGCCCAATTGTTGGCGGTGGGTGGTGATGACTAGCTGCCTTCCCTTTAGTCTTACACTGGTAAATTAGGGACGGCTAGCACAGATAGCCCTCGAGTAGCTTTGTGCGAAATTCCAAAACAAACAAACAAATTCTTTTGCATCAGAAACAGTAATAAAAAATTGTGCACTAAGTATTTCATATTTACACTCATCGAGTCCGAGATTTAGAAAACGTTTACATTAATAATAGTTTTTATGAGCATTGTAGTGATATCATTATTAAATTATTAATATAAATTTTATATACTGTTACGTTTATTTTTTATGTGGACTGAACGCAACAGAAAGACACAGATAACAGCTTATATAATTTATTACAATAAACTATTATATATGTGACAGATATAAAATAAATTATATAATAACAATGACAGATATTCAATTTCAACCTTCAAAATTAATTACAATACAAAATGGTACTGGCTTGTATCTAATATAATAATTCAGAATGAAAGTCCAAAAGTCCAGATCAGAAATCCAAAATTCCAGTCTAGGGTGTGAATTTGGTCCCACGAAGAAATTCCGAAGTTTGAACGGAGAAGTTCAGAAACAATTCACAGTTCAATAAATTTGACGAAGTTCTTTTTACGATGTTTTTTATGAATGACTCAAATTTGTCGTTTTTCAAATTGCCCCGGTCTCCCCTAAACAGTCTTATACGTGTTGACTTTCAGTATAACCAGTAATTCGAATGAATCGTAAAGATTGACGAAATAAAATCACAGCTTTTGTAGATCTAGCTCCAGTCACAAATTCGAGTTGAATAAACACACAGCAAACGTTGAAAATTTCTCAAACGAACATACATCTATTTAATCGAATAAAAACGAATGACTGACTCACTGACTCTTCCTCACATCGCCGTCTGTTTATATATTAATAAGCTTACTGTGTTCTCGAACAATCGCGTGACTTCCACAGAATTCCAGAGTAATCTGCGCATGTCTGTTTTAGCACGAGACTTGTCTAGACACCAGGCCGACATACATTCTATTTATAAACATATGATTGATCTACCTAATTCTAGAAATTTCTAAATGATTAATTCTAAATTAATTCTAATTAATTGTAAATGTTATTTTAAATAAATAACAACATATTTTATTGGTTTGAACTTTAAAACAATAATATAAACAACAACATGGCATTCCAAACGCTTTATACATAACATATACTTACAGCAAACTTCAACTTATAATAATTTAAAATAAAGGAATTTGAAGATTATATCCAGTTCGAGCTTACTAAATCACACTTAATTGTTTACTTTTGTTCCAAAAGAAATGTTCGTAACAAGTTTAATTTTTGCATAAATTATGATTTAAAGATACATGGATAAATTATAATCTTACATAATTTTCCCAAAGTTCATTAATAAATACTGGTAATTTTAAACACAGATAATAAAATGTTAAATAAATTTATTAACTGCTCATTTTCTTATCTAAATCTTAAATTGGTTAACAAATATAAGAATGAATTTTAAAAATTTTAACGTACACTTTTCTTAAACTGTATAGAATTACATGTTCATCTTCCAGTCTAGAGCTGTTGGACTGAAAGATCTTGATTTTATTCCGAACACAAGAAGTTACATCATCATATAACAAATTAAGAGACATTCTTTGTCAGCTGTTCTAAATGGTTTAACTTTAGGTACATTTAGCTATGTTACTGCTTACAAATCTAGTCTACCGTTTTGGTACTTGGATTGTTAATCCGAAAATACTTTCCTCGCGAACTGTAACAAATCCCTTTATTCCATTAGAGCAGGTTAAGAGTTAGATGTGGACGCTGCTGACAAGCTGATTTCTTCTCTAGTTTATTAATACACAGTTTGGGATTTTTATAAGCATACAATCCTTCTTTGTAATTTTTTCTCCAAAGATTCTGAATCAAGACCTTACAAAGAAACACCTGATATTATTTCTTTCATCATACAATAGACTCGTGCTGATATGCTTCAAACATCTTCAATGTCCGACTTACTAATATCAAAATGAAAAAAAATAATTAATGTATCTTTTAAAAAGACCCCTGTGCAGTTTGCTCGTGATTTGAATTTTTCCGTTTCCAACAATACTGGTGCCATAACCTGTCCCCAACCCGTTATTTAATCAGACGAAGTAGAACTATTGAAATACAGTTACTGTCACGAATCTTTACTTACATACAAGATACAAGAAAAGTAGAAATCTAAAAATGCTACAAAACTGTACTAGTTATCAGTGTTTCGTATTATCATAGCCTACAGCCCCTTACTAGTACAGCGATAAGTCTTCAAATTTACAACAATAAAATCAACGGTTCGATTCCCGCGGTAGGTTTAGGTTTAGCAGATAGTCTGATGTAGCTTTGGTAAAAGAAAACAAATACACACACACACACACTCGTTGTATAAATCTGCAAGTGGTTCTACTACAGGCAACAACAAACAGATAAAACTAACGTTTTTAGGATAATTAAAATAATATTACTTTGGTAATAAAAATAGTAGTTAGAGCAACTATATAAGTGCTATGTATTTGTACTTTATACACGATTTTATTTGGTAATAAATTAAATGTGTTCACGATCTGAAGAAAGAAAAAGAACACAAATTTCACTTAAACGGTCAAAGTGTCTGATTAGTGATTTATAAAACACATATAACTGAGTCAACGTTCTTAACATATTTCAATTATAATTCCTATAGTAATTGCACACCCACGTGTATCATTATTGTATCATAATTTCCTTTACAGAGTGGTGATTAATAATGCGATTGTTCAACAGTTTGATATCTATTTTTATCATGCTACATTTATCCACTACGCATTTGAGATAAGCTGAACAAGATATTTTCCTATATTAACTATTTTGAATAATCAGTTACTTATATTAAAATATATGAATTTTTAGTGGATAAAAACCTGTTAAAATGACATTTTTAACAAACATGTAATATAAGTTTAAAAGCATTCACGATCTATCATATAAACGATGTTTGTTTGGTTATATATGAAAAGATGAGATTTAAGTCTATAAGTTTTAGGGATGTTTTAAAAATTCGAGACATGATATCCTTTTACACGTAGAAGGCAAAAAAACCTGAAAGCGTAACAACAAACTATACCATTTTTACATAACATGTCTATATGAATACGCTATAATACATGAAATGGAAACTTTATTATAAGACAACCTCGCAAGAAATCTTTCACTATTTATTCCACGACTGTTTTTTTAAATTATATTGTATTAGTTTCGCGCTAAACATATTTCTTTTTCCTCCTATTTTCTGTTGTTTTTTAAATGCGAGCGACAGACGTATGTGAGAGTGTTTGCGTGTCTGTATATAAGTCCATCAACAAATCGCTAAAATATTTTGGCTTTTATAGGTCCTAGCTGTTGAATCCAAAAGTAAACGCTGGTTATTTACACGTAGTTGCCTTCAGAGGTAAATTGTTTAATTTAATTCGTGAATAAAATTCCTAATTTTTTCTCAGATATTTCTTATGCACCACTGGTTCGAATCCCTGTCACGTCAAAATATTCGCCATTTCACCTGTTGGGACGTTATATTATAACGTTTAAGCTCACTATTAGTTGATAAAAGAGTAGTCAGAGAGTTTACTGTAGGTGGTAACGATTATCAGCCTTCTTTCTAGCCTTACATTGCTATATTAAGGACGACTGTCGCAGATGGCCCTCGTGTTACTTTGCACTAAATTAAAAAAAACAAACCAATAAGCAAATATTTCTGTTGTATACATATATCTGTAGAGAGAGAGAAATGTATTTTTATATATTCTCAAGAATTAATCATCAATTTAAAATTAGATAGAAAACATTTTAAAGAATATTTAATTTTAATCCTCTTATTTACTGGCATTAGTGGCAGAAACAAATTGAAACTGATGGATTTTCTATCGATTTAGCAATTAAAACTAGTAGTATATAAGAACAAAATTTAAGTGATGTGGTTTTTGTATAGAACTGATAGTGGTTTCTTAAAAGCAGAATTTTGCTGAAGGAACTGACAAGGAGGCGGATGAAACCACACCTTATTATAATCCACCTTAATTGATGCTTTAATGGTTGATTCTATTAAGTGTTCTGAGGACATACTACGCGTATGCACATTTGGTTATTTACCATTTATTTTGAAAACTTTTTTACCCATATAGAATTATTAAAGGTAATGGATTGATTCTTGTTTTTAATAGCTTAATATTAATGCATGCAATGCCACTAATTTTGCCTGTTGACAAACTTGAAACTTACATACACATCTCAAACACGTGGTCCCCTAATGGGATCATGGTATGTTTACGGACTTACAACACTAAAATTCAAAGTTCGATTTCCCTGTAGTTGACACCGCAGATAGCCAAATGTGGCTTTGCTGTAAAACAATCAAACCACAGTTATATTATATGAAATTATTTTTAAATGTTGTAAAGGCACAATTCCTTTCTAACATATATAATCTTTGGGTATTTAATTAAATCTTACAGATAGGCAAGATTTCCAAAAATAAAAGCTTTAAACTTTAATATATAAATAGCAGTGTTATCGCTCATCGCTCATAAAAGAAAAATACAAATAAAGAAAACATATGTATGTCTATGACGTGAAGAAAAGAAAATTGTTTGAAACAATATAATTAACATCAGTATTTGATGTAGGTTTGACTTTTTAAGAGAAATTTTTTTTTTCAAATTTCTTCCAGACACTCAAATATTATTTCAATAACATAAGCTTTTTTTTTTCTGAAGAGTCATGTAATTGAAAGAGGAATGTCATGAAATGACAAAGCATGAAACTTTTGATGATTTCACAAATCACAATTCACATTTTCCCTAAAAAAATATATGTCTCAACGTCTGAATATAACACTGTTTAGAATCTGACCATTATATTCAATCAAACTACACTTTTAAATTTTAGAATATTTTTGTAAAATATATATGCTACATTAAGCTACTGCTACGCTGTATTTCGTTTTTCAAAGTAAAAAATATAAAGAAAAATTAAATTATTTTTTTAAATCCTGAAAAGGCTTATTTAATTTATTTTTCAGAATTTAGCATAATCTTTCTAGCTATATTTGTTTTCAACTCTAGCGGGCTCAGAGAAATTCTTGAGTATAGAAAATCAATACCTACTCTTCTTGGCAATGACTAGCTGGTGACAGCTTGCCGTAATGTAAACACCGAGAACTGAAAATTCCATGTCTACTTTTATCGTGATTGTTTTGAATTACGGATGTCGCATTACGCACGCCCTTTAAAACTTTTCGGGGGGCTCTGATAAGTTCCTATAAATTGCAGCAGTTTAAAGTTATTTTCCTTTGTACAATGGTAAAAATAATCAAAGTCGCTGTTTACTACAAGCTCTGATAATTTTCAATATCATTTGACCTTATCTCATGTAATATCGAAACGTTTATGCACATATTTATAAATATTAGACATGCGATAAGATGCATAGTTTTAAGAACAATAGCAGGATATTTAATGTATTAAGAGCCTCAATGACTATAAAATTGTTAAACACTTCTCTTTTCAGACACTATCACAAAATATTCTCCACTGAACAAATGAGTTGTATTTATGGCGAATTTTGATAAACTAATCACACAGAAGACAGCCACATAGCAGCAGCCTTTCACAGACCAGTTATGCTAAATGATTGAATGACATTCTCACTATGTGTCTACAGTTTAAAGTTGAGGGGTACTTTATTGTATCGTACGGATTCTAGCCTGTCTCGCCAGCCACAAAATCTACAGTTCTTCTAGAGGCCCAAAAGTATGGCTAATTAACTACTTATAATGGAAAACCAGAATAAGAAAGTATCCTAGAGCACAAAGAACGTCAAATTATTTCTTCCAAAGTTCATGTTACCATGCTTGTATTTGTACTAAGTTTAAAACCTTTAATTTTTTTGAAATTCACAAAAATCTTTTTTTTTTGCATTGCTTGAAATTTTCTATTTCATTTTTATACTAACCTTATATACGTGTCACGTTAATTTACTTATCTATTAAGTTTTAAAAATACGGTAACAAAATTATATATTCTTAAATTATATGTCAAAAAACTAATTAAAACACTTTTTACGATCACTTAATTTACGAAATTCGCAGATTGCAAAGCATTAATTTTATTACATTCGTAATAATGTACTAAGTTCTGTAAGTTTGATTGCATACATTTGACAATGAAATGTTTATCAACTCTAAATGATAGGGGATATGATAATATTAATAATTTTGTTACATTATTATATGTGAATAAGTCTCCCGCTGGAACATCGGGAAGTCTACGGATTTACAACGCTGAAATCAAGGGTTCGGATCCACTAAGTGGGCTCAGCAAATAGCCCGATGTGGCTTTGCTATAAAAAAACACACACACACGTAAATAAAAGAAAAATAAACAACGAGTTTGGATATAATAAAAATAAAGCTTTTCTGTTTGGTTTCGGTAAATAGCAAAAGTTTATGTTTCATTGTGACCAACATCGTCGTTTCCTTCCTTTCATTTATTCATATACAACAGTATAGTGTGTTTGAAAACAAACTATATCTTTTTACATTTAACCAAAATATTGTTTCATTTAGCTTTGTTTTTCTCTGTTAGGATATACAACTTGATTTATTTTTTTTAATTACTTCATTACAATGTCGTCCTCCAATGACTCGGTGATACGTCTGAGGCTTATAACGCTGAAAATTGGGTATTAAAACCTGAGACAAGCAGAACACAGACAGTCCGCTGTGCGGCTCATCCTACAACAACAAACAACAAGCATTACTACGTAAGCATCTAATAAGTAATCGGAGCTAACATCAAGGGGAATCAAACCTCTGATTTTAGCGTTTTAAATCCGGAGACATTTCTCTGTTCAAGCAAGGAGCGCTAACAATGTGAAAATATTAATATATAATGTCAAAAATGTGTTCACAGAACTTTAGATGCAGCAAATATTTGTAATACATGTTTTAAAATGTGGTTATAAAACTTTTCAAAAATGCACAAGAGTCAGATTGATTCAATTTCCTTTCACAAAACAATCTTTATTGTTTGTAAATTCATTAATTTGTATAAAGTAAAATCAGAAGTTTTTATATGCACATTTAGTGTTTTAGAAAAGGATAATGAACATATTTTGGAAACTTTATCTTCCTTTAAGTGCTTTCTGTGTGTCTTTATATTACATTTCATAATACATGTTTCTAATAACTCTGAAAACATAAATGTTTTTCTTTCTAAGTTGTACATGTACATAATATTTATGAAGATAGCCGTAATGATTGACTTAACCTCTCTGCATCAGGAAGAACAATCTACATAATTTATATTTTCAACCTAAAAATGAGAAATCCGTATGATTTAGCATTTCACTTTTTTTTGTAACGCTGTTTGTCTGACTTGACTAAGAATTAATAAAGATGATTTTGAGTACAATTTCTGACATTAAAATTGTTGTTTATCACAATAATCGTAATATCAAAATGTGATTCCTAAATGAATGAATATCTTTAGTTAATAGTCTGTTATTTAATGCAATAAAATAATATTTTAACCATTTGTGTTATTATTTTAAGGTAATAAATTTCCTTTTCTACAAGAATTTATCAATCTCGAAAAAATGATAAAATTTTATTTTCAAGAAATACCTTATTTAGGGCAACCAAACTAACATGATTATATTATAAATGAAATATTTTTTACTCAGAATTCAATATATTTTAGCGAATATTTTCTAAACCGTGTGCTAATACTTATTTATATGGCTCTGAAAATATTTCATGGATTTATATGAATTGTCACTATAATTTTATGGTCAGAATATTAGCCAAAAATGTAAATAAACAATATTTAATCCTAAAATATTTATTTGTATCCTCCATTATAATTTTTTCGTTTAATTTATGTTTTTTTAGAAAACGGAGTTTCATTATACTTAGTATTATTTGTTACGATATTTTAAATTTCAAGATGTTATTAAACATATTTTATATTTATTTTCATAACCAACACTGTATTGTTTCTTTTTTCTTTGTTGAGTAACGAGTGTGTGTGTGTGTTTTCTTATAGCAAAGCCACAAAGGGCTATCTGCTCAGCCCACCGAGGGGAATCGAACCCCTGATTTTAGCGTTGTAAATCCGGAGACATACCGGTGTACTAGCGGGGGGGTTGAGTAACGAATGAGCCCCCCAGTGTCTCAGCGGTATGTCTGCGGGCTTACAACACTATAAACCGGCTTTCGATACCCGTGGTGGACAGAACACAGATAGCTTCTTGTGCAGCTTTGTGACAAATGATAATTTTACTTTGTATAAATGAATGAGATTGTCAAAAACAATTCGAATCACTAATATTTATTGGCTTATTTTTTAAAATAAAGGATATTAAATAGAATTTTTTTTAAAAAAATATATAGTTGTGTCCTTTGCTGCATATGTTGAAATAATGTACTAGTTTGTATAAACTAAATAATACAAGCTTACTGTACAATAAAGTTTATGGGTGGTGATGACTAGTTGCCTTCCTCTATTCTTACACTGCTTAATTAGGGTCAGCCTCGTGTAGCTTTGCATGAAATTTAAAAAAATTAACAAGAATTTTCTGAAATGTTTTTCGTGAAGGCATTCATTGCAAACTCTTGGCTCATCAAGATGAATTATTTTTACACATAAGGTCTCAATTGCCTGTCTTTGGTTAAAAACAACAAATATTCCTTGAACAATGTATCAATATAATTTTACTTGTGTTACAAGATAAATAAATCAGGAAACTCACTTAACTTTAATGGCATAACTATCGCTATTCGAGACATTTAGTGTGTTTCGAATTTCACGAAGTGAAAACACTAGAAAGAAGGTAGCTCGTTAACACTACCCACTGCCATCTGTTGAGCTACTTTTTTACCAACGAATAGGAGAATTGATCCCACGCCTAAAACGGCGAGAACATTTAGTGCGACGAGAATTCCAGCCTGCGAAACTAAGGTTGTGAGACGAGATCCCTAACCACTTGATCATGTTGGGACCGCGAAGCAACGTTCTTGTAATAAATAAATAATAAAAAAAAACGTACATTCGATTGTTGCAATAATTTAATATAGATTAAATAAATTATGAACTAAAACATAAGTTTATTTGTTTTGATATTATACACAAAGCTACACAAAGGCTATCTGGGATCTACCCACCACGGGCATAGTAACCCTGTTTCTAAGTGTATAAGTCCGCATACATACCACTCTAACGGGCTAAAACGTAAGTAAATCGGAATGTTATTAATGGAATTATTTATGTTTTTTTCAGGTAGATTATCAATACGAAAAACAATGTTTTACTCTCGTAAAATAGACACAGAATTATATGCTATTAAATACAAAGCGAGTTAGGACAAATATATTTTTGCTGGATAAAAACATGGAAACGACTGCCATTATTTCCTGCTTCTTGTTTCTCGAAATTGTGTACGAAAAGTTATAGTCCATTTAATTTCACACCAGGGACAGCTTCAGGTACATTAATCTGCTCTACCAGCAGGAAAATTGCTATTGTTCAGCAAAGTAATACCTGTTCAATGATTTTCTTCTAGCCAACAGGGAAATACAGAAGTGTTGAAGTGGACAAATAAATGACGTAGTCTTTTCCATGTGACTATTTTTTTTTCTGCTATCTATTTCATTAGTTGATAATTTGTTCAATTAATAAACATTAGTCGATCGAATTAAATACCACCAATAATTAGTTTAAGCATAACTTCGCTCATTTTCACACTATGTAATAATATTTTGTAATATGTATTTACAATAACATTGTAAAATAAGGAGTGTAAATAAAACATTTTTTTAGATCCACACGTGAGGCAACGATAAGTCGTAGGACTTACAAGGAATGATTCCCCGAGGTGGACAGAGAAGAGAACCTAATATGACTTTGCTATATGAAAACATTTTACTTTTAGATTGTATAAAATAACCTTAAGATTGTATAGGTGTTTTTACAACAAGATAAATATTGTTGCTCCCCATCCACCAATACTTCAAGGCTTCTAACATTAAAATATGGTTTAATTCCCTGTGATGGAAACAATGCAAATAGGCGGTTGGGTAATTTTGTGTTTTACAACAAGCAAGCCCATTAATGCTCTGTTAACAAAGTCAAACATATCATGACCTACCTAAGTTGTCTCTCTTGCCAATACGAACTATATCTTTTTTTTCCTATACTCTTTTCTGTATTTGCCTCAAGTTCAAACACTTAGCTAATATGTGCTTTGCTAATGAACATTCTGTGGAAACCTTTTCTATGTTCAAGATGATAACATGAAACAAGATTAAAGATTAAAGGGTGACGTGATATCGAGACCAAATGGGAATGATTCGCGTTTTGTGAGAATTGCATTTTTTTTTGTTGAACATAGTTTAGAATTTCCGTGTAAAGAAAAGCGCCGATAAATGTCACAAGCACTAAAGACAAATCTGTCTACTGGGAAGTGTGCTTTCTTAAAAAGAATATGTGAAAATAAGTCAAACGTACATGGTCTTCTTACGTTATAGGCCCATGCGGATAGACTATTGCTAGTTAGCTTTGTTTTTTGTTGACTGAAAATCTAAGTGACAGCCGTGATGACAATTCGTGCGTTTGTTTCTTTTATCTGTTGAAACCAATGTTTGAGAGTCACGCACAAGCACTTACGTTTCTTCTGTAAACTTAAGAAAGGCTGACAAAATATTTCAAATAGACAGTGATAAAGTGTGCTATATGCATAGAGTTGTCATGTTTCTACATTGATGTTATTGTGAAGGGTGTAATCACATTACCTCACCATGTTCATATATAAAAGTTGTAACTGAGAGAGGCGAAAAATTGCATACACATAGTATATAAAATTAGACAAATTCATTTTTAAAAACATCTCGTTATTTAGTTTATCATTAAACTTTATCTCTTTAAAAATGTTCTGTCTCAAACAAATACCATTGAAACGTGGCATATTCGCATCTACTAGAAATTCAGGATTATTTTTTCCAGCAAAATGTTGCCTTTCTGCATTATGTATCACTATTTTTCAGCAAGATAAGCAACTTTTTAAGATTTTGTATTTTGTTTCCTTTCTAGGAAACGGAAACATTTAAGCTTAGTTCCAGTTCTTTGACAAGTTCTCAAGAATAATCTTTATGAATATTTCGTATAAGCTATCAATCACTTAATCATTATCACGTTATGAGATTATTTAATTCTTTATGAGATTTTAAAGGTTTTAATACATATACTTGTACTTACTTGCACTTTAATAAATAAAAAATAGATAAGTTGAATTGTGCGGAATCATTTATGTTCTCTTTATTATATTTTTATCCTAGATGTTATAGAAAATGAAACAAGTATATTTTGTGATGTGTAGTTCAAATATAAAATGAATAATGTTGGAGCTGTCTAATATAGTGCCATCTGCTGGCCTATAAAATAATTAAACAACAGTGGTTCAGATAAAATTGGAAAAAAGCAAAAATACTACAAACTAAAATGAGAAATTCATAAATACATGTTTACAGCAAACTGAACAATATTTATCCAATTGAACTGTGTAGTTTCATAATGATGCTAAATTTGAAAATGTTCATATGTAATTATGTTTACGTTTTTTTTTTTTGGAAACATTAAAATGTATTTAAAACTAACAGAGAGAGTAATTAGAAATATGTATGTATATAATACATTTACTTTACTTTCTCTTATAGCGAAAAGGAGGGAAAATACAATTTAGTAGCCTATTCAATAGCCAGAAACATACCTTGAACTCGAAGCTCATAAAGTTGGGAAACACGTAGCTTCAACAAACCAATTAAAGAGAAATAAAAAACCCGTAATCCTAGAGCTTTCCAAAAGCAGACTTATCTTCTGATGAAATAGACATAGATTGCTAAAATTCAGCTTCTATTTATCTTGGTAGAGAGAGCGCGGGTAACCTATAGTGCAAAAATAACAAAGTATTTAAATAAAAGTTTACGACACATGGTATAATCCGATCAAATATGCTTAGATTTTACGCAGAGTTGTCCTTAACGTACAAATGCTGATTAGAAGGAATGCAACTACTCAAAACTAATCGCCATCCATGCTACCACGTTTAACATTTGACAGTTAAAAATGTATAGCGCTCTTGGATGTTTATCTCGACAAGAGTATTGGACATTCTAATCCAAATTACCATGAATAACTACGAGGTAACGCCCAGTCATTTTAAAAATGACTGTAATTTTATCAAAGATGATTCTTTCATTGTAATGAGAAATTCATAACCTGGTTTTGCTAAAAAAAAATGTTTTATTTTATTGGTATAATCAATACTAAGTATTAGTATTTAGAAAATTAAATAAATAGTTTGAAATGTAAGGATGTACACCAAATATTAATTGATGAGTCACAAAAATATCTCATATTTTTTCCGTGACAAAATAAAGTGTATAAGCATAATACAAGTTTATATATTTTTTTAAATACTTCACACATTATCAAAACGACAATAAAACTCGTGTTATATACCTTTCAAACAGTTTCATACTATAGTTTGTTAACACTGTTGTCATTTTTCGACAATAACAAAATACAACTCTGAATAAAATCGGAGTAATCTATCTCAGACAGTTCAATATAGATGACACAATCTTCAAATACTACTGGACTGTTATTAAAATTATCTCAGTCGTTAAATATAGTTAGTAGTTGAATATTAGGTAGAAAAGAAATAAAAAGTTTCTTGATATTTTGGAATTTACAGTTATCATGATATCAATTTAAGACTATAATAGTATTAAGTACAACAGATTATACACATGTTAATAGTTTTAAATGGAAAATATTAAACTTAGAAAAACCAATAAACAATCCAAGTTTTCAGAACGTTAACTCTGTTTTTCTTCCATCATGTGTTTTTCTTTCAAATTAAATAACTGCAATAGCAGGTCCATAAAATACCACTCTTTGATTAATCACTCGGACGTCCTAAATAATATTTTTGTTTTAATCTGCGGTGCTGCCAAACGACTAAAAGTAACAGTTAACGAGCTTGCCATGTTCACTACTAATGGCCACAGTCATTGGAAATCAACAACTGGCCAATCAATAGGTGACTGTCTGCATTAGTTTATCATTATTTTTATAATGGGTAAATTCGCGTTACATAAACTGTTTAACTGGACAAAACAAAGGCAGCTATTGACGTTAATCATAGGAATACAAAATACTGTTTAAAAATTTAAAATATCTTTATAATTGTTTTTTGCTTCGATGATGCAATTTTTTAATAAATTATTTGATTGTTATTAAGTACGAAACTATACAATGGGCTATTTATGCTCCACCCATACAGGTAGGGAAACTCGATTTTAAGCAATTTAAGTCTAAAACTTATTTTTGAGCCACCAGAGGGTTGAACTTAAAAGTTATTAAAGGTGTGGAAACAGGTAAGTTTTGAAAATAATTTGAATGAAACTGCTAAAGTAATTATCCATTAATGCAGTTTTTAATAAAGAATAGAGTAATAATGCCCAAATTAGAACAATTAAAACAATTTTTATTGCGAACTTACGTTAACATATATAGGAAAAGTTGTTTTTTGTTGTGTTTGAATTAAGCACAAAGCTACACAATGGGCTATCTGTGCTCTGCCACCACGGGTATCGAAAACCGGATTTTAGCGTTTAAGTTCGCAGACATACCGCTAAGCCACTGGGGGGCGTAGGAAAAGTACAGAACGCTATTACTAGAAATTCTACAAGTAAATATTTTCATTAGACGTTTGCTCTCCAGTGGCAAAGCGGTTATATTTTCATACTACTAGAAACCAGGTTTCGATACCAGTGGTGGGTAGAACTCATTATACAATGAATTTTCGATTAAGCTAGGAAGTGTTACATACAGTTATAACATATAGAACTGACACGAAACAGTGTCACTTTTCATTCAAGCTGCCCAAGATCACAAGAGGAATAACACGTAACAACTAATCGTCCAATTAACTCAAGACTCTTTGTCTAAACTAATTTTGGTAATTGCTTGCATAAATACGGACTGTAGAAAGTGAAATATAAGCATAAGGATTATGATATTATTATTTCATTATAATGATAGTCCGTGTTAAGAGTTTTATTATTTTTATCACTATCTTCAAGTTCTACTATTATAATAATATTTATGAAAACAAATGTCTACCATTTTATGTCAAAATGTTATTTTTTGTCCAAATGCAAATCGTGTAATTTAAAAGTATACATCATTCAATTATAATGATTTACAAACAACGAATAAATTTTTATTTAAAGAAAACTTAAGACCCAAAAATAAAAATGGCTAAATATCTTCAAAAGAATGGTTCAGATCTAACTTTAATTAGTGCCAGAATTAAACGTGGAAGTAAGGAAATAACCTTCATTATTTTGTTAATTTCATTAAAAGGAAAAACCTGGTTCTGCTCAAGTTTACCTTACAAATAATTTCTGCATGGTAGTTACTACTTGGCTTTATGACTGAACTCGGAGTCTCCCTTGCGCAAATAGTTATCTCCTCTCACAATGACAGTAGTGTGTTTAATTAAATAAATACAATGAAATTAAAAATTACAAATTCTCTAAAAATAACATTTAATAAAATTTCTAATACAGCTCTCCACAAGATGTAAGATAAAGGTGTAATTTGTTCTTAAGTTTTAATTTCGTACACGTATAACCGATTTGTTTACCTGTTGACATGTTTGATATGGAAAAGTTGAAGTTTCGAAGAAACCAAGAAATAAATATATAAAAAGTAACCGTTAATTTAAAGCTAGAATAACTATCTGAGACGATTTTCGTGTTAGTAGCTTATAAGAATAAAGATTTTCTTGAGAATTACAGTCTGATGAAATTCTCTCCTGACAAAACATTTGGTAATATTCGTCTATTCTCATGTTATTCTCATTTATACACCTTGAAGGAAGGAAAATGTTGATATTTTCTAAGCTTGCGCTTTTCATTCTTCTGACCCCCCTATGTTTGAAAACTTAGATCGCTGTTTCAGGTTTCGATACCCATTGTGAGCAAAGTACAAATAGTCCATTTTGTAGATTTGTGTTTAGCTTCAAACAAACCTTTCTTCTAAAAGTCAAAATATAATTATGTTATTTTAGGACTTCACGCTTTCCTGTGAGAATTTTCACATATATGATGTTCCTAAAGAAATATTTTGGGTAAATCCCATTGAACAAAATACAAACAGATATTAAATTATGAGTACAAACAACCTCAGATGATATGTGTTGAAAAAGTAATTCTGATGATTTTTCATGAGTTTTAAGTAACTAATTCTGGTTGTGAGTTTGATATCCAGGACTTATATAACCTTGTTTTTAGCAAAACGTCTTACAATGGGCTATCTTCACTCAATTTATCACTGGAACTGAACGACGGTTTCGTCGTTGCAAATCAACAAAACGTATACACTATAAAAGGGAAATTACCCTTTTTCATTTATAATAAAACTAGTGTCATATAGGGTTTGGTTTGACTTTCGCGCAAAGATACACAAGAGCTATCTGCGCTAGCCGTCCCTAATTTATCAGTGTAAGATTAGAGGAGAAGACAGATAATCATCACCACCCATCGCTAACTCTTGGGTTACTCCTTTGCCCACGAATATAACCTCCTAAAGCTAAAAGGGCAAGCATATTTGGTGTGACGGGGATTCGAACTCATGATCCTCAGATTATGAGTGAAGTGCCTTAACTACCTGGCCAACCAGGAAACATTACATAAGAAAAACATCCAATAAAATCATCTAAAACTGTGATGATGTTATGCTACCAGTGGTAAAGATTACAAATTTTACGCGCTTGTCTTTCAAATCAGTAGAAAAATTATGTTACACAGTCGCACAGCGGGTCTGACGATTGACTTACTATACCAGAAACAGGGTTTCAATAGCAGTTGTGGGCAAAGCACAGATAGTCTCTTTTGTTGCTTTGTACTTAATTACAAACAAATAATTAAAATTTACTTTCGTCTCTGTAATTATTATCTTCTAATAAACCACTGCAGTTTGTTTTTGTTTTGCACTGTACAATCATGTACGCTTTCAAACAGTAATAAGACACCTTGTTTACTAATGAATGGAATCATATCATTATGTCAGGAAAGTAATAAAGTTGAAAAAATTAGTTTAATACAAATTTACAAACCCTATATTCTTAGCGCTTTTAAAAGGATGGCCTTTCCTCATCAGGTTGCTTCTGAAAAGGACAAGTTCACCTTTCGAAAACGCTTAGGTTACAGGGTTTTTACTTTTGTGTTAAATAGAATCTTATTTCATTCCAGTTAAAATAATAGTTATTTAAACAACTGTGGAGAATATTTTGTTAAATTAGTAAAAAACTATTTCTTTAATACGTTGTGTAGATAAAATAATAAAAATTAAAATAAATTATGAACTTACAACTCTATGAAATTCATGAGTACCATTGCACCTCAAACAAAACTTCAGACTTCCAGAAAGAAACATTATTGTATTACGTTACTTAACTTCTATGTTTATAACATCAACAAAGTTAGCTAAATATATATATTACACATCATTTCACGAGTTTGCGTGTCAGTAATAACTGAAGAAAAGTTTGTGTTATTTCCAGATTTTTCTGGTGTTGAGTTTTCTCACATTTGTGGACACGCACTCTTCAAATACACAAACTTACCAGATAAGATAGTTTTGTTCTTGTGCGCTTTCTTGGCAATAAAAGTAAAACATATCCCAGAACATATGACGAAAGACATCATATTTGTCCGACGTGGTTATCTTCACAAGATTACATAGGTTTCCACAAAATCTAATTGATGTGTGTGTGAGGATATTTTTTCTTGTTACGTAACCTAGTTATGATAAATTTCTAGAGCTGTACCACTTTGTTCAAGTTACTAGATACAGTGACAGTCGAGCTTAATGTTTGATTTGAAGCTTGATAATAAACTTCTGACCAAGGCATTGTTTAATGTACACGGGAGATAAACAAAACTTATCGAATACCATTTTTAATTGCTATTTAAATTGTTATTAATTAATTTAAAGATGTATTATGAGAAAAATTTCATTCTAAAAAAGTTTAATTTTTGTTTATAGTTAGCCTTTACAAATTTGAATTGTATCCCAAAGTATTTCTTCAATAACTATTTCTTGTTTGATAAAGCGTGTAGAAGAACCGACAATAATTTACAAGAGTTAACTTTGTATTACTTATCGATTTTAATTAATGACAAATATATGTATATCTAATTAATTCAAATAAGTTTTTTTATTATACAAAATAAAACAACTGATTATTTTAACATTTACAATTAAATGCTCCCTGTTATGTATATGTGTAAATATTTTGTAAACGACAACATGTCGTATTGTGTTTGAATTTTCATTTGTATTATTCATTTTTCCATATTGATATTATTGTTTCGAAGTTTAAACTAAAATATGTTATTTATTTAGGGTAACATTTTAGAACTTTCTCGAATTAAGTAGACCAATCACATGTTTGTAAATGAGTGCTGGTGACTTCCTGTCTAGAAGTGTAGTCTCGTGCAAGAACGGATATGCGTGGATAGCTCTGGAGTTGTATGGAAATTGCGAGATTGTTCGAGAAATAGGCCTATCAGTATAAAAAAGACGGTGACGTGAAAGATATTCAGTCATCAGTCATCAGTTTTATTCGAGGGAGAGAGATTCAGTCATTAGTTTTATTCGAAGACAAAGAGTGAGATTCAGACACCAGTTTCATTTCAAAAGAAGAGAGTTAGTTATTTGAGAAAGATTAAATGTTTGCTGTGAATATTCAACTTGGATTTGTGATTGAAGTTATATCCTCGGAAGCTGTGATTTTATTTCGTCAATCTCTACGATACATCCGAATTACCGCTTGTGCTGAGAGACGGCGAATTTATTGAACTGTGAACTGTTTCGAAATTACTTCGTGGGACCAAATTCACACCCTAGACTGGAATTTGAGACTTTAATTTTAGATCATTACATTAGTTACAGGCCAGTACCGTTTTGTATTGTGATTTATTTTGAAGTTTGAAACTAATATTATTTTGTTTTGTAATTAATTTCGAATGTTGTAACTTAATATCTGTCACTGTTATCATATAATTTATGTTATATCTGTTATATTTGTTAGAAGTTTAGTGTAATAAATTATACAAGCTGTTATCTGTGTTTTTCTGTTGCGTTTAATCTACGAAGAACTTAAAACGTAAAAAAATACGTAACAGAAAATTGGGGGCTCGTCCGGGATATCGAAAAAACAATTTAATTTTATTATAAAATAAGATTTATATTCTATACAGATAGACAGCTTGTATATTTAAAATGGCATTCGAACTTGAAGATTTTATAAACGAATTTAATCGGAATTCCTCTTTCGAATTAATCAGTGAATTAAAAAAATCTGAATTACTTGAATTTAGAATTTTAATTTAGAAGTGAAGCAATCAATGAAGAAAGCAGAAATTAAACAAATTATTGTTGAACATTTGGTCAGCCAAAAGGTATTACCTCAAACAGTTGCACAACAATTGCCTGTCGCTCATTTTGACCCAGATTTCGAATTAAAAAAAATGGAAATGGAAATGAAATTTCGTTTAGAAATTGAAAGCAAACGACTTGAGGCAGAACAAAAACGTATTGAAGCAGAACAAGAAAACAAACGCCTTGTTCTTGATGCCGAAATACAAATAGAACGCATTAAAGCCGATAAGGAAATCAGTATGAGAAAGGCACAGACAGAAGAAAAGGTTGTTCAAATGCGGTTGGATAATTTTGATGCTTTCAGACAAATTCGTTTAGTACCTCCATTCAATGAAAAAGCTGTAGATACATATTTTCAGCAATTTGAAAAATTGGCCCTTAGGCTAAAATGGCCTACCGAATATTGGACAGTATTACTTCAGAGTGTTCTCAGGGGTAAAGCCCAGGAAGTATTTTCCAAACTCACGGCCGAGCAAAGTTATGATTACGAGCACGTCAAAAAATGCATTTTGAATGCATATGAATTGGTACCAGAGGCATACAGACAAAAATTTCGTGGTTACAAAAAGTTTGACAGCCAAACTTATGTCGAATTTGCTCGTGAAAAAGAAACTCTGTTCGACAGGTGGTGTGATTCCAGAGAAATTAAAGAGGATTATGCGAAACTCAGAGAACTCATGTTAGTTGAAGAATTTAAAAGATGTATTCCCGTAGAGATAAAAACTTATATTGATGAACAAAAAGCTTCCAAAATTCATGATGCTGCTGTCTTGGCAGATGAGTATGCTTTGACTCACAAAGATTTCTCATACAAAAGCAAAACATCTTACACAACAAAGAAACCCAATAACTCATTCAAATATTATGCAAATGTCGACAGAGACAAAAAAGAGCAAACTTCTAATTCTCAAACGAAGACTCCATCTTATTCTATAAGCTCATCATCTACTAAAAACGTGTCATTCTTATCCAAAACATGTGCTTATTGTAGGAAACCTGGCCATCTGATTTCTGAGTGCTATAAGCTCAAAAACAAGCCATCACCCAATAGTTTCATTTCGCCCTTGTTTGATACATCATTGGTTCCCAATGATTTTGACCCTGTTCAGTCCACTGTGGATTCCAAGTCCAATATTATTGATGTACCTGAAGATATTGTTGAGGACAAATTTAAGCCTTTCATGACTGAAGGTTTTGTTTCTTTTGTTGGCGATTCACATCTACAACCAATTAAAATCCTGCGGGATACTGGAGCTTTTCAGAGTTTGATTTTGGAAAGTGTACTTCCATTTTCTGAAAAGTCATCCGTTGGGGCCAATGTGCTCATTTCTGGTGTAGAAGGTGGCGTCGTTTCTATTCCTCTTCATAGATTAAATTTACATTCGGACTTAGTTTCAGGCCCAGTGACTGTGGGTATTAAAGCTTCATTGCCTGTTGAAGGTGTGTCTATGCTTTTGGGGAATGATTTGGCTTGTAGTAAGGTGGTACCAGAGGTTCGTGTTGTTGAAGCACCTGTTATTACTCCCAGTACAGAGCAACTCTTTGAAGAGTTTCCTGATGTTTTTCCCGCCTGTGCTGTTACTCGTTCTCAGACACGTTCTCAGGAATCCAAAGAGGATTTCTCTTTATCTGATACGTTCATGTCTCACATCGATGAGATTTCTGACTCAACTTTAAGTTCTACTGATGACTCTAAGACATTTTCGACTCTCTTCATCGAAACAAACTTATTGAGGAACAGGACAATGATCCTGAAACTCGTTCTCTTGTACATAAAATGAGGAAAATGAAATAGGAACTGTCCCTATTTGTTACTACCAGAAGTCAGGTGTGCTAATGAGAAAATACAGACCTCCTGACGTTGCTGCTGATGAAGAGTGGAATGTTATTCACCAAATCGTCATTCCAAAATGCTATCGGAATAATATTCTTAGTCTTGCTCATGACCATGTATTGTCGGGACACTTAGGTATAAGAAAGACCCTAGATCGTATCCGACGACATTTCTATTGGCCAAAGATGCGCCAAGATGTTGTTAGCTTTTGTAAGGCATGTCATTCTTGCCAAATCACTGGAAAACCAAATCAAGGGATTCCCAAAGCACCACTGCAGCCTATTCCTCCCTTTGAAGAACCATTCTCAAGAGTCATTATCGACTGTGTTGGCCCAATACCAAAAAGCAAAGCAGGAAATGAATACCTCTCGACAATCATGTGTGCTTCTACACGTTTCCCTGAGGCAATCCCTTTGAGAAAAATCACTGCTCCCAACATTGTGAAGGCTCTTGTCAAATTCTTTACCATGTTCGGGATTCCAAGAGTTGTGCAATCAGATCAAGACACAAATTTTATGTCCAAGCTATTTGAACAAGCCATACATGAACTAAATATCCATCAAATTTCATCCAGTGCATACCATCCTGAATCACAAGGTGTCCTTGAACGTTTCCACCAAATTACTGCCACGAACACTCAAAGAACTGGGTTGAGGGTGTTCCCTTGTTATTGTTTGAAGTTCGTGAGGTTATTTCAGAATCTACTGGATTTAATCCTTTTAAGTTGGTTTAAAAAGACAAATAAGCAAAACAAAAAAAAAGTGTTCACAAGTTCAAACTTTTTTTTACTTTTAAGGGGGAGAGTGTTATGTATATGTGTAAATATTTTGTAAACGACAACATGTCGTATTGTGTTTGAATTTTCATTTGTATTATTCATTTTTCCATATTGATATTATTGTTTCGAAGTTTAAACTAAAATATGTTATTTATTTAGGGTAACATTTTAGAACTTTCTCGAATTAAGTAGACCAATCACATGTTTGTAAATGAGTGCTGGTGACTTCCTGTCTAGAAGTGTAGTCTCGTGCAAGAACGGATATGCGTGGATAGCTCTGGAGTTGTATGGAAATTGCGAGATTGTTCGAGAAATAGGCCTATCAGTATAAAAAAGACGGTGACGTGAAAGATATTCAGTCATCAGTCATCAGTTTTATTCGAGGGAGAGAGATTCAGTCATTAGTTTTATTCGAAGACAAAGAGTGAGATTCAGACACCAGTTTCATTTCAAAAGAGGAGAGTTAGTTATTTGAGAAAGATTAAGTGTTTGCTGTGAATATTCAACTTGGATTTGTGATTGAAGTTATATCCTCGGAAGCTGTGATTTTATTTCGTCAATCTCTACGATACATCCGAATTACCGCTTGTGCTGAGAGACGGCGAATTTATTGAACTGTGAACTGTTTCGGAATTACTTCGTGGGACCCCGTGATTTTATTTCGTCAATCTCTACGATACATCCGAATTACAGCTTGTGCTGAGAGACGGCGAATTTATTGAACTGTGAACTGTTTCGAAATTACTTCGTGGGACCAAATTCACACCCTAGACTGGAATTTGAGACTTTAATTTTAGATCATTACATTAGTTACAGGCCAGTACCGTTTTGTATTGTGATTTATTTTGAAGTTTGAAACTAATATTATTTTGTTTTGTAATTAATTTCGAATGTTGTAACTTAATATCTGTCACTGTTATCATATAATTTATGTTATATCTGTTATATTTGTTAGAAGTTTAGTGTAATAAATTATACAAGCTGTTATCTGTGTTTTTCTGTTGTGTTTAATCTACGAAGAACTTAAAACGTAAAAAATACGTAACACTCCCTTACAAGGGGTGAATGTTACAACAGTAAGAAATAATTAGTCTTCAAATTCACAACATATCAAGATTGAATCAAAGAAACAGTGGTAAGAAACAGTAAAACATACATTGGGGAACGACCAACGTTTCATAATTTTCCAAAATGTTTTCTACAGCTTACAAACCAAATTCTCGTTCACTATGTAAAACATTAAATTTGATTGTTAGTTTTTGATTTCGCGCAAAACTACAGGAGGACTATCTGCGCCAGCCCTCCTCAGTGTAAGGCCAGAAAGAAAGCAGTTAGTCACTGCCGCCCTCTGCCAACTCTTGGGCTACTCTTTTAACAACAAATGGTGAGATTACCCTTGACGTTATAACGCTCCCATGGTAGAAGGAGCAAGCATATTTGGAGTAATGGGAATTCAAATTCGTGATTTTCATTTTGCAAGTTGACCGCCCTAACCACATGCCATGTTTAGTCAAATCATTAAATACGCAATTCATTTTTTTGAAATGATACATACTCAGCAACATCAATATTATTTTATTTATTTGGATTTCTTAATGAAAAATGTGTTTCTCAAAATATTTCGTAAATATTTTTAACACTGTTAATCTGAGTCAATATGATTCAAATTAAAAATAAATAAATACTATTAGATGGAGATAATATCGTTTGATGTTTTCATTTGTTCTCTGGTATTTTATCCTGACGATAAGAAAGTTAAACTCTTTGTTTACAAATTTTAGTTTATTTGTTTTTTTTAAAGACAAAGCTTCATAAGGTACTAGCTATATGTTGTACCCACAACAGGGATCGATCTTCGATGCTTAGCATTGTAATCCCTCTGTCATACCGGCCAGAGGAGGACAATAGTTTGTAAAACTATCAAGTAACAATGAAAAGTTCTTTCACTTCTGAAACTAAAATAAAAATTTTATTCAAAAACTGTTGACCGTTTTCTTTATAACTCTAATACTATGTTATTAAAGAATTTTGGATAGCAATACATAAATGTGTTTTGTATTTATGCCAACACTATTAAGGCTATCTGCTGACTTTCCTCATTTCAAATTACTGAATAGCAACTACACAATGACGTATTGATTTCCATTTTATAACTTTGTTTGGTTTTTTTAATTTCGCGCAAAGCTACTCGAGGGCTATTTGCGCCAGCCGTCCCTAATTTAGCAGTGTAAGACTAGAGGGAGGGTGCCCCCAGTGGCTAAGCGGTGTGTCTGCGGACTTACAAGCTAAAATCCGGGTTTCGATACCTGTGGTGGGCAGAGCACAGATAGCCCATTGTGTAACTTTGTGCTTAATTCAAAACAACAACAACGACCAGAGGGAAGGCAGCTAGTCATCATTACTCATCGCTAACTCTTGGGCTACTCTCTTAACAACGAATAGTGGGATTGACCATACACATCATAACGCCCCACAGCTAAAAGGGTGAGCATGTTTGGTGCGACCGGGATTCGAACCCGTGGCCTTCAAATTAGAGTCGAACACCTTAACCCACCTGGCCATGCCGGGCCCTTCTTATAACTAGCTCATAGTTTAAAATGTGGAAGATTATTTGAAGAGCTGCTCGTATTTAAGACTATCTTGCCAATTTCGAAATTCAGAACCTTTCCACAAAGTTGTGCAACTCATGCCTTGAAAGTAAAACAAAAAATGCTAATAGTAATACTAAATAAATTGACCAAAAGCTGTTACTTTTCTTGATTTATGTGCAATAATGTAAGTGTTAATAATTAGCTATATCTAGAAATTTTTATATTATCGTGAAATTATTAAATCGAATCGAACAGCAAAACATTCTTATGACAGAAATTATTAAAAAATGTGTTTTTCTCAGACCAAATACTACTAATACTTATTTATCAAACAAAAATTAAAGAAAAAACGGTTAATATTCTATAAGAATAACTAAACCGTTATCTACATAATCTATACGAATTTAATAATACGTTACCAGTATGAATGGTTTAAAACTATGTATATATATAAAACTCACTTTAGTTTAATTGCTCCCAATGTTAATTATTGATTATTGTGCATTATGTTTGAGTATCGCAATGGATTTCTATTATTTATTTTACTATCTTTATTTTAATACTGATTTCTTTTACTAATATATCTTTAGAAATTGTGTTATTTACATTGTTGAATGTTTATTGCGAAATTCTCGTCTACTAAATACACTTGTTTAATATTCTCAAGTGTATGAATCAACAATACACTACGTGCGTATGTGAATACTAGTTGTAGCCAGTATTGTTTCTGCAGGTAGATAAAAATTCTATAATTTTGTCTTACGATTATAAAAGGTAGCCATTGCAAAACGCAGATAAACCGAATATATATCTGTTGGTTAATACAGTCATCCCCCACTGTGACAGCAGTAAGTCTTCATGTTTATAATGCTAAGAACAGGGGTTCTATTCCCCTCAGCGAACACAGCAGATAGCCCGTTGGGGCTTTGCTATAAGTGAAATGTACACACTTGCTACAGTCAATATGCCATAAACCCCGGAAGCTATAACTATTATTAACACTTATTAATCAGAAAAAATATAGATATTTTAAGGAACATTTATAAATTTCGAACATTACATATCGTTCAACTTCAGGGGATTAACATCGGATGTTAGTATTTTTATGAAGACATTACATAACAACAGTTATGAAAATTTATTGTGATCAGCAAGAAGCTATCTAGCTCCCCTTAAGTAAATTGTGTCAATATCAACTCGAAATTAATTCTCTCATCTATAACCCCTCGACAGGATATTAAGGAGAGTTCCGGATCAGATAGAAGACTCAATATTGTTTATAAAACATTTGTATATAAATCATTATTTCTAATTACCGTAATTATAAAATTACATTATTATTTGTATATTAAAATATTTGGGTATATTAAAATATTAAAATTGTGCATGTCAATCTTGTCGGTAAATTTCAAAAATTTGTTACATAGCCATATTTAACTAGCGTCTAAAACCAATTTGCAATTAAACTCAGTTTGGGGCTATTTGAAACTGTAATATACAACATGATAAATTAGAGGCTTGTCCAAATAACTTATAATACTGTTACATTATTTATTTTTAAGAAGAATATATTATACTCAAGGTAAAAGAAAAATAAATTTCATTAATTACCGTAGAATAATTCTAAAAAATCCTCACTATTATTATATGCAAAAGCATCTTTTAGCAAACTGTTGGCTTATTACCAACCATCAATTTTTTTAACTATCAATTAACATGGAAAAATTAAAACCGTTTATTTGTTTGTTTATGAATTTCGCGCAAAGATACAGGAGAGCTATCTAAGTTAGCCGTCCATACTTTAGCAGTGTAAGACGAGAGGGAAGGCAGCTAGTCATCACCACCAACTGCCATCTCTTGGGCTACTCTTTTACCAATGAATAGTGGGATTGACCGTATTATTATAATGCCGCCACGACTGAAAGGGTGACTATGTTTGGTGCGACGGGATTGCTAACCTGCGACCCTGAAAATACGAGTCGAACACCTTAACACACTTAGCCAAACCGAGCCCAACAACCGTCGAAGTTAAATGTTTGTATTTTAATATTCAATTGTGTACTATGCATTACAATAAAATGACTGTCCTTTAATCCTAAGCGAAAGAGAGCACTCATAACTTATTGAAATTTTAGTAATTCTAACTTATACATTAAAATGTTATAAAACTTTATGCACTAAAATATATTTGTATTTATTGTTAACAGTCTCGTAGAATAGTTTTATTCTCTATATTTATGTATTATGGGTTTATCCTTACATTTAGCCTTAAAAAGAACGTTGTTTGTTTGTTTTCAACTTCGCGCAAAGCTACACGAGAGCTACCTGTTCTCTCCGCCCCTAATTTAGCATTCAAAACAAACAAGACTCGATTTCTCAACACACAGCTACATCGTCTACGTCCAAAAATGGTGTAAAAGATGAAACTCACAGTTCTCTGACTCATGGAAGGTTGGAATCTACCATAAAGAAACTGGACGAAACAGTAAAAAAGAAACAAAAATATGACAAAAGCTATCTTTCCCTTGGCTTTACAGATGTTAATAGTTTACCTTATTGTGTTTCATGCAACGGATCATTTTCAAATAGTATTATGGTGCCAGTTAAGTTTCGGCGTCATTTTGAGACCAATAATTTACAGTTTTAAGAAAACGAAATTTAATTTTTTAAACGTAAACATGATCAGTTCTTTAAAAGCCAAAAAAATATTTGTCGCAGCTTTTTAAACTAGAAATGAAAAAGCCACTGAAGCATTTTACAGGGTAAGTTATCGTATTGTATTGGCTGGAGAAACGCACACAATAGCTGAGAGACTAACATAGCCTTGCACAATTGACATTGCTGAATACATGCTGGATGCAAAGTCAGTAACAGAAATCACGACAGCGCCACTGTCAATGATACAGTGACTCGTTTTATTAAAGAATCAGCTGCAAACATGAAAACTGGGTTAATATCTCCCGGCAGAATTGTACTTTTTCCTTAGAACTGGACGAATCTACAGATGGCTAGACTTACTGTTTTGCTTGTATTCGTCCGATATCAGCATTTAAGAAGATTTTATGTGAATTCTTGCCAACAAACATAACTGGTGTTGAAATATTCAATGTGTTGAACAATGGTTTTGAATCTCATTACTTATCCTGAAACAACTATGTTGACATTTGCACTGATGGTGCAAAAGCAGTGGTGTGCAAAGTTGCCAGCGCATTAGCACGAATCAAGACAGTGACATTAAACTGTACTAGTAGTCTGTATTCTTTACCGTCATGCACTCGCGGTAAAAAAAATGCAGCTGCACTTAAGAATGTCCGTGCTAAAGCAGTAAAAAATATTAATTTTATTAAATCTTGACCGTTGAGTGCACATCTTCTTAAAATTCTTCATGACAAAATAGGAAGTTCACATAAAGCATCACTGCTGCCTACCGAAGTTCTGCTTTGCGTCATAAAACGTCACGTGGATGTACAATGGTTGTCTCTAGAAAAAAGCACCTGTGCGATTGTTTAAGTTACGAGTTGAAATAGCTGCTTTTCTCATGGAACATCATTTTTACTTAAAAGAACGACTGAAAGACTAACTATGATTATTACGATTTGGGTATTTGTCAGATATTTTCTCGAAAATGAACGAAGTGAGTCTTTCACTTTAAATAAAACAACTGACAGTATTTGTTGCCAATGATAAAATTCGAGCTTTTAAGCGAAAATTAGAATTTTGGACACCTTGTATCCGCCATCGTGAGCTTAACAGCTTCCCAATACTTAAAGACGTTTTTGATGAGATCATTGGTGATATTAACGAATGTGATTTTTTGATATTGTATAATGAAATCTGTCAACATTTGGAATACCTGCATAACTCAGTGAACCAATATTTTCTAAATGACCAATCTATGACATTACATGGTTTAAAGATCTGTTAAAAGTGCAGAACAGACCAATGAATTTGTATGCAACACAGTGCAAAAATCCATTAATATGATTTCAGATTTCACATTCAAACTAATCTTTAAGAAACTATCACTTCTCGAGTGCTGATCCAGTATCAAAGAAAAATATCCACAATTATCTGTTTTTCAGATATACTTATCCCTTTTCCAACTTTTTGTTTTGGAAAAATATAATTATTTTCATTAAAAATATATCATATTTAATATGTAGTGGGTTTATTTTTGTTATTTTAAATGAATTAATAAATAAATATTTGACATTTTTTCTCAGTTTAAATTTCTAATACGGTAAGTTTCGATAAATATCACCTACAAAAACAAAAGTTCTTTGGGAGTCCTCAATAATTTTTAAGAGTGTAAAGGGATCCTGAGACCAAAACGTTTAAAAAATGCTGCTCTACAGGATGAAAAATTCCAACTTGACAACTTGTATCGACATTTTTCTTTTCTTAAAAGCAAATAACATTGTCTTCAAAATTAGTTTATATAGTGTGTCTTACAAACTAGGAAAACACATACTTCTTTTGAACTTTGCACTTGCGAGAAAGAACCAGACACGTCTTGCATTGTCTTCGTATCAAGCTTTGAAAGATAATTAAACACTTTCGTTTGTTATTCATATTAATAATTTATGTCCGTATAAGCATATGAATTGTTGAAAAACTATATTTAAATGAGTATTCTATACAACTTCTGCTTAAAATCGAAGTACATGATATTATAAATCTATTCCAAAGATTTATAATTATCTATTTCTAATTAATGAATAACATAATTTAGTATTTCGTTTAAAAATAGCTGTTCCATGTAGTTCAGCGGTAATTTTAACTTAGAAAGCAAAAATCCTTGGCTAAATTCACGCTTGACAGAGTGCAGATAATCCGTTTTGCAGTTTTGCAATATAAAAATAACTACAGATAAGGAACATTTGATATCAATTTTAAAATGTGAGTTGTTGTTTTTTTATTTTGAATTAAGCACAAAGCTACACACAGGAATATTTGTGCTGTGCAAGTCATGGGTATCGAAACCCGGTTTTTGAGTGATGTGAGGCCGCAGACGTATCTCTATGCCTCTGGTGGAGCTAAAACGATGGTAGACAGTTTTCTTATTGTTAGTTTATTTATGGAGTGTGGATTCTCTTTCCTTCAAGTTTTAATTTCTTCCGTCCCCCGCTGGTAGAGTCTATAGATTTACAACGCTTAAATTAGGGATTCGATTTCCATCGGTGTACTTAGCAGATAGCCTAATGTGACTTTACTATAAGAAGGAAAACACACACATACTTTTTCCATCGTGTGGCTTTGCGTGAAATTAAAAAAAAAAATCTTTGTAATTTAAAAGTGGATTGAATAGATATTTCTACACAATTTTAGCAAAGTGGATTAAGGCGTGCGACTCGTAATCTGCGGGTCGCGGTTTCCCATCCCTGTCAAACCAATCGTACTCGCCTTTTCAGCCGAGGGAGCGTAATAATGTCACGATCAATTCCACTTTTCGTGGGTAAAAGAGTAGCCCAAAAGTTGGCAGTAGGTGGTGATAACTAGCTGCTTTCCCTCAAGCATTAAATTACTAAATTAGGGACGGCTGGCGTAGATAAACCTCGAGTAGCTTTGCGCAAAATTCAAAAACAAACAATACAATTTTGTCCCTTATTAATAGTTTCTCACCGAAATAAATCTTCTTTTTTTTAAGGTAACAGATTTTTTCCTTTTATTTTTATAGGATTACGACTTCATGTTTAAGTCCATGTTTTTATTTTAACCGCTGGATTCTCATAGCATTGACGTTTATTCTATGCTAAGTTTGTGCTTTCTAGGTGTCTTAAACTCCTACCTTTATCCAATGAAATTATTAGAAGTAATTTCTCAATGCTGTCAGTGGCTTCTATTTTGGATAACTGTTAATTGTTTGGTGAGCGAAATAAAATTTTACCGTACAAGACAGACTTGCTTTTCTGTTTCAATGAGTCTTGTGTGGAATGAATTGGATATATTAGTTGTTTGGTGTGGGCTACAACATTCAGTATTCAGTACAACCGACCTAACCATCTTCAGTAGATCAACGGTGAATCATTTGGATATACCAAAACAAAATACGGCTAGAATTACCAAAATTATATTTCCTAAAATAAGTAAAAATATTAAACAAATAAAATAATTGGATAAACTAAGAGTGGCATGTTATATATTTTTTAAAACAAGAAAAGAGATTAAATTATCAAAGAATAAAAATTAAAAATCGCAAATGCTATTACAAATTTAATATTACATGAATATTTGTATCATCTACATCTACAAATATAAGATTTAAATAATCGTGTTCCTTTCCAACAATGTATTTCTAAGATCTTAATTGACTTATTTACATTTAGATTAAAATAGCTTAAATTAAAATGAGTTAAAATAAGTAGCATTTTCAGATTGGATACAATAACATCATTATTTTTAATGTTTTCTCAGGACGCTATTGCTGTTTGTTTATATTTATGTGAACTCAGCAGATAACCCGATGTGGCTTTACCATAAGAAAAACAAACACACACATTATATATATGTATAAATAAAAGTGCTTTTTCTAACTAACTCCCTCTGATTTGATGACGAACTCACTATAACATGTGAAATAGTATTTTACAAAGCCATGTGGCGTGGCATGGCTAGGTGGTTAAGGCACTCGACTCGTAATCCGAAGGTCACGGGTTTGAATCCCCATCACAAAAAATAATCGCCCTTTCAGTCATAGGGGAGTTATAATGTGACATAACTCACCTGGCCATGCCGGGCCATTAAATAGTTTTATTATGTTTTTTTTTTTAGGAACACAAAATAGTGGTGTAAATGAGCGACTATAAAATTATGATATCTCATCATTTTTGTTAAACACGAAAACAAACAACATTTAAAAGTAATGTAGTATTCAATGTGACTTTTGGTGTAATAAAATTTATCTAAGTAAACAAAGTATGTAAGGTATAAAGAATAGATACAAAGAGTCAATCCCACTATTCATTGGTAAAAGAGTAGCCCAAGAGTTGGCGGTGGGTGGTGATGACTAACTGCCTTACCTTCAGTCTTATACTGCTAATCTTGAGACGACTAGTGCAGATATCCCTTGTGTAGCTTTGCACAAAATTCAAACCAAACCAAAGCTATGCAGAAGGCAAGATAAATCCATAAAAAACTATTCAACATAATAACATTCGATTAAGAACTGTTAATAGTAAACTAAACGTGTGATTATTTTCTTTTGTCATGCTTAATGTATTTTGATTTTCCTTTAACTTTTCGAAACATTTAAGGTAAATCTAGATTATTAAAAGTGCACACTTTATATAGAATTTACAACAAGTTTGTGACAATCGAATAACAATTCGGCATAGGTAAAAACTTTGACATGTAAATAACATACCTAAATTTCTTCAGCAATAAGACACGAGATTAAATACTGATCTCTGCCACTTTGTGAAACAGTCTCTAAATACCTCTGAAGACGGATTTAGATTAGTATATTAAACATAGAAAATAGATTAAAAGGTAATTAGTACTGAAGAATAATTTTGAAAACATTGACTCATAGTAATTCAACATGGAAGGTAAAATAGCCTTTTTATGTGAACAATATTTGTCATTTATAAATGTGTTTTGAATTTCAATTCAGATAATTAAAAAATTAACCCAGTTGAACAGAAATTTGAGCCTCAGTATTGGTTTCATCCAAGTTTGACAAATGATGGAACACTGAAATAACTCTTTACATGAGACTGAACTTTCTACAAGTTTGGGATGATGCCTTAGCTATTTCAAGCTCTAGGATTATACTGTTTTTGTGTTTCTGAAAAACTGAAATCACATAATAAACCACAGCTGCACAAAAACAAAAAGACGAGAACAGGTAAAAACTGATTTGAAGCAGGGATTGACACCTGTGAAATATACATATATTGTTACGTATTATAATTTATCTCGAACGGTTTTCGATATTATGTATGATGCATATTACGATTTCAAAAAGCCAGAAATTTTAATTTTAATTTAGAAGTTAATTAAATGTTAATATGTACGAAATTTACGACATTTACTAACAAGATTTATACACATAATTTATAATAACGGTTATTACAAATATTGGTTTTATTCAAGAGTTTTACAGACTTACAATTTATGTTAAGTATTCTATCTGGTCTAGAACTAAATATTTTTTCGGAAATCCAGGTCCATGACCAGTAAATTAATGTTGAGTTAATATTGTTTCATCTTGCTATCTTTTCGTGATGACGAGAAATCCACTTGAAGTAAATATGTATCTTAAGAAAGCTGGTATGAGTATTAAAAAAATTGTATTAAATATAGTTGAGAACAATGTTTTGACCTTCTTAGGTCATATTCAGATTAACAAAGAGAGTTTGCAATTGATTGGATTGTTGCCGAGAGTATACAAGTCTCAGGGATGAGAGTGAAAACATGTACAGACTTGTAGGTGGCGTTGCAGATAAATGTTAGGTTATTAATTTGTTTAGATGTAAGGGTATTCTTAATATTGGTTTTAATTGTTTTATAAGAAGGGCTTCTTTGATTTTGCATTTGTTTATATTTGTTTTCCTACTTAGTAATTCGGTGTTTTCTATGGTTGTGTTTATTTGATTTGCATGTTCAAAAACGTGTGAAGGTGTTTTTTTGTGTTCTTTGAATCTAGTTTCCATGTTTCTGCTTGTTTCTCCAATATAGAAGTCGTGGCAGTTGCTGCATTGTGTTTTATAAATTATTTTTGTGTTGTGTTTGTCAGTGTAGTTTTATATAATATGGACTTTAGTTTGGTACCTGGTTTTTGAACAAATTTGGTGTTTACTGAAATGTTGTGTTTTGTTATATGTTATTTTTTCTAGATACTGGTTATTTCTTCGTTGATGTTGGGAATATATGGTATGCAGCAATGTAAAGTTTTGTAGTTTGTGTTATTTTGGGATTGATTATTGTTTGTGTCGTTGATATAGGCCTGTGCATATAATTTTTAACGATATTTGTAAGAAATTTGTTAATGTTGATGAATCGTTTGTTTTATTTTGTTTATTTCATCGTTAATTTTATCGGGTGAACTTAGTTTTGTGACTGTGTTTATCTGGTTTTTTGATATGTTTAGGTTTTTTTCTTTTTCTCATCTTCTGAGTTCCAGGGAACTTATAGACCAGTATGGATGATTTTTCTGTGGATTTCAGTTTTCAGTTGCACATCGATTCTTGTTTTCATGAAGTTATGGAATCCTATTTGGTTAGTTTTTCTCTAATTCGCAGGTGGACTTAATGTTGGGGTCTATAGAGTTAATGTGGTTCAGAAAATAAGTGTGTGTTCTGTAAATGTGAATCCAGCAATTGTATCGTTAGGCATATCTATACTAGTATAGCTGTGAGTGTAAGGCTGTATTGATCGTTTGAGTTTCAATACGTGAGATAAAAATTTTGGTTAAAACTGGTAAAACGGGATTTTCCATACTTAGGTCATTTATTTGTAGCTAGTTTTATTCGTTGAACATAAAATTAGTTTTAATGGAAGTGAATTTTATAAGGGCTGCTAACTGGTTGCTGAGAATGTGTGTCAATGAGTTGGGGTCTTGGATATAAAGTTCTAAAGCTATGTTGCAGGCTTCAGTTGTTGGCATTTCTGTAAAGAGGGAGATTACATTAAGACTTTGTGATTTAGTTGATTAAAATTATATTTAAAGTTAAAAAGAGTCTTGATAAAGGAACTGGATGATGTAACATATTTAGAAAATGTCAACGCTGTATATTTATCGAGGTTGCAGTTAAATGATTAGTGGGTCAACATTAAGCATCGTAGTGAACAATCTCGCTTGTAAGGTTTAGGGGTGCCGTATTGCGATAGTGTGCGTGAGTCGGTTTTTCGTAGGTAAAAATAAAGGTTTCCTGAGATTGTGTTGGTTTTTAATTTGTAGTAGTATTTTGTTTGATTGGTTTTCATATGTTTTAGTTGGATTTGTGTTTAATAGTTTAAATTTATTTCTATCTACTAAGATGTTGTTCATTTCTTGAATGTATTCATTTATGTTCATTATAACTATAGCATTGCATATATCTACTTTCAGAATTTTGATGTTGTTGTCTTATTTTAGGTTGTTTATAGAATTAATATCTTTTATGTGAGGTTGATTTTTAGGTTTATTTTCTGTGAAATTATGCTGATGGTTTTGCATGAATATAATTTAAAAAAAGTTTTTTTAAGACACTACTTTGAGGTGATTCGGAGATATAGATGTTTTCAGTTCTACTTTAAAAGATAGCTTGTTGGTTGTCGATGGAATTGTTGTTGAAGTTGTCTTCATTCTGGTGGTTGTTTTCCTTTGTTTTGTTGGTGTTTTCTATTCCTGGCTGACCTTGCACCCTAATCAGCTGACTTTTTCCGACGAAGATATTTAATATCCTAGAAGAAGTACTAGCTTCCGAAGTTAATTCACTGAAGTTACACAGTTCGAAATGTTCGACATTTATAAAAGTTTCTGGTCAAATTCTGCAGTGTTTGTTTAATAAACGTCAATTTCAACTATAGCTGCCGAGGCTTATAGTCTACTGACTGCAGCTGACCAGTAATAATCTTTCTCTTGTCACAATGTTTTTTTTTATAATTTTTATGATGAATAGTCCTCCATAGCTACAACCATAAAACGCCCCCCAGTGACAAAGCGATATATCTGCGGACTTATAACATTAGAAACGGGGTTTCGATATACGTGGTGTGCTTAAATTCGAAATAAACTACTTGTTAAGAGAAGAAAATACGAATGTATACAACACATCCTATAAAAATTCACCATTCTATAAGAACAGCGTTTCATTTATAAACATAAAACTTATAGCACTGTGTCTAACAAGGCTCAGAAACTGCAAAAAAATATTATTATTTTCTGTCCACAAAACAACTAGCAGTACATTAGTGGGTTCAAACAAATTCCAAAACAAGAGGTTGTACTAACATCTTTGTTGTTATATACTTGTGCTGTTTTTCATTACACTCCTATAAATGAACTATGTGAATTGGATTTACAAGAATGTTTAGTGTAAACGTTATTATTTATTTTATTTGGTGATTTAATATTTAATTTAATTTTTACAACAAGATGGTTAAAAGTAATTATTTTAAATGTGAAACTTATATTACGTTTAGTTGAGTAACTTCGTAAACTTCGTGAGTCTTACATTGTGTGTGTGATTTAATTGTTGCATTATTGTTGACAGGTTACTCGAATCTTCAGCGTTTTTTCTTATTAACTTAACTGAATATTGTTGTTATTACAATATTATTCCAAGTAAATTATAGAAAATTCCATAAACGACAATCCTTTACAGAAAGTTTTACAGTTTAAGAGGTATAAGAAGAATTTGTTTTGTGTTTTAATTAATTAAACACGTGTGTGTGGATTTTCCTGGAAAAGAGACAATTATTTAAAGTTCAAGATATAACTGTGGTAACCCACGAAGTAATTTAAGTGAATCTATCGCAGTAAGAAACAAATTTGGGACAAATAATCATTGTTATCAATTGAATTCTAAAGTAACTGAATCATTCTGAGTGAACCTTTGACAAGAAAATAATTTTTAGAGTATTAAATACACTCGTGATATCCTAAGGTCTAAATAATTTTTCTACATATATTTGGCTTGTTATGAACATGTATTATTTTAAAACAGGTGGATTGTGTACCGTATGTTTATTATTTGAATTTATAGCTAAAAAGTCACAAACACCTACTGTAGAATAATCCTAACCCCCAAATCAGAATCCAGGACAATATCTCGCTAGAGTAAACAAAATTACAAAAAACACATTACATGTTTTTATTGCTTTATATATTTCTTTAATTTTATATATTATAAAAAATAACAATTATATAATATTACAGGATATGTCATATAAATATTCAAGAAATTTTAGAACGATGTTTTTAATGTAAGCAGTTTCTCTAAATTTTTCTTTATATAAATTAAGTCGTCATATTTTGTTATTGAGACAGTTATTCTTGTTTTTCGTATAAACATGTATTTTGTACCTGCCAATCATTTTGACAATTTTAATCCTTTGTATTAGCATGAAAAATTTGTTTCACAGTTTTTTCATTGAAATAGAATAATTTCTTTCTAATGAGACTCCAAGTTTTTGCTGATTTTTTTTGCAACAAGTGTAACTGAAAATACTAAAATTACCAAATGAATTACCTAATTAGAAGTGATGACAGGCAAGGTACACCTGTTTGTGCTAGTTGATGAGATAGTAAAAATATTCTCTATAGTTAAAATACAGGTGGATACTTCGTATTATGTAGGTGGTCTTGGGATCATGTGTATGAAGGCACCAACATTCAACTTGATAATTGGAAACACACCAACTTGGAAGAAATTGGAGGAACCAGAGAAAAAGAAAATGTATGAGACATCTGCTGTGAAACCAAGAGCTCAATAGAAAAGAACAAGCAATATATGAAGCCTCTGGACGTCACGAAAAGGAACATATCGAATTATGTTCACAGAAAGTGAAGGAAATGTAAAAGGAAGAGTCTTTCCGAAGGAACATTGGATTGGAAAGAATTACTATACTAGCCCTATCAAAACAATTAAACTGGTGAGGCAAAACACATTGAAGGCAGCGAGAAGTATTTCGTAGCAAGAAGATCAAAAAATGATTTTTTATGAAGAAACAGAAGATCTTAGTTCTGCAATTTATAATCAACAACAAACTCATTCAGCATTAAAAAGGACCTTATGAAGAATAGGAATTAATCAACAGAATGCACTGTAAGATGTAAGTGGATAGAAAGGCCAAGGTCTACCGTGCCAAACAGTTGAAGAGGTACTTCAACAGGGAAAGAAACCATACAGGTGCTGCTATTTAGTTTAGAAACGTTTTTATACATATGTTTGACTTGTTTTCAAGATATATTATTTTTCAAAAGTGTATTGTGTGTTGTCTCCTTATTGATCATACTTATCGCCAACAAGTTACTGACACCTACTTTATAAGAATCCGGCTCCCTCAACATAAAATCTTGAGAGTGTGTTTTTTTTTTTCCAGTTACGTAAGAAGTGAATGAATTAACTTGTACAGAAATGGAATAAATTCGGATTTGTTTAAATTAGTTTAAAAAAAACATACTTTTTACAAAAGTAGTTATTTGGAATACGTTTCTTTGCCTATTGATATAAGATACTTTGTTTTTATTAATTACCCGGAAAAATATTTAAACACTATAGAAGGTAAGTATGTTTTATTCCATTTTCCTATAATTTTAAAAATTATATCAATTATTTATAAATGCAATAAATATGAAACTTTAAGAGACAGCTAAATACGAAAGTACAATTTACTTATTTGCCATTTGCTAAAACGTTTCATAAGCATGTATATTTATGACCGAATGGCATATTCAATAAACACTAACAATAAACACAATTTGTAGCAGAATACTACAACAACTTTTCAATGCTGTTGTTAGTTCCACAAAACAAAAAACATTGTTTTAAGAAGGGAAGTACGAATATTTTTCAAAGCATAATAATACTTTGAAAAATTATACTTATTTTTCTTCTTAATGTGTTTAGTTTAATGAAGGTATAAGCACTCAAAGTAGTTCATTGGTATAATTGCTAAATACTGGGTGAACTCGTTCTTAAGCTCATATCTTACGATGGATCAATGGTATCTGGGTATTTTGCCCTGGTGGGTCAGGTTCTCTTTGACCTCTTCCCCCTTCCTGAACTTATTTTCCCTAACTGTTTGTATGTTAGGTCCTTCTCAGGGCAATGTCCATTTATAGTCTATTATTCACAGTAGGTCAAGTTAACTGGTGGCAATTTATTTATTTTATTTTATTATTATTATTTTTTTAAATACATAAATATGTAAACTATAAATATAAGATTTAAAGTTTATATATATACATATTTTACTTTAATTTATTTTTCTTTATATTTAAAATATATCTCATATCTTACGTTCCGATGTGTCGGTATTTGGGTATTGTTGTTAAATATCCAGGAGGGTCAGGTACATTTGACCTTTTCCTCCTTCCCGAACATTCATAGCATCAAAACAATTTACAATTTTTGTTATTATTATTATTATTTTTTATAGCTTTGGGCCAGAGTAAAAGTATAACTTGATGCTCAGGCCCATTTCAGGGCTCAAACCATGCATGGACGAAACAAGTTGCTTTTTTTTGTTGTTTTTTTTAAAAGAAAGAATGCTACTACTACTCCGTGTAGTAGCACGCACACCCACACAAATAAGAGTAAGTATACTAATATGTTAATAATAATAATTATATGATAAATAGTAATTAAGGATTAAGAGTCTAGTGCATAGTGGCCAGCTTAAGTTACATTACTTAAATATAAGTTAAAAGGGGAGAGGTATTTAGGACTATTTTCATCATGTACGTGATATCTGTCGAGATCACACATTAATTCATTTTTATGCCAATTCTTATTGAAGTATTTTAGAGTATTATGCAGGAGTCTTTCAGATATTGTGTCCATGTTTGCATACTTGTGCAAGAATGTGGTTGAGGTGCTACGTGGTACTTTAGAATCTCATATCTTCCGTTCCGATGTGTCGGTATTTGGGTATTGTTGTTAAATACCCAGGAGGGTCAGGTACATTTGACCTCTTCCTCCTTCTTGAACATTCATAGCATCAAAACAGTTTACAATTTTGTTATTAATTTTTATTATTATTGTTGTTGTTTTTTTCTCATATCTTGCGTTCCAATGTGTCGGTATTTGAGTATAGTTGTTAAATACTCAGGAGGGTCAGGTACATTTGACCTCTTCCTCCTTCCCGAACATTCATAACGTCAATACGAATTTTTGTTATTGTTGTTCTTATTATTATTATTTTTTTTAATAAGTAATTTTTATTTATTTATTTTTTTTATTGCTTTGGGCCAGAGTAAATATAACTTGATGCTCCGGCCCATTTCAGGGCTCAGACCATGCATGGGCGAGACAAGTGGGTTTTTTTTTTTTTATTATTATAAAAGAAAGAATGCTACTACTACTACGTGTAGTAGTACACATACTCACACAAAAATAGTAAGTATATTAATATGTTAATACAAAATATATGATAAAAGTAAACAAAAAGTAAACCAGGACTAAGAGTCTAGTGTATAGTGGCCAGCTTGAGCTATATTATTTAAATATAAGTTAAAAGGGGAGAGGTATTTAGGACTATTTTCATCATGTACGTGATATCTGTCGAGATCACACATTAATTCATTTTTATGCCAACTCTTATTGAAGTATTTTAGAGTATTATGCAAGAGTCTTTCAGATATTGTCTCATATCTTGTAAATGAATACGCGGACTGTTTGAATTGCGCGGCTCCATTTGGTTCCAAGGGAATCCGCTTGGTGTCGCTAGATTCGCACAGACAAGTTGATTATGACGCTATTTCTCGATTGCAGATATCTTTATTTGTGTATTAGCTACGCGGTTTTAAGTGAAGTGCAATTTTTTCATTGGAGGATTTTAAAATGAATGACCTGAAGAAGCAACGACGTGATGTGAAATTTTGTGTTAAACTTGGAAAATATGCGACTGAAACTTTTGCTATGCTTAACGCGGTTTACGGTGATGTTGCTATGAAGCGTACGGCATGTTTCAAGTGGCATGAACGTTTTAAGGACGGTCGACAGTCCATTGAAGATGATGAGCGTCCTGGACGTCCTTCCACGTCAAATGACGGCCCACACGTCGACAAAATCAACACCCTGGTGCGGGAAAATCGACGTCTGACTGTCAGGGAGTTTGCTGAAGAGTTTGGGATATCAATTGGATCTTGTTACGATATTTTGACCGAAAAATTGAAGATGCACTGCGTTGCTGCGAACTTTGTGCCTCAGAACTCGTGAGTTTTTGGCCAAACATTCGATCGCTGTTCTTCTCCACTCCCTACTCACCTGACCTTGCTCCTTGCGATTTTTTCTTGTTCTCCAAACTCAAAAGACCCTTGAAAGGAAGAAGATTTGAGACGATTTCTGATATTAAGGCAAATGCGACGAAGGAGCTGGAGGGCATTACAAAAAAGACTCCCAGGACTGTTTCAACAAGTGGAAACACCGTTGGGATAAGTGTGTGCATTGGGGAGGAGAGTACTTTGAAGGAGTTTCAGACCTGTAACTTCTAAATAAAGTACATTTTGTTTTATGACGTCAGTCCGCGTATTTTTTGAACAGCCCTTGCATTACTTTTATTTTAAATAATACTTATTTTGACTTTCTAGGTACTACAAAATATTACGATGAATAATGTTTTGCGAAGACGATTTGCTAACCTTGGCAATTAATCTTATAAAAACGAAACTATAAAAACTTTGATTACAATAACATTATCAGAATTATCGTGTAAGAAACATAGTTATCCAGCCAAGGGGACATTACTGGTGACTTAGGTCAACGATAGCCTTGAGAAATCTATTTATTATTTAGCCGGATGTGGGCGGTTTTGGAAAAATTCCAAGAAAGCTAGGGTGATTTTCATTTTATATTTCGCAAGGACTCACGCTATAATTTTTTTCTCTCTCTCGTATCTTTACTACTAAGTATAACTTGATATTTATAAGCCCTCTATAATAAAATAAGCTTATATTTTACGAGTGTCTACTTACAGATAGAATATTTCTTATTCTAGAAAAGTATTTCATAGTACTTTCAAATATACAGTGGGGTGGACAAAAAGTACCCACTTTGAAGACGTTGTTAATTTGTTATATTTGTATTAAGTACCAAAATAATGTGTAAAACTATATGTTTTAGAGAACGCTCTCGACGAGATCTGTTCAAATTTGATACCAAATCCTAAATTAATTAGTGGTTTCCGTAAATATCTGAACTTTTCATGATTTTACTTCCGTATTCTCATAATAAGTGTTGCGCACCTGGTGTATTTTCTTAGATATTCTTATTCCAATTAACCTACAAAATGATCAAACAAGTTTTTTCTCCAATAATTGAATGTAAAGGTCATAGCGGGTGCATAACATTTTCTTTATGAGAATATATATAACTGAAATCATTAAACGCTTTGGTATTTGTATATGTACACAGCAATTACAAAACTATTTGTTAAATTTGCGTTCTCCATAAAACAATAATTCGTCTCCGGACTTATACTGCTAGAAACCAGATTTCGATAGAGAAAACGGGCAGAGCACAATTAGCCCTTTTAGTAGCTTTATACTTAATTAACAAACAATAATTGAATGTAAAGGTCATAGCGGGTGCATAACATTTTCTTTATGAGAATATATATAACTGAAATCATTAAACGCTTTGGTATTTGTATATGTACACAGCAATTACAAAACTATTTGTTAAATTTGCGTTCTCCATAAAACAATAATTCGTCTCCGGACTTATACTGCTAGAAACCAGATTTCGATAGAGAAAACGGGCAGAGCACAATTAGCCCTTTTAGTAGCTTTATACTTAATTAACAAACAATAAACAAATTTTATGTTCAACAAATCTCTGCTGAAAACACGGTGTAAAGAGAACGTAATACATTATAAAATGAATTCAACACCAAGCTACTCCATTCAAGACTAAAATGTTTATGTTCCATTTATAAATAATTAAATATATTGAATAATAAAGGCAACATAAGCTCTTTAAATAGGTTATAGTGTGGAGTATTTTACTTTATTGGCATTAATTCTAATTTATTTACAGGAAAACAAGTATTTTTAACGTTGCTTGTTTTTCTATGGGAAATATATTTATTATGAAATGTTTCTGTTTGCTGAAACCAATGTAAAATAACTTATTCAATTATAAATTGTTATTTATGTGCAGTGTTTAGAAAACCTTGATAAACCTGAAATGAGCACATTTTGGTTTGAAACAGAAGATGTCTTTATATGAAGTATAATATTTCAACCATTGCAAATTCATTTTTGTCAGAAAAGTTGCTTAATGTAAAATGTTTGCAAAGTGTAAAGAAAGTCTTTAATTTTTTAAACTTTTATGCTTACTTAAAAATATTATCTGCAATATGCTTTCATTGCACCAAATTAACACTCTAATAATACGATACAAATTTATCGTTAGGATTATAAACTAAAATAACTTCTAAAAGTAAATACAAGGTAAAGTTTAGCTGAATACAGTCATATTTTAGATGGCAAACAAAATGTAATATCTTTGTCGTGGTCACTAACTTTGTGTAAATGTTTTTTTTTTTAAACCATACAGAGAATACATAAAAAGCAAAAACTTAAAACAGCATTCAGAAGCCATAACACAATGTAATTGTAGTTAGTACACAACAACTAAATACCTAGTAGAAAACAATACCATCTAAACTGATGGAGGTATGATGCACACAATGAAAATAAATAGGAAAATATGCTCTATATCCACCTGCCTAATATCATATTCAGCCAACCAGGCACAGAAGTCAGTTAAATATGGGTACCTCTCTGTATAAAGAATACCAAGAATGAAATCCTACTCAGTAACATCACATTTAACACACACCAAACAAGCAAAAGTATCAATGAAAGGTATATATAATTTTACTGTAAACGAGGTCAGGTTGTCTATGAATAATCATTACTAATTGCATTTGTTAATATAATTTAATCACTTGGCCAAATTAGCATGTAATGTATACATATAGTTCGTAGGAGCAAGAAGCGTATTTAATTTCAAAATTTCAAAATGGCTGTTATTCAACCAAACCTACCAAGTGTTGTAATAATTATACTTCAATTACAAAAGCACGACCAATCCTTCAGTAAGAAAAAAATAGACAAGAAAGCCCTTCCATAAAAATAATATTTATTGTGAACATCACCGAAATTATCTTTAAAGTTATTTAAATTTGAATTGGAATGCAATTCATACCTTTTATGTATTGATTATAAAATTAGGTTAATCTTTAAAATATTAAGCTAATGTTTAATGCAGTTTTGGTTAATTACGATTGTTGAAATGTCAGATTTAACGATTCAACTTGTGTCACGTTTTCTTCTTGACATATTCTTGGAACCTTGGTACTCTGCCAGAGAACTCCGGTTTTGTGTAAGTCCAAGTAGTTAAAGAGTTAAGCTGATGTGAATTTGCTTCTTTACGTCAGTCTGGAATCCCCTTTTCATAAATGCTCCAACAAAAAGTTACGAACGCTATTAACTTTTTAAAATGTAACGATAAAATCATTAAATCAGACCTACTATATCTTTTATTGTGAACCTCACTCGCCAAGAGGATAGTGAGTTCATCCTCTACATAACACTGTGTAAAAGTAAATTATTCCAGTTCATTGAATAAATTGACCTTTATTGATATGTCTGCTTGCTATATCCGAGAAGAGTGTTCGGTTTAAATTGTTTGCGAAGGTTATTATGTGATTTAATCACCTGTCTAAAATAAACAATATAAACGGAAGATATCATCGTGTTGACTATCTACTAACGTTGGTTGAAAGAAAATACTCCAATTAATTAAACCACAAGTTCATCTTTATGAGCATGAGAAATTAATTAAATATACATAATTGCTAAAAGTAAGAAAATATTTCATTTAATTTTTTGAATAAGTCAGTCAACTTAAATAAATTTATGAAAACATGATTAAATGCAAGCGTAAAGAAAATGTTTCATGAGAAGAAGCTGTCAACATACTTATAACAAATGTTAAATTGTCACATTTTTATGGTATTTTAAAGTGCTTAGAATATTAAAATTAGATTTTCGACCTTTTTAATATTTTGTTTTATGCCAGCTTAAATATATTTTATCGTTAGGTTGCGTTATAACAGTGTTGATGTTAATATATGTAACAGAAAATATTTTATTTAATTGTACCGTAAGTCCTATTGTGCAATGAAATCTAAAAGATGAATTACGTTTACTATTCATACTTGAAAGATTCCTGTAAAATATTCTTTGATATTATTGAAGCTAATCGAACTTCCAGGTCCATTGCTGGTCTTGGAATGCATTTACCTACCGTCTATAGTGGAGATTTTAAAGGTCATGATGACGTACTATTGCATAACACTGTAATTTCCATCGTAACGAGTTTCCATGAAGGACAGCTAGGTCAGTCATACATTATACATCTTGATACACTCTCCAAAAGTCGTGCATTTTACCTGACTATCAGCATCCGAGAACGTATTTTAACCAGTTAAAGGTACAAAAGTCCATTGTTTCTTCTTCAGAGGCTTGAAATGTTTTTGAATACGATTTTTATTTTTTCATAAAAGTAACTAACACTTCGGGATGTAGTTGAAAGTTTGTGCACTTGATTTTGTGGGTCATTACTAAAAAAACCTTTTTTTCACCTCGTCAACTCCACCATGACATATACAGAGGTCCATCGCAATGAATTTTTGTATATCTAGAAAATCTCTTTTGTGATCGCAGACTTCATTATGCATATGAAGACTTGCTCCAGATCATATTAAAGATCAATTTTGCTTTGAAAACATCTCTGATCTCATCTTCTGCTATACGACTTTCTGTTCATCTTTCTCAAACTGCTATGTCATTGGACTATGTATTATTAAACATACTTGCTGTGAGAAAATTTCTTTTTGCAAAAAGGTTTTTATATCCACTGTTCTAATCTTGGCAACAATGCACTGTTCAATGATCGGAAACTGGAAGTAAAACATACAGGTCCTAAATCGAGTCGTCCAAGTCATCATGAATCCCATATACAGCAACATATTATTTCATCAGCACATAAACATCACTCAGATAAAGTACGATTAACCCTTTTTTCCCCTTAAACTACAGAAATCTGCATTGAAAAAGTATATTATAATTAATCAACAAAGCTCATCTGCTCAGTGATTCAACATTAAGTTTACGGACTTATAACACAAAAATCTACGATTCGTTTCCCTTTCGTAGATACAGCACCAGTATTCTATTGTGTAGCTGTGTACTAAAAATACACAGTCATATAAAATGATCTTTAAAAAAATGCCCGAATTGCAATTAAATAAGAAAATAAACTGTTAGTAGTTTAAAAATAAGATATGTTATAATTATTAATCAAAGTGAACATTATTTAAAATATCTTAGCTGATGGATACGGCCCCCCGCTAATACAGCGGTATGTCTACGGATTTACAACGCTAAAATCAGGGGTTCGATTCCCCTCAGTGGGCTCAGTAGATAGCCCAATGTGGCTTTGCTATATTAAAACACACACACACTTATAGATACGTTTGATAGATAATAAAATCCATTTTGAATAAAAGGAGTAAAAATAAGTGTAATATCAATTAAAACACCTTAAAATTTGCAATGCAAAGTATTTCATTATATTCGATATTGTTTGTTGTTTTATTTTTTGTTAACCACAAAGCTATATGATGGGCCATCAGGCTGTGCTGTTTAAGAGTACTAAAACTGAATTTTTAATGTTAGAAACCTCCAACTTACTACATAATCAGCAGGAATGAAGTATAAGAGGTAGCACTATTTCACATTTTAAATACACTAACAACAAATGAAGAAATCAATCATTTAAAGCTGATCATCAACTTCTATTAATACCAGATGCCATTAAAAGAAAAAAACAAATTGTACCTTATGGTAGAGCTCTGAATTTCGGATGAGACGCAGTAAACACAAATCTATGTGATACCGCAAAATATCCTTCGCAGTTTAAGCTGTAGGTGTGTAAAATTTGTTTTGGAATTTCGCACAAAGCTACTCGAGGGCTATCTGTGGTAGCCGTCCCTAATTTTGCAGTGTAAGACTAGAGGGAAGTCATCACCACCCACCGCCAACTCTTGGGCTACTCTTTTACCAACGAATAGTGGGATTGACCGTCACATTATACACCACCACGGCTGGGAGGGCGAGCATGTTTAGCGCGAACCTGCGACCCTCGGATTACGAGTGCACGCCTTAACGCGCTCGGCCATGCCAGGCCTAGGTGTGTAAAAAAATAACACTAAATCCTTTAGCATGGATGATTGGTGCTTGGATGTTGTAGCCAGTTTAAAATTAGGGACGACGATAGTTAGTCTTAGTACCATTGGTACAACTATAAAGTAAAAATTTAAGACATTTGAAAATTAAAAATCACTGAAATTAATTTTTTATCAAACAACAATAAAACAAATAATTTAATTGTTGGTACTGTCCTAAAAAATTACTAACACTTGAAGTAAACTCCAAGTAGAATTTGTTAAAGATATTAGTTTCTCGAAAAATATACGCTATGTTTTGATACCTTTCTTTCGAAATAACTCTCCAGCATTGTCTAGTGATTAGAAGACTTGACTCATAATTTGTGGGTCCATGATTCGAATCCTAGTCATATCGAAGATGCTAATCCTTTCAGCCGTGGTAGAATTATGACGGTCATTTATAAGAATTTGGAATTTATAAGAGTAAACAAGAAGTGATCATAAGTAAATTGTAAATATGATAAAGTATGTTCAATAGAAACAATATATTTCATACTTTATACACATCATAATTTGACGAAGTGACTTCATTTTATTATTTCGTTTATTAAAATAAAGAAAAAATGAAATAAATAATTGCGTGTATTCTTTATCCCATAAAGGCTACAAATATTAAACTTCTCAGTTTAAAATCAAATATAAATTTCTAGTCTTAAGAAATTAAAGCTATAGACCATAAATTAAAACACATATATATTTTTATACACGTGTAAGTCTTACTAGAATAAATAGCAAGCATTCATTAAAGAGTAAATAAATCATCTCTTGCTTTGCTGTGAATCAGTACGTTAATAAGTTAATTGATATATAACGTTAAACTTTCAGCTAACGAACTCTTGCAGTGGGTAAAAGCACAGGTAGCTTTGTGCTAAAAACAAACTAGCTTTCCAAACCTAAATTATATCTAAAAGTACATTCTGCTCAACTGATTATTATGTGTTTCTGCTACAGCTTGAAACATCTGTTTCATTTAACAATCTTAACCATAAACTGACGAATGTGGCAAGGCAGATTGATGATAAGGAAAATCAGCATTTACACTCACACTGTTTAATTCACTGGAAAACCCCAAAGACTATAAAAAATATAAACGGCTGTGTTCCAAGATTTAATCTGTCCAACATTATTTTTTCTTTGTTGAAGTCGACGGCGTGAGAACTAATTTCTATGACGAAAGTTTTCTTCGTATACATTGTACAAAAAATATATAGATAATTATTGTACATCTTCATTCTACTGAAAATTGCAGCAATTTCTTATTGTAATGACACACTTTGCAGTATATACATGTCACTTTTTATAGTCATAAGAATTATTATGTAACAAACCAATGTTTATATTATAAAAATATCTAATATAAATCTATAATTTGTAAGCATGGTAGTTTTTACTAAAAATCAAAAACTACGTATACGTGTGTATTTCTACTGTTCGGAAATACGTGAAGCTCGATTAAATTAGCTATTCTTTTAGTCAGTACTTTATATGGTTAATATTGTCTGTGTTATTTAAACATTTTGCCTTGCTGAGATCAGTTCAAATTATTACATTGACTGTTGTTTCCGAGGCAGTTTCAATAAGAACTGATTTTTGTGTTATCTATAATATTTAGCACTTGTATATGAAGTTCTTCCTTTAGTGATGTATTCTTGAATCTTATAACGAGACTGGATCTGCAAATTCTTTTGTTTCACAATGCATTTTAAAAGCAAAACATAATCATTTGGCAAAAACTAGTAACAAAATATAACATTCCAGTTAACACTAAATTTATTCAAAAACCAGGCACAAAACTAAGGTCTATACTATGTAAGAACTACAATGACAAACACCACACCAACATTATTTATAAAATACAATGTGATAACTGCCACGACTTCTATATAGGAGAAACAAGTAGAAAAATGGAAACCAGATTCAAAGAACATAAAAAGTCACCTTCACACGTTTTCGAACACTGCAAGTCAAATGGACACAACATAACCATAGAAAACACTAAAATACTAAATAAAGAAACAAACATAAACAAACGAAAAATTAAAGAAGCCTTACTTATACAACAACTTAAACCCAAAATAAACCAATATAAAGGAACGCCATTATACCTATATTAATATTATAGATTATTATATATTCAAACATCTAACCGCGCCCTCTACATTGCGACACTCAGTTATACAACCCCTTCCAAACATGTGGTCAGCTTCCGGTCAGTTACCTCCTTCTTTATGAACCTGACGATGACCGAAGAAGGTCGAAACGTTGTTCGCTCTTCTATTTAAAATATTTTCTGAACCCAAAACGAGCCGTTTTTGCATATAAAAATTCTCAACAAGTGGGTTTCTCGACATCACTGATAATCATCTTCTTTTAATATATCACGTATTGTGTAATACTTATTGTTCAATGGTTTAATTAAAAGATTCAATGAATGTTTTTCTCCAATAAAAACTCTAATCAGTTACGAAATGACTTTCAATAATTTCGTAAACGAACTATTCTCCAGCGATCAAATATATCTTCAAATATCTAGTTATACTATAACAAAATACATTGACGTATATATGATTATCAATTATTTCAAACAGCTTGAAATAGTTCGGCAAAACCACTAGCTTCTGAAAACGTTTCAAGGCTTAAAAACAAACGGAGGAAATAAGACTGCTTGATATTTGTAGTAAGCAATATACTTGGCAGGTGAGAATTATTAAATAAAGGAATGTTTGTGCATTTAATATATATTTCTAAATATAAAAGAAAGAAATATTTCTATATTTAAGATGCTTCTTTTAAAGAAGAATATATGGGGTAATTATGCATTAGGTGTTGGACCTAGTTCAATTATGTGGCATTCTTAAAGGTGTTTTGGAAATTATGTATCCTGTTATTCTTTAAAGACCAAAATACCATAGTAGCACAGATTATTTTATATTTATTTTATGTTTTAACATGTTTTTAATTTGTTTGTCTTGGTTTCACGTATTATGAAGTAGCTTTTCAGATATATATGTCAGAATATATTATTTTCGAAACATTTTACACGAAAAACAGGTTCATAATCGTTTTCCATTTTGTAGTAGGTTATATTATGCACTGTGATATAAAACACTAAAGAAAACATGAAAGTTCAGACAACTTGGTAATTTCATCTCTAATTATAAGATTTTCTCAACAAAGAAAGTTTCTTTGTTTTTGGATATTTGTGCAAAGCTATTTTAGGCCAATGTACAATAGCAGTCCTTTATACACCAATGAAAAGTTATATAATCAACAATATCTACCACAACTCTTGAATTACACTTATTTGACTAGTTGTATTTCACTGTTACCCTTGTAGCTCAATAACAGCCTTAAAGTGCGAATGATAGACGTGCAGGTTCATAGTCAAAAACCTCAAAAAAAAATGAAAAGGCTTTGACCACATATAAAGAGTTTAAGTCTTCGGAAGTAACTAGTGTATACACACATATATATTACATATCACAAACATCCACACTTTAAGATGTTTGCTCAAATCACCTACTGGTTATTCATGAAAATATTTATAGTCAAATTTATATGAAAAATTATTCAATTATGATGTAATACTACTACCAAACTAACAGTATGTAATGTGTAAAGTGATGTTTGGTTCTGTCTGATCTATATTATTTGGGGGACATTCTGCTTCCAACAGACATTAATTGTGATAACAAAATATTTGTTTCTTGACATATTTTGCTTTCTATAGCTCTATGAGCACTATATTTTTTGATTCTTAGAATATATTTCTTAACTATAATTTTTAGTCATTTTTTTTCCATTGTTCAGTAGAATCTTTGTGACTCACACACCTTGCTGGTATGTTAGTTGTCAACCTTGTCTTGTATCACTCGTTTTTGGAAGAAATGTACATTCCACGTATATATATATATATATATATACACACACAGGTTTGGTTTCAGAGTATAAAAATCAAATGTTCTATTCATGTTTGTATAATAACACCTTTTCATGGAATTACCATATGGACTTAGAACAAAAACAAAAATACCAAACCTATTTATTTCATACTTTCTCCATTTCTTTATCCTTATAATTATATACATCAAATTATTTCACATAATATCTTTACGTTTGTGAAATAATATATTTACTGAATTTCAAAAAATGAAATAAAAAGTTAATAAAGTAAGCATTTAAATTCTCGTATTTGTTACTAAAATTGTTAGTGGTAAATTGTTGAAGCTGATACTACACTTACATTTCATGTATCTTTATATTCTGTTTATTTTTAACTAAGTTGAAAAATTTGGTTTGCATCTTTATTTGTTTGAACTTAAACACAAGGCTACGCCACGGGCTATCTATGCTATGCCCACAAGATTGGTATAGTTTTACTATACTAATATGCACGATTGATGTTTAAAATAATGTCAAATAGGTTACAGAAAAAGAAATGGAAGTAGTAACTATTCTCAGTTTAAAAAAGGAAAAAAATACATATTCGGATAGAAATAGAATATTAGTTGTTTAAAACTAGGAAATTCAGGAATATAGATTTATGATAAACAATTATAATTTTTATTAGTGATATAGGTTAGTTTCCAAAAATATTAGTTTAGAAATTGATTCATGATGGCTTTGTTTATTTGTGATGAAGCACAAAGCTACTCTATAGGCTATCGGTGCTGTGCCCGCAACGCATATTGAAAGCCAGTTGCTAGCGGTACAAGGGGAAGGGGATCATGAAGGTTTTTGGTACAAATTACGTCGAGGGAAATGTGTATATTATATTTACATATGTTCACTTTTTGTTTGTTGTTAAGTGACAAAATACATAATCGGCTATCTCTGATGAGCCTACCACGAGTATTGAAACATCATTTCTTAGCGTGGAGGGGCTACATATATTGAAGATATCGTTTATGTTACGAGGAAAATGTCTGAGAATCAACCAAACATAATGGGTTATGTAGTTATGTTCATTAACTCATACTAAGGTTAATTTTGTTTACAATTTTTGAAACAAACACCAAGAATGTATATTGGTAATAAAGAACTAATATTAGTTATCTAATATAAACCCCCCGCTAGTACATCGGTACGTCTATGAATTTACAACGCTAAAATCAGGGGTTTGATTCCTCTCGGTAGACTCAGCAGATAGCCCGACATGGCTTTGCTATGAGAAAACACGCACACACCAATATAAGAATTATTTAAATGTATTTTGTAACATGTATTTTTATGGTAGAATCATTAAATATATTTGAAATATTTTGCTTTTTGTCTTAATGACTATTCTGGGATGGTCTTTTATGTTACTGGGACAAAGTAATTGTTTATTTGTTTTGAGTTTTGCGCAAAGCTACACGATGGCTATCTGCGCTAGCCGTCCCTAATTCATTAACACCTAACGCCAATCTTGGACTACTCTTTTACCAACAAACAATGGAATTTACAGTCACTTTATAACGCCCCAGGACTGAAAGGGTAAGCATGTTTGGTGGAACAAGAATTCAAATCTGCGATCTTTATATTGCTAGTTAAACGCACTAAACACCTCTCCGTGCCAAAAATAATAATAAAAACTATTCAATGTGAATAAATTTATTAATAAGATTTTGCATGTACTGTTAACTCATTCTACGGTGAAAATTTTGTGTTCATTCTATTGTAACTGTATGCGTGTTAGCTGTATAACTCAAAACATTTCCATCTGTTTTTCATAAATTTTTGTGTGAAGGGTAAACGTACCTATAGATCACTTTTATTAATAAAACTTTAAAGTTTTGTTTGTTTGTTGAAATTATACACAATCAGCTATCTGAGCTGTGCCAACCACAGGTATCGAAACCCGGTTTGTAGCAGACACACCACTGTGCTACTTGGGGAGGCAAGACTTTAAAAAAGTCATAATTACACTACGAGGCAACCACTTCGTTATACCAAGTGTGTATTTTTTCATAGCAAAGCCACATAGGGCTATCTGCTAAGTCCATCGAGGGAAATCAAACCTATGGTTTTAACGTTTTTAATCTGTATACTTACCACTGTACTAGCGGGGGACACCGCTACATTGAGAGCTATACGAAACTTTTACCAAATTTTAGAACCAAAGATTGAAAGAGAAAGTTAATGATTTACAAGAAACTTGTTCAACTCGTTATAAATTATATAAGTTATAGAGAAATTATGAAAATTTTGAATTAAAAAATAAAATACAGAATGTCTGAGATGAATTAAGCGAATTAGTGTTTAAAACGCTAATAATTGAAGTATCTAACGTGATCACAGTGTTGTGCGCGTTTAAGAAAAAGTTCAATGTTTTGAAATTCACAATTGTGTTACGAATTTAACCTTTAAATCTATATCCAGTTCTTAGAAGCTGGACATTACTTACCGATACTTTGTTTCTAAAAAAAGATCCAATAAAGAATAACTGCGACTCTACTGACAAAGTCACTGTGCCTTTATTCTATATTAGTTTGCTTGCTTATTATTAGATCTCCACCTTATAGGTTCTGGAGAATTGAAGATGTAAGAACCGGGTTCTACTTGTATTTTCTATTTAAAAAAACAGCATATGTTACAGCGTTTTCTACATTACATAAAATTGTTTTGCGAGATACCATTGAACCTGTCCATGTGTGACGAGGAAAAGTTCACTTATTTTTAACGTTGAATGTATTCTTGGAAAAAGCCACTTCAAGCATGCGTTAAGGAAAACCCACCGCAACCTTAGGTCAAGCTTTTTTCATAAACGAAAAGCTACTCGCAAATTATGGTTGACTATTACTGAAGAGAAGCAAAAAATATTCGACATTATTGAATATATATATATATATATGTGTGTGTGTGTGTGTGTGTGTATGCATATAAAGGTTTAGCAAATACTGTTCATGGTACATTCAAGAGCCAAGTAGAAAGAACATTTGTGACCAAAAGGTAAGATGCTCTTGCTCTTTAAAATTGATAAAATATAATAGAAGAAGTATACATAATCCATGGAAACTGTTATAACTATGCAAACAAAAACATACTACATCATATGTGTCAGCTCACAGAAAACGAAGAAAAAAGTTTGTAAAATCAGTAGAGTTACATTGGTATAAAAATACGGAAGATATTGTGTGAGAAATGTTTGTGATAAGTAAAATGAGAAAATGAGCTAGAGTTAATCATGATTTCATTGTGGTTCGTAGTTCATTTGTTTCTACGATTTGTTTTGTTTCGATAGTAATGTTGTTTGCACTAAAATAATATCGTATGTTTATTGGAAATTATTAAATCTTGCATCGTTTATTTTTCTTAAACCACTATTATTAGGTGGTAAATAAAAAATTAAGTGAAACGTTTTTCACTAATTGTGATAATTGGTTTCATATGTCATACTTCAGTTTTACTTACAATAAGATATTCAGTGAACCTGACGATGACCGAAGAAGGTCGAAACGTTGTTCGCTCTTCAATCTAAAATATTTTCTGAACCCAAAACGAGCCGTCTTTGCATGTGGGGTTCTCAATAAGATATTCATTTATAAACTACAAAGAAACAAGACTGAATTTTATACTGGTGGTTAAAAACGTTAAACTATCACATAAATTCGAGGCAAAATATATTTAAAATCACAGTGTAATCTATTTATTTTAAATCATTCATTCTTGTTAACACTCAAAAAGTGTAATTTATTAAGAAACAGTGTTGAGCATGAGAAAAATACTGAATATTCCCTCATTTACATAGGAAACATGCACATGTACATGTAACAAAGGAAAATTATCACTTTTGGCTATTTCACAATGTATGTATATTTAACACTGGCGAAAGAGCCCGGCTTCTCTCGTGTTATGTTGAAATATTTTAAATGACGTATATAAAAAGTGTCTATATACACTGGCGAAAGAGCCCGGCTTCTCTCGTGTTATGTTGAAATATTTTAAATGACTATATACGTGTGTGTGCATTCTAAACCGATTTTAATATAGAAGAATATTAAAAATTATTTCCAACATAAACGTCAAAAGAAAGTACAGTGAAAAAAATTACTTATTGATAATAAATAATTCTTAATTCACTGTATTTTCCTTATCATTGAGTTAAATATTTCACATTTATATTTCATAAAATATCCTAGAGCTAAGTGCATGAAATTTACTATGAAATTAAAAATATCAATCCAATTTTCAGCTTAAATCTTTTCTGAATTAAGGTGTTTTCTATTATATCGCCAAAGTTTTAATAAAAAATACTCTTTAATTGATAATAACACTAAATTAAGAAATCAATAAATATTTTTTCTAGTTTCATTGTTTATATATATCATTTTCTAATTTCAGTACATACACTAACAGCAATATTAGGTTATACTTTTGTTAAGAAGCAACATGACAGAAAAGCTATTGCTAGAATACAATGTTACCGAACACATATATTAAATAGTTGCCTGTAAAACATAAAACAAAAAGTTGAAAATTTCTGTCGCAGTATCCACCTATTTTTTCTACTGTCTGATCTACAATACACTGAAAAGGTTCAAGTGTGTCATTTAATTCTCTTTCAGAGTGCATACGTATTTATGTTTACAGTAACATCTCATTTTACTGCATTGTTTTTATTAAACATGAGGTTATTAAAGAATTACTTTGAGACTGCTGAAACAAGTAAAGTTTCCCTGCATTTTAAAGGTATAGACATATTCGTTTTCATTAAGTTCCATACTTTTTATCAGTCTGTTTCTTTGTTATGGGCAAATTTTACACAAAAGGCTATCTGCCCACCAGGAATATATACACGGTTTCCGACAGTATAAGTCCGCAAACATAACGCTGCTACGGGGAAGGTTTGTTTGTTTGTTTTTGAAATTTTGCACAAAGCTATTCGAGGGCTATCTGTGCTAGCCGTCCCTAAGTTAGCAGTGTAAGACTAGAGGGAAGGCAGCTAGTCATCACCACCCACCGCCAACTCTTGGGCTACTCTTTTACCAACGAATAGTGGGATTGACTGACACATTATACTTCCCACGGCTGGGAGTTCGAGGATGTTTAGCGCGACGCGGGCGCGAACCCGCGACCCTCAGATTACGAGTCGCACGCCTAACGCGCTTGGCCATGTCAGGCCACTACGGGGAAGGACATTTTGTCAGTCATTCAACAATGATTTTCATTCATTTTTGATGTGCTTCTATACTAGTTGTTATACATACTAAAATTTGAACGCCTCGGTAATAAAACAATAACATAAAATATAACTATGCTTCATTTAATATGTTTATTTTTATATTATTATTTATTATGAATGACACGCATTTTTAATACTGTGCTTTTAATATACTCATTGTCTGTGCGGTAAAAATATCGATTGTATTTGTACTACTTTATGTAGTACATTTGCCATCAAGGTTTTTTTTCCAATAAATGTTTGAAGTGTGTTGGTTTCCGAACTGTCACGAAACACATTAACAGTTCTTGCTGTTATTTAGTCAATAATTTTTGTCATATTTCTAACAATTATGCTTAACAACATTGTTTTCATATTTTTTTAAAATATTTACAGGTACTAAGAAAACAAAATGATTATGAAAATTTCTCTGGTGTTAGTACTTTCAACAGTAATATATAACTGTTTAGGAAGTGAAATTCAGGGCAAACATTGTTCTTCTTGTGGTTCAGGAAATTGGGGATCAGGTAAACCAGGCGGTGGTGGTGGTGGTGGTGGAGGAGGAGGAGGAGGCTCTGGTAAAGGATTTGGAGGTGGATTTGGATTTGGTGGTGGTAGTGGAAGTGGTGGTGGTGGTGGTGGTGGTGGAGGAGGAGGTGGGGGTGGAGGATTAGGTGGTGGCAAAGGATTTGGAAGTGGTAGCGGAGAGGGGTACGGCTCAGGAAGTGGGAGTGGACATGGAGGAGGATTAGGACTCAGTGGTGGAAGTGGAGGGGGACTTGGACAAGGAGGTGGACTTGGAGGAGGGGCTGGTCATGGTGGGGGAAGTGGACTTGGAGGGGGACTCGGAGGAGGGGCTGGCCATGGTGGAGGAAGTGGACTTGGAGGGGGACTCGGAGGAGGGGCTGGTCATGGTGGAGGAAGTGGACTTGGAGGAGGGGCTATTCATGGTGGGGGAAGTGGAGGTGGACTTGGAGGAGGGGCTAGTCATGGTGGAGGAAGTGGACTTGGAGGAGGGGCTGGTCATGGTGGGGGAAGTGGACTTGGAGGAGGAGCTATTCATGGTGGGGCAAGTGGAGGGGGACTTGGAGGAGGGGCTGGTCATAGTGGGGGAAGTGGACTTGGACTAGGAGGTGGACTTGGAGGAGGGGCTGGTCATGGTGGGGGAAGTGGACTTGGAGGAGGGGCTGGTCATGGTGGGGGAAGTGGACTTGGAGGAGGGGCTGGTCATGGTGGGGGGAGTGGACTTGGAGGGGGACTCGGAGGAGGGGCTGGCCATGGTGGAGGAAGTGGACTTGGAGGGGGACTCGGAGGAGGGGCTGGTCATGGTGGGGGAAGTGGACTTGGAGGAGGGGCTGGTCATGGTGGGGGAAGTGGACTTGGAGGAGGACTTGGACTAGGAGGTGGACTTGGAGGAGGGGCTGGTCATGGTGGGGGAAGTGGACTTGGAGGAGGACTTGGACAAGGTGGTGGACATGGAGGAGGGTCTTACAGCTATGGTGAAGGACATTCTTCTCATCAATTCCATACTCTCCCAAATTGTCTTTACATTTGCTCCTTGAAACATTGCAATCCTGTTAAATGTCATTACAAATGCGTGCCTAAACCGACATGCTTTCCTTCAGGAGGTGGAGGAATATGGGGACGTAAAGGACCAGGATCTAAGGGTATGTATATTAAAATATTTTATCCATCTTGTTATATAGTAGGCAGATTGCAGAACTAAATCTCATATATTTCTCAAATTCATCGAGTAGGTTAATATATGCATCTTAAGATGGAGATAACCTCAAAAGGTTGAAACGTTGTCCTCTGCTTTATTTTGGTAAAAGTGTTAATACCCATACCAACCGTCCTGAAATACATTTTTACTTGAAGTGGGTTTTTCGTCATCGCGAATAAGTTAATATATGTTTTGTTACTACTTAAAATCATAATGTTTATTATTTTACCATTATAATATCTCTTTTAATAAACTGTGCATTCTGTTTGTCAAATTATTTTATGATTATTTACTGTATAATAGGTAACAATGAACTGGAAATCACGAAGCCTGTTTCGGAAAAAGTAGAAAGTTTCGAATACAAACCAGAGTCCTAAGGTGATAATTTTTTTTTTAGTTTTTGGCAGCACTTACATCACGTAATATATCAGAAAAATCTATGTAATAAAGAAAATTGTAATTTTTTTACTTATTATCTCATCATAAAAAAAATTAAAATATATTTAAAACTAACATAAAAAACCACTAAAATGTTCGTTTTATTTTCCAGTTGTGATATTGCAGTTCTGAAACTGCACTACCACAGAAACAGTATTTTGTTCTTATCGTGTAAGGCACATCTAGAAAATCGCTCTTACTCATCGGATTACGTTAAAATATTTTAAAATCATTGCATTATACCTTATGAAAAATGTTACACATATGCAACAACCATAAAGACTAATATGAAGCTTATAATTGTAAATTTATTTCTTTATGTGAGAATAGAAAACGCTTAAACTGGCTAAAATAAAATCCTTTATATTCATTTCTGTTTATAACTAACGTCGTAGTTTACCTTACTTTTGTGACTGAATGTGTAGCAACAGTTATAACACACAAATGAAATCTTTCATTTTCTATGTGGTATCAAATAAACATACTTTATCTTTTTGATACTCTACACGAATGTGCACACTAACATATTCAGCCTAATTAGTTGAAATTTATTTACTTTTGCTATCAGTTATGCTGGGAAGATTTGTCTTACCTTAAAGTGGATATGCGAATAAAAAAGTGTATAAAAAAAACTCTAAAGTTCATAGTTATTGCTCTCAAAACACTTGCTTTCGTTGATTGTAAAAAGTTTTAAAATATTTATTTATTTCCAGTTTGTTATTTAATTTCCTTGGAAATTTATTATTCATTCAAACGTCTATTTTCTTTCAGTTGAAATCCTGCATGAAGCACGTTTACCAAAGTTGTCAACGTAATTACTTTTAACCCACAATCGGATCCCATTTGTGTTCTGTGCGAATTGTCTCAGATATTTGGTTGAATGTAATACCTAAAATATATGAAATGTATATAAAATGTATCGTATTTTGTTCAACAAATGTTTGTTTAATTACATACACAATTATGTGTGAAAAGTCCGTTTATTAATTTGAAAATTATGCCATTGTCAGTTTTGCGCTGAAAGTAAATCAGAAAGTGTTTGGCAAATGGTTTTCACAACAACAGTAACCCAGGCTTTAGGAACAAAATATTCGTGAAAAATAATTATAGTGCATCCTTATCTAATATGGAAAGTATAATAATTATTATTACGTAATTTGAGACAAATATGTACCTACACATTTAACAAATTTATATCATTACACGGATACCTTTTCACTAGCAAACTCTAGTAAATAGTTTACAGTCAAAACTATAAGTAATAATTTCTTCAAAGAAAAAAATTATAATAGCTTGACAATGTAAAATTTTATTTAATGGTAAAATTGTCCTATGAAAAACTTCTAAGAATAAAATGCAATCGAGCAATTATTATTACTAATAAATGTGAGTAAACGTATAGTAATTAACATTTATTAATTAAAATATAAGTATGGCTATTAGATTTTAAATGTTATACATATAATATTTAACTTCAATTTAGCTCACAAAAACTAATTATGAAACAGTGGAGTAACGACTATGATTTACTGCATAATATTATACTTTAACTATGTCGTATAAATATGTAAGTTTTATACTAACAAAAGTTTTTGATTTTTTTTTCTAACTTATTTGGGAAGTTCGTCATCGTGGACTTTACCATATCTGCATTGGTTACAAATGTATAACAATTGTATATCCTAAAACGTAGATGCATCACTTGAAAGACAATACTTCACCTTAACAGCTTATTTATTAGCTTCACGGCAATTTCCAGACATTCAATTGTGCTATGCAGTCAGGATAGATTTATGTTTAGAAAACTTCCCGAAGAAAGATACACGTAACTTCTTAAATGATGCAAAGCCAAAGTGCTTCATGTTTCTAACAGAGGAACCTTCAGTGTTGTCCATAGAAACTAGAAAACTCGCAAATAAAAGTGTTCAAAACAGCGAACATCAAAATCACAAATCCACTTTAATTCATAACAATATCAAAATCCACAAATAATTTAGTCGGACAACGAAATAGCAGATTTTGACGGAAAAGAGCATTCTAGTGAATCTGGTCATATTTTCTTGTGCTTTTCATAAGCAGCGAAGATTTAAATGAAAGAAAATGATCAAAAGACAAACAATTACAAATATCTAGCAATATGTCATAACTAATGGCTGTTTTTACGATATATATTCTGAAGAAACGTATTTAAAAGCAATCTTATTTAATCACACACCTGCCTGTTATTTTGATGTCTCCCCAATACATTATTATGACTTTTTGTGTAAAATAAATCTTATAAGCCCATCTTTACGGCAAACGAAAGGACATTAGAACATTTATCAAAATCTGATAGAATTAAGGTAACCCAGCTGTCTTTCCTAGAAGCTCATTACAAGATAACTGTAGTGTTTAGAAACACAATGATCAAAATTAGTGTCAAGTTCAACGCGGCTGAAGTATCGTTTTTGTATTTGTTACTGATTTACTGTTTTATATTTAATTCAATATCTACATTTATTTCAGTTAAGTATATGTTTAGAAGTTCTTGTAACTGATCCAAGATTAATGATAATTTTTATTACTAAACTAAATTTCCTATTCAATCTGTGTTATGCGCTGATGTTGTATTATTTCTGAAAAATATTCAATATTTAAGTATTTTTCTGTTTAATATCTTTTATTTTCTTACACGTAGAGCAAAGGAAATGAGAAATAAAATATTTATTGCAGTCTGACCTTTATAATACATATAAAGTAATTTTTATAAAACATACACAAATTTTATTATTCACTACACTTGAGTCTGAAAGTACAAATTTCTAGAATATAATAATATTTAAAAAATCATCTTTACAAATGCTAATTAAAACATTCACTCACTTACCCGAATCCATTATTAAAAATCTGTTTCAATCTAACTATAATAAGGAACTATTTAGTTACATTAACACCTGATTAGGATATATTAAAGAAAATCCCCACAGTGGCACGGCGATATAACTGCAGCTTTATACTGCTAGAAATCTGGTTTAATTACCTATTTTGGGCAGAGTACACATAGACCATTATATTGCTTTTTATTTAATATAAAAAACATACAAAACACCGTAATTATTTTTTTTACAAATCAGAGTCACAAATAAGAACCGTATTTGTGTAAACTGTGTAAATTTGTGTAAATGCGCCAAAACAAATTACAAATAAATGAATTATAATTATAATATAGCATATAAAAGTGGAAAATAAACCGTCTTTTATACAACTTTCGGTCAACTCAAGTGTTTCTCCAATGTTAAATAGACAAGTATCAGATTATATAACTGTTTACAAATATTAATGTTTGAACTCCGTCTATTTTTGGTAATACATTCGTTTTATATGGTTAAATACTAATGCATCTAAAGCATCTGTAATGATCTGATCACAATTACACGACGTAGACGGTTGAAGAACATCATTGAATTGAGCTGAAACAAGGCGACACAAATACATGTGGAAAAAAGATTCTTTCCAACCAAATACCAAGTAAATAATACAGCTATATCAAAATATATAAATGTTCAGAAGTGTCGCTAGTTGCATATTAGGTGAAAATTATGGTAATTGGCAAAGAACCGCGTGAGAGATTTTATGTGATATTTCGTTGTTAATTTCCAAACCAAAAATCGATAAACACGACAGAAAACAAATTTCGCCTCTTGATAAAGGGTACACCCAAAACTGGTAATCAATGACCGTGATGAACTGCAAAGTTGTTGCAACATTTGTCAAATGTCAAATGAAAATATGACCAACAAGTGGACTAGAGAAGGTACAATCGACTTTCATGTATCTGACATAGTCCGCCATAATCATAATATTGAGTCTAAAGAAGTCAATTTATAGCATGAGGATAAAGGAATAGTACTTTAGTTGTCAAATTAAGAAGAAGATGATAGGTTTATAGACAGTTTCACATTTTATAATTAAATGTTGATTAACATAGTATATTAAACAACAAAATCTCCAATTTTCCTTTAAGAAATTACTTTAAATATTCGCTATTGAATATACAAATACGCTGAATGGTACACAAATTTATATTCACCTGAAAAGTCTTTACTATTAAAATTGCTACATGATAAAATTTAAAGGTGGAACTATTGGTGTATTTTTCTTTTTTGAATACTTTCGGCAAGAGAATATATACTTTTGAAAACACACAAATATTAGTTAAAAAGCCATTGTTGAAAATCAATCCATATGTTGGCGTCTATAATTGCAAAAGTGTTGTATAAATACTTTAATAGTTATAAAGTTGCATTAGCAGCATTTAATTTAGTTTTATGTATATGTGTGCGTGCGTGCGTAATTTGAAGTGTTATACTGCTACTTATGAAACCAGTTTGTTTGTTTTTAATTTCGCACAAAGCTACTCGAGAGCTATCTGTGCTAGCCGTTCCTAATTTAGCAGTGTAAGACTAGAGGGAAGGCAGCTAGTCATCACCACCCACCGCCAACTCTTTTACCAACGAAAAGTAGGATTGACCGTCACATTATAACGCCCCCACGGCTGAAATGGCGAGCATGTTTGGTGCGAAGGGGATGCGAACCCGTGACACTCAGATTACGAGTCGCACGCTTGAGCATGCCGGGCCCTATGGAACCAGACCTTTACGTTTAGTGAAATCAACCAGTTTGGATAAGATTTTGCCATGTGAGGGAGTATCATATCTGCAGATGGATTATAACTGTCAAAAATAAAACTAGTCGTTTTGGGAGGATCTGATACGCTAGTTTTTAATGTACAAAAGCTGGCTTACAAAAGAATCATCAAAGCTGAATTTTACAATTTACGGAACGATTACGGGAAAATATTAATAAATAACACGGAGGAAAAATTTGGGAAAGATATTACTTCACTACTTTATAACTTCTTACTTCTTTCACTTACTTTATGAAGTTCAGTACTTTATAACAAGATATAATAACCAATAACAAATTTCGAGTCACAAGAAGCCATCGCACACCTGGTGAGTTTATATGGTAATGATCAAAGCGGAACGCTAATTTAAAAAAACTCACATGCCAATATGATTGGTTCATTCATATAGTTTGATAAAAGAGAGTCCTAGGCTTAAAAACATTGTTCATGAAAGGAACATATTTGAAGTTAGAAAGTACGCAGCTAGAAAACATAACCATTTTTATACATAAAACCTTGATGATAAATTACTCTGCACCATCATCAATATTCTTATTATTTTGATTTAATTAATTTGGAGTTCAGGTGTAGGCTCAGATCTCAAAAGAATCTGAAGAATAATGGTTGAAAGCCTCAGTAAGGTATTAGAACTTGGACATACTACTCAGGATGTCAGGTCATGATCTTTGCATCCACGATGCTAGTTTAGCAGTGTACACGGAATATGTGCTTGTTGATTTATATTGAAGTTGTTCCCAGATTATTAACATCTGTTAAGGTCAAAATTGAAAATGTTAAAAATCACGCATTATCAGAATCGTTAGGTATATTCCTCAAGTTAAACTTGCTTCACATGTCTATTGCTATGCTCTCAGAATAAAAGACAAAAACGTCACCGAATATAATCAAGTAAAGTATAGAAGTCTTAGGAGAAAAAAAAACTCGATCGATCCAAAGCTTATCTGGGACACTTCTTGTCTCTGTTGCTGTTAAATGACGTTTTACTAAAGAAAAAAACTTTCGAATTTTTAAAAGTCTTCCAATTAATTTTTTTTTATCAACGACAGCTGATGTCCTATAAAGACGATTAATAGCAAGAAGAACAACTAAATGTTTTACAGACATTATTTAGATTGTCCATGTAAAGGAAAAATTTACCTCGATTCTATTCTTAATATTTATGTTTTATATCAACTAGTAAACTTAATAGTTAGTGGTATATACGTTTAATCTTATGTACAAGTGTGAAATATTCTGCTGCAATCCAAGCTCATATTATTACATACGTCGTAGTTTCTTTGACAGTTTAAATAACTATTGACTTCTTTGTTACATATATAATACCTAGCATTATATATGAAACACTTCTATTACTCATGTAGCCTTTACATGTTGTAAAGTGTTTGAATGTGTCAGCTTTCTTGCTTTAGTCTTGCATTTTGAGAGCAAAATATTATCCTCACATTTTAATAAATTAAATATTACACAATACTTTCTTTTCGATGCCTCAACTAAAAGACTCAACGTATGTTTTTCAGGAAAATTGAATCTATTTTTTAACAAGCAAATGGTTGTGCAATAACAGAATACATTGATGTATATATAATATTGTATTATTGCTAAACAGTTTGAAAATGAAGCAAAGACCACTAACCCCTAAAACCGTCTCAAGACTTGTCACGTATTTTTTAATGTTTTATGTTCTTTGTAGACTAAACGCAACAAAAAAACGCAGATAACAGCTTGTATAATTTATTACACTAAATTATTAACAAATATAACAGATATAACATAAATTATATAATAACAGTGACAGATATTAAGTTACAACATTCGAAATTAATTACAAAACAAAATAATATTAGTTTCAAACTTCAAAATAAATCACAATACAAAACGGTACTGGCCTGTATCTAATGTAATGATCTAAAATTAAAGTCTCAAATTCCAGTCTAGGGTGTGAATTTGGTCCCACGAAGAAATTCCGAAACAGTTCACAGTTCAATAAATTCGCCGTCTCTCAGCACAAGCAGTAATTCAGATGTATCGTAGAGATTGACGAAATAAAATCACAGCTTCCGTAAATCTAACTTCAATCACAAATCCAAGTTGAATATTCACAGCAAACACTTAATCTTTCTCAAATAACTAACTCTCTTCTTTTGAAATAAAACTGATGTCTGAATCTCACTCTTTTTCTTCGAATAAAACTAATGACTGAATCTATCTTCTTTTTTCGAATAAAAACTGATGACTGAATCTCTCTCGCGTCACCGTCTTTTATACCGGTAGGCCTATTTCTCAAACAATCTTGCAATTTCCATACAACTCCAGAGCAATCCGCGCGTGTCCGTTCTTGCACGAGACTACACGTCTAGACACGAAGTCACCAGCACTCATTTACAAACATATGATTGGTCTACTTAATTCAAGAAAATTCTAAATGTTACCCTAAATAAATAACAAAATATTAGTTTAAACTTCGAAACAATAATATCAATATGGAAAAATGAATAACAGAAACGAAAACTCAAACACAACACGACATGTTGTCGCTTACAAAATATTTACACATATACATAACAGACTTAATAAAAAAGGGAGGGAAAATAGAATTACTTTATATTAGTAATAATCAATACAATAGCCAAAGCTAAAGGAAAGATCTAAAATAAAGGAATGTTTGTGTGTTTGATATATATTTCTAAATAAAAAGAAATAAACATTTTTATATTTAAGACGTTTCTTTTATCCTTAACTGCTTGGGGTAATTATATATTAGACGTTATACTCAGTTCAGGCATATACCGTTTCTTGACGATTTTTAAAAACCTTTATACAGTTACACATTATAATTTATCACAGACGAGTCTCTAATTTATTATATCACTTAATACGATTTAAAATAGCCCGACATTTTAATTTTACTTTAAAAGTTAATTGAATGGCAATGTGTATTACATTTTCATAACACAAATACATTTTAATACATAAACAGCAATACAATCTATAATAACTCTTATTACAAAAAAAATTATTAAAATACCAAAAGCTATAGACAGGTTTTTAGTAATTTCGTTTTGGTTTTACATGTTATGAAATCACAAAATCAAAGAAGTCCTACTCATACAACAACTAAAACCTAAATTAAACTAATATAAAGGAACACCTTTATACCTATACTAATTGATAACCTGACATCCTCCTGCAACGCACCTACAATCCCCTACCTTTTTATACTTTCGTTTATAGGACATGTGTCCGTCATGAGACACTTTCAAACTCTCTCTTTCTTAACCTGAAGATGACCTAGGAAAGTCGAAACGTTGTTTCCTCCTTATCAATAAAAACGTTAATACCCATACCAGCTGTTATGATATACATTTATATCTTTATCATATGATTTTACTAAAGAAATAGTATTGATTATTTCCTACAGGCATTATTTGAAACTTTTCCGTGAAAAATTTTTCTGGTAACGAAATTAAAATTATTTGAAATGCTTTTTTATCTCTAATGAGTATTTTGGGATAGACTTCTAAGTAACTGGAACAAAGGAGTTGTCGATTTTACTCAAGAACACAGTGGCCTAGCTGCATTAACTGTCCCAAATTCAGCAATGAAAGACTAGAAAAATTCAGCTTGTCATCACCACCCACTGACAAATCTGGGGTTACTCTATTGCCAACGAATAGTGGGACTGACTGTCACATTTTAACCTCACACGGCTGTAAGAGTGAGCATGTTTGGAAAATCAAAGATTTAACCCCGTGACTCTCAGACTGCGAACAGTTTTGTTTTTATTTCTTTTTAACAGTATTAACAGTATAACTCGAAATATTTTTATATGATTTTGATGAAATTTGGTAGAAAGGCTAAACGTCCCAAAAGGCCAGTTTAATTAATACAGCGGTAAGGATCAAAGCCACACAACGAAGCAAGCACTATCGTTATATCAAGAGCAATTCGAGACTTTGAAAACTTGCCAAATTTAAAAACAAGCTGAAATAAAAGGAGAAAGTTAACGGCCTATGAAGAAGCTCATTATAAACTACTTGAGGTGTAAGGACATTAAGAAAAAAATTAATTAAAGAAATAAAAGACAAGTTGCCTCAGACGATTTAAGTGAAAAGCTTGAGACATTATAACGCTGAGATGTCGAGTTTTACATGTAAGACAGCCTCAGAGTAAATAATGCGTTTTGCGCGTATGAGAAAAAAGAAAAAGAAGTACAAAATACTATTTTACTATTTCGTGCACATTTTCACTAATAACTCAGATAAAATATGTTGCTACGAAATAATACGATTATTTGTTAATTAAAAGATATTACGTCGTTCAAAGTTTTAACCTATAAACCTCAGTCAAGTTCTTAGAAGTTGAACATTTCTTAACTGTGCTTTATTTTCAAGAAACGTTCCAATACCGATTAATTGTGACGAGGCTGACAATGACCTATAAATGTAAATACTACAGTTTCACATTTTCTGTAAAATTCTTCTTTGTCTTTTTATATTTTTTTAAAAGATACGTCGCAATACCTTCAATCTGTACTAGTTTTCTTGCTTATTATTAGGTCTCCAGCTCGAAGGTTCTAGAGAACTTAACTGATCCAAGAACCAGATTTTACTTGTTCTTCTTAGTAATAAGGTATATGCTACAACGCTCAGCTCCTTACAAAAGCTGATATACTATTAAATCTTGCCATGTATGACAAGGAAAAGGTTGTTTATTTTTAACATTGAAGGTATTCCAGGAAAAAAGTCGCATCGGGCATGCGTCAAGGAAACCCCACCACAACCTTAGGTCAAGTTTCTTCATAAACGAAAGGTTACTTGCAAATTATGATTGAGTATTTTCTCAGCAAGAGCAAAAAAATAATAATAAAAAAATGATGGTACTGTATATATATATACGTATATAAAGGATCAGCATATACGGTTCACAGTATATTCCAAAGCCGAGGAGAAAGAACGTTCGTAACTAAAGGGTAAGATGCTCTTATTTGTTTGTTTTTAAAATGCGGAAGATGTTGCATGAGAAATGTTTGTGAAATGTAAAATGAAAAGATGAGCTAGAGCTAATCATGATTTCATCGTGGTTTATTTGTTTCTGCAATTTGTTCTGTTAAAAATATTTTTTTTCGATAGTAATGTTGTTTGCACTAGAATAATATTGTATGTTTCTTGGAAATTATTAACTCTTGTAACTTTTATTTTTATCTTAAACCGTTAATCACTATTACGTAATAAACTGATCTCTAAATGTACAATTAAATGAAACGCTTTTCACTAACAATTGGTCCCCCCTTGTGACAGCTGTAAGTATTCGGACTCACAACGTTAAAACCAAGGGTTCGATTTCTCTTCGTGGACACAGCAAGTAGCCCGATGTGACTTTGCTTTAAGAAAACACATAATTAACAATGGACAAATGATTGCACATATCTGTCAATGTTACCTGCGATAAGAACTTCAGTTATACAACAGACGAAAACAAGAGTGAAATTTATGTTGATGGTTAGCAAAGTTAAACTGACGAATAAATTTCGCCTTTCAGTGGCTCAGCGGTATGTCTGCGGACTTACACGCTAAAATCCGGGTTTCGCGGTGGGCAGAGCACAGAGAGCCCATTGTGTAGCTTTGTGCTTAATTCCAAACAAGAACAACAAAAAAAACAACAACGAATAAATTTAAGAGAAAAGGTATTTAAAATTGCAGCGTAACGTATATATATAAGACTTATTATCTCTGAAAAACTATATTCTATTTAAAAAGGTACTGAACATTTGATTTCCTCATTTCTATGGATAAATACATACATATGTATACATTACACATGTAACAAACGAAAATCATTATTTCTGGATATTTCACAATATATATATATATTTAACACTAGAAAAAAAACCGGTTTGTGTCGGGTTATTAGGTTCACATATATTATATAAATCTGTCCCTGTATTATGAACCTATAGAATAATATAGAAGAATAGTCAAAATATTTTAAACATTTTCACTTCCCAAAAACATAAAAAGTCGTAAAGAAAGTACAGTAAATTAAAAATATTTTTGAAATAAATAATTTTTAATTTACTGTTTTTTCTCTATCAGTGCATTTATGCATTTACTGTATTTTCCTTATAATTATGTTAAATATTTCATATTTATATTTGACAACAGCCAAGAACAAAGTGCATAAAATTTATGTTGAAAGTTAAGATATGAATTCAAATTTAAATAATTTGATTTATGGTGTTTTATTTTGTATCAATGTACCTCAAGACGGCTGATATGGGAGTTAAAACTTGCTGGGAATGGTGTTTCTTTCATACCACTAATGCCTTTTGTTTGTTTCTTTTATAAAAAAAAAACATCTTCAACAAATGGAGACCTTAAGTTAAGAAATCAACAACATGTCATTTTATACTTTCACTTCATAGTTTATTTAAAATTAAGCAAAAAAGCTGCACAATGGGCCATCTATGCTCTATCCACCGATTTCTAGCGTTTCTGTGTTACTAAGGGGTTCAGTACATAGACAACATGTTAGAATATATTTTTATTGCTATGCAAGAAAACATAAAAGCATTGTTAGAGCGTATTGCTACCGAAATGTCCTGGTGTTTCGATATTTTAGAAGTTGTTAACCTAACAGATTTACTGCTAGGTAAACTATGGGTTGGTAGTACATACCTCATGATTTATAACGGGTGTACACTAGTCTATATTGATAAAATAACTTCTTTGTATGTGACTTATATTTGTAATATAAGGTTTGGTTTAGTTTAAATTTCACGCAAAACTACTCCAGTGTAGGTACATGGAGATACAGATAAATTCGTTTTCATTAAGTTTTGTACTTTTCGTCAATCTGTTTGTTTATTAAGGACAAAGCTGCACAAAAGACTGTCTGTGGTCTGCCAACCACGGATATCGAAACCAGGTTTTTGGCAGCATAAGTCCACGGACATACTACTGTGCCACAAGGGGGCACTTTGTCAGTTAATCACTTGCTGTTAATGTGCTCATTGTCTGTGCAGTAGAAATCTGGATTATATTTGAACTACTTCATGTCGTGTATTTACCAATAAGCTTTTTTCAATAGTTATTTAAAGTGGATTAGTTTCCATACTCTCACGTAACACATTAATAGTTCTTACTGTTATTTAGTCACTAATTTTTTATTATATTGCTTTCAAATATACCTAACAACCTAGTTTTTGTATATATTTTTTAATATTTACAGGTACTAAGAAAACAAAATGATTATGAAAATTTCACTTGTGTTAGTACTTTCAACTGTAATATATAACTGTATAGGAAGTGAAATTCAGGGCAAACATTGTTCGTCTTGTGGTTCAGGAAACTGGGGATCAGGTAAACCAGGCGGTGGTGGTGGTGGAGGAGGAGGAGGAGGAGGAGGTTTTGGTAAAGGATTTGGAAGTGGATTTGGATTTGGTAGTGGTAGTGGAAGTGGTGGTGGTGGTGGAGGTGGAGGTGGTGGGGGTGGAGGATTAGGTGGTGGCAAAGGATTTGGAAGTGGTAGCGGAGGGGGATACGGCTCAGGAAGTGGGAGTGGACATGGAGGAGGATTAGGACTCAGTGGTGGAAGTGGAGGTGGACTTGGAGGAGGGGCTGGTCTTGGTGGTGGAAGCGGACTTGGACAAGGAGGTGGACTTGGAGGAGGGGCTGGTCTTGGTGGTGGAAGCGGACTTGGACAAGGAGGTGGACTTGGAGGAGGGGCTGGTCATGGTGGTGGAAGCGGACTTGGAGGGGGACTTGTACAAGGAGGTGGACTTGGAGGAGGACATGGACAAGGAAGTGGGCTTGGAGGAGGGGTTGGTCATGGTGGAGGAAGCGGACTTGGAGGGGGACTTGGACAAGGAGGTGGACTTGGAGGAGGGGCTGGTCATGGTGGTGGAAGCGGACTTGGAGGAGGACTTGTACAAGGAGGTGGTCTTGGAGGAGGACATGGACAAGGAAGTGGGCTTGGAGGAGGGGTTGGTCATGGTGGAGGAAGTGGACTTGGAGGAGGGGCTGGTCATGGTGGTGGAAGCGGACTTGGAGGTGGACTTGGAGGAGGCGCTGGTCTTGGTGGTGGACATGGAGGAGGGGCTGGTCATGGTGGTGGAAGCGGACTTGGAGGGGGACTTGTACAAGGAGGTGGACTCGGAGGAGGACATGGACAAGGAGGTGGGCTTGGAGGAGGGGCTAGTCATGGTGGAGGAAGTGGACTTGGAGGAGGATTTGGACAAGGAGGTGGACTTGGAGGAGGGGCTGGTCATGGTGGTGGAGGAGGACTTGGACAAGGTGGTGGACTTGGAGGGGGACTTGTACAAGGAGGTGGACTCGGAGGAGGACATGGACAAGGAGGTGGGCTTGGAGGAGGGGCTAGTCATGGTGGAGGAAGTGGACTTGGAGGAGGATTTGGACATGGTGGTGGACTTGGAGGAGGGTCCTACAGCTATGGTGAAGGACATTCTTCTCATCAATTCCATACTCTCCCAAATTGTCTTTACATTTGCTCCTTGAAACACTGCAATCCTGTTAAATGTCATTACAGATGTGTGCCTAAACCGACATGCCTTCCTTCAGGAGGTGGAGGAATATGGGGACGTAAAGGACCAGGATCTACGGGTATGCATATTAAAATACTCTATCCATCTTATTATATAGTTAGTATATTACCAAAATAAATTTTATTATAGTTTTTTTAAATTCATTTTTTTTGCTCTTAATCGATTAGGTTAATATATATTTTGTTATCATTGAAAATCGTGATATGTTTTAGTTTACCATTGTAAATATCTTTCCTACATGAACTATGGATTCTATTATTTAATTGGTTTATTATTTATTGTGTAATAGGTAACAATGAACTGGAAATCACGAAGCCTGTTTCGGAAAAAGTAGAAAGTTTCGAATACAAACCAGAGTCCTAAGGTGATAATTTTTAATGAAAAATTTTAAGCAACACTGACAGCATGTTATATATCGGAAAAATAACTATGTAAAAAAGAAAAGTAATTTTTTTTTATTTATTATCTCATCATGAAAAATTTAAAGTGTATTGAAAACTGACGTAACGAAAAACGCTAAATACATCGTTTTATTTGCTAGTTGTGATTTTAAAACTGAATTAATTATTACAGAAACAGTATGTAGTTCTTATCGTATAAGTCACGTATAGAAAAATCGCTCTTATTCATCGTATTACGGTAGAATACCTTAAATCATTCCATCATACCTTATGAAGAATACATATACAACCAGCCTAAAGACTAACGTGAAGCTCATAATTATAAATTTATCTCTTTATGTTTATGTCAGAATATAAAACGCTTAAACTTGCTAAAAATGAAATTCTATATATTCATTCTGTTTATAATTATCACCGCAGTCTATCTTACTTTTGTAGCTAAACATGTAGTAACATTTATAATTCTCAAAGTATATATTTCATTTATTTGTAGTATTAAACAGACATGTTTTAACTTTGTAAAACTCTAACCGAATGTGCACATTTATGTATTCAGCCTCAGTTGAAATTTGTTTACACTGTCTATTAGTTACACAAAATTTTAGAGCCGTTGCTCTCGAAACTCTCGCTTTTTGTTGACGTAAAGTTTATAAAATGCTGATTCATGTGTTATTTGTTGCTTAATTTCTTTGTAAAGAAATGCGTTCAATTTTTGTAATTCATTCAAATGCCTAATCTCTTTCAGAGAAATCCTACATGAAGCACGTCGACCTAAGCTAAAATTTCAACGTACTTTAATTTTTAACTAACAATAGGATCACATTTATACGATTTGTTTGAATATAACTTTTAGAAAAGAAACTGTATATAAAATTTGTCGTGTTGTATTAAATAAATTTTGTTTAATTACATTCACAAAGATTATTGGAAAGTCTGTTTATTAGCTTGAAAATGAAGACATTGCCAGTTTTGCGACGGAAGTAACTCGTAAAGTGTTTGACAGACAGTTTCCACAGCAACGGCAATCCAAACTTTAACAACAAAATATTCGTGAAAAATAATTAAAGTTCATCCTTATTTAAGATGGAAATTGTAATTTTAAATTTTAAATAAGAGACAAATAAGTAACAACGTGTTAAACAAACAAGTGTCATCACACACATGTTCCCAGTAGTACAGTGGTATTTCTACAACCTTACAACGCTAGAAACTGGGTTTAGATACTGGCGGGGTACAGAGTACATTTGTGCCTCTTGGGGCAAAAAATATTTATGTGTTTATCAATTCACATGTCATACATAAAATATCTTAAGTTCAATTCAGCTTACAATAAGTGATCATGAAACAGTGTAGTACAGAAAGTAATATAATTTCATATCTTAAATTATGTATTTATTAACTGTTTCGTATAAATATCCAATTTCGATAGTAACATTTTTTTTTACTAATTCCTTTGAGAAGTACAGGATCGTGAACATTATGGTCAATGCATCGTTTACAAACATATAATAATTGTATATACTTTAGCAAGGACGCGTCACTTCAGAGACAAGACGTCACATTAAGAACGTATATACGAGATGCGATGAAAAAGTTCTAATACTTCGCTTTTATTCCGAAGCATAATGTGCATACATCAGTGTTATATGCTATCCCATTCAAAGTAATCTCCCCAGCTGATACACTTGTTCCAACATTCCTGCCATTTTTGGAAGCAATGCTGGAAGTCTTCAACTGTTATGCAGCTAAGTTCTACTTTCTCATTATTACGAATGGTTGAAATGTCATCAAATTTATTTTCTTTCAACTTAATTTTAATTTTTGGAACAGAAAAAAAATCACACGAGTGTTACGTTTTCTGTATGTTTTATGTTTTTCGTAGACTAAACGCAACAGAAAAACACAGATAACAGCTTGTATAATTTATTACACTTAACTATTAACAGATATAACATGAATTATATAATAACAATGACAGATATTAAGTTTAAACCTTCAAAATTAATTACAAAACAAAATGGTACTAGTTTCAACCTTCAAAATTAATCACAATACAAAATGGTACTGGCCTGTATCTAATATAATGATCTGAAATGAAAGTCTCAAATTCCAGTCTAGGGTGTGAATTCGGTTCCACGAAGAAATTCCGAAGTTTAAATGAAGAAGTTCAGAAACAGTTCACAGTTCAATAAATTCGACGAAGTTCTTTTCACGTTGCTTCCGATGAACGTCACAAAATTGTCGCCTTTAATTTTTTCCGATTTGCCAGGAAATTGTTCCACACGTGTTGACTTTTAGTATAACCACTAATTCGAATGAATCGTAGAGATCGACGAAGTAAAATCACAGCTTCAGTAGATCTAACTTCAGTCACAAATCCAAGTTGAATAATCACAGTAACACTTAATCTTTCTCAAATAACTGACTCTTTTCTTTTGAAATAAAACTAATGTCTGAAAATACTTCCTTGCATCTTCGTCTGTTTATATATTGTAGGCCTAGACTCCTCGAAAAACCGCGAAATTTCGACAGAACTCCAGAGCAATCCGCGCATGTCCGTTCTTGCACGAGACTAAACGTCTAGACACGAAGTCGCCAGCATTTCATTTACAAACATATGATTGGTCTACTTAATTCAAGAAAATTCTAAATGTTACCCTAAATGAATAACAAAATATTAGTTTAAACTTCGAAACAATAATATAAATATGGAAAAATGAATAATACAAATGAAAATTCAAACACAACACGACATGTTGTCGTTTACTGATAAACGACACCCTCACTTAAGCAATTATGACCAAAGGCAGGTCTTAACATTTCGAAGATTTCGTTTCCTCCTTTATCATTTTTCACACAAAACTTGATGCAAACACGTTGCTCTTCTTTTCCATTTTTATTACGATAAGGGCCAGAGATACGAATCTCTTTGAACACGTTTTTCGCAACACAGATATAAGATCTGGAGAAATGGCTTGTTCGTGGCGTAGATCACTATTTGTATTATGCACACACCCCACTGAGGCTTACTGCCTTTGTACTGGCACCTGTAACATGAAAAGATTTAGATCAGACCTCGTACTCCTATATATATACTTGCTCACAGCAGTTTCCAGACATTTAACAATGTAATACAACTAGGATAGATGTATGTTTTAAAAATTATCCTGATGAAAGATGTACGTACAAGAAGATTTGTAAATGATGCAGAGGTAAAGAGCTTAAAATTTTGAAGACGGCAGTGTTGACCAGGAAAGCTGGAAAACTCGAATATCAAAGTATTTAAAACAGCGGAGAGCGAAATCACAAGTCCAAACTAATTCAGAACAACATCACACTACGCAAAGAATCGATTTTGATTATTAAACAGCAGCTTATGATGTAAAGAGCCATTCTAGTGGAGGTGGTCGTAATTTTAGTGCGTTTTCACAAGTAACAAGGTTTTGCATTTTAAGAAACAGTTAATAACGCAACTAATCACAAATATCTAGCTGCACCTAAAAACTAATGACTGTTTTCACGATAAAATAAAAAAAAACTTGGATCACATCAGTGTCATTTAATCACACACCGAACAGTTATTTTGACGTCTTTCCAATATATTATTTTTATATTTAAACATTGTCTCAGGAAGTATGTCTTCACGGTGAGTGAAAGGACTTGAAAATGTTTTGTAAAATGTGAGGTTAAAAGTAACCTAGGCGACATTCCTAGAAACTTGTTGCATGATAACTGCAGTGTTAAGAAAAAAAAACAACTTGTAAACTCACTCGTTAAAATATCAACAAGCAATGATTAAAAATTAGTGTCAAGGGCAACACAGTACAAACATCGCTGTTCTTGTGAAGCTCTATTATGTTGGAAGCCGATGTCTATAAACCTTGGAGGCTTGTGACAGGTTTGTCAAGTTGTGTGATCTAATCTCAACTTCGCTATCCTTGGAAGGAGGCTTATAGAGTATAGATTAGTGCCTAACAATAATAATACATTCATAGTATCAGATCGTGCACAATTGTCCAAGAAACATTGTTTTCATAGAATGCGATCAATCTTCATTGTACAGAATAAGTGATTGCCCAAGCTCAATGTTATTGCTTTCAATCGATACATATGTAACTTAGTTATAAATGATGACTAGTTATAGATATAGCTTAAGTTAATAATTCATCTAAAATTATCTTCGAAACTTTTAACGTGTTAATTAATGACTAACATTGATGGTAAACAAAAAACGTGTGGTGTTTTAAGATACTTTAACAAAAACAATAATTTTACGACGAGCCAAATATGTTTAGCGTTGTTATTTATTTTTTCTAATTTTGAAGGGATAAACAGATCTTGAAGCATTTTCTCCTGGTCTTAAATAAACAAATAACTTGATGCTTAGAAATGTACTTACCTTTCATTCATTTTATATGTTTGTAGTTGAGCACAAAGCTATATAATTTAATACCAGTGCCCACAACAGATATCAAAACCTGTTTTTGTTGGTTCTTTTTTAGCGTTAAAAGTTTGCAAACTTACTAATGTGCCACTTTTACAAAATAATAAAGAGAACATAATAGTAGATTTGTTTCGATGTTGAATTAATAATAGTATAGTAGTACCAAAAGTATTCGAAAATATTGATAATGGTATTTACAGAATAGGATATCCTGTGAGGTTGTAAAATTAATTAATTTTATTAATATATAATGAAGTTATTTTAAAGCTATAAAGTTATGTTCCAGAAGACTGTAAGATAGCTTTTGATGAACAAAATTCTGCTTCTATTTAACTAGCATATAGAAGAATACTAAATACGCATGTTGTTCTAAGATTATATTAAATTTTCGGGAAAATTGTTATTCAGTTTTAACTGGCTTTTTCAAATTTGTTGGTCTAAGAAATTGCACCATGGCTGATAAAGCATTGTTTTGTCATGCAATTGTTCTATAAAATGAGGGCAAGATGGGTAACAGAGATTTGCAGTGCTACATACTATTGTATGTTCAAGACACTTATCCATCAAATGTATTAACACACTTAATCTTTGTGTCGAATTATTCTGTGAATAAATGTTTTCATTATCAGTTTCACTCTTATGATATAATATGACTGTTACTCGTACCTACTCTGGACTAATTAAATTCAATTACTGAGTGTGAAAACTGCTTCGTTCAATATCAGTTTCATTTATGTATAGGTTTATTTTTGTTTTCACCTTGCCATATACTCATTACTATAATGCCAAAGGTACACAAGTTACAACGTAAATTGTGAGTAGTACCACAGACCATTGATTACAATTGATTTTGTCAGTCAAACTATTGATATGAACGTTTTACATAATTCTAATATCATCAAAAGGGCGTTTTAGCTGTGTAACAGTAACAGGTTAATTCTTAATTCGCCTTACCGTCTTAATTTGACAACTGCTGCCATCTATTAAGACATAAGCAAAACCTGGGTTTTAATTTTTAGAAATGGGTAAGCAGTTCCTTTACTTTGCTGAAGACAAAAAAAAATTGTTTGTTTTTGAACTTCGCGCAAAGCTATACAAAAATTATCTATGCTACCCCTCCCTAATTTAGCAGTGTAAGATTAGAGAGAAAGTGGCTACTCATTATCACCCATCGCCAACCCTTGGGCTACTCTTTCTCCAAAGAATAATGGGATTGACCGTAACATTAAAACGCCTCCACGACTAAAAGGGCATACAGGTTTGGTAATACGGTGATAAGTCTTGTTGCCACAAAAATGTTTTCAGCACTTGGAACCGTGATTATGTTATAAAAGTGGAAATCAAATCTCATTAGTCAAGCTAGAAAGAACAACACTATAATGGTAAAAAAATGAACATGCCGCTACAGTTAGAGTTAGGTGTTCTACTGGCATATGTCATGGCACAGAACTACTCCTAACTCTTGAAACATAAATATACATAAACTAGAGTTTACCTTTCTTTGAAAGTTGCAAGACAGGAAGTTCACCTTGAGTCTGCTTTAATTTCTGAAATGCATTTTCACATTGGGGTCCATTTCCACTTGATTAGATTTGTTGTACAAGGTTGTAGGAATCAATTTAAGATATTTCAAGTGTTGTTCAAGCGTTGGTAAAAATATTATAATGTAATCAGTATAAGCCTTGCATCATTAGTTGCTCTTGCTTAAATCTTATTCCATAAACGCATTTTTAAAACCAAAAGACATAATTTTAAATTCATAAAATCCTTTTTCTATTATGAAAGCAATTTGATGCCGATTCTTCACCTTAGCAGTTATTTGTCAATATTCATCAGATAAGTGTTTGCACTGACACAGATTGTCCTTGACAAAGCGTTCGAATATCACTTATATGAATCAGTTGGCAATGGTAATATTCTGAGACTTAATTTAACTTCTTATAGTCAACATGGAACCTAAAATCATTAGTCTCCTTTACAATAACTACTTAGAAAGCCCAAAAAGAACTGGAAGATTCAATTAACCCATCGTGAAATATTTCATCTATTTAATCGTGTAGCACTTGTTATTTAATGATAGAATAGCAATAAGATTTACTAAACACTGGATGTTCTGTCGTGGTTACAATATTATGTTCAGATATATTTATGAGGTTAAGTTTATCGTTAAAATTATCGGAACATTTTAACATGAGTGTATTTAGTTGTTCTGTGTTTTATTTTTTAAATGTGAACATTATACCTATTCAGTCAGCGTATTTTCAGTCTTAGAATCATGCCTAATTCAAGAGCACTTCTGAAGAAGTTAATGGTTGTTCCGTTTTGCTGAATGACGTCTGGTCTAATAAGACAAGATACAACTATGACGACAACAAAACATTGGTCCACAATACCATTTGTTGATAATAGTTTTGCTTCAAAGTATCCCAATGGTTGACAAATGCTACTCTTATTCCAAGTTTTTAATTGAAATATTGGATTTTCTCTTAATTTAATACCATATATTTTCGCTTAGTACTGAATAATCCAACCCAATATCCATACGATCTACCACTTACACATCATTAATTTTTATAGGTAGATATGGTTAGTTGTATTAAATAGTTTAGGGAAGGTTTTACTTTCACGGAACTCAAAACCTCCGTCTTTCACCCTTGCTCTGGTTTTCTTTGTTCCCTATTTGCATATATTACTTTATTGGAACAATGCACAGATAAGTGACATATTTAATTACAAGTATAACGTCAAAACGTATACTATGACACTCATTTTTCCTACTTCATCATTAGAAGTGTCTGGTTTATTATTCCGTCGATCAACATATGGTTTTAACAATGTTAAGTACTTCAATAATAGCTATAACAACGTGATATTCCAAGTATTCTCGTAACGAAACTTACGATTGTGATATTACACACTTTACAATTTCTCTTGCTATAGTTTCAAGGTTCCATAATTAATAAATGTTCACAGTTACTCCAAATAAACGTCTCAACTAATCCTCCTATATCACACTGGTACTTTCCATTAAAGGGTTCTTAAGACAATTTGATATTGTCTAACACTGCTAGGTAGAAACCAGTCAATGTTTCTTTAAGTTCTTCCCAGTGTTGAAAAGCTATTTCTGATTCAAAAATCTTAAATAATTATAGCTATCTTCCCCTCAAACAAGAAGCTACAATTTCCATCCTTTATTCTCGGGTACTTGATACCTTTGAACATTTTTTTATAAACTTTTAAGAAACTCCAGTACATTAAAATCCGACTTACTGTGAAACTTCTCAATAGGTAGGGGTGAAGAATGATTGTGACGACGTAAATCAAGGAAGAATTTACAGGTTTGTTAAAAGACCTTAGACATTTATAGTTCAGAAGGGGGAAGGGGAAGGAGCTCTGGTTCCATTACAGTCAACACGAGCGTTAGCATTTCCACCTTCATTGTCAATACTAACACAGACTGCTTCAGGGTTGCCATTTCAGACTAACTAACTTCCATAACAATATAGTTATTTTCAAACACTGTCTCATTTGTATTTGATTAAACTCAAATTATCGTTGAAAACAGAAAATCAAAAGTGACAATTCAACCTTCGGAACGGTCTAAACTGAACAGTCGCTACAATAAAGATTCAACAACACAAACACAATTTATTCATACCAAAATTACTTAGAAATATATTTAACACTTAGCAAAACACAATTCATAATGAAGTGTCTCGCAAGCATTTCACGCCAATGTTACAGTTATTATTTTAAATTTAGCACAAAGCTACTCAATGGGCTATCTGTGCTCTGCCCACCACGGGTATCGAAATGCTGTTTTTAGCGTTGTAAGTCCGCAGACATACTGCTGAGCCACTGGGGTACACCAATGTCGCTGAGCAATTTACCACTAACATTAATATCGCAAGAAATGTACGGTGTCTACTACTGTCCTTACTTTGCCAGTTTCAATCTGATCACAAAAGTTTATTATAGCTTTATAAGAATAAAATTATATTTGGATTTTACATTAATACAATGTATAGTTTATTTCTTCTGACTCGATAACATCAGATAAAACTGCGTCATATAAAACTTTAAGTTAAGTTGTATTTTTACAAAACACTTTTTGATACCACGTAGCTAAAGATTTGAACTTATTCTAAAATATTTGGAGATTTTGTGGGATGAGACATTTTTATTATTCGCTCATGCCACGTTATTTGGTGACCAAAAGTGTTCATCTTACCCAAACAAGACATAAATGGTTACAAACACACCATTGTCAATACTTCTCTTGAAGTTTTATATACTTCTTATTTTTAGTTCGAAAATAATGTCTACAAATTAAGTTATAAAATAAAGATTCAACTCTATTCATTTGATACTGTCATTTTGAATGACTTCATACACGACATATGTTTAAACGGACAAGGTCAAAGATACAACGGTTCAAGCTATATCATTTCAGATTTAAAACTGATCACAACAACTAGTATCAGGCCCTACAGAGATATGTCAATCAAACAACAGAATTGTTTCTCACTTTAACAACTCATCCACTGTAAAAATATTGGAGCATGTCCAGTTTCATATCCAAAACTTGCTGATCTGTAGCATACGAGTCAGTAGATCACACCTAGCCCAATTAATTCATTTTAACATAGTTACCATTTATTAAAATGACAGAATAAGTATAAAAACTTATAAACTGAAAAGTGGACATGCCGCTGTGCCACGGGTTTGGGGCAATCGTTTACTGACGATTACTCTTAACCATTACTTCCGTATTAACATATCCAACTCTCGAAGATCCGCTGTCATAAGATACGGAAACCAATTATTTTGCAAGTGAAAACAATGTTATCTCAGGTACAACGTAGGAAATAATATGCAATTTCCTACTATAGAAAAACAACGAGTGCTACAAAAAAAAAAAGTATTGTACAACTCATAACAAACCATTAACTACTGTTTAAGCCCTATGTTATTTCTATTATTAAGTACGTGATGAGATGTTTACATTCTTGACCACCCATACAGTACTGAAGAGTCTGGGTAATTACCTTTAACTCCATGAAGTTAATTAGTAAGATAGTTTATCTGTTTGTTTTAAATTTGGCGCAAAGCTACACGAAAGTTATCTGCGTTAACCGTCCCTAATTTAGCAGTGCAAAACTAGAGGGAAGGCAGCTAGTCATCACCACCCACCGCCAATTCTTCGACTACTTTTTACTAACCAATAGTGGGATTGACCGTCACGTCATAACACACCACGACTGAAAGGGCGATCATGTTTGGTGTGACGGTGATTCGAAAACGCGACTCTCGGATTATGAGTCGAGTGACTTAATCACCTGGCCATGATGAGCCTTTTCAGCTTTAAAAACTCAGAACTGAACATTTTGAATTGCTCAGAACAGAACCATGAACTTCTGAAACATTATTCCAAAAAAAACTTTGTATTAAAGAAGAATGTTATACACTACGGAAAGATAGAAGTAAAGAATATCAACCTAAAATACAACAGGCTGAAGTCAAGGCGATAAAGAACTAATATGGACAAGTTTTAAACAGAATAATTAAAAATAAACCAACCAATGATACAATCGTTACAATAATATAAATGTAGTTTATTTCTGCCAAAAGTATATGTTTGTAGTAAAGCTATTAAACACATGAATAAAAACAGAGATGAAAAATTACACTGTACAAAGCATATAATATATATACAGAAGTATGCTAATCAAAACGATTTCTTCTTTCACTTACGTATAATAAGAGTATAGCTTCTGCTGTGACAATACATTAGCCTAAATTCTCCAACAGGCTAATATCAAAATGGAAATGGAAAATGAGCACTTTTCATCTGGAGAAATATTCAAACAGAATGTTACTTTTTTAGAATAATTTTAATTTAAACGTTCGTATCTCATCTGCAGCTTCTGGTAAAAGTAAACCAAAATGTAAGATAGTAAATAACGCAGCTAATTTAATATACTAGCCTGTATACAATTTTAAAAATAAATGTTAAATTATCATTTTTGTAAAAAAAAAAAATCTGTATTATTTGTTCATATTCTAGCATCTCTGGACCAGATCTCGATGAAATAACTAATTGTCAATATGAACAGTTACCTTGTAATTTTTAGCGTCAACATTTAAAAGAAACCGAGATCAAATTTAAAATAAAATATCTGACGTAGAAGCCTAATGCATTCTTTGGTTGAATACGTTCTGTGCTATTCAAGGCTCGTCAGCTCAGCTTGGATCAGAAAACCAAAAAATATTATTATGCTTCATATAATAGAAAAGTATGTATGTGAAGATGTTTTGAATCCGTTTAATTCACGGTATAGTAACCTAAATTAATTTAGGTATGTCAGTGATATTATGACTCTTCGATGAATTAATTATTTAATATTACATAGCGGACCAGTTGTTTAACTATTGTATATATGTATTTTAAATATTTATTTTATTTTTATTGATTGTGTGTATATGTATTGAATATTTCTTTTCTCTTTTTGTGAAACAGGAAAAAAAATTTAACATATATTTATCTGTCTGTTTCAATATCATACTGTTATGTTGAAATGAACTGTTTGCACTCTGCTTACTAGGTGTATAAAAACTCGATTTTTACTGTTGAAAACCGTCAGAGTCGTTCCTGAGAAACTGAGAGGGCTTTTAAAACGAAAAATAGCCTCATTTATTCAAAAGAAATATTTTATTTCATAAGTTCTCAATTTTCTGAATTATATATAAAAACAATATGGAGTAATGATTTAGTATGATTATCACGTGGTAAAGATAATATACGAACGAATTTGATTCTTGATTTTCATTTTTCTTTTTTCCTTTCCGTCAGCTGTAATTCATAAACTATAGTGTAGCTACTACCAACCTGTGCCTTTTCAAGTGATCCACGATGGTTTACTTACAGCTCAAAATATATGCAATGATATAGACTGTGTAATATTGCCCAATACACATATAAGTCAATAGATGGCGATACGCATGATGCAATTGCTTTAAACTCCGGAAACTAACAAAAAATTAATATTCTAAAATTTTGGGGATGTAGGAATGGAAAACGATCAAAAACTAGAGAACATTCACCCTGTTAGTTGTTAAAAGCAAGAACTGGTAATCCAAAATTTTTTTCTTGTCCTAAACGCTCTCTATTTTCTAATCGTTTTTCATCTCCACATCCCAACAATTTTAAAATAAAATTTGTTCAGTTCTAGTATTTGTTACTTTCTCACAGTCGGCTGTTAATGCTGAAACAATGCAATTATTCAATAAAAAAATTATAAACTTGAAATCCATTTTGTTTCTACGTGTCTTTTTGCTAATTTATGCAAAATATTTTCTTTTTTAATTTTCTATATTTCAGTTTGATTATCCTTTATTAAACTTTCTTATCTCGAGATATTCTTGAAGTTGTTTTTTTTTTGTTAAGAACAAAGCTATATAATGAAGTAGCTGTTCTGTATCCACTCAAGTGATCGAAGCCAGAATTTTACAGCTATACGTTTCCAAACTTTTTGTTATATTTGGTTTTTAATCAAAGACTAGCAACTGTAATGTTGCATACAAGTTTTAAATTTCTGATCCCCAGTGTTATTGAAAATTTATAAACATGCCGATTGAAATAGTAGTGTATGCTCCTCACTTTGTTATTTTTGTTCAATATTTTGCGTTGCTTTTGCATTAATTTGACACTTATCAACTGAAAATTTTATCATTTACACATATTATGTACTTTGAGGTTTCTCTATTATTAGCAAACTATCTAAATTATTAACCAAATTTTATAACATCAGATGTGACTATTTCAAATTACCTGTTGTATAAATGAAAGCTGCAAAATTTGTAAATTACTTAATTCTCATTAGGTGGCGCTACCTAATCAAAGTGATTAAAATAAAAATATATGCATTATTTCATCCCGGTCTCACGTCTACTCAGATATAACTTAACGTATCTTCAGCTTCAGAAAAACCGTTGTTACACAATAAATTCGAAAACAAACAAATGGAAAACACAGCACGAAACATTGCTAATGAAAAATAGCTGTTTTAATACTTACTATCTGACTGGAACGATCTTCCTCTGGTAATTTTAAACTGTAATCAAATAATCAAAGTTCTAATTAGTTCTATTTGCTTTGTCATTTTAGGTATTAAGAGGCATAGATACTGTTTTCGCATGGAGATGGTATTAACGAAACGCTTATTATACTCAAATATATATATATATATACACACTTAAATATATTTATATATAAAGAACAAACATCGTCGATTGCACATAGCACCTGCTGAAACAGTAAGCTATCCTCGAAGCTATTAACAGTCTTTGGTTAGTATGGTACGTATAACGTAAATTTGCAATTGACATCTGCCTATGTCGTTAACCCAATTCTTTGAATTGTTTCTCAACAAGTCAAATGATTTCAGCTGTGAACATAAACCTGTTTATTTTCTATTCTATCATAATAAATGTTGGAACAAAACATGAATTGGTGTCAGCTCCTTTTTACTTATTTTTTGTATATAACCAAAATTTAAAAATAGGGAAACATTTTGCTAAAACGGTAAAATAAGAATTAGTCAAATTTTGCAAAATCAAAACTATAAAAATTCTTAATAAAGTAATGTTAATGTTAGTAGTAATTAGTTTTATAAAATTTCAAAAGTGTGCATTTAATTATGTTAATTATTTGACGGACGAAACTTTTGTTGGGATATAATTCAAATACACGAAATTTATCGACACTTTCTGTTCTCGTACATCAAACGATGACCGTTTCTTTATATATAATACGATGTTATCGCAATGAACCGTTTATATCGACAATGTGCATATTAGGTGGGTAACTGTTGAGGAGCTTTATTAAAAAAATAGTTTTTCAATGAATTAATATTTCTTAAATATTCATCTAGTAGATATCTTCCAATTACACTTCGGTAAATATAGAAAAACCAAATGCAAGTTGTTGAATAATGCAACATACTTCGTCTATTTGCAGCTATCTTTGTCAGTTCAATTAAAACCTTTTACAGCTAAACGCAGAATGCTGTTGTTTGTTGTTGTTTTTGGAATTTTGCACAAAGCTACTCGAGAGCTATTTGTGCTAGCCGTCCCTAATTTAGTAGTGTAAGACTAGAGGGAAGGGAGCTAGTCATCAGCACCCACCGCCAACTCTTGGGCTACTTTTTTACCAACGAATAGTTGGATTGACCGTAACATTATAAAGCCCCCACGGCTGGCAGGGCGAGCATGTTTGGCGCGACGCGAGCGCGAACCTGCGACTCTCGGATTACGAGTCGCATGCCTTACGCGCTTGGCCATGCCAGGCGCATAGAGCGCACAAAGTTATCTGATCAAAGATACTTTGGTGTGAAAAATGTGCGGTCAGAAAAAGATTCTGCATATGACTCAAAAGAATGAAACAAAAATTGATAACGACATTTATAGCATTGATAAGAATTTTTAATAAAATAATAATTCGTTAGCTAATCAAGCCATGTTTTTGTTTAGTTTGGAACACGATGGTGAAAAAAACAAAATACGAGGCATTTTACCACTGAATGCATATTTGCTTTAAAATTCTTATCAATGCTGTAAGTTTAGCTATTAGTTAAGCAGCCAGTTTTTAGCTCATTCCTTTAAGTCGCACATTCAGTAAAATTTTGGTCACACTTTTCTTCGCAGCCAAGGTATTTTTGATTAAACATCATGATTTTTTTATCAATACACACCAACATACCACAGCAAGAAAGTCGCTCACATTAGCTTTAGGATAGCAACCCTAGTATTCGGATCATACCTATACTTTATAGCGCTAACCAGATTCTTTAAAATACATGGTGGCAGATTATCCTCAAAAAAACAGTGTCAATAACTTTTGTTTTTACACTGACATCATAGATTAACAGTTTCTTGTAATCACCCTCATGAAATCGTTTCAGTTGTACGAAACATATTATTTATGCTCATTGTTTAAGGTAATTCCATGTAAGCTGAGCTCTCTCTAATTAGGACAATTTCATAAAATGTAGTAATTTTGTACAGAAAATTGGTCAATAAATAATAACTGTTCACTCGTATGATTCTAAGGAAAACTTAAGCTAGAAATTGCTAACCTAGTATATATGGTCTAGCCAATACCCTACGTATCTACTCGTCCTTTCACTTTATATGGTTGCTCTAAATCAGCCTGGGCCTGACATGGCCAAGCGTGTAAAGGCGTTCGACCTGTAATCCGAGGGTCGCGAGTTCTCATCTCGATCGCACCAAATATGCTCGCCCTTTCAACCGTGGGAGCGTTATAATGTGACGCTCAATCTCACTATTAGTTGGTAAAAGAGTAGACCAAGAGTTGGCGGTGGGTGGTGATGACTAGCCGCCTTCCTTGTAGTCTTACATTGCTAAATTAGGGACGGATAGCGCAGATAGCACTCGAGTAATTTTGCGTGAAATTGAAAAGAAACAAACAAAAAGAATATAAATCAGCCGTTTTTATTCCGAATTACAAAAATTAAAAATTGTTTACTTTTGCTGTCAGGTAAAATTATAGTACAGATATTAGATGGTTAACTTGTGTGATTTTTTGCGTAAACGTCAATAAAATGTTGCCTTACATTCTGAAAATATATGGTAGTGTGTATTACCACAGTCCAAACTTAAAACGGTGGAAAATCATTAAATTATTACTCTTGTTATTAAAACACAATAGGTCCTGCGGGGTTTTTTTTTTTGACCGTACGATACACTCCCGTGATTAAAATAACCTCACTTCTCAGATATGCTAGTTATCTAAATATTTCAAGCGAGTTCTTAAGTGTATTGCAATTCAGTATTGTATCAACAGTAACCTCAGCCATAACACTATTAAGTATTATTCGTGTTGACAGATGGATACCAAAGTAACAATGAAACTAAGAATGCTAACGGCATTTTTTATTACTAACGTTTTGATTACAATTCCTCTTCTTAACTGATTTTAACATTTTATAGTTTTGTGTTTATGTTTTTATCTTTACCAACCGCCAACAGATTTACCAGCTTTATCAAATTATGGACTTTACTGCAATTCACGCATGATTACGAAACTCAGTCAAGTATTATGAGGTCTGATGATTTTCCCGGCCAAGTCTCGCTTCTTCCTTAACGTATGAATCAATCATGGAAAAGTTTATCACGATAATCTCGCAAAACAATGTTATTATATGATGGTGCTCAATCTTGCTAGTAACAACTATGTCAAGGATGCCGTCAGATAAAAGTTGTGGCTTCAAACATTGGTGAAGCATATTCAAATATTTGTATTGTAAACAGTAGGTTCTATGGAAACAAAAAAGAATAACTCGTAAATCTTTATCTTAGTAATCTACAGCCAAACATTCGTCTGTGGTATATCACGTTATCATTCAGTCGTTTTTCATTTTCCTAAACATGTAAGTTATACCTATTGATTCCTGAGCATTAAAAAGAGTACTAACTCTGATTATGTAAAATATTTATCATATGGCAACACTTCGTGTATATTTCTTGGTGAACCTTTGTGGTATGAATCAGTTGGATTTTTTGTGCCAATTAATGATTCTTATTGTCAGGGTAGAGGATTTGGAATTCGTGAATTCCAACGGATGCTTACCTTATTTGGTAGGATACTGCTGGTGGTCTAACTTTTTGATGACAATGCCGTCTTATAGTTAAAAGAGTCCAGCATATTTTAATTTCAGCGTCAAATTAATGCTTTATTTTAGTTTAACAGTTATTCATCAATAACTGTGATGCAAGTTTTTTAAATGTCCAATATTTTGTTTTATTTCCATCAACTGTATTTTTCAAAAGATGAAAATAATTTATTTGGCTTAATCTAAATCAAAGTTACAAGTGAAAATGTCCAATTCTAGATTCTACTAATCTTATATACAAGATAAATAATTTTACTGTTGTTTCATTGTGCGTCTGGCTTGTTTTAAGATGAACTCATGAAATATATCAGACGAAGGCTTAATTTCTATCTGGAAAATTTGTCTCAAAAACCCTCATATTCTTAACTTAAAATGTACAAATTGTTTTCTCTTTTCATCACGTCTGTTGATATTTCATGCAGATGACTGTTTGAAAATAAAAATTTTAGCTGAATATAGACTGCAAGTGTCTTAATATTAGCTTTCTTACCATTCAAGTGTAAAATAAATGGTTCAGGCTTAAAACAAAACATTTTCAAATCTTTGACTTTGACTTGAGAGGAAGATTAACTTACGTCAAAAGAAAATTTACGTATTATAAATAAGGGTATAATTTGTACTGGATGTATTTAGCAACTTTTCTTGTAATATATCATTCTCATATTGATATTCCCCACTTACACTTAATTGCTCTCATTTTATATTTTCCACGATTTTCAATGAAAATATCACATTGAATGATATACTAACAAGCATTTTATGTAGACAAACTAAGTATTTTTATAACATAAAGTTGATTTTTTTTTCTGTGCTTAAACTGTTATTGACTTTGATGCAATAGTATACAGCCCCTAGCAGGAATGTACACTACATAAAAGCATATGTTTGACACGCTTAAATACCCTTGATTTCTTGAAATATTAGTTATAAAAGCCAAAATGTATTTATTTAGATAGAATATTTCGATTACTGTTTACATATTACAATTTTAGTGATGGGGTGAAAGAAGGGCTAGAGAATTGAAAGTGTGGTAAAAAATTGTGTGTGTAGTACGTGTTAATATAGCAAGTCTGAAATAACACCATGGTGTGGCATCATCTACCTTAGAGCAAAATGCATAAAACTTATCAAGAAAGTAATAATGTCGAATCAATTTTAAACATAGATCTTTTCTAAATTAAACTATCTTCTGTTAAATAATAAAAGTATTTAATAAAAATAAACATCTTTATTCAACTGAGACTGCAAATAAAAAAAAACAAATTTTAATTTTTATTATCTATACCTTTTATTTTATACTTTTAATACCTAGACTAGCAACAAATTAGAATATACTTTTATTGCCAAGCAAGATGACGTAAAAGCTGTTGTCGGAAAGTCGCGTCACCAAATCGCCCTGGCTCTTCTGTTTATATTTTATTAATGCACCACGAATTTCTATCATTAGTTATTTTAATTTTACTTGGCTTACAAAATTTGGCTACCTCGACTTCACTTTTCTGCCTTTTTGCTAGTCAAGCCTCTTTTCGCAAAATTTATTCATTTCAGTAAGCTATGAAATGTGAAGTTAGGGTATACTATGGGGGAGGAGGAGTAGTAGTCTCCCACTCAGTGGTATGTAAATCATAAAAGTTAATAAATGTCTTAAGTTTCTCTGACGACATCAGTTACCACATATGTCAACTCAAAACACGGCAATGGTCATATATTTAACAAGCTCGTAGCACGGCTTTGATGTATACATTTCTACTCTATGGACGACATATAAACGTTAATGTTTTCTTACGTATTTCGGCTTATCATAAGTTCTCCACGACTAGCTTTATTTTTGACCATTCTTCAAGATCGCCCAGTCTCACAATTTTCAGCACAGTCGTGGGTAAAGGAATGTGACATTTAACTATAACTAACAATAACACTGCAATGAAGAACATATCTATCTTTATTATTTATAAGTTTTCGTAATAAATCTTTTATTGGTGTACACATTTAATAACTCACTGATTTTTTGAGATATTACTAACTATATTAATTACATGGCTGAGTTTTAGCTTGATCTTTGCAGAAAGTGTACTTCTATCAGAAGTTAACAAAAATCTTGCTGAGTTGTAAATACAATTCTGAAATAAAAATCCCGTCAATACTAATCTTTCTTTATTCATTACAGTGAAGAAGAAAAGTATATATATAACTCAAACATTTTCGTTATAAATTATGTAAACTTATGTGTTTGTTTCGCTTAGGTTAAAACAAAACTTACAAGAATATTTTAGACAAAGAAATAGCACAGGCTAAAGTTAGGCGTGTGTTTTTTCTTATAGCAGAGCCACAGTTTGCTATCTGCTGAGTCCATCGAAGGGAATCGAACCCCCTGATTCTATGTTTGTAAATTCGTAGACATACCGCTGTACCAACGAGGGATGTTAGTTTAAGAAATAATGATACCGATTTATCCTCACAATTTCAGCATCAGCATTTTAAAAATCCTTTAAAAGATCTGTAAGTATTCTAACATCTAAGGTGTTTGTTTTCATATATGAAGAATTTCACTGGTGTATAAGTGAAGGCCTGGCATGGTCAAGCGCGTAAGGTGTGCGACTCGTAATAGAAGGGTCGGGGGTCGCGCCAAACATGCTCGCCCTCCCTGCCGTGGGAGCGTTATATAGTTACGGTCAATCCCACTATTCGTTGGTAAAAGAGTAGCCCAAGAGTTGGCGGTGGGTGGTGATGACTAGCTGCCTTCCCTCTAGTCTTACACTGCTAAATAAGGGACGGCTAGCACAGAGAGCTCTCGAGTAGCTTTGTGCGAAATTCAAACAACAAACAATAACAAGTATAAGTGAATCATTACCGCATGAGATATTGAGCATATGAAATAAGACAAAATCAAACATCATGTGAGTAAAAGTATTTCAACATGACTTTACAGTAAGGCAGAACATTTTATAAATTCAAATGTTCCTTTAGATATTTATCATGTATTTCTATCTATTTTGATATTTCGATGAGTTTCTGATTTTTATTTTTCAAAGTAATTTCTATAATAAGTCATTTTTAGCAACCACACTGAATGTAGAAATTTAAGAATCATATTCTAAAAATTCCTAATTCATACGATTATATATCTTCTTTATACATACGGTTAAAAATGTAACACATACTATCATGATCACCCGTCTTGTTCACTTTCATACTATGTACGGTATTAAAAACTTCAAGACACTGTGTATACCGTATGTCAGTATCTGCTTGTTAAAGCAAAAACAAAAAGTTAACAATTAAGAAGAGTTCACCTGCCCTTGTAACCTAAGCGACCTCTATAGCAGTAAATGCTCCCTACTATCTATCTTTGTTGCTTTACTTATATCATAACATCTCAGCGTCTACCTATTATTTACGCAACAACAGCCTTATTTGGCAGGTGTTGTGGTTCTGCTGTAATGATCAACACGTGTCATTTCTAAGTCATCTACATCGTGTAACACGCGTCCTGTGTTGCTGCTAATACGAGACAAAAAAAATCTCCGGATATCCATATCCTTCATATGTTACACAGAGTCACAAAATTCAATGAAAAATGATTTCAATAAAATTTTGTTTCATGTAATGCCCATTTTAACTTCTATACAGATACGTTATTTTCTTATTTACTCGACACGTGTTACATACAAATGAAGTCAAAGATCGAACATTTATTCCCATACCATCTATGTCAAAATGTTTATATATTACTTTTTCTCTTATGTTTGAACAGATCCCTAGATATTTATACACATAACGGTTATGAAAAGTAAAAATAACCAGGGATTATTTTTGAACCAATAGTTGTATTACACATCAAATATCGATTGAGTTTTGCGTTCTGCCTTTTATATAAACAATTAAAAGTTGATGATTTAAGGGCTTACAAATGTGAAAGTAACAATTACGGGGAAAATATCTTTATTCCAACATATAGATTATAAATCTGAAAAATTTGATGTCTGATTTTGTTTTGGACTTGAAAAATAATAACAACTGAAGTAACTGTCCCTTGGACGGAAATTATGTAAATACATAATTAAGAAAAGGTTATATTTGCGTATAAAATGTTGCTTCCTTGTATAATTAATCTTAAAAAAACGCCTTCAAAAATGCAAAACACAAAACGTGAAACTGTAAATAAGCATGATGTATCCAATAAATAACCTTCATGTCAAGTTTGGTGAAGATCCATTAAAATACAGCGAATAATGAAAAAAATGCACATGAAAACCGAAAAACTGAAACTTTTATGCACATCCAAAAGCGCATGAATCTCATTACCGACTTTGGCAAAGATCCATCCACATCCTGCAAAGTAGTCAAATGGACACACAACAAACAGATAATATTATTATATTTTTGCAGGTACGTGGTCCTTAAAATTAACTTGATTTGTCTGCGTCTCATTGGAAGCACAAACGTACAATTAAAATGAATGGTTTCATAACTTAAAATTAAAATTTCAGAATACGATACTAAGTGAATGGTAGTGAATATTTGAAAGTAATCGTAAATATACGCGTACATCGTACACCTATGATAACTGTTAAGATCAGCATATAAATAAAACTATATCACATAAAAGTCCGCTTCAAACAAACACCTGATAATTATTTTCCTAAAGTTGAAAAGGATTTTATCAATAGTACATTGAACATATGTAAGCTAAAATATATATTTTTAATGAGAATTAGTGTAGACTACACTTTTACGTGATGAGCTAAGACATGTTAACCTCATATTGCTAACGGTTTTGTTATTTTTTTGCCAGCATTACAGAAACTTCCACATTACTTTCTTCAAATATATACTTCATACAATTGTCAGTGATTTGTTTATGAGGTAAGTGCTTTGACTGAATGCAAGCAAATTAAAAAAGGGGCCTGGCATGGCCAAGCGTGTTAAGACGGTCGACTGGTAATCCAAGGGTCGTGGGTTCGAATCCCAGTCTCACCAAAAATCCTCGCCCTCCCAGACGTGGGGGGTTATAATGTGTCATCCCACTATTCTTTGGTAAAAGAATAGCCAAAGAGTTGGCCGTGGGTAGTAATGACTAGCTGCCTTCCCTCTTGTCTTACACTGCTAAATTAGGGATGGCTAGCGCAGATAGCCCTCGAGTAGCTTTGCGCAAAATTCGAAAACAAAACAATTTTAAAAAGTACGAAAAATCACACAGGAGGAAAGCAAGCTATTAAAAACCATTTCCTCAGGAAACAATTCTATTACTTACTTCGCTGATTATATTTTACTTACAACATTATAACGTTTTTGATTTGAGAATTGATTTGAATTAGTATCAAACTGCTGAATTGTGGCAGGATTCGCAGAAATATTAATTAGCGTCTCAGTACGACCATACGAATAAATAACGCTTTCACAATGACGTAGAGCTACATTCAATTTTTACGTTATGTGACATATTTTTAGTCTTCTGCTCTAGAATTTTACTAAAAGTGAAAAACACTCCTTCAAAATATTACTTTTTTAATTCCATTATTTTCTTATTAAACATCCTCTTAATGGCACAACAATATGTTTGCAGACTTACAACACTAAAATTCTAGTTTTCATACCCGTGGTGAGCCGAGCACAGATATGCCTTAGTGCTTAACTTCAAATAAAAACCACTTAATATAAACGGAGTAATTTGTATTTTCGACCAAAGCTGCACAAGGACAACCTGTTCATATTCATCCATGGATTTAAAATGATTGACTAGACGAAAAGAATGATCCCCCACTCGTACAGTGGTAGGTCTACGGATTTACAACGCTAAAATTAAGGATTCGATTCCGCTTGGTACACTTAACATATAGCCCGATGTGGCTTTGTTGTGAGAAAACAAACACACAAATACAGTGAAAGAAAGCCTGGCATGGCCAGATAGTTAAAGCACTCGACCCGTTATCTGAGGGTTGCAGTTTTTAATCCCCGTCGCACTAAATATGCTCGCTCTTTCAGTCTCGGGAGCGTTATTATGTGACGATCAATTCCACTATTTGTTGGTAAAAGAGTAGCTTAAGAGTTGGCGGTGGGTGGCAATTACTAGCTGTCTTCTCTTTAGTCTTACACTGCTAAATTAAAGACGACTAACACAGATCGTTCTCGTGTAGCTTTCCGAGAAATTCAAAACAAACAAACGGAAAGAAATTACTTAAGAGCACCTGCCGCCATCTCTTTTCTGAGTGATAATGGGATTTATCTACCATTCTTATAATACATCATAAGCTTCAAATAATAGATGGCGTTTATATGTGGCAACGGGACACAAATCGTAGATATTTAGAGTCTAAAAGCGACAACCGCAGGGCTACTCCCAGCCCTAAAAACGAGGCTAAAATAAAATAAAACTAAGTTAAGAGGCACAAAAAGTATAACAAAGCTGTCAATGTGAGGAATTCATATTTTTTCGTCTTTCGTTTGACCTTTATCATATGTATCACCTGCGGTTGACTTTACATGATATTCATTTATTTTCTTTAAACAAACTTTATAGAAAATAGGCGTCGTTCATAATTTCGTGGTTCAGAGCTTTAAAACCAGCTGCTACAATTTTTATCAGCATAGAATTTGTTTACAGTCTTTACTCTGAAAAAAGTAAAATCTCAAGCAAGATATCACAAGTTTTTTAAAACATCTTTTCAGAAAAGAATCTTATGAAAACTCGTCTCTTAAAACTTTAGTTACTAGCGGATCTGTAGCTAGTGTCTCTGTGGCTCCTAGGATCTGTAGTTCAATTTCAATAACACCAAGAAAAATTGAACAAAAAAATAACTCTCCACTCTTAATGGCTATAGGTGAATTATGAGAATGACGGTCAAATCACGCTATTCCATTATACCAACCCACGGGTTGGCAGTAAATAGAGTTGGCTAGCAGCATTCCATTTTGTCTGTCACTTCAAAATTAGCGACTGCTTTGAACGAATTACAACAATGTAGTTTATTTTATGAGTGTGAATTATTAGAACGAAAAGCGATAGCTATAATAAAATTTGTACTACATTGCTATGAATTTAACATGCATATGACATTTTAACTACAAGAGGAAATTTGCTTTTCGTTTTCTTTGAGTTTTGTTTGTAGAAAGTACAAATAAGCACTCATGCATTACTGAAGACGAAGACAGGGGTAGAATCATATCCAATGTTACGCATGACATGAATGATTGTCTCTCAGCTCTGTAAGTATACGACAGAAAACTCTTGACTCTGTTCGCCTGGTCATCTCTTCACTGTAACATTTCTTATCGCTGCGAGGAGAAAAAAATTCAAAAGTTCTGTTTAATCATCATTTCGTAATCTAAATGTCATGGATACGATTCTTTTATTTCCTGTTTTGGCTTCTATAAAGAGTATTCTTAATACTGAACGTAAAATTCTTCAGAAGTCAATTTATCTCTCCGAGCCATAGTCATATTTAAAAACGAACTTATGGACAATTACAAGTCTTATTCAGAAAAGATATGTTAATCAAATTGATTTCTGTCTAACAGCTAAATGTTTATAAGAATAAACCATGAGGATTAATGCACACGCTATCGCTTCTTTTGAACAATATTTATTTTCGTTTTATTATGTAATGACGACGTTGTTATAAAAGCAAAGCATTTCAAAATATTTGGAGCAAATTATAAAACTATAAAGAAAATTTGCCAATCATGTGTTACAGTAACTTATGTAATCCAGGTGTTGACCATGGTATATATATATTTGTTGTTGTTTTTACCACTTTATTTTGCAGGCGTAATTTTTTCTTTCGTCCTGCATTACAAAACACAAACTTTTTCTCTACATCTATGATTTCACTTTTACTATATTATAAGTGTAAAGTTATAAAACGCGTCTTAAAACGGTTAAATAATATAAATATAAATATATGTATTTGAAATTGTAAGCACGTTTTTCCTTATTCTGTTATTTAACATAAAGTTACACAAAGAGCTTTCTCTACTCTTTCCACCATGAGTGTTGAAACCCAATATTTAGCGTTATGTCTTCAGACTACTGTCTACATACTAGAGATTGTTCGGAAACGTTTATTGTAATCAACTTATATTTTTGGAAATAATGAAACTGTATAGTATTAATAGCTATGTTACTATATGCTTGCTTATATTTGCTAAAATATATGCATATGATATAAAGATTTACCCGTAAAGTAATATATCTAATCTTATTGCTTTTTTCACCGTTGTAACTCTAGAATTATCGATGAAATCTTTAGGCATTTTTATGAACTATTTATGCACTAGATTACTTTTGAACCTATGTCTTTGTTGGTTACAGTATCTTTAATAACATAGGTATAACAAATATCTAAGTGAAATTACCGACAAATTGTACTTAATTCTACTAATTTTGTTCGCGAGGTTTTTATTATCTGACTTAAAAATTCATTTTTTTAATATTTTGTCACATTTTGACGAACAACATCATAAACGTTTTCAATATGATGTAATGTGTGAGCCAATGGATTGGGAATGGTGTAAACAAATCAGCAAGTTAAATAATGGTTGGTTTTCTTTGGAAGATTGTAATAACATATAAAAATCGAATTTAAGTATTGTATGTGCTAGCTGTTCACTAAAGTCACTAGAATTAAACCTTAATTATTACACGAATTTCAGTGATATTATTCTTAGTATTATGGAAACGTAAGTAATCTATCAAATATGTTCAACTAAATACTCATTTCTCTTGTTTTCTTCAAAAATTAATGTGTATAAAAATTACCTATATGGTTGATAATCAACACTTCATGATAGGGAAGATAATCACAGTATTTGAGATCGTGTGAAATCTGCGGTGAATGAGAACTTTGAAAGCATCACGTAAAAAACTATGAAATGGTGATTTTTATTTATCCTATTGGAAGAACACAAAGTGGTTTAAGTCTAAAAGTGAGGTACTCTAAAATCCCTAGGACTCTAAGTTCGTCTAGTAGCCCCATAAATACTTTTATTTTTTTCAAATGCGTTATTTAACCAGAGGATGTATATATCTTAGTAAAAGAAGTCTTTTATTTTGCCGTTTCTTATCAGTACTAAATTCCTTAAACCAGATTTCAATTTGCATTTGATGCTTCGGAAACAAAAGTGCCTTTATGATTGGACGACTAGGTATCATCTATTTGTGTTTGAGTTAATTACACCCCTGTGCAAATTATTTGAAACAAGATGGAAAGTTACGATTTTTTAAATTTCTTGCGTTTTTTTTTCTGAGAATCCAAAAATTACTCACAAATTAATACATGATATGACCACCTTTATTTTTCAGAAGATCATTAATCCGGTTTTACATTGAGTCCACAAGTTGACTGCAATCTTTACTAATTTTTGGATTGCGGTACCACACCTAAATTATGTCCTCAATTAGCTTATCTTTCGTGGTACAGTCTTTCCCCCGTAGTCTTTCTCTACAAATCGCCCAAAGATTTTCAATAAGATTTAAGTCCAGAGAGTTTCCAGGCCAGTCCAGCACATTTATTCGCGTTGTAGTCATAAAATTCTTCATAAGTTTCGATGTATGGCATGGAGCCAGATCTTGCTGAAAAATGCCAGATCCATCTGGAGATCTCTTTTTTTAATTCTGAGACGACTCTTCTCTGCAAAACTTTGTTGTACTGTAATTCTTCTGCGATATGTAAGTCTCCGACGCCATAGTAGCTAAAAAATCCCTAAAACTTCTTCCTCGAGCGATGTTTTACGAACAGATTGATGTGAGTTTCTCGAAGTTAATCACCTGGAGATCCGCGAACACGTAGACTTCTTTGACCCTGTACGAAGAAATGACTCTCGTCAATGAATAATACCTTTCTTTAGTGTTATTACATCCAGTTCTTGTATTTCAGACCCCACTGATACCGTTTTCTCTTCATTGAGTTGGTAAGAAATTGTTTATTGACTGGTCTCCTTACCCTTCTAACGTAATTTTAAATGACGTATTATTCTTCAAAATTTCATCATATATCTCAAAAATAGATCGACCGTAGCGCAAAACACAGCTAATAATGCCGTCTGTGTGAAAAAAATGATTATTAAAGGAAATCAGCGGGTCCAGCGAGCCTACACCGGCCGCCATGCTGAAAATATTGTAAAATGACCATTTGTTTCAATTATTTTGCACAAGGGTGTAAAGTGTAGCTTACTCTCTTTCCTTGACCATCAAGTATCCACAATCTTCCTATATTTTTAAATGCAGTTTTTATTTGGACTTTTAAAAATCGTTTTAGTATGACTTTGAAGCATTTGACCACTACTCTGGTAAATACTGTAGAATCAGGTTTCCCATTCATAGAAGACTAGAGTTTATCTGTTACGAAATGAAGTGTCAAGCGTTAACCTTGCAAATATTATAGTTGTTGTAATATTTGTTTCAAATTCATTTTCACTTATTTTCTATGTTATATTTTTCCATCTTTTCAAATCTGTTAAAAGAGTAAGAACAGATAACAGTACAGATTAAATAAACTATTTTTCATTGTTTGTAAAACGATCCTTGCTAACATAATGTTTATGAGTTTAATCACGTTTATTTGGATATTTTAAGATTATGTAAATTTTGTCAAATTTTATATTTACATATCTATTTTCTTTTATGTCCTGTGTGTTAGAACCTAAAATATCCATAGCCATTAAACTGGAACACTAATTACCTCTTCTGTTGTTATTTTGTATTGTTTAAGATTTTGTTTGGGATATAGAAATGTAAATACATGTAAGGGGAGCTTGCCGTTTTTTAGAATGTCAATCCACCATTTTTCGTTGGTATTACGTAAGTGCATGAACTGCATATTATAGTATGATTCCAAAACTGATGTTCTTATTTTTTTTTTTTAAATTACAGTATCATTAAATATACTTGAAAAATAATTCAATGCTTTTAAAATCTTTCTTTATTTTGTTAACCTTGTTTTTAAGTGAACTACAAATATTTATGTAATAAACGTTTCAAAATAGTATATTTAATCAAAATTATTTTACACTGTCGCAATTCTTAACGAATTTTTAAATCATTGTTTTTGTGACTGAATATTATTGTATTTTGTAATATGTATATATGTCAGGTTATCTACGATGTATATAATTCATATGTATTTAGTAAAATATAGTCATTTAAAAATAAAACTTCCTTTTATATGCTTTACGTAATGATTTGTCTTGAACTTCAAATCTATCTCAAGAACTAGTTAGCCTATTTTAAATTGACTTTTAATCTCCTAGGAGTAAAACTATTCATCCTATTATATGGGCGATAGGAATCATATTTCAAATTATTCATATCCTTTCTCAAAATTATTTGTCGATTACAAATTGTTATATATTTTATAGACCTAAGTAAAGAAATTTAGGGTAAAAATTAAGTTAAATATTAGCGCTTTGTAAAATCGTGGATGATTTTCCAAAAGAGCTATCGTTTTTCTGTACAGTAGGATTTTCCTTTAGCCTACGATGACACTCGAAACAATGACCGAATCTCCTTGCTCCAATCGTCACTTTAAATTTTATTCCACATTTTTGACATCTTTTCATCTCTGGTTCTAAAAATTAAATAAAATAATAAAATGTTAAAAGGTTGTAGTTTTACCGTTATGTTCCTTTTACATATGAATAATTCCACAACATATTATAGGGAAACTACAAAGCAACCACGACCTCTTCCTACTGGATATTTTTACACATGTATATGTGTGTGTATGTATATAATATGCAAATACAAAAGCATATATAAACAATCCAAACAAATAAATCAGACGTACTCTAGATTTAGATTTGCCTGAAACAATTAGTATCCATTTAGATGGTTATGTACAGCATATCATATTTAACTTTTATTCAGAAACTTGCATGTGAAAAATGTTCTGATTATAGTTTTATTTTTATGGTATAATTAACGTTACCTAAATTAAGGATATATATATATATCGATTTTTATTGCAACAAGTTTGATAATTTTCCATTATTTTTCTAAAACATTAGTATGTAAAGAGATTATGATAAATATACGATTCGAAATACTTTACTACATTTTATAATTTCTTTTTAATATAGTACATGGTCGAGTTTATCCGGACTTATACAATGTTTATGTAAACGGCGAAATAAAACTAAAGTATAAAGTGGTGTGTGTGCGTGTTTATAACAAAGCCATATCGAGCTAATCTGCTCTGTCTACCGAGGGAAATCGAACGCCTGATTCTAGCGTTGTAAATCCATAAACTTGGAAAATAAAAGAGGATTCAGAATTATCAAAGATACTTACATCAACAGAATCACTCAATAATTTCAATTCATGTGCAAGACTTGCAAAAAAGACATTAAATCTAGTAGATGTTCTCATTTATGCAAAAAGGATTTACGTTCATCGAGACCTCTCCTACAACTGCAGTTTTCCCTCTTTCCCGCGTTGTAGTTTGTACCTTATTTTTGCTTTATATTGTTTACGTGTTACTTATTTTAGTTTGGTATGTAGAACTTGTTATCAATTCTCAAAATAATCTAAGGAAAAAGAATAATGTCTAGTCATATGCGTTTTTAGGTGTAAGAAGTAATGTACCATTGTGTTATATTTATGCATGTCTATATAAGAATATTAGAAATTAAAAGCGTGAGATGTAGGTGCTCAAACCCACAACGTCCCACATCTACAGTTATGGCAGAAAGTGTTCATATCCCTGCGTCGTGAGTAGTTTTTCCTCATAACTTAAAAAGTATCACGATTAGAATAATGAAAATATGGTGTATTATAAATAATATAACAACACACATCTACATAAATCTTGTATGTAAATTGAACGACAAATAAACTGTTTATAAACAAATAACCAAACATAGAAGGGGAAGAAAGTGTTTGAGCGTCTACTTTAATGGTCAGACTTGTAGCCTTTCAGGTAAATTACTTGGCGCAATTTCTCTTCATAGCCTTTTATGATCGTTTGACAGTACACGACTGGTATTTTCTTCCATGTTTCTTTACAGAAGCCCTCCAACTATTGCAAGTTTTTCGGATGACGCTGATGAACCCTGGTCTTCAACTTATGCTAAACGTTTACAATTGAGTTGAGATCGGGTGACTGTGATGGCCACTCCAAAACGCTTATATAGTTCATCTACAACCAGAATTGCACATATTTCGATGTGTGCTTAGGGTCATTGTCGTGCTGAAAGATCCACAAGTTTCGAGCATCAGTTTTGATATCAGTGCCTATTATATCATCTTACTCTTCTTTTTTTTTCATGATTTCGTTGACGCGGTAAAGGCTGCCTACACCAGAAGAGCTGAAGAAACCCCATAGTATGATTGACCCACCTCCATGTTTAATTGTAGTAACGGTGTTCTTTGAAAGGTTTCGTTCTCCCTTCTTACGGAAAATATAGCGAACATCATTGTGGCCGAAAAGCTCGATTTTAGTCTCGTCTTACAAAAGAATACTCTTCCAATAAGAAGGGTTTATCTACATGCTTTCTTGCATACCTCAATCGTGCTTCTAAATGAACAAGCTTTAAATATGGAGTTTTACGAGGACGGCATGTTTTGAACTCAGAAGAGCGTAACATGTTCGTAACTGTAAAGATACTTACTTCAACTCAGCTCCCTTACCAGTTTCTATATGTCATTACGTGTTAAACGAGGGTTCTTACTAACTTCTCTGAGAACCTTCCTTTTGGTTCTCTCTGGAATTTTGGTGGAGCGTCCGGAACGAGGGAGGTTAGCAATTAATCCTGTAACCTTAAACTTGGAAATTATGCTTTTAACACTAGATTTCGGCACATTAAGTTGTGTAGCAATACCGGAAAGAGACACACGAGACTTGTATTTTACAATAATTTGGTGTTTTAAATTATTGGACAGTTGTTTCCTGTACGCCATGATGACCAAGTAGATAATGACGGAGACGGCGCTGAATTGCAGGAAGTAAATGTTTTGATGGCTAAATTCGAAGTCTAGTTCTCGAATTGTACAATGTAGTTTATTCGCCAAACTAAACAAATGTTTTACGGGAATATTAGTTTTATCATACGTTCTGAACTATATAAACACTTTCTGTTCATCCTATTTTTGGTTATTTGGTTATAAACAGTTTATTTGTCGTTTAATTACAATAAAATGTATGTAGATGTGTGTTAGTATAATACTTATAATATATTATATTTTTTTAGCCTAATCGTGATACTTTTTAAGTTTAGAGCAAAAAACCACTCGGAACGCAGAGCACTTTCTGTAGTAACTGTATATATCACTTTTCACGGCCTGCAGACAGTTGAGGAAAGGTGGCTGCTCTCCCAAGTTAAAATAAGAAAAAAAGAAACATAAAATGATGAAACTATAAATAAATAGATAAATAAATGATGAAATTAAGGTACTACTATTTGATGGTAAGATAAAACTTACCTTTTAAAGACAACATTTCTTTTCCCAATATGGTAGAGACACTAATTAACACATCAGTAAAGTGATAGTTTACTGTGATTGTAGTGCTTTTATATGCGACTCAAGGTGTACATCCGCATAAAGTAGTTCCAATTTCTTAAATGACCTTATTTTTAAATATTTTTTGTATTTATTCACTACACTTTTGTATCCATTACAGAATAATTTATTAATTTTACCTGAAATGTCTTTATTAAACCCTTTAACTATTAATTTTTGTATCAGTATACCAACATTATTAATAAAATATTAGAATTTATTATAAATTTTACAGTGTCTGAGTAACTGAGAAGTTAAAATGTTTGTAATTGATAGGTATGACATCACTATGTAATGAGGGTAAACTGTAATTTGGAAAGTCAAAATACTTTCTTTTTCAAAAATATTTACATCGATATCCATTTTATTGATTAATTTAAGTTCCAAATCTAAATAATGTGTATCTGTGTTAAAATTTCATGTATTTTCAATTTCTAATTCTAATTCTTCTGCTAATTAGATCTAATTATAAATCACCTTCTCACAACTGTCTGCAGGCAGTGAAGGGTGATATAGATGTGGGACGTTGTGAGATTGAGCACCCACACCTCGCTCTCCTACTTTCTAATCTTTTTATACGATACTAACAAATTGCAGGTTAAGACTCATAGACGGTGTATCTCAACCGCAATGAGGGCCTACTACCGTAATCACCTTCAAAACCCAGGACAAATTTCACAATCTCATATTGTAGCCTCTAGCCTAGGATCTTTTTTTTTTAAGTATGCAGCGTATTTTATTTAGTTTTAATGTGTTTTCTTTAGAGCTTAAAATATGTATAGTTATGTATATATGTACACACACAGGTATTGTTTAAACACAATAAAGAAATTATTAAAATGATAAAGTTTGTTTGTTTTTGGAATTTCGCGTAAAGCTGCACTAGGGCTATCTGCGCAAAAATAATAAAGAATGTTAATTTAATATAATCAATAAAAGATTCACGTGACAGGATCAGAATATCTTTAAACAAATTAAATCATTACAATTTCAATAGCTTTAACATGTTCTATATAAAGAATCCAATCTAATATTATACATTAGTTGAATTATTACATAAGAAAAAATAAACGAGCAAAGGAAAGTTATTTATTGAATTATACAATAATCTGGAAAACTTTACCTGTATTTGGTAGTTAATTGTGATTCGAACAAAAAATAATTGCTGTTACAATGCAATTTTGATTTATTTAACCAAATTCAAAACAGTAATTAGTAGGCATACTTATTTACATGATAATGTACAAATAAATGCTAAATTTTGAGTCTGCTTTCAGGAAATCCTCATAAAAATATATTTGCGAAATTCCCAGATTTCCTAAATATCCAGGGATTAATCAAAATTTATCAAAAATATTGAACTGCCTATCATAATTCCAACTTAGACTATTCTGAAACTATTACCCACAGATTACTTGCAAAGGGTCCCATACAAAGGAAATTAGGCGATAATCCATAGCCCTTATCTAGCACCCAGTAACTATTTCTGGTAAAGATTATCTAAGGCCCCATCAGTGGCTCAGCGGTATGTCTGCGGACTTACACGCTAAAATCCGGGTTTCGATACTCGTGGTGGGCAGAGCACAGATAGCCCATTCTGCAGCTTTGTGCTTAATTCTAAACAACAAAAAGATTAGCTAAGTGTTTACTACCTAGTATTTTAGACTTAGATCCTACGCCTGTTGCATACCTGTATACAGCATCTTTTGTTTCTTTGTAAAGGAAAAATAAGCATATGTATAGTTTGGGAAGGTTGATTTCTAGTTTTGGTGTATGGGTCCTGATTTTTTTATAATAAAGTGTGCATGCAGATTTATGTTTAGCAAATACATATACCAGTATGTTTAACTTTAAATCCTAATATTTTTGAAGAGCGAAACATTAATGTATCTGAATTATATATCTGTTATACTATTATACACAAATTTAAAACGCACATTTCATATAAAGATTGCAGGAGATGAAATAATTACTCCACCAATGCACATTTCAAGTTCATGTTGAATATTCAATAGATTCGTCATTAAAAACGTTAGCATTTATTTAGTACAAAATTACTCAGTTGATTATTTGCAGTCTGTCCTGAACGGGAAATGAAACCATGGATGCTAAACGTTGTAGCTCCATAAAATCACCACTGACCCACCAGGTGACAATCAGAAGGAAACTGGTTAGTTTACATATTTGCCAAATTTTCTATTACGTTCTTTTGAGGACGGTATCTCTTGACCTTTAAGAGAAATGTTTAATAATCTAGTTGTATAATCATTATGGCGACTGAAATGGCAACTTTAGCTATTATACCTGCAGCTTGTGTTTTCTGCAACCTATGTTGTATAATATAAATTATGTTATACATATATGCAATATATCGTATGATATATAAATATATTACATAAATTAACGTTTACTCCTTTTTCTCTTCAGCATTATTTGGGGCAACCCTTCCCACAACTAGCTGTAGATATTAAGGGATAGTTTGAAAAACAAAATTATTTAGACTTCAGTATAACTTAGTTGCTTAATTTTTAAGTTGTGTTTTCGTTTTAGTTCTAACGTATTTTGCATGTGAAAGTTATTAAAAAAGTTGAAACTTAATAGACAATTGAGCGAGTACCTTTATTCTTAAATATGCATTTCGATGTTTCCTTGTGTGAAGTTTATACATTAGTTTTATTTTCCTGTCCTATTTGTTACCTCACTTTTAACTGTTTCATGGAAGAATTAAACATAATCTAAGGACGTGTGTTTGCGTTACCCTTTATTTTCTCTTAATGTCTACGTATACATACCTATATAAACGAGGTTTCGATAACCATTGTAGGCAGAGCACAGATTACCCACTGTGTAGCGTTCTGCTTAATTCCAAACAAAAAAAGGAAATATTTTTAATATTACAAATAATATAACTGTTGAGGTGCGTGCGTGTGTGTGCTCAGTTATCAAGTTCACTTTTTATGGAATGTGGTAATTAACAAAATACCCTTCAGTAAGCTTACAGAATTAATAACAATTCTAAAATCTGAAATTCGATTATCCGCAGTAGACACAGCAGATAGCCCAGTATGGCTTTGCTTTACATAAAACAAGCAAATATACAAGTGCCAGATAGAAATAAAAATTTTAAATTGAGTGTATTAATAGCGCTGACACAAAATAAGTTTGGTTATGAAAGTTTTTGGGGTAGAAACACTATTACTGAGGATTTTAGTTTGACACCTTATATCTTAATCTTATCAAACAAATATTTTTTTTATTTTCATTTCTATATCAACAGTTTGTTCATGTTCTGGATAAAAATGTGCGTTTTCATCGCAATTTATTCAAATACAGAATTCTTGATGAAGTTTTTTTCTTCTTGTAATTCACGTGTGTTTATGCTCTAAGATGTATTAAAGCTTTTGTGCTGGATTACTTTCGACAACGATTGTCAAGCTCTGCACAAACTTAGTAACAGTAGTAAATTAGCTTTTTAAGATTAACCTCAAAATCAAGGGTAAATTATGATGTTAGGTAGTGTTTACCGACATGCCACTCATTCAGAACTTCAGTATTTATTCATATAACTCATTCGTTAGAAGATTGTTTTACAAACGTCTTTCACAAAGATGCATTGTTATTTTTATTATAATACAAGAGTAATATACATAGATATTACTCATTTCTATACCACACATTGTCAATAATATTTTGTTATAGTTCATCACTCCTTTACATACTATTTGAAGACAGGGTTTAGGCACTCATTTACTCCATATCATTTCACACATTGTCAGTATTTAGATGTGGCTACTTACTCTGTTTTATGTGGTTGTAGTAGATAATGTTAACTCTTCTTTCCTTAAATCACTAAGTACAACTTAGCCAATTTATGGTTAAAGGAGACACTCACCTCTATGTAGGTTTAAGTGGTTATTCATATTTGTCTGCTTGCTGAACCCTCGACCGCATACATTACACTTAAAAGGCCAAGAACCATTGTGAACATACATATGACTCTTTAGATCCCCTGGTGTCGGGAAGGACTTGTCACATTCTGTGCATTTATGTGGTTTTTCCTGTTACAAGATTAATGATTTTATTTAAACTTTCATTTATATCTTGAGTTTTTACCTTGTTTGTATTAATATTATTTATCCAATCAAAGAAATGTAGGTATTGCATCACGAAAGTAGTTTCATGAAAACTTATTAAACCTTTTTTTGCAAATATATTATTTTGTCAAACTTTTCTTCCATATTAAAGTAATTACGCAAATCTAATTGCTTCTGAAAACATTTAAACTTTATATACTCATTATATTCACCTTATTAATCTGAAGATAAAATTGGATGCTACATTCTGCTGAAGAACAAAATGTTCACGTGTAGGTGTATTAAAAACATTTAATTCAAGTCCTAATCTGAAACACCTAGTAACATTCTAAAAATATTGCTATTTTTAGGAATCACTGCTCAAAAGGCGGCCCGGCATAGCCGAGCGCGTTAAAGCGAGGGTCGTGGGTTCGCATCTGCGTCGCGCCAAACATGCTCGCCCTCTCAGCCGTGGGGGCGTTATAATAATACGATAAATCCCACTATTCGTTGGTAAAATAGTAGCCCAATAATAGACGATGGGTGGTGATGACTAGCTGCCTTCCCTCTAGTCTTACACTACTAAATTAGGGACGGCTAAGTGCAGTGGGCTAACAGCCTACTCACATAAAAAACCAGCCTGTTAAGGAAATCGCAGTGATTACGGCCCTATGTTCCTTAAGGAATCGAGTGGCAGATGATAGCTCAAAAGGCACTTCGACAACACATTTAATTAATTCTGATATTTTTTATTTTTCGAAAAGATCCATAAATAGAAAATCTTTAATTAAAAAATAACCAATTTTCTGTATTCATTTCAGATGGAGAAACAAAAACGTTTTCTTAAATCATTCGCACAGGTAGTAATAATGTTCGTTCTAAAACGTTCAACCTTTGTTAGAAAAAAGATGGAAGCTAAATTTAAGAGAAATATGCGTAACAGTGGTAACAATAATACTGAGAGGTTCATAAAGAAAACCTTTGTCTCTTACGAGCAATCAACTTTGTCTTTGATCTACTTTATCTTATGTTTCTCAGCAACTAAGGCATGAACCAAGATAATCAAAGTAGTATGTTTTAATCTATCTTGTAAGAGATGTCGCTATGAAAAAAGAGGCTACAAGAATACTGCTGAGTGATATATTGATGCTTGTAATCAAATAAATAATTTTGTCATTCAACGTACTGCCTAAAATAATCTTCAACGTTTAAATATAATGTTCAAATGAAAGAACTCCGATGAGAAGGTTTTGAGTGTAATTTCGATATAACAATTGTAGATAAACAAAATTTAAGTTAGCGGAATTCCAAATGCAAACAAATCGATACATATGAAGGCGTTTTGCATTAATAATATATTTTCTCAAAATAATAACAACAAAAATTAGAGGAAGAATAGTGAAGTGAAGCATATAAAAGTAAAATATCTTTAAATTAATTACTAAGCATTACCTTACTGTGTGTCATCCGATGATAGTAAAGGTTGGAACTGGCTGTGAACCTTTTTCCGCACAATAAACACTGATGTGGCCTTTCCCCAGAGTGAATTCGACGATGTGTGTTCAAAGAACTTGATGTACTAAACCCTTTTCCACAAACGTCACATATATGTGGCTTTTCTCCTAGAAAACATGTTAATTTTTATATGAACTGTATTTCAGCATTCTTCGAAAATTTCATAACACACTGAAACAACATACATATCTAAAAGTGGCAAAACCTTTGATGTAATTTCAAAACTGAACTACACAGCATGACATTCATGGATACAAGTGTTACTGAAAATAATCAAGTCAATTTTTTCACAGCGATCACCTTTAAAGCCAATAGTCAATTGACTCTATTGCTAAAAGTAATGAACAAAGTAGAAGAATAAGTCTTAATCCCTTAAAATCAGTGAACATTATTTTTAACACCAATTAAAAGAATAAAGAATGGCTATATTACTGCACTCGATTGCTTGTTTTTTGTTGTTATTTTTTTAATTTCACACAAAACTACACGAGGGTTATCTGAGATAGCCGTCCCTAATTTAGAAAAGTAAGACTAGAAGGAAGGCAGCTAATCATCACCACCACCCACCGCCAACTCTTGGGCTACTCTTTTATCAACAAATAGTGGGATTTACCGCTCATTATAAGGCCCTCACGACTGGGAGAGCGAGTATGTTTGGTGTGAAGATAATTGAAACCAACATACCTCTCAGATTACGAGTCGAGTTTCCTAACCACCTGTCCATGCCGATTCAGCATTACTGGAAGTTGGAATTGTTTGTTTATTTAGAAATTATCGCAAAGCTACTCAGTGGGCTATTTGTGTTCTGCCCATCACGGGTATCGAAACATAGTTTTTAGCTGTGCTACTGGGCGAGTAAAATCTGAATCATTTGTTTAATATAGAATGTATGAAAGCATCCCAATTTTACAACCACAAAACTGAATAACTTCAATACACTAAAGATACCTTGTTTTAGGCCAACTTTTATTTTTCTTTTGTTTCACAATCTGAGAATTTTAAAAGTTGATTCCATAAATATAACTGATGTTAGTAATTCTGTTAAAAAATATAAAACAACTACATCAAAACATCGATAAAAGTTGTGAGAATGGCTAACTACACACAGCTTCCTTTGCTTATATAACTCGTTTTACAAGTACAGAGTTTGGCTAATGCTAACATAACTTAAAATATTAGATAAAGATATTTTAACTCGATTGCAGTCTGAATGAATGTGAAAATCTGAGAAATATTAGGTTCTGATGTCTACAAGTTCATACTGTAAATAAAAGTTAAACAAATAAATGTTAAGTTTGTTCAATTTGTCTACCATACGCTTTAGATTAAAACACAATGCTATTTTCAAAGAAAAAGGTTTCAACACCTGAGAATAAATTATTGCATAATTTATGATTAAACTACCTGGTAATGAATAATCACATATATCTATTTTTGAGAAACACATTCAAGATTTCATTAATTTACATTGCTTTGGTATTATTTTCAAACATTGGGCAAGATATGGACTATCGATAATAGTGTCTGACTCAAGATGTAAAAATCAGTCCTTCAAAAAGTGACACCTGTAAATATTACACCGCTCTTTCAGCTAACATACTAACTTACTAATGTATTTTATGTGAATGACAGGCAATTTCGTTATTGAGTTCAAGGACTATGTGGTAGTTGGTGCTTTTGGTTACCTGCCTTCATTCTGCCCCATGGAAGATTACATCTTATATAGGTGTCTTTATAATTTTTAAATTATTATTACAAATTAAAAAGATATATATTACCTTATTGTTAATTTAAGAAACTCCTGGCGATAAATATATATGGTTCGACTTATATTCGTAGCAATCCTGCTAGAGTAAAACTCAGTACCTTAATCAACTTTTATTAACAAAAATATATTTGACACATTTAAAAGGAGGTACAATAAGGTTTTAGTGCTAATTATCCTCCTATAATGAAAACAAAAACATCTTGATAAGATTTTCTTATTAGAAAGCTTAACAATCTGAAGATGGCAACATTACATGCTGCAGTTAAATGCTGCACATTCACAATAAAGTAAATATTTTTAACGATTATTTTTGTATTAATTACCATACCTGTATGTGTTCGGATATGGCGCCTCAGAAGAGAAGGTCTGTCAAACATTTTCCCACAATATTCACAAGGCAACAATAACTTTTCTCTGGGCTTTTTATCCGATTTAACTTCAGTCTGACCCTGAAAAAAAAAACGTTTCAGTTTCACGTATAATTCAATTGTATTTAGTTGGAGTAAAACAGATTAAATCCATAGGCTATCTTGAACTAAGTACAGTTTAACGTTCAATTTTGGGAGTAGTCAAAATGACTTATGTGCTTAGCTATGTTTTGATTACAAAACCCTTCTCAAAAAATAACTAGTAAAGTTGAAAGACGAAAAACAGTCTGAGAATGTATTCATAATTATAGTTTTTCTTTACAAATATGTTTAAGTAACGTATGAAGATTTGTTTTCAAATTATTGAACTTAATCTGAAATTTTTTCTGAGTAATTACGAAAAATAAATTACTTTTGTATGACTATATACATTGTCTGAAATCTTTACATTACGTCTTGAAATGTTTGTTTCACGAAAATAATTTTTATTAATTCTATCCTTCATGTAGTTTTAGCATATAGGTAGTGATTCTAGTACTTATAAAAGTTATAGCACAAAGATTTAAAGAACTGCAAACAATACATTTAATTGATGCAAAAGTGTTATACTAAATTAGGCAATAGATAAATATCGCAAAAATGAAAAAGTCATCTTACGTTATGAGATGAGTTTGGGCTCGAATTAAACGGTGATGTCTGAAAGTATGACGTTGAGAGGCATGACACTCTGATGTCATTCTCTAGGTCTGACAACGACAAAGGCCACATGTTTTTGTTCTTACTTTCCGCTTCACTACTGGGGGTAAAACATGAAGGCGACGATACCAAAGGCATAGAAAGATCAAGAGGACTATCTGTGGGTAAGGAGTGTTATTGTATTTAACCAACGAAAGTAATACTGTGGTACTAAATGCAGATATTAATGTGAAGTTAACATAAACTTTGTGTCACTTTATTACTCGCCCATCTTAGTGAATACACCATTCAACAAATACGAATACACATGTGCTGTCCATTTCCCTAAAAACAAAGTTTGGAATGCCTCACACGTTTGCTTTTTTTGTTGTTGAAAATTGTTCAACGGTACACGAGAACTATCTGCGCTAGCTGTCTTTAATGTGTTGAAATCATAAAAATCTTTTGTCATACCAAATATTCAGATTTTACAGTCACACTTATCACTCAACTACGCTCCGTCACGTTGACCACTTGCCGCGTTCGGACCCTCACATGTTTAAATACGTTAAAACTTCTGTCATCTGCTTACAATGGTTTTACAGATGGGTAACCAAACAAACTACAATACAAGGAACGTATTATTTTATACTTGTATGATGCACTAATAGACAACTACATTACAATTCAAATATACTTGACTGTCAACATTCTAACTATGTTACTGATTATTGGGTGTTGAATAATTGTTAGATGCATGTGTTTAAGATAATTTACTTTTGTTTTTTCTGTGGAAAATATAGTTAATTTCAGTTACGGGTATTATTCAAAACTTACAGATTATCTCATGATTATAAGTTTTATTGTATACATTTCAGAAAGATTCGATTCCTCATGGTGGATAAAGTACCAATAGTTTTTTATATCGTTTTGTACTAAAAATGACTAAACATATGAAACAGATTTTTTCAAATATCCTTGTTACACTGAATTATGAAAATAAACTATTAAATATTTAAGAGAGAATTATTCTATCACAGTCAAATGCTAATCCCATAACATTAAAGCAACAATTGAAACAAAAATGCGGATGGCCCGACATGGACAGGTGGTTAGAAAGCTTGACTTTCAATATGAGAGTCACGGTTCCAAATTTCCGTCTTAGGAAAAAAGTACCTCAAGAGTTGGCAGTGTGTTGTGATGACTAGCTACCTTCCCTTTCGTCTTTCACTGCTAAATTAGGGATGGCTGGCATAGATAGCCCTCCTGTAGCTTTGGGCTTAGTTATAAACACACAAGTCATCTTTTCAGCTTCTCTTCGACTTAAACTATGTTGCATTTTTGTTAAACTGTTTTAAATCCGTTTGCGCAAAAAGCATTTACACTTTTGTGAAAACATAACTGTACAAAGAGCAAACGTATTTTAGTTTTTGATATAAAAATTTAAACAAAATGAACACGTCTAGTCTTGTTTTAAGTAAAAGAAACGTAGCCAATGACTGTTTGTGCATTTCTTTCCTAGCTCTGTCCACTTCTTCCGCAAACATCAAACGACTTTCATTTCTCGCTCAAAGAGAACAATTATCTTTTCTTTCTTAAAAGAATAAAATATTTCTAACTTCCATACGAAGTTATTTTATTTCTTTCATAAAGGCTGTGTTTACGTTGTTTTTGAATTATTGGAATGAAAAAGAGTATTCCCAGTTGCCTTGTTTTAGTACGTACCTTCAATTGCTTGTTGGCATTGACTCGTCTTTAAGTTATTAATGTTGGGAGTAGATGCTACAGGCGATGAGTTTTCTACTACTTGAGGTTCATAGTAAACTATGAGCTCTTTGTTGGAAGGAATTAATTTGATACATTCGTAGGTAACTCGACTTCCTATTTTCTTTCCTATTAGGTTAACATCTTTTGTGATTGTTGAAGACACTTGCAGAAAACGAATCCAATTACAGTGACGAACTTTGCGACCGTCTACTTTTTGAATATCATCATAACAACCGTATCGATGACGTATCTGCAAGTAAGAGTAATTATGACAGTATTATAAAAAATGTTTCTTGTAACAAAGTCACAGAATAGATTGGGAAATTTAAAAAAAATATATTTCTAGATAAAAAGAGCGAACCTTAAAAGCGTTTCCAGGTCATTTATGTAAAATACTAAAAAAATATGTTTGCTTTAACTGTAATAGCATATGAAAAGGAAAATTTATTGAAGTTTCATGCAAACTATTTTTTTTTATTTTCTCTCATACATTCAGGTACATTGCGCAAAATAAATATTCTCTACATAAAACTCTGTAGAAAAAGTATTTCAAAAACAGATAACTTGAGAACAAAATGATATCTACTAAGATAATGTACAAAGTCCTAAATATTTGCACAGGTAGCCTTCGTGTAGCTTATCGTTAAGCTCAAAAACCAAAAGCTAAATGTTTAAAACTGAATTACTTTTTAAACCCAAAATGGAAATACTTACTTTTCATAGCTTCGGATACCACTTTAGCTTCATTGTTGTTGTTATTCTGTTTTTAAATAGTAAAATTAAGCGCATTATGTTGACTTAAAAATAATTGTAAACTCGCATATAGATTTTATTACCAAAACTATTGCAACAACATCTCTTCAGTATTCTGAACGTTGTCAAATAACTCACACACAAAATCCTATAGTCCACCATTGCAATTAATTTATAATGGTCAGTAATTGTTTAAAAAATAGTTTGTTGTGATTAATTTGTCATCAATAAGAAATTGATTCATGGGTCTTTAAAGAAAAATGATTATCGGATGCAGGATACGAGTACCAGAAATGTTTCAGTTTGAATAATGAACAAAGCTGCAGTACATTCCTTCATGGCAATTCGTGAGAAGGACCTTACTTTTAGCATATTATTGCACCAGGCCCCACTGCACGCTATGTTTAGCGGTAGTTTGCAACAAATACCATACAGAACATTTTTAACCAATTCAAAGCTTCGACTTGAAATTAACTGACCAACCTAAGGCATTTCATAATATTTTCTGAAGAAATGAAAAACTTTTTAAAGTCATATTACATTTGATAGTAACGTAGTCCAAGTTGCGATTTATAGTAGTTTTCTATCACGCTGTTGGTCTTCGTGGATAATAATGGTATCCCATTCTCAAGGAGTTCTATCCCAATACTTGTAGCAATATTATATTTTGTGTGTGTGGAGGGGGTTATTATGAGATGTAAGACATGTGTGGTTATGTGGGTGTTAGTTTTGTTTTCAATTAATTTTCTATGCTTCTTGACGAAAAACTATGGTTTTCATCACTTCATATTCAGAGTGTTTTTTCAATCGAAGTTAAATCATTATGTTCCCTCCAATGCGAGAATCAAGTCCCTCATTTTAGCGTTATATATTCTTCAACTTGCAGCTGTAATACAAATAATATAAAGCATTGGTGGATGTATGATAGTATGCATTGTATTGACATATTTTCTGTATACCTTTTCTTCAATAAAAAGACATTCGAAATTCAAGTACTTTATTGACTTTCCACTTTTTTTCACCCCTTCATCTAATAACGAGTTGAGCTTTCTCTTTGAACTCTTATACTCTAGGATGTATTAAAAGTTATACCGTTGGAGAGTATCTCAATTTTAAAGTTTTGTCAGATAAGTGATATAAAATACAAATACAAATTACAATCGTTTAAAGATCACTAGGTTGTTCATAACAGATAATGCGTTAAAAACGACAAAACTAGTTTACATTTACAGCCTTACATAGGTTTTAGTTCGTTGTCGCATAATACTTTCCATATAGCAGGATATTAAATTATTGATGTGAATAGTAGTAGAAAGTTTTATTTATGTATTTATTTTATTATGAGCACTATATTTATGTCATACTACAAAAACTTACAAAAAGCTTGCGAATTTAGTGAATGCAAAAGTTGAAATTAAACCACACAAACCCTTATTTCAATTACACGTTAAAATTGCTTTTTTTTTACAATAAGGACACATTGGGCTATACGCCAAAGCCAGAGAGTGTAATCGAAACGCTGATTTTATAGCTGGAAATCCATAGACTTACTACTGTTCCAGCAAAACTTCAATGTTAAAAAATATATTCCTCAATATATATATGCATTGTTTTCATTATTATTATTATTTTACAAGCAAAAAACGTTTTGCATTTATTATTCGATCTAAAGTATTTTTCCAATACAGTTTATACTGCTCGAAAAACCGCATATAAATGGTTTTTCTTTTCTGAACATAAATATACAAGAAAGTAGATAATGATCTATTTGATGAAATAATATAAAATGATTACGTAACAAAACCTCGCTGATCGTGTGAATATGAAATAGTCTAATCGTTTACTTTTACACAAAAATAATCCAATAAAAAGAATTTTTTTTTAATTCAAATATTTATTGACTTCCCACTTCATTCCAATCCCAAAGTAATACTAAATTGAACCATTTCATGCAACACTAATGGATTCACTACAGTTTGGACTCCAGAATTTATCGGAAGTTATAATGTTTTAAAAAAATATGGCTAAAATTTGATTTTCATATGTCGATAGAGGAGTTCAATGCCAAAGAAGACGTTCAAGCTCATCTCAAAGATGCTTAAGTGAATTGAGATCTAAGCAATTAGGAAATAAAGGGAGACAATTGATATTTGAATCTCTTTAGACATTATTAACGTAAAGGGCTGTTTCATTCTCCCTTTAATCATCAAGATAGAAATAAATCTGTAATATACAAAATTTACACAAAAATCAAAGGATCCAACATCCCTAACTATTATTTCATTCTAAAAACCTTATATGTGGATAAAGAGTGTCAAATCTCATTTATCAGACTACGTCACATGCTCTGAGACAAAAGTCGTCAATATTTCAGATTTTAAATATCTCTGAAGCCGCTGTTTCCTGTTTTATAGAAGATAAGCGGTTGTGGAGTCGTTGTAAACTGCTATATGCCAGTTATGGTAATGCTCTGCACGCAGTATGGTTGCAGATAGTTCCTCATCAATGTTGAAGAAAATACTCCATTGGAAAACAGTTCGATCAGTTTGAACTTCAAAACTATGCCCATTTTTCCTTTCACTCGATTTGTCATCAGTAGGTGGAAGGAAGCCCAAGTGTCTTTGTTTTTGAACTTCACCTAATTTTATAACCATATAATAAAGGAACAATGGCTAGTCAACACCTCTTATCGCTAACTTTAGAATTACTCTTTTGCTAATTAATAGTAGGATTGGTCGTCACATTATCACGCTTACATGGCTGAATGGATGGGTATTTTCGAGCCTACAACTCTTTGATTGCGACTCGATCACCCTAACTACCAGGTTATGCCTTGCCATTTTGTTAGTAGAAAATATATTTATTTTCTATTACAACTGATGATATAAAAGGATGGCAGATGACTTTGAACAGCTGATTGAGGAGATGATCCTTGATAACTTTGCTCCTACTGGAAGGATATTTGTAATTATATCAACCTTTTAAAAATGTGTGAAACCTTTATTAAAGACAAGATGGATATAACTACAGAAGCTGAGTACGTTATGTAAAACGATTTTTGATATGAAAATCATAACGTTACGTGAGAAACGTAACACTTATGAAGTCAGGTGGGACAAAATGTATTAGAACTGCATTTTGACATTGCTTAGGATTATGTAGGTAGTGCGAGTTAACTGAAGATTTATTGCTTTGGAAAAGGGTATGTAACAATCCTTTCTAATGCAAAATATTCACACACTTTAGTCGTAGAGATATTTTCAGACTGGGATTTAGAATCTCCAACCTGCGTATATCCTTTGTACTTAATGACGTTAAAAAAAATATTTTGCACAAGAACAATCAGAAAATAGATCTGCAACCAGTCGTATATAAGATGTAATAATTAGAGTGCTAGTTACAGCTGACAAATAACTAATATAAAAGTCAGAGACAAAAGCGATCCATGTCGGTCAAGCAACAGTACCCAACATATTCAATCGAGAAGAATATTTATCTTGAAAAGTAACGAAATATACATGATCGTAAGATGCTTCCGTAAGATATCAGTTCAATATTACATACCTAAGAATAAAATAGATCTACATACTATTCCATAAGAAGAAATTTCAGGTCAAGTCGATACGTTTAGTTTGGTTTTGAAATTTCTCGCAAAGCTACACGAGAGCGAACTGTGCTAGCCGTTTCTAACTTCCTTCCCTTCTAGCTGTCTTTCCTCTAGTCTTACGCTGCTAAATTAGGAACGGCTAGCACAGATAGCCCTCGAGTAGCTTTGTGTGAAATTTCAAAATAAACAAAGATCAAACTTTCTTATGCGTTAAATAAATTACGGAATGCAATCGCACAGTAATGGTGTTATTTTTCATTGACAGCCTTATAAAAAATACTTTGCAACGGATATAACCCATCAGGAATGCTGTCAATTTAATAAAATTTACTCTATCCCATTTGTATAACTTTGCTTTGATGGATATTTGAAAATCATTCAAAAGATCATATAATCAGCCTACTTTGGGACCCAGATGGCCAGATGAGCTCTGTATTGAGTGAAACGCGTTGTTGTCAATGGATATGGTGAACATAGTGCGGATGATATATCATTATACACTCTTTTCCGTCTCTTAAAAACCTTAACTGACTCTTATAATTAATTAACTCATACAGTGCTTCAGATTAAAAAGTTAAAATGCTCAACTATTTTCCACAATATTAAAATTGTACTGTAAACATTAACTATTCTTATTTTATATATTATACATGAGTAGATAAAGTAATATGAAAACAACAAGTAAAGAGATAAAATATTACTTTATCTGCTCATGTATTATGTATAAAATAGGAATAGTTAATGTTTACAGTACAATTTTAATATTTTGCAAAATAGTTGAGCATTTTAACTTTTCGTACGTTTGTATACAAAAGTAATATGTAGTATAAAAAGTGATAAAAAGAGAGAAGATGTTTCCATGCTTTATCTTCTTCATAATGATTCACATAAAAAATGAAGGCTAAACAACTGTTGACGTATCATGTCAAAGTTATCTTACTTTATGAAGTGTTGAGTATTGAAAAGTGTTTTTTACCTCTTCACCAACATTTCCGTTAATGACGATCCGGCATGGTCAGGTGGTTAGGGCGCACGACTCGGACTCTGAGGGTCGCGAGTTTGAATCCCCGTCATACCAAACCCGCTCGATCTTTCAGCCATAGGGGCGTTATAATGTGACCGTCAATCCCACTCTTCGTTGGTAAAACAGTAGCCCAAGAGTTGGCAGTAGGTGGTGATAATTAGCTGCCTTCTCTCTAATATTACGCTATTAAATTAGGGACGGCTAGCGCAGTTGGCTCTCGTGTAGATTTAGGGGTAGTTCAAAAACAAACAAAATCTCCTTTAACAAGCTATAAATAATTAATTAAGTTGTAATGGTATTTTCATATTTTACAAAGGGCGGCTTTTTCTTTAAATTTTACAGTAGCTAGCACAATTACTATCTTATCATAATTATTACTGTTATGCTTTGTAGACGTTAAATTAAAGATTAAGGAAAATCTAGAAAGGCTTGTTAATAGCATCTGAAACGTCGTATATTCCGGCTAATTATCTGAAGCAGTATCGCAAATACGTGAGCTTGTAATATCAGTAGGCATTTCAATTTTACTACCACTGACAAAAGTTTTCAACCTAAATGCAACCTTCTACATATGTAGGCTTGGCAGCCGTGCTAAAAACCCTTAGGTTTCAGGTATAATCTTTCTTAATTTTAAACTATATAGAATCCAGAGTAAAAGTACTTTACAGATGTTGAGCAGGGTTGGCAAAGAACCAAATAATGTGCTGATTGTCACTTTTATAACGCAACTTCAGCCGGATGTGTTCAGTGCGTGTTCAGAACATTGTTGCGTGAACCTTGAAACCTTGGGGTACACAACGCACGCTAGGGTATATCCGACTTACCAATTACTAATTTACTCAAAAAATGTTATCAAACATAAAAAAGTAAACAAGAAAAAGTTGAGTAATTTAACAATGAAATTTACATGTATTCTACTTTTAGGTTTTCCGTTGATATGAGTTATCATTACTATATAAAACAGACATTTATAATACCTGAAGTGTAATATTTAATCTTCATTAACTTAATTCGATTTTTCATAAACTTTATTGCAAAGTAATTACTGTTCTAAATCTGAACAAGATAACTTGAGGAAGTCAACGATTAGAGGATATTTGTGCTGCCTCGATACGGGTGAGGAATAGAATTAGACGTAACATTAATCATAGGTAATGATAATAAGTAGATGTGTTTATATATTTAAATATTCTTGTCAATGCTCCGGAACAATACTTTCCAAGCATGTAACAAAAGAAATTTGGTTTCAAATGGAAAATAACTAAGTTTGTTTGAAATCCACAATTATTAGTTTCACAATAATAATTCTGCAGCGCAGTATGACTTCATTTAATTAATAATAGCTGTAAAAAAATTATAGTTTATACTGCATTATTACTCTATTTTCTAAACTTCGTTCAGCATTTAATATTTTTATGAAACGCTATAAACGTCTGTTATATCTTCTGGTTAATGTTACGCAACATAATGTAAAGTAAATAACGTTAAAAGATGGATATCATACACAAGTTAGCAATCTTATACCACATTGTTTAGGGTATTCAAATAGACACTGAAAAAACGGAGCGCTTAAGGTTAGCTCAATACATAAAATTAAATAGTGTGTATAGAAACTAAAAAGTACGTTAATAAATGACTTAATATGATCCTAAAAGAAGCAGTTGACCAAAATCTTAAGGTCAATGAACATAAAAATATGCATTTTGCGTTGTTAGAGTAAACCACTTATTTGAGAAGAGCTTCAAAAGATCACAATAAAAAAATAGAAATAAAAAAAACTTTTTAGCATTTAATAGGGAAAATGTGAACTCTATGAAATTAACCTAAATACAATTTGGTCATAAGTTTAAGACCATACTCAAACGAGCGTTGGTAAACACGTAACAAAATTTAGTCACTTGTGTTCAAACATTAACGTTGTCAAAATCCCCCACTGACATCTCCTGTGTTACATTGGGTAAAAATATGGCCAAACCTAAAAAGTTGACAGATTTTTGAACGTGACAGAATTGTCAAGCTGCAAAAGCAAGGTCTCTCTCAACGTGCCATCGCTGGTGAGATTGGACGTAATAAAACTGCTGTCGAAAATTTCTTGAAAGACTCTGAGGGATACAAAACGAGAATTTCAAGTGGTCGGCTCAAAAAAATTTCGCCGGCGTTAAGCAGGAGGATTCGACGGGTTGTCCGGTTAGACACCAGCCGATCATCTAACCAGATTAAAGCCTTTACGGACGCAAAATACAGCTCAAGAACAATAAGACGACATCTACTAGAAAAAGACTTTAAAAACTGTAAACGTCTTCAAAGGCCACGCCTCCTTCCACACCACGAAACAGCTCGGTTAAACTTTGCTGAGGAACACCAAACGTGGGACCTAAAGTTGACAAAGGTTTTGCTCTCTGATGAGAAAAAAATTAACCTGGATGGTCCAGATGGCTTCCAACGTGACACGCACGATAAGGATATCCCACCGGAGACAATTTCTATACGACACATTGGAGGAGATTCCATCATGATCTGGAGTGCTTTCTCCTTCCATGGAACAATGGAGCTTTAGATTATACAGGGGCGTCAAACAGCAGGCTGGCTACATTACATGTTGGAGAGAACATCCTTATTAACTGAAGTCCCTCACTTGTTTGAAAATGACTGGATCTTTAAGCAGAACAACACTGCAATCCACAATGACCGCAGGACAAATGATTTTTTCATGGCGAATAACACGATTCTTTTGGACCATCCTTCGTGTTCGCCCGCACTGGACCCCATTGAAAATGTTTGGGGTGGATGTCAAGGGAAATCTATAGGAATGGACGTCATCCAAACAGTGCATAATCTTCGTGAAAACATATTTACCACTTGGAATAACATTCCAACCAGCCTTCTGCAAACGCTTATATCGACCATGCCAAAGCGAATATTTGAAGTTATTCGCAATGACGGCCGTGTAACTCACTACTGAGACCTCTTGCTGGGCCTTTCCTACCCTGTTTAGAACCTTATTTTGGTATGGTCTTAAACTTTTGACCAGCTAGCATTTAAGCTAATTTTATAGTGTTCACATTTTCCCTATTAAATGCTGAAAAAGTTTTTTATTTTTATTTTCCCTTTTCTTATTTTCATCTTTCGAATAAGTGGTTGAGTCTAAAAACGCAAAATGCATATTTTTTCTTTATGTTAATTGGCCTTAAAATTTTAGCTAGCAGTGTATAACTTTTTCTAATTTCCATTACGAACTTAAACACTTGGATCCAACAGGTCTTTGTATTCAATTCTGTCTGGCAGCTGTTACAAACAGCATACAGAGTGCTCTTGTCACACACCACTGGTGATTTGGAGAATTGTTTTCCCCTCTCTTTGTTTTTAGTGACAAATAACAGTTTCAATGATTGACTTCAACACTCTTTGAAACGCTGTCAAATGGATGAGCATTATGCTATTCCCCGAAATATCAAAAGCCATGCACTAAAGCATGAATCACAGAGCATATGTCAGGTGTCGCTTTAGCTGGTCGTATATGAATAGAATCAGGAAAACCGATGGCACGTGTTGCTTGCTCACCATTGTTCAACATCAAATGAATAAAACTTGATGCGCAAAATATGTCGTGTTTTAAAATATTACAGGAATCTGTTGTGTAGTGCGCAAATGTTATTCGTTAAATCGATTTTTTTCAGTTCTTTCTACGTTAATTACGTTATAATCACCGAGATTCTATGCTTAATATTGCTACGTTATCTGCAAAAACAGGTTTAATGATTTTCACTGCTGAAATTTTACTGATCCAATGAAAACGTTGCTGCATAAATTTTATTTAAACATAAGGTAACATATCCGTAAAAAATATCTCCCGAATAAGCCGTTCATTCTTCCAGATTTATTTCAAATATTTCCTATGCACATTTTTTCTCTAATAGCAAGTTTTACGGTGTATAGCGCTTAAAATCTGGTTTCGATATCTGCATGGAGCAGAACAAGGATATTGTGTTATGCAGCTTTGTGCTTATCAAGAAACAAACATAAATGAACTTGTAGTAACAAATTCTTACGAATTCGTTCGTTGTCTTCAAGATAAATTAAAACTTCTAACCTGCAAAGTCGTATCGTGCCTTGAAAGAGAGAAATTGTTCTCCCTTGGATAACTCTTTGATTGCTCCACACACGAACCCTCACTTTGTATAGACGGATAGCATATTTTTAAAAGCTAGGTTAAAACAAGATTCAGCTCTGGTGAGATAAGTAAACACATTTTCACAATAGTTTTTAAACAAACAAATTTTAAAAGTTTGTATGTCAAAGGATGTTAAATTATATTAAACGGTTTTCAGTTACATAATAATAGTGAGTAATATACGCAATTGACTCAGTAGAATATCAAAATATAATTTTTAAAAAATATTTCTTATATTACTTTATAAACGTACATTAATTTCGAACAGTAATTGTTTTATCATATTTGTTTAATCTCACTATGCAGCCGCTCCACAAGTGGCTGAAGTTTGACAGCTTATAACGCTAAAAATCGCGTTTCTCTACATACGTGGGGACAAGCACATATATCTAATTATGTAATTTTTGTGATAATCGTCAAATTAAAAAAAAACGAACTACGAAGTTAAAGTTGCAGTTCTCAAACTCCAAATTCATATCTGAAGCTTGCAGTAATAGCGATCATTCGTGATAACCACAACAAAACTTTATGTCCTTCATTTCGAAACAGGGACTGAAACTAAGCCATTTATGTAAGTAAGTAATGACAAGCGGTGTTATTACTGTATGTTATATAAAATTATGACAAGCGGTATTACTGTATGTTATATAAAGTAATGACAAGCGGTGTTACTGTAGGTTATATAAAGTAATGCGAGCTTTAATCGAAAATTATAAGTACGTAACTTTCGAATGCTCAAATTTTGAGTTATTTGTAAACGAATAACTAATCCTGAATACATAATTTATCCATTCTCACTTCTAAACGTACTCTGTATTTTAAGATAATTTATCCTATTATATTAAAAAGTTTTAATACATTTCGAAGAAAATAATAACAATTTTGGACATTTTGTGAAGTCTTCCAAGAGCCTGCACCACCAGCCTTTCACACAAGAGAGCATATGCTTAAGAGCACACATTTCACACTTCCTTAGAGATTCATGGCTATGAACCACATTTTGTACGACAGACTTTATAGGAGTATAAATTATAAACGAAAAACACAAATTTATAAACGTTTACACTGCTATCAGATTCAGATGATTTTTTTTTTTTTTTACTTTGTCACAGAATTATTCTTAGTGGTACATTTAAATTTGCAGGCAAATTTGTACAAATTACTTACATCGTTGTCTTCAAGACAACTGTAGACTTCTAGCCTGTCAAGCCGAATCGCACCTTGAAATGGAGAAAAGGTTCTCCCTGGGAAAATGCTTTGATTACTCCAAACACGTACCCCCATTTCGTACAAGCGGTTAGCATTTTTATCAGAATTAATTGTGCTGAGGACAAGACTAAGCTCTGGTGGAATAAGCACACACGTTTCCATGGTAATTATCGAACAGACGAATTTTTAAAACTTCGAAAGTCAATGGGCGTTAAAGCATAGTGGAAAATTATTCTCAGTGAGACAGTAATAATTAATAGTACATACGATTACTTCTAAACGAAAACAAAATATACAGAGGAAAGCCGATTTCTATCAAAGTTTATCTACCGTTAGCCAGTGAATCATCAGCAACCGACCCATAAGCATTTTCCTGATGTAAATGGCGAGGGATGCATCTTGCGTTTACGACATTGACCTAACTGAACGTTCAAGAGGTCTAATACAGCTAGAATTGGCTGCAACTGATAGGTAGAGATAGTTACCCGCCCTTCCTGGCTGTCGCCACAGGAATACCCCTGCGGGTAACTGGAGATACTGGAGGTGTTTTGAATGTTCTTCTGACAATAAATAACAGATCTTATAGATAAAACACAGAGGCTAGATATTGTGGTTTCCTGACCTATACATATGAAACACGCGAATGACAGATGTTTCTCAATAAAATAATTGAGGTTTCAACCGAAGCTTCGTAACATTAAGTCCAATAATGCATATCAGTGTAGTTTTCTTGTTCTGGAGCAAAATTCAACAGCCGCAAATACGATATCCCTTCTTGTGCCACATATAGGCAGGTGTATGCACGCTAGTGACGTCACGCCCACTAACGGTGTAGTTTTGATCAGTGTAGCGCATCAAAAGTTATTCTGAGCCACCTGTAAGGGAGAAGTTTCTCTGAATCCTTTGGAATTTTTATAGAAGCGTTTGTCTATTTATTTATTTTTATATAATAGAATATTGCATCATTTTGCAGTATTCTATCAAAATACACACAAATGAGCATAATAATATTTAAAGTCATAATTTCAAGAGCGATTAATACAGAACAAAAATTTGTTCTCAATTTAAGAAAAAATTCAGTCCTTAAAATTCTTCATTCCATTATCAAAAACACAATTCCAATATATTACAAATATAAATCATTAAGTGGAGTTACCGTTTTTTATCGTTGGTAAAAGAGTAGCCGAAGGTTGGTTGTGGGTGGTAATGACTAGTTGCCTTCCCTCTAGTCTTCCACTGCTGAAGTAGACATGACTAGCGCCTATATCTCTTGTGTAGCTTTGCGCGAAGTTCAAACCAAGCACAATAAAATTAACTTCTTAATACGCAAAAACTTTTAAATTAGCTTCAATGTTTGGAAATAGATGATCTATATTTTATTTGCTTTGGACAAATGGGTTTTATATCACTGAATTACTCAGTATCTTGCACGCATTTTATGTATATATATATTTCATTATTATCTAAACATTAGGCTCATGAATAGTATTGCTTAAAACTTTTGAGTTGATATAATACTTATTTATTTATTTATTATTATATGTGTTTTCAATATGATCATTATTTTCCATCTCTAGCAGGACAGGCGCGGCCTAAAACTGAGTGTAGTGGACTGTAAACTAGAGATTTTATTGTTTGTGTCTTGTTGTTGAAAGTTCGCAATCCAAGTTCTGTAGTGTGTTTTTTTTTATTAGAATGACGACCATATTCGATCACAGTAGTCCAAGATTGACGGTGGGTACTGCTGATTATCAACGTTCCTTTTATCAGCTCAAATTTAGGGACTGTTAGTGCACTTAGTCTTGTGCAGCTTTGTGCAAACATCTGAAACAAACAAGCATTGTTAGGCCTAACTATATATCCTAAGATGGCTCAACTTCACGAGAAACTGTTAGTATTATGACAAAAAATATTGATAACAACATGGAAATTCAATAAATAAATCAACACATGTTCATCATCATAAGTTTTGCTTGTATCACTTATAATACACCAAGTTAAGTCTCTGCTAGTACAGCGGTATGTCTACAAACTTGCAAGGCTAAAATCAGGGGTTCGATTCCCCTCGATGGGCTTAGTAGAGAGTCCGATGTAATTTTGCTATAAGAAAACACACACTTAACTGATTATTTTCACCTAAGTTTCCCAGATTGTCAACCAAGAGACAACGTCAATCATACGTGAATAATTAGCTTTTAGTTATTTTTTATTTAAAAAAAACCTGCCTAAAAAACAATAATCACAGAGCACTTTTAGGTGACCTTCTTCTTTGTTTCGCGAATATACGAAGTTTACATTTTATTATGGAACAATGACAATCATAAATAATGTTGTATACAACTCATTATCTAGTCTGGTGAGTATGGGTGCAATAATAATAAGTAATAGGACTCATTAACCAGTCTGGCGAATATGGGTGCAATAATAATAAATAATAAAACTCACTAACCAGTCTAGTGAGTATGAGTGCTATGATAATAATTAGTTACCAGAGTAATTCTAGTAACTTTCACCTTACTAAATAGTTACAGGAGGAAAGTATCAGGTGGTTAATGATGGAATATGATTAATTTCCATTGCTGTGGCACAACCACAATCTCCTTTATTTACATAACATATTTGTGTTATACAAGGTACAAATTTCCTGAGGTATATATGTATAAACTTTATGGGAAAACTTTGCGTTGAATATTACTATTTTTGAAATCAAAAACCGACATATATATCAGGTGTGGTGCTTTAACGAGTGAATGATATTTACATACAACGTAACATACTAACTCTGCTTACTGATTCTAAGTTAACGTCGTATGTCAATCAAGATATAAGGCTAATAAAAAGACAATGAGAAACATATAATATGTATGAATAAAATAATCATAAGCTTATGTTTTACATTCAAAAATCTAATATGGTGAAAAGTGTATGCAACATAATCTAGAGAAATAGAATGAAGTATGCGAAAAAGCATAATTATTGTGTTCGTGTTTAAATATATCATTTTTTCTTGTTTGGGCAAAGAGTGTTGTGTCATCATACAGTAAAGAGAAAAAATTTGTAAAACAAAGTGTAAAATTAATAGACACATTATGCTTATTAAGCACAAAAGCCTGTTTCATTGCTACAATTATTGTCCTATCAGTGTTTGTGCTTTTTTGTGTTTCTTTTTTTTTTATAGCAAAGCCACATCGGGCTATCTGCTGAGTCAATCGATTCGAATCGAACACCTGATTTTAGCGTTGTCAATCTGTAAGCTTACCATGGTACTAGCGGGAAACTGTCCCATCAACCTTTCTTCACAGAATTGCTTGAAAAGCTCCCATTGACCCAGCAGTATATCTGCGGAATTACAACGCTAGAAACTGGATTTCGATTCTCGTGTGGGCAGATCACAGATAGCCCATTGTGCTTAACTTCAAACAAATAGCACGAAAAACAAATTAAAGTAATTTTGTTCAGAAAGAAAAAAACAAACAGCTTTTCTTGACCAGTTTCATTTTTAATTTAAAATAATTAGGAAAACAAAAGACAACCCAAATGAATTACGCTCTCGTACAAGCTCACGAGTGTACAGGGAGAAAGTAATAGTGATAATACAACAATTTTACGCAAGAACAGTCGTACCCTGGCTGTCTGGAGATACGTAACCATCATGATGGTCTGCTTATTGGGTTCACCTGTACACGGAAGACACAGTAATCGTGGAACGTCAGCTTGCAGCCGTAGTATAGGTTATTGTCAACACAAAGTAGCGACCAGTCAATCATGGGCGGTTTTCAATTTTCTGCTCTTGTTGGGCCACGTGCAGGAGAGAATAGTCCTTCTTGTGCCAGTGCGTTCCATTACTTCTGCAAGACAGGTGGTTGTGTTCGTAGTAAAAGAAAAAAAAGTGGACAGGTGACAGCATTCAACCTTGTTTTATATCGACTGTATCCTTTTATTGTCACTGTAGACCAGCGTGAATCGATGCTAAAGCGAACATGCAAAGAACTGACATTTTATCAAGGTCAAACGGAATAACATCCAGCTGTTCTCTTGAGAGGACGGTACGACGCCTCTTGTGTGATGTTCTTTCGTTTTTCTTTTAATTATAGTTTATTTAATTACAGAGAAAAAAATAGCTAGAAAGAAGATGATGTTGGTCGTTTTTCTTGAACAATATGCTGAAAAATATAGACATATCTTACACGGGTGTTTTTTTGCTTCCGATTGCCTTGGAATTGTTGTACAGTTCTTAAACCTTTATTCACGTTTCTTGTGATCGTGTGTTACGTGAAGGAGGATAAACAAGAAAAGTTGAGTCAAAATTGTTTATTATTCATACTAATTTAAGTAATTAAAAACTTCAAAACTATTTGGTGAAATGCTAGATTGTAATTGCTCTTAAACGATTTTTGGATCTATTACAATCTACCAAAAGATATGGTAAGTGGAAATACAATTAAAACATTAGATGATATATAAAAAAAACTATTTACAATCTAGGGGTAATCCTAAATGAAAAATACTAAATGTTTACAATTTAGTCTTTTACAATCAACGTTTGAGAAAGCGTTATTTAGATTTGTTTCTAGTTAAATACAAAGCTACCCAAAGACCATTTGTACTCTGCCCAACACGGGAATTGAAACCTGATTTATAGTGTTATAAGTCCGCAAACATACCGTTATCCCAGTGTGTGGAGGGGGAGTAAGTTAGTTAAATAAGAAATGTGTTTGTTTTTTTCCTTTCTTTTCGATTTTTATTTGTTATAAAATATCACACATATTTGCGACACTATTATGCATTTAAATATATGAAACTTAACTATAACTTACAAACACTTCTGCTTAAAAAAAACAATGATTTGAAAAATCGTTTTAAAACTTTATTATTCTTGACATGTGTATAAAATGACCGTTCATAAAATATTGGTAATTTGATGGTGTTTTATTTTTAAGGTGGTTTTGAAAACAAATAAAAATAACGTTATTGATCAATGGTGTCGCAAACATGCAATTATAGAATTAAAACAAACACACGTTAGTGGTTTTATTGAGTTTCAGAAGTTTGTTGTTCCTTTAAAATAATTAAAAAGTGTAGTACTTTTATTACTGACATTACATAGACTATTTTAACAGTACTAATAATGTTGATACATAATACTTCAACTAATGTAATATGTTGCCATGGGACTCCCTTGCTTCATCATGTGGATTGTACATTTCTAAACTTTCACTTATTAAATCAGAACCATTTCTTGCTTACAAGTCTTCAGATATTCTATGATCGTTTCTTTCAACACAGTGGACTAGCCTTGCCAAAAAACGTGGTTTTCGATACGCGTGCTGAGTACAGCACAGATAGTCTATAGCTTGTTGTAAACTTGCGTTTGACAAAAAAAATTTCTATTATTAACACTTTTACTTCCTCTGACGTTTGCACTGCCTTGTTCGGATGAAAAATAAATGAAATTTATGGTATTACTTAGATACTTTTTCAAGCACCACTCATATAGGTATGTCCTCCACTGAAACAGAGATACTGAGAATAAGTTGAATAACTTAGATCTGCACAAGCTCAGATTTCTTTGTGATACACGATCGTTCTAGAAAGATGTCATCTTGGTCAAGAAGCTTGTAACCACCCCATAATTCACAGTATTTCTTTTTCATTCTCACTGTCTTACAACTCAGAAAACATATCTTTGACTGACAGACTACAATCATTATTGTCACAGATAGTCCTTGTTAATCAGCCTGTGGTGGTCCTGAACAAAGATAAGATCACGTTGCTCTGGTTGGAAATGTCTTGGAAGTCTACAAAGAGAACCTCATCCAGTTTTAAACTCACCAAACATCTTTCCACCTAGCATTTCTCAGTCACCTGTACATTGCTTGTGAACGTGATTGAGGTGTTTAAAGACTCAGACTCATTTCATGTGGACAACCATTTTGATTGTTACTGTTTAACTTGTACCCAAATAAAACCGTCACACCTAACGTTTTTAAACAGCTTATTTTTCTAATGATAACAAAATAATTGCTTGAGTGAACATTTAATTTATTTTCAATCATGGTTGACACACTGATATATCCATTATATATAACAGTCATATTAATATGTATACAGAGATGCCAACTATTTCAGATGACTGAGCGTAATGATTGTAGACAGAGCCCATAAAAATATCGTACAACCACTAGATACAGTTTTGAGTCATTCGTGTCTGTGGATCCATCTGTGGCTAAACTGTAAGCACTGTTAGTAAGTATGCTTGAAATAATTTTGTCATCATGACAACCTAACATTTGTACAATGGCTGTAGTTTTGGTTCAAACACAGCCATATTTTTTTTTGCTATATCAGAGTCTAGGAACATTTTCTGAATAGATGTCCTGCATCATCGGCTACAGCTAGGGATAAATTATGAGCCATGACGAATTGCGTAAACATCACTTCTGCATTTATGGTTTCATATTCTGAATTCTTACTCATAAATGTCGTTATCTGCATCGTTTTTGTCTTCACCTCAACCTATTGTTGGTGAGATGCCGATTTTGTATGTTTATCTCGCCATGCGCCACATAAAAATCGATGTGACAATCTGTACAGAACGAATGGCTGTCACTGACTTTTGATGCAATGATCGGATATGTTGCACTTTACTATTTCCTAAATTTTTGATTCACAGTTTTAGTTCTTTTAGATTTGCCAGAAACAAAACAATCTGGTGAACGAGACCTCTCTTTTTTCCACTTGTGAACGATCGTATTGATGTTTCTATGCCGCTTAGAAAACGAGAAATACCCACCTATGCGAGTGCTGATTGGCTGACAAGCACTGATGACGCAACTGTGGATTCCCCCACGTACCCATTATGGAGAAGCACCGAACTTAAACTATTGGTAGACGTCGGAAATACAAATATTTTTAATTATTTCAAACACAAACATGATTATCGCAAGTAGCCATTTGAACTAAGGCTTTTATTTGTTACCAAAATTTAGTTGTATGTCACTAGAAAATTTCTTTTAACCCCTTTCAAGTCCTGGGGGAACAATTTATCACTTTATTGTATAGGCCTATATAATATATAATAATTTGGGAGTTGCAACAAGTAATATTTTTCTGTATGAGCGTATAGTCGAAATGTATACACCAAAATCGTAATGATTACGCTCAAATCGTAATGGTTGGCATCTCTGAGTGTATACATTTTTTTAAAATAATTAAATATCATATTATATATTTATCACTGCACGTTTTTGGTATTTGGCATTGCATCGCTGATTGTATCAGAGTAGTTGAGGTATTATATATTTAAAAGCTATCTTCTAGGTTCAGTGAAAGGACTCGAAACCCTGATTTTAGCGTTGTAAATCCGTAGACGTATTTGTCGGCACTTCACAAGACATTGGCTGAGAACTTGCAAAGGTAAAGATTGGCTGAGGCTGAGAGAAGTGAGAAAGCAACAGTCTTTTGTTCAGTCTCCATGAAATTAAAATCAAACCAAACTATCACAAAATAATTAAAGTTATTTTAATTGTTTGCTCTATATCTGTGGAAATAAAACATTGCTTTCAATCAGCTTTAAGAAAATGTTAAAGTTTTGGTAAATAGCAGTGCTATTAGGTTTTAAATTTCTCTTTTTGTGTTTAATGGAATATAAAGAATGTTGATTGTTTATATTCCACTGGGATCTCACCAGTTTTCAGCGATCCCTATTACCTTGTCCAGTCATGTTCTTTCTGACGACCATGCATCTTTACATTAGTTTTGCAACATATTTTTCATTTCAAAAAGCTCCGTTTGTCAAGTCAAAAGCACACCACCCTCCCCTGCTTGTTTTCAATAATTTGTCTAGAGTGCAAGAACAACTGTTTTCCAGCGCTATTTTCAACAACAGAAATCGATAGATTCTTCATTTTTTGTCTTTGTATGCGTAGCATGAATACCCATTTGACTTTGTAGCTACTTGAGATATGAGATGAATTAATGAAAGGCATGACCGCAAGCCTCATCTTGGTGAAACCATATCCTGTTGCCCTCCGTTTTCAACTAGGGATATTTATTGACTATTTTGCATATATTGCGCAAGTCACTTGGATGGTTATCACTACTGACCTTTATAATCGTGGATTCTCACCTTTTATAAGTCGATGCACTATACTTTCAACAGCTAGTATACAACTTTTTCCCTCTTCCTTGTAATATCCTGGTGCTCCATATTTTTTTTCCAAACTATTAAATATAATAATTTTCCCTGTCCGAAAAAAATAAAGATCCAATTTGACCACATATTTTCGGCCTGAGAATATGAATATCGTACGTCGAAAAGGGACATTACATACTTTTTTCAAAAGCGATCATTTTTCTTTATATCAGTTGTGAATGTCACATGATTGGCTGATATGCTATTCAAACTCATTTTAATATAGTGCATTTCACCCGTTAAGTTGTATATTTATATTAACTAAGTTTGTTAAATTTCATTGGTTAATATTTCAGTGATGTTACATTATACATTCTACTCTTTAAGCTTAGAAGCTACTTATTTTTTCTGCTACTAAAGTTCTGTTTTGTTTTCGTAGGCTCTGGGTCAAAGGTCAAGATCATAGAAAGGTCATAAATATCCAAAAGAAATCCCTATCTCTTTGCAAGGGGAGCGATTTTTCACATCATTTTTACTACATAAGTTAGTCAAACTTGATTTTGATTCAGTTGGACAACTCGATGGACATATGTAAAATATTTTTCTAAATTATCTTGTCAAAAGTGGTCTGTATCCGTTGATAACGAAGAGTGAGGGACACATTCATATTTTTTGAGGGTCGCATATAATAAGTCATAACTGCTTGGCGGATGCATGTGCTTTATTAATTGCATTATAATTTTCACAACTTCTTCAGATTTTACAATCAAAGCATGTAATTGTCAGTTACTTAAACATATCTGGTTGTTTGTCAAGTGCCAATTTTAAGCATATATAATTTGTACCACACAACTTTACGATATGTGGCATCTTATGTTTTTAAACTGAATCTGCATAAAGCTGGTATATTTTATCATCTGTGAAAAGCAGCACATGTCTGGATAAAGTGGTAAAACTTTTAGAGAGTATAAGAAATAAATTCCTTATGGAAAGACAATTACAAGCTCACATTACTACAAATCATACAGTAAATGTATGTACAGTTCACGTATTACCACCATGTATCCATGCATATATCAAGAAAGACAAAATGGCGGTTTACGAAAGACAGTTTAGGAGTTAAAATGTATCTCACGCTGGCTGATATGGCTATTAACATTTTTACTAATAAAGCAAAGAACAACGTTTCGAACTTCTTAGATCATCTTCAGGTTAAGTTTAAGATAAATTTTCACGTCAAGTGGGTTTCTCGTCACTAAAGGTTTAGGAGATATCCTTATTTTTGTTATCATTAATATTTTAGACGCGAATATTGTGGGTTTTATAACGTTTTTAACGTGTTTGTAATTTTCATAAATTGTTAGAATCGAATGATATTTTAGTTGTTATCCTAAGTTTCAACAAATTAAACGATTTAATACAATTTACGTCTTTATTATAACTAACATTTGGTATTCCTAACGTATACAGCACCTTAGGTGCACTTAGACTAACTGATGAAATCAAAAACACCTGGGATTCAGGCACTTTTGTCTATAATTTTTAACTACGGACCTCGTGTAGGCAGCCAAACAGCAGCACCCACTATCAAAATAACTTTTCTAACTAAACTCTATAATAACGCACCCATTGCTGAAAGCGTGGAACGTGTCAGTAACTTCGTAACGCTAACTTTCGATTCTCTAATCCGTAAAGTGCACGCTAAATACTTGGCCAGTCGCAACGCTATTTACTGATTAAGCCATACAAATTTAATTAGTGAGATATATTGTGTTTTTTTTAAAACATATGTTTTTTAATTTGTTTTCTTTCTTTGATTTAATTCATCTGAAGTTACTGTTAGTAAAAGACGAATTCCTGTGTGATATATAGTATCTAGTTATTTGTCGCTGAAACTAAACAAAAATTTAAATTTGTTGCACCTGTTTCCTCAAATTGTATTATGTGTTCCAACTATGTTTTATTTCATTGTTATTCTCATAAATTTTTGCTGTCTTATCAACCCAACGCACCAAAAACTGAGCCTGAAGCTTCCTATTATTCATTCTCATTGCGTTATATTTTTTACATTACAGAATTTCTCAAGATAAAAAATTTTACCATCTAACATAGTTCTTGGAAAATATATATTAAAATAAGCTTTAAAAAACACCATGTTACTGAATACAAAGAGAAACTGGCAACACCAGAATGAACCCCCTCGGTGGGCTGAGCAGATAGTCCGATGTGGCTTTGCTATAAAAACACAAACACACACCCAGAATGATTTTTGATTATAAAGAGTAAACAAACGTTGGTTGTGGACTATAAACCATGCCGATACACGCAAGTAATTTGAAAATCTAATATAAATTTACATTTTTATCATTTATTTCTGTTAAAGTAAAAACAATGACCTTTTACAAGTTTATTTTGTTATAAATAGATGCTCGTGAAAACATTAACGTAAACATCTTAATACAGTTGAAATTGTGAGCACTTAATTATTGTATTCATAGCTGCTAGTAAAGCTAAAATTACAATGATAAAATATTACCTTATGTGAATACTTTTATACAATTGATAAAGTGGTATGCACTCTTAATTTTTACAATTATGAATTTATTTAAAAAGCTGATCCAATATTAGTAGTCTAAAAAAGTTGTTTTGAACTTACACAATGGTCGTATTTTATTCCAACACTCATAATTTTCTTTGTCCAAACAGTTGTTAAAAGAAACCGCAAGTGAAATCAAATAGAATATGTTTTTGTTAAGCACAAAACTACAAAAACTATCTATGATCTGCCTTCCATAGGTATCAAAAGACGGTGTTCAGTGATACATATCCGCAAATACACCACTGTGCTACTGAGAAGCTAAAAGTGATAGAGAGAATACTGAAATATGTTATCAATGGAACTGTGTGAAAATAACTTTGTTTGTTTTTTTGAAATTTCGCACAAAGCTACTCGAGGGCTATCTGTGCTAGCCGTCCCTAATTTTGCAGTGTAAGACAAGAGGAAAGACAGCTAGTCATCACCACCCACCGCCAACTCTTGGGCTACTCTTTTACCAACGAATAGTGGGATTGACCATCACTTTATACACCCCCACGGCTGGGAGGGCGAGCATGTTTAGCGCGACGGGGCGCGAACCCGCGACCCTCGGATTATGAGTTACATGCCTTACGCGTTTGGCCATGCTATGCCACTGAAAATAACAATATTATCATAGTTTGTTTTGTTTTCGTATGTTTTTAAATGGCTTTCATTTCAGTACGAATACTTAATAATCAATGAAATAGCAAAAGAAAAACAGTAATTCAGCCATACGTTTATAGGTTTATAACAATAAACAGGTTTTGATTCTGGTGGGAGACGCTGTACTTATATTTCATTCCAGAGCTTTGTTAACAACAAATAAACAGAAAATGTCTTTTCTTTTTTTTACTTTAATTATTTTGTCCCCCAGTAGCTCAGCGGTATGTCTGCGGTTCTACAACGCTAAAATCAGAGTTTTGATACCCGTGGTGGACAAAGCACAAATAGCTCCTTGTGTAACGTTGTGCTAAATTCAATAACACCAGCATTTAATAATTTAAATTGAGACATAAATACATTTAATAATTAGTTTGCTTACTTGGACAAATATCTTATAACTTTAGATATATCAAAACCTAAGTAGAGGTGCTTGTCTATGATTAGTTCAATACAATAAAAAATAAACGATTACTTGCTTATAAAACACTTTATGAATTATGTTAATCCAATATATATTACTTAATATAACGTTTGAAAGAACTTTTCAACCTGATTTTCCTGCCATCTAACGAGATAAATTTGTACCACAAAACTCTTTAACGAATAATTTAATCTTATTGTAAGTATATTTGTTTTTGTTTTTTTAATTTCGCACAAAGCTACACGAGGGATATCTGCGCTAGCCGTCCATAATTTAGCAGTGTAAGACTAGAGGCAAGGCAGCTAGTCATCACCTCCCACCGCCAACTCTTGGGATACTCTTTTCCCAACGAATAGTGGGATAAACCACATATTATAACGTTTCCACGGCTGAAATAGCGATCATGTTTGGTACGACACAAGTATATAGTAAGATAAATAGTTTATTTATTTACTCAGTGCTTAAATATATATATATATACATGCATTTTATATTATTTTAATCTTAATGTCTATCATATTTCAAAGAGATAATTTTCATTAATTAATTGCATGAAAGAAAATTAATTGTAGGTAAGAAAATTTATGCATCACGAGGTCTGTTCAAAAAATACGCAGACTGTTTGAATTGCGCAGCTCCAGTTGATTCCAGGGAAATCCGTTTGGTGTCACTAGATTTGCACAGATCAGCTGATTACGACGCCATTTCCCGATTGCAGATATCTTCATTTGTGTATTAGCTACGCGGTTTTAAGTGAAGTGCGATTTTTCGTTTGGCGGATTTCAGAATGAATGACTTGAAGGAGCAACGACGTACTGTGAAATTTTGTGTTAAACTTGGAAAATATGCGACTTTAAAAGTCTTAATCTTAGAAAATTGAACTTTTTTATGTAAGTCTGTTAAGCACATTAAAATTTATATTTATGTCAATTTTCATTTTGATTTTTATAAATATGAGCGCACAGGAGCTCGAAATATACAATTTTAGGATTGTTTTATATCTGACCTAATAAAATCATTAAAAGGGAAGTAAATCAAAGAAATCAAAATTTTGTCTGACATAACCTTATCAAGTCTTAAGTTACTCTACCGAAAAATAAAGGAACGATGAAAATCGTTTGGAAGACGAGAGAGAAGATGAAATGTCTCTCTACGGAGACATAAATATCTGTACTAGGATACTGTTCAAAAATTTAACAAAACATTCTGCAAACATCACATGTTAGTTTTCTACAGAATCGTTGTTGGCTCTTTGGTTTAAAACTAACAAACAAACCTGTTTTTTCTATAAGTTCTTTTTAGACACTTCAAAGCGTCTGTCACATTGTCGAGTGGCACAACTGCCATGTCATTTTTTCCTCTGGTACTTGGGATAAGTATCTTTAGGGAGATTAATAGTTTATGCTTAAACGGGTTTAACTGATTTTTAAGTCCTGATAGAGTTGCTTTATTTGATTTGATAAAAAGCTCCATAAAACAACAGAGTAAACTTCATTTTAAATATATCCTTTAACTAATGTTGACTAATGGAGATGAATTAGAGAAAATATGTTTTATATTAAAACTGTATTTAATACATTATATGGCAAACAAATTGCGTGTAGTAAATGTCCACAGAACAATATCACAGCCTTAGTGTAAATGGCATTTTATACTACAGGACAATATGTGTTAAAATTTACTAGCATATTTAAAATTAACTTGTCGAAGGAGGCTTGTGCAATAGTTAGACTATAAAGGGAACAAACCGAAGGTGGCCAGTTCTTAAAATACGAATAAAAATTTCAAGAAGTCAGTTAGTAAACAATAGTTTACTATTAATATTATTAATTGTTTTTAACTTCACTATTGCTTTTTCTTACACTCAGTTATTTGAAAATACTGTTACGGAGTTAACTGTTCAAATAAGTACGTAGTGTTGTTATTTGTTTGTTGTTGGTATGAAATTCAAGTATATTATCACTCTTGATGACTGATACATTTCTTAACCGAGATGAGCTTTTAGAAAATATGTATTACGCGACTAAAACGTTATTCTCTGTATCTAAACTCTTTTTTTCCTTTAACAACTGTCATAAAATTTGTAACTGTGAGTTTTATTGATTCATTTCCAACATAAGTCACTCTTCCAAGAAATGAATAATTCTCTGGTAATCTATTAACACCTCTTTTCTTATAACTAATGTTGATTACCTTATCCTGCTAATTTGATGAATGCAATCTAATTAATAATGTCAAATATTTCGAAATTGTATCTTTGCATATGAATTCAGCAGCATTGCTATTCCATAGAATTGCTTACACCTACAAATTTTAACTTCATAAAAGTTGTTTTGGTTTTCATAAAAAAATTTTTATACTTCAGTTACGCAGGTTTTGTTTGTTTGTTTTGAATTTCGCACAAAGCAACTCGAGGTCTATCTGCGCTAGCCTTCCCTAACTTAGTAGTGTAAAAGTAGAGGAAACTTGTCATCAACACCCACCGCCAACTCTTGGGCTACTCTTTTACAAACGAATAGTGGGATTGACTCTTCCATTATAATGCCCCTACGGCTGAAAAGGCAAGCATGTTTGGTGTGACGGAGAATCGAACCGGTGACCCTCAGATTACGAGTCGAGTGCGGGGCCAGTTTCGAAAGTAATATTCATTTATTTTTCTATCATTTCAGGATTATTTTCTAATATGGGAAGAAAAAATCTTACTTAGATCAAATTTATAACAAAAGATACCCTGCATGGCCAAGTACTTAGGGCACTCAGCTCGTCATCTCAGGGTAGCGGGTTCGAATTCCCGTTACACCAAATATGCCCATCCTTTCAGCCGTGGGAACATTATAATGTGACGATTTATCCATCTATTTGTTAATAAAAGAGCAGCTCAAGAGATAGCGATGGGTTATGATGACTAGCTTTCTACCTTCTAGTCTTACATTGCTAAATTAGAGAAGTGTGTAGTAGATAGACCTCGAGTAGCTTTGAGCGAAATTATAAACAAACGAACAATATAAGAAATATAACAGAATATGTTTAGTTAACTTACATAGCGACAAAAAATAATACTGCACAAACAAACACTGTCCAAAAATTACACATCATGCTATTGTTCACCACTTATATACTAATGGTGTGTTTCTCGATCAATAAGACTTCTGTGTCGCTATTGGTCTAGAGAAATCTATAGCCAGTGTATGTCAACATTTTAGGCATAAAAAAATATGACCCGATTTCAGTGAAAATTATTCACTTATGTAAACGTACGTATTACATTTTGTAAAAAATCTGTATGTAACGGAGAAAAATGGATATCATTTTCGGATTCAGCGTACAAGAACTACTAGCGAACATGTAAACATTTCAAGACAATAAAACTATCGCAGGCCTGTGATACTGAAAACATGGTAGAACATTATGCTTTGATAAAAAAATACATTTTTTTCAAAATATCGCTGCACATAGAAATCTAATAATATGTTTTATAGCGTTTTCTAACTGAGTTACCGATTTATTTACTTAATTTTTGCAATTCTGGTTCTAATTTCACAAATTAAGATTTCACTCTATTCTTCTTCACTAAAAGTATAAATATAAAACGTATTTATTCTAACTAAATATATAATCGACATCTTTTTCCTGCATCTCGTTTCCCGGTAGGTAAGCGGTAAGTTTATATATTCATAAAGTAAAATCTGAGTTTCGATCACTCTGGCAAGAGAGAATACAAATAGTTTATTATATGGCTTTACTCTGAAACAAACCAAAAGTAAATAATTACTAACCCTACATATTTGCATGTCTAATGATTATTGTAATATTATAATCACTTATTGGGTAACTAAATATCTAATATAAGCCATTTACAATGAATGTCTAAAAGAAATAACCATCTAGCAGAATTCAATTTGGAAAGTAAAAAATATATATGATGATCAAAAGCAGCAATTAGTTTATTTAATAAAAACTCGGTTATCAAAATTAGCTTATTTAGTATATAAACAAGATATGTTTTGTATCTTAAGTGAATGAAAAAGACTTAACTTTACAAAACGTAAATGATTTCTGAATATGTTAATCCTAAAGCAAGTCTAAAATATAAAAATATCACAGAAAATTATTGTTTATCCAGCTGAAATACAAGTACGACAAAACAATAAATCAAAATATGACAATAGTTGAAGTCGGCTTCTCAGAAAATCAGAAATAGCATATGACATATACAACGTATTTTATTGTTTTATCCATATCAAACAAGAAAAACTAAAATTTACAAGATGAATTACCTCACTCTTTAAAACGTACACTTAATATTCATGTACAAAACCGCAACTAAGATATATATACATCAGTGTACACTCACAACCCTATTAACTGATGTATGTATATTAAGAATTACAGTAGCATATTGTTGGTCAAATAAATAAAGTAAGAGTAAATAACTGGCTGTGTAAAAATTTAAATAAAAAATTATATATTTTTTTAACAATTATACTTTAGGTAAAGTTTTTTTTAAAAAAAAGGTTAAGCATTAGTTTGTTTGTTTTTGAATTTCGCCCAAAGCTACTCGAGGGCTCTCTGTGTTAGCCGTCCCTAATTTAGCAGTGGAAGACTAGAAGGAAGGCAGCTAGTCATCACCACACACCTTGGGCTACTCTTTTACCAAAGAATAGTGGGATTGGCTGTAACATTATAACGTCCCCACGGCTGAAAGGGCAAGCATGATTGGCGCAACGAGGATGCGAGCGCGCGACCCTCAGATTACAAGTCGCACTCCTTAATACGCTTGGCCACGCCGACCCCAAGTTCAGCATTAGAAACGTGAAAAGTAGTTTCTAATTTGACATAGGTGACTAAAATCTCTATATTAACTTCAAAATATAGGTATACAGAACTATAACAAACTTTTAAAAGTGTAATAAAAATTTAAAAAGGAAATTCAAGGATTATCAGATTTGTTAAAATAATACTCTACCTAAGAAGATAACTGCTTATCAGTATTAGTGATATGTAATTATAAAATCATATAATTTTCAGCAAATCAACGAATAATCCTTTAAAATTTAAGCATTATTTTGCTGTTATACTCTCGACTTTGTAATTCACAAATGCATAGCAACAAATATATGCTATTTTATTTAGAATTACCTTACAAAATTTTGAAGTTCAATACCAGTGCCAGAACTTCAAATAATAATTAAAACATAATAAAAGCGTATCACAAAATTATAAAAAAATATATTTGATTTTTATTCCCTCACTGAATAATTACAATACTTATGCATAATTCCGACAAATGAATTAACTAGTTTTGAAATATATTTTACAACATTATAATGTATTTAGAAACGAGAAAAAATTAATTAAAGTATCTTCAACAATACTAACAATACCTGGTTAAATAGTGCTCCTTCTTAGCATTTAGTAAATGTATTCCTTGTTTAAATGCGCTCTGTTTGTTTGTTTGTTTTGAATTTCGCACAAAGCTACTCGAGAGCCATCTGCGCTAGCCATCCGTAATTTAGCTGTACGACTAGGGGGAAGGCAGCAGTCATCATCACTCACTGCCAACTCTTGGGCTCCTCTTTTACCAATGAATAGTGGGATTGACCGTAACGTCATAACGCCCCCACGGCTGAAAAGGCGAGCATGGCGCGACGGGGATACTCTTCAAGTGTGCATTTTGGTTCTTATTTACATAGCTGTATTTCTGTTTACTTTAAAATTTGAAATAATAAGTATTATATTCTTAGGGTATGCTTATTAAACCGATTATAATCAATTATTTATCTGTAACTGAAACAAAAATGAAATGACTTAAAATATTTAAAGCCAAGAGCGCATGCCATTTAAAATTATTATAAAATTAAGATTTTTTTAACGACTCCAAATGTATAGTTTATGACGTTTGTCTATGTAAATGACTCTTAATCACCAGAAATGCTTAATACAACGGCAGGTAATTTTAAAACATATTTCTTAATGGCTCAAATGAATAATGATATATTTAAGGTTTGTGCCCATACTCTTAATAACATAAGTCGCCTGTTTTCTCTCCTCAGTTTACTTGAAAATACTATAAGAGCTAAAAAAATACATTCTGATAAACGTTATTCCTCCTTATCATCTATGAGATAATACCTTATAAATTGTCTCACAAATTAGTTGAGAAATATGAGAAGTGATTTGAAATCTTTCTTAGTTACAAAACAAAGTTCTTTAGCTTTTGTTATATTTTTTCTAAATTTATTTTGAAAGTATGTTTATTTAGAATATAAACTTAATGTAAATTAAAGTATATTTAGTTTTAAAATGTTTGCAATAATTTAAACTGTCACTAAACTGATGTTTCCGAGTTTAATCGGAGTGCAAATTTATTGGTTTTAGAATCAATTATTTCTTCTGTGATACTGAAGTGAGGTAACTGATGAACTATTACAAGAACAGAAACATCATTCTGACGCAAAATAAATATACATCCAGGTTCCACAGCACGCGAAAGAAGCGTGTCACACACTAAGGCCCATTTCTGCACTGATGTATGTTCTTTGTCATTCTGAAGTACGGGAGATACTGTAATGTATTTTTCGAGAAACGTACGTGGGCTCAGATCGTAACTTAAACACAGTGCTAAGTTCTCAAGAATAGCTTGTATACCATGATGTGGTTGCTGCCTTGTGATCCGAAGATACTGTTGAAGAGCACGAGCCATGGAGGGGAAAATGGCCTTAGCTGCTTCTGCAGAATCCATCGGTATTACTGGACCTGATAAAAATGATTGATATGATCACTAATTAGAAATAAATACAGTGATTATTATAGTTTAAATTATTATAAATGGCACGCCTAAGATATTACAATGTATCTTCTTGAACTAACTATTATGTAATGGTGGAACAGCTTATCACATATAACTCGAGAAATAACCATTTAGAGGTTTTAGTTTTCCTAGCAATTACTTCAGCATTAGGAACATGAGATAAACAGATTTCTTTGTATGTGCTTTTTATTTGTTTGTTTTGTTAAAAGATGATTTTGAGTCAACATTAAACAACCTAAGAAATATGCGAAAAAAATGTCTGCAGTTAACATGCTTTTATCACAAATATTATGTATATTAATTTCTAATTTTTTGCCAGCCTTCAGCGTCTTAGTAGAAGCTTTGATAAGCCTGTATTTTTTGAAGTTACGTCCATGTAAAATGGTTAGATTAGATTATAATTTAAATTTTATAACAGGGTAACATAACGTAACATCGTGCCAAAAGCCAAACTTCAAATTTATATTGTTGAAAGTGTGCCTAATACATCTACGATATAAATGAAAATTGAATGCAAAATAATTCGATTAAATAATAATTTTGTATAGGGTGTCACAATGTAGTTAATTGTTACACCGAACTAGATAATAACGTTAATAATCCTATATTGCTGAAAATTTGCTTAGTATGTGTATGAAATAAATTACAACGAAATGTAACTTTATTAAGTTAGACGGTAATTTTAATTTCATACAGAACGAAGAGTTATGAGAGAATGCTCATGTGCAGATTTTTTTCTTAGTAGTGCACCAAATGTATACTTATGTGTCTAACATGCTTGGAATCTAAATTTGATATTCTATTTGATGATCAGATATCTTAATTACTCCGTTGTAATCCCTAATTATATACTTTCTAAGTAATTACTTGCTACAGTAGAGGTGTAATTAAAAGAGCCTAAACGTACACAACACGAAAAAACAAACAGAAAAAAGTCTCTATTGTTATTCTTCGATAATTTGTTTTACCAGGTAAAATTGTTTTGTTTTTCAACATTTCCATTACTATAAATTTCTGGCTACACTGAAATATAAAAGTCTAAACGGCAGATATATTAACACCGAGATAAAAATTAAAGACTTTTTTACACTTTATAGGCAGAAAGTATTAACATTTTCACTCATGCCCTGTAAAAAAACCCACAATAACACAAAGGTATTTCTGCTGACTTATATCATTAGAAATCTGATTTTAATACCAATGGTAGCAGGGTACAGGTAGCCAGCCTTTGTGTAGTTTTGTGCTGAATAGCAAATAACAACACAATTGGGTGTAAAAAAGGCTTTATTTTGGTTTGCCAAAACTATCCAATCTATTTAATTGGTGCTTTAATTTAGTTTCAATTTTTACAAAATTTATTATAATTTTTCACTTCTATTTGTTTCGTTGATAACTTCACAATACCACATAAAGCACCTTATTTTTCAGAAAAAATATAAATCAAAACAATATTGTAATAAATATGTATCAGTTAACTATATGGAGATACTTAGAAAAATTTTATACAGTATACACAAAAACATTTGTGTCATGTAAAGCCTTCTAACAGCACCTAAACTGAACAAATTTTTAAATGATACCTTCGAAATGCACATAAAAGTACCTGATTCTTCACGAAGACGTTTTATATGTCTAAAAGCTTCTTCTGCAGCTGTTATTAATCTCGCTTTCCTCTTTTTCACTCGTCTTTCATATTCACACTCTTCATAAAATCGCTCGTTGTGACTTGTATCTCGTCGTCTCCCATGATCAGATGATAGAGTTGGCGACTGAACAGATTTAGTCACCGCGTTTACGGTAGAAAACTTTATTGAAGAATTTCTATTGTGAGACTTTTTGGGTAAAGTATCAAGGTAAGGGTTGTACGGAGAGAAATCTTGATAATATTTTTCTAGAACCCAAACAGCTGCACGTTGTATACTTAACTGGCCCATGTTATAACAGTGGCTCTCTCCATCTGGTGAACGAATCACTTTCACAAAGTACAGAGGCTGAAGATGACGAATTTCAATCAAAATAACAGCTAGGTAATGTATAAAAAGTAAGGCATCAACTAGCGACAAAGCGAAGAGAACTATACTCTGATAGGATACTTGCTCATTCTTTTGCTTTTCGACGATACGTACGCTATAAAATAACCAATAGGAAAATGTAATAACTACAAGTATTACCAAAACGAGAGCACGGAAAATAAATATTCTGGGCATGGTTGCTTTGGGGTGACGGAAGAAAACAGCCCATGTACCACAAAGTAAAATTAGCAATTTAAATGCAAAACTAATAAGTAGACCATCGCATTCAGGGCCACATTTTTGCACCTTCCACTTAAGAACATCAAGTTTGGGCAACACAACCATAATTAATGGAGAAAAAAATGCAAATATGGACAGTACGATTGCAACGAATGAGCCAATCCACATTTGACACTTAAAGATCCAGCTTTCGTCCGAATCCCCTCCCAACTTATATAAGTTTTCCATAGATATTGAGTGGACACTACTATTGCCCGTGACAGCAGTGGTATTGTCCCCCCAGTTCTGATTCTGAGACAAAATCTGTACTTCAAAGAAATCGTCAGATCCACGTGTTTGGCCCATCCTCTCCGATGTTTTGTTTCCTGAGATGACAGGAACCGAATGGTCAGTCGATTTAGAACGATGAGAACGACGTAGACGTGATCGGTCATCAGAGTTCTTGAAAGCCGCTGCCATACGACCTTGTGAACAAGAAAAACGCGTGGAGTAGACACTGTATCTAGATTTGATAGACTCATTTTCAGTGGCCACTCGATAAGTCTGAAGCTGTATACCGCTTCCAACAACAAAATTGTCTCCTGGCCAGAATGACATGAGCTTAACTATCACTACGAGGGCGAACCGAGTTCCTTTTAATAATGCAGCATTTGAGAAAGGGAAGGAAGAACTTATACTAAAAAAAAGAAAGAGAAAGAATCCTCATTAGATGCGTTATTTAAATATGTAAAAATTTACTAATACGATTCAGAATTACCTGGGTGATTAAATACACTCACCTGATATTTTTCACAAATGCATTACTTTAACGTTGCCAAAACATAATTGTTTATTAAATCAAGAAACTTTGATTGCATTATCCAACAAAATTTTCACTTTTTCTTGTTTCTGAGCAGAAAGTATTATTTCTCAATTGCTTATGTCTAAAGTAATAGAAAAGATATATTTTCTTTTCAAACTTTGCTTTTGTCACCTGGATAATGAAATATTCAAATTTACCCATTTTTCAGAACATTTCAGGTAGATTCAATGCTGAGTAGTTGATAGAAAATTTTCTCGAACTTACAGTAATTTTGAAGAACTTTTTACAATGTTGTAAAACTTACGAGAATTTTCTAGAACTTTCCGTAGTAATATATAAATACATAAGCTCACCACTCACCACTTCAGTTTAGTTCTAGCTGCCAAAGTGAACATATAGACCTGTCTGATTTTATTAGAGATGGCATCAAGAAGCTGCAAGCATTCTCCAGATGCATTCTGTTATTTATGTGGCCAATTTATCAAGACAAGAACGAAAAAGTACTCTGTGCCAGCCTCTGCTAAAATGTGTGAACCCTATAAGGCATATTTTAGCACGTCTGTTTGGAATAAAGATAAACACTGGCATCTCATTTTACCTGTGAGCACTGCAAAAGAGAAAAAAAAACATAGAAGGTAAAACGGACAATTATTGCTTGCTTGAATAGTAAGATTTTACATTATACAAGTGTTAGACCTTTTACTATTTAAATATATATATATATATTTAATTTCTAATAGTATATTAAATATTTCTCATATTTGGTGAGCTGAGCAGATAGCCCGATGTAGCTTTGCTATAAAAAAACACAAAACACACACATTATACACTTGTTCACCTCCAGTGGCACAGCGGTGCATCTACGAATTTATAAGGCCAAGCGTGTTAAAGCGTGCTATTCGTAATCCGAGGCTCCCGAGTTCGCATCCCTGTCGCGCCAAACACGCTCGCCCTTTCAGCCGTGGGAGCGTTATAATGTGACGGTCAATCCCACAACCAACGAATGTTGGTAAAAAGAGTAGCCCAAGAGTTGGCGGTGGGTGGTGATGACAAGCTGAGTTCTCTCTAGTTTATACTGTAAAATTAGGGACGGCTAGCACAGATAGCCCTCGAGTAGCTTTGTGCGAAATTCAAAAACAAACAAACAAAAACCAACCCTTCCAAACGTTGGGTTGACAAAAATACATCTGCTATCATGTATCCTTTCATCTATCGCCCCAGTGCCACACTGCCCTGAGCTTCTTGTACCCACTCCGCCAGAGAGGAAGCAGCCATCCTCAGAAAAGAGCAGCAAATCAGAAGAGGAGGTAGACGTTGAAGATCCAAATTACAATTTCAGACGTGCACCCGGTGCGAGGAACCCATACTACCCCAACTAAAGCGACCTCAATGACTTGTTCAGAGATCTGGTCTAAAAATGTCGAATGCCGTGCTTTTGACACCTTACTCAAGGAATGGGATTTGTTAGATGAAAGTCAGATGAAGCGTCACCGACATTTTTTAAGCTTCTTCACTCGTCACAATGGGCTCTGCGTCTACCATGATTTAAGCGGTCTGTGCGAGGCAATTAGAATTGCCTGTAACCCGAACGAGTGGCCCTTCTTCATTGATAGTTCATTCAGAAGCCTCAAAGACGTGATGCTCCATAACAGGAATAAGTATCCGTCTGTTCCTCTGGCTCATTGGATGCACTTTAAAGAGCAAGCCGAGCGTTTCCACCAAGATATACTATATTTTAAACGCCGCTACCAAGATACTTGTAACGAAAGCATGATGAGAGACTATATTTGGGGGCTAATATGTAAAAGTAATTTACATTACTGTCGCAAATCGCGGAAAACTACTCAGTTCTAAACATTTTTGTATAACTTTAGTATAAATACATGTTAATCGTAATTCATATATTGTTTTATTCATACCTTATGTAAATGAAAACGTTCAAATTTGCTGGTTTTTACACAGAAAGCAGATTTCTAAATATCATAATCCAGGTCACAAAACCAAAGTTTGAAGGAAATTATTGCCATTTTCTGTACTTTTACAACATAAGCAACTAAGAAATAACACATGCTATCCAGGAATAAAATTTGTGTTACATAATGGTATTTAAACTCAATTGAAGATAACAATTCGACCATTAATCGTTTTATATGTAAACAATAGAAATTATGGTTTAAATGCAGCAAAATTAAATGCTAAATTTTAAATTGTACTGTTAATATTTTAATTTTTTTTTGTCTATCCTCTGTACAAAAATTAACAGAACAAATGTATAAAATAAAATCAATTTTCATGTGCATTTTTAATCTTTCAGATACAATTAATGTTGATCCATGTAAAGGAATTGCAAATGAGCTTCAATGCACAAACTGGTATATGTTATTAAATTTTAACAAGTTCCATTAAGTATTTTCAATCGTAAGAACTTTATTTTTTAACAGAAAAACTTTATTTTAACTATCACTTTTTACAGGCTAAGACATAATATACGGAAAATTTCCACGTTAATTATAAACGGTTCTCCGTGGAGTGCGAGTGTTTTCTTATGGCAAAGTCATATCAAGCAATTTGCTGAATCCACCGAGAGGAATCGAACCCCTGATTTAGCGTTGTAAATTCGTAGACTTACCGCTGTATCAGCCCTCTTCACCCTACCACCCAATGGGACTTACAGTGTTAAATTCAGTATTGTGTTCCCAGCAGTAGACACAAGAAATAGCGAAATTTGGTTTTGCTCAAAAACACACACACTTGAAAAGATATAACAAAGTATATGCTTCTCTAAAACCTATTCCTTTACATTTGACCCCGCATGACCAAATGGATTAAGGTGTTCGAATCATAATCTGAAGGTGGCTGGTTTGAATCTTCATCGCACCAAATATGCTTGCCCTTTCAATCGTAGGGTGCGTTATAATGTGATGGTTAATCTTCCTATTCGTTAGTAAAAGGCAGCCCAAGATTAAGCGGTAGGTAGTGATGACTAGCTGTCTTCCTTCTAGTTTTATACTGCTAAATTAGAGACGGCTTGCACAAATAGTCCTCGAGTAGCTTTGTGCAAAATTCAAAAAACAAACAAACAATCCTTTACATTGTGTGTAAAAAAAACGTGGTATAACATTTAAATCTAGGCAAAAATAAATTTTGTTCTATAAGGTATAACTATTCAAAAAACTCTTCTTGAAAACGTTTTTAGATATATTTTCATATAATTGTTTTAACAAACTTAAAGAATAGTCATTTGACAAAAATGACTGTTTATGGTTGATTCTTTCTTATTTCCTACTAGCTACAATACAAAGAATCGTACTTTAGCTTGGAATTGTACTAAAATATTCAAATCTATCAGGCAAAATTTATTCCAAAAATACCTGATCACACGATGCACAATAAAGCTACAACTCAGTGTTTATTTATGTAAACAGTAATTTATAAATATAATGTAAAAAAGAAAATCTTATCCATAAATCTGAAGGCGTACAACTTTAAAAATCAAGTTTTGATACCCAGTTTGGGTAAAGCACAGATACCTTATTGTGTACTACAGCTTTGTGTTTTGTAACAGACAAATCTTTCTCCATATCCAATATTTATTCAACAAACTTTGAATTTTATCAGATACTGATTTGAGGTTTACTACTGCATAAAAGATAAAAACTAAATGCTACTGCTTTCTAAAGCATTTTTGACAATAATAAGAGGTTTATTTTGTTTGTTTCTTTTTTAATTTCGCGCAAAGCTTCACGAGGACTTTCTGCGCTAGCCATCTCTAATTTGGCAAAGTTAGACTAGAGGGAAGGCAGCTAGTCATCATTACTCATCGCTAACTCTTGGGCTACTTTTTTACCAACAAATAGTGGAATTTATAGCCCCATTATAACGCCCTTACGTTTGATGTGACGGGGATTCGAATCCCCGACCCTCAGATTACGAATCAAGTGTCTTAACCACCTAGCCATAACGAGAGGACATCTGACATTTTTACAACAGGAAGATACAGACATTTTTAATAAAAATATCATAATTGTTTTAGTTAAAAAATACGGAATTAAATTATCAATATATTATTTTTATCTGATATGAGATAATTGAAATAACTAAAATGATATACATTGTACACAAATTTCTAAAATTCTCTAACGGTCCATTTTATAATGCCCTTTCCATGTGTTTCTAGAATGTGCAAAATACATCAATCTTTTAATGCTTAAGCTCCATAAATACAGAAATAAAGTAAGAGAAATAACTTTTTGTTTTTAAAAGGAGAGGAACAGACGATGCCTATCTGACAAGTCTTTAGAAAATCGCTTTCTCAGACATGTGTTCAAAGGCGTATGACAGATGAAGAATGGTTGGTTGGTTGTTTAGAATTAAGCACAAAGCTACACAATGGGCTATCTGTGCTCTGCCCACACGTGTATCGAAACCCGGATTTAGCGTGTAAGTCCGCAGACATACCGCTGAGCCACTGGGGGGGCAACAGATGAAGAAAGGTGACTACACTTTATAGTGCGACAAACAATAACCGGTAACCTGACTGGTCAATTTATTCAACAATACCTTGAGCATTGAAACCCTACTATATGGTTGCCGACAACCAGAATGAAAACTATTTATCTCAAACATAAACACCAAAATACAACTTTAAATTGCATAATTAATCACTTCTAAGCCTATGATAAGACTTAATGAATCATGTTTTACTTGTTCTGTGCTAATAGTAGTTTAGCTCCCCAGTGACTCAGCGGTATGCCTGCGGACTTACACGCTAAAATCCGGGTTTCGATACCCGTGGTGGGCAGAGTACAGATAGCCCATTGTGTAGCTTTGTGCTTAATTCGAAACAAACGAACAAACAAAACAAATAGTAGTTTACAAATATAGAGGTAAAAATAAGCACAATTGTGTTGGTTCTTTGTGTCGCTCAGATAGTGCAAAGTTGTGGAGATGTCTAAATAATTTCTAGAGAATTATTCTGCCAGAGATCAGATACTTTCATTTATAAAGGTAAATAGCATATAGTGTTATTTAGAAGTTATTGCACACCTAAAAATGCTACACTTTTTTATTTGATAGAAAAAAAATTTTCACTGATGATTACGCATTTCATGACATTCCTTTTGTTAGGAGTTGTTTGTAAAAGAGCAGGAAATTGATTTTAGTATTCATTTTTCTTTGTCATCATAATCATTAAATCTCAATTAATCAAGCAAATATGAGATCAAACTGAACATCGCTTTTAATACTGTGATATTCTTTCGACATATATGAAATAAAAACATCAAAATACAATAGAGAACATCTTCCAAGAATAATATGGCGTTTACATCTCAACATTTTTGCTTCTATCACCTTGAAATGTAGCTCAATTGAATATTATGTAAGAGTTTCTAATAGAATGGATATTTTTATATATATTTGTTCATTTGTTTGGAAATCGTGTCATCTATAATTTTTTCTAGAATAATTAAATTAGGCCTATACGTGTTTAATGAAACCATATAATACTGAGTGACATTTTGTTACGGATCACTTTCATGTGATCTGATATCGATGATATGTTTGATTTTTCATTTGGAGTCGTTACCCCATGTATCTCTTCTCTTTTTTTTTCTTTTCGTATAACGCAACAAGTTTCATCTGCCTCCAGACGTTAGCCTGTAGCAGTTATTCGACAACTTGTTCATTTACAGATTATCTGATTTCAACTGTATGAGGTTACCTATTTCATCATGTTTTTACAAATTGATTTCTCATTTAGTACCATTAATATGGTAAGGTTTTATCCAAAGTAGACCTAACGTAGAAAACCAATTTTAAACAAAACATTTCATAATGTCTTAAACTGTAATTTGTTTTCTTCTTATTTTCATTATTAAGATATTATATTTTTTGATGTTCCTGTTGTTATGCGTTATTTTGATTCAGTTCAGTATTTATTCAGAGTTACGTTTAATTTATTCCTTTCTCGTAGTATTCACGAGAAATAAATTCGTTAAATATAAATATAAGTTATGAAAGGGCATGTATCGTAACGATCATTTTTAATTTTGTCGTGACAAAGGTTTGTTGCTAATGTGACACAGTGTTTTCTTTAATAATGCACTTAGTGTAAATTCATTCTGCAATCTATAAACACATACTAAGCAATTTTAAGTATTTTTTTTCAAATAAAGTATTGAAACATGCTTCATTGTAATTTTCTTTCTTTAAGCTAAATTATTAAAAATTTAATATTATATGATTTGTTTATTTCGTTTGCTTATGGCAGAGCAATCAAAGCTATCTGCCGCCACCTGTAATTTTGAATCACGTGTACAGGGATATACACTGACTGGCAGCACCCATCATTAATTCCTGATTAACTTTTTACCAACGAAGACCCGGCATCGCCAGGTAATTGAGACACTCGACTTGTAATTTGAGGGTCGCGAGTTCGAATTCCTATCACACCAAACATGTTCTCCCTTTCAGCAGTGAGGGCATTATATGTGACGGTCAATCTCACTATTTCTTGGTAAAAAAAATAGCCCAAAAGTTGGCGTTGGGTGGTGATGACTAGCTGCCTTCCCTCTAATCTTACACAAGTAACTTGGGGACAACTAGCGATTGTAAACGATTTCCTTTTTTTACAAAAGCGGAAGGTAAAAATGATTTTACTTCTATATAGTTAAATGTGCCATCTAACCCATAAACATGATATTACGGTGCTCAAAACTCTAGTATCTAACTCCAATATTATTGTTCAATTTTTTAATCTACCTCATAAAATTATATGGTTCTTTTAAAATGGAGTCAATTTAAGATTTCCATAATGTAAGCGTCATTGAAAATTTATGTAATAATACTGTTAACTATCTGAAAAATTTTAAAGCTATAAGTTGACATAAAAAATCTACACGTACTTAATCACAATCATATAGACTCTGAAATATAACGTAGCAAAACCTTAGTAATCAGTACATTTTCATTTACTATACTTTTACACTGAACAAGAGGATTTCGTTTCACCGCTCATATAGAAACTACAATATACATTTGCAGGTTTTCGTTTTTTACTGAGAAAGAGATAAAAAACAGTTCGTTTAGTAGTTCAATCATAACAAGTGGTGCACTACGGAGTTCAAGTTCAGTACTTTCTCTTTATAAACGTGTTTTTCTGTATAAACGAAGGTATTGAAACAATAAGTTTGTCACTAATAATAATATTCCTGAAAACGTTATATATATTACATCATTTTTATACTACCTTACAATTATTTTGTACCTTCTGAATATTCCTTGACTTGTGAACATCAGTTAGTACTGGTATTTCAAAGATTACAACACATATAAGTGTTGAGTTGATGGATTTCACAATTCCCAAAGTTATCTATCGTGCAACCAGCCATCTATAAGTCTACAACGCGCCAAATATATTGCAATGAAACTTAATAGATTTTACAATATTAAGCGCAAAATAAACTGTGTAGCAGAAATTTATTTGTTCAGTTGAATACCCTTTTTATCACTGTTATTGGTCTTTGGAAAAGATTGAAATATATATTTCCAGGAAAAGCATTACGATATCGTACTATTCCCCCATAATTTTAACTACTTTCATGTAGAAATATGCATGTTCATACTAGGTAACAACAAAAATAAAAACAAACCTCTATTAGCTGTTAACTGCAGTTCCAATTTGACCTTTCTCTCTTTAATACACGTAGAGTACGACAAAAGACATGTTTAGTACATGAAACATCAGCTCTATCTGACTCGTCATGACCAGGTAATCAGGGCTCTCAACTCGTAACCTGAAGATCGTGAGATCAAATACCCGCTACACCAAACATACTCGCTCTTTCAGCTGTTGACCGTTACTATATACGGTCAATCCCATTATTCGTTTGTAAAAGAGCAGCCCAAGTGTTGACGGAGGGTGGTGGTGAGTAGCTGCCTTCCACTTATCTTGATCATGTTAGACTGGTTTTCAATCACAGCTCTGCGTTATGTCCCAGTTCTTAACGTTTCCATCTCTTCCTTAATTGATATATCTTATATCATATCTCATCTCGTTCACTATATTTAGAATTTTTGTTCTTACAGTCAAAACAACGTACAGCGTATATATCCAGCTTACTATGTAATATATCTGTTATTTAGTAAATTATTTTATTTTCACTCCTTATACAATTATCAAATTATTATTTGTAATTCCACACAAATAAATGGTTCTGCCAGTAATTCGCTGAGTTCTAAACTCTAGACCCACTTTCATTTTTTTTTTTCATATAATGAGAACCAAGCAGCCTACCTTTTCTCAAATTCGACTCCCTACTCCTGCCAAAATCATTTCCTCCTTTGGATATATTTCCGTTATTTTTCTCCATTTCCAACCAGTCAGAATAATTAAACGTAATTTTAAAGTACTTAAATTTACACAACGGCTTGTGACTGATAAAACGCAGTTATTGTGAGTAGAATCTCAAAAAATAACGTTTGTACTCAAAACCTTGTTTTCTTATGTTTGTCATATAATTGACAAGATAACTTCATAATGTAGAAAAAAATATTTAGTCAAAAGCATCAAAAACAAATGTTATTTCGTAACCTTGATATATATATATATATATATATATAAGTAAATTCATAATATTTTCTGTACCTTTAACTGAACACATTCCAAAAAAACTTTACTGTATTCATCTAATCCTTTGATTGGTCTTCCATCTTCCAATTGGTTTCATTCTGTTTATTCTCCTGCAGGGTTTATTACATATATGGTTATAACAAAAATCACTACATTACATTTCATCAATAATTTTTGAATTATTAAACTCTATTATGCAAGATTTAAAAGTATAATATCAGTTAACTCATGAATCGACTTTTCCTTAACACATTTCAATATCGTTAAATATATTTACCCAGTTTTGTGTTTACTCCTCAGATCATTTAATTAGAACATAAAATATCAAGTTTTGGTATAGAAGTCTAGGATAAACTTCAAGAAATAAATCAGTCTTTACTGATTTTCCTTCATAATGACAACACTAATAATCACTCAGAGGGTCATTTCAGTAAAGCCGTTGGATCCTTTTATTTCACCCCTTACCCATCAAGACTATTAACCCACATTATATGAATCAAAAATATAATTTATTACTTTAATCCTATTGACACCAAACGAAAGGGATCGTCTGTGTTTTAATTTTTTGAAGCCATCTAGGCTTAACTCAAAAATCATACTCCCGTACCTTTAAACACCACTGATGTAGCTTTTTCTTATATTTTAATGCTATGCAGCCATCGTAAAGGATTATGGAAGCTATATATTGTAAATGGTCTACTTAACAGAAATGGTTATAATTTTTTTAATCCTCATATTATGACCAAATGTTCCTTTTCAGTGTTTCTTAATCCGATATCTGGTTTTATCCATGCCTAAATGTTCAACTAATAGATCATCACGATTCAATTCTAAAACAATCTTCCTACGCCCTTTATGTAGTAAAATTTAATCTAGACACTCTATTTCAATACCATTCTTCATTCTATACTTACAATTTAAGAATTTCCTTTGCCAGCAGATACCATTCTGCCTTGGATTTTTATTCTATTTTCTTTCTATGACATTGTTCTAAGGTCTCGTCTTTTAATTGCAGTTGGAATATTTGTATTTACAGTTCTAACATATTAAAAACTACAAATTATCTTTGGCCTTTAAACCCTTTACCACTCTCTGTTTCCCGTCTCGGACTATTTATAATGTCTTCCGCCTCTTTTCTATTATGATTACTCGTTGCAACCGATATCCAACAACCTCTAATTCATTACCTAAAATTAGATGATGGGATATGCCATCTGTTTCAAATGTCTTGCAGTTAATAAACAGCCTTTATTAATGGTACTATGTATTAATCACACCCCGGGAGTGTACCAAATTCTATTAACTTTAACTCATCCCCTACGAACGAACTAAGCATCGTCCGTCAACTCTCTCCCCAAAGGATTTGCCAAATTTCTGTATCTCATAAAGATTGTAGCTTATTTCTTATTTTTACTATAAGTTATTATAAACAGTTATCAGTGATATTTTCCTTTCTCACCATAACACATTATTTCGTGACTTTGAGACATTCTTCTCGAAGCACCTGTGTTATGCCGCATAACCTTTTAGTGGAGGCCTGCTTAACTTTTTCTTTTCTTGTAAAATCAATGTTAAAAATACTGCTATTTTCAATTCTTAGAAACCTTTCAGTCTGATCTTCCACTTTGTTACTAATGTGTTATTAACATAATTTCCATTTACTGGCAACACACTTCATTACCCAATATTAAAAATTCACATGTATTTTTATGTTTTTTTTGTATTTTTCATCAGATCATCTCAAGATCCAAACTTAGTTACGTACCAATGTATAAATAATCTCGGCTTAAAAGCTTTCTGAGTGAATTTAAGTTGACACACTTGCAAGCTATTATGGCGATGATTTTGCAATTTCATGTTCTAACAATTATGTACCTATTTTTTATATAGTCTAAACTCCTATCCACCTATCAAAAAGTCTACTTGTGCAACTGAGAGGCCTTTATCTACTTTTCTTAGACCTTTCTATAAATCGTAACTCATGTTGTTCTACATCCATATTGTGCACTAAAACAATCTTATTTGGCTTCTACACATGTTGCAACAGTTTATTTCATTCTAACAGCAAACGTAATTTTGTCACTTCTCAGTTACAAAAAAAATCTTTAACACTTTTCTTCATATATTTGTATGTATACAAAATAATAAAATTTATCCTTCGTTTTACTAAGCAAAATAAATATCTTGACGTTATATCAAAGTCACAACTCCTTAATTTTTTTCAATAAACAAACTTACCTCTTTAGCAATGTTAAACCATTTGAATTGTATACCCTTTTATTACTTTATGGAGCTTAATTCTTAGAAAAGAATTCACAAAACTTTTACATAATCTATACCCAGATTCAACTTATAACTGTCCTTAATCCATCATTTAATTATTTTTCATCCATTTGAAGGACTGTTTACCGATCTTTCTCTTCGTTCGTGGATCATTTACTTGAATGTGTTTGATACCTGCACAATTATGCACAGTGGCAAAAATAAACTTATTTTAATTGTACGTTACCAAAAACACATAATAGCCACTTTATCATCTCTCTATAACTATGTTAGCCAGACACACTTGTCAAAACTACTGAGCACACAATCTTTAAAGTTTAAAGATTTTAACTGCAGTCCACACAGATTGTGAACTTCTGACGAAAATGTTTTAACATTAAAAACAAATTGCTTGACTGAATAATAATTGAATTTGCATAAGGTTTACTTTGTTTTAAATCCTTTTAAAGATAAGTTTATTTATTTATTTCGATTATTTAGCTATGGTCATTTAAAGGTTTTTACAGAATCATTTTGTGGGTTTTAAAATTCTCGTAATAAATGTCCATGGTTAAACAAAATGTTTATTTTTTGTATTTTTAATTAATGTTTGACTGTAAACAACTTTTAAATGTGTTAATTTTTTATAATTTCTGTGGTTTTGTTATTTATCGTTACAATACCTTTTCTGAATTCACGAATTTATTGGTTTACTTAATACTACTATTAAGCACAAAAAAGTCTGACTAAAAGTTTTCTACAAAGGAAAGTTGACTATTATTTTTGTATATTTTTTCAGCAAATATTTTGATGATATTGAAAAGGTTAGCGAACTCTGGTATATTTTTTACGGAAAGATTTGATATACACAAGTCTTCAAGAAATACACAAACTCAAAAACCAGGAATCATGGTCAGCTTTTATCTAAATGTATTTTAAAATCAAACTGAGCTACGGAATGTGTACAGATTTAAAGTAAAACTATATTATTTAAATAAATGTTTTATGTAATCATATTTGAATAACGTATAGATGTTTTGCCTAGGGTTTACTTTTCAGAAGATCATTGAAATAATTATTTAGTTCTTAAATGGTTTGTTTGTTTTATCATATAGCTGCACATTATGTGTCTCTGATTCCCCATAGCTTAGATCAAAACGCCGAATTCTATTATTATAATTACAGAAGCACAGTGCAACGAGCCACGGGAGGACTGTAATATATTTTATCAAAAATGCAGGTAGATCGTGCGTAAATATGACAAATAATATCAGTCAATATAACTTATCTTAATTAGTTCAAATTCAAGAAATGTAAACACTCAAATTTGAAATTACTCTCTATTTGAGAGGGTCAATATTAAAATACATAAACTGTGAAACGAGAAGACAATAAAGATAATCAAAACTACGCAATATATATAAGGTTTCATAAACAAAGAAGAGAGTTATTTTATAGCACATGGTATAAATAAAACAGCATATTCACTGAAACACTAAAACTGTCAACAAACCTACCCGGTAATCAAAGGAATAAGAATAGAAATACATAACGTTCTCTGTATTGACACTAATGACGTATTACAGTTGAAGTTAACGTGTGTAAAAATCTAACCTTGTGCTTCTTCCCTCGTAACTGACTCTGTGCAACAGGGTAAAGCTCAGATCAGCTCCATGTAAACATAAAAGAACTTTGAACAATCCCAACACTCGCTTCTATTTCTCATGCCACAAGCCTTCAGCTCGCTCTTCACGCTTAGGATTCAGAGTGCCGCATTCTGTGACTAAAGACGAAATTAGTCTGAAAGACCAATGGGAGAACAGAAACCTTAGCCAACGGGCAATATTAACAGCGCCAGGCTCCATAATGGCTGTTCTACGTCATAAAGACGGCAAGGTACGTGGTTCTTACAGATACTTCTATATGTTATACACTTCGGAAATTTTATACATTTGCCTCACTTATACATACCCAGAGTTGCTTACAAATTTATTTCCCCCATAAAGATAAGTTTATCTTGCTTTCAATAATATATAAATGGCAGAATAACGATGCTCTCAAAATGGGAGTAAAATTTTAAAGTTATTTTATTTCCTACCGATTTCCTATTTTAATTATCCTTTTAATAGAATAGAAAAATTGAAATAAAAACTTTCTACGAACATACAATTCATATGTAGCGTTATTAGAATCCCATCAGCAAATAGAAAACTTGGTGATATTCGTATACTAGAACAATCTCTTAAACTTATGAACAGCTGACATCCTCAACTAAGGGTATGTGTGTGTTTTTTCTTATAGTAAAGCCACATCAGGCTATTTGGTGAATCCACCAAGGGGAATCGAATCCCTGCTCAACTAAAGACTTGGATCTGTCATAGATTTTACTGTTTTTATTTTTAGTTTATATACAATTCAAAAATACTCATAAGGATTAAAATAATTATGTGAGGAAAACACAACCTTAAAGCAGTGTAGTCAATTCATTCCTGAAGTTGCAATACTGACTTTCCGACTTACGCAGTGTCTCCAAGAATATTATGGAACATTTTAATAGTTTATTTTTGATTACAAATTGTTCTGAAATTAATTCTTATTCCATTTAATATATTTGTTGATTCTATCTGAAATATTTAGGGAAGGATAGCATGTCATCTTACTACTCTATCACTACGTTCATTTCTGGCCCGACATGGCCAGGTGGGTTAAGGCATTCGACTCGTAAACTGAGAGTTGCGGGTTCGCGCCCGCGTCGCGCTAAACATGCTCGCCCTCCCAGCCGTGGGGGTGTATAATGTGACGGTCAATCCACTATTCCTTGGTAAAAGAGTAGTTCAAGAGTTGGCGGTGGGTGGTGATGACTAGCTGCCTTCCCTCTAGTCTTACACTGCTAAATTAGGGACTTCTAGCACAGATAGCTCTCGAGAAGCTTTGCGCGGAATTCAAAAACGTTCACTTCCAGTGTTTTTTCTTCTATTAAAATAGGACTGTATGACAAGTATCCGATAATTATTATTTTAATAATGATATAACTGGCATATCAACCACAAACTGCTGTATAATTATAAAAAATGTTGAACGTAAATGATATGTTAAAAATGCTTTCAAACGGTTTTCAATTGAAGTAACCAGTTTTGATTAATAACACGAAACTTGCATTACTGACTGTAGTTCGTTTCATTACAGAGAACTATTTGCTACTGAGACTGTAAAAAATTCCAGCCTGAGCTGCACATGAAAAATAGAAAGTTATAAGAATAAAACAAACCTTAAATAAATCACTAAATATAAGAAGCGATATGAAAACGAATTATTTAAGGCCATAAATGACGACAGATTTGTTAATGTTCTTATCACTTTCTTTGGACAACTTTTACATCACTCTTCGTTTCCTCGAATGCGACAAAGTTTATTTGTGAAGTTTTATTCTATTGACTTTACATACACGTGTATATTTAGACTTCATTCTGTTTCATAGGTACTAACCCTAAATGTTGAATAATATAAGGCCTAACGATTTGTTTGTTCTGAATCTCGCCTTAAGCTACACGAGAGCTGTCTGCGCTAGGCATCCCAAATTTAACAGTGTAAGAGTAGAGGAAAAGCAGCTAGTCATCACGACTCACAGCCAACCCTTTTAACAACGAATAATAGTACTAACCGTACATTATAGCAAACTCACGGCTGAAAGGACAAGATTGTTTGCTGTCACGGGAATTCAAATCCAAGACCCTCAGATTACGATTCGAGCAATCTAACACCCGGCTATGTCAGGAATACAGTTTATCGAATGGAGAACTTTAAGACCACATATTTTCTTCGTAAACTGAATTTCTTCAAATGTGTTAATTGATATACGTTATACTTTTTAAAATATTTGAACAGACAAAATATTTCTTTACATATTTAAGACCAAAGTACTGAAAGCAAGTTTACTCGACCATTCATGAGGAAAATGAGTGAGAAGAAAAAAAATTAAAGCTGGAATTTTAGGTAGTTCTAGAAGCCCAAAAGTCTTAAGATTTTAATTAATTTTGTGCCCCCAGTGGCTCAGCGGTATGTCTGCGAACTTACACGCTAAAATCCGGGTTTCGATACCCGGGGTGAGCAGAGCACCGATAGCCCATTGTGTAGCTTTGTGCTTAATACAAAACAACCAACCAACCAACCAAACAAATTAATTTTGTACAATGAAATAGAACAGAACGAATCTGGAAATCGTTTAGGATTACTAATAAAAATTAAACAGTTTTATTCGAAATTAATGAGTAATGAGAACATGTGTATAATACAATATAAACGAGTTTCAGTAAGAGAAGTCCTATACTCCTAAACGGTTTCTTTGTCAAAAGTTAACGCATAACGTTTAAGTTTCTCTGTTTTGTTATATTTTCTTTCATTTCATTTAATGTGCTTTGTATGATTTTGCAAAGTTTGTTCTTACAGACACCAATTTAATCAAGCATTGTATCAGTGGTAAGCACGCGCTAAAAATAAGAATTTGGTACTTGAGGTGGGCAAAGCAAAAGATAGCCTATTGTTTAATTTTGTTTTTAACAACAAACAGACAACTAAACCAACACCTTTTTTATTCACAATAGTTGTTTTTGTTAGTGAATGCATATTAACATGCAGGATGTATGATATTCCAACTTTACGAAACATTCTCGAGTTTATGAGAATAACGTCTTTACAATCTTCGAAATACCATTAAAATATAATTGAATGAAGTTTTTTAAAAAAAAATAAACTTCTATACAAAAGTGACTGCTATTGAAAGAACAACGTTTATCAGTCACACGCTTTGCTTCATTTATTCAGTATTATCGTTTGTTTGGAAAAATTAACAGTAATTTACACTTTAAATTTGGCCAGTAGAAAATTTATAAAATATAATTATATTTCTATTCTCTCAAGCAGATGACTGTAAAATTAACGTAAGCAGCACAGACTGTTCTGGTCATAATTCACCTGTATTGACTTCTCTTCATGAATTAATTCAGTAAGTACAATTTTTTTCCTAATATAACGTCCATTTGAAATTTATTTATGTTATATTAGGGATTGATTGTGTAGTTCAAACCTCTAGCTTAAATTATACAAACTCTTAAGTGTATAGTTTAAGGCATATGGCTCTTTTTAGCTATTATTCTATTTAGCCATTTATCTATGGAATGATAAATTTATTTTTTCAATGTTTCTTTAAAAAAATTTATGTAAAGTTTAACCCTTCCCAATTTTAAACGAAGGAAATTGTTTTAGGTACGCATACAGTTTTGGCTATACGTACAGATTTGTAGTATTTAAGATATTAAACACTGAAAGAGCACAAGACAGGGAAATACAGATAATATAATGTTTTCTGAAATGGCTATTGTTAAAAGGAAAGTATGTGTCTATTAATCAACGCGGATAGTCTTTCTTATGAAATACTTGTTATTTTATAAATATGAAGACACACCTTGAAATAGATAATTATCAAATGAAATCTTCCTTACTTTTGCTCTTAACTTTAGATCTGTTGGTATTTTTTAACAAAAGTATGGAGCAAAAAGAAAAGTCGTCCAAGCAAAAAAACAATATTCAGATCCTTTGTTGGATGAGCATAAAATAATTACTGGCACTTAATAAACGCTTTAAACTGATGAGATGAAAGAGATAACGTCAGTGTTATAAATTATTTAAAATTTCATTAATATCTCAAGTGGCAAATGTCAGACACAAACACAATATATTTATCTATATACCAGATATTATTACATTTTAATATTAAAAATAAATTCTATTTCTGTATCACGTATTTTCAAGCTATATTCTAGTAGAATTTAACCAAGTACTGCAAACTCAAGCGAAAATTGATTATTGCTAAAAAGAGAAAAACAAATGAAACTAAAATTGTTGCTCCAAAACCTTAATTTTATCAGCATATTGTGAAAAAACAAAACAACAGGATGCTTATTTTATATTATCTTCAATCTATCAGGTTACAGCTCTTTTCTTCAGTTACTTAAACATATTTAGAACTTCAGCTTACAGCTATGTACTTTTATGTTAATAATTAACAATGCCACATCACTCTACTAGATAAGCGATGTTCACAGTGAAAAAGATAAGACCTTTCAACTTCGTGATTGTTTTTGCCAGATTACTTCGCTACGTACTTGAAAAGACGAAATTTAAAAGACGAAAAAAGAAGAGGTTGAACTAATTCCTGAGCGAACTAGTTTTATGAATGACATTTATTTCCATATTTTATTTTAGAATGAGCAAACACTTTACAGTACATTAAATTATATGTTTGGAAAAGTTTCTTACACGCATAATCGTACTTAATTTTTTTCTAGAATTTTCTGTTACTTCAATATATTTGCATTTGATTTATGTCGTAAAAGAAGCTCTTACAACACAAATTTTTACATTTTTCATATTTTACGTTATATTATCTTGAAATATCTCTTTTTATTAACTGAATCTTGTATGTTAAATTATAGGTGTTGTAGAAAATAACCAACTTTGAAGCATGTTTGTAATGAAAATTTTTTATTTACACAAAACATTGCTTCTTACAGTTGGTATTGATTTTTAGACATTTTTGTTACAGAATTTAATAATTAAAAAAGATCGACTTTAAAATTGTTTTCAAGTCTCAGTTGAATTTATTATTAAGTATAAAAATCAAAAGTCTATTCCCGGTTTCATATAACGTAGAAAATTATTACCTTACAACAATGTTACACACATATTTGTTTACATAATTATTTTACATTGTGCAGGTTTAATTGTATGAAAATTCTTTGTTTTTCCATTTTTGTAAATGAGAAAAATTTATGTATTGTATCTGGACCAATGCGTAGAAACATATAGTTCAAAAAACTATTTCAGAAATAATTGCTCTAAGGAGGTATCATAATATAACCTGAAGAAACATGAAGCGTGACTGATTGACTATAGCCTTTCATCTCTCCTGTCGGTTTTAAAAAGAAAGTCTCTTTTTCGAAATTTGCTTGCCGACAGGGACAACACCTGATCTATTCATTCTGTGTTATTCGCGAATCTAATTGGTAGTATGTGGTTTAGCGAAATTCTCACAATGGTGAACCTAACTACAGGTTTCTTTTCCGCTGGTAGCAAAGAGACCTTACATAGTCTGCAAAACAAAGGTATGAATACTGAAAAAAAGAACAGGTCAATTTCACGGTTGGTATTTTCTTTTTCATTGCTTGGTCCATTACTTCACTACTGATGGATGTGTCACCAGCGTATCTTTCTTATATTTTCCACAGTGCGATAATTTGTGCCATTTTTTGTTATTAGAAAGGCTATTGCTGTGTTCCAAAAACAACCATATAAAAGCACATAACTAACAGATGATCTTTCGTCTCTAGTCTCTTCTTCAAGGTAACCATTGTATTGTGCTGTAACACTGAGGGGTTTCTCGGTTATTTCTTTTTTTTCAATAGCTTTTCAATAAATTGTGTATCACGACTGAAAAAAATTGGGGGAGATAGGACTCCAAGGTGGTTAATAACTTTCTGTGATTCTTATCCTTTGCTGATTGCTGTAACTGTCATTTTATTAGATTTCTTGGAGAGCGTTGAAAATTTGTAAAGAAAACATATTTAGAATAATCAAATAATCTTATTAGTGTATTACATAAGTCATGATTAAGGATCCTAGGCAAGACAATGATAAGTAACTAAAAGGCGAGAATAGTAACATCAAAATGAATCACGAGATACAAGTTGAATCGGTGAATTTGATGAAGCTTGAGTTCATAAAAAGCATTCAGATATTTTTCATGTCAAGCTGTTGGAGTACCAACTGCAACTGGTCTAGGTGGAATTTATGGTTGTTTCACACTTATTTCTCAGATTTTATCAAAAAATTACAATTATTTTACAGTTAAATATGTATAAATAAAATTAGCTTGCGTTTGTTACAACGGTGTATATCTTTAAAAAATATAATATTTTTTACTAAATTCATTATGATGTTTTTAAAACATCTTGCTCAAAGAGTGGGATTTATTAGATGAAAGTGTGCAAATTGCAAGTCAGAAGAAGCGTCACCGACATTTTTCAAACTTCTTTACTCGTCAAGATGGTCTCTGCTTCTGTTACAATGTATCCGGACAGTGCGAGGCAATTGGAATTGCCTGTAACTCGAACGAGTGTCGCCTCTTGAAATTGTTTCGCACAGACCGTGTGGCAGAAGCAGAGCCCATCTTGACAATTACAAAAGCTTGAGAAATGTCGCTGATGCTTCCTCTGACATGTGACTTGCACACTTTCATCCAACAAATCCCACTCCTTGAGTCTAGATGTCAAAAACTCGACATTCAAATTTGTTACACCAAGATCTCCGATCAAGTCATTAAAGTCTGTTTGGTTGTGGTAGTATGGGTTTCCCTCACCAGCCACACCTCTAAAATTGTAATCTAGATCAACAACGTCTACCTCCTCTTCTGATTTGTTGCTTTCCTCTGAGGATGATTGCTTTCTCTCTCGCGGAGTCGGTGCAAGATGCTCAGGGCAGTGTGGCACTGGGGCGATGGATGATGGAAAGTCTGGATACGTGATAGCAGATGTATTCTTGCCAGCCCGACGTTTGAAAGGGTTCACTGTGCAGAAACAGTAATTATTTGAGTGTTCAGTGGGCTGACGCCAATTTCTTGGGATATTGAACTTCATGGCTCTTTTTTCATTTGTATTATATTGCAAAAGAGCAAAATAAAATTGTTATTATAAATAATAACTAATGTATAATATATTCACGCAAAATATTTTATAAGTGTTATTTTATATACTATTGCAAATTTAAAAAATAAACTAAAATATATTTAAATTGCAAAAGGTTTAAAACTTGTATAATATAAAATCTTATTATTCAAGTAAGCAAAAATTGTCCATCTTACCTTCTAGAGTTGTTTTTTTGCAATGCTTACAGGTAAAATGAGGTACCAGTATTTATCTTGATCCCCGATAGATATGCTGAAATATACCTTGTAGGCTTCATACGTTTCAGAAAATGCTGTCACAGAGTACTTTTTCGTTCTTGTCTTGATAAGTTGCCCACATGCAAAGCAGAATGCATCTGGATATTGTTTGTAGCTTCTTGATGCCATCTTTGACAAAATCAGATTAATGTATGTGTTCACTTAGGCAGCTAGAACTAAATTGAAGTGGTGAGTGGTGAGCCCAATTATATATATTACTATAGAAAGTTCTAGAAAATTCTCGTAAGTTCTACAACATTCTAGAATTTTTTTTTGAAAATTCTTGTGAGTTCGAGAAAATTCTCTATCAGTTACTCAGCACTGAATCTACCTGGAATTTTCTGGAAAATGGGTAAATTTGAAAATTTCATTACCAAGGTCACAAAAGCAAAGTCTAAGACAAAAGTAGGTATTTTCCATTCACTTTAGGCATAAGCAATTATGGAGTAATACTTTCTGCCCAAGAAAGAGTTTAAAAATTTGCTAAATAGTTTAATCAACGACATACAACACCAAGATTTGTGCTATTCCTTACCAACGAATAGTGGGTTGGTCGTAACATTTTAACACCCCCACGGCTAAAAGGGCGAGCATATTTGATAACAGGTTTCGATCTTACATGTCCTAATATAATTTATACTGAATGTAGATGTATATAAACATAGTCTTCAATGCACCTTTTTCCATTTGAACAGAATCATTCAAGTTTGTTTGTTTGTTTGTTTTGTCTTGATAAATATGTTATATTTCACAATTATTTACTCCATGACAATAAGAAGCTCATTTATGACATTGATATTGAATGCACAATTTGGTATCAAAAAAGAAATATTTTAATCCCAAAGTAAATATGTTTTCTGATGCAGTACGCAAATGATTTGCGACAAATATTATATAATTAATACTTTCGAAGCTTTATCAATTGATGCGATGTCGTATTTGGATTTACTAAATTCATAATGGAGCAAACCATTTTTTTCATAAAAATATCTTGAATCGTTTGTCATAATCTTGAAACAAGGATTTAGTTTTTTAGTATATTATTATTCAGTTATAACGTATGAAATATCACATCGTAAAATTTTAATCTTCTTTTTTTCAAATACGTCAAACTTTAAAATTTAGGTTGGAAACTGCAGATTATAGTGTACAAATTACAAATTGCAGAATTGGAGAACACATTCAGAAGTCGTACTTCAGACTGACCAACAAAATGAGAGAAAGTAACAAATCCAAAATGCAAAAATTTAAAAAAAACTACTAATTTTTCATCATTGGGCATGTGATCAGTTAACACATTAAGAGGACTATTTTGATGATATTTTTATTGTATAAGCAGTGAGATTCGGGTGACTAAACGTTCCGGAAATTAAATAAAATGTTCTTGATCACCGAAACGTAAATGGAAATTTGCCCTCCTTTGCAGAAATGAAGAACACATTTATACCACGAAACAAGTGGGAATCCTTAATAGCCATGACGTTTTAATTCTTTTAAGCAGGATTAGAATAAATAAATCTATGAGACATTCTGTTTCATTTGCTATAGTTTTATGTGCCGGAAATAAGTAGGTATGACAAATTCTATTTTATTAATAATCAGGGTAATTACCAGACTACCCTCAAACTGAAACATATTTTGAGGTAAGAGTAGAGTAAATTTATCTGTGAGATCTTGAACATGGTCAAATAAATCCATCAAAAGAAGTTTAAATTCCAGTAATTATATCTCAAATGGGTCAGGAGATGATGAAACTATGAACTAAAAGTGTGTATTTTGAAAATAAAACACTCAGAATCGTTTTATCAGCTGCTATGCCACGGCTAAAAATAAATAAATAAACTACTAACATTTGATGGTGCAGCATGAATTTATAATATGAAGACGTCTTTATGATATTCTTACGAAATCTAAAACATCGTACCTTTTTGATAACAAGAAACTCTGAAGCACTGGGGTCACACATATAAATTAGTACATAATGAACTGGCTTAATATTACCACTATATTGATTAGTAAAAACACCTCAAGATTGTTTTATAAATATCACCTCTGTAATGGCCCCTCAGTGGCTCAGCGATATGTCTGCGGACTTACAACGCTATAAACCGGGTTTCGATACCCGTGGTGGTCAGAGCACAGATAGCCCATTGTGTAGTTTTGTGCTTAATTCAAAACCACAACAATCTCTATAATGAGCAGTGATAACACCTCAAGATTGTTTCATAAATTTTATTTCCTCTGTTAAATTTTGTAGACATATATGTCAGCAGCCCATATCAAACCAGGATGATTTTTATCATTACAATATTGTCAAATGGATTAGCAAACGCTGACAGCCATTCAAAACACAATTCGAGAAACTATTAGTTTATACTTTTTGGAGCCAAAAAAATCAATAACTATACTATATTGCTTATTAAATTGGGTTAAAGTGCATACTTTTTATCATTGTTGTTGTAATTTTAATCAAAGCAGAATTCTTCTTTTTAGAAGGATACCAGTGGTGAATAATGCAGTGAAAGATTGGAACAAGAATTCACATGACAGTTCAGCTAACGACAATGAAAAAACCAATAATTTAGCAGATTTATTTCATAGATACACCATTATTTCACAATGGATGAAAATATACACAATATACAGTATGCATCTTCACTCGAAGGCATGCTTATTTATATATTTGAAATTGTTTCTCCAAGAGCATTTAAGAACAAAGGAATGTTCACTAAAGTTGACAAGAAAGTTTACCCTTAAAGTTGGAAAAAAACATTTTATTTTTCTCTAAGATTTGCATATCAAATTTCGAAATTACATTTATTATGATATAATGTGAAATTAAAAAAACATTTAATATTGCTCGTAACTTAACAGTAAATAAATACTTAACCTCCTACTTAAGTATGCTTCATTTTATAATAAAACTAAGATTTAATAAGATGTAATCAGATCATATTTTGATAATTTTATTAGGATCATAAATGTATGTATGTATACGAAATGTATAATGATAGTAAAACTAAATGTTTTTACGAACTTTTTTTTAATTCTATAACAAGACATAATCAAATGTCTATTCAAATTAGTTAACAGAGTGAAATACAATCCTGACCTATACAGTTACATAAGCCACAGTGGGGTCTGACGAACTGAAGGTAAAACAATGCAGCGATATGTCTTGTATCGTATAGTGAAGTCGTGATAAGATTGTATAGATACATCTTCCGATACAATACGATTTATATAACTTCAACAAAGGCTCGGCATGGTCAGGTGGCTACAGCGCTCGACTCGTAATATATGGGTCAAAGAGTCGAATCCCTTCACCGAACATGCTCGCTATTTCAGCCGTATGAGTGTTATAAGTTGACAGTGAGTATCGTTTTGCGCGGAATTCTAAACAAACAAACAGACAGTATCACTTTATAGTAAAGTAGAACACAAGAGTTGGCGGGGTGTGATGTCAACTAGCTGCCTTCCATCTCGTTTATCACTTCACAGTTAGGGACGCTAGAGTAAACAGCTAACGAGAAGCTTTACACGAAGTTCAGCAAAGTTCCAAGAACAATAACCACGAGTGAACACCAAACATGTGACGTTAACTTAGTCTTGCAGGAGGCGGAATGTAGTAATTAATTTGGGACTATTTCTGTAATCCAAAACAGTTTACATTCCAAGTGAAACAAATGACTGTAATGCACAATGCCCACAGGACAAAGGACTTTTTCATGGCGAATAACGTGATTCTTTTAGACCATGCAGCGTGTTCGCCCGAAATGAACCCCATTGAAAATGTTTGGGAGTGGATGGCAAGGAAAGTCTATAGAAATGGACGTCAATTCCAAATAGTACATGATCTTCGTGAAGCCAGCTTCACTACTTAGAATAACATTCTAGCTAGCCTTCTACAAACACTTATACCGACCATACCAAACAGAATGTTTAAAGGTATTCGCAATGACGGCCGTGAAACTCACTACTGAGACCTCTTGTTGGGCATTTCCTATCCTGTTTAAGACTTTTTTTTTTCTTATGGTCTTAAACTTTTGACCAGCTAATATTTAGGCTAATTTCATAATGTTAACATTTTCCCTATTAAATGCTAAAAAAAAATTTCTTATTTTTATTTTCATTTTCCGTTCTGTTATTTTCATCTTTTGAAGCTCTACTCAAATAAGTGCATGTTTTTTCTTTATGTTCATTGGACTAAAGATTTGGGCCAGCAGTGTATATGTATACTGACGATGAGAGAAAAACACTCAGTTACTTAAGCCAAAGTGTAATGATAAGAATAAGACATAAGACATAATGGCGAGCATAAATTCACTCATTTCTAGTCATAGTCATTTAAGTGTAACAAGCATAATGCATACTAAAATACCTTTTACCTCAGATATTCATGTTCATTATATTTTAATTATAACATATCTATTTTTCTTTTTTTCAAAGTTCGAAACATCATTATTTCTAACAAACTTATTTTTGGGGGTCTACGTTAAATATATTTAACATAACGTTTTCGTGATTTATGGTTTTGTTTTACGTGCGTGTGGGCTGTATAATGAGATATACTAGAATACATTTTTATTTTAGGTGAGTTAAATTATTTTTATGACATTTTTAACGAAAACTATATAGTTTAATTCCCAGGTTTTGGGTATTACCCTTCATCAAACTATCGAAGTATATGACTAAATTAAAATATCTGCAAGATACTTTTTTATCAAATCAAATTAATAACTTATAAAGTTTTAATGATTGTCAGTATACTAAAATTATGAGAGGTTTGATTCCCTTCTGTACACTCAGCAGATAGTACGATGTGGCTTTGCTCTACGAACTGGCCCGATATGGCCAGGTGGGTTAAAGCGTTCGACTTGTAATCCGAGGGTCGCGGGTTCCAATCCCGGTCGCACCAAACAGGCTCGCCCTTTCAGCCGTGGGGGCGTTAAAATGTGACGGTAAATCCCAATATTCGTTGGTAAAAAGTAGTTGAAGAGTTTGCGGTCGATGGTGATGACTAGCTGCCTTCCCTCTAGTCTTACACTACTAAATTAGGGACTGCTAGCGCAGATAGCCCTCGAATAGCTTTGCGCGAAATTTAAAACAACAATAACAAGTGCTATACGAAAATCACTCCAACACCAACATACTAAAATGATGTAAATTTGGCAATAAGTCTCAAGATATAACGACATATAAACATGAAAATCACTTATGAAGCATAAAATGAAGCTTTTGATTACAACATTAGTTTTATGATGTTGTTATAACAAATATATTCAGATTTACTTTTTAAAAAAGTGTTTAAGTTGCTGTATCAGTAAGGCTTCTTTAATTTTGCGTTTATTTATGTTTGTTTATTTAGTATTTTACTGTTTTCTATGGTTATGTTGTGTTTATTTGACTTACAGTCTTCGAAAACGTGTGAAGGTGACTTTTTATGTTCTTTGAATCTGGTTTCCATTTTTCTACTTGTTTCTCCAATATAGAAGTCGTGGCAGTTATCACATTGTATTTTATAAATAATGTTGGTGTGGTGTTTTTCAGTGTAGTTCTTACTTAAACCCAAAATAAACCAATATAAAGGAACGCCATTATACCTATATTGATATTATAGATAAAATTATATATTCAAACATCTAACCCTGCCCTCTACATTGCGACACTCAGTTACACAACCCCTTCCAAACATGTAGTCAGCTTCCAGTCAGTTACCTCTTTCTTTGTGAACCTGACGATGACCGAAGAAGGTCGAAACGTTGTTCGCTCTTCTATTTAAAATATTTTCTCAACCCAAACGAGAGGTTGTCATTCATGAAGAACTTTTTTCTTGTTGTATGAAAAGAACGCTAAATTGTATTTAGCTTCTAAGCCACGCCAAATATAAATTGAAATTTTGCATTGGTTCTATAAATGAAAATTTCAAATAAACCATTTGACATTTGAAATATTGTATTCAGATCACATATTATAACTATGATTATTTAATTCTCATAAAGATCCTTAAGCGTCTTCAAAGCATTCATTTATCCCTAAATGCAAAATGAAGTGGTTTTAAAATAAGCACCTTTCTTTAGAGGGACTTAATTTCCGGTCTCATAGTTGAACAACATAACTGTCTATATATAACAGTTAAGTGTGCGTTTTCTTACAACAAGGCCACATCGGACTATCTGGTGAGGTCACTGCGGGGAATCGAACACCTAATTTCAGTGTTGTAAACCCGTAGATATATTACTGTTCTCGCGGGGGGTATATAACAATTAAACACATGCTACTGTTGTCCTCAACTCGGAATACAAATAAAAAGTAAAACAAAAACAAATACAATTATTAAAAACTACTGACATCAATCATCTTAAGAAATTAATCAAGGTATTATCAGCTCTTATCCTTAGTGAATTATAAGTAGATAGCAGCTAAAATTAAGGTAAAAGAGAGGTTATGAACAGAAAAATAAAACTATTGGCTACAAAAATAAAAAAAAAATAAAGTGGCTGGTCTGGAATAAAAGCAGTAAATTTCCTGGTGTGCAGGATATTTTCGGTTTTGCTTGTAATGAAGAGAACTTGTTCACCAGCAAAGAAAATGGCGTTGTAAAACTGTCAATCGGCTCATTGTTGATGATTTTTTGTATCGCATACAAAGAGTTTAGTTGTCTCTCTAAAACGTTTCAGCTCAACCAACATGAAGGCGCTAATTTCTTAAAATCAATATCAGCACACACAAACTTGTGAGCTTCTAAAGATATTTTATATACTTGTCATTATTTTTCATATTTATGATAAATGTCATTCATTGCGGTGTTATAATGTTAGACACCAGGTTTCGATTCTCATAATGGGAAGAGTACAGCTAGCCCTTTGTGTAAATTTGTTATTAAATACAACACAGTGTCGTTCATCTTATATGTAGACTTTTAGAGAAAAATCACCTTTAAAAACAATGGTAGTAATTTATTTATTTGGCGACGATTCAAGCAAACGTTCTTTTTCAAGTCAGAAACAAAACTGTCGGTTAATGACAGAAATGGGAAAGTTTTCAAATAAATCAGAACATGAAAAGAAAAGGTAACACGAAACACAACTAAAAAATCTATATAAATTTTACAGTGCTGTCTGCTGTTCGTCCATGTAACTACTTCCAGAGTTTGGATGGATTTTCACCCAGATTGATATGGCGGCTCATTAAATCCATGAGAGAGAACATACCTATTTTTAGTTTTACTTTCTGCAGGTTTTAGAATTACGTATAAGGTAAAATAGCATTTAATTAATCATGAATGTAGATAACTTCCGGATGGGTACTCCAGCTAGTTAAACCGTATACTAAAAAACAATATCATCAAGCTGGTAATTAAAACAACAGTATTAAAGATGTGAAACAACTTTACATAAAAAAGAAAATAAATAATTCAAATATTTTAAAATAATAAAAGAATGATATTTTTAAAATACGTAAAAAAATGACAGACTTAGAACAACAGATACCGGTTTCGATACTCGTACTAATTACAAACAAACAAATGTGGTAAAAAGATGAACCGTTCGTTACCACCCAGAGGACTTGAATAATGCAATTTAAAAACTTATTTTTTTTTATTGTGGTACTTTTATTGATGTCCGTGGGGGCATGACGTAAGATAGATACTTTAAAGTGCTCAAAATAATGATTAGGTTTGTTGAAGTGCCGAACTATAGATTTATCTACACCTTTAATTAATATAAATTATAAGTGTTCTCGTGAACGTTCGGTGAGCATTCAGCCGGTTTCTCCTATGCATATTTGGTCACAGTTGTTACAAAGAATACAATAAGTTAAATTAACATGTACAGGTGAAATGGCTATTCATATAATATATTGATTTAGGGCCTCTAACAGATGTTCTATGATTAATGTAAAGGCAAGTATTGCATTTGCTCCTTTGAAAACTGTATGTGCAAACTTGAGTAGTGTATGATAACGGTTATTTGTTCGGAAGTTGACTATGGAAAAGTAAATTCATAATGTTAGTGTCGCGTTTCTAAGAAATTACAGGCTTCCTAGAGTATATGTAACCGATAAAATTGTTCTGTCTTATGATGTAGAAGTTATCAAACAATATACGTGTTATTTTTTGTGTTAAATGGGTTGAAACGTATGCGTAAGTGGAACATGTTGATTAGTGGGTGTAGGAGTGCGTTGGTTGAAGCGTGGTTGAGAGCGTGTAATTTTAAATTGCCTAGAATGTTGATGTTAAAATTCCTGATGTGATTTAAGTTAAGCAATTTTTGGAAAGCTAAACTCAGACGTTTATTGTTGACATGTATATCATCTTTACCAACAATAATAAGTCATTTCTTTTTCCCCGACAGAAACAAGCCAATCAGTGGACTCCCACACTTGAGAAATTTCTTCCTCGCAATTACTTAGCAGAGAAATATGGAAAGGAACTTTACAACAAGGGGTTTCACAACTGTGATATCTGTTAGAAACCTCATTAAAAATTAAGGAACAGCTTTACATAACCTTCCTTTCAGCGGCGACATTGTAATTAAATAAGCTGGAAAAGGAGGGGCTGTGATTCTTTAGCAAAAAAGAATTTTATTTTTATAAAGCTCATGAATAACTCTCAAATTAATCGTCCTATACTATCTGCGATATCAACAAAGGGTTATTTCCACTGTAGAACATATTACAATTAAGGATTTGATGAGTTATTAAATTATATTTACTTTCTGCTGAAACATGATCCAATTTTGTATAAAGTTAAAGTACCTGAAAAATTACTTCATGTTATTCACAATAACAATGGCATTACAAAAAAAACAACTGATATCAATCCCTCAATGTTCATAATTCCGTCCTACCAAAACTTTACAGAATAACATATATATAAAATGAATACAAGTTGATTTTTTTATCCTACTTTATAATATTCTTGTCTTTTAATTGCTCAAAAGCCTGAGATAACTTGGATAAAGTATTTCAGCTGCAAAGGTAATTTAGATGTCATTCCCCTTTTTGCTAACATTTTTGTCCAAACAGTTAAGCAGTAGTATTATTTTAAAATTAGCCAAAGGCAACTTAATACAAATATCAGATAGGCCTCTGTAATAATGGCTTGGATTGCTCAACAAAATGGTATTTTAAATATCTCCTCAATAGGTCATCAGAACTTTATAATAATAGACTGTGTTTCCTTTTATAACAATATCTATCTAATGACTGAGTCACAGCTTCTAGGAATATCTGTAAGTTGCTAAAGTTTGAAATTCATTTTTTCTTTTTCTGCTTCCCTTTTTTACATGATAACTCAAAAATAAAACAATGATGTCAATCAATTTTACCGAGGCGACATAATTTCAAAAGAAGTATTCGATTTCATAAGTATTAATAATAACTAGTAACATTTTTAAAGCATCATTAGTCTAGAGCACACGATGTCATTCCTATCTCTTGAGTTAGTTTTTTCATAGAAATTTGATATTCCTTTAAAGAACGTAAGTTCAGGATGAAACAAGAATTACCGACCACTGTAGATAAACAATAAACATTGCAGTCAGAACTTCCTTGTATATAAATACAACGTTCCTACGCCTATTGAAATTCTGTATTTAAAAAAACAACAACAATGAAAGATAGAAACATTCTAATAAAATGTAATCCATTTAGAAATTACTAATATTAATATTTGAATAACAATGCAAACAAGATAGTAGAGATTGCATTTACATCATCTCTACGTAATATACAGACAATAAGTAATATGTAGCAATATATACAGCTACAGAACCATGCTTTTTGCCTACGTGTTATGCGAGGATGATGTAAATGCTGTCTCTGCTATCTTGTTTTTTCTAAAGATTGATATTAGCCATTCCTACATTTACTTCCCTTTTAAAAACTATTTATTTACTTGTTTGCTTGTTGTTGTTGATTTTTTTGATTTTTTTGCTAGAAGAAAGATCCTTAAGTCCTTAAATACTTCTCTAAAATTCAATTATTTTTTAAAGAAAAAGCTAATTTTGCATTTGACAGCATTACCACTGGAACCTCTTTCATCTATATTAGCAACAGTTTATATCCAATAAAGTGAAGACACAAGTGTATCAACATTATAAGAAAACTTCTATTTCAAAATAAACATGTTTACATTGTATGACATTTTCATTTGTACAGTCGTCGTGAGTTACTTCATCATGTCAACAGCCAAGACCAAGTTATACAATTCACTTCAGAGACTGAAAACAGAAATTCTCTATAATACCATTATTTGTTGAAAAAGTGAACCAAAAGCAATATGCAAGTGAATAAATACGCTAAAATATACTTAAATTCAAGATCAAACAAACTAATTCAATTTTTTTAAAAAGGCATAAAAACATTAAGAAATAAAGCAGTCAACAATGATCTGAAGGAAATTAAAAAAATCAACTTTCTTTAAGGAACACTCATGCTGAATAAAAGTTCTAAAAATTAATCAAACTTGCTGACAAAAATAACGTGATTGCCGTATGTACTCAATGTTTTAGGGAGTTTAAGACGGCTTTCTGAAAGTACTACGTGATACTGTTTTAAAATCTCCTTTATTTTCAAAAGCATTCTTACCCGAGTGAAGTCAACCAAAAACGTACCGTATGACATTATTGTTCATGCTCAAAACATTATATTGTAGAAACACGAAGTAACACGTTTACCTCCAAATGTCTGAATACCAAAGAGATATCAGATTTTAATGCGGATACAGTTAACAAAAACAACTACATCTTTAACTTTAAATAGAAATAATAATTTGTTTAAAAAAGATACATGAAAAGAATTATCTCAAGAAAATAAAAACTAAAGAAGACATTTCCATCGCAGTTTCCATCTGTATAGTTTTATGCTTAATAATTAACAATATTTCCTAAAGAGTAGTTCAAAATATAATTCACACATAAACTTGTTGAAATACAAAAAACACAATAGCAATGACATCTTGGTCCTTAATTTTATAAAATTTTACTCATCAAAACGTTTTTTTGATGACTATTTTATATAATTTTAAGCTATTTGAAAATTTAATGATGGTAATGTTTTATCTCAATAAACTTAATCGTACCGCTAGAAATCCTTCAAGTCTATTTTTTGATTGACAACAATGTAATTAGGCTTTGGCAAACAAAAACTGTGCACTTTGGAGTCTAAAAACTGTATAAATTAAACCTTTTAAAATGCGTAGACAACGTCTATTCTTTTATTTTATTTCTTTTACTTTTGTTTCCAAAACCTAATCAGAATAATTAAAATTTGAATTTTCAGCATTTCAAAACGGAACTAAAATGTTATTTTATTAAATTGTGTTTGTCTGTTTTTTGTGCGAGAATAACCTTATATTTACAAAAAAAAATGTTTATTAATAATATACTCTAAATGGTATGATCCTACGTTTTTTATGTTTTATGTTTTTCGTAGACTAAACGCAACAGAAAAACACAGATAACAGCTTGTATAATTTATTACACTAAACTATTATATATATGTAACAGATATAACATAAATTACATAACAACAGTGATAGATATTAAGTTACAACATTCAAAATTAATTACAACACAAAATGGTACTGGCCTGTATCTAATATAATGATCTAGAATGAAAGTTCAAAAGTCCAGATCAGAAATCCACAATTCTAGTCTAGGGTGATTATTTGGTCCCACGAAGAAATACCTAAGTTTGAATGGAGAAGTTCAGGAACAATCCACAGTTCAATAAATTCGACGAAGTTCTTTTCAGGATGTTTTCGACGAATGTCTCAACTTGTTGTTTTCCAAATTTTCCCGTTCTCCCTAAAACAGTCCTACACGTGTTGGCCTTCAGTATAACTAGTAATTCGAATGAATCGCAAAGACTGACGAAACAAAATCACAGTTTCTGTAGATTTAGCTCTAGTCACAAATCCAAGTTGAATAAACTCACAGCAAACACTTAAACTTTCTCAAACGAATGACTGACTCTTCTTTTCTTCGAATAACAACTAATGACTCTCTCCTTTCTCGCGTCTCCGTCTGTTTATATATTAGTAGGCCTCTTCTCGAAAAATCGCATAACTTCTACAGAACTCCAGAGCAATCCGCGCATGTCCGTTCTTGCACGAGACTCAATGTCTAGACACTAGGCCGCCATACATTTCCGTTTATAGTCATATATTTGATCTACCTAATTCTAGAAATTTCTAAATGTTATTTTAAATGAATAACAACATATTTTATTATTGGTTTAAACTTTGAAACAATAATATAAATATGGAAATATAAATAATAGAAATGAAAATTTAAATACAACACGACATGTTGTCGTTCACAAAACATTTACATAACATATGATTTTGTCTTTCTTAAATAAAACATCTTTTTGTCACTTTCATGTTACACGTCCTCAAGTTGTATATTTCAAAAAGTATCATAAGAGTATTTGCGCATGCGTCACAATTACAGATGTAACTGAAACGCTAGTTGGCGAATAAGAAACGTTTCGAATGTGAGGTGACAAATACGAATTTTTATTCGTGAATAACACCGTAAATTAGAAATTTAATCTTTGCAGGGAGATATTCATATTCTTAATAACAGCAGTAGACGAACCTTCTTGATAAAATATAAAAAAAGTTAAACAGCTTATCGTTTTCAGACCTCGTATAGCAAACAATTTAACAGCACGGGAAGTGTTGACTGGAATATCTCATTTCTCTGAGCTGAAAATTGGCGGAATGTAATGACCAGATTATTGGGGTGAGGTAAATGCACTATATAAGAAATTTAATATGACTGATATATGCCATAGAGTTTTGTCATTAGAAATATTTTCATGTGTGGATTTAATGAGATGTTGAGTCTGAAACTGTACAATAATGAGCTAACGATGTTGATTGCTAGTAATTTTAATCTGATTTACAATAAAGCAGTGAAGTAATATATTGTACAATGACGAGAAGTTATATTTACAACTGAATATATTTTGAAAATTTTAGCCCTTTTAGGACGTATATTTATGAAGTAAATGTCCTTCATCTTTCTTTGGCAATTGTTTTTAATCAAAAATGCTCAATTATGATGATCACTTCGATTTGCACCCATTTTTGGTGTGCGAATATTTGAGTAAATCATACCTCTGATCGCAGTGTACTGGACTGTTCATCAATTATTACATGTAGTAATGAATTCGGCTCAAATATTTGAACAACAACAAATAAATTAGGTGTACATTTAATTTCAATAAATCAGAAACAGTTAACACAAAAGTGCTTAGAAAGGATGTTCAATTTTCATAAATATACGTACATCATAAGGAACGGCAGGTTAAAATTCATGGTTATATTATTACTTTTTTATTTTTCGTTCCCTGACGCCTAGATCAAAAGTCGTTATGTTTGTTGTGAGGTTTTCAACAAAGAATTTAAGTTATTACGAACTTATGAATTATAAACCAGGTATTTACTTTTATTTTTTACGATTTCAACTGTATGCAGCTTAATATTCAAGCATGTTAAGCAACCGCAATTTTGCCAGCAAGTTTTATTTTCAAGATAGCCATAAAAAAACAACGATTAATGATGTATGGACTTGTGAATTAATAATAAAAAATAAGCCGCAAATGATCAAGCAAAACGAATAAAATACGAAACAATAATTTATTCATGAGCTAAATCTTAAAAATTCAGTAATTTGAGGAGAATAAACCAGCTTATTGTCATTGCAGTGTGTTAACCTTTCAATTAAAATGTTATTTTCATTATTATTTTTGTATCTAGTTTCAGAAGTTATATACATTGCCTAAACTGGCTGAACCGCGTAAAATATTTAGGTTTGGTTTATTCGAAATTTTGCGCAAAGTTACACGAGAGTTATCTGCCCTAGCCGTCCCTAATTTGGTAGTGAAAAACTAGAAGAAAGGCTGAGAGTCGTCCCCACCCACCGCCAACTCTTGAACTACTCTTTTACCACCGAATAATAGGATAGACCGCACATTATCACGTCCCTTTAGCTGAAAGAACGAGTATGTTTGATTTGACGGGGATTCGAAACCGCGACCCTGAGATTACGAATCGAGTGCCTTAACCACCTGGCCATGCTGAGCTATGTTTTCAGAAATAAAATACAACTGTCATTTATACATTATAGTTCAAAAATCAAAGACCGAACAAATATTATACCGGCTCGATCATTTGTAAAACTCTGGCACTTTTGTAAATACATAATTTTGAGAATTTAATATCAACTAAATAATAATTGTTTAATCGAAGTGTAACTGTATGTTAACTTCCATGTATTCATGCGAATTAAATCAAATATTAATCATTTGAAATATTCCTAAGTTTTGATCGTTTTATTTTGTAAAGTATTCATTACATTCTGGTTTCCATAATGTTAATAAGTTATTATCTAGAGTGGTATATTTTTATCCCAATATTTAAAAAAAAGTAATCAGTATTTAACTAATTATTTCACAATTGTTAATTAGCTATCTTCTGAGAGTAGTACACTTTTTGTCATTTTGCCAATGGACATAAATAAATGTTCTCACTCTATTAACGCTTCGCATACTCTATCAAGATTAAATTATCATCTGAACTTCAAAATGAACGAAGAAACAATAGAACATCTGAAGTGTAATTATATACTTCTTAATATATAACAGATGGAACTCGCTCTGTAACTGGACTCGTCGTGTAAAGAACCCACGTGACATTTTGTCCATTGCAACAACCAATCAACCTGTCTCATCTCAGACTCTTCTCGATAGGATAAAGTATATATCTCAAGACTCATAAAACTGGCTTTATGTCCCTAAGAAATAACCAATTTATTTTTTTACATGAGGGTATAAAACAAATATATGTGTTTTAGTTTTTACTTATTAGTTATATTAAAATAAACAGTATAAATTATCACTTTTTAATACAGAAAATTCAAAATATTAAAGATATAGAATATTATATGTACTTACTCTCCGATTGTGAAGATGTGGTATCAGTTGTTGTCGTGGTTAGTTTAATTATTTACCAGTTACTTTTTATTGCTAGATTCTAATTACCCTTAAAAATAGTTAGTTAATATTTAATACTGGCTGCTAATATAATCCCGTCTTCAGGGAGATCTTGTCGTGTTTGCTTTTTTCTCAGATTTGAGATTTCTTGAAATTAAGGACAGCCAGTTGCCCACTGGTCTGAAGTCTTCCACCTTAGAATTTGAATAAACTTATATGGCTTCCTGGCATTCTGCATTCATAAATAAATCTCTGCTTTATGATAGTTTTTATGTGAAAGTATTTCTGTTGGACCCCTCGATGCATAAAGTATTGGGAAACGCTAATTTCTTAGTAGCTGTAAATAGAAATTTTTGAATGGGAAAAGAAAATTATATTATATGATTGAGATGTAAATTTCTTTCAAAAATGTTCCCTTCCAAATGACTTTTTTCTTGTCAAATTTTCAAAATTTATAATAATTTATATTTGTTATATATATGTAATTATTATTACAGATAACTTTTTTGTTTTAAAACACGTCTCAAAACTAGCTATCTCTCAACAACTTATCACAAAATAAAGCACTGTATTTAGTACAGTTAAGCTTGCACGAATCTACTCTTAAAAGAATGTATACTGATGAAAAGTAGAATGAAAACAAAAAAGAAAATTTCAAAAAGAATCCAGAAATGCAAGTCGCCAAAGTTATTCCTATAAGTTATTCTTCTTTTTAAAGTTTCTTTTGTGCATCCCTTCATGATGAATGATGTTTATAAATGATATGATTATTATGCACCAGTCATACGATATTGATTCAAAATTGGATGAATAAAGGGCGAAATGATGATTTTTTCTGAAAAAATAAAATCTTAAGTAAAAAAAATATTTATTGTAATAAAATCACAGGTGTATAATTTGTGATTAACTTTTGGAATATAAAAACTAAAAAAATTAACAAATCTATAAGCTTACGGACTTGCAATACTGAAATCCAGAGTTCGATTTCCGTGGCTGACAGAAAATAGCTAGCCTACTATGTAGCCTTATGCTGAAACAAAATATTTCAGAGGCAGGTAACAATAAAATAATTGTGTACATATGCTATATTATGATAGAACATGATAAATAAATCTCTTTTGTCATTAAAATGTTTTTAAATTTGGAGATTATTTAATTGAAAGAGCGAAGTCTTTTCAATTTGATAAGTAACATGGGAATATATCTTGCAAGTTGACAGATATCCTTATAAGATTTATAAGATCTGACGAGTTTGTCAACGTCAGATTGTTTCCCGAAGAAAATGCGTTGAGGGAATGTTAATTTTTTGATCGAGAAAGGAATCTAATGACCATTACAGCTTAAAAGATTGAGAAATATACATGTGACACTCAGGTTTTAAGTTGTCCTTTTCGGGTTTTTTTATGAGCTCTAAGCATTGTTATATAAATCTGCGTTATAAATATTAAGTACGAATAATGAGATAGAAATTAAATATAAATACATATTTGTAGAGGCATCAAGAAGCAAATCTCATTTTGCTCAGGTGTTTATAAATATTTCTTTTCGTTTGTTTCTTTGTTATTAATTTTCAAACTATATAATGGGTTATCCGTGCTACGCACACCATGGCTATTGCAACTCAATTTTTATGTTATAAGACATTAGACTTACTGCTGAAATTTTGGAGGTCGTACAAGAACTGAAAAAAGTCTTTAGGCACATACATAACACTTGCTGATGGAACAGCTTTTACAAATAACAAACTTAAGTCAGAAACCGGAGCCCCTCAGTGGCATAATGGCATGTCTGCGAACTCACACCGCTAAAAAACAGGGTTTCGATGCTCGTGGTGAGCAAAACACAGATAGCTTTTTGCTTAATTCCAAACAAACAAATAGAAAGTGAAATGAACCCTTTATAATTTCTTAAAGTTTGTTTTATTGCATAAAAAATGGAATAACGTAATAAGACAAACATGAAAACTAAAACGTGATACGCATATTCAGTCATACTTAATCAATCCATTTTCTCTATTTTAGAATGTTGGTAAAAAATACCCAAAAGTTGGAGGAGGATTGTAATGTCTGGCTTCCTTTGCTCTAGTCTTTAATTGCTCAATAAGAGACGGCTAACACGGATAGCCCTCATATGACTTTAAGCAAAATTCACAAACAAACAAATGGATTTTATAAAGATTAGTACAGATTAGTTTATTGTATTTTAATTCTCAGTGAATAATCAAATATAAAGTTTTCAAATGTATAAGATGTTTAGTTATGGATTTTGTGGTTAATAGAAATAGCAATTGTAAATTTGATTTCGTGTGAACACATATGTATTTGTAATATACATTACCTTGAAAAAAAAGTATGTATGTGTGTTTCTTATAGCAAAGCCACACCGGGCTACCTGCTGATTCCACCGAGGAGAATCAAATCCGTGATATTAGCGTTGTAAATCCGTAGGCTTATTGCTGTACCAGTGGGGGACATAAGAGTGTCACAAAACAAATAAAATCAATACATATGTTTAGATTACAAATGGAAACATTTTGGAAAATTTTCTGTAATGGATACTAGAGTCAAACGTTTTGTTTGACAAATGTTGCACGCTTCTCAAAAGATGAGTTGTTTCATAAATCTCTTCACAGAATACTGATGTCATTTTTTTTAAAAAAACATCCATCTCGGAGAATAAACATGAATAAGATCATACAAACTTCCCCACCTTAATTCTTATTAATATCTGTTAGTATTTCTTGTCAACACCCAGTGGTGTAACCAAGTTTCCACTTGGGGGGAACAGAAAATTTTCAAAGGAACTAATAAATTAAAAAAGCTAAAGTTGATCTAAATTTTTAATAAAAAGGTTGTTAAAACAAATCAAGCAAGATGTAATAGTGATTATAGCAGGTTATTTTTTTTTAGTGTATACAAAAGCTTAAAAATAATATGTGATGAACATGTCTAGCTGGGTACATGAAACCAAATTTCTGACATTACAAACTGTGATATAATGTTTGTTTCTGTAGATATATTTAATACATTTCACATTTATAAATGCTTCTATTAATTCATTTTATGACTATCTGTACTGATCAGTTAATATAATTTCTTCAAAGCATTTTACATACATTGCAGAACTAAATATTCCTCTTTTTGCTGTCATAAATCAGATATTTCAATCAAAATTATCAGGCTCAGTAAATTTCATAATACAGAAGTCAGTAAACTTACACAAGTTTCGTATGTTACTTGAATTTTCTTAACAAAATAGACGTCTAGGAATAAAAAAACAATTATGAGAATTAGGTGCACTCACGCTGAGTCATTAATTTTTGACAACTGAAATGCTAGTATAAAATAATCATACAAGGTGACTCGACACCTGCATGGCCAAGTGGTTAATCTGAGGGCCGTGGGTTCGAATCCCCGTCACACCAAACATGCTTCCCTTTTCAGCCGTGGGCGCGTTATAGTGTGACGGCTAACCCCACTATTCGTTGGCAAAAGAGTATCTCAAGAGTTTATATAGGATGATACTAGCTCCCTTCCCTCTAACTGCTAACTTAGAGACGACTAGCACAGATAGCCCTAGTGTAACTTTGCGCAAAATACGAAAACAATATCAACAAAGTAATTCAATTACTTTACGTGAAACGTCATTTTACTGTAACTTATAGTAAAATTTGTCCAGACTACGATAGATGTGACCTCGTTTTCTAATAGGAACAAAAAAGGTTCGTGTGTGTGTGTTTTTTTTTAGAACAAAACCATATGAAGGTATATGCTAAGCCTACCGAGAGGGATCGAACTCCTGATTTTTGCGTTATATATCCGTAGACTTACCGCTGTACTAACGAGAAGCACAGAAGGTTTTGTAGTCACCTGTATTGAGACCGAAGAACTATAATTAACTGATGAATTTTCTCCATTATATTTGTCATCTGATTGCTCATTGTAGAAAATTTAAAATATATATATATTTTAATAAATACTACACGTGCTAAATCTGTCATGTGTGTATGCATAACATCTCCTGCTGGCACAACTGTAAGTCTACAGATTTACAACGCTAAAAACAAGGGTTCGATTCCCCTCAGTGGTCTCAGCAGATAGTACAATGTGGTTATACTATAAGTATACATACATATACATAGCGACGTATTGCAAAGTAGGGCTGGATGGAGCGAACCGGCACGTTGTTCCTGTTGTTTTATGTTCAAAAATATACGTAAATTTATATATGCTACCACAATCTTACTAACCCATTTCGTTTACGTAGGCTTGCTTTAAAATCAGAGTCAAGAAGAAAAATTAAATTTAAAACACTAAATTCTCATATGTTTGAACGCATCACGAGTTTAATGATAGAATTGGAATAAGATTGTCATAATTTTCTGTATATTAAGCAAATATTTTTCTGGCGCATGAAGACAAGTGGAACATTTAATGTTTAGAAATATTGCAATTTACGTTACTTTCAATTTAACAAAACAGCTCGCACAGAAAAATCGAAGCTACATGTTCCCAGATGAAACTGAAATATATATAAAAGTGAAAAGCTGGCCTAACTATTCATGTAAAGGGGAAAATATTTTCGCTTAGAACATTTTGCACTAACATTGTATGATGTGTATGAATATTCTTTTATACAAATGTTTTCTACAAATACTTTTTACAAATATTTTGCAATTTAAAATACCCAAAAATCTAAGCATAAAATGTTTTTCAGTTCTTTATAAAAAAAGTATACAATGTATATTCTAATAAAACAAATAATCATTAGAGAGAGTGTGTGGGTAAGCCCATAAGTCTTTTTTCCTCTATCACTAAATTAAGCACGGGGGAATAATCTATTGATTCATGATACATTTTTAGAGTTAAGTGAAAGTTTCAAACTCCACACTACAATCACGTTTATAAATTAATTCTATTAGGATAAACAGAGTATTAATTGTATTTCCTAAAGGCGATTAACATATGCCAATCAAACGTCGTATTTACGCCTTAGGGCCATGGGCAACATTGTTAACAAATATGTATTTGATTTACAGCAAGTTCAGACAAATCGACTACAATACTTTTAGGTGTATTTTATTGTAAGAAATATATGACACAGCTGCTTTCAAAAAAGGATATTCGACGAAAATATTCAATGTTACTGACCCTAGAGGACATGATATTTCGAAAATGAGTCTTTACATATATGTATATATATATAATATAAACAGAAACATTCACACAATATAATGTTTACGAGAAAAACGTGTTCCAAAACCATATCCAAATCTATCTGAAGCAAAGCTGACATCAACAAAGCTAAAAGTTTCGTTAATATTGCCAAAACAAACCATTGAGATGGAGCTGACAATATTCCCTGACACAAGATTTTAAACAAGACTTTAAAGTTAACCACATGCTCATAAACCACAAACTGGCAAGATTTCGGCAACTTTATTTTTATGAGGAAGAAGATTGAATAGAATAGAATCACGACAATTTTGTTTAAACACTAACATTAAAAGTACCCTGATGCAATTCCAGTGATGTTTTTGCCTTTATCTACTTAAGCAGAATTTTGGAAGGTTTTCGTAACGCGTGAAAATAGTAATTACACAGAGTAAAACTGGCGCCAAAAGAAGTAATCCCAAGAAAACTACGAGACCTGATACACAGTTCTTTTAAAGTGTGATTCATCAACTGTATACGAAAGTTGATATTTTGTTGATGATTTTTGAAAACTATACAGGAAGATGCATATTACTAAGTCTTCCTACGCTAATTTAAGATTATATGCATATTACTCAGTTTCCTTCGCTAATTTTAGAGAATGTGCATATTATTAAGTTTTTTACACTAATTTAAAAGAATGTTGCCATTGAAATGTAAGCTTTTCTGTTACATTAATTATATTACTTTCTTCCTTTTTTGATCTTCACAAACATGTTTCATATAATGCTATGGAAAAACAGTTTGTCCAACGGCAATATCTGAAACCTTTTTTCCGTATTTACACTATTGTATTAGGAACCGAGAAGCAGCAGATTTAATATTCGGATTGAGCCTAACTCAAAGATATATTTAAATGGTACAAAACATATTTTTCAACGTGTTAGTTTGCTATATAAAACATTTTTGGATTAAAAAGGTATCAACTTATTTTTTTTCTCTTTTGTTTTCGTGGGAAAACGAGCACGTGAGAACTTTGTTTTATTTTGTCCAGCAGTTAACAATAACAATTTGGCTAGAAGGTACGTCCTTTCATGGTGTAAATAAAGCTTCTAAAACACAGCAGGATAAGCTATGGCACTGTTACGTTTTTTTTTGTTTTTTTTATGTTTTATGTTTTTCGTAGACCAAACGCAACAGAAAGACACAGATAACAGCTTGTATAATTTATTACACTAAACTATTAACAGATATAACATGAATTATATAATAACAATGACAGATATTAAATTTAAACCTTCAAAATTAATTACAAAACAAAATGGTACTGGCCTGTATCTGATATAGTGATCTAAAATGAAAGTCTCAAATTCCAGTCTAGGGTGTGAATTTGGTCCCACGAAGAAATTCCGAAGTTTAAATGAAGAAGTTAAGAAACAATTCACAGTTCAATAAATTCGACGAAGATCTTTTCACGATGCCTCCGATGAACGTCACAAATTTGTCGCCTTCAATTTTTCCGATCTCCCCTGGCTAGTACCGTACGTGTTGACCTTCAGCACAACCAGTAATTCGAAAGAATCGTAGAGATTGACGAAATAAAATCACAGCTTCTGTAGATCTAACTTCAGTCACAAATCACAGCAAACATTTGAACTTTCTCAAACGAATGACTGACTCTCTTCTTTTGAATAAAACTAATGTCTGACTCCTCCTTTCTTCCTCGCATCTTCGTCTGTTTATATATTGTAGGCCTAGACTTCTCGAACCATCGCGAAACTTCTACAGAACTCCAGAGCAATCCGCGCATGTCCGTTCTTGCACGAGACTCAACGTCTAGACACGAGGCCGCCAACATTTCATTTACATACATATGATTGGTCTACTTAATTCGAGAAATTTCTAAATGTTATTTTAAATGAATAACAACATATTTTATTATTGGTTTAAACTTTGAAACAATAATATAAATATGGTAATATAAATAAAAGAAATGAAAATTTAAACACAACACGACATGTTGTCCTTTACAAAACATTTACACGACATCTACATAACAGGCACTTCCAACCAAAACTGGACACACTCCTAAAAGGTTCATGACAAAATAAAGGACGTAAAACGAAAAAAAAATAACGTCCTATATATGATTACTTGTATTAATATATTTGTAAAAACTAAATTAAAATGCTGATTAATAACATATTTTTACCTTAAATTAAAAATTTAATTTTTATTTATATCCTATGATTGTGCTTACAGCTTATCTCAGATTGCGTTGTCAACATTATACAGTGATACAAAAATAATGATAACATATAAAATTATACCTCTTTCACACCAGTGAAATAGGCATTTTTAAAAGTTGCAATAATATGTGTGAAAAATAAAACATAAGTTATAAGTAGTCCAAAACTGATATTTATTTTTGCAAACAAAATTTCACTGATTCTGAATAAAATTAGTACTTTTATCATGTGTACTCTGTAAAAAAAAAGAGATCATGAACATTTTTAATTTTTCAAAATCAATAATTTTGTATCTATGATAACATATATATATTAGAGGGGGTGTTATCGTGGAGCATAATAGACTTTGCAAAAATAATAAAGATGTCAGTCATTCCTTTACGTATGATTGTAAGAGATTTTTATATTAATAATATCACGCATGTTCATAGATACGAGTACGTGTGATCTGACACAACATAAGACAGACTCTATCCCAAATTAAGACTTTTATTTATTTAAGTATAACCTGTTCACTTAAAGTAAATTGAAGAAAGCAAAAGGAATAATTTGTTCTTTTTCAATTTCGGTCTAAACCCATAATGGCGAATTCTCAACTTTGTTTTTATTATTCTGTTCAGCGTTATGTTTATTATCTACGAAACAAACTGGAACTCACGCTGTTTAAAGTGACTTGATAACTAATTTCAGTGACACATGTTAGGTTTTGTATCATTGATGGGAACATAACTTGTTTTGTGAGCAACTTTATATTCGTAAGAATTGGTTATTAAAATTCATTCTTTGTTTGAATACATTTTTGTTTAACTTTTGAAAAAAGCCGTGTCTTAAATTATTCGAAAATAGCTCATGCCTTATGTTCTTTCGGCAGTCATTTAGTTAGTTTTGGAATTTCGCACAAAGCTACTCGAGGGCAATCTGTGCTAGCCGTCCCTAATTTAGCAGTGTAAGACTAGAGGGAAGACAGCTAGTCATCACCACTGTTACGTTTTTTTTTATGTTTTATGTTTTTCGTAGACTAAACGCAACAGAAAGACACAGATAACAGCTTGTATAATTTATTACAATAAGCTATTATATATGTAACAGATATAACATAAATTACATAACAACAATAACAGATATTAAGTTCAAACCTTCAAAATTAATTACAACACAAAATGGTACTGGCCTGTAGTTGTTGTTTTGAATTAAGCACAAAGCTACACAATGGGCTATCTGTGCTCTGCCCACCACGGGTATCGAAACCCGGATTTTAGCGTGTAAGTCCTCAGACATACCGCTGAGACACTGGGGGAGCTGGCCTGTATCTAATATAATGATCTAGAATGAAAGTCCAAAAGTCCAGATTAGAAATCCCAAAATTCTAGTCTAGGAGGTGAATTTGGTCCCACGAAGAAATACCGAAGTTTGAATGGAGAATGACGAAGTTCTTTTTACGGTGATTCTTGATAAACGTCTCAAACTTGCGCCTTCCAATTTTCCCAGTCTCCCCTAAATAGTCCGTACGTGACGACTCTCAGTACAACCAGTAATTCGAATGAATCGCAAAGATTGACGAGACAAAATCACAGCTTCTGTAGGTCTAGCTTCAGTCACAAATTTAAGTTGAATAAACTCACAGTAAACACTTGAACTTTCTCAAACGAATGACTGACTCTTCTTATTCTTTTCTTCGAATAAAAACTAATGACTCTTCTTATTTCTCGCTTCTCCGTCTGTTTATATTTTAGTAGGCCTCTTCTCGAAAAATCGCGTAACTTCTACAGAACTCCAGAGCAATCCGCGCATGTGCGTTCTTGCACGAGACTCAACGTCTAGACACTAGGCCGCCATACATTTCCGTTTATAGTCATATATTTGATCTACCTAATTCTAGAAATTTCTAAATGTTATTTTAAATGAATAACAACATATTTTATTGGTTTAAGCTTTGAAACAATAATATAAATATGGAAATATAAATAATAGAAATGAAAATTTAATCACAACACAACATGTTGTCGTTTATAAAACATTTACATAACACCACCCACCGTCAACTCTTGGGTTACTCTTTTACCAACCAATAGTGCGATGGACCGCCACATTGTACGCCCCCACGGCTGGGAGGGCGAGCATGTTTAGCGTGAACCCACGACCCTCCGATTACGAGTCGCACGCCTGACGCGCTTGGCCATGCCAGGCCCTCTCGGCAGTCAATAATGAAAAAGAGATAAATATACTATTGAATTTTTATTAAACTTGAGCCAAAGCATGATGGTTATTTTAAACATTCTATTCAGAAACGTTCAGATATTCCAGTTTTCAGGAGTAAGAATTTAAAGCATCACAGTCCTTCTTCGAACTGAGTTAGGCGTCAGTTTAGATGTCATTGTCTCACTATAAAATATATCCATTATAATCCAATCGTTATGATGAGCCTATTTCAAACTGTATAGCAGCAATGACATTCCATTGGTTCATTTAAATACTTGTAGGAATTCATCCGTAGAAATAACACATATATTAAATTAGCTCCACGTTACTATGTACCTTATAATGGATTTATTATTATATATTTATGTTAATATATGTGTTTGTTTTAGTTTAATATATGTAATGTAATTTGTTAAATGTATATTGCGAAAGTCTTGCCTGTTCTCTAAATTTTTAAAGGCTTCTAAAGTGTAAGAATCAACAATATATGTTTTATATTATTACCAACTGAACTTTCAAAAATCTCACCATAAAGTTTGTAAGCTGACACACAGAAAGAGTAGAATATTGTTTGTTTCATATAGTTAATATACCATAAAACTCACAAGCTATAATAGTGATAAACGCTTATTAATAAAAAAATACAAATATTTGAATAGGAATGTTTATATATTTCGAACATTTCAACCAGTTAATTTAAGTGAATTAACTTCGGACTTCAGTATATCTGCGAGAACGATAGATGTGTTCGTCGGAGAAAAGTCAGCTTGTAAATAGCGTGAGCCAAGCTAAATATTACGATATTAATTTAGATTAATTCGCTCATTATAAAGCGTCGATAAAGTATTCAGTTCCAGACCAGATAGAAGATTAGATATTGTTTGTAGGTTTGTAAAACTTTTGTATACAAATTATTATTTGTAATAGCTATTTATAGTAACTGTTATTATAAATTGTATTATTGTTTGTATATTAAAATATATTTGTGTTAAGAAAGAATATTTCGTCCATCGACCTTGTTGACAAATATCATAAGTTCGATACATATCGACATTCGAATAACTTCCTGCTTGTTTTTTTTAAATTTTGTGCAAAGCTACACGAGGGCTATCTGTGTTAGCCTTCCCTAATTTAGCAGTGTAGGACTAGAGAGAAGGAAACTAGTCATGATCACCCACCGCCAAATCTTGGGTTACTCTTTTACCAATGAATAGTTGGATTAACCATCACATTATAACGCCGCCCCACGGTTAAAAAGAAAGCATATTTAGTGTGACGGAAATTAGAACCCGCGACCCATATATTACGAGTCAAGCGCCTTAACGGCCTGGCCTCGAATAACTTTAAATTCTAATATATTAACACACGTATCATAATATATCTGAGACTTGTTGGAGATAAACTAAAATACAGAACAAGTTTGTAATTCTCAGAAACTTTGAAATAGAACCATTTCTATTTAACATCTCACTTCATTTTTTTTTTTACATTATTATACGCTATTTTACAAAACCAACACTCAAAGTATATTATACGTTGCTGTTTTTGTCTAAATAATAAATAAAATTACTTGAAAACATACTGGATAACTTATAAAAAAATATTATGGTTTAAAATGTATTTTAAATCTTAAACAAAACTAAAATATTTTAAGTAAAATACGTTTTAGTTTTATTTTAGAATTATTCGATCATTATTTAGAAACCTCAAAATAAAACAATGGAGTAAGAAAAAGAAGCACCTTCTTGGCGATTTGGGCAGAAGGTTATTATCAGAATCCACTGAAGAGAGATAAAGGTAAAAACTAAGCATCAGTAGTCTATATTTTGGTAAATTATTTTCATTTGATATAAACGTATAATCTTGAATTTTTTAATCTACGGACACAAGTATCATTTAATTAAGAAAGCTAAAAACATTCTTCCAGCATGCCATGCAATAAAAACTTGAATAATATTTACTTAGCCATCTATTCATTTATTTTGTTAAAAGAAGCGTGTCTTATGAGATTGGAAATTGATTCTACTAAAATACGTAGAAAGAGTATCACATAGAAACATTTAACACTTTTGAAACTGATAGACGACACTAAATATTTGATCTATGATAAACAGCGTAAATATACCTCCCCAAATCAATAAATTTATTCTTAAATTTTGTTAATAACAATGTTTGTATTGTTCTCTATCTGAATCTTGTTTTTTAAAGAATAATCTTACACAGAATTTTCACGCATCGCAATCACAGCTTGTTCTCTCGGATCACGTTTTATCTTTCTTCTTTAGGTTGCTCTGCTGAAGTAGTGCAATCATCTCATGGCTTTTACATACCCTCACTTATGCCTCAAGAAAAATTACAGAACTATCTGTAGATAATGCACAAAACTTGTTTGTTGAATCATGTGAATATGAAAGACGCGTCAATAAATTGTATAAACACAATATCCATAGCCTCAAAGATGAATCCTATGACCATTATGACGTATACTGATACAGTACTCGATAATTTTCTAGTCTAAAAAACTCATAAAAAATTTAATTTTAATAACGTAAATAAATCATTCCATTATTTCCAATTGTATTCTTTAAAAAAATGAAAACGTATTTTCTTTTACAAATACTTGTTATGACGTTTTTTTTCTTTTATAAACTGGAACTACTGCTCGTGACAGATAAGGAAAGAGAAATCAATTCGCAGAAACTTATAATCATGTCATTGATTTCATCAATAAGTACACATCAATATCTCTTGTATAACATGTTTTCTCTCTGACCTCAAAAATCTTTTTTTTATATAAAGTTATATCAGTTTGAACTCCCTAATACTTCTAGTCTACAAGCTATAACTTATTACAACTTGATTAAAACACAGCGAAATCATTTCAATGAACTAGTGTTGCTGACAACTTGTCTTTTCCCTAGTCCAAAATTCAAAATGTAAAATTATGAGGATCTCGGACCAAATTACTTTATTTCATAAGATAGTTATGGTTGTAAAGAGCTTACATACAATCACATCATAAATCGTTCAGTTAGTATTATTTAAGGTTCTGAATAATCTAAGATTCAGTCAAGAATGTTATGTTTTTTATAAAATATGATTGAATCTTAAAGAATCAAAATGGGTTCTGTATGAAATCACTATGTGTCTCCACACTTAACACTGTATTTTTAAATATTTTCGATAAAAATGTAAGCTTTCTTAAGATGATTGATTAATTTATTTCAGATAAAAAAGCGCAGTTTCATACATATTTCTACCATGAGAAAGCAGTAAGTTTACTTACTTACAACATTAAAATTTGGGGTTCGATTCAGTATAGTGTCGAGGTAGATAGTTTAATGTGGCTGTGCTTTACAGATCTGCGAATTTTCAGCATGTATGTTTTACATGGTAATTCATTCAATGAAGAACTTTTTTTTATAATTGAAATAATATTTTAGTGTCTAAATTAACATGAAAAAATAACAAAAGATACAGTAACCATGATTGTAATAATTGAAAACTTAAGAAAAAGAGACACGATGAGTGAAATAAAAACCTCTCTTTTACAATGCTTAGGCTTATGAAATAAAAAAAGTAGAAGTGAGGTAAGAATTAAATACATATGTATATTATTTCTTTATAATAACTATAAAGGTAAAGAGATGGTAGTCTCAAACCATGAAGCTCAATTCATATTTCAATTACTTTCATGAATCCCACGAGTAAGATGTGGGCTTCAACAATGTTTGATTAATCGAAATTTTGTTCAGAGAAGTTTTTTAATTACATGTTTGTCGCAGGTCACTCTTTTTTTTTATCAATTTAAGTCTATACAAGAAATAATTACCTCCAACGTGGCCTGCAATGCATGATGGAGAGCTCTTTTTAATTTTTCAGCTCACGAAACTTTTCAGTTTAGCCGCGTTGAAAAAAACGCGGTAAAGATTCCCATAAATGACGAGCGTACGTTGTAACGCCCAATAAAAATGCAGTCAATAAATTATCATAAGCTAAAGATTTAGATATTTCCAAAGTAAACAACGCCCAGTAGAATCTAAAAACATCGCTAACATTTTATTAGAATATTAATTATTACTATACCATTTACCAATACAGAAATCTCTGTTTTCTGCTTTGGCGAATAACAGTATTTTACATATTCAAAAAGTACTTGCATATATAAAACAATCTAATACCATTTAGAAATATCATTAAGTTAGGCTCAATCGAATATTAAATCTGCTGCTTCTCGGTTTATTTGTTTTCAAGGATACATGTGGTTTTAAATATTGAAAATTAATTTTAAATAATTTACAATGTTATAAGCGTCATAGTTCGGTTTCAGAAGTCTGAAGTAGGGTAACATTATACAATAATGTAATTATCACGAATAAATATATTGTTAATTCCATTCATATGTGTATCAAGGTCAGGTATATGTGGTTCATCTCACATATATATATATATATATACAAAAATCATTCGCTGTTAGCTGTATTAAGGCATTCGACTCGTCCGAGGGTCGCGGGTTCGAATCCCGGTTGCACCAAACATTCTCACCCTTTCAGCCGTAGGGGCGTTATAATGTGACGGTCAATCCCACTATTTGTTGGTAAAAGAGTAGTCCAAGAGTTGGCGCTTGGTGGTGATGACTAGCTGCTTTCCCTCTTGTCTTACACCGCTAAATTAGGGACGGCTAGAACAGATAGCCCTCGAGTAGCTTTGCGCGAAATTCAAAACAAACAAACAAATCATTCGCTGTTTTATTTACATATTTCTAGCTTTAAACATGAGTTAATGACAGTTGTTTCAGCCTTAAGTAAGGTAATTTTACTTCTTTATAATAAGCCATAAGTTTTATAAAGACGTCCTATACATCGATATAATATCATGTTCAAATGATAAGAGATTCTTACTGCTATAAAACTGTCATTTTTAAGTGATTAGGTATCTCAAACATTGGGGCGCTAATTGTGATTGTCTTTCAGAGCATGCCGTTTCACTTTTCTCTGCAAGGGTTAATTGAACTTCCCTCTCCCTACTGGGTTTCTATATATGTCACAATCAGTGATAAACCATTGGATGTGCCATAACACTAATTAAATATTCGCTTATTATCAGCTTTATTAATATGTAATATTTCAGCGTAAATATTCTTTTAGAATTTTTATTTGGTAGTTCATAACATATTAAGAAAAACTGACGATCAACAATTATTATTTACTCAGTATAGTTTTTTTTCATAATCCTTTGAACAATACAGCTATCTACTTATTCCATTTATTCGTGTAACACCTCGTATTTGGGGTGAAACAACTCAGTTTACAGTAGCTAGGAAAAAATTTAAAGAGTAAAAAATCATACTAGAGATCAATATTTCAAAACTTTTTGTAATTTTATAATAAAAATCTAGTAGTATTTTTTATAGTGAGTATATATCATTGTTTTGAATTAAGCACAAAGCTACACAATGGGCTATCAGTGCTCTGCCCACCACGGGTATCGAAACCCGGATTTTAGCGTGTATGTGCGCAGACATACCGCTGAGCCACTGGGGGACGGTTATCGTGAGTAATACGTTAAAGAACTAAATGTATTAATTGAACTGCAGAACTACCGAGGAAAAAACAGAGCCATGCTGTTTGAATACTTTATCACCTTTAAAATTCTTGACGGCATTTTTTAAAATAAGAAGCTTATGCGAAAGACAGTTAAATCAATCTTAGACCACGTATTTTCAACTATCCAAACACCCTCCATTGAACAATGACACTGACTTGCAAATCAAAGTCACAGGTGAAAGACACAGATGTCTATTGGAGCTATACTGGAAGTTTGACAGGTATGTAATCGAATGAAATTGTTGTGATTATAGTTTGTTTGTTTGTTATGTTTTTCACAGAAACAGTCCGTGATTTTGAGTAGCGGCTATAAACTTTTAAATCTTTGGCTGTAAGTTTTAATAGGTTCCAAACCTCGACTTCTATTTCGTTAGCGATAATATGAAATGTGTCCAGATTCACAGCAGTGTTTTCAATTTTGCAGTGAAAACGTTATTCTAAATTAGATTGTAGAGCAGTTCTGTATTTTGTTATATCTCACTTACATATTAGTCTAGTTAAAGAACTAATAATCCAAATTCAAGAAGTGTTAACAGTGATTTCAACTTGAATTACACTTTACCCGACATATGGGTTAGTGTTTAGGCTCAGACATCCCTAATGTCACTACTTCTGTCCAAAATGGTAAACAATTTTCGCTGTCAATTTGGCTACTCTTGTTTAAATAATAATATTTACCGCTACATTTATTACAACCTAGACTTGGAGTTTTTAATCATATTTAGTGGAATACTATGTCTCTAGCCTTGAACTTTCCGATTGAAGACTAAAATTAACCATTAAGCAACTTCGTCCTCCCACCAAAAAATTAAAACTGTAGTAAAACGCATGTTTTACTGTTTGTCGACCAACATATTTTATCTAGTTTATAGCATGCGACTCAAATGCTGTATTCTTTTTTGTACTACAAAGTCTACAAAGATATTCAGAATAAGAATACGAAACTAAAAATACTTGGATAAACAAGTATTTGAACTAACAAGAATATAAAATTGCATCTTTAGTCTTATCGCAAAGTTACAGATAGCTTAATCCAAACACTTAGCACAGAATTCTCCACAATACCTCTGTTTAATACACTAGAAAAATAATCTCGTTTCTCAGGCAGAAAGGATATAACATAAAAGTTGTCGGTTTTGTCAAAGCACGTGACAACAATCAATACATGTCTCAAGTTATACGTCGGACCAAATTTGACTAATAATGAAAATCTTACGTTATTGCAAATAGTCATTCTTTTAAGAAATGAAAAACTTAGAAGAAATAGAAATATTTACTTACTTTCTAATCAATAATCTGCCACAAGGTTTCCAAGAGTTTATAGGGTTTAAATAAAAGATAAATAAATAAAAAATTGGGTAAAACATACAGTTCTTTCTACCATTTGTGTCTCACTCGGTCCTTCGACTGATATCAAATAAATTAGTTTAGAGGATAATGAATTTCCATGAGGATCAGCTAAGTTATCTGCAAGGAAGTTTTTTCTCTCTCTAGGCTTTTTTCTTTCACGCATTGCCAAAATATTTTATAAAAGAGACCTTTAAAGACGATATCTGTCAAGTCCCAACATTTAGGTGAATAGAGTTGGTTAAATGAGTAAGTGGAATTTTAAGCTCATGGACAAAAAGGAAAATAATGGTTTTTCGCTAAATGTAGGAACTTAAAAAGCACAGATCTTGCAATAAGAGACATTACTGTGAACGGTTTGAAAAGCAATGTGACAGTACTAAAATCTATACATGGGTATAAATGAAGAACTACAATTTATTAAATATACTTTTATAATTATTTGTCCAGAAAAAAACGAGTAACAATCGTTATACTACAGATCTACCGTGAAAATATAGAAATTATTCGCTCATAAAGAAACCTTAAATATTGAGTTTATATTATTTTATGAGCAATAAATATGAATTCGAAAAGTGATTCACAGCCGAGTGGTAATGCCTTAGCGTAACCGTCAACATTTGATAATATGGTTTGGTATAAAGACTTTCTTTAACGATGGTGTATTAAGTTTGTTTGTTTGTTTTGGAATTTCGCACAAAGCTACTCGAGGGCAATCTGTGCTAGCCGTCCCTAATTTAGCAGTGTAAGACGTGAGGGAAGGCAGCTAGCTAGTCATCACTACCCACTGCCAACTCTTGGGCTACTCTTTTATCAACGAACAGTGGGATTGACCATCACATTATACTGGGAGGGCGAGCATGTTTAGCGCGACGGGGATGCGAACCCGCGACCCTCAAATTACGAGTCACACGCCTTAACACGCTTGGCCATGCCGGGCCCTGGTGTATTAAGTTTGTGATAAAAGTACTGTCAAGATAAAATACTAAATAAAACTGCAGATAATGGAAGAAACATTCATCATTAATTATATTTTAAATATGGAAAATATTAATCTTTTTACTGTTGTTGTTTTGAATTAAGCACAAAGCTACACAATGTGTTATCTATGCTCTGCTCAACACGGGTATCGAAACCCGGTTATTAGCATCGTAAATATACATACCGCTGAGCCACTGATCATTATAATTCATGACACTATTGATAAACAAGTTTAAGTGACGATTACTATGTGTGAATTTGCAAAATATGAAAGTGTGTGTTTTTCTTATAGCAAAGCCATATCGGGGTATGTACTGAGCTAACCGATGGGAATCAAATCCTGATTTTAGTATTGTAAATACGATATATTTTATAATCTCACGTTGCACCTTCTACCCTAGAATCCTTTTTCTTTAAAGGTGCAGCGTATTAAAAAAAATTATGTTTTTAATTTCAAGTTAATGTGTTTTGTTTTATGGCTTAAGTATTTTATGGTTATAATATATTTAATCTGAGATTGGAATTTGCTGTTTTCAACGCAGTTCTTCTTTATTATTTTGTCTATTCATTTAACTTCATTTAGATATAAATTATTTAATTTCACTAATATATACATTGAGTATAAATAGGTTAATTAAGAGCATTAGTATCTTCTCTAACAATTATTTACTGTTGATGCTACCTGATATCAGAAATAACGCATAAATGAAACACACACACACACACACACACACACACACACATATATATATATATATTGGTGAAAAGAATTACATTCTAAATTATAAAAAAAATTATGAGGAATGACTGCGTTAAAAACAGCAAATTGAAACCTCTGACTAATTATATAATTTATTTTAACTCAAAAAACAGGCCGAAACAAAATACAACAAAAACGCTGTATCAATTGCATGTTTTATCAGTAATATTGAAACACCGATACAAAAATTAATAGTTAATGGATTTAATAAAGAAACTTTAAATAAAAGTATAACTTATTCTGCAGCAAATACAGAAACGTATTAAAGATATATAAGGGAATACAAATTAGAGAAATTTTACTATTTTTAGCTAAGAATAAAATCATTTAATAACTTGGCACTACTTTATGCGAATGTACACTTTGCCTCATATAAAGTCTTGTTTAAAACATTATAGTCACAGTATACTTGATGAATGGGTGGTGGTTGGGAGTTATACTAGTTTGGATAGCTGGATGAGACACTTCATGTTAGTATGGTTCGTTTGCTGTGCTGTAAATTAGTACCTTTCTACCATATTGGGGGCTGGAATGCTAACATCAAGAGGTAAGTTTTTATCTTACCCCCAAATGGTAGCACTTTATTTATTTATTTTAATTAATTCTTTACTTGGAAGAGCAGTCACTTTCCAAAAACTGTCTGCAGGCAGTGAAGGATGATACAAATGTGGTACGTTGTGGGCTTGAGCATCCACATCTCGTTCTTTTTATTTCTATTTCTAATTCTAAGTATATTCTTTACTTCTTATGTAAGACTGGCGAATGGAGGTTAAAACTTATAGACAATGTACCCCACCGCTATGTAGGTCCCACTTTCTAAGTCACCTGCAAAATCTAAAGTACATTTTATAATCCTATATTCTAGCTTGTAACCTGAAATGTTTTTAGTTGATGCAGTGTTTTTATGTTATTTTGTTTCGACTTGTTTTTGAGTTAAAATAACAGACGTTATATATACACAATATGTTTGAAAATGTTAATGAACAGCAAATGCCTGTTTAAAGAGCGAGAGAGAAAAAGAAACGACGTTTCGGCTCCTATACTGAGGTCTTCTTCATCCGAAACTATGGTCTTTCTTTTTAGTGTCAGTTGCATTTCATTAGTTTCAAACCTACTATATCTACTCTGTATAAAGCTCCACTAAAGTAAATATATATAATTATAAATAGGAAGCTTCATGCCACACTAGTTTGATTATGTTACAACCTGTTTTGATTTGCTATAATTACAGCTGTCAAATATTAAAAGAACTATTATGAATCATGAGTTATAATACTTACGAAATAAAGTACTGTTTCCTTCCTTCTAATTATCAAAGACAAAAAAAATCCTAAAAATGAATGCATTTGTTCCTTAATGCACTATTTCAACTGCACTGTAACTTCGAAACTTTAAAGCTAACAACTAACATATTAACAATGATAGCAATTACATTTTTGCCTCCATGAAAGTTCAGTTTCGTGATCAAACTATTTGTTTCAATCGTCATGTATATAGCTTTGGGGTTATGTTCCAGGCATTCGTTTTTGGCATAGTAAGTATGCCTAAGCCAAACAAAAGAGACAGATTTTCTCATGACATTCTTGTTTCTGTGGGAATTACTAAAGGAAATAAATTAATAGCAAAACATATCTTGGGTTTTCTGTGTTATTTTGTATCATTTACGAAAATTGGTATAATTCAATGTGTCACTGAGATTGCCGCGCCATCTTTAGGCGAAAGTGTAACACGCTAATTGCTCCTTTTTTCTTAAATCAATTATTTAACATTTTAAAATTGGACGTTTGTGCAACTCGATGTTCTGATATTTTTAGCAGAATATAATACACAAGTTTCCTTCAGAGGACTGTGTGATTAATACATTCTCCTGAAACTCAGATAGTTGTGATTTAAGATGAAGATAATAATACACAACTTTTCATTTAAGCTACTTCAGTGTAGTAAACATGCTAATAATGTGAAGGAAATGGAATCCTCAACAGCAGCAACACAAGAAATTCTTTTATTTTGGATTTATTCTAGTTTTTCAGATCTCGGGTGTATTAAAATACATCAATTGAAAGGATTTGACCTCCTGAATCCTAAAGTGTAATTAAATCTCAAATCGGTCAAGAAATGACGAAGCTATAAGTTAAAAGTTTGTACTTAAAAAAACTCAGATTCATTCTATAAGCCGCTATGATTGGCCACTAAAAAGTATTCTGATGCAAATTATTTCCACAATATATTTTTTTTCTGATGCAAATTGCAATATTTTGGCATTAATAAAAATATCCTACTGTTGTATGAGTAATGTTAGTTACACACTAAAAATAAAAATAAGTGGCCCATGGACATGACCTAGTAGCTTTTAACGTGTGTCACCGAAATCATGTCGCTCTACAAAGCCATTTTAGTAGTGAGTGGAGCTTAGATACAAAATGTCAAATTGTATTTGTAGCTACCAGTTACTCATTCATTTTACAGTGTACTATTCTTGATACCTTCGAAAGGAAAACAAGCAACCTATAATAAAGGATTTTAAATGACTTACGTGTTGGATTAGGAACTAAAACTAAGAATCCTTATTTACTACAGTGAAAAAATGAAGATTGAGATATATAGAATAGGTATTATAAAAAATAAGCACAAACAGCCCCCACGTAAAACGGTATATAACTATAAACGAAAATCGTTTTTTTTTATGATAAAAGGTTGTAAATATGTCAACGAAATTAATTTTATATAAAAAGTTCTCGAACCAATAATTCCCTCCTATTTGGTTTTCATGTTCTATCTAAGTTCTTGGTCATACTGCATCGAAACCATTTCTCTTCAATTTTACCAAACTATTGGAGATATTGTTGCAATTCATGAAAAAGAATGGTTTCGTTAAAACCACTTGCTATTTTCAGAATCCAATATGCTGGCTGAGGTTTAGACTTTTTGAACCAAATTTCCCACGTGTCAAATTTTCTTATACATGTCTAACACGTACTATTGTATACATTTTCAGTTTTGTTTTTACATTCGTTACTTTCTCTTTCAGTAAGTTATAAATATAGGCTATGAAAGAAGATATATCTAAGTAAAAAGTAATTAATACTTCCAAATCGTATTAATATTAACTTTATTTTGGGATATTAAAAACGACTTTCTTTTAGATAATATAGCCCAAAATACATCAGAACTGGCAAAAGTATGCTTATTTTAAACGATTCTGTTAGATATTTTTCTACCAGCCATGTTAAAAATTCTACATGCAGTTTCAAAAAAAATCAATGAAAATACACACATTTTCAAACTTTATTTTTTTTTATTTAAGCAATTACAATAAACATTTGCTGCAAAATATCAGATATTACAATAAAAAATTAATATACTATTAACGATTGGTTAACAACGTAATAGAAACTACACAAATGAAAATGATATTTTATGAATCACGTCCAAATTTACAATACAAGAAAAGGAAAAGAGATTGTTATCACATCACGTAAATGGGCATCTAAATATGTTTCATCATGAAATCAAGCTGTATAAAATATTGATGTGAGGATCCACACAGGTATGCAGAAAAGGACATTTATTCGTACAAGCTCTTTTCAGTAAAGAATATTTTAAAATTAAATTTGCACTCTCAACCGAACTTGTTTGAAAATCAATCTAATCACTTTGTACAATAAACAAATATTTATTCTATGGTTAGCCAGAAGTTTTCATTTCGAGAAAAGTGCTACGTTTTTATGTTATCGTAGTATTTACGTTAATTAAACTATGAGTAAACTGCTGTGGGATTAACGTATTATTGACATTTTATTAAGAAAACTATAAAATTGTGTAAATATCATGTAGTTTTTATTGCATTCAGATTATTTAAAATTAATTTACTCAACAATTCTTAACAGTGAGAACAAATAAAATAATTGATTAGTTTTTTTTTATTATTTTATAATGTCCCTAGTGGCACTGAGGTAGGTCTGCAAGCTTGTATTACTCAGAAACAGGCTTTTGTAATCCGTGGTTTGTAATTACAAGCAAACAATTTTTAATTAATCACAAACCTATACAATGGACTATCTGTGTTCTGCCGATCACGAATATCGAAACTTGGTTTCTGGCGGTGTAACACTGCAGACATTCCAGTGCCATAAGGGAGCATTATAAAATAATGGAAAAATAAAGATATAAATACGATTGTATTACAATTATTTACTTCACTGTCAGGTGAAAGATAAGTCGATAAATATTTGAAAAGAAATAATTTTGCAAAGGCAAGAAAATTATTGTTGGAGAACTTTCTAATTCCTGGATAATTATTTTCATATCTGTATGTGTATTAATATATATATATATATATATATATATATATTACAAAGATATACATAAAATTGAGATGTTATATCGAAGTAAGAGTTCTGTCATTCATCTAATTTAGTTTACTTTTGTAAAATAAGATTTTAGTTTTTCTATGTATTGTTAATATCAAAGGATATGAAAACCCAAAATTATTTTTTTTTATATCCAGCTTGAATATTTATCAGTATTATTAATAAAAAAAGCCATTGCAATTATTTTTAATTCAGGACCAGTGGCGGCTGGTGACCTTTTTGACAGGTGAGGCACAAGCTATAGTACATGATTATACGTTCAACCAACCAAAATCAATGTATGTCACTTCTCGTAACTTCTGGTCTATGTCGAATTCGTTTCTCGCTCCATCATTAGGTAATTTTACAACAACATGTTATCATTGGTTGCACCCATGAGTTCTTAAAATTACCAAGCCACTTTAATGCTATTGGTATGGCAACGGGCTACTTGCTACGCTCATCGTTCTTTATTTAAACTTAATAACTCTTTCTTCATGCAAACAGCATTAAACCTCATAACCATTTGTACTCGCTAAACTTTACATACTACTGACTTCTAATATATTACGTGTATCTTCACAAAATTTGGTAGACTTTTAGTAAATATCATAATGATTTTTCACATAAAAATCCAGATTTTTATTGAAGTATCATAGTATTCTCACCTACCGGGACGAAAGGGTTAAGAACGAACTAAATTTTCAAATATTATTTCAAGTAAAAACGTTATTAAAACAACAACAATATTATCGGTTTAAATACCTCGAGCAGAGTAAGGGATACATAAATTCCACTTCTGGCAATGCCTCACCTGACAAGTCACCCCTATGTGTTTTGCTTTTTTATAACCACATATAAAAAATTGCATTAAAGTAAGATTTATTTAAAAGGGTTCTAAAAGTTATGTTTATCATTAAATGTTGGATCTTATACTTGTAAGGTATACTTTTCTTTCAAACCTTACTAAAACACATATAAAGTTTGAACAAAAGATTAATTATCGTTGAAAATCGTTGTAACTATTTAAATGTTTTCACACTTTTATTGCAAATAAGAAACTTATCTAAGATTCAGTGTTAATCCTCAAGTCGATACTGGCTGTGGCACCTATCCATAAACACTAGGTTCTCTAGCCTTAGGTAAGTTAACAACAGATAATTTACGCGGATATTACAAAATTTACATGGGAAAATAGTTTCGTTTTGGGTTTAGTTACTGGTTATGAATTGTTTGTTTGTTTTTTTAATTACAAGTTACAGTTTTTAGAGCAGTGAAGATTTTTTCCTTCAAAATAAGTACAACGTTTTGATCAATGACGCGATCATTTTCAAGTACATAGGTTTTACTGGTAAAGAAGGTTCTTGAATGATTTAAATACAAACATCTCTTTACCGTTGAATGCCGTTTATTTGAGAATAATCGCACCATTGAGTGAAACGTCGTACCTGTTTATAAAAGCATATTTTCTTACTGTCACAGCTTTAACTTCTAATTTTAAAAAAAATGTATAACAATGTATTTGTATATAGTTTCTTTCAATGAAACATTGAGAAAATAAATAATGACAAGTACTAGTTCATCAAAGCAAATTTCTTTAATAAAGTAAGGAATATACGAAAGTTTATATAGGGCTTTGATATCTATAACTATTGTTGAATTGTGGTATACTGTGAAATAATCACTAAAACACTGAAGCTAAGAAAAACGTTTTGAAACCAAAACGGTGGTGTAAAAGGAGAGAAATGAAAAGGAGTGAATTAGCATGTTTCTTAAAATCATTAGAATAGGCTTTAACTGATTGTTTTTATTCCTGAAGTGACTTTTCCAGAACTCCTTCTGTCCTTAGTTTGCACGTATAATAAAAGCTTCCAGTCCTCTGAATTATAAAAATTGTAGAACATGCTGGTAAATCACAGAAAAATATAAGCAGTATGAGGAAAGGTTGAATTCCTGCGATTTAAGGACTGCTCTGCTGAAAAAGAAATAGAATTGAAACATTCATGATTCTATAGCTTTTCTTACATTTCAATGCATTATGCTTTCAGCCGTAAGAAACAAACGCGTAAAACAAATCAAGCAGAAATTTCGCAAGTTATCCATCAAGTCTTGAAGCTGAAAAGTGTAGAGGTTATCCGTCTAACTTCCAAAGTTGGAAAGAATAGTTGAAAAGTTAAAATTAAACTTTGGTACTAATGCACAAAAGTAATAAATAACCTAGTTTATGCATGTTTTAAGTGATAATATAAACAATAAATAAATAAATTCGAGACGAACATCAGAATTGTGCTTAAATAAAATAAGAGATTCCTTCTGCTAATACTCAGAATAAACACCCTAGACCTACTCTTTATATGTATTTTATAAAGTAATATGAAATACCATAACTTAAGAAAATAAAAATTAATAGCTTCCTTTAACATATTCTAGTCAATATGTTCTCAATGTACAAATATTACAGAGTTAAATTAAATCAGTATATTCTGCACAACTTAGAAAACAGCTCTGGGTTATTCAAGTCAATATTATCTCAGTCTTAGCTCAATGATGTATGTCCTGATCTTTTACCTGCTTATCAACCGACCAGTCGAAATTAGAATATTTTAATTCGTACTGAATATAAAAGAAGAAACTTTACTTCCACATTTATGATCTGAATATAAAATAAATAAACGTATTAATAGATATTTCTTTCAACTAAATAATGATTTTTATTTATGTATATAAAAAACCAAAATGTGTAAAAAAATCGTTAGTGGTATGAAATGAGGTGTTGTGGCTTAAGAGAATCCAAGGTCATGTTCTTCATAAATGTTCTTATTATGTATTCATATATCAAAAATGTCAATGGCAGTTTTGTGGAAAATAACAAATATTTTGGAACAAAAATTATCAATATCGCTCCTAAAGAGTACAGTTACAGGCATAAATGAACCCTCTCCAAACATATGAAGTTGTACTGCAGAAGACCGGACCGAATTCATCAAGAAAGGCTTAACGTAGAAAGTTGGAGTTTTGCATGAACAGGTTATGGAGGTTAAAAAGCATTAATACAAAATCCTTCTTCTTGAGATAACATACATATTATTCTATAGCTGTTTCCACATCATCTAAATAATGGTACAGCATTCAGTTGAAGAACGATTAAACGTGATTCCACCGTATAAGGAACATCACTAAAATTTCCAAGTTGCTTACAGGTGTTCAAGTAAACATAATATTTCACATCAGATGGTAGGAAGTGTGTCATAGTGGCTTCTTACTGCTCACTAACTTACGCGTAGACGTGAAAATACCAAGAACATAAACTAATATTGCTAGTGAAACAGCTGTACTGGTATCCATCACATTTAGGGAGCACCTTAACCACAACACTATGCAATGATCAAGATGTTTACTTCACCTATACTTATGTCCCTAACTGTCGTTGTTGTCGTAGAGCTATTTGTAATTTTTGGTTTAAAATGCTTCACCATAAACGTTTCTCCAGTATGATATTTCGATGCACATGACCTTGAAATTAGCTTTAAATTACTTCAGTAATATAATCACAGGGTAGTTTCAAGACACCTCAATCCACACAATTAACAATTGTTGCCAAATACCTCAATTATTTGCCTATCAATACACTTATGAATCATCCACTATATATACACACATTTTCTTCTCTTTTTTTATTCCTTATACGTAAGCGTTTTCGATTTAGTATGACAATGAGAGTTATTCCAGTACAATATTATTAGCATGCATTCTTATCACAGTTGTTTTAAACTGCATGTTTCAGTCAGAATCTAATAAAGATCTGATTAAAACAATATTGTCAACAGATGTCGTTAGAATTATTACCTGTTTATTTTCACCAAAATATTAGTGTTATGTAAATGTGTAAATATTTTGTAAACGACAACATGTCGTGTTGTGTTTGAATTTTCATTTGTATTATTCATTTTTCCATATTTATATTATTGTTTCGAAGTTTAAACTAATATTTTGTTATTCATTTAGGGTAACATTTAGAATTTTCTTGAATTAAGTAGACCAATCATATGTTTGTAAATGAAGTGCTGGTGACTATGTGTCTAGACGTGTAGTCTCGTGCAAGAACGGACATGCGTGGATTGCTCTGGAGACCTGTAGAATTTTCGCGGTCTTTCGGGGAGTTTAGGCCTACAATATATAAACAGACGAAGATGCGAGAGTCAGGAGTGAGATTCAGACATCAGTTTTATTTCAAAAGAAGAGAGTTATTTATTTGAGAAAGATTAAGTATTTGCTGTGATTATTCAACTTGGATTTGTAACTGAAGTTAGATCTACGAAAGCTGTGATTTTATTTCGTCAATCTCTACGATTCATCTGAATTACTGCTTGTGCTGAGAGTCAGCGAATTTATTGAACTGTGAACTGTTTCTGAACTTCTTCATTTAAGCTTCGGAATTTCTTCGTGGGACCAAATTCACACCCTAGGCTGGAATTTGAGACTTTCATTTTAGATCATTATATTAGATACAGGCCAGAACCATTTTGTATTGTGATTAATTTTGAAGTTTGAAACTAGTATTATTTTGTTTTGTAATTAATTTCGAATGTTGTAACTTAATATCTGTAACTGTTATCATATAATTTATGTTATATCTGTTATATTTGTTAATAGTTTAGTGTAATAAATTATACAAGCTGTTATCTGCGTTTTTCTGTTGCGTTTAGTCTACGAAGAACATAAAACATAAAAAAATACGTAACAATTAGGAATCTCAGACCTGGCTTAAAACTAAAACGATAGAAAACCAAAATTAATTGGACAATATATCTGATGCTGGTCTGACTTTAAAGGAAAAGAAATGCAGTCATGTGAGCATTCTCATGATGGATTAGAACCGACATTCCGAATTTGGAAAATCTACGATATATTTAATAAGACGGAAGCACATGTACCCAAAAACGTGTCCTCCCAAACGACCTTAATATCTTAAAAACACTCTTGCTAACAGTATGTACTAATATTTTGGTTTATATAAATACAGTCCTTTACTTGTCAATAATAACCTCAAATGTTTTTAACGTATTTTAGGTTATTAAAAGCGAGTAGAATATAGTTCTAAACCAACAAATTGCTTACATTCCACCATTATATCAGGTCTACTTTTATGAATTCGCTTCGCTCTTCCAATAAACCCTGATATGCCAAGAATTTGGCGAATCAAAGAATAGATTAGGCCTCTACTACATCTTTTTCTTTTCACTAAAATTTAAGTTTTGGTAAAGAAAATAAACTAATAGATAAAAGCATGTACCGTTGTCACAATAAAAGGAATGAGTGGAAATAGAACAAAATAAACAGTATCATAAACGAAAATGTGTTGCTCAGTTTCCATGGATTCATATACCATTGGTCCCTAATCAGGAAGACTGATGTTATGGAGAATCTTGGGTCAAGAAAGTTCAAAAATAAATAATGTAAACAAGTAAAATTTCTAACACTTGTTACTTACGTCAGTTATGTCTTCATTGTCGTCCGCTTTCTTGATTTCATTTTGACATTTTAATTCTTTCCGTACTTTGTGACCTCTAAAGGAAGCTTGGATCTTGGTTGCCGCTTTGGAAAGGTCCGGATCATTTGGATCAAAGGATTTCTGATGTTCATAATTTTTTTTCTGAGAAAAACAAATTAACAAATAATTAATATAAGAGGGACTAAAAGTAAAATGTTTCCAGAAACCATGTTCATTAATTTGAATTTATGATATACAGGAAAGTGGACAAAAAGTGGCCCTCCTTGAAAATTCTTAATTTGTTACATCTTTTATTAAATAACAGAAAGATATGTAAAATTACAAATTTTAGAACAAACTCTTCGAGACCTGTTCAAATATGATCCAAAATCCTAATTTTAACATTGACTTTCGTAAATACCTGAGCTTTTCATGATTTTATTACATTTTCTCATAAAAAATGATTGTGCAACTACTGTAGTTTCTTAGATCTTCTTATTCCAATTAGCCTACAGAATGATAAAATTTCAAAAAATAAATACTTAGTTTCCATTAATAAAATTGCATGTCTTTCTTAGCCTGTGTTTCCTTGAAAATACACTGTAGACAAAGTCTGTCTTATTTTTATTTAAATTGCTAAACATTATATGGATACAGAATCCCTTCATATACTCGACGTCAATAATTATATCTATTATAGAGTCTAACTTTCTCTTTTACTTTAATATCAATTTGAGGAGTGAATTTTCAGCTAAATAATGTCTTTTTATAGTAAACAAATATGACAATAATGACATGTTGACTATTATCATAAAGTTTCAGAAAATAAATACTTACTCTCAGTTAACAGAAGTGTAAGACTTTCCAAGCATTTTTTCCCATGATAATATAGTGTAGACAAAGTCTGTATTATCGTTATTCTTATTTCAATAAGTCAAGAGTTTAAAAATGGTAGCTATTAAAATATTAATAAATTAATGTACTTTGAATGTTCTATTCTAAAGACAAGCTTTTCAAAATTATATTATTATCTTACTTGTGGTGAATCCCCTTCTCTCATCTTCTTCACTTCTTTTCTAACTTTATATCCCCGGAATGATGATTGGATCTTTGTAGCAGCTTTTTCTTCTTCTGGAGTCGAAACGTTATCAGCTTGACAAATTAAAGTAAAGAAAAATGATTACCTAATTTTTCTTGCTGTCGTCTTCATGTATCCGGATATAGTGTAGAAATATTACATGGATTATAAAAAAAACAAAAAACGACCTGATACAACCAATGCTTTTTGACTGCTATTGATTAAACTCTGTACATTAACCTGTTCAGTGCCACGAACGAGTTAATTCATTCTCAGTAATACCTAACTTCAACGCTAGATATCAGCACCATATATGCATTTGACCTACTTACAAATTGTTTCATTTTCGATCCAAAATGACATCACGAAAAAAGTTACAAAATGAAGAAGCACTAGAGTTGTATTATAGCAGCTGAAATACTTGTCAGTCAACAGGTTAAAGAGAAATGTCTGTTTTGAATAACATCAAATTGCATTAATTTTTGCTTCTTGTGTTTAGAGAAGAAAAGAAAAAAAAGATTATAGATGTTTTCCTTTTATAAACGATGTTTGTCCTAAATTTAAATTGGGAAATATTACATGGAAACAAAATCCCCTCATATACTCTGTCTCAATCACTATAACAACTGAGAACTTACAAATACTGCATTTTATCAACTGTATGTGTGTAAAGCATATCTGTATATATAATCCTATCAGCAGTTCAGACAACATAAGACTTGAGATTTATCAAAAAGGAGAATTACATGCAAACTGTGTACAGAAGAATAACAGCTTCTTAAACAGGTACAAGACCAAGGTATGCAAGTTCGAAGTATATAAAAACTGTACAACACGAGATTCGACACTGATCCTATAAGATATATACAAATTGACGAAGTTCTGAGGGTATTCTGTCCTAAGCTATTTTGTGTTTGTATAGTTTTCCAAAAAGCAAATGAAAAATAACTTTTATTGTTAACATAAAAAAAATCTTAGTGTCCTAATAAACTCAGTCAGCTTATACGTTACTTCCACAGGAAATTAGAAAGAGTGGGGACTTATCGTGTATCTTCACATCATCGAACTTGCTGATAAATTACAATGGTATGAAAAATAGAAACATTATCTGCAATATAAGACTTTCCTTTATCATTCTAAGGGTTTGATAATGCATGAACAAACACACGTGATATGCTGTTCAGTTCAACTTCATTCTCATTTATCTCTCTGCCTCAAAATATTTTTTTCTTTGTTTCCTGAATTACACCCAAAACTACTGTTGTGGTATTATACTAGTTCTTCTTAATCGTATAGTGGGATTGATTGTAACATTTTAACGCAAAACGGTTGAAAGTACGAGTATGTTCGGCGATTTGATTCGAGCCTGAGACCTACAAATTCCGAGTCGAGCACCATAACCATGAAAAGAATATTTAAAAAAAAATCATTATATTAAGGAAATCTATCAAGAAAATTTTGAAATATTTATGACGTAAAAATGCAGACATTCAAAAATACTCAAGTTATTAAACACAAAGTTTATAACATTTGGAAAACACACACATATATATATATATATATATATATAAAGGGAACAATTGTAACTAACTATTAATTACAGAGAAAAGTATAAATGTTTTACCTTAAAACTTTAATTACTTTTTTTACAATTTTAAAATTACATTATAATTAATAAACAAAACACATTTTGTAAGAAACGTTTAATATAATACAATTTAAATCATGAAAATCAACACTAACAACAAAGGAATTTGTCTGGAATTAAAATGACCTATAGAGAACATATATTGATTACGATCTTATTATTGTTATATGTATATTTTATATTCAGTTCTGTGCAAAAGTGTTAGGGCAAAGTCAAAAATTGGATTTCAAGCTACTTTCAAAGAACAATTGAAAGTAAATCACAAGCGGGACACTAAAATGTTATTAATCTTCATATTTAGTACAACAGAAACTCAGTGGAAGTGCTTGAGTTCAGCACAATTGATATTTTCTGTGTCCCCATTTTGCTTTGATAGAGGCAGACAGTCTTTCAAGCATTGTTCAACATACTTAATCAAAGTTTTCTTTGAAATTTTACTCCAAATGTCTCTAATACACTCCCATAAAGTTTCTTTGGAGTAACTTTTGATTTGTCAAGTTCTTGATCTATTAAAAACCATATCTGTTCAAGTGGTTTGAGATCGGCGTTTAGTAAGGACCATTGCATTATTTGAATGACTCCAGCTAAGTATTTCTGCACATGTTGAATGAGTGTGTGGGGTCATTATCTTCTTGGTAGTAGAATTCTTTATCGATAATATGCAAATCACAGGGTATACCATAATGGATCAGTATCTGATAGTGGTTTGCTTGCGCTGGACCATCATTATTCTATCTATTTTGCAAATATCTCCTTTCGCCTCAGCAGAGAAACACCACCAAACCACCACACTGTCTCTCTCTTACTTAATGGTAGGTAAGTATCTTTCACCTTTCTCAAGACGGCCGGTATGGATATTAAAACTTTAATTAAAATAAAGTAAAACACCAGGAATCTTGTAACAGAATAGTATTCCAAACTTTCGAGTTGTAAATCTGTAAACTTACCGCTGTCCCACCTGGGGATAGTTTCCACGGAAAATATAATTAATTCATTTAAGTATGGGTTGTATGTTTGATAAGAATTTTTAATAAATAATATAAATAAAGCCTACCAAATAGAAACGTAAACCTACCAAAGTTTATAATTATAGTCATTAAGATTTTTCTTTTATGTAAATTTGGTTATGAACTTCTCTTTCAGTCTTACATCTCAAACACTCAACCGTCATTATCGCTTCTTTATTCCTTGTTTTGGAAGTAGTTATATTAGTGAGAAAACTTTGTTTTCAAAGCTTTTTGTTATCAGTGGCTTTTTTCTAGAGTTTACGGAGCAAGATAAAACAAGACGAGACGTAGCTGCTACAATTGTTACTATATCGTACAACTTGTCTTAATAAAATAAATTATTTAATCGAAAAAACACATTTAAGTCTTTACCTACCATCACAGACCAATTTTACATGAATTAACAACACGCAACTTATGAACCTGTTCAATTTTTATTTTGTTCATTTGAATTGAATTTTCAGGCATATCCTGGTCTGTATCCAAAATTAGCCCCTGTTGGTTCAGTGGAAAATCTGAAGGTTGATATAGATAAAAATTGGGTTTCAATCGCTACTGTAGCCATGATGTGTATGACTCATAACGTAACAGTGTTCGTTAACAAATATAAGTATATAAATAAAAGAATAGTTATTCCAAGACCATTTTAAGTATTTGACGATGAAAACGTAAATGAGCTGGAAATCGTATGAATGAACAGAAAGTATCAATAGTAAGCTGAAATAATAATGAAAATGACTACCTACAATGTTTATCTATAAAATATGATTACTTCTCAAGTAACCACAGTTTTATGTTTAAGAAAGAACTTTTCTGATATTATTATCTTACTTAATATTATGCCTCCTGGTGGCTCAGCGGCAAGTATAAGAGCTTATAACGCTAAAAATCGGTTTCGATATCCGTGGTGGACAAAGTGCAGATATCTCTTTACGTTTAACAACAAAGAACGACTTAATACAACTAGCGAAGGTAAATTATTATCTCATATCAAGCTATCTCCATCTAACGGGGTTGGTAAATCGAGCTGACCTGTTTAGATATTTTTTTTGCAAAAGGAAATTATCTCACTTATGTACGTTTTATCAAAATAATGGATTTTAACTCCATATATGCTCAACGTAACATAAACGTAAATATTAACCCGTCTTCAACAACTTAACAGAAGTATACTAAAAGTATATATTAAACCACATTGTGGTGGTGGTGGTGGGTTTGGCGTTTTATGGTGCAAAGTAACTAGACTATCTGCGCCTTAACATATTGTTACGAGCCTACTTCAAACTTTCAACAAAAATGTGTACTTAAATAAGATATGTTATCCTGTCTATTTAGTTAAATTCAAATACATTTTGAAAATATCTTACTTTTGCAGGTATGTTTCTGGACTGTCAAGTATTGACCTTCAGACTTAGTGGCTTAGTTACTATAGAAAAAAGTTCCATACGTTGAATGACCCCAGATTATACTGTTTAGTTTATCTAACTTACTTCTCTGCTACGTTTATCTCTGCTTTACCCAGTTCTTCTTGTCTTTTTCAAAGGCAAAACCTGTTGAGAATTACACCTGCGCATGCGTTTACGTGAGCCGTTTGAAGCAGTCTCACCGCTTAAACCAGTTATTTTGCACTACGAAAATGTCCGAGGTAGTAACCTTGTGTTATTCTAATGTTGCAAGATGTTTTAATGATGTAAACGTGTGTGGAAGGCAATAGCCAAGAGCTTTCCACATACCTTTACATCTTTCACTGCCAAGATGTTTTTTTCTTCTTGTAAAAACGGTCAATAACGTTCAGAGTACACTAAAAAATTGTTGTGATCATGTTCGCCCCAAAACAATGTTGCACTTCCAAACTGACTGAAAAGAAATCTACCAAGATGATAACGCAATTATTCATCAATTATACATCACACTTTCAACTGGTTTCAAGAACGTGACACTGACTTCATTCATCTTTTTAATTCAGAACAATCAACAGATCTCAGCCTGAAACAGACTCTAACTCTACCCATATCTATGATCCAACTACTAATTATAACCTTCAGGTACAGTTACAACTGAATATCATACTTATATATTATGACATTCTGTAAAGTCTATATTACGTCAAATCCTGGCTGTTATATTGAGAAGTAGTAGTCCTACCTAGCATTACTGGGCACACTCGTAATATGATTAGTCATGTTATAATACCTAATGATTCACAAAATACATCTATCTTTAATATATATTTATGTATTGTGTAGAATGTGTTTCTACGATTAATACTACATTATACAAAGTAGATACAATGTGGTTGTCATAAGATATGACGCAAGTTGAAAAATACATTAATTAATTTTTCGTTCTTATATGTTTCTGTTAGAGGGTATGAACATAGCAAGCTCTCTACCTTTCTTTTTTAAAACTTAAATAGCTGTTGTTAACTTTCTATAATAATAACATGAGTAATTGCTGATTCCAGTTAGTGCTGCCCAGCATATCCAATTTGACTCGCAATTTGAGGGTCGCGGGTTCAAATCTCCGTCTTACCAAACATGCTTACCCTTTCAGCCGTGGGAGCGTTATAATGTTATGGTCAACACCACTATTTCTTCGTAAAAGAGTAGTCCAACAGTTGGCGGTGGATGGTGATATTCTGCCTTCCCTCTAGTCTTTCACTGCTAAATTAGGAGCGGCTAACACAGATAGCTCTCGTGAAGTTTTGTGCGAAATTCAAAACAAACTCAAACCCCATTTTTTGTATACCTTCTTTTTAGATACTTTAATTCCACAATGTAACAGGGCTGCTCATACGATATCTATCTTTGATAAACTCTTGTAGTATTTCTTCAAGTTTGATATACCATTTAAACAGAAGAAAAACGTAAAGTTTTCTTTAAAAAATAACTTTAACAAATTTTCCTTTGCATAAAACGAAAGAACAGCTACTAAAATCGTTCTTGTTTTCAAATTTTACAATAGTACACAAATCCTACCATCAATACATATAATAGCATCTTCTAAAATAAATCTATTTCTTCGCGTATAGTAAGAAGTTCAAACTTTATTGCAATCGAATATCCAGATTATTATAACAAAAATAAGACTATTTATCCACTTCCGGAGGTAAGTGTTTCTTTCCATTATATCCCACATTTTTTGTTGTCTTCGTGTTAGTCTCACAGTATAAAGTTTATCAAATAGTTATTTGCTCCATTACCAAACTGTACGAACTAACGATATTTTATATTATGAACAGTAAATAATTTTGCTAAGTTTCTTAAATCTTATTTGATTCATATTGGTTTGATACCTTTCACTGCAAAACTCTCATATCTAATCAATAAGTAAAGTATTGACCATTCTTCTCTTCTTTCGTTGAATAATTCCTCCGTATTTTAACATTCAAAATAAATGACTAATTAGCTTTTTAAAAAACAAACAAACTTCAAGTTAATAACTATAGTGATCTTCTATGATGGTAGATGGCAGCACATATTCGTTCGCTGAAATAGTCCAAGGCCAAAGAGCGTTGAACTGAGATACTTATTCATAACACGAAGCTGAGAGAGTGAGAGAGTACCAAGGAAAACGCGTACTGCTTTAATCTTACAATGAAATATACAAATCAATAAATTTCTGATTACGAAGGATCAGAAGTAAATAAAATGTGGGAAGTGGTTTGGTGTCTTACGAAATACACATCTAGTGTTATACGTTACATCGGTCCAAAAACATCTCACACATTTTTAATTACTTTAGACAATGTAGTGTGAAAGATTCTTCAAATACATTTTTGAAGTAAAACATTGAATGAAATATCACGTATAATGCAAGATTATCATTTGTTAGTTTCTTCGGCACATTTTATCGATGTTTTGGTATTGTTTTAAAAATATATAAAGAAATTACTTGTATTTTATAAATGATAATACTTTAATATTTTAGGAAACACCGAAGTCACAAAATATTCTAAGATTTTGTTGTTTTTTGTTTGTGTGTTTTTTTTTAGCTGTTGTTTTCTTTGTTGTTTTTGAATTAAGCACAAAGCTACACAATGGGCTATCTGTGCTCTGCCCACCACGGGTATCGAAACCCAGATTTTAGTGAGCAAGTCCGCAAACATACCGCTGAGCCACTGGGGGGCTTTTTTATAGCAAATCCACATTAGGCTATCTGCTGAGTCCACCGAGGGCAGGCTTAGTGAATTTTCTGTCTTAAATGTTTCGTTCTTTCGACTTGCATCTCAACTCGTGCAGATGAATGTACTTCTTGCTGAAATTGTTCGGCGTTATAGGACTTCTACCGCACTCTGTTTGGTTATTGACTTTGATAAATTATGAGTTTCAGCTAACAATGAGGATTTTTCCTGCTTCCCACATAAATTATCGTGAACAATAACAAACGCACTAGTTTATTAGCTCTGCTTCTAAACGATTCCTTTTAACCACCTTCTCAAAAAAAAGTATCATGAAGAATTTTATTAGTATTTTATGAAACCTAAACACTTAACTGTAACGAGTTAAATAATAGGTGCCTTCAGCTGTAGTTAATATTATGGTTAAAGATCGTGACATACCAGTATAAGCTATGTAAGTCACGTACTGGAAGCTTAACTGTTTTCATGGAAGTTTCAAACATCTAGAATTTGAACGTGTTTTAAAATATTATATATATATATATATATAAATTTCGAATCTGTCGCAAATGCTCATATATATTGCATTAAGAGTAACCACAGCTTTATAATAGTCCACACAAATTAGTTTACCTATACATAAATATATTCCATGATAGCATAATTTCGTTAATTTCATGTTATTGCAGATGAATGCAGTTTAAAGTTCTAACTTTACGAAATTTATACAGTATGTTTATTTTAATAAAGATTTTTCTGAGTTACCTGCTAATTAATAAAATTTGTTAGCCTCGTGTGGCTTTGTTTTAAAACAAAACAAACATTATTCAAAAAATCTTCGTTACAAATTCTCGGAATAGAGCGCTTTCATAACTTTCCACCAATCAGCGATCACTTTTGGCCGTATAAAATTTCCGTATTTCCCTGTTATTAAAACTAAGTGCAACACGATACTCAGAGGCGTGTACAAAGCACTTCAGTCACACGGTGTCATGAGTTGTCTAAAACCTGGGCAACAATTTCTTGTTGGCAGGGCATTGAGGCTGCATGTAAAGGACGACTAAGCTGTAAAGAGATATGTTCATCTTTAAGTTTCATGTCGACAGTCCTTTTTTTTTTTTTCATAAGTGTTATTGCTATTCTCTACGTCTATCATACTGAAACTGGTACACGTTGTAAGAAGTCATTTGGACCTAAGGTTATTATTCATTGTTTTTGAGATTACAGATAACTCACTAGCATCGTTAACAAATATGTGCTTATTAAAGAAATTTAAATTTAAATGACCTAAAACATTATACACTCAATTTTGTTCAACAGTTAAATAATTCCAATGCACTAATGTCTCACTTTCCCGTCCTCAAGTGGCCCGGTATAGCTAAGCGCGTTAAGGCGTGCGACTCGTAATCTGAGGGTCGCGGGTTCGCATCTGCGTCGCGCCAAACATGCTCACCCTCCCAGACGTGGGGGCGTTATAATTTTACGATCAATCCTACTTTTCGTTGGTAAAAGAGTAGCCCAAAAGTTGGCGGTGGGTGGTGATGACTAGCTGCCTTACCTCTAGTCTTACACTGCTAAATTAGGGACGGCTAGCACAGATAGCCCTCGAGTAACTTTGTGCGAAATTCCAAAACAAACAAACCTGTCCTCAGGTGTTATAAAAATATAAATATTTCTAAACAAATAACGATATTAAACTTAGGAAACACAACTCAATTATAGTCTATTTTGTGTTACAATTAATTAATAATATTCATTCTTGAAAGCCACATTCATCAATAATAAATAAAAGTATGTCTTGATCATATTCTCCATATCTCTTCTCAGGAGATCATAGAACGCTTTGTGATTGAATCAAAGCAAAACTACAAAATAAATAACGACATCTACATTGAAAAAATGAGCAAACAAAAAAGTTGAAATGAAAAATTACAGCCAACCACATAACATATTTCATACAATGATTTTAACACAGAATTCAAACATTTTCTTACATAAAACAATCTAAAATATACGTATGTGCTTGTGAAAAAAAAAATCTTGAGAATTTTATTCAAGTTATAATCGACTAGTAAAAATGTATACATGATTGAACAGCGTATTTCATAACAAGTTCTTCTTGGAACGAGGTTTGTTCACTTGAAAGGGCAGAATTTAGTGATCATATAATATCGTAATATGATTAAAATTTGAATTTTTTATTATACAAGATATTTTGCGTCGCAGTAAAGTTTTTAAATTGTGCCTATGTTTAATACCTTTCACACAACTGATTCTCTAATACCAAATAACATACAAAGAGCTTATGTCAACAGCACGTAAATACACAACACCCTGTGAAAATAAAATCTAAAATCAAATTTAGATCCACTATAAATATAAAGTTGCTATTTCCATGTAATATTAAGTCAAAACTTTTTTGTTTTTTTTAGAAATTGACGAAGCCCTACTTGAAATAAAACGATTTGGTTAATAGATGAAATGCTACTATTTGTTAACAAAGATTTGTCAAAACAAAAAAAATAAAAACTTTGAAATAATAGAGATGACTAAATGTAGTCATGATTTTTAGTACTCCATACGTTCTCCTCTTCCCTTTAATTGTTTATTTGTACTTTTATTGAATTTTGCGAAAAAGTTCCAGAGCTCTTACTACATTAGCCATATCAAATTTTAAAGCAATAAACTAGAGGGATGACAAGTAGTCAACACTACCAGACACTCTTAGGAAACTAATCCAATAGTGGGTTCGATATTCAAATTACAACATCCCATACGACTGAAAGAAAGGGCTTTATGTTCGGTGATAGGTTTCGAACACGAAATCTTCAATGAATTAAATAAAAATGTTGAACTTTCATCTTGTTCTTTAACATTTCAATATAATGTTATAATTTTCAAACTAGGCTTACTAACGAATAAAAAATATAAGTATGTCAGACTAGTGGTCGCTTTACAATGGGGTAGAATGAGCAAAAACGTAAACAACGTTCTGTGTCCACCACAAACGTCAAAGCCCATTTTTTACCACTGAGATGCAGAATGGCACGTGGTTTAAGCCTAAGGAACTATTTCATTAATGGTGTTCTTCTTGTTGCTGTTTCTTATACAAAATGTCTCCTATGTTCAAATGTATGACGAATTCGTGTTTCCAATTCGAGATGTCCCCTGATAATACAGTGGTAAGTGTAGAGTACAACGCAAAAATCAGGGGTTCTATTCCCCTCGGTGGACTCAGCAAATAGCCCGATGTGGCTTTGCTATAAGAGGAAACAGACACACACACCTAATACGATATCTAATTTCTTCCGGCTCGTTGGATCTTGCATTCAATTAACCGCCTTCCGTTTATAAAAAAAAAAGTTGGTAAAAACAGTCGTTATCCATAAAATAGTGACACTGTCCTGAGTTAATGCTTAAATTAAAACTATTACATATATTTTTGCTATTATGATCAAAGCAAGATTTTGTCTAATTATTGGAAAATATGAAAGGGAATTCCATGGAAGCGGCGTTCTTTCTTCTTATATGAATTTAAGTAACCATAACTTCACCATGAAGCATAACTTAACCATTTCCTTGCATCACTACATCAGGTCAACTTGTAAAGAGCCCTGACATGGCCATGTGGTTAAGTCTTTCGACTCGTTACCTGAGGGTCGCGGGATTGAATTCTCATCACATCAAACATGCTTGCCCTTTCAGCAGTGGTGACGTTATAATCCCACTATTTGTTGGCAAAAGTGTAGCCCAAAGTTGGCTGTTGTCGTACACTACTAAATTACGGTTAACTAGCACATATAGCCCTAGTGCAGCTTTGCGCGAAATTCCGAAAATAAGCAAACAACTTGTAAAGTGTCAAAACAAAGAGCAAATTCCCCTATACCTACATAAATAAAGAGTCTGTGACAAAATATCCCCAACTGAATCGCGCCTAAAACTCTCAACGGTCAGTATCATTATTTCAGAACATTTCTGTCCCCCAGTGGCTCAGCGGTATGTCTGCGGACTTACACGCTAAAATCCGGGTTTCGATACCCGTGGTGGGCAGAGCACAGATAGCCCATTGTATAGCTTTGTGCTTAATTCAAAACAACAACAACAACATCAGAACATTTCTATTTTCTTCTTCTCGTAGATAGCACACATTTGGTAGATGTGTTTCTTGAAGTAGAAACATTATAATGTACGTACACTACTGTACTTTTGTAAACTGTGTAATTTAAGTCACAGAATACTTACTTTCTATGAACAGTTGAGTATAGTATGTATAAGTAACCATTAAACAAGGCATGTTTTGACGACTTTGTGTTGTAAAACATTTTGTACCAACATATTTTGAAGTACTGTATATAAGTACGGTTATATAAGAAAGAGATTTCATTTCTTCCTCGCATTCATAACGTCAAAGTAATTTCTGAAATAATAATAATAGTTGTTTAATTACTTTAGTGAGCTTTCTTTGTACTCGCCTCACTTCTGATGATCCTGTTTCTAAGCTACTTGTTAATGTTTAATCCAGTTCTCCCAACATGTTCCTCGATCTACTGTTGTACTTGCAGAAAAGTCGATACTGTTACTTAGCAACCCAGACATGAATTAAAACTATCAGTATGTTGCACACGCAAGCTAGTTTTCTAAAATCTCAGAAAGCGGAACCAAAACTTAAGATAAATGAAAACGAGAAAATATTTCACTGAAAAAAACAGCAACCCCAGCTACTGAATTTATGTTTAATATTTAATTACCTTACTTGTTATAGATTTAATGATAATTGTACACTATAAAAGAAAAACATTATTTTTTGTAATACGTTAAAACATCTGAATTCTTATAAGTAATAATTAGTTAAAATCGTGTTTAGAACTCTGGGATCCTTATCTTTGTTTAATGGAGGAAAACCTAAACTGGGATTGTTGCTCACAAGTATTTTGTTGTTGTTCCTGTCCTTATGTAAGAAATGACTCCGGACATTTTTACATGTGTGTTTTCTAATAGCAAAGCCACATCGAGTTATTTGCTGTGTCAACCAAGAGGAATGGAACCCCTGATTTAAGCATTTTAAATCTGAAGACTTACCACTGTCCAAGCGAGGAATCATTTTTAAGCGTTATCTCCACAAAATGATGTATTATTGAACAGCAATTAATTAAGTTTTAAATGGACGTATGTACGTACAGCAGTTTTGTGGGTTTATTCAGAAAAGAAAAAGAAAACACACATAAACAGCCGAATATTTATATTTTATTTTTAGACCTCACAGCAAGCAGTAAATAGATGCTAATTCAAAGGAAATTTACGTGTGTTAATGATGGCATACAGAATATAGTATAATAACATTTATCATAGCATAACGGTGAGAATTACGTCCACTTAGTTTGAAAATAAAGTCTCTCTGACTATTGTTATGTTGTGGCACAGTAAGTCTAAAGAGCTAAATGCTCTTTGAGCTGGGAGATCCGTTGTTGCGAACTGGTCTATATAGTGTTGTCATGACGATTGGATAATGAAATCATAAGGAAGAACACTAAATCAATAAGCCAACAAATATAAAAGAATAATATGTAATTTTCTATTGCGATTTCATTTACAAATTGGGCAGCAAATCATTTAACTGCACGATAGGAATTTCATTTTCATCTTCAACTTTTTTTTAATATATATACAAATATTCTTTGTGTATTGCAAGAAAATGTCTGACATTTTAGTTATTTAACTATATACAACAATATATCGATCACTGTATTATATAAATATACGCAACATTATAATTTGTGCGTTGTAACGACGATAGCAAAGAAAAAGTTTCATTTCTTATGTGCACGAAAAGAGAAAAAATCTAAATTATTAAAAGATAATTAAGTTAAAACTGTAAATCTTTATTTCACTTGTACCTAAACCGATACGAAAGTAATGCAAAATTATGTTCAGACACACGTTTTACACAACTTAAGGAGACAAATTATTTTTCAATCTACTCATTTTAATTAACTAATAATTGTCATTAAATTATAAAATACCTTAACTTTATGTATACGTTTATCATATAAATTTATAACATGTTGTACAATTCCTATAAGATGGTTTAATATATAATTTAAGTTTACAACATAGTTATTGTAAAATGTAGAGTTATTGCTTAAAGCAACAAAATATTCACTCGACTCGTAATCTGAGGGTCGCGGGTTCCAATCCCCGTCACATCAAACATGCCCGCTTTTTCAGCCGTGGGGGCGTTATAATGTTACAGTCAATCCCACTAATCGTTGGTAAAAGAGTAGCCCAAGAGTTGGCGGTGGGTAATGTTGACTAGTTGCCTTCTCTCTAATCCTACGCTATTAAATTAGGGACGACTAGTGCAGGTAGCCTTCGAGTAGCTTTGCACAAAATTCAAAACAAACCAAACCAATAAAAGATTAATATAGTTGAACAACAAGGTTCATGTTAGTGTGTACCAAATTATATTAATTTATTCAAGCCGATTAAGCTCACACGTGTTAATTAAGTTTCAAATTCATTAGATCATATAGCATGTTGTATTGCTCAATCCCTTTAACTGGATGATGGTGAAACCGCTGCAATCAATAATGTAAATATAAATAGTATATATAACAGCATCGCATTAGATTATTACAATTTTGCAGAATTATGATTGTTCTGATCCAAAACGCACTGTACTGCATCGTAAAACCTTGAATATCAATACTTGTCCTTAAATATTACAATTTGTTTTATACCACGTTATCAACAGATCTATTTGAATAGAATTTTTGTTGTTTTTAACAACCACAAATGGTTAAATATGTTAAATACGACTTAGTACGCAGGCGGACTTGTGTAAAATGTAAAATAGGGACTTAAATATGCTATTTTTATTTCACATGACCTCCAAATATACATATATATTGATTTATTAAGGTAGTACGAAACGTCCATACGAATTCAGTGGAAAAGGATTAAGTATGGCGATTTGGGACAAAAAAACAATCAGATAGTAAAAACGTACCACAGATGACTACTTGGTATGACAAAAAGCTATCAGATTAAAGCATGATTACATAAAACAGACGTATGTTTCTGAGTGGATATTGGAACATATGGATAGGACTTCTGTGTCTCGTACATTGTCAGAAATAAAGTTATATTCCACCAGTGTCAACATATACCATACGAATATTAATTTAATATTATTTAATTATAGCATTTCTATGAAATAGAACTGTTATTTGTGTATAATATAAATAAATATTTGAGTTTAGAAAGCCAACACGAAATACAGGTACATATTATATTAGAAACATTTAATAAGATTTTAATAACAATATATGTAAGTACAAAATAAAGTGGTGAGGCTAGTCGAAGCCTTTCTGAATTTAAACAATAGATCCATGCTACATCTATGGCCAATGTTTTGAAGGATGTTGAAATTATACACGAAGCTTCTCAGAAAATAAAATATGTATCTCAGTAGTAAACACAGTAGCGGTCCAAATATATCTGACAGCTCTGAAGGCTCTAAAAGGCAATGTCCTTATCGGGGTGGCCCGGCATGGCCAACCGCGCAAGACATGCGACTCGTGATCTGAGGGTCGCGGGTTCGCGCCCGAGTCGCGCCAAATATGCTCGCCCTCCCAGCCGTGGGGGCGTTATAATCTGACGGTCAATCCCACTTTTCGTTGGTAAAAGAGTAGCCCAAGAGTTGGCTGTGGGTGGTGATGACTAGCTGCCTTCCCTCTAGTCTTACACTGCTAAATTAGGGACGGATAGCACAGATAGCCCTCGAGTAGCTTTGTGCGAAATTCCAAAACAAACAAACAAACTTATCGGGGTATTTTTTTAATTCTCCTGATAGTTAATAATCTAATAGGGTTCTGGTATTGTTTCTAATCATATGTTGTATAATTCATAATCAGTTCTTGTCCTTTTTGGGTCTACCGGACATCAGCTTTGCAAGGTGAATATTTCTCGTTTCATTTTATAGCACACAATACATCAATAAATATTTATAGTCAGAATCATCTTTTCCAATATCAAATATCGTTTCAAATAACAAAAAATCAAAAATCAACTTAAACGTGTCGTATAACTTTAATTCACGTTTGTGAGAGTTTACAATTATTCTGAGTTACTGCCCCATTATGATTCATCATACGTTCCCTGGTGTCATACACAAATGCAGCGATCTTGAAATTAAAACGTTAAAGATAAGAAATAATCAGTTTTAATAGATAAAACTGATTTGTAAATTTAGAATTCCTATTTCACTCTTTATCTTTTTTCTGTTTTTCTCTAAAAGTTATATCCAATAATTCTATCGTTTAAAGAATTATAAATTAAAAAAAAAACATATTATTATTCTATTTTGTACGAGTAATGTGTGTTTACCTTGTTGGCACGTGACTAAGTTCTGATTCGTCTCGATGAACACAACAGACAGCGCAATGTGGCTTTGCTATAATGAAAACACAGGCCCGGCATAGCCAGTTGGTTAAGGCCCTCGACCCGCAATCCGAAGGTCGCGGGTTCGAATTCCCTTTACACCAAAAATGATTGCCTTCTCAGCCGTGGAGCCGTTATAATGTTAGGTCAATCCCACTTTTCGTTGGTAAAATAGTAGCCTAAGAGTTGGCGGTCGGTGTTGATGATTAGCTAGCTGCCTTCCCTCTAGTCTTACACTCCTAAATCAGGGACGGCAAGCGCAAATAGGTCTCGTGTAGCTTTTTCGCGAAATTCTTAAACAAACAAACTATCAAGAAAAACGCTCCAAAATGTCATCATTCAAAGGTGTTTTTCATATTTATTGAAACATTTCAGACATTTTAATATGTCCTGCACTTTGATTCCTCACACGCACACATAAAGTAAAACGTTTGATCACAGTCAGTGATGTCGAAAAACCCACTTGTTGAGAATTTTATATGCAAAAACGGCTCGTTTGGGTTGAGAAACATTTCAAATAGAAGAACGAACAACGTTTCGACCTTCTTCGGTCATCGTCAGGTTCACAAAGAAAGAGGTAACTGACCGGAAGCTGACCACATGTTTGGAAGGGGTTGTGTAACTGAGTGTTGTAATGTAGAGGGCGGTGTTAGATATTTGAATATATAATTTTATCTATAATATTAGTATAGGTATAATAGCTATCCTTTATATTGGTTTATTTTGGGTTTAAGTTGTTGTATAAGTAAGGCTTCTTTAATTTTGCGTTTGTTTATGTTTGTTTCTTTATTTAGTATTTTAGTGTTTTCTATGGTTATGTTGTGTTCATTTGACTTGCAGTGTTCGAAAACGTGTGAAGGTGACTTTTTATGTTCTTTGTATCTGGTTTCCATTTTTCTACTTGTTTCTCCAATATAGAAGTCGTGGCAGTTATCACAGTATTTTATAAATAATATTGGTGTGGTGTTTGTCAGTGTAGTTCTTACATAGTATAGACCTCAGTTTTGTGCCTGGTTTTTGAATAAATTTAGTATTAACTGGAATGTTATATTTTGTTACTACTTTTTGCCAAATGTTGGTTATTTGTTTGCTGATGTCAGGAATATATGGTATACAACAGTATATGGTTTCGTGATTTTTTGATTCGTGAGATATATTTACTTTTGTTGGTTGATTTTGCTTTCTGTCTAGGTGTCTGCGTATAATGTTTTCTACGGTTTGTGGAGGAAACTTATTGATGTTGATGAAGTATTGTTTTATTTTGTCTAATTCATCGTTAATTTTATCTGGTGAGCATAGTTTTATGGCTGTGTTTATCTGGTTTCTTAGTATGTTAAGTTTTTGTTTTGTTTCATGTGCTGAGTCCCAAGGAATGTATAGTCCAGTATGGGTGATTTTTCGGTGGATTTCGGTTTTGAATTGTGTGTCGGTTCTTATAATTTTGAGGTTAAGAAATTATATTTGATTGCTTTCTTCCTGTTCACATGTGAAGTTAATGTTGGGATGTATAGAGTTAATGTGATTGAAAAAATTAAGTATGTGTTCTGTAGATTTGAATCCAGCAACTGTGTCATCTACATATCTGTACCAGTACAGTGGTGGATGTAATGCTGTATTAATTGCTTGTGTTTTAATTTGTGTCATAAAAATATTGGCTAGAACTGGTGATACTGGGTTGCCCATGCTTTCCAAACATGTGGTCAGCTTCCGGTCAGTTACCTCTTTCTTTGTGAACCTGACGATGACCGAAGAAGGTCGAAACGTTGTTCGCTCTTCTATTTGAAATATTTTCTCAACCCAAACGAGCCGTTTGATCACAGAGATATTTATAAAACGTTTAATGCTTCTTACAAGTTAAAATTTTCATTAATAATGACATTTGTATAAAAACAGAAGTAACTGTACTAATATAAACGAAACAACAATCTTCTCAAAATGTATAATGTTATAACACGTATTAACAAAATGTTTTAAAGACATACAGAACTATAGTTTTTTCATGTACGATAGAGTCTTAATCGAGCAAATCATACAAATGACAAAGAATTAAATCTTTGTCACGTTGACAATATTACCTTTCTACGTGGATCATTTATTTTGCCCTTCATTGTTCTCTCGAATGACTTAGCTCAAGGCTCAGAATTTCAGAAAATAATTCTAATAATTTGAGTGTTTTCGGCAAATGTACTTTTGTTTCTTAAGAGTGAGTGTTAAAAATAATCAGTCTATATCACTCTTCTTTAGTAAAGAGAAATTATAAACTGTTAAACTTTATATTGTTTTTGACAATATAACCGATATTCATTAACTCAAACAAGATATATTAAAGGTTCTTTCAATGGTCGTGATTCTCAAATTAGGCTTTCAGAACAACATATGCCCACCGCTAGTACAGCGGTGTGTCCCCTCTGTGGGCTCAGCAGATAGCCCAATGTGGCTTTGCTATAAAAAAAACACTTTCCTAATGAAATATAAAATACTTTTCAAATAATCCTTGTTATCATATGTCCTTTAAGGTTTAAAGTGATGAACTATGATTAAAATTTAAAAACAGGTAAGTTTTATTTTAGTTAAAGGCTACACAATAGGGCTATCTGAATTCAGTCCACCGCAAGGAATCAAATCCTGAATATTAACATCGTAAGTCCGTAAAAATAAGGGATGACAAACGAGGTAAACCACAGATAGAAACAAACCAGTTCCGGAATCTTGAAGCATGAATAGTTTGTGACCTACCTTCAATGACAGAAAATGTTATTTTGTCAACTGCGTAGTTTACACGTTAAGCAAGTTCTTGTGTGAGGGGGCATTCATAGGTGAATCAAAATATCATGTTCGAATACATTTTTTGGACTTTTTTACATATAATATATTCTACTTTGTCTTATTTTAATGCATTGTTGAAAATAAAATATTTAATAAGCTCTTAGGTTTGTCATTAATAGAATTCTATGAATAATTAAAATACGACCTTTTTTTTTAACGAAGCCGCATTTTGAACGTAAACTACAGGGTGGTCGCTAGAAAAACGGAAAATTTGAGGGTCAGATGAGATCATGAATAAAATGCGTACTTACTCATTTCTATTTTGATTTCTTTACATCATGAATAAAATGCATTTTGAGCATCTATGAGTGTAATATAACATATGCCTTTAAAAAACTTTGTAAAAGTTATTCTTTGTAAAAATAAATAGCTGTTTGACAAATTTTCCGCTTTTCTAGCGACCACCCTGTATATAAAATTTGAATACGTGAATCATGAAACAAAACACGCTGTACAAAGTTACTCATCATGAAAAAAGTATTTAAGCTTTACTGTACAAGATCAAAGCCACTGATATGTAATAACTGTACAGCTAATTATTGTGTGACTAAACTATACTGAAACACTGCACCACGAAATTAAATTACTTCATTTTAAAGAATTTTATTTAGGCTGAATTCATGCTCAGTTTATTAATATTAATAAATCTCATATAACATTGTGTGATTAATCTAGATGTTCTAATACCTAACAATAAATGGATATTTAAAAAAATCAAACCATCTCATAATTTCTAACAATTCTTTGAAATTAAAGCTTTCGTTGGAAAGGATATTTTCAATTTCTTTATGAAATAAAAAACACACACGCTCTCATCCTTTATTCAAGATTATTTTAAAAATTTTGTCATCAAACCTCATTTGATATCTATCGATAATTCACAAATAGTAATAAACTGTGTATTTAAAAGAGAATGGCTGAATGCAATAGCTCCCACCTTTATAAGTATGTAATGATCATTTGGCCTCTCATCTAAATCTACTCTTGGCTCTTTCTTCGAGAACTGAAAAAGTCACTAATCGTGGAACTTATCCAGATTAAATAACAAAGAACTAGAAACAAATGTATTAATGTACACAAAACAAATAGTTATTAACAATCAAATTTTCTTACTCACAACTTAGCTGTAGTTTATTCATTACGTTTAACCATTCCAAGTAAAAGTGAAGTGGAATACAAGTGCTGTGTACCTGTAAATATATTTCTCGGTTTATGTGCACCACAAAGGAGGAAGCAGAAAGGGAAATATTAACATGAAAATCTTGGAAATAAAATAATTTGTAGACGCTACAATTAATAACTAAGATAACTTAGCTCTGTTTTAAAGTTACATGACCAATAAAAGCAGCTTAAGGACGACAAATTCCCGAATTTCACAGAATCCATTACGTGGTTGCGATAAAGTAAAATGCTGTTTTACAAACGGTTAGAGTAAGTCATGAGAATTGTAATTATACATTCAACGATTTTAGAAATACTTTCGAAGTAATTAAACAAAAAGTAAACTATTTCACATATTTTCATTCTATGTTTGTTGAAAGCGAATGCACTATAATGAAACTGAAAGTCTTAGGAAATTCTTACGAATTTCTGTGTGAGGGTTTTTATCTATTTGTTTGTTTTAATAGTGAAAATACCCTTGAGGTATCCGCTATTTCGTTGGTACATTTGATGAGAATGAGGATATCGTGTAATAAAAAAAACATACGTATATGTTTATACGTACTTTATAAAATTTAGGTGTTTCAAAGACACCGGATTTCTTCCTTATGGTCACTGTGGTGCACGTTTAGATGCTAAAGTAGAAAGAGCATCCATTATTTTTTCTGCACTACAAAAACCGAGAATACATATGTGATTAATTTTTATTTAGTTATTTGTTTATATGATATTATTAGCAGTATTTAATAATATTTTAGTTCTAACAGCAACGTATCATATGACAAGGCATTCGACTCGCAGACTGAAGGACGCAAGTTCGAATCTCCGTCACACCCAACATGCTCGCCCTTTCAACCGTGGGGGCGTTATAGTGTTACCATAAATCCCATTATTCGTTGGTAAAAGAGTATCCCAAGAGTTGACGGTGGGTGGTGATGATTAGCTACCTTCCCTATAATTTTACACTGCTAAATTAGGGATGGCTAGGTCAGTAACCCTCGTGTAATTTTGCGCGAAATTCAAAATAAACAAACCAGGAATAAAAACTGTATTAACTAAAAATTTGCAAACCGAAGTTATGTGTACTCAGTATATTTTCTTATAGCAAAGTCACATCGGGCTACCTGCTGGGTACACCGTGGGGAGTAGAATTCCTCATTTTAGCGTTATAAATCCGTAGACTTATCGCTGTATCAGCAGGGGACTCAAAATTTTGTCTGTGCTAAATTGGATAATAGAAAAACATGGTGATAGTTTAGAAATAAGCAAGAACGTATTCAAAGGGTATTTGAACAACCGCTCAATATTCTAAAACGTCAGATAGGTATGTCCAGTTACTTCGGACGCCTTTGCAATAGGTATTAGTTATTATTAGCATTATAAAATATTATATTAATTATGTTCTTCCAGAGTGCATTAAAAATATCACCACCTGCTGTTCTCTGATCAATTCTTTAGTATAATATTGTTGAAAATGATCATCTCTAATTCTGCAATGTTACTGTGCATAGTGTCATAGTTTGAAACATCTTAAGTATTCCAGTTGAGGTTCAAATTAATTTAAAAAATGGCCTATCACATTTATTTCAAAACTGCATTTACTCGATATCATATAAACTTATATTTTTTGTGTAAACAATGTTTTTTTCACAAAAAAGTACATCGAAAACAAATAACTTGTATCATATAAATACTTGGATACTTATTTTGTGGCAAAAAGGAAATTAAACAAAGTACAAATAAATAGTTTTATTATATCTTCATTAATTAATAAAACTCGTAATTTATTATATTCCTTTTGGTCATTCGGTCTATTATTAGCTATACATATACTAAATGGTCATACCACTCTTATTTAACATCCATTAGAGACAAGAAAGTCAAACTGGCAATAATGATACAAATCAGAAGATATTTTCCCACTTTTAAATAAATATAAGATTGTTTTTATTGTATAAAAACTGGTTGAGTTTATATATTGGCTGGAGTATGTATGTTACCATTGGATACAACCGAAACCAGTACGTCAAATTTATGGAGAGAAATATTGTGTTACCTACTTATTATTATCGCAAACAAAAAATAAAATAACGAAAACATTAACATGTAAAAGGTTATGACTGAAGACGTCATGGATTTATGTTTGTAATGAGTGTTAAATGTATTAATTTTTTTAACAAAATAACTTATTATTTTACATTTTGAGGAATGATTCCGTAACGATATAAAAGTTCGTTTGTAGTTAAGCATAAGGTTACCTAATGGGCTATCTGCTATCTTTCCATTACGGGTATTTGTTTGTTTGTTTTATGAATTTTGCGCAAAGCTACCCTAGGGTTATCTGCGCTAGCCGTCCGTAATTTACCAGCGTAGAATTAGAGAGAAGGCAGCTAGTTATCAACACCCACTGTCAACTTTTAACCTGTTCTTTTACCAACGAATAGTGTGATTGATCGCAACATTATAACGCCGCCTCACAGCATGTTTGGTGCGACAGGGATTCGAACCTTTGACCCTAAGATTACGATTCGAGTGGCTCTAATCACATGGCCATACTATGGCAACACTACGAGTACCGAAACCCGGTTTCTACTGTGGAGCAATAGTAAACATTAAATGATTTATTATAGATGTTATATATAATTTTCCATATGAAAACAGGCAATAATTTTGATAAAAGTGCTCAAAGTTCGTTTGTTGCAATCATATTAGTGCAACTAGGAATACAATAAATAATTAAACTAAAAAGACAGTGTAATACTTCTGTATTCGGTCGTCACAATGAAGATGAATATGATAAAAAGGGTTTAATTATTGTAAAAAATGTGAGTTATATTGTTTAAGTGTAAGCAACCAACAGTAAGAAGTTTATGAATCGCATATTTGGTCTCGAAATACTAGTTACTTCTTATATCAAATATTTTCAATTCACGCACAGAAGTCGGTGAAATGAAACATTACGATTTATTGGTGTAGTAAACTTAAACTTTTTTTTTTCAAAATCGTAATTTAATATTAGAAACATGTATATATATATATAGGTTTTTAAACATCTGTTTGATTCATTTGTTTATGATAATTATTTCCCTTGATACTTGTTTCTTTTAAATTCGCGCCAAGCTACACGAGGGCTATCTCCGATAGCCATCTCTAACTTAGCAGAGTAGTTTTAGAGGGAATGCAGTTTGCCATCGCCAACTCTTGGCCTACTCTTTTATCAATGAATAGCGGGATAGACCGCACACTATAACATCTCCACGACTGAAAGGGCGAGCATATTTGGTGAGATGGGGATTCGAACTCGAGACCCTCAGATTACGAGTTGAATGCTTAAACATCTGGCCATGCCAGGCCTTCCCTTGATAACAAATAGCACTTCGATGTTCTAAAAAATGCTTAAACACAATTATTCGGTGATTAGAAAATTCCAGTACGCCACACTTAGAGTTTACAAGTATGGACATAAAATCTAGTCTTTTTATAGTTCGTTTAACTTTCAGAAATACGTGATAACTATTAGAATCTATGCAAGATGTGTTATAAATTACATACATTTGACATTAATAGAATGCACAAAACATATTACGCATTACGATTTTTTTATCCAAGTGATATTTAAGAACATACTTTATTTACAAGTGATAAAAAATTTAAAATTCCAGCAAATTTTATTTTTTATATTTTTGTTTAAGTGCTTATGTTTTAATTGTATTTTAATATCTCCCTACAAATACAGGAAGGCGTAATGTAATGTGTTGCTGCTGAGAATTCATGGTGCATTTTTTCGTACGCGTATTTTCAGCCCACACAGTCAATTACCATAGTACATGTAGAAAAGAGAATTAATTTGTCTGTGACTGTTTCTCATATTACTTGGGTTATATCCTATTATTGATTATTAACGATTTACATAAACTACAAAGGTATAGTTTCTGGGAGCACTCGTTCACATTCACTTGACGCAATTCAATAAAAATCGACATTTACTAACGTACCTTGCTTCTTTCCTTCCTGAACTTGACCGTCTTGAGTCTTTTCCTGTTGTTCCTCCACTTGCACATCTTTACTAACATTACATCCCATTCTAGCTGTGTGTATACCTCAATTAAAAATGAAAATTACGTTCGGTTATTCGTATTATTACTGGAATTTGGCATGTGTTTCTGAGTCACTTCGGTTCGTTATGGCTCACGCAGACAGCTCTTCTGTCTAACTCGAAGCAGCGTTCTTTGTTCAAACGTTCCTTTGGCCTAGCCCCGTCACTAAATGAATAGGGGTCAAGCTTGCATCAACCAGTGGATGCTTCTGATACAAAGGCAAATGCATCAACGTTCACGAGACGTTTTAGGTTTGAATTAAAATGCAGATGCCGCCGAGAGAAAAAAAAACAGCTTTAAACAACTAATTCAAAGTGTTTCCCTTGCATCGAATTGACCATATTTTCCGCTTCCTTCCCACTGATATCACTTGAACTGAAGAGCTAGGAACGTTGGCCCGCTAGTGAGCAGCCGTTTCACTTCGCGCAAGTTATAGGCGTTGTTATAATATACTATTCTTCCTCCCCACGCTTCTCTGGCATTTCATGTTTCGGGCTCCCGTTTTTTACTTTAGATCAAAAAAGACATTTTAAGTTCATTAAAATATCTACCTTTGTAATTTTGGGTTTGTAGACATTAATGGATCACCCGCAAAATATGTAAAACTTTTTGATATATTTTTTTATAATTTCTGAATTATAAATATTATTGGAATTGGAATTACCTCTTTAATGATTATCGTAATTTTATGGACACTGATATATCAATTTATTATTTGTAAAAGTCGTTTAGAACATTGTCTAGCTATATCTGTCTTAAGGCGTACAACTAAAAGATTTCAAACAAAATGTAAAAGTTTGTTTTGAATTTCGCGCAAACCTACACTGTTAGTCATTCCTAATTTGGTAGTGTAAGACTAGAGGGAAGGCAGCTAATCATCACCACCCACCGCCAACTCTTGCGCTTCTCTTTTATCAACGAATAGTAAGATTGACTTTCATTTTATAATGTCTTCACAGATGAAAAGACGAGCATTTTTATAGGGATTCAAACCCATAACCCTCAGGATAGGAGTCGAGTGTCTTAACTACCTGGCCATACCGGGCATCATACATAAGTAGAAAAGAGACAGTTTTGAATGACATAGCAGCAACTGATCAGTTTTCATGTGTAAATGAACATTTTAAAGACTTATTTATGTGAGAAATAACGACTAAGATAACTTGTTTGCTGAAAATTAATATTATTTAGTAATTGTGACTCGTGTTTAATTATGCTCGAAATTATAATCTTAAGTGAACTGGAAACATCTTTTAATGATAGAATGAAAAAAAAATTACATTAAATGGACGACAAATAATATAATTGTATTGTAATTCAAAATTTATGGATTTCAAATATTTAAAGATTTAAGAGTTTATTTTTATAAAATCTAAAGCAGCGATTTGATGTGAGGTTCTATTCCAAGACAAAGAAAATAATTATAAGATAAAGTCCTGAACAATATATTAATCAGTTCAAATTCAAAAATTCCGTGGAAATTGTTCATCTGATCGCGTGTGTGTGTGTGTGTGATTTTCATAGCAAAGCCACATTGGGCTATCTGGTGAGTCTGTTGAGGGAAATCGAACCTCTGATTTTAGCTTTGTAAATCCGTAGGCACACCGCTGTAATAGCGGGGAACATTATACGATTGCGTACCGCAAGCTTGTGAAATTAAAAATCTAGTATTTTTGTCCAACGTGCAATGCCCACCGCCACCAATGGTTCAACAATAAGTCTAGGGGACTCACACCGCTAAAAAAATAGGATTTGTTACTTATTGTGGTCTCAGCAAAACTAGTCCTTTGTGAAGCTTTGTGCTTAGCAACAAACAAAAGAAAAGAATCAACAATGTTCTCAGATACAAAAATTGGCAAAACAGTTGTGGTTATGGAAAAAACCTGTTTTATAAATAAATGAAGAGCGCATTCTAACCATGTTGCCCTGTACAAAAAGAAATATATTATAAATAAAAGACTTATGAGGAATAAAGCTTACATTACTTGTTATTGGAAAATTATTAGTCACAGTTTTATGTTGATCCGAAGAATTATTTAGTTTGTCAACCGTTGAATTGCCGGAGTTGTTAGTTTAACTTCAGTTTCCAGTTGTACCACACTTAAGAGCTTTTATTGACATGTTGAATTTTACCTATTAATATTTAAGAATTGTATGTGAAACATTTATAGAAATATTAGTTGGTTCAAAAGTTGTTTATTTTTATCTCTTTTTTTGCTCATGTATGTGACAACATATCTAAACACATTGCTTTACTGATATTGTTATAAAAAATCTCAGAAAATCCGCTGTGGAAAACCTAGATTTAAATTTTTTCTTAAACTGTTAACAATCTTTCAATGGTTCTTTATAACAAAAATATATATACCAGTCAGGTGTAAAGAATTTTAACAGTTATAAGCGACACTCAGAATATGAGTGAACTTTCTCTTATTAAGTCGTAATACCAGTTAAATTATTTGCTCGTTTCAAAATATTACAAAACGGTTCTTTGCGTATAGTAATTCATAACACTGAAATGACAGTTTAAATGGAATATACTAGTCAACAGCATCCCGTGCCAACTTTTGCAACACTTCTGTCCAGCCGAATAGTGTTACTTTTTAGTGTCCGTTACTTTTATACCATACTCTAAAGTACACAGCACGTTTATGAGTAATGAGACTCAAACATAGGTAACATAAGATTGAAGCTTTGGTAAAGTCACTGTTTCTATTTTTGATTTTATCTCATGCAGACATGTTTCCTAACTTTCTACCAGTCTATTTCAGTCACAAATATAAAAGCTCAACAGTACCTGCTAAAGTCACAATAATACCTTCTTAGTGTCTATGAAGAAAGAAATATCCATTTTATTCACTTATGTTTGATTGTTTCCTGTACGGCCTGCATTTGGACTTATTTTATGAATACTTATAACTTTCCGCTAGAAAACAAAGTACTTGAGTGTTACTCCCTTGACTGTCTATCCTGGGTCCACCACGACTATCAAAACTGAGTTTGTGCATTATAAGCCTTTATTGTAGCTGTTGAGGCAGCGTTCCTACCTTGTTATGTGATATTATAAAGAGACCCTTGAAACGAAATGCTGGATTACCTGGATGACTTGTTATTTGAAAATTCATACTATGGCCTCCTACATTATATGTCAACTATGCATATAATACTTATTTTTAGCATTTTATCATGGTTCTTACTTGGAACAGTGGTAAGTCTTCGGATTTACAACGCTAAAATCAGGAGTTCGAATCCCTGCGGTGGAATTAGGAGATAGCTCGATGTGGCTTCGCTACAAAAATTGAAAATCACCTGTTACTTATAGAATGTTTACTTCAATAGTTTGAATTCTATTGAAAAAAAACTGTTTCACTCGTCTCAAACAATGTTTCAAGCTTCAAATTAATATATTTTTAAAAGTATTCGATGTTTCTAAGTATTTGAATATTTGAAATTATTATTGTCACCCGTGTGATCTTTCAAACCGTTGCTTTAGAGGACGCGCCTCGCTATGCGATAACTGTAAAAGTTGAAATAGTAGGCGTTTGGTTTGTAGTAAAATGCCAAGTTAGTTCCGGCAAAATAAAACATCAGCAAAGATAAATGTGTATATCAATTGTCCAGAGCAGAAAGTAATTGTATATTTAGAAAGATAAGACTAAAACTAAAAGTTATTCTGTCAAAATCTCCACATGATTAACAAAATAAAGTTTTACTGTTAGTATTATTTAATAGGTGTGTAATACTGTAAAAATGTAATAACTGTTAATAGTATATTATTGTTACTGTCTAAGAATTGAATTAAAATGTGATGTAATAAGTGTTAATGTATTTCAAAAAATTAGTTTTTAATTGAAGAGTGCAAATTTGCAAAGAGAGAATAATTTTAATAATAAAATAATTACTAATGTTTAAGTTAAAGTTTGTATTTCTCTGGAGACAATAAACAGGTAAAATGTAATCGTATTTGATAATTATCAAAAAAACTAAATTTGTTAATTAAGATAAAAGATTAATTTGATAACTAATTAAAGTTAAACTAGAAAATATCATTGGTGAATTTCTTTTTTTTAACTGAATATCTCATGAATTAAAATACATATATATATGTTTGTGTGTATGTATAATTTCTTAATTCAGATAAATTACCACACTGTTTGGAAATACTTGGCATGGGTTTTGCTGTTTTTCTCTGAAATTTGCTGTAAGGCATTGCTGCATCAGGTAAAACAGAGAATAATTAAATAAAGAGATAAAAGTTAAAGCATATTGCAGTTACTGTTTACAGATATTTGATTTCCACGTTGTGAAATATTTGTGTAAAGTAACTCAAAGATGAATATGAAGGATAGTTTCTTAGGCATTTGTGACAAAATCCTGGCCAGTAAAAACTAACTTTGAAAAACTTCATTTTCAGAGACTTCATGTCAAGGAGTTAAAATGCCCTTTTCACTTGATGATATTTATTATTTGCCACTTTTTTGTTGCAAAAAAGGGATTGTAGTTTTAAAATCTGAACATCTCAAAGTTTCTTGATTTTGTTGTTTCAAAATCAGTCTTAAATACTGTTTTTAAAAGTTCAGTCTGATTCTTATCTTTTTTCGGGAGAAGTTCTTGTTTATTACTGTACTTTAAAGTATAGAGTTTAGTGGACCAGATATAACATTTACTGGTTTCTAAAGTAATCATGCATGGTTCAATTACTATCAGAATTTATGGTAAGTTAAAATAATGTCAGTGTGTGACAGGGTGGTCTAACTTTTTACCTGTGGAAAACCAGACTGTAAAGGTTAGAAACATGGGGTGTACTGGAATGGAATTTTCATATTCAAATAAAGTTTTGAGAGAAATTATTTTTTTGCATGAATTTAAAATTTAACATAATAATCAACGCATGTGCCACACAAAATTAGTCATGGAGCAATTGCAGCCTTTCTGCTGATAGTAGAATCACCTTAAAGTTACTTGAATGTTTAGTCCTATTAATTTACATTCATTTATCAAGTTGGGTGTAGCATATCTTTCACATATAATTATTAATTACCTTAGATTAAATGTTTTTCAGTCAGTTAGTCATGGAGGATAGAGACCAGAGCAATATTCAAATTTGTCTGTTAAAAGCCTGTTTGTGCACCTTTCAAGGACCCTCACATATGTTATAGCCTATCTTTTAAAATAATGTCCTAAATTGAGTAACATAATCACAGTATTCTCAACTGTACTAGTAAGCATGCATTAATCTTTATTTCAGTTACAAAAATCTGAGGTAAGAGTTACAATAAAATTTAAAAAACAAAACAAAAATGTTCTTGTTTGTTTGAATTAGGCACAAAACTACACAATGAACTGTACGTCCTCCAACAATCATGGGTATCAAAACATGATTTTTAGTGATGAAAGTTCACAGACATGCTGTTGTGCTGCTGGTAACAAATGTTCTTGTGTGTGCTCTTTACCTCTAAATGTTTTTTTTTTTAATGAATTGGTGACAGCTTAGATGCAAGTTGATTTTAGAATTAATTTAGGTAAAACCTGTGTATTATAATAAATTACAAGCTTACGTTAGTATTAACTTTTGTAAGATGAGTTAAATATGATAATTTTGGGAGATAGTGTTTGCAGTTGTATGTTTCATTGTTTACAGATGAAGACTCCATTTATGACTAGAATAACAAGCAGATGAAATAAGGAAGTTGTGTGTTTGATTATTTCAAAATGATATTACTTTAGACAGTGAGTGCTTTTAACTTTTTATGTAATAATGGTTATGCTTAAAGTTGCTTTCTTGTTGTTTCATGTGTTCTCTAAACGTCACGAGCCCCCCCCCCTAGTACAGCGGTATGTCTCCGGACTTACAATGCTAAAATCAGGGGTTCAATTCCCCTCGGTGGTCTCAGTAGATAGCCCTTTGTGGCTTTGCTATACAAAAAACACAAAACACACTAAACATCATGAGTGTAACATATGAGCATAAAGTGTGTGAAAATGTCATTGAAAAAATGGTAAGTGTGTAAATTTGGTCTATTAGTATTTTCAGAAAGCAGTTAACAAGACGTAACATAAAAGGATTGTTAATGAAATGTGTAGGTGCAAGAGCAAAAATGGCTCACTTGTAAGAAAATAGTTGATGAAAGAAAGAAGACTATTATAAATGGAGTCCAGCAGATATGATTAATGTTATGTGTGGGAACCTAATGGCTCAGTGTTAGAACCTTGTTCTTTTTTATGTTTATCAGTTATATACAGAGAGGAACAAGCAATAAATATACTTAAAATTGCTAATGATAGTGGCTATGAAGATGTTGTTTTACAAAAGAATTTAAGTTATTTGTTGAGTTGAGCAAATGGTATTAATTTATAATTTAGATGCAAGGTAATACATGTTGGTTATTGTAATTTTAATTCTAACTAAATTGTTGATGGGCATAACCTTAACATTGTTGTGTATGAAAATAATCTGGGTCATTCCATGTCAAATTATCCAGTTTTTGGAAAATTTTCCAGGTGACCCCCTCAGAATGCCTTGAAAAAATTATCATGTGTTCTTGTACCTATATAATGAAAAATTGTCAGAGATTAGATCAGTATCTCTAATTGTTTCTGATTTACAGCCCTGTAAAATATAATTAATTTTGTGTTATTTTTGGCAAATTCATTTTCAGGCAACTTTGGCTGCTTAAAGATGCAAAGGTAATGGTGGTAGAAAGCTGAAATTTGCTACACTGACTGAATTAATCTTAAATACTTTAAAAATGGTCTGTCTCAAACCAAGTATACCTCTCTCAGGATTTTCATAGTGAGGCTTTAAAATCACCTGAAAACCCAAAATTGTAAAAAAAACATTGGTTTATTTAATAAACCATAGCTCTAAGACTTAACATGATACAAAGCTGAATTTTGTTTTAAACTTTCTTGTAACATACCAGTTGATAAATCAGCAACTGTTGTAATAAAAAGTCTGTTAGATCTCCTGTAAAAAAATGTTGTTGCTTGCAACTTTTTATGATGTAGCTAAAAATAGCTCTACTTCAGGCCACAGTTTGGCCATGTCACCAGTTATTCACCCTTTTCAGATTTTTATCATATATTCTTACATCTCTGAATATGATTTTAAAAAAAATCAGGATGGTATTCAACCTACTTTTTGAGTTATAATTTTTTAAAGTGTCCTCTGACCATACGTTTTTTATTTTAAAAAATTCAGTTCAGGTGTGTTACTGTGTGCAAATATATCCATACAATTTTGAAAAATACTTGTCAGAATTTTATGAATCCCACTGAAATATTCTAACTGGCCTTTCACAATGTTAAATAATGAAGTTGTAAGGAACAAGAAATAATTAATTCATTTTTGAACAAGTTTATTGGCGTAACTAGTTAGATCACATGGCAATGCAAATATATTATGTATGCATTACAGTTATCCAGATATGGCTGAGTTCAAGATTCACAATATAATAAATACAAAGGTAAGTCAGACACAAAAAGCACAGTGCTACAACAGGGGATAACTGAGAAAGATTATAGTCACACCAAACTACAATAATCGTGACAACGAAATGTTTCAAAAACTGCTTTGGTGATAAATTAGCCTTTACAACATCAAATAAACATTGCTTTGTTCAGACAGCATGATTAAATTTTTGAAAATGAGTTTGATTATGTCAAGATCACTTTGACTTAGAACATAGTGACGAGTACTACTGCCTTGCATGGTAGGTTCACTTATCAGTCAAAGAATATGTTGGAAAGGAATTCAGCTTTCATCTTTATGTGATCTTGCAGGCCATGAAAACAGTTTGTTTCTTGATTTTTTCATAAATGACACCAACATATCGGAATGTTCATCTGATCTGTTTTTTATGTTTCCCACATACCATTCATGATCATATATACATGCAACATATTTCCCTGGTTGATAATTGTCATTGCTATCATTAGACCCTATTTGAGCTGCTGCAGCATCACTTTCACTGCTACTACCAACAGTTACAACTGTGTACACATCATCATCTGATAGCCTTCTCATATACAATTTGGTGGTAGAGTGGGGAATAAACCTATGATGTGACCTAATACCTGCCACAGTTTTGCATTTTTCATCACGCTCAAGTGGATCAAACTTTACATAATTCTACAGGACTGATTCCTGATTGACAAGAAAGAACTAAATGCCATGAATGTGGTCCTTTGCCCAATGGTACATATCAGAGACACTTAAAATTTGATAATTTATTATTTTTCACAATCTCGATGTTTTTGAAGATCATGTTCAGAGGTGTAAGAATATATGGTAAAGGATGATTAGAATATTTCAATGGGATTCATAAATTATTTCAAAATTATATGGATATACAGGGTGGTCGCTAGAAAAGCGGAAAATTTGTCAAACAGCTATTTATTTTTACAAAGAATAACTTTTACAAAGTTTTTTAAAGGCATATGTTATATTACACTCATAGATGCTCAAAATTATTAAAATCATGCATTTTATTCATGATGTAACCAAATCAAAATAAGTAAGTACGCATTTTATTCATGATCTCATCTGACCCTCAAATTTTCCGCTTTTCTAGTGACCACCCTGTATATTTGCACACAGTAAATACACACCTTAAATGAAGTTCTTTTTTTCAAGTAAAGAACGTATGATCAGAGGACACTTTAAGAAATTATAACTTCAAAAGTAGATTGAACACCATCCTGATTTGTTTTGTAGAGATGTAAGAATATATGGTAAAAATCTGAAAAGGCTGAATAACTCGTGACATGGTGAAACTGTGGATTGAAGTAGGACTATTTTTACCTAAATCATAAAAGTTGCATGCAACTACTTTTTATACAGGAGATCTAATAGACTTTTAATTACAACAATTGCTGATGTATCAACTGATAAGTTATAGAAAATTTGAAATCAAAATTCAACTTTGTATCATATTAAGTCTAAAAGCTATGGCTTATTAAATAAGCCAATGTTGTTTTATGATTTTGGGTTTTCAGGTGATTTTACAGCCTCACTATGAAAATCCTAAGAGAGATAAACTTGGTTTCAGACCATTATTGAATTTTGTGAGATTAATTCAGTCAGTGGAGCAAATTTCAGCCTTCTACCACCATTACTCTTGCAGCTTTAAGCAGCCAAAGTTGCCTGAAAATTAGTTTACCAAAAATAACAACAAAATTAGTTAAATGTTACAGGGCTGTAAATCAGAAACTATTAGAGACATTGATCTAATCTTTGGCAGTTTTTCATTATATGGGTAGATAAGCAAATGTGAATTTTTTCAAGGCATTCTGTGAGGGTCTGCTGCAGCCCCCTGGATGATTTGACATGGAATGACCCATCTTTGTTTCCTGATTAATCAGTCTCTTAATTAAGCTATACAAATGGTGTTCTGTTTTTAGCAGTAGGTGTATATATATCTATATAAACACTGAATACAAATGTAAAGAGGTTATAATTTTACTTGGTCCTTTAGTTAGGTCTCATTTTGAATATTGTTTACAGTTAACGGTTCTTTATCTAGTAAAATAACATTAAACCACTAGAATGGGTTCAGAGGAAGGCTGTTAGAGTGATACCGATGATAGAAAGGTTGCTATAGGAGAACAGTTTAAAATCTGATAAAAGAAATGTAGTGGAGGATTTGATTGAGGTTCTAATAATTGGTAAGGGAATTTGTAACTGATAGATCATTTCTTTTTTGTTATATACTAATTCTGAGAGTAGAACTAGCAAACACAAATATAAATTTTGAAAGGTAAAAGGAATTTTCAGTTTAATTTTTAAAACATGGTAATCAGCCTCCAAAGTGGTTACCTTCAGATGTTTTGGATGTTGTAAATTTAAGTGGGTTTTAAGGAAAGCTTCATAAATATTTGAATAGTAAGATCTGGGTTAGAATTTTTTGTCATTTCGTTTGGTGTAATGAACTGGACAGTCTAGATGGACCAAATCATCTGTTGTTCATAAATGCTATGTTATACTAAAATTACTGTTAGTTATACTACTAACAACAGGCACTGCTCTTAACTACCATTATATCAAGATCCTCTTCTGTAGTCATGTTTTTGAATGAATTCCTATATGTTAAATTTGTGATTTAACAACAAAACATTCATTTTTGCATAATATAAAAGTAATGATATAAATATTTTAAAAGTAGGTTTATAGCAAAAGGTCTCTCTGGCCATTCAGTCGATGATTAATATAAAGATTAAATTTAACAGAACTCAACTTCAATATTACATACAGATAAAACATAGAAAAAAATGGCAGTTTGAATACATGCTGCTGATCGTGTGGTATTATAAGGGATTATGGGAACATCAACTTTCATCAACGATCTTCAAATCAATACATTCATTACACTAAGTAACAAAATTTTTACTTTTTCATGTTCCCAATAAGAAAGTGTTATTTCCCAATTGCTTATGCCTGAAGTAAATGGAAAAGACCTATTTTTCTCTTTAAAATTTGCTTTTGTGACCTGGTAGCATATAATAAAAACATTATGGAATACTATATTTGGGGCCTGATATTTGAAAGTGATTTACATTACAATCCCAAATCTTGAAAACTACTCACTTTTATTCTGTTTTATTCAGACATTATGTAAATGAAAATGTTCCAATTTACCTGTGTTTACGTAGAAAATAGGTTTATATCTAAATTTCATTATCCAGGTCACAAAAGCAAAGTTTGAAGGGAATAATGGATATTTCTGTACATTTATAACATAAGCAATTAAGAAATACACATACTATCCAGGAACAAAATTTGTGTTACATAGTATTATTTTTCAATCACCACATTGTGTACAATTTTTGGGACACCATATGTATTTTTGGAGATTCAGTATACTCCCCAATAAATATTTCTTGGAGAGTATTCTGAATCTCCAATTAGATGTTGTCCTTGAGCTTATTTGTAGTGTGAGGCTTGGGGTTATCATAAATTCTTTTATATAAACCAACAAAAAAAAGTTTGGGTGGGACAAATCAGATGAGTATGGAGGCCAGTTCACATCCTTATGAAGAGAAAGTGGTCACCATTAACAAGGTTAATTATCCTCAAATGATTGAGGAATGTTACTTTCCTGAACTATGCAAACAGTCTCAGCAAAGTATTTTAATACAAGGGACCATTTGATTTTTTTTGGTTTTACCTTCCTCTAAACTAAACTAAATAAATTGAAAAAAAATTAAAACCGGTTCTTATCATTTTAAAGTTATCAAGGTTTCTCATAAACTCACTTAAAATTACTGTCTCCATTACAACTGAAGGCAACCCATTCTAAAGGCCAACCACCCTGATAGAAAAATAAAACTGTCTTAGCTGAAGATTATTTCTACTTAGCCTAAATTTAACTTTCCTCTGTCTTTAAACTTACTATTTTCAACACTATTAAATTATTTTATAGTTTCAAACATTTTACTCGTATTCCCTTTCATTTTATTTTAAAGATAAAACAGAATGAGAAATCTCAACCTCTCTGTGTCACAATCCCTCCACTTCAAGTATGATTTTATTAACTGTCTTTTGAACCATTTCCAATAATTTAGTGTCCGTCCTATGGTAAGCAGCCCAACATTTAACATAATACTCTAAATGCGACCTAACCAGTTACATATGCAATAAATTATAGCCGTCTTAAACTTTATTTGCCTTATCACTAGCAGCAGCACACTGTTTGGATGACTTAGAAGTGTAATCCAAGGGTTGTGGGTTTGAATCCCATTCATACCAAACATTCTCACCCTTTCACATGTGGGAGCATTATAATGTAATGGTCAGTCCCACTATTTTTTGGTAAAAGAGTAGCCCATGAGTTGGCAGTGGGTGGTGATGACCAGCTGCCTTCCCTCTATTTCTTACACTACTAAATTAGGGACAGATAGCCCTCGAGTAACTTTGCGCAAAATTCAAAATAAACAAACAAAAGGAGCCTTTAAATGGAAATATTAACAGAAGAACATAGTGGTTTCAGCAAGATGGACAACTCACACAGCCAGGGAAACAAGGTGTAAGTTCATAAACAATTCCCAGACCAAATGATTTCTCTATGAGGTTGTGGAGTGGCTTTGATATTTACGTTATTTGTCACCTCTGTAATTTTTTTTATGAGTTGGTTATCTAAAAGACTGAATTTTTGCTAATCCCAAGCCTGAAACTGTTGTGACCAAGGACAATATCTGCCAGGAGGTTCAGAACCTCCCCCTTCAAACATTCCCTGAATTGGTGGACACTATGGCAGTTCAAATGGAAACTGTTATAGATAAAATTAGAGCATACATTGCACATGTGGGGTGAAAAGGGATGACAGGAATGTAAACCTTCATCATTTGTCTTGAAATAAATGAATTTGTAATTTAAGAATCACCATGCTTTGTACTTTTTTGGACCACATTAAAATGTGTACATTTTTTGAAACAAGAAGTATTTTAATAGTTAACTTATTCCTTCTTAATGTTTGAGAAGTAAGGTCCTGAAAGCCTTTCTAAATCACAAGAAATTAAGCAGTGCTTTTAAGTTACAAGGTATCTTGTTCCAAAATGTAACTCCTCCAAATTTAATTGTTCAATTACTCTAAATAAAAAGGACACCTAGATAGATTAATGTCACTGGAAGCAGCTAACTTAGTACATTAACCACAAACATTACTTATTTTTAAAAACATTTTAGAGAATGATAGGGAGATAATACTGTATTGTTTAATTTAATTAAATTGAAATTTTACAAATTCCAATTTAAAAACATCACTCATTTTCAGAATATCTGAAGCAAAATAACACAATACTTGGTACATTGTTGATGAAAAATTTATATATTTTGATTTTACATTAAATAGTTTTGATTAGAATTAGGTTTTTTATCGATAGATTGTTTTGGCAGAATATTCATGATGAAACAAGTTGTAAGACTTTCCAAACATCATCCCCTACACTTATGTCTCCACAACAGGCAGTTGCTGTTCATTCTATAAAGTTTCATCATAGATGTAGGTTTGTAATATTAGTTGACTTCAGTCCATAATTGCACAATTCGTGAAAAATATAAATTAATTAAACCATCTGTACAATTTTGGATTTAATAATTCCTTGCAGGAAATTATGTCATCACCAGTAACTATTGATTTCTGTTGATCACCAGCTGATGTTCAGAGATCAATTTCTGGTGAACTATTATTGACCAACATATGCTAGTCTCAGGCTGAAGAGACAGTGTAAACCAGCATCAGTTAGATGCTTGCTTTTGGATTAGTGTTGAACAACGTATGAGTTGCTCTGAAGCTTATATATTATTGATCAGTACATGCTGGTCACTTATTGGTGAATCTACATTAGGTCTAAATTTTTTCCTCTTGAGTTGGATTCCTTTGCTTGGTGAGGGACCTCCTAGAGAAGGTTCTGTAGATTCAGTTTACCTCTGGGATCTTAACACACATCAACATCTTTACTATGCATGGTGATCCAACACACCACTTTGACCTTGAATTCCTGTAGATGGGTGGCCTCCTATGGTTAATCATTTGGTCCACTTGGGCTAGGGTCAACAGAGTACCACTGTTGGACATTCTCAACTGGTGTTGTGGACATTGTGTCTGATACTGGTGTCTAGGTATAATACTCACAAAACCCTTGCATTGCAGTGTTCTTGTTTGACATTGTAGTGCATCCCCTAGTAGGGCTCCATGGTGTATGGGATCCGTGGGCACTGAAATGTACATCTTTATTATGGATACCCCCATTTATGAAAAATAAATAAACATGAAAAAAAAATTAAAAACCATATTATCAGTAAATGACCATACATGGGCAACTTTGCTGTAGTCTACATTAACAGTCAGATTCAGTATCTCGATTTCTAATTATCCGTTGCTTATCCAAGAAATCCTTAAGGCAGTTTTCCCTGTTTATTATTCAAGAGGGATTAGAGGAGTTTACTGGCTCCCCAAAGTCAGTAAAGAATTGGGGTTTTGAAGACATTTTGATGGAAAATGGACATTTTTCTTGAAAAAATGTTAATGAAATAATCATTTACATATCTGTCAATTAACAAAGCTTCATAAAATACTACATTTTTGGCTTAACAAAACATCTGTGACACAGAATTAAATTTGTCCACATTCTGTATGCTTACTTTTGTTCTCTTTTTTAACCCCTTTATTTATATCCATAATTTTTTCTGTTATAAGACTGTTAGCTTTTATGTGTCTTATTCTTGGTTTTTCTAGTGATAATTTATTTTTTTGTTGTTCATTCAGATGGAATTCTAAATTTGAAAAAATTGTAATGAAATTAATGATTTGTATTATTACTTTAAAAATTCAAATATGAGGTTAGAAATTACTTAAAATTGTGACTAATATAGTGTTAGATTTAATTGGAAACCATGCAAGATGGTTGAATATAGAGTATTAGTTCTCACTGTAAAAAAGTAAACTGCATTATACTGGATGAGTAGTGAGATAGCATAATTTAGTCCGATATAATACTTGTATTTCAAAAGTGAAGTGTAGTATACTGTCTTTTCTTTCTTGAGTTTGCTTATATAGTAGTGTTTTTGTGTAGCACTTTGTCAATTCATTAAATGAGCTTTATTTTATTGGGAACAGAAAAACAGTTTTGTGAAATTTTTCCATTTATTGAGCCAATTCAAACTTAAACTGTTTTAAGTTTTAGCTTTTCAAGAAGTCCACTTACTCATGAAAAAAATATCTTGCTCAATAGTACCAGGAATTTAATAAAAATTCATACTTTTTAAGCTAATGTCGAAGAAGAATTATTTATATAATACAATTCATGTACTTAAATGTCATATATATTTTGTTTGTTTGTGTCACTGTTATGTAATTCCTTACTTTCAATAATATTAAATTTATTTGGTTTATGAAGATTTCTGCATATTTTCAACCTTTGTAATTAGTGTTTTACACAAATGCATATATCTTTTATTACATGAGTACCTTCACACAAAGATAAAGTATTTCTCACTATTTTTAATGTGGTCCATTTCTCTTCTTAAATCCATACATTTTTTCTATTGTGAACATAAAAGAAATGAAATGAAATGTAAATATGAGAGGAAGCAAAACACTAAGTGTATTGTAAGCTTTACTGTTTAATTAAATGTTCAAAACTTTCTTACTGTAAGTATTGTATATTGAACAATTTTAGACATGAAAATTATAAATTTTTACATTACATTATTAATGCATCAGAATGACCACATAATATGTTCATTACATTTCATGCAATTATAAGTAATGATGCAAAAACTTAGATATTTAATGGACTAAATTAGAACTAAATTTTCTACATCCTTTATCAGAAACATTTGTGCAAAAATTGGTTTTTTACATAAGTCCTAAAACACACAAAATAATGCATGCATGTCTGTGTGTTTCAAATATATTCTAAATTCAGCTATGGAACAGACATAAAATGTATACATTTTTTTTCTAATTGTAAAACTATTTAAGAAAAATTGACTGCTATAATGGAAAATTTAGAGGATAAAAGATTGAGAGAGTAGTTAAAACAGGAAATTAGGAAACCAAATGTGTTAAAAAAATTTGGTTGAAAATGTAATCGACAGTAAACATTTTACTATGTACTTACCTACCCTGACAAGATTAGCTATTCTTGTGCAGCGACGCCCTTTAAATGTATATTTTTTCATTAGACATGCTACAAGCTATCCACTATCCTCTTTTGGAATTGCAAAATTCCAGTATTCTCAAATAAATTATCATGTATTACATAACCAATAGTAACATGACATGCTTACGTGATGTATCTGATTTTTTCTTCAGTCCTCTACCAAACTGTCACTTTGTTTGGCAGCACTTGGGTTTGGACATGCTCTTTTGTTTATTTGATACTTCATGTTTGCCCTTGTTTTTACACAGTCTTTTTGTTTTTTAAATTGCTTTCATTCAGACTGTTTCTTCTATCAGATAATTCTAGTCTCTTTATTTTTTCTACTCAAATTTGGTGAATGTTTCTGTGCAATGTATTCTGAAGTTTGCATTACCATTTTGGGGTTTACACAAGTAAATAACATTTTTTTTCTCAGGCTTCAAGTGTAGGTCACCAGATGATAGTTTTTATATTCTGAAAGATCATTTGTTAAATAGGACACCTTTTTACCCTGGACATTATCCAGGTCCCTCCAGAAGAGACTGATCTTGTGCAAGTTAATGAGGACTTTGTTCATTTTTCTTCAGATTTTCCTTCCCTTTCACAGCCTGATGAGTCTGCTAGACCTAATGCAATTTTTATGGCTTTTGTAAATCATCCTTCCTTATTGCATAAACAGTTTTTCCAACCTCCTTTTGCTTTTTCTCCTTCACCTGATGTTTCAATTCATGGTGATAATTTTGCCTTATAATTATGTGATTAAATTAGCATTGCATGGTCCCCATGGGCTTTAGATCAGTTTGAACTTACCTACTATCATGCTCTCTATCCATTGTTAGATGGGCAGTTGTTAGGTTATTTATTACCTGTATGGGAAGCACTTCCCAAATCATCTACTAGTCTTGTCCATACATAATATTCTTGCTTGTGTCTTACCCATACCAGTCTGTTATGGTCTTTTGTTTCCATACATCTACTCGAGACTCTTCACAGAAATCCTATGGCATTTTGTGGAGATATCCTTGCCCCATCTGTCTTCTACTTGAACACGTATATTGTCTTTGGCATTAAATATTTGACTTCTTTGTTGTTGGGATCTTATGTGTGACCCCATTTCTGTGAAGTTGTGTTCTGGAGATGGTACTGGAAACTTTAGAACCTCTTGTAACATTGGTAGCACAACAATTAACCATTATGAATTTTGTAGCTCATTTGTCTCAGTCAGAACCTTGTATGTCACCAATTACTATTTCCCATCTTTCCCCATTTCTAGCAATTACCTGTCCCCTCCACTTTGGGTATTTCTTCTCATCACTTTCCTAGATGATGAAAATCTCATTGCTACCAGTACATAACTGATAGTGAGTTTGTGTCCAGTAGGGGCTTGGCTGTTTCTTTATCACTGGCAGAGCAAAGTGGTTAAGACACTTGACTCGTAATCCAAGGGTCATGAGTTTGAATCTCTTTCACACAAAACATGCTCTCCCTTTCAGCTGTGGAGGTGTAATAATGTGATGGTCAATCCTGCTATTTTTTGGTAAAAGAGTAGCCTAAGCGCTGGCAGTAGGTGGTGATGACTAGTTGCCTTCCCTCTAGTCTCACACTGCTAAATTAGGGACAGCTAGTACAGATAGTCTTCATGTAGCTTTGCACGAAATTCAAACCAAATTTTTTTGCTGTCATTCCTTTGTTGGTAAGGAACCCCAACACTTGACACTTAAAATTTGGTCTAGCCAGTGATCTACATAATGACATTATGGCTTTTTAGACTTGTATCCAGTATTTCTGTAGACTTAATTTAGTCATAACTGCCTTACCCCTAGCAACAATACAGTGCTTGGTCAGGCTTAGGCTGTGTTAACCAGAACAACAAAATTTAAATGGATGTTAGTAGTCTCAGGTGGTATAAAGATTGACTTCATGTTAATTAAAAGTATAGTGATTTTCAAAATCATATGTATGTGTTTTATTAAAAAAAATTATCAGGATTTCCAGAAACATTTGCAATGTATTAAAAACTTCCGTGAAAGGAAGTGGAATGTTCTGTGCTTGTATCTAATTGATATATATATTCATCTTGATCAAATATATTTTTATTTATTTATTAAAATATGTTATAGTCAATAAAAGAAATTGAGTTTCATATCACATAAAACCTTGTTTTAAGAAATGCTATTTTTTTTAAGTATTTGTTTAGTGGAAATTGTAACTTGTAGGTAAGTCAAAATGTATCTCAAGATGGCTGGTATGGGCATTAAAATTTTTATTAAAATTAAGCAGAAAACAATGTTTCAACCTTTCTAGGCCATCTACAGACAAACAAATGTTCTTTGTTAAAACTTTTATTCAAATAAAGTAGAGAACAACATTTCAATCTTAGGCCATCTTCAGGTTACCAAATGTTCTTCGTTTGTTTTAATACTCATATCAGCTGCCTTCAGATACATTTTTACTTCAAGTAGGTTTCTCATCATCACAAGTTGTGGGTAGTTTACTTGACCCACTGAAACAAATTAATTTCCATCTATTTACCAAAACAGTCATTTTTTTATTATTGTGGTGTTTGTGTGTGTGTGTTTATGTTTCTCATTGTGTTTTTTTTTTTTTTTTACTTTATGTAGCTAAAATTTATATTCTGTTAGTTTTTTATAGAATCTGAAATCATGATAATAATACCGAAACTTCCACAATGCAAAAGTGACAATTTCAATTAGGAGTAAAAATTTATAAAGTCTATAAATTTTGGCCATAGCTTTCATGTCTAACTGTGTGAAATACTACACATCATGCATTAATTAACCAACATCAGATAAAGTTGTAAGGGCTTATACTTTGCATGAGATGCAATTTAAAATATAAAAAAGTATGAAAATACTTGAGAATCGTGTTATGTATTTCAGTTTTGGTATACTTTTTGATAGTAATGCATTAGTAAGTATGTTGCATTCATTTGATGTTTATTCTTGCTCTTTTAAGTTATTGCTTTGTTTAAAAAAAATTCTTGTTTTATGACATGTCTAAAAAATCATCATAAAAGGCAACTTGAAACTATAGAGTGTTTCTAGACATCCAACGTAGCTAGATGGATACCACACATGGATACCTAGATATGCCTCTATATGTGGGGTATTTGTATTTATTATGTGTAATATAAAATAATGGAATTGAAAGGATAAAAATCAATTTTTGTTTTCTATTGAAGGGAGAATAATAACACATTGATAGTGTATTGTATTCAGAAGTGTACTCTGTTGTTCTCTAAGTAGTGTTACATTTTTTTTTTATCTTTTATGTTTTTCGTAGACCAAACGCAACAGAAAGACACAGATAACAGCTTGTATAATTTATTACAATACGCTATTATATATACGACAGATATAAGATAAATTATATAATAACAATGACAGATATTAAGTTTAAACCTTCAAAATTAATTACAACACAAAATGGTACTGGCCTGTATCTAATATAATGATCTAGAATGAAAGTCCAAAAGTTCAGATTAGAAATCCCAAAATTCTAGTCTAGAAGGTGAATTTGGTCCCACGAAGAAATACCGAGGTTTGAATGGAGGATGACGAAGTTCTTTTTACGGTGCTTCTTGATGAACGTCTCAAACTTGCCGCCTTCCAATTTTCCCAGTCTCCCCTAAATAGTCCGTACGTGACGACTCTCAGCACAACCAGTAATTCGAATGAATCACAAAGATTGACGAGACAAAATCACAGCTTCTGTAGATCTAGCTTCAATCACAAATTCAAGTTGAATAAACTCACAGCAAACACTTAAACTTTCTTAAACGAATGACTGACTCTTCTTTTCTTCGAATGAAAACTAATGACTCTTCTTCTTTTCGTGAGTCTCCGTCTGTTTATATATTAGTAGGCACTCTTCTCGAACAATCGCGTAACTTCCACAGAACTCCAGAGCAATCCGCGCATGTCCGTTCTTGCACGAGACTCAACGTCTAGACACTAGGCCGCCATACATTTCCGTTTATAGTCATATATTTGATCTACCTAATTCTAGAAATTTCTAAATGTTATTTTAAATGAATAACAACATATTTTATTAGTTTAAGCTTTGAAACAATAATATAAATATGGAAATATAAATAATAGAAAAGAAACTTTAAGCACAACACGACATATTGTCGTTTACAAAACATTTACATGACATTTACATAACAGTAGTGTTTAAATTATCTTACACTTTCTTTATCTTCAGCTATAAATCTTCAAGTTTTATAATATGTGTTTTTTTGTGTGTTAAAAAGGCATAAAACATTTGAAGTACTGTGAAACCAAAGAAAGTTAATTAAATTTGTGGAAACTTGGAAAGTTGTGACATATGGTGACAATATCTCTACATGTGATTTAAAAGTTCTATGGAACTTTATTTTGATTATGAAATTATATTTTGGTTTGTCATAATTTATATGTCTTCTTCATAATTACTTTTGTTTCCACAGATGATTGCTTAGGCCTGGCATGGCCGAGCGCGTTAAGGCGTGCACTCGTAATCCGAGTCGCGCTAAACATGCTCGCCCTCCCAGCCGTGGGGGTGTATAATGTGCGGTCAATCCCACTATTCGTTGGTAAAAGAGTAGTCCAAGAGTTGGCGGTGGGTGGTGATGACTAGCTGCCTTCCCTCTTACACTGCAAAATTAGGGACGGCTGGCACAGATAGCCCTCGAGTAGCTTTGCGCGAATTTCCAAAAACAAACAAACAAACAGATGATTGCTTTGAGGAGACAATCTTATATAATTTTTTTTAATAATATATAATATTATTAGTTACAAGCATAGATAGTTTCTGCATAAATATAACCTAAAAAAAATTGAAAACTGAGATTGCATTTAATAAAGTCGCACCAGGATACTTTAGCATGCCAGTTTTCTGCAACCACAAAAATGTTATTTTTAGACAGATAAATGTCTAATCTAGTAATTCCAAATTTAGCAGTAAAATGTTTGTGTATAAATAATGTCTAAATATTTGAGGAACAATTCCATTATCTAAATGTGTATTTGTTTAGTCACACATTTTGTAATAAGTTAAGATTCTTTTACTGCTGAGTTACTTATGCATACTAATTTGAAATAGCGAACACTGTAAGTCTTATAGTATTTCTATACTTGTTTGTAATTACATTTTTACTGCATTTAAAAGTATAGCCCAGATAAAACTGGTATGATAGTCAGGAATTACTTTAAAAATAAAAATTACAGACAACATAGATCTGATTATGTTTGCTTCTGAAATGATTTTTATACACTAGTTACGTAGTTTTCATACAACGTTCATAAACATTTATTTCAAGTACATAATACTTTTCAATAAATGTTTTGGAAACATAGCAAAATATCATGTATCTATTATAAACCATGGACAATAGATAGAAATGAAAAACAAAAGTGTTATAGAACCATTGTTTACCTGTTGACTGATGATTCACCATATCATTAAGGTCTGTCTCTTGTAGTTGAATGTGAGTGTCCTGTATAGTGTCTGACTTGCAAACATTTCATGTGTGTTTAAAGAAGTCACAGTCAATGGAATAAATATGCACGGATGCCATTTTCTGACATTAGCTATTTATTTATGAATTATCTTGAGCATCTGTGTGTAGGAAATACTAAATATTACTTAAAAACTTTAATCCAAATGAATTGCAAATAGTGTATTAAGAAGAACAACAACATATAGCTAAGCAAATGGTGATGTTCAACTCTGGTTATTGAAACAGCATAAGATTTTTCAAGTTTTCAGAACATTTTATATTAGTTTTGTTTAGTTATGATAAGTATTTTCAAAAATATGTGGTGAGCATGCACTCTGGTATCTTACAAAAACAAACTTTTCCACAGTGTAAATATACAAAGAGTGAAAGCAAATTTGTATTTAAAGTTAAAGCAATCAAAACGTTTATAACTGATGAAGCTTAGTTGAAAGGGAGGCTGGCAATCATCTGATCTATTTTCCTTGATGTTCAGCAAAGTTGGTATTTCCTCTCAGTGGATTTCCAATGGGAATGAGGTGTGGACATTTATGTAGACAAGTTTCTGGAATATTCAAATAGCAAATTTCTAGAGTTCAGCCATAAGGTCAATCTGGTGTGTAGATTATAAAGAGGGTCAAAATTCCCCAGTTAATGTCGTAATCTCCTTTTTTTCAGACAGAGAAATCAAAGGATTACCTTGATAAACTGACATTTTCAGTCTTCATATGTACTCACACTTTATTTGGTAATAGAATATGTATCTGTACTATCTCTGAACATTTTGGCCTCCATTTTCATTGTATCTCTGCTTCATGAATGCTGCTGTATTAACTATTTCTTGTAACAATGATCAACATGCCTTTTTTTTTTATCTCAGACTCATTTTCTTTACAACCTTATTGTTGCTACTTTAAAAGTGAACATTTCTAATAGGAAAGAAATGAGGTTAAGATTTCAAAACTGATTCTCACAGATGAACTTGTGCATGTAAATAGTCACAAACCAATAGCACTGATAATTAAAATCCATACTACTTACATCATCTCTCGCTTCGGACTTTCTTCAAGATGCAATTTTGGTATTAGGTAGGTACAGTTTTTAAAGATTCATTATGTGGTTACTACTTTTACTGCCATTTATCTGACTAAAGTAATAAGATATTTAGAAAACTGGATACTTACTAATTATTTTAAGCTGCATGAGTGAAAACATTATATCATAACCAAATGAAACAGTGAACACAGTAAGATTATCTTTAATACGCTATACAGGTTATTCTTAATTTTTATTTACAACTGGGGCCTGAGATAGCCAGATTGTTAAGGTGCTTGACTAACAATCTGATGGTAGTGGGTTCGAATCATTATCACACCTAACATTCTTGCCCTTTCAGTCGTGGGAGCGTTATAATCCCACTATTCGCTGGCAAAAGAGTTACCCAACAGTTGGCGGTGGGTTGTGATGACTAGCTGTCTTCCTTCTAGTCTTACACTTCTAAATTAGGGACGGCTAGCGCAGATAGCTCTTCTATAGCTTTGCGAAAAATTAAAAACAAACATTTACTGCCAGTAATTACATTTCTTCGTATTTCAATTTGATCCAAGCAAAAGTCTTGCACTACGCTAATTGAAAAACAACATAAGGATGTTTTCCCTTAGGTGTGGCACGAGTTTTTTCGTTACTCTTATCTCTTAAAATTTACTGTCCATGACATATTTCATTGTCAAAATTGAAACATTCTCTCACAACCGTTAATGAAACTCAAAGGTACAATGTATCTTCGTGTAATTCCCCACAGGTAAATAATTACAATTCATTCCATGCCAAAAGAGCTTAAATCCAGATTTTTTTTTTAAATTCTATTCACAAGCTGTTTAGTAGTTGTGTTTTGCAGTAATTGATTCTTTCGCATTATACCACATTTGTGAATGTCTTCTTGTAACATGTTCATACACACATTTAATACTACACACGTTTTAAACACGTATATTCCACTTTGTTGTCGAATTTCATGCAAAGTGGAATTAATCATAACAGGGTAATACCCTCATGGTTGAAAGTTCGATCCCAAAGCTTGTAGGCTACATTGTGATAACCACATGACAGTACCGTACTGCCATCTAGGACCAATCACATTCAACTCATTCTTTCAAAACAACAAAATAATCACTGACAAAATTCAGTCACACTGATACTTCTCAGCTAAACTTTTGGAAAGTTGGGATTAACATGCATGGTTTTATTGTTAAAGTACATATCAGTATGTATTTGGTATAAACAATTTCATCACTGGAGATGGAGAGAGCATGATGTCTTTCAGGAGTACCGAAACAAATCCAGCATGTGCAATGCACGATGCTTCATTGAATTCCTTCCATGGAATACTAATCAGTAGCTTAGGGAGCAAGGGTCAAAAATTAAGAATAATTGACAAACAAATTGTTTATCTCTTTTCAGTTGTGTAATACACGTTGTCACACAGCAAATGTTTTGCCCTGTCAGTTAGATTGGATTAACAAACCTAACAATCATGTGATTGACAGTCTGTGTTACTTTTACTATTGAAATTTCAGAATGATGTTGATAAGGTGAAGTGCATGTCTTCACCATAGACAGTGCCTCATACACTTTAGTTGACTGTTTAGTTAACACACTAATCCATGAGGATATTTTCAACTTGACTATCCAATCCTCCACCGTTGAAAAAATCACATTTAAGCTTGTTCTGTATCTGTGAATGATGCCTCCTAAATATTTACATTCACTTTTGCTTTATCTTCATTAACTAGAGTAAAATTTATGTTCCTGTCATCATCTTTTATTGCAGACACTTTGACGTTATTGTTTTGTACCAATCACCAAAGAAACTACCTCAATAAACGTATGAAGAATTTGTTTACTTTGGTAGTAATTCTTATTTCACAAGGTAGCCATTTCATAAAGTTGTCAACGAGGATATTTTCACAGTCCTACGAAACCATTTCAGGATAAGCCTTACTATGCAAGTAGCATATATCATCCATAGAGGTGGCCATGCTCTGTGTCATATGTCTTTTCTGAGCCTTCAACTTGGGCTGATGGACTGATCAATTTTCTGTAATGCAAAACCTTCGGGGCACTTTGTAACAGCTGTTTAGTAATTCTAAAAATGCACCTTGCTCAACTACTTAATGAAGTCTGGGCGTGAAGTTTCTAGAACCAATTTTAATTCTACCCCCTGCTTAGGAGATCGGAGATTCCAGGTAGTTAATTGTCTGAAAAGTTAGGAAACAGTAAACCTTCCTTCACCATTCTCTTGAATGTTGATACATAGTGATTTGTCCTTTCGCCTCGACTTCATCAAAGAGTTGAATGATCATGGACAAATTCTTCTCTTACAATCTTTTGGTCTTTACCTAAGATGCTTTTCTCATTGTGAGTATAGCTTGGTAGGTACTTTCAAGATCATTGAACCGAGATGGCATAAGAATAAGCTGTTGTAGCCAGCTTTTACATCAGCTATGTGCTATCCCAATCTCTTTCAAAGTCCGAGACTTTCTATCCCTGTCAGTTTCAAAATGGTCAAACGCAACACTGCTATTATGATAATCTGTAATCAAATATTTCCCTTACAATGATGCCAATTTGTAGAGTGATAGCTTAAACAATCATCTGGATGCAATATACACTGGAGTTTGTCCTTTCTAAATCGTTATTTGTCACAAGGTCGAAGTTGTGGACATTTGTAACACTGGTAAAAGTTCAATGTACAAGACATCTAGACTTTAGCATTTCTATCAAATAACCATCTCCCTTTAGTGATTTGCTTTTCTCTTAGTTTTAAGTCCTTTCCTTCCCGGTTTTGAAAAGTCCCATTTCTTTTTCAGTAAAACCCTTTTCAACTTGAGCATAAGAGATCAGTAGAAAACTCAGCAACAATATATCTTTTAGTAAAAAGTTTATCATTCCCGCCAACGTTTTGATATATTACGAACAAGCTGATTATTCTGAGAGGAATGGGATAGACTCACTGAATAACAGAGGATTTAATAAAATATTTAGTGTGAGGCAGTTCTGAGTTTTCTAAATTTAAGTCTAGGAGCATAGGCAATGTGGACTGTTATTTCTATTGCCTTTCAAATGGGTTAATTACTTTCAGACTGTGTACCAGACATTTTAAGTCCAATTTTCCTTACTTAATGGGTAATGTCAGTATCAGATATAAAAGTCTGTTTAATGTAGATAGTATTATTAATTTATTTATTTTGTGTTTGTAATTCATTTATATCGAGGCTAAGGAAATTTATAGAAGGCCTAAGTGATAGACGTATCAATAGCTGCCACCAGACGAGCGGAAACAGTTGAATTTAAATCACATCAAAGAGAAGTTCGGTTAGAAAAACGTTAGAAAATGTAAAGGTAACTGTCGTAGCAGTGAATACCACAATAGTTGGTATGTTAGAGTGAGATTAGCAGTTTGAAAGGGATAAGGAAAATAATTTGACTTCTCAAAGGGTGTTCTAAAGTAATTGAACCCTCCTGTGTGGACTTTGACACAAGACAGATGATTATTGGATGTTCAAGATACAACTGCAGTAACTCAAGTGACAGCATAAATGAATTATACACGAATGCTATTGACAGATTATACACGGTTATATTTTACACACTATAATCACGGGTATAACACGAACTTATCTACTTATATTAAAATGACAGTGTTGATAAGAACTTTATTATACGTAAGGAAACCCAAGACATCCATGGTAATTAACTTGAGTCGTCACTAAATCTACACATTTCCCTAAACCAAAACAGGAATTCCATTAATGTTCCTGTCACTCTATTCAAATACGCACTAATAAAAAGAGTGTGGTTTTGACATTTTCAGTGAGTTGTGCCATGATAACTCTTACCTGTAAAGTTGACTTGCCCATCAAACTATGCGAAACATTCAGTACAAATTAATCGATTTCTTTGTAGTGTTGTATTTTTTTTTAGCTTCGTGTCCTAAATCTTGTAAAATGTATATTCAGATGATTTTGTCAGTTTTGCTTTGATGATGAATAAGAAGTTTATAATATTTGATTGATGTATATTACAAAGCTTTACACTGAAATAGCTGTACTTTGCCAACCACAAGTATCGAAACCCGAATTTTAGCCTATAGACTTGCCTCTTAACCACTGTAAGGGCTTTAGTTCGAAAGCCTACTAACAAAATGCTGTCATAAAAATTTAGTCTGTATGTGTTGTCAAACACATTGTAAAACCACGTATATGTAAATAAATTTTACAAAATTTAGTCATCGACCGTCAATATTTAATGAAATTTCTACGTGTTTACAAAACTTCGGTATTAAATTTATATCATAATTTTTGCTTCATTTAAGTTTTAGTGATTCGTACCACCAAAAATAGAGTACATTCTATAATGTGAAATAAATTTAATGGCATAGATTTTGAAAATATAATAAGTAGTAGTTTTTGTTTTTTAAAACAAAAAAAGATATAATTAATATCCCATTCTCTTCCTTTATATTTCTGTTGTTTTTTTTTAATTTCGCGAGGGCATTATAAGGTGAGATCAATCCCATTATTTGTTGATAAAAGATTAGCTCAAAAATTGGTGTTGGGTGGTGGTGACTCCCTGGTCTTACACTGCTAAATTAAGGAAAGTTAGCCCAGATAGCCTTCGTGGCTGAAAGGGCGAGCATATTTGGTGTGATGGGAATTTGAACCTGCGACGCTTAAATCACGAGTCGAACACCTTAATTAGCTGGTCATGCCGGACCATGTGTGTTAGAGGCGTGTCGTGTAGAACATATAACTGGATGACTTTCTAATACCTTATATAGTGATTAAAATATTTTTGTTCTGAAGGATGAGACCCTGGTGTCGCTTTGCGCGAAATACAAAAACAAACAAAACAATTTAACACTTACATGGCTTAACGTTAATCTTTAATGCCTATTATCACGCTAAAATTATAGTGGACAACAGCAGAGGTAGCCCATTGTGAAGCCTTAAACTTAACAACAAAGTAATAGACAATCGTTAGTAAACGCTGCATATCACATTGGCCACACATGTGCACTGGGCCATGATAAAATAACACAGTGGTTTTGAAATATTAAAGAAAATTGTTGAAAGAGTCTGAAGTAACACGAAATTAATCATTGCAAGTAATTATTCAACTTAGGTCAAAAACAAAAACTCAACAGTCAGCGAAGGAGAACTTGTTTAGTGTTGAATTGGTATAAAGTGTATCAAACGCACAATACAGGAAACAAAAAAAAATATTAAACCTCATTCTCTAGAATTATGACAGAAATGACCATAATAATTTAACTTTATATTTGTTCCATGATATTTGAATTTACTGTCTGCAGATCTTTCATGACAATCTGCTCACTAATTCAGCTATGATGGGGAAAAAGTATTCCAAAGCTGGTTTGTTTTCTCTAAATAGTTTGATAATGAGAACAGAAAATCTTAATGCTAAAACTCTGATTCTTAAATAAAACAAACAATCGCATAAATTTAATACTTCAGCTTTGCTTAAACTTGGTTTTATTTCCACAGATTTTGAAACTACAATCAATCTGTATGCTTTCTATGTACTAAATTTATGATCGATTAATAATAATAATTATGCGAGCTATTCACATATGCCATTGTTATTCCACTGAATTTTCTGCTGTTTTGTGAAATCCAGACTACTGAGATCAGGAAGAGTAATAGTCAGAATCTGTAAAATAAAGAGAAAAAATTATGTTAATGCAAGCGAACAACAAGTGAACAGAAATATCTATTAAAGAAATGAAGTAACAAGGATTAACTATAAGCTACTGAAGACTTATAGTACCTCTGTTATTGAGAACTTGCAGAAACATATATTAGCTGGTTAAGAAGTACTGCTACTCAACCATTGGTTTGTCAGAATAATATAGAAATATATGTCGTATTTTGACTTATAAAAAGCCTTACCAATAACATTTTCATTTTTTAGTTTATATATATGTTACAAACAAAGCTTTGCGTTTAGCGTATATAGTTATGCCTATTTGTAATGTTCGTTTATTATGAATGCTGATAAAAACAATATTACCTTTGTTTTCTCGTCAAAGATTGGTGTTGCTTTTAGATCTCCAATTTTCGCAAAATTTGCTGGACCTGCTCCGTGGACAACAATGTCCCGTAAAACAGGAATGACTACTTTTGATGTGCTTTGGAAGATTTCAATGTTCAGTTCGCACTGTAATAATAATTACATTTTCTGAGAAAAATGTTGTTTTATAGCTTAACAAATGGTTATTTGTTCCGTGTTATAGCCTATTGTGTATGTGAAGATATATTCTTAATTCTATGTTTTGTATGTCATATCGAGTTACAAAAATACCAAAAACGTCCTGTTCTCTCAGAAATGATTAACCAAGATGAGTTAAATATAAAATAAACAAGCATCTTCAGACATTCATAACAAATAATTAATAATATATATCGTTAATTATAAAATCTTTTTGTCAACATGTACATAAATGTGTATATATTTAATATTTGTAAGTGTTAGCCAAGAATTATGTAAAGATATATATATATATATACTTATAAATACATCCAGTGATGTTAAACTACCATGCACAGCTCACCAAAAGAAGTGTAAGGATTTTGTATAGTTTGATTTTCCAAAGTATTAATGAAAAATATTGTTTGTTTTATTTCGAATGAAGATAAGGATTCGAATTTTTATTGACGAGTAGGTTGACAATCGAACAATGTTCTCTTATTGCTGAGCTTTGTTTCAAAAATGAATGCTCCATCATTGATGCTGAAAGAGCACACTGTCGAGAACTTGGTGTTAATATTGTTTCTTCTAAACATGCCATTAACGAGTATTTTTAGTTTCAACAAGATGGTTGTTGTTCGTTGTTTTGAATTAAGCACAAAGCTACACAATGGGCTATCTGTGGTTTGCCCACCACGGGTATCGAAACCCGCATTTTAGCGTGTAAGTCCGCAGACATACTGCTGAGCCACTGGGGGGGCCAACAAGATAGAACCACCTAACAAAGAGTACACGCAGCAATACCAGTGTTGCAAGAACTGTTCCTAACAGGGTCGTTTCTTCCGAATTGTAACCAACAGATTACTTCTTGTGGGGTTACTTAAAGTCAAAGGCATTAAAAAATTTGAAAAATAACATGAATAAAGAAATATTTCGCCTTATGCGTATATCTGTGACCTTTGAAATAGAGGGTGCCATCCTTGGAGTACTTCAGTCATGGTGGACATCTACCGGACATTGTCTTACATATTTAACTAATGGTGACAACAAATCTTATTGAGCTGCAGTTTATAAGTTGTTGATAATTTTATTGTATGCGGAAGGCAACCTCATGTCAAAATGCTTCAACACTACTAAAATTCAAAATACAGGAATATCGAGTTCACGGTTGAAAAGCAATAGATCTAGAGGTTATTAACCGAAACAATAGGTTCGAGACTAATTTACACCACACACCAACAATTTTTTTGGCTTCTATTGCCATTTTAGCACATTTATACGTGACTTTTATGAAAATAATTTAGTAAGTATTTTATTTCATAAACATGTGAACTTATCAGTATTAAAAATTATTTGATTAAAAATGGCTTCCCTATAGCACTCATCAACAAAAAAAATTTTGAATATATATTAACAAGGTTCAAACCTCAATATACCTGATCTCAACGTTTCTAAATGTCCTGTCATCTCAGTGTTACCTTTCATCGATTTCCACGGTATCAAACATAAAAGTAAAATAAAACAAAATTCTATAATCAACTTATCTCAAAGTCAGCCTAACAAACAAATGGATACCCAATTTGTATTTATTTAAAGACAAAATTTGTGGTAAAACACAAACAATTGTGTTCTTGCTGCAGGCAACTCAATATTGGATCAACAACTCGATCTTTAGCTACCAGAATAAAGGAGTATGCACATAATAGTTCCTTTAATAACTCTGGAATATACAACCACCTAAGTAAAGGCTGTGGTGAAAAAAAATTGGAGTAGTAGAAACTCGTTGAAAAGCATGGTTATTACATATATAGTTACGTATTCATTATATGCAACTTCAACGAAATGCATTTCTTTCGGTTGTGTGGGTGTTCTTGAGAGATTATCTCTAGAATTAGTGGATTTACTGAACTAGTGTGAAAAAGCAAAAAATAAGTCTACGTAAATTTTAGGTGCATGTAAAACGTAATGCCATAGAAGTGTGTTCTCAGATGTCTGATAAAAATCTGTGCGCATTGGAGTGTGACGCTAAAAGTAGATTACATTAAAAATAACTTTCATTTGTATTCTATGACCCATTTCAATAAAAGAACGTTTCTGTGTACTGTTTAGCTACGTTCGAGATAGCTCCATACAGTAATGTTTGCTGCGGCACTGAAGGGAAGCCACCAAAATTTGTTTCAGCCACCCCAACTTGAATGTTCAAAAGCTATAGTCATTATATATTTCTGTAGGGTTGCTCTAAAGAAGAATAGAAAGAATAGACAATTGGAATATTGGTTCTTAGGAGATACAGCTATAATTTTATAAAAATCCATACTTGTTCGTTTAAATTCTAATTTTGTATCATAGAGTCCTTGTAAATAGTATGTTATAAATAAATTTGTACAGCATTGCTAATACTTTCTACTTTTTATTGACTGTATATTCCATGAAATCAACCTTTATCATTTCGTTTAAGAAAAATTCTATGTGTGGATATATCACATAATTCTCGATTTTTTACAATCTAAACACAATTTTGATATTTTCAGATTTAAAGATTACAATTAATGTCTGTTTAAACACTTGATCATTAAGAATGAAAAAAGTATAACTGATGTTACACTTTCCAATGTCTTATGCGCTTATAAGACAATCATAAGTTTTTAGTTAACAATAAATTGATATTACTTACATTTATAAGATTATATTGAAAATGATGCCCGTCTTTGACGTCTGAAAAGGAAGTATTCACACGGGATAAACAACAATACAACATGATATGATAACTGATCTTGTATAAAAAAAAAAACAGTTTGCAAAGGATGTCAATAAAATTATCTAAGTTGTCTTCTTTCTGTTGATTGTTTTTGGTTTTTCCCTTGTTTTTGTTTTCTGTAAAAAGTATCACAAGTCTTCTAAACATGTTTTGATTTCTGTGGTTGGAATGTACCTTGGTGCTATTGCGAAGTTTAGTCCTTTGTTAAGTAGATATATCTCGTCTGTGTTTAATTGTCGGTCGGATCTGTTAATTATGAGGTTAGTCAACGGTTTGTCGTTTTGGTGTCTTTTCTGTTGTTTACATCTTAGTTTTTCTAGTTTTTTGTTGTGACAGATCTTTCTTTCTCTGTCGTTCTTAGTATTTATTTGGTTTATGTTTCGTTGTACAAGTCCGTAAATCTCTGGTTTAATGCAGCATGCCAGTTGATGGTCTGGGTTCATTTTTTGTTTTTGTAAGTCATATAGGTCTTTGTATTTCGTGTTCAACATGACTTTAAGTAGTTTTTTCTGTAAATTTTGGATAATGTTTTATTATTTATTAAAATTTTTTGAAAGTTTTACCTTTACAAAATTAGGGGTTGGTTGTTCCTTTCTACATTGTTCAATAAAATTAATGTCATTTCTTCTATTAATAATTCGTTGGTTTAAATTTCTTAGTTTCTTAACGATCGTGTGGGCGTGTACTGTTAATAGTGGTGTACTGTATGCTTGTTCAGACATAATGGTAACAGGTAAGTACAAATACATTGAGAAAAACACAAAAACTTACACTTCTCGAACAATCACGGTGATGAAATAACAATCAGTGATGTCGAGAAACCCACTTATACAACGAAACATAAACCAAATCAATATTAAGAACGACAGAGACAAAAAGATCTGCCACAACAAAAAAACTAGAAAAACTAAGATGTAAACAACAGAAAAAGACACCAAAACGACAAACCGTTGACTAACCTCATAATTAACAGATCCGACCGACAATTAAACATAAACGAGATATATCTACTTAACAAAGGACTCAACATCGCAATAGCACCAAGGTACATTCCAACCACAGAAATCAAAACATGTTTAGAAAACCTAGCCAGGAGACTTGTGATACTTTATACAGAAAACAAAAACAAGAAGAAACCAAAAACAACCAACAGAAAGTTTGTGTAAATATATATATATATGTATATATTAACTAAAAAATCGCTAATGATTAGATTAAGGTACTACACAAGACGTAAGCAAAATATTAAGAGTGTGATGTGATATGTCATGAATTCGAAACTATTAAATTGTAGTGTCTTTGTCTCTTATATATCGAAAAGAGCAAATTTTAGCACCACCTATGTGACCTCGCAGCTTGCTGTTAAGAACGAAGCAACATCACTGTAAAACTTAGTTTGGGCTTTCATTTAGGCAAAAGCTTAAACAGCAGAGAGGGTTTGATTTGTTTAGAATTTCGATCAAAGCTACACGAGGGCTAACTGCGCTAGCCGTCATAAATTTAGCAGTGTAAAATTAGAGAGAAGGTAGCTAGTCATCCCTACCTACCGCCAAATCTTGTTCTACTGTTTTATCAACGAATGGTGGGATTGAACATATCATTATAACACCTACATAGTTGAAAGGGAAAGCATGTTTGGTGCGACCCTAAGATTACGAGTTGAGTGCTTTGATCACCATGCGATGACAGGTCCAACAGAGAAGGAATTAACATGATAAGACAGTAGAGGGGGTCGACTTAATCTGTAAGACATTTTCTGTATTAAGTCTACCGATTTTATATGTATATATAGTGCTAGCACTTACAGATGAATGAAGTACACAGTTAAGGACATTTTGAAATGTTCTTGCCTCGTACAATGTACAGAATTCACCGATGCTGTAAGAAAATTCAGCTGTAATATTTTAATGCACAGTAATGTCTTTTTTGACCAGGTTTTGGTTCATACTTTAACATTTCCCAAAGTTTATTATCATGATACATAAATATTTCTTTTCAGATATATAAAAGTAAAGTGAGAAGTACATATTATAAGAGAAGCAAATAATTTACTGATTTTTTGTAACTTCAATAAAAAAAATGAGTATTTATTAAACGACATTAGCTAACACTTTGTAGAGGTTACAAGTTTTTGAGCAAGCCTGAAGGATGTTATAACTGTGGATCAAGTAGGTCGAATTAGCTAGCATGTCAATTCTGTGAGTTCAACTGTTCCTGGTTCCCATATCTTTGCCTCAAAAATTGTTTGCTTGTATATTCTTGTTACCATATTCTAGCTGGTTACTGTTTACATATTGTGTATGATAATAAACTGGGTTGCTAATCTCCAATATGTTGGATATTTCTTGTTTTAATTTTCATATTTTGTTCTTAATTGTGTTCTTCTATTTAATGAGGTTTTCATTTTTCTTCAAATCTGTTATACATCGACTAAAGTGCCATAAGTAAGTGTCCGAATAACATCATCACTTTGGAAGACTATTTCAGTTAAAGGTTTCTTAGTTAATAGGTAATAAAGGTAGTTTTTATGTTTCTAATGTCTGAATCATAGTTAAATAGAATAGCACTAAACATACACTACTGGCCAATTTCTTAAGGCCAATGAACATAAAAAAATATGCATTTTGCGTTGTTAGATCAACCACTTATTTGAGTAGAGCTTCGAAAGATCAAAATAATAAAAGAAAAAATTAAAAAAATATTTTTAATAGGGAAAATGTGAACACTATGAAATTAGGCTAAATATTAGCTGGTCAAAAGTTTGAGACCATACCAAAAAGAAGTCCTAAACAGGACAGGAAATGCCCAACAAGAGATCTCAGTAGTAAATTGCACGGCCGTCATTGGAAATAACTTCAAACATTCGCTTTGGCATGGTCGATATAAGCGTTTGCAGAAGACTGGCTGGAATGTAATTTCAAGTGGTGAAGAAGGCTTCATAAAGATCATGCACTGTTTGGAATTGACGTCCATTTCCATAGATCTCTCTTGCCATCCACCCCCAAACATTTTAATGGGGCTCAGTTCGGGTAAACACGCTGGATGGTCCAAAAGAATCACATTATTCGCCATGAAAAAGTCCTTTGTCTTGCGGGCATTGTGTATTGCAGCGTTGTCCTGCTGAAAGATCCAGTCATTTTTACACAAGCGAGGGATTTCAGTCAATACGGATGCTCTCTCCAACATGCCAATGTAGTCAGTTGCTTTTTGACGCCCTTGTTTAACCTGAATCTCCATTGTTATATGGAAGGAGAAACTCCAGATCATGATGGAACCTCCTCCACTGTGTCGTATAGAAAATGTCTCCGATGGGACATCCTTATCGTGCCAGTAACGTTGGAATCCATCTGGACCATCCAGGTTAAATTGTTTCTCATCAGAGAAGAAAACCTTCTTCCACTTTTCTACATCCCATGTTTGGTGCTTCTTAGCAAAGTTTAACCGAGCTGTTTCATGGTATGGAAGGAGGCGTGGCCTTTGAAGACGTTTACGGTTTTTAAAGCCTTTCTTTCGTAAATGCCGTATTATTGTTCATGAGTTGAATTTTGAGTTCGCAAGGGCATTAATCTGGTTTGACGATCAGCTGGTGTCTTGTCGGTCAACCCGTCAAATCCTCCTACTCAATGCCGGTGAAATTTTCTTGCGTCTACCCTCAAAGTCTTTTTAGAAATTTGCAGCTCGACAATTCTACCACATTCAAACTCTGTCAACATTTTAGTTTTTGCCATGTTTTTACTCAATGTAACACAGGAGATGTCAGTAGGAGATGTTGACAACGCTGAAGCTTGAACACAGTTGACTAACTTTTACCAAGTGTTTATCGATTAACACTTCGTTTCAGTATGTTCTTAAGCTTTTGACCAGCCAGGATTTAGGTTAATTTCATAGTGTTTACATTTTTCCTATTAAATGCTAAAAAAAATTTTTATTTTTATTTTCCTTTTTTCGATTTTCATCTTTCGAAGTTCTACTCAAATAAGTGGTTGAGTTTGACAGTGCAAAATGCATATTTTTCTTTATGTTTATTGGTTTTAAGATTTTGGCCAGCAGTGTTTATTTGCTCTAAACATTATATACCTACGAATGATAATAATTGGAGTTATATAATGTACAGAAGTATATTCAGATAAATAAGAGATGAATACAAGTAAGATTTTTTACCAACGCTGACCCCATCGTCCCAGAACAGGTTTCCAACTGCTCGCCCTTCCTTAAGGTAAATGAGGAGGGACATTGGGTTCTTGCGACTGAAACATAGTTCGAAATAAGATAAAAGTTGAATCATTAACAAACATGTATCGAAAAAAATAATTCAAAATAAAACCTGGATCAAAAATAAGACACTGTTTCACACGATGTAGCAACTAAATTTAACTTTTGCTTGTGAAACAGGGACAAATTTACGGATTTAAAAATCTAGAATCTAGAATTCGATTCCCGGGTACACGCAACAGATAGCTTAAAATGGCTTTGCTCTAAAACAAAAGAGACCTGACGATCATAAAACATTTTCTCATTAATATCTTAGCATATATTAATCTTGTATATATTTTGCACTAACAAGCACTCGACTCGTAATCCGAGGGTCTATGGTTCGAATATTCATCACACCAAACATGCTCGCCCTTTCAACTGTGTGGGCGTTGTAAGGTTACGGTCAATCTCACTATTTGTTGGTAAAGGAGTAGCTAAAGAGTTGGCGGTGAGTGGTGATGACTAGCTGCCTTCCCTTTTGTCTTACACTGCTAATATATAGCCTTCGTGTATCTTTGCGTGAAATTCAAATGCAAACCGCCATATCTTTAAAATACAATCCAGTGTCCCAGGTGTTATAAAAAAACTATTATTGCTATTACACGCTGTACGCTATCGACTCGTATATTGTATATAAAAATAAATAAAACCTATATAACTTTTTACGATATTTTGAAAATGAAACAAATAAACTTCAAAAGATCATCAGAGACATTAATATTTGTTTTTGTTTAATTTCGTGCCAAGTTACATAAGGACTATTTGCGTTAGCCGTCTTAATTTAGCACTGTAAAACCAGACGGAAGGCAGCTATTCATCACAGCCAACATTTTGACTGGTTTTTAACCGACGAGTAGTGAGATTGATTGTAACATTATTACGCTCCCACGGCTGAAAGAGCGAGGTTTTGTGTGACAGGAATTCGAACTCACGACCCCTAGATTACGAGTAGAGCGCCCCAACCACAGGGCCTTATTGGCCTTTTGAAGACTGTTTAACTTTTCCGTAAGTGATATTGCGACAACCACTGATGAGTTTTAAATTTCAAAATAATTATTTTTAAATTACTTTACAATATGAAATCTTACCTCTCGACAGTGTTGAGGCCTGGATCTTGAACAGGTAGAATGAAACCACCTCTGACGTGTATTGGAGGGTCTTCTAGATCCGTTATTTGTATTTTCTTGCCGACTTCGGTTTCTCTTTGCCCCTACGTATCATCCGAATTAGTAAGCACAGACACATTTACTTATGTATATGCACATACATTTCTATATAGGTATATATAGTTCTAAATAATATACAATAGATACGCCAAGTGCAATTACGAATGTTTGATTTTGTGCCTGCAATGTGAACATCCAGACACCACGATTGGCAATCTGTAATTTGTCGCCCACAAATTTTACAATATTTACTAATCCTAGCACTAGCGACATAAATTAATGAATTCCATGTGCGTCTACGGTGCTGTGAAACTTACTTTTTTTTTGTGAACACATCTTTGTTTCTTGAAAGCATGCCGCATCAGAGAAAATTGGATAAAAATATCGATTAACAATAGTAATAAAAACCTCTTCCGCCTCTTCATCTGGTTAATCTGGTTCTTAGAGTGAAACCTACATAGCACAACAAATGCCATTTGGTGTCATCTGTTGCTTTGAGTTCGTTTTCTTTTTTTTTGCCATTGTGAAAACTGAAGCACTTTTTTGATCTGACGCCATCTACTTACTATGTTAATATAGCAATATCTCAGTCTTTATATTCTTTCCCTCCAAATGTGTTGTTGAATAAAAATGATTTTTTAAATAATTGTACTGAGTTTTTGCAGCACAAAATATACGTAAAATCCATCGAAAAATGCTTAAGAAAATAAAATTTTACTTTAGTTTAAAAATTAGGCCATACTCATAGAAAAAAGAGAATTATGAACATTGCATAATTTTGTTTGGCTTTTGTGAACCCAAATTTACATTAATTTGGTTCATACTTTACCTCAGAACCATCACTAAATTATACTGAATAAAATGTGATATGGTGAATTATTAGTTAAGGTAAATGTTAATTCAGTTTTACAGCACATAAATAAAATAATGCAAGTGGATAACAACAAATTGTTTTATTTTACTGTGCTTATGGATTATCACCCACTTGTTGATTTAAAGGGAAACTTTGGCTTCTTTTACGTTCAAGAATTTTTGGATGGATATGTGTAAACATATCAGACAAGAGATGTAGTCGGGTATCAGTGTAAGCGTATTCGTGAAGCTTTTTAAAGTTGAAAGTGAGTCAGTGCATAAAATAATCTCATATAAAAGTACTCAACACTTAGGTTAAAGTTCATGTTTGATATATTTGGAACTACGTATATAACGTAAGAGCTAATAAATCGCATATTTAAAAAAAATGTGTTGATACTCGGGGTACATTATCTCGATCCGGTCACGATGCATAAAATAGGTGTTTATATATAATCGCGTTGTTACTTGAATATCTTTAGATGTCATGAAACATAGAATAAGAAGGATGTACACACTTCATTCTTTTGGCATGGTAATCAAGTTGAAGATTCAGATGAATATTAAAACAGTAAGGCGTATTTTTTAATTCAGTTATATCTTTAAAAATAGCATAAAAATTTCACAGCGACCCTCCTCCTAAGATATGTTTATTATTCATACTAATTCTGTTGCATTTCTTGCAATTTGTTATAAATATTTACCTTATACGTGCACTGATAATTATGGTGGACACATTGAATGTCTGTAATGTAAAATTTACTTCACAAGCATGCAAATAAAACTCAATTATGAAACTAGGTTTAAATGTATTACATGTAATTTCGTTTTTCTTGTTTATCACTAGATTTGCTAGGGAACACAAACATATGAGAATTCTACCATGTCGAGAAACAGAGAGCAAAATTCTACGTCATTTAAGCACAAATTAAATATGAAAGAAACATTTTATAGTAGTTTTTATGGTTTCATCCTGTGGTTGATATCGTGCTACAAAAATACTCACTGTTTTGTAATTGTACCACACGTCATTTGGTAGATAGGCTTTAACTACGGTTTGACCCTAAACAAGTAAGAAGAATGAATAATACAACTTATTCAATGAATACATTATAAGATACTTCATTGTATTTTTCACATTCATATTTAGTTAAAATTATTCTTCATTCATTAGGAAACCAATTGTGTTTTGTTTTGGAAGTCAATTATAGTGTTAATTAAGAAGTTTGACAAATTAATTCTTATATATTGCATCGTTATAAGTTAGACGTCTAGAACTAGGATCTGACCTCTTCTAGAACAGGTGATATGAGCACAGCAGGACCCCAAAGGAACTGTCGATCAATTCCAAAGGTATTTTTATCATTGGGAAATCTGAAAATACACAAAATTGGTTTGGGTAAGACACGTGAATAATGACAATATAAGCAACTTAAAAATAAGGTTAATTCCAAACCAGGATTAATATCTTATAATTGACCAAATTATTTGAAACATTTCAATTTTATGAAACTGTATACACGTTTCTGACATAACTTGTATGGTTTTATTTTTAGGAAATCTGTTTTTTAGAACAGTATCTTGATACTTCTAATGAAATGTGCTAAAAATTGTTTTAACTGTTTTCTATAGGTGTCGACATATACATGGCAAGTTAGTAAAGAAGGGTTAAACACATGAATTTGCATAAAACGTCGACTTTACAGGAAAAGAACTGTAAATTTAACTTTTACTTCAAGAAATGAAGGACAAAGTTACAAAATATCTGAAGAAGAAACAATGTAACTGATAACAATTTAAGAAATCATCCACCTTGAAATCTAAACATCAAATATTAGAATATTTGAACTTTTGAAGCGTCAGATGTGATGCTGAGTATCGCTTTTAAAATGTTCCAATAATCTAATGCTCGAAATTTAGATCTGACGGAAAACGGTTTCTCAAAATGTTACACGTTAAACTGTTTCTTTTTGCGTACATTGTTTAACTTTGTCTTTTATCGTTTGTGAATAAATTTGTCGCTATCCCGAATTATATATTTATCTTAGTTGTTTTTTTAATGGCTAAAGTATTCCAACGACTAGATTTAATACTGTTACTTCGCTGAGCGATTTTTAAGGTATTTAATATTCAGTGAATATAAAATTGTTGCACTGAAATCCTATTATTAATTATATCAAGTAAAGTGCTTAATATGTATATACGTATAAATTAATATTTGCACTTGCATCTTGTGTAAAACATAGTTTAAAGTAGCGAGTCTGATTTTTCAAAATACTCACAAATAAACAAGTAAGCTTAAAAATCAAGTTATGTAGTTGCTTGTGTATGTAGCTATCAAAATCAGAAGTTTAAACGAAAGAGCTTTATATAAAATAAAAATTTTAAATCAAGGTAAGCCATACTGAATTACTCATTTGAAACATCAAGTACTGTGGAAATTGCAACACCAATAATTTAATCAGTGAATACCCGCAACATTTTAAAAAGCACAATTACTTTAAGTTTACTATTACTCTGTACAATCTATGCAATTTATTGTGCCCAGCATGGCCAGTTGGTTACGGCGCTCAACTCCCAATCTGAGGGTCGTGGTTTCGAATCTCTATCACACCAAACATGATCGCTCTTTCCGCGATGAGGGCGTTATAATGTTACGCTCAATCCCATTATTCGTTGGCAAAAGAGTAGCCCAAGTGTTGTCAATAGATGGTAATGATTAGCTGCCTCCTCTCTAGTCTTACAATGCTAAATTAGAAACTGTTAGCTTTTTTAGTAGTTTTCCGCGAAATTCAAAACAAAACAAATAAACTAAAGAATTTATCACACGCCTTTTCTTTTCTTTCCTGAAACACACGAATTTCAGTTTTACACCATTTACTTTGCAGGTGGTATAAATAAAAAAATAAATATAAAAGTTCAGTAATAACACCAAAATATGCACATCTACTTGAGAATGACAAGTGTTACGTTTTTTATGTATGTTTTATGTAGACTGAACGCAACAGAAAGACACAGATAACAGCTTGTATAATTTATTACAACAAACTATTATATATGTAACAGATATAACATAAATTATATAATAACAATGACAGATATTCAGTTTCAAAATTTAAAATTAATTACAATACAAAATAGTACTGGTTTCAACCTTCACAGTTAATTACAATACAAAATGGTACTGGCCTGTGTCCAATATAATGATCTAGAATTAAAGTCCAAAAGTTCAGATCGGAAATCCAAAATTCTGGTCTAGGGTGTGAATTTGGTCCCACGAAGAAATTCCGAAGTTTAAAAGGAGAAGTTCAGAAACAATTCACAGTTCAATAAATTTGACGAAGTTCCCTTCACGATGCTTCCTATGAACGTCTCAAACTTATCGCCTTCCAATCTTCCCGGTCTCCCCTAAACAGTTTTACACGTGTTGACTTTCAGTACAACTAGTAATTCAGATGAATCGTAAAGAATGACGAAATAAATCACAGCTTCTGTAGATCTAACTCTAGTCACAAATCCAAGTTGAATAAACACACAGCAAACGTTTAAACTTTCTCAAACGAATGACTGACTCTTCTCCCCCTTTCTCGCGTCACCGTCTGTTTATATATTAGTAGGCCTACTTTTCTCGAACAATCGCGTAACTTCCACAGAATTCCAGAGCAATCCGCGCATGTCCGTTCTTGCACGAGACTCGACGTCTAGACACCAGGCCGCCATACAAATTATTTATAAGCATATGATTGATCTAGAATTCTAGAAATTTCTAAATGCTATTTTAAATGAATAACAACATATTTTATTGGTTTAAATTTCAAAACAATAATATAAATATGGAAATATAAATAATAGATATGAAAATTCAAACACAACACGACATAATTGTCGTTTACACAACATTTACATGACATTTACATAACACAAGTAGGAAGAAACAAGCATTCCTGGAACACATCACCTTAATGGGACAGTGATATTATTAATATGTGCACATCTACCTCATAGTCGACCATACCAGGAAAAACATAAAGAAAGCATCTTGAGATAAGTCACGTAAAATGATTGTGATAAAACCAAGATTTGAAATCAACCTATTTTTCTTTCTTTTTTAAATAAAAACATTGCTCTTACCAGGAACTAAGAAACGAGGTATTTTGAACATTTAACACGAAAATACGCAGACAGTTTTTTAACTGTTTTTAACTCAGTCTGTTTAGTTGCTGCGAAAGGTTTTTCCAAAGAAAATTAAAATCTATTATGTTTCCGTATTTTTATTGTACTGAAATAAATTTATCTTGAATCAGAATTTTTTATGCGTTTTTCCATTTCAGAAGTTTTTGTTTTACTTGGATTTAAAAAAATCCCTGTTTGATGTAGTTTTATCTCTTAGTTCAGTATTAATTTTAGTACATATACATTTTGTCCATTATTTTATTCGCTTATATCCCCTCCAGTGGCACAGTGCATGTCTGCAGACTCACACCATTAGAAACTGGGTTTCAATACCCGTGGTGGACAGAGCATAGATAACCCTTTGTATAGCTTTATGCTTTATTCCAAATAAACAACGACCCGGTATAGCCAGGTTGTCAGGAGACTTGACTCGTAATCCGAGAGTCGCGGATTCGACTACCCGTCACACCAAACATGCTCGTCTTTTGAACCGTAGGGGCGTTATAATGTTACGTTTAATCCCACTATTCGTTGGTAAAAGAGTTGGCGGTGGGTGGTGATCACTAGCTGTCTTCCCTCTAATCTTACACTGCTAAATTAGGGATTGTTGATGCAGAAATTCCTCGTTTAGCTTTGAGTGAAATTTAAAACAAACCAAATAAACAACTGTCCACTTGTAATTTGTTGTGAAATAAAACATGTACTTTACATTGAAACTTATACGTATTTTTGTTTTAGTAAAATATTATGTAACGTACTCGTGAAATACTGGCCTCACCACAGTGGATCCCACTAATGAAGAAAAGTAGAACAGAGTATAAAGGTATGGAAGAAGACGGTAACGTATTTCCAGTGCTCGCCTGGCAGGAATGACTACTTCATCTCCAAATGCACCAGGATCTTGTTCCTATGGGTAAACAGACAAGGTTTGGTCATTAAAGGAAAACAAATACAACAACAATAAAACATTCTTGGTATGAAAACAATCGCTTTCCAACTTTGCCAATTCATCACTGATGTGTCACTTGGTAACTTCGAATGTATATTAGTTTCCGGGATTGTGAAAGATCTCCATCAATCAAAATTGGTTGAAAGGCTTTTTGTATTGAAATGGTAAAAGAGCTTATAACGTTCAAAACACCTCACACCAACATAAACAGATAACATTCAAGTGTGAGATGTTTTCAATTTGTAATCATTCAAACGATATTTAGAAATGAAGGCTTATTATTTGCGAAACATTAAGTTAAGCATAATGTTAATACTTTTTATGAAAAGTTTTAAACATATTGTCAAAAATAATTTATTTTGTGTTAGAACATTATTTTTAAGAGGTTATCTGAAATATAGGTTACTTATACATCTGTCACGAAAACCTCACACACATTTCCTTAAAAATAATTCAGAAAAAGGAAATTCTAAATAATTCCAAAACAATAAAATAAAGAATTACTAATATAAAAAGGTAACCAATAAAGAAAAATGTTAGAGAAACTGTTAGAGTTTTTCAAGAAAACTTTTGTATTGTTTAACCACAGTAGATTTTAATACTGTGCGTTATTTGGGTGAGATCATATTTGTCAGAAAAAAAATGTCATTGACCAAAAAAGACAAGGATTCAGCTTATGTTTATCTTTTGTGAACCACTGGCTGTTCCAAATTGATGTATCAAAATTGTTGATTATTGTTTCAATGACTGTCGAAACAAACACCCAGCAGTTCTCGTACAAACTGGGACCTTTATCTTGGAAATGTAAAATATCTAACAGCTCAAAGTGCTTAGCATGCTCTCTTTGTAGTTGTGAATGTTTTGGAATATCAATTTTTGCTCAGTTTGTTGTTGTTGTTGTTTTGAATTAAGCACAAAGCTACACAATGGGTTATCTGTATTCTGCCCACCACGAGTATCGAAACCCGAATTTTAGCATGTAAGTTCGCAAACATAACGCTGAGCCACTGGGGGGCGTTTGAGATGTTAGTAAAATCATAAAGTGTATTGGCAACATTAATAATACAACAAACGGATAGTGATAATGGAAAAGATCACGACAAAGAAAGTGAATGCATCTAAAAAAAAGAACGCAAAAATGTATGTGGCATCAGAGATAATGTCAAAATATACAGTTCTTTAATGTGAAAAGTTGCCAAGCAGAAAACAACATGAAAGTGAATGAGTTAAATCTGTTGAGAAATCAATTCCAGTACTAAAGAAAACATGTTTTACTATCACATTTAATGATGCAGGCTGTTAATTACTTAATATGGAAACGGGTTCGATTTTCTAGGTGGACTTAATAGATAGCCCGATGTGGCTTTGCTATAAGAAAACAAACACCCTCTCACAAACACACGCACTATATGGAAAAAAAATTATAACGACAGCAGAGAAACCAACATAAGTATATTCAGTAACATGTTAAAGAAAAATAAAATTAAAACTTTTATTGGATTCTATCCAGTGAAACGTATTATTAACTCTTTTGTATCATTCACTACAAGTTTTTATTGGTGTAAAATTGGTTTCAAAACCCAATAGACTACGTGATGTTTTAGCTTGATACAGTATATTGCAAACGTATTCCAAATGATTGTTTGTTTGTCTACGATAGCTGTCTCTCATTTAGCAGTGGAAAACAATAGCTACTCTGTCACCAGCAGATTGATTGTCACATTTAAACGCCCACACTGCTGAAAGGAGCTTAGCATGTTTGGTGGAACAGGGAGAGCTTTGTCGCAGTGGTTCGGAGCTTCTTGGGCAATCAGAAGGCTGAAAATTATATGGAACTTGCTGAGGCTCTGGTGAAGAACTACGGCAAAATGTGGTGCAGGATGTCCCTGAAAGGGCATATCCTTCACATTCATCTTGATAAATTCAAGGAAAACATGGAAGCATACTCAGAGGAGCAAGGCGAGCGCTTTCACTAAGATATACTAGACTTTGAGCGCCGCTATTAAGGGGCGTATAACGAAAACATTATGAGAGACAATATTTGGGGGCTGATACGTGAAGGTGATTTACATTACGACCGCAAATCTTGAAAACTACTCACTTCTAAATATTTTTGTTCATTTTTGTACAACTTAAGTATAAATACATGCAAATCTTGATTCAAATGTTTGTTTATTCAGAACTTGTGTAAATGATATTGTGTGAAAATTTCACCGTTTTTACATTGAAAATAGGTTAAGTTCTAAAATTCATTATCCAGGACAGAAAAGTCATTTTTTTGTACTTTTACAAGATAAGCAACTGAGAAATAACACATGTTATGCAGGAATAAAATTCGTGTTACGTAGTGTTATTGCATTTTCATCTCGAATAGTTTTCAAAATTGATTGAAAGATAGATTTTTGGTAATCCTACCTATAATATAAAGTTTAAAAGCTTAATGTGTTGGCCCACCAGTGGCTCAGCGGTATGTCTGCGGACTTACACGCTAAAATCCGGGTTTCGATACCCGCAGTAGGCAGAACACAGATATCCCATTGTGTAGCTTTGTGCTTAATTCTAAATAACAAATAACAATCCTTAATGTGTTGTGTTAATTTTCGATTGCTTGCAGGTGGCTTCACGTTTATAACGCGAAAGCTCGGGATTAAATCCCCACTGCGAACGCAGCGAAAATACAGTGTTGTGTTGTTGTTTTGAATTAAGCACAAAACTACACCATGGGCTATCTGTGCTCTGCCCACCACGGGTATCGAAACCCGGATTTTAGCATTTAAGTCCGCAGACATACCGCTGAGCCACTGGGGGCCTCAGTGTTGTGTAACTTTGTGCTAAAATTGTTGAGTTAATATGTTTTTACTGTTATTTGGATTTAATAAGTTAAAGTTTAGCTCTCATTTTCACTCTTATTTTACACATATAGCTAGAACATGTTTTTTTTTTCACAGATTAGTACGTTGAACGTTTATCTACCCGATAGTAACACAGTTGCGTGTCGGCAGTCTTACTACAACAGAAACAAAGTTACGATACCCGTAGTGGGCAAAGCACAAACAACTGATATTGCAGTTTTGTGCTTAAATACGGACAAAAATTTTCATTTTGAAAAATCGGCAATGAATGGGGATCATATAACCAATAAAGTACTTTGTAGTTTTGTTTTAATCGGTTTACATCACAGTATATTGATTGATTTGAAACATATTGCACTTAGTATTAGCATAAACCTATTAAACACATCTAATTTATTTCAAATGTCTTCCCATGGGCGAACTGAAAGTTTATGGTATAACAACGATCAAATCCAGAGCTCGATGCTTTACTATGAACACAGCTAAGATAAATCAAGTAAAGTTTGGTTTTAAAATTCCATTATAGTTCTTGCACTCTGAGAGTATGTATGAATCATGTATTTTATTCTAAAGAACTTCAGTAACTTGCCACTTTGAAACACTTTTCAAAATTAGAAAACGCAATTGTTTTTAATATTTTAGACTCATTATTATGAAAAATAATGTTTGGTTGATTTTAAAGTGTTAAAACTGCGTTTGTTTATGGAATTTATTTTTGCATTAAAATCAGTTAATAATATGTTATATATATCAGAATTTAAATAAATTATTATGTGTTAAAATTATACAATTACTTTGAAACCAGTCATTAAATATAAAATTATTGTTATATGCCCTTTTAACAATCGTGTTCTTGTTCTGATTATAGTTTGATACAAAACACATTTTTCAATTGTTTCGGTTTATTATAAAGCACGTTTTATTAGAGAATGAATAGGAGTAATAAAAGCAATGTCTTAAGTGTATTTCAGCATGTACATAAGATTGGAAATAGCAACAGAAGCTGTTGAATGTGATCCATCTGTTTATGTTAAATTGGGTCTTCTAATTAAATTATTTGGAATAAAGCCATATTTAAGAAAAGATAATACACCAAGGTATGTTATACCTTTATTGATTTTGTATTTGTAAATGCGAATACATGCGGAAAATGCTGACGAAACAAGTCAGTTTAACAATATCTTGCAAAATGTATTTATTGTTGTAACCTCTGAGCATTACAATAAATAAAAAAGTATTGTAACAAAACTTACTGGATTGTTTAATCCATTGTGATTTCTAGCAAATGGATAGAATGCTCCCAGCTGATGCCATCGCTTACACATTTCTGGTGAGGGAACATCAAAGAATCCACAAATATCTGCTCCAACCTAACACAGAGTTAATCATTGTGACAATCAACAACTTGCAATCAAATATCACCTACTTTATTGATTTATTTATTGGAAAAAATATACGTATTTAAGTAAACACAGAGATTTGAAGGAAAAAAGAATCATCATAGTCCACGAATAAGTTCTTTTATGTAAGTTATATAAATACCATTACAAAAGGTTTAATAGTAAGAAATAATAGCAACAAATAAACACATTCAGGCTTGTTTTTGTCATATTATGATATTCACACAATAAAAAATAAGTTGCTGTTCTAAATTGCTGAAAACTAATTTTAACTAATTCCTAGGAATTACAATAGCGATTAAAATGTACTAATGCCTTTTTAAGTCATCTGTCGTGAGAGTAAACAAAAAAGGAAAATACATTGTTAATATAATGAAATATAAGTTATGTGGATAAAGACCTGTAAATATGGTGACGGTGGCCATAGGTATCTTAAGCTATTTCGTGAACACTCTCTATCTTTCAATCTATATTTCACTGAATTTTCGTCAAACGAGTTTTGAAAGACTAAACTTATTTCCCACGTTAAAAAAATCTAGCTTATCTTTTTTTATTTACAAGCAATGTTGTTAAAACATATAAAATGTTGAAGATATGCGTGCTACGTTGGCAACTAGAAGAAAATACGGTAATAAATAAAATAAATACTTACATTTGTATCATCACTTAAAACAGTAATAGTTAAGTAACTAAAATCTCATTTAATTTATTTTTAGTTAGAACATTTTTAACACGATAGCTTTTTGTTAGTTGACTGAAAAAAACAATCACTTTTGTTTAAGTTAGATTAGAATGTGTCATATTTAGTTTATAAAATGTTAGAAATAGAAAGCTTATAAAACTTACGTAAGGTATTCCAAACAGATTGAATTCCAGCATTCCTAACAAATATGGAAAGTGTAGTAAATAGTCGCTCAATAAAATTATTCTCATGAAAAAGTAAATTAAACAAAAATATAAATAAATAATTGTAAGCGAATCTTGTAGGAAACCACCAACAACTAGAAAACCTTTATATCAAATTTTAATGCTTGATTATATATCAGAATTTCTCACTTAATTATAGTATTAGTGTCGACTTACTTTTCACAGTACTACCTGTTAGCTGCAGTGGGCACAGCACAGATAGTCTATGACGTAGCTTTATGCTTAGCAACAAATAAATTTCTTACAAAGACACTGCACAACAAAGTTTTTGGTTCTTGAACAGTGTTGGGTGTTCATTATAGATATTTAGCTGCTGATCACGAAAATCACGTCCAGATTTGCCCATTAAGTACCGTTTCTTCGAAATCTTTAGTTTTGTCACTTCTTTTATATGTGTGTCCAAAATTTTTCGTTTCTGTAAGAGACCTATGAACAGTGTTTTGTGCAGTCTGGGCATGTCCAGGCATGAAATCAGGTCAGGTTGGAAGCTGTTTTGTGAAAGTATGCAACCCCGGCATGCCTGGGCAGGGGGGGAGCCAGCTTGACACTGTCTCAGCAGGCTATAAAAGTGGCTTGCATACACATATGCTGCTCATTGGATAAATATAGACCTTATAGTGTGTACGTATTATTTCAGAATACAGCATTGCCTCAGTAGCACTGTAACAAGTAAGTTAGATGTTATAGACGTTTTACAAGACGATTGGTGTCGGTCAATATGTCTCGTTAATGTCGTAACAGCCGCTACACATTCTGCTATATTTTTGGCGACTATGCGCTTATTCATCAGAGACACACAATGCCTGCTCTTGTGAAAAAAAGCATATAATCTGAACTTGGCTGTAAAATTGGTGATCAAGACCAGGAATAAGTGCCTTACATTTCTTTTGCGACATGTACTGTCTGTCTAAAAGCTTGGCTCAGGGTTCGAACATCTCTTAGTTGGGCCTGAAAAGATTGCTTGGAAAGCCTTCAAAGACGTTGTTGACAATTTTATCGGCAATTAAAAAGCCCCACATTACATTCAGCTGGTAGACAAACTTCTAAAAACATACAAAACAATGAAGTGCAACATGTCACTGAAGATTCATTTCCTCCACTCACACTTAGAATTCTTTCCCGCAAATCTCGGTGCTGTCAGTGTTTCTACCAGGACATTGCTGCAATGGAAAAACGATGTCAGGACAACTGGAATCCGTCAATGCTTACTGACTACTGTTGGACACTGCAACGTGAAGCACCGGACATTGAATACAAACGAAAATCAGGAACAAAACACTTTTATTTGTGTTGAACTTAATAGCGCATTAGAAACATAAGCGCAATTAAATACGTTATTGTCGGTAAACAATTAACTGTTTATTTCTCAGAGTTCCTACGTGATGAGGCCCGGCATAGCCAAGCGTGTTAAGGTGTTCGTGCGACTCGTAATCTGAGGGTTGCGAGTTCGCATCCGCGTCGCCCCAAACATACTCGCCCTCCCAGCCGTCGGAGAGTTATAATGTGACGGTCATTTCCACTATTCGTTGGTAAAAGAATAGCCCAAGAGTTGGCGGTGGGTGGTGATGACTAGCTGCCTTCCATCTAGTCTTACACTACTAAATTAGGGACGGCTAGCACAGATAGCCCTCGAGTAGCTTTGTGCGAAATTCCAAAACAAACAAACAAATCCTACGTGATGAAGCAAAACCAAAACTATATTTGTGCATACCCACCAGGTACCTGTCACAATCATCAAAAACTCTTCAGGAAGCAAAACTTTTCAAAGAAACTGCTATGCAGTGTGATACTTTTGAAAGTTATCTTGAATACAATGTTTCATACGCAATCAAAGCTGGCTGAAAATAGTTTTTAAACTGATTATTTAAATTTTTCTTTAAGTGGTAAGATCTTATTTAGTAATATATACTACATGTTATTTATTTTTTGTTTTAGTTGAAAGTTAAATAATGGACTTTCTGGGCACTGTTTATTTTGGGAATCGAGCCCAAAATTATATTCTTTTAAATAAAGAATCTACAGTTGAACCACTACGAGACATTAATAAAATAAACACCCAAATGTATATTTTTGTGTGTTTATATGTATACATGTACATGACAACTATTGAACTGAAAGAGCTACATTCTTTGTGGGTTTGTGTTTTAATTAAAGCAAAGCCACATCAAGCTATCTGCTCAGTCTAGTGAGTGGAATCGAACCTCTAATTTTACTGTTGTAAATCCGTAGACTTTCTGCTGTACTATCGGCGGGAATCGTGGGTTTATAAAAAAAAGTCAACTGTTTTATCAGATTGATTTTCTAATATTTCAGTTCTAATGAACCACTTGCCTTCTGTTTGCCATGCAGATAAAACCTAAAATTATAGTGTTACAACAGATCAACTTTATCTTTCATCCGGCTATGATATATAATGCCCCTCAGTGGCACAGCATATGTTTGAAAACTCACGCCAATAGAAATTGGGTTTCGATACCCATGGATAGTTCAGTGTGTAGCTCTGTTAGTTCTAAACAACCAAACAATCAATAACATACAATGATTTATCATAAATGACTAGAAGTTCAGTGTGAATGGAAATAAACAACCAATTATTTTCATGCCAGGTGTTACCTTTTGTTCAACAATCATAGGCATAAATACTATGTTAAAATTGAAAATGCTCATTCATATTAATAAAAGTGTAATGTGTGTATACGAGTGAGAAACTTTTGATACTTTATTGAATTATGGAAAACTAAAATTAGGAGTAGGATGTTTGTTTGTTTTTTGAATTTTGCACAAAGCTACTCGAGGGCTATCTGTGCTAGCCGTCCCTAATTTAGCAGTGTAAGACTAGAGGGAGGGCAGCTAGTCATCACCACCTATCGCCGACTCGTGGGCTACTCTTTTACCAACGAAAAGTGGGATTGAACATCACATTATAATGCTCCCACAGCTGAAAGGGAGAGCATGTTTGGCGTGATGGGGATGCAAACTCGCGACCCTCAGATTACGAGTCGCACGCCTAAACACGCTTGGCCATGCCGGGCCTAGGAGTAGGAAGGTTTGGACGATGTAACGATATGTCAAGGAGTTGGGATAGGAGGTAATATATACATTACAAAGGGAAAGCTAGTTGAGGAATGAATTTGTAATTTCTCAGAACTCCATATCCAACAGCAGTTTGTGCGTTAAATCATTCTTTCGGATTTTTTACATTTATTTACAGACACTTTTTTTTAATATTTGTCCCCAATACCCGAGATTGTGAAGCGTTGCAAAATCTGATGCTTTTTAGTTGATAAGTGGATGAATTTTCTCCTTATTTGATCACAGTATTTGGCTCAAAATGTCTTTTGTACTAGAGGTGTTTGGTGGGTATCACGTGCTGTGTAATAGGTTTAGCTTCTCTAGATTAAAGTGGGTACCTCTAGTAAAATAGGTTTCACTAAATTAAGTTTAACTTCGTAGTCGCAGAAGCACCACTCGACTATTTGATTCGTCCAGAACTCGACTTACAGTTATGACAGAAAGTGTTCGTTCCCGTGCGTCGTGAGTAGTGTTTTCCTCATAAGTTAAAGAGTATCATGATAGGAATAATGAAATTTTAGTATATTATAAATATTATACTATCACACATTTCCATAAATGTTCATATAAACTGAACAAAAAATAAACTATTTATAAACAAACAATCAAACATAGAAAGGGCAGAAAGTGTTCGTGCGTCTGCTTTAATGGTCAGTTGTGTTGCCTTTCAGGTGAATTACTTGCCGCATTCTTTTCTCATAGCCTTCCATGATCATTTGACAGTACTCGAATGGTATTTTCTTACAGTCTTCTTTACAGAGAGCCTCCAACACTTGCAAGTTTTTTCGGATGACGCTGATGAACTCTAGGCTTCATCTCATGCTAAACGTTTTCAATTGGGTTGAAATCAGGTGACTGTGATGTTCACTTCAGAACGCTTATATGGTTTCCCTGCAACCAGGATTGCACATATTTCGATGTGTGCTTAGGGTCGTTGTCGTGCTGGAAGATCCAAAGACGCTTAAGCCTCAAGTTCCGAGCATCAGTTTTGAAAAAAGTATCTGATATATCAACGTGTTCTTCTTTTTTTCATGATTCCGTTGACGCGGTGAAAACTGTCTACACAAGAAGAGCTGAAGGAACCCCATAGCATGATCGAGTTACCTCCGTATTTAACTATAAGGACGGTGTTCTTTGGAAGATTTCGTTTCCCCTTCTTACAGAAAATATAGCAATCATCATTGTGGCCGGAAAACTCGATATTAGTCTCGTCTGACCAAATAATACTCTTTTAATAGGTAAAGGGTTTACCTACATGCTTTCTTGCATACCTCAATCGTGCTTCTAAATGAACAGGCTTTAAATATGGAGTTCTATGAGGACGGTAATGCTTTGAACCCAGAAGAGCGCAACATGTTCTTAACTGTAAAGATACTTACTTCAACCCAGCTTCCCTTACCAGTTTCTGTATGTCATTGCGTGTCAAACGAGAGGAGTTCTTACTAACTTCTCTGAGAACCTTTCTCTTGATTCTCTCTGTAATTTTGGTGGGGTTTTTCGGAATGAGGGAGGTTGGCAGTTGATCCTTTTAACTTAAACTTGGCAGTTATGCTTTAAACACTAGATTTCGGCACATTAAGTTGTGTAGAAATACCGGAAAGAGACACACGAGACTTGTATTTTAAAATAATTTGGTGTTTTAAATCATTGAATAGTTGTTTTCTGTTCTCCATGATGACCAAGCAGATTATGATGGAGACAGCGCTAAATTGCAGAAAGTAAATGTTTTGGTGGCTAAATTCCAAGTCTAGTTTTCGAAAGGTATAATGCAATTTATTCGCCAAACTAAACATATGTTTTACGGGAATATTAGTTTTTTCACACGTTCTGAGCTGTACAAATATTTTCTGTTCCTTCTATTTTTGGTAATTTGTTTATAAACAGTTTATTTTTCGTTCAATTTACATAACATTTTCTGTTGATGTGTGTTAGTATAATATTTATAATATACTCTACTTTCAATATCCTAGTCGTGATACATTTTAAGTTGTGAGGAGAAAACTACAAACAACGCACAGGTACGAACACTTTCTGTCGTAAATGTAACTTACTTCGTATATTAGTAGTCCAGGCATTTATTTTAGCTACTTTAAATACACGGCCCGGCATGGCAGGCGGTTAATGCATTCGACTAGTAATCTGAGGGGCACGGGTTCGAATTCCTCTCATACGAAACATGCTCGCCCTTACAACAGTGGGGACGTTATAGTTTGGCGGTCAATCCCACTATTCGTTGTTAAAGGAGTAGCCCAAGAGCTGGTGGTGGATGTTGATGACTAGATGCTTTCCCTCTAGTCTTACACTGCTATCTGAGGGATGGCTACCGCAGATAGCTCATGTGTAGCTTTGCGCGAAATTTAAAAACAAACAAACTTTAAATACAGAGCACTGCCTTCACATTTCTTAGCTCTTGTGCTTTCAAATACAAAATACTACAACCAAAAATAAAAATGTTTCGTACTCAATACGCATGTTTCTCCACTGATCATAGAGGAAAGTGACATAGAAAGTTTAAAACACGGGCTGAAATATAATACTAAAATGTAAAAGAAAAACAAACAAAAACTTATGTCAGATGTCTTTTTATAATTCAAATTGGCCCGGCATGGCCAAGCGCGTAAGGCGCGCGACTCGTAATCCGAGGGTCGCGGGTTCCCGCCCGCGTCGCGCCAAACATGCTTGCCCTCTCAGCCGTCACTATTCGTTGATAAAAGAGTAGCCCAAGAGTTGGCGGTGGGTGGTGATGACTAGCTGCCTTCCCTCTAGTCTTACACTGCTAAATTAGGGACGGCTATCACAAATAGCTCTCGAGTAGCTTTGTGCAAAATTCCAAAACAAACAATAATTCAAATCTATTTGTTTATAGTTAAACGGAACACAACACAATAAGGTATCTGGGCTGTGCCCATTACGAGTATATCGAATTCCGGTTTTTGCTATTGTAAATACGAAGACTTGCCAGTGTTCCAATGGAGGTAGGAGAGGGTATTGGAATGTGTGGTAAAGAGTGAGACCACACTGGGCTTTCTGTTTGTCAACCGCGGAGAATCGAACCCGGATTGTAGAGTCATGAGATTGCAAACCTTCTGCTGTTTCAATAGTGGACATAATTCAACTGATAACTGGCAATGTAAGTTGATAATTTTATAAAAATACAACAGTCAGTATATGCAAATGTCGTTACGCATTCATAAAATTAAATAAGCTGTAAGACTTCTATTATTTTTGTTAAAAATTGTATTAAGTTTGCGTGTTAAATACGTGAAATATATCACGTACTTATTTTATTAATGTTATGTTAAAAAATAAATAAACAACTCTGATGCTTTTACGTATCTATACAAGCCTACAAGGGCTGCATGTTTTAGCCGTCCCATCTGATACTAAATTTATAGAATAAAGGAAAGCCAACAACACCCATAACTAACTCTCAGGCTATTTATTCTTCAGGAAAATTGTGACTTAACCATCATCCTTACACTACATTCACAACCTCAAAGCGCAAAGCGCGATGTCGGATTTTATAAGATGAAACTTTACGTATTATGCAATGACAGATGATGTCTGATATTGAATGAAGCTTTTACTATAAAGCAATAGAGTTTTTAGCAATTTACCCCAAACAGCAGTTTTTAACTCGCTTTTAGCAGCTATGAACGTTGTGAGGGATTTCCTTTCAGTAATGAATTATTTATAAATATTAATCGAATTAACTGTAATTTGGGTGAGTTCATAAGAATGATTAGAAAATAGGTGGTGCAGTTCAATGGGGTTAAGCCAGATTGTAATCTGTGTAACAAATGGCTAGGAAATGTCCTAAATTAATACATTAAATCCAATCATGCAAGTCTATGACAAGCTTTCATGTATGGGGTTTTAAAAAGAATAGAGAATGTTATTTTTGTCAGCATGAAGTTAGGCACTTGAGCTCCACAGCAGGAAGACTGTTGAATATGAAGACATCACACACACACACACCCTGAGAGCATAAATGAATGGAGTTAATGTATACCTCTTACAGTAAAACATGCAACGTAAACTAAAGTTACATACGAAGGGAGCATAAATAATTAAATATAAAAAAAGAGAGTAGATATATCAAAAAATAAGAAAGCTGCGAATTTTCTTTACTAGTGAGCTGGGAATAAAAAATTTAACAGATAAAAAGAATAGACAAAAATATAGATATTCGAATGCCTTCACATCTGGTAAGTCAATAGTAAGCATAATATAAATAGACATTTCTAATTAAAAGCCCCCCAATGGCTCAGCGGTAAGTCTACGGACTTACAACGCTGAAAATCGGCTTTCGATACCCGTGGTGGATAGAGCACATATAGCCAATTATGTAGCTTTGTGTTTAATTCAAAACAACAACAACAACTTAATTAAAATTTGTTTCAAATATCGATGCAAAGTAATTAACATTAACATTCCAAAAGGTTTCCTGATCTTCTCTCTTTTTTCTATTCAAATACATTTTAGATTTTTAGCGTCCTTAACATTGTCTTATAAGCCTCAATACTGAAATCTAGAATTTTTCTTTTTTTGAAAACATTATTTTGGAGTCTTTAGAGAAAGGCTATGTAATAAGCTTATCTGTAATTTTTCTACTGCAGAGAACCAAACCATGAATTTTAGCATAAAAACTCACTAAGCCTACCGCAAATCTACAAGAAGTGAAAATGCTAGAAAACGATGTTGTTGGGCCATCTGTGCTCTGCCCACCACGGGTATCGAAACCCGGTTTTCAGCATTGTAAGTCTGCAAACATACCGCTGTGACACTGGGAGCACTAGAAAACGAATGTTCTACTTGAGTTACGTTTCAGGGGTAATTTTATTATATATTTATTTAAATATATTTTGTGATACGATTTTTGCCACGTTTCGGGTAGAATTCTTTGGCTTTGATTGGTCACTAACTAAAAAAACAGATCTTAACCTTCCATCTTATGCTGAAAATAGTGCAATTATCACAATTAAACTGATAATATAACTTACTTTCGGAACGTGAACTTATAGTCGTTATCTCAGTAACTACACTTTTTGGCTGTGAGTGAATTGTAGGGATGTCAGTTATATCCAATTACTCGATTAGAACACCCAAAGATTTGCCACTAGATATTGTTTAGTTGCAGTTTACTCTTTAGTTTGTATGTTTAAAACACCCGGCATGGCCAAGTGGTTCAGGCTCTCGATTCGTAATGTGTGGGTCACGGGTTCGAATCCTCGTTCAATCATGGGGGCATTTTAATGGAACAGTCAATTCCATTATTCGTTGGTAAAAGAGTAGTCCAAGAGTTGATGATGGGTGTTATGACGAGCTACCTTCCCTCTAGTCTTACCTGTAAAATTATGGACGGTTAGCACAGATAGCCCTCGAAGATGCTTTGTACGAAACTTAAAACAAACTGTTTAAAACTGGCAGCAACGGGTAGAGATAGTTCTTGTGTAGTTTTGTGCGAATAACCGCAAAAGTAAAAAGAATATTACTTCTGCGAGTTCTAAAAATTTGGCAACGTGTGTTAGAAGTAAATGTGATGTCTCAACTATGATGTATTTATATATAAAGTAAAAAAAAATCTCTGTATATTATGACCAGCAAAAGAAAAATGTAATAATGCAACAGAAAGTTATTGTGACTGTATTACCTGAAGGGCATCATACAAAAATATCATCAGTGTTCGTTTCATATAAAATTAAAAAGTTAAACATGTAATCGTAACAGGGTATGATGAATATTACTACAAACGAGGCTTTATTTATTTAACATTAGAAAACCTTATCTACTATTATGAAGCTAGATGTAAGAAAAATCGGTTGGGGTTGCGAAAGGGGAGAAAGCCACTGGTCTTTGATGAGTCCTTCAGGGACCATAGCACTATGAATCGTTTAGAAATAACTAAAGGGGCAGCCTTTCTTCATTAGTGGTATAGACTGTAAAGAACTCTGTATGATTATGACCAGAACAGGTTGGCATGTTCAGGAACAAAAAAATCGAAGTGGGCTTTATTCAGGTATATAAAAGAAAATGCCAGGAGATGTGCGAGAAACGACTGAATAAACCGCAAAAAATGAAAGAATAAAGAAACACTGCCAGTAAGAAAGCACAGTTCTAAACCTATGTATTGTTCATTATAATGGTTGATTATAATTTATTATGTCTATTAAAAGGAATCAATTGCCGATAGGAATAACTGCAACCTTAATTAAGATAAGAGTTTGTTTGTTTATAGTTAAGCACAAAGCTATATAATGGGCTACTTGTGCCCTGTCTACTACGGGTCTGCAGACATAACGCTATGCCACTGAAGTTAAAAGAAAAGAAGCGTGAAAGTATAGTGTTGTCGTAACAAAGTGGTGTCAAGACGATCTACAATATATCACAAGTTGAATCTGACATTTCTAAATATTTCAATTAACGTATTACGCATTACGTAACCCTGCCTGGCATGTGCATGTGGTTAATGCATTCGACTCGTAATTTGAAGGTCACGGGTTTGAATCTCCGTCATCACCAAACGTTCTCGCCTTTTCAGCCGTGGTAGAGTTATAATGATTCGCTCAATCTCACTATACGTTTGTAAAACTGTAGCCCAAGAGCTGGCGGTGGGTGGTGATAACTAGCTACCTTTCTTCTAGTCTTACGCTGCTAAATTAGGGACGGCTACCGTAGATAGCCCTCATATAGCTTTGTGCGAAATTCGAAAACAAGTAAAGAAACATTACGTAACAAACAATGATTTAAACTCTGTTAAACCATACCTATTATAGAACGATGAAGATCAACCCAACGACTGAAGTTGTCTCCCAGCCAATGACCAGCCCACTGGCCGAAACTTGGGTAAGTGTTGCGAGTAATGACAATACTTCTTTGTCCCGTTGCTCTCTGGACAGCCCTTTTTGAGAAGTAACATTATCGTATACATCTTTTTAGTGAAGGCTCTTATTTGAAATATTTACATCAAATAATGTTTTTAGTTTAAAACATATTTGGTAAATTAGAATATGCAACCGAATTTTGTAAAACATAAAACAATTTCACTAATGTGTGGAAATATATACATTTTAAAAATAATTATTTTGTTACGGGAACCCAATTTTGCATTTCAGCGTGAATGTGACAGGTTGTTAACACGTCGAAATAAAAACTAAGGAATCAACAATACATGTTATTAATATTTACAATAACAGTGACTGTATTCTGCATCAGTCGTATACCGAAGCCAAATTTAAGCTCTAACCCTGTTAAAATATAGTGAAACACGATATTCTCTCCTTCTCGAGGTGTGGTGTTTTAATAGTTTCGATAGTATAGTTTGTGTGTTCAATGATTTTTCTGAATGCCACTTACAATATAAATTTATATGAAATCAAATACTTTTTCCAATTTTAATGCGATTCGAAACATATTTGGGATCAGAGGAAATATGTGTTTTTCTTATAACAAAGCCACATCGGGCTATATGTTGTGCTCATCGAGGGAAATCGAACCCCTGATTTTAGCGTTGTAAATCCGTAAACTTATCGCTGTACTAGTGGGGAACAATAGGAAATGTTAAAAAGTATTAGAGATACCCAGAAATTAACATTTCATATTTCTGTTGTCTTTAGCCTCCGTGAGACAAAAGTGAGCTTATTTCGGGCTTTTTATACATCTATAGTGTAGCAACTTATTATTTTGCTTGTATAATTTTGCCAAAAGTTACACTATAAATAAAATTGTAGTTTAATATAAAGATAGTTGTTTTACTTGAATGGCAACACAATACCAAAACTTTGAACATCAGACTAAAAAATATGAGGAAGAACATTTTCTTTTCACAATTCATCATATCGCTTAATAACAAGGAATCATAGAATATATTCAAATATATATACATGTATATAATACATTATATTTGTTCTGTGACTAAACTGATATAACACACGATCTTATTTCTCAAAACTTTAGTTTTGTCTTGTATTAATATAGTTTAGTCTTAAGTGCAAAAATATCTTGTAACATTTATTTTAATTCATCGGTATACAAATGTTATCCTTCTTTTTTGTTCTTGTGTGTTTCCAGTACGAAATAAAATTAAGTTTCTGGTATTCAAACGTCAGTCACTCGATAACGGATGAACTGAAGCCATCTTTTGTATTTGATTTTCTTGTACTACAATTTATAATACGTTCAATTTTTTAATTTTACTTACTTCAATGTTGCTATAGTCTGACCCCAAGCATATATACTGTGGACGTCATAATGCCGATACAATTCATTGTTACCTTGTTTACCTACCAGGCACACAGTCTTGTCAGACAATCGAACATTTTTACCATAAACGTAGGCAGCATCTGGTGTTAAAGAAAATTATTTAAATATTTGCTAGTTTAAAAGTATCATGCAAGAGACTCATAACTTTTATGACACTTTTTCAATTTGGAATAACACTGATTTAGTGGAGTTGAAGAGATACCACTAGTTTGTATTCATATACAATTAATGTCAAGTATAAAAACTTATATTGGAAAAACTTATTACTATTTTCTATTTTTAAACTTTCAATGCTGATTGTAAGAAAGAAATCATTGTCTAAAAATGGTAGACAACTTCAGTAAAATGGTTAATACTTGTAGCTGATGTTTTGCAAAGACTAATAACTCAGAGAAGTCCTGCATACTGTCTGTAAATTTACAGGTACACTATGCTTGACCACACTTATAGGTGAATCTAGTTGTTTAACACAACATCGTTTCAAAGAACATGTTCATACTACTAAAAGTTTTGACAACAAAGAAGTTACCGTTACACATTAGTGAAAAGAACGCGTTACAATCAATAGGACATCTTATACAGTCAAAACTTCAAGAACTTGTGACATTTTTCTTCACAGAAAATATAAGGAATCCCTTTTGATTCAATCCAGACGTCTTTTTATGAACAGGTACAGCGCCTGTACCCTTTAATATATTACTATTAATTTTGTCGTTGGCTATACTCGTATTACGTATAATTTTTCATTATTTTGCTTCCGGTTACTGTAATTTAAAATTAGTTTGGTAACCTCTAACGTTCATCGACCCTTGATGAAGGTGTAAACCGAAACGTCGAGCATAAGAAATTAAACTTTTTTCTGAAGTTGTTTGTAGTTTTTACATATTGGAAGAAATTATCAAAAATGGTTGTTTGTTTTTTTTCTTCTCAACGCTCCAAGAGGGCTATCTGTGCTCGCCGTCATTAATTTAGCAGTGTAAGAGTAGAGGAAAGACAGCTAGTCATCACCACCTACTCTCAACTCTTGAAGAAATACTCTTTTACCAACGAACAGTGGGATTTACTGTCATATTATAACCATCCCATGGCTGAAATTGCGAGCTTGTTTGGGATTCGAATCAGCGACTCTCATAGTAGGAGTAGAGCACCCTAACTACCCAGCCATGCTGGGCCATCCAAAATGGATTCAAGTGGTTATATATACACAATTCACTTTTTAGGTAAATAGGTAAACCTATTTTGTATTACATTTTGCTATAATACTTACACTATTATGATTTTGTTGGGGAATGTTTGAAAATAATACTTTAAATCATGCTCATAATAACAGACCATAATTCTGCTCTTTTCCCCATTCTTTCCCAGTGCCTCAATAGTAAGTATGAGGGACTATAACGCTAAAATTCTAGTTTTTAGACCTATAGAGGTGCAACACTGTGTATCATTATACTTAAGAACAACCAAATAAACAAAAAATCAAAACAACAACAAAACATTGTTGTGATTAAAGGAAATGTGATTGTTTCAGCTCAGTAGTTTTACTTAGTATCTTGTACAAAAATTATGATACATTTCAATTTTAGTGCAAATACTTTCAGACAACCATAAATGTATCTAGATCCCGAAAGAAACGGATATCTTATAAAAATGTCCTAAAGGTCAACAATATGAATGTTGTACATAATATTGAACGTTCTCATATCTTATATATTTGATATATCTTCGGGTCCTACATGAATAGTAAGAATGTAATACTCGAAGTTAATTACGAATTTTCATGTATATTTTGTCTTACCGTATTTTATTTAGATAGCAACTCGTGGACAAGAAACCATAAGTTTATGTTTTGTAAGATAGAGTGTCAAAACGTCGTATCTTTATGTTCTAATTATATAAAATTTGTATTAAATCAAGAGATTATAAAAATAGCCAAATTACACGAAACAGAAAATCTTTTAATGCTTACTTGTTTTGGTGTAAAGCTATAAAATTTTTACTTGCGCTCTGTTCATTACGGAAGGGAAAAAATATTTATATTTCGGAAAATAAATTAATAAAAATATATTCATATTTAAGTCACGTTTCTACGCGATAGATGGCAGTTAAGTACCAACTGATGTCAAGAAAATTTGTTGGAAAAGGCTCATTACAACTTAGTTTCTTAGTAAACAGTCACCCTGCATTGAAGACAGTGGCATCAACCTAATGTTTAATAATATAACATATATTAGCATTACTTGTACAATTCACACATATTTTGTCTTACCGTATTTTATTTAGATAGCAACGCGTAGACAAGAAACCATAAGTTTATGTTTTGTATCATTATTTTGCTTCCGGTTACTGTAATTTAAAATCAGTTTGGTAACCTCTACTTTGGTATATCTTCGGGTCCTACATGAATAGTAAGAATGTAATACTCGAAGTTAATTACGAATTTTCAAGTATATTTTGTCTTACCGTATTTAGTCCAGGTGGTTGGGGCGATCGACTAGTAATCTGAGGGTCCTAAGTTCGATTACCTATCACACTAAATATGCTCGCCTTTTAAGCCGTGGGAGCGTTATAATGTGTTTTTAAATACCACAGTTCGTTGGTAAAAGAGTAGCTTAAGAGTTGGCGGTGGGTAGTGATGAGTAACTGTTTTCCCTCTAATTTTACGCTGTAAAATTAGGGACAACTAGCACAGTTAACCCTGGCGTAGCTTTGCGCAAAATTGAAAAGCAAACAGACAAACAAAACATAAATTTAAGTGAAGAAACGATTACATAGAGAAAATTTGTATTCTTTGATTCGCTACTTCCGCTACAGTAAACTAGTTTCTCTGAATTCTCAGTGCTGTTTGAAAGAGCGAAGCAAGTGAATAAAATATGCAAGTGGAATACAAGCAGTATGTTATGTTTTGAGGTAGTCTCAGTTACTCATTATTAATAACCTAAAGTCCTTTAGTTGTTTGGATAAGACGTGAAATACTGTCACAATTAATTACTCATTATTATTGTATGGCATTATGTCACACATAAATCAAATACCAAAAGCATATTAGTTTGTGAACAGTGAGTAAAGAAATAAACATTGAAATCAAATACTTGTACATTTAAGATCAAATATATGTTTAGTAACAAAAATATTTAAATTATTATACTATCGAACCTAATAAAGGTAGTGATTTGTTTGTGTGTATTAAAAATCGGGGTTTTATTCTTTTGTAATCAAAGTTTTCATGTGTAGATAGAAACATCACTTGTTTAAAAAAATAATTTCAGTTTTTATTGTAATATCTTCGAGATAGTTAAAGAGCACATTTGTAAAAATAATATGTTGTCAGAAATGCACATTGAGTAATAAACATTCAAAGAATCAAACAAAAATATTTAAATATACCATCAACCAGACAATAAACAAACATTTCCTGGAAATGTTTAAAAGGAATATTTTAGAAAGTCTAAGTTAATGTATAAAAATAATTTATGAAAATTTGCAATTAAAATCTAAAAGAAAATTATCAAATCTTACAAGTCTTATACGGCGGATCGTCATATTTATTTATGGGACAGTGAAGGCTCCAACAAACTCCAGGGTTCTCTTTATCATGGCAATACCAAGGAATGTCATGGTTGGTTCCGAAGTTAGCTGGTTCATTCATATCCTGAGAAAGAGTCAGCAAAATGCACTGATAATGCAAAAGAAAACATTGGACCAAAATATACAAAACACAATGCAAAAACAAGTCACACACAAACACAAAACTCCAAGCACTTTTTAAAGACAAGCCTTTCCAATTCTTCTTTAAAGAAGGAAGATTTAAATCCTCAAGGTTTGATTTAGAATGCAATTTTTAAATCACGGTTTTTCAAACTGTGCTTCGTGGAGTCCTTGGGCTCTGCCATAGTTTCTTGGGTTCCGTGAGGACATTTTATAATATTGATATTTTTTCCAAAAGCTATAAAATTTAATCAGAATACTCTGTACAAAAAAGTAAAATATATTTTTTGATATAACACTTTTATCTCGTATTGGACCTTTTAATGTTTTATTCTGCCTAACAACAGACAGTTTCATTTAGCTTAGGGGTAGTTCTCGCGGTGAAAGTGTTAATACATCCTTAATTAATTTCGACAGTGGTAATACTGGTTGCTGGTAGATATGGCGCAATCTGAAAATCGCATGCGTCATTGGTGATGCAAGATAGCCTAGTAATTTTCGTATGAAACATCGGTAAACCATAGGTAGTGATGACAACTGTCTTTTATAATCCAGATCTGGATTAACGGCTAAATCTCGAACGAAATTGTATGTGTGTTTCTCGTATAGCAAAGCCACAAAGGGCTATCTGCTTAGCCCAACAACAGGAATCGAACCCTTGATTTTAGCTTTGTAAATCCGAAGACATACCGCTGTACTAACCGCGAACGAAATTAAACAAAATGAAACATGACGTCATAGTTGAGACTTGTCTAAATTTGAAACATTGTGATGCAATTAGATGCAGTATCAATCGTTTCAATTTCAAAGTATAATTATATTTATGACAATTATAATGGGTAATTGTTAGGTTAGATTCGATTCGTTGTTGTTTAATTAGACACACTTGGTATCAATGAGCTCTATGACGTCATACGCCAGTATGATGTCATGTTTCATTCCGTTCGAGATTTAGACGCACATCATATCTGGCTTAATATTCTGTTATTTGGCCTAAAATTTCTGTTAAAAGTAAAACAAAATGTGAAAATAATAGGTCACCCCTTTTCCTTAAGAAAAATATGTTATTCTAGCGGCCTAGACTTTTTTCCATACATCTTTATTTCTGATTTCGTTATGGCAACACTGATTTTAGGTCAGCATGTCATTGTATGATGATGAACCACAAGTACTTAAACGAGTTTTCATCAAGAAGCTATTTTGTGTTAATAAAAATGCTTTTGAAGTGCCAAAGATATAAGAATACGTTTTTAGACAAATTAATAATTTGTTGTTTCCCTTATAACAGATAAGTGGCTGAATATCAGTAATAAATCTGATGCGTTTGTTTGTTTTTGTTTTTTGGAATTTCGCACAAAGCTACTCAAGGGCTATCTGTGCTAGCCGTCCCTAATTTAGCAGTGTAAGACTAGAGGGAAGGCAGCTAGTCATCACCACCCACCGCCAACTCTTGGGCTACTCTTTAACCAACGAAAAGTGGGATTGACCGTCACATTATACACCCCCACGGCTGGGAGGGCGAGCATGTTTTAGCGCGACGCGGGCGCGAACCCGCGACCCTCGGATTACGAGTGCACGCCCTAACGCGCTCGGCCATGCCAGGCCAATCTGATGCGAGTAAAAAGACTTCCTAGGCTTAGGCCTAATTCGAATTCATCGGTGTTATCGTCGTGTGCAAGCATTTCAACGCAGGATGATTCAAGAAGTACCGAAACAAGAAAGAAAATAAAGTATGATGAAAGTTTTGATGAATGTGGTTTTACATGGACAGGTTATGATGATAGACCTAATAGGTTGTGTGTTGAATGTGAATCACTGTTAAGTAATAGTAGTTTGTATCCAGCAAAGTTAAAACGGCATCTATAAACCAAACACTCCAAATTAAAAAATATCCATCTTCCGAGTATTTCTAAATAAAGTGGTTGCTATTCAATGAAAACTACATTACTTTCGTTTGTCTGTTAAGACAACAGAGATGCTTTTATTGCTTCATATCCTGTTAGTGACCGTGCTGCAAAAGCTGCGAAGCTCCTACATTTGCAGAAAATCTGATAAGTTATGCGCAAAAGATCTGGTACAATGCACAATTGAGGAAAAAAATTCTTATAAACATTAAATCTGTGTCCTTTTCCAACCACTTTGCTTCTCAAAGAATCAAGAATATGTCAGCAAATTGCTTAACGGAGTTAATAAGGCGAGTAAAAGTGAGTTCAGCTTTTTTCGCTTCAGATAGATGAATAAACAGATGTCGTAGGTTATGCAATGTTGTTCATGTTGGTTCGCTATATTCACGAAGCTAGTTACGAAGAAAACATGCTAATTTGCAAACCTTTCCCAATTCAAATGACAGGCAAAAAAATATTTAAACTGATCGATTTATTTATGGAAGAACATAAGACCCAATGGCAGCTTTGCTCAAGTATTTGCACTGATAGGACTATAGCTACGATTGGAAAATTATCAGGCGCAGTGGCACGTACAAAAAAAAAAACCCGGACATCAAGAGAATCCACTGTTTTCTTCATCGTCATGCGCTTGCAATGAAATTAATACGAGAAGACTTAAAATAGGTATTGGTGATGTAATCAAAATCAAGACCACTCAATTCGAGGATCTTTAGTTTACTCTGCGATTATATGGGAAGTTTCCACAAAAATTGGCCCGGCATGATCAAGCGTGTTAAGGCGTGCGACTGGTAATCTGAGGGTAGCGGGTTCGCATTCCCGTCACGCCAAACATGCTCGCCCTTTCAGCCGTGGGGGCATTATAAAGTTACGGTCAAACCCAATATTCGTTCGTAAAAGAGTAGCCCAAGAGTTGGCGGTGAGTGGTGATGACTTGCTGCCTTTCATCTAGTCTTACACTGCTAAATTAGGGACAACTAGCACAGATAGCCCTCAAGTAGCTTTGTTCAAAATTGAGAAACAAATAAACAATACATAAAAATTTACTGTTTCATACTGAAGTCCGATGGCTTTTTTAAAGAAAGGTGCTTCCTCAGTTTTATGAACTGCGTGAGGAGATAGGTATATTTTATCTGAATGCCATTTTGAAATTGCATACAAATTAAGGAGAAAATGCTGTGTAGAGAAAGTGGTTTATCTTTCGGACTATTCGCCTATCTAAATGAAGTGAATGCTGTAATGCACGAAACAGAGTAACGTACTTCAAAGCTCAGAGTAAAAATGGAAGGATTCAACTTCAGCTGAAACTTTGGGGTAAATGCATAATTATGGAATAACATGACTGCTTTGAAAATTTCAGTGGTTCTTTTATTTATGAATGAAATTTCCTTAAGTGAAGGCTCGTGTACACTTACTGGGAAGTACTTCCTTCTTCATTTAGAAAAAAAAATTACTGTCGATTCAAAATCCCTTTGTTGACTCTGCAAATACTAACAATTTGCCTTTAAAAGAGAAAAAACAGCTTATATAAATATGATTTGATTACTCCCTAAAAACAAAATTTTAGAAAGAAGAAATTACACAATTTTGAATTCGAATGACCATGGAGTACCCTGAAATAAGTAACAGAACTTCGAAAATTTTTATGCGTTTTCCAATAAAAATCTTTGTGAGTAAACATTTTCACTGCATACAGCTACAAAGACCAAATTTGGAAACAGGCTAAATATTGAATATGATTTGCGCTTACAGGTAACAACCATAACTCCAAATATTAAATTATGTGAACAAAACCAAGCCATCCGAGCCACTAATAAATAAATAAATACACTGTGCTTTTACTGATAATAATTTTCCAAGCAAAAAATTTTGAACAAGTAAGTGGAAGTAAATATTTTTCTTTAAATGTTGATGTTTTAAATGAATTTATGTTCTAAAAGTTTGAAGTAAACTTTATCTGGTACTCGTGATTGATTGTTTCTATTTTTAGTGTATTTTTTTATTAAAGCTCCGGAATGTTTTCTTTATGATGTAAAGCTCCGCAGGTCTAAAAATTTTGGAAACTCCTGGTTTAAATTCTACTTGAAATGTTGAGATGAAGTGAAACATTTAGGTTCTTTTTCATTCTTTCTTAGCTATTGCTGATGTAACATAATGGATATTTTACCTGAAGATATATAGATAAATATATAGAGAGAGGTAGAGCGCGATTATAAAATATTTACATGCCACTTCTGAGTCTACTGAAGAAGATTTAAAAATGTTTCTCGGTGGAAGATTTTAAGCACTTATTTAAAAATGCGACAATTTCTAAGGTTGTTAACTTTCTTCACAATTAACTATACGAATCATTTTCACCATTAACAGATGACACAATATATTATTTTAATATTTAAATTAAAATCTTCTTCTGTCTACAAAATAAATATGTTATGAGAAATGTAACTTACAATCCATATTCCATCGAATTTTAATCCATTGTTGTAGTATTTAACAATTTGATCTGTCCACCACTCTTGAGTTTCTTTCTTGAAAAAGTCGGGAAACGCTACTGGACCAGGAGGCCATACCTACAAAAATATGAACGGAAACACAAAATTTGTTTGCTATTTCTTAGTGTTTTTCATATTTGAAATTAGCAATTTTCAAGTTTAAGTATTCACGACATACCAATAAAGCAAGTAAAAATGTTAATAACATTACTAATATTAGACTATAATATTGTAATTTACAAAAACTACTTTACGCGTGGTAATTTATACTTTTTTACATCGTTAATGAGCGTAGATGCTTTCAAAATGAAGTTTAGTGATTGTTATAACTTATATATTTTTGCATGTCTTCCTCTGTAAACGTATATAGTATTTGTATGAGTAATACTAAACATTTGTTAAAATACCTGTAACCCATGAAGAAGATTTGGTCAAAGAAGAGATGAAGTCGTACAAAAAGAAGAAAAATTAAAAACAACGCTTACTTTTCCAAACATTATCCCAGTACTTTTATCTACTATTGGTGGATAATCTCGGTCTTCTTCAGGAATGTCGTCTGGCCAGGTTATGTAGACATTTCGAGACAAACCCTCTAAATAAGGTTCGTACGAAGAATCGTTTGCTACGATAGCAGGATCCTGTTAGATAGTAAAGGATTGTTGAGTAACCATATCAACAATTGTTAAATAGACTTCAGGAGTTTCTCACAATCAATTAGTTAATTGTTTTAACAAGTTACATGTTAAAATATTTACTTTTACTGTTTTAAAATCTAATGAATTTGAAACTACTCGATTATCTTGTAAGGGTAACTATCTCATTGTAAAGTAAAAATCTCGCGTTATTTCTCAGATTTTCTCTCTGATGAATGATGAACTGTCCAACATGATATCCTTTGTTTTGTCTCAGTCAACGAACGTAAAGGACAGTAGAACGTTTTTCATCATCGATAATTTATTATTCAATTATGGACAATTTTTTTTTGTCATACAACGTGTAACGTCTAGGTTTAAAAGTTATTGGTTTATGCGTTTATGTTAGTCCTTAATTTCCAAACTATCGTCAAAACTCCTTGAATTATATTTTTCACACTCTCACTTAAATCCGAAAGAAAACAAAACAGATAATTTGAATAGGTTAATACTGAAATATATAACACGTTTTTCCAATAACGGTTATAAGAATATAGAATTAATTAATTAAAGTACACATAATGCGTGATCTCTTAAAACCAAGTCAAAAATATATCACGTTTCTAAAATTACATTTACTCAAATTTAGAATTGATTTGTATCAAACGTAGACGATGTGCGATTTCTTAAAACCTAGTGAGAAATGCAAGGTTACAATGGTAATTACAAATACTAAAAGTGAGAGAAACTCACAAGAATAATAATAAAGTGAGAAATGCAAGGTTACAATGGTAATTACAAATACTAAAAGTGAGAGAAACTCACAAGAATAATAATAAAGTGAGAAATGCAAGGTTACAATGGTAATTACAAATACTAAAAGTGAGAGAAACTCACAAGAATAATAATAAAATGCATCCCGTTTTCTTTTTCTCTTTCCATATACTTATCTAGGTCAGGAAAGTTATTTTCATCCCACGTGAAGTCTTTCTCGTTGTCCATGTGATCGATATCTGCATGTTGTACATCCTTTAAAATAAAATATATTAGATTAATTTTTAAGTAAATGTAAATAGCATTTGTTATACCTGCTATTGTGCAGCTATATAATGCGAAGAACTAAAAAGTGGCCGATGACACTTTTTCTTCACTTCACCTGTCCAGTCGTATTGGCTTTTATCACAGTGACCATAAAGCACGTTCACACTATCTGTATGTTTGAGCATGTTTTAGTTACTTTAACAAATTTCTTTTAACATAAATACAACATATGAACAAAATACATAAAACAATAACAGAGAACTCAATGCTAATTCTTTATAATAGATTAGTAACGATATCGTGGCTATCTTTTGTAATAGATTGGATACCGTAGCGTCAATAAAGTTTATAATATACAACGAAATAATACATTAGCTTTAAGTAATGTGCTTCACCAAGTAATTTAATAATTTTCGGAAATTTATCTTTATAAATTTTGACGTGGAATTAATAACAATTTACCAGAGGGATGTTGTTCTTTCTTGTCCTATCAACTGCTGCCATCATTGAGCCAATATTGTTGTAACCATATCTTGAAATCTGAAATCCCAAGGCCCAGTAAGGTGGCATCACAGGGCGTCCAACTAACTGGAAATAAAAAAATGCATCGAATCGGTTGTTAGTATGAAGAAGAAACAACAAACCAAAAGCAAAAGGTATTTAAAACTTATAAAAGTAATTTAATGGTTTAGATATATCTAAAAGAACTTTTCTAAATTATTTATAATTATTCGGATGTCCAATGAAACAAATGATAGTTTATATTGGATTTATAACTGTGTTTTACTTCTGGGTTTCTTTAATAATATTAAACTTACCTCTGCTTTTTCTTTTAAGATATCCATAACAAATGAAATATAAGAAAAACGTGTTTCAAATTCACAGTAGCAACGTTTTTAATTAACACTTATGCTTCTTTTTTACTTACTCATCTAATGTATTTTGATTCCTTGTAAAGTACTATTTCTTATATGTATGTTCCAAAATAAAAACATAATGAAAAATCAGAGTAAAACTAACACTAAAATTAATATTCGTTTTAATATGATACAATGAAATTACTTTTCCACGAATCTTTTTGTTAATAAATTTATTAAATCATTTAAATCATGAACATCTTGGCCTGGCATGGCCAACGCGTAAGGCGTGCGACTCGTAATTCGCGGGTTCGCGCTAAACATGCTCGCCCTCCCAGCTCGCCTCCCCAGGGGGCGTATAATGTTACGGTCAATCCCACTATTCGTTGGTAAAGGAGTAGCCCAAGAGTTGGCGGTGGGTGGTGATGACTAGCTGCCTTCCCTCTAGTCTTACACTGCAAAATTAGGGACGGCTAGCACAGATCGCCCTCGAGTAGCTTTGTGCGAAATTCCAAAACAAACATGAACATCTTACTTCCTGCACACACAGATATTACTTTTATTTTACGTCAGATTATTCCGGTTATTCTTCCTTTGGGAACATTTAGCTACATATACTGTAATTCAACATTACAGGCTCTCCCTTAGAACATTAGGTTATGCTATTACGTCTGGCTGAAAGGTGAATTTTTTTGTTCCGTTCTGACGGCAATGTTTATTTCTTTAAACAGGCACATAGGATATAAAAATTAATTTAATTGACATCTAAAATAAAAGCACACAACAGAATTTTCGAACTGTAAATTAATATTTAAATGGCTCTTATTTGAGGAACTATAATGTTTTATTTGTTTGAGCTCAACTTGCAAAATAGTCTATCTATGTTGTGTCCACCGCAAAAGTGGAACTCCAGTTACTAACGAAAAGTGTATAAGGTCATAAAATATCCGAGTACCTCTGTTATGGAGCGACAAAAAACATATATTTTCAACAAAGTTACTGGTACAAAAATGGTACAATTAAAATGTGCGTTTTAACTTTTCACAACTTTTTATAACAATCATTCTCGGTCTGGCATGGCGAGATGGTTAAGGCAGTGGATTCGTACACTGAAGGTCGTGGGGTCGATTCCCTGTCGCACCAAACATCCTCGCCCTTTCAGTGGTGGGAGGTTATAATTTTAAAGTTAATCCCATTATTTGGTGGAAAAAGAGTTGGTGGTGGGTGGTGATGACTAGCTACTCTGGTTTTACAGTGCTAAATTAGGGACAGCTAGCGCAGATAGCCTTCGTGCAGCTTTGCGCAAAATCCAAAAACAACCTTTCCAAATTACTATTACGTAAAGAACAAAGTAGCCGTAGATTTTACCATAGTTTCATTAGGTATATGGTTTTATTGATATACAATTCTTTTTTAATTACCCTTTGAACAATGAAAGGCTTTACTTTAAGTCGCTTGTTTGTTTGTAATTTAGCCCAAAGCCACACAGACATAACTTTGGGAGACTTGGATCGTTTCATTCCTACATTTGAATGATTTTATAAATTAGTTTGTAAGATGTATTATTTTTTAAATTCTATCGTTAGCTTTTCATCGCCAAGTTATACATTGAGCTATCAGCACTTCAACTACTGTGGAATAGTACCTTGGATATTGGTGCCATAAATCCAGAAATTTACCTCAAACTGCTTCCAATTTTTTCCAAATACACAAACACAAACAAACAATGGAACTGATGAAGTTTGTATTTCAAATCTATGATTTAATGTGTGCTTTAAAATATTCGCATCTACAAAACTTAGAGATGAAATGAGCAATAACAAAAAAACTCTGGCATAGTTCTTTTCTACGTTTAACTATATTTTACTCTTAAATTAGTTAAACTTTAAATTCATGCACTAAAACAAATTTATTACATTACCTTCTTTGGTGAATATGTCCATAAGATCTTTTACTATATACACAATAGATAAGTAAAAGTTATGTTGGTACTATACACTTTATTCTCACAGACGTCTATTGAAACCATGTAGATAAAGTTTTTTTGTTATTTTATGGCATTTATTTAAGGTGATACACTTCATAGACTAGAAATATTTCCCAGATACTTTTAAATGAGAAGAGCATCTTATATGATTAGGTAAGGGAGGTAAAAACTGTAAGAAAAAGGATGAAGTTAATGTTCAATCCTGTGGAAAATAATAACATTATACAAATAAATGTGGTGACAACCAAATCGCAGTAAAAACATCAAATATGATCAGAACGAAAAGTGTATAATCATTATGGAAATTAGAAATGTGGAAATAACTCCATGTATAAATATTTTAATATAAATCTGTTGATCAAAAATCCGTAAAACTGTAGGACATTCGTATTTCCTATCAGTAGACATCAATGTAAAACAATGCCAAAATTAACATTATAAAGTGAAATATCTAAATAAAAGAAAAAATAATTCTCGTATTTTTGGTGTTTCCAACTTCTTCGTAAATGATTTTTATACACTTGTATATACTAATACACACAAGGATTGAATATTAATTTCTAAGAAACTATGACCTAAAAGTATTCACTGTTTAACAAGCTAAAACTAATCGATTGCTACTGATAGATATTGTGTTACTTTAAATCATTATTATGTGAATTATTATTATATGCGTTATTTATAATAGAACATTAGTATCCACATTTCAGATTTGCCTACGAAACGTTATTTATTAAATAATACGTTTTTGTTTTCCTTGTTGCTCCAAACTGTGTTGCCAGTTAATAAAACCATGCTGGAGCAAATTCATACTAAAGATTTGATTTTTCATAGTAATTTTCTTTGTATGCAGCTTTGAGAATTTATGTTTTGCGATTTACTCACGCTAGTGTAATGAAAAATAACGTCCTCCGGAGTTTCACCCAAAAAGATGAAGAAATCTAAAATACCACCAATTGTTCTGTATGAAAGAGCTGGTGCGGGTAGAAGAGTGTAGTCTGTAAAAGAAATTAGATTATTAGTAACATGACAATCAACTTTATTATTAGAACTTACATTACGATTTCATTTGTAAAAAAACAAAACACGAGAGAAATTCTGGACAATAATTATAAAAAAAAAAATGTTCAAAATTGTTGGTTTGATCTGAATTTTCCGCAAACGAATAGCTGAAAGCGTAAGGATGTTTGGTGTGACGGGGATTCAAACCCACGATTCTCGGATTACGAGTCGAGTGCCTTAATTACCTGACCATGCAGGACCTAAAGTGTTAGAATAGTAGGGTATTGATTCATTATAATTTTGTGAGGGAAATGGGGTTACATGTGAGTTGTTTATTAAAATAATTAATATTCATCAATGAAATATAGAGAAAATTTCTCAGTTAAAAAAAAATTAAATTAAGTACTGGTGATGATTTTTACAATAATTATTAGATCTCATTCAAGTTGCTATTATAATCATTGTACGTAATTGCATTACAAGATTTAGACATAGGTATCTGAAAATACTTTTCTTTTTAAAGAGACGGAAAAATGTCTCTTCTTAAATGAAGAAAATGGGCTTATGTAAATGACATTTTTACTAAATAGGATAAGTTAGACTTAAAATTGTAAAGAAAATTTCTAAAATAAACACCTATATTTCTTTCACTCGTAATGATTTATTGAATACAATTTAATCACATTCAATGATCTTCGTAAGTTTGACAAAACATGATATAAGATGAGTTTATATACTTTGTTGTTATTGATATTTTTAAAAAAGCAATAACAAAAAATGGTCTTACCAGATATAAATTCTTACCCATAGCATTGCTGTTTAAAAGTAGAACACCGTGAGATTTCCCATTGTTTTCTAAGCACGTGTAAAATGGATGAACCCCGTACAGGTTTATATTACCCTAAGATAAAGAATAAACCTACTATTTCACTTAGAAATAAATTTCTGCGAAAACAACTAAAAGGTGGAATTTTTTTTTTAATGAAATAATATACATTTGAAAAAAAAATTTAAGTAATCATATTATTTCATTGACAGCGAAAGACATATAATGTATATTTCTTAAATTGTTGTAATTTTTCAAATAATTATTATGTGATAAATTATATGTAACAATGAAAACCTACACCGTTTTTAAATACACTTTTCATGTTTCTTATAAACAAAAGCCAGGGGTGTAACGCGGTTGGTTTTAATAAAAATAACATATTTAACATTTCCCTGACAAAGAATTGAGTGTTTATGCTTTATATCCTTTAAGATAATATAAATTCCAGAAAATATGTGTAAATTAAGTTATTTACCCTGTATTACCTTTTGGTTTTAGTTTATAACCAGACGCTCATAGCTTCGAATGGTTATTTCTTTGTTAATAAAATTTTGTTTGCTTACTATTAAGCACAAAGCTACACGAAACACTATCTGTGCAATGCCTACCACGCGTAATGAAACCCGGTTTCAGCATTGTAAGTCCGCAGACATGCCGCTGTGTTACAAGAGGAAAACACAAAGCTCGTTTATCTGCGCTCTGCTCAACGAGAGTATTGTTGTTATTGTTTATTATTAAGCATAAAGCTGTGCATAGGGCTGACTGTGCTCTCCCCACCAGGAGTATTGAATCCCGGTTTCTATCAGTATAAGCCAGTAGATATACCGCTATACCACTGGAAAGTAAGATAGTGTATGTGTATGGCTTTTTATAAGAATGCCACATTTGGATATCTGCTCTGTTCAGGTAATAGGACCCCAGATTTTGGCATTGCAAATCCCAAAACTTACCGCTGCCCCACTAGGGGCAGGAAAGAAATTATGGAAAAACGATTTTAATGTCATAAGCTTCAAGATTTGCCGCTTAGCCCACTGGAGAGCGCTTTAAACAGAAACACACAAACAATAAATTGAAATGTAGGCTGAAGTTGTAGTTTATGGCATATATAAAGAAAAGAAAATGTAGAATCGGTTTGTGTATTTTAGAGCAATGCCACAATAGTATATCTATTTTCACTACCCTGCAAACTCGAACTTTGGATTTTAGCATTGTAAATTCATAGACTTATCGAAAATGCTGAGATACTCGGTAAAATTATCACCCGAGCTAGCAAAATGTATGGAATAATTACAAATAGCTATATCTATTTTAGAATCAACTTTAGTACTATGTAAATATAGTGTACATGGTGAATGAGTAACCTTGGAAAGCAATTAGTTATTCATGCTTATTAGTTAATATTACTCGATTACTTTCACAGTTTACTATTACGTAATGAACCGCATCTACAGGATGAATCTTAACTTGCTATCCGCTGAATCTTGATAGATATTTTGACTTTGTGTTTACCACTCTTCACAGAATACTCATACCACTGACAAGTAGTTACAATATAGAACGTTAAAAGATTATTCTTAATGCGGTTAGTCTGAAAAACAGCAACTATTTAAGTGTGCAACTATTGTGTGCTATTTTATATCTTTTTTATAGTATTAAAAATTTAAAACTCCAACATACGTTAGATGGAGGTTCATCTCTTGAAAATAGAGGCCATGTTCTATATTGCATATTGTGTCTAAAGCTCTCATGCACATTCTCGCCAAAACCATAAATATTCTCCGTGGGCAGATAGGTAGCAATCTGTAGAAACTGGTCAGCAAATGTAAGCCCTCCTATGCTTGTATCCCAACTGTAGAAGAAGACAGATTCAAGAATTAATATATTATATCCGAAATTTAGTATTTCAACTATAATCAATATAAATAAAATTACTTTTCCCATTGATAGCAAAAGATTGATAGTTATATAACCAGTATTATTTATTTTTCACACCATCTTAATATTTTATAAATTAATTAATAATAAACTACGTTACTGAATATGAACGTAAAAAAATGTACATTAAAACTGAATACCTTCGTTTTTGCATTTAATAAAATTTTATGTATCGAACATAACAAAATCCAGTTAAAATGATATACGCATTGTAATAATATAACTTTATCCCATCAAGAATAACGAGTATTTTTACATGACAGATGGATACGTCTGTTTACCCCTCCGAAGTGGCATCGCGTTATGAATTTATTATAAATATTAATTTCGAGACCATAATAATAATGTTTTCATCAAAAACCACGATAAGGCAATATTACTAAAACACGAGAAGTTAAATGCTTACCACAATAAAAATCATGCACTAAATCGAATAGAAACAATACTTGGATCAAAAAGTTTGATTAGATAGATTTAAGAGATGTTTCTTGTAGATGTAGGGGTATCAAAGAACAAAATTCAGTGTTCATTATATGAAAGAAAATTTCATTGATGATGGCTGGTAATATTATATTTCATGTTATTCCTGCCTTGACAGTAACAGATGGAAAAACATCTTTTAAATTTATTGTATGAATAATGAATCAGGATATTACATATCTTGGAAAGGAATCCCTAGCATATAGTTTTTAAAATATATTTATGAAACTTTAGAATGTCTTAGTTTTTTTTTTAATATGTAATCTTGAATTTCGTTCTGTTGTATTTTTTGAAACAATTGAATATTATTAATTTTCTTTTTTATATAGCTATTACGTATGCTTGAAAATTTAAAGTTTTCTTATCTCTTAGTTAAGAATTAATCAGAATATATTTATCTAATACTGAAAAATAATACTTACAGTGTCGTATTGTCAAAACTTCGACGTATAGTAAAGCTGAATTGTTCTCCTATCGTTTCATTGAAATCAATTGTATACGCTAACATGCTAATCTCTGGTAAATCGTTTAGTAATTCAAACTTCTCCTGTACTGGTACTTGAAATCTCTTGTTTTCTGTGTCCCTCAGCTGGAAAACAAAAATAAAGCCAATAAAATATAATTTCCTAAATCCAGATTGTCAGTGTTTCAATCTAGCTATTAAAAAGTCATTGGGAAAACGTTCTCTTTGAAATACATATTATAATATTTGTTTCAGTAAAATGATATCTCTGAACCGTATAGTAGAAATATTACCTTTTTCTTATGATTTTGTTTATTTGGGTAATTTTCTTACAAGAAAACTATAATAACAAAAAAGGTTGAGAAAGCCATGCAAAAACGATTTGGGTGCATTACTACGTCCAGTCATGCTGTATATAACGACCATGTATCTTTTCAATAGCCTGTAAACGAAGTTTTCATGGAAATAGCCTCGGTCTTAATGTTTTCATGTCTAGGATACATACACCTTTATTCGCCACTGCTTTCCATAATGTCTTTTCTAAGACAGCGGTAAACCTTTGGATTTACAAAGCTAAAATCAGGGTTTTGGGTCCCCTCGGTGGACGCAACAGATAGCTCGATGTGGCTTTGCTGTAAGAAAAACACACAATTTCAATAATGTTTCTAGTATTGGAGTACCACAATTCCTTACCGTCTATTTCAACAGTCCAATCGCATAGAAGTTTATGTTCGATGACTTGACGGGCGTGTCTGGTGTGGAATAGTATGAATACTTGTTTCATTCTCCAGTTACTTAAGTTAAGCGACTAAATAAGTATATCATGGAAGAACTTTGTGCTCACGTCACTAGCATCGCTTATTCAGAACGGAAATCTTTCTTGATAATATTGAATATTGTTGCCTGAGAGACGTTGATGACTTTCACTACTTGCCATTCTTTTCATGTATTTAATCTGTTACTAAATGTCAAACACCACTTTTCGTAGCTGTTGCCCCAGGTTGATCCATATCCTTTTTTTTCTCTCAATGTCATTAAGTACAAGGGACATCCGAGTCTCGGAAAACATAAATCTCCAACCTGATTCTGTTTTTATGGTCTATGTATAATAATATTTTACGTTGGAAAGGTCTGTTACATTCGCTTCCAAGAAGCGGTCAAATTTTGGTTTCGTCACATAAACAAACAATCTGAAAATATAGTTTTGATACAAGCCATCTCCTCGCGAATTTATATTAGCTGTGGTTGTCATGTTATTTGTTAATTTATATTTTGGAAATCGTTTTAATATACTTTATACAACACTGCGTAAACTATCTTAATTATTTTCGAGTTAATATAAAAGCAAAAAGATTTCTCAAATGTAAAAAAATATGAATTAAAGCTCAGAAAATGATTGTGTTTAGGAACGACACATTTACTAAGAACATAATTCAAACTTATTACCACATCATCTCAAACAACAAACCTTAAATCTCAATATTTCGTTTGATATATAGGTAACTTCAAAAGTTATTCTGTTGTAGTCTCCCCCATACAGGGATTTATCGACAGCAATTCTTTCTAACTCAACAGAAAAACTGCGGCCATATTCTATCTTTGCAGAAGCTACTTTGTATCCATGACCCTTTTTTGGCACAAAACAGTGAGGAACTCCACTAATGACGTTTGGATCCCAAACACAGCCTTTTGTTAAACATTTCTCTTCTCCATATTCTACACCTGCCATAAGAAATTGTTGTTTTTATTTCGTATGCTTCCTCGTGATTTATTAACATAGAAGAGAATCGTTTATTAATTAATGTGAGGAAACATTAATCATTTAATATTTATTTTGTATTTTTAATACTAATTGTAACTTAAATGCAAATTATATATTTAGTACTTCAGGTAGAAACAAAATATTATTATAAATATTAAAAACGCCGGTAACTGCATACGAAAACTCGGTCAATGTTAATGTTATTCTTTTATAATTCGAATATTTTATATTACTTTGTTTGTGAGATATTAACGCTGATGATAGAGTTTAAGAAAATTCCGAAATGTTCGTATTAAATATGTGTTTTGATAATACCGTGTTTTTAATATACATATTTAATATGTATATAAAAGTAATGAAAGAACATAAATGAGCTAATACAGATTATTGTGTCTAGAATATTTAATTATAAAACATCAGTTTAAAGTTTTTTAAGTGTTTGTATCAATGTTTTTATTAAATCAAGATATTTCAGTGTAATAAGAATTTGATAAGGAAATATGTGTTTAAATATATATCAAACGCAAAGTGAAATCTTATTACCGGCACAAAATTAATTGTGAACTCCAGATGTTGGATTCACGTGTTAAACATTTACTTATTGCTGATAAAACATACACGTGTTTACCAACGTAACATTATGTCCAATTTTGAAAGAACAAGAATAATAAAATGTTTTAATTATATACCTTTTCTTTATTTGTAATATTCTGAAAATTATTTTTCAATAGGTCAGTCGTAGTATAGTTATAACAATTTTCATATTGTTCAGCCAGCTTAATATTGCTTTAATGTGTTTTAATTCTAATCAACTATTATTTTCTTTTAAATTTATCCCTGAAAAAACTCAACTTTCCCACGAATCTCTGTTGACGTTCATTGTATTAAAATACATACAAAACTTAAAAACATTTATTTATATCCAAAATTTCTTAAATATATCCCTTCAAATTGTATCTTCTAATTTAGTCTATATCATGCACTTATAATTTACAAAATAAACTAATTAATATCTAGTTACAACTAGAAAAAACCCAAAACAACAACATACAAATATGTGTTAGAAATGCAACGTGAAACCTTCCTCATCTGATTATGCTGCTTTGGATTGACACTAATCTGTATCATACAAACACTTTATTCTATCTTATTGTTTTGAAAGCTTTGCTAACCAGATTTTTATCACATCTCAAATGAATTGATAGCCGGAATTACTTGCGTTTGGAAAAGTTTAAGCATTCCATATAGTCAAGCAATTTTAAGCTTAAGATCCCCATTGTTCGTGGAGCTGATAAACCAGCAGGGACTACAAGCAAAAGTTTAGAAAAAGAACACCGTTGTTCAACATCTGTTCAATTGCTAGAAGCTATGTGTTGAATCCATGACTTTGACTGCATATTTTGAACCTTTTTTTTTCGGTAAAACTAGCGTACTGACCCGAGGGAGTAGGTTAATCTTGTAAGTGTGTTTCTTCAAAGGAAACTAAACTGTGAATGCCCATTTTTCAAAGCTTCTAATATCAAATATTATTTCAAATTGTGTCTATATATTTCTATATGTACACATTATGTTCTTCCCGAAAAAAATGAAAATTATAACTGAATAAAGATGACTTTTTGTGCAAAAATTGCAGTTGCTATTCACGTTTCGTAAGGTCTTTAGAGTTAAGCCTAAATATTCTTATGAATATTTTTAAAAATCAATTAAAAGCTCATTGAAAATGGGTGTAGATTTCAGAAATCTCAAAGTAATTCCCAACTTAGTTAAAAATCCACATCTCTGAAATACGTGTGAAATAAAAACTAAACTACTAGTTTTTCAAAGGTACAGAAAATACTTAGAGAAATTTTTATCGAATATTTGTACAAGGATTACCTGCTTTAACATCCTTAATTTTGAGCTGATAAACTAGAAAGAATGTAGCTAGTCCCCAACTCCATGGTTATCTTTTGAATTATGCTTATCAAATGGAAGTGTTTTACTTTCACACTTATAATGCATCTGTGTATCCATGCATCAATGTACAAAGTTAGATTTGTGTTTTGACAATAGAACAGGAAATGTGAGCTTTCGAGTCCATAGTTCTTGTACACTAACTACTAACTTATTCTAGAGTACCCAGAGAGTGAAAAGTAAAATATAAAGTGTCAAGACAGATAAAAATAGGTTTAAGAGTTAATTTGTTAGAGAATAATTGTCAATACAAAACGCAAAAAAACGAAGTGAAGTTCAAAAACGGTAGGGTAAGAATCTTTTAACTGATAAAAGACCACAGAATGAGCAAAACCACATCATTTGTACGCATTTCTATAAACCACCCGAATACATCAACATCCAAATTTAGCTTTAACGTTTTTGGTTTTTTAATAAACTAATTACTGTATTTTTTCTTACAGATCAAAAGTTTTTTTAAGTTTGGAATTAGAAATTTGTGCGTTAAAGTTTTGATTTTAGATTTTACCGTAGAAGAACTATCTTGGTAAATTACTGTTAAAAAGGTAGATATAATTTGAGAAAATCAAAACAAAACTATGTGGTGAAAAATCTAGGGATCCAATTTCATTACAGATTTCAGCTTCCTAGTGGCACAACTGTATCTGCGAACTTATACTGCAAGAAATCAGGTTTAAATACTCAAGTGAGCAAAAGCACACATATCTCTTTATGAAGGAAGCTTTGTACTTAACAACTACAACCGTTAAATCATAAAAGTTTTGAATGCTTGAAAAGTTTAACATGAAGCATTTAATTTTTTTTACATAATCAAAGAATATCTTATGACATCATAAAGTAAATTGTTTGTTTACTAACAATTTTATATACTTTTGTTTTTCATATCATAGCATACTATTTTTTTCAGTATGCCTAAGGTGTAAATAATATCACTATTATGAATACATAATACCTTGCAGCAGTAAAAATATAAATGTTTCTGATTAAATATTGTTCATTAAGAACATTGTTTTTATGGGCATGTGTTTACGAAAATTTTATGGTTAACCAATGTACTTTTCATTGAACTGAGACTTAAGTGAAGTTGTTAAATTTTAGAATGTGACAACCGTTCTGGGAAAGGCGGTTCTATAAAAGTCGCTTTTTATTTATTTTCAAAGGCGCCACAATATATACTCTCTAGTACTGGTAAAAATACAAAACATTATTATAGACTAACTCATTCTTGGAGTTATCAGGTTGTGTCGAGGCAGCGTAGAAATTTTAACTGCAAACCGTCTCAAGATCAAAAAGTTCCATAGTGGCACAGCGGTATACCTGCATACTCGTATATATCATAAGCCGAGTTTCGACACTCGTGGTTGTCAGTGACAATCCCTTGTATAACTTTGTGCTTAAATACAACCAACCAATAACCAATCAAAATAGAAGAAAAAAAACGTTACTTGTTACTTGTGAATTGATTTTTGTTAATAAGCACAAAGCTACACAATGAGTTATCTGTGTTCTTCTCGCCAAAAGTATCGAAATCTAGATTTTAGCGAAACTATTAAACTTAATGCTGAGTCCTGAAGGAAAGGTGGAGTACTTATGTATGTAATTGAGAAAAAAAAACGTTTGATTGATGGCGTCAAATTCATTCACTATTGCTGAAATTCCTTCTTTATGATAAACTAAAAGCACAATATGTACAAAATACCTAGGTTTAAAACAGTTTCATTCTGGTTCTTTAAAGAAATCGTAAAATATCAACTGAAAAATACCTCCAAAATCCTTAATTTAACACAAAAAGTTTCGATCAATATAACTATAAACACAGTTTTCATATCTTAATAGTCATACTATAATGGAGCTTTGCTCATATGATACTGGAGGAATTTTTTATTTCGCGATGTGCAACCCCCATTTTTGCAAATTTTTTATCCTACGTGTGTGTATATTTGCATTAGGGGTAACGATTTTCCCGTGTTGCCTCCATTTCCTGTAACGAAGAACCTTTTTCTTCACCATTCTCAGGATGCAAATATGACGTCATGAGTACGTCACACATGGATATAATGCATTGGCGCCACGGGCAATTGGCTAGTATAATATAATAATAAAAATACGCATCTTTTAACGTGACATTTTTGCAAAAAATAACTCATTATGTATACGTATTAAACCTTTTCTGTTTTTTACAGGTTTAGAAAATGAAACAAAGGTTCTTCTGCTAATTAAATGTTTAAATAAGTCAGTACGACAGTTCTGACAATTAATAAACTGATGTGTAGTAAAACATGAAAATGCATTCTTTATTAAGCAGCCCTTATTGTTAAAAATAATTGATCGTCGTTATCTTACCACTTGCAATAATATATTGGGGAAAATACTTGTCAACTTACACAATCTCCCACACATACATTTTGTAAACCATAATACACAACAAGTTTAAAAGGCATACTCTTGCTTACCACCAGGTAGACAATCGATCCGATCTAATGAAGAATCAGCTTCTAACCGAGCCCTATTTACTGCTAAAGAAAGGATCCACGTAATCAAAAGGCCAGAGGTAAGACTAGGATGAAGTTTCGGCATCATGTTTTGCAAGGTGATCAACAATAAATAACAGAATTAGAAAAATCAAAATTATTTCAGAATTGAACATTTCTGCATATCATCAAAATCATGAATCGATACATTATTCATGTTTTATACCATACGTATAATTTCTATATAAATAATTTATTACGTGAATATTAAAAGTTCCTCTCGATTTCTATGTGAAATGTAAAGCATTCATTTTACACATTTGTTGAACATGCTTACTCGTATTCATTTAAGTTTCCTTTCCTTTCCAAGAAATCAAAGACAAACTTATGATTTTAACTAAAATTTGTTAACACTTTCATAAAATATGTAGTTCCAAATTTTTATCTTAAAATACTTTGCAACTACAGAGTGATATTATGAAACAAAACGAGTTGTATGTACGTGTTTATACAAATACCAATTCGTAATTTATTCCTTGTTGGGCAAATACAAGTCTCTAGTCTCAGAGAAATTATAAAGGAGAATAAATACATCGTGAAGTTTAATACTTACTGACTCTCAGTGCTCTGTATCTGGGAATATGCTATTGTGACATAGATACTGTCTAAATACTTATCTTTGCGCTTGTGTTATTTGAGCCATATCGTAACATTTTAGGTCTATCAACAGCATGCTCAGTTACCAGTGTAATCAGATAACGTCAAATTAAGACTGTTATAGAATTAGTTTGATAACTACAACATTTGTTTTGGCTCTCATACATTGTGTCTATAATGTGAAAATCCCTTCAGTTTGTATATCAAAGAATAAGAAAAGAATAAGCAATGTTCATTGTGATTAGTAAAAGAATAGCACAAAATTTTGTCTTTTTACAGTATTAATATTTGATTTGGAATTCATTTTTTATTCTGAGTATGTGCCAGGTATTCAATTTTTTTAGGTAAGAAGTAATCAAGAAAACCGCTAAGTTAATATTGTTTCAATTTACTTTGTGTCTGTAATTCTCAAGATTAGGTGATACTTATTACTGACCCTAAAGAACATAGCTACACGCAATTTTGTATGAGAATAAGATAATATTGTAATTCCTAGATATCACAATACAACCAACGTGGGATAAGAATGACTAGTCATATAACACTGAAGTAGAACTAAGTGAATGCGATATTTTGTTTTAAAAATAACCTCTCATTTATTTAGTCTCACTCCAACACAAATCTGATTTATCATAATAAGGTACAATGGAGACGAATGTTGGAAACAGCAGTTTCTTTTAAGAGTTTTATAGAAACAGTGTTCTTAGTGTATTACCTTTTGTATTCAGTCCAACTATTTCCAGGCCCGGCATGGCTGAGCGTGTTAACGCGTGCGACTCGTAATCTGAGGGTCGCGGGTGCGCATCCACGTCACGCTAAACATGCTCGCCCTCCCAGCCGCGGTGGCGTTATAAAGTGACGGTCAATCCCACTATTCGTTGGTAAAAGAGTGGCCCAAGAGTTGGCGGTGGGTGGTGATGACTAGCCGCCTTCCCTCTTGTCTTACACTGCTAAATTAGGAACGGCTAGCACAGATAGCCCTCGAGTAGCTTTGTGCGATATTCCAAAACAAACAAACAAACTATTTCCAAACTTATATATATAGTAACCACAGCACTGTTTTCGCAGTGAGCATAACATAGATAATCAATGATGTTGCTTTTTGTATAGCTGTAAATAAAGAAATACGTACTTTATAACTCATAGTTATTTTGTGCGGGTACTAGTAACCCACTAATATGATTAAATACAGAAACATTTTTTCTTTCTCATCTCTATATTAGAAAATTAACTTTTTAAGTAGTACTTATAGTGTAATAATAATGATGGTAATTATATGGATGTCAGGCTTCGAATTCTTTTACAGCAGGTGTCTCTGACTTTTTGCTTATAAATATGATAATAAACGAATGCCACGCAGTCTTCCTTTTAAAACAGTATCGATATGTAATTCACTTCGGCTGGCTCATGAGTATGCACAGTTCCATCCTGAACTTCTGATACTCATTTGCTTTTCTTTGTGAGGCCTACTTCCGATAACTGCCTGCTTTTGACTCTCTTATTTTAAAAACAACAACAATTAAATTATCATGAAATATTAACTCATAAAATAAATTAAATAATACTACCCACACCAAAATTCTTTCATGTGTGAAACTCTACAAGAAACGAAAGCATTCCTTTTATAGAATTAGTAAACTTCGTTATCCATGTACATTTCATTGTTTTCAAAACAATTAAAAATTGATACATTTTTTTCTGTGACTGAGCTTAAACAATAATCCTTTTTTGTATTGAGATTTTAGCTGGATTTGGTTTTTACAGTACTAAAAATATTTAATGTTTAAAAAGAAATTACCTGGCATGACTAGGTGGTTAAAGCGCGCGACTCGCAATATAAGGGTTTCTGGTTCGAATCCCCGTCACGTCAAATACACTTGTCTTTACAGCCGTGAAGCATTATAATGTAACGGTCGTTGATAAAAGAGTAGCCTAAGAGTTGACGATGAATAATGATGACTAGCTGCCTTTTCTCTAGTCTTAAAATGCTAAATTAAGGACAACTTGAGCAGATAGCCTGCGTGAAGCATTGCGCGGAATGAAAAACAAACAATTTAAAGTAAAATCTAAAAGCAATGGTATAACAGAGTCAATTGTGTAACTTTGTGCTTAAAGCCGAACAAATAAATTAAATATAGAAACTTACAAGGAAAGCTTAGATTATGTAATCTCCTAAAATAATATATTTGAATAAATATATATGTATTGTTGTTTATGAATTAAGCACAAAGCTACACAATAGGCTATCTGTGCTTTGCCCACAACGGGTATCGAAACCCGGTTTTTAGTGTTGTAAGTCCCCAGAAAAATACTGCTGAGCCACTGGGGATCGTATATATATATATATATATAGATAGATGCATATACGTTCAGCTGTGAATTACTGTCAATCATTAGTGGAAATACAATAAAATTTGTAATGATTGTAATTAAAAGAAACTTAAAGTTGTTCTCTCTTAATTTTTTTAAAGCATTCCTGGAAAAATTCTAAAAACCGTCGAGCTGACTTGGTGATATTCCCGCAGAAGATGATGGTGAGTTATTTGGAATATTTTAACCGCAACGCCTTATTTATCAAAATATATATAATTTGATTAAACTTTTAGTTTCATGTATAATATTTCGTAAAACCGCTAAAAATAATGAAACCGATAACACATCAAAATTCAAAATCAAGACTTGTTCTTTTAAGCCTGACGTTAATTTTCCCTTACAGCTCAGTTAATTTTGACAGTTAGAGGACTATAACTTGATTCGATGATTTGTGTCTAATGTTGAAATATTTTAAAGTGTTTCAACCTGTAGGTTTTTCTTTCTGGTGTAGGAAAAATGCAATACGTCATAAAGTTATTCCTACATATTACTAAACGCAATGGAGAAATAATTAATTAATGAATAAAAAATAAAGAAATCAAGTATAAATTTAAACAAGTATTCTTTTGATATTTGTGTGGAGAAATTTTTACAAAATGAGAGATGTTTTATAAAACTTAAATGGTGTAGAATTTGAAATGTCAATTTAAGATAGATAAATAACGAAAACAACCTATTTTTTGAAAAATATATAATATTTACTTTTCAGCCTCCTGAAGTACTGAAAATCACAAAATCTTTGTTAATATCGGGGCGTAAAATACAAAGGCCAGTGAAACAAACTTGCATTGGCCTGAATTATAATGATGCACTAAATTAGACCGCAGTTAAAAGTTATATCTCATACTTGTTATATATTATTTCAAAAATATATATTTTGCCAGCCATACGCTACTGCTCAGAAAACGTTTGAAATGATCCTAAAACTCATTAGCTAAGTGTGATCAACAACATATCTCTAATCCTTATATGCTCTCTATTACGGACTTATGACAAGAATCGTGTGAAACTAGCAATTAATAAGTAGTTTTCTAAGCAGTGAATAGAAGGAGTACAGATTTTAAGAGTTATTTTTGTTCACCCATGAAATTAGTAATAAATTGAGACAGAAAGTTCTATAAACTGAATAAAACATAACCAGCCTAGGTAATGTATCATTCCATTTTTAGACCTATACAATTTTTACTAACTTTGAAATCTTAAATAAGTATGAATATTTGGATTTCATTTAGTTAACTTCAATAAATAAATTTGCTATGTTGGTGATCTACCAAAAAAGAACTTTCTCCGAAAGGTTTTAACAACTAAAAGTAAAATTGTTTTAATGCTAGAAATAATAATATACAGAACAATTTGAACATTTTGCTATAACAAGGCAATTGAAAAATAAAATTATTTTGATATCTTAAGTATTGAGTAAAGTTTATATATGAACCTGTACGTAGCAAAAGGTACTGATAGCAGTAGCACATACTAATGCTTAGAATACCTAATTATTTATCTTGCCATACGATATAATCATTTACAGTACAAAGTGTACTGACAGGGATAACACCATATCTTCAAAATCAACTGTTAATGGAAAATATTTTACTCCAGGGAAAAACCAGATCTCAGACCTTAGAAAAACTGCATCTGGTTCTCTTTGTATAATCTCTTAATATTTACAGGGAAGCACTTTTCTCTACTTTTTAAATCATTGTACTGGTACATTAAAAATGTCTATAGTTTTTCCTAGAATGGTTTTAATACTTTATAGCATTAAAAAATTTATTCCATTTGAAAAATTTCTCGGTCGCGCTGGGATAAGCATGAGAACTTACAGCACGTTAGATATACCCGACTCTTTCAGTTTAATGCGAGCGTTATGATTTAGAGATTGTTTGTTTTGGAATTTCGCACAAAGCTACTCGAGGGCTATTTGTGCTAGCCTTCCCTAATTTAGCAGTGTAAGACCAGAGGGAAGGCAGCTAGTCATCACCACCCACCGCCAACTCTTGGGCTACTCTTTTACCAACGAATAGGGGGATTGACCGTCACATTATACACCCCCACGGATGGAAGGGCGAGCATGTTTAGCGCGACCCTCGGATTACGAGTCGCACGCCTTACGCGCTTGGTCATGCCAGGCCATGATTTAGAGAGTTTTAGGCTTAGTTATTTTTAGAAGAAATATTTTATAGCAGGTTTGTTTACCTAGCTGTTTACGAACTATATGCTGCGAAGATCAGTTTTCGTGAATTGGTGATTGTTATATTATTGCGTCATGCAACTGGAACCTTCTGAGTTTTTCTTGTTGTTTTAATTAAGTATTAAAGGATCATAATATAGGGTAGTGTGTGGAAAGTCCTAGACCTCTGTCGGGGTATAAAAACAAGCTGAACATCTGGTTCGAGAGATAACATTGTAAATTTTAGCCATAAATAGCGTACAGTAGCAATTTTTACAGAGAAATTATCACAGATTATATTGTAATAGATTATAGTATAGAAGAATAACTTGTCTTGTCAAAGACAATTATTTAACGCTCTGGATATAACTGTAATAATCAGCAGTATGACAAACATTTGCACATACATACATACTTACCTTATTTTAACATATCATTTTAAAACAAGTGAGCTGTATTATTGTTTGTTTATTGTTGATATCTATCGCCAACAAGTCAGAGACGCCTACTTTAAATAACCTGACCCATAGATAAAACTTGACGTAGCACTGAAAATTGGATTTCGATGTCATCGATGGGTACAAAACCGCTCGTGCATTGTTTAGCTTTGTTCTTAATGACAAACAAACCATTTCAGAAACACTCTGCCTAGCATAATCTGATATTTAGGTTACTCGACTCCAAATATAATATCTGTACCTCCTTTCAAGTCATAGGAGTGTTATAAAGTTGCGATCAATCTCATTATTCTTTAAAAAGAGTTAGCGATAGGTGGTGTTGTCTAGCTGCCTTCCATTTAGTCTTTCACCACTAAATTATGGAAACATAAAACAGGTAGCCCTCGTGTAGCTTAGCGCAAACTTCCAAACAAACCGAATCAAAAACCCTAAAAATACTTAGGACGATTATAATTATATTTAAAATTGTTAGACTTTAATCTAAGAACTTTTTTAATGTTTAAAATACTTTTCTGAAGGTCTAAACTTAACTTATGAACTGAAAGTGAACCGTGGAAGATAAAATAAATTATAATATAAACTAATAACATTTACGTAGATTTGGTATAGTAGTCTATTGGTAAAGTACTATTAAATACATCCACGTGTTTATGTAAAAATTATAAAAGGCCCTTACCCTTATTTTCACTGACATTACAAATAAAAAATTGATCAACTAGGGGTATCAAGGAACTCAAGACACATCAAAATGGGTGCCCGTTACAAGCAAAACTTGACATCGAGTAAAAAGTGAGAACCGTAGTCATTACAATAAATAAAAAATATTCGATGTGCCCAAGACAACAATAAACTAAAGAACCAAAAAATTTTCAATTGCAAAAACAAAATGAATCGAATGTAGATAATCTGCTTCTACCACATATTCAAGAAAGGTAGAGAATTCTATAAATGGTACATATATATCTGGGGGAAAATGTTAATACATGGTTAAATTCAACAAAGCATATGCGTACCTTAATAGCTACAGTAAGTCTCTTGCTATTCTCTACTACAGTGCAAAAATTCTACACAAACATTTAATGAACTTCTTCAAAGAAATTTATTATTACCATTGGATATTGCACCATCGGTAAGCTATAGATCAATAGAGAGAAAACAAATGTTCAAATAAGCTCTGAATATTGTAAAAACCAATATTGTGGACACTTTGTAACATATAAAAATACAATGACTTTGTATTGACTCCAGGCAAACAGTATATGGGTTCACCAAGATAAGACTTTCAGTTGCAGTCATATCTCCGGTTGAATCATCTCATACCTCAGGCAATTGGAAGATATATTTGTCTTATTTTATACAAAAACATACCAGTCAAGTCGTCGATTGTAGCAAGTATTGATTTTTTGTGATCAGACTGTTGATACAGGTACTGGAAAAAGCCTAAAGGGAAGGGTAATGTGCTTTGGACATGACAGCACTACGACAGTGCTTTTCTGTAACAGATACTACACTGCAGAGCTATAATATTAGAGAACAGTAGTCATATAAAGAAAAAAGTCTAATCTTTTTTACTTCCGTTTATTCACGGCTGATTATCGAATTATACTCTCTCACTGTTGTTAAGCATAGCTATTAATATTTACAAAGATTTTTTTAAAAATATGTTCTCACCTATTTATAAGATATCCCGCCAATATAATTCTTTCGTTTAAATAGATGGATATGTAACGTGAAATACGTTTATGACTTTCTAGTTTTAAATTACGAAATAATGAGAAAATGAAATCTATTCAGTACCTTACAATTTAAGGTTAAATTTACTGACATATCAAACCTGAAATGTACAACATAGAATATGTTTAACCAACTATACGATTGTGCACATAACCCGCGAAGGTTTGTAACTATGGTAAATGCGAAGGAATTGTGCTAAATAATTCTATTTTAAGTTATAATTATCGTATAAAAAGAAGTGTTAAAGTTGTTTCTGTACTATCCGAGCTCCAAAAACCAGCCTTAAACCAAGTTAGAGTCTAATGGTACTCGAAATGTCGGCCATCTTGTGCCATGATCATTGAACGAAATCTGATAGAAGATAAAGCACGATTGCTATGTCATGATTATCGTGTATTTTGTATGAGACCCAGGTGGCTAAGACAGCCCCTTTAGCCAGATAATTCTAATCAAGCTAATCGCAGCTGTCAAATGTCCATGTTGGAGAGAAACAAGATATACTTCTGCTGTTCAAACACTTACACATATATAATACGCCAATTACTAATAATTAATTAAGGTGAGTTATATCGTTCCAGTTTTGGTTTATGTGGTTACTAAACCTACTTATTATAATTTGCAATTTTCCTCGTTTTCAATCATAAACTTTACTATGTTTATTTCCAATATTTGTTACATTTCTTATATTTTATTTCACAGTTGACTTTACTCGAAATTCACCAAATTGATGAAAAAAAACGTATATTTTCCCATAAATTCATCCTGAATGGATATAAATTTTCTTATGTATTTTTTTCACATGGTTTGTGTTCTGCCATCAGTTGTGTTAAATGTTCATGAGAAATGTAAAACAGCGTAGCTAAACGTAGAGCGGAAACATTTCACAAATATTTTTCTACTTGCGTTGTATGTTCTTTTTCGATATTTCACGTAAAGCTACTTGAGAGCACGCTAGATACCGAAGCTCGATATCCATGGTGAACAGAACACATATAACTTATTGTGTAGATTTGTGCTTAATTACAAACAGATAAACATACACGAGGGTTATCTGAACTAGCAGTCCTTAATTTAACAATATAATACTAGCGGAAAGACAGCTAGTCATCACCATCTCACCACTGATTCTTGCGCTACTTTCCTTTATCAGTATATACTGGGACTAACCATTACGTTTTAACGTTCCAACAGCTGAAAGGGCAAAAATGTTTGGCGAGACCGGGATTCGAGTCTGTGCAAATTGAATACATTTTTAGTCTAACCATTCTCAACATGAAGGCGAAGTTGCACTGAAACGTCTAATCTTTCTAATTTTGAAAACTGATCTGGTAAGAAGCAAAATCATGATACCTGGAAGTTAAAGTATTCCTAAAATGTACTGAAGATAATCATTGTAAGCTGTGCATCATTTCAGTTTAATTTTGCTTTACTAATGGGTTTACCTTGGCAGTTAAAAGTTATTCCATTTAACCTCTTGTTCATATCCATAAATTTTAAAAGTTGCTTTTTATGACTGATACACTCGTTGATATTACGTCTGTTTTATGAACCAGATTGAAAAATACTTACTTTAATACAAAATTAAAACCTACCGTGTTCATTTGTGTGTTCACTGGAAACAATATGAAATGCTTGGATGTAGTTCCTCTTCCAGTATTACGTTTGTAGGTCATGATGTCAGATGGCTAACAAACTTTTTGAAATACTTGCATTAAATGTAGTATTTTATTTGAAATAATACACATTAAAACGTAACAGGGCACAAATTCAATTATTTAACCTGCCACCGTGACTCATATATGTCCCCTTTAATGCACAGCGGCATGTCTACGGACTTAAAACGCTAGAAACCGGGTTTCGATATCAGTGGCTGACAGGGCACAGATAACCCATTGTGTAGCTTTGTGCTTAACTACAAACAAACAGATGGTCTCATATCAAAAAGAAAAAAATAAACTACTGGAACATACAAACCTCTGAATGTATATGTGCGATTTAGCAGGCAGTTGAGTATCAGACCATTCTTCGGAGAGCAAGGCTCAAATTCTTTTTTAAATTGATAAAAATAGGAAGCGTGCAATATAGTGTCTATGACTGAGCTATAATGAAATATCCATAACTAACAGTAAAGTTTTTATGGTTACCATTATTATATGAAATTCTGAAAGCTAATGTCCGCCTTTGCTCGTGTTTGAAAAATTCTATTCGTTAAATTTGAAAAAAATAAAATTTTAATGTTATTTCAATTTCTTTCTTTCTCTAGTCGATCACAATCTTTTCACGATCAGTGAGTTTTGCCATGTACTAACTTTTTGTCAAAATTGTTCTACCTATCTATTTATCTATAGAAATGTAACTAAGTATTAGAGTGTCAGAAATACAAATCTGAAGATTCATGTTTCGTGATTTGTTAGCAGAAAAGGACCATAAATCCGCAGCTGAATTATAAGAGTGACGGTCAAGACCGAATACTAAATTAGACAAGAGTTGCCCAAGAATTGACTAGTTACTTTTTCTATAGTATATCACTTCAAAATTAGTAGCTTTTATTTGAAATTATATGTGTAAAAAAACGGCTGGTATGGAGAGAAACCACTGTGTAGAGGAGCGAACAACATTTCGACCTTCTTCGATTGTCGTGAAATTCACAAAAAAAGAGATAACTGATTGATAGCTGACCACATTTTTGAAGGCGATTGTGTAATTGAGTGTAGGAATGTAGAGGGCATACTAAGATGTTAGATTTATTAATATAGATATGAAGGTGTTCCTTTGTATTGGTTTATTTTGGGCTTGAGTTGTTGTATTATTAAAGCTTCTTTAATTTTGCGTTTGTTTATGTTTGTTTCTTAATTAGTATTTGGGTGTGTGTTATGGTTATGTTATGTTTATTTGATTTACAGTGTTCGAAAACGTGTGAAGGCGACTTTTTGTGATCTTTGAATCTAGTTTCCATTTTTCTACTTGTTTCTCAAAAAAAAGTCGTGGCAGTTATCATATTGTATTTTATAAATTATGTTGGTGTTGTGTTTGTCAGTGTAATTTTTACATAGTATAGACCTCAGTTTTGTGCCTGAATTTTGAATAAATTTGATATTAACTGGAATTTCATATTTTGTAACTAGTTTATGCCATTGACTTATCTCGTAATTAACAGATTAGACGGACAATTAAACATAGACATCTACTTAACAACGAACTCAACTTTGAATAGAAAGAAGACAACTTCAATAATTCTATTGACATCCAACAGCTAAACTTCCCAGGAAAAATTAAAATTTTATATTTTCCAGAAACACCTAAAAACAACATCTTAAAGGATTTTTTCAAAGAATTTTTCACGAAACCATTAACATAATTTCACAAAACAGAAAACTAAAAAAAACAACCATACAAAATGAGACATTAATTTCATTAAAAGCGTAACACGAGACAAAACATAAAAAATTCTAAAAGTAGATAAAGTAAACACTATAATCATAATGAAAACGAATGAATACATCCGAAAAATGAAGAATATCCTATCAGACACAAAAAAATTAAACCAATACACACAAATCCAACACACATGAAAAACAACTAAACAAAATACTACTAAAAATGAGAAAAGCCAACACAATTTCAGAAACACTTTATTCCTATCTATGCAAAACCGACTCACGCACACCACAAATATACGGCATCCCTAAACCCTCATAAACCAGATTGTCCACTATGACCAATAATGTCTAAATATAAGTCGTTTAATTACTATCTTGTTAAATACATAGCATTAGACTCTCCAAATATGTAACATCAGCCAGCTAATTCATCAAAGACTCTTTTAATTTCAAGTCTAACCTTAATCAATTTAATCATAGAGCCTTAATGGCCAATTTCGATGTCATATCACTCTTTACAGAAGTCCCAACGACTGAAGCTTGCAAGGTAGCCTTAGAACTCTATATCCGAGACTCTAACCCATCAACAGACATTCCCAGCAACCAATTGTCAACCCTTATAGAATTCACCACAATAAAGTCACACTTCATGTTCAACAACCACAACTATATACAAACAAATGGCTTAAGCATGGGGAATTCAGTATCATCAGTTCTCGCCAATGCTTCTTTGACACAAGTTGAAACATAAGCAATTAACAAAGCATTACATCCCTCACTATAATAGTACAGATATGTAGATGTTACGATTGCGGGAGTTAAATCTACATAACACATACTTAACTTTTTTCAATCCCATTAACTCTATACATCCCAACATTAACTTTACATGTGAACAGGAAAAAGGCAATCAAATATTATTTCTTAACCTCAAAATTACAAGAACCGACGCACAATTTAAAACAGAAATTAACCGAAAAATCATCCATTCTGGACTATACATTCCTAGGGAGTCAGCACATGAAACAAACCAAAAACTAAAAATACTAAGAAACCAAATAAACACAGACATAAAACTATGCTCACCAGATAAAATTAACGACGAATTAGACAAAATAAAACAATACTTCATCAACATCAATAAGTTTCCTCCACAAACCGTAGAAAACATTATACGCACACACCTAGACAGAAAGCAAAATCAACTAACAAAGGTAAATGTACCCAACGATTTAAAAAATCACGAATCCGTATACTGCTGCATACCATATATTCCCCATATCAGCAAACAAATAACCAACATTTGGCAAAAACTAATAACAAAGTATTACATTCCAGTTAATACTAAATTTATTCAAAACACAAAACTAAGTTCTATACTATTAAGTGAAATCTACATTGACAAACACAACACCAACATAATTTATAAAATACAATGTGATAACTGCCACGACTTCTATATTGGAGAAGCAAGTAGAAAAAATGGAAACCAGATTCAAACCACACGAAAAATCGCTTTCACACGTTTTCAAACACTGCAAATTAAATAAACACAACATAACTATAAAAAAACCCAAATGCTGAATAAAAAACAAACATAAATAACGCAAAATTAAAGAAACCTTACTTATGTTAAAACACAAACCCAAAATAAACCAGTACAAAGGAACACATTTACGCCTATATTAATAAATATAATCCAACATCTATGTACCCTCTCTACATTTCTACACTCAATTACACAACCGCCTTGAAACATGTGGTCAGCTATCGGTCAGTTGCCTCTTTCCTTCTTTGTGAACCTGACGATAACCGAAGAAGGTCGAAACATTGTTTGCTCTTCTACATAATGCTTTCTCTAACCATACTAGCCGTTTTTTACATATATAATTTTCTATTGAAGTAGGTTTTTCGTCATCACGGATTGATTATTATGCGAAAATATACCTTTTTTGGCCTTAGGTAAGACCCTAGAAACAACAAAAAAGCAGTTGTAACTTCCTTGTCTATTTTGTAGCATATTCATTGGGAAAAAGAAATAACAAAAAGTATCAAAATCACGTTTGGGCTCGATATATCTTAGTTTTACTTTTCATAAATAACTGTTATGTAATATTAATTACGACAAAACATATGTGTGAAACTCCAGGTTTTTATATCAAATTCGTCTTATGTATTAGGGTATGGGTATCAGGCAAGAGTTATGTAAAATATTTTTTTTCTAATAGAATTCATAGAATTATTGATCTCTTAGATTGGATGTATCGGTATTCTCACTTCTCTATGAAAAGCTATTTTTAAACAACATAAGAAACACGTTACCGATATGTAAATTGTCTAAACTACAGGTGGTGGAAAATGTTTTCAAGCTTTTTTTCCGAAACCATCATCTGTCTTGAGGCCCTAATGCATCTAGATGCAAATATTCGTCATGGATGATGTAAAATTTTGAAATTATTACACCAACATCTTCATATGCTGCCTGAATATTATACCAGACATGTTTGGTCATGAAATAGAAACTGCTACTGAGAGTTACTTTGTAAAAAAATAATATTTCCCATTCAATCAATGCAGAAGACGTGAAATAAAGATGAATTTTCAATTAACTTCTATTCAAAACATATCGTGGATGGTATTTAATTGTTCAAACAAAGGATTATCTCTGAGGATCAAGACAGGCACAGCTTACATCTAAAACCATGTCGAAAACAGCTGGAAGGTAATGGGTAACCAGGTACCAGAGAAGAAACTGAAAAGTACCCTAGAGCTGTTATCACTTATTTAACCCTTCGTGCACTTTATCTTACAGGCTTGTAAATGTGGTCAGTTATACCAATGGCATTATCGTTCAAACTAGGTTTTATCAGTTAGAGAACATTTTCATATTTGCAAAATATTTTTCTTCAACTGCTGTAATACATTTTTCACGGCTGGATTCTGTTTTGTTTGTTTGTTTTGGAATTTTGCACAAAGCAACTCGAGGGCTATCTGTGCTAGCCGTCCCTAATTTAGTAGTGTAAGACTAGAGGGAAGGCAGCTAGTCATCACCACCCACCGCCAACTCTTGGGCTACTCTTTTACCAACGAATATTGGGATTGACCGTTACATTATAACGCCACCACGGCTGGGAGTGCAAGCATGTTTGGCGCGACTCGGGCGCGAACCCGTAACCCTCAGATTACGAAGCGCATGCCTTAACGCCGGCTGGATTTTCTATGAAGGTGTAAATATTTGTTTCAATGACTAGGTTTATCACCTGTAACTACCGCAGGAAACTGAACTCCGGATTTTAGCGTTGTGAGTCCGGAAACTTACATCTGTCAAATCAGGGAGCATATAATCCTAAGGATCATAAATATTTATTTTCTCGTTTCTAATTTTGAAATCGTAAAAAATAAATAATAAATCAATTCATCATTTTGTTATAAAAGTGGAATTAGTCAAAATCATGGCATTAAAAACAACTGCTACGCATTTATAACAAATGAAATTTTATGTATTTTATTTGTATCTAGATATATATAGATTATTTTAGTTTTTTTCATTATTAACGTTTTATGGCTCTTCAATATTTTACTTTCTAGGAATTTAAAATATATTTAATGAAGGTCGAAACTCAGGTTACTCTAGTTTTATACAATAAAAATTATTTTTGGACGATGATATCGAGTTACTCTAGTTCTATATAATAAAAAAATATTGTTGGACGGTGAAAGCAAGGTTATTCTCGTTCTACATTATAAAAATTACTGTTGGACGATGATATCAAGTTACTCTAGTTCTATATAATAAAAAATATTGTTGGACAGTGAAAACAGATTATTCTCGTTCTATATTATAAAAATTATTGTTGGACGATAATATCAGGTTACTTTAGTTCTATATAATAAAAATTTTTGTTAGACGATAATAATTTTAAGATCTCGTTTGCATTCCTGACTCATTGATAGGTATTGTTTCGGAAACTTGGAAAATAAGGCAGTATCCTTACTTGAAAGTTTGATTTTTTCGTTTAGAATATTATAGCTTTCACAGATAACATTTCTTAACACATCTTCACAATTTTCTACGACAGAGAGAATTTCTGTTTCAGTTCTTTTTAAGTATACCTTAAAAATTTGTTCGTGCTAGGATTGTGTGATCACATTCTTGAACGTATGACACTGAACACGTAGAGATTTTATTGGACTTGGACGTGAAAGAATAAATATTATCCTTGTAGGAACCCGTGAAACACGTTGTGTAGGTGGTAGACAGTTTTAATTTCAGCACAAACAAGCTAACATTGTCCAAATGTCTTATGTTTCAAAACTGGTACCATTTCGAAAATAGTTTCTCCATTTCTAATCAAAGTTGTTGTTTTTTTCTATTTTCTTAAAGCTCTTCGCTAAAGAAGACGAGAAAAATATATAATATAAAAAAAACAATTTTCAAGCTGTGGTAGTAAGAATGACTTGTATTAAACATACGACACAATTATCTCTTGTGCAAAGTTTATAGAGCTTGTCAAACCACACATATCTTTGATATTTGATAACACCGAAACAACGTTCTGAATAATACTAAATGTACCTATCGTGAGAGTTTATAATAATGATACGTTTTCAACTATAAACTACAGTGGTGATCTTGCCCTGCAAGTTATTTATACTCAAATTGTTATTGTTCATATTATGCATCGATTATTATTATATTTGATGCCTACAAGTGATCACAGTGGTATCTCTCGGGACTTATACTGTTATGTTAGAAACCAGTTTTCGATATTCATTGTGGGAAGAGCACAGATAGCCGATTTTACAGTTTTGTGTTTGACTACAAATAAATAAGCTGTATTTGATATCATGTGGTATTAAAACAATTAAAAAACAGTTACGGACTGTATACGTATGTACTATGTATTTTAGTACTAGACAGTAAAGTAAACTAAAACGAAATCAAATTGAAGGATTGCATTAAATATGGCAAATGCAAGCTTATGACTAACGTTAGTTTGTTATAAACAAAAACAAACCTAAACAAAAATTAAAAAACGTTGCACTAATCGAAAGGATCCCCAGGGTGCGGGTTGTAATGTGGATATAAAATATAACTCAGGATTTGGAGGTGACTGCGGATGTAGGACCCACATTGTAATGCGAATACACCGTCTATTAGCCTGACCGTTCGACAGTTTGACTTGAAGAATAATCAAAGAAATAGAAATAGATATTAGAAGAGCGAGATGTATTTGTTCAACCCCATGACTTCCCACATCTATATCATCCTTAAAGGCCTGCAGACAGTTGTAGGAAGGTGACTGCTCCCTGAAGAAAAGAAGAAAATAATGTAAAAACTAAATTATAAAGGAAACCTCTGACAAGTATATATGTAAGAATTAAAAATAAGCTATGCCAATTAGAAAGTTTGAAAAATTTAAGAGGAAACTACTGTAGGTATCTATTTTTTGTCATCTCTGCCAGGTAATAAATAAGTCAGGTTGTCTTGAAACATGCTAGTGTGGTACTGCTGTAACTTATATGTAATGCATGTCTCAGATTTCATTTTGTTCGCAACCATTTAACATTATTTGTGTTTTATTCCAGTATAAGGGTTGGCATGATCAAGTGGTTAGGGAACTTGACTTGTAATTTAAACGTCGCGAGTTCGAATCCCGGTCGTATCAATTATACTTTCACTTTCAGCCGTTGGAGCATTGTAATATGACAGTTAATCCCCTATTCATTGATAAAAGCGTAGCCCAAGAGTTGGTGATGACTAGTTGCCATACCTCTAGCCTTATACTAATAAATTTGGGGCAGCTGACGCAGTCGCTTTTTTGCAGCTTTGTGCGGAATTGAGAAAACAAACAAACAATTAATAAATGATTTCTATAACGAGTACCAGGAAGATGGGTGAAGAGTAAAGAAAGGGTTTATGGATGAATTGTTGCACGGGTGTAGATCATAGATCTGAAGTTTTTATTTTGAGCACACTGCACATCTATGGTTTCCATTCCCATGACATTGATGAATGATCTATTTTGATTTTTTGGCCGATATTACTAGTTAAAAATTTCAAAAACATATCGTTCATATACTTATTTTTCTGCGTAAAATATGTTTCCTTAAAACACTGATCTACTCGAAAATGATTTAAAAGTAAGATTTAATTTTTTTTTAAGAAACTCTAATTAATAACATTTGTGCAATCAGTAATTCAAGATTAATGCTCAATACAGCTTATGCATATTTTCACATAATATATGGAGAAGCTATATATTAAAAATACATTTTAATTTAGATATATCGTAGCTGACACTAAAGCGTAAGACCTGTGGTCGTTTTTTCATAATAAAGGTTTTTAGTAGTATAGTTTTTACTTAAGACCATAACTGATTATTAGCAACAATTTCTAATTCTGGACACCAAACACAAATGTTAAGTTTAACAACAGTTGTGTTATTTTACGTATTTCAAACTATTTTGCGTGCTAAATAATTTTTGCGAATAAACTAGCTTTTAGAAAACAGTTAAGTGTTATTTAATATCTAATGATATTATTTAATTACAGTCAATTACTTTGGAAACATGTGTTTCGAATAATGATTTATTATTTTTATGTATCGTACTTTTGATTAAAAATTAAGACATTGTTAAGATTTGCGAGCTTGTACTGCGCTTTTCACCAACAAACCAGCTTCATATTTTAATTGTATTACAAAACGTCATTCCTTCAGAAGTCTAATTTAGTTCTGTATATATATATTGTTATACTAATTTGTGTAAATAAATCATAGCTTAAAATTACCTTTAGATTTACGATATAAAGTTGGAGAACATTTCGTACTGAACAGTGTTAAGATCTTCAGTACTAAAGTGATATCTCGTTAACAGAACTTTAGAAAATCCACTCTTAAGATCAAATTTTTTTTTTCATTTATTAATCTTTTCGGATAATTTAATATTTCGTATGAATGCTTTTATGACTAATAAATTGCTATTTTCATGCAACTTTTGCATGATAAAAAAGAAGAGATAATTTCTTATTTTGCAAGTGAAGCAATTTATATGATGCATTGTGATTTGTTCCCAATTTTAACCTATTGGTTGACAGATGATCAAACCTACTTACTCTTCTGGTATAAATCTAAAATCTATCTTATTTATTTTACTCGAAAATCCTCATAGAAATTTTAATTGTATTTTTCATCTTAATGGTAAGCTTAACATTAAGGATATGTGAATATTTGCTTTTTAGTTAGTAACCTTTATATCGTAATCAGATGCGATCAAATCTCGTTATTCAAACTGAGTTATTCAGTCGGAAGATTAATATTAATGTGACGTCAATTTCACTATTCGTTGATAAAAGAGTAACCCAAAAGTTGGCGATGGGTAGTGATGACTAGCTTCTTTCCCTTTTGTCTTACACTACTAACTTAAGAACAGCTAGCTCAGATTGCCCTCGTGCCGCTCTTCACGAAATTCAACCAAAACAGAATTTCAGAATAGATCGTCTTCTTCAAACTGATTGCTTTGCTGCAATATTTGAAACATTCTGGGATTACTTTAAGATATATATATATGTTAAACACTTATGTATATAACAATTATTTCTTTTTGTTCATCTTATAGATATGATATGCTGTGTGGGGATCATTTGGAAACAGATTTAGTAATAATTGAATAGATAATAATCAAATATAATAATATTAATTATGTTATTAATAATAATGTAATAATATGATATATATAATATAATACGTATGATAATATGTTAAAAGCAATAACATGCTAGCTGTGACGCAGATAAAACAAAATGTCTAGCCGTTGAATGAAAGACGGAACTAAAAATATATGAAACATATTTATACAGATATATAAGCTCTTTCTCTGAGTTTGCTCTATTTATATTTTGTAAAAAGTGAAACATGTAACGCCAGTTATACATTTCATCCAAAACGCCTTAAGGTAACTACATGTGTCGTTTCTAGTCGTTGAAAGGAAAAAGAAAACGATATTGGAAACATTGCAAGTCAACCTGACTTCAGCATGATGTTGTTAGTGGGTAGATCTAGTTTTCAAATCAACTCTTTCTTTTCAAGTCTCCTCACCAATAAATTAGATTAAACTGTCAGACAGAATCACTTTCTTCCGTATTTCGGATGTCAAAAAAAGGAAACAAATCTTCCTTTGAACTTAGATGTTTAAAATAGAAGAAAACCTAGAGTCATTCCAATCTCGCTCGTGCGTTAATACGGTGCAACATACTATAAGCGAAGTTTGGCAGCCAATCTTCAAGGTTTGATTACTGGTTCTTCTGAAAAGTATGTGTCTAATTAATACAGAATAATTTCTAAATTTGTTGGAGATTTTGCAAAAACTATATTTCTCTTTAAAGTTTTTGCACAATCCTACTCAAGAGCCATTTGCATTAGCCGTTCCTAATTTTGAGGTGATAGATCACAGTGAAGGTAGCTACTCAACAAATCCCACCGTTATTCTTGGGTTACTCATTACCAAAGCATAGTAGTATTGACTACTGAATCAGTAACGTCTTAACAGCTGAAAGAATGGGAATGCTTAATTACAGAATTCGAAGTGACGACCCTCAAACTCCATGTAAAGTGTTCTAATATTCAGACTTCACCAGGGAGCAAAACTTATACAAATGTATTTTACTAAAAAGTGTCGTAAGTATATTTAGTAATGATTTTGTTATTTCGCTAGAAAGTAATCGTTAAAAAAGAAAAAAAAACTAATATACATATGCATATATATATATATAAGGTTAAAATAATTTTTTGTTGTTGTTTTGAATTAAGCACAAAGCTACACAATGGGCTATCTGCGCTCTGCCCACCACGGGTATCGAAACCCAGATTTTAGCGTGTAAGTCCGCAGACATACCGCTGAGCCACTGGGGGGCCAGGTTAAAATAAATAATTGGAATAAATTTTAGTAATTACTTTTATTTCACGAATGGAAAACTAATGTTTAGTCTTTCCGTAAATGTAATACAAACAAATAATACTCATTTCGCATAATTTATTACTACTGAACATTAATAAAATAATCGATCTTAGTTATACGCATTTCTACGCTATGAACTATGGGAAGTAGTTTAAAGTTGTGTGTTTGTGCCAGTAACTTGTTTTATGTAACAGGTAAGGTTTTGTTTTCTTATTTTTTAATTCTTCACGTTAAATTTAATTATATAAATTGTTTCTTTGATTTTTTTTAATTTTGCGTAAAGCTACTCGAGGGCTATCTGTGCTAGCCGTTTCTAATTTAGCAGTGTAAGACTAGAGGGAAAGCAGCTAGTCATCACCATCCACAGCCAACTCTTGGGATACTCTTTCATCAACAAGTGTGATCGACCGTCACATTATAACGCCCCCACGGCTGAAGGGGCGAGCATGTTTGGTGAGACCGGGATTCGAACCCGCAACCCTCGGATTACGAGTCAAACGCCTTAACCCACCTGGCCATGTCGGGCCTAATTATATAAATGAACTCTCCTTGAACAAAGACTTTGCTTGATAAAATCGCCTTTTAAGCTTACAAATACCCAAATTTCCTATTCTAAGCAGAACAAAAAAATTAAAACGTTGTCATAAATGTTTAAATTATATGACACTACATGTTTTGTTATTGAAGTGCGTTAAGAATTTTTCACGCTTGCACTTGCACAGACTGAAAGCTTCGCGATATAGCATGTGACTTCAACAAATGAGATGGACGCTAATAATGTTTAACAACAGAACATATATTACGGTGTGATTTTTTTCACATTTCACATATATTTATATATATTGACCCTGCAATCCCAAACAAATAAATACATGTATTTTTTTTATTAACTAACAATAACACCTGAAAGTATCCCCTGTTATTCAGTATTCACAGAATATTAATGTCATAATTATTATAATTATTCCAGATTATGGCTGTATCGCAAATTAAAGTATTATTTATTTTACTACGTTTTAATTACTGTAAAATAAAATTTACGTTTCTGAAACAATAATTTTGCTTGTTTAGCGTTATGCACAAAGTTATGTAATGAACTACTTATGCTGTGCCAACCACGAGTATTGGTACCTCATTTTTATCATTGTAATACGCAAACTTTCCACTGTGCCACTGGGATTATGGTGTTTGGCACAATGGAATATAAAGTTCTTATTAGTTGCTTCAGAACCACGCTCTAATACAATGTTTTACCTCCCGCTTGTGCAGCGGTAAGTCTACGGATTTGCAACACTAAAATCAGGCGTTCGATTCCCATCGGTGGGTTCAGCAGATAGCCTAATGTGGCTTTACTATAAGGAAACACATACACAGAAATCGACTTTTAACCATTACAGTTTCCAGCAAATTATTTTTGCCCCCCACTAGTACAGCGATATGTCTCCGGATTTACAACGCTAAAATCAGGGGTTTGATTCCCCTCGGCGGGCTGAGCAGATAGCCCTTTGTGGCTTTGCTATACGAAATAAAAACACAAACGCAGTTGCTTCAACCGACGAATTTTGGATTAACTCCTCGAATTTGGAGATTGTTTGCAAGTTTGATTTTTTATTAGTCACTGGTCATTTATTTTTACAATGCTAAATACTCTCTATTTTTTTAAATTCTCAACGATCTGCATACAAGCTTGTAAACTATTAATTTCCAATAAATGTTTATTGTATTTGCTAATTGTTATTATTCATTTTTCAACTCAAAGGAAACACAGAAACTACATTTACAGATAAAAAAAATACTTTTCAAAGTTTTTGAAGATCTAAGCACAGAATCCTGAACCCTGGTTTGGTTTGTTTTAAATTTCGCGCAAACCTTCACAATGGTATCTACGTTGTCCAAAACACTAAGAAGGCCTACATTAGCCAGGTGGGTTGGGTGTTTGACTCCTAATCTGAAGGTCTCGGGTTCGAATCCCTGTTATACTGAATATGCTCGCTCTTTCAGTCGTAAGGGCGTTATAATGTTTAGGTCAATCCATCTATTCATTTGTAAAAGAGTAGCTTAAGAGTTGGTAGAGGGTGGTGAGGACTAGCGGCCTTCTTTGTAACCTTAAAATAGGTTACATTACCTAAATTAGGGACGGTTAATGTATATAACCCTCATGTCGCTGTGCGCAAAATTAAAAAAAAACAACAAACAAGATAGGAAGCCAAATCAACCCAAAAGAAACCTCTTAGATATGTGTGTTTTCTTATAGCAAAGCCACAGCGGGCTATCTGTTGAGCCCAGCGAGGGGAATCGAACCGCTGATTTTAGCGTTGTAAATCCGGAAGCATACCGCTGTACCAACGAGGGGCTTTTAATGATGTCAGTCAATACACGGTCTAAAGCAATTTTTAAAAACGTAGTTTATCAAGTTGCTCAAGTGTTTAAAAGTCGTCAGTTAAAACTGACAATTTTATTTTTCTTCATAAACATTGAAAACAGAGCATTTACAAGTTAAATAACTGTGTTTACAACTCAGTCAAAATTCAAACGAGCATTTTCATAAATTATTTGATAATTCTAACACACAAAGTTGCATATTATAAACGTAAAATACGTTTAATTTCTACCATAAATTACGATTTCACACTGAATAAAAAAATCAATAGAATGAGAGCAATCTATTGAATCATTAATCTCGAGAAAAAATGTACTTTTAAATTAAAATATCAATGAGAAGAAGCGAAATACAACATTAGTATGTTCGTTAAGAAGTGGGTATTGATTTAAGTTTAAATCTTCAATTTTGTTATTCTCTACAAATTCTCTTTAAAACAATTTTATTGAATATATTCTATAATTGTGTATAATATATATAAGATCTTACACCTGAAAACAGACAGGGAGCGTCTAATTTCTATATATTGTTAAATAAATATAAACTGTCGTACTTTATATCCCTTCGATGCTATTCACTTTTGGAAGGTGATACAATAATAGTTAACAAAACATTGTTTCTTTTACAATTTTACGTAGCAAATAGCTTACGTTGTTAAAGTGGAAGAAATATTTTCCTAGAAATGACTCCGGCTGTAATATAAAGAATTGCACACACAAGCAAAATGCACTTTTATTTATTATGAAACTTTCAGTAAATTTAATCACAATGAATTATAAAGCTTTAAAATTGTTTATATTGAAGATTGAACGGATTTTTGACACTTCTCATGAAAGAGTATCAAAATGTTTTAGACTATTTCCACCTAAAGTAGTAAATTTCTAATGATTTAAAGATTCAAAATAATAATCATCGCACACATTTCGATGCTTAGATTTTGTTATTCTAAAGACACATATTATAGAATAAATTAGTATCTACTATAAGATTCGGTTGAGAAGAAATAATAACAGTGTATTTAAAATTCAATAAAAACTAAAGTGCAATGTTTTGCTCAAAAGAAAAAACGGACCTAAAGGTTCTTTTCTTTGTTCTTCTTTTTTGTTTAGTACAAAGATGTACAATGGTTTGTCTGTGTTGTGTACCATAAGTATTGAATATCACATTGTAACGTTATAAGCCATCTAGTTTATCACTCAGCCAGCGAAGGGCGTGTTTAAAGTAATAGAAATAAATAATACACCCTGCAAAAACATGAAACTACTTTTCATGTATATTATAGACAGTAAAAGTTTGAAAAATCCAAAAGTGTATGTACTATGTATAAAGATGCCAAGAAATACGTTTGTAAGACTTTCATTTATTTTAAATTACTCTTAAGCTTTTAGATGAACAATAAATTTACTGCACGTGTAAGTACTGTATATGTAGTTTTAAATGTTTTAATAATGACAATAAATCTTTAAGATAAAGGTTTACATCAATTATTAACTTAATTTAATGCAACGGTTAAGAGCAGTTTAGTTTCAATATGAGAAGAAAAACTATTCTAAACTTTTTGAATTGTTGTATAAGGCCCAACATGGCCAAGTGTATTAAGGAGTTTGAATCGTAATTTAAGTGGTGCGGGTTCGATTCCCGGTCGCACCAAACATGCTCGCATTTTCAGCCGTGTGAGTGTCAAAGTGACGGTCAATCCCACTATTCGTCAGAAAAAAGGGCAGCCCAAAAGCAAGCGGTGGTTGGTGATTGTTATGTAAATGTTGTGTAAATGTTTTGTAAACGACAACATGTCGTGTTGTATTTAAATTTTCATTTCTATTATTTATATTTCCATATTTATATTATTGTTTCAAAGTTTAAACTCATTAAAAAATATGTTGTTATTCATTTAAAATAACATTTAGAAATTTCTAGAATTAGGTAGATCAATCAATTGACTATAAATGGAATGTGGCGGCCTAGTGTCTAGACGAGAAGTCTCGTGCAAGAGCGGACATGCGCGGATTTCTCTGGAATGTTGGGAAGTTACGCGATGGTTCGAGAAGTCTAGGCCTACAAATATATAAACAGACAGAGACGCGAGAAATAGAAAGAGTCATTAGTTTTTATTCGAAGAAAAGAAGATGAGTCAGTCATTCGTTTGAGAAAATTTAAGTGTTTGCTCTGAGTTTATTCAACTTGGATTTGTGACTAGAGTTAGATCTACAGAAGCTGTGATTTTACTTCATCAATATTTACGATTCATTCGAATTACTAGTTATACTGAAGGCCAACACGTGTAGGACTGTTTAAGGGACAACAGGAAAATTTGGAAAACAACAATTTGAGACATTCGTCGAAAACATCGTAAAAGGAACTTCATCAAATTTATCGAACTGTGAATTGTTTCTGAACTTCTCCATTCAAACTTCGGAATTTCTTCGTGAGACCAAATTCACCTCCTAGACTAGAATTTTGGACTTCTGATCTGAACTTTTGGACTTTCACTCTAGATCATTATATTAGATACAGGCAAGTACCATTTTGTGTTATAATTAACTTTGGAGTTTGAAACCAGTACTATTTTGTATTGTAATTAATTTTGAATGTTGAAACTGAATATCTGTCATTGTTAATAAATAATTTATGTTATATCTGTTACATATGTAAAATAGTTTAGTGTAATAAATTATACAAGCTGTTATCTGTGTCTTTCTGTTACGTTTAGTCTACGAAAAACATAAAACATAAAAAAACGTAACAGTGATGCCTTCCCTTTAGTCTCACACTGCTAAATTAGGGATGGCTAGTGTAGATAGCCCTCGAGTAACTTTGCGCGAAATTCAAAAACAAAAAAATCGTCACATGAACACAATTCATGTTTTATTTTTCTCACACAAAACATGTTCACAAAGTCAGTAAAACTATTTTTACTTAAACAATAAAAGAACATTTGCATGGTAGCATTTCTTAAAGTAAATTAGAAATTTGTTTTTCAACAATTTAAGGTTTAAAGGAAAAACTTCTATTTTTTTCTGTGGTGTTAATCGGTATTAACTTATATATATATTGTATATAAAGTTACGATAATGCATCTGTATTAGTACCCTTCAGCTATGTGTTCCTTATACGTTTCTGCATTTCTTGATCAATGAGCACCAAACTTGACACATTGATATAGGATGATATGAGAAAGGTCAATAAGGAGTGGAGGTTGGACCCCTCATCTTCTATATAAATAAACGTCAATTTTTTTTCTTATACGTGTACACGTTTTTAAAATCAATCAGTGTATAATTTCATTCAGTGATACAGGATGACATGGGGAAGGTCATGAGGGGAATCTTGACCCCATGTAGTTTCACTTCTAATTGAGGAAAAACTACCAAATCAGTGTAACTTGGTACATAGAAGGGTTGAACCCTCCATCTAATTTAATACTGATAGAATTCTTGAAAACAGCGTGTCTTTCTTTTTAATATTTACGCATTTTTATTGCAGCTTTAATACGTAATTTTGTTTGGAAAAAACCTGAAGCAAAACTTATAATATTTTATTACAACGGACGGGTACTCCATATAGTATATTTTATATGTATGTGTGCTGATTTGATATGCGAACCTACAGATCACATTTGATTTATTTTTAATTTTTAATTAATTAACTGTGAAAAGTAAGATAAATTCATAGACTCTAAAGAAACGATGCTAATCCTAGAGCGTGTAATTTCAACGAAATGATTAATAAAACCTACATTATTCTGTTTCATAAGTAAATAATACGATATTCACAAAACTGAATAGTTTAACAACATGACGTGAATATGAACCTGCCACAGTTAAATTAAATTTAATAGACAAGAAATTTAGAACCATAAAGCACTCAAATAAATTGTATACTCGTAGAAAAGCAATTTCCATGCAGGCAATTGAATGACTTAGAAAAACCATCTCAGTTATAAAAAAATCAAAGCGTAAATTATCTTGAGTAAACTATATACGGTTTCATAGTATTCCCGAAAAACAACTTTACTGAACTTTTATATATTTTCAGTTAAATATACAGAGAGAAACCATCTACAATTGTATATTGTATTCTTTACTAAATATAAATAATATAACAGATTGTTTGATCAGGCAACTTGCGTAGTTAAATATTGAATGTTTTGAAAGTCTAGAAATGATAACAAGATTTGTGAAGTATTTGGAGCTTATTTTGCAACTCAATGGAAATACACACACTTTTGTTTATCATCCCATGGAAAGAAAAAAAAAACAATTTTAATAATATAAAATCTCCGAAATTATAGAATATCAACAAAATAAAAAAACTGAGGATTTAAAATTTATTATTCTCAAACATTCGTGTTACATAACAATGGTACGGACAGTTTTGAAAAAGAATAACGTGAAACACCCCTTGTGAGGTTGAAATTGATTTCGGACGTGGAATCTTCTCGAAAATATGATACTTTTACGAGACGGAACGAGTACTGGTGCTGAAGTATATTTCAAGAATTTTGTTTTTATATTCTACTACTTTCTATGTTAATGCATACTTTGAATTTTTCAGTTTTGTAAGCTTTTACTAAAGTCTTCCATAATAAAATAAGTTCAACACAGTGTGTACATGAGCGCTGAATTGAGAAATGAATCTTACAGTGATAATGAAAATAATTATATTTCTTGTGCCGGTAAGTTTTCCTTTGAATTTAAGTCACAAGCCTCCCGCTAGTACAGCGGTAAGTCTACGGGTTTACAACTTTGAAATCAGGGGTTCGTTTCCTCTCGGTGGGCTCAATAGAAAACCCTAGGTGGCTTTGCTATAATAAAAACACATTGAATCAAACATATGTTTTATATTTGAGCTTCTGTAACAATCCATGTGATTTCTGAGAATATAATCTACGATAATTTTAATATATCCTTTAAGGAATGCTAGAAATTATTCCAGCAAATGAAAAAAGTCGTTTATTTATCTACAAAATAAAACTACTTTGAAAAGTTAAAACAAGCTATTAATACTTTACCTTACACATTTCTTAGATTGTGTTTATATCAATGTTTCTTCTTTAGAAAACAGTACTTACTTGCAACTTTGAAGAGTGTTTGTACAATATTTTTAGTTACTTTCCCATGATTCTCATCAAGGAAATATATCAGAGAATATATTGGATTTAATTAAGAGGGTAGTTACATTATTGGTTTATACAAAAGTAGAAACCACAGTTTATTCTGAAGTGAAGTTTATTCTGTTACGGTACATCATTAATCGGTGAAAGTAAAGACGAGTACATCTAACCATGTGTCAACCACACTATTATGGTTATATATAGTGCTAACAAGGACTTCGCTCAATACCGGGATAGTTCTGACCGACTGGGATGCATCATCCACGGTAACGGTTGAGACACTTTGTTAGAGCAGTCTGCTTGACAGCAACTGTTACGGTATGAACTTGAATAACTTTGAAATGCGTTGTTTCTCGACATTATTTATTTAACGCCAAATCAGAATAAAGATAGAGATTTATCAACACTAAATTACACATTTACAACATCAAACTACCAAACAACTTAGTTTAAAATGCCCTTCTATAACAGTTGCTATTTAATAATTTAGTAAGATAGTATCTCAACTATCGTTATATTTACCATATCTCAGTCAACCTGAAGTATACTAGTATAGAGGAAATGGCTTTTTAGTACCAGATATAGTAGCTATAGTGTGGTTGAAATATTACTATATCTTTCACTTACTTTTACTTGGTAAGTTTTCAAAAATAATCTTCAAAAACTATTCATTTAGGTGGTTTGATGCCAGAAAAGCGACTAAGTTGTGCTAATTGTGTTGTAAGATGGATAAATCAGTTGTCCTAATGCGTGCTGTTGTATCATAGACTTAAAACTAAAAATAGAGACGCTTGTTATTAGAATAATATTATAATATTATTACGTCGCTTATTGTGAACTATTAAGAATCATATTTCTGTAATAACAGTCGCCTGAACTGACTTAAGTGTTTGACAGCCTTTAATAATTTGTAATCTACAAGAAGAAAATTGGTCATTTCAACCTTTTTGAAATTATTTTCAGAGAATAACTTATGTTTTCTTGAAGGACTGACTTTTGATTGCAGTGATTTAAAGGTTTCAATTAATCAACCTATAGCAGCGTATTCCAAACTTTCTCGGTTCACGGCGCTCCTAAGTAAAAAGAAAAACCTTACAGTTCTGTTTATTATGTAGTTAGGTCCAAACAACATAATACTTAATAAGTTTTTATTCCTTAACAGCTTAGTAGCCGTTTAAAAGATCAATACACGTATATTGAAACTAAAAATATTTTATTTCATTTTTAAATAACTACAATTACTGTTGGACACTGCATAGCTTCTTAAACCTTGGAATCAGATTGTACACAGCACAGTTTTTCAAACTTTAGAATCAGATTGGTCACTGCCACCCTCATTTCCTCTTCTACATTGATTTTCGCGTGGTACTTGCTTCTTATCACAGCAACCACCAAAAACCCAGCTTTGCAGAGATATGAAGTCACAAATGTAATTAAGATACGGTAAGATTTAGCACTTAATAGCGGATATACATCTTTCACTGATATCCAAAACTCAGTTCTATGCTGCTAAGTTTTGTTTTTAATTCTTGTCACAAGACAGCTTAAATTGATTTACTTCTTCTACTGAGGTAAATTTAGATAAAAATTTAACCTTGAATGAATCTTGGATCCATGCAAACTTCTCCATATCTTCTGAAAAGTAATTTTCAAACCAGTCACTGAGCTTTTTAGGTGCTTCTCAAAAACAGATTTTAGTTCGTGGGTCAAATCAACTTCATTGGATGTAACAACAACTGCAACAGGAGATAACAGTCTTTGCCAACATTTTCATTCATTTTTCTTGTCCATAGTAGTAACTTTTTTTTCTGAAGGCTAAAACATTTTCTGCGAGTTTCAGAATGTTCATGTTGCTTCCTGAAAAGAGAGGTTCAACGGATGTAGTTTTTCGAAGAGATCACACAGGTATGCTAATTTTGACAAAAATTTACTATTAAAGAATGTTTTTTCCACATTCGTGTTCTTTTTCCTCGAGATAAGAGTAGAGTTTCTGTCGTAATTCGAACACAGGAACAATATATTCTTACAAGAGAGCCATCGCGAGCTACAATAGTACGAAAAAAAATGTGTGTTCAGATCCAATATCCTCACACAAATTTTAAAACCTTGCCTTCTGTGGCTAAGTATTTATAAAGTTCACCACTATCAACACAATTTCCAGGACTTAGTTTAGTGAAAGATTCAGATGCTTTGACGCAAGGACTTCCCTGTGATTTGTGTAGTGGGTCCACAGTGCATTAGGAGCTTTGCTTCATATGAATGCCTGCAATCCTCCATTACAGCCGAACGTAGAGCGACTGCCATCGGTACAAACGCCTACGCACGTAGTCCAGTCTAAGTTGTTTTCACACATAAAAGTGTGAAGAATCTCAGATAAGTCTCGAGCCTTTGTACCTGCAGTGATGCTTTTATAAAAGAGATCTTTCACAAATTTGTCACCATCCACGAACCGTATGTAGCAAATTAAATGAGTTGTAACCCGAATTCCTTCCCTTTCATATTTTTCAATTTAATGACTGTTGAGGTCTTCGGCCATGTGTGGGATTTTACGACAGATTATATTGTTGGATAAAGACCCCTTTGAAAGCAGTTTTCCTACGAATTCACCAACCATAATGTTCACCATAACCACTGCAGCCGGTAAAATCAGTTATTCTGCAATTATAAGAAGCTTTTTTGCATTTTGCAACTCTATATGCCATCTTGTAGAATGCTAGCAAAGCATTGCTTAGTATTGATTCTTCTTTGAAAAATATACCTTTTTTGTTCTTTCAATTCTTTTAACTATTTGGTAAAATAATCATGGGATTTACTAGCTATATTAAGATGATTTGTCTCTAAATGGCGTTTTAGTTTTCTTGAAAGCATGTCAAAACTTTTAGACATAATACACACTGCGGAAACTTTTCATGATTGACATCTACCAAAGTAAAACCAAAATTTAGATAACTATCGTCATATTTCCGATATTTCCGTTTCTTCACAGTTTTTCCACATCGTCTGTGGTTCGCCATCCTTTTCTTTACTCTCACACTTCTTATTAATGCTCAAAAATCATTCCATTTTTATGCACAAGGAATAACATTCAACAAAATATTTCACCGAACTTTGCTGGACCTTGCAGATACTTGATCACAACACTCTTCAGTTATTTCGATTACTGACTGATTCGAAGACAAGACAGGTATTTATATACAAAAGCTAAGAAACGGGAATGTTCGAGAAGTTACTGGCGTAGCCGAAAGTACAAGAAAACAAAAACATATCTTAAACATTCGAGAACGTTGTCAAAAGAAATATAGCGCGATCTAATGTTAAAACCGTGAACTTCCTCGAGATAGTAGATCGCGTGATGTCCGACAGATGTAAATGTCGTTGTGTTTCCTTCGAACATTTGGAGACCACTGTTCTATAGTGTTTCATCTAAGGAACAAACAAACAAAAAGTTATAATCCTATTGCATTTCTTTATTGTGCTCATGGTACAATGATATTCATTTAGCACATGAGGGAGGACAATGTCAAGCGCAGAGAGTCTGAATGACGGTGCTATCATGTACTTGAAGTTTCGTTTCTAGAATAGTAGTCATCTAGACGTGCAAGGTATAAATAGTATAAAATGGAGCAAATATAGCATTGGCATGAGAATCTTATCTTTTTCTTACAGTGAAACAAAATGTTTGAATGATATAATGGTTAATTTTTACTTTCATTTGCATATTATTGTAATTATATTATTGTAAAAACAAACGTCTTGATTGTTTTGGATTTTCTCTCAAAGCTACTCGAGGGCTATCTGTGCTAGCCGTCCTTAATTTAGCAGTGTAGGACTAGAGGAAAGGCAGCTAGTCATCACCGCCCACCGCCAACTCTTGGGCTACTCTTTTAACAACGAAAAGTGGGATTGACCATCACATTATAACGCCCCCATGGCTGGGAGGGCGAGCATATTTGGCACGACTCGGGCGCGTACCCGCGACCCTCAGATTACGAAGCGCACGCCTTAACGCGCTAGGCCATGCCAGGCAAACGTTTAAATCTGAAAATGTTATTGAAACACTTCGTATTTATAAGTAATTTTTTTATTTTTATCGGAAGCTAATTTAGAATTTGATTTGAAGGTGTTAAAGAAGTAAAAGCGATACATTTAAGATAAATCATAGAACGTAGTAAAGACAAAATTATATCATATACAAGCTAAACTTGCACCTAACATTTGAAGTTATTATAAACAGTGTAGTTATCTATACAAGTTTATCCTAAACTTGTGGTTATTAAGTAGAATGATAGAACGCTGAATCTTATCATCCGAAAATTGCAAAACTTTCTTAAAGAAGAGAGACTTGATAATAAGGAAAAAAAATAAATGCATGATGTAGTTGCTCTGATTAAGAATGTATAAAAAATATTAATATTAATTCTTAAGAAAATGAGATTTCATTGCTTGCATATTCATTAAGAAGCGTTTGAACTAGCTTTAAAATTATTGTATAAATCACGTCTGTAACGTCCAAGAAAAATACACATAACTAACACGTAATTGTGAAATGTGTATTTTATACATCCAAAATCTTCCCTTCACCAAGAAAGTAATAATCAAGGTAGAGTGGAAGAGAAGTTATAGAAAAACTGGATAACCTCCCCCCAAAAAAAAACAATACATCAAATAGCGCATTTGGTCTGGTGACGTTTTTAGATTGGTTTTTGTGACTTTATCTTGTGATGTACGGTACAGTTGTTAAATCTTATAGAGTATAATTAGTTTTTGAGTTGATTAGACTGAATTATAGAAATGATTCTGTAATTATATAAGTTAATTACTCAGAACTTCATTTGAATTAAGGTAATCTTCTTTCTTTGTTCTTGTTTATATAATTAAAATATTTTGTTATTATCAGGCACAAACAAGTACTCTATCACATATTATTTAATGATAATAATATATTGATATCAGTGGCATAACGGTAATTGTGCAGACTTTCACCTCTAGAAACCGAGTTTCGATACCGGTAGTGGGCTGACCACAGTTAACCCCTTGTGAGATTTTGTGCTTAATTCCCAAAACAAACAAACATTATAACTTTCTCTATTTAATTGAACTGATAATTAAATACTAATAAATTGAAAAAGACCGTTTATCATCATTTAAACTTAATGGAAGATTTCCTTTATTTATTGGGCCTTACTATATCCTTTAAACTAAAAGACGAAGGTGGAAGATTTTAGAACACCTCTTCACCATTAAAATTTCTGAATTCTGAATTCTTTTTCCAGTTTTCATTCTTTTAACTACAGAACAAATAACAAATTAATTTGCTCACCAGCCTATTGCCACACAATTTTTCATCCTGGCTGTGGGTCTTATCGCATCTTTAACTGCTATAGTTTCTCAGGTTATTTTGGTAATTTTTCTTGTTATATCACTGCTCGTAATTTCGTTTCACTTTGTTAGCAAAAATACGTCCCTAATAAACTGTTCTCTTATTATTTAATTTTTGTGTTTTCTCGCGTCAATTATAAAACAAAAGCAACCTATTCAGAAGCACTTGAAAGTCATAATAAGGCTGTATAACGAACAACTTATCTTTTTTTCGTGAAAAATACTTGTATAGAGAATGTAATAAAGCAAAATTAGCGTATTTCATACAAAGAAGCATTAACAAATAGATTTTGTTTCTTTTCAGCAATATTATATGTAAAAGTATCATGTGTTAGCAGTAATGATGAAATCCTAGACATAGTTTTACAATAATATCCTGAAGAGATTTTGCTCCAGATATGTTTTTCTTATGACTTTATATTATTAGAATTATGTTCTATACTTTCAAATATATTTAAGAGCCAGTCGGTTACATAATTAATTTTCATAATACTTTTTAGGAATGAAACCGGTCTGCTCTCATAATATTTGTGTACGTAAAGCATGCCTGCTACAATGAGATGTGTAAATATTGTGACAGGAACAAGTTAAGAGAGATCTCAGACCTCACGAAAGATTATAAACTCTAAGAATATAAACGATATGCGTCTGATAGAAATAGTTCTTTCTTTAGTATTTCAATAATCATCTACTACACATAAGTAGGCATGCAAGGAAATCAATGAGTTTCTTATTCAATAAAATCAAACAAAGCCTTTAGTACTTGCACACTCGAACCCCGTTGGGTGATTCATCAGAAATAACTAGAAAAGGAGAATAATAGAAAGTCTAAGTCAATCCCATCTTTTTTATTATGTGTTTCAGATTGAGTCATGTAAAAGAAAGTTACTGTTTTCAAACTTCTTGAATTTAGTTGAGTTAGACGAAAGAAAAATGTAACATTGTATCAATGTCTTTAAGTTACGCAATAAATTAATCTAGTCACGTTTTTCAGCTTTCACGACTTAGTTTTAAGAAAATATATTATGTTATATGGCTACTGTCGAATAAATCACAAATTCAATATTATGCCTTTTATAAGAGAGAGTTTTTGTATAAAAACTTGTATTTTGTACTGAAAACGTTTTCTTTTGATGCCAAATTTCATTTCTAGACTTGTCTTTCAAAAGTCATTGTCAGGTGAAACCGAAATGTTATAGTCTGAATCACTCAGGAACCCTAACAGATTTTATCCAATTGTTTACAGCTTATATAATTCAATCATGAACAAAGGCACGATGAAAGCCCTAGTAAAATGTTATTTATCAAAGTATTTTATTAAACTTGCTATTAAAAACACAACATAGGGAATATGACTGCAAAATATAAAGAAATGCTTGTTTTAAAGCCTTAGCTAAATGAAAAACAGAATGAAGTAGCTTTTCTAAATAATTTTTTCCAAATGTATAGCTTATTAAAAGGTTACTCATTCTAAATTTTATTTGTTGTCCAGGTGTATATCAGAATAAAGTTATATGTCAATTCTATGTCGATCTTATATTATAATTATGTATTTGTAAGCTTTGATTAAAATTTTATGTTGAATTAACAACGAATATCTGAGTCAACTAGATATAGTACGATATTTAGCCTCAGCTATTGACTAAACTCTCTTGCAAATATTAAGAAATATGTATTGTTCTATGAGAAATTCAACAGTGCTCCTCAACCCCCAAACTGAAACAAATTGGAGGATATACAACGGTGTTTCTAAAAGGCGGACCACCTATACACACATACATTGGTGTTTACGGGTTGGTACAGCTAGAAACCGGGTTTCAATACCCGTGGTGAGCAAAGAACAGTATCCGTGTGTGTAGCTTTGTGCTTAATAACAAAGAACACCAAAGGAAGGGAAAAATATTTAATTAAATGTTGCCTGAAATCATCGTGTTATTGTAACAGAACAATGCTTCTGTAATAGAAAAACACAAAGCAATGCACCAGAAGAATATCAATGAAAGATGACAAAGTAAATCGAGTTTTTCTTGATCGAAAACTATTTATAGAGAATAAGCAAAAATTACTAAAAATATGATGATTATAATAATAATGAAAACAAACAAACTGCAGGACTTTAAAAAGAGTGATGATGAGAAGGAACAGTCTGCAAAACGTAGAAGATGATGATGATGTAGAACGGGCTGCAGAATATAGAAGAAAAAAGAGAGAAGGAAACAAGTTTTGATCTGTGATGAAAAGCAATAAAGCTGGTGATAATGAAGAAAAACCCTGCGGGTTATCGAAGTTAAAAAGCATGATGCATAATGATTCCCCAATAGAGATGTTTTCATTGTGAGCCAAAACTCAGAGCTTAACTGTTAAAGGGACGACTGTTACTCACCAGATAGCTATAACCAAATCAATGGAAACGATTAACTATCGGATTGTTAGAAATCCGTTATGACCACTATATTCACAGCAAAATACAGAGGACTCTTATATCAAACCCTACAAATCCCTATATTTTCTTACAACTTTTCAGGATTTCCGTATCTCGTGCGGAATCTATTTTGTTAACAAAAATTACACCACTGGTGCAGTTAACTCAAACATTCATTGTTAATTACATTAAATGCAAATGTGTTTCATGAAACAATATTGACCTTTTTAACTCAAAATTTCAGGCTATTTTATGGGAGTTCGGAGTGTACTTCATTATACTTCTAATTATACATATCTCAGCATACTCTGTGCTTTTGAGTGTATTATTTGAATTCATCGAGTAAATGCTCTCGAGACATATTTGAAGAAATAAAACAATGCCAATACAGAATTAGATATATAAGATATTTAAGTATATTTCTAATTTTACTTTGGGCAAACCGTCATTACCCATCATCTTGGTTCGGCCGTACGTCTTGGGGTATTTATAAGGCAAAAAAGCGGGTTTTGATACCCGGTGTAATCTTTGTGCAGAGAGCATATTCTGTATAGCTTTGTGTTTGATAAAAAATATCCGAGTAGGAAGTATTTTATTATTATTTTATGCGTTTTAATACGATTACTTTTTATTTCAATTGAGAGTAAATATCACTTTTAGACAGAATAAAAATCAAACAAAGGATTGACATTGAAAGCGGGTTTAAAACATTTATATTTATCTTGAGTACCGACATATTTTCAAAAGTTATTTTATAATTCTTTATGCTTTGTTTTGTGTAAGAGAATATTGACTTTTAAAAGATTAAGAGTTTCCGACAAATATTGTTTACGCTGCGTTTCCTTCGATATCTCCTGTTCAAACCAATCTTAAACAAGCTTAAACTTCTATTTAAAACGTGTTTGTTAAATAGGTGTCAGAGCTTGATAGAAATAAGCGGGTGCAAGGAAATTCCTTTGTGAACGGTCGCAGTCAGTATTTCCTGAGTTTATATTTGTAACAACTTGGAAAACTAATTAATAAACCCTTTATAAGATCCCAATGATTAACGATCGTACACATTTTGCAGACTAAGAGTTATATTGAAAGTATTCTGGAAGATTATATGGCATGGCATCTGTATTTATTTAAATATCAAGGTAAAAATCTATTGAATGTAGCTTAGATAAAGTCTAAACAAATATATTTAAATTGAAATATGAGTTCGTAACTTATCATCGTCTTCGTAATATAACCAACGAACTATGTAATTATTGTTCACTGTCAAATAATTATCACCAGCAGCAGAGCAATAGATGAGCGTTTTTGTTACTCATGCTAATACGGTTTTTATATTAAATATTTCAGATATTTTACTGGAGTATAATTCTTTTTTTTACACACTGATTTTACTCCAAAACAATGCACCATTAATTCGACATATTGCTAAAAGAGTATAAAATTATTTTTAAATGTGTCTTGCACATCGGTATAAAAAAATAGTTTAAAAATCACAAAGTTTTTTAACTTCTACACCATAAAGTATGATTAGATGGGCAATAAAAGTGCAAATTTATTTTTCGTTGTATTTTTTTTAAAATATCAAAGTTTGATAGCACTTTATTAATCATATTTGCAAAGTCACTGTATTATTGTTCTTTATTAGTTGAATATTCTTGTATCGCTTTGCAAAATATTTTTATATTAGAAACATTGAAACAATATTTGTTTTTTAACTTGAAATCTCAGGGTATTTTATTTTACTTCGGAACGTACAATACTTCCTGTTATGTATGCCTCATCATACTTCATGTTTCTTGTGTACATCATTTGAATTCATGGTGTAAATGCTATACTGAGATGGGCATGATGGCATATAACAAACCTATAAGAGAGCAGATGGAGGCCAGTGAATAAAACCCCCACAAGGAATATCCTTATATGCTATTGACTGTTTCCTCTAAGAGCTAACAAATATGAAGAGTACAGTTTAGAATATATAAAAATTAAAAAAAAGCTATGTTATTAGAAGATGCGGTTAGTAATTGGTTCATGATGACAGTTGTCGGATATAACTTAATATTCGGGGACACATTATATGAATATTGGGAACATTCTGTTTGAGGATTTTGGTTACTTTTGAGTACAATAATAATAATACATTATAATATATGTGTTTCTTTTTACCAATGTTTGCCTGAAAGCAATTTTAAGATATGTAAATAAAAAAAACATACATAAAACAATAGGATGTGTACAGATTGACAAACAAGCACATGATACGAGAAGCATCTCACAAAAACTTGTAAAATTCTACACTTTAAAATATATTATCAAGTTACTGCCTTCATTTGGTGTGAAATAATTAATACCAGTTATTCTTCTGATTAGGAAATATTTACTCATAAAAAAGACAGAAGATATTAGAAATGATAATAAAATAAAAGTTTAGTGTATATTTGAAACTGTAAGCTTATATATTTTTTAAATATCTTAATCATATTACACAGAAGAAACAAAAACCAACATTCTTACTTTTCGGTTACTACTTAAAACACGAGTGTTATTTCTTGCCATTACTTTCAAATTAAAAACAGCTGTTTTCCTAATTGTATGATTTTAAAATAATAATTTAATCCTTTACGGAAACCTCTAGTCTAAAACATTTAACAAGTTGCAGTTAAGTATACACTATGTTGTGTTTCCACATAAGTAGTAAATACAGTAAATAACGGTATACACTCGTTTCACAATTATATAGTTCATGTAATTTATTCACTAAATTGTTAGGTCTTATGGGTTTTTACTTCGTCATCTCAGGCGTTTAAGATCACTGTTTTGGGTTTCTGGAACTAGTTATTAACGTTATTTTTGATGAGTTTGGCTGACGTAAGTCTAGCCTGTCACAAGAATTCCGATAATGACGAAAGGCCCCCAGAGCAGTGATTTCTGGCAGACAAATGTAAATATATGGATGATTTGCTTCGTACATCTGATTGAAGTGGCCATTGGCCTAATGAAATCAAATAACATAAAAAATGTCTTGCTTCCATTGTCAGTTTCATCACAGTGTTTTATCACAAGAATATAACTTCTACAATGGATAAATTACATTACTCCTGTATTATTTTACAATAAGGTAATTTTTGTGAACATACTATTATAATTTTATGAGTAACTGTAATCTTTTAAAGGAAAAAAGTTATTTACTGTTAGTTCAAATTTCGTATTTTTGACATTAGACCAAAAAATATCTTAGCGGAATTAATGATATTATTTTACTGACATACATATTAAATAAAATAAATTTATACCACTTTGAAACGATTAAAATATTAAAATCTGTCAGTGTTAGCAAAATATGTATACTTGTATAGAACCTGCATGTTTCGCTTAGTTTTAACCAGTTTAAGTTACTCTGCCCCCCAGTGGCTCCGCGGTATGTCTGCGGACTTACACGCTAAAATCCGGTTTTCGATACCCGTGGTGGGCAGAGCACAGATAACCCATTGTGTAGCTTTGTGCTTAATTCAAAACAACAACATTTAAGTTACGCATAACTTACAGACATATTTACCACTTAACCAGAAAGTTTTTGTTGTTTTGTTGTTTTTTTGAACTAAGCACAAGGCTACACAATGGGGTATCTGTTCTCTCCCCATCACGGGTATCGAAACCCGGATTTTAACGTATAAGTCCGCAGACATACCACTGAGCTACTGGGGGGGCGAAGGTTTTTGTACTTAATATAAACTTTCCATGGAGCCCTAAGATTGTTTTAACCTCTGATTATTAATCTAGAGTTCGTACTATTTGTTTGGCGAAATGCAATGATTTATTGCACATCAGCTCAAAATTATTTCATGTGTTCTATTCATGAATATAGCACGTCAAAACATATATATATATATATATACAAAATATTTTTATTCTTAATAATTAAGTATAAGAAACATTCATGAAATTAGAAATGTGTTAATTTTTTAAGGTCTTACATATTATATTAAATTAATCACTATTATTTTAGAGCTGGGTGTAGGACGACATTCGTTTTGCTCAAAATGTTTAATACTGTAATAATGGTTTTTCTTGTTTCAAACAATAAGTTCACGTATATGAAAATGTTCATTTACTTAAATTTCTAAAATTGAAAGTGCTTAAATAGTAACCCAATTAAACCATGAGCAAATAACATTATTTTATTTCACAAATACATATAACATGTAAGATTAACATTTGTAATGGACTGATAACATCATACTTTTTTCAGTGAAACAGCTTTTCGGTCTCTGAGCTAAAACAGAAACATTAGGTTGTTAATTTCATCCTTAAAATGTTTGTATTGCCTAATACATCGCACCACTCTAGTACAGCGATAAATCTACGGATTTATAACGCTATAACCAGGTGTTCGATTTCCATCGGAGGGCTCAGCAAATGACGCGACGTGGCTTTGCTAAAAAAAAACACCCACACACGCCTAAAACATCGATTAAAATAGTGGTAAGTGGCAAATGTTTCTACACATAATATTTTAATTACACATAATACACCAAGAAAAATAATATACCAAGTTATTACTTGCGCTTGTATGTTTGATACACATATCTCAAAAGTAAAACTGACGCTTAGAAATATGTGTTTTCTTATAGCAAAGCCACATCGGGCTATGTGCTGAGCCCACCAAGGAGAATCGAACTCCTGAATTTATTGTTGTAAATCCATTGACTTACTGCCGTACCAGCAGGGGGCAGCTTAGAAATATACGCATAATTCCGAAAGGTTAAAACGTAAATCGACTCGAGTGATGTATCTTGAAAGGGTAAAATATCTAATGAAAACTTTTGTTTGCAAAATCTGGTTTGATAAGGATAGCAGGAGTTATAAATTTATCACATCAGTTGTTCTAAATACTTTCGTTAATATTGTTATTCGAATTACTATAACATTTTTTTCTGATATATCAATGCTCCTTTTGTCAGCTCTTTGACAAAACCTGTCAAAGAATGCAGTTTTGGAACGGCTACACGTGCATAGCGTTATAAATTAAACACTGATTTTGATCCTATTATGCTCAATGTGAATACAAATACTTAAGATGTTTTTTTTATAAGTTTTAACTAAATGTAGATAATTTATAAACACCCTAACTGTGGTAATTTTCAACAAGTCTCCCTTTACTGAAAATTAGTTTAGTAAATTTGCCTTTATGTGCTTAATACCGGTTAATTAAACTATTTTCCAGGAAAATAAAGCTTTAGGTTTTGTAGTATTCTAACTGGTGACATTTATGCTGCTTGTATAATCTCATTACTTTAAAGCTGTTTGTAGTCATGATCTTAGACTTGGGTTCACATAAAACATTATAAAGAAAGAACAAAAAGCATAATGCGTAGTGTAATCTCAACAAATATGTTTTTAATATTTTTATTGTTCATTTGTTTGTGTTGAAGCTCATACTTTCTAATGTTCAGCTATTTATTGGCTGTGATCATTTGTTTATAAATGTGAGCTCGTATTATTTTATTTACACATTAAAAATATTTCTACGTCTATTAGTAGCTTCACATGGACAGAGTATGTTATTTCATTTTTATTTCAAATAGTTCTACTTTCCATTAAAAATGTCGTATGGGAACGATTAAAAGAAATCGGACGATGTTAAGAAATAAATTACCAATTGCTTCGAATTAATAAAATCTGTAAGACGAATTTTATGACATTTGCTATATATATAGATAAACGTATTTATATTATATATTATAAAACGAAAATTTGAAGAAACCTATCAATTTCCTGAAAGTCAACATTTGAAATATCGTAATATATTGCAGTTCCATAAATAAAACATATGTCGTTCTAACATAATAGCTATAAAATCAGTTGTACTTCATGAAAAAGTATCAAAAATGTGTGTGAGAAATTTTCTTTACTTTAACCAAGATTAAATAAATTAATTAGTTTCAAATAAAAAGAATAAAGGAAACAACATCTTTCTATTCGAATTGACACTCAGATTCAAAAATTACCAAGTCTGTTCAAACGTAAAGAAATTGGCAAACATCACAAGAACAATCCAATCTGAATAACAAATAAATATGGAGATATTTTTCAAGCATAGAGATCAAATCATTTCAAACAAAAGTTTCTTCAGTTATTTTTTCGACATGCTAAAGGTCATAAAAATGTCAATGAATTTGTTTTGAATTTCACGCAAAGTTACTCCAGGGCTATCTGCGCTAGCCATCTCTAATTTAGCAATGTAAGGCAAGAGGGAAGGCAACTAGTCATCACCACAAACCTCTTACTCTTGGGCTACTCTTTTATCAACAAATAATGGGATTAACCGTCAAATTATAACGCCTACACACCAGATAGGGCGAGCATGTATGGTGTGACGGGAATTCGAACCCGCGACTCTCAAATTACAAGTCGAACACCTTAAGCCGCCAGGCCTAAATATTCAATGAAAACAATCATTATTATTTGAAAAGAAACAATTTGAATTTATTAAATTCATTCATACATGCATGAGTTGAGGGGTCGGGGAAAGGAAAAGAAAACTAAACAGAATAATCATCAACTCTGTTTTATTGGACGTCTGCTATTTTGTAATTCTTCTTGATGGGGAAGAAATAAAAAGTTCAATAACCCATAAAATGTCATAAAACGAAACAGTGAAATAGACTTATAGATAAATGGAGATATTTTGTGGTATACCACACAACTTTTTCGTCCATTTATTGATCCACTGACAGTGGTGGCGTTGCTTGTCCTTCCCCAAATATGCCAACCTAGTTAGTACATTAGGCCAGTGAACGTTCAGACAAGCATAGTGAAGTTGACAAAAGTACTGTTTGTTGACTGATACTTGAACCTTCAGATGAGAGAAGATCATTTTTGCTCACCTACCCTGTAGAATAGCGACATAAAAAATTATTAATATGTGGATTACATTTGGAATTTTTCTTTTAATAAAAGGTAAGAACAGCGTATTGAAATAATTTTGTGTCAAATAAATAGCCGTTTGAATAGTTTGAACGTAAACGTTATTTGAAATCTTTAAATAAGCTTTAATTGAAGTTTCAGTGAGAGTTATTTTATAATGGAATATTGAGATTTTCTTATGCAATGCTATTCTAGTATGTACGGAATCATGCAAAATAAGTTTTATTTTGAAAGAACCCTTTTATTTTAAATAAGTCTTTTACTTCATTTACTACATATGTTAATTTTCTTCCCAAGAAAAATCATACAGAAATTTTATGTTTCTTATTACTGTAGTAATCACAGAACTATGAAGTACAAATGCTTTAAACTAAGTATCAGAAATTGAGTAAATGTAGCAAGTAACACGAGAAATAATTAATCGAACAAAAATTTGATCTTCAGGTAACTGTTCGATACTCTGTATATTTTATTTAACAATGAAACTTTTCTTTTATTTCTTTAAACATAGCAGATAGTAGTTCTTTATAATACGGAAATACTGTTATTAACACAAGCATAACGTTAACCCCTTAAGTTAAAACCCATTGAATATTAAATAGGTAATTATTGCTAATCACTAAATGATTATTCGTTAAAAGAATTAACTTGTTAAAATTTGAGCAATGAAGAATTTCAGAGGAAGAGATGTTTTTTTTTCAAAGTAACGTACATCTTTGTACTTAATAAATAATCTAGTTAGTATTAAACAAGATAATTCACACTTTAAGAACTTCAAGGCAAAATCTACAGTTATTCACACTTGTGCAAAAATTATAGAAATTTCTACAAAGGTTTATGACTTTAACATAAAATTCGAATCTTATTTCATCTAAACTTCCAAGACAAAAAGAAACACAACAAAAATCAATATTTTCTCATAAACAAAATAATGCACTCCTTCAACTATTTCATTAAGTTGTTGTTCCGACGCTTCGCTTTGCTTTTGTAGTTCATCTTTTCACTTAACATAAATAGTTTAACTTTTTAATTGGATTTTGTCAATCATGCCAACCGTTATATACCCGAGTTTAGTAATTCGAGCCTTTGATTAAAAATAATGACATTTTTCTATATCGAATAAAGCAATATCGTGAAAGCATTGTTTGTTAACTGAGTGTTTCTTTATTTTGACTGAGTCTAAAGAAATATATTTATATGTACTAAAAATATTCTTGGTACATTTCACATGTTTATTATCAGTTGCAAGACAAAACATAAGTACTGATTTTATTGCAGTGTGATCTACGAAATAATGCATAAGATTCGTTCTTAATTAAGTTAATGAACTAACGAGTAAATTTAACAAAAATTACTTTCTCACAAAACATTGTTATTATTCTGCAAAAGGTTAGAAATGCATCACTCATCCAGAAAAAAGCATATATTTGAAGAGTTATTTGGAAATCTACATAATTAATCATTAGGTTTATTAGAAATAAGCAGAAAAGTACTTATAAAAATATATATAATGATATCAGAAATAGCTGCAATAATGGATTTGTGGTCAAAGGTTAAAAATTACTAAAATGCCATTTTAGACAATTTCCCTAAGTGTTCGCTGCTATAAATCAGATACGTGTAAAGTAACGTGGCCGTTTTCTTATGTGGTAATTTTTTAAATTTTTTTTAAAGTAACACAATATTGTTGTATATTGTTTTTAAAATATTAATTAAAGCGAATAGTAGAAACTTTGATTCAGGTTACAGTTTTAAAAATGAATATAAAGTTATGATTTATGGTGTTTTGACACATAGTTCACAAAAGTGTTGAGAAATAAGACATTATGATGTCTACAAGTGTACAATCACTTCCAAGATAAATTCAAAATGTATTATTTTGTCTCAAAACATGGGCTATAAAAGACACAATGCATCTCTCGCGTCAAGTATGAATAGCGTAATATAAAATAATCATCGGAAATGAGAGGTTGTTTAACCTTTTTATTTGTGACTGGTTTAACAATTGATCATCAGGCTGCCGGACTGTGAATCCCGAAGTCTTCGTTTTGCGTCCTTTCTACTGCACCTTGAGGCTATGGAACGAGAGAAGACTAGGGCAGTTATTCCTTGTCTTTAATTTATATATTTCTAACCATTCTGATGCAACGACAGTTAATATATCATTGAACGAACATTTTTTTTCTTATATTGTGGGTCATCAAAAGTAAAATCTCAAAGTGCAAAGTTTCCTTATAGTATCGATCTTAAACCGCTGATGACGTAATTTTTCTCCATCTTTAGAATGGGCGTCATTTTCTGGTTTTATATGCAAGTGAATATTAAACAACAGCTTGTCATGCCATAAAATAACATAATGTTTACTTGTCGTAAGAATAAGCGAATCACCATGCAACATGCCACTACATAATGTCACAGTATTCTGTAAAAAATACTTATACTACACAGTAAATATCTTAAAAGTCTTCATTTGCATAAAAACGTCTAATATTTTCAAGAAGTACTACAAATGTTTATGTTGAAATAAGACAAGGTGGTGATCACTTACTGTTGATGCCTTTCAGGCTATAAAATATAATGTTCAATAAAGTTGTAGTAAAAGAAAAGATTCCAAAGTTGCGATTAAAGTATTTATCGAAAGAAATTAAGTCTTATAATCATAAATAAATGCATAAACAGATGAGAAGGCTCAATAACTTAGCAAAATGCTCATTTTCTTATTAATGAGAATGCAGTATATGTTACACAACAGTGCCTTCAAACTACTCTTTTTAAGGCAATATTAAATTAAAGAACATTTGTTTTTCCTCTCACTATAAAATCTTTTCTTTACATTTTGATTTTGACACAACTTAATTGTTCCGAAACGGAATAATTATTGTAGTTTATATATGTTTGTGAAAATTTGACAGCACAACTGTTTTTGTTTTTATAAAAATTATATGCTGTTGTCATTATATCATTTAAAAATATAATTTTATCTGTAATTTCTGTCACATTTTGCTTCTATTCTCACACAATTAATCGATTTATATTTCCTACTATTGTATTTCAACTGAAAGAGCAGCGTTATCCACATTATTTCAGTGCAACTACATATTTTGCCTTTGTTAACTAAGCTCAAGAAAACTCTTTATAACTGCAGTGAAACCAGCATGCAAAATATCAGTGTTGTAGACCAGTTTTCATCGAAGTACACATCAGTTTTGTTTATTGTGTTTTTTCATCCTTTTCTTTTCGTAGTATTGCAGTCTCAGGTTGAAACAGAAGCAGCTTGTTACTTTCTCTTTTGCTTAAATTAAATGGGTTTGTCGGTGGAGAAAATAATTTCAAGACAATAAAAAATATTTTATTTCTTTTCAACTCTAACCGTGAAAAATAAACAGGAAATATTGATTCTACAATTGAATTCTAACACTCATCATGGGTTTGGAATATAATGTGAAAACGTATATGTGAGTTTGGTGTTAAGAATCAATCCTAATAAGTAAGCTTACCAGTATAACCATTTTTGAAACTTTTAATAAAATTTTCACAATTATTTGCATATAAAGTAAAAAATAATAATATAATAAAGATATACATCGCTATATGTAATGATTATTTTCGGTTAATTTCTTTAAACATGGAGCGTTTCATCTATAACACAATAAAATTTAATGATGTAATAGTGGAATTTCACAATCTACAATAGTGTTACATGAAATATTGTTCCAGTATATTTCACATATTGTAAGTTTAGAATGTTTTCTAAATCATTTATGTAGTTCTATATGCTTGGAATTTAATTCAAGAAATCCCATAACACAATTTGTTAGTGTCACATAAGATGGAATTTAAACTAACTCTTAAGTTACGCTATAAAATTTTCTCTGTAACTCCAAACAATTAGTTGTGGAACATACTTGTAATGTTTCAGCACATTGACCCGGCATGGCCCAACGCATTAGGCGTGCGACTCGTAATCCGAGGGTCGCGGGTTCGCGCCCGCGTCGCGCCAAACATGCTCGCCCTCCCAACCGTGGGGGCGTTATAATGTGACGGTCAATTTCACTATTCGTTGATAAAAGAGTAGCCCAAGAGTTGGCGGTGGATGGTGATGACTAGCTGCCTTCCCTCTAGTATTACACTGCTAAATTAGGGACGGCTAGCACAGATAGCTCTCGAGTAGCTTTGTGCGAAATACCAAAACAAACAATTCAGTACATTTCCTTAAATCAATTTAAGAAAGTTTAGGAAAATTTTGGTATTATTTCTGAGGGTTCCTTTAAATGCAATATAAGAGCTTTTAATAATTTGAGAATAAATAATTTCTGGAAGAAGTAGCCTTTACTTATGTTATAATTGTTTTCTTGTGTCACTTTATCTTCTTTAAACATTTTTAAACGTTTGAACTTTTTGTTTGTTTGTAAATTAATTTATAACCATACGTTAGTGTTTTGACACCTTGAGCTAGAAATGTCATTAAGTTAGTAAAATATAGAATACTGAACAAGGCCGTGAATGAAACTGTGATTTTATATTACTAACATTTGATTAGATTTGTTCCACCTCTGTTGTACTTCTGACTTGTGTTTTGTAAAATACGTTTAGATGAATCAAATGGAAAGACGTTAATTGATACAGTGGATAAAACTTTATACTATGTGAATATCATGTTACAGCTTTGTGTTATAGTCATTATAAAATGAATTCGAGAAATAACACATCTAGTGCATACAAGACAGCACAACTATTTCGTAAAGCCATTTCAGAGCTTAAGCCAACAAATATCTTAAGTTATTTTGAGTTATATTCCTCAGTGTATATTTATTTATTACGTATTTTAAATAATAAGTTTATTATCGGTACTAACATTAAACCAATACTTAAAAATGTATATGTATATATATGTGATAAAACAAATATTTGGTGAATAAATAAAATCTTGCTTTAAATTTTACCATTCTGGTTGAGCAAGCGAAACTGAGTCAATGACCTCACATACAGCAGCTGAACGAATTCAAAAGATATCGTATGATGATGTTGTATAACATCAAATTTTGTTTTATGTGTTACAGACATCATCTGGAATAAAAATCCCATATTATGAGATTTTTGTCGTGTTATTAATTTCTTTATTAGTTTCTTTTTCTTTCTTTAAGAAACAGGAAATAATTCAACCTTTCAATATTCCAGTCTAGAATGCTAGTTTCTGCCGATGCCAAACCTAACATGAACGTTTTTCTGTATAGTTTTTCAGAATTTTGATACTTGGATGTTAAAGCTAAAAGTGATTTCAAAAGAACTTTCAAGATTTGAAATACACAAGGTTTATTTTTATTATTTATTGCTGAGCACAAAAATAAACATTTAGCTATCTGTGCTGTGTCTACTACGATGAGTAAAATCTGGTTTCAGGTGTTATGAGTCCGAAGACTTACCACTGTGTCATTAAGGGACAGTAGAGAAATAGCAACTACGTTTTTTGATTTTTAGTTCTAAGCACAAACCTTAACAAGATTTGAACGTGACAATAAGCATATATTCCTATTCCATTTTTTTCTTCTGGGAACTAGACACATTCGTATTCCAAGGACTGGCTTCATTATGTCGTTCCTTTTACGACCACCAGATTTTAAAGACACTTAATACAGACTCAGTTCACAGTGTAACTTTATATCTAATTTTCAGTCTCAAATGATGAGATTTAAAAATGAAAGAAAAATATGAAAATTTGAAATAAAGTAATTCAAGAACTAAAATATATGTAATTGTACCTGCTGAGAATGATATAAATGTCGAATCAACAATTTTATAATTACATTCATGTCATTTTTAGTTAATAATAGTGTATATTAATCATAACTTAAAAAAAACAATAGTAGCTTTAAGGTAATTACGTGAGACAAATCTTTAGTCCAATAATATAACCACTAAATTGCAGGGTTAATAGATTGATTATGATCTTAAAACAATTTTTAATATGCAAATTGACGTGTCTCACGACAACGACAGCCATTACAAAGTCGTGGTGTATCTGTATTTATAAAAACTGCACTTTGACATTGTTTAGCGTCTCCCATGCCCTGTAATACCATCAAAAACGGATTGCTTTTAAGACAGTTGTGTGAAAGTCTTTCAGACCCAAATATTCATCTATATGAGTGGAACTCTTTACACTCTTTATACTGGGCTACTAATTAGTACTCTGTCACCAATGTCAACTTTAAGAGGTAAGTGACGATACTTCTTTTTCTTTATTAATATTTATTTATTTATTATTAATTTTGTTTTCTTTCTTACTTTGGAAAGGAATCACCTTCCTACAACTGGTTGGAGGCAGTGAAGGGTGATATAGATGTGAGACATTGTGGGTTTGAACACCTGCATTTCGCTCTCCTAATTTCTATTTCTATTCTTTTAATTATTATATTATTTAATTATTTTTTATGTGAAACTGGCAGACGGAGGTTAAGAATGATAGACGATGTATCCTCAACGCGATGTGAGTTCTACTTTCGCAGTCACCTCCAAAACCTAGAATATAATTTATATACCACATTATAACCTGCACTCTAGATATCTTTCCAATAATGCAACATTTTTTATTTTTCCTTGTACTTGTTTTTGCTTATTACAAATTATCATTAGTCAGAGGCTTGGATTTGCTTTTTTTAACGCAGTTCTTCCTTTTGACTTTGTTTCAGTTTACTTGACTGTCTAGTATTAATATTACATATATATATATATATATATATATATATATATACTCAGATCATCAAGGAGAATAAAAATTTTCAAGACGAAAATATCTTTTGTATCTAAAGGCTTTGAAAAACAAAGAAACTTGAATCAGCTTCGGGTTTCATGACTATACAGAAAAAAACCCTACAACAGCGTCTTGTAACAGGTATGAATGCAAGAACACAAAAGCTAGTAGCAAAGCCTTTCACGAACAATACACAAAACACTCATAAATGATCTTCGTATGGAAAAGAGACACAAGTCAAGTATAATGAAACTGCTTATATGACACAGTGATTCGACTGTCACATGTTTCAAAAAGACAATGGGTATTCAGAAAATTTCATGAAAAGATATGACGACTAAGACGCCAGATACACTGCCTATGAATTCCTGTGTGATCAGACTGTTGAAACAGGTTGTTGGAAAAATTCATTCTGATAAAGCATTGTCAGAAGTGGCATCATGGAACGAAACAACGTATTGAGGATTCAAAATCATATTAATGCAACGTATTCAAACTTTGTAATTGTCCAAATGAATATCAAATCTACAAAAATTCATTCCACTGTCATTGTATTTTTCCTTTATCAGTGGAAATGTAGCCTGGCCTTGCTATGGAAGCTTAAACTGACATTTATGTCCCCTAGTAATGCAGCAGAATGTCTGCGGAATTAAAACGCTAAAAACCGGGTTTCGTTATCCTTAGTGGGCAGAATATGGATAGCTCATTGTTCAGCTTTGTACTTAATTCCAAACAAAGAAAGATTTACTAATTCATTTCTATTTCTCTTCACAATACCAAAGGTAATTCATAAATGTATGACAAATGAGTGTGTTATGAAATATTAAAGTTCAGGTAGATCTTATTATATCACTCTGGCGGCATATAATGTGCTACACACAGGAGAGCTTCCACTTCTGCTCATAATGTAGCAATTATATTAAGATCAACCTTAGTCAAACTAAAACGTCATATCAATTTGAAAACTAGTTCTTTTTTAAATGGTGCATGAGAGCACAGTATTGGGATAAACTTGATACTATTTACCAGCTTTACTGTGAATATGAGGATTCGTGTTTCATATCCCCTCTTTATACAGGCACGCAAAATGATTAGTTGTTGCATTGCTTGCTTTCTCCCTGATCTTAAAGCTGAAAATTACGGATGACTTGCACAGAACGGCTGAATATGTAGATGAACGCAAAATCGGAAGTAAACAATTACTCTGAATATTGTCAGTTGTCGTAGTGATCATACCAGTCAATAGCTACGGCGCAGAATCAAAATTTTAAACTTTTATTTATCTTAATTACATTACATTCAATATATTTTATGCAGATATTATCTTCCACGTTGCTTGGTTCATAACCAAAGTCGGATATTTTGCATTTGAGTTTCTTTTTTTTTGTTTATTTTTTATTTATTTTTTCGTCTGCGTTTCTGTGTTTATTGTTTCTGTTTACATGGCTACGTCTACGACTTGAAATATGAAGCAGAAATTTTGTAATTTCTAACGTTCTCTCTAAAGTAAGTTTACCTAACTTTCAGTGTTTGCTTTACAAATAGTGTAAAAAAGAAGAAAAATACATAGGTACTAAACTCAACTGGACTAATTATTATTGATGCATTACTCATTTCACAGACAAGAAAATTTTATATTTGTTTATCTAACATTTTAATGCAAATTATGCATGAAAACATACTAATGTGTGTGTTTCTATCATCACAACTTGTTTTGCTTTTAACGGAAAATTTCATTAGCGTTTCGCGTATTATTAACTGTATTACAGAGTGCTGAATCAATACACTAATTAAGTATATTATGGCATTAATTATATATAAATGTCCAAAAAATATTATGAGCTAATACCAGCTCATTACAATATTATTTATACGAATACTTTCTAGTTATGTTATTATTATTTACGTATGTGCATAAAATATTTTTCAAACATTTCTCAGTATAGTAATTAAGTCATTTAATAATTTTTATATGTAATATATATATATACATATAATACATGGGTATTACGTTTGTCAGTAGATGAATAAAAACACTGAATTTTAATTATGATAAAACATCTCATGTTTTATCTAAATTTCAGTGAGACATAAAAAGTGTTAGTGTTTTGATTTATAATTCTTCATTATTTGTAATATGCAAGGTGGAATTAAAATGTGCAAAATATTCAACGATGATGTTTGAGTTATGTTTATAAATGTATGTATGCGCATACATATTATACAATTAAAAGATTTGTAGACATTCAGGGTGTGTCGAAAAAAACGGTACTGAGCCATCGAGGCGGGACAACCAAATAATCCACGAGGGGGCTAGATAGTCACGATATTTTCACAGAAAACTATATATTAAAGAAACTCATAAAAACTGCACTACCAACTGAATCATAATTTAGTAAATGGACAGGATGATGTATAATACAATATGTAAACCTTGCTAAAGCGTCTCGCGGGCGTCAAAACTAAAGACAAGAGAGAAATTAATCTCTATATCGATCATCTTTGAGAATATTAAAACCATATGTAAACATGTTGAAACTTACGTGTACACATTTATATCAGTTACTACTATGAATGGGAAACGAGATTCATGCAAAGTACATTGAAAATAAATAACAGAATAAAACGTTATATTCAAGGTATATTCCAAACAAAAACATATGTGGATGGAAAGTCACCAAACAAAAGTCATAATAGGCAAATGTTTCAATAATTACGCCACTTGTCGTGAAATAAAAATTTATTGTTTGAAGTAGATATCTTAGGACTTAGAGATGCTGGTTTGATAAAATTAAATATTAATATATTTATCAGGCGTTAATCATTTATTTTGTTTTTTATAGTTCCTGGTAACATGCAAATCATAAAAATTGTTAAATAGATTCGAACATACATTTGTATGACTCAAACTTATATTTATATTTGTAAGGTTTGTGGTCCTGTGAATTGTTATAAAAAGAAAGGCTATAGCTCACTGAAAATGCGAAATAACATGACTGAGTTATACAACAGTCTAAGTAGCAAACCTTTTTCTTGAAATCGATTTCACGTTTCTGTGTTGTACCTTCGATTTTGACATTTAGAATTCTTTATCCACTTATTTTAAGAAATATAAATCACTTACACCAAATATACATATATACTATTTATTTGCTACTTACTGCCGGAAAGACGTTATGTATATACACAGGTTCCTTTGAATAAGTTATGCGCTTCAGACAACCCCAATGTAATTTTTTTTTTGCAACCTAAATGTGAAGTTATGGAACAAAACAAGTCATAAAATGTTCTGTAACTGAGATTAAAGAAAAATATATTTATACATAATAATCACGAACAATTTATTCAGTTTTAGTTCATGTCTTAGAACGAAAGAAAATAATCACAAGTAAGTTAACAGATTCGAAACACTAAATATGGTTTCAACATTAAAACCACAAAAGAACTTAAAATTTTACTTCCTTAAGTTAGTTGGATGGGTCCGGCATGGCCAAGCGTGTTAAGGCGTTCGACTCGTAATCCGAAGGTCGCGGGTTCAAATCCCTGTCGCAGCAAACATATTCGTGGTGGCGTTATAAGATAATGGTCAATCCCACTATGCTTTGGTAAAAGAGTAGCTCAAGAGTTTGCGGTGAATGGTGATGACTAGCTGCCTTCCCTCTAGTCTTACACTGCTAAATTAGGGATGGCTAGCGCAGATAGCTCTCGAGTAGCTTTGCGCGAAATTCAAACAACAAGAAAAAACAAAGTTGACACGTCATAATCTCTAACACAAAAGTCAAAGAAGTTAACACTTTTGTGTTGTTAAAAGTATTTTCTTCCTCAGACGTAGGACACCCTATGAAAGCGTGTGTGTATTTATGTAACAATTTTGGATATATAGATATTTAATCTCAATTTTAACAATAGTGAGAGATTACAGGAATATAACTAAAGAATTAAAACTGGAGAAAAGACGTTTCAAGATCTTCTGTAAATTGTAATTTTACAAAAATGCATATTCTAACCGAGGGAAAAGCTAGGACACCCCCACATTTATACCCACTTAAAATGGCTCAACTCACACAGGTGTATCACACAAGGTGCACGTGATTAGAAGATCGTTACTCATCATTGTGAGTAAGGCTTGCCCTATTTTAACCTCAGACATTTAGTTTGGTGTGCGCCTGACTGTTGAAGTGAGATTGAGCACCATGGTGGGAGCAAAAGAGCTGTCTGAGGCCTTCAGAAAGAAAATTGTAGCAGCCTATGAGTCTGGTAAGGGATTTAAAAAGATCTCGAAGATTTTGAAATTAGCCATTCCACTGTCCAGAAAATAGTCAACAAGTGGAGAGATTTCAAAACAACTGCCAACATGCCCAGGTCTTGTCGTACATGCAAGTTCACCCCGAGAGCAGACCGTAAGATGCTAAAAGAGGTCTCCAATCACCCTAACATGTCATCACGGGACCTACAGCAGGCTCTGACGACTGTTGATGTGAAAGTGCATATCTCTAAAATCAGAAAGAGACTGCACAATTTTAACTTTCATGGGAGGTGTGCAAGGAAACTTTGGTCTCTAAGAGAAACATCAAGGCCAGACTAAAGTTTGTCAGAGAGAATGTAGACAAAGACCAGGACTTCTGTAATAATGTTCTTTGGACAGATCGGTCCAAAATTGAATTATTTGGACCCGAGAACAGAGGACATGTTTCGCGTAAACAAAATACAGCACTCCAGGAAAATAACCCCATACCGACGGTGAAGCATGGAGGTGGAAGTGTCATCATGGTTTGAGGCTGCTTTGCTGTAGCAGGACCTGGACATCTCACAATCATAGAATCCACCATGAATTCTTCTGTGTATCAGAGAATGCTTGAGGATTATGAGAGACCATCTGTATGAAAATTAAAGCTGAAGCGGAACTGGACCCTGCAACACGACAATGACCCAAAACATACTAGTAAATCCACCAAGGACAGGCTGAAAACTAAGAAATGGAGAGTTCTGGAATGACCGATTCAAAGCCCAGATCTAAATCCCATTGAGATGCTGTGGGGTGACTTGATACGGGCTGTACATGCAAGAAACCCCTCAAACATCTCACAGCGGACAGAATTATGCATTGAGGAGTGGGGGCAAATATTCTTCAGACCAATGTCAAAGACTGGTAGATGACTACAATAAAAGTCTCACTGCAGTTATTTCAGCCAAAGGGGGTAACACTAGCTATTCGGGTATAGGGTGTCCTAACTTTTTCCTCAGTTGGAATATGCACTTTTGTAGAATTACATTTACAGAAGATCTTGAAAAGTATTTTTTCAGTTTTAATTGTTCAGTTGTATTCCTATAATCTCTCAGTATTGTTGAAACTGAGATTAAATATCTATATATCCAAAAATGTTACACAAATACATAGGCTTTCATAAGGTGTCCTAACTTTTTCATGTGACTGTAAGTTCATTCCACATTCGCAACAGTAAATATATTTGATTTTTGTAAATTATCTTCCGAAGAGTTTTTAATATCATCTTAAAATCAGTTGGTAAAACACTTAGAGAGATACTTATGAAAGTGTACGGAAGAAGTTGTTTATGCATTGCATGTTTAAAGTATTAAACGTACAAAATAAGTAATTACTGAAAAAAAAACAATTTTTCATAGCATCCATTATGTTAGAATGTTATTCACTTACCAATACCGGTAGTTTAATTGAAAAACTCATAAAAAAGTAAAAAAAAAAAAAAAAAATATTTTACACAATAGAAGTGTATATAGTATTTTTTCAAACAATTAATGTATATATGTATATTTAATTATATATTATAAAGACTTAGGATATTGTATAATTATTGTATATTTGCAAAAGTAATAATCTTCGGTCAGGTTATTGCGTCGATAGTTTGTGTATTCAGAACAAATTTTAGCATAAAGGTATAAGCTATATACATTTGTAGCTAATCAACATAACATAAAAGCCATTGCTGGAACGTAATGTTTCTTAAAAGCGTTGTTTTTTACATATTATATGTCGTTAAACAAGGAACCACTGTTTTCGTAATAAGTTTTTCGCTAAATTGCCTCATTGTAAAGATAAACACGCACATGCGCGTACTAACCTAGATAAGTGAAGTAATGTTATCCAGGTACAGACCTTCAGGGTTCCTACTTATTATGAGTACAAAATATCAGGTTTATAGGTTCTTCCTCTTTGGGTTATGGGTATTTCACACACACACAGGCCCACAAACATACAGACAAGCAGACGAACCCTTTTATTATTAAAACTATGGAAATAGTTTACTAGTATTTCTAACTTACATTTATATTATTTCAATGTCTACTAAAATAAATTTAAAGCGGAAGTTCAATTCGCTTTTTATGATTTTAAACTACGTCAACAGAAATATTCAAATTACATGTTCCAAAATAATATACATGGGTGAAATTATAGTCTCTTAACAGAGACGTTCCCAAAGTTTCAGGGAATAAAATATTATTCTTAGGTTGTGAAGTTGTTTATCTATAATAAAGTTTCATATTTTAATTATTTCTGTCAAAGCCTTTTCGTTTGGTTGAAGGTAAACACAAAGGCGCACAAAGAACTATCTGTGATATGTCCACCAAAGTATCAAAACCGGGATTATAGCTTTGCAAGTTCGCAGAAATACTGCTATCTTTTTGACAATAAGTTTAACAAGTTTTCTAAATAATGAGCTACATATCTCAAAAATATTATTTTCGCAACAAAACAAACTTAACCCATGACCTTTGTCAGAAAGATGTTTGTTTGTTTTGGAATTTCGCACAAAGCTACTCGAGAGCTATCTATGCTAGCCGTCCTTAATTTAGCAGTGTAAGACTAGAGGGAAGGCAGCTAGTCATCACCACCCACTGCCAACTCTTGGGCTACTCTTTTACCAACGAATAGTGGGATTGACCGTAACATTATACACCCCCACGGCTGGGAGGGCGAGCATGTTTAGCGCGAACCCTCGACTCTCGGATTACGAGCGCACGCCTTAACGCGCTCGGCCATGCCAGGCCCTTGTTAGAAAGAAAACAGTTGTGTTATTTTTCGTATTTCACACTATTTTGCGTACTAAACATTTTGTACTCTGCAAATAAATTAGCTTTAAGAAGATAGTTAAATGCTATTTAATATTTAATTGTATAATTGTTGTTTTGAATTAAGCACAAAGCTCTGGACTAATCACAACAATGGACTATCTGTGCTTTGTCTACCACGGGTATCAAAACCCGGTTTTTAGCGTTGTAAGTCCGCAGACACACCGATGAGCCACTGGATGGCTTTAAAGATATAATTTAAAAACGGTCAATTGCTTTCAGAAAATATGTCTTGCATAATGATTTCTTTACTGTGCATCACACTCTTACTTAACTAAGTAAGACATTGTTAAGATTTGCATATTTGTACTGCTTTATATTTTAATTGAATTTTATAGCGTTATTTCCTTCAGAGGTCTAATTTAGTTCTGTACATATATTGTTACATTAATTTGTGTAAAAAAATTGAACTTTATATAACCTTTAAATTTACGACAAAAAGTTGGAGAATATTTTCGTACTGAACAGTGCTAAGATCTTCAGTATTAAAGTGATATCTTGTTAACAGAACTTTAAAAAAATTCACTCTTACAATAAAATAGCCTTTTCATCTATTAATCTTTTCATTTATTAATATTTTGTATGAACGCTTTTATGACTGATAAAGTGCTATTTTTTGTTCCACGTTTGTATGATAAAAAAGAAGAGATAATTTGTTATTTTGCAAGTAAAGCCATTTATATGATGCATTATGATTTGTTCTCAATTTTAATCTATTGGTTGACAGATGACTAAACGTACTTACTCTTCTGGTATAAATGTAGAGCCGATTATATTTATTTTACTTGAAGATCTTCATAGGAGTTTTAATTACTTTATATTAATGTTAACCTTAACATTAAAGATATATGGTCAATAACTATTATATCGTAATCAGATGAAATCATATCTCGTTATTCAAACTACGCCATTGGGTTGAAAAATTAACATATTTTTTACACATGCCTCAACATTAAAATTTGCACTGGTATATTTTATCAGCATCACCAAATTTCTTTATGAACAGATTAAGATAATGCAACTGTAAGATTGAACAGTCATTTTTTGTTGTTTTTACTCTATTATTTGCCCCCCAGTAGCTCAGCGGTATGTCTGCGACCTTACAACACTAAAAACAGGGTTTCGATATCCGTGGTGGGCATAGCACAGATACCCAATTGGGTAGCTTTGTGCTTAATTCAAAACAACAACATCTCTCTTATTTCTTTTTTATTTCATCGAGATTTCTATCTTAAGTTCAAAACCTGATCTATTTAATTTTTCGTATATAGTAATAATAATAATAATAATCTTAAATTGGTTTTGAATAAGAGTAGCAGTATTTGTATATACATAAAATAAAGAACCAAAACGCTTTTGAATTAAATTGATCAATACTGAATTCACATATAAACTACCATTGTTATTTATAATACCAAATAATATATTTATTTTAGACATGAGAAACTTAACGTTTGTTAATTAATACATTGTTTATTTAAAACATTTGATAATTTACTGAGAGCAAATATTCCATACGTTTTCAGTTTCGAGGATCAAAATTAAAACTTAAACTGAAAACCAACTTTGTTATGTGATTATTCTTAACTAGGTTAAATGTAAGTAGTAATTATAACGTTCAAAAACATTTGTAAAAGTTTTTATATTTCACAGTTAATATAATCTTATAATATTATCACCACCAAATTAACTATCATAAAGAAAACTTCACAGTAAATTATCACATTAAATTTCATTACAAATTGGATTTTCTGCAAACAAAAAATGCAACTGAAAAAATGTTATTTTCAAAACTTTATCAGTTTAACAAAACGTTATTGAATAAAACGTCTTCAGCTATTACAGTTAACATTAAATTAGGAAAGAAAGTAAGATAATTTTAATAAAACATATTTTGCTGCTTCAAAACAGATGTGATAAACAAGGGATGAATAAGGATTTCAAAAAGTAAAAAAATGGAAAACGAATATGAATTAGAAATAAAATGAAAATATACTAAAGGAAATTCAGATTTCTCGAGTATCATTTGTTTAGTTTTTAAAACAATACCGTATAGTTTTGTAAGTAATACGATTTTATTTGTATGTAACAAAAATCTCATATTACAGACGTAAATAATAGTGCATTACATATTTTAATTTTGTTGAACAGAACATCATGTAATTTATCACTGGTAAATCATAATTAAGAAAAAATGTTTTAATAAAACAAAAAGTATGTTTAGTTAATACTAATACTTCACATATTTTGTATATATATATATATATATTAATGAAGAAAGAAAACCAAAACAGAAAAATTAATTTTTTTTGTCAAGTTACTGACAACGTTGTAAGTTTTAATGAGAAACGAGAAATGTATTTCACGCAATGAACAAAATGAAATGTTTCAATAAATATTGTTTACATTGCTGACAGTGTCAGTGAAAAGTTCTCTATTTTAAATCGTGTTTTTACGTTTCTTTTATCAACACTTTATTGAACAAGCATGACCATATTAGCTTGAAATTTTCTATTGTTATTTGTAAGCCAGATTTGTTTTTTTCAAAATTGGTAATTAGTTACAAATACTGGTAAGTCTTCTTTAATTTTTTTCTGAATAAACCAGACGGGCAAGACAACATAACTTTCAGAAACAGCTGACAGTTTGATATTCGTATACATCAGAAATATCATATATTTACTGATGCTTAAATCATTGAGCCAGACAGCAGACAATAAAAGGCAATCTGAAAAGCAAACCATATTTGCTAGAACAGTAGTCGTTAGTTCTACTTTGCTTAAGTGCATATGACAGTTGTAAGAACCGATAATACTGGTTAAGATCTTCAGATCTAAACATTATGATAACATGCAATAACCTCAAGTGAAAGATAACTTTACTGAGCATAATATCACCTTTAGTAGAATCTATCATAATACAGATTGCATGGGCTATGTGGTCAAATTGGTATTCGTCTTATTTCTTTTGTATTGCATAATTTTTCAATATTAATAATATATGCAGTATAAACACAGTCCAAGTATTCAGCCACATCGAATTAAAATATACCAATATAAAGTGAAATATGAAATGATAAATGACGAATTAGAAAAAAAAATACTTTAGAGCTTTCAGTCTTTAGATGAATAATTCTCATAACAGTATGTATATATTTTAAATAAGTGGTTCAAATTTGTGATTTAGCAATGTAATAATAAAAAGGCTCATTTATCCCAACCCGTTGAAAACCAGTTAATTTGTGGTTAAATTATTTTATAATAGGTTTTATAAACAGAAAAGGCTATCTGTTTTAGCTACTCGCATCATTATACAGTAGAGTGTTGTTTAGCAGTTAGGCAATAAGATGACACCATATAAGGGATGCTTAGTGTTGCAATATCTATTGACATTAGCTCAATAAGATGTGCCTAAGCCATGAATGAAAAGAAAAATTAAGCATTCTGTAGACTACAACACAGCATATTTTATGTTCAATAAATATACAATGAATTTGATACAAATTGGTCTTTTTTACCCTAATCGTGTTACTTATGTTTATAGCAACCAGTAGTTTGACCATTATATCACTCGATGTTCCGGGAAGTGCAAGATTTGGTGAAAAGACACGATTAACATGTAACTACGACCTTGAGAAGGACAGTCTGTACTCAGTGAAGTGGTACAAAGATGATTTAGAATTTTTTCGCTATGTACCAAAAGACATTCCTCAACGACAATTTTTTCCTCTCGATGGCATCAAAATTGATGTAAGTTACTGATTTCACGATTGCCTGTCTAACAGGTTTTTCCAAAAATATATGCCATAACACATTATATAACGGTTATATACGTATTAGAACGCTTCATCGTAGACTTAAATATCTACATTCGATTTTCACTTGCACTGCCTTATTCTTAGCTGTCAGCACTTTATGTTTTCTTCTGTAGGTCATCATTTTTAATGCTTGAAAGAACAGAAGAAAAATGATGAAATATTTAACTTTTCAATTTGGTAATGTTTTACTCAAAATAGTTGAGTAATGTACGCAATGGAAACCAAAATCGATTTTTAAGAAAAAAAGGAAAGGTTTTCTCTTTATGTCTTCATTCCAGAATTATACCATAAAATATTTTTTGTTTCAAAGGCACTCATTCTAGATAATATGGTTTAATATAAATCAATCAGAAAGAGTATTTCCAACAAAAAAACAGTTAAAGTTGAACAAATATTAATAGAAGGTCCAGCTTATAGAAATATCAATGCACTTTTGCTGCCATTCATAATAAAAATGGTAAAGAAAAATAGTTTTGCAATTAAATACACACAAAATGTACAAAACTGCACACTCCTGTCAGTGTCTGATCTGACAGTTGTTTTGAATTTTCTTCGTAAAGGACAATTTCTCAATTTATATGTAAACCATATTTTCAAAACAAATTCATGATGTATCATATATACGCTATTATTGGAAAGTTGAATATTAATTTTTGACGTAACTGCAAATCACAAAATAGATTTATTTTCATGTTATTTCTATTCAGTTGTTCCTCAAATAAGAGAAGGTAATGTTGCTAAATGAATACTCTTTTAATGTCTCTCTCTCTCACACGCACACACACATATAAGCATTAAAAATAAAAGTATGAATTACACAGTCCAATAAATAGTTTTACTTTGATATTATGGAAATATTTGCTTATATTCTCAGAATGTCATTAATAATAGATGTGCAAATAATTCATATTATATAATAAACTTATTTAACTTGAATAATGCTAACACTAGAAAATGTTTACATCATGACTCTTACCAAGGTCCGGCATGGCCAAGCGTGTTAAGGCGTGCGACTCATAATCTGAGGATTGCGGGTTTGAATCTCCGTTATATCAAACATGTTCGACTTTTCAGCCATAGGAGCGTTATAATGTGATGGTCAATCCCACTATTCGTTGGTAAAGGAGTAGCCCAAGAGTTGGTGGTGATGACTAGCTGCCTTCCCTCTAGTCTTACACTGCTAAATTAGGGACGGCTAGCACAGATAGCCCTCGAGTAGTTTTGTGCGAAATTCAAAAACAAACAAACATAACTATTAATTCATAGATTCCCAAATAAAGTTTATTTTTATAATTGTTTCGATTTATTATTCAAGAAGTGTATTTAAGGTTTTACTTTGGATTCTAGAACAAATAAACAATTATATTCGTAATTTATAAATATGTTACAATAGTATCAAATGAAGATAAATAAGTACATTCCCTCTTTTTAAAAAGCTATAATGCTATGAGGTGGCGAATCTCTCTTCCTGAAATTTCTTGGTTGGTTACAATATCTTTTATTCAATGAAGGTCACCGCGACATGTTTAATATGTAATGTTCTGCCTTTTATAATTTATGTTCGACGAGTCAAATTTACAAAATCTCAACTTTAGTATTGTAATAAAGCTTTCCGCAAAGAGAAAATAACAATAACTTTCGATTATTTAAGCTGCGTAATTAGAACGAAACTAGAAACCAACCTGACCGTCATTATATCGAATAAAATATGTTTTCTAACTCTTATACTTGTAAACATTAGAATGCATTGTTTCTTTATTTGGGTATTCAAGACGGTTGCAACGTTTTTCACCGTAATCCCAATCACATGTCAAGAGGTTTAACCAGCTTAGGATGTTTAAGTTGTTATTAGTACATATTTTGAGCTTGGCTTGTAGAACTCTCCGAATGTTGTAGGCTCAAATCCCCATTACACCACGTGGGGTGTTATTATGTGTTAGTCAATCCCGCTATATGTTGGTAAAAGAGTACATCATGAATTGATGTGTGTGTTGTGATGATTAGCTCTATTTACTCTAAGTTTTCACTGCTAAATTAGGGACAGCTAGTTCAGATAGCCCTAATGCAGCTTTGCGCGAAATTAAAAACAAACAAATATTTTAAATCGACAATACAAAGTAGGGTTTGTAAAAATAATGAATAATGAACAAAAATCAAAATAAAAAGAAGTGGCATTGAATATACGAACTATTTAACAAAGAATATTATTGAAAGTCATAATAAATAATACAATATAATTTACTTAGAGATAAAAGAAACACAAGCTGTTGACGTGAATTATCGTCTTAGAAATATGTTCTCTTGCAAAGCTTTCCACTTATACAGAAAAAAAACATGATATATGTGAGAACCATTTCTACATATCTCACTCAAATGCATCACGTGTTTCAGGTTTTTGAAAAGAAGGTTGATAAGTATCACAAAACGAGGTTTAGCTAAGGTAAAAAGAAAACCGTTAATACAGTTTGGCACTATGAAATTGATTGAATAAAAATACAGAAACATAAACTCAGACATAATGACGAGATTTGAGGTCTGAACGATACCTGTGAGATGTAGTTGAAATTACATATTTAGTACTTTACTTCAAAGCAGTATCATAATTTTATCTATTTTATATTACTAGACTCATCAGTTTGCAATTAAGGCCCGGCATGGCCAGGTGAGTTAAGGCGTTCGACTTGTAATCTGAGGGTTCGCTCTTTCAGCCGTGAGGGTGTTAGAAAGTTACGGTCAATTCCACTATTCGTTGGCAAAAGATTAGCCCAAGAGTTAGCGATGGGTGGTGATGACTAGCTGCCTTTCCTCTAGTCTTACACTGCTAAATTAGGGGCGACTAGCTTAAATAGCCCTCATGTAGCTTTCGCGAAATTTAAAAAAAACAAAAACAGTTTAGAATCATGACAAAAACCCTACTATCTTTAGCAACGTTAACATTTGACCATTATCCTTTTAGGTCTAATAGTTTCAAAATGTGTTAAAACTTTTAAAACACCGATATGTCAATCTGTTATTTAAAGAAGTTTTCCTCTTTGTGGCGTGTTACCAGAAACAGTGAACATTCTTACGTTATGCAGAATTTACTTGTACTCTATCCTAAAATAACATTGATAAGTTGTTAATAAATAGGTTTATAGATAGGAACTCATGTTTAAAACCAATAGTCTGCCACCATTAACGACTTACTTTAGTTTAAATAAATTATTCTCTGGAAGCCTGAACGTGAGATATATGGCTGTGTTGGGTATGATCCAGATTGTAATGTTGTTTCTTTTTTAAATTCGAAAGGCAATAAGATATGAAAAACATTTACAAAACAACTACATTAATAATATATAGATTTGCGTGGATTACCTTACATATTTTATGGAGAATTTCAAGGTAAAATCTATCATACTGCAGAGAACATTGTTGAAATTCAGTGTAAAAATCTTAAATTAAATTAGCTTAATAAGAAAATTGACTCAGCAAGTAATACAATTGCATTATTAATATTTGTTTGAAACAAAAAGCTTGTTTAAATTAATAATGAGCAAAAATTAATGACTGTTTTGTTATTTATTTTGCCTTTGAGTCGAAGTTAATTGTAATAGATTGTTTGAAAATAGCTTCAAGGTGAAACATTACCTTTTAATAGTTAGTTTTCATTTATTAGAACTGTATCTAGATCTTCAAATGATAAGTGTCAAGTTTAGAGTTTACAAACAGTTTGTAAATATGATTTCAACCTGAATTAATTCAATGCGAATCTTTAGTTTACCAGATCAAATCATCAGACTGTTTATATAGAAGATATTCAAACTGCCACATCAGGAAGATACAGATGTGAAGTGTCTGCGGACGCCCCGTCATTTCGTACTGTTTCTTCGGAGAAAATTATGGTGGTTAAAGGTAAAATTTAAGTTATAAAGTTATGTTCTCAATAAAAGAACGAAATATATATACATATTGGCAACAATATTTCCACCTTTATTGATAGCCCACGCTAAATGGTGACAAAGATATCTAAACCAACCGATTCATATTCTGTTCTGATAATAATACAGGGAATTTAAACTACAAGAATCTTTTTAACAGTTAAAGTGAAAAAAAACGTAAGTAAAATCAAATCAGAAAACATATTTTGTTAAAAAATCAACTGTCATAAAATAAATAAAAATGTTTAGATATAACAATCTCACATTCTTGTAAAATTTGCAAACTACTGCTATTACTGGGAGGAAAAATGTTTAGTAATGAGCGTTTATTTTTATCTATTTTCTTAATTAAACATAAGATTTTATATTAGTTATACTTATGTTATATCTACATATATTTACATTTAATTTATAAAAGAACTGAGTTTTAGTTTCATTTTTTTCTAATTTTTTTGTTGTTTCTTACAGACGCCGCAGGGAGCGCACTGGGCCATCAAGGTAATAAGAGAATGACGTTCATCAGCTTTACGTTGCTACTTGTGTTACGGAAAGTATTCCCCTGACTGGGATAACGGATGTGACCGAATTACGGAGAAAGTCGACGGAACAAAATAAAGCTGTTTGTTTTCTGGCAAAGAGACGTTGTCGGAATCCACAACATTGAGTTTCGATGATAGGCTTGGATAACAGTAACTGTTATTCAGAGCTTCTAACGTGCTCTTGTGATTGTTATTACGAAAACCTAATTTTTCCCCAAAGTTTCTTGTTATTTTTAAGGAATGCTACTTCTTAACTAACCTTATTTTAGTTATTGATGTATTGAAAAAGTCAAGGTACGTCGTATATCATCAAGTCAGTCTGACGAAGAAGAAAGTTGTTTTTACTAATGCTAATTGAAAAGATAATTTCACGCTAAAAGACTTAAAAGTAAATCGTTTATGATGAAACTTCAAATTCATTAAAATTTGTCAAAAGAATTGATTGTACATTTAAGATTCTAACATTGATAATCTTAAAACGGATATATTTGCTTTTCCTTTGAACGAAAAAAAAAGTCATTAAAGTATTCATCACACTTGTTGTTTATGTCATGTTTGCTTATGAGTATAAAGACATTTATTAGATCTTTGTTCACTTTTATTGCACAGAAAAACCATTCGTTAAACTGTAATGATTAATATCGTACGTACAATGTTCTGATGCGTGATTTTAACAATTTGATTTGTTTACACGCTTAAAAAACAATGCAGTTAACAATATTAAGATGAAAAGTTCCAAAACTGTGTGAAACTATAATTCAGTGCTTAAAAATTTTTATTGCTTCATATTTATGCCATAAACACGTCTAATCAAATCATATTATTTTCGTTACGTTCAGTTGTATGCAATATTTTAATACAAACATTTCTTCAAACATCTTTCACGAATATAAACAAGCGTTAAACGTTGCATTAAGGTAAAATAACGGGTCTAAGCCTGGGTCAGTAATCTATTATTTACCTATCATGTAAACATTTTGTGAATACCATAACCACACTGTATTAAACTGGTGTTAGCTGCAAAGCTTTCATTATACTACACAGCTACTGATTTAACAAAAAAACATTAATACAAAATTTACTTCCAAGATACGGACGTTTTGGGGCATTAGAATATTATAGATCTTTAAAACTACTGACTTATTCCGTCTAAAGTAGTTTTTACTACAAGCAAAACAGTGTTCTTCAAAAATAATGAACAGCTGATCACGTCTTTGTGTATTTGAAGTTTATTCTTGTGTAGCGTAACGTTTTGGGGAATATATTTTGCTTGTTGCGCATGTGTATGTTTTTATAATTTTGTGGACAAAATTTATAGACATTAAACCCCACACTCTGGTTTTGTCGGTATAAAACTAGATCGTGAATTATTTACAACCTGTCTACCTCGAAGAATCGAACCACGGATGATTATATTGGCAGCACGTAGACATGTCGTTGATTCAACGGTGAATGCTAATGCTTGACTAAGGTGCAGTAATTATTTTCTGTGTATAAAACATGTAAAAACTAAATAATTTAAATTAATATTGATTAAAATAGGATATTTTAGTTAGCTGATAATGAGTTTGGACAAATGTGGCAGCAGATATTTCAGGTGTGCTGGTTAAAATCTCGCAGTTTAAGGATTTTTCAGATGGTAAAGAGTGAATTGTGAACTTTTTTGACTATTAAGTCGTTCGCTTTTATTAATGCCCTTATTTAAAATACAACAACAACAATAACTAACGTAATAGACGCAAAGAGGAAAATTGTATTATCAAGAGTGCATAATGGAAGACTTAAGTCAATAACCTCAGTGAGTGTTTTAGGTAATCAACAAACAAGGTGACAAAAATGTAAATATTACTAAAGCGAAGATAATAATGTGTTAATTGAAGCACAGTTTTATGTACCGTATTTAACCAGATTATATTGTAAAACATTCAAAATATCCTTGATTTCCTTACAAGTAACTAGTAATTGCTAATAGTGTTCATTTCAGGTTCGTTTTCTTGATGTCTTTAAAATAAAAACTTCAATAACGATGCTTGTTTAACCTACGTTGCGACATGAAGTTTAGTTGCTTGATGCACGAGCCTGGCATGCCCTAGCACGTTAAGGCGTGGGCTTCGTAATCTGAGGGTCGCGGGTTCGTGCCCGAGATGCGCCAAACATGCTCTCCCTCCCAGCCGTGGGTGCGTTATAATGTGACGGGCAATCCCACTATTCGTTGGTAAAAGAGTAGCCCAAGAGTTGGCGGTGGGTGGTGATGACTAGCTGCCTTCCCTCTAATTTTACACTGCTAAATTAGGGACGGCTAGCACAGATAGCCCTCGAGTTGCTTTGTGCGAAATTTCAAAGAAAAACAAACATGCTTGATGCATTACTTTTGATAAATATATTATTGTGGAATATCATCCATTTCTTAATAAATAAAGTACGATCATAATCAGTAAAGAATAATTTAAAAAAAATGACGTTTCGACATACACAATATTTTTTTTTTATATCAAGATAATAAAAGAAGAAATACACACTAAAAACTACGTGTTTCGGTGTAACACACTTCCTTATCTTCAGGAAACCCTCCCTGTTATAAGTCGTTTTGTTTCTCACATATTATCATGATCCTCTTACATTTAATTCATTTTTTAATTAGCTGTTTAAATATTTTTGAATTGGCTCAATTAGTGACACGTAAAGATTTTGCCACGTGTTCCGCCCAGGCCGAATTATACGTTTCCAATTTATCGACGTCGTTTTTATGTTGTTTATTCTGAATTTAAAATTTTTACCTCTCTTTTTAATATAAGTTAAACTGTAACAGCATAAATTTTGTGCGTTTCAGATTTATCCCTCAGTTTAATTTTATTTTTAAAGTCATTGATAATATATATTTCAATTAAAAGTAAACGTTGCTTTACAATCGATATTTTTCAACAATACATTAAGTATTTTTGGACATATGACTAAGATATTTTACTTTACTACTTTTTTAATTTTCTGCATTTTGCTAGTCCGTCTAGAAGTTTCCAATTAATTACATTTTAATACTATCTGTGATATTTTGTTGATAACCTTTATCAATTGTATTGAACACTGTTACCATTGTTTAAGTTTATCTTGTTTGAATAAATGTAAATACATTTTATAATTTCATTTTATTATGTGCTGTGTCAATTAAAAAGGATGACTGTAATGAACTGCGAACAATCTCTGTTTCGATCGCTTCTTGTACATTCTGTTACGTTAACGTCCATCCACAGTTGGATATCACCCTCACACTTTGTTCTCTGTTCTTTTCTCTCTTTCCTTCCACTTTTCTTTGTGGCATTAAATTCTGCAGCTTGAAGTGTTTTTTTTCAACATGTCCTATATTTTATTGTGTCCATGAGTTCTATCTTTATATTTGGCTTTTTAAAATCACCTCATCTGTTTCTGCCCCCCAGTGGCTCAGCGGTATGTCTGCGGACATACACGCTACAATCCAGGTTTCGATACCCGTGGTGGGCAGAGCATAGATAGCCCATTGTGCAGCTTTGTGCTTATTTCAAAACAACAACAACAACAACAACAATCATCTGTTTCTTCTTGCTTTCCAAAATATACTCACAAGCCTTTGGAATATTCACCTTTCACACGGTTTCAATTTTGTCTCTGTAATGTTATCAGTTGGCAAAGATTTTGCATAATAAAATAGTGTGAACCACATACAGCAATTAATTATTTGCACTTTTTATTGATAATAATCTAAAAATGTTAATTCATAAAAAATAGTTATAAAACTATATTTGCTTATTTTATTTTTAATATCATGCTAACAAGTAACAGTTGATAAAAGATATTAAATTAAATGATTTTTGGCGTAAAAATAAATTATTATCAGACGGAGTAAGTTTTCTTACTCGTAATTTGAGGGTCGCAGGTTCGCCATTTCAGCCGTGAGAGTGTTAAAAAGAGACGGTCAGTCCTACTATTCGTTGGTGATAGAATAGCTTAATAGTTGGCGGTTCGTGGTGATGACTAGCTTCCTTCCCTTTAGTCTTACACCACAAAATTAGGAACAGCTAGCGAAGATAGCCCTCGAGTAGCTGTGCGAAATTCATAAACAAAGTTATCTTTTAAATAAGCATTGTTTTTATTTTGAATTAAGAACGGAGCTAAACAATGGGCTACTTGTACCTGCCTACAACGGGTTTCCAGCATTGTAAATTCGCAGAAATAATGCTGTGTCGCTGGGAGGGGGATATAAAGAGAAAGAAACTTTCATTGAGTAGACGAAGTCTACTATAAACACACATTGAATGTACAAAATAAATGCTAAAACTAATATTAACTTCTTTCTTAACCTAAGATTAAATGTATAAAGTTCTACCTAAGAATATTCGTGAAATGTATGCATTAGATGAGGTCATGTAGAAAATATATTTAATATACGGTGCAATTTAATACAGAGGCAGATTATGAAAATAATAAAAAGAAGGTTGATCAGCAAGAATTGGCTTCAACAATAGGTGTGCTTATCTGATAAGAAGTGAAGAATTTGAAGGTTCTCATATTTTTGTAAAAGTTCTGTGACTTTTAATATCCGATAATGATTTCTTACTTTTGTCTAATGATCTACCTAAGCGGTTGTTCGGGGACGTATAGGGGTTTCTACACATCTTAATGACTTCTTTTTGAAATATTTTGAAACTCTTTTGAAACAGTATAGTTTATCCTCTTAAGATTAATAAAAGTTTAAACGTTTATAGTAAATAAAAGAATAATATAGGAATGGGTGAATGCATCATAAGAATTGTTTATTTTTCTATAATCTAGTTGGAACCAGTTCAATCGTTCAAATTATTAATTTATAATGCCCGACATGGCCAGCTGGCTAAGGCACTCGACTCGTAATCTGAAGGCTGTAGGTAGATTTACTGTTGTACCAAATATTTTCGTCCTTTCAGCCATGGGGGCGTTGTATGTATGGTCAATCCCACTATTCGTTGGTAAAAGAGGTAGCACTGAATTTTTCCCATCAGACCTCACACCCCTGTACTAAATGGTAGAGTTAGCGGTGGGTGGTGATGACTAGCTGCCTTCCATCTACTCTCACACTGCTAAATTAGAAATTAATAGCGCAGATAGCCTTCGTGTAGCTTGGCGCGTTATTTAAAAACAAACAAACAAAGCAAAACAAAGAAAGTCACCGTTCAACATTCATTTAAACTTAAGGTACATTAGGCATCAAATGAATGATCATATAATTTGTCATACTAACGACTAGCCAGTTAGCTTATGTTTGTTGGTGATAACTTTAAAATTAGTGGTGTTTAATATTTATATTAGGTATCCGTTAGTATTTCTCTGTGAAAGTTGTTTCCATGGCATATTTAATTCTAGAATATCTTAGCAGGATACGATGTACTCCCAAGACAATCCTATATGGTATCAATGGAAACGAAGTCCGCTGGTACAGACGCTTGACTCGCAAATATGCTCATATTCTCAGTCGTTTGGTCGTTATAATGTGACGGTCAATCCACTATTCATTGGTAAAAGAGTAGCCCAAGAGTTGGCGGGGGGTGATGATGACTAGTTGCCTTCCCTCTGGTCTTACACTGCTAAATTACGAACAGTAAACGCAGATAATTCTCGTGTAGCTTTATTCGAAATTCAAAACAATAGTGGGATTGACCGTAACATTATAACGCCCCCACGGCTGAAAGGGCGATCATGTTTGTCGCGATAGGGATGCGAACCCGCAACCCTCAGATTACGAGTCGCACGCCTTAACACGCTTGGCCATGCCGGGGCTGATCAGGGGTAAATGTGTAGGAACGTGTGTGTATGTGTATAAAGAGGGTGTCTCAAAATTACATACAAACTTTCAATTACTATGTATACAATGTTTATTAACATATATCTAGGTTTTATAATCCAAGTTTAAGAAGACAAGCGTAGAATTTTTTGAGTTATCGCAGACGTTCGAATTCATGACCGTTCTGATCCAGACACTACTGAAAACGCGGACAGAAGGAATTGCAAACTTCACTAATCATTTCGTTTAGTATTTGATTACATTATCTTTCAATTACTGTTCTCAGTTTTGTGCTTTTAACCTTATCTTTGATGTAACCCTATAAAAAAAAGTTCAGGTGTGTGAGGTCTGATGAAACATGGGGGAAATTAAGTGCTACTTCTTTATCCCATCCATCCGTGGCAAATTTTCGTCAAGATAAGCTCTCACATTAAGATGGTAGTTAAGGCACTACATCTTGCTAGAAATAAAACTTCTCATCTCCAAATTGTTTGAATGCGTAGCACGACAGATTATTGCATCAAGTTCAGATAAATGAAACCAATGACTGAGTTTTTGAAAAAGACTGGTCCAGTTACGCCCAACGCTGATAATCCACACCACACTGTAACCCCCTGATAAATATACGTCGTGTTCAACCATAACATGCAGGTTCTGAGGTGCTCAGTAGGTGCAACTGTAGTGATTAACTGAACCATTTAATTTAAATGTGACCTCATCACTCCAGACAATCTTGTTTGGGAACTGTGCCTCCTCTACAGATTTTGTCAGGTACCACTCACTAAATTAAACTCTTCGGTCAGGATCATCTTCAATGAAAACGTGGACTAATGACGGAATAAAACTTTTCCAACGAACGCGCTTCAACATGCGATGGATGCTCTATTCTGGGAATCCTGTTTCGCGGGCTGTTTGCCTTACATATTTTCTTGGAGATCAGTGAAGACTTTCCAACAGCTCTGCTTCTTGTGTGGGACTGGTGGATGACCACGGTCTTTCAAAACGCCTTTCATGAACGTCTTGAACAGTTCTATTTGTTTCAAACTTATCTCTGATGCGAGTAATGGTGAGTCGTGTTGGTGGACCTGTTTGAAACTCCCTTCTAAACCGTCTTTACTCTTCAGCTATGTACTCACACTTCCAGTAACACTTAAAACTAAATTTCTGTTTCTCAAAGCTGAGTCTTGTTTCTGCCATTACCTCAAATCAGTTGCACCTGTAAAAAAAGAAAGCTTGAGTGAGTTATAATCATTCAATAAGTATGTATACATGTTTTTGGGACACCCTGTATATGTGTCTGTATGTATTTATATTTATGTTCCTAGGCTGCTTCCGTACGAGAAAATAAAACAATAAAGAGTCACTGAAAAAGTGTTAGTTCAGAAATAATTCACAATTACTCTACTGCTTTGTTATTGGTATTAATTAGTTTATAATGTAATAATGATGTAAATTTAATACAACTTTCATAGTAAAAATTGTCAGGACTGTAATTCTATGTTTTACTGGTGTGTGAGTTTCATGTTTATGTGTAAATATTATATTGTTACGTCTCGTGGTTTCCCTACTTTCAAATATGTAAACTCTCAGTATTACTAACTGAAATGTTAAAAAAGTATTGAATATGTTGTTCTTTTGGCGAAAAATTGTGTTATCAATGTATAAAGTTTTTCGTCTCTTGAAGGTTTCATATAGTACTAAATTTCTGCTTTCAAGGTATAGACCAACAATCTGAATTTTATGTTTTCATTTTTATTGGTTATACAAACAAAACTTCGTTAGTTTATAAGACGTAATAATCGATAACCATACGCCCATAAAATACTATTATCATAACTAATACAAAAATTTAACGTTGAACTGGACACATAAATGCACCTCACGTCTTCGAAAGATGATATGTTGAAGGTTTGTACATTGTCAATTCCTGAAATGTCGTAGCATAGGTTTTATATAAAATAATTTAAACTTTGCAAAGGTAAGCATATAAAATGAGCTATTAGTAAACGACTTGCCTTCTCTACATAGAATGTTTCAAAGAAGTATTTGGGTGTGGTTCAGTCATACTGAATTAATTATTTTAAACTTTATTAAGTGAATTTCACTTCGCGCATATACGATGAATACATTTCATATATATATTATATTTGAAGTAATTAGAAGTGTACACGAAATGGTAGGATTGCATTGAGACTTATGCTCAAGAATGGTGAAAGGTAACAGTGCATGCTTATGCATCGATTTTAATTAAAACGATAACTTCACTGTTTTAGGATAAGAATGAGCTTGTGATCTTATTGCATTTATATCATCTAAAATAAATTAATGTAAACCTTTTTTGTTACACAAGAGAAGCACTGGTCTTTACATTGTTCAAATTTCGTTCATCACATAGCACCATCTAAAAATATGTCTACTTTTCTACCAGTAATTAATTTGCTAAACTTCAAGTCAGAAACTCAGTAACCGAAATACGATTATAATTCTAAACACAGTAAATTTCATTTAACTTTAATGATAGAATAATATTCATACATGCTACATCAAAGGTCCAATATACTTTTCAACCCTTTAGAAAACAAACTATAAATGATACCGGACAAGATAAACAGCACATATTCAGTGGCATTCGTCACTTAGTATTGATATGAGTTTTTCACACGTGTTAATATTGAGTAGTTGTAATAATATAATGAATATATATATGGGCTCATCCACGAAACTCACACATTTAATTACAGTTATTATTCATATCTTCTGATAAGGAAAGACGAAGTCATCTTGAAGCACTACTCATAGTTTTTTTACCCCAAAAATACTGTAGGTTGAATGATTTTCTGCCAAATGAGTATTTATACACGAACACAAGTAAATATTCCATGTTTTCAAACTGTTTTTGAAGCATTTTCAAAAAGCTTTCTTCTTCCTTTTTTGTTATTTACAGAAATTGTGTTATAATATTTAGTTCTGAACGCCTTAGCAAGTTAATGTTTACTGCCTATTAAACTGTATTAGTAGAATTTTCACATATATTTTCTTTCTTTATTCTTTACAAAAGTTGTATTGCAATATTTCGTTGTGAACGCTTTATAAAGTGAATGGTTTTCGCTTTCTAATTGAAAAAAAACGTTGCTTTTTGACTTAATGTCGTTTATCAGTAATTCCATTTCTTCTTGTGTTATTGAGAATATGGGAAATCACTATTAAATATCTTCTTCGTTAAAGCATTAAAAGTATTTAAAAAATGAGATTCGCTAACACGTTTTTTATAAAGCTGGTCTTTTTGGACAAACGTGATTAATTAATAACATGGATAAAAATACCTTATGTTAAAATCTCAATTTGTGCTAAATCCTCTATATAGCATGTACTGTTTGATTAAAAATGAATTAATAATAAGGAGTGAAAATTTATTGAACATTATTTTTAAATTATATTTTCTCAGTACATTAGAGAAATCTACGTAGCAATTAATTTAAAATGTTCAGAAACTGTAACATTTCTTTCCTATAATAAAAATAAGTCAGCGTTTTTAAGCACATCAACATTTTTTAATGTTATAACATCACCCAAGCTTAATGCAAGTAATTTAAAACTACACAGATTCTGTAAGTTATCCAAACATTTTCTCTAACTTTATTATTTTAGATTGTGGCGTCGTTTCATTTTCAAAGTTGAAAGATATATTCAAAAGTAAATTTACGAAATTAGACAGTGAAAAAGAAATACGCTATATATGATACATAACTTCCTGAATTTTGACAAAACAATAAAATCACCATTAACATCACATGAAATTTTTGGCGCTTTTTTATGTAACATACACGTGTAAATTTTCTGTTATCTAATTGTATCACTTTGCATAAGAATTGAGAAATAAATATGTAAATCCTTTTAAAACACAAAATACATACAACATTTAAGATACACTTACCAAATCTCTTAATAAACTCGAGATATATGAAGTACTTCATGAAACTATGAGGTATTGATTCTTTTATTTAGGGCCCGGCATGGTCATGTGTGTTAAGGTGTTCGACTCGTAATCCGATGGTCGCGGGTTCAAGTCCCGTTCGCACCAAACACACTCCCCCTTTCAGCCATGAGAGCGTTATAATGTGACAGTCAATCCCACTATTCGTTGGTAAAAGAATAGCCCAAGAGTTGGCGGTGGGTGATGATGACTAGCTGCCTTCCCTCTAGTCTTACATTGCTAATTGGGGACGGCTAGCGCAGATAGTCCTTGAGTAGCTTTGTGCGAAATTTCAAAATAAACAAACGATCAAACTTTCTTATGCGTTAAATAAATTACGGAATGCAATCGCACAGTAATGGTGTTATTTTTCATTGACAGCGATCTTAGTTATTTTTTTTTCCAATTGTTTGATTTATAGACATATCTTAAAAGGAAGAAGAAGAAAATGCTACAAGTCATTATTATGTTCTCAGCAGATTACTAATGATTAGGCAGCTTATTTTAGATGAATAAATGAATAGTGTACGTGATCTAATCTAGATTGGCAGAAACACTGGGGAGGATTGTTTGTTTATTTGTGATTAAGCAAAAAGCTAGAAAATGGGCTGTCTATGCTTAGTTCACCACGGTTATCGAAATCCGGATTCAGCTTGTAAGTCCGCGGACATTTCGCTGCGTCACTGGAGGGCATCTCCGTGGAGGAAACACGAGAAATAATAAACGAACAAGGGAAGGCATAATCCACAGATCATAACAAACTATCATTATGATATAGTAGGTTTTATAATAATTTTGTTTAGATATCAGTATTTTTACTTTTAGTGTGATCAATTCTAAAAACATTTGTTAACTGTTAATAATTATTAAAAACTCGGTAGGAAAGAAATATTGTGTTCTTCATCATAGGTTGAACTTTAAAACCGTAGATGTTGCTCAAGTAGAAAACACAATGAGGATTGAAACATTATTACTGATTTAACGGTTAAAACTAAATAAAAACTTGACCAAGTTCACCTCTGTCGGTATGATTTACATTTCAAATGGAATAAAAACACTTTTGCTAGCAAACTTTAAAGGTCGTTAGAAAATTTATGATATACAATTAAAAAGAAAAGATAAATTTAAGAAACATTCGTTGAATCCCCACCACTGTAACATCAGTTAAAGATTTTAAAAGATACATTTTAGAAATATTTGTTGAATCCTCACCACTGTAATATTAATAAAAAATTTAAAAGATACGTTTAAAAAACATTCGTTAAATTCCCACCACTGTAATATCAGTTAAAGAAAAAGATATTATTTATTTATTTTATTTAGCAGCATTTTTATATGCATAGTCTTAATAAATTTCTTTTGTAAGTTGTTCTACCAGAGTGATAAAGTTTTTCTTTGACAGAGTTTTTGTTTGTCTCTTGTAAAGCACAAAGCTACATACACTATGGGTTATTTGTGTTCTGCACGTTCTGGGCGTGGCAACTCATTGTTTAGTGTTATAAGCCCTCTGACTAAACAATAATTCATCGGGAATTCTTTTTAAAAAGTTTTTGTTCGATAAAATGATTTTCATGGTAATGATACATCATTGTGGAAGTGTGAATATAGATTAGTCGCAGTTAAAGTGACCTAAATCTGGAATCTACATACTAAAAACTATCTGTGATGCGTATTTTTATATGCATAAATTGGATTGTTTCCCCGTTTCGATTTCAAAGAGAAAACTGTTCATGTGCCTATAACGTACCAATCTCCTTTTGCCTTTCGCTTATTGATATATTAACGCTAAGTTCATGGACTTACAACTTTAAAATCCGTGGTTTCGTTCCTCCAATGGTAAGCGTATTGATAGTCTAATTTCTATATTTCCGTTAAAAGAAATGAGCAAAAACTTTTGACGTTACCACAAGACAAGAACCCCTAAAAAATTGAATTCTATAAGCGATTCCTTATGTAAATGCCAAAGGTGCTGTCTTATACCGTAACGCACTGGCTGGCATGGCCAGATGGTTTAAGCACTCGACTTGTAATCCGAGAATCACGGGTTTGAATCCCCATCTCATCAAACATGCTCGCCCTTTCAGCCGTGGGAGCGTTATATTCTGACGGTTAATCCCACTATTCGTTAGGAGAAGAGAAGCTCAAGAGTTGGCGGTGAGCGGTGATGACTAGTTGCCTTTCCTCTAGTCTTACACTGATAAATTGGGGACGGCTAGCGCAAATAGCTCTTGTGTAGCTTTGCGCGAAATTAAAGAAAAACACTAAAACAAACCATAGCTACGAACATGGTGATATAACTTTAAGGTTTTAAACAATTTGTTTATAACACACTTATGTTTTATAGCGAACATCTCAAACGAAAGGAAAAATTACATCTTTGTTAATTTAACAATTACCTGAGAGCCGAAATTGAAGGGTACTATGACAGATTAAATTAGATCTCAAATAACATAAATGTGTGAGCTCTTAGAGTTTCACATAAAAGTAAAATATATATGTTTCAGCTAAACATTTAGTTATCAAATACTGTTCAGATTTAACATTAAATTGTAGAATTTCAAAACTTTTGCGATGTTTAAAATCAGATATGTGCAGGAATCTATAGCTTTGGAAGTCAAAATACATTACTCACTATGATCATACTACTGTTAAATATTTGCAGAAATAATGAAGATTTACTTCTTCTGCTCATGTAATGTCAAACTATACTACATATTGAAAAAGTTTTATCTATGTATTTTTATCATATTTAACTAACAAATTACGATAAATAGATTATTTTTATTAAACTATTTCTGTCGTTATTTCTGTACTTTTTATAACTTATATGCAATCTTTCTTGTCATGATTGGCATAATTGTTTTTGACTTCGGTCTAATGGGTGATAAAGCTTTATTAAACTGGTTGACGTGTTTCTTGTGATGTGAAGATTGACTGAAGAGAGCAATCTGCTGGCCCAGCGGACTTCGTTTCCGTTGATACCATATAGGATTGTCTTGGGAGTACATCGTATCCTGCTAAGATATTCTAGACTTAAATATGCCATGAAAACAACTTTAACAAAGAAATGCTAACGGATACCTCAGAAGCTTATCAGTAATCCTAATCAGTAAGCATGCAACATTAATATCAGGCTCCTACACTGCTACTATTATTAATATTAAACATCACTAATTTTAAAATTATCACTTATAAACATAAGCTAACTGGCTAGTCATTGAGATGACAAATCATATGGTAGGTCATCAGATGCCTAATGTACCTAAAGATGAAATGAAAGTTGAACGGTGTTTTTCTTTGTCTTGCTTTGTTTGTTTGTTTTTGAATTTCGCGCAAAGTTACACGAAGACTATCTGCGCTAGCCATTTCTAATTTAGCAGTGTGAGAGTAGATGGAAGGCAGCTAGTCATCACCACCCACCGCCTACTCTTTTACCAATGAATAGTGGGATTGATCGTACCATAATAACGCCTCCACGGCTGAAAGGACGAGAATATTTGGTGCAACAGGAATTCTAACCCGTGACCCTTAAATTACGAGTCATCTTAACCACCTGGCCATGCTGGGCCGCTTCGTTTTGGATAAAATAGTATACAAATCCAAATAAATCTTAAATCATTTGTTCAACCTGTGTGAAATATACTTATCAAGAACAAATGGTGAAGATAGTTTGATATGTAAATGAATGCACCATGAGTCAGCAAGACTTTCTTCATTTCGAAACTTAAAAAATATCTGTTATAATTTATATTGAAACTAACAAAAAGGATATTAATTTTCATCTTATTGAACTATGTAATGAAAGCGTCACATCAATTAAATATATCTTGCATTTCAGTTTATTTCAACACTGATAACAATTATGGATATAGCTATAGATAGTTTTTCTATATTTATGAAACAATAAAAGTCACTAACAAAAATTGTATTTTGTTTAATTATCTCGAAGAAGATGTTTATTGAATAAGCAAGTATTTCTCGTGAATAAATATGAAGAAAATCATTGATGGTTCCAATATCGAAACATAACTGCAGAATAACTATTAATTCCAGTAACAAAACATAAATCTTCATTAAATATCCATTTAAACTTACAATAGCATACATCTAATGTGTAACATATACAGTGTGGTCGCTAGAAAAGCGGAAAATTTGTCAAACAGCTATTTATTTTTACAAAGAACTTTTACAAAGTTTTTTAAAGGCATATGTTATATTACACTCATAGATGCTCAAAATGTCGTCAGTGATATTAAAATAATGCATTTTATTCATGATGTAAAGAAATCAAAATAGAAATGAGTAAGCACGCGTTTCATTCATGATTTCATCTGACCCTCAAATTTTCAGCTTTTCTAGCGACCACCCTGTTGGTTGTCAGTTCCACTTCACTTATTACTGAGAGACAGGAATATTAACTATTGTTGCTTCTTGTTAACCGCTCCGCATGTCCAGGTGATCAAAGCACTTAACTCGTAATCTGTGGGTTTGAATCCATGTCGTACCAAAGATGCTCGCTCTTTCAGCCCAGGGGGTGTTATAACGTGACGACCAATCCTATTATTTGTTGATAAAAGAGTAGCCCAACCGTTGGTGGTGAAGACTAGCTGCCTTCCCTCTAGTGCTAAATTAGGTACGGCTAGCGCAGATAGTTCTCGTATAGTTTTGCTAAAAATAAAAGAAAACACTGTTTAGCTATTCACTGAAGAACGCTATAGTAACAGTTAAAATAATTCATTCAATATAAAACTACCAAAGAATAACGACAAAAAGTATATTTATGAAAACAGAAAGAAAGCCAACATACACTTTCTTCAAAAATATGCATAAAAAACGTTTGAATGACTGACGTTTATTCGGGATTTTTGCTCATGGTGTTTGAAACGACAGTAAAAATGCAACATGACTTTACATTTTATCTTTCTAATTTGAAATTTTTAAGACAAATATTCCTTGTAGTTTGATCATAAATAAATCTTACTTAGTGATTTTAGCTATGGTCAAAATGTATTTATGAAATCCAGATTTTCATTATTTGGAAAATCGTTTCAGAAGTATTGTATTAAAGTAGTTCAATTTTTTATGAAAATATTGATGAAAAATTTTCCCCATAGAAAGTTTTTGAAGTAAATGCTTTGTTAAGCAAGTAAGCATTTATTAAATTATTTTTTAGATTTAAAACCACGTGAAACATGAAGTTGAAAAATCGTTGAAACTGAGGTGCAAAACACGCTTCTTGCGTGAAATTCAAAATTTTACTAAAAATGTTGCCCCCCAGTGGCATAGCGGTATGTCTGAGGACTTACAACGCTAAATACAGGTTTCGATATCCGTAGTGGGCAGGACACATATAGCCTATTGTGTAACTTTCTGTTTAATTTAAGACAACAACAACAACTAAAAATGTGTTGACATATAAGAAAAAAATATATAAAAAGTAATTAATTCAAATCATTAACAAACGTGGAAGGTACAATCTTGGTCAAAGTGTTTGTATACTATTTTATATTGATGTTATTGTCTGCGTGCATGGTGTAGTTATTGAGTAAATTCCAGAGAAGTTACAGCGAAGAGAGCGTATGATAAAAAAAAAACGTGTAAGAGTTGTTATTCGGGGCTGTATAAAAAAGTTGACTTGGAAAATGTTCGTGAAAACACACGTATGGGATTTGTGTGAAAATGTGTGCTTTTAGTATAGTCACTTTCGAGACAGTTAACGCTTTATTCAGATAAATTTTCTGTACTTGGTATAGGTTCATGCTTCGTCGCGTACCCGAACATATAGTTCATCAAACGTAACTATTCCAAAGTTACAAATAAGACAAGATTGAAGGAGGTCTTTACCAAATACCAACTTATGATGAGAAATAATTTTCATGTGAGATCACACTTTTCTTATAAAGGTAAATCTATGTTGAAAAGTATTTTACGTAATGCTGATATCTTATCTCTACTTCTGAAGATGACATTCCGAGCCCTACTGATATATTTACCACTTCTAAATACTACGATGATAGCAAGTCATACAAATGTATCTGTTTTTCTTCTTAAGGTTTGTTATCTCTTATTTTTTTCAGGAAATGTAATTGATTGTGATGTGACCAACATGCTTGTTCATGCGCAATAATGTTCTTGGTTTCGAGTATACAATTCAGACAGTCAGGAGTTTCTAATGTAATGTTCTATAATTTTCTCTTTCGAAAAAGCTAAACATCTAAAATAAGTACATCTTCTATTACAAAAAAAAATTATAGAGAAAATATTTATATATTTATTCAAGTTTTTTGCATATTACAATAAAAACAACAGTTGCTGAAGATACTTCTTTGACTCATAGGAGTTAATATATTTTATTATGATAATTATAGATAGTACATTTACGAGAAAGTTTAACAGCTTCAACCAAAAACTTCATAAATAAAATATCTTTGTCACTATGCTCATGCTTTTATCATATTTTCACATAGGAAAGCTTTCAAAAAGGAAGTAGGTTAAACAAGGTTTGTTAACTCTTTATTAATTTGCAGCGACAGCCTAAGAAGTTATATATTTTTCTCGTATTATGACTGTTACTTTAATAATAATTTATGTATACACATCAATCAGTTTGAGTACGGTTCAAATATAAATAACTTGATTTTATTTATCAACGCTTCGAGCAACTGCTTTTCGAAACGTCACTGAGTAAAATAAATTTGTTTGTATTTCAACCTTTTTGTTTTTATAAGGATTTGATTTTATTGCACTAATCTTTCAATGTTGTGGAGAGTCAAAATATTCTTTGTAAAGTTGGATACAGCACATGTTGTTGTTAGATTATTTGTCTAGAATCACTGAGAAGAAAGCCATTCAAATTTGTTTGTTTGTTTTTGAAATTCGCACAAAACTACACGAGGGATGTCTGCGCTAGTCGTCTCTAATTCAGCAGTGCAAAACTAGAGGGAAGGCAGCTAGTACCCACCGCCAGTTCTTAATGAATAGTCGGATTGATTGTAACATTAGAACGCCTACACGACTAAAATGGTGAGCATGTTTGATGTGTCAGAGATTCGAATCTGCAATCTTCATATTACGAGTTGAGCGCCCTAACCACTGGCCATGCCAAGTCTCAATTTGTTCGTAATTTGATCTCTGGCAAGATATATCTGAACAACGCTTTCACATTAATATTACATTGGCCTATTACAGTTACTTCAATACAGTTAAAGGTTATTCTTAATATCACAAAAGTATGTACAAACAATTAAAGAATATGAATGATATTACCTATTTTTTACATAACAAATAGTTAATGTTTGTATTATAGAGAAATCATCGAAACCAACATAAATGTATGGCGATCTTAATTTCAAAAGTTATATCACTTAAAGCTTTTTAGTACTAGTAAAAATACAGTTAAATAGATATCTATTTTGTATTTTTAAAGAACTACAACGTTTCAAATTTCAGAATAAAGTATATTACGGTATGCAATTAATATTAAGGAAATGCTGATCCATTTCTAGGATATATTAACGTTGCGAGAATTTGCTTTGAAAATTTTGAGAGACAAAAGAAACGCTAGTCAGCAGTTATGGAAATTGATAAAAACAACTCAATATTGATTTACCATTTCTATGGGCATATAAAGTAGAATTTCAATAAGAAACTGAATAATGGATTGTTTTTTTTTTCTTGTGATAAATCACTATATACTCGTAAGTTGCATATTGTATCGTTACCATTTATCAGTCGATAGATTTATACAACTTACCGTGTTCTAACATTCCTTCTAACACTATAGACGTCGATAAATATAACACCGAATAAAACAAGTCCATTTTTTGAGCGTTCTTATATTACGTGAACTGTCATTTATGTCCCTTGCGATTTTGTAATGTTAAGATTAAGTAAAGTGTTTACGTTCTTTCGATCAAAGTAAAGACTAAAATTATTAGCTGTAAATGGTACAGAGTACAAAACAAATAAATATGAAAATATTATCATGAACTAAGCCAATAAACATGTTATAAAAGTCAATTTAACCAAGCTATTTTCAAATGTTCCAGGAAGGAATATTGGCATTATATTCAGCTCAATTTCAAAACATTCAGTAGTTTTGTTTCGTCTTTATGATTAAAATATATATTTTTAAATCTCGTATTTTCTCTGAAAAAAGGTATATTCGTTTTCTTTAAAATAAATTATATTCATACATTTAGCTCATATAAATCTTCATTAAAATATGACTGATAAGTTTTTCCAGAAAAGTGTATGTGTCCTAGAACACTACAAGCTGTGATTGGAAAAACAAATAAAACCGATTAAGTTGCAATAAGTCAGAAATTTATCCCGCAGGATTTGCACCTCAAAGTATTTCAGGTGTTTGTATGCACATAAATAATGAGTCTAGTACACAGGATTCAAATAACTGAATATTCGCTTTGTGACATTTAATTCATTTCTTAAACACGAATCACTCCCTGATGGTATCAAAGGTAAATTTGTAGACTTATCGCAGTAAATATTAAGTTTTAATACATACAATGTGTAGTTCTACGCTTAAAAATATTCATACAAATTTCAATATTATTTACTTGCGCACACACACACACACATAAGGAAAATGTATATGAAAAATTTCAAAAGATTACAGCGCCATCTTTTATTCGTAAAACAAACAAGTTTAGCTCATTGTTATCCATCACATAAGTCACTTAAATTATCATTTCCTCTATATTACTAACTACTTACTCATATAATATTGTTTATATTAGACTTAGTTTTTAGCCGTGGCAAATGACTTACAGAACGGTTATGAGTGTTTTAATTTTTTCAAGTACAAATTTCAAGTTATAGCTTTGCTTTCTTTTGACCGACATGAGATCTAATTTAACCTTTTGATTTAGATTGTTTAAATCTCTTCGATTGATGAATTTTACCACACACAAAGTCTCGTAACTTAATTACTCCTATTTTGTCAAACATAATTTTAATTTGAAGGTAAGCTGGTAGAGATCATAATGAGTAATACAATCGAATTGAATATAACCTCGGTATTGCTTGGACAGAAAAAAATACAGTTAATAAAAAGAACGAAGAGAGTTCATAAATTATTTTTTCTCATCCTGCCTAAACTAATCTCAAGTGCGGTGGCTATTGAGAATTATATCTTGTTTCTTTATTACAGTAAGTTTTCCATTGTTTCAATGAGGATATAAATATCAACTAATTTCCTCCCAAATATTAATATAGCTGAAAACAACTGAATATTGTGAATTTCTAACGCTATTTTATTAATTCCTGTGATAAAAATTAGAAAAAGACCACAAAATTATTAGTATTGCTTATAAGCCTGGGACCGTCGATAGTTTTATTGTCATTCTGGATAGAAATTAATTGCACAATCCTACTTACATTAAAAGCTAAGTATCAGATGTCCACGACAATATGTCATTCTTGACAACTACTTATATGATTTATACGGAGGTGACGAAGCACATTACCCTAATATAATAATAGGTATGCAAGAAAACCTATGTTCTCTCGAAACATGTATTATGTTTTCCCACCGATAAAATTATTCCCTATGCTTATAAATCATTGTTTTTCTCGCTATTATTTTATTGTCTATCTTTAACACTGAGCCTACATAAAACCTTATTACGCCCGATGTAGCGAGTTGGTTACGTTATGCAACTTGTAATCTGAATTTCGCGGCTTCGAATCTCCATCACACCAAACATAATCACCCATTTTAGCTGTTGGAACGTTATAATGTGACGATTAATCCCATCTCTACTATACATTCATAAAAGAGTATCTCAAACCTTCTTGGTTGGTGGTAATGACCAGCTGCTTTCTCCCTAGCCTTACACTGCTAAATTAAGGTCGGTCAGCACAGATAACTCTCATGTATTTTTACGCAAATATTAAAAACATCATATGGCCACTGAAATTATTCTTTTTGTCTTTCACTACTGCATAAGCATAAATACTTTCTAAATATCAACGAAAATACTTTGACTTAGTAGTTTATAATATGCTGTATATATAGAGTTTGTTGTACTTGGTAATCACATTACCTGTAGTGTATAACACGGTAAATGTTATTTATCGGGAAATGATAGAAATACGTTAAATACATACTTTTGAGCATTTATAAAAACTTAATCTATGTTTATTTTCAATATTATGTAATTTACATATTATTCAGTCTTGCCTTTTGAATAATTACACAAGCGCATTCTTTTAAAGAGCTGCATGTCATTTATAATAGGAATATTTCGAAATAAAAGTGAACTTTGTAATATCGTTCAATATAGCATATTACTATAGGAATGCAGTTCTTTCTTAAACTTTAATCACAAAAAAAGAAAAAATATTACAATTATCTTAACATTTTTAGACAAATATATATTTACTTATTTTGTGTTCAAATGAAAGAGTACAGAAAAAACATTGAAAGGGAAATATAAAAGCTTTATCTCATATTTATTGAAATAAATAAATAGATTATGATTAGAAACAAATTAGTTAAATCAACAGCGAAATAAGTTACGTTTATTATCAGAGACGTAAGTGCACAATAATAAAAAACAACTAATATGACTAAATATTATGCTTGCATCTAACCTCTTTCATAACGCTTATTACATACGCCATGTAATTAAGGAACTCCGATGGTCGCGGATTAGATTCTCCGTCACACCGAACATACCATTTCACTCAAGAATTGGCGGTGGGTGGTGATGACTAACTGCTTTCCCTCTAGTCTTACATTGTTGTTGTTTAGAATTAAGCATAAAGCTACACAATGGGCTATCTGTGCTCTGCCCACCACGGGTATCGAAACCCGGATTTTAGCGTGTAAGTCCGCAGACATACCGCTGAGCCACTGAGGGACATTGTTAAATTAGGGTCGGCTAGCTCACGTAGTGTAGCTTTGTGGAAAATTCGAAATAAACAAACTCTTTGCAGCCGTATTGATATTTGCTTTATAAATGTTTGAAGAAGCATTGAGTTAATATAACCAAAAAAACATATTTTTTTTTACCTTTTGTGTGTATGTGTTAAAAGTAAAATGACATTATTTTCACAATAATAACAAATGGAAATGCATCAAATTATTTGATTTGTTTCTTGAGCAAGGGATAGATGGCAGCAATAGCACCACATTACCAAACCAACTTGCAGAACAATATATCAAGAAGTTAGTCTTTGAGCATAATACGACACAATGAATTATTCGTTTTCTGTCCACTTTGGAAATTGGATCTCGATGGTTAATAATTTAAGCCTCAAGATTATCCACTCAGCCACCGATATGTGATATGGAGTCATGGAATTAAAAAAAAACGTTAAACAAGAGAAACATACACTGTTAGCCAAAATCTTAAGGCCAATGACCATAAAAAAATATGCATTTTGCGTTGTTAGACTCAACCACTTATTTGAGCAGAGCTTCAAAAATGAAAAAAAGAAAAGGGAAAGTAAAAATAAAAATATTTTATAGTATTTCAGGGGCAAAATGGGAACACTATGAAAATAACCTAAATACTGGCTGGTCAAAAGAATAAGACCATACTGAAACAAAGCATTAATCGGTAAACACGTAGCGAAATTTAGTCATTTGTGTTCACACATTATTGTTGTCAACATCTCCCACTGATATCTTATGTGTTACATCGAGTAAAAATATAGGAAAGGTTAAAAAGTTGAAAGAGTTTGAACGTAGCAGATTTGTCGAGCTGCAAAAGCAACTCTCTCTCAACGTGCCATCGCTGGTTAGATTGGGCGTAGTAAAATTGCTCTTGCAAATTTCTTAAAAGATCCTAAAGGATACGGAACGAGAATTTAAGTGGCCGGCCTCAGAAAATTTCGCCGACGTTGAGCAGGAGAATTCGACGGGTTGTCCGGCAAGACACCAGCCGATCGTCGAACCTGATTAAGGCGCCCTTACGGATGCAGAATGCAGCTCAAGAACAGTAAGACGGTATCTACAAGAGAAAGGGTTTAAAAACCGTAAACGTCTTTAAAGGCCACGCCTCCTTCCATACCATGAAACAGCTTGGTTAAACTTTGCTAAGAAGCACCAAACATAGGATGTTGAAAAGTGGAAAAATGTTTTCTTCTCTGATGAGAAACAATTTAACCTGGATGCCAGATGGCTTCCAACGTTACTGGCACGATAAGGATGTTCCACTGGAGGCATTTGTTTACACGATAGAGTGGAAGAGGTTCTATCATGAACTTGGGTGCATTCTCCTTCCATGAAACAATGGAGTTTAGGTTATACAAAGGCGTCAAACAGCAGCTTACTCCATTGGCATGTTTGAGAGAGCATCCTTACTGACTGAAGTCCCTCGCTTATGTGGAAATGACTGGATCTATCAGCAAGACAACGCTGCAATCCACAATGCCCGCAGGAGAAAGGACTTTTTCATGGCGAATACCGTGATTCTTTTGGATCATCCAGCGTGTTCGTTCGAACTGAACCCCATTGAAAATGTTTGGGGATGGATGAAAAGGGAAATTTATAAAAATGAACGTCAGTTCCAAATAGTGCATGATCTTCGTTTAGCCATCTTCACCACTTGGAATAACATTGCAGCCAGCCTTTTTGCAAACGCTTATATCAACCATGCCCAAGCAAATGTTTGTAGTTATTCTCAATGACGGCCGTGCAACTCGCTACTGACACCTCTTGTTGGGCATTTCCGACCATGTTTAGGACTTCCTTTTGGTATGGTCTTAAACTTTTGACCAGCTAGTACTCAGACTAATTTCATAGTGTTCACATTTTCCATATTAAATGCTAAAATTTTTCTCATTTTTATTTTCTCTTTTGTTTGTTTCATCTTTCGAAGCTCTACTCAAATAAGTGCGTGAGTCAAACAACGTAAAATGTATATTTTTTTCTTTATGCTCATTAGCCTTAAGATTTTGGTCAGCATTGTATAAACCATTTATAGCCTTAAGAAAAATAAATGGCCCTGCATAGCCAAGTGGGTTAAGGCGTTTGACTTGTAATTTATGGTCTCGGGTTTGAATCTCCGTTGCACCAAACATGTTTGTCTTTTCAGCCGTCGGGACGTTATAATGTGACGGTCAATCCACTATTCGTTGGCAAAAGAGTAGCCCAAGAGTTGGTGATGGGTGGTGATGACTAGCTGCCACTTTCTAGTCTTACACTGCTAAATTAAGGACAGCTAGCGCAAGTAGCTCTCGTGTACCTTTACGCAAAATTAAAAGACAAGCAGAGAAAGATATTTCAATTATTGTTATTTTTTCTACGGGTAAATAAGTTCCTGAGATAGCACAATATGAATATCAATACAGAGCATCATAGAATTTATTTCGGGACTCCATAAAAAAAATATGTTGGATAAACACCTTAAAGGAGAAAAGCTTAAAATAGAAAGAAAGTGTATTAATTTATCGGTAAACTTTGCGTTTATTTGAAAAATAATAATATTATTTAAAAATGTATTACAATAAATTCATACCGCTAATTTAAAGGTGTAATATTATTTATTTATTGTTTAAAACAAATTGCTTTATATTTATTTGTTTATACTCTTACGTATTATAGTTTCAAATAGTCTGAAACTGAGTTAAATGACAAATGAAATTTAGAAGCTAAGTAAATGCCGATATCCCTTTTAAGTACGAACAGTAAGATTGCTACACACAGTTTCATTTTTTTTAAATAAACAATGACATTAATGTAAACACAATAATACAATTTACAGGAACGGTTATCACAGGTTATCTGTGTGCAAATGTTTTACCAACTTACAAGCTATATCAAGACTAATTTCTGGTCTGTAATTTCTTTCATACCTTGTCAAAAATTAACGATGAGCAAGTTAATTTCGAGTTTATGTGGATACAATTCTTTTATCAGGGTGCTAGCTAGCTCTGCGTTCTTTATAGATGAAACGCTTTTCATCGCTGAAGTTATATAATGTCTTCGTAAAAATATTAATGTCCGATGTGAATCCACTAAAGTTAAATCACTTATAATGTTCGAAATTTATGAACGTTCCTAATAAAATTTCTGAAGTTCCTGATCAATTAGCGTTAATTACAGTTATAACTTTGAAGATTTATAGAAAATTACTGAAAAAACAATCCAATAATATAATCTGCCTCTATGAACGTCGCGTTTATTACACTTATAGTCATGAGGAGAGTTTCTAGAAATTTCAGCCTGTACAACAATACTGATAATTCACTGATGTTTACATACACATACGCATATTGTTGATTCCTACAATCGAGAATCTTCTACGACTTTAGTGAACAGATGTGAATTTCGAAATACAGATATAACAGCATAAGTGATGTATATTAATATCTAAATAAATTTACCTTAAATGAACATAGATAGTAAAATATTTAAATAGTGGTAAATGCGTCACACTCCCTCCATAAAAAAAAATAGAAATTTGCGTTTTACGAAGATATTATGCACTTACATTGACAGAAACACGTTCAATGCAATACATTTTCAAAGAATTATACAACTTCAATAATCATAACTGTGTATAACACAATTGAAATAAATAACCTTATAATAAAAAAACTACATTGCACGTAAAAATACATAAGCATAAATCTAGTCAATCCCTTTGACATCGATTTTCTTCAAATCATTCTCTTGTTGTGATAAACTCCAATTCAGCTGTCTCCTGTTGTTGCCCTTCATTTGGTTTGTAAACGTCAACGGGTTACGATTCGTGTAAATGAAAATAGGTTGTTTACATGCAGACACATAGACATTGAAACGTTCGAAATCCAATGTTCTTTCTTCAACAATAGAATAATTCATTTAATGACAATTATACTTTTTAGAAACATAACAAATATGGTTTACAATACCTTTGTCGTCTGATTGTAATGGAATAAAAACAGCACCACAATAGCTAGCATCATCAGCTAATGGGAAATGCCTATTAAAATCAAGTGCTATCAGTGTAAAGTAAGTGCAGTATATGAGTTGTATTTTTTCATTTCTAGAAAGATGTGCTTTTGAAAAAATGGAGACCATCAAATGTGCCAACTTCAGAGGTCTGAGGTGAAGTTTATGAATCGTTCTTTTGAAAATATTTTCTTATGATATATTGAAAGTTGCCCATAAACTCTCCTTGAGAGGTGAGTTAGGTGTCAAAAATACACATAACAAAATTATGAAACATTTCTTTTCACCCAAAATTAGGCAAGAAGTTTCTCAGTTTTGTAAACTTGTCATAGCTGTCAATTGGTCGAGAAACCTAACCAGAATATTTTTGTTGCCTTTTCTTAAGCCTAACTTAGCTTTCAAACTACCCTTCAATCGTATGATTATTGACCCTGTTAAGAATTTATCAAAAACTTGATCAGAGGACCAGTATTTGTTGAATATCATGTGTGCATCCACTCGATTCCGTTAAGAAACATTTCAGCCAAAAGAATTTCGAAGGCTTTGATTAATTTCTTTGCTTTTGTTAGCTTGCCCAAAAAAATCAGTCTAATCAAGGATCAAATTTTGTCTTGATAGTTTCAACAGATTATCTATCAGTTCGGGGCTAAATAGATCAAATCGCAAATTGCTCTTTAGAAATTTTATTCTACCTTGAAAAATACGATGCAGACTTACTGTCTCGATAACGAGAAGGTTTGGAATGAAGAAGTTGATTTATTATTATGTTGTGTTCGTGTTTTCAGGAATCGTTTGTCTGAATTGGTATTTGGCAATTCAGTGCACGATCCTCTGAAATTACTTAAAAATAATGTTTGGAAGAAGACCCGAAAGAAATGCATTTAGTGGATTACGTTTCCAATTTTCGGTCCAGACTTCACAAAACTTGATCAAGAAACTTTAAAGTCGTACCAAGTTAAAATGAAAAAGTCAAATATTTGACCTTTTCCAAAGCAGATTGGCATGTTTCAGGTCAATTGAGCTATTCATTGTTCTTCAACAGATTTGTTAACGGTCCAGCATTCTCAGCAAAATGTTAACGAAACTTCCTTTAATAAACAACCATTCTAAAATATATCATAAAACTTTTCATGTTGCTAAATATCGAATAAATCACAATTAAACCAGTTTTGGTTTGAATGACAGAATTAATCAGTTTCGTATTTTCAAATTTACTGATGTCCGAGCAAAAGCGACTATCATCATTATCAGAAGAACATTCAACGAATATGATTGGATTTCAGATTATTGATATGACACAGCTGGGCAGCCTTTCGACGATTAGGTGTTTTGTAACATTGTTATCACTAACTTTCTGAACATCCTCATAGAAATTATGGTAACTAGCTTTGAGTGAATTTCCCGTACTAAGTAACAATATTAAGACAATGTAACCAAGATATAATTTACACTTTTCAGCTTTACGATCATAAACGTTTTTCATTCAAACTTGGGATGACTTCAAAGTTTCTTGATCCAGTTTTGTGAAGTCTGGACCGAAACTTGGAAACGTAATCATTAAGTGCATTTCTTTCGGGTCTTCTTCCAAACATTATTTTCCAATAACTTCAGAGGATCGTGCACTGAATTGCCAAATACCAATTCAGACAAACGATTCCTGAAAACACGAACACAACATAATAATAAATCAACTTCTTCATTCCAAACCTTCTCGTTATCGAGACAGTAAGTCTGCATCGTATTTTTCAAGGTAGAATGAAATTTCTCAAGAGCAATTTGCGATTTGATCTATTTAGCCCCGAACTGATAGATAATCTGTTGAAACTATCAAGACAAAATTTGATCCCCGATTAGACTGATTTTTTTGGGCAAGCTAACAAAAGCAAAGAAATTAATCAAAGCCTTCGAAATTCTTTTGGCTGAAATGTTTCTTAACGAAATCGAGTGAATGCACACATGATATTCAACAAATACTGGTCCTCTGATCAAGTTTTTGATAAATTCTTAACAGGGTCAATAATCATACGATTGAAGGGAAGTTTGAAAGCTAAGTTAGGCTTAAGAAAAGGCAACAAAAATATTCTGGTTAGGTTTCTCGACCAATTGACAGCTATGACAAGTTTATAAAACTGAGAAACTGGGTGAAAAGAAATGTTTCATAATTTTGTTATGTGTATTTTTGACACCTAACTCACCTCTCAAGGAGAGTTTATGGGCAACTTTCAATATATCATAAGAAAATATTTTCAAAAGAACGATTCATAAACTTCACCTCAGACCTCTGAAGTTGGCACATTTGATGGTTTCCATTTTCTCAAAAGCACATCTTTTTGTAAATGAAAAAAATACCACTCATATATTGTTCATTCTTGCACTCGAGAATCTTCTACGACGTGAGTGAATAGGCGAGAATTTCACAAAATAATACATGTATTAGCTATGTACATTTCTAAATAGAAATTTTAGCATAAACAAATTTCGATATTAAAATAGTAAATCCTTCATAATACATAACTCAAATATTTTTTACATATTTTTCAACGTTATTATACAATTCATTGAACTCGTTGAAACACATTTACCTTTTACAGATGAGTTTATTCTTTTTCCATTTTAACTTAACACAAGTAGAATATGGCACACGACTTTGTAATTTTTTAATCATATTTAATTGAAAACGAAATCAACTTTTATAAAAACATGTTACAGAATAACTGTGAATTCGTAATATACACCAATTTATCAACCTATATTAAAGTTCTAAATATATTCTTGATGAAGTCTTCTTTCAAAAGACAGAGAAATTACTAAAGAATAATGGAGAAAAACGTCTTTTGTTATTTGATTTATCAACAAACTTATATTCTCTTCTGACAGAGATCTGAAGATGATTTTGTCAAACATAAGACATCCTTATAAGCTCTGAATTTGCTCTGTACAATAATGTAATGCTCCATAATTAATGACATTTCAAAGCAACAATAAATGAGGTCCGTTATTTTTTTTTGTCATCGTAGGTATCGAAATTCGACATTTAGAGTTACAGGTTTTCAATATTATTTTATTTCATTAGTATGAAATAGGATAATTTCCTCTAGACGGCGCGAATTCAGTATCTGTCAGTTCGTTTCGTGTTGTTTTTTGTTAGATTTCTACAAATTTATTTATTTGTTGTTTTCTTATTACAGAGCTTCGCACTGGGCTATCTGCAGTCAGTCCATCAATGATTTTAATGTTGTAAACGAACTGTTTAACCATTGGCTGAGAATGCATTTAGCATTTTCGTACTCATACATTGTTTGGTCTTCGTGTTCACAAAGTTAACAAATGTGAAACAAACATTTATTTCGAAGATCGAATGCATTCATGAGTGTTTTATTAAATAATTTGTTATTTGGTTATTTTGTTATATTAGTAAATATAATTTTCCATAAAATCATTGCAAATCATCATGTCTCTCTTGAATGAAAACATGAAAAAAAATGCTTTGACATTTGTAAATAAGTGTTCGAAACAGAGGTTTCTTTTTGTCTATAAATTAGATGTATCATGATAATAACCACACATATGTTGTTAAATATCTCTATTTTTACCATTCCTAAGCTCCGGCAGCCAAATAAATAAACTATTTTAAGATACCAATATAATTTTTAATATATGTTTTAACTACTGTTCATTTGTCTCGAAGAGTCACGTAAAGACACAACTCAGGTTTAACCACGCTAGTTACATCTTCTAATTTTGAGTTTATGGATTAGAAATAACCACACCAACCCTAAATCAATTAGTAAAGGTGTCATAACCGAAAAAAATCTAACACATACGTTAGGCAAAAAATGAAACGTACAGTCAGTTGTTAATTTGTACGTGAACCCCGTAGTTTTTAACATTATTTAAATAGCTTGTATTTCTGAAATATATATGTTTAATAACTGACCAATATATATTTATTAAAAACAATTTTACTTTAATGCGTTTTCTAATATAAGATAAAGGTAATTAACTGGTCTTTGTGTTATAAGGATGACCAAGAAATATTGAGATATCACGCAAAGTTTCTTAGACATTAGACGACACTAGTATTAGTTTACTCTTCTTGCAGTATGTATTCAGTAACAGTTACAATCCTACAGTCGTAAAAAGATATATTTTATTTTGATTTTGTGTGCTTCACGTGTTGTGACAAACATTTGGCGTGTGTTTTTTTGTAACCAAAATATCCAAGTCGAGTATTCTAGGCAAAAATAACCAACATATTAAACACATTCTAAGCTTTAAGCACTACAGAAATGATCGCTGTATTCAGATGTCACCAAACAACATTGGTATAGAATAAAATCTATACTTATTTAAGATACAAATTAAACTTTTCTAAATTCTATTGAAATGGTTACTGCAAATGGTTATTTATATACATATATGGTAAACTGTGCCAAACAGGATAAATGTATTCGAATGTAAATCGTTTATCAATGTTAGCAATAACAGTTTCAAGTCGGAAATCTCTTGTCTTATTTCTGTAGAGTTTAAAAATTTGTGGAAAGTCCCTTCTTGCCACTAATCACACACACAATACGTTGATTTCACTGCATTGAGTTATGGGTAAAATAGTCGATAGTTTTCTAATGACAGTAAACATTTATGATAAATATGTTTCATTCGTTTCTTCTTGACGCAGATTAGTCAAGCAAATCTGTTTAGGATAATTGCAACTATTCACGTTAGAGTTATAGCATAAAATATTTCAAGAAACTCAAACAAAGAAATTTCAGCGCAAAACATAAATATATTTAAGACAGTTCTTACGAAGACCCGTATGTTTTAGTAATACGCGAGAATAAACATCATAAAAGGAAAAACAAACAAAACTGTCTAGTATATACATGAAAAAAATTGAGTACTTTGTTTTAAAAAGTATAAACACATTAAGTAGTATAGAAGTTGTTCTAGCTCTCAAACACGATTTTAAAACCTTTTAGTTGTTGTTGTTTTGAATTAAGCACAAAGCTACACAATGGGCTATCTGTGCTCTGCCCACCACGGGTATCGAAACCCGGATTTTAGCGTGTAAGTCCGCAGACATACCACTGAGTCACTGGGGGGCAAAACCTTTTAGAGACTTATAGGTGTATTTATAATCTGTGATGACGAGAAAACCTACTTGTAGAGAAAATTATAAATTTAAAAACGGCTGGTATGGGAAGAAAAGGCACTAACTGAGAAGCCAACAACGTTTCGACCTTCTTCGGTCATCGTCAGGTTCAACCTATATTATAGTGAGCTAATTAAGCGAAACTACGTTATTTAAAACTAGCCTGTTTTATTCTTTATCAGACACCAGATAAAATACAACAAACAGTTTGTAAGTGTAGTTTTTATTCATAGGGTAGTAACGTTTCATAAAAGTATAAGGTAAGCTTGGTAACATTGTTTGTCACGGAATAAAATAAACTATATAAGCGTTAGTATTCTCTGAATACTAAGAGGCACATGAGTCAAGTTACTACGGCACGAGCCATATACAAATGACACTGCATTCTATACACATATAAAGTCGTCCAAAAATTATTTTCATTATAAAGCTGTTTTTGGTTAGTTCCATATATCACTATTGATATGAATCAGAAGTTTATAATACACACTTGGTAGTTTGTTAATATATATATATCTATATATATAAGAGTGAACCAGCCACTAGAATACTGGAGTATGATATTCATGAGTTACATTTTACTTGTAATAAAGTAGAATAATTTAATGTTATTTATAAGGAGAAGATATTTTCTACAGAACAAAATAGAAAATTTGAGAAATTAAGGAAGAATGCAAGAATTATTTATATACATATGCATTGTTTATTTATATATAAAGTAGTAAATACTTGATATTTTAATGATAAGAAAATGCATAATAATAACTAGAGATGTGCAGAATATATTAGAAAATGTTTTGACAATACATCGAAGTGTCTAATTCTGTAAATTTATTTCCACAGAAAAAGTGGAATACAATTTAAGTTGATATATTTCAGTTAAGTTTATTATTTATGTTGTTGGTATGAAAGTACGAGGTGCTTGTGTGTCATTCGTTGACAGCATGGGTCGCGAGGGGGATACATTGAAATAGCTGTAAAACTCGTTAAAATAAGCAAATGAATAAAGTATGGATGGTTTAAACCTTATTTTAACGTACCAAAGAACTTCTGAAAGTTTCATGAGAATCACAGGTCGGAAAGCTAGAAAGTTTTGTCACAGTAAACAAACATGCAGACAGAAAGCAACTTTGTTATATAGACAACATTAAAACAATTTACTCAAAGACCACTTGTAAAGAAACTCAATACCAATAATTACTAAATTATCTAAATATTCTCACTGACCTCTTGCATAATGAACTAACAAACTCAGTAAACTTTCAAATAACTTACTAAGTTACTCGATGTCATTTTGAAAACCTTTGTCACAAAATTAAGTAGTAATATTAAAAAAAACTGACAGTAATTCAACTTTCAGTTTTGTGCAACTAAACTATTCCATATGTTCCGGTGTGGCCAGGTGGTTAAGACACTCGACTCGAACAACGATGGTCGCGGTTTAGATTCACCTTCACATTATAGATACTCGCCCTTTCAGCTGTGAAAGAGTTATAACGTTGCAATCAATTTTGCTACTCTTTGGTAAAAGAATAGGCCAAAATTTGGCGGTGGGTGGTTATGACTAGCTGTCTTCCCTCTAGTCTCACATTCTAAAATTTGGGACAGCTAACGCAGATAGCCCTGGTATTGTTTTGTGCGAAATTCAAAACAAACAAACCTGGGGTGGTCGCTAGAAAAGCGGAAAATTTGAGTGTCAGATGAGATCATGAATAAAATGCGTGCTTACTCATTTCTATTTTGATTTCTTTACATCATGAATAAAATGCATTTTGAGCATCTATGAGTGTAATATAACATATGCCTTTAAAAAACTTTGTAAAAGTTATTCTTTGTAAAAATAAATAGTTGTTTGACAAATTTTCCGCTTTTCTAGCGACCACCCTGTATTTCCCAGTTTCGTAGCTAGTAGCGGGGTAAACCATTGCAGGTTAACTCGGAATAGCCTTATCTATATGACAATGTTCACTACTACGAAAGCTAATACATGGTTAAAAAGTTATCTAGGCATGCAGAGAGTCTAAGGTTAGAATTTCAGGCTCACCAAATCTAAAAATTGCCTCATATTTTATCGGATGTATAACCCTGCTTGCAGATAACTTAGAAGTAATGACAGGTAACTGAAGATACTGAATGATATATAAAGTAATTTGTCAATCACACAACAAAATACGAATATTTAATGCCATTCTCGTTAATTGATGCCGGAATCCCATACGTACTGTACGTAAAAATGATTGATTTCACACATTAAGTTTTGTCAGTTCTTTATGTTGACTATTGTGAGAATGAAAAACATAACATTACTAAACATTTGGTAATATTTAGACCCTGCACTAGTGAAGGGTTTATAAACAAGTCGGATTTATGCTATTTTTTTACATAACCTCCAAGTTGAATATACACATGTACACACACACACACATATATGGACAAACACTGATTTTTTTTTTTTTACTTGTAATGTCAAGATACACGACAAAGATCCCATGTGACACGGTGTTTTTGATACTTTGGTTGTATTAAAGTAACGAACACAAACCGTTTATATTGTTACATTACTGTTTACAATGCAATATTGATTTATGTTCCACTGCACTTTATAGACATGAAAGATAGGATGTAATATTTACCTCGCCACCAGAGGTAACAGAAATTATGTTTTTGTGCTGTTACCAGAACTTCTCAACCACAGGCGAATGGATTTGAACGAAATCTGATATATATTTGTACGACTATGACCCAGCATATAAGTAGTTAATTTTTGAAGAGTCCGGGTCTCAGCCAAATCACAAGGATTCAAAAATCCTAGTCTTTTAATATGAAAAACGAGTTTTCACTTTAATTGTGCTCAATAGTTTAGTCAAACATAATAGTCTTTTGATGAAACTTAATGGACTTATGTAGAATCTTATTTTCATTGTTGTGCCAAAAAACCCGTTTTTGTAAATAATGACGAGCACACAGACGCATTTTCGTATTTTTTAAGGTTGACCGACTCTGATGAAGGATGTATGTTTTGTCCAAGATGCCCCTCTCGTTCATACTGAGTCGAGATTTAGAGTTTAATATGTGCTGAGTGTGTGTTTGTGAGTGTGTTTTTCGTATAGCAAAGTTATTTGCTCAGCCCACCGAGGGGAATTGAGCCCCTGATTTCAGCGTTGTAAATCCGGAGACACACCGCTGTACTAGCGGGGTTAATATGTGCTGACAGAGTAATGATTGTTTACCACAGTGATTATACTTAGGATGAAAACACATTTGAAACAATGATACACTATATATTAAGGATAGATATGTACAAAATAAATAACTTCAGTGCATTTTATTGACTATTCGATTTCTGTTAAGTACGATTAAAACTGTAAATATTCTGATAATGAATTCTGTACAAGAGACGTGTTTAAAAAGGGCATTCTTGTGGTGGTGCATTCATATTTGGTACAGATTTACTTTTGTGATTTATAATTTAGGAAAATTTTAACTAAACAAAACTAGGTTACACATTTAACTATGTTTAAATTATAGCATTCTCCTCCTAGCATAAATCATTCTGTCATATTTCCATTATAAATCATTTTGACCATTACAAATCCTCATTAATAAATAATACTATAAACACACTATCAATTTCGTAAAAAAGCAACAAAAGAAAACCTCTTACAACATTAAATAAATCCGACAATTTCCTTATACAAGTACGTGTATTCTATTACTTATAATTACGTTTTCCTTAAAACAGTTTAATCAAACTAGAAAGTTTTGTTAAAGTTGTACAGTTTCAGAACAAAGGATATCGAAATACACCTTCAAGTTTTCTTTTTCTTGAGATGTGACAAAACAGTCTTTCCCAAAAATAAGGAAGGTGTCTCTGTATATTTAGGTATGCTGAATATTGGTCTCACAAAAGAACAGCACAATTTATTTTGAAAAAAAAACTAACAAAAGTGAAACCATCTCTACATCAAAAATATATACATGAAAGACATATGTTAAATACACACGTACTTATTTATGGCAGACGGTTTCAAGAAGTTCATTTTAAAACCTCGCAAGCCAAAATTCCTAGAAAAATAAAGGAATTATGTTGATTTTTGCGTGAGAGAAGCTGTCTTTCAAAAACTCACTTTGACATCATACATACTCCTATTCTTAAATGGTCATAACTGCTTGCAAAAAGTATTGCTTCTCAAAGTCAAGGGATTTTATTTATTCTTTTATGACATTGGTGTTTCTAACTGTAATTGGAGAAAAATATTTACTTGATTTTTATTTAAATTTTATGTTACACTAACTTAACAATTTGGTAAAAACTATAATATGTTTTGTCTAAATAATAGTAAACTCAATATGCAGTTGTAATGCTTCATACAATGCAATAATAAAAATATAGGGACATACATTATATTATTACATCGGGAACATTCACAACAAACTGCTTATGGAAAGGATTTAGTTATTTTTTTTTATCTTACCTCCTAGAGAAGGTGACGAGGATGTTGGGTTCGTGAGTGTGTGTGTCAGTGTTTCCGTGAGCTTACCTCTAAAATTAAAATACCAATGCACACGAAATTTTACGCAAAATGAAAAGTCAATATGTGTGTTTTCTTCTCGTACAGCCACATTGGGCTGTCTGCTGAGTCTGTATGTAACTCCCAGTATTTGGTCTCGATGCAAATCAGGATCCGGATTCTCGATTGCTTTGAAGCATCTACACATATAACGCATAAAAAACATCGGTGTGTCTGTCTGTTTGTTCGTTACGTGACTATTTGTAGGTCACTGGGTCAGTCTCAATCAATCTCTGTGAAATGACACATAGGACAAGAGACATGCTTTCACCTCATAATCTCTCTTATCGAGCAAGACGACGCTACGTTCTTACATATAAAACATAAAATACATTTTTTTTTAAAAAACAACAACAACACACCCACACATACTTTGAGAGAAGAGCAGAAAAATGTCTCATATGCCATAGATAGTGCACGAGCTCTCTTTATAAGGATATTAAAGAAAACATGGTTCCCATAAATGGGAAGCTGCATAAATTCAATTGATGTTTCTACATCAACAACCACCACAAAACTAATATGAAAAGCCATTTGTTACACTCACTTCCTACTTGCCAGTCGGTTAGGGCTCTTGACTCGCAAACTGTGGGTCGCGTGTTCTAATTCCTATCACGCGAAGCATGCTCACCCTTTCATCCTTGACAGTTAATTCGCTGATAAAAGAGTAGCCCAAGAGTTGGCGATGGGTAGTGACCACTGGCTGCCTTCCATCTAGTCTTACACTGCTAAATTAGTGACGGCTACCGCATATAGCCCTTTTGTAGCTTTTCACAAATTTCAAAAACAAAGAAACAATCATAAGAAACTTTTTACTTTAGACAGTGATCTTTCGACTTTGACCCGTAAGACACTTTTGGGGTTTATGATCTTAAATTAATTAATTACGTGAGACAATGTGGTGTGACATAAACAGTTGGACATTGAAAGAAAGTAACAGTAAACATCTTTACCGGCACTACCTTTTTTCGTTATCTCTTTCTACAAAGTCATCCTGACCATCGTATAGTTAATACCATATTTTAAGTACGTACTTATTTAGTCCTTAAAATTTATACAAAAGATTTGATGAAGTAATACTATAATAACACGGCATCTATGTTATAAATATTCTGTGTGAAAGCTAATTTTTGTGTTATTTATCATATCCACCCGGTACAAGAGACAAGTACTTCATCATGTTATATATAATGTGGAGATAGGGTAGTTTCAGGCTTGGAGTTGGTAACTGTGTAGAGTGTGACAGGGTTTGTACTGAATTTCATTGGCACATTAAAATTGAGACATCTCATCATACAACATAAAATAACCCAGGTCGTTGATCATTCTGGATCTGAAAAGGATTTTCTGAGTTTTCGAAGGAGAAATTTGAGATCATCGAATGTAAATGCAAGCAATCTGGAAAAAAGACTGAGTGAGGGAATACATTTCTCTGATTAATTTTGTGTTTTTATGTTTCATTTCATTAAAATGTAAATACAGAATGACCCAAAAGTAAAGTGTTCGAATGCATCTTAAACTAAAAAAGACAGCAACTGCTTGGAAGTATCTGTTTTTTTTAAACAATTTATAGAATTTTAGTGATTTTGCTAATGCATATCATCTTCATTCTTTTTAACAGTTTTGAGTGGAAATGCATCTTTCACTGATTGCGGAGTAGAAAATAGACCTTGCCTGAAATATGCTAATTTTATTAAAACATTTCAATTAGATTCTACAAGTTTATCAGCTATAAAATGTTAAAACCAATACTTTTAGAACATTTTAAAGTGTTTCAAATAAAATATTACTTTTTTAAAAAAGCAACTGATACTTGAAACCCAGGCTTACAGAATTGAAAACAAACAAATAAAGACAATTAACAGTACTTTTAACAAAACTTCATTTATTGTTAACCATGGTTTCTCCAGTAAAGGCATAATCGGGTTAAGATGATACCTGATGTTTTCTACTTCAGTTTTGTAATTTTTTTATTTTCTATCTTAAAAAATAACAAAAAACACATATTTCACAAAAAATAAAGTTTTGTATCCGTTATTTTATCTGATATGATGACACATACAAGTTTCCCAAAATATCGTGTTCAGAAAATTCAAAATTATTATGGGTACAGCAAAGTGGATGTTGATACGAATGTGATCAAATATGTATGCACATGAATATTGCGTGTTAGAACATTGACGCTATTGCATTGTGAATGTAGACTGTGTAGATGTAATGAATTTGTAATGACAACGCATTGCATAAGAGAGCTCTAACAACAAAGCACACATCGTAAAGTTCTGAAAAAGAAACATTTTGAGAGAGAAGTTTTAGTTCATCTCCAAAGTTAAAAATATTATTAATAGAGTACAAACTTCAGGGTTAAATCTAGTTTTCTTATATTGTGTCAGACTGGGACTAAACGCTATACATAGGTTTGTACCTAATTTTTAAGTGTATGTGACCATGAACTATCGTTTTTTTGTACGGAATAACATATACTTGTTTTTCAAATTACGTATTTTGTCCATTTTACTTTATTTTTGTATTATTTTACCCTCTGACCCATTGTATCAAACCATCTATTTCATTCACGATTACCTGATGCTGTATAGAAATGTGACAGCAATATTAGTTTCGTATACGATAATTATTTGACCAATAATGTTGATAAATTTATTCAGAAAAGAAAAAGAAACTGTATATATTCATTAAATACAACATAGATGTTTTTAGGATACACAAATAAGAACATCAACGTGAGTAGAAGATATTCAGCTCATTGGAATATTATATGTAAATGCTTTTCGTGATTACAAGAAACCCACTTGAAGTTAAAATGTATCTCAAGACGACTGGAATGGGTACTAATACTTTTATTGATAAAGTAAAGTGCAACGTTTCGACCTTCTTAGATCATCTTCAGGTTAACAAAGTCATCTCTCTTTGTAAAAGTGCTAATACCTATGTCAACCGTCTTGAAATACATCTCGATGTTCTATCTATTCATTACTCTATTTGTTTAGAAAAGGAATTCAACCATTTAATCATTTAAAGTATGAGATGTGGCATATTCGTCATTATTTTCGCGCAAAAATCGCTAAATAAATTTTGATATATTAATGTGGATATTGCATGACTGACATAATATAGACGAAGAGAAAACCTTTACATTCTTTCAAGATATGTATGAAGTACTAGCGGTATTAACTATCTGTTTTCGTTAAATATTTGTTAAATACAAAACGCAGAGAACGTTGAAAGCCCAACGACACTTTGGAGATGATGTATCATAATCAAGTAATGAAATTGACAAAAATACAGGTTTAAAATTCTCGCTATAATTTCAAATAAAGTTTCTGTTTTCTGTATGTCTAACATAAGTTCATATACAAGTTGCTAAAACTCTGTATTGAAATACTTGTGCTTCCCAGTGGCTCAGCGGTATTTCTGCGGACTTACAACGCTAGCAACAGGGTTTCGATACCCGTGGTGGGCAGAGCACAGATAGCCTATTATGTAGCTTTGTGCTTAATTCAAAACAACAACTTAAATACTTGTAACTTTTTTTGAATAGAGAATACAATCGCTAAGAAACAATTAAATCATATAACATCAAAATATACATTTTTGGATTGAATGGAATTAGTATGGTGAATTAAATCTGCAAAAAGTTCATTGTGCTTAATCTTGTAAAAAAACAGACAGTTCTTACGTATCGCTATTGTGCCAACTTAAATCTTTCCGTTATAAACGCGAAATGAGAATTCTCTTTTACTAAACGACAAAAACATACATATATATCTAAACGCTCGCTACCATGAATGTGATCCTTAATTATAACTTTAATTTTTAAAAATACGAAGTTGTTAAGCTGCTTTACAGCAGACGGAACATCTTCAATAACGAAAACGTAATTTCTACGAAGAAATAGATTTTTGCCCAGAAGCTAAGACACAATAATGAAATAAAGCCTAAAAATTCTCCGGAATTAATTAAACACTCAATTTATTTAAATATTCACAATATAAAATATTCAGCTTATATGTTCTTCTGCTATTTTTGTTCTATTTATTGATACTATCAAGGTATTTTAAAGTAGTAGAATGAAGGATATAATACTTTCGATTATTTTCACTGGTAAGAGAAGAAAAAGTGGCAATAATAATACATGTTTCAAAATATATTTTACCCATACAACACTTCACTGACAATTTCATTATTTTACTCTATCTATGTATTTGTCTTATAATATCAAATCACCACTTATTAAAATAAAATAAGTAAATGGTATGAAAAGATTTCTCCAGATCTGGATAAGTTAAATAATAAGAAAACAGTGACGATAAGAGAATTTCTCATTCAACCCAAAACAAACATACTTCTGAATCATAAGTTTTCGTAGATAACAGACTTTAAAACATTATAAGTGGCACTGATTAAAATATATATGGCCGAGCGCGTTAAGGCAAGCGCTCGTAATCTGAGGGTCGCGGGTTCGCATCCGACTCGCGCTAAGTATGCTTGCCCCCCCAACCGTGAGGGCATTATAATGTGACGGTTGTTTGGTAAAAGAGTAGCCCAAGAGTTTGGGGGGGGAGTGATGACTAGCTGCCTTCCCTCTGGTCTTACACTACTAAATTAGGGACGCCTAGCACAAATAGCCCTCGAATAGCTTGGTGCGAATTTCAAAAACAAACAAAAACAAGAAATAAACTAAAAGATAATATATAAGAGGTTATAAACATATATGATGCAGAACTGTAGAACTTAAAGTAACATGTTAAGCTAATTTACAGTAAGTAAGTAGGGCATTGTTACAAAGAAGTCAGAAAAATGCTTAAATAGGAACAATCACTGATGCAAAAAGTGAATTAAAAAATTTGGTAACACTTAGCGGATGTAAACGTAAACACTGAAATGGCAGGAACAAAGACGCAAAAAATTCCATGTCATTAAAAACTGATCAGTTATCATGCACTTCAACTACACTTTATAATGTACGAAAATATTATACACTCTTGCTGTGGATCGAATTTTGACAGCACTACATTGGATTTAACTTTACCATCTTACTATACTCGCAACTCGATTTTCCTTCGAGTTTATTAATGCTTTACTTATTCCTATTATTACGTAACCTATACTTAATTTAAATAGAACTAATTCTGCATGTTACTATATCACATAAGAATATTCGAGTTAGAACTAGTTACGGTTTTTAATGGCAGCATATTTTTCGTTGATTTGTTGGTCCGCTCTTCATTTTCCGGGTTTTTATTTTCCTTTTGAATTGAATCTGTCGTTCACGCATCTTTATCTAGATCACGTACATGTATAACACACCTGTTTTCCTCATATCGGATTAGACTGTCTAATAAACACTGAAATTTTTGTAACTTCCAAATAAGTTAAACAAAGAAATCAAACAAAACCGATTTTTACAGCGAACATTACTGTCTATACTATAATTTTTCCTTAATTATTAGATTAATAATAATTAATTAACTTACTATCAGGATTTTAGAGTGCATGTTATGCACCTAAATTTATTACAAACTTAACATTTAGATATTACAGAGGATAGCAATTTCTTCTCAATGAAATGTTTTTAAATTTACCTCAGAAAATTATTTTTATTTCAAATATTCTTCTTGTGTTTCCTTTTGAATGTAAATCTCTAAATGATACTAAAGTATTGAAACTGTGTGTTTGTTTTTCTTACAGCAAAGCCACATCGGGCTATTTGCTGAGCCTACCGAGAGGAATCCAATCCCTGATTTTAGGGTTGTAAATCCGTAGACTTACCGCTGTACTACTGAAGGGCAGGTATTAAAACTATCTACTGCTACCGAACACATTTTTGAGTAACAATAATCATTGAAATAAACTGGTAAAACTGGAGTCGTATAGACTCGGGTATAATCGTAAATCTAGCAGCCGAACCTAATTTTAGTTTACTATTTTTAAAAGAGATTTATAAAACTCTTGTTTCAAAATATTATAGGTTTGATGATTTTTCTCTTATCAACCTTAACACGCATGACATTTGCATGGCGACACACTCAAATACATTTAGATGTATAAAACCAACTAAGTATGAGTTAAACTTGATGTTATACTCAGATGTATCTCTAGAAATTAAATGCGTAGAGTAGTGAATATATAGTTTGAAATATGAGTTTGCATGTGTTTTATCATTCACTAAGCTACGAGATATACAAACGAAGGTTACTGATGATATAGTCTGGAAATTGTGTTTAAATAGAATGTTTTTATGCTGGACTGTAATTACGTGTTTTATTTTCGTAAAATCTAACTCTTTCTGTGCGTGTTAAAATGAAACAGTAAGTAACAATATACACTGCATAAAATGTGGATGCTAATTCTACGGATCCTGTATGATCAGGTGGTTAAGACGCTCGACTTTTCATCTGAGTGTTTCGGGTGTGAATCAATTTCACACTTCTTTCAGCCGTGGGGGTGTTATAAAATGACGGTCAATTCTCTGGTAAAAGTGTAGCCCAACAGTTGACGGTGGGTGATGTTGACTTCCCTCTAGTTTTACAATGCTAAATTAAGGGCAGCTAGCGCAGATAGGCCTCGTGCAGCTTTGCGCGAAACTCATAAACAAACAATCAAAACTGGTCGATAAAAGATCAGTAACGATAATAAACTAGTAACTTATCTAATTTTTGTTTATTTGTTACTAAGCATAAAGATACACAGCAGATTTTCTGTGCTGTGCTAATTTGGTATCAAAACCTGATTTGTAGTGCTGTAGCTATCAAGCTTACCACTCGAGAACAATATCTCATGGCACACTTTTAAATAAAAGTTCCGAATCAAAACTTAGCTTTCATACCGTTTTATTAGCAAAATATTCATGACAATATAGATAAACTATACAGTTATTGAAACTGAATTTGAAGTTTTTACGCTGATCTAAACTCAATGCGACAGAAATATGGAGAGGTATTGTCGTTTATTCATTGTAAGCTCAGAAATTAGTTTTAAGCTTCATAACAAAATCGAGTATAATTTTTTTTCATTAAAACATTTCTTCAGTATTACATGTAAACATAAACAGCATAATATATAGAATGATTTAATTCATGAAATCACAAAACAATTCGCTTTTTTGGTAAAATTTTGAATTAGGTAAAAAAAATAAAAAAGCTTCTTTAGTAAATTCAAAAATAATTCAATCTTACTTTAAACTTGTTTTAGGAAACAATTTTACAATTATGTTTGAAATAGCGTGCATGCTACAAAAGTCATCTCTGCAAGAGCTTTATTAAAAAATGTAAATCATTCCACTTGTTTATTATCATGCCACAGATCAGGTTGTATATTTTCTTATAATGAAAATCACGAGTCTTTTAAAAGCGAGCAATATAATTTCTTACAGATAAATTATTCCAATAATCATGAACAATATGAAATTATTGCGTATACGAAGTTCTTGATTATTTTTCAGGCAACGTGTTCGTAAAAAAACAACAACAAGAAAACATGATAAAATGTAGACACTTTAAAAGCTATATTTTAGAATGATGTGAAAGATGAAACTTACCTAACAATAAAATAGTTATTTAGGTATTCGCAGCTTCTTTAATTTGTTTTTGATGTTAATGTAGCTTACGCTATTATTGTTGGTTTAATAGCTACAAAAATAATAAATTTAAAAATATATGTGTGCAAGAGTATGCTCTATTCAAAATATTTTTTTGAGATTTTTGTTCATAATGATAAAAGAAAACCTTAATTTTCATGCCACTACATAGGTAATTATGCGTGCGAGACTGCTTCCTCATCACTTGCCTTTCTGAGCACTTTTATCGAAACAAATGCAAAAGTTTGGAGATAGATGGCAGCTTTTACGCAGATTTCCCAAGAGGCTTAGACGCCGTGATTGGACGTAAAACATTCTATATTAAACACTTACTTTTGAAGATTATGTTGACTTATAATTTTACTTCAATACTCCAGATAAGCTGCTAATCTTCAACTGACGTGAATCTAAACTTAAAAGCAGAAAAAAACATTTCCACGTTCTTGAATAGTCACACCGAGAGAAGCCAAGGTAAAACTACCTTTATGAATAGAGTTCAAGAAACAATTAACGTCTTTCGAAGAAAATTATAATAAATAATCGTGTATAAAACCGGTATTCAAAGCCTAATGTAGAAAAACTGTGAAAGGCTAGTCTCACACAGTAAAGTAGTAAAATTACACCTTTAATAAAATAATAATTGTTCCAGCTAAACAATATTGGTGTTAATATTGTTATAGCCAATAAAATACTGATTTTCATTTATTGTGTTTCCAACTACTCTTTTAGTCATAGACTGTAACTTACAACTTCATACAGTTCTCATAAAAAGGCAAAAAAAAAGATTCAAATAATTTGAACACTGATTTTCGAAATAGTGAAAATACTCAAAGAAACATTTCATTTTGAATGAAACCGGGCTCAGTACTATAACTGATTTAAATATTATTAATAATTATATGATACTTCTAAGCTCGTAATTCCAAAACTCACTGTTTTTGTCAAATAAAACTTGAAATATCACAATAACGGGATCAGTTCCGTTAGCTAGCAAATAAGAAAAATAATACTATATAGACTTTAATTATTTAGTTATATGTGTAATATAATTTAAAATATCAACTACTGTAACAGTATGAACAGAAAAAACCTAACGTACTAACTAAATAAACTTAAAAAATCATTATTTTCTATTTTTATATTATGTATTAAATATTGTATTTGAATCCTATAACTTCTTTTTTCTTGCAATTTGTTTACATGATACATTTAATTAAATAGGTAGAAAGAACAGGAAAGAAATCCGACTAAGTCACACTAACCAAAATTCATGATCATTTCTGTAACCTGTTCTCAGAATGTTCTTGAATAATTTGATTAAGGATAGTAAAGCTCAATCTATGATATTTGCCACAACTCTATAGTTCCGTACAGGTGGACAGAAAACCCTAAAACTATCGTTATAAGTAGCTGTAAAAGGTTATTTAAAACTGCAGAAGTTGTATCTTGTTAGCCAATAGTAATGGGGAGTAATCACTAAGTTATCCTTTATATTCTGTTCACGAAAGGTTATGACAATTTCTTTCGATGTTTACCCTAGTTTAGTTCTTTCACAATTTTCTGCATAATATGCTTCTTTTAATATTCCTAAAAAAACTTCTTCGGTGCTCTATCTAATTACAGTTCATGTTACTAGTAATGTTGTAATCATTCAAAACATATCGCTTTTTCAACTAGAGGTTCTTCATGTCTAACATCTCTCTCTCATTTGTCTATCAGCTTCACTCAGTAGAATCAATAGTGTCAAAATAGATGATTGTGTAAACTTTTGTCAGTTTATTTTTTCAAATTATTTGCTTTGTAGCTATTATTATGCATATATATACCACAATAACAGTTTTTGTTAGACTGAAAATATTAATCTATTACGAAAATTGCATGTTGATATCATATTCATATAAATGTTTCTCTTGAATTTACACCACATAGATTGAATCAATAGTCCCTCGCTGGTATAGCGGTAGGTCTACGGATTTACAACGCTGAAATCAAGGGTTCGATTTCTCTCAGTGGTTTCACAGGTACCCCGATGTGGCTTTGTTATATAAAAACACTTAGACACTTTAATCAATAGATTTGTTTAATAAATTCTGGTTCAGATTTTCAGGAATGAATTTTCCATAACAGATTTGACAACCAGTTTTATCCATAACTCAATTCACTCTACAGTTGTCTTTGTAGTGAATAATGTTACATTCGTAGAATTGGTGAAACATCAAAGCTGGTGCATTATTAATGGTGGTGAGTATTGTCTCACAGGTCGTAAAACATTTATGGACGTAGTTCTTGCACCTTCGCAATTTCTAAGATATAAATTTTCTGACATGTTGTTTCGGTGAAAAAGTAATAATTTATGATATGAAATACATATATATATCGAACAGTAGGAAACAACTAAGAATTACATTATGAAACACAACAATTCTGAACTTAATACTTCTACCTCAAGAATAATTTATGTTATATATCTAGCTGCTTTTATACTGGAAATGTTGATTCTTTTCTTAACTTATAAATCTCAAACCCCATTGTATAACTTTTTTCTTGCATTTTACAGTTAACTTTATCAAAGTAATATTTAATGTACAAATGCTATGCATCGTTAGCTATGAAATATGTAATTGGAAGAATCTGATTTAGCCTAGAGGAACTAATGTAGCATTTAGAAAACCATATTTTTATGAATCCTATTTTCTCAACGCTATTGAGTTTTGAAAGAAGTAAGTAGAATGAACACTTTCTTCAGGGTAAAGTTGTATTTTTATCTTAAGAGAAGAAATTTTTCATCAATTAAAAATAGCATAATTGACTAGTTGTTGATCTGACTTTGTTGAAGACAAATTAATATAAACTACAAAAATTTTTAGTTTTGCCTATAACATAAGGGTATCTTTAGAAATACTAACGGAAAAGAAATATTTTACTAAATCCAAAATAAGGAGCTGTTTAATTGTAAAGTGATATATTTGTAATTCATCACAAATAAAGTGCTTTTATTTTCATCAGATTCTCAATTAACGTATGATAAACATATATTTCTTTGCAAAAAGTATAAAACATATAAGATAAAAAAATACAAATTTATCTTATAGTCTATACCTAAATACTTGTTTGAAAATGTGATTTATAATGCTCTTTTGTGAGTAGGTTGCAATACATTAAGAATCTAAAGCTCTTTAACACAGCTTTCAATCATCTCTTTTAGGTTGTATATTATAGGTTCCGTATCATAATATTTCACAAGTTTTTCAAAACGAAACTCATTTATAACCCATATATTACACTTGTTCCTGATTAATTACATTAAAGGAAAATAGACAGTCTTTAGGTTTTAAGATTTCACTTCCTGACGTGTTTAAAAGAAAACATGTTTCATTATTGTACTTGTAGAAAGAAAACATTCAGATAATCTATAAATATTTGCAATCAAAGTTGATAAGAGAACACAGAAATGATATCATACAATTAAAAATAAATAAAACTAATACGAAAATGTAACAAAATATTGTTACTTAGATTAGGTCTAATTTAGTTTATACAATCTTTGGAAACACCTGAGCACTAAAAATTTAGTGTATTGATAAAGGATATACTTGTAGCCATTGGTAAATATACTCTTCTTAACAGTATTAATAAACGCTTATAAACACAAAACAAAACTCAATTAGAACTAATTTCATTGTACGAGAATGCTAAACAGGCATGCTGCTAATCAGACCGAAATAGAATCTATAAAATTTAAAAAATGTTTGTTTTGGAATTTCGCACAAAGGTATTCGATGGCTTTCTGCGCTAGCCGTCCCTAATTTAGAAGTGTAAGACTAGAGAGAAGGCAACTAGTCTTCACTACCCACCGTCAACCCTTGGAATACTCTTTTGATCACGAATAGTAGAACTAACTGTCATGTTATTACGCCCACACAGCTGAAACGGCAGGCTTGTTTGATGCGACGGGAATTCGTAAATAGGAATTCCATTAATAGTATCAAAGTCTTTAAAGCCTGTTTAAATAGGGCAAATTTTCATATTTCTAAATGGTTTCTTAAATAGTTAAATTGTTAGGTTTCTTTTTATATTATTCATGTTTTCTTTTCTAAATAAATGATTTGTTTGTTTTGGAATTTCGCACAAAGCTACTCGAGGGCTATCTGTGCTAGCCGTCCCTAATTTAGCAGTGTAAGACTAGAGGGAAGGCAGCTAGTCATCACCACCCACCGCCAACTCTTGGGCTACTCTTTTACCAACGAATAGTGGGATCGACCGTCACTTTATACACCCCCACGGCTGGGAGGGCGAGGATGTTTAGCGCGACGCGGGCGCAAACCCGCGACCCTCGGATTGCGAGCGCACGCCTTAACGCGCTCGGCCATGCCAGGCCTCTAAATAAATGAAAACACCTTGAAGAGTTATCTTCTGTTTTCTCGCATCATATCTTCAACCTTCATTTTTTTCTCGTATTTTGTTTCTGCTATTTACTTTTTTCTTTCATTCAGAACTCTGTAAACATTAACTAGGTGATTTTTATTTACACCTCTAAGCGTTAATATAAACATTCTTCAGTTGGTTCCAATGTTGTTGCTGTCGTTGACTTTCTTTATGGTTGGAAAGTCATGTTGAGTTCTAAATTACCTAAATATTGTATTTTGTTCAATATCCTACCAAACACGACTTCCTAAATGAGACAAATTAATGAGTGACACAGTTATATAGTTTAATCAAACTAAAAGTTTTAACATCTATTGTTCTGTGATCATTAACAAAAGGATTGTTTTGAATTTCGCGCAAAGCTACACGAGGGCTATCTGAGTTAGCAGTCTATGCTATAGCAGTGTAAGACTAGAGGGAAAGCAGTTAGTTATCACCACCCACCGCCAACTCTTAAGCTACTTTTTTACCAATGAATAGTGGAATTGACAGTTACATTATAATGCCACTACAGCTGAAAGACGAGCATATTTGGTGTGACGGGGATTCGAACCTGCAACCCGCAGATTACGAATCGAGTCCCTTAACCACCTGGCCATGTTGGGCCTAACCAAAGGAAGAACATGGGAAGACATGAAAAATAACTGGTTAACATAATAAGAAACGGAAGGTGTGCTACTTTGGGAATAAAATTAGATCGGAGGGAAACTAACAGAGATTATGTTAAGTAAATTTAAAACACAAAGAGCGAGAGGTAGGCAGGTATTCGTATGGCTCTAAATCATTAGAAAAATAATTGGAGATGCAAAGTTTGAATTCGAGCAGCTGATATAGGCACAAAGGAACAGAGCCATACTTAATAATTTTAAAATTCGAAAAAGGACCGTGTTTGATTTGCAAAAGACATCTTCAGCAAGGATTGTAATATCTAAATGATTTTTATTTCATATTTCTTGTTGAAAAAACAAGTTATTTTTATGTTTTTTTTCTCTATAATCAAAATACAGATAGAAAGGTCAAAAGCTGTTTAAATCATGCTAATTATTATAAAAATAGAATAAGTTCGTTAAACACACTATATCATAAGGTTGCTATTTAGGTTGTTTACAGATATTGTTCGATGTTTACTTATAAACCTCCCACCATAACTGAATGAATGAGTGATATTATTTCTAGTAACCCACTCTGTCTTTGAAATTAAAATACTTGGGTTAGAGGTATCATCTAAACATTGTACATTTCTTTTATCATTTGGTGTAGTTCAATAGTGAAACACACATGTGTAAATTGACTAGTTTGTTCTTGTAGAGGAGAAATTATGTGTTGAAGCAATTCAATTGTATTAACACACACATACACATCATTATAACAGAAGTAAGAAAAATACTGAAATCGATCTTAAGCTAAAACGCTTGCTGAGGTAGATTTAATATCATGATAATTTCGTTTATTAACTGGAATGTTATAACATACTGTGACCTTTTACATTTTATTACGTATCTTAGGTGATTAACAACGAAAATATTTCATCATTATGCTGTTTCGTATTTTTTAATGTTTTATATTCTTCGTAGATTAAACGCAACAGAAAAACACAGATAACAGCTTGTATAATTTATTACACTAAACTATTAACAAATATAACAGATATAACATAAATTATATGATAACAGTGTCAGATATTAAGTTACAACATTCGAAATTAATTACAAAACAAAATAAAAATTAGTTTCAAACTTCAAAATTAATCACAACACAAAACGGTACTGGCCTGTATCTAATATAATGATTTAAAATGAAAGTCTCAAATTCCAGTCTAGGGTGTGAATTTGGTCCCACGAAGAGATTCCGAAACAGTTCACAGTTCAATAAATTCGCCGACTCTCAGCACAAGCAGTAATTCGGATGAATCGTAGAGATTGACGAAGTAAAATCACAGCTTCCGTAGATCTAACTTCAGTCACAAATCCAAGTTGAATATTCACAGCAAACACTTAAACTTTCTCAAATAACTGACTCTCTTCTTTAGAAATAGAACTAATGTCTGACTTTCCTCTTTTCTTCGAATAAAAACTGATGACTGAATCTCATTCTTTTTCTTCGAATAAAAACTGATGACTCAATCTATCTCGCGTCACCGTCTTTTATACCGATAGGCCTATTTCTCGAACAATCTTGCAATTTCCATACAACTCCAGAGCAATCCGCGCGTGTCCGTTCTTGCACGAGACTACACGTCTAGACACAAAGTCCCCAGCACTCATTTACAAACATATGATTGGTCTACTTAATTCAAGAAAATTCTAAAATGTTACCCTAAATAAATAACAAAATATTAGCTTAAACTTCGAAACAATAATATCAATATGGAAAAATGAATAAAACAAATGAAAATTCAAACACAACACGACATGTTGTCGTTTACAAAATATTTACACATATACATAACAATGCAAAATGGCAGATGTTAAGGTGTGAAAAATATGTGGAAACTGCGTAATATTTACAAATACGTATAACCACTAATATGAAAATCACAACAACTGAAACAAAGGTTTCAATAACAATATTAATTTGAACCCCATTGAGTTTTAAGATCTTGTTATAGTAATTTATATACAAACTTTAGTGACACTCTTGTTTATTATTATTTAATAATAAACTTCAAGAATAATTTTATTTGCGTTCGGCTAGGTGGTTAAGGCGATCGGCTGGTAATCCAACGGTCGTGGGTTCGAATCACCGTTGTACCATATATGCTCAACTTTTCGGCCGTGGAGGCATTATTATGCGATGTTCAATCCTGCTATTTGTTAGTAAAAGAGTAGCCCAAGAATTGGCGGTGAGTGGTGATGTCTAGCTGCTTTTCCTCTAGGCTTACTTTGCTAAATTATGGACGGCTAGCTCAGATAGACGTCGTGTAGTTTTGCGCGAAATTCAAAAAACAAACAAACAATATACAGCGCAGATAGCCTATTGTGAGGCTAAAACAAAAACATTGCTTGTATTATTTAACACAAAATATGGTCAAATTTAGGATTTCTTTATTATTAACGATCTTCTTGATTTGTTTCCCAGCAGAAAAATAAAAATATATAACATGCTGGATTATACTTGTTGGGTGTCTTGCTTATACTTTTTGTGAGAAAACTAATGTAGAATACATAAAAATATTGTTTACATTCATTTAGTGCAAATTTGATAACAAGCATTCGTGCTTATTTTAGTAAGATGAAAAATTAAACTTGTATCAAAATACCAGGTGTCCAGGAGAGTGAACTATATTGAATTATATCACGTAAAATATACCTTTGAAGTAAACAGATCTAATATGTGTAAAATCTTATTTCAAGTTTGAAACATTTATTACTTGTTATATCAAAATTTCGTAATTTACAGTGCATAGACTTATCACTTTAATGAAAATAATTACATTTAAATGAAGTTAAATAAGTAAAATCACAAGGAAGGACTGCGTTAAAAAAATAACAAATCTGAACCTCTGACTAATTTGTTATTTTAACTCAAACACAAGCCGAAACAAAATCGTTGTATCAGCTAGGGTAAATTTTATAGACCCACATTTTAGACTCTATCCCACATTGTAGACTGTACCTCACATTGCAAACTGTACCTCACATTGTAGACTGTACCTCACATTGCTGACTGTACCTCACATTGTAGACTGTACCTCACATTGCAGACTGTACCCTAGAATATTTTCAGTTGAGGCAGCGTTTTTTTTTGTTTCGTTTCGGTTTGTTTTTTGAGTTAAAATAATGACTTATTGCCTTATATATTCTTAAATTTTCCAATACGTTTGAAATACTTCTACAGCGTATATTGCAATACAAGTCTCTCCATGTATTTTATAAGCTTCCATTATTTTTGGTTCTCTAACCTGTACTAAGAAGAATATCCAGCATATTAAAATATTGTTTATTGATATAGATGCATCAAATAGTTATTGCGTTGGTCACTAAAAATATATGTTTTTATTTTATTTAGCTAACCTAGAAAAATAAAATCATTAAAGTATGAGTGTTACGTCAAATACAATAAATTATTGACGTTATCTCACAAATTACTTAAGTTTTGAAGTCAGCAAGAAACAAACTATTGAGATAGATTTATGAAAACATTTACGTAAAGGTCAGGACATTAACGGTTACACATTTACGCAGATCCTTCAAACTAAAAAACAAACAAACACAAATCAACTTATAAAGCTAACCAAAAAATTATTATGTATTATTTGTAAAAGAAATTAAATTAACGTTCTCTACTCGGCAAGTATATGTCATACAATATATTTATTACAGAAATGAATTACTGATGAGCGTTTTACATATGAAACAAAATGGTATACAAAAAATATATTCTGTAAAGTAAACAGAGAAGCAAGACAATAATCAATACATTAAATGCATATGAAATCAATATTTGAAAACGCAACCGGCTAACTGTTTCGTTCGATGCTCATAAAAATTAAAAATCAGAAGTGTATAAATTAGAAAAGCAGTGTTATATATGCATAAAGCAATGAATAACTGTAAACAAGCACATGCCAAAACATGGGTCTTGTTGAAAAGAATGAATTCTATGCGTGATAAAAACTGTTGTAAAGCTTTATCGTCAGAATAATAGTTTTTAAATGCAAATTTTAGAACAATAATTAGATTTAGACTACAATGTTGATGATTTAATCATATGATTAAAAATTTATAACCAGCTTATTATCAAATTTAACTATCCATTTATAGAACTGTCATTCACCCTGGTATTAATAAACTTAATAATACTTTCTGCTTATGGAACCTTGGTAACATCGTCTCTGCCTTTATGATCGTACTAACAGCATCAGTCTGTTATAAAATGTTTTATGGTATTGAACTATGATGTCATCCCTTTTTAAAACTGCATTACTCTGTGGTGCCATTGTGGCCGAAGATATGTGCCTTCTGATACCATTTTGTGGCCTAGCAAAGCGCTCTCTATTGAGTAACACTCGAACTATGATGTCACGCTAAGAAATACACTCTCCGGCAGCAGACATCTATTGTCAACTATCATGTGCTTTACATCATGTAACAATGTCTATGCTCTTTCCATTTTGCGGCAGTCAGTCAGTGCATGGTGTCTGAACATCTGAAATAACTAATATTACTGTCTAAGCTAAACATACGGAATATCATATGCTAATATTATTAAATTTGAGAGTTACCTCCATGGCGGATATATCGCAGGTAATTCATTGTGAACTTTTGTATTAAAATAAATAATCAAATCAAACCCTCTAGTGTATGTTTAGCAAGATACTGTTAAACACAAGTATGTAGGATCAAAATCAACTAATTATTCCAAAGATAGTTCTAAAAAGATGGCACTAGGAAGCTAAATCAACAGCTTCTTAAGCTGCTAAATAAATATGAAAAATCTAGATATCACACCCCAGTTGCCAACTCACACTGACAATTTATTTTGTTGCTGACCAAACGGAAGTACAAAAATGTGGATAATAATGTGGTACTGACAATAATAATGTAAACATCTATTTGATAGAGATACTATAAATAATGGCAAATTTTTCAATAGTGCAGAGCATTATAACAAAAAGCACAGACGAAAAGTGAATAAGTTGTATAATGTGAGTTCTCTGTTTTACACAGAGTATTAAACTTTGTTTTCATGTTTAAGTTTTAACGTATTTACTATTATATATTTATTTTAATATCGATTTTTGTTTTGGTTAAATATTGATGTTATGAATTAAGCACAAAGCTACACAATGGGCTATCTGTGTATCGAAACCCTGATTTTAGCGTTGTAAGTCCACAGACACACATCTGAGCCACTGGGGGCTTCGTTAAATATATATTTAGAAATGCATGTAACTTACATTGTTAAATGTGTACTGCAAATTTCCTCACTATTTACTAAATTTGTAGAAGGATCTCTAGTGTAAGAATTAACAATGCATATAGGTATGTAATTTTCAGAATTGTCGCCATAGTTGAAATTTGATGGAAATCTCCTCTCAGACTAAGAGACAGTATATATTGGAGATGTGCTACAATTGGTATAATATAAACCTCGGACGCTATAACGTTGGCTAACGCTTATTAATCGGGAAGCTTTGGATATTGACTAAAAATATTTAGAAATTTCGAACATCACAAACCGTTTAACTTCACCGGATTAACTTCAACTTTGGACGTTAGTATTTTTAGGTAGATTGTATATCTTCAGCTGTAAAAACCTCACGCATTAAGATGTAATTAGGTTTCTGTTCAGTGAATTTTACCTATATCAGTTCGGAATTAATTTGCAAGTCGTAAGATTGCGATAAGATATCAAAGATATTCCCGATCTAACAGAAGCATCAGTATTGTTTGTCAATTTATACAACTTTTGTACATAAATCAACATTTTATTGTTGGATTTTATTGTTTGTACAGTAAAATATATTTGTTTTTAGAAATAAAACTGTGTGTATGAATCTTGATGGCTGTTATGTATAAAGCGTTTTAATGCCATGTTGTTGTTTATATTATTGTTTCAAAGTTTAAACCAATAAAATATGTTGTTATTCATTTTAAATAACATTTAGAAATTTCTAGAATTAGGTAGATCAATCATTTGACTATATATGGTATATTTGGCGGCCTATTGTCTAGACGACAAATCTCGTGCAAAAACAGACATGCGCAGATTATTCTGGAATGTTGGGAAGTTATGCGATTGTTTGAGAAGAGGCCTACTAATATATAAACAGACGGAGATGCGAAAAGAAGAGTCAGACATTAGTTTTTATTTCAATTCAAGATATATTGTCTTTGTTCGAGAAGTTTTCAACGTTTGCTGTGTGTTTATTCAACTTGGATTTGTGACTAGAGTTAGATCTACAGAAGCTGTGATTTATTTCGTCATTCTTTACGATTCATTTGAATTACTGGTTGTACTTAAAGTCAACACGTGTAGAACTGTTTAGGGGAGACCAGGAAAATTGGAAGGCGATAAGTTTGAAACGTTCATCGGAGGCATGGTGAAAAGAACTTCGTCAAATTTATTGAACTGTGAATTGTTTCTAAACTTCTCCATTCAAACTTCGGAATTTATTCGTGGGACCAAATTCACACCCTAGACTGGAATTTTGGATTTCTGATCTAGACTTTTGAACTTTCATTCTAGATCATTATATTAGACACAGGCCAGTACCATTTTGTATTGTAATTAATTTTAAACTGAATATCTGTCATTGTTGTTATGTAATCTATGTTATATCTGTTACATATATAATAGTTTATTGTAATAAACTATACAAGCTGTTATCTGTGTCTTTCTGTTGCGTTCAGTCTACAGTCAACATAAAAAAACGTAACAATGGCAAATATAATAAGTTTGATAGATCATTACATTTAATTAAATTATAAATTTATACCATAATTTAATACAGTTTTAGACTATTTCATATTGTAATATGTAACATAGAAGTTTGTGTAAGATAAACCATAATAACTAACATCTTATGCTCATATCTCCTGTTACTCCTCACAATTCAGTGAAATTGTTTTGTCACATTTTGATCTTTTCATCTTTTTAACATACACTGGCTTCAGGAATATTCATCTAAGGACTTTGTGCAGTACAAGTCATGGTTATAGATATTCCATCAACCTGTTTTTTTTCCATCAAGTTATCACTTCATCACATGTGCTATGTGTTTGAGGTCTTTGTTCGGCGCGGTGGTTAATCATCGTTAATAATTTGCGTTCATGAAAGGATGACAACCAGAATCTGCATGTACTTGTCAGTAATCAGTGGGAATTGACATCAATTTTTGTGTATATCACCGACACAGATATAATGACCTCCCGCCATGCTTCCCTGCAGATGTAAGATGACAATGTACATGACTTGATCTAATCTCAGGTTATTATTATTTATGATACCATTCCCTTACAACTTTTGTACAAACGGTTGCTAATCGTTGCTGAAAAATTCAACATTAAATTCATCTGTATGCAGCCTACGTTTCCAGCTTTTTATAAATACATGTATAGAGCTCAAGTACTTTTATCTCAATTAAATTATGTATACGAACTATTTTGTGGAGTCATGCTAACTTTATAATTCGGTGTTACACAGTTGAACACTTATTTAATGATGATATTAGAGATTTCTTTTTCTTTTTTCAACAGACTTCAATATGAAAACGAAACCTCTTTCGTAGGGACTTAGTACATTCACCGCATCTTCTGCTATAGACTTGATTTTGCTTATTCAAGGTGTCTTTGTAGTTAAGGTGTTCGACTCGCAGTTTGTAAGACACGAGTTTTGATCCCCTTCACTGATCATGCTCGCCCTTTCAACCGTAGTTGAGGGTTGATAACTAATCTCATTATCTGTTGATAAATGTTTGTGTGTTTTTCTCACAGCAAAGCCACATTCAGCTATTTGCTGTATGTTGATAAAAGAGCAGTCCAAGAGTTCTTGATGGATATTGTTGATAAGCTACCTTTTCTCTTGTCTTTAACCACAAAATAAGGACGGCTAATGCAGATAGCTCTGGTGTAGCTTTGCGCAAAATTTAAAACAAATAAAACCTTTTCAGTGCTCATAATCACAGCTTGGATAAGCAAGCTTAAGAAGTATTAGGCCTCTTAAAGGGTAATAATAATGTATAAAAATTGCTATATATATATATGTGTGTGTGTGTGTGTGTGTGTGTGTGTGTCATTCTTTTCATATCAAGTTATGGTTAAATTAATCAAAAGAGTTGAGAGTTATATATGCAAGAACTGCCCTCTATATGTTACTACGACTTTTTTGTACGCAAAATGTGAATAATGTAATTGAAATAAGACAAGTTTTAATAGTCTTTCAATTCATTATTTTTTGTTGGTTATTAATTTCAGCTGTTCTGTAAAAGACGTCAACAATGAAACACTATGTTTTATAGCGAAAAAATAATTATTGGCTTTCACTAATCATTTAAAAAGGCTAAACTTGGCAGCAATTTTCTATATTTCTCTTTAGCTGCACTAGTCGTGTACAGTTTTATATCTTCAAGAAGCAATTTGTTTATCGTCGCTCCAATGGGAACTGATTATGGTTTGAGAATTTAGAGCATGCGTAATGCAATAATTGTATAAATCAATAAGATTTTTTTGTAAAAACGGAACATTACTTTTTTATTCACAAAATTGCAGACAGAATTTGCAATACATATGTAGTACAATTTTATGTATAATAATTAAAATAACTAAATTTTGGTTTACTGTTTCCCTTCGTTATTATTTTGAATTCGATTTTTAAATAATGATTTTGAAAATATAAACATTTGATAACTTTCTTGTTAAACAATTTTATTGTATTAGACAGATATGATAATTCAGGTTCAACACAAACCAACTTTTTTAAAAAACCAAAAACGAAGCAGCCTGGCATCTGAGAGCCACTGGTTTTTATCACCGACGCCCTAAACATGCTCTCCCTTCAATTGTGGAGGTGTTCTAATGTTACGGTCAATCCCACTATTTGTTGGTAAAAGAGTAGCTCAAGCATGATGGTGGGTAGTGATGACTAGTTGCCCTCCCTGTAGTTTTACACTGCTAAATTACGGATGGCTAGTGCAGATAACCATCGTATATCTTTGCAAAAACATTCATAACAAACCAATTAAAAATGAATCTTTCTTATTACGAAAAATTGTATTATACCATTCGCGATTGGTTGAATATAATCTAGGTTTTTACTTTTAACATTTATTTTAGAACATCTGAATACAAAATGTATCGAACCAAGCAGCTTCTACAATGTATATCGTAATTAAAACTTAAGAAAGTTAATCTACTTAAGAAAAGAAAAGAAATCATTTGGATTTTAACCAACTAAACATAATTTTTAGAATGTACGATGTTTGTTTGTTTATTTCTTTTTTATTTTAATGTTTCCAAAACATTGAAACAGTGGATGATTGTTGGCAACATGATGTTCACGAAAACTGGGAAACATATTTTTCTCTTAAGGCAAAGCTACACAAAAGGCTATTTGCATACTCTCCACTGTAAGGAATTTAACCTGATTTTAACGTTATAAGTTCGTATACTTACTGCTGATCTACTTAGGAATAAGAATGTGGAAATAATAACAGAAAAACAATTTTATAAAGTGAGAAAGTAAGTAATCGTATAACAAGAAAACTGTTAAGTTTCGCGCGTACAGTTTTAAATAATTTTCTATACTCATTTTGTTAAGTTATTCCAGAAAGTTTGTTAACTCTTGTACTCTACACATTTTTTATTTTTTATAAACAAGTCACTTTAAATTTACTTAACTTTTTATGTTTATATTTTTCAATTTATTATTTACTTGCTTACTCCAATTATTAGTACATAATTGTTACAAGTTTGATTAGTCAAGATATGATATTGAGAAATTTGTTTGGGTAATGGACAAAATTATAGCACGATACACTTTCTCATTGTACGTATTTCGTAATAAAAACTTACAATCAAAGACATAGTTGCTCAATTTAGAATTTTTTCTTTGAGTCGTATATTGCAGAGTATTTGCACTGAGTTGAGGAGATAGCACGCAATATAGTAATTTTGTACATAATATACGTAAGAAAGACGTCAGAGAAGAAATGTTCTATATTAAAGGTGAAAAATTTAACTTATATGTATATATATATATATATATATATATATATGTCTGATATTATTTTTTTCGGATATGCACCCAAAGTTACTGGATATTATCAGCGCTATACATCTTTACGTTTGATCTGATAGAGTAGACAAAATTCAGCTTTTCAAATACATTCAACCCCAAACTATTGAGGCTACTATTGCTTGACAAAAAAGAGAGATATAAACATCCAGAGCCCGGATCTCGACCTACACGGTTCTTGACCAGCAAGTTCTTTACTAGGTCACGGCCAACTCCATTTACAGGTAGAAATCGCCTCCTCCCCGCTAGTGCAGCGGTAAATCTACGGATTTGCAACACTAAAATCAGGCATTCGATTCCCATCGGTGGATTCAGCAGATAGCCTACTGTGTCTTTGCTATAAGGAAACACATACACAGAAATCGACTTTTAACCATTACAGTTTCCAGCAAATTATTTTGACACATTTTAAAACAAATTTCAATTCGCAAACTTAATTCCAAAATTAGCATGACTAGAATGATCATTCTAATACAAAAAAAATCCTTTATTATTTCTAATACGAAATAATTTGAACAAAGACTATTATTTAGTGCCGTGTGCTCATTAAATATAACTCCCATGAAATGTGCATGTTGTTTCAAACTATTATAAAAACCCAATTGATTTTAATGCAAGTTTTATAACGTTGTAAAAATGTCGGAGAAAATGTTCCATTCGTAATATTCTTTAAAATTAAAAGACAAACGACGCCAGTTAGTTTGACAGAAAAAAAACAACAACCTGCAAGTAAAATTTTATTGCCAGGAATGAACGAATCATTTCTATGAAGCTATATTTACAGAGAACTGACTTTGGCATTTGAAGCAGTTCATCATGCCTTTATTGTGATATGGATTATTAATCTTAAGTTGAACACGAAACCACATTTAATGACTCACGGTAAAAAATATAATAAATATTGACACACTGTATCGATAGACACTTACTATCATTCATCATTCACCACTCGATTCCATCAAGGAACATAGGGCGGCATTCACTTGCGGATTCTTCAACAGGTTTTTAAGTGAGTAGGTTGTCCCTAATTTAGTAGTGTAAAACTAGATGGAAGGCAGCTAGTCATCACCACCCACCGCCAACTCTTGGGCTACTCTTTTACTAACGAATAGTGGGATTGACCGTCACGTCATAACGCCCCAACGGCTGGGAGGGCGAGCATGTTTGGAGCGACGAGGATTCGAAATCGCGACCCTCGGATTACTAGTCGCACGCCTTAAGGCGCTTGGCCATGCCGGGTCCAAACACTCACTGTAGTTGATCTTTATGAAACTTCCATATCTAAACTCGTGAATTTCAGCTCTTTTGATAACAGGTTATCACAATGTATTAAGTATGTTGTTCAAAAATGTTTAATATCTCATCTTACACATTTAGCTAACTGGACACGTTAACATTGCAGGTGTTTTACACGTAGAATGTGTTAATTATTCGCCCAGAGACGAAAAGTATTCAATGTTGGCTCTCAGTCATACTCAGAACAGTGTGGTAATATCGGTAACACCAAAGATTTTAATAATTATAAGTTTTTTTTGTCATGTAGTGATTTTCAACATTTTAGTACCCCTAAAAATTTTGATTTACAATGTTACCTTTATTATTTTATATGCTATTTTATTTCCAATGTTTATATCTAGCTTATTGTTTACCAGTTGCAGTTAAAATCTAAGACAGTATAGTTCACTACAACCTACAAATTTCCCATGATTAATTATGTTGGCACATGAAGCAAATGTATTATGTTATGCACGTTTTTATATCAAAATAACTACTTTTATTGATAACTGAATGATAAACATATAAAAATATCGGCCCTTAACTGAGCCATATGAACTAATGTTTGTTATTTTTCTTTTATGAATGATGTCAAACAATAATAAATGCCCTAACGGTAAGTCTCAAAACTTACAACGTTACATTGAGGTTTGGATACAAGCGATGAGTAGAACACGGGTAAACCATTTTAAACAAATAGTAATAAATACATCACATAAGTATCTTATTGTTCGTAAAGTTTACTGACATTTTATGTTTTAAAAATTTTGATATGCTATGATAATTGAAATGAGTTTTTCAATAATTTTAAGGGTTAGCATTTCAGTTATTTTTGTTATTAAGCTTTAAAACAACCTATTTCGATTTTTTTTCGTCGTAACCTTACTTAAGTTTAATGCAATTTTCTACTAAGCTGTTTATAATTCAAACTATCTGGTCCTGGTTTACACGTTTATATATCCCATTACAAAGTCGTTAACTATACAGTATGTAATGTATTGAGATCGGTTTTGCTAGTTTTTACTGACCTGTTTATTATACGTTTGGTAATTATTATCTTTTAAACAAGGCCAGTGCACGCAGTCTCTCCTGGCACGTGATGAATAAGTTTACTAATGGACTTTAATGCTCAGATTGGTAATGGTAGCTATGCTTTTGATATTGGTAATAATAACAGTTCCCGCAAATCAGCATTTTACGAGAAGCCACAATACTAATACCATAGTGTAATTATAGAAACTGAATCAGTAGTTGTTATATCATTTACAATTATACCCTCATTAATACATTCATAAAAAAAGTGTCGGATTCATAAACAAAAATTTCCAAAACTTCTTTGAGGGACTGCAGCTTTTTTCTATCTAAAGGACTTCTTCAGTATAGAACAAAAAGTGGTCTTCTTATTTGTAGGAAATGTATCTGAAGAATCTTCTCATTGTTTCTGTAGAAAAAAAAATGTTACACATTTTCAACAAAAACAAATTATAATAATTTCCTATATTAGCTCTTAAATTTCCTGGTTGTATGTTCGATTAATTTTTAGCTTTGCCAATAAACAGTATTGAAAGTGATGATATATTAATTCATATAGCTGAGATCAAGGAAAGAGAAAACCACTGGATGACAAACCTGTGACCAGGTTAAAATGGAGTAAAACGTTTATAAAAATTACCACTATTTATCATTTATCTTAACGTATTAAACGCCACACTACTAGACGCGGTAAATATATATAATACTAACGGTTGTAACACACCATCAAACTTAATAGAAGAAACAGTTCTAATATATCAAATTATAGGTCTTCATTCACTTTATGTTGCATTATATCGTCTTTGATTTAAAAACTAAAGTTTATTCAAATCATTTTGAATACAAGTTCCGCCGAATTTTGCAGTCATTTCAAGTAAACCCAGTGACGGTCAATCCCACTATTCGTTGGTAAAAGAGTAGCCCAAAAGTTGGCGGTGGGTAATGATGACTAGCTGAATTCTTTCTGGTCTTACACTGCTAAATTAGGGACGGCTAGCACAGATAGCCCTCGAGTAGCTTTATGCGAAATTCAAAAACAAACAAACAAACAAAGCTTACAAAAACATACTTATGTCTATAACAAGATTCCAGCTAATATTACAAAGAAAAATGTGAACATTATTTTTACCTCAGATCGAGACTTAGTTCTTCTCAGTCAGTATGCTATTTTCTATAGCTTTAATAATCTAAAACAATACTTCTACACTACCTTTATTTTAAACACATAATTAAAGTTCTAATAATAGAAATAATAAAATCTAAGTTAATATTGATCTGTAAGGACTGTTATGAATTCTGATTATATAAATTGTAGCTAAAGGCCAAAGTCTAAAATTAAGATAACGAAACGTCTTCAAGTTTAAAATTCATTCAATACGTCTATATATGACATGTTCGCTTTTTCCTCTACATTTCCCTCCTAAAGATATAAACAATTGCTGGTTATCACATTTAATTTTGTACTGATGAGTCTAATAATAAAAAAAACAAACGAATTACCTCTGGACAACACTCAGTTTTGTTTCTTCTTGAGTTTATTCTAACAAAATTAAACTTCAGTTCACAGCAGCTAAAAGCTCACAAAACAATGTAACAATTTCCTGGACCCTCTAGCTATACATTATTATAAATAAAAAATGTTTTCATGATATAAAATTTGTCGTAAAACTCTTTTATATTAGTTTTACAACAAAACCTTTTTTACTAATTATTTTAAGTATTTTTGCTGCTTATTCTTGCCTTTTATGAAACTTTGCGCCGTGGAATTTTATGAAATAATGGGAATAGTTTTTCACTTAAATGCTTCATTATTTCTTTTTCTCAGTAAATTATATTGTTGAAATCTAATGTTTGCTCTTTAAGCTACATTATAAAACATAAATTTATGAAAACAGCCATCAGTAAAGCTTTATATTTGCATTACAATTCTCTTATTAGAAGCTACTTGTTTGTTAAAAAAGTTCTTTTCCAGAAGTTTTAAAGAGAAGCATATGTCAACTTTTATAACTTCAACCTGTGTTCAGATTTTTACTCATCATTAATTATTTAATTACTTTTAATTAATCTCAAATTTCAACTTACATATATGATTTGAAATAGTAATACGATTATTTTACAACAGGGCAGACAGAAATATACACCTGGAATTGTTTCTATTCAAGTAATCTCAATTATTTAAATTTATAGTGTTATATTGTTAAACATTTATTGCAAATTCTATATTTTTTAATTATAAATAAACAAATTATACTCCAGTATATGTTAAAAAAGCTCTTAGAGGTCATGGGTATGAGTTTACAAATGAAAAATCGGGTTTCGGTACACGCAAAAGGCACAACAAAGAGAATCTACTGAATAAATATATGTTTGACAAAAACAAATAAATACTATTCATAAATAATTGTGTGCGTTGTTGTTGTGTTGATTGTTTGTGCAATGTAATCATTTACAAAAAAATCAAAATTAAAACACAAACTGTGCAAGTATCGGCATGGTTATAGCAGACAGAGTGTGAATTATATATTACTATGCACTCTCACTTACTATCACTCAGAAGATATTATTGCTAATTACTAATGTTGTTTTTACTTGTTAATGCTTCACGATTAAAAAGACGAGTTTTTGGTTTGCCAATTTTTCTGAATTATTAAGTGTTTATTCAGATATGTAATTTCAGCTTTTTTTGTCAAAATGCAAAGTGAGTGGAGTAATAAACCTTAAAATAGTTTATCTAGTATTTTATAAATATAATTGATTATTTTGTATTAGAAGTAACTTTAGTTTCTTTTGCCATTATAATATAATTCTTGCAATAACAACTATATGAAGGCTAATATAATTGTTAGACATTATAATTATTCATAAAATAAATTCAGAAAACACGATAAAATTTATTATAATATCCTCTTATTGCAGTTATTTTCAAATTACGTGGTGTGATTTATTTAAATTTCTATTATCGCTAGTAGTGCGCTAATTTGTTGTTCATAGTATTTCTTCTGTAAATGAAACTGTTTTCCTAATACAGTTATTTATACGCATTAGATACTAGCTGCTTCATATCTTTGTGAGTAGACTACAGAATAGAAAAGGAACTGTACGCGGAAAATGAAACAGTAGGATAAATCTGTCAGAGATCTGTTTAATGTCAGTCGGATGTTCTACAGGGTGAAATCTATCACTTTTGTATTTGAGGTATACATTTTTACCAATTAATAATTTTGCCAGCTGTTTCTTTTGGCGAAGTATTTCAATTTAGGAGCTCTTAAAACCTAAATTTGGGTATTTGGAATAGCATTGTTTGTTGTCATCATCTTGCTCTGTCATTTACCCAATATTCATGTCTCGAAGTAACAGTTAGGGTATTTCTGTATGATTCTATATTGCTAATTTGATGAGGAAGTCTTGATTACTGTATAAGAAGTATATATACATTCTACTCATTCAAATACTTTGTCTGGTAGTTCTTTACATGAATAATTTGAATTTATGTTTAAGGTGGCCAGTTATACTGTATTTCTGGATATTTTTGTTGCTTTATAAAACACTGATGTTATTTATTTTGTTTGTAAATTTTATCCTTATGAATATTTTCTGTACAATCTATCGTAATTCTAAATTACTCTCTAAATAAACAGTAACATGTGTCGTCGTACCGCCAATGTACCGTTTAATGTACTTTTTTTGCTGAGTAAACATTATTAAGGACAACTACATAAACACCTATTGGTGTTGGTGTTACGTTGTTTAGAGAGATACGGAAACAATGATGCTGTGTGAAACAAATAAGTAGTTTGTTTTTTGTTTTTTAATTACCTTGTTTCATTCTTTGTTTATTGATAGCTCTCTTCACAGTACTGATAAAAGAATTTACTATGTATAACATATTACTTATTGCCATGATTATTTTGTAATATTAGTTTAATATTTGGATTTAGATCTGATCGAGTCTGGTATGATGTTGTTGAGATTGTGGCACTAAATATCGTTAATGCTGAGAGTATCCAACCAATAAATCGATGCATTCTAATCTTTATAGGATTTAGTTTCAAGACTGCATATTCTTCGTAAAATAATGAACTAAGTTTTAGCTTTGATTTATGTATGTAGTTTATTTGAATCATACGCTATTTATAACTCATTTTATTTGAATTGTAAACATTCGTTACCACACCTCTTTCTTGTGCTAGTAATTATGCCGATTTTTAAGATCACTGGTAGAAATGTTGAAAATAAAATACTATTTTGAATTAAGTGACATAAAAAATGGAGCCAATCTAAGACAACTCTCCAATAATATTAATGGGTAACAGATATTTCCGTATAATTAATATTAACTTATGATACAAACAAGCTACCTACTTAAAAAAACAACTAAAAATCAATCCCATAATAGTGTTAGGAATTAAAAGTAAACAACCTCGACACTGCGTGAAAAAAAAAATTTTGGTCAGTAAAATACTCGCAGAAACGCAGGTTTATCCTTAATTAATATTGAAAAATATGTTTTTGATTATTATTTTTCTCCCATCTTGATCCTATAAAAGAAGTAGTAAATTGCATCTGGAAGTTTTCAACGCTATAGCCTGGAGGTGAAGAACTGAAACATAGGTGTAATGAGCCCAACAAACTCTGTTGTTTCAATACCGTTTTCTTTCCACTTGATCATAAAAAACAGACTATCGTTTCTATAATATGAAAACATTTGTGTTTATATGACAAAAACAAATGAAAACAAAATGTAGATTGTTGTTAAAACACTTTCATTACAATTTGGAGGTAAAAGTCAATACAGAGAAAATGTCAGAAGAAAATAAAAAGATAAAATCATTCCTATTAAAATTATAATTCACATGTGATATGGTATTTTAAATTATTTCAAGATACGCACGTACAAACACGTTTGAAATTAGTTCACGTCACATAAACCAAAAATGATAAAAACAAGGAGAAGAAAGAGTTAAACTGAAAGAAATACAAAATATACTGAACGTTACTAATCAAAAATAGGTACAAAGTCAACACTCTGTTTCACTACATATTAAAACTTTATTCGTTCAGGGATTATAAAGAAATTCAAAATGACACACAAGACTTATATCAAAATTCCCTTTTTATTCTGAGGTAAATTCGAAAAAACGTAAAAGCATAATAACAGCGTCACAAATATGATTTATAGTCAAGTTCATGCTATGTATCTTGCTGGGTAATACACTTACGTTAAAATATTTTATCTTTACTTCAAGTTTGTATCTTCAGTAAATGGAAATACCTTTTAATGGTAGAATTTTAAACAAACACACACACACACACACATATATATATATATATATTACGATATCCTTAAACGCAACGGCTCGTTTTCAGGATTGTCCTTTTTAAATAACACTTTTATACCCTCATTAACCGCTTTCAATGTTATTGAAGAATACTATCTTAATATTTAGATTTTACTGCAAAATACAACATTAAAAATACAAGTAACGATAAAGTATAGTACAAACATGTTCTTCAAAGTGCACAGTATGAGTCAAAATAATGTTCATGCGCGTCCATGCACTTTTGTTTTATGATTAGTTAGTAACTATTAGAATAAATTATTTCTGTATTCCTATGTCATTGACCAGATTCTATAAAACAATTAAGTAAAAAATGGTGCTCGACGGTATATTGTAAAATATCTGACATTGTAGTTATACACTATGGTATTTTGAAACAACTGTTTATTCGAAGTTAAGTAGTTTTATGTGTTCAGATACTAACAAAGAATATGTAAACTACAACATTCCGAATGTTTGTGAACAATTAACTTTTGTATGGATGATGTAATTTAACAAATTGTTAGATTGTTTAAAATAAAAAGTTATATGTCGTTTAAAGAAGATATATAAAGCCTTTTTAATGGAGAAACTTTTAAATTAAAAGCAGCATTGTCCTGTTTCCAATTATATCACTTTATATGAAGACATATTAGAAACAAGTGAATCGATTACCACTCATATAGTTAATTCCACTAACGTATGACTACATTGTTATAACACGAAACATTATCTCACAGATAATGTACCTCTTTGAACATTTTTGTAACATCAAAACATGTATCTCTACAAATATTATACACCAAAGTTATCTTACGATAGAAACATAAATATGTAAGGAATAAGTAATAAAATTACACTTTGGTATTTAAGAAACAGTAAGTATTTCACATTCTCTACTGTATTGTAGCTTTACCAATATATCTGTATGACTGAACATTTTGTTCTCTATTGTATTGTAGCTTTAGCAATATATCTGTATGACTGAACATTTTGTTCTCTTTGTATTGATTCTTCATTCTTTATATCTTTTTCAAGACGAGATTTCAAAACTTCTTTTTATCACAGACGTATCATTGAATGTATATCCAACTTAAAATCTTGTCCGAAATATCATACTGGCTGAATGTAGGAAGATAACACTGAGCAGTGGTAGAGAACCATGAAAAGCAGCATAAACGGAAGCTTGCTCCACTTTGTTGAAGAAACAATTACTCCTGCACTTTCATCAACTGAAATTGGATTTCCAATAAGGATCGCTATAATACTCGAAATTTCATTAAAATATGATATTACAATAATATATTTGCTATCCATTTTCTTCTTATTTCTTATGTGTTAAAGTATACTTTCAAAGACAATACTCTTTTAAACTAGCCAACAATAGAGAAATTTAAAAGTTTCTTTAGCAGTTTTAGAATTTTGTATAAGCTAATGTAATAGTATTATATCATAAACGAAAAATAATTAAATATGTTATGATTTAACTCAAGATGTTTATGTTTATTTAACGCTGAAATGTCTTTAGTGTAGTGTTCTAAACCAACGTTTCTCAACTCGATCTTCCACAACCACGTATTTCAAGACGACTGTATAGGTATTAAAACGCTTATTAAAATAAAGTAGAGAACAATATATCGACCTTGTTAAGTCATCTTCAGGTTAACAATGGTGTATTAACTTCCTAAAATTTTACAGGACTTTAGTTCCAATTTAATCGTGCTGGTTTTCCCTATATGGTTTGTCGATGTCAATCAAAAATGCTAGATTATTATTTTGTCGTTATTTTCACTTGTTAATGGTCTACGACGTTTTAAAGAGACAGAAAACCGATCCCTACTGTTAAAAAGGTTGAAAAACGCCGACCTGAGTCACAAAACGTTTTCAGTAAAACATTCCCTTTCAATTTTAAAGGCCCGGCACGGCCAAGCGCGTTAAGGCGTGCCACTCGTAATCTGAGGATCGCGGGTTCGCATCCCCGTTGCGCCAAACATGCTCGCCCTTTCAGCCGTTGGGGCGTTATAAGTCACGGTAAATCCCACTATTCGTTAGTAAAAGAGTAGCTCAAGAGTTGGCGGTGGGTGGTGATGACTAGCTGCCTTTCCTCTAGTCTTACACTGCTAAATTAGGGACGGCTAGCACAGATAGCCCTCGAGTAGCTTTTTGCTAAATTAAAAAAAAACAATCAATTTTGAAATATTAATTGTAGCGTGATTTATATTTCAACATAAACGCAAATAGTTTATAAAAAAATATTACTTAGATATATTAGGCTCTGAAAAAATTGCAAGACTAAAATCAGGGTCTCTATTACCCCCTGGTGAACACAGTACTGATAACACATTGTGTGAGTCTTCAAATCATAATAGATTAGAAGAAAACGTTCGACCCATGAACAGCAACTTTTACCTATTTGAACTTTTAAAATACGAATTACATGAAATTACAACCGAGTTAATAAAGAGTGAATGCTCTCACAAATTTCGTAAGAAAAATTAATGTCAATGGGTACTTGTCTGGGAAAATACCTGCCAATTCTGAGGTAAGAAAGGGTTTCCCCTGTCCTGATAGTTTCAATCGATAAAGCCCAAGCAGTTTAACAGATAGGCATAGTGAAGTCAGCTTCAACTCCGGTGTATCGGCCTATCAAGTAAAAATATCCAGGAAATATTCCGTTTTGTCTGGTCAAACAAATTGGTTTGTTTCGAAACTTGTATAATTTGTTTGTTTGATTTGAATTTCGCGCAAAGCTACTCGGGGACTATCTGCGCTAGTCGTCCCTAATTTTGCAGTATAAGACTAGAGGAAAGGCAGCTAGTAATCACCACCCACCGCCAACTCTTGGGCTATTCTTTTACTAACGAATAGTTGGATTGACCGTCACATTATAATGCCACCACGGCTGAAAAGGCGAGCATATCTGGTGCGGCCGGGATTTGAACGCGACCCTCGGATTACAAATCGATCGCCTTAACACACTTGGCCATGTCGGGCCCGAAATGCATATAAAGCTTGGACTCGTCTTCTACGAACGAATAATGGAATTTAGCCTCACATTATAACGCTCCAACGGTTTAAAGAGTGAGCATGTTTCATTTTACGGGGATTTGAATCAGCAACCCTCAGATTACGAGTCGAGCGCCCTAACCACCTGACTAGGTCAGGTTTTTGGTGAAGAAACCAGAGCTAATGGAAATAAATATTTCTCCCAAAGAGAAGTTACCTAACAGCAGTTTGGTAATGTCTCACGTACTCACAACTACAATCTAATCACCAAAGTGCTCATTTCATGATTTATTTGTTGGGCCACCACAGTAATTGTTTCAGAAACAGTATAAATTTTCAAAATGCAGCCAATAACCTAAGATACTTAAAGTGAGTAACTAAAAATATATATTACCAGCAGCTCATGACAAAAAATATCTAAACAAATGTATCAATTAATTAAAAAAGGGATATCAAAAAGAGAAAATAAACTACCCAAATAACAAGGGACAAAAGTATGGGAAAGGGTTAATTTCTGGAATCCTGAAGCGTATATACGCGATATAGCTTGATAGGTAGTCCAGGAAATGGCCACAGTTACAGTTCGCTTCAAGAAATAAAAAATTACAGTTAATAATAATTAGAGTACTCTACATCAATGTGGAAGTCAAGAAGACTGACTTGAAGTTGGCATTCCAGAACTAATTATGATGTTTCAACATGAGTACTAATATATTAAGGTAGCACTGTAGTCAACTGAGTATCAAACGTAGCCAATAAAAATACTAAAATAGCAAAACATAGCTAATTTTAAACTATATTTTAAGGACAATTTTTTTACTCGCTATTATTAAGGACTGTTTGTTTGTTTGTTTTGAATTTCGCGCAAAGCTATATAAGGATCACCTTCACCAGTTATCTCTAATTTATCACTAAACCATTATATAGAAAGGAAAGGCAGCTGCTTATCACTGCCCTCTGACAACTCTTGGGCTACTTTTTACCAAAGAATTGGAAGTGACAGAGCATTATAACGTCCTCAAGGTTGAACGAGCGAGCATGTTTAGTTAAATGGGGATTTGTACTCGTGGCCTTTAGATTTCAGATCAAGCGACCTACCATCTAGAAGATTGTTTAGGAATAAGATTCTTTAGTAAAATATTGCTTGTATTAACATATGAAGTATGAGTAGCCTTAAATGTAAACTTCATAGATTTAAGGACTCGCTGAATCAGTTTACCCAAAGATACAATTTAACATCAACGAAACAAACAGTCACGGGTATGACGGTCTGTGTTAATGGAACAGTTCTTGCACTTCGGGGCAACTTAGTTAACGCACAATCTAACTTTTACCACTGAATATTAAGATCGAACGTAAAAATTTATAATGTCCCCATGGCTGAAGGCGTAAGCATGTTTGATGGGACGAGGATTGAGCCCGTGATCCTCGGCTTGCGAATCAAGCCATTCTAACCGCATGATCAATTCCCATTAAAAGAATGATTTTTATAATTCTGACATATGTAATTTTACAAACTGTGTTAAGTTTGTTCCTTTTTAATTATTTATTTTATGATTTTTATAAAGTAAACTTCTAGTAATACATTCTTTATGAAACATGAATGGTGCTTCCCAAGCTTATTGACAGAAACATACTTTTGAAATGAACTAGTCTAGAAAAATAATTATTAGTGTTATGAGATGAAGCGGTATGAGTCTACCTCCTAACGATATCAACAAACATATTCAAGGTCACCTCAAAGTTCATAATCTTCAAAACCGTTATTAATACGATATGTATCATACACAAGAATTGTAAATAAAAAAGATGTAGTCAAAAATAAACTGAAATTAATAAACCAAACAATTAAAAAAATCATCGCATTAGCATTAAAGTTATATGTATAAATAAATTCTTTGTTTGCATGTATGTTTTGCCAACGTTATTGAAAGTTGGCAATAATAAACATTGTCACACAAACCTAGGATTAAGGTGCAAGGTCAGAATTTTGTTTAAGTAAACGTGGCATCTTTGAAAGATTCAAAAATTTGAAAACGTGTTAAAATAAATCATCAAATTAATATCACAGCATTAAACTGAAGAAAGCTAAATGGATTTCTACAGTATGGAGTTTGTGATAAAATGTGTAGACTGCAAAAGTGTCATGAAATTTAGTGTAAAAAACCGGTCAGAGATGAAAGAGGCGAGAACACAGCCGAATTTTGGCCAGTCCCTAAGGAATTTAGAGAGTACAGAATTAAATTATACTTATTGGAAAAAAACTGCAAATTTTCTTGGTTCATTAGATTTAGAAGAACTTTAATAATTATGAGGCGTTATGGGCAATTCGAAAGGAAACGATGGAGACTAGGAGATTTTAAAGAAGACGAATAAACAAAATGAGAGGCGAAGGAAAATATGGTGCAAGTAAGAATCAAAACTAGTACTTAAATTACTTTTATTACGCATTACTGGTTTAGTAATAAGTAGTAATATATTATATTTAAATTTAGTATAGATCAGCTCCTAATATCAGTGAAATATCAAATAAATTTGAAAAGAAAGTGACTTACGTTTATAGTACGTCCATAAGAACGTTGGTCCTTAATAAAATGATGTCAGAAAAAATGCACAACAAAGATCTTTGAACGCCATTTTTTACGTCAGGTAATGGCAGTATGTGTCAATTGCTTGGTACAATAAGCTTATTTACGTATAGATAATGTGCAGCCTGAGTAGGAACAACAATCATAAATAAGAATGAAGTTGCCATATCATTACTTTCAATATATATATTAATTGCCACATTTCAGATGTTTGACTAATTTCAGATAGGGCTTATAGCTTAATAACTGTGAATCAAATTGAGTAATATTCGACTTAACTTTTTCATTTGTTACAGTCTGTATTTTATAGTTGCCATTTTGGTGTATGAAAAAAAGTGCTTCGAAGGACATGAACTTCAAATTGGCCTGGAATGACCACAATGATACTGCCACATTGTAGACCCACTACAATTAATTTCATACCACTAACAATATGTTCCTGTCATTTCTGAACTATTTGACTGTCAACGGACTATTGATTTTAAATATTTTACATAATTGTGTCAAAATGTATGAAGTAAAAATGAAAAAAAAAGTTTTCCAAAAGCTTTGGAATCTTAGCAGATTTTGTTGATTTTTCGTAGGTTTGATTAAACTAGTATAGCATGGATCAATTCAAGGAACTGTCATTAGGTTTAATTTGAATGTCGCGCAAAGCTACACGAAGGCTGTCTGCGCGAGCCTTCCATAATTTAGCAGTGGAAGAGAAGAGGGAGGGCAGCTAATCATCACAGCTCACGCTTACTCTTGGGCTACTCTTTTATCAACGAACAGTGGGATTGCACGTCACTTTGTAACGCACCAATGGATGAAAGGGCGAAAATATTTGGCATGACGGGGATTTAAACCTGCGACCTTTAGGTTGCGAGTCAATCGCCGTAACCACCTGGTCAGGCCGGGCCTAATTACCATAAGACAAAAATAACAGCGGAGGAATAGCTTTAACGTGCCTTTGCGGTAAAAGATGAGCATTATGAATCGCTGATTATGTTTTTAAGGCTTAATTTTTCACAGCTGTATGTTTGCAGACTTACAACATTGGAAACTAGATTTCGATATCCATGGTGGTCAGAACATACGTACATGGCCCATTGTGTAGCTTTTTGCTTAACTTCACCAAAATAAAGAATATATTTCTAAACGTTAAAAAGTACTTACAAATAATGGTTGAATTGATAACGTTTTAATTTAGTTTTTTCTTTTCACGTTTTTAGCTAGTGCTATTAACACGTACATATTTTTTTTCAAAATTACACATCTGATAAATTCAAATTACAGTTCATTGAGTGCAATTACTCAGAAGAGATTTCTTCCAGTAAATAGTGACAATAATGATATGTTCTATTAACGAAATATCAATTATGTGATTAGAAAAAGTTCATATAAGTAAACTAACACTTTAATACAATAAAGTTTTCTTAATACGAGGGCTGTTCAAAAAATACGCGGTCTGTTTGAATTGCGCGGCTCCAGCTGTTTCCAGGGATATCCGCTTGGTGTCGCTAGGTTTGCACAGATCAGCTGATTACGACGCCATTTCCCGATTGCAGATATCTTCATTTGTATATTAGCTACGCGGTCTTAAGTGAAGTGCGATTTTTTCGTTTGGCGGATTTCAGAATGAATGACCTGAAGGACCAACGACTTGCTGTGAAATTTTGTGTTAAACTTGGAAAATCTGCGACTGAAACTTTTGCTATGGTTAACACGGCTTACGGTGATGTTGATATGAAGCGTACGACATGTTTCAAGTGGCATGAATGTTTTAAGGATGGTCGACAGTCCATTGAAGATGATGAGCGTCCTGGAAGTCCTTCCACGTCAACTGACAACCCATACGTCGACAAAATCAACACCCTGGTGCGGGAAAATAGACGTCTGACTGTCAGGGAGCTTGCTGAAGAGTGTGGGATATCAGTTGGATCTTGTAACGAGATATTAACCAAAACATTGAAGATGCACTGCGTTGCTGCGAAATTCGGCCCTCATAAATCGTGAGTTTTTGGCCAAACACTCGATCACTGTTCCTCCCCACCCCCCTACTCATCTGATCTTGCTCCTTGCGATTTTTTCTTGTTCCCCAAACTCAAAAGACCCTTGAAAGGAAGAAGAGTTGAGACGATTCCCTCGCATAAAGTTAAATGCGACGAAGGAGCTGGAGGACATTACAAAAGAAGCGTAACAAGACTGTTTCAACAAGTGGAAACACCGTTGGAATACGTGTGTGTGTTGGGGAGGAGAGTACTTTGAAGGGGTCCCAGACCTGTTACTTGTAAATAAAGTACATTTTGTTTTATGACGTCAGTCCGCGTATTTTTTGAACAGACTTCGTATAATAAAAGGTTCTTATAAAAATCGCATTTATTTCGCCATTACTTTAATCAAGTATACTGGTTGTTCTCGATCTAACATAGTTTATCACCAATGAAGTTTATTTCTGTAAACTAGCTACTAGAAATTATTTTATGTATAAAAATGTAATAATTTATTCTATAAAAAATACACACGCACCTCACTATCTGAATGCGCTTGCACACTTACTTATCAAAGCTCATTAAAGTTTGTGAAATATTTGAAATTAGATAGTAGAATAACATTAATATATCCTGATACCAGTAGCACAGTGGTATGTTTACGGACTGACAGCATTACTCTATAAATCAGGTCTCAATACATAAAGCGGGCAGAGAAGAGACAGCCTATTCTGTGTATTTGTTCTTAACTTCAAACAAACAAGCGCTTCACTCGTAATTTGAAAGTCGCGTGTTCGAATCCCCGTCACGCCAGATATGCTCGCCTTTTCAGGTGTAAGGGCATCATAATGTCACAGTTAATCTCACTATTCGTTGGTAAGAGAGCAGCTCAAGAATTGGCGGGGTGGTGACGACTAACTGAGTTTCCTTTAGTTTTACACTGCTAAATTAGTGACGACTAGCACTGATAGTTCTGTAGTATCCTTGCGTGAAATTAAAACAAGAAACTAACAAACAATGTAAGTTTATTAGTTATTTGTATTAAGTACTGTAAAGTTTAGCCCCTAACTAAATTAAAGTAAAAAAATAAAATAACTCAAGCTACAGAGTTAATTTATCTCTTTATTGAATATAAGTCATATTTAATAAATAATATCTGCTAGCAATAATATAATCAAACGACTGATAAACATTTTATAAATTATGTTATTTACTGTTATTATTCCAGCCTAAATACTTTGGTTGAATAGTAATGATATTTTAATTATTCTTCAAATTAATTTAGGTATCAAAATATTCCTTGATGAACTAAATTGTAAAATCTAATCGGAAAGAAGTGTGTAGATATTTAATGTTTTATTGTTAAAGATATTGAACATTAGTAAAATAACAGATATAACACTTGCTGAAATTATCCATAAAATAAAATTATGAAGGAGTTTTCGTTGACATTTTGCTTAAAACGTTATAATATGAAAAGTATTAATAGATATATTGTCGAAACAAGATATGAATTAAAAAACTATAACATATGAAGACCAAATGCTTCACTAAACTTAACTAATTTGAACACAGAGATGCCATACAGCTGAGGCAGTTCTAAGAAAAGTTTAGAGAATCTACAATACATGATGGAAATAATATATTTTTAGGTTTAAAACAATATTTTTGCAAAAAGAAATAACGAAAAAATATTTACATTTGCATCTTTCTCATATTTTATCACATCGGATCAATCAATATTTCTATTTCACCATTTTAACAAAATATATTTCTAACCTGTCTCAGATTATACACATAAATTAATTTTTTGTCAAACTTTGAACACATTAGCATTTATTGGAAAAGACTGAATTACTTGCTGCAATTCACTTAAAATGGAACTTATTCAAACATTTATAACTATGTATACTATTCAAGAGAGTTTTAAAGCTATGACTTACATGCTGAATAAAAATGTAAAAGTATGAGAAAATTAAAATAAGAAACGCCTTTAAGTAAAGTATACTGCTAAAAACTTTCTTAGATATTTCCTTAAAATCACCAATTTGCAGATTAAAGTGTCAATTGTTACTTGTACCTTTTGATTGTGAATAAATAAATATTCAGCCTATTCAGTTGAAATGTATCTATATATGTTGTTTTTTTCATTTTCCTCTTGCTGTACCATCTATACAAATGACGTTAACTAAAATGATTTATTAATATGTTCCGTAATTTATAAAAATTATATACCTATTCATATTGTCTTTTATATCTGTTTTTGTAAGATCTGCTGTGAAAAAAATACCAATTATAAAAATGCTAGTGAGATAAATAACAATAATCAAACATATAACAGTAGAAAGTAGAATTTGGAAAAGCCATGATTCACATTACAAGAGAAAATACCACATTATTCTTTCTAGCGTCAAAAACTTTCACTTTGAAATACATCGCGCCTTGACTTTTTCTTTTTCTCTGTCATCTTCTTGAAAAAGATATATAAGAGAATTCTTCAAACTTGTAAGAATTAAAATCTCATACAAATTGTAATTAAAAAAGTCAATGTATTTGCGAAAAAAGAAAATAAATTATCTCATAAAATATGGTATTTTAAGTTTAAAGCTATATACAATATAGATAAAAGAGGACGTTGTATTACTTTCTATTATCTTTAGAAAATTAAATAACACAACACTGGTTTACAAAGAAATCGAGGCAAGCACAAAAATAGCTGTTTTAACGTAATTTGGGGGTGCTGAATTCAGATTTGAAATCCGTTTTTACTTATCACCTCTAGATTTTTAGATATGCATACTGTACATTTTGTACACATACTGTACATAAAGGCGTATATGCATTCAGGGTTAATTTCTTATATTGTGTGACTTATGTCCTCTTTTTTAGTTATTATGCAATAAACGCAAATGAATCAGATGAAGAAATGCCTCCAAGGGAAGATTCTACCAAGTCAATCTCTTCCGAATATATTGACTCTTCTTATTCAGGAACAAGTGGCAACAAGCCACACTGGATCACGTAAGAAGACCTGAATGACCTTGCTCGTAATTTGTATCTGTCAAAACAGCAGTCAGAGCTCTTGGCTTCTCAATTTAAACAGTGGAACCTAGTCCAGGAAGATTTAAGGATCACCAGTTTCAGGAATCGGAACAAAGACCTTGCTTCATTTTTCGACATGGAAAACAAGTTGTGCTACTGCACAAATGTACCTGGCTTGTTCACTTTCCTTGGTTTGCCACATAATTCTTCAGACTGGCGTCTTTTCATGGACTCTTCCAAGCGAAGTCTCAAGGCTGTGCTTCTGCACAACGGGAATAAATATCCCAGCATTCCCACTGCACACTCTGTCCATCTAAAGGAGTCCTATGACAATATGGAGCTTCTTTTAGAAGCTGTTAAGTACAACCAGTACCAGTGGAGTCTGTGTGGAGACTTCAAGGTCATTGGTCTTCTTATGGGTATGCAAGCGGGCTTCACAAAGTACTGTTGCTTTCTCTGTCTCTGGGATAGTCGAGCTGTATCCTAGCATTACAAGCAGAAAAACTGGGGGTCTAGAAGCACTTTCGTTCCTGGCGAACACAGCGTCAAGGAGAATCCTCTGGTTGACATGAAGAATGTGCTTCTTCCTCCTCTTCACATCAAGCTTGGTTTGATGAAGAATTTCGTAAAGGCCATGGACAAAAATGGTGCTGCCTTCCAACACTTGTCTACTGTGTTCCCAGGTCTCAGTGCTGCTAAGCTCAAAGAGGGCATCTTTGTCGGACCTCAAATCCGAGAAGTGCTGAAAGATACTGATTTTGAGGAGCTTCTTACCTTAAAGGAACTGAGAGCATGGGAAGCATTTAAGTCAGTCTGTAGTGGCTTCCTTGGTAACACACGCGTACCAAATTACCAAGCCTGTATTGAGAAGTTGCTAAAGACTTATGAGGATATGGGATGCCGAATGTCACTCAAAATTAATTTTCTCCATTCTCACCTAAACTTCTTCCCTCCAAACCTTGGAGCAGTGAGTGATGAGCACGGAGAAAGATTCCACCAAGACGTTACGAAGATGGAGAGCAACTACCAAGGCAAGTGGAACCCCAGCATGATGGGAGACTTCTGCTGGATGCTCTTGCGTGACATCCCGGAGGCAAAATACACCAGATCATCTAAGAAAACACATTACTAACTGTCTGCGGTACTATGAATTGTGTACATTGTGTCATCCAAGTATATTTATTCCGTCAATGTTCTTTATCTATCCTGTTTTATCTGTAATAAGCTGCTGCAACTGTTGAAATAAGCACGTATATCCTCTGTATATACTAAAATAAGACTATTTAAAAGCCAAAAAACTAGAGGTGATAGAGCAAAACTGTTTATAAATTTGAATTCAGCATACCCAAATTAGTAAAAAACACCTATTCACAATCTTGCCTCAGACAAAAAATATTTTTTGTAAACCAGTGTAATTAGCCATATTAGCGTTTAGAGAACAAGTAAAGTTTACTTCACATTGGTATAATATGTCTTAGGAATCAGAAAGAGCAGAAGCAGTTTCTCTCAATACTTTAACAACTTCAAAGAAAAACAAAGTTTAAACACAAGGATGCACTGTTGTGCTGAACTAATAACAACTTACCAGCACCATGGTATTTAATATCGAAATACATATTTGGTTTCGAGCAATAAATATCATTGTAATTACAAGTTATTCTTTGATAATTTGTAACGTTAAATATTACTGCAACAACTTTAAGACAACTGATAGTGACGAATGAAATCGATTAAACAAATGTTTATTTTACTGACCTAGCAAAGTGATGTTCGATTAGGTAATGACTCTAAACAACTTAGCGGTAAATGGTGATAGCCAGCCTACCCTCTAGTCTTGCACTGATAAATTAAGGACGGCTTGCGCGGAATTCAAACCAAACCACTGTCACAAAAGGTGATTATATTTTCCCTTAAAGAAGGCCCAGCATGTTCAGGTGGTTAAGACACTAGTCTCGTAATCCGAGGGTCGCGGGTTTGAATCCCTGTTACACCAAACATACTCACCCTTTAAGCCGTGGAGGCATTATAATGGGACAGTCAGTCCCACTATTCGTTGGTAAAAGAGTAGCCCAAAAGTTGGCGTAGGTTGTGATGACTAACTTCCTTCCCTTTACCCTAACATTGCTAAATTAGGGTCGTCTCGCACAGATTGCTATGATGTAGCTTTGCGCGAAATCCAAAACAAATCAATTCTTTAAAGATGTGTTTAATGAAGTCCTTCTATTAATTCTATATAAATTTTTTACGGAATAGTTAAATTCGTTTTATTCAGTTTCACAGAAAAAAAAATTAATTTAATTCACGGTATTGAACTTAGTCTTAATAACTAGAATCCATAAAAATTGTACAGTTTATTTGTCTATAGTCTCACGACATTATCAAACAAACATTTACTAGGGACATCAAAACTACTTCGGTAAAATAATCCTTAAGTAAAAATATCGTGCAGTAGTGTAATTCAAGATTTCTGTAAGTTACACAAGATTGTTACTTATTACTTTTCACATTTAATATTTATTAATTTAATTCACATTGGTATCATTCGGATGTTGGCTATTGTTATATTTAGCAACAAATTAATATTTTATAAAAATACTAGATGTAAATCTTTTTTTAAAACTTATAATTAGTTGGTATAGTTTGTTGCTACCGGTACTCAGTCAACCGTGAGTACCTAAAATATATTTTTACCACTGAGTCACTGAAAGGCACTTAATCTAGTAACAGCTGAAACATCAGTTATCAGTCATGAGATAGTTTCCTTGCCTAAAAAGGCCCCAAGATGGTCAAATTGTTAGAGCGCTACACTCGTAATCTGAGGGTTGCAGCCATTATTCCGTCACACTAAATATGCTTGCCCTATCAGATGTGAGCATGTACTAATGGGAAAGTCAATCCAACTTGATAAAATGGTAGCCCAAGAGTTAGCGGTGGGTGGTGATGAATAGATATCTTCCATCTAGTCTAAAACTACTGAATCAGAAACGGATAGCAAAGGTAGCCCTCGTGTAGCTTTGCGTGAAATTCAAAACAAACTGACCTTGTCTAAAGTATCACGACATATTTTACATAATTACTGTTACACTTCACCCCGACACCACTGAATTAAGGAAGCGGTGAACCTGAGGGCTTATAACGATACAAGTTGGGTTTTACTAACGATGGTGGATACAGTACAGATATCCATTTGTGCTTAAAAACAATAACAAGACAAATTCTACCACTCTACACAGTAGTAAAGCCTTAGATATTTCTGTTTCACTTTGCAATAATTTATCTCTTTTTTTTTGTGACCGAATTTACTTTCTTTTATTAAATGACTGATATAGATTTAATTTTTTTTTTAGAAAATGCAACTATTATTAACAATATATGCTTCTTTGTGTAGTGGTAAGTAAATTTATGGCTACCTTTGAATATACAGCAAAGTTTTGATCTAAGCAAAACTCTTATTATTATTACATGTTTGTATATTTTAAAATTTTATTGAAACTGATTTATGCTAAATAAAGTGGAATTTTAAACGACTGTCTGTTACACGTATTTAAAACAAAACAACGAATATAAATTGCATTATTGTTCTTTGTTCCCTTATTTTGTGTATGTGACAAACTAACTGAAACCAGCATTCATTGGAATACTTTTCCTACCTTGGTTTAAAGTTTTACTAATCCGTAATCCAGAAGCTTTTTGTTGTCTCGCAAATAGGGTCACTTCGTTACCTAACTCAACAGCTTGGAAAACTGTGGCAATACATCTTAATTTCATATTACCGTTCCGCAAGTGGTTTTCTGTAACGACAAACCTTAATCCCAAAGTTGATGCTTCCAAACCATCGTCATGAAGTGTGATAGAAGACGTTGTCTTATAATCGGCTCCAACCTGCAAAGGTAATTTATATGCTAAATTTTTTGGTTGGTATTTTCTAGCTAACCAATAAAAGGAATACACATTTTCAGTAATCAATGTAGCTTTTGATACAATAGGCATTTTACTGACACTGATAAAAGAAACTGTGAAATGTTTAAATGCATGCTAACGAAATGTTTGCTACAGTTTTGTATCTTAATGAAATTGCTCTCGAGAGCAATAAATAAAAAAAAAATGTGGTGCCGTTTTAATATTTCCTAACAAACATTTACATTCTTATTTTATTAATTTTCTTACAAGGTTGTGTGTCATTTTGTTTTCAATACGTTCGTAAAAATTAAATTTATTTTTATGCTAATTATCTTAAAATTTTAGAAATTTTGAATTACGGTTTAAAATGGTGTATTATAGAAATGTGACTGACTATGTAACTTACGTCTGAGCACGACCAAGCACAGAGAAAATCATAGGAGAGTCTTCTGTTATACTAACGTCAATTTCATATCACTTATCATACAATAAAAATGTATACATTGTTCTTATATAACCTTGTCTCATTTGTCACCTTAAAGTAAACCACAAAGACTTCAAAAAGCTAGATTTAAGAGAATTGTTCATATATATGAATCTTGGAGATTCAGCAGGAACATAAAAACCAGCTAATCATAAATGATTTGAATTGGTGGATCGACTCCAAATGCTTAAAAATATGTCAGTGCAATGGCAAGCTGCTTCTAAAGAAATTTTATGGTTATTCAAGTACTTCGTCAAACCACTATGGAAGCAGAAAACTGCTGTCTGCCATTTTTCTTCACTGCAATAGTAGGATCAGGCTGACTTTGTTTTAGGCGTTCATACCTGAATCTTCAGACCATATGATACTTAGAAACAGACTTCACAAAGCCAGACGTTTAAAAAAATGCGTTATATTCCTTGCAAAATATAAGAGAGTTTGTCTATAATGGAATAGTACTAAGTATACGTGTAGTGGATCAATAATTTAAGGAGCAACATTTTTTATGTGTTATGCGTAATCCCCCGGCAAGATATAAAACTTACACTTATTTGGAGAGATTTTGAAGCCAAAGTAATCTTAAAATGTGATTCATGTAGCAGTAAGAAGCACTGGTAGACGTATAGGTCCATATGCTTTTCGGGATGGTACCATTAATGCCATATTAGATAGAGTCCTTATCCCATAATTCCTTATGTTGCAATATACTGCTGCAATCCATCTTAAGAGCGTTAAACAGGTCGACCCAACCATTGAAGAAGAATAGATTAAGTGCATGGAATGGGACTTAAGTTCACTGGACTTCAATCCCATGAAGCATATATATATATATATATATATACAGAACAGTCTATTGAGTAACGTCGCATTATATCAAGTGAATTTGGGCACTAAAGATACCCTGAAAATACTTTTCTCCGAATAATTACCGAAAATCTTACATCCTATGATATGTCATAAACTTAAAAATAATTACGAGCATAGGCTTAATGTCCATTGATTTGCATTTCAGATCACCGCTCATCAGATGGCGATTTGCATAAAATTTAGCTGACGGGAGTGATTGACATTACTTTTTTAACTTCGTTTTTGCTTTGTCTTAACTATTATATCAGAAATTTCGATTACTTTTCAATATATTTAATAGTGTTTTTATTTTAACTTGTTATTTCTGCTTTTACTTTGCATTTCAGAAAGATGCATACTTTATCTTCTAATTTAGTGAACATTTTCGTTTGTTAAAATATTGCCTTATGTTTAACATAGAAAGCATAACGAAGAAGTTCCAAAGTATGTCGTGTGTGATGTGGAAAGTTTCAATAATGAAATGATATCTTGGTTCCTAAAACAAAGCTAAAACATTATTTTGAATATGGAACATTAAAGGCACAAATCAAATTGAATATAAATCATTTTGCATTGTTTTTTTCAAAATTTAGTAAAATCCGTTAAAATACCTCTAATATAACATACTAAAAATAAACGAAAAAGGAATAAGTAGTAAAAGTAACACAGTAAAAGCGATTAGGAGAGCATGAAATTATTTCTATTCTGGTTACCTACTTATTCTATATTTAAGAAATCCTAAAGCTGCAACAGTTCTGCTTATATTGTATATGTGTGAGTCTAAGCTCGTATTTTTATCACCAATATTATGATTGCTAGAGCTGTCATCTTTTCTCGAATTATTGTTATTAAACTGTTGTGAACCAATTTGGGGAAATGCCAATTATTGTGAAAAATAAGTTAAATGAAGAGACAAGACCTAGTTCATTGTACTGTTAGACCACAGTTTATGTTATATTGTCTGAATTATTTTTCAGTTAATAACTAGAAATCTTTTTGTGGTGGATTACATCTTCTAATGATTCCAAAATTTTGATATAAGAACCTTATTCATCAGATATTGCGTATCAATTAACGAAGCTATCCAATTCATAGATATGCTTTGTTTCAATTTGACTTATCTCATTAATATTCAATTCATATACCAAAGAGACTGTGTTTGCTTTATAGACTTCAGATTAGTGGTCATCCGTTGTATTCTGAAAACCATTTATTATATGTTTATTTTTCTGTATATTGTTAAGTTTCTCCTGTACTCATTATTTTGAAGTTAAGATGCAATTCACTCAATTCTCTACTTTTGATTCGAGTTTAAGTATTTTAAGTATGAATGAAAATGACATAAATCATGTGACTGATATTAAAATGTATTAAAATGACTTGTACAGAACCACAGTGAAACTCTCTAATTTTTTATCGTCATTGAGTAATATTTTTCAGTGATAAGCAACTCAACAGCCCAAAAGTGGAGAAAATTTCTTAGAATGTGTTTTGTATTATTAATTTATGTCACTTTAAGTGTAAAATATTTATATATACAGTTTAATCTGTAGGTCAAACCAGTTTGATTACTTATAAAAGGAGTTTGTGTCACGTTACTTTTATATAAAACAATACAATTAAATTACCTAACACTAGCTTTAATATGATATACTTAAATTATCGCAGAAGAAAATAAAAATTTTTAAGCCTGAAGAACTTTCATATTTTATTACTAAAACTGGCGGATAGAAATTAATCGAGAAAAATTATAACATGATGAAGGGGATTTAAACAAACGTTCTCCAAGTAAGTAAGACATGCTATTTTGTTTATTTATTGTTATTACATTAACATACTTGATTCTTCTAGTTAGACCATATGCCGAAGTATTTCGACTTTTTATTTCTATTTGTTGTTATTATAATAATACATATTTTTTTTGCTTCATTAACATAGAATTTGTATTTAGGACTAACTTCGTAAAACATTATTTGATAACGTCCGAAAATATCGTAAACAGCTATAGTACCAAAATGATTAAATAATGAATTATAATCTTTATAAATAGAAATCTAAGAAAATTATGTTTAATTAGCTCCAAGTAGTTAACTTTTTTGATAAGAGTTATTATTACTTGCACGTATACAATAAAAATTTAAAGCAATGATTAGAGCAATATGATCTAATACAAGTGGTATAAAATACATTAAGTAACATATGTGACATTGTTCCAAGCTAATTTGTAACAAATTGATTCAAATAACACAAATCACTGCCTTTAAGACCTTTCGTAAATTTTATTGAACGTACAAAATACCTGTCTTGTTAATCATTGATGTTGTTACGACTTTGTGGACGTTCAATTATATTTATTTCGGTAACTAATCGTATCGCAATTACCTTTTGGATAAGCCAAACCTACCTTAAGTATTGTTTTATATTACTTTAATATAGTGTTATTCATTAAGTATTAATAATATTCTTGGGTCAAATGTCCTCAGTCTTTATAAGCTGTTAGATACGAGCAGAACTAGTTTAGGAGCTGAAATTTAATATTTTATTAAGCAAAGTGTTGTTTTTAGAATCTAATATACAACAAAAATTATAATTTTCTTGTATTTTTTACATATTTTTCTGGCAATGAGATATATTAATCTTGTTTAGTTAAGGAGAGTATTTGTTTAATTGTTTTCAGATTTCTATTCCACTAAGTTTTATTTCTTTCGTTAGATATTTTAAATGTTATATTTAAAATTTTTTATAAGGAGATAAAATTAAGATTAAAATATTCAGATTTAGTAATATGTGAAGATGAAATTTTACAACGCGAAAAGATATGATTTATAAAGCTCAGAATCTATTTGATGTAATGTTTTTGTTGGAAGTGACAAATTACATTGTGTTTCTCTTCTTTACTTGCTCAAAAATACGACAAAACAAAAGGAGAAAAATGTTCGACATTCTTACTCGGGGTAAAAGATACACAACTATACTTCAAATCTCATTAGTGAAAAGCAAAACGTGCCCGAAGCAAAGACAACGTGTAGCGGACAAAATATAAATTATTTATACTAACCTTTCAGGAAACACTCTTATAAAAACTGTGTTGTGTTACAAGACAGCAAACAGGCTTTAATGATAAGATCAGTTTCACATGTGATAAAGTTCTTATTTTCCTTTTTAATATGTTTGAAACAAAGACTTTTGGATAACACAAAATACATATATAAGATATAACCATAGATAAAATTAAAATTTTAAATGTGGATGGAAAGACAAAGGAGATATATACTTAGTAATCTGTGTTTATTTGTCGTATTAATAATATGATTATCTGAAGACAAAGTAGAAGTAAAACTATAAGTATTCATTCTGTTTGTAAGCCTGAAACTATTATTGATTACATATATTCCTGAAGAAAAGCAATGATTAGAACGACTACCACCATAAGAGCTTCGCAGGAATATAAAAAAACAAACCTGATTATTTTAACAACTGAATAAATGGAAGAAAGTCCAAAGAGATAAAACACAACACATTGGTTTATATTAAAGTTACGAACAATTACGAACGAAGTAAAAGAAGTGCTAAATTAAAAAATGAATAAATGAGTTCTACATAACAAGTAATGAAACTCGTAATAACAAGCAGAGATGTGAATTTTTTTCTAAGACTGTACAGAAAGTTAGATATGTTATACCAAAACGATTTTAAGTATGTAACTCAGAATTCACTTGATAATTACAGATGATATAAAGATGTGGTGGAAGAGGATGTGTCAGAACTATATTTTTGTATTGTTTGTTATTACTAATAGAAAGTGTAATGCCACTGAAAATAGATCGCTTTTGTGAGGGGCATATAACAATTATTTCCGACATGAAAATTTTCATACTTTCAGTTCATAAAGGTGTCTTCACATCTGAAATTTAAAATTTGCAAAACAAGAGTATCACTTCTAGGTAATGACATTGTAAATGAAAGAAATATGTACCAACTTGGTGTATCAGATTCATCCAGAAAGATACTGTAAGGAGTTGTCCCCTAACAGTGCTAATAAACGGATGGCGTCATACAACTTGCAAAAATTTGCAAACACAAAGGTCAGTGGCGAAAGCCTTTCACGTATTCGGGCTTATAAATATTATTAGCATCATTTATACACGGCTAATTTCGATCAGTTAATCATAAAGTGCAGCGTTAAGTCTTTGAAATTTATCTTTATTACATTATTACGGAATTTTATCTTATCTATTGATATATCAAAACTACTATATTAAATAATTTTTCTTTTTATTCATTTGAAATATGAGTCATTTAATACACAAATTAATTATTATATTAAACTGTATTATATACATTTATTTAATTATTATTTAATGTTCATCATAGTAAGCAATTCAGAGATGTGCGTGAAAGGCAACACAATTGTCTAGAGCAGCTAAAGAAGTTATTTTAAGGATTTGTATGTCGTGGAAATTGTCATAAATGAAATATAAATGACGTGGATGTACAATACTTTTAATATTTCTTTGTTCAAATTATACTATCTAAATTTTATCCAGAAAAGGTAGTCCTTTAATTCGAAAAGTGATTTAGAATTGTCATTAATATCAAATGATAACAGTTTACCTAGCATTGTTTATCTACGAATATTAATGAATTATTAGTTTTGTTAAGCATCGAGAAACAGAAATAACAAGAACAAATTTCTTTATCACATATTACCTTAAAGCTATAATATAATATATATTTGAAAAAGAAATGTCGTCTTATTCTTGTTGAACCTACTATTTCATCATTTATGTACCAGCGTATCTTAGCCGCAGGCTTGGATTTCGCTGAAGTGCAATTGATGTTTACAGTATCTCCTACAATGTATTCCGGTCTTGCACCATTTATAATTGGTCCTTCTGTTGGAAAGACTACATAAAAATGTAAATTATTGGAAATTTTAGCTTGATATTTTTAGAAAGATTTATTTTTACGATAAAGTAAATGGAAATAATCGAACAATGGTTTTTGTAAATGTTTAAAAGTGTACTTTTCATGCTAGGTAGGTTAAAAAAAATCTCGGTGTAACATACACAATTTATAACACAAAAGTGGTAAACATTTGGTATTTTTAAGCAACTTAAAAATATAAATCATAGGCATTAATAAAGAATTCTCTTTTGGTCTTAATTTGAGTTACATTAAACTGGTTAAATATTGAAATATATTAGCACAAACAAACTATAGATGAAATCTATTAGGAGTGATTACAAGAAAAACCAGGTCAACAGTATAAAATTATGGTAATTAAAATTACATCAACAACATTGACAATGGGGTATAATATAATAATTATCAACATAATCCCTGTTTGGTTCAATATATTTTTTGTAACATCAATTGTCCGGTCGTGTTATCCACGGATAGCTTACTTCAGAGTGTTACAGAAAGATAACGTCCATAAACTTGTGAGTCAGAACAATATGTGGAATGAAGAAAAATTCTTACCTCGGACTTTTCAGTTGTATTGTTAATAGCATTTCGTCAAAGTTGACGATTGACCAGAAAATGTCGCTTTGATATTTCAATACACTCCACTTACAGTGGAAAGACGTATAATGTCATTAATATTGGAAGAAATAATGAAAATTATACTTGATTATGTGTCGTTGTAATGTACTCAACACAGTAGAAAGTTACTAATAATTTCCATGAAATACTATAATTACTATTTATTGACATAAATTAAAAGTGAAATAAAATGTCTTAAAGTGGTTACTTGATTGTCATTAACAATATCTGATAAAAATGCAATGTTTCTTGAGAGAGATTATGATGCTTACCACATTTCCCATGTTTTGTCATGAGATAAAAGTTTGTCCGAGTGAGGAGGAACAGTAGTTTCTGATTAATCTCTTTAAAGAAAGCTCTTTGGTTTCATTTTTGAAAGGAAGCACATGTCCCAAGGAGTGTTTGGATAAACCAACGTTATTATCAAACACTAACAGTATACGGTGAATAAAAACATATATGAATTCGTACATTTCTTTATTCTTTCTCTAATTATTTCCATCCTATTGTAGGAATAAAGTTCGTTAAGGTTGTAGGAAAGAGAAATAAAAAAAATAATGATCTCACCTTTGTGGACATCGTTTCTTCAAAACTATCGCCATCAAAATAAATCAAAAGATGGTGTTTGTCAAAACGTTATTCATCTATTTTTTAGCCTAAGTATCAGAAAACGAAAACAAATAACAGAACAATCTCATATTAAATTATCCATAAGGATAAAATCTCCAAAGGCTATCCTTGATGTTAACTTGTGAGTGCAAGATAGACGTAAGAAATAAATATAATAAAACTAAAAATATTAAAGTTTATGCTACGTCTCAAGAAAAAAAAAACAAATAATCAGAAGATTCCACTTTAAGTCGTTTTCCTTCAAAGGTTTACTATTTTGTTTACTCATACTTCAAAGCTACCAAATGTGAAAGAGTCGGAAAATGCAAGTGATTTTATAATTGTATTCCTCTAATATTAAACTAAAAATATTAAGCATTTTCACAATAAACAAACTATAATTTGTATTCAACGTATAAATGCACAGCTAAGAGAACAGAAATCGTGTATACAAGGCGTGAATTGCTGGTAATTCCGTCGTTTGACTTACCCAAGTTTGCAATTTTATTGAACACAAAAACCTATTGTCTCGTAAACCGTATTTTTGTGGAATAATGCAGTAATTTTAATTGGTAGCGTAAATACTTACATCAGTTTTTGTAAACTGTGCTGGACAACAAATGTCGTATTTAACAAGAAAACTAATACAGGTGCATCACAGAAAACCTAAGAAAAAATACAGTTGTATTAAAAAAAATTCCAAAGTGCAGTTGGAGAAATTTTCTGTAGTGCACCTGATTTAATTTATTAAGATGTTTTATCACCTGAGCTGCTTTACAAAAAATGCCTAATATTAAGACATGATAGGTGTAGTAAGTGATCAATAAAGTGTCACTATAACAAAATATAAGCATATTATTACTAAAACTGTTTATTTTGTATACAAATATATTTCTTTAAGCATAATCAAGCTGAATAAATATCCCAATTTACCATCTCCAGATACAACGAAAAAGAAATTGTGTATATTAATTTAAATACATTGTCTCTCGGAAATACAAAGCTCATTCAGTAAGCTTATATTTTAATGTTCAGTATATTTAATGATAATAAATTCCAAGTAGAATTAACTGTCTTATAAAAGTTTAACACAGAAAATCTGTGGTGTTGTTTCCTTCTAAAAACTGGACATCAAACGCACATTTCATATAAAGAGTTAAATTTGACAAATTGTATCGGTTTGTTTTTTTGCTTTTTTCTAATTTTGCGCAATTTAGCAATATAAGACAATAAGGGAAGAAGCTCTTAAACCACTCTTTTACCAACGGATAGGGGGATTGACTGTAACGATTAACGTCCCCAAGGCTGAAAGAAAGAGCATGTATAATGTGACGGAGATTTGAACTCACGACCCTCAGAGTTCGAATCGAGCCCTCTAACCACCTGGACAAGCCGGGAAAGAATTTATTTGTAGATCCTTCTATCCAGATACTTCACTGAATATCTATTTTAATCGAAGTCTTATCTTGTGATACATCAAACAAAAGCTTTCACACCTACAATGTGCTACTCGTCGGAAACGAAAACAAAATACTTGCGTATCTTTCAGGAACTTTGAAATAAAACATTTTTTTAGAGATAGTGAACCAATTTTAATCAAATATATGATACACTCTAATTAACAATATCAGCATATGGTGAGAAATATTTGGCTAATAGCTTTATAAGCAGAATATGCTGTTTCAGGAATAAACTTTTATTGAGTAGTAAAGTAGTCGGTTAGAAATTTTAAAAAAAGTTAAATGTACGTTTGAAATCGTTTTATTTAGTTTCACGTTTCGGATAAATGTTAGTTGTAATTTTGCCGTCTTATGAATAATATCGAAAAATATATTGATAGATAGAGAGATCTATCAACATATAGTTTGATACTATTCATTTTAATTTGTCCTTTTACGTTTTTATGTAAACCATGAAAACGTGTGTTTCTTTTTTCATTACCCTTCTTTAAAAGTCTATTGAACTTCAGCCACCTGAGCAATTCATGGACACAATAGATATTTTTTTTTAATATTCACCTTGTGTAGGCTTGCAGGTGGTAAAAAGATAGGACATTCAGGTTTCATCTTTTGAGCGTGATTAGTATTTTTTTCTGCATTATTTTCTGACTTTGAATATTTTTGTGAAGTGTTTAAGAAAATATGCTTAAATTTATTAAATGTTAAGTGTTTTCTAAAGTATGTTCTTAAGTCTCAGCCAAGTGCGGTTTGTTTTCCTACGTCAAAGATCATTAAAGAGACTTCCAGGTACATCTCTTCACTTATGCTTAACGGCCCGACATGGCCAGATGAGTTAAGGCGTTTGACTCGTAATCTGAGGGTCGCGGATTCGAACCTCCGTTGCACCAAATATGTTCGCCTTCTTAGCCGTAGGGGCGTTATAATTTGATGGTCAATCCCACTATTCGTTGGTAAAAGAGTAGCCCAAGAGTTAGCGGTGAGTGGTGATAACTAGTTGTCTTCACTGTAGTGTTACACTGCTAAATTAGAGAGAGCTAACGCAGATAGCCCTTGTGTAGCTTTGCGCAAAATTCAAAAATAAACAAACTTATGTTTTCATTTATAATTCTGTACAACTAAACTTTCAGTCTTCCGGTTATGCTGAGACGATCTGTGCACCATTTTTCTTCCAAACTAGGAAATAATACGTTCTTTTCTTACCAAATTGTTTGCAGTGAAAAGAAAATTTCCTGTGTTCTTACACTCGAAAGTTTTTAGTTCACAGAAAACTATAATCTGTTTATTTTCTCCAGAACATATACATTTTACCATGTAAAAATCAGATTATGTATTTATAAGTAACAGAATAAAAAATACCATTTTACAAAAAATTATTTTCAGATGATAAGTAATAAATTGATTATTTTGATTGTTAAACGTTCCAAGCTTGGATGTACAAATTTCTCTGCCTATAAGAAAGGCAACAGTTTTAATCTCGTAAAAGATAACTGAAATTACTTTAATATACCTTTATAATACATTATAGAAACTCAAGAAAGAAATATTTTACCTGCAATTACTAATTTCTCTGAATTCTTACAATATAAAATGTAAAGACAATAAATACATCTCTCCCTCCCTTTTTTCAAGGAAGATTTCAGTCGGTATTCCTGATGGTTGAGAAATTACATGCTTCAACACACGAATTAATGGCAATACACATCATACAGTTGAAGCCACACGAATTTCATATGTAACAATACTTTTAATAATCAATCAGGCGTTTGAAAATCAATTTTAGTCATATACATATATCTACTTGTCCACATTAACTTAAGATTGCTTTTTTGTTTGTTTTGAATTTCGTGGGAAGCTATACGGGGGCTATCTGCGTCGGTCGTCGCTAATATAGCGGTGTAAGACTAAAAAAAAGGCAGCTAGTCATCACCACTCACCGCCAGCTCTTGGGCTGCTCTTTTACCAACGAATAGTGGAATTGAGCGTAACATTATAACGCCTCAATGGCTGAAAGGACAAGCATGTTTGGTATGACGGGAATTCGAACTCACGACCCTTGGATTACAAGTCGAGTGCCTTTGTTATGTAAATGTCGTGTAAATATTTTGTAAACGACAACATGTAGTGTGGATTTTCATTTCTATTATCTATGTTTCCATATTTATATTATTGTTTCGAAGTTTAAACTAATAAAATATGTTGTTATTCATTTAGGGTAACATTTAGAATTTTCTTGAATTAAGTAGACCAATCATATGTTTGTAAATGAAGTGCTGGCAACTTCGTGTCTAGACGTTTAGTCTCGTGCAAGAACGGACATGCGCGGATTGCTCTGGAGATCTGTAGAAATTTCGCGGTTATTCGAGGGATCTAGGCCTACAATATATAAACAGACGAAGATGCGAGAGAGAGAGGAGAGTCAGACATTAGTTTTATTTCAAAAGAAGAGAGTCAGTTATTTGAGATAGATTAAATGTTTACTGTGATTATTCAACTTGGATTTGTGTCTGAAGTTAGATCTACGGAAGCTGTGATTTTATTTCGTCAATCTCTACGATTCATCTGAATTACTGCTTGTGCTGAGAGTCGGCGAATTTGTCACGTTCATCGGAGGCATCGTGAAAGGAACTTCGTCGAATTTATTGAACTGTGAACTGTTTCTGAACTTCTTCATTTAAGCTTCGGAATTTCTTCGTGGGACCAAATTTACACCCTAGACTGGCATTTAAGACTTTCATTTTAGATCATTATATTAGATACAGGCCAGTACCATTTTGTATTGTGATAAATTTTGAAGTTTGAAACTAGTATTATTTTGTTTTGTAATTAATTTCGAATGTTGTAACTTAATATCTGTCACTGTTATTATATAATTTATGTTATATCTGTTATATTTGTTAATAGTTTAGTGTAATAAATTATACAAGCTGTTATCTGTGTTTTTCTGTTGCGTTTAGTCTACGAAAAACATAAAACATAAAAAATACGTAACAGCCTTAACCACCTGGTCGTGCTAAGCCTAACATTATCTGTCTACTAAAAATTTGGAACACCCTCATATTATCTGTTAAATGTACAAAAGAACAATGCTTCCAAGTTAATTTCAGTCGAGCACAAAATAAAAAGAAATATGCAAAGTGCTACATACATACCGGTAACTTTCATTTCTTTACTTGCTTCAACTGTTTGAAAAGATGGAGCTTCAGCAGACACTTCGCATCTATACACTCCGGCGGATTCTAATGTGACATGGTTCAGGTAAACCGTATCTTTGCCTGATTTTGAAAGCTAAATTAATAAAAATTTCTGTTTTTTGTGGTAGAAATCCGCGTGGAGATTTCTAGTAAACACTCACACGTATATGTATAGTTTCCAAAACTGAAAATCATCATTAATCTAGTTTTTGTATGAAAAAGTTTTTTGAGAGTCCACCGTTCACATAAATATCTATCACTTTCAGAAACTGACTCGGGGAAGCGAAGAGTAGACCACAAGGTCCACGTTTCTCTGCTGATTTCTCCAAGTTCGTTCCTTGACTGTGGTTTATTTAGGTTGTCATATAAAATTTATTATGGTAAAATATTCCGAAGAAATAAGTAAGCACAATTTATATGATATATAATTGTTTGTCTCTCACTGTCTCTAACCTTTAATAACGCCGTAACATTTATGTTATAAATTGATATTTTAAATTACATTTACATTACTTGAATAAGAACAGAATTTCAAAAGAATTTCAAATTTAACTTTAAGATAGTTAATATTATTTTTGTATATTTCAGGTTATAAATGTACACATGACTTTTTAAACTTCTTAGTACTTATAAAAATATCATTTTTTTAATTATTCGTCAGATACTGAAAGTAAAACACGTCTCATAATATCAATCATTAATTGACATAAACAACATTTTATGTAATAGAATAAAATGTTAATGTTTTATTAATGTTGAATATTAGTCAGTATTGATAAACTGGCAAATTATGATTGCAATTATTTATATGATACCAAGTATTTTTACCATTACAACCTTGATATCCAGAAAATTCAAGTGTGCCCAGAATTTTGATATTATTAGCATTCAAGCAAAACTCTAATATATATTACTTATACAAACTAAATAACATTGAATTCGCCGTAAAACAATTTAAGAAGTTTTTATTGTTGTTATTGTTGTCATGGAAAGTATCTACGATACCCAACTAACCAAAATTCTCATGTTACTCCCATTTGAAAAATCTTCATTACTCTATCTTTAAAACGACTACTGTGATAGAATTCGCTAAAATAGAATAATTCCAACTTACGTCCACTCGAACGCCCGGTAGAGGAAGAAATTGACCAGGGGGCCAATCTAATGGTAAATACCTAAAGAATTCCGTATTATCTTTGTACCACTTTACAGAATACAGTTGATCACCGTCAAGCTCGTACGAGCAAGTCAGTTCGATAGATTGCCCTAATGTTGTTGGCGAAGGAATATCCAATACCTTCAGATGTACACCCAGCAGATGTTGTAGGTCTATACAAAATTAATATTTTCAAATTAGATACATCTGTTGTTTAGTGAATAATTTGTTCAAGTTTTCGATGATTTGTTTTAACAAATCACGCCTTCACTTATCGTCACGAATAAAATATGACAAAATTATATCACTACAACTTACACGGAAGTTTTCATTCAAAGAACAAGCATTTAAAAATAATTATATTCGAAAAACATACGAAATGTAAAAATAAAATAACATATTTGTGTTCGTTCTAATTTCTTATTTGTTTTCTCATCGTGTGTAAAACTATAAAAGGGGTTATTTGCACGTGTCTTCAAGGATTACGTCAGAGATGTTATGATATTAGCGAGGGCTGCTCTTAGATCGTCGTAAAAACTCCTGCACAAACACCTAGAGTGGACTAAATAATGCGTCAGTATAAAAGCTAAAACTTCATCCCCTTTTCATTCAACAAGTAGTTTTACTCCATTAAAGTTTTCAAAAATTTATGTTTGTTTACTTTGATCAATACTTTACGATAATATAATAACTTATTCTCAGTTGTTAGAAGTCTGTCAATGATCTCTTTTTCGCCAGAACTTGTTGAAATTTGTCTGATTATACATTTTGTGTTTTAAAATTAATTATTTATATTTCTTGTAAGGATATATTAAGCAATGATGCTTAAAAGTTTCATAAAACATTATAATTTTGATGAAATGTATAAGTGCAAAACGTTTTTTTTTTTCCTGTATAGCTCCGTAAAGCACCTAATTAACCTATTTTTATTAACTTTATCGTCCAATTAGTCAACGGAGTTTGATACAATAGGTTTCTTCATATAGTCCTTTTCATAAATAGCTGCTAGAAATTTAAAATTAATATATTTTTGTGAATTTTTTCATGATAATTGTTCATTATAAAAATTACTAGTTAGTGAAAATGATAAAGTAGTAGTTGTTTATTTGTTTTTCGACATGATTATCCACTATTCCGTTTATAACTCTGTTTCTAAGATAATAGCAACGGCGCTATTAGAACCAGATATTAATTTTGAATAATATTAAGAGAATAATCGATAGTTATGAAAATATAATTTGTTAAAAATGTTTGCTTCATCGTTCCTGGGCAATATAAAATAAACATGAGTTGTAAAAATACAAAAGTATATTAATAATATTACAGAAAATTACAAAAATTAAAATTACAAAAAGTCTAAGGTTGAATAGAAAGAAATGCAACATCATTTTTAAAACGTGGAAAGTGCAGTCAAATACGGTGTTTCAACCGAATAATAATCTAGTTTGATGAAACGGAGTAAACCAAGCGGATTGTTCAGCCAGCTGAGAGATGTGTGAAAAAAAGATTGAGTAGTGGAAGTATTACAATACTGTTCTTTCATAGCATTGTTGGTATTGTTTAACAAATTAAATAATATATCACTGTTATCAACAAATGGCATCATACTAGGAGTTCATGACACTTTCTAAGAACGACATTGACCTTGAACTCACCTTGGAACTACTTTATCATCAATTGTGCTTGTTCTAAACACTACCATTACATACTATCAAATCCCTACAACAAGCTTTAGAAAAATACATGGTATATCAAGAAAATGAAAGTCAGTTTAAAATTGACTGATAAAAATTTTCCTCTAGGTAACAGTCTTGGATCATTACTATTAAGACAAAAAACACATTAAAAAAGGTAAAATTGAATGATAAAAGTTTGTTAACTAAAATCACACATAATTAAGTATAGTAGAAAGTTGCAGCAATACAATAATGAAATATCAAACACTTCTCAGCAGTATGAACTAATACATTCTGTGATAGTACTATTTTACATCAAGTCACATGGCTAGATATTATTTAGGAATGTAGATAAAAAATTCATGGAATAGAAATGAAGTATTTTTGTACCAATTGCAGGTGAAATTTTAAGTATATTATTTTTATTTAAATCTTATTCACTCAAAGTACAAAATAAGCTGCTATTTTTTTGAAATCTTTCATTTTTGTTTCGCTTTAGGTTTAATTAATGACATTAGGGAAATATCACATCTTTACTCAAATATACAAATTTATTCTTCTTTATTCAGACGATTTATGTTACGCTTTTGCAGATGTGAGACATAAGAGAGCGACATTTTAGAATCTATATATATGGTTCGTGGTACCAGAGTATCGTATAACAAACAGAGAAAAGGTTATATGTATAATAAGATTATTAAGTAATGTAGAAACATAATATTAATGTTTAGAAGAATATTCTCTTCAAATGTCTATGTAGAAGAGTTTGTTTGTTTGTTTTGGAATTTCGCACAAAGCTACTCGAGGGCTATCTGTGCTAGCCGTCCCTAATTTAGCAGTGTAAGACTAGACGGAAGGCACCTAGTCATCACCACCCACCGCCAACTCTTGGGCTACTCTTTTACCTACGAATAGTGGGATTGACCGTCACATTATACACCCCCACGGCTGGGAGGGCGAGCATGTTTAGCGCGACGCGGGCGCGAACCCGCGACCCTCAGATTACGAGTGCACGCCTTAACGCGCTCGGCCATGCCAGGCCGTCAGAGATAGTATGATCATGTAGAAGAGAAAAAACTTGTACATATTTAAACAGAGTAGGCACCAAAATCACATCCCAAGTCAATGTCTAACGGATACAATCACAAGGCCCGGAATGGCCAGGTGGTTAAGGCACTCGACTCGTAATCCGAGGGTCGCGGTTTAGAATCCCCGTTACACCAAACATACTCAGCCGTGGGGGCGTTATAATGTTACGGTCAATCCCACTATTCGTTGGAAAAAGACTAGCCCAAGAGTTGGCGGTGGGTGTTGATAAGTGGTTACTTTTAATCTACTCTTACACAGCTAAATTAGGGATGGTTAGTGCAAATGATCCTCCTGTAGCTTTGTGCAAAATTGAAAACAAACCAAACCACAATCACAAATTGTAGGCTATAGTTAAAAACCTTCTGGTTCCCCCCCCAAAAAATATTGCAATGAATGAAACTGAGCATATATTCTGGTATTATGATTATTTTGAAAGAAATGAATTTAAAACTATCCAGTTTCCAGCTATATCTCAAAATCGATGAATGACGCTTTCATGGGAAAGATGTTTGCAAAAACTGAAATCACAGTAATAACATCTACACTTATATCAGATGAGTTTTTATTTCCATCTCCAATAGAGTTTCGTGCTTTTGATCTAGTTAAATGTAGTCTTCGAAGCTTAGTTCTACTTATAGTAGCGGATGTGTTGAAAATGTATACATATATACACATTTACAGTGCCTTAGCTTGGTATTATCGTATGATTTAATTTTTTTACGGTGAAAATTCCAATGTCGGACAGAAGGCACAACTGGTACGACAGACAGTGCTCAAAGTGGTTCCAAGGAAATCATTTTAAGAAGGGTTAGGAACATTCATAATTACATCACTTTTGTTGATTAAAGTTACAAACTCTGTTCTAAAGAATAATCCCAGTTCCTAGATTCAACAGCATGTCAAATATTGTCGTTATATTAAGAGCTTAATGTAAAATGTAACTAAACAATTGGACAGCTAATGCAGAGATAAAACGGTTGATAACTACTGTAATTTGTTATGATTGTTTTTGCAGAAAAGTGAAACCATTTTTTTTACTATAACAAAATCATAATATATGTTATGTTTAACTAAATTAATATAATATACTGAGATGTTTAACAGCCCTCTCAGGAGCTAGTGGAGAATATTATTGCTGAAACTAAAATAGCTGATCAATCTGATTCTTAATTTGAAATGAACTTTTTAGACATATTTATTGGTTAAAATGGAGACATTTCCCTTAGTTCTAGCGTTGGGGCTACGAAAAGTGATTTCAAGTGGTAGTAAGGTGACTGAAATCCTTCAGCTTAATGTCCATCACAAGAAGCATAGAAGTCTTCAAATAATACGTAGGAGCATTAAGGAACCGTTTAAAACCAACTTTGTAAATACCGTGCAGCAAGCGGAGTACATCATTATAGCTGTGGCTGTTTTCAAAGTGTTCCTGTCTACTCATCCTACTTCTGACTATGATGATGCTTTGACCTTCCCTACGAATTGCAGATGAAGTTGTTATTATCTCGGTTGAAATACTGAACAAAACAGGTGATAAGAGAAACATAGAGCGTTTGCGAATACTTAATTAATAATGCTGAGAATGTGACTTTACTGATATATACTGAATTTACTCCTTGTTGGTAGACCTTAGTACCAGCTTGTATGGAGACATGATGACACTGTATTTCACTTTAAAAAATATAAATTAACAAACAAAAACTTCTCTCGAAAAAACACATCAAAATTATCCTCTTTGTGGAGTTTCAGGATTGAACTTACTTTTAACATTCAACAAATTGCAGTGTTAAGACACCGCTTGGCTCCTGAGGGGCATGCTAAAATACAAAAGGTAATGAGAGGCTATAACAGTTTTTTTTTCCAGACAATATATCGTGATTGAGGACATTACATTTACTCGATTGTCAGGGCTCACCACACTGTCACAATAGTATCAGTTTATTCAATGACTCTCTTTTTTACTGCCGAGTACCTTTACTACAGCCCTACAGCGTAGCTTTCTTTCACTGATAAAGGTGCCTCGCAAGATTGCAACGTTAGACGTACACCATTACTTTAAGCATGCTTTCTATTGACCTTCAAATGTACGAAGACGATGGTTACCAGAGCGTATTTCAACAGGACAATCACAAAGAAATTCATAGCTGAACGATCTGATACGTATATCTTCATATGGAATAGCGTGAATCTCGGTTTCACAGTTTCATTCTGTATTTGCTGGAGGTGTGCGATGATTGAACGAAAGCTGAGGGGAAGTAAATTGTGTACGCGTGAATTTTGACGCTTTTATATATCCTTCCTGATTATGATTCGTATTGTTGCTCAGAGAAAGGTGAACCACTTTTGCCATTCACGTTTATGTGGTAGAACCCGTAGTGTGTTGCAAAACACAGCATTTTTTTACTGCTACAGAGCTACAACTAAAAACTGATTTTTGTTTAATTGTCTTGGATTCCAAAGTTGGACTATATTTTGTTATTTTTCAAATGTGGTAAATACGAGAAATATCTCTGTCCTGAACACTTCAAATTTTTGACATAAATACATCTTAATGGTCTAAATATATAAATATTTGGCTTCAAAAATAACAGTTACATACCTTTCGCAAAAGAGATGAATTTTAGATGGTTTCACACTACTTACGACACGCAGAACAATGTTAAAATGTAATTTCAACATATGTCTTTCCACTGCAATTTTATATCGATTTTGATTGCAAAGGAACTTGGTGATTTGCATATTCTAAGTCGTTTTAATATAACATACGCAGCATTCTGTAGAGATCCATAATATAATTTAATTATCTTTTATAAGCAACGAAACAACAATGTTATGCCTAAATTTTTACTCATTAGAAACATCAAACAATTTTTATGTTGACGTTTTCCTGTTAAATTACAGGACTACTGCTTAGGTTCGCAGTCAACTCTCGTTACCTACTCATATTGAATCTAATCACTCAGAAGCTAAAATTCTAACATTAGAATGAATGAACACACTTTGAAAATAACTTGTACATAAAATTGCTTAAATATCCTTCAGGTTATTAAGTGAAAAGAAAAGCTAAGTTTTGACCACGTGCAAAGAAATATAAAGATTTAAGCATTCCATAATTTTTTTTAATTGTATTAAATCTGTGTAAACAAGTTATAAATATAGAAATCAAAGTCTTCTCTTATGATTAATATTGCTGTGTTATATGTAAATTAGAGGATTTACAGCTCGTGACTCTTGGCTTTAGAAATGCCCGAACTCTGGAGTCGTTGAGTGGTATAAGAGTAACGGTCAAGTACCACTAATCAAACACATAAATATATATCAAAAGCTGGCAGTTGGTGCTGTGAGCTAGCGTTCTTCACACTGGTTCTTCAGTTCAAAACTAAGAATGGGTATTCTCAAATAGCCTTTGTGTAGTTTTGCGTGAATCTATGAAATAAACCTAAGGAAATCGGGTTATAACTTTATTTTACAGCAATAATAGCCTGGTCTCTTTAATATACTGTAAAAAATGCCTACTAAATTAAAGATTATTCGTCTGGAAATACGGTTTTCAATATTTTTACAGGTGTTGTCAGATGATTGTCAAATGTGACGTACATAGAATTAATCCAAAACACGTGCAATAGAATTCAGAAACTAATTATATTGGTTAAAAAAGTGAACTAAAATTGTAGTATTATCTTCAAGCTAATCTTCGGTAAGTTTGCTTGATGAATTATTGCATTATTAATCCAAAAGAACCTTAGTCCTTCGAGAGGATAATACATTATGATGAGATAGACATGCTGTTTGTATTCATGGTTTTATTGCCCCTCCTGATAGACACAAGCCTTGTTTTCTTGATACGTGTACCATAACGTCAATAGATTTAATGATGAAAAACGCCATTTCATACCACAGCACATACACCTATTACAGTCTCTTCACAGTCTGTGCTGTAAACTACTCACATGATATATAGTTTTAGGACTAATTGTTTATAATCATATGATAGTTTTGTAATTTTCTCTCCACGGTAAAGCTGGAGACAGTTGAATTGTAACATTATCGAAGAAATCTGTCAATTGGAAACCATTGCGACGTCTAATACCTTTCACAGTCCCACTCCAATCACCTTTTTATTTGGTCTCTCATCAATGGGTGAAAAAAAGAAACTATTTTTTCTAATAGGATATGCAAACGTTTTTGTTTATATGTTTGTTTTGAATTACGAGCAAACCTACATTAGGGCCACCTGCTCCAGTTGTCTCTAATCTAACAGGCAGCTAGTCATCACCACCCACCTCCAACTCTTGAGCTACTCTCTTACCAACAAGTAGTGGGATTGACCATTAAATTATAAAGCCCCCACGGGTGAAAGAGCGAGCATGTTTGGTGTGACGTGGATTTGAACCCGCGACTCTCAGATTACAAGTCGAGTGCTTTGCCGGACCAAGTGGTGTTTTTCAAATTTATGTACGAGAAAAAAGGTATGCAACAATGCGATCAGTCATTTCTTAATCCAATCCCATGACATTATCTTAAATTATATTTTGTGCGATGATAATTTATGTTAGGTCAGATGGTTAAGGTACTTGACGCGTAATCTGAAGGTCATGGGTTCGAATCCCCGTCACACCAGACACGCTTGCCTTTTCAGCCGTGGGGGATTTATAACGTGACGGTCGATCCCACTATTCATTGGTAAAAGAGTCGCAAGAGTGTTAACGATGGGTGGTGATGATTAGCTGCCTTCCTCTAGTGCTAAACTACTAAATGAGGGACAATTAGTACAGGTAGCCCTCGTGTAGCTTTGCGCAAAATTCATAAAGAAGCAATCAAGCTGCAAACATGTTTCTCCGTAAAGTTAATTCTGTTTTCAAGGTTTATTTTATTAAGTTTATATATATAAAAATATACACAGATACTAAACCAAATTATATGACATAGTAAATGTTTAACTTGCGTGATAATATGTGAGACCCTCATGAAATTAACCTTTAGAACGTTACAACACTTAATTAAACAAGATTGTACTGCACGAAAGTGCCGTATTTTTCATTTAGATACATGCTTCAGAAATCTACACGTTCAATTCAGAGAATTTCGTCACGTGTTTAAGGTTATTAAAGTTACCAGTATTATTTAAATAAATAGAGCTATTTCAAATTTTCTAAGTGGTAGATTAGTCTTTAGCTATCCCTTATAATTGTTCAGTCAATTAATATGAACATATGCTTACCTTTCAATAGCAGAATAATAAAAACCTGAAGGTACAGGGCCATTATTCTTGACTAAATCTCACATTCTGCTTTAAATAGCTCTGGAAGAAATACAGAAAATCGAATACTTGTTAGTCCGTGGCTTTCTTTTCTTCACAGTAAATACAATACTGCTTCTCAGGGTGCAATTACTATTTTGATTTGATTTCAGTTTCATATAAACCTACACTAAGATATCTATTCTAGCTGTCCATAATTTCGATTTGATAAACTAAATGAACGATATTTAGTAAGCAGCCCTTAGTTTGGATCTAGTTCGTCGGATGTGACTTATACATCTATAACGCATCCATGTCTCCAAAATTTGGAAAGTCAGTTTGCAAAGAGACATAAGCACAATTTGGGACATAGACAGTTGTCTGAACTACCCATGATTAAGGTACCACGGACATCGCTATACTTGTGATTTTTTTCTTTCAGAAACTTTAAACAACCAGCAATTCACAAGAAAAAGCTAACTTCTAAACATTAAGATACAATCAAAGGTTTCTTCTGATTCGCATTCTTGTCAATATGATCAATATAGTTTGAACATTATACTTATTTATATAAATTACTAAATTATGATCGGTATAGATAGTCTGCTGTGATAATATTTTAATATTAAGTATAAACAGTAACGACAGCTACAAGTGAATAAACAAAATTATGAGGATGGACTGTTAAAATCAGCAAATCCCAACTTCTGATTAATTACATTCTAACGATAAAATTTTCAAGCCATATCCAAAACATATCAACATAAAATAAAATACTTTGCTTTTTTATTTCATGTTAATGTGTTTTGGTTTACAGCATCAAATTTTTATGGTTATTATGTACATATTGTGTTATGAACAATTTCTAACCAAGAATGCCACCGTTTTCCTCTCTCTCTCCATATATATATCAATATATATATCATTATTATTTGATAAAAATAAACTTCATGTATCAATTAGAAAAATAAAAATCAATGCATTATTGAATAAAGCTGGTTGAATATACCATTTTTACTTTTTCTGATTAAAATACATTGATTAGTTGGGTATCCCCGTTGTAGCGATATATCCTCAGACGTAATTTACACTTTTGAAAAAACAAACGATTAAATATTGAAATTGGAAGCCCTATAAAATACATCTTGCGTAGCTTAAAGGCTTCGATACTGTTTAAATTTATACTAAGAAAAATATAATAACGTCCATACATGATCTCTTTGACTGGTATTTATTTTATAGAACATTTAGTTAGACGTAATCATTCTGCATGTTGATAGTGATTAACACACTGAAGTTATTCTTAGATCAAACTAAGTTTCAAACGCATTAAGAAATTTGATATCTTACTGAGATATATGCTTTTTCATAAATGCATTTCTAAGAAATATTTTTGTTAAAAATTAATTAATATTACGTGTAGTATTATTTAAAGTATTTAGTTCCGCATAAAGACTCGAGTAATAAAACTATGTAACACAAATTTTGTTCCTGGACAATATGTGTTATTTCTTAATAGCTTATATTTTAAAACTACAGAAAATTGTCATTAATCCCTTCAAACTGTGCTTTTCTGACCTGGATAATAAAATTTAGAAAATAATCTATTTTCTATGTAAAAACCGGGCAAATTTGAACATTTTCATTTACATAAGATGTGAATAAAACAACATATGAACCAAAATTTATATATATTTCTACTATAGTTATACAAAAATGGGCAAAAGTGTTTAGAAGTAATTTCTCGAGATTTGCAACTGTAATATAAATCACTTTCACGTATCAGCCCCCAAATATCTTCCATCATGTTTTCGTTATATGCTTCTTGGTAGCGGCGTTCAAAGTCCAGTATATCTTGACCAGTGAAAAAGTCTGAAAATTGTCGGTGACGCTTCCTCTGACTTGCAACTTGCACACTTCATCTAACAAATTCCATTCCTGGACCCTAGGTGTCAAAAACTCGGGATTCGATTTTGTTAGGCCAGGATCTCTAATAAAGTTATTGAGGTCTCTTTGGTTGCGGTAATGTGGATTTCTCGCAGCGGCTTCAACTCTGAAATTAGAATCCGGACCTTCAATGATTTACCTCCTCTTCTTATTTGCTGCTTTCTTCCGAGAATGGTTGCATTCTCTCTTGCGGAGTGGGTACAGGGAGCTCAGGGTAGTGTTTGGAAGAGTTCACCAAACAGAAGTAGCAATTGCTTGAGTGGTCAGTGGGTTCGCGCCAAATTCTTGGAATAGCGAACTTCATGGCTCTCTTTTCCCTTCTGTATCATCCTCGAAAAAGAGCAAAATAAAATTGTTATGAAGAATAAATTTATTTCATCCACAGCTAATGTATAAGGGGTCCATGGAAAATATTTTATATGTGATATTTTTCTATACTATTGGAAATTAAAAAAAGCAAAAGATATTTAAATTTTAAAAAGTTTAAAATTTGTATAATATAAAATCTTACTATTCAAACAAGCAAAAATTGCCCGTCTTACCTTCTAGAGTTCTTTTGCAATGTTCACAGGTAAAATGAGGTGCCCAGGGTTTGTTTTGATCCTCAACAGGCATGCCGAGATATGCCTTGTAGGCTTTACACATTTTAGTAGATGCTGTCACAGAGTACTTTTCGCTGTTGTATTGATAAATTGGCTACGTACACAGCAGAATGTGTGGATGATACTTGCAGCTTCTTGATGGCATCTCTGATAAATTCAGATTGGTCTAAGTGTTCACTTAGGCAGCTAGAACTAAACTGAAGCGGTGAGTGGTGAGCTCCTGTATATATATTATAATGGAAAGTTCTAAAAAATTGTAAAGAGTTATTGAAATATTCTTGTAAGTATTACAACATTCTATACAGTTCTTCAAAATTCTTATAAGTTCGAAAAAATTCTCTATCAGCTTCTCAGCCCTGAATCTACCTGGAATGTTCTGGAAAATGGGTACAATTTCATTATCCAGCTTACAAAAGGAAAGTTTGAAGAGCAATACAGGTCTTTTCCATTTACATTAAGCATAAGCAATTGGGAAATAACACTTTCTGCCCAAGAAAAAATGAAATAAAATTTTTGTTACCTAGTATTATAGATAATAGTGCAATTTAACATGTGGAGCATTTTCATAAGGTGGTTTGTGTCAGAATCCTGGTCAGTGACCAGCTTATTTTGACTATAGCCTACAGTTCATGGTTTTGATAGTAATCATATAATATGGTAAAGAAGCCAATTATTAAGTTCTATTTAATATAAAAACTACTCTCGCAAAGATGTGTTTATCATTAACAAGATTATATTGAATATAGTCTATAGTTTATGGTACTGATATTGATGGTATGCCGTGAAAGAAAAGTCTATTAATAAGTTTATTTTAATTAAATGGTATTTGATTTATGTTTCGCTTTAAATAATATATGTATATATATATTTCTACGTTTCAATATATCTCTTGTTCAATGGAATATTCAATGTTATGTAAGTGTTTTTGTTAATACGACCAACTGAAACAAAATAAAAAGCTTTTCTTTATATGAGGCGTTTGACACGATTTGGCCTTGCATGGCCAAGTGTGTTGAGGCGTGCGACTCGTAATCTGAGGGTCGCATCCCCGTCGCACCAAACAAGCTCGCCCTTTCAACCATGGGGACGTTATAATGGTACGGTCAATTCCACTATTTGATGGTAAAAGAGTAGTCCAAGAGTTGGCGGTGGCTGGTGATGACTAGCTGCCTTCCCTCTAGTCTTACACCGCTAAATTAGAGACGTCTAGCACAGATAGCCCTCGAGTAGCTTTGTGCAAAATTCAAAAACAAATAAACAAAACAATTGATACGATTCATTAAAATTTTATTGTAAGTTTCTAAAAATGTATTGCTAAATATCATACTTTCAAACTTCTCTAGAAGCTTAGGATACTACGTTTGGTATTATTCATTAAATGTTATGAATGAAAACAAGCAGAAGGTTTATGATATACTTTGTGACTTTTAATATCTAATAAACATTTAAGCGCACATTTTAAATAATAGCAGTAGTTGCGTCTCGAAACTGTTTGGACTCATTGCAGTCGTAACCTATGTTATAAATGCACAAGAAATAGTGTGTTCTAACATTTTGAACAGTTTAGAACAAATTTAACGTTAACGGCCTTTAACCTCAGGTATTATATTACTCAAATATAATAACAAATTATTTAAAATTTATAAATGCTGGATTTTGTGTGATGAAAATCAAATATTCGCAATGTCAGGGACAGATATACTAAAACAAAAAACAAAAACGATATGGTACTCCCTTCTTAAAATGATCCCTTTAATGACACTACTGGTTATTTGATCTCAAAATTTTTCAGTGCAGTGTGAGGGGGAAAAAAGCATAATATTTCTATTCTTATCTTTCTTTATTCAATGTTGTTGTCTTCTGTTTTTAAAGTTTTATGTTTACACAAACGAACCGAAAAAAAATTTCTTCTGGACCATGACAACACCTATTTTAAAACTCCGACAACAACCGAGGACTCTAGAATCACACAAATGCAAACTCTGAACTTTCTAAAGTTACAACTCTTAAATCAAACATACACTAATTGAAAACAAAACTGTTTCAAAAAAAACAAAAAAAACAAAGTAATTTCCTTATGAACAATTTCACACGACGGGGCCGCAGTAAATCTTCGGATTTCCAATGCTAAAACAAAGGGTTTGATTTCCCTCGGTATACTTAACGGATAACCCGATGTGACTTTGTTATAAGAAAATATGCCTTTAAGGATAAAAACACTAATACTTCGTGACAATGAATTAGGTATTTTGTATTTTCAAACGAAACAGCACTTTGTACAGTGTGAGAGCTAAATGACTATATTAGAGACAACTGACAATAAAATAGGTTTTTCAAATCTTTCAACCTGAACAGCGTATTGTACGAAACAAGAGCTAAATGACTACATATTAGAGCCACCTAACAATCAGACGTTCCTAATTAAGTAAGGTTGTTAACCAGAGCACCAGTCGCTTTATGTGTGATAAATATTGACCGTACAGCGTGAGTGACTGTTATCTTTCACAGTTCTCTCGCAGCCAAAACTGCGAGGCGGGCTCAGGGGTATGTCGCAGCTCAAACCTAAGATCTACCAAACCTCAGCACGACACACTAACAGTTGTTCTTTGGCTTGGCAATAAGAATATGGAGGATATCCTATTCATTGATACATTTCTAAGTTTTAATATTTTTTTTCCTCTGAAACATTTTTTTGGTATTTTTTAAATACATTTACATTTATAGAGGGTCATTGTTTTCCAACTTAAACCACTAGCATATATTTGTAGAGATATTTATATTTACTTGACATAAAAATGCAATGAATTATAAATATTGATCCGTTGTGGGTCGTATGTTTTTCTTTTTTTGCTCCTGTAGCCTGTAAAATGTAACACACACACATATATTAGAATTGTTTAAGTTATGTCACGGCGTCAGTTGACCTTCACTTTTTGTGCTGTTTTTTTTTTTCAAATTATGCAATGCCCATTACATTTCACAAGCTAATCCAAGACCGAATTCTCAAAGTAATTTTTCCTATTTGTTGGAATAAAAGAAAAAAAGAGTTTTTGTTTTTTTACAGTTGCGTGAGTTTAAGTATAATTCGGTTGTATAGCTTGGGATGTGACTTGAAGATAATAAAGGTCGTTGGATGAAAGCAAGTCAGCATAACCTACCTCTACTCTTTTTTTATCCAGTGTTGAAATGACATAGAAGAGTAACTTCTTGTTAAAATTTATGTTCTAAAAATTATAACAGTTGTATCTAATATATGCTAGCAATAATTTTTGTAAAATAAATGCAAAGTATGTAATTATTTTTAAATGAACTTTAACAAAAACAAATATTGCATATTTCTGCGTAGCGATGTCCATTGTTCCTCTCGACTGTTAAACTACTGTCGTTTAATATACCATTGCTAAAGGCAGTTTAATATATGGAATTATTAGACTCATCATTATCAAAACGACTTAGAGCATTCATTATTTTCTTATATTCTATAAATTAGTTATATTTGTTTTAAAACTCTACGTTGGACCCATTGTACTTTTTCAATATTCTTAATTGAGTTAGAAGAGTGTATAGTAACAGTAATTCAATCACAATATACTGGTAATATCATTGCCGACGACAACTTTCGTTAAATCTAGAACTCTTCAAGCCGACTAGATGACGACGAAAACTGCAGTGATCGAAATATTGTTTATTGAGGCTGCTCATTACACAGCGAATATTATAACGTGAATACTTTTAGAACGTGACGATGTATGATACAATTAGTTAAATTTGTCGTAAGTTTCATTAAGACATTAGTGTTATACGTTTTTATAATTCTTAAAAATTCGTAAAGGACTACTTCAGAAACGTGATGTTATAAATATAATAGGCCTAACATAATGCCTTACGACAATTATAACTGATTATATCGTCCTTCGCTGGCTCATAAAAAAAACTTTTACATCATAATAACAGTATTTCAATCACAATTATATGATGCGTATTCCAGCCGACCTAAAGAGCTCTGGACTGAGCGAAACTTCTTGTTTTCAATGAAGACAAATAAAGCCTGGTTCAAATACTGTTGTTATACACTGTTTTAGTAAGTTAGTTTGTTTGTTTTGAATTTCGCGCAAAGCTACACGAGGGTTATCTGCGCTACCCGTCTCTAATTTAGCAGACTAGGGGAAAGCCAGGTAGTGATCACCAAATATCGCCATTTCTTTTTCTACTATTTTTGCCAACGAATAGTGACATGGACCGAAAATTATAACGACCACACTATTGAAAGAGCGAGCATGTTTGGTGTGACGGGGATTCGAAACCGCGCCTTTCAGATTATGACGGGGCTGCTATTTTAGTCCTTGTTAAAAATTATATTAGGAAAATAGTCTAAAAATGTTAATGGGCTTAACATATTGTCTTACGAAAAATATAATTATTTACATCATGCTTCGTAGCTTCTAAATGGCGTTCAAATCAGGTTTTGGTTTGTTTTTAATTTCGCGTGAAGCTACACGAGGGCTGTCTGCTCTAGTCGTCCCTAATTTAGTAGTGTAAGACCAGAGGGAAGCCAGCTCATCATCACCACCCACCACCAACTCTTGGGCTACTTTTTTGCCAACTGATAGTAGATTGACCGTCACAATATAACATTCCACCGGCTGAGAGAGCGAGAAAATTTTGTGTGACGGAGATTCGAACCCGCGACCGTCGGATCACCACCTAAGTACCTTAACCACCTGGCGACGTTCAAACCCGGAAAGCTATTCCATAAATTGTGAAACCATGGATGATTCTAAACATTTTTATTTTCTTTTAAATTACAATTACTAACTCAAAGGAAATAAACTACTATTTTATTTAACAAATTATAATATAAAATTAATTAATAATAGCCTATAAATAATTAGATGAAATACATAATTTTCTGACAAAAAGAACTATTCTAACTTTTAGTATATTGCCTTCAAATTCTTATATTGCAAGGATATTACATTTAAGGCTTCATTATTCGTATAAAACACTGTTTTTACATGCTATAATATACTATTGATAATATATACTATTCTCATGAATAAAAACAAAATATTATTTAAACCGTTCTTACTTATTTACTAAACTTTCCAAACGCTGCAGCTCAGCTATCTGTAAGAAATGGGATTCAGGCTATTAAACTAGTATTTGATTAACAGGGCTCACAATTATGCATTTTAGTCTACTGAGTAACAAGAATGCAGAATACATTTAGAAAATTGATAATTGTAATATATTTTCATCTTTTGCACTACAAATTATGTATGTGAGATTAATTTAAAACATAAATATTTAAGAAAGCTCAGTTTAAGTGTTATGTTAGTTACGAGAGAACAAAATTATTTTTTTCTTATGATCCACAATTGGTTAAAATATATAGGACGATTTAATAATCTGAACTATACGTTGAAGATGCCACATATTACGTCTCAAAATTTTGTCCATCAGAAACATGTGAAATGTGCATAGTTTGATTTTGTTTTAGCCTTCTAAATTGATTAAACATAAGAGTCGTGAACGTGCCATGATCACCAGAATAATTCTGAATTTTTGTTTTGAAAGACTGAATATTCCTTGCTTAATATACAGGAATCCTGCATGCATAATATACGACCATATAATAGCACCATCTATTGAAATTTCTTTAAAATATTTTAAGAATTAGGAAATTCAAAATGATTTAGAACTCATTTCATAGGCTCTTCTCAAATACTTTCTAATTTTCCCATCAATTTCTAAATCTTTAAAAATCAGGAGAATAATTTTAGAAATTTAGACATTTTTATAAGGCAATCAAGTAGTCTTATAGATGTTTTCTTTGTAAATCTTGGTTTGTGGTGTAGAAGAATTTAAGAACGTTCGTTTATAAACAGTCCAAGATGTCTGTTGAAATTGCTTTAGATAAATTAAAATGTTTGTTTCTGCATAAAAAATAAAGTAAATCATTAAATTATGTAAGAGAAATTATTTCCAATTCCGTTACCTTTATAATTTTTTATCCAATATTGTTTCTTCCTTTTTTAATTTTGCGCAGAGCTACACGAGGACTATCTGTGGTCGCCATCTTTAATTTGGCAGATAAGACTAGAGAGAAGGCAGCTAGTCATCAAAACCCACTGCCAACTCTTAGGCTACTCTTTTACAAACGAATAATCACATTGTAACGCTCCCACGGCTGAAAGGGCGACTATATTTGGTGTGACGGGGATTTGAATTTGAGACCCTCGGATTACGAGCCGAGTGCCTTAACCACTAGGTCATTTTGGGCCACTATATTGTAGAACACAAGTCTTTTGTTTAGAGAGTTGTAATTAATACTTTACTCATCAGAACAAACAGGTATTGGTTCCTTGCTTATGGATGTTTCGGAGGGAAATTTTTAAAAGGAAATAAGATTATTATTTGGGGTGAGGCTAGAGGAAAGTGGTGTAGTTGTAGTCAAATAGTTGTTTCTAGTTCAACTGACGCAGTCTCAAAATTAATAACGGTGTTCGCCATTTAGATTGAAAAAAAATACTGAAAGCATATTTTGCATCTCAGAACTATATAAATATGGAAGAAATTAAATATTTTTATAAATATCATGCCATATCAAAGGATCAAGCATTACTTTACTGAAACTAAAACCATACGAGTTAGGAGAATGTATGGATTTTAGGTGCACTAAGAATTAAGAAATGTAACAAAAATGTTTTGGTACAGATGTAGCCACAAAGGGATTCGCTCAGATTCCAAAGAGTCGCGTCATCATATTTCCACTCTATAAAATGCGATACATTATTTGAAGTTTCCATTTCGTCTTGGATCTTTTATATTTCAAATTAAAAATAAAATGTTACTTAAATGAAAAAAGAAAGACTTTTGGGCAACTCATGATTTTGTGCGTATATATAAAAATATACATGTATGTGTAAGAAAGATACAAAAGTTTTATGAAACAAATTACATAAAAAGGGAGGACGGCACATTCAACCCGTAGGTGAAATAGAATTAAATGCAATTTTATGGCGAGAAAGGAGAAAAAGAAGAAAACAAAATTCTAGCTTCAGATCAAACATCCAGTACCGTGGCACAAATCTCAAGATGGGTCACATATAATGTGTCGTGGCTTTTTTACAGTACTGGAGGAAGTAAGACCCTTGTTGCGTTTGAGATTTCCCGTCAATCCAGTTTAACCTCAACTTCACCACTCTCACATGCTTAGAAGAGAGAAAGAAAAAAGAATAGGTATGGGTGTTCTAGTCCACAATGTCCCACATATTTCACCACCATTCACTATATTCAGTCAAATGTGAAACGTGGTTGCCCAGAAAATAAATATTATATTATTATACCAAGTCTAACCTACATTATTAATAATTTTCATTTTTCACTCTTCCATGTGGATCTTCAATATATTTAAAGTTCCATGTAGTACAAGGTTTTATGTAGGGAATGTGATTTAGCTACACTAATCCACATATATAAGGTATGAAATGTTCAAATTAATTAATTGAAACTACTTTTCATACATTACATCTTAAAAATAATTTTTCACTGTGTATATTATAATTCCATTCAGTTCATTATTTTGATATTTACATAAATAGTTTGTGTGTTCATTATTATACAAGGTAAAATATTTAATGAACGCTTTTGTCATCAAATCGATTAAAGTCATTTTACTTATAATATATTAATATTAGATATTAAAGACTTTACATCGTCACAACTTCTACAGCACCTGTCTACAAATGTCTACATGACATTTCTTGGTACATTACTGTTTGAAGAAGAAAATATAAATATTTGAAATGTGGAATCATTGCTTTATCATAAATATTAATATTAATATAATTATCAATTATCTTAATATATAAAATAGAAAGCGTTCTCCATGTGTAGAAATGTAGGATATACATTATCTGTGTGATTACTTTTTATAGAATTATTAATATGTTGAGAAAATTAATTCTGAATCTGGAAAATTATTTTTAAACTTACTTTTTTAATAATGAAATTATAAATTAACAACACAGCTTAAATAATCAAAAGTCATTGGTATACCTATTATTTTATTTTTTAAATGTGCTTAACCAAATGATATAATTGTTGTATACACGGAAATAGAATGTGTGTGTATATACATATATATATCTCATACATTGTCTTACTGATACATTTACCGTACCACATAACTCATTGAGGGAACAAGCTCACTGTGTAGTTGTACACTTGCATACATATCATGTGTAACTATTTATAGCACTGTGAAATTTATTCGTTCAGTTTTAGAACTCTTAGATTTGTCATAATTTGTTTTTGTTATGCTAAAGTATAACCCATTTTTGAGGCTAATTGAATTGTACATTCAGGTTTTTACTTTCAGATGTAAAACTAATAGTTTTACTAGCAGCCCGGCATGGCCAAACGTGTTAAGACGTTCGATTCGTAATCCGAAGGTCGCGATTTCCAACCCAGTCGCACCAAACATGCTCACCTTCTCAACCGTGGGGGCGTTATAATATGCGGTTAATTCCACTATTCATTGGTAAAAGAGTAGCCCAAGAGTTGGCGGCGGTGGGTGGTGATGACAAGCTGACTTCTTCTCTCTAGTCTTACACTGGTAAAGTAGGGACGACAAGCGCAGATAGCCTTCGGATAGCTTTGCGAGAAATTAAAAAAAAAGTCTAACTAGCTTAGTTAGTTTTAAATTAACTAACAGTAACTGTAAAATGTTAAAAACTATTACATGAATGGTGAGAATGACTTTTGATGTAAATTTTTCACATATATATTGTGTTCAAGAAAATAAAGGGTAATTCGAAATAAAATTGACAGTTCTAATGTTTTTAACACAGAATAGAATTAGAATAATAAAAATTGTTTAGCAGAGACGTGTTTCTAACCAAATCAATTACTCATACGGTTAAAAAGAACATTTTAAAAAAGGTGATCATTCATAATATTTATCGTAACAATTATTTTGTTAAGAAACAAGCACAAACTACACAATGGGTTACCTGTCCTCTTCCCATCATGGATATCAAAACCCAGCTCAGAGTCTACATAGAATAAAAATTACATTAAAATAATTTTTTCTTACATTTTCTTACATTGATTACATTTTATATAATAAAGTTACCTTAGTCACGTCACCTAGAGTTTATTATATTATTTGTTTGGAAGAACGAGGACATTTAGTAGATAATTAATAAACCTATACATGTTATTGTCTTTTTCAAACTAGTGAATTAAATATATATGTAATTCATTGATGTCAAACATAAATAGACATAACTTTTCACGCACATAAGTTATAAAACTGATTAAGATTAATTTATCTTTTCGCAATGATTATTTTTGTCACAAACTTACATGCTATAGATAAACAAAAATAAGTTTTTAAGTTACATAATACTGGATAAATATTAACTTTTTACTATTCTGTATAATAGATTGTTTTGGAAAGCTTTTGTTTCTGAATTTTATGCTTTGTGTCGTAAGTCAATACTATAGGAGTGTAACATGTTCACTTTAAGTCCAACACCTATTTATTGGTACAGGCAATATCGTTCCATTAATCATATTCAACAGCACAATAACATTTTTAAAACAGTTCATTTAGTAAAATATTTAACTGTTAGGTACAGCTAACATCATTAGAATTAATGAGCTGTTTTTAAAGATATTATATTTTTGTTCTAACTATATATCACACAACGCTAGTAGTAGAAATTAATATAATTATGCTACAAGGTTCGTTATGACATCATATAAACAGCTGCTTAAGTAACAAACATTCGTGCTTTGCATATTGTTCGTACATAATTTTATCAGGGTATTCTAGAATGCTTTACCTCTCCTCTCTAATTTTCTAGCTTAACAAAAACGTTAGAAAGATCATTATTTTTATCTGCGGACTTAAAACGGTAAAATCCGGGTTCCGATACCCGTTTTGGGCAGAGCACAGATAACACCTTGTATAGCTTTGTGCTTATTTAAAAACAAAAACAATCTGTAACATATTGCTAATTAATAAATAATAATCTTGTGCTTTTTTATTAATATTAAACAAATATTTTAAAATAAATATTTTTACTTTTGTTGTTTATTACAAATTTTCTGCATTCCAGTGTAAAAAATGTACAGTGTTTTCAACATTTTTACGAATAAGTAAATTCCAAGTTTTTATTATGATGTGTTTTATGGGTAATTTTAATTCTTTTGTCTAGTATCAATGTACCAAAATATTCAGCCGTTCCCCATAAAGACCATAATACAACCTATGAGACTGAGAAACACCTATTGCTCACGATATAATAATTCTCATAAAAAAGCGCTGTTCCCCACTTTCACGTTATTGTGAATTTGATGAAAAACTAATGTCAATATCATCCTTTCTGTGTGCTATATTTTAACAAATTAAAAGATTGTGTTGTCGAATAGAACTTTCTTTGGTGGTATTTTAAAACTTTGTACATAGGTAACATTGTGAGTTATATCTCGCTACAGTTTTTTAATATTTATCCTATTAACAATCAGAAATTTTCTGCCTCATACACAAGTAAAGTACTTGGAAGAAAGTAAAATCTGAAGAAGCATAAGGGATGCATCGTATTTTTCGGAGCAGTCCTGTGTGTACATTAAAGACATATGGTATTTTTGGTACTATCATATACACACACACACATATATGTATTAATCTGATGAGATGTTATACAGGCTTACAGGTTTCTTAAAGCTATTTCTGCATTATTTAAGAAAATATCATTAAGTTACGTCAATAACACGACTTTTTTTTATATACATTTGTGAATGATGGTAAAAACATACCATTTATCTCTCTTAAATATCTGTGTAAAAGGGATTATTTTTTCAGAAAATATAGCTATACTAAATTCAACATAAATAAAGAAACATAACTTTATTAACATACAAATGTTTCTTTTCAATTATTTTATATGACTTGTTAATTCGTTTTTAAGAAATAATTTCACGTATTGCATTAGAGCTCTTGAACTCAGCATCTCCTGTCAGTTTTAGTTCAAAGTTGAAACAAACATAAAAGAACGACTTGATATCGCCGAGAAATAACTTACTAATTAATAATATTAAAGTAACAACTTTAGCAATTAACGTTTAGATGAATCTTTAAACATTGTTGAGTAAAATTACATGAAGAAGTTATTAATCTAAGCGACAATCTTTGTTGTATTAACTAGTTGTATTAATAAGTGAGTAGTTATTAAAGTATTTATTTTTGATAATATATTTTCTGCTAATCATAATATCTGTTATTATAAAACATATATGTTTTCCATGTAAAAATTTATATATTTTAACCTACCTGAAACGTTAGTAAGAAACTCGTCTCTGCTTTTCGGAGAGAACAGTTATTATAAGCCAGCAGTTACTACTTTCCCTTGCAGTGTGAGACTGCAAGCTCTGGTGTGCACACAAGCAAACCTGTTTCTGATCGTATACTTCCTCCAACCAAAAGCCAGTAACAATCAGTGCATATCAAACATTTCAGAAGGTCTGCCCTCTAGCGACAATAGATCATTTTGACGAGCTTTGAGCACTTAGACAAACATAAACAACATCATTAATATTAAAAAAAAATTATGTACAGTAATCTTGGCAATGCTATGGGATTAGAAAACAACGAATTTTATAACTGAATATAGAATTCTTATATAAGAAGCACACTTTTCTAAAAATAAAAAACCCTACATTTTGAAGGTTTCATCATTTATAACTAGTTTACTGTATTACTCATTAAATAAAGCAAAACTAAAATTATTTTATGGATTATTCATTAATCAATATATTACATATGCTAAAGCAGTTAGAGGATATTCTTGAAGTTTTATTAAATACTAAAAGTTGACAAACAATTATGTTTCAAGTGACAATTACTTTCACTTTTTCGAAAAAACAACTGCGCAATATTTATTAGAATTGATGCCTTGCTTTTCAAGAACCTGTTACTTTTGTTTGTATCATAAATATATTTAAATTCTGATTAATGACTCTACATGTTGATTTTTGCGATTATAAAATTTGCCATACATGGAAAACATTTTCGTGATAATAATAATACTGTAGAACATAAAGGAAAAATAACCAATTCATAAATGGTTATTCGAAAGTCTAAGTACTCAGCCAATAGTATGAAAATATAATATTTTCAAGTAACTTAATTACTTTTGAAGGCTTATAGCACAGAATAACTTATTTTGATACCTGCGGTGGGCATCCCCAAACGTCCCATTGTATAGCATTGTTTTTGCAGACAAAGTAATTTACAGCATTGTAACTGTAAAATAACTGCTTATAATTAAAGTAACAATTTGGGTCTTAATATGTAATTACTTTTTACACCCAGCTGACAAGCATTTCTTATTGCAGGAAAATGCCATTATGTTTGATTTATTCTTACATTTACCTGGAGAGATTTTAAGAATAATGGATAATGTAAGTTTTCGTCCGTAAACTAGAACAAATTTACTTGTATGTTACAAATAGCTCTTATTTTCTAAATGACTTTTTAAGAGCAAATAAAATCTCACAACCAATTTAAGTACATAACTAATTTGAATCTGCAATAAACTGCCATTATCGTTATGCATTTGATAACACTTCTTAAACACATCTAACTTTAATAATTCAGGCGAATAAACAATTTGTTCGATGTTTTTTACATTACTATCAATGAAGTTATTGTTTATTTCATTAGGTTTAAAAAATTGTATTTTTTTCATGTAATCAAAAATAACTGTTTACGATTCTGTTAAAACGATTTCATAGAAACTTTATTCCAGTTAATATCAAATGCTGTCGGAACAAAAGTACACAATTGTGTATACAATGTTAAAAAAGTATGTGCGCAATACAAAATGGCGGATAAACAACATATCCCTCATTGTTTAGCATTGTGCTTATTTACAAACAAACAGATTTACTCATATCGAGCCTTTACGGCGTGTTTTAGAACTTGGGGACTAATATTCTTACATATTACGAATTAGCAGCCCTGAGCATGTAAGCTCCATAAAAGTTGATTCGGTTTAAATAACAGCTTATATACAGTCTAGCTGCGCAGACTTTGAAAACAATTTTCTTTTCGTTTACTATCACATAAGGATTTTGTATACAACGGGCAGAAGAAAAACTCTTACTTCGATCTAATTTACAATAAATGTAACAAAACATGTGTGGTTTATTTACACAGCTCTTTGTTGTCATAGCGACGAGTGAATAATATTGGAAATGATAATGTAAAAGTTTACGCACAAACAAATACAATCCAGTGACACGTCATGCGGTCCGTTAACCGTTTATGTGCTGACGGTGTGTTTCTAGTGTGTTCTAGAACAATCGATAGAATTTGCACGTCGCAATTAGTCCAGGAAATCTACAGTCAATAGTTGTCAATCTTTTAAGCATAAAAAGTTGTAATGCGGGTACAAAGAAAATGATTCCTTATGTCAAAGTACATATGACTTTTGTTTGAAAAATCTCAAGGCAAATGGAGAAAAAATGGATATAATTTTCTGGTTCAGTGTATAGAGTCTACTGAAGAACATGTAAAAATTTCAAGACAATAAAAGTATCGCAGGCATATGTTATCAGAAGAAATGTAGTGTAATTATTACTGATGAATGATATAATAAAACTAAATCAGTTACAAACTAAACTAGTGTACTGAAGTATTTAATCTTTACCCATCTTTTATATGAGCACACTCATGTAAATCGTCCTTAACAGCTTATATACAATATCTCTGGAAAAGATTATTACAGCTTTTGGGTGCTGTTTGCTGGATATGGCCACATGGCAACTTGCTATAGAGCATAAGCTATTTTAACATTCGTTTGGTTTGCTTTGAATTTCGCACAAAGCTACATAAAGGTTATCCGCGCTAGCCGTCTCTAATTTAGCAGTGTAAGATTAAAGGGATGGCAGCTAGTCATCATCACCCACCACCAACATTTGGGCGACTCTTTTACCAAAGAATAGTAGGATTGACCGTCACATTATAATGCCTCTACAGCTGAAAGGGCGAGCATGTTTAGTATGACGAGGATTCAAACCCGCGACCCTCGGATTACCAGTCGAGTGCCTAAACCACCTGGTCACGTCGGTTCTATTTTAACTCTCTTTATATTAACAATCAGTTCAAAGTAAACAACTATTTCTCTATAAAGTTATGCATTTTTACAGAAATATACTTTTAGATGAAGATTATTTTGAAATAATATTGCTATAAAATCCCGGTAAAAAGTACTGAGTGAATATAAAAGTCGAATTTGTAACACAAAATGTCAAATACGTTCTTACGGGTATTATTTTTATATGTCTAAGGTACATCGTATACGTATTGAATGAAAGTTAATGTACAGTGTTATTTCACACATAACTTTGGAAATAGGCACAAAATGAAGCGAGCATTACCACTGATTACATACACAGACTTGAAATGGTTTTAATGTTTTGAAAATTTTACTTGTTGTACAGTAAGTCTTTTATACTCAAAATTATATACATTTACCTCTATCACGAACATATTTTCAACAAAATTTCATATGTATTTTAAAATGTGAATGATTTTCATTGAAAACAGGTCCATATAGTCTATTGTCTATGAGCCAACAGCGATGTGAGAGTCTTATTGAGTGTTCTACAACTTAAACATAATTGTAAAAAAAATGTTCATTATGGTAAACGAAAAAAGTAACTTAATCTAAACAGAGCATAAATGAATGTGTGTCTGCTACCGTTGCTTCATTTTCTATGCTACAGTAAAAACAAAGTTGTATATGTATAATGAGAGAGAGAAAAGTAATGTTAAATAAATTTGTTTGTGAAGACACGCTGTTTGGCTGGCAAGTCTACAAACAGAAACATCAAACACATTTCACTCGTGCCTTCTCTTCTGGTGTTTCTTGAAGCGTGTTTGTAAATAAACGAAAACGTGTCCGCTGTTGATAAGACTAGCGCAACTAAGCACATTGAGATTATCTTTGAAGTCAGTCCTACAATTCGATGTCGGAAATTTCTCCTTCATAATTTACTTTATCCTGTAAGTCCATAACAATAGAATAAATTTCATATTTTGCAGTTACGTATTAGTAACGAGTGCATACTCTGTTTTCTGATATATTTGAAGGATTTACAACTAAGTATCTTTGCCAGGAATGACTAAAACGATGTTCTTAACACATTACTTTACGATAGATCATAATGAAAGATGACTACATTGGTTAAACTGTGTCTTTCTGAACATAAAAAGAAGAAAAACGTTATTAAGAGATTTAAGTTATTTTGTATGACAGCGATAAATTTTATGCTGAATTTTAAAACTGTATATAGACATAATATAAGGTATAGATATAAAAAAGTGGAACTACTTGACGATCGTTTTGCTGAGGTTAGAGTCCCAAAATGCGATAATTTTTTAATCCAGAGTAAATAAATAGATTTTAGCGATCATTTGTCCGGATTAACAATCCTAAAAAAATTATAAAGTAAATATATAAGTAAAAAATATAGGTGTAAGATTGCATGCGACTTACTTCACTAAGGCATAAAACTTTGAAATAAAGAATAAATCGTAGTTATGAAAAATATCACAAAATATGATTCACAGATCTAGGTTATACCAAATAATTTCTATATCAATGTTAACTTTTTCGATTATTTGTTTCTGTTATAGAGTCAAAAAAATAAAACAAAAATACGTTAAAAACGGGTAATACACATTTTACTGGTAAACTATCGCTCTAAATTCAGATTTTAAAGTAAACTGCAAATGTAATGTCTAGCTTCTGAAAAATATATATAAATTTTAGGTATCAATGAATACAGAACGAATGTTTGAAATATATGTTTTAAAATCGTTACAAAATACTCTAATGATATATAATTAATAACAAGACTAAAATGATTCTGATTTTTAAATTACAAAACATGGCATTTGTGTTACATACAAGTAAAAATGCTAAAAACTATGCTACATAAGTAAACAAAATAAATTTTAACAAAAGAAACAGATATTTGTTTTACTTGTAGGTAAATAATTATCTGCTCAGCTTTCGTGGCACAGGTATATGATACATTTCGACACGAGATTTAGTAACAAATAACAATAAATAGATGTATAATTACAAAAGCACTTATTCCTCATTAATAGGCACGGCATGGCCAAATGTGTAAAAGCGTTTGACTCGTAATCCGATGGTCGCGGGTTCAAGTCCCGTTTGCACCAAACATGCTCGGCCTTTTAGACGTGGGGACGTTATAATGTGAGGGTCAATCCTACTATTCGTTGGTAAAAGAGTAGCCCAAGATTTGGCGGTGAGTGGTGATGACTAGCTGCCTTCTCTCTAGTCTTACACTGCTAAATTAGGGACGGCTAGCACAGATAGCCCTAGAGTAGCTTTGCGCAAAATTCAAAATAACAATCCTCGTTAACAAATCAGGTCACCTTATATACTCTTGAGACATTGGGCATGACTTCAGCTGAAACCTACATTTAGCTTGAAATATGACACCAAGTTTATTTTATGTGGAAACCGTGTCTGTACTTTCTTACCAGGATGTTTGAAATGATGGTGAATATTTGTGCTACGTTTTATATTCTTAGTGACGATATTTTATCTTCTGGCTTACGGAAACTCAACTGTAAAAGAAAAAAATAGTTTTACAACTCTATTAGTAACTGCCATACGGCTTTAAACTAAGGATTACGATATTTGTCTGCTAAAAGTACTCTTGTAGAGAAGTAAATTAATGCAAAATTCTAACTAAGCCAATTGAAGCCGTACGTATAAAATGAATATTTTCTTCTTAAAGCAAATATACATCAAAGTATAACCCTCTCAGTGCCCCAGTTTTAAATTTGAAAATATATTAACACGAATGCTGGGCGCACAATAATGATATCCTCCTCCGTAGCCTGAGAATGAACATAAATCAATGTATGTAACATGTGAGTATGACTTCTTAGGTAAATCATTTGAAGGATTTTGAGTTTAAAAATATTTAATTAAGGAAAATATTGAAAAAGTGAAAAAGAGGTATAAATATCTTCTATATTTTAAATTAAAACATCATTGGGATGAAACAGAGTCCACTTGCGAATGTAAATGTAAATATGAAGCGTTATTGCTTTTGTCAAGGTAATGTAAAGGAGCGAAAGAAACGCTTCACATCGACACGACAATTAATGTATTTGATTAACATGACTAACAATACAAAATATCTTCTATGTGTAAATAAACACGAATGATTTATAAAATATTTATACAGCAAACCTCTACAGTAAAGCGTATCACAAAATAGCACATCTGCGTTTACTCCCGCGTTAGTAGGTCCTTTGCGTGAAATACATGGAGCAAATGATCTTGATTTGCATCAAAATGTAACCACGCATGAGCTTATAAAATTGAGATTTCATAAAGTGCATTGATTAATCAATATATAGTATTTCTCTAATCATTCTTTCGTCGTAAGAAAGAACTGTTTACGTCATGCTTTTTTTGAGTTACTGAAAAAAGTATCATTAAAAATTCACTGAGAAGATAGAAGAAAAAAATCGAGAATATATATATATGTATATTTAAACATAAACTAGAATTTTCATTGAACTGTTTGAGTATTTAAACAGTTTTACCACTTGGTACGTGAGGTTAATATACATGTGTTGATAATTTTGTTTATTCCTTTCAGAATTTACTTTTACATAACACATAGCCGAACCTAATTAGAAATAATAGTTTAGGAAAAAGGAAGCTAACAAACAACACATACGGTAAACTTTTAAGTTGCTTTTGATAGACCGAATAACGGAGTTTGATCATTACTCTCAGGGAAGAACCATGGTCCCAAAGTGCAGCGCGCGTTTCTGCAGCTACGACTAGTTTCTTTCTTTTTCTTTAATTTCACGAAAGCCACATGACGGCTATTTGAGAGAAGGCAGCTAGTCATCACCACCCACCGCCATAACTAGAGCTACTCTTTTACCAACGAATATGGTGACCCAGCATTGCCAAGTGTCACGGGTTCTAATCTCCATCACACCAAACATACTTGCCTTTTTAGCCGTGGGAATGTTATAAAATGCCGGTCAATTCCAGTATTCGTTGGTAAAAGTAGTAACCAAATAGTTGGTGTTGGGTGGTGATGACAAATTGCTTTTTCTCTAGTTTTACACTGCTAGATTAAGGACGGCTGGCGCAGATAACCTTCGTATAGCTTTGCACAAAATTGAAAAACAAGTAAATGATTAGTGGGATTTATTGTGACTTATAATGTTTTCACAGCTGAAAGTGCAAGAATGTTTGATGCGAGTGTGATTCAAAGCCACTTATAAAAGAAAAGAAATAACTTTCGAAATGCACGCATTTCGTATCACAGTAGCGCTAGCGTATAGAAAATACTTAAACATAATAGTGATTTTAATTTTGTTACATAGAGAAACAGTGAATTTCAATATATTAAAGTGAACGTAATATTTATACAGAAAGTTTCAATGAAAAATATTACATGAATTGTGCATTGAAATTTGTCCATACATGCATTGATAATTAAAGAAAAAAAATTATAAGACAGTAACACACATTCATTAAAAGAAATGAAAAATCGTTACTTGAAATCAAATCAATATATTTCAATAGAAAAACGAAACAAAATAACTATGACCAGAGATGTTTTATTCCTCCCTGTTTGGTCGTACTTAAGCACAAAGCTACACACCGGTTTACCTGTGTTCTACACATCTCGAGTACAGGAGCTGGAGAGTCTGATGATACTAAAATCATAACTTAAGACAAGCACTACTCACTTTTGATTATTAAATAGCTCTTACAAATGAAGTGCAGTGTGCATATTATTTTTCAAGAGTTATCCAATGCACATTAAATTTCTGCAGTTAGATGACTCCTGATGTATATTCCAGCGCACAAATTCTAAATAACAACCTTAAATGAACTTAATGACCCAACATATGTTTACGTGTATATAGAATATAAGTACGTAATGTATAGTGCCTTTATTCTTAGCTATCTTCCTTCATTACTGCATAAAGTCTTTTAATTTTGCGAAGTTCTCTCTCCATCTTTCTACTTTTTCAACTAGGCTTATTAAAGTTTGAGTGTTATATATGATGTAGTTTGGTGTAAAAGCTCATTAAATTTAACTGCATCGTTTTTTTTATGGGCTTCCATTAAATGCAGTGTTTGCCCTAATTGTTCAGTCGACATTCGATAGAGTTGCACTGAGAACTCTATAACTGCTATAAAACAAATAATTCTGCAGTATAGTCAACAAGAGATACGATAACACTACAAACTGTGTTTTATAAAAAATTGAGGACTTGCCTGTGAGTAATAGGTACGTGAACAAAGTTGATATTTGCGGGTGTCAACCAACCAACTGAATTAGTAATATTTAACGTGATCTTTATAAAACAGCGACTTGACTTCCGAATATAGATATAATACCTATAAAACGAATTTAATATACCTTTTGTATTGTCTCTAAATAAAATGTGTTTATTTTTTGCTCTTACGTACTTATTGATAACATTTTAGGGCATTTGATGCTGTTTGTTTATGTCATATCCGAGACGTGACCATATTTTTCAATGTTATAATGGAGTTTTTAATTATTTAATAAAATAGAAACCCTTGGTGCTGAGTAGATATTGAACTACAAGAAGAATTTATACTTTAAAAACTTTGTTGTTGTTGCTCATTTTTTTTTAAATTTTAAAATGTTTTATATTGTACACACGTCACATGTTGGCTCTCTAGTATAGTCCTGGACTTTGGAATTTCTCACACTGCAAGTTTTTTTTAATTTCGCACAAAGCTACTCGAGGGCTATCTGTGTTAGCCGTCCCTAATTTAACAGTGTAAGACTAGAGGGAAGGCAGCTAGTCATCACCACCCACCGCCAACTCTTGGGCTACTCTTTTACCAATTGACCATCACATTATAACGCCCCCATGGCTGAAAGGGCGTGCATGTTTCGCGCGACGGGGATGCGAACCCGTGACCCTCAGATTACGAGACCCACGTCTTGACATGCCGGGACGTGATACTACAACTTGTTCCACGCATTTAAGTGAGTCTCTTATCGTGAACGGTTGAGTCAACGAACCACCTTTTTTTTTCTGTGGTCGGCTTTTTGAAATTAAGGACGGCTGTAAATAGCCTTGGTGGATTTGCAATAAATACAAAATATATTTAAAAATAATAAACAAGAAAAACTGTATACAGCTATTACGGTTTTCTTAAGTAATTCAATGATTTATAAAATAAAATCCAATATTGAAAAATGTAAATTATTCGCTCAGTTTATTTATTTTGTTAGTAGTTAAGCACAGAGTTACACAATGGATTATCCGTTAGACATATCTCTTGAATGAGTTAAGCAGCTCAGTTCTTAAATTTAATAAAGCCGAAAACATTTTCTTTTATGATCTATAAATTTTACCGTTCACAGCGAGACTTTAAACAGCTGACACAACCCAAACGAGATGAAGCATCACCTGTTAATGAAATCTAGTATTATTCGTTGTTTATTTCGCTATTATCTTATACCAACTTTATGCATCAAAAATATAACCACTGATAAAGTTTATAGTTTCTGACTATGAAACAGAGTGTGAAAATCCTAAAACTTATTTTATGTCGTAGATCTGTAGACTACAAATTAGCTTTCACCGCACTGACACTCTTATCTACCCTTTTAAACTAACAATACTTCAAAATAATATTTCTTACTTCCTTAATAATGATATAAAATAGAAAACTTAATTTTTGGTTATAAGTTTTTGTAAAAATTTGTGTTATTTAGAATTGTGAATATTGAAATTCGGTGGCTAGATATTTTTGTTGAATGATCTAAGACGGTTATTACTTATTCAGTTCTTATATGTAAAGCAACTCTTCTTTTCTTTGTTTCATGTTTAGAAAAGTAATGAGATAATATCGATTATATCTGTGAAAATTTTATATTTTGAGAAACAAATTTCCTCTTACTAATTCTATCGTTTACAGAACACAAAAATAAAATTACAGTAGTTTATTATGTATATGTGATAAAGAGAGTGAAAGAGATAAGGTCGTTTGATATAATGTAATATATTAATTATGTATGTAAGAGTAAAAGAGAGAAAAACAGGAAAGATTAGTACAATTTATTTATGCTAGTATTGTTATGTGTAAACGAATATCATGCTAGTATGGTTATGTGTGTTTGTTTGTTTGTTTTGGAATTTCGCACAAAGATACTCGAGGGCTATCTGTGCTAGCCGTCCCTAATTTAGCAGTGTAAGACTAGAGAGAAGGCAGCTAGTCATCACCACCCACCGCCAACGCTTGGGCTATTCTTTTAGCAACGAATAGTAGGATTGAACGTAACATAATACGTCCCTACGGCTGGGAGGGCGAGCATGTTTAGTGCGACGCGGGGGCGAACTCGCGACCCTCGGATTACGAAACGCACGCCTTAACATGCTTGGCCATGCCGGGCCCTTTACATATGTATTACAACGCGTGTTTCTTTTGTTTTTGTTTATAGCAAAGCCACATCGGGCTATCTGCTGAGCCCACCGAGGGTAATCGAACCCATAATTTGAGCATTGTAAATCCGGAGACTTACCACTGTACTAGCGGGGGGTTATGTGTCAATGAATATTATGCTAATACGGTTATGCATGAATGATTAGTTGATATAATATTACTTGTTTTACGAAATGTCATATCTAATGTTTGGTGGAAATTCTTGAGATCCATCAGTTACCAACTCAAATTAATAACTGGATTCGTCTATATCCAATTGACAAATGCATCCATAATCATATTATTCATAATTGCTTTTTACCAGCGATAATTTTTCTATCATGACATACATCTTGTTTCACTGTCATTCACACATAGTCATAAACTGAACTACAGTTGCATTCTTCTAATGATGGAGTTGTTCTGTTTTGTATTTGACTCGTTAGTGAATTACAATCATTTTTCCCTTGTTAGTGTAGTTACTACTAAGTGACATCCAGGCAACCACGGTGAAGGCTGTTGGACGCCCTCGATTATGGTCTAACGTTACGTCGATTGGTAGAACAAAATACTCTTCGTTAGGTTGTGTCCTGCTTGACAAGGACAAATTGGGTCCGCGCGTGACGCACACGCCAATGCTGATACAAGTTTATGAGGTACTGTTTCTGTACTTCAGTAAATCCATAACAATCCATGATACATCGAAACTCTTAAAACAGCTTAATGGTATCGAAATGACAATAAGTTATTTTTTTATAACAGACTTTTATATCGATGCATATATGTTACATATCAATTACCATAAATTAGAAACAAAAAATCGATAATCCTATAAATTAGTACACGATATTTACGATGCAGTTATGAAAAGAGCCTACAATACGTTCAAATACGTTAAATGCATATGTAATACATTTTTCAATAAAATTATGGATGTAAGTTTTTAAAATAGCATAAAGACATTGCTGTAACGTGAGTTTAGTACCAACGTAAACATATTTTTTTAATATTTTTCTGTTGAAATAATTTTTGGCACTGCGGTAATTATCCTCATTGTTTCATTTAGTTTCAGCTACGTATATTACGCTAAGATTAACTAATTAACATAAGATTTACTTATAATTACATTAGACTATATCAGCTGCTAATTAGTCTGAAGACTGTCTATCGGAACAGAGCTATTTTCTATGGTAAAATTTTACAGATACTTTAAGTAAATAGTTAAATATGTAAATATTACTAAATATTTTACTCCCAGAGGACTTAGCTGTCATTTTCTTAGGTAAAGGCAAATTCACATTATGTGACCTATGTTTTTACTTATGGTGTTATCAATTGTCTTTTACTAATCACAGTTAACCTATATCTATAAGGCTTTTGAAGAACGTGTAACGTGAATGTTTCTAATTTATTTTTCTGGAGTTCTCAGCGAACAAATCGTTGAATAAAACATGAATAACATGAAACTTAATATTCCATTTGTTTTATCACTTCTCAGATTCTTGAAGAGAATACGAGGAGGATTACACCCCCATTAGTAATTCTGGTGAAAAACAATCATAAAACAAGTCTAGGCTTCTTATAGTGTTTATACCACAAGTATAATATCCGTAGTTTGATACTGCTCGTCACACTGAACCTATACTCTGTACAGATTCTGATAAAAATGTAGCATTGATGTTGCTGATATATTATTTGGAACTATTCAACAGAAACTATCGATCTGTTCACACCTTAACATTTATTTAGAGAGGGTTCTATAAATTCTGCATTCATTTGTTGCTTTTAATAAAGAAAAACAAAAATATAATTAAAATGCCAACCATATACTTAATTACGTTTTACCATTTGTTTGTTGACAGCAATTGGTATAATGATTAATATTTTGTAACTCGTTTCAAGATCGAAGCTTACTCGTGTCCAGTCGTAATCTGGAGCAATAAGCTTCATTCAAAATACCCTTTACTCAACCAGCTTATAATTGCAGATTAATGTAAGATACTGACTTTCAATCTGGAAACATTGTGAAAATATTCTAACCTGCCTGTGTTCCGGGAAAATAAAGCTAAGCACCAATCATTGTGTGCCCTTAAGTTACATAAATAATTTTATAGCGTTACTTGCACAGTCTATATGCAATTAACCAGATGTCGTTTATTACATATTTATTTTTTATATTTTTATTCCTTTGAATTAGATTACGTCCAATTATCGAGCATAATATATTATACCATAGTGAATTAATATAATTGCTGCATTTTACAAAACTTAACAGTTAATTTGATTGACTAATTCATTCGTATAATTTATTTTACGTGAAAAAAAATCTCATACGTTTTCAGTTACAGTGTCTGGAAACTTTATAACATTTTATTCCACATATCAAGCAATGATATTTCTAATTATCAGATTCATTATCTTTATGTTTCTTCTAAAAAAAAATTTAATAAATTAATAAAAAGGTTTGCTATCTTTAGATGTGTCTTGAAAACTTTCTGATGTTCACGAAAAAAAGTATATTATTTCTCATATAATTAATAAAGCATTTATGAGTATCGCTTATGGATTGTTTTGATATTTCTATGTGAATATGTTCAAATGATTAGCATGAGTTTTTTAATTATTATGTAAAAAAAGCATTCAAAATACTTTTTTCACTCATATTCAACGTTACCTGGTTAGATTTAGTATTCCACTAATTTAATAGATATACAAAACTACACGTAAGGCATTTTTGTTTCCTCGCCAACATAGCTAACCGTAGAATATAATTAAAAAAAATGTTCTATTGTCTGTTAGCTTTCGTTAAAACACCAGTTTTCTTCATTTTATCCTAAACAATTTGTTTGGTAATTGACAGTCATCGAACTTTTTTTCAACACAATGCAAGCAAATCTTTTAATGAGGTTTAAAAACGTAGTTGCTTGAGCTGCTTTTTACAAGTATTTTTTTTTCTCATTTGAAAATTTCGTGGTCAAATATTGTTTTTGTTTTTTACAATCAATTCCGTATTATTCATAAAACTTGTTTTTGCATTACTTGGATGTTTGATGTGGCTCATAAGAATACATCTAATAGTCAATCGTATACTGTCAATACTACATTCAAGATAGTCTGAAGACAAGAAGTTTAATATAACGACTACAAGATACTTTCTTCTTTGCTAATATTCTTTAAATTAGGATTTCCTGGAAATCTTATATAGACAATTTGCTAAAAACTTTCATCCATAATTGATTTCATGAGAGTTTATCTGCGTCATCCATATTATCCGTGATAACACGTATTAAATCTAGAAAATCTCACTTCTTGTAGATTTTCCGAAAGCTTCTTTTCTCCAGAGATAACACAATTTTCGTAGCTGTTCAAAACAAGGAAAATAAAAATAATCACATTATTGTTTTGATAACAACTTGGGTATTATTTAAAGAACGCATAAATTATATATCTTTTAGCATTTTTTGACAGTACGACTGCTGAATATCTGCAAAAGGATTTTTCTCCCACTAAATTATTCTTCTAAGTAACAAACATAACTACTAAAATCTTCTATGTTCGTGTAGGTGTATTATGAAGGATAGTTTCAAGTATACACGTAGGAAGTTGTTAATAATACACGTGGATAAATGACATTTCTTTAAAATGTGTCAAATAATTATGAATATGGAAAGCTAGTTGTTAAAAGTTGACGCTTAAAAATAAACTTTCACAAGAATTCTAAATAGCTTTTTAATTAATGGAAACTTTTAAGTCTTTTACTTATTATAGAAGTTTCATTTCTGTCTATGAATATTTTATAATTCCCTTTCGAAATGTCTTAAAGACAGACGATTATGTATTGATAGAATTATAATATCCGTCTTGGTTTTCATATATATCTTATTAATAAAAATCATTATCTATTTTCAAGCACCCCACCCTCTCACAAAGAATGTCGAACTGCCGGTAAAATTTTATCGTATGACAGAAGTATCCAAAGGAACAAATCATGTCTTGTTGAATTGCCAGTAAAGATTCATTTATATGAAAGTAACGTTTAGTGGTGACAGTCCTTCGGAGTGCTCTGTCATGACACAGTTCATCTTGAGACGCTGAGAGGTTTTAAAAGTGACAGGTACTGTATACATACACTTGGTTTTAAGTATTGAATTTAGAGTAATCCCAGGAAGTCGGATTTTGATATCTAGTTATTTTCCTAAGATAAAAGCTGTCACCGCCTAAATCGCTCAAACATATTTAAGTTTTTCTCTTAGTAAGTGTTACAATTTCCATCACAAACATGCTGTGTCGCTCTGCAGTTTAAAAAAAAACAACCTAGGTTTCTTGAAAATTATCAGCAACAATAAACGTATTTTTTTATTCATTCAATATTGTTTTATTTTCATTGAAATCCCCTAAAGTTTATTATAACCATATCTTCTAACTGAATTATTATCTAAAAACTCAACTTTAAAAATAAGTTGAACTCGTTTTATTAATTGCTCAATAAAATAGAAGTTTTAAATTCTTAGATTTTAACTGGTAATGCTAATGGGTTACATACGTTAGATTAAAAATAATTTCGAATATGCAAATTACCAAGTCACTGGACAACCATAACTGATATAATAACGCAGCGAAATGGAACATAGTACTAAAATGTTTTCATATTATTTAGCAATCGAAGTTACTGTGCTTTCACTAAAAACCTGATAGATTTTGGAAAAAAACATGTAACGGGTATTAATATATTCGTACACTCAGATCATAAAGATGTGTAGAGATTAAGAATATGGAAGTGATAAGACGGAGACATCTTTACCTTGTACATAATGGCACTAGAAAAAAAAATACGGATAATCGTGAAACACCGAAATAATAAAGAAACAAACTAAGTCGTACCAAACTGTGGTGAACAAAATGCGGCGTTTTGTAACTGGTAAAAATCTATGAGTTCATAGTTCAGTAGCAAAAACTCTCGAGATACTACAGGCAATATTACTTAAAATAATCAGGAAAGAAATCTTGAAAAGCATAATAAGTTACGTGTGTACAAGTTTCTTCCTCAACATATCTTTTCAATCGTCGTTTATATCAAAAGGCTTTTGAAGAAATACGTATTTATGTAAATTCATAAAAAGAAACATCTGTTAAGCGTTTGTTGACTTCTGTGTCATTTGTAGTGTCGAAATAGATGTTTGAAAATCGTTGTTCTCGGACATTAGATGAAATATTAAAAACAGGAGTGGTGCGTTGTACATACAACTTTACAGTAGAGCCTCTTTCAATGAAAAATAGTAGAAAATTTATTGTCAAACTACACGGTTACTAGGTAGAGCAGGAGTGAACATGATGACATCGACTATTACAACGTGGAAAAGCTTCATATTCCTTTTAATATAACGCACCAAGTCTTCACACTGATTATTATTTAAAAAGATGTAATTAATACAGATGTTGAATGTGTTTTAATAAAACAAGAATGAACAAACCCACAATGATCTTTGCTCTTTTTAATGTGTTTTTATAGTAATTCTTATCATGGACTAAACTTGTGCTTCTTACAAAAATAAAATAAAGTAACATGAAAGGAAATTAATAATTTTATATGTGATTTTAAATGATCAAACTGTTATTTATTTAACTAACTATATTAATGAAGCGAAATATAAGGAAAGTTGTGAGTATCAATTAACACAGCTACATATATGATTTTGTACAAATCTGTAAGCGTATATGTCTAAATTGCGCAAGAATATACGTGAATATCTAATGGGAATACTGTACAACTGTTTATTAGAGGTCTTATGCATGCTATAATTTTCAATAGACGCTTTATATGAAAATACATAATTATCAAATGTCGACTAGATTAATTTACTCTAATGTAGTAGTACAATAAAACGCAGTTTGTAATTCATAAAGTGTTTGCATTACTCTGTAATTATGACAACCTGCATTTTTCTCTCTAGCTAATAAATCATTTCTTTCGTAGTGACTCTTTCATTTATCCACTCTCTTAACCCTAGTTCTTATCATAGAACAGTTGAATCTGTCTAAAAACAATGAACCACTTTTCCATTCTTCAGACATATTTTTATTAGATAACTCATCAAATTTTACTTTAATTTATTCCACGAAAGAATTTATTCAATATATTAACACCAGATTTTAAGTAAAGTAAAATGTTAATGAGAAATTGCAGACCACTTGTAGCATTCTTGGCTAGAGAAATTTCTCACTAGGTTATTCCATTTATTAAATAGAAGGATAGAACATTTAGTTGCTAAGTGCGATACTGATAAGTAAAAATTATATGTCTAGATAATATTGGTGGAAAGGATTTGTGTAAAAATACGATAATAACTCTGGATTTAGCCGTTATATATAGCTTGGCTCTTGCAGGTAACAGAAAGTACACAATGATACTCGATGTCGCAAATCTTACAATACATTTAATATTGACGGACTGGATAAAACTACAATAATTTTTAACAGATACTTGACATTCCTTATTTTTCACTCTGGTAAGACTAGAACGGAATTCTACCAAGACGACGACTAGATTAAATAGATATTGTTCATACCATAAATAAAGGTTTAGTCTATGTCCACTGTGAAAGTAAATTTTTAGGTATAATCCACAAGATCAATGATAATACAAAAACTACTGACATTTGCAAGTACCTACAGGCTTGTTTTTATAGAAAACAAATAATTTAAGGTAGCCATTAGCAGAAACGTACTTATTGTAAATAAAATGTAGAAATAAACATAAATTTGAACAGAAACGTAAGCTACAGGTTGTGAATATAAAAATTAGTGTTAATAAGGTCATAAGATTTTATCTTGAAATTAAATTGAAAATATTTTAATATGTTTAAGAACCATTTGTCACATATTTTTGTCTATGTTATATTCAGAGGCAGTTTTTCAAAGTATTTGAATGTTTGCTTAATTAGACATTTCTATTTTTTCTTCATCTTGTAATATGCTTGAAGAAAATTTTGTCCATGACTTCAGGAAAACAATACCAACTGCACTGTAAGTTTAAACTGTATTTTTTTCTATAAAATATATTTTCATTTTATTTCGAATAACTTGAGTGATTATGTTTAACCAATTTGTTTACAGAATAAAAGACGACTAGAATATGATTGAAACGATCGAAAGTTAGCTTAAACGTATGAAGCACAAGACGAGAACAAACATGTACACGAGTGCGTGCAACGCGGTTGTCGAGAACGTGTATACAAAATAACTTTGGAATAAAATAACTGACAATACTAGTTCGGAAATAAAACTGTTTGGAGGGTAGGAAATATAATAAACAAATGTAAAAAGTTTTCAAATCGAAACTTAAGTACTTTACATGTATTCATAACAAAAAAGAAACGGTTTATAAAAAAACAAATTAGATGATGAATACAAGCTCTCAAACTTTCACAGCTTGTCCGCTCTGTGAATCCAATGTTTCGCAAACTTGTGATCTGAGCTCAGGGACTTTGAGTACGTTAAAAGAATAACGGTCAAATGCCATTATTCGATTATAACCTTGCCCTCCAGTGGTACGTCGATATATTCGCGGAGACACACAGCTAGTAACCGGGTTTCGATACCCGTGGTGGGAAGAGCACAGAATGTTCCTTGTATAGTTTTGTGCTCAAGTCAGAATAAATAGATCGATAACACTCGTCGGAGAATTCTTTTCACAAGTTGCTTTTTCTGGTGTACTGATATTATGAATGACGTGTACACACACACACATATACCCTAAGTTTAATGTTAAAGGTTTTACGCTCAATTTATTTCACTGCTATAATTTAAGGCATTCTAAGACACTGTTTAGATTTACGATAAGATAAGAATTAGTATACAGTTCAACGTTACTGTAATCGTACTAGTAGTCAACTTTAAAAGCATAGAAATAATGAATTACGAAAATAACATTTTAATAGCTGATATTTTGTAGAAGAAACAGGTTTTGTGCTCCTAAATGCTCCACACAATGATCAATATCTCACATCTTTCCTTTTTGTTTTTGTTTTTTTTTATAATTGCAGTTTGATATAAAAACCTAGAATACATTTTCTATATTCTTCAATCCTCTCTGATCTTACATTTGAATTTCAGGTTATTTATAATAAATCTAGAGTGTTTAAAAATGCATTACCACCTTATAAGAAAAAAATGTTATAAAAATATTCTGTGCACTTTTTTATCAAATAAGGTTTATCTTAGTGAGATTTAAAGACGTTTTTTACAATCTCCTACGTGTTTATATTTGCAGTTTTACACAAGATAGGAAGTTTCTTATTTCCACAAGAAGAAATCCAATCATTAAATAGTTTATGCAACTTTTTCCGACATACATTACACAACCTATAAAACTCAAAACTATTTCGTAAAATCAATACTTTTTTTTTCTATACTACAATACCCTTGTTAAAGTAAACCATAAAACTCTATTTTTCGAAATAATAACTGCATTTTATTTAATGTAGATATACACAATTTGATATTTTTGTTCTTCAATGCTTGCTTTCACTTTTCTGGCCTATATTGGTTATAATAAAGTCCTTTATTACATGTATAGAAATTACAATTGACCCTACAAGCCACTCATCATGTCTGTTTTGATTGAATATCTTAAGGAAATCATTTATTTATTTCAATATTGTTTATAATTGAATTTTGTTTTTAAAACTTGAATATTTGATTTCCTCATTTGTGAATTGTAATATTGAAAACCTTTATAGTATGCTTATAATGTGAAATTTTGAAAGTGCTATTATAAACTTTGAAAACTAGTTTGTTCGTCTCGAGTCATCGTTCAAAGCTGGGAAAAGCTACTTGCTTTAATCGTCACTAATTTCGAACTTATAAACTAGCAAAGGATTCAAAAATTTATTTAAAGGCTCTCAGATATTGACATACTGTTGACGTTCAATAAGTAAATAGAGGAAAATAAGAAAATGGCTAGTAAGTGCAAAGTGTGCGTGCGCGGTACTTGTGGGAAATGCTTTCAATGTCAGTGTGGATGCAACGGTTTAGACCCAGAGGTCAAAATGGCGAGAAAAGCGGGTGGGAAGCATCCGCAGAGCAAATTAAAAGTACGAAGAAGAGAAAAGGAGTGGTTACGTTGCTATATAGGAGAGATATGAAGATGTGTTGTGATACTTCTGAAGATCCTTTAAATTTCATAACAACGAAGTAACCAAGAACTAAAGTGTGATAGCAGGGCGTTCAGAAGTTGTTGTAGTACTCCAACATGGAAAGGGAACGATGTCTTTTTAATTAGTCAGTTCTTTGGTATCGAATCCACAACTATATCAAACTATCAAACTGAAGATCTTGACGGAAGGTATCAAGTTTCGATGGTTCTTCTCAATATTATATGCCCCATGTTACTCTCAGATAATTTAGATGGTCTTATGAATGTGACTGGAAAGGATGTTTTTAAGAAATATGAAGATACAAAATTATTCTCATCTGCCAAGCTGAAGTGTATTCCGAGAAAAGTTATACTTACTCTGTTACGTTAATTGATGGCATTCAGAGAAGTGAAGGAGGGATTGGACAGTGGAAAACAAGCTTTTGAAACAACTAGATGGCACCTTAGTCTATTAAAGTCTGGATTTCATCTAAAATCTATAATTACAATCTGTCCAGTATTACTGTAAGCGAGCTGTGTTGAAAACGTAGAGTACCATTGATTAAGATGATGAGAATTATCACACTGAAGCCAAGGTCAAGGTCATATTTACTCTGATAACAAAGAACAAGTACACAACAAACTTTGCTTAATCTCAGCCAAGAGGCTTAGTTTGTAGATCAACAACTCATCACCACAGGTATACAGTTTACTACTGTGTCCTATGGGAGTCCAAAATTTGCGATAGTGTCAATAAAATCAGAATATTTTCGTAAAATTTTGTGTGAAATTTTAAGAGATAAAATATAATAAATATTTTAACACAAATATTACTTTTCTAACGTTATTTTTCTTTAGAATGATAAGTCTGAAGGTTTATAATAAAAAAAACAGGTTTTAATACTTGCAATGGATACAGTACAAATAAGTCATTATGCTTACTAGGAAACAAACATTTCACAAGGAAGTAGTGTTCAAAAAATAATTATGAGGTCGTCTAAAAAATTCAAAGGGATTACAAATAAAAAACGCATTTTGACCAAACACTGAATATCTTTTCAATGACTTCAACAGCAAAGTAGGTCAAGTTCAAATTGTATTTTATTCCTTTTTTTGAGGTCCAACATGGCTATGTGATTAAGGTGTTCGACTCGTAATCTGAGGATCGCGGGTTTGAATACCGGTCGCACCACACATGTTTGCTCTTTTAGCCGTGGGGGCGTTATAATGTTAAAGTCAATATCACTTTTCTTTGATAAAAGAGTAGCCTAGGAGTTGGCGGTGGGTGATGATGACTAGCTGTCTTTCATCTAGTCTTACACTGCTAAATTAAAGATGGGGAGCACAGATAACCCTCAAATAGCTTTGCGTAATTCAAAATACAAATTCCTTTTTGATTCTTTTATAAAAATGATGCAAAATAATAACGAGCTTATGAACGTCAAGATGAAATGTAAACAAAAGAAACAAACAATGCAGTAATATATACTTGATTTACAAACACTATGTGCAACAGCTGGCAATATGTACCTTAAATATCCATACCTTACAGAGATACAGACACAACGTTTCAAGAGACCAAATCACTCAGTAGAATTTTATCCTAGTTTGAGATTTGTACAAATACTCACCTTTAGTGGCACATTTGCTGTGTCTGCCGACTTACAGCACTATAAACTGAGTTTCGATACCCGTGGCGAGCAGAGCACAGATAGCTCATTGTATTGCTTCGTGCTTGATTCTAAACAAACGATTTGTTCAACTAAGCCACATTCAGAGAACGGTATTTTCAAGTGACATGATTTCTGTTTGAGCAACGAAAAACGTTTGAAGAATAACAGGAGGTTGAACAAGATATTAATAAAGATAATAATATTAATATTTATTAGTTCTGTAATTCTTTGGAGCTTAAGAAATTGTTTATTTCCGAATTTCTCAGAAAGCTACAGGAGGGCTATCTGCGCTAGCCGTCCTTAAATTAGTAGTGCAAGACCAGAGGAAAGACAGCTAATCATCACCAACTCTTTAACTGACGAATAATGAGAGTGACCATCGCATTATAATACCATCATGGCTGAAAGTGCGAGGCTGTTTAGTATGACGGGGATTCGAACCTGCGACCCTCAGATCTGGAATCAAGCGCCTTAAACACCTGACCATGCCGTACCGTTTGAGAAAAATTAGACACCGGACACGATGCAAAATGGAAAAGTACTAACTTTATTGCAACTTAAGTCAAACATCATATAAGTAACTGCTTTTGAAAACGCCTTGTCACTTTTACTAGATGAAGTTACTTCATCAAACTAATTAGATCAAAATCGTATACCAGACTGTTTAAATTCAAGTTAAAAACCCAGTGGCGATCTTAGCCATTCTGGAGTACTGGGTAGAATTCAGTAAATAGAGTCCCATAATGATAAGAAAACTCAGAGCAGATCGAAAGGCAAAAAATTACGGACCCTTCCATAAAGGGAGCCCCGAACAATTGCCCAGATCGCCTACGTATATGCTTCATAGGTAACGCTGGATTATCTAAAGTGATCTGTGCTAATCTCGTAACTGGTTATTTTCATTCAATGGTAAGTGAGAAGACAACACTAACCATAGGATAGAGAGACAAAATAACCTTGAGATACCAAACAATTTACAATTGAAGCACAATGCTGTTTATGTTCATGTAGAACTGTAGAACATTACAGCCCTATTACTCATGGACTAAACAAGTGTTACCTCAACACAACGACCAGGAAACAGGTAGCCAAAACAAGATTAACTTCCAAATTTTCTTGGACATTTGTTATGCGAAAACTACAAACCTAAAGAATCACATATAAATTTTACAATAATAATGTATCAAGAGATGAAGGAGAATAATGCTTGGTATGCTTATGTACCACAAAAGAACAGTATGAAATGATAAAATGATCATTGTTTCAACCATTTTTTTAAAATATAAATCAAGTAAAATTTAAGAAAAGTAACTAAATATAATAAGTTAGTTATTTCCTTAAACTGACACCGAACTTGGTTTATTTGTTCTGTTTTTTTCTAATTTCGCGCAAAGCTACTCGAGAGCTATATACGCTAGCCGTCCCTAATTTAGCAGTGTAAGACTAGAGGGAAGACAGCTAGTCATCATTACCCACCGCCAACTGTTGGGCTACACTTTTACGAAAGAATAGTGAAAGGACGAACATGTTTGATGCGCCTGGGATTCGAAACCGCGACCCTCAGATTAGGTGTCGAACGTTTCAACTCACCTGGCAATGCCGGGCAACATCGCACCTCGGAAAACCGTAATATACAATTTAAATAAAAAAAATTAAAACAAAATAAAAGACATATAATTGTGCCCCTTCCTTCTTCAGGGTTGAAGATGATATTATTTTATTATAATGCACTAAAAGTATTATTATTCACTGGAAATTGAATTAATTATATATACTATTAGATAAATATATTTTTTTCAATAAATATTTATTTTAAAGCGAAAGAAAGACTGTTGAAGCACAATCCTGGATTATGTAGATTTTATGAATTTCTATCGTTAAGCACCTTTTCTTCGAATAAGAACGGATAAGATTTATATAGTTTGTGTTTTTACGTAAAAGTGTTAGTACAAGGAAAATCGAAATCAACAGAATGCAGTAATTTAGATTCAAGCTTTTTCTGTGTCACTTCAAAACCATTGCATGTTTTTGTGTAATATCATGAATAACTTATTAAATATATTGACATAATAATATCTCGCTTCGCACATTTGTTTTAACATAGTATGTTAGGCCTAGATAAGCATAATAATTAAAGCTCTTGACTCGCAATCAAAAAGCCGCGGGTTCGAATCCTTGCCAACGAATATGCTCATCATTTAAGATGTAGCAATTTTACAATATAACAGTCAATCCCACGACTCGTTGGTGAAATAATAATCCAAAAATTGGTAATGAGTGGTGTTGGTTAGCTGTCTTTTAGGCTATCTGTGCTAAATTTGAGAATTTAGCTGCTCATATGGTCTCGCCAAACTTATTCATTACCTAATATAGAAAATGTACCCTGGAAAAAAAATGATCTTTTGTTGTGAAAAGAAAAATTGGGTAGAGTTCTTGAATTTGATTTGATTTTCATTTAATATGTCTGTACACCTTTTATTGTGGACCTTTACACAAAATAAAATGTTTATGATTATGCTTACCTTTTATTTTACTCATTTTAATGTTGTTGTTTTGAATTAAGCACAAAACTTCACAATGGGCTATCTGTGCTCTGCCCACCACGGGCATCAAAACCCGGATTTTAGCGTGTAAGTCCGCAAATATACCGCTGAGCCACTAGGGGGCCTCATTTTAATCATAATAAAAGTTAATATAACATAATAGCTGTAAATAATTTTTATCAGGAATAGAGGTAGAACAAATAAGACAGTTTAAAAATAATAATGGTAACACAATATTATGTAGATGAAATAATGAATTGATGACAAATTATTTAATCTAAATCTTTTCTCTAGGAATCAATTTTTTAGAGTATGTAAGTATAAATTTTAAAATAAAATTAAAGCTAAATTTCGAAAGTTTCTAAATATTTTAAATTCTGACTTCTAAACTTTTTTTTTCTGCTTATTTGAATTCATTAATTATGAAATATATTTTCTGTCTCTCACACAAACACACGTCTGTTAAATTTTATAATAATGCTACACAATGGTCTATCTCTACAGTGCTGTGTCCGCAAGCGGGTATCGAACCCCTGTTTTTAATGTTATAATTCCGAATACTTACCGCTGTATTGCTATGGAAACCATCTTTGCATCTTCCTGGCTGAAGTCGTATTTTTACATTTGTTCAATAAAATTCTAATCGCATAGTATTTTAAAAAGAAGATACACACTAACTTGTCATAATTTTATACGTTTACTATTTTGATCTATTTCATTCTTAAACTATGTGTAAAAGACTGAAAGTATGTGTTAAAAAGGAGAAATTGATCAATATATTTGATGTTGTTGACATTCATTTCCATAGTGTAGTTGTGTGAAGACTATTATTTGAGCCTGTGTTATGGTAAAATGTGTCTGAAATATTTTAATTCAATTTAAACATTTCAAGAAAATTGTATGTTTTTCTGTCGTTACTTTCTAAATATCCGTAATTAGTCTTCAGTAGTTACAAACTGCGTAACAAGGTGATTAAATATGAAGAAAACGTAAAAGTATTTACCAACAGACACATTGTTCAGCCATGAATCCCAAATTATTTGATTCGCAGACAAACACATTAACCTGTAAGGCAAAATTATTAAGAACACAGAAACTGCACACATTTAACAAAATATCTCTCACCACGATAATACCCCTTTCAAATTACTTAACTGAGAAAATGATTTGGAAAACTTTACGTTATGCAATTTTTGATTTATGTGTAGAGAAAATAAACTAAACAGATGTTTTTCTTAATTAGAGGTTTTGTTCAATTACTAAATTGAAAAGTGATATATTATGTGTGTGTTTTATCTTATAGCAAATCCATACGGGGCTACATGCTGTGACCACTGGGGAATATTGAGCCCTTGATTTGTGCATTATAAGTCCGTAGACGTACCGGTGTACCACCAGGAAAGCGATAATATATTAGGAAACAAAACTAAATTGCTGAAAAGATAAACATGAAACGAATGCAATCTAAAATTCGTGATGATAAGACAATGAAAATGTGACTGGACGTGGTCTATTTACTCTCTGCTATTTAGAATATATTAGATAAAAGGAATATTGGAAAATAAATTTTGTAACCATCACATTTTGAACAGTTTATCTACAAAAAAAAAATTCAATAAATTCTGGTCATTAGTTTGTATACTTAATGTAATCTCATTTGTTCTACCTTCTATATTCTAGAAACGATTGACCCAAGAAGTACACTGTTCATTGCTTTAGCAAAAACAAACATCTCCTTTCTCTTATTCATGAACTCTCAACAATAGAAAACATGTCACAGTATGAAAATAAATAAAAACTGGATGTCTGACACTTTCATACTGACAATGTTTTTTAAACGTGCTATGTCTCAACGAGCTAATATTAGTACTCATTTATTACTAAGCGATTTACTCGTAAGTGAGCTAATTACCTATTGTTTCAACATGCTTCAAAACGCCCATACTCCTGCATTTCTTGCAAATAATTTTAATGTTCTGAATTTAAAAACAAATTTTTTTCTTGTTTCTCAAAATTACCCAGTTTGGTTTATAAGTTGCATCATTTTTAAAAGCAAAATAATCACTATTTTTTGTTCTTCTTAAATGCAGTATTTTACAATGAACGGCTAATATTTATTTATTTGATCAGTGATTCTTAAAAGAAGACAATTTGTTGGGTTTTATTCTGCCTATACAGTGTTATTTATTTAATATTCTGAATTCCTTGCCCTGAAGGAAATGCGGCTTTTACCGCCTGAGAGTGCTAATTGTTTTTGTTAAATTATTTTCATGCTTTCTTTTACAACATTAGTGCACATTTAATATAAACACATTATTTGTTTATCACTGAAACGAAATCTAATTTTTCTTAACATTCTGTTTGAATATTATGATCTATATGTAGCTATTCAGTATCTTGATAACACATTTCAGCTCTTTTATTGTTTATTGGAGTTCCTAGTTTTTGTTTTAAACGAAATAGACATTTGCTTATTATACCCATTTTTGCATATTACTGAAAATAAAACGTTCTTTGATTTTTAATGCCATAAAATTTATTAAAACAAGATAGTAAAAACTACAGAAACTTAATCACTGTAATTATGTTAGTTTGAGCCAAAGTGGGAAATGTTTTACTGTATTCTTTTTTTTTAAATTTTAAGCAACTCAGATTCATAATTTTGACTCTCTCGTGCTCCCCAATGGCGCAGACTTTAGACTTATAACGCTAGAAACTGGGTTTCGATACATGTGGTAAGCAGGGAACAGTTAGCACTTTGTGTAGCTTTGCTCTTAACTACAAACAAACAAACAGATACCTTCTTGTTGCGATATGTTTGTAGCATTATAATTCTCTATATTACTATAGCTAGCTAGGTTACATGTATATTGAACCCTACTTTTATTATAAAACTCAAGGAAATTGGGTATGGTACTTATTTTTTCATTTTTATTTGCTTTATTTTGTGCGTCAGCATCACCAATAGTGTGGGGGGGCGTATATCCGTTTCGATTTTATTATCCCTTAGAATCTCTACCACCTTTCTCTCAAATAAAATTTATGCCCAAAGTAAAGATTCTTTTGTTGTATGTATAAACATATATATGCTATTATCCTTGTAGGTGCCACGAAGGAACTGTTGGGACTCCAGACGAAAGAGTTAAAGTGATAAGGGATTCTTAATTTGAATAAAATAATATATGAAACAAAAGTATTCAAAAATATACAGTAACTAAATGCAGCATGTAATGGCTTGTTTTTATCCAATTTTTACAAAACCTACACAATGAATCTTGAGCACTAACGGTATCGTGTGCTTACTACAAACCCCCCGAAGTTTGGGGTCTCCTAGATTACATAGGAAAGACAGTTAATCAATGGCACACTTCACGAACTCTTGGAAAACATTTGTTTGACAAATAAAATATAAATTCAAATAAATGGAGCTAACGGAACAAATAAAAGATATAAATGAAATAAAAGTAACAAAGACAATAAAGACTACAGAATGCTGCTTGAATGATGGTAAAACGTTTACAAAAACTATATAATTGTAAGATATATTAACTAATTTTACATATTATTGCAACAAAAACTGTCGTTTTTCGTTATTCTCAATACAGTTAAGACAAAACAAGCGATTCAAAGAAAGACAAAATGCTTCATTTAGTTCTTCTTGGTAAGATATTAAGGATTACAAAACAGTTTTCACGATGAGAAATGATTAACCAGTTATATATCCTTATACTAAGATTTTTATGTGATTGATTTTTTTGCATCAATTGTACTCATGTTCCAAAATCCTGCTTCTGGGTCATATAGTACAAATTATTTCGAAAATCCGAACCTTACGTTTATGATCAATAAATAAATTAAAAATTTATCAAATTTCAATATCTTCTTAATTTTAATTAAATGCATCACGTTAAATACATTTTTAGCTCTCATGCCGTTCACTGAATAACACGAATATTCATCCGTACTTGTCTTTTTGTAACGAAACAATCTCAAAGCGATATGTCACAGTACTAAGTATGTAAAAATAATTGAAAAGTATCTGGCGCCCGGCATGGCCAGGAGGTTAAGGCACTCGACTCGTAATTTGAGAGTTACGGGTTCGAATCGCCATTACAACAAACATGTTGTTCTTTTTAGCCGTGGGGGCGTTATACTGTGACAGTCAGTATCACTATTCTTTGGTTAAAAAGTAGCCCAAGCGTTGGAGGTGGGTGGTGATGACTAGCTGCCTTCCCTTTAGTCTTACACTACTAAATTAGGGACAGCTAGCGCACATAGCTTTCGTATAGTTTTGCACAAAATTCAAAATAAAATATCTGAAACGATTTACTCTAAATTTTTGTAAAAAATGTGATCTACATTCTTCTGTGTACCACAGCGCACTTCATAAGTATTAAAATCCTTTGTTGTAAATTTAAAAGTTATTTTTAAATTAGGCTCTGTTTCGTCAAATAAACTAGAAATTAGAATTTATTAAAGCGTGGCACCACTTACAGGCGTTAGACATTTAATGTATTAAAAAAAACTAGAAGTATTATTAGCAAGTATTATTATTAGTTAAACAATAAAACTTGTTTTCGTAAAACCCGTTAAAACGGATTTATATTTTATCTGAATGTTCACTTAAAAGGAAACTTTTTGATCATTTTACTTGTAGTAATCTACTGTTATTCATTCATCATGATTAGAATGTAAACGTTGTGAGTTACATAAGTAAAACTTGAAAGTGCAAAATACTCAAGAAACTCCATCTTTGTCCGTTAAATTAAAATTTATGCTACCTAAATTAATAAACGAAGTACACAAGCTATTCGTAGTTGACACCTGGTTTGGTACCTTTTAATATTCTTTGCTTTCTGTTGCTTTTATACTGATACAACATATTCGGTTCTATTGTTATTTTTTTATGATGGAAAGAGAGGAAAAATTAACTTACTTAAAACCTGTGTTAGAGGATGAAACTATGGAGTTTCAAATAAGAAGCTATTATGACAAACACATTAAAAATAATGCTTATTTAGGGAATACGTGGAGAGTTAATCACAATTTGTAAGAATTATGTTCCAGGCTTTATGCTATCATTATAACTTTATCATCCACTGTTGTTTGTGTAGTTTTTATGAATTAGCAGAGGTGTTAATTTTATACCTTTTGCTAGTATTTAATACGTAAAATTATAAAAAAAAATCCTTAAAAGAATTCACTGCGTACAAATTGGACAATTATATTTACTCTATTATTAAATTTACGCTTTATAATCTTGGTACACTGATTTTTATATTACAGTGTTATTTTCTTAGAGCTGTGAATCACGAGTGAAGACAAATTTTTATAAGCAAGACTGGACACTGGAGTGTAATAATGAGAGTAATTAGTTTCAACAAGGTATTACAAACCGATACATATACCTTTAGGATGTAAAGTTGGAAAAAAATTTGTAAAGATCAACTCCATAATAAATAACTTCGGTTTTATTTAACAACAACCTGTTTTTTAATAATAATAACTTAATTGCAACACTATTCAGGCTCAATGTATAACACCATTCAACAGCTTAGTAATAACGAGGATAAAATGATAAAGTGGAGTAAACCCGTATTTTGTGACTATTATCGTCCGTTTAATGAGTTTCAAATAATCTTTAGTTTCAATGACCATAAAGGTACTTTGCAGTATTACTGTTTTATCATTTCTTTTCTACGAATAACAACAACAATTCTTTATTTCAAACCAAAGAGAAAACTTATACATAAGTAAAATAGATATAATTAATCACAAAACAATGTTTGCAACAACATACATAACATAATGACAGTGTATACTTTAATTTTCGCATCCTAATTATCCATAATTATAAATAAAAATGTAAGAAAGATTGAATGTACTTTAACTTCAGATATACTTAATGTAAAAAGTATAACATTCTCATCAATATTCTACTCACATATCTGTTGTTTGTAAATTAAGAAATGAAAACATAAAAGCAAAGGATAAATGTATTGGGCAAAATACATCATTTTTCTGATTATTCTTCTACATATTTTCACTACATCTTATATTTAAACAGTAGAAAATTTCATAATATTAACAGGAATAAATGTTTTATTAAAGTGACTAAATAATGGAAGCATTCTGTAGAATTATTTTTCCTTACTTTATTTATTTTATATATATTTATATATATTGTTTATATATGATATAAACAGAGATTTCAGGACTTCTCTTAATTTAAAAAAACGAAAACAATAAAAGAGACTAATATTCGCTATTTTCCATAGACACTCAGAATAACACTTGTCTAGTTCTAAGGGGGCCTGGTATGGCCACGTGGTTAGGTGCTCGATTCGTAATCTGAGGGTCGAGGGTTCGAATCCTCATCGTACCAATCTCACTACTATTCATTGGTAAAAAAAATTAGCCCAAGAGTTGGCGATAGGTGGTGATGACTAGCTGCTTTCCTTCTGATCTTACACTGGTAAACTAGGACAGCTATCGCAGAGAGCCCTTGTGTGGCTTGGTGCGAAATTAACACAAACAAACAAACATTTCTAAGAGATTCGTATAAGTATACAATATTTAGCGTTCGGTTACTACTAACAGGTTACATTAAAAACATCATTTCAGTTTATGTTTCATTTAATTTCGCTAAGGGACACATTCCTAGCAGGTAAAAATAAACTACATTACTTAGCATCAGAAAATGACTCATACTTTTCTATGAAACGAGATATTGTATGTCAATACAAAGCTACATAACGGGCTATTTACACTCTCTTCACCGTGTGAAATTCATTCTTGGAGAATAGTTTTGTAAATTCGTGAACTTAACGCTGAGCCACCTGTTACATTTATGTCTTTCAACATGAATATTTATTTGTAAGAATTGTAGTCTTACATTGCTTTTGTTTTCACATAACCAACTCTAATTTCGACTGATCGACTAGAGGAAAATCAATTAGTCAACAGCACCCACCACAAACACCCCTTCTCTTACCAAACCGATTAGTTCAGTGTTTTCTGTATTGTGATTCGCGGCAAGTTCGTATTTATGTCGTGAAAGCTACTTCAAATGAAAAGTAATTAAGAATATTAAAGAAAAAGATTCTATAAAAAATATAGAATATGGCAGCTGAGATGTCGCGCATATTAGTGTAAGAAGGTTAGGGTATCGTTAGTGAAAGACGTTTGGAAATCAGTGGATTAAAAGGGTTTGGCCATCTGTTGTAATGCATCCTTTTCGTGGAACTAAGTACAAACCATGAATCTCCGGATTTATTGTGTGACCATCCTAATTATGAAGATCGGCCACTTCGCTTTATAGTGCTAATGTTAATTAACAAATATAAATATATGTATATCTTTCTTTTAATAATGGAGTTAAAAGCCATTAAGTTGACAATATATATTTTCTCAAAAATCTTGCTAATTACGGACGAAAAACTCGATGCATTTTTTGCTAGCTTTTTGCTTTTAAAAAAATCAAAATCATTGCTGATATAAAACAATAATCAAAATCTGCATTTAAAAGATGATATATTATTAGTTTCATTTATTATTCTAGAAATATCTTAAATAAATTTATTATACAAACACGATAAAATAAAACGTGTTAAATTTACTAAATTATTGTTTAGAACTTTCCATTTATTTAAAATTTATGGTTTGAACGGGTAACTCCCCTATGGAACAGTAGCATGTATGCAGACTTATACTGCTAAAAACTGGATTTCGATACCCGTGGTGGGCAGAACACAGATAGCCCATTGTATAACTTCGTGCTTAACTTCAATGAAACAAACGATCGATCTTACTGAAATAACGTATTTAGTATTGATGACGAACACTAAGATAGCGAGAAATGAACCAAAACTTTTCTTTGTCGATTTACACACGCGTATATATATATATATTTATCTGATACATCCAAATAAGATTTTGCTTTATAAATGCCACTGTATCATCGACCTTCACAAATAAAACAGCGAATAAAGTAGTTTACGTAGTAATATTTTTCAACTATAATCTTATTTTAGAGAATATCAATTATAAAAGTCTTATTGGCTTAGAAATAGCTTTATAAATCTTCATGCTGGCATAAAACTGAGCTCTCAGAAGAATTAAAATTTATTATGCACTAGTAATTACTTAACATAATCTGTAAATCTCCCCTTATCTCGTGACTCAACGAGGAGATTACAGCATTAAAAATCGGGTTTCGATACTCGTGGTGGGTACAGCACAGATAATCAATTATGTAGCTTTCTACGCAATAACAAACAAACAGAAAATAATAAGTAAAAATCGAAATATGTCAACAAAAGCGTCATGAATTTATAACTAAGATAAATTACGTAGATTACAACAATTCTCTGGCCTTCAATTTGGTGCCACATATGAAGTTGACAAATTGATGAAAGCAAATAATAATAAAGTAAAATGAGGTACTATTGAAGCCGAAGTAAGCTAACCCAGTTTGTTTATGCGTTATTAAAAAAAGAATAAATGTTGTTTGTACCCTGATATATACTATTATTGTTATGTGCCACGTGCAAAATATTGTTATAAAATTTATCATTTCAATTCTGAAATGTGCATTGTGCATTTTTAAATCTCGTAATAATAAAGTTAAGTTATCTCTGGCGACTTGGCAAGTTTGAAAGCGTTTAAAATGGTGAACTTTCATACTATCATAATAAATTATCACTTTTTCAAAGAGCTATAATGTTCATTGCATAATACAACATGCCATCATAGACATATTTTGTTTACTGAATTCCGTGATCATTATCCTTAATATAGTTTATGCTGTTTTTAGAGTAACAGCTTCTTGTCACACAATGCATTTCATGCTATACATAACGGCTTTGTTTAAACTCTGAAAATCAAACCAGAAACAATTTAAATGATATATATATATATATATATATTATGAAAAATGGTGTTATAACAGTTAATTTTATCACTCTTTAAAAATAATATCAGTACTCGTGTCATTTTGAGCTATATTGTTGACACACAATATTTTGTAATTATTTAGGCCATATCTCCTTCTCCTAAGAAATTACGAAAATTGAGATATAATAGTGGAAAACACTTTGATGGTGCTCTTGTACTTGATGAAAATAACAAAATTATCTTACAATAAGCCCCCCAGTGGCTCAGCGGTATGTCTGCGGACTTACACGCTAAAATCCTGGTTTCGATACCCGTGGTGGGCAGAGCACAGATAGCCCAGTGTGTAGCTTTGTGCTTAATTCGAAACAGCAACAACAAAAATCTCACAATAAAGCAACATTTTATAACAATAAAGAGTCACAAAATATTTTAGCAGAAACAGAGTCCAATGAATGTTCATAGATATTATATTGTCATAGCAGCCACTTTGTTATTTAAAGTAGGTTCATGAATATACTCCAAATCATATATAAGTTGTAACTTTACCTGATGATATTACATACCCATTACATGTACTTCACTGCCAAAAATATAAAATAAATGTAATCTATAGGATAGCTTTTAGTGGCCATTAATAGATAATTTCACGGCTTTGACCTTCACAACTGTTGCTGTTTTAGGAGGATGGACATCAGCTAGGATGCAAAAGGAGTTTGATGCAACATGTTCACTTGTGTGAAAATCTCATCCGGAATGTTGTTGTCTAAGCATACTGGATACAACCAACTGAGGACATTTAGTCGCAAACGAGCATTCTATGTAACAATGTCAAATAAATCACTGTTTGTCACGTTCTAACAGTAGATTTCATTGATTTGATCTCGTAAAAGAATTCAATTATTTTACACCAAAAGTGTTTTTAACACTAAATATTGTTTTTATTGGCCAAAATCGTTGTTTAGTGATTTTTTTTCAGACAGTTTGAAAAGGACGCACTGTAACTATATATGTTACCTGGGTACGAGTGTTTTAACGATAATTTATAAAATTAATTTGAATGAATAGTTAAATTAAAACAACTATTAGAACAAGTAACACGACATCATTATGAAACTAGATTAGACATTACCAATTACACACTTCATAAAACCATATTTTCCTGTTTCTATTTTTCATATATATTTATACTACTTATAAAATGAAAACATGCAGTAACCCAACTTATACTTAGTTGTTTTTACGTAATTGATATGTACAGAGCTGTCGCCAGTCATTTCAAAGCTTTAGACAGTTTTAAAAACGGTTACCTTCCCCCTTTTCTTCGTAGTCCATACGTTTCGGTCGGTCCATATAGTGCACTGGACTTTAGATCTGCTTAACCTATTCACTGTACACATTCTCGTGGAGCAAATATTTATTCGTGGTCGTTATTCCGCTAAAATCAAGTGCTTCAAAAGATATTTAGTGGTACATACTTAGCGAAAAAATACCACAAGAATAAATATAAAATACAAAAATAATTATGAAATCATATAATAATGGAACTCTTGCTTATATCATACTGCAAAAACGTTTTTTTATTACGCGATATGCAACCCAAACTTCGCAGAATTTTTATCCTGTTTGAGTGTAGATTTGCAATGGAGTCACGATTTTTCCGTTTTGCCTCCGTTGCGGAAAACTTTATTTTTCTCCATTCAAATGTATAGAAAAAAAATTTGGCAGCGAAATTTGCTGCGCGTAGTGGGACAAAACAAAGGTGGCGAAGTCACATGCAGATTTGACGTACATGAGGTTATAACGCGATGAATAGCGTCAGAAGTAATTCTGTATTATCAGGTTTTATGGGGGCCTGGCATGGCCTAGCGCGTTAAGGCGTGCGCTTCGTAATCTGAGGGTTGTGGGTTCGCGCCAAACATGCTTGCCCTCCCAGTCGTAGAGGCGTTATAATATGATGGTCAATTCCACTATTCGTTGGTAAAAGAGAAGCCCAAGAGTTTGGCAGTGGGTGGTGATGACTAGCTGCCTTCCCTCTAGTCTTACACTGCTAAATTAGGGACGGCTAGCACAGATAGCCCTCGAGTAGCTTTGTGCGAAATTTGAAAAAAAACAACAAACAAACCTAACTGTGTGGCAAGGTATCAATGTCATTGTTGGCGAAACATTATAGTTGGTTATTACAAAATATATAATCAGTGTCATTGTTGGTGAAACATAAAGGTTAATTTAGTTACATGTGTGTCAGTATGGGAGGGAAGTTCGCCATAGCCGGATGCAAGCCAGGATAATGCCATCGATATATTAAAATAAAGGACGAGCGACTCCCTGTCTGCCACTCAAATCATTATTAAGTAACATAAAGTGAAAGGTAAAATAAACAATGTGAAAGAATTAGCGTTTTAGGTATTCTTTACTTTATTTATTGAGTTTATATTGTCTTCGTATTTATGATAGTTATTATACCCTTCCAGCTTACATACTTCCTTGAAAAAAATATCATTTCGAGTAAATGTTTTTTTTTAAGGACTTTTAAAAAGAAAGCAAAAAGTAAACACCACCAAGTAAATGGTGTATTATAAAGTAAGGTGCAAACACTGAAGACTGTAGGTAAGTATTAGCATTAATTAGCACGTTGCCTATGCACGTTTCTCACCAATAGCTAAGTAAATGTCTTTGGACAAGCAGAAAAAGAATTCAAAAGAAATTACTACACAGGGCTACAAATTGCTCATATCCACCATGCACTGTCATCTCTACCAACTGCTGGCACCCCAAGTGAGCATTTGTGTCACAGGTAATCGGCTCGTATGTTATAACTTGAGAACAATGCTGCGTATTTGAAGAATAAGGAACAAAGGCGAGAACTGTATTTTACTTTACTAAATAAATTAAGTTGTCTTGATTAATATGAATGATTGTTATGTAAATGTGTAAATATTTTGTAACGGACGGCATGTCGTGTTGTGTTTGGATTTTCATTTCTATTATTCGTATTTCCATATTTATATTAGTGTTTCGAATTTTAAACTAATAAAATATGTTGTTATTCATTTAGGGTAACATTTAGAATTTTCTTGAATTAAGTAGACCAATCATATGTTTGTAAATGAAGTGCTCGCGACTTCGTGTCTACACGTTTAGTCTCGTGCAAGAACGGACATGCGCGGATTGCTCTGGAGATCTGTAGAAATTTCGCGGTTATTCGAGGGGTCTAGGCCTACAATATATATAAACAGACGAAGATGCGAGAGAGATAAGAGAGATTCAGACATCAGTTTTTATTCGAAGAAAGAAAAGGAGTCAGACATTAGTTTTATTTCAAAAGAAGAGAGTCAGTTATTTGAGAAAGATTAAGTGTTTGCTGTGATTATTCAACTTGGATTTGTGAGTAAAGTTAGATCTACGGAAGCTGTGATTTTATTTCGTCAATCTCTACGATTCATCTGAATTACTGCTTGTGCTGAGAGTCGGCGAATTTATTGAACCGTGAACTGTTTCTTAACTTCTTCATTTGAGCTTCGGAATTTCTTCGTGGGACCAAATTCACACCCTAGACTGGAATTTGAGACTTCCATTTTAAATCATTATATTAGATACAGGCCAGTACCATTTTGTATTGAGATTAATTTTGAAGTTTGAAACTAGTATTATTTTGTTTTGTAATTAATTTCGAATGTTGTAACTTAATATCTGTCACTGTTATTATATAATTTATGTTATATCTGTTATAATTGTTAATAGTTTAGTGTAATAAATTATACAAGCTGTTATCTGTGTTTTTCTGTTGCGTTTAGTCTACGAAAAACAAAAAACATAAAAAATACGTAACAATGATAAAATTAAATTTGCCTTTCATCCTATATAGTTCTTCAAAGCTTACTGAATAGCAGTTTCAGTGTTCGAACAACGCACCCCTTCCAGCTATGCTCTAGTTTGCTTGTTTGTTTGTTTTGGAATTTCGCCCAAGGCTACTCGAGGGCTATCTGTGCTAGCCGTCCCTAATTTAGCAGTGTAAGACTAGAGGGAAGGCAGCTAGTCATCACCACCCACCGCCAACTCTTGGGCTACTCTTTTACCAACGAATAGTGGGATTGACCGCACATTATAACACCCCCACGGCTGGGAGGGCGAGCATGTTTGGCGCGACGCGGGCGCGAACCCGCGACCCTCGGATTACGAGTCGCGCGCCTTACGCGCTTGGTCATGCCGGGCCTACTATGCTCCAGACAACTGCTTCTTCCGTTTTACCCTAACTATAGCCCTGGATTGTCATTTTTTGAGAACGTAGAAATTATTGTTAGTAGCGTTATAAGTATCGTGAGAGCATACAATTTGTTTTGGCTTCTGTCAGTAAGAATATATTAACTGCATCCCATAGTTTTTAATTCATTTGAAAATTAACGCATTAAAGAAATTACTATTTGATATTATCAACTGGTTATCTTAAATTTTTCTTCAAGAAGGTTTTCAGGGATTTGGTTCAACTTTTTTCCTTGTTTCTAAAGCTCAGGTGGAATATTGTCAACTAAACTTTCTAAGTAATCCCACCAGATGGTCTAAACATTTCGTATGAGTCCATAACTCATAACTCTGTCATGACAAAACTAGAAATGCTAAACCGATTCTTGATTATCCGTTTAAACCACATTTTAGTGGTTTTTATTTTTCATGTACATTTTATATCGTTGTATTAAACGAAGAGGTACAATAGCCCAACTGTTATTGACACTTTTACGTAATTATTATATAAATAATATAAATATAAATATATTTAAAGCTAAAGTTAGAGAATGTCTCTATCTCTAACGAATAAATCACCACATGTACAATAATGTGTAACATTTTGTAGCGGAATGCAACCTTGTGTAAATATCTAAAGTTCGTTTAGTAAACCATTGAAGTGTGAAGTAGAAAATAGCGAACAAGAGAAACATAAACACTATAGTCCTAATTAAATGGCCCGGCATAGCCAAGCGTGTTAAAGCTTGCGACTCGTAATCTGAGGGTCGCGGGTTCGCATCCCCGTCGCAATAAACATACTCGCCGTTTCAGCCGTTGGGGCGTTAAAATTTGATGGTCGATCCCACTATTCGTTGGTAAAAGAGTAGCCCAAGAGTTGGCTAAATGATTAGCTGCTTTGCCTCTAGTCTTACACTGCTAAATTAGGTACGGCTAGAGCAGATAGCTCTCGAATAGCTTTGCGCTAAATTCAAAAACAAACAAACAATACAAATGTTGTTGAACCTCTCAATACAAGATCAACTTTACTTATAATTTCTATCTTGGCACCTTAGTACCTTAAAGCTATGTCTTAATCATTACCAACTGTAAGAAGATAGAATGCAACTGTAGATCATTGGTGACTTATCTGTCAATATGGTTTTTGGGCGAACAAACCGATCAAGGAACAACTGGCTCATTGAATAGACTCATGACATATTATACGACAACAACATCACCTAAAATAATAAAAAAGTGCATATTTTATAAAGATATATCTTCTATTCCTTATGTGTTTTAGCCTCTAACGAAACGTGCATGTGTTATTGACAAAAAGAAACTGAGAAAAACCTTCCAAGGAAAGTATGACTTTGATTTCAGCAAATGAACATAGATTACGGAAATCTAATTTAGACTAAACTGTTAAAATTAGAATTCACTAAAACTGCACATAGGAAATACCTGTAAAGCTGTTAGTATTTGGGTATAAAATTATTAGATGTTGTAAAATCCTAATATACACATATATAAATTTTCACTAAGCTTAAACGATTACGCACCTTTTTATGTCTTCGTAGAATTATAAAAAGGTTTTTACTCGTTAAAATGACATTAACATACTAAACTGCAGATAATGACGCCAAAAGTAAGCCAAACATTTCTTTACTTACATTTATTGGAACATTTATAAAGCTATGAGATGAAATTGTAAGCCGTAAGTTTTAAATCCCAGGTAGTACAGCATAGTACAGTGGTTTTTATTTTTCATGTACATTTTATATCGTTGTATTAAACGAAGAGGTACAATAGCCCAACTGTTATTGACACTTTTACGTAATTGATATGTACATAGCCATAGGTCAATTGTTTCGACCCTCTGGAAAAATTTCACGAACTGCGCTCCTTCTCCGTTTTTCTTCGTAGCTCGTGTCTGTAAGTGTAAGTGTCTGCATACAGTGTACTGAACATTATGTCTGCCAAGCCTCTTCACAGCATACATCCTTGTAGAACATATTTGTTATTCAAAATCAAATGTTTTCATAACATAAGCTATCAACAGCAGACAAACGGCAAGAGCAAGGTTAAAAGGATGGACGTGGTTATTTTTAGCTTAAACACACAAATAATATAAATATTAGTTTTTACGAAACAAACCTTTTGCAAATTAGCTCTTAACCGAATGAGCCCTATGCGACCATAAATCTAGTTATGTTGAAATATGCAACCTGAACACAAAAAAATATTAACTTAGATGCATAATTCATGAAACTTATTCCCTTATGATCTTTAACTAACAAATAGTGTAGTATTCATGAAAAACAAAATAAGGCAAAAATCGGATTTCAAAGCTAAGTTGTACGTTATTTACATTAGTAATTTTCTTTACAGAATAGATCTGCACAATGTTTATGAATAAACTGATAAATTATTAAATTGTATAATTCAGTTGTAAATGAAGAAATTTTGTTTTTAGAATTTTTCTTCAACACTTTTGTTGACGAGATTGAGAAGATATACTTTTATATCGATAAACGTAAGCTCATTCATTTTGGCTATAGAGACTTTTAATATTTTTAATGTAACTGTTTGTTGGGTAAGAGGCTTTTGCTTACATTAAATATACGCATCTATGCATAGAAATAGAAATTAAGTAAGAGACCGGAAGCACATGTAGACGTTAAAATTAATATATAAAGAGTGTGTAGCTTATCTTTAGAAATATATTTGTGTGTAAGATCTTCCTTTGAAGTCAAGTTATGAAATCTAAATAAAACTCATAACTAGAAATTATTAATATTATAAGAGTTAGAAAAAGATGATTATTCAAAGTTTATTAGAATGAAAGGTTGGCAAAGTTATAGGAGCTGTAGCAACTTGAATGTGAAACGAACTAAATGTAAGGTTTGCTTCTCTGAGAAGAAATTATAACCCTATAATAAATGTAAATAAGTTATCAAGTTTTTTGCAATTTCAGTCTTTCAGTTCACAATATGTTTAAAACAGTACCTCAAGATTCGGAGGTGGGTGGTGTTAACATCTGCTCTCCTTGTGGTTTATTACTTCGAAGTTAGTGACCAGTGGAAATATCTCTCGGGCATTTTTGGCGTGATTATTTGATAAATATGAACAAACTCTGAATTCACGATGTGATGGCATTTCTTTTAGAAAACATTATGGTAAATTTATACATTGATGTATCTAATTTAATATTAATATATTTGTAAATGCTTAAAATTACACTAAACTGTTAATGTTCAGAAATTAAATTTAAATGGTTAATTCTTATATTAATGAAAAAACTTCGAATTAAGTTTTTTTTCCAGATAAATCTCAAGTGAGTTGACATTTGCTTACAAAATTCATTAAAACTTTACATGCTAAATTTAAAGTGTAAATCATAGTCCGTACAAACACAAAACTTTGTACACTGAATGAAACCAAATCAATTATTTTTTTCTTTTACTTAATTTCTGCTGTATTTTCTGTATCCCTATATAATAATAGCTTTGCACAAAGTTATTCCAAGAGGTGAAATATGAAAATTCGGGCTTTTTCATTTACTTCAAATGAATAAAGCGTTCATATACATATATGTTGTTTAATTGCTAGTTACATGCGCCTGCAAATGTTCACAGTATATTACAAATGTTCAGTCATTTTTAACACATTTTAATTCGTTTTCGAATAGAGGTAACTATATCTAAGTACAAATATTAATGCGTACATATTTTATATGTATTTCTTATTAAGAGTTCGCATAAATGGATACACTATTTGTACGTGATTTCCTATGCATAACAATTCGTGTTGTGAATTAATATGAACTAATTTTCAAGAAAATCATTCAGTTGGTTTTGTTTTATTATTTTGTAATAAATAATAAATAGTCACAGTGGATTAGAATGTTATGAGTTTAAGCACACCATAACCCTCTAATTTATCATATTCATATCACATACACTGCTGGCCAAAATCTTAAGGCCAATAAACATAAAGAAAAAATAAGCATTTTTGAACAGATAGCATTTAGGCTAATTTCATAGTGTTCACATTTTCCCTATTAAATGCTAAAAATTTTTTTTTTCCATGTTCTTATTTTCATCTTTCAAAGCTCTACTTGGTTGTGTCTAACAACACAAAATGCATATATTTTCTTTATGTTCATTGGCCTTACGATTTTGGCCAGCAGTGTATTACACCAGAAGTAAGAAACATATCTTAATAAACCTGTTTAGGCACATAAAACTTAATTAAAACCTCGAGTTAGCCCTGTTCTGGTCAAAAAATATTAAAGCAAAATTCAAGGCCCTCTTTAAATCTTATAATATAGAATATTAATTTGTTCGTTTCTAAAGACTGTTGAATATATTTACGTTTCATATAAATTCCTCCGAAAGCAATTCAATTTAAATTTTATCAAGTACGTATATTTAAGTTAACATACGTCCATTACGAATGTTCTCTCTTTCAGCCGTGAGGGTGTTGTAATGTCATGGTGTTACGTTTTTTATGCGGACTGAACGCAACAGAAAGACACAGATAGCAGCTTGCATAATTTATTATAATGATCTACTTATGTGATAGACACAAAATAAATTATCCAATAGCAATAACAGATATCCAGTTTCAACCTTCAAAACAACTTACAATACAAAAAGGTACTGGCCTGTGCTTAATAATATGATTCAGAATGAGTGTTCAAATCCGAAATCCAAAGTTCCAATCTAGGTGGTGAATTTAGTCCCACGGAGAAATTTTCGAAGTTTGAATGGGTAATTTCAAACAAAAAATTCACAGTCCAATTCGTATCGACTTTCGGTATAATCCGTAATCCGACTGAATTGTAAAGACTAACGGAATAAAATAAATTCACCGCTTTAATTGATCTAGCTCTATTCACAAATTCAATTTGAATAATCACACGGCAAACGTTTAAACTTTCTCAAACGAGACAAACTTCTTGATCCGAGTAAAAATGGATGATTCACTTCCCTTGCATCGCCGTCTGTTTATATACTAATCGCGTAACTTCCCAGAATTCCACAGTACAAACACCAGGCCAATACAAGTGATCAATCTACCTAGTTTTAAAAATTTCTACATGAATAATTCTAAATGAATTTTAATTAATTCTAAAATGTTATTTTAAATTTCACTGGTTTAAACCTCGAAAATATAAATATAAATAATAGATATGGGAATTCAAACACGACATGACATGATTGTCGTTTACATAACACTCTCGACATGGTTGTCGTTTACATAATATTTACATAACACATGGTGAATTCCACTATTCTTTGGCAAAAGAGTAGCCCAAGAATTGGCGGAGGGTGATGATGACTAGCTTTCTTCTCTCTGGTCTTATACTGCTAAATTAGGGACGGCTAATGCAAAAAGCCCTCCTGTAGCTGTGCTCGAAATTCAAAAACAAACCATGCACACAATGTATTATGCTGCTATTTTTTTCCGATGGTTTTCTTATTTGCTCAAAACAAAACACAGAGATAAGTTTCTTCAAGATATATATATAGTGCATCTCATATATGTCTAATGTATATATATATACATATATATTGGATTAGTGTAATGTGTATTCGCTCATATATTATACACAAACCTAGAAAGTGCAATATTTATTTATTTCATCGTTATGAACTTGTGTATATTTGTTTTCGGCATCAACAGTATTATCTTATGCAAACCAATTTAACCATTCATAAGAAATCAGAGATTGCTTGCTGCAGTGACTGCATTTCTATACAAGAAGCTTCGGTCTGAGAACAGATATTTTGGTAATGTGTTTTTGTGTGAGAAATCCATCTGTTACTATGAGAAATGAACAAAAGTGATAAAAGCAGTAAAACAAATATATAGTAATATATTCCCTATGTTTGTTGTATTAATTGTGGTATTTTGTGTTTGGTTTATTATATACATTAAGATTGTATGAAAATAAATTGATATTCAAATATTTTTGGAACAGGCAAAATGGTTTCAAATTCTCTTTGAAGATTATTTAAATACAACTCAGTAGATACTATTTAAGATATAAGCACAGAATTGAATAAGTGAAATATTTATCATTCTTTTTGCTTTCAAAAGCTTTCTTAAACATCTTATATGATACTTCATTACGTAATTAACGGTAAATTGTTTTTTCTCACTTGTTATTAACATTTGTCTCCGTAACGTGTAAATAAAGGTATTTTGTACAGTTACGACAGAATGCATTCCCCTGCGTTCTGAGTAGTTTTTTGCTCATAACTTAAAAAAGTATCACGTTGAAGCTAATAGACGTATGGTGTATTATAAATATTATAGTAAGACACATTTAAATATTTATATAAATTAAACGACAAATAAACTGTTTATAAACAAATAACCAATAGGAGGATCAGGAAGTATTCGTACCTTTCAGAACGTGTAAAAAAACTGATATTACCGTGAAAGTTTTGTTTAGTTTGGCGAATAAACTACATTATACCATTCCGGAAATAGACACTGGGCTCAAAATTATTGGAATATGTATTTTTTTGGTATTTCTACACAATTTAATGTGCCGAAATCTACTGTTTAAAGCATAATTGCCAAGTTTAAGTGAACAGGATCAACTGCTAACCTCTCTTGTTTCGGACGCCCCACCAACATTTCAGAGAGAACCAAAAGGAAGGTTCTCAGAGAAGTTAGTAGGAACCATCGTTTAACACGTAATGACATACAGAAACTGGTAAGAGAAACTGGAGTTGAAGTAAGCACCTCTACGGTTACAAACATGTTATGCTCTTCTGGGTTCGAAGCATGCCGACCTTGTAGAACACCATATTTAAAGCCTGTTCATTTAGAAGCACGATTGAGGTATGCAAGAAAGCATGAAGATAAACTCTTTATGTCGTGGAAGAGTATTCTTTAGCCAGACGAAACTAAAATCGAGCTTTTTGGTTACAGTGATCTTCGCAATATTTTCTGTAAGAAGGGAGAACGAAATCTTCCAAAGAACATCGTCCCTACAGTTAAACACGGAGGTGGCTTGATCATGCTATGGGGTTCCTTCAGCTCTTCTAGAGTAGAATCATGAAAAAAAGAGTACGTTGAAATATTAGGCAATTATATCAAGAATGGTGCTCGGAACTTGCGACTTGGGCATCTTTGAATTTTCCAGCACGACAATGATCCTAAGCACATATCGAAATATGAGCAAATCTGGTTGCTGAGGAATTATATAAGCGTTCTAGAGTGGCTATCGCATTCGCCCGATCTCAACCCAATTGAAAACATTTGGCATGAGTTGAAGACCAGGATTCAACAGTGTCATCCGAAGAACTTGCAAGAGTTTAAGGCCTTTTGTAAAGAAGAATGGAAGAAAATATCAGTCGAGTACTATTAAACGATCATGGAAGGCTAGGAGGAGAGATTGCGGCAAGTAATTCACCTGAAAGGCTACATATCATCATCATCATCTGCCACTCAATTTCTTAAGGAACATAGGGCCGCAATCATTGCGGTTTCTGTAACAGGTTTTTAAGTGAGTAGGGTGTTAGCCCACTGCACCTAGCCGTCCCTAATTTAGCAGTGTAAGACTAGAAGGAATGCAGCTAGTCATCACCACCCACCGCCAACTCTTGGGCTACTCTTTTACTAACTAATAGTGGGATTGACTATCACATTATAACGCCCCCACGACTGGGGGGCGAGCATGTTTTAGCGCGACGTAGACACGAATCCGCGACCTTCAGATTACGAGTCGCATGCCTTACGCCCTCGGCTATGCCGGGCCAAAAGGCTACACAACGGACCATTAAAATAGACGCACGAACACTTTCTGCTCCTCCTATGTTTCGTTATTTGTATATAAATAGTTTATTTGTCGTTCAATTAACATAAAAACTTGTGTAGATGTGTGTTCGTATAATGTTTATAATATACGATACTTTCATTATCCTAATCGTGATACTTTTTAAGTTATGAGGAAAAAACTACTTATGACACATATATATATGTAAAAACAGCTCGTTTGGGTTGAGAAAATTTTTTACGTAGAGAAGTGAAAAATTTCTCAACCCAAACGAGCCGTTTTTACATATATATTTCTCTACAAGTTTATTTTCTCGACATCACAGAGGGGTACCAATACTTTCTATCGAAACTTTAACTCCACAAAATTCTCATGTTGTTTGATATACTGATTTTGAACAAAGAAAAATTATAACAGATAGAGAAATGATAAAACTAAGGTGAATGAAAAAGAAGTAAAGGAAGAAAACTAGGTTGTAAACTGTTTATGTGATTTGCTTAACATATTTTTAAAGAAAGAATGCTACAGAAGGTATTCATGATTTATAATAACGATATAATGATGAATGCCAAGGCTTTCCGACTACAATGTTTTTATATGTGATTGCTGAAGATAAGGAAGATTGCAGATAGACATTTTTTGTTATATTCCACCCTCTATCTAATATTTTTTTCCAAATTCTATCAATTTGCACTGATGGCGACAACTGAAGCAACCTAACAACACTGAAGTTCAACGGAGATGTCTGCAAAATGATGTAGCCTCAATCCCATAGCTCAAAATTTGGTTTATTTTGTTTTGAATTTCACGCAAAATTACACGAGGGATATCTGCGCTAGCTAAATCGAATTTAGCAGTATATGACTAGAAGGAAGGCAGCTAGTCATCACCACCCTCCGCCAACTCTTTGACTACTCTTTTGCCAACGAATAGTAGGACTGAACGTCACATTAAAACGTCCCCACCGTTGAAAGAGTGAGAATGTTTGATGGGTCTGAAATTCGAACCCCCGACCCTCATATTACGAGTATAGCTATCACCCTCACCGCCTGGCCATGTCGGGCTCAGAGCTTGTGAATCACGAGTGACAAGTATAGCCAACGACCAATGAATTTGGTCAAGAGCTTCCATTAACAGGTAAAACCTTAGGTAAATATTAACAAAATAAACCTTGAATGTCGTCTCTTGCTTTGTTTATTTTGTTCCTATCAACATTGAATATAATTACACTTTGTAAACTGCCTTTTTTTTATATCTAGAAATACGAACCGCAACCATATAATCTTATAAACTTTATTATTGTTTTGTGTGTATACTAAAGAAAAAATAAGTGATTGTTAAGCTAAAGTAATTTACACAACCAATTGTTAGTAGCTAATACTGATTCAGAAACTTCAAACAAGCAAACATAATCATACTAAAACATTACTCATTATTGTAGATATGTGGTTCATAAAAGTTTTGGAGATTGAGTTTTGGCAAGTTCTTATTGAATATTCGCGGTCCTATTTTTATCATATCACTATGGTAAAAACTCACAAAATTAGATGTTTTCACAATTTAAATGTATGTTTTTGTGAATTCAAAATTATGGTACTGGATTATACACATAATAAAAAAAATTATTATGGAATGACATTTCTATTTCTTTCATCTTTTTTTTCCTTGTGTTTTTTAATATAACAGTTGTATTAATTCTCTTGATAAACCAGAATATAATTTCAGGTGATATGTTGTTTTAATGGAAAAACTGTTTAATTAATTAACTGAAAATGGTCTTTTTCGCAATGAGTGTCTCAGATATGCAGATTTAAAATTCTTGATATTTCTGAAAGCTCATGGTATTAAATTAGCAAGAAATTACAAGTCGCCTCTGCTCCAACACAGTGAGATTAATTGTTGTAATATCTTACTGTAAAAAGCATCTTTACAAGCATGATTAAATGTAGCAGTTAATAGATACCAGGCTTGTTAACTCTCACTTTTATTGAGTAACGAAAGAGATTAAAATCTTTATTGAGTTTATAAAATTCCAAGACATAGGCTTCACGAAATTTGGAAACCTATACTAATTTTATAGTTTTAAATTCATTTAATAAAGCTTATTTGATTCTTTGGTTTAATGGCTGCTTATAACCTTTGGTTTGAAAAAGTAAATAATTACTAAATAGTATATGGCGATAATATCTTTATTCCAGAGCTGAAAAATAGTATTTATTTGTCTATTTTTTAAACAACCTATATACATCTGTAATAGTTGATTTGATCTATATTTAATTTATATATTACGATAATTACTGTGAATGTAAGCTAAGGTTACTAATTGAATCTTAAAATTTTCATGGAAACTTTTATATGGGTGACTGCTGTGTTTCAAATGTTTTGTGGTGTACATAAAATAACGTTACTGAGATTTAAGTGAACTATTTAACTCTCATGCAATACACACATAACATGTGTAACATATTTGCGTTTTTATTATTAGTATATAAAAAATACTTTAAAAGTCAATTTCTTTTTTACTAGTGTTTTTCTTCCGACTTTTCACTGATACATATCTAGAACTGTTGTTTATCATCACTGATCTACAAGGTCAAAGTAAATGTACTTGTTTTAGCAGAGTTCCATGTAATAAGAATTTTAATGAACAAAAAACATTATTTAGGAAGACAGCAATGGTAAGTAAGCGGTTCACAAATATATCTTAGTTTTATATGTTACGAAGCATAGCAAAATACAACCATGTTTTTAACGTTATTTTATCGAAGTGTTTGGACTAAAAAGACTTAAAACACATGTTTCCGTTTGAACTTGCTATCTTATAATCTACAGAAAGCAACAGAGGCTGGATTACAATTAATATCAATGTTAGAAGTAGGCTATCTGCTCATGCTGATTTGAAGCACCGAAAATCATCTGTGTAGTATAAGAGTACATTAGAAAGGAGAATGTAGTATGGATTCATGAATTAAATATTATTTTATATTAGATTACAGTCCATAAACTCCAAAGTATCCTTATACTTGTAATCTGATTTGTTTCCCAGAAATTGTAGCGTGTGTACGAAACTGTACGAAAGTAGAATATAGAAAAAGAAAGTGCTCATCACATATTATTCCTTTACGAAATTGCTTTATTCAACCATTACAGCTTTTCACTAATTTTGAAGGAAAATGCAAATTAACTTATATTAACTCATGTGGACCTTGGTTTAAACTGAACTCTTAATAGACAGATATAGTGTACTTTAGAATGTAAAGATTATTATTTTCATTTACTCTGAAAAAATATGTTGTTTCAGAAAGTAACTCTGACGTCGTTATTAGTATGTAGTAAAATAAAATAAAGGTTCAGAGAACATTGTTTGAGAAAAAACTGGTGATTTTATCCAAAAAGAAATGTAAATATTATTAAATGTTTATTCTTACAAAACTATCTGTAGTTGTTGTTGTTGTTTTGAATTAAACACAAAGCTACACAATGGGCTATCTGTGCTCTGCCCACCACGGGTATCGAAACCCGGATTTTAGCGTGTAAGTCCGCAGACATACCGCTGAGCCACTGGGGGGCGAAACTATCTGTAAGTCCAATGTGTGAAAGAAATATGTATCCTGTCTATTTTTGTGAAACCTCAGCTGTATTTAATGTTTATGAATTTCTCTAAATACCAGATATTTGAAATTGGGCTGCAAAGAAAACATGTAGGTATGCTTCTGAATTAACTAATGTGAGTGGGTGTTTTTTAAAACAAATCCATCGCGGCAATCAAACCCCTGATTTTAACGTTGTAAATCTGTAGACATACCGCTGTACCAACAGGAGACGAATCCACTAAAAACCAACGATTATTTTTTACAGAATTACAAAGCTAAACTATGGAGTTCTGTACTTATAATTACTGGAGTTTGATTTAGTATATTTTTAATTTCATTTCACATCAAGCTACACGAAGGTTATTTATGCCAACAGTGAAAGATGAGAGAAAAGGCAGCTAGTCATCATCACCCACCGCATTTTATTGGGTTGCTCTTTTACCAATGAATGGTGGGATTGATCGTTACATTCTAACCTATCACAGCTGAAAGAATGAGCATGTTCAGTGAGGGAGAATTGAATACGCGATCCAAAACTTGTGAGTCAAGCGCCTTTGTCAGGAGGCCTTGGAGAGAACATTTTATAGCTTTGCGCTAAAAATACAAACCATAAAATACATGAGAGTGAAACGTTACAGACAAGCATTACGATCATGATTTTCATTTACAGCATTAAACAGCTTATTTATTATATCTTGATTTAAAAACAGTGCCAAAGTAAAACCGAAAACAAATATTTGAGCTGTGAAATGTATTTATTTATATTTATGCCAAATACCAAAGCAAGAACTATAGTGGTTGATTAAATGTTTCAGCTATTTTATACCTAATTATTTTACTGTGTAAACCAAATACGGCTAATAATTTTGAAGGTTGAAGTGAACTCAGAGTTCTTATTTTACTCTTTCGTTTAAACATGTAAATAGTTGTTTGCATCTAGCAATCGTGTAAAGTAGTTTGCATCGAAAACGTGAACTGACTGAAACAAAAAATAACATTTTGAGATTAGAAATTGCACCCACCTACAGGCGCTCAGAAACTATTATTCATTACTCTTATGTGAAGGCAGATATTTTGGTCTTTTTTTCAAGAGCTCTTACACTCTGGACATTAAAATAAAAATCAAAGTAGGAAACAACTTTTTTTTCTGATATACATTGTGATAACGCAGTCATAACTCTCAGGAGAGTTATTGCCCACATCTGTTGTTTCTCAGTCCTCTTACCTGAATTAGATTATTTCAGCTTTAGATAGTATTCAGAATATACAAAGACACACACATATACATATATATATATTTTTGAATTTATAAAGTTGATTTTATACTTTTACGCGTAATAAAGTAAATGTCACAATCTCCTGAAATTATATTATATTTCAAATAATATATATATATAAAGCTAAAGTTAGAGAATGTCTCTATCTCTAACGAATAAATCACCACATGTACAATAATGTGTAACATTTTGTAGCGGAATGCAACCTTGTGTAAATATCTAAAGTTCGTTTAGTAAACCATTGAAGTGTGAAGTAGAAAATAGCGAACAAGAGAAACATAGACACTATATTCCTAATTAAACGGTCCGGCATAGCCAAGCGTGTTAAAGCGTGCGACTCGTAATCTGAGGGTCGCGGGTTCGCATCCCCGTCGCAATAAACATACTCGCCGTTTCAGCCGTGGGGGCGTTAAAATTTGATGGTCGATCCCACTATTCATTGGTAAAAGAGTAGCCCAAGAGTTGGCTAAATGATTAGCTGCTTTGCCTCTAGTCTTACACTGCTAAATTAGGTACGGCTAGAGCAGATAGCTCTCGAATAGCTTTGCGCTAAATTCAAAAACAAACAAACAATACAAATATTGTTGAACCTCTCAATACAAGATCAACTTTACTTATAATTTCTATCTTGGCACCTTAGTACCTTAAAGCTATGTCTTAATCATTACCAACTGTAGGAAGATAGAATGCAACTGTAGATCATTGGTGACTTATCTGTCAATATGGTTTTTGGGCGAACAAACCGATCAAGGAACAACTGGCTCATTGAATAGACTCATGACATATTATACGACAACAACATCACCTGAAATAATAAAAAAATGCGTATTTTATAAAGATATATCTTCTATTCCTTATGTGTTTTAACCTCTAACCAAACGTGCATGTGTTATTGACAAAAAGAAACTGAGGAAAACCTTCCAAGGAAAGTATGACTTTGATTTCAGCAAATCAACATAGATTACGGAAATCTAATTTAGACTAAACTGTTAAAATTAGAATTCACTAAAACTGCACATAGGAAATACCTGTAAAGCTGTTAGTATTTGGGTATAAAATTATTAGATGTTGTAAAATCCTAACATACACAAATATAAATTTTCACTAAGCTTAAACGCTTACGCACCTTTTTATGTCTTCGTAGAATTATAAAACGTTTTTACTCGTTAAAATGACATTAACATACTAAACTGCAGATAATGACGCCAAAAGTAAGCCAAACATTTCTTTACTTACATTTATTGGAACATTTATAAAGCTATGAGATGAAATTGTAAGCCGTAAGTTTTAAATCCCAGGCAGTACAGCGTATATGTACACTAAGATTAAAAACAATGATGTACAACTCTATTTAATAATAAGTTTTCAACATTTACATACTTTGTAAACGGTCTATCTATTTACTTTGTACATGCATATATACACATGTAACCCTGTCACGGAGCAGAATCTAGTCAGTTGCAAATTAGCCAAGATAAGACCATAAATGGTTGTAAACAAATTATAAGATAAAATTAATGAATTGTAGCTTCTACGTAACTTCATGTACTGAACTCATGCTCCTGAGAAATCAACAATAGGTTGATGGAATGAATACTTACATTAGAAATGTTATCAAGATAGCCAAAAATATATATTAATTACACAAGTATGATATGGTTGTCACGAATGTTTTATATGTTTTACGGTAATTCCTTTACGATGAATCCATAAATGACATATACTTTGTTTATTCACGTAAAGATTTTTCACGAAACGTTGTATGTAGTTTTTACGTAAGTGAATAATTTTCGTTGCAATCGGGTCACATTTTCAGTGATGTCGAGAAACCCACTTGTTGAGAATTTTTATATGCAAAAACGGCTCGTTTGGGTTCAGAAAATATTTTAAATAGAAGAGCGAACAACGTTTCGACCTTCTTCTGTTATGCTTAAAATATTGACATCCACTTGCTATAAATTTCTCTAGACCAATCGCGAAGTGAGAATCTTATTGATTATTCTAGAATTCACGAGAAATACATTACTACTATATAAACGATTAACAGGCTGCATTACGTGACATTTCTTGATAGTATTTGTTTGAACGTGTACTTTGAGATTATTTCTTCGTTATTCGTTGTATGGCAAAGAGAGGTTGTGTAAATGACCCAAACACATTTGCGGTAAAATTATAAGCGTGTTTTTTTTTTCGATTGGTAAAAACACCCTTATGTGATAAAAAAAATAAATATTACATTCGAAATATGCGTAGCTGAATTATATAAAATCAGTTAGTTATAAGTTCAAAAACCGCTTTTATGAAGCTTAAATTCCTAGGTCTGTGTTAAAACGATATGTTTAAAACTATAAACAGAAATACAATACGAAAATATTTATTAAAAATATCGGAACAGCTCTACATTTGAAAATTTTTTTCCCATTGGTAGTTTATGCTTCATCCAGTATAAATTTATAACTGAATGCTTGACTTGAAATCGGCAGGTCACGGGTTCAAATTCCCGTTTTACAAATATGTTCTCTCTTCCAGCCGTCGGAGAGTCATAAGTTAAGATCAATCCAACTATTCGATAATAAACGAATAGTTTATTCGCATCCCGGTCGCGCCAAACATGCTCGCCTTTTCATCCGTGGGGGCGTTATAATGTGACGGCCAATCCCACTATTCGTTGGTAAAAGAGTAGCCCAAGAGTTGGCGATGGAGGTGATGACCAACTGCCTTCCCTCTAGTCTTACATTGCTAAATTAGGGACGGCTAGCACAGATAACCCTCGAGTTGCTTGGTGCAAAATTTCCAAACATGCAAAGCTTAATTTCAGACATACTGCATTCCACTTATATCTAATTTTTATCAGTTGCCAAGTGTTATAAAAACTATAAACTTCATGGTTCCTAGATATACATATAGGATTCACTGTATTATGGTTTATCTTTCTTTGATTCAATTCTTTCGCTTTATAATAATTATTAAAGAAACTATTCCACTTGTATAGAATTTTCGGAAAGAAATTTTTTTCATTTGTACTTTGACGATTCAAAATAAGTTATTGCTAATTTTAATACTAAAACAGTTTTTTTAGGTAAATATTGAAAACTTATTGTTTCAGTTTTTCAATTTTGACACTGAAACAATACGTAATTGTGTTTTCGGAAATGGCAGAAATTTTAACAAAACAAAATAGTTTAATTTTATAAAAGTTACATTATGTATAATTTATGTAGATTGATGTTTAACAGAGCATGTTGATAAATCTTTTTAAAATGTTGTAATCGATGTCATGTATAGTCTGATAAATGACCAAGTTGTATTAAATATTACGCTTTCTATTTTTAAAATACATAGTTACAAAAATATTGTTTTGACTGAATAAACGTAGTGATAATTTTTTGAAAGTCTACCTAAAATAAAGTTTGTCGTAAAAGTAACAGCTTGTAAAATTTATATGTTATGGCATGTTTGTGCAACGAAAAATTACTAATCTATCATCACAGGTTTTTGTTTTTACTGCAAAACATTTTTCTGAGAAATTATTGATTGACATCTTCTTGTTCAGCGTATAATCTTGCTGTGTAATTAACACCGAGATTTAGTACGAATTAAAAAAGTCTTATTAACTTTATGTAAATAATATCCTGTCTTCTATACTACCAAGTTCTTTTACTTTAGACATTTTTCTTTTATAACTCTGTTTCCAAAATAAATTAAAAAAAATATTACAAAATTCCAATATTACTTGAAAATTAAAAGTTTTGCAAAAAAAGGCAAATACAATAGTAACCAATGTGTATATTTACAAATTAAATTGGACCTCATAAGTTCTTTGTGTTGAATAATCCTCTAGGAACAGAATAACTTGAAGGGTATATTATTTTAAATAACCATAAACATATATTATATTTAATTTACCACTAGTTAAAAATCTTACACTAAGGAATACTCGACTTAGAATAGCTACGACATTTCTATTATTTATGCTGTCAATTATTAAGTAAACAAGTAAACCCTTGATCAAAAAGTTGTACTTGTTCTAAAAACAAGTCTTCTTTATTGTAATATTTAGACATGAAACGAAATAAATGTTTTATCAACAAGTGAACTCAAAACAAAACTAACAATATGTTATATTTTTATATAAGTGTGTTTAATTTATGGAAGTTATCCATTTGGGTACTTAAGTATAAATGAATATCATCAGATAGCGAGTTTAAACAATTACTATTTATTATATTTAAAGATTTATGTCTGTCTTTAGTTTTCTGTTAATATAACGTATAATCTTAAAAATATATTATGCACAAATTTTACATGTTGTAGTGTCAATGTCATCTAAAATAAATGATACTGAATAAAACTTCATTATATAAGCCTGTGTGAACATCTGGACGTATATAATGCCAATTTTTTTAGACTCATTCATTCTACAAATGTTCTTATTTAATTATTTGTTCCAAAAAATTAAAGAGAAAAATGTCCCTTGAATTGAATTTTAGATACAAATTGATGATAAATTAATGAATATATTTTTTCTCTATTAACATATTATTATTGGAGCATTGTATAGAACATCATGATTTAGATATTAGAAATATAATGATAGCCTTAACGTTTTGTTGTCCTGTTGTTTAAAAAATTTATAATATAAATATATCTGTAAATCTACGAGTAAAAATAACCATATAGATTATGATCTGAGGGTCGTGCTCTTAAAGGGGAATCGAACCTCTCATTCTAGCATTCTCAGTTGTGTTTTGAAAAATTAGAATGCACAAAATTAGTGAAAGTAAATTGTACATTTAATCCTGTCAGAAAATCTTACACTGTAAAACAAAATTTCATAAAAATTACATGAAATTCACTGCTATTTCTCAATGTTATAAAAAGTACTTTAAAGTGTAGTTAAAAATGTTAAAATAACGTGCAAAATACTAATAAATATATACTGTAATTTTACTGGGGTGAGTTTTCAAGCCGTTTAAAAACAACTGACTAGTAAAAAGTATGATGATTATTTAAATTTACCGTGAAGTGCAATACTTAAACCTTTGTTCATCTACACAATTGCACTTTCCCTTTTGAGGCTTAGCGCTCTCATAGTGAAGAAGTAGCTGACCTGGTAGAAATTTATTAATACAAATAAAAAGTGTCATACTGCCTTTAAAAATGGATGCTCGTGTATTTTGTGATTAAGAGCTTCAATGTTTTCTTCCAGTAAGTGTACTATTATTATTAATGATATGATAGGGTTGATAATAAGAAAAAATTAACATGCGTATTAAAGCAAATAAAACCAGTTACGTTATTACAGTTCTACACTGTATTAAAGTTATAACAACTATTCTTTTTTTAAAATAAAAACACATTATATTTATTTGTTTCTTTAATAATTTGCGTAAAGCCAAAAAAGGGCTATCTTCATCAGTCGAATTTAATTTAGAAGTGATAAACACCAACCTTGAACTCTTTAGTTACTATTTTCTCAACAAATAGGAGGTATGACCGTCACATTATAACGCTCCCTTGGCTAAAAAGGCGAGCATGTTCCGTGAGAGGAATTCTAACTCGCGACCTATAGGTTGTCATTCAAGCACCCTAAATACCATACCATGCCAAGCTCAACTATTTGTGTTTTTTTTTCTTTTTATTATTGTTCAAGAAGAGATAAGCAATTTTTCAGATCTTATATCTACACGACAAGACTATAGGAAAAACAACAACAGGATTTCTGTGGTCTTGTGAGGGCGCAATTATTCAAAATGTATATACTTAATTTATTATCTAATATATAATTAAACAAATTATTTCAATCTCTCACCCACTACACTTACAATGCTCAACAAATGCTGAAGAAAACAGGTTTTTTTTAAAGAAAGATGTTGGAGTAGACAAGTTGCTGCACACAAAAAAGTGAAAAACATGAGTAATCTTAATAATTTAGGTTAGAAAAACTGCTCATGACATATTCCTGTTTTCAGATATTTATTTAATTTCCGATAACTCAGTAACGTTATTATCTGTATTAAAATTATTATTAACATCATTGTTATTAGCGAAATCTATGCGTCACAAGTCAAGCATTTTAAATGACAAACACAAGTATTTTAACACTTTAATTGTTCTGTTGCTACAGTTTCATTGTATGTCTAATTCGCGATTCTTCATTAATAGTGCAATAGCGTACCAAATATCTGACCTTCTTTTTATTTAATTCAATGGAACTTTACTGTATTTGACTCGAGAAAATTGTCTTGTGATATTGCGAATTAGTATATGAGCTTTGAAAAAAATATTTTATTATTTTAGCTTTTTTTACATGTGTTTTCAATTGAGCGTTTATTGTACGTGTTTAACAACTGCGTTTATCTGCCACGATTCTCGTTTTATGACGCAAAGCAACTAAGCTATCTGTGCCTATCTGCTACGAACCGGTTGTTGGTTTTGACTTATAGAACAGATTGAATTGCAGTTCTCCAAGACCTCTGCGCTGAAAAAAGGCAATGGTGTAGTTAAAGGATTAACCAATTTTCTGCACTGTCTAATGTTAGATATTTGTCCCAGTTTAAGAGTAGACATACGCACACTTGCATGTAAATAGTTGTTTACGTACAAAAATGCACAGGTAAATATTATAGAAATGCTTTCAGACCTTCAAAACTTACGTCGATTACTGAATATTTCACAAAATTGGAGCAGATGCAACCGTTTTTTATGGTTTTTCAACTTGCAAGAGGAAATTCCCCTAATACAACGGAATCAAAAGTCGTGTTATATAACTTTGAGAAAGCATTTAGGAAACGCAGAAATAACTAATGAATAAGGTTATTTTATGTGGAAAAATCTCCTTAAATATTTCTATGTGTAATTTTTTTAAAAACACCAACAGCCTTGATGTATATAAAAAAAAACATTATTTCATGAGAGATAAAAACATCATAACACATTACACACAGATTAAATGTGTAATTTAAAACTAAAACTTGTAATATTTTGAATTAAAGTATTGAGCTGCAATTAATTGCATCTATGTCAGGTACTTTACAACATTATCTTAAAACATTAGACGATACTTTCTTAAAAACTAGAAGTCGCAAATCTTATTAAGCAACATTATAGTACCTGAATAAATAATACATAAAACACACAGGAAACTTACACTGTCTGGTATAAGAGAAGTCAGTGGGTCTGATAACCTGATAATTATATACAGATGTGTATATATAAATCGAACTGCAAGTTTTTGTTTGTTTTTTAAGTTAGTTATAGCTGATATTTTCCACAATCGGTGAATTTACTAAGGCCTGGCATGGCCAGGTGGTTAAAGTACTCCGCTCGTAATCCGAGGATCATGGGTTCTAAACTCAATTACACCAAACATACTCGCTTTTCAGCCGTGGGGGCGTTATAATGTGATGGCCAATCCCATTATTTGTTAGTGAAAGAGTAATCCAAAAGTTGGCGGTGGGTGGTGATGACTTGCTGCTTTCCCTCCAGTCTTACACTGCTTAATTAGGTACGTCTAGCGCATATAGCTTTCTTGTAACTTTGCGCGAAATTCAACACAAACCAAACTGTCTGCATCTACTAACTGTAGGAATAATTAGAATCTTTTATGTTTTTAAAATAATTATACATATGTAATAATATTTTTATTGGTATTAGCATTTTAATCCCGAACAGACTACGCTGTAGCTGGGCTAAGAGTGTAAGTCAGACATACTCTAGATCCGGGCAATGTCATTCCCAATTTCAAACTAATGACCAGAGACAGGACAACAAATCAACATACCTGTTGATAATTCTACAGCCATTCATAACAAAACAGTCTGATTGACTACTGTCATAGTAACAACTGTTTCACAGCTGAAAACTCGAACCAATATAACTTGCATATTATGACTTCATCTTTGAACATTGCGACTTGCAACCCGTCATGTTAACAATTACTCCTGCCCCTCTACTGCAGCGGTAATTCTACTGATTTACGTCGGTGGGCCCAGCAGATAGCCCGATGTGGGTTTGCTATAAGAAAACTCAGACACACAATTAGTCCACCCCTAGACTTTCCACAAATTATGTATCATGTACATTCTGTAACAATTCTAAATTGTACTGTATTTGACATATTTATTGCATTTGAAACAATAATTTCATTGAAACTTTACCTTTCCATTGTTTGAACACATTTTATAAATTGTAATTTTTATTGTTAAATGAAACATCGCACCTGTAAACAATTACAATATCAATTAATATTCAAGCTAAAAAAATAAGCTGAAAGATGAAATTGAGAAAAAAACACTCTTTTCTCAAATAACTTCTACAAAAATAAAAAATGCTACTATGCTTTTTTGTTTGTTTGTTTAGAAATAAGCACAAAGCTACACAATGGGTTATGTGTGCTCTGTCCACCACGAGTATCTAAACTTATGTATTTTTTCTTCATCATCCGTCTGGTTTATACGTACTAATATATATACGTATGAAGAGATACCTGAGACGTACATGCAAAGAAAAACAAGAATCTTAAAATTGTAATACACGTGTTTTTGTCCAAAGCATACCAATATTTTTCTTGTCTTGATATTAATTACATATACTTTATATCCTAATAATTCTTAACCTTAAAATTTAGCATTTTTAATCAAATTATAGAGTAGAAAATGTAAGAAAATATTTAGAAAGAAATCTTATTTTCTTCATTAACTAATGATGATTACCACTGTTATGTTAACCATGAAAGCGAAAGTAATTATATACTACAACAGTACTTGTTTGATGAATATTGTAAAATTAGATAATAAAGAATGATGGTCACAATTTCCAAACGATTTCCAATAACTTTATTTTTTGTCATTTCTCTTGCTTTAATTAAAATAGTGATTAAATAAACCTAAAACATCTCATTTTAATAACAATAATTTTAAAAAGAATGTACGGAACATCGATTTTTCGGTAATTGGTTCTTATATCAGAATATTCCTATATTTAATTTTTTAAAGTAAATCTTTCCACCATTATTTGTTTTGCACAAAGTTTAGTCACTTTTTTAGTGAAAGAAGCTTTCAAAAACACAAAACCGATCACAGCGTGAAATATTAAATACTCAATTTTTTATAAGTAAACTCCAAAGTTACCTAACAGAATATATGTAGTAATGTACATCCGAGAGTCGCAGGTTCGAATCAGCGTCGCACTAAATATGCTCGTCCTTTTAGCCGTGAGGGTGTTATAATGTTACTATCAATCCCACTATTCTTTGGTAAAAGTGTAGCCCAAGAGTTAGCAATTGGTGGTGATGAAATTAAAAACAAACAAAAAATGCATTATAATAAAAAATGTAACATCTAGTTAAATCCTGTTATCTGGTGATATATGGATATGTCAATTCGAGAGATATTAAAGAATATTTTTTAAAAACTCTTATTTAACTAAATGAATAAGAATTTGAATATTTAGAATGACTTTCAATACAAAATATAGAGTTTACTAAATTTTACGGAGGATTAGCATTTTGAATGTATTGGCTGTCTGAAAAGATTAAATTGGATGAAATATAGATGAAGCAATAACTGTATGAGAATTTATATAATCGCTGTACGTGGAAGACATACTTCTGATCAATACGTTATGTTGAATCCTGTCCTACTCCTTAATCAGTGCAGCTTTCTAGAAGTAGGATTAAATAGGTGCTTAAAGATGTTCAACATTTTATTCTACGAAATTCATATAAAAATATTTGGGGCCGTTTTGTATAATTATGGACTTTTTTATGTTTTCAGAAGTTCATAAGATTTTACAGTATGACACCAAAGCTTATGACTTCAGAACAAAATATTTTTTTAATCTCAAAGCTATTAAAAACTGATTTAAAATTACCCAAATTTATATCATTGAAACTCAGAAAGATGAGTACGTTTATTAATATTAATAGCTGTTTACATCTTTCCTAACTCACTACCAAAACAATGTCGTACTGAATACAACGTTTATTTTTAATTCTCCACCTGTCGGCTGTTGGTGTATACTCGAATGTTCGCTGCATATAAGAAAAGTACAAGTGCACATTAATGTTGATATCATTTCATACGATCTCGATAAAGACCAAACAATTTCTTCTGTCAGCAATAGGATTCAAACAAAATAATTTTAAATTTCACATTGGGAGTACCTAATTTGGTATTCTAAAAACCCGTATAGAACATAATGACAATATTTATTCTCCAAACAGCTGGTATGGGTATTAAAACTTTAATCTTCAATAATGGCAATATATATCCTTTTCCGACTGTCTAATTCTTTGACAGCAAGCAACAGCTTTTCCTTTATAATGGTTTGATTAAAAGAAAATTAACTGACATTTCAATGATGTTTCCTCCGATTTCTAACATTTTTACGGGTATGATAGTTCCTGCTACCGTTATAAAGAAATCACAAAAACATACAATTAAGTTATTGAGCCTGGTGACGAAATAGAGGTATTATCTATCAGAGCAACTAGAAAGTGTAAATGAATCAAGATATTAATCAGATGTTTGCAATAATACACATTACTATTAATTTGTCGATGTTTGTTAGGCTTGTTTGGAATTTCGAGCAAACATACACGAGTTTTATCTGCGCTAGCCGTTTCTAATTTCGTGGTGTAACATTAGATGGAAGGGTAGTTAGTCATCACTCCCCACCGCAAACTCTTGGGCTACTCGTTTACCAACGAATAGTGGGATTAACTGTCACTTTCCAACGCCTCCACGGCTTAAAGGGCTGGCATATTTGATGTGATGGTGATGTTTGAAATAGACAGCAGATGCAATGTTTTTAATTATTTGACCTTTTATTATATCTTTGTATATCTCTAATGTTGTTTTTATATATGTTACAGAAAATTTAAAAATAACGGTTTTGGTTTGTTTTGAATTTCACGCAAATTTACACGTTGAACTAGAAGGAAGGCAGCTAGTTAGTACCACCCACCGCCAACTCTTAAGCAACTCTTTTACCAAAAGCAGTGAGATTGACTGTCACATTATAACGTACCCATGGCTAAAAGGGCGATCATGTATGACGGATATTCGCACCCTTGACCCTCTGATCACTTAATCATTTGGCTATGCCGGTTCTCGCTAAACAACACTTTATCACTTACTTTCGAACATCTTCATTTTATTCTGTAGATTCCCCGCTGGTACAGCGGTACTTCTACGGGTTTACAACACTAAAACACACTAAAACGCTAATCTATAGACACACTTTAGTCTATAGATTTTCATCCACTCTGAGAAACGGTTTATTTATGCAAAGAATCTAGTAACAATAATATAATTTACATAAAAGTTGACAGTGGAAAATTATAAAAAGGTAACTAAATATAAGTAGACGAATAAAAATATTACTGAAGAGTAAACAAGATAGGATGTTCAATAGCCGCGGCAATTTATATTGTGTTGGGCAGGATAAGAGCGAATTAATCCACGGGACTTTTTCTTCTTTTTTTTATTTATATATTAACACTTCAGCAATACCAGGAGTAGGGGTGCGTATACTGGATTCAATTTTATTACTCATCAGTATTTATATCAACCGAGCTTCATATTAAAATTTGTATAAAAAATTAAAGTAAATTAAACTACGAGATCTTGGTCGTGATCAAATACATCAATCAAAAGAATATGACATCCTGAGCCAAAAATTGTAATTATATCTCAAATCAGTCAAGAGATGACAGAACTATGAGCTAAATGCTTGTACTTGACACAGAACAGAAAATTAGAACCCTTCTATGAACAGATATTCCACGACAAAAAAGGTACTTCATTTTTAATTAGGCTCGACATGACCAGATCGTTATGACGCACGACTTGTTATCTGAGGGTCGCGAGTCCGAATCCCCGTCACACCAAACAAGCTCACTCTTTCAGCTGTGGGGGCGTTATAACGTTGGTAAAAGAAAACCCAAAGTGTTGACTGTGAGGATGATGACCAGATCTATTCTTTCTAGTCTTATACTGTTAAATTTGGAACGACTAACGCAGATAACCCTGGTCTAGTTTTGCGCGAAATTAAAAACAAACAAACAAACATATTTAGTTTCATATAGGATGGAGTTTCCCTTCCAACTCTGCCTTTTTTTCCTTGCATTTATTAAAAATCAGTCATTCTTTGGTAACGTTTCTTAACTCTTTCATTGTAATTGGCATGTATATGGTCCCCTATAGGGCATTTCCTTAATTTATAATTTTGCCTCAATATGAAGACTAGGTACTTTCCTTCGAACATTCCAATATTCACCTGTTTCTGATACGTAGCGAAATATTATAATATTTTGTTATTGTTTTTTGTTTTTTTTGTACATATAAACCAAAAACGAGATACTGGAAAAATTAGTTTTTAAGACTCATAGTGTAGGTAAATTAATATGATCAATATCATTACAGTTTTCTTACGAACGCTCCCGTAAGAATACCGAAAGCTTGCAAATAACAAAAAAGGATTTTAATGTAAACAAAAACTCGTGTATAATTTTATTGTTGATTTATAAGCTTAACAAACAGCTTCATTTGATTCACACTTTCTAACAAGAAAACACATTATAGTTAAAGCATAGTGAAGAAGGATTAGTTTTGTTTACTTTAAACCACCTCCAATCCAAAAGCAAACAAATAGGTAGCAATAGGGAACCTCATCAAGACAGACTATTCAGAGAAACAGAATCCAGCTTGAGTGTCGCTTTGCCTCAAGCAGTGTGAAAAGTGACAACAAAAACCACAAAGTTCTATCACTGCAGGACACGCGGGATCTCAAAAGAGATATCAATAAATCAATACAACAGGAGAAAACCGGCTGAAAAAAAAACAACGACCGATCGTTAGTTATCTCAATGTGTCAATCTGGGCGTGACGGCTGTATGCAAGAAATACATACAAACTGAGCTTACTTTTGTTTTGATAATTGGTGTTTTGTACACGTGTGGCAAAGCACAACACACAGTACTTGACACTTTTACAATTATGCACACATATCACAAAAAATAACCGTCAAATATAAGTAGTTCTTTAAATTTCAAGAACAATATTCTAAAAGTTAATTGAGCATAATGATTAATATAAATATGTAGTACAACAACGTGTAACATCTAATTTATTTTGTAAATGCTGTCTTTAAATGCATTTTTTAATTTTTTTTGTTAATCTGTAACTAAATATAAGAAATAAAGAGACATTTTTACGATCCACAACCCAGAAATCAATTGATGAAACATTAACAGACCCACTAACTCCTTTACTAACGAATTAACTGAATAAGTAACTAATTCTGGTGTTTTTATATTATCACATTATATTTGTATCAAATCTTTAGAATAGTTAAAATGTCATGTACTCAGCACATCATGTCAAAGGAAGTATCTAGACTTCAGATATTATTATTAAATCAATCCAAACTTTGTCTGACAAACATGACAAAAGTTCTAAGTGAAAACATTAAAGCAAGGTTCACTAATTGTGAAATACTACTCCGAATAATCCTACTAAACAAGTAAAATAATAAATAATATGCCTAACCATATATAATTATTAAAGAAATCGCTATCAATAAAAACTTATATTCCAAGATATATATCACAATAGCCAAATCATTGTTTATGTTAAACAAAGTACAAAAAATAATCTACTTATAAAATAAATTTTGTTTAGTGGGTTTCTTTCCTATGGCTTAGGACTCAAAGGTAGAATGACCTTTCATCTTTTATCGTCATTCTTGTCTTAACACTGAGAGTACTTGCTTCAAAACAGATGGTTAAGAGATTTATTTTGTGATAACGTAAATATGATCTTAGCAAGTATCTCCACCTCCTTTACAACTTGACGTTATTTATATAAGGTTTCTGTTAAAGTTAAACAAATGGCTTTCTTCCTGTACATACGACCAAAAATAGGTGACATATTATTTTGGATCAAGCTCTGTTGCACTCCATAGCGACTGTGGTCATTACTCTCTGTACCCAACTTTACTGTCACTTGAAAATCAACCTCTGTTACTTGTAACTGTCGTATAGTTCTGGTTGTTGATTGTGAAACTATTTGAAGTATAACTTTACATCAGCAGCTCCACATCAGACTAGTTACCAATCTAGAATAAACTTCAGATACATCGTAAAGAGAAAAATGTTTATATAGATACAAAATTTGATACTTTTCCCTGTTTTCTTTGGTCCAAACTTTGTTTATACTGGATTAAAGAAGACCCAATAAAGTATCAAAATTGTTTGCACTTCTAAATTGCAAATCTAAATTGTATTTTAGATTACTATACATCGTATTGTACATTTACTTATCAATAATTCTTATTCTCTCATTTTGATAATAATTATGTAAAGGAGTTTCCCGAATCGGGATTGATTTCCATTTTTCATTTTTATGAAACTTTATGTTCTCTTGCTCTTCACACCAATACAATACCATAATGGTTTGAAATGTTGTGGCGTAGAACATTTTCGATCAGCAAACTGTTAGATTTCTCGTTAATAAGTCCATTTATTTATACATTGATTTCTTAAAAACAACAACAAAAACTCCTTGTTTCTATTGAGGTAAAACTGGTATTCCTTTTATCAAAATGTCGACTCATTGGTTTGGTATCCATAATGTTTGTTTGACTGTTTTAGAGCAAAGTCACATTGAGCTATCTGCTATATTCACCACAGGGAATCAAATTCCAGATTTTAGTTTCATAAGTTTGTAAACTTACTATTCTCTTACTTCGAGGTATGTTTGTTATCAATTACTTATTCATCATTGTTGGATGTAATGTGCATCTTTCTCACACTTATAGCAGTTTCTTTTTTTCTCTCATTCTTTGAGCAGAGTTTTGATTTTCCATAGGATTTTGCCAACAGCTTTTGACGATTCGTAATGGCGAGAAATCCTCTTGAAGTAAAAATATATTTTCAAAACGGCTTTAATTAAAATAAAGTACAGAACAACGTTTCGACCTTCTTAGGTCATTTTCATGTTAAAAGAGAGTGTTTGCAATTGACCTTTGCCGGGCACGCGACTCAGACGAGAGTATAAACGGGTACGGGATTGTAGGGGGAGTTGAAATTATATGCTAAATTATTAATTACAAAAGTTATAAAGAGTTTCTTTATATTGTTTTAATTTTGGTTTTAGTAGTTGTATAAGTGGAGCTTCTTTGGTTTTAGTAGCTGTATAAGTAGAGCTTCTTTGGTTTTACGTTTGATTATATTGTTTTCTTGTTTAGTATCTTGGTGTTTTCTATGGTTATGCTATGTTTATTTGATTTGCAGGGTTCAAGAACGTGTGAAGGTGTTTTTTTGTGTTCTTTGAATCTAGTTTCGATTTTTCTGCTTGTTTCTCCAATACAGAATTCGAAGCAGCTGTTGCATTACATTTTATAAATAATATTGGTGTTGTGTTGTCAGGGTAGTTTTTACATAGTATGGACGTTAGTTTGGTACCTGGGTTTAAAATAAAGTTTATGTTTGCTGGAATGTTGTGTTTTGTTATAAGTTTTTTTCTAAATGTTGGTTATTTTTCGCTGATGTCGGAAACATGTGGTATGCAACAGCAAACGGTTTTGTACTTTGTTGTATGTTGGGATTTATTGTTGTTTATTTGTTGTTGGTCTAGGTGTGTGCCTTCAATTTTTTCAACGGGTTTTAGAGGAAATTTGTTGATGTTAATGAAGTGTTGTTTTATTTTTTTGATGTAATGATTAATTTTATCGGGTGAGCATAGTTTTGTGGCTGTGTTTATTTGGTTTCTTTATATGTTGAGCTTTTGTTTTGTTTCATATGTTGAGTCCCAGGGAATGTATAGTCCAGTGTGGGTGATTTTTCTGTGGATTCCTGCTTTCAATTGTGCATCCGTTATTTTGATCTTGAGATTGATCAATGCTATTTGGTTAGTTTTTCCTGTTTACAGGTGAACTTAATGTTGGGGTGTATGGAGTTAACGAGGTCGAAAAAAATAAACGTGTGTTTAGTTGATTAAAATAGATTTAAATTTAAAAGAGTCTTTGAAAAAGATCCAGCTGATGTTACATATTTAGAAAATGCCCACGTTTTATATTTATCGAGGTTACAGTTAAATAATTCATCGGTCGACGTTATGGGTTTTAGTGAATAATCAGGTTTGTGAGGTTTGAGGATGCCGTAGAGTTGTGGTGTGCGTAAATCAGTCGTGTAATCATATGTCACCAGTTCTAGCTAACAATATTTCCTCGGTCCCTGTAGCACTAAATGCACCATGAGAGGCAGCAGCTTAAGTAGGGGGAGATGCTTTTTGGTAAATTTAACTGAAAAGTAAGTAGAATTCATTTCCATTACACGTCACTGTAAATTGATTAATAAATCACATGAAAGCCTATCATTATAAAACATCACCATGATTATGGTTTTCTCAAACTTGTTTTAAATAATTCGTATTATTATAAAGACAGTAGAAGCCTATAAATTTAAGCTACTTATTATTATTGTGTTTCGCTTTTATTGTATGTTATTTCTATTTGTCATAGATTTTTATACCAATGAGAACGAGTATTATCTTCCAAGACAACCGATTATGACTCAGCCGTATAAATCTTTCTAAGTTGCAGTTGAAATCCCTTTTTTGTCTTGTGATGTATTTACTCCATACAAGCTAAGAGTTGTCAAAAAATTGTTTCAGTTCTCTCATATCTTCGTCATGAAGAACTAATGTTTACGATGAGTTACTCAATCCTGGATGGTAAATTTAGTCTTTCATCTATGGCAACTTTAAATGGATTGTTTCATAACTACGAGGACAGCCTCCTTTAACGACGTATACTAACTTTGCTTTATCCGATATCACATGTCCGAACCACTATAGCATCAATGAATTGGCCATATGACAGCTAAATCATAGTTCATAACTATATAATACATTAAACAGTTAAAACAAATTCATATTTATCCATTGGACAGCTCGGTTTTATTGAAATACGGAATATGGCAAAACTTGTGCTTTTGAGATTGAAAACAAAATCTGTTACAAACAGAAAAAACAATGGAAATATTTTTTCTCTTTTTTTTTCTCAAAAGCTTAACTTTGTCATTATTTATAAATTATACTTCTCGTCTCATTTATCAAATACTAAATCTTCGGCATTACAGTGAAATGATGAAAATGAGAGATTTATTTTTCACATACATGAACTAATTCGTCCAAAACATGTTCCAACTCGTAATGAATCAGATCAGAACTGGGCCTTGGATGGCCAGGTGCTTAAGTTACACGACTGGTAATCCAGTGTCGCGGGTTCGAATCCCCGTCACATCAAACATACTCGCCATTTCAGCCATGAGGACGTTATAAATGTAATGGTCAGTCCCACTATTCGTTGGTAAAATAGTAGCCCAAGAGTTGGCGGTGGGTGGTGATGACTAGTTGCCTTCCCTCTAGTCTTCCATTGCTAAATTTCTGACGGTTAGCACATATAGTTCTCGTGTAGCTTTGTGCGAAATTCAAAACAAACCAAATCAAAACTGATACCATTTCACAAACGAATTTAGACTGAAAATATAAATTGTACTGAAAACGATACTATTAAAATAGTCATGATTACTCTTAACATGAAAAGTTACTAATTTCTATTTGGATAAAATCGAAGGACTAAACAGCAAGAAAAACTTTTAGTTTCGTGTAAAGCTCAAACAGCTGTAAACATTCTGTAAAAAAATGGGAATTTTTCTTGAGTCACGAGAATGAATATCATCAAGGAATGTCACATTGGCTTCTCTCAAGTAGCAGTCTCTGTTTAATACGATTACAGTTTGGTGGAGTTATACACAGGTACATAGATATAGAAGTTAATAATTTCAGCTTCCCGCTAATCCAACGGTATGTCTCCGGATTTACAACAGTAAAATCAGGGATTCGTTGACCCTCGGTGAGCAAAGAAATAGGTCCTCCTATTTGGGGGTTGTGTAGTAGGTTAATAACCTACTCACTTAACAACCAGTCTGTTACTGAAACCGCAAGTGATTGCGGTCCTATGTTCCTTACCAATTTTAGTGGCACATTATTGTTATTGTATTATATTAATGATGTCAGGAAAGTAAGATTTAAATACTGATAAACCACATTTTGTTACGTTTTTGTTTAGAACCGCGGTTGTTATAGATTTAACTAGCAAATCATTTCTTATTGTTTATACGTAATAATTTAAACAAGTGTTTCTCTTTCATTTTCCTTCAAATATTTTATTATATCAATTTTTTTCTCTTCCGCCTGACAGTTTAGTTAGTAGAAATATATTATATTATTTTGTTCTACTCCTTGTGCTGATTGTATAAAGCTTTGGCAAACAGCTATGTGTCGTTTTATACTTGTTCATGATTAATGTATATGTAACGCCTATGTATGAATATATAGTTCCATACACTACCAAATACGATACATATACGAGTATTGATCGCTCTGGATTACCAATCTCAACTGTAAAAATGTGAACATGTTACTGCAGGAGCTGCATTCATTGATTACTTACAGCGCACTTATAAAATACTACATTTTATACATCTAAATCTTGCTTGCAATGTTTTGTGGGTAGAATACATCGTTTTTTCGTGATCTTGCTACGAATATTGTTACTGTAATTGGCGAAAATATAAAACAAAATAAAAAATAAATTATAACACGTAATTTAATTTTATGTAGTTGCGTAAATTGTTTGTTTCAGTAAATTGTCCGTTAAATTATTAAAATCGCGAAGGAAATTAATAAATTGAGCTATTTTTTTATTAGTTCAATATTCTTTTTTGAGCTCATTATAATAATGATCTCACACAAAAAAATTTAGAGCACAGTACTCGCCCAAACATGACGCTGCTAAATAATTAAATCTCAACTGTTTATATTGTAACAAGTATTAGAAACATTGTGTTAACGCTGTCATCTATGCTACAGTGTACAAACAGTTACGACAAAACCCCTTGTACTGAAAGCTAAAATATCGCTATTCTTTGAAAGGTTGTTTAGGCAGAATATTCACGATGAAACTGTAGAATTGACGGCAACTACCTGCTGTGGAGACATAAGTGCAGAGGACTACGTTTTGTAAGTCTTTCGCCTTTCGTCTTCTAAAATATCGCTGTTTTGACTACGCTAAAGATACGATTGTAAAAAGATTTTTGAACGATAAATGTTTTTCATGATTTTAGACACTTAATTTTCGTCATTTATATGTAGAAAAGTATGGACCCCCTCACTACAAATTACGACATCCGCCATTTTTATTAATCTAACTTAACACTGAGAACCAATTACACTTTAAAGTCATTATCAGTGGGTGTGTGTAACCAAACTAATGATAACTGTGTTAAAATGCAATCATAATATGTAGTCATTGTTTGTTTGTTTTAAAATTTCGCACGAAGTTACTCGAGGGCTATCTGTGACAGCCGTTCCTAATTTAGCAGTGTAAGACTAGAGGGAAGGCAGCTAGTCATCACCATCCACCGCAAACTCTTGGGCTACTCTTTTACCAACAAATAGTGGGATTGACCGTCACATATACCGACCCCACGGCTGGGAGGGCGAGCATGTTTAGCGCGACTCGGGTGCGAACCCGCAATCCTCAGATTACGAAGCGCACGCCTTAACGCGCTAGGCCATGCTAGGCCTAATATGTAGCGATCTTACCGTTAACGATTTAGAACTAGAAGAAGCAGCGCAAAAACAAAAATTCCAAAATTTCTGGTGTTTGATGCTTGGTGATTTTTTTGGACAATATTAGAATAAGATCATACGCATTTTTTGTAACTTTTACCAATGGAGGCAATACTTTAAATGTGGACATAGTAATTTTCAGCTATATTACTACCTTATAAAATAAATTATAAGAGAATTATACTTAATTTACATTTAGAAGTAAACAGCGGCATATGCTATGACATCAGAAATATAAAAACAACTAAAACTCCAAAGCATATGGCAATGAAGCTACAATGCATGACAGGTGCAAATTGTGTTTCAGAATTACATTGGCCCATAATCAACTGATTACAGTGCTTTATTTATTGTTGTTGCTAAACACAAAACTATACAATGAGTTACATACTCGTATGCTTGCTAACTTTTTAGGATTATAAGCCATTAAATGTATTGCTGATCTTCTGAGAGCTTAATATAGTTAAACTTGAACTGTAACGACTGCAATTTATTGACATGAGAACACCATTCAACTTTGTTCCGCAATAATATCATTTTTAAACTGTAGTAAATAAATTATTTAACTGTTAACAGTTAATAAAAAAGGTGAATAATAACTGACAAACCAGTTTTACAATGTTTATGCAACAAATGATACAGTCGTAAGTAGCAATGAATTTACGAAGAAAATTCAACGGTTATGTATCAAACCTATTTTCACCGAATTTTTTAAACATTTTTATTTACACTAAATAATGCAATATTTAAATAAATAAAAGAAACGTATTTTCAATATAACCAAATATCTGACTATATTTTGAAATATTAATGAATTGGTCTTTGAAAGATAATTTATAAAACAAGTTAGTGAAGTTTAATTCATTGAATTACTTACCTATCTCACACTAGTGAAATTTACATGCAAATTATCTCCTTACACAAGCTTATTAAAGATGTTAACATTCCTTTTGCAAATTTTAAAACGTAAGAGTAAAGTATTCTAATAATGACAATTTATCGCATTGCACGTCAAAGGTGAACGATATTTTTTGTAAATAATGAGCTAAGAATGAAAGTTGTCATAACTGTGTTTAGATGTTACCACACAAAAATCACAATTACATCCAATAACCAGAAAGTAACAAAAGCATTGAGAGTTTGCCATATCGAAAAAAAAAAAATTTTTAAAGATCTTTTTAATGAGGGCTCAGTCAGGTTCTTTTAAAGTATCTCATTGCATCGTTATCGCTCTTATCACGATGCCATTCATACTGTTTATAATGTAGTGTATCTTGACAATAGCAATACAGCTTAGTTTTCTTTACAGAAGTATTTGTCGTAAGGCTCTCATTTTTAAAGCACAACATTACTTGTTGCATACTTTTTTAGTTTATATAGTATATTCTAAAATCCAATGCCTGTCTCAGCAGTTATGCAGATTACGATTTAATCGATATATCTTTAACTGTAAATATTTGTTTGGTTCTCTTGCTGAATAAAGTATGCGACGTTTGAACGGATATGTCGCAGAAGTAAATTGAGTGGATGTGACGCTTTTCCAGTCGTATATTTTGGTTACATAGTGCATCCTCCTCTTGCCTTTGGGACATGGGCTGCATTTCCTACTGATATTTATGTTCGCTGGTCTTTACTTGTTAGAAAACGTTATATTTTGTTTACGACAGGGGTATAAATGGTTTGTTGCAGGTATCTTCCTCAGTGCTAGTTGTTTCCGAAGTTTATCCTTGTTTCTTTATTTTTGAATGCCATTAAAAGCAAGATATATTCTTGTTTTGTAAATTCTAGAAATGAATATTATGGGTCAAAAGTAGCTACATTTTCTTCCAAGAAGCAATCAGTTTGTGATTCCACTAAACTACCTACTCAGCGCCAAACAATGTAAAAATATAGCACTTATACATACCGTTCCACTGTGGCTCTATATCAGCCGCGATTGCTAGGTAACTTGTCAATGTGCACGTTATAGTCGTTTTAATATAACGTATTCCACGCTCTTTATTCTAAATGATATTATCAGCATTGAATTAATTTCCAATTTTGAAAACACTTTATATATAATTTTAATTGCGCTGCTATGTATTATAACTAAAAATGAGAACAAAGACTTTAGTATTAGATATAATTTTTTATTCGTATTTGGTTAAAACCTTATTACGCATATGAATTCCATACGCTAAATATGTTTTTAGGAGAAAACGTAATTTTTGTGTTTTAATAAATATGATTTTAATTAAATTATTGATTACTTATAATATATATGTTAATATTATATATATGGATATGTCATGGATAAAATTTACAATAAATAAATAAAACAATATATGGGGCTATTAGACAGAATCAGCTCAATTTTCAAGAACTGAAATTGTCTGTTATTTACTGAATGGTTAAGCGTACAAAGAGATAAAATAAAACATATGTGAGGTGAGATTTGATTTAATACCATTGGATAACAATGATTTAGACGCTGTTGGTTCCTAGATTTTAGCATTGTAAACATAAATACATGATATTATATATACTTTAAAAATATCAAAATTAATGCTTTCTTACTTTGGGCACTAGAAATAGAAATGAAGAAATATCCATATAATAGACATATCTGTAATGTGGTGAATTATTTATGTCTGACTTATTTCACGTTATAGTGTTTTTTGCTTTTTCAATTATCTACAAAATGTATCCAATAAAAACAAACTGACTATTAGACTTATACTATTTTCTGAATTGTTATTTTATTAAAAGTAAAAACAAAAAAACCCGACGTTTTATGACCAAACAAAAGGTAAAATCTTTATTATTCATTGAAACTGACAATTTTTTTTTGTTACCATTACTAGAGCTCTGTTTTAGCCCACCATATATTCTGTTACAACCCTCAATTAGTACGTTTGTTTGTTTTTAAAGAAAGCTAGCAAACAAGATAAATCATATATAAATTCATTAATATACAATTTTTTCTTTGAAATTTTGGAAAAAAAAAACATTAAAACATTGAGATTAAAAGGTCATAAGATTGTATTGGTTCCTTAAAACAAATTGCCAACCATTTACAAACACTTTTGGTCCATGAATTTACCAAACCAGTTGAAGTTACAACATAATATACATAGAACAAACAGGAAATGAACTAAAAATGAGAGTGAAAGAAAATCAATAGAACATATAATATCGTAATTCAATGACCTCGCAGTTCAAAATTTCAGGAACTGTGATGATAATTATGTCTGAAAAAATAAACAATTCAGAAATTCATAACAAATATAAATAGAATTCAAGAAAGGAAGTATATGCATAATCGAAAAGCGATATCTGTGTAGTATACAAATATAGACGACAAACAAACCAAGAAGTTCTATTCGATTATTTGTTTATCTTGAGTAATCCCTCATATAACTGAATTTGCCAAGCAAAGATTTTAAGCAAAGCTTATGAGTAAAAATGTAACGTCGATGAAGTTATCACTTCAGCAAAATAACTTTTCTATGTTGGTACTTAATAAATGCAACTATTATAATAAATAATGAAAATCACGTCTAGTATCGAGAACAATATTCGTTAAAATAATAATATCGTATAAGAAAATATAAAATCGTATATATACAGTTTTTTTTATTTTCGCACAAGGCTACTTGAGGGCTATCTGTGCTAGCCTTAATTTAGCAGTGTAAAACTAGAGGGAAGGCAGCTAGTCATCACCACCCACCGTCAACTCTTAGGCTACTCTTTTACCAACGAATAGTGGGATTGACAGTCACATTATAACGTCTCTATGGCTGAAAGGGTGAGCATGTTTGGTGTGACGGGGATGCAAACCCGCGACTCTCAGATTACGAATCGCACGCCTTAACACGCTTGACCATACCGGGCCTATATATAAACTTTCAAGTCCCAATTCTATCAAGCATGCTCGTTATTTTAGACTTAGAAAACTTTATATTGTGGCGGCCAATCCCATTAATGTTTGTAAAAATGTATCCCACAAGATTGTGGTTCATTGTGATGACTAGTTGCCTTCCATCTAGTCCTTCACTGTTAGGTCAAACAGCTCTTTTGCAGTTTTGCGCGAAATTCAAACAAACAAATTCTTCCAAGAATATGTTTTCTTTTATTTACTTGCTCAGTCTTTTTTTTCCTTTTCTGAAGTAAATTTAATTATATTTCATCTGAGTTGTAGATATGCCTTGTAAAATTTACGCTGTCCGTATATTTGATGTAATCTGTTTATAATTTTTTTCACAGCTTATTTACATTATTATAAATGTATATAACATATACATAATGAATTCTGAAATGTTGATTAATTTTAAATCGTTCATCTGAAGATTCAAATCAAATACTGGGGATAGTATATCATTTTCAGATTTGTAAGACAAGCAGACATTTTACTGAGAAATCAAGATTTGTTTCACAAATTTTTTTATAAACATTTTTGTGAAGTGAAATAGATTAATCAAACTATACTGATATTGCATTTAACCATCTAATACTGCTTTATTAAAATATAGCGTTTGCATTTACTCTTACTTTTCAAAAAATATCTAACCCAGCATTGCCAGGTAGTTAAGGTACTCGACTCGTAATCCATGGAGGACGGGTTCAAATTAACGTTACATCAAACATGTTCGCCCTTTCAGCCATGGGAGCTCTATAAAGTGACGGCAAATTTCACTATTCGTTGATAAAAGACTAGACCAAGAGTTAGTGGTGGGTGGTGATGACTAGCTGCCTTCTCTCTTGTTTTACACTGCTAAATTAGGAACGGCTTGCCTATAAAAACCCTCGTGTAGCTTTCCGCGAAGTTCAGAAAACAAACAAACAATCTGACAAAGCGTGAAATTTCACAAAGGTCTGCTAATGTTGTCTTAATACGTTATGACAAAATAATTAATACATGTACACAATGAAAAGAGCAAATGAACCTTCAGATGATTCATAATTCAAAAGAACGTTTTTTTATTTTGTCAGTTGTTAAACTCAAAGTTTTTTTTACAATGTTTAGCATCGTTAGCCTTCAGACTTAGTTCTGAACAATTGATCTTTAATAAAACGAAACTTTTGTAAAATAAATAACAGTGTTATAGAACTTTTGAAAATAAAATAAAAATACAAATCTTCCAAATTACTAATATCAAACGAATAGTTTCACTCAGTTACCATATCCACTATTTTATTTGCTTTTGATGCAAACTAGCTGTACCATGTACAAGATATATCTACTCTATGCATTGTAGCTCAACGCTGAGGCAAAACCGACAGACAATTTCATGATTCTGTGTTAAGTCATCGCTTTCTTTTTCTATATACTAGGGGAAAAAGTCATAAATATGGCTGCTTGTCAATAGATCTACCATTGTGGACCTCAAATTGGATAATATCTAACAAGCATTGTTCAAGATGACAAAAGTAATAAGAAAGTTTGAAGGGATTCGGAAAAGAAATTACAACCATAAATGATATTATTTCATATAAATCTGTCATGAAGAACAAACGAAACGAATACACAATTGTAAAGATTGATTTTTTGTTTTATATATATATATATATATATATATATACATACACAATAGTACTCTCTCATGTTTACTTTTAATGTTATGTACCTAGAACAAATCACGTTTGGTAAAATGAAATCAGTTTCCAAGAATAGAAAGGAATATTAATGTGAAGCATGCGATACTTTTCTATTAGTTTGAGTCCAGCTCTTATAATTTAAATAACCTCTGCTGCTACAATTCATACATAATAGGGTTTCCATTAAATTTTTAATAACAATTTTCTAAGTTGTTCTTATCGTTTGTGAGTTTTTTGTTTTAAAACAAAATCATACTAGAATATTTGCTGTGTACACTGCGACACATCAAATTCCGGATTTTAGTGCATGTTCGAAGAAGCGATTTGTTCTAAAAAGTAAGCAGAACGTTTTATTACATATAGAACAATATATTGGTCGCGGGTTCAAATCCCGGTCGCACCAAACAGGCTCGCCCTTTCAGCCATGGGGGCGTTAAAATGTGATGGTAAATCCCTTCGTAAAAGAGTAGCCCAAGAGTTGGCGGTGGGTGGTGATGACTAGCTGCCTTCCCTCTAGTCTTACACTGCTAAATTAGGGACGGCTAGCACAGATAGCCCTCAAGTTGCTTTGTGCGAAATTCCAAAACAAACAAACAAATCTTGCAGCTTAAATACGCGGGAAAGCGAAACATGCGTACTTTCACTTGCTTGTTCTCTTATAGGAGAGATGATTAAGCTTTTATTCTGCATATTTATTCCTCCGTATATATATAACTTTGCTATAACCAAAAACAAGCCGAAATAAATTAAAAAATACAAACGCAGCTCTAATTGAAAAGATCCCATGTAAACCTTTCTGCATATAAAGGCTCGTTTAGATCATAATAAATACAGTTGACTTAATGACTGGTGGTTGGGAGTTATGCTAGTTAATTTAAATAACTGGATCGAACTCTTCATACTAGTATAATTTGTTTACTGGGCTACCAAGTAGTATCTTTCCACAATAATGGGGGCTGTAATGCTAACTTCAAAGATAAGTTTATTTAAGTTACTTATCCCTAAATGGTAGTACCTTATCTATTTTATTTTTTATTTTTTATTTTTTTTTTAATTTAGAGAGCAGTCACCTTCTCACAACTGTCTGCAGGCAGTGAAGGATGATATAGATGTGAAACATTGTGGGCTTCAGCACCCTTATTTTCTATTTTAATGCTATTCCTTTATTATATTTTTCTTTCATTGCTCTGTATATACCGTACACAGCAGTAACAAAAAGTAATTAAAACAAGAATATAAAAATGATACAGTTGTACATAGATTATATGTGATTTTTAATATTAAAATATAATGTTAACCTTAAAATGTAAACTTAACTTTAATATTACTGCAGTTGAAAGTTATATATTTATGCTTGTTGGTATGCACGTTGTGTATCATAATATCACGATCATGTTAGATTGGACTTCAATGAAGTGTAACTAAGAGCTTAGGACTTGAGTACGAGAAAACTCAAGCTGAGTCAAAACATGTCTTAATAATTATAGACCATTGCAGACTTTCGCTACCAGGTTTATCGGAATGGCGGACTTCGTAAACATTTTTACTCGTGCATTTTCACAAAGTAACACTATATTTTAGTACTGAAAATTAAGTATAGATGACTTACATTACTGTGCAAAAGTGTTGTGTTAGAACACAGTACAAAAAACAGATTTCGGGCCACTCTCATAGAAGAATGGAAAATAAATCAAAAGAGAAACATCCAAATCTATCTGTTAATATTCACGTTTCGTATAAAAGAAACCAAGTGTAAGTGTTTGAGTTCAGCAGTTAGTATTTTGTGTCTCTTTATTTTGCTTTAATAACTATAGTCAATCTTACAGGCAATATTGCAACACATTTAATCAAAGTTTTCTTTGGGATTTTACCAAATGTAATACACTCACATAAATTTTTTTGGAAGTAACCTTTAATTTGTCAAGTTTTTTGATTTATGAAGTCCCAGATCTGTACAATTGGGTTAAGATCATGACTCTTTGGGGGCTACTGCATCATCTGAATGACTCCAGCAACTTCTTTCTTAGCTAAGTAGTTTTTGCTGAGGTTGGATGTGAGTTTGGGCTCACTATCTTCTTAGTAATAGAATCCTTTACTAATAATACACAACAATGTTTCAAGAATGTTTAAGCACACTAGCATTTTCGTGAAATAACTATTTTTTAATTTTTGATCTCAAGAGTCTTTAAAAATTTCGAAAATAGGTGAGACTTGCTTAGTACACAATCGTATACGTCAATATACGTCACGTACAAAGAGGAAAACTACACTAAAACAAGCGTAGGTATTAAAAAAAATGAATAACGGTAAATCTGTTAAACTGGTAAATGTCATGCGTAGAGGTAACTATCCTTCTTCCTCTTAACGTACAACTTACGCTTTGAATTAAATATTTCAAACTTGGACTCATCCGTCCATAACACCTATTTTCCCAATCATCAAAACTTAAGTTTTTGTACTTTTTAGCAAATTACAATTATTTTAAATTATTGGAGATCAAAGTAAGGATTTTATTAAATTTTACACGCCAAGATTTCCATCCTTTTTAAGTCTTCTTGAAACTGTGCATCTGGACATTTTTGGTACATGGTCGTTTATCAGATGCCTGAGATTATTGGTAATCTTCCTTCTGCATTGAAGACTAAATAAAACGAAGATACTTAAAATCAGTATCGCTGAGCCTAGGTATTCTGCATCTTTCTTTCCTATTTGAAACAATTACGTGTTTTGATCTCAGGATCTAAGGTGTACTTGTCAGTGTTTGGAAAGCATTCCAAGTTTGTAGAAGTTTGTCGATAAGTCCAACCAGCACCACGTAAGATTTTTGTTTAAAGTCTCTGTTCTATTGAAATATTTTTGTGTTTTTTTCATCGATGTATGAAAACAAAACTTAACATATAGAGTTAAACACTCTTTTTTTTCAAGGTTTATTTGAGGAGTGCCATGAAATTGGTTCATTCTATTTTTTATAACATTACCATATGCTAGGTCCTTGCTGGCTTCTTTCCATGTAGTTGCGACACTTCATGAAGTTCCATGACATTTATTCCAAACCTTAAATTTGATTAGATGGCTCATTCAAGTAGAACCATTATGACAGTGTAGGGGAGTTTTAAAGAATTATAAGTATTTTCTCCATGGCTCATTCAATTATGAATGGGGATCAGTGAAACATTATACTAGTGTTGAAATTTACATTCTGTAATGTCATGGAAAATTAGGCCCATAAAATGAAAAAAATGATAAAATATTTTCTTCTTCTAACACTTTTGCACAGTACCGTATGTATCGTTGCGTCATTCGAGTATTAATGTCTGGATTCCTTTTTTGGTACTGCCACCCCTGCATTATTTTACATTTTCAAACTATTTCTCTTGCTTGTTTTGTGCCGTTTTTTTGCTATGACTGTAAGATAGTGCATTTTTTCAAAGTGTAATAAATTGTACTTTTATGTGTATTGAATTTTCTTACTTTTTCACCTGATACGTAATAGAGATGTAGACTCCCGAAAGACACTGGTTGTACAGTGTACAAAGCATTAATATTCTACATATTACAAGCGTTAAATGTTAATTTGATTGACTGTTAATTTCTTCTGCACCCTGTGTCTTAACCCTCATAGAGGAACACGATATTTCTGTAAAAAGTTTACTTTAAAGGACAATAATAACATCGTTTAAAAAGCAATTATCATTATTTTTTTAAAATTACTAATAGCTATTGCGAATAAACGATCATATTTTATATTGCCCATAAACACTTAGAGTAAATTTAATTTTACATTGATGCTGGTTCCAGTGTATCTTGACTGTAACAACAAGAAGTAAGATGAATATTTTGGTGGGTTTATCATTCTCTGGTTTAGAATCTTAGCGTCTGTTTCTTGCTTTGTTTTAATTTCCCGAGGTAGAGAAACAAATGAAAGTGAGTGACAGTCATATATTAAAGTGAAACACTCTGTAACTATTGGTTTTTAGCGTGCACATTTATATTACGGCTGTGATCACTTTGACCATTTCTACAGATCGTCTGCTGACTGTATTATTTCTTTATTTTAATCTATTTCCTTTTTTACATGCCACTTTATGCCTTATTTTATTTACCTGTTTTTGTGTACAAAGTTTCTTGGTCTTTCTGCTGAAATGTAAGAAGCTATTGTTTCTGCTTTTCCTATTGTTTAAATCTCAAGTTAAAAGAGTTGTTATATATTATTTACATGTATTATACAGTTATGTATACTGAGAGTTTTATAAGATTGTTATGATATATAGTTATGTTTATAGATTATATCATCATAGCATCCTATAATTTACTAATGTCCTGGAGAAGATAAAAAAATTGTATCAGATTTGTTTGTGTTATTTTAAAAATTCTCGATATCTTTAGTCCAAAACACTATTTTCTAATATATGCCTACGAATTAATAAATAATTCACAACATTCATCTTTAATTTGTTTAGCTATTTGTAAACGTCTACTTATTTCCATTGTCGATGAGAGTTGTCATGTGCGTTTGGATTTAATTCCACTTGTGTTTTTTATTATCTTAATTTTTTAATATGTTGTAAGGTAATTCCTATTATCTGAATCTGAAAATAATATCCCTTTTTCTCCATAACAGAGAAAATTTTTACAAAAACTAATTTATACTTTCACGTAAGTGAATCATTTTCGTTAAAATCGGGTCACATTTTGTTATGCTTAAAAAGGTTTACAACTTCTGGGTGCGTGCTTTTCTTATAGGAAAGCCACATCAGGTTTTCTGCTGAACCCAGCAAGGGAAATCGAACCCTTGATTTTAATAGTGTAAATTCGTAGACTTATTGCTGTACTCGCTAGGGATAACAAACACTGGGTAAAATTTTCTTCAGACAAATCGCGATGTAAAAATCTTATCGATCGTGCTAGAACCTAAACATAAAATTTTTTTTTTATTGTAAACGAAATAATGCTTTGCTCTAAGTAAGATTTTTTCTTTCCAATGTGTAAAAAAAATTACATGATCGAAAAAAATTAATATTATTTTATTATTTTCGAAATCTGCATATTATAGAAAAATTCGTTATTAAAACCAAAAGTCGTATAAATTCTAAAGTCTGTATAATTAATAATAAAAATGCGATAAAGTATTGCTCAATCAATAACAAAAATTCATTTTTGTTTTTACAAGGTGAAATGAAACGTCATCTTTCTCTGAGAATTTAACAAAACTCTTATCTTCAGTTCAAAGCTTTTTTTTGATTGAGAATACCAAAAAAATTCCATTCAAGTAATATCGAGACGGAAGTGAGTGGGCTCTTAAAAGATAAGTTTATTTTACATTTGTATCATCAATTAAATTTCTTTGCTATTTGATATAAAATTTTTAACGAGTATTTTATTTTAAGGAAGTTTTAAACAATTCTAAGTATTAGTACCACTAAAACACTATGTAGAGTAAATATCAGTTATCTAAGTAAAATAATAAATTAATACCTCTTATATTGTGTAACTCTGCGAAAAAAACAGCAACTTGTTATTACGATGTTCATATAATTACAAACTGTAACTAAAGGTAGAAATGAAATACATGATGATTTTCGTTTTCTTTTTCTTTCAATGGAGTGGTTTAGTTATCATCAAGGGGGTTATAATTTCTAATAGTACATTATCTAATGATGTATAATATTAATATATTTTCTTATAATGTTTAATTATAATATGTGGTAAATATTCTTTTTGGTTTTACCTTTCTAAACATTATTATAATATTAGAAATAATTATTGTGATTTTTGTTGGTTTGTTTTAGCACAAAACTGCGTCTATTGCAGTGAATCAGTTCCAGATTTTTGCATTATCCGTCTGTAAGCTTATCTCTGACATTCTCAGCGTTGAAATTAAACAAAGTAATCTTCTGTTTAAATATTTAACTCCTCTGTCAGTAGAGATGTATGGTTTATAACATCAACTGAATATTATAAACTATGTATGTCAAAAATGTTATATGACACAATAAGACTTTCCTACAGAGTTGGAAAACATTTAATTAAATTACACTACTCGAGAGATATCAAATTACATTAATTTATATAACAGCCCGCTACAGTAACGCATATTTTTTCCAGTTATATTTCAAGTGAAAATAAAAACAAAATTTAAGTTATTGGTTTAACTTTCAGCATACCTGGTAAATTTCAATATGATGGTTGCTTTAACTTTTGAGTGTTGTTTATTTACAGTCATTGGCTAGACAGTGATTTTTTTTTAAACCTGGAGAACCTCCCAGTAATATATGAGATTACTTTATAGGGATTGCATTAAGTATATGTTATACTTATATTTAACTCAACTATTAGTATCGAAAAAAACACCTAGTGACAATAAAAAGATATGTAATATGAAGTAGGTAAAAATAATAACATAATTATTCTTAACAAAACAGAAATTATAAGTAAAGTTGATCTTATATTGAGAGGTTCAACAATATTTCTATTGTTTGTTTGTTTTTGAATTTCGCGCAAAGCTATTCGAGGGCAATCTGCGCTAGCCGTACCCAATTTAGCAGTGTAAGACTAGAGGAAAGACAGCTAGTCATCATCACACACTGCCAACTCCTGGGCTACTCTTTTACCAAAGAATAGTGATATTGACTGTCACATTATAACGCCCTTACGGCTGAAAGGGAGAGCATGTTTGGTGACGACCGGGATTCGAACCCGCCACCCTCAGATTACGGTCCAAACGCCTTAACCCACCAGACCATGCAAGGCCCCAATATTTGTGAAACACGATCAAGATCCCACTGACGGTATAGAAATAAATTTGGAAAACCGTCCATTGAATTAGTGATGACGAATTCGCTCCTCTACATAAAAATTTTGATAAGTTCAACCAGTTGCTTTTACTTATATATTAATGTCCATTGAAGTTAACTGAATAAAATTTGTTAACTAATGGAAAATACCTTGAAATCAAATAGGTAGAAAATTATCTAGAAATTATCCAGTGATATTCTTAACTTATATTAATAAATAAAGTTAACTTAAAGCATGGCATGACAAGGTGGTTAGGGGATGCTTGACTCGTAATATGAGGATCATTAGTTCGAATCCCCGTAACACGAAACATATTCGCCATTTCGGCCGTAAGGGCGTTTTTATTTGATGGTGAATCCCACTATTGATTGGTAGAAGAGTAGCTCAAGAGTTAATGGTGGTAGCCTTCCCTCTTGTCTTACACTGCTAAGTTAGGGATAGCCCTCATGTAGCTTTGCGAGAAAAAACAAATTAAACAATCAAAATCAACTAAAACATATTCGACATGCTGGAGCACATAATCGTATTTTGACTGATTTTCTATCATATTAATAAATATTAGAAAGGTAGTTTCGAATTTTCTGATGAAATACGTAATTTAGATATACAAATGTGTGTTGTGTTAGTTTTGATACTAAGTCCTTGTATACTAACAGTCATTTGCAAAAATCGATGCAGCTCTTTCCAAATTTAATTTTAAATAGCGATTCTAATGAGTTATGAATTCCTTGATTTGTATGTTAGATATTTTTTTTAATCTTGCAATTAAAGAGTCACATTTTCTATTTAACTGTAATCTACGTGATTGGATTAACGGTGTAATTAGAAATTATAAAGAAGCTGGCTCTTCCTTTGGTTAATTCTTTGATTTGTTTCATGGTTTCGATATCTTATCAACCATTATATTGTCAGAGGTAAAAAATTATATATATCTGTGATAGTGACTTTGAATGAAACATAAGAAAACAGTCCCTGGTCTTTATACCAGATTACAAATTATATACCGGTTGTGTTTAAAGAAATACAGTAAACTTAAAATTCAAAAACGGCTAAAATAAAATAGAATTGTCACTTGTGAAAACATCGTTTTGCCATTGTTTACAATTTTTATTCGGTTACCTGAATGAAAAGATATTAGGAGAATAAAACTTTACGTTTTGTTGAAACATTTAATGTATTATATATAAAACATTTTCATTATGTTGATAAATCATTGCTAGTAAATTTACTATTGTATGTTTTTCCATGTTTACAAAATATAAAAGCAATTGTATGGTTCTTTAAGTAAAATTAGGCATAAGTATCATACTCAGATTAGCCTGAAATGATTTTGTTTTTATTTTCGTCTGATGTTATCTAATGTACTTAAGTAAAACAGAATTAAATATGAAATCACTTTGACGATAAACTCGTGATTCATCTTATAATAACCTATAAGTTACAACAAAATTGTAGATTTTTGAGTTGTTAAAAACTTGTGTATCAGATTCTTCTTCTTAATGTTATTGCTAACTGTAAAAAATGAAGGAATAATATGTTGCATAAAATTACTAATTCACGTAATTGGTTGCAAACATGTAATAGTACAACTAATCATAGCAACGCAGTAGCTTCCACTTGTTACCGAAGAAATGTAGTCAGAAAATGTACGGTTTGTCTTCCATAGAAAATTGATTATCTTAATTCAGGCGAAGCCATTTGCCTTTAGTTATAAGGTTTAACACACAAGTAGGGAAATGCAATAAATATAAGAGGTCACAAATTATGAATATGAAAATAAGTCCCAACGTAGTCAACTTTGATCTTTACGCATGGGAATGAGCAAAAATCAATTTCATTTTGTTTCCTCTATAATGGTCGTTAAAGACATGGATTGAAAGAAAAATGACGTGTTTCTTTTTTTCTTATAAAAATCCATCTTGGACTATCTGCAAAGTTCAGCGAGGGGAATCGAACCACTGATTATAGCGTTGTACCAGCGGGGGACATGAAAATGATCCTTCAATTTTTTTTTCTGTTAGTTAAATGTTTCAATTGATATTAAATGCAATTTATCAGCATATGTTTCTTTGGTCGCTATTGCTATTTATGGTAAAGCATTAACGTTTTGTCTTCTTACGTTTTTTTATGTTTTAAGAACGCAACAAAAAGACACAGATAACAGCTTGTATAATTTATTACACTAAACTAAATATATATGTGACAGATATAACGTAAATTATATATTAACAATGACAGACATTCAGTTTTAACATTCAAAATCAATTACAACACAAAATGGTACTGGCCTGTATCTAATATAATGATCTAGAATGAAAAGTGCAGAAATAATTCACAGTTCAATAATTTTGATGATGTTCCTTTTACGATGAATGTCCCTTGTTTTCCAATTTGCCTCGGTTTCTCTTAAACAGTCCCATACGTGTCGACACTCAGAACAACCAGTAATTCAAATGAATCGCAAAGATTGATGAAACAAAATCACAGTTTCTGTAGATCTAGCTCTAGTCAAAAAGTTAAGTTGAATAACCACACAGCGAACGTTGGAAACTTCTCGAACAAAGACACTACTTCTTGAATTAAATATTAACTAATGACTGACTCTTCCTCTTTTGAATAATTCTAATGTCTGACTCCTTTCTTCCTTCTTATCGCCGTCTGTTTATATATATTATTAAGACTCTTTTCTCGAACATTCACCGGAACTTCGACAGAGTAATCTGCGCATGTATGTTTTTGCACGAGACTTTACGTCTAGACGCTAGGCCGCCAAACATTTACATTTATAGTCATATATTTGATCTACCTAATTCTAGAAAATTCCAAATGTTATTCTAAACGAAGAACAACGTATTTCACTGTCTAAACCTTGAAACAGTAATACAAATATGAAAATATAAATAATAGAAATGAAAATTTAAACACAACACAACATATTGTCGTTTACAAAACATTACACGACATTTGCATAACAGTCTTCTATAATAACATACATAATTAGCAGAATACACCTTAAAGGAATCTTTGTATGTATCTTAATGTCATCTATATGGTATCGGATACTAGTTATTTCATCAAATACGTTAAATCTAAACAATGTAATGTAAAAACATATATTGAACATTTTTACTTGGCACTTTGATGTTTATTGTAACGGCCGAATAATGTATTCTTAAGACGGCTGATATGGTTATCAGCATTTTAATTAAAATAAAGAACATAACAAAATTTCGACCTTCTTAGGTCTTTAAAATAAATTTTATTCCTTCAAATGTGTTTTTCGTCATCAGAAAGATCAAATAATGTTGCACTTTTATATTTTCACTCTTTAAATATGTTATTTGTAAAGATTTCTTTCAAATTAAGTTCTTTTAGAATACGAAGATAAAGTTGATATAGTTTTGGGATAATAAGGAGAAATATATTTATATTTGTAAGTTTTATTCATGTTTATAGCATTTAAATAAAAGTAAATAAGCTTTCTGTAAATATTATACAAAACTTAAATCGTTAAAAACCTTGAGGCATTGTAAGTAAGATGTTGTAGAAATGTTAACATGCTGTGAGGCATGCAAATCGAGAAATGTTATAGAAACATTAACGTGCTGTGAAGAGTTGTAAATAGGTTGATATTATATTAGAATTTTTTTAGAATAATAGCATTTCTCCAAAATTACATTTGAAAGAAATTTCATCTTCTGCTCGTGAATTAGGTTTATTTGTTTTTTCTAACTATTTAATAGTTGTATAGCATTTATTTAAAGATGTGGGAGTACTAAGCACTTATAAACGTCTTTGTGTTATACTGTACATCAGAAAACTCTCTGAACACACAACTAAAGCAGCCTTAATATACCATTTTTTAATTTTTTACTGGAAGATTTTAACTAATGATTGTTTTACCCAAATACTTGGTTTCAACATAACAAAAGTATGGTATTTAAATACAGGAGAGAATGTTTGATATAACCAGATAAGTATTTTATATCTCGAAAAATGTAGAAGATTGAACTTCTTTCTGTGAAAACTGAAGGATATAATAGCTAAAGTGTAAATTGTAGCTACGTCTAAAAGTTATAATTTTTAGTTTAGGTTAGACAAATGAACGTTAAAAGAAAATATGTCGGGTGGCCACAAATTATTCACCCACCATTTAAATTATGCAATTTATGGACGTATAATTTTATATAATATTAACTGGTATATAAAGATAAAGCCAAATCACTGACAAATTAAAGCTACAAATCACAGAATCTTTCCATCGAATTGCTGTTGGAACTTGTGTGACATGTTGTATATTCGCCATTTCAGTGTAGAAATCTCGCTTGTTCGCAAATTTGTTATACTCAGTTTGAGAATCTCAGATGATGCCGCAGAGCGTGTACAGTACAGTTAATTTGTTGTTTGGAATATCATTAAAATCTTTTACTGAATCGTAATTTCATTTACTATAGCCGTATTAGTATTTGAAATGTGGTTACACTTTTGGGCCACCCTGTATACATATATTCTGTTCAGGAAACTTAAGAGGTATCGTTGTGAACGAAAAAAATTTTTTTAATAACAGAACGATAATAGCTAGCTAAATTATATAACCGATTTGAATGTTACCAGCTGGTGGCGGTTAAAGATTTCTGATTTAGATTCAAATTGTATAAGGAGTTCAAATGTTGGAAATCAGACAAAATAAAACACAAGTTGCAATTCATATCGGTATATTTCCGTAAGTAAAATGTTTATGGACTATCATTTACTAATCAGCCAAAGTAAGGAAGGTCAGCTATCTCACGTGATAATCCTTATTTGCACAACTTATTTGCTTGGTGTCGTCAGTCGGCTGTCTGGTAACTTGAACTGATGAATAGTTAGAGTAAAGTTAAAAATAAACTTTGTGAAATCGATTTTAGGCTGATAACTTGAAATGATTAATCGTGACAGTACAGTGAAGAATGAACTTCATGAAACCGTTTTAAGGCTGATAACTTGAAATGATTACCGTTTTAATGGTGATAACTTGAAATTATTGATAGTTACAGTACATGAAGAATATACTATATAGAACCTTTTTAAGCTGAAAAACCTATTTCCTCTTTTCAGGCGATCAAGCAATCCATTTCTATATCGCCAAGATGGACAGAAATGACATTGTGTCATTACTTGTTTGTGTATAAAGAGTGTGTGTGAGAAAGGTGACAGATATTATTCACATTACAATACTGTTGACTATGACCAACTAGGTAGAATTCCAATATTTCGTTAAGAGATGTCGCTATAAACGGACGAAAATATTTTGTCGTGCTTTTGAAGCTACGTATTTTACAAATCTGCGATTTTTTTTTTCAGGATTTACACCTAAACTATAAATCTTTATGTCGGTGCAACAAAATCAATCATTGCACTGATATATCATAGATAATGGTCTGTGTTATACTGCCCCATGTTTATGGTCGTCTATGTTGAGTAGGAAACCGTAGAAGACATTATGAGACCTGAAAATATACAGTTCTAAATCTCATAAAGTACCTTAACTTATTAAAACAGTATCCAAGAGTTTGGCTTTGCAATAAGCAAAAAAGGAATAGTACTCATCAAATTTCATTGAAACTGAATCAGAACAATGTCATGTAAATGTAAAAGTTGTTATAAGTTCATAGTATGTTGGATTTGTTTGTTTATTTTTGAATTTCGCGCAATGTTACACGAGAGCTATCTGCACTAGCCATCCCTAATTTAGCAGTTAAAAACAAGAGGGAGGACATCTAGTTATTATAATTCACCAACAACTCTTGGGGTGTTTTTTTTTAGTTTTTCTTTATGGCAAAGCCACATCGGGCTATCAGCTGAGCTCACCGAGGGTAATTGGATCCCTGATTTTAGCGTTGTAAATCCGTAGACTTACCCAACTCTTGGGATACTCTTTTAACAACGAATAGTGAGATTGACCGTAACATTATAAACTCCCCACGGCTGAAAGGGCAAGCATGTTTGTTGTGAAAGGGATTAAAACTTACGACCCTCAGATTATGAGTCGAGCTTCTTAGCTACACGTCCCTGACGGGCCAAGGACGTAGAAAAATAGCTGTTCAATAATTCTTTTTTTTTCTGAAATGTCACATTTGAAGATAAGAAACTTCGATCAAAATTTTTAATTATTTATATTATTAGTCTAGTTGGACCAATTAGTTTTAGTATTGACTGACTAGAGAAGAAAAGATATGGTTTAGGTTGTTATCGATTTTAACTTGAAATTTTAGTAACAAACATATCACTAAGTATTATATTCCTACAGATAAGGCCTTCTGCATCTTTTATTTCTATGATTTCAACAAAACAAAATTTCAAATGTATACTGAGTTAATTGTAGTCTGAAATACAACTTATTAGCACTTCACTTTGACAATGGTTATGGAATAATGTTACCAATAAATCACCGTGTTTAATCCTCTGTAGTGGCATCATATATCATCAACATGCTTTTAAACAGAGATAACAGATTCAGTTGTTTTAATAAAATATATAAAACACAACGAAAGGAAGAACAAAACAAGCACATTATACGAATTTTATTTGTTATTTCCTATCCTTTTATTTTGAAATACTTAAAACCTGCTTCGGGAATTTTCAAATCAGTGAGGATACAGAAACGATAGAGATGATTTAATCAGCTTTGTGTTTCGCTTTAAACAAACAGTAAACATATTTATACAAAAGTGAAAAACGAGAATTACAATCCAAGTTATTACTTATACGTGTATATGTTATATAAAGTTTTGCCAAACAGCTTCAGTGTTTTCTAACTTCCACATCTTTATTAATAAAAGTCTTACCTCATTACGACAAACCAAAGTCACACATGTGACAAGAAACTTTCTGAAAATGACAGTTTAATAACACGAAACTTCCCAAGTTAAGCAATAAAGGCGCTCGCTTAACACGTATAATATTTCCTGACGTATAAAGATCGAATTGTTAATTACGTATCGTACAAAATGTTGATTGAATATTTCTTGCTTGCTAAAGTAATCAATTAACAATTAATGTTCATTTAATCATATCAATATCCCTATATTACAGAGCTTAGCTTAGCACAAAATGTAGTTTTAAGACGTTAAGTCTAGCAAACTCGGTCAGTAGAGAAATTAGATTAATATAATGTTGTAAAGAAATACTACACAGGCATTTTCTAAATATTTGAAATGTCTGATAGTTTTAGTCTTAAATCTAAATCCGTGATGACGAGAAACTCACATGAAGTAAAAATGTATCTCAAGACTCCTGGTTTGGGTATTAAACTTGCAATTAAAATATAGCAGATAACAATTTTTCGACCTTCTCAGGTTATCTTCAAGTTAACAATAATATGAAGATGGAAAAAAGTGAAAACGTTGTTTTCTATTTTATTTTAATAAACGTTTTAACACCCAAACCAACCGTCTTAAGATGTATTTTTAAATTTAAATTGATTGCTAAAAATAATGTTCGTCTCTATATATTTCGTCAGTAATAATGTGATTCCAATTTTAAATTTGTAACGTCTTTTACTGTCTATCTAATGGCTCAGTTGTGCGTCTTGAGGCATATAACGCTAGATATTGAGTTTCGAATCCGTTGTAAGCAAATAACAGATATTCCACCGTGTAACTCTTGGCTCGAAACAAATAAACTTATTGTTTGAATTGTGTTCCAAAACCATAGAATAAGCGAACATATATTTAAGTTTTGTTTATATAAACCTAACATCTTTAATTTTAACCTGTCGGAAAACTTGACAATTTATATCTTAAATTAGAATGTTACAAATGTGGCACTTCAATCGAATTGTTCGTTTTTACTTTACATCTTAAATTACAAAGTTATAAACTAGGCATTTCAAAGAAACTGTTCATGTTTAACGAACATCAATTATACATTCTGTTTAATTAAGCGTATTTCTTTACATAACTTTTGTTTGCGATTCGGAATAGTTATTTCTTTTAGTAGGAATAATTGTAAATTTATAAGACATGCTAAATTAATCTGACTTTTACTTATATAGATTTTTTTTCTCTAAAGGGAGAATGCAATGAAATAAATTTAATAAAAAGAAACTCTTTGAAACACCGAGGGCAAATGCATCCTTTACACCCTTCCAATCAATAACACAATTTTAGTTCCTGTCGTAAATCTTGGTAAACCAGACAGCGATACGCACCATAACGTCAGATATGAACACACAGTAGACAGTCACTGTCGTGATAACGTCAGAATGAGCATAACAAATGGCTTGAAAGCAAAATATCCTAGCTTACAATGATCTATTTATGCTGTCCAATACCCAGTGGCATTACGAGACAAGTAAATAAATGTAATTCCTCCTTGAAGCCAAGTCACCCTACTTCAATGCCTCTCTTTGTACTAACTCTTCCACATTTTATCATTCTTATCCTACAATGCTGCAGTGAACAACTGTTTTTATTAAGGATGAGCCATTCGACTGCAAACACGTACATTTAAACATTCGTATATATGTTGTGATCTCTCTTAATTGTCTAGAAAATACAGCAGTATTTGCTTTTCATATGTTTCTATTACATGAAAAGAACACAAGAGCAATAAAAATACATGAAGATTTAAATTATGTTTTCCGCCAGTTTCAAGTTATATAACGGTTAATAGCAAATGACTCTTGTTGCTTTTGAAACCTTGAAATTTTTTTAACATTCCAATCAAGTTTCCTGTGTTCTTGCTTTGGAACAGTTATATAAGAACAATGAATGAAAACATGTCTCCATCTTTGACGATGTATTATTTACCAAAGTCAAATGTTAAAAGATGTATTCAAAATGTTTTAAAAGTATAACACTTATAACTTTCACTTATAATGAAAGCCTAAATGACGGATTTACCTGTGAATTTGAAAATATTAACTATATAACAAAACTGTGTTATTGTACTTCAGCGCCCTTTCATGTTTTCCTGTTTTATTTTGAAAACGAATCAATCGCCAAGTACACATTTGGCTTTATAATAAACTGTGTAAACCGGTTAGTTGTAGTTAAATAATACATTTTTGTTCTTACTAATGTCCAATGGTCTCCGTGTTTGGAAGAGAAATGATAGGAAAAAAAAAACGAATACAACATTTTTATACTTAAGTTTTAGTGTAAACATTGCTGGTTATTTACAATGCATTTTTTTTCTTTTGATCTGTGTTCATAACAAAAAAACATTTTTAACGGATTAGATTTTACATTAATTTATTTTGTTGAATTTACCTTGAACAGAGTTGTTAATAAAAAAAAAATGTAGAGTTTAAAGCATAAAAGCTTGTTTTATACTTCATGACAATCTAAAAGTTCCATCGTATAGTTGATAAAAATAAAATGATGTGTTTTTGACATATTTTATAGCTTACTGTTGGACATATGTATACATAAATAGGGCCTGGCATGGCCTAGCGCGTTAAGGCGTGCGCTTCGTAATCTGAGGGTTGCGGGTTCGCGCCCTAGTCGCGCCAAACATGCTCGCCCTCCCAGCCGTGGGGGCGTTATAATGTAACGGTCAATCCCACTTTTCGTTGGTAAAAGAGTGGCCCAAGAGTTGGCAGTGGGTGGTGATGACTAGCTGCCTTCCCTCTAGTCTTACACTGCTAAGTTATGGACGGTTAGCACAGATAGCCCTCGAGTAGCTTTGTGCGAAATTCCAAAAAACAAACAAACAAAACAAAGTATACATAAATTAAACGTTATTGCTCTGTTTGCTTACTGTAGCGCAAAGGTATAGATAGACTATTTACGTTCAGTTCACTAAGGAGAATCGAGAGATTTTAGGGTTGTATATTTGTAAATTTACCACTGATCCACCGAATGGGATAAATTTTGATTCAGAAAAATATAAAAATGTTGTAACCGTTTTATACACATGTTTTAAAGAGATACATATATATACATATATCTATACGAGATAAGAAACTCAGTAAACAAGACGTTTTGTTAAAAGTATCTACATCTATCTTTTCAAGTGTTTCTTCACAACTCGTTTTTTTCTGCCCGCTTTCTCCTCTTTTAATCACAGATAGATTATTTGTTATTTATCTTTATGTAATCGTTTTTATTTTTCCACTGTTTGAATGCCGTTATCACTTATGAGATATAGAACATATATGATCAACCACAACGTATCTTCTTTTTAAGAAATCTCCTTGCATTTTGACATTCTTTAGCTAGTATGAATAAGAGTCTTTATTTATCTATTGCAGAAACAGGGATGCTATTGACCACATCATGGAGAAGAGTAGGTTTCTGAGGGTTGTCGATACGTCTAAGTCCTTACTTTTTATAAAAATGTTAATATCTTAAAACTAGTCTAGATATTGCTTTTTTAGAACATAAGTTTTATATTGAATTATGCTTAATATATTTTCTAAACTCGTAACAAATAAGATAACAAAAGCATGTATTTTTTTATTTATTATGTATAGAGGATGAATTTTACTTAAACCTCTTTCAAAATATTCAAAGTGTTTCATTTATTTATTTCATGAATAAAAAGGTGTTATCAAAGTTTCGTAATTTTTGTTTTAAATTACTAAAAAGCTGGAATTTAAAGATCCTTTTCTGAGGTTTAGAATGGTATATTCATTCATCTCTTACATAATTCACATGTTATGTCAAACATTCACTAATTAATATATTTTTCGCTATAAAATGGTGTTTTTTTAATATCATCAGTTTATTTATAAAAGCTAAATTATCTTTTGTTGGTCGTGGTAGTGATTATGTTTCTATGAACTGTTCGATAGTACGATTAAAAGCAGTGTATCTTATTACGAATATATCAATTTTCCTACTACTTATTTAACATTATATCCCAGTTTGTTTTTCGATTATGTAAGGTATAAGGTTGTTATATTCAAATACGGAATTCATAAACATAATTTCACATAATATGATACCAGCCTGAATACACATTGAATATACTATTGAACAATGAGTGGTAAAAGTAGCCATTCAAGTTACGTTTATCGCACAAGCTTTCTCACTGTATATTGATAGTTGAAAACTGTGTATAATATATCGTATACGGTGAAAGTCTGTTTCATGATTTGGCCACTTTAATTGCGTTTCATTAAAGTAATATAAATCCTTAATTGTGGTGAGACGTCTGATATTTTGGTCATTGAGCGAGAACTTATTATTTTGTGTTCGAACAAATGTTAAGTACTAGATTGAGATGTTGTGGCTGAAACATACAAAATAGAATAAGTTATTGATTAAACAACTTTATAAAAAGGGATAATTATGACTCAGAGCCAGGTAACATGAAGTTTTTTTCAATTAACAGCAGCAAAATTTTTTGCATTAATTTATATTTGATTTATTCTAGAAGAAAAATATAAATTACGAAATATTCTTCCGCTTTTGAAGAAAAAAACTAAAACATTGGAAATTAAAAACAAAAATGTGTAATTGACGTTTTGATTATTTCCCAGAAAACATTGCCAGCTTGTAGAATTGGTACCCGTATCTCAAAAGGATAACTATTATCCCTACACCAACAAAATCGACTATTCTTGACAGTACCAGTTTTTATCAGGCTTTTTTATAATTATATTTTTTACCATAAGAACATATAAGAATTGCATACTTCGATATTATACTCGCTAAAAAGTATTCATCCACTAGTTTGAAGGACTGAAAGACCGCAGTTTCGATTATAGTATGGTAAGTTTTATATGATATTAGAAAAGAATAATACTATCAATGTTTGAATAAAAGTATTCCAAAGCGCTTTATAGGCTTAACCTTGGACGTTTCATTTGTTTGGACAAACGTTTTTAGTATTATAATGTTTTGGATTAAACCACACTTCTTCGTTAGTATTTGACAAACTAGATATTTTCCTTTGAATATATGGTTCACTTCAGTTCGGCGTAGTAAGCTGTATAACATATCTTCATAAACACCAGTCACGTTACATTTCAATTACCTGTGCTTAACACATAATTTTCAGAGATATCATAATATCTTATAATAGCAAATGCTTTTTCTTTACAATAATATTCTGCAGAACGATATAACCTAAAATGTCAGTACTATTGTATGCTATCATCAAATATTATGTTTGACTTATGTGGGCGCTTCTTTGAGGCATACTTTTGCGAAATATAAGTCGTTTAAAAAAAAATCACTATACAACATGATCATGGTTGCGTGCCTGATATACGAGCAGTACTAATGTTTTGATGTCATTATTGGTTACAACATTATTGGTGGCAACAAATAAAAGTAAAAATTGAAATATTATCAGACATTCCTTTTACCTCAATATCGAGTTATAAGTATGAAGTTTCAAAATTTGCAGTTTTATTGTGATGTATTACCATCTTTGCATGTTAAAACCACAAAAATCTGTGAAGTAATAAACTTCATAGGTTTATTATTTTTTCTCATGGAAAAAAATAATAAACTCAAATATTCAATAAAACATACTATTTATTTCCTTTACTCGAAACTATGTCACCATCAATCACTCGTTTCACTTATGTAAGTAAGGTATGTATTAAGTAACGCCCGATTTTAGGTTTAGAAAAAGAGAAAGTATTTTAAACGCTTTTAATATTATTCAATCAATAATGTACGTTCCATTATTATTAATTACTTCCTGCCAACGATTCAAAAGTTTCTGATTGCCACTTCTAAAAAATTCTTGGAGTTTGGAGGAAAATAATTTAGAGAGGATAGTTTTGACATCTTCATATGTTCCAAGTTCTTTTCCATCAAGATAGATGATAATCAGATGAAGCAAGTTCTGGAGAATAAAGAAAGTGTAGAAGTCTAGCTCTTTAATCTCTGAAGATGTGATCCTTGCTGTATGAGGCAGTACATTATCTTGGTGTAACACACTACTTTTGCGATTGATCAAAGCAGGCCTCTTTTCTTTCAGTCTAACTTTTAGCTCTAACTGTTGCGCCCCCCCCAGTGGCTCAGCGGTATGTCTGCGGACTTACACGCTAAAATCCGGGTTTCGATACCCGTGGTGGGCAGAGCACAGATAGCCCATTGTGTAGCTTTGTGCTTAATTCAAAACAACAACAACAACTCTAACTGTTGATAATAGAAGTCGGGTGTAATCGTTACATTGAGTGGCAGCAACTCAAAGTATATCACATCAACAATATCCCACCAAACGCTTGACAAGACTTTCCTAGAGGGAAAATCCACTTTGAGATATGCTTTAGCCAGTTTACCTGCACTGAGCCAATGTCTGCGGCTCTTAAAATTATTATATTGTATCCATTTTTCATATCCAGTTCCTAACTTGTCCAAAAAAGGTGAGTTACGTTCGCGAGAGTTCAAACAAGTGCAAATGTTAACTCTTTCTCAAAGTTTAGCTTTTGTAAAATCATGGGAGACACATTTTCCGAGTTTTGACACATTTCTAAGTTGTTACAGATGACAGTGAACTGTTGAATGGGCTGAATTAAGCTTCTGTGATTGTTATTCAATTGTTAAAGCACAATCTTTATCAAGTACAGCCAGCTGCAAGTACAACTCAACAGGATGACTTGAACATAGCGCATCACTTAAGCTGTAGTCACCTGATCTGAACTTCTGAAACCACTTTTGACATTTTCTTTCATTGAGAGACTCCGTACCATAAATACCCTGAATGTTTCGTGTAGTTTCTGTTGCACTATCGCTTTTATAAACTCATAAAGCATTATATGACTAATGTGCTCCTCAGACTCATCCATCTTTATAAGGGTTTATTTGATTAATGATCTGAAAAGGTGGAGTTGGGTTAGTTTCTTTTATTTGTCTGAACATTTTTATAGACGTTCTATGACATATTTTAGTCATTAAAGCCTTCTACAAAGACAGAAATGATGGTGCACTTTCTGTATCAAATTTTCGGAATTGACGTATGGGATGACCTGATATATATATATATATATAATTGAAAATAATTACACTTTAATAAAGTTAAATATTGAAATAATAAGGAAGGGCAGAGTTAAAACAGCAAATCCAAACATCTGACTGATTAAATAATTTGATGTTTTAACTTAAAAACAAGTCGAAGCAAAATCAAAACGCTTGGATCTTTTCAGTTAATTCAACTTTTTTGTTTTATTTTGTTTCGACTTGTATTTTAGTAAAATTAATAATTATTATATATACAGGGGTTAGACAACTGATAGAAATTGATTACACATTTTTGTTGAAGAAAACCAATCAGAGATACTTTTTATAACTGATAAAGTTTCTTTCATTAGTTTTTATGGATTCTCGTTTTTTTTTTTGGAGGCTCGTGGATTTCTTGTAGACTGAAGCTCACGAGATATGAACTTCTTGTAACTGAATAACTTTTGTTAAGTTCTTATACTAATCACTGCAGCATTGAAAACCTATTTTTATTTAATTTTCAAAACGAAAATTATAACGTTTCGAAGCCTAGTAGTTTGTCTTCTTTCTTTATAATATTCTTGAGCTCATGTGCATTTCCTTTTCATTTTCAAAAAAAATAATAGTAGTAATGAGAGATTTTATATGCCACTAAACAAAGACCGAATGCGATTAGTTATTTTATATTTCTCAGTGAGATACGATTCCAAGTTATTAGCAATCGTAGTTTTTTTTACATTTAAAAAAAAAGACAAAGCTTTTAGTGTTTTTGGTTTAAAAGTGAAAAAAGTGTTTTTTTAGTATTTGGTTTCATAGTCGACTAATACTTGTCACCAAGTCCTTATTTAACAAGATTTAAAATTGATTGATTGCGGACTACGATAGCATAAACATCTAACAGTAATGGACCATCACCTGCTACTCAATGACATTATCCTCGGAATTAATAACTGTTTTTTTCAGAACAGAGAAACAAGTTTTAATTATTTTCAATCTTAAGAGTAATCAACGAAAATCATGAGTACGAAAGTATATTAGCTTTAATACGTTTTTAAGAGTATTTTCTATTGAATGAATAAATAATAAGGGAAGAATTTATAATTTTCATACTATATTAAAGTACAGTTTTGTAATATAGTCTTCGTCACATTATGTACATGTTAATTGTGTAAATAAAATAGTATTTTATAACTTTTATTACTTTTAAAATCACTTTACAAATTAGCGTTCTCTAATAATATATTACAAAGAGTGTGATGTCATAAAAAGTGCAAACATATGTAGAAATTCATTTCATAATCCATTCTTTAACACGAAATACTTACAGTTTCTTTCACTGCTAACGTTCTAAAACGGTAACTATATTTGAAAAGAAAAGTTTTTATTATGTTCTCGGAATTGCAATAAAAGACTTGGAAATTGTTTCTCTCTATAATATTTGGTTTTCAATAAACAGATACTTAAAAGAGAACATAACAAAGTGAATTACAAGTGTACTAAATTTCATCTTCTCATTGGATTGATTTATTTTTATAGTAAAGCGACAAATACTTTCTGCCGTCATCGCAAATTTCGAACTACTGACCAGAGGGAAGGAATTCAATGAAAAGCATTCTAACCACCATATTCTATATTAGTATATCAGTTGTCACACTTATAAATGCATCGACAGCTTAAAGCAATTGAGAATATATTGTGGTAAAATCTGGATTAAAACCTGAAACTCCAAAACCTAGAACTTTACCACAGCTCCAATCCAAGTCCGTCCAGTTTTTACAGTATAAAATGTAATCCGAATTCACTAATAGCTGTCTATTAAACGAAATAATAGTTGACTAACAGAAATGAATATATTCTGGTTATCCGAGCTCATATGACACAAGAGTTATTAAGTCATTTGTTGTAAAAATAAGTTTAGATATCACCAACGAATATTAAAGCTTTTTCTGAAGTTTCTACATGAAAAACGATCGTATACAAGCATACTAAAGTTGTATGTTTGCTAAGTTCAAAGATATAAAATGGATTATCTGTACCGTGTCCAATACGAGTATAAAATTCATAATTGTAGTTTTATAAACCTTCAAATTTACCGTTAATTTTTTTGTTTGTTTTGAAACTAAGCACAAAGCAACACAATGAGCTATCTGTGCTCTGCTCACCATGGGTATCGAAACTTTACCGTTAAACTACCAAGAAGAATATGGTAATAAAACAAGAAAAGTTTATGCATCGCAGAAAACTTTATTCGGACTTATAAAGCAAGTAAAAATTTAAAAGTTCTCATAACTTGGTTAGAACTTCTGACTGACCTTATGAATAAGTTCTTGTTTATGCTTTGTTCAGTGTTTATAGATTAAAGAATTTTTTTCTGACCTTTACTCTTCTGGTTAAAATGTTTTCTAGATTGACTTTATGTGAGGCCTGGCATGGCTTAGCGCGTTAAGGAGTGTGCTTTGTGATCCTCGGGTCGCGGGTTCGCGCCCGAGTCGCGCCAAACATGCTCGCCCTCCCAGCCGTGGGGGTGTATAATGTGACGGTCAATCCTACTTTTCGTTGGTAAAAGAGTAGTCCAAGAGTTGGCGGTGGGTGGTGATGACTAGCTGCCTTCCCTCTAGTCTTACACTGCTAAATTAGGGACGGCTAGCACAGATAGCCCTCGAGTAGCTTTGTGCGAAATTCCAAAAACAAACAAACAAACAAGACTTTATGTGTAGTTCTTACCATGTTGTTCTTCTTAAATATAAGTTCTCCTTACTATATGCATTTTTACGTTTTCATGAACAATATTTAAAGCATAAATCTACGAAACGTCGTGTGCTTTGACTCTGCATTGTTTATCAACCTCGTTGTATGAATATAATTATTCTGGATGACTGACATGTAGTTAGTCCTCCAGCGATAAATCTACAGTGGTGACAATGCATTGTGAAAGTGTCAGCAATGTGCAATAATTCAAATATGGAGTTTGAGTAGTACGTACTTTACATCAAAATAATTTTGGAACTTCCTCACGTTGTTACAGACAAGGTCAAAGTCCCGTGCATAAAAACAAAAGCCCAACCGCATATTTTACATTTCAAGAATACAACGTACTTCGGTGTAAGAATAAAATGTTTACATCATTAAACTTCATTCATTTTTTGTTTAAAAAATCAATATGATTGTTACGTTTTTTATTGCAGACTGAACGCAACAGAAAGACACAGATAGCAGCTTGTTTAATTTATTATAATTATCTACTTATGTGATAGACACAAGATATATTACCTAATGGCAATAACAGATATCCAGTTTCAACCATCAAAACAACTTACAATACGAAAAGTACTGGCCTGTGCTTAATAATATGATCCAGGATAAGTGTCCAAATCCGAAATCCAAAGTTCTAATCTAGGCGGTGAATTTAGTCCCACGGAGAAATTTTCGAAGTTTGAGTGGGTAATTTCAAACAAAAGTTCACAGTCCAATTCCTATTGACTTTCGATATAATCCGTAATCCGACTGAATTGTAAAGATTGACGGAATAAAAATTTCACCGCTTTAGTCGATCTAGCTCTATTCACAAATTCAGTTTAAACTTTCTCAAACGAGACAAACTTCTTGACCCGAGTAAAAGTGGATGATTTCCCTCGCATCGCCGTCTGTTTATATACTATATCGCGTAACTTCCCAGAATTCCACAGTACAAACACCAGGCCAATACAAGTGATCAATCTATTTAGTTTTAAAAATTTCTAAATGAATTTTAATTAATTCTAAAATGTTATTTTAAATTTCACCGATTTAAACCTCGAAACAATAATATAAATATAGAATTATAAATAATAAATATGAGAATTCAAATACGACATTACATTATGTTTACATAATATATGCATGATATTTACATAACACTCGACATGGTTGTCGTTTACATAACATTTACATAACACTCTCGACAACATTTACATAACACTCTCGACAACATTTACATGATATTTACATAACAATGATACATAAGGATAACTATTTTCCAGCGTCTGTTTGCCCGTTTTTACAATATCTAATTCTAAATAAAACCGTATATAATGCATTCGACAACTGAGATATACCATAATTGAATATTAATGTCACGTGAGCAACTTACGTACTTGTAGTTTGTATCTGTTTTAAAAACCGAAATCCTTCTCATTTGTGTTGCATCATATGGGTTGTAAACGCCAATAACTTTGGCTACTTATGTTTGTTTTTATTGATTTTCGCCTAATACAAGTCACATTTTTGGATATAACTTGCTGCAGGTTTCTTTCCCAATGACCCTTTTACTCCAAGTTGATTCATATTATTTCACACTCCAATATCATGAAGTTTACACATTTTTGGAAATTCTATATTCCCGATCTAAAGACACAGTTATGTTATGAGCGTATCAATATTTGGCATCAAAAATGCCTTTCATGTACGATTCCTAAAAAAAAATATTTGTCACTTAACTTGCTTATTTGCGTCTTAAAAATCGTTTTAATTTAACATTCTTAATCATATATGGAGGTCTTTAAAATGTAGTCTGTTTACCTAATATTTGCATATATAGTGACACTACATTTTATTAACATATAAAATTGTTCTTTTAAAGTGCATTTAGTTTTCTGTATACTTAATTTTAAGACATTTTAGTTCCTGTATGATAAGCCATATCATTATACATTTAAATTATTTTACTTATTCGCTGGACAGATGTCACTAGAAAAGTAAACAGTTATAATAATTTAAATTCCACGAAGCGAAAAACACGGTTCATTTTAGTGTCGTAAAAGTTTCCAACTACATCAAGAGAAATAAGCGTAATTTGGTGCCAAGAATAAGTGAAAAATAAATTTCCAAACTTTTAATGTCGTTGTATTCAAAAGTTTTGAAGAAAACCTTTGGTAACCTTATTTCCAAGCCTACAATTCTAGCTCTTGTCAGTCTGCATTCTGTCCTACATATTGATTGCTTGCATAACCAATAGATCTTATTGTTATAAGGTCTATATGAGGTTCTAAAATCCTAACGTTACCAAATCCATAAAGTTGCTGTTTTCTTTTCGTAAAGTTGTCCATGATATCTTGTTCATATTTTCTTCCCAAACCATGCAGTTAGTTCAAAAGCATAACAGACAGTAAAGGTTATCTTGAGACATTATTAAGTAGTATCTAAAGGAAAAAAAGGTTGTTTTTATAAATTTTACATGGAGTAATATTATTGTAATAATATATTTTTAGAAATAAAAGCTGTTGCATATTTTTCTGTAAAACACTTGTAAATCTAATAAAATATTTGTGTATTTTATTCAAACAACACATATATGGTTTTTATCTTTAACCTAAATTCTAATATTCTTACTTTTAATGTTTCATGTTATTTTTATACATTTCTATGTTTTTTTAAGCAACATTGGTTACATTTAACAACGCTTGCTATATTTATTTATTCGTGTCGGCTCCTCGCTTTTATAAAAGTAAAGATGTCTTGTATGTTTAATATATTTGAAAAATTGTTTTAGTAAATTCATTTTCCTTGTAAACGTTTACAACTGAAACAAAGATTGTGACATGAACAGTTTAAGTTACTTTATCAAGTTGTTCTTTCTAACTAATGAGAACTATATTTCTTAAATCAATGGTTTAAAGTGAATCGATTCATCGGTTAAAAGCTATTTTAACTACGAGGTAATATTTCTTTACTTAAGTGTTTGTTTTCAGATTTCAGTTTTGTATTACAAAAGTATAGACATCTATGAACAATAATAACACACTGATTTATTCTATTATATTGTTAAGCATCTTTGAAGACGTAATAAGATTTTTCACCTAAAACTAACACCAAAATAACATATCTATATTTTGCCAATGACAATTTACTTATTACTTATCTATTTTTTATCAAAGTACCCCAAAATAGCATAAACATACTTAACATTGTAAGTTGAAAATTACACTTACAAAAATTAACATAAAACTATAAAATACCAATATCCTTTAAGTGTGCTTCCAGTTTTATACCGAGCCCATCGAGAAAGGATTAATACTAGAGTTGACGAGGACAAACTAAAGATAACTCGTTGCACAACATGAAGAATGGCCGAAAGATGCTATTTACTGCATTTTTATTTCTAGAAAATTTGTTTTTTCGATAAAATAATTTCTTTAGTTAGATCTCGGATAGTGTTAAGCTTATTAATAACACATTAAATTTTTGTAAGGTCTCTAAAAAGTGTTTAAGTTGTCATGAACATACAATTTTCTCTCCTCACTCCACTGTCTTCCAGTGGTACAGTTGTAAGTGTGAAGGCATATAATGTTAAGCAATTGGATTTTTATATTCTTGGTGGGCGCAGCACAGATAAACTACACCCATCAAGGGTATAAAAAATATATTCGTGTGATCTAACTTCCCCAGATACAATGATGCATAACACAGAAAAGGGAAATAAAGAAACTATTATGGATATTGCGGTCCATCTTCATAGGTGTGAGAGTGAGTTCGTATAGCAAAGAAAAAACGTGGATTTTTAACACTATAAATCCGTCATCCACATGACGTAAGAAATTATTATCTCTTGTTTTATAAGACTTGATGTATTTCTAATGACCAGTACATTGTAAATCTCTCTTAAATGTCTCCAACTCATTCTAAACAATTAACTTGTTATTGCGTCAGTTAAATTGGCGAGAAATAGTAAATTATAAACATCAGCAATTGATTTGTAAAATAAACAAATCAACGTAATATATTTTTGTCACAATTGTACCACTAAATGTTAGTTACTTTGTTAGAATGTACTGTCGAATGCTAGAACGTTAATATTACTTTTTCCTTCATTGTTGCACTAATTTTATATATATAATACAAAGTAAATGTTTTTATACTTGAAGTTACAGTTAAATTCATATTAAATTATCAAACTACGTGAAATATTGTTGCAGTCTAAGAAAATAACACATTGTACAGTAACTATAAAGTATTTCATAATTTATACAGTGTCAGTTAATATGTTCATTATTTAAAGCATATACCACTAGTGCAGATGAATAGTCTACAGGACAAAGAAAATTAACGGGTATCATTCTATTCAGATTTTACAAGTACACTTAAATATTTTTAAATAAACCAAACATGTGTTGTAATTCAAATAAAGTGTTGAGTCTTAAAAAAAATCTTAATTATGAAACAAATATCCCAATTGTGTTGAAACATTATGAACTCATTTTAATCACGAAACTGAACATAAATTTCCTGGTTTTTTATTAAATATAAAACATAAAAGAGTTTATAAGTGTAAGACATCAAGGATGATAAATAGTTGACATTAGCTTTACGATTCAATCTGCACAAATATTTTAATATACTTCAAGAAAACTATTTTATGTGCTTGTAGTTTGCTTACTTTCTCATTGCATCTTTTTAGATTACTTAAGAATGGCCTAGCGCGTTAAGGCGTGCGCTTTGTGGGTCGCGGGTTCGCGTCCGAGTCGCGCCAAACATGCTCGCCCTCCCAGCCGTGGGGGCGTTATAATGTGACGGTCAATCCCACTATTCGTCGGTAAAAGAGTAGCTCAAGAGTTGGCGGTGGGTGGTGATGACTAGCTGCCTTCCCTATAGTCTTACGCTTACACTGTTAAATTAGGGACGGCTAGCACAGATACCCCTCGAGTAGCTTTGTGCAAAATTCCAAAAAACAAACAAAACAAGACTACTTATACATCTGAACCATTTTTTTACCTATTTAAAAATAAAATTATGTAGCATTAAGTTTTTATTAATACACCTTTCTAATTAGCTGTGTTTAACATTGCAACACTTTTGATGCTGGCCCGGTATGGCCAAGCGCGTAAGGCGCGCGACTCGTAATCCGAAGGTCGCGTATTCGAACCCGCGTCGCGCCAAACATGCTCGCCATTTCAGCCGTGAGGGCGTTATAATGTGACAGTCAATCCAATTTTTCGTTGGTAAAAGAGTAGCCCAAGAGTTGGCGGTGAGTGGTGATAACTAGCTGCCTTCCCTCTAGTCTTACACTACTAAATTAGGGACGGCTAGCACAGATAGCCCTCGAGTAGCTTTGTGCGAAATTCCAAAACAAAGAAACTTTTGATGCTAGTAAAAAAATAAAACAGGTCTGCAAATGTATACTTAATAAGACGTTATTTTTGTTTTAATAATTGGTTTTGCATAATTTAGCCACGCAAATTTCGAAAATCGTATTTATTATTCTTTAATATGTATGATTTTTTTACCAATCTGAAGAGAAAAATCAACTCTTATTTAGATTAACTTATTGCTATGTATTGAGCGAAATACAGCGCGGGTAATAAACAGTTTGGCTGAAATACTACTACGAGTATACACTTTTGGCCCGGCATGGCCAGGTGGTTAAGGTATTCGACTCGTAGTCTGTGGGTCGCGGGTTCGAATCCCTATCATACCATACATGCTCGGTCTTTAAGCCGTGGGGAGTTATAATATACGGTCAATCTCACTATTCGTTGGTAAAAGAAGAGAATAGTTGGCGGTGGATGGTAATGACTAGCTGCCTTTCCTCTAATCTTAAGCTGCTAAATTAGGGACAGCTAGAGCAGGTAGCCCTCGTTTAGCTTTGTGCGATATTCAAAACAAACAAAACCAATCAAATTATTGTTTCAGTTACCGCAACAAACTTCTCTTATTGTGATGTTTGGATTCTGGAACGATCGTTAAAACTCTTACGTCACAATTGGTCTTTTGAAATCTATAACCAGTTTTTTCAACATTTGAAGCGTAACAAAATGTGAACCGAAATCAATGAAAATGATTCACGTATGTAGAAGTACAAATGACATTTTGTGAAAAATGTGTACGTGATGGAAGAAAAGGGTTACTGTCGGGTTCAGCATATAAAAATAATGGCAGAATATGTATATACTTCAATACAATGAAACTATCGCAGACCTGTGTAAGAAAAAAATATTGTATACTGTAAATTTAGTGCTTAAATGTAGAACGAGTGTATTTTAAAATTTGAAGATATAATTTGTTCTTTTTAGCATTTTCATTGTGAAACATTGATGTGACAAGTGACAACGGTCTTCACAACGTTCAAAACATTTCACAAAATACATCGGGGAATACATTGGGAAGAAGGTATAACTTACCAGACTTATATAAAGTGTGTAAATACTGAACTGAAATTTTACAAGTAATGAACAATTCAATAACTAATGAAATTCAATATGAAATCAAATTGTATGTCTTTTTTAGTATTGTGCAAAATACTCAAAGGTGAGTCTATAGGCTTATAACACTAAATGTGTGGCTTCTATGCTATTAGGCATAGCATAATAACCAATTATGTAGCTTTGTACTTAAAAACAAACAAACTGTTCTTCAGATTATTTGACTTTTGCACACTGTAATGTTTTATGCAAAACAATCTGAAAATATTTGCAAATAAGATAATATAGAAAGAGCGTATATTTTTAGCTAGTAATTGAAAACGTGCTATTTCCTTGGTTAGCTTTTAACAAATTAGAAATTTTGAGCGTCTCTAAAACAATTTTCAAATTAAGTTTATTCTCGTCGATATCGATGCGAAACATGGGTATTGCCTGTCAAGGTGTTTTGCTGATTTATAGCGGTGTGCTAGTGAATTAAGAATATTTGTACAAGCCATGACAGTTTGATTAAGACGTGTCTTCTTTGAAGCTAGAGCCTGGCTTGACCAAGTTTTAGCTGCGAATAGAACGCCCAGAGTTGTAGCTTGCGTTATTCTGGCGGAGGTGTTCCGCATTTTCGACTGTGGGCGTTATGAAAGTAAAATTCAACTCGGTATTCAGTTAATAATGGCCGCTTATAAGACAGATTCTGTTGACTTGTTGATGTTTCTGTGGCTACCAGCTATATTTTAGGGACGACTGTAGTTTAGCCTTTAATTACCTGATCTGTTCGTAAAAACCTTTAATCAGTCGTTGTCCTTGTTAGTAGTTTTGAGTTAACTATTCTTTCTGTTTGTTTGTAATTAATCATGAAAGGATATCTGCTCCTTGCCCACCACAGGTATCAAAACTCGGTTTCTAGCATTGAGATTCAGCAGACATGCCGCTATGCCACTGGAGGTCAAGTTTTCGTTTTATCCAAATGTAGCTCATAATGCTGTTAAGATTGGAGGTATGAAATAATCGTGAAATTCATACTTTCGACAAATACAAGTAATTACATATATGCTTAACGCATTGTTGATGTTACTGTTACTTTTAATATGGTATTTTATCATAATATTTAGTTATATGGCAACTTTAAACAATTATTAATGTTTTCTTAGTTGAAAAAATTATTGATTAGCAAAGCAATCCAAATGAAAATTTTCAGACATTGCATTTAATATAAAATATGCCAAAAGTTATATTTTCCTTTAACTGAAAAATTATTTCCACTCCTTTGCTTCTTATGAAACTTATTATTTAACTTTCACATCTTTACATTTCCTTATCTTACAAAATTCGTTAATTATGTTAAAGTTTTGAATAGTTCTTGAATATATCGAGCACATATTTTCTAAAAAGTGTCCTCCGCTGGTACAGCGGTATGTCTACGAATTTTAAATGTTGAAATCAAAAGTTCGATTCCCATTCGGTGGGTGGCCCGGCATAGCCAAGCGCGTAAGGCGCGCGACTCGTAATCCGAGGGTGCGCGCCCGCGTCGCGCCAAACATGCTCGCCCTCCCAGCCTTGGAGGCGTTATATGTGACGGTCAATCCCACTTTTCGTTGGTAAAAGAGTAGCCCAAGAGTTGACGGTGGGTGATGATGAATAGCTGCCTTCCCTCTCGTCTTACACTGCTAAATTAGGGACAGCTAGTGCAGATAGCCCTCGAGTAGCTTTGTGCGAAATTCAAAAAAAAACAAACCCATTCGGTGGACTCAGTGAATAGCTCGGTGTGGCTTTGTGATAAGAATATATATATATATACATTCTAAGTACGTAGTGAAAATTCATACATTTTTGAGCTGTAGTATGAAATTAGCTCTTTAAGCAAGTGTCTGTGTCTTTTCTTATGGCAAAGCTACTTTTGGCTATCTGCTGACTTCTCCGAAAGGAATCGTACCCCTGATTTAAACGTTATAAATACGAAGATTTATCACTGTACCAGGGGATACTCTTTTCAAGGAAAGAAATACAACTTGAATAATACACGTAAACGGAACATTTAGAAGGTTAGATAGAGTGTTAGTAATAACAAACTAATAAAATTAAGAGTTCAAAGAAAGGTTTATTATTTAATTTATTATAAAAGTAACAATTAAAAATCCCTAAAATTATCCAAGCAACATTTATATGTTTATCAATTGAAAGTGCAATCTCATTACAAATGTACCTTATAATAAATAATGAATTTAAGTGTATATGTCATATACGTATTTCTAATGTATGAATAATTAAAAAAATTCAAAACGCAAAGTTTCCATTTATTTTTGAAGCTCCATTGCTTTTAATTTAGCTAAAAAGAGAGACTTACTACTGCAATTATTCAATAATAGAAAAAAATATCTTATCCCATATTTATCCAAACTTAGGTTATAAGAGCTGTCAAATGTTTACGTGTAAGCAGTTAGAAAAAGGCTTATCTAAAAAGTTAGATAATATACTTTTTAAAATTAATCTGCTAATTAACTTGCAAACAAATACTAAAGATCCTAAAAGTTTTTTTATATCGTAATATTTTTTTATCTTTTAAGTTAAGTGTTGATTCAACATTTAATTCATTTCAACATTATTAGCATAGATATGTAAACTTTTTAACGTGTACTAAGAGAATAATGGTTAACACTATAGAACGCTTAAGCTACACTAGGAAAGCAAGGATCTATCACAGTACGCTTTCAACGACTTAAAATATATTTCGTATTTTCCAACTAAAGCTGCGCAAATTTATGTCTTAAATTATTGCGGATGAGATTTCTCTCAAGCTCAGGGATTGTGAAGTTAATTATTTACTCTCAGTCTAGAACTCACCATTCTTATAATTTATTACCTAGTTTCCTTTAGCGAGTACGTTTATTCAGTAATGTTTTAAACCAAAAGTTTTGAAACGTCTTTGACTGCAGATATCTGTTTGTACTGTTCATTTTTTGATTAAAAACAAGATATATTTCTTTGGAATGTGAAGAATAATGAAATAAAGGAATACAAATTAATCTTTAATAAATAATTCAATATACTCAAAAGAACAAAATACAGACGTCAAAGATTTTTCTCATTAATCCAACATTATGTTTCCATAGCGAACACATAGTGAAAACATTTGGTGATTAAGAAATGCTAATTTGTTACTTAACGAATGATAATTGAGATGAAAATATACTGATAAAATATTAGTAATCCAAACTAAACTGAATCTTTAATGAATATTTCTTCAATAAAAAAAATTAAAATGATAGAAATTACTTTCTCTGTGTTTTTACTCTCATTTTGTTTTAACTTTTTAACTGCCCAAGTACTTTTGTCTGCGACTATAATTTAGTTGACTAAAGTGAGTTTTTGTTTATAACACAAAATAAAGCAAACTAAATTAGATATTGTTTGCTCGTTTTTCTGTAACTTACAAACTTACTTGTGTTGTTTGTAGATACTGTGCTATCCTATGTGGTCTGTAAACATATAATTTAAAGAACAATCGTTTTTATTATATCCTTAGAATTAGAAACTATATCATCACGATGTTATTGTTAAGATGCCAATTCAGTATAATTATTGAGCAAATGTGTTTTATTAACTGTTTTTACGGATTTTTTGGAAGCTTTGAATATATTTAGGAACTGCTTTCGTTTATTATACGATTAGAACACACATGTTAGATATAGTATTGTAATATTATTTTAAATGCATAATAATATGTACTAGTTTTACCTTATAATTCTTTAAAGTTACCTAATAATTTAATTTTCTTTACTTTAATGAGAATATGAGTCACCAAAGCGCTCTATCCGGTTTTATATAAAGCGGCCGATATTCATAACTTCTGGATGAAGTGACAATCATAAAGAACTACATTCGTGAGAGCCTCGTTACTGATCTCTGAGAATGCCATCATCATAGTTCATTAGTAATAGTTGCCAATGTTTTGTTTTCTTAGTGATTTAGAGATAGCGTAATAGCTCTTGTTGATTTAACATCATTACTTTATGCGCACGTTTTCTATCGAACAGAAACATTCTTGTAAGAAAAATAATCAATGGTACTCTTGGTGTCGTTTTAACTCATTTACATAATTCTGCTTTGCTAATTTATGTTTTTCAAGGTAAAAAAAAGAAAATCAATGATCGTATCTTTTTTATCTCATCAACAAAATCAATGTATTTTATATTTACCTTATAATTTAAAAATAAAATAGCTTAATGCAAATGGCAACCAAGACCAATAGCAACTCATGTATTTTAATACATAAATGTTATAAACATTGGAATGATAAAAAAATCATTTAAAAGAAAATAAAGATATTTAACGTAAACAATTGAAATACAACTCCAAGAAATGCAATTAGATCATCATGAAAATAAAATAAAGCATATTTATATTAAATAAACAGTGATGAACGTACAAGAAGAATTTTTTTACAAGAAATACGAACTTTCATGTGATGACCAAGCAAAGTATTGTGAAATAAACAATTTTTTTATGATTCAACATGTGAAATATTCTGCTATTGAAAAATAATAATGACAATGAAAATATAAAAAGCCCAACCGATTTAAAAAATAACAAAAATAACTTATATACCTTAGAACTAAAATCAGGGGTTCGATTCCCCTCCGTAGACTCATCAGATGACTCGATGTGACTTTGCTATAAGTAAACACATACTTACATATGTTCCTTAAATATGGTGATGAATGTTTTAAAATAAATCACAACAAATGAAATATAATAAAGGATTTATACAAACTCCAACTTACAACTTTAAAACGGCCCGTCATAGCCAGGTGGTTAAGACGTTCGACTCGCAATCTGAGGGTCGCGGGTTGGAATCCTTGTCACGTCAAACACGCTCGCTCTTTTAGCTGTCGGAACGTCATAAAGCGACGGTAAGTTCCACTATTCGTCTGTAGAAAATTAGCCCAAGAGTTGACGGCGGATGGTGATGATTAGATACTTTCTCTCTAATCTTACACTGCTAAAGCATAGACGACTAGTACAGGTAGCCCAAGAGTAGCTTTAAGCGAAATTAAAATCAAACAAAAATAAAAATAACTGAACAAAAAACTACCGTAGATGAAAGAAACAAAAAAAAGTTGAAAATTCAATTATGTTATACTTTTTATTATTTCTACAGAAACAAACAACAAAGAATATGAAAAAATATACTTGCTTTCCATTAAGATCTTGCTAAAAATATTTTTAAGATTCCAAAAATTATGCTTTTATACTTGTCATTTAACCTTGATTTATATTTCTTTACGAATTCCTAATTTTCCCTCATCTTCTCCAAAAGAAATGAAGATGACATATAAAAATAGCAACAGATATTACCTTAGAGGTGCAGTGGTTTCTAAACACCTAATATAAGGACAGAAAAATAATAGAAGAACTAGCTAGAAATAAAGATGAACTGGGCTCAATAACTGAAGCAAAGATGGATGTGCACGAATAAAAATAATAACTTAACTATTCGTTTTACAAAGTTTAGGACTGACGTTGAACTTGAATTACAGAAATCCATAATAACAAACACGTAACTGTGAACATACTTGATTACAGTAGGGAGTGTCTTAGAAACTTAGGTACTCAGAGAGCTTAATACTTTACATTAAAAAAAATTTGAATACGCAAACCAACTAGTCACGTGACAACCAAAGCTGATATAAAGTCGCGGTAAAACGGGATGTGCTAGAACACTTTTTACATTCTTAGAATAAGCACGACCTAAAGGTTAATGTGCAGGACTGTGTATCCGAGGTTTCGTGTTCTGTTACCGAGAAAATTCCACGCTCTACGTTTCAGGGCACTGGGAACGTGACATAAATTACAGTAAACTCCCATGTAAAAATGGGCAAATATACATAAGGTCTGAACAAAACAACTTATCAATCAAGATTTACATGTATCTATACTAAAGTTATACAAAAATGTTTGGAAGTGAATAGTTTTTTTGAGATTTTCCACTGTAATGTAAATCACTTTCACGTATCAACTCCCAGTTATAGTCTCCCATCATGTTTTTGTTATACGCTCCTTGATAGTGGCATTCAAAGTCCAATGTATCTTAAAGAGTGAAGAATCTTGTAAAATATCGATGACGTTTCCTCTGACTTGCGACTTGCACACTTCATCTAGCAAATTCCATTCCTTGAGTCTAAGTGTTAAAAGTTCGGCATTCGACTTTGTTAGACCAAGATCTCTAACCACGTCAATGAGATCTCTAATTTGCTGCTCTCTTTTGAGAATGGGTATATTCTTTCTGGTGGCCCGGCATGGCCAAGCACGTAAGGCGCGCGACTCGTAATCCGCGGGTTCGCGCCCGCGTCGCGCCAAACATGCTCGCCCTCCCAGCCGTGGGGGCGTTATATTATGTGACGGTCAATCCAACTTTTCGTTGGTAAAAGAGTAGCCCATGAGTTGGCGGTGAGTAATGATGTCTAGTTGCATTTCCTCTAGTCTTACACTACTAAATTAGGGACGGCTAGCACATATAGCCATCGAGTAGCTTTGTGCGAAATTCCAAAACAAACAAACAAATTCTTTCTGGCGGAATAGGTACAGGGAGATCAGGGCAGTGTGGCACTGGGGCGATGGATGATAAAAGGTCCGGATACATGATAGCAGATGCATTCTTGTCAGCCCGACATTTGTAAGGGTTCACCATACAGAAGTAGCAGTTGCTTGAGTGTCAGCGTGTTCACGCCAAATTCTTGGAAGAGCGAACTTCATGGCTTTCTTTTACCTTCTATAACATCCTGCAAAAGAGAGAAATAAAATTGTTACGAAGAATAAATTTATTTCATCCACAATTAATGTGTACGAGGTTCATGCAAAATATTTATATGATATATTTTTCTATACTGTTCAAAATTTTAAAAAATAAAAGATATTTAAGTTTTTAAAGGTTTAAAATTTGTATAATGTAAAATTTTACTGTTCAAGCAAGCAAAACTTGTCCGTATTACCTTCTAGAGTTGTTTTTTTTTGCAGTACTTGCAGGTAAAATTAGGTGACCAGGGTTTGTTTTGATCCCTGACAGACATGACGAAATATGCCTTGTATGTTTCAAACATTTTAGCAGATGCTGTCACAGAGTACTTTTTCGCTCTTGTTTTGATGAATTGGCCACATACATAGCAGAATGCGTCTGGAGAATGCTTGCAGCTTCTTGATGCCATTTCTGATAAAATCAGATAAGTCTATATGTTCACCCAGGTAGCTAGAACTAAAGTGAAGCGGTGAGTGGGGAGCCCACGTATATATATATTACTATGGAAAGTTCTAGAAAATTCTCGTAAGTTCTACTACATTCTAGAAAGTTTTTGAAAATTCTCTCTCAGCTACTCAGTACCAAATCTACCTGCAATGTTCTGAAAAGTGGGTAAATTTGAAAATTTCACTACCCAGGTCACAAAAGCAAAGTTTGAAGAGAAAAATAGGTCTTTTCTATTTAATATTGACATAAGCAATTGGGAAATAACATTTTCTGACCAGGAACAAGAAAAAGTAAAATTTTGTTACACAGTGAAATAAGCATGAAAAAATAAAAAAACTTAAAAGTATGCACTGCAATGAAAAATAATGAACCAGGATTTTTCAATTCAAGAAACATTCTCGCCAATGTTTTTATAAAGCGAGTGTATAATATAATATGTGATAAATTTCACTCTAAAAAGTCTAATATTGTTTTTATCAAATTTACTTTGTCTAGAGCTACTTAAAAGGGGTGAGATTTCTCGAAACCTGTTTAGCTAAGTAACATGTGATGAATCAAGTAAAACATAAAGGTTCATTTTTATTTTTGATATCTTTGTGTAATGTACCTTGACTTAACGGTTTGTCCTAGTTAAAAAAAAAACAAATAAAAGTCAGTGAATACAAACTTTTTTTTTACACGGTATAAATAGTTGCGTGAAATAAAATAACAGCCAAAGAGGATTTGAATTACAAGAATAAAATTCTTGGCTTAGAAATGAAAGTAAATACCTTATAGCTTATGAAGTTCAAAATTTGTATCCAATATGAAACTTTTAAGAAACACATGAGAATTATTTTTTTCAATAAACGGATATATTAGTTCTGGATTTATCAAAATAAGCTACCAAGTTTATTTACCTTCGTAAAGTAACGAAACAATAAAGAAAGATTATGAATATGATGTTGTATGTATGCTAAACTAGATCTAAGTTACAATAAATCAATCTAGAGTTACTATCACTTCTCAAATAATGTTCGCACATTTTTATTCTAATAATATTATAAATATTCAATATTTGTATAATCATATTCATAATCACATACAAACATAATTTTTTTTACTCTTCTTTTGTTTTCGTTTTTACTTTATTTTAGAACGTACAAGCTGCAGTTTTCCTATCTGCTTATCCGTACGAAACTGATTTATTTAGAAGAGGTTGCATTTATTACATCTTCAAACCGACATTGACATTTGATGGTTTAACAGACACCACCTCTGACAGGAAACAGGGCTTCAATCTTTATCTCTTTTTTTCTCTAGACATTTATCGTCCAATGTGAAACTACCATTAATCTTAATCGAAACAGACAGTGTCACAAACACAAGTTACAGCTCGTACTAGAAGACTAATGTACTCATATTGATTTATATATATTTTCCACTTACATTTAAAGGGTGAAATGTACTGTACAGAATTATTGGCCACCGGTGGCATAGCAGTATTGTCTGCGGACTTTCAACACTAAAATCCGGATTTCGATACAGTTGTGGGCAGAGCACATTTAATAAACGCAGGCCATGACATGTATGTACCTTTTGTAACACATCAACTAGTAAAAGTAACTTTTTCTAACTTGCCTGTCTAGTCAATTTCTACTCAAGTATTTAATCAAAGTTTACAGTAAACAAATACAAGACTACTCATGTCCACACTCTATTATTTGTTTCTCGATAACAAATAAGTTTATGTATAAAAGGAAAACAAATGGCTCAAAACATGTTTCCTGGGTAATAATAACTTTAATAAAAGCTAGACCTCAGAAAATACTACCAAACGGTTTATAAAAAATAATTTTAATTAACACCTGTAATTAATAGTTCGAACTTTTTGTTTTCCTTGAAACAAAATATAAACATAACTTTTCACCATCTTAATTTTTTAAAGTTTTCCAACGAGATTTCAGAGTAATAACACATTACCTTCGTATATCTAAATGATGAAATTTATAAAATCAAAAATATAAAAATGAGTCTTAAAAAGTTATTTAAGGTTCTCAGCGCCCCCCGCTAGTACAGCGGTATGTCTTCGGATTTACAACGCTAAAATCAGGGGTTCGATTCCCCTCGGTGGGCTGAGCAGGATGCCCTTTGTGGCTTTGCTATAAGAAAAACACACACACTAAGGTTCTTAGTAATTATAATAAACTATAAAAAAACATTGTTTTTCCAATAAATGTATTTTCAAAAACATTAATACAAAGTTTTGGAAGTTAAGTCATCATACATTTAAAATTACTTTCAACATTACAACAGGTTCGTTTGTTTGCAATTAAGCACAAAGCTACGCATTTATGCTTCGTTCACCACGGGTGTCCAAATTCGGTTTCTAACGTTTAAGTCTATAGGCATACCGCTAGGAGAATTACAACAAGTAGTATACGTATAAAAATACAATAAAATATTAATCAATCTGAAACACAGAAATCTATCACTATTGAAATAATATCACTAGTAATAGATCCTGAAGACTTAAATTGATTTTTTGCTATATTTTTGTGAGTGTTTATTGTTTTGCTAAATAGATACAAAAGTAATTGCGTTATTTTTTTTTCTGAAAATCAAATAACGACTTGAGAAAGGTTTAATTTAACTGGGGTACGGGCGTTCTTTACATATGCACTGTATATTAAGTAGCGGAATGGTAATTATCCAATACCAAGGCCGATCCAAATTGAACATGACATGTTAACTTGGCAGTCCAAAAGCAAAACATATATTAAATCTGCATGTGTATTGAAAAAGTGAAAAAAATATTTCATACAATAATCCCTATATTGTCACTATAGTAGCTATTGTAAATAGTCGAGTTTCGACAAAACTAACATCATAACAAAATGATAGAAATTAAGTATTTTAGCTTACTTCGCATAACGTCTTCCGCTGCGACAACGGTAAGTCTTCGGATTTACAACGATAAAATGAGGGGGGTTGATTTCCTTCGATTCACGCAGGAGGTAGCTCGATATGGCTTCGCTATAAAAAAACGCACGCACCTACTTCCCTCAATAACCATATAATACAGTAATAGGATATACAGCTAAAATGCGGGACAAAAAATATCACTGCTGTTTAACCAGATAGAAATGTAAGATTAGAGAGAATGTAGCTAATCATCACCACCTACCTCTAACTCTTGGGCTGTTTTTTACTAACGAATAATGATGTTGACCACACATTATATCTCCCACGGCTGAAAGGGCGAGCGTGTTTGGTGTTATGAGAAGCAAACCCATGACCCTCAAATTGCGAGTTGAGCGCTATAACTACCTGGCTATCAAATATTTCAGGTTCACCTGTATTTTTTCTTGAATACAACGTCTAGTTTCAGAATTGTGTCGGTGGGTACTACATTATTATTTTATGTCTCAATACAATTAATTTTCTAAAACACTGAACTGTGAAAGGTAAGTTTACTTTTCCACTTTAACGATTATTTATCGTAAGCTTAGCAAATGATGTTATTTTGTGAAAAATGATTTTCATATTCCCTTGAATCCATTCAATCCAGTTTTAACCATCCACTTTTAGAGTTTCTTAGCTTTAACATGCTGAACAAAAGTATGCCCTCTTCTTATATTAAAAAAATATTTAGTTTACAAAAGATGTATAGATTAATAGCATCTAGCATTGTAGAATATTTTTTGACTGCTTAAGCTCTCTTAAAGTAATACGATAATCTAATGCAGCTAGCAGCATAAATAGAAAAAAGGATGACTGCCGGAATAATCTGGAATTACATTTGTACGGCAAATTTTATATATAGCTCTCATTGACGTCCGCGCGTTGAGAATATACAATTTTAAAATTACTTATTTTGTCAATCATTCAAAATGTTATGCACCTTGGTTTAACACTGTTATATAATGATAATCTCACTGTATAAATATTTTTTTTTTTCATAATGAGCGGTCACATACCTACAATCTACCTACTAAATGTTTAATGTATTTTACAAGCTGGTCAATTCAGTAATGATTTTAATCTCGAAATAAATACCTTTTTTATTAAGTGATTATATCAGAAAAACCATTTTGGTCCCCCGCTAACACAGGGGGATGTCTTCAGATTTACGACGCTAAAATCGGGAGTTCGATTATCCTCGGTGGACATAGCAGGTAGTCCGATGTGGCTTTGCTATACGAAAACACACATAAACACTAAATTCATTTGAAATTAGTTGAAAAATGTGGTGAATTATCATGAGTTTTCGTATTCTACACATAATATTTTTTCAAGCAGAAATATAAATTTCTTAAAACATTAGGTAATTATTTAAGCAAATTGAACAGACTTTTGTGTTCTGAACAAAATGGATGTGATAGGTAGAAAATTCTATAGATTTGTAAATAGTTAAAAGAGATTGAGACTAAAACAAACATCAGGATGTTTTCTGATGTTTTATCACTTTTTATTAGATGTAGTAAAATGTACGTTGTTAAACGAGAGAAGTCGAGGAAAAGGAACACAAAATTTGACGAAAAAAGTACTGGAATCAATTTTTCACCAGAATTAAACTGTCTAGTGAATTTTCTTTTTCGTATCAACCTGCACGTACTTACTGCTTATTAAGAAGGAAAAGGGGATAGAATTAAATCTATATATTAAAGTATTAAGAACAGGGAAAAATAATATGGATTCAAAATAACAAAAGGATGATTGAAGGGTTTTCAAGAAGCTGGTCAAAACATATTTTTTCTGTGTATCAGAATATTTGATTGTAAATGGGACTTTACTTTCAAATCTAACACATATGGCTTCAAAACATGAATTGAAAATAGTACTAACATTCCAAATAGATTTTCTATTCTACATAAAGAAAACAAGGCACACTGTTTTGGTTATTCTATCAAGAACCATCAAATACGCAGACGTATATTAAAATAGACTGGTAATGTGCTGGGTAAGATAATTAAATGAGTGCACCAAATGGTAGTTAGTTTGAAAAAATTAGATAGGACCAAGAATTTTCGCGTCTTTGAAAATAAAATTGTTATTAAAAACCATTTTTATCCCTTTCTCTTTAGTTTTTAAACAGCAGAGGTAGATGAGTGAGGAAAAACTGCCGATAGATCAAGTTAAAATACGTTTGGAGTTACTTTGAAAGCACAAGAACGTTAGAACTTTTTCTAATAACAGATTCCTTCAACAGTAGTCAAAAATGTTCCTGTAAGCAACGACCGAAAGCTCATTTTAATTGCTTATCTCGTGCAAGTTCAGGAAAACATAGATTTTGCGGTGTTTAGAGAGTGTAGACTTCGGACAAGCTATAATTCAAACTTCTAGTGCTGCTTCTTAGATTGTTTCACTTTTTTCTGTATTAATTATAAAAAATACATCATGAGAAACTTGGGCTTGCAAACTGCTAAATGAAATTTAATTGTATGGAAAACTTTAAATGAACGGAAATTAAAACATTTCTCGATATAAAATGACGAAAAGTAACAATGTTACCATCGAGTAATTAGAATTACGTTGGACAGCATGAGAACAGAATGACTTCACTCGGTTTCCTAATTCTAATCCAATAAAAAGTTTTTCAGATGAGCTTCAGTGTCACATTGGCCACCATAATCCTTTTTCCAGATGTGTAAACCAGATAAGGACCGTATTTCTCAATGAGTTGGTTATAATTAGAAACAATCATTTTGGCACATTCGTTAAGCCATTGTAACTCAAAGGTCAGGCCATTTATCATCAAATATTATCTTGGCGAAACACAACTGAACCCAATAATGTGATATAATCATAATAAACTGGCTTGTCAGAGTACCTTGTGAAATTTGAGAAAATGAAAGAATAAGGAATTTTTTTTCATTCGTAATTTGTTTATGAAATACTTCAATCAAATATGATAGTAAATAATATTAAATAGGTAATTTAGGTAATTTTGTTTTAAAAATAAAAAACTCACTTAAGAACAAAATATTGTAGAGGCAATGCATATAGAATCTTATTGCAGCTAGGAAATACGACATTAATAACATAATAATACGAAAGTTCGAAAACAAGCGCCTGCTTTTGATATGATGAAACAATTTAATATAAATTGTTGTTAAGTGCAAAGCTACACAGTGGGTTATTTCTACCATAGGGAACCTAAACTTTTAGAGATTTAGCTCCATAAACTTACCTCCTACACATCTGGAAACTTTAACAGAAGATATGTTGATTGAAGGAGAATTTTGTATATATTTTCTTTTGAGCTAATAAGTGTGTTCCTCTGCAAATAATAGTTACTAACTATATATCTCTCAATATATCTATTTGCCTGTCCAGACTAATATAGAAGTTTGTTGTGATTTTTTAAAGCATGTCCCAGGGGTATTTTCCTTAACTTCCCATGAACGTAAGGGGTGTCTACAATAATGATGATCGCTTGGTCACTCCTATAGAATTCTGTAAAGTCATTTTGACAAATGTCTCAGTTGAGCTAAGTGTCTCCAAATCTGAGATCTTTTTTCTTCTTGCTGATCTTGCTTCTAAGTTACGCCCAAGCTGGCAAGACCATGTGCTTAACGAGCCGAAGGCTTACATTTGACGCCTTTATTACACTTTTCTTTTGGAGTATTGATTTATTATTAGCTTTCTCTTGACCCAGCCTCGTTCACTATGAAAGACCTTTGTCTGCTTCTCCGACATCTCTCGCACACTATCAAGCAGAAGACTAACTAGTTAAGCAAGCATGATTGTTCAGACCGTTGAGATATGTTCGCTTCAGAAGAAAACCCAAACCTAAGTGTGATGTTTGCCTAGAGTTTGTTAATTAATTAATTTGCTAATTAATTAATGATTTGTTAACTATAAGGTCCCGGACAAAGCCTACCAATGAAAACTGTTGCATTTCATAGAAAATGTTATTCTCATATTAAAGCAGGATATACGAGTAAATGTGATTATTTTATGATGCAGTTATAGTCATAGGCTATTTCACAAGACTGATATTTAGTTTCTCATTAACGACGTACATTATATTTATAAACTATTTAACTATCACAGTAAAAACTATGACCGTCACATAAATTCTTTGAAACAGACTATGACTGAAAGGTTGTTAACAAAACATAACCGCCGAACAAACTGAAAAAGCTAACAATATACTATGTGAATCTGCCCTCAAACAATCACCTACAACCGATTCGTCTCATATTCCGGGCTCTGCACTCGACTCATAAACCGAGGGTAGCTGGTTCAAATCCCCGTCGCTTGTCCTTTCAGCGAGGGGGCATTATAATATCATGGTCAATCCCACTATTCGATGGTAAAAGAGTAGCTCAAAAGTTGGTGGTGAATGGTGATGACTAGATGCCCTCCCTCTAGTCTTACACTGATGAATTAGGGGTGGCTAGCACAGATAGCTCTCATGTTGCTTTGTGCAAAATTCAAAAACAAATTCTCGTGTTACATTCACACTTACATTACTCTAAAGTAAACTCTTAGCCGACACCAGGTGGATGTCAACCTTGCAATTGCAAACGATGTCAAACCTATAAATTTATGCAGAAAACGGATAAGTTTTCCGATAAAGACAAGCAAAAAAAGTTCAAAATCACTACTTTCGTAAACTGACCTACTTATTAAAAACTGTATTTTCGACAATGGATTAAGAAAATATCATTTTTTGTAGAGCAAATGGTATCAATCGCGATTCTAGGTGTTTGACCTTTGCAAGTCTCTGAAGCGATTTCCAAAACTAAATTCATGATTAAACTTACTTTATATTATAAGTATTATTTTTTGTTTAAAAATCTCTCTTTCTCTCTCTCTCTCTTTATATATATTGATTTATTTTCCTTTATATTGAGTTAAGTTATTCTTTTCTCTAATAAAATGGAGAGTTTTAACCATCAAGTTGTTTGGTTTTTATTAACAAAACATGACCTTAGAATTGTTTTCAGTTGAACATAAAGTAACGCATTGGGTTAACTTGCTCCACCCACTCCACCCACAAAATCTGGTTTTCTAGCGTTGTAAATCCTCAGATATATCGCTTTGCCACTGGGAGATACGACCTAAACAGAAAAATTATTACATAGTAGGTGTCCATGTGATTTATTTTCATCAACAATAAATTGAGCCAGCTAATAAATTTACCCAGTCGATTATTTTGCGTAGTTCCTGGTTCTAATAACATATTTTTTTCTGCGTTTACTGTATTTCATAAATTGACTTAATTATGTAATCTATTTTAAAACTACTAATGTTGAGCTCGTTTACTTGCCGTAATATAAGGCACTTCATTATATTAAACCAATACAAAAACAGATATCTGATTCACAAGTGCTATATCCAGAACGTAATATTATTTTCGCGCAAAGCTATAAAATGTTGGGGATAATCGTTTTTAATTTCAACAGTTATTAAGAAAAAATATAAGACAGCCAACCGTTAATTCTTGGGCTACTCTTTTACAAATGACTAGTAAGATTGACAGTCACATTATAACTGTTTTGCATGTGACATAGTTTGTAACTTTATCATATAACCTTTTTCAATAGTTTCCCTGCCACCATATCTTGTAAATAAAACAACTGATAAGTTTAGAAACTAATTTCTGCTACATAAAGAGAAATTTAAAATAAAATCCGAATAAAATAATCTGATCATAGTAGAAGGGAAAAAAGTAGTTTATCCACATTAGCAACTACGACTTCTGAGGGAAAATATTTCTCAGGGTCTGTTTTACACACAGTTCAGGAAGATATATATTCTTGAGTTTTGTAAAATTGTAGTTGTATTTAATCAGATTTCCACTTAGGTAATAAAAAATTTCATATTCTATTAATAGTGTTGGATTAATTACCTGGAAATCTATAAGAACAGACGACAAAATGAATATACCAGAGTTTTAAAAATGAAAGAAAACAATTGATAGGGAAGAAAGAAAAAATAAAAGTAATCAACTCGTCACACTCTCTGACAGATTTGCTTAAAATTAATATTTTGTCTTTGAATCTATGAAAGAAAGCGTCAGCTGTTCCTTCCTGATAAGAACTCACCCTAAGAAACAATAGACATGACATCACCCATGCACAATTTCAGACTCAACTGAAGAGACAGGTTCTTAAAACTATAGTAAGTGTTTCGACAGATATCAAGAATTTTTAAATATAACTTACTTTTATCGATCAACAATTGTTAATCAAAATATGATGCTATGAGCTATTTTTTGCAAAAAAGATAAAAATAATTTATGAAAGAAGGTTTGGCTAGAAAAGCAAATTTGTAGATTCAGAATATATTAAAAAAAACTTTGACAGTATTTCCAGTTTTATTAGAAGTGCCATTTTATCAAATTTTGATAAATTTGTTTTACCCAGAAAATGAAAAACAATAACTAGATATGAAGCATGAAAAGTAATATTTATGTTGAATAAAATAAAAGGAAAATAACAAAACGAATGTCAGTTGGCTTTTAAAACAGGAAACTCAACGATAAAAAAAATTAATTGAAGAGGATTATATATTCCCATAATTAATTACTGCAAACTGTATAAGTTAAACACATAAATTATTATAATGGTCATGTACAACACAGTAAATGATAAGAATTTCTATCGAACATACTGTACAGAAATGACCAGCGTGGACATTAGACAAAATAACTACTCTGTAATAGAACTAGCCGACAAAAATATACGACTTTTTGTCATATATGGTGTATTGATTTTTCCATCAGGCTCCACTAAAGTTCACGGAACGTCATCTGTGTCACGGAGACATCGGAGACTCGAATAAATTTCTAGCTTCGGATCTACTTGGCTTTTTAGAGTGTAAAGTAACAACGACAACAACAACAAATGTGATGTCTGATTTGAGCCTAACAAGAAGATGTCTTGTTAGCAGACGGAATGTATTTGTGTGTATAGAACATAAAGTTTTAGGTTTTGTTTGACTGTTTTTAAGTGCAAAGTTACTCATTGAATCGCCTGTGTCGTGCCTACCGCTAACTACTTTAAAACATTTTTTCTAAAGTTATGTTGTTATAGCTACTACTACTGTTCTTTTACATACATTTTTAAGCTTTAGTTCAGTTTCTGAGTATTCACTGTCCGTTTACCGTTGGAACGAAATTTAATCTTCAAATTTGCCTAGTGCTTTCTCCTTTAAAAAATACCTTGTACCTATAGTAAACTTATTTGTTAAAAAACGCTTTAAATAATATATTTTTTTATTTTTTTGTACATTTTTATCTCTTTCTTTTTCACATAAACTTCTTGACTGTGCAGTAGACAAAAATACCTATAACAGATTCATTCATAAAATAATTGAATGTTTTTACTTTGTTAACACCGTTTCCTAAGCATTAATAGCATTACTTTATTAAGAACACATGTGATTTTAGTTAAATATATATAGATACATGTAGATAGATATATGCAGGGCTTTGGGTGCGTTAAAAGAGTGACAAATTAATTCTAATGTTCAGTCTTACAAGAAAAGAAAAAGAATTGGTGGTTTGTAGTATTGACTAGCTACCCTCCCCGTCACCCTAGTGCAGTTATAAGCTTATGGCTCTAGGTTTCAAACAAAGTGGACAATGTGTATAATGTATGAGAACAAGTTAAGCACAGGTATTTTGTTTTAAGACACACATGTACCATATTTAATAATCACGAGTTTTTTCACACTTTATCATACTATTAAAATACAACCACCCTTCTCCAGAATTGAATTTACGTAGTTTGTGGAATGGAACTCTGTATTTTTTCACCGTCGTTTCGTAAACTTACTGCAGACCCACCGAGAATAAACAGAAAAAAAGAAAATTTAAAATCGATATTTTTCCAATTCTCTAAAAATTTACTTAAAATTTCGCACCACGTCGATTCCTAGTTTATTGAGTTTTAATTTACCATTCTTTATACGTCAGCTATAAATGTTATTAACGTAAATGAATAGAAACATTCTAACATTTTTAAAAACTGTTATTGTTGACTTAATGATATTAAAGCCTGTAATTAACACTTATCTAATGTTTTTGCAGGTTACATTAGTATTTAATCACCAGGGTTTTGTCTTTACAGCAGATATACTTAAATTATTCATATGTAATAGACCTCTCCGTTCGCTTTTGTAAACCAGACTAAATAAACGTGTACTAAGGTTTGCTGTTTTATTTTTTGTAATTTTGCGCAAAGCTACACGAAAGCTATCTGCGTTACCCGTCCCTAATTTAGCACCGTACGACTACAAGGAAGGCAGCTAGCTAGTCATCACCACCCACCTCCAACTATTGGGCTACTATTTCACCAACGAATTGTGAGATTGACCGTCACATTATAACGACCTACGGCTGAAAGTGCGACCATGTTTGAAGTCGCGGGAAGTCGAACCCGCGACCCTCAGATTACGCGTGGTGTACCTTAACAACCTGGCCATGCCAAGCCTGCACTTATGTCATTGAAGTGAAGTACGTATTTGTGAAATTAATATGATAAAAATAGTTCGTGTGTATTGAAATTATTATATCATTAAGATTATACTGCGAAACAATTTGTTAAACTTGTCATTAATGTGAGAGATCACGATATTTTCTTCTTCAAGGAACACATGAACTCGTATTACTTAACTCCTAAGTTGCCTGCATGCCGAATATCAGGGTACTAAAATCGTGTTATTCTATTTATATTTGGTGCAATTTGACAAAATAAAATCCACATTTGTTGTTGTTCGAATATGGATGAAATAGGAGTAAATTCTTTGTAGGTAATATATACATGCATTTGTGGCAAACGGAATCGTTAAATCCACACCATTAAAGGGTGAATACTTTATTCCTTAAATTGATGACTTTTTGAATATCAATGGTTGTGCTTTATGTCATCATTATTTTAAAAGAGGTGTGAAAACAAAGGAGTAGAAAAACTCAATTAAAATGCTAATTTAAGTTTACATTACAAATACTTAAACAGCTTAACCTTAGGGTGACGTTTGGTAGAGAATTTGCATCCGTGTAAAAATTTTCTTGAAGTTTTCAGTGTTATTCTAACTAAAGGAACGAATTTGACTTTGAAAGTCAAACAGCTTAAAGCAAAAAATACGCGCGTGCTATACCTTATTAGTAATTCGTGATATACAAAGATTCTTGACTTTCGGCTCGACACTTGATTTGATTTAGATAGTAAATACAGTTTGAATCTTTTGGCTATTACAATTTATGAATAAAATTAAAGAAGCACCAAAGATGTTCGCTATTTAAATAATTATAAACTAAATATTTGAAAAAGTTAGAACAGACAGCCATTATAAACACTAAATGACAATACTGTAAAATTAAAACAAAACAACTAATGGTGCTCTGAGCTATAAATATACTAAACATACCAGACTACAGCACCATACCAGCCACTACAATTCTGGTTTTTAACTTCAAAATAAAATATATGGCAGGTAACTTGTATCTTATAAGTCTACGCAAAATGCTTTTAAAAATTTTGAATACTTGCGTTTCTTTGAGAAAACAATGCAAGATTGCCTTTCGTATAAGAGAATGATAAATTTACATATTGTTTTCTTGTATAGTATGTATATTTTAAATATATGTTGATGTTCTTATCTTATTTCACTATTACAAAATTGCTGTATTTAGTTTTCTGGTTATAAAGATTTGAAATATGTTTATTTTGGTAATACTGTTCAGTTTCGTTATTTTTTATGAACTCATTACACTTTTTTCAACAAATCTAAATTATGTAGTAAATTACTTTTTATTTAACTACCTCTTTCTCAAAACTTCTTAGAGCTTTCTCTCCCCTCCACCATCGAATTACCTTAGGCAACAAACTAAAATTAATATTGATTATTGCTTCTTACGTAAATTTAGTTTGTTAAAATATATTGCCAAAATGTTTGAATACTGTTCTATAGTGATGTTATTGATTATGACCAGGCATGGCCAAGTGGTTTGGGGTATCGACTCGTAATATGAGGGTCGCTGATTTGAATTTTTGTCACACCAAACATATTTGCCCTTTCAGCCATAGAAGCGTTATAATGATACGATCAATCTCAATGTTCGTTGGAGGTAAGTTGTGATGATTAGCTGCCTTCCCTCTGATCTTCTGCAAAATTATTGATGGCTAGCATAGATATCCCTAGTGCAGCTATGCGCGCAAGTAAATAAACAAAAAACAAGTTACTTTTTATACGCATTAAGTATTTATGGCGTAAATGCCAGAGTGATAACAGAAAAAAATAGGACAAACATTCAGATTTTGTTATTCTGATTTATTTTGAGCATTTGTTCGTCAAAACACACATACATACCTGATTTGTATAAAATAATGTGCTTGTGGTATAATATTATTTTCTAAACTGATTGATAATTTGTTCACACAATTTCTTTATATGTCTTGTAGGGTCATGCCTCTTTTCGTGCCAAAAGTTATAGGCGTCGAATTGTTCGATTGTCCAAAAAGAATACGACGTAATCGGATATTACTAAAACAATACGGTACCCCAGCCTACTGTATCAAAAATCCAGAAACGTCGAGTTATAGGAAGCGTTGTTTCAGGAAGGTTTAATAGTAAATGCCGAAAAACTTCTGATCGAGGTGATTATGGTTTTATAAGGTTAACATATCAAGGTCAAAATAATTTTTTCAACATCTTATGACATGAATGGCACGAACTTATTCATTTCTGAGTATCCAAAAAGAACATTGGATAGAAAGTTGACCTAACGTGGCTATCTTGCAAGAAGGGTTACTTTGCAAACCAATGTTAACCAGAACTACCGACGTCACTCTGTCACTTGGGCAGGACACTATGCCAACTTAAAGTAGGACACTGGCAACATGTTATCTTTACAGATGGGTTCTGTTTCCGCTTTCTGAATGTGATGGTACTATTTGTGTTAGTCGTTTATCTGGATAACAGGTAAGGAAAGAATGTCTTTTCCACAGAGGTGGTGCGGTATATGTTTGAACAGCTATTCATTATTGTTGAGAAAATGCTCTATATATCCCCCAGGAAAACGTTAATGGCGCCTCCTACAGACAATACATGGAGACGATATTTTAGCAGCGTGCTAGATCAAGGCTTGACAATAGATTTGTATTCCAGGATTACAATGTCACTTCTCATAGTGCGAACATTATACAAGATTATCTCAAACAGGAGGACGTTAGAATTTTGTGATTCCCAGCAAATTCTCCAGATTTCATTTTCATTGAGAGCTGTTGGACAGAACTGAGTCGAATAATTGCTAACCACGATCTTAAACCAATTATTGTATTTGAGTTGCATAGTCTTCAAGTGATAAGTTAAGTTGGAATCAAGGTTTATTACATCAATAACCTCATTTATATCATGCAACGTCGCCTTTCAGGTTATTTGAGTACTAGTAAAACAAGCGAAGTATTAACGATTTAATAAAAACTGATACAAGGTTACTGACATTATCTGTAATAACTTGATGTTATATTTTAGCATTATATACGTTTCGTTAATGTTTTGCTGCAATATATGAGATGATGAATTACTCATTTCTTTACAGATGCCTGCTAAAATCTTTTCCCAGTCTAATAAATATTTTATGGTGCCCAAAGAGCTAGTTTTATTACACTAATAACATATTAGATATCTAATATAAACATACATTTTTTTTTTCAGTTTTACAGCACTAACTAATAATGATCATATTTATTTTAGTATATGCAAATTGTATTAGCCAGAACTGTAGCTTCAAAATTATCGTCCAGTTGAAAAGATCCAATAGTTTTTTTTCTTAAGGATTGTGACTTACACAATCTTATTTCTGAAACTTACTTTGTCTTCCTTTACCTACTATTAAATATTATCTTAATAAAAAAACAATATTTTTATGGTTTTAGAAAATTAAAAGTGGCAGGGTAATTTATTTTGAATAGATGGCCACTTTTTAATCGTATAATAATGAAAACCCCAAGGAAAGTATTTGTATATATTTCACAAATATACGTATATGAATATATATGTATATATGTTGAATATTTAAAGGCTTGTCATGCAGATTACGCAATTTTAAGTTCTTGTCAGTGTACATTTAGAACCATAATGGTTCTGTAGAGGATTTGCATAAATAATTACTATATTAAAGAAACTAAACTTTTAAGCACTTTAACAGTAACCGTTCCTGTTCGCTCTGTGTTTTTACAGTAGTTTACCATGTTATATTAAAATGATTTTGACGCTTCACCATAACATCACATTCCGTGTTGACTCGTATATTAACAATCATAAAAGATTAAACGAAAATTTGGCAAAAGCAACTTGTCCACTTGTTTTTTTTATATACAGACAGAGTAGAGATCTTTCTTGATGATGTTGCGTGCTGTTGCTTCGAGCACGTAGATGGGTCATTTAAGTACGTGGATTCTAATCTCTTACAATACGCTACAAGTTTACTTACCATGACTTGAGTACGAATTGTTACGTGTCTTTTTATCAGATGGTTCTTGTTCCCAATTCGATCCACATGATTTTATTTCCTACTGCCGTTAAGCAGGAGGAATATTCTTGTGTTCTTAATTCTAAATACCTGATCTGAGTGGATATTTTTCTTTACATAGCCTTTTGAAAAACGATTCATTTTCGGTGATAACACTATACCTATGTATGAATAAACAATGTCTAACTATAGTTATACAGTTAATTCCACTGCGACTCAAATTGGTATTGATTATTATTTGCCCTATTAATATACATTAATAAAATATTTATTAATTGTTAGGTTCGTCCTAATATAGTGTACTCAATCTTCGATTCATTCGAATAATTATTTTCATTGATAGACACACATACTTTTCATATTCATTATTTAAAGAAAATGAATAGCATAATAATTCGTTCATATAAATAAGCAAATGAAACCGAGTATGCGGTTCATTTGGCGATAAAAGGTAAAGGTTAATTTGCTTTGTACGAACAAATAGCTATCTTTAATCTTCTATATTTTTGAAATTTCTTTTTTGCTTAATTGGTCTTATTTCTGTTTTTTTATTACTTTGATGGTTACTTGATTGTTTGAATATGAGACTAGATAGACAATTCTGACGTTACAATCTCTACTAAACCCGAAAAAGTTACTGCTTTAAACGTACACCTATTAGTGTCAAATATTCAAGACATTACTAATATTTTGTGAAATATTAGAATCTGTTTCGATCCTCTAAAACTATTTTGTATTGCTTACTGCTTCGTTCAACTGAATAATATTTTTGTTTTATGATTTCCTCTGGGCGAGACAAAATGCTGGGAAAAGTGCGACTAAAATCCCCTAAGGACTCAATTGATGGCTCGGTATGAGTTTGATTTAAAAGTTTTCCTTCCAAACGTTATCTATGAGCGACAAAACGCCTCTAGAGTTTGTAAATTAATATCACATATAAAAAGAACTATTTATGAAGTTTAGTCTTGAGAATTCATCATTCAGTTTACTATTCAGATTTTAGCGGTGAATTATATTTTTCATCTATACCAAACTGTAATATTTGTTACTCGACGAAAATTAGCGTGAACCTGTAACTGTTAGCAGCAACATATGTATGTTTTGTAGTGTTCTGTTTAATTTTGCATCTCCTTGAGTTTTACTTTTTATTTTATGCTGCTTTTATTTTTGTTATAATAACAAACCAGCAAACACATACTTTTTAAATTAAAGTAAATCCTTATCTCTATGAGCAAATTACATATATGCATTAAATGAAGATTCGCGCATGATGCAAATGAAATGACGATCTGAGAGAAAAGCAGTTTAAAAGATTATCATATATTGACTTTTTGTTGTTTAGTGTGAAAATAATAGCAATAATCAGACACTGAGAAAGGAGATATATGTCTATTTATGAATAATATGAGTGGACTGTGAATCCAAAAATTATTAATCCATGATCCATTTCCACACGCCCCCAGCCAGTACAACTTATAAATATCTTCTTTTTTTCATAATTAGCAGTCACATACCTACAATCTACCTACTAAATGCTTAATGTATTTTACAAGCTGGTCAATGCAATAATGATTTTAATCTCGAAAAAATTACCTTTTTTATCAAGTGATTATATGAGGAGAACAATTTTGGTCCCCCGCTGAGACAGGGGGAAGTGTACGGATTTACAACGCTAAATTCAGGGTTTCGATTCCCCTCTGTAGGCTCAGCAGATAGCCCGATGTGGCTTTGCTATAACAAAGCAAACACACACGCACTCACTCCATTTCCACGAAAACGCATTTCACACTTTGGATATGTGGATGCGTTATAAGTGTAAAGATAAATTCTCATTATTTCATGAAACAAAAGTTGGAGGTAAATGCATTATATAATTTACTTCTTTTAGTCTGAAAGCTCAAAATTACATATAACTATATTCAGATAGTTGTGCTTGAAAAACTAAAATAAAACAAAGTATGAAATGACAAATTTGAAAAAAAGTATTTAAAAATAAGATATGATTAAAAACTGAAAAAAATTCGTAATCAGAAACCATAAATTTTACAAAAACAACTTTACTTGTTTTATAAATACTTTATCTATAAAGGATAATTATAACCAGGCGTAAATTTTATTATAAATACCTTTTTATGCCAAGAAAATCTTATTTTGTTACTATTATGAATTATCCTAAACAAGCCTCTGATTACGACTTCAAATAGCATGAAAATGAGTTAAATTGTATTTAAACCAAGAAGTTAATTAAGTATCGAAATGAATAAAATTTATTATATTTGCCAACAAGTTTGAAGCACATATTTTTTCTAATATACAAGCAAAAATATGATTTACAATAACGGCTATTACAATAGTGATTTATATACAAACGTTTAACAGACTTAAGAACAAAACTGAGTCTTCTATTTGGTCTGACACTAAATATTATATCGGCGGTTAACGATGAGCGAATTAATTTTTCGTTGATGTAGTACACTTCATTTAACGGGGAGCTAGCTAGCTTTACTGATTACACATGAGTTTTTCCAAGCTGTAATTATATAATGTCTTGGAAAATATACTAACGTTTGAAGCTAATTTGTTGAAGTTAAATGATTTGTAATATCCCAAATCTATAAACGTTCCTGGTCAAATATTTGTAGTTTCCCGATTAAAAGGCGTTAATCACAGTTTTTGCCTCCGTAGTTTATAATATACCAACTGTAGCAATATATATCTTCTAGCGTTGTATCGGTTACTACATTTTATAATCGTTAATCGAGGTTTGAAATTTCAGTTGGCAACAATACTAGCAATCACTTGTATTTACATACAGCACATAGTACATTGTTTATTCTTATATTCAAGAATCTTTTTCAAATTTAGTGACTAGGAAGGCATTTTGCATACAAATTTAACAGTCTCAGCCCACGTATTTCTAAATATAAATTTCACTCACCTAAACGTCAATATTAAAATAATTATATTAGAGTAAATCCGTTATAATTTCAATTAATTATTATACTTAATAAAAAGAAGGTGTTGCTAGGACTAACTGCTTATGTCTGTTCGTATGTGTGTGTAAACTTTGTGTTATGATTTATCTAGAAACTCGCATTCTTCAATGTACTTCTAATCAAGTGTGTATGTGTGTGTGTGTGTTTGTTTTATTATAGAAAAGTCACATACGGTTATCTGCTGTGTCCACCAAGGAGAATAGAATCCGTGATTTCAGCATCGTCCCACCGGTAATTAAATGACAAAATTCTGATTTAATTAGATTAAAGTGCGAAATAGACGGAATAGATGTAATACAAGAGAGAAACGTAACTAAATATTGAACTGAAAGAAGTAAGAAATGATGCAAAGAAGAAAACCGGTACAAAGAAGTTATTGAAAAGGTATAAGATAAAAATATATCCAGAGAAAAAGGAAAACATATCATAGTAACTACAACTGCTATTAGAGGGAAAAGAAATCACCTCTTCTGGACATTTGAAAAAACTTCTCGGTTAAAATATTGCAAGAAAACTACAGTTGTCGTAAATTTCTAAGATAATGTTGATATTAAAACATCGTAGGCGAAAATAATGGCTTGAACTTCTCTCAAAAATCAATAATCACAACAGATAAAAGAAAGCTTGTCTATTGTTTCTTATCGATGGTTTTTTTTTCATTTGGTTGCAGTCTAACTTCTTATTGATTTAAAGAGATAAGTTTCAGTATATCTCTGACTCACTTCTATTATCAGTCACTTAGCAACTTTACATGTTATTGATGAATCAATTAATTCTCAGATCCTACATGTTACTGAGACTACAAATACCCACAAAAAGAGCTCGGACAGGTATCGCTTTATATCGAGTCTGATATAATTAATTCCACAGTGCCATATAATAGCATTCGCTGGTTCATTATTTTCAATCAAGTGTGATACACACATTAACCCTTTACACTGTAATTAATCACAGAAAAATCTCATAAAATATCATTTTATTTAAGCCTAGATTGTTACACTCAAGTACCTGACTTCTAAGTGATTTTTAATTGCAGATACATAAGTTTCTGTATATATGAGCAACAAAACTATTATTTAAACCTTGGGAAATAGTTTCGAGGGGTATGTTTTGAGTAGTTTGTAGGTCCTGATGTATGATGTGGGAATATAACTAAAATATTTATGAACTCTTTGAATGTGAAAACATCATAAAATATACCTTCATTATTGCTACAGTTTTTTGTGTTTTTGTTTTTTATTCATTTTGTGATGACGAGTAAAAATGTATTCTAAAGACAAATGGTGTGGGTATTACATTTTTAATTATAATAAAGTGCAGAACTTTTTTTTTTCTTTTTGGAAATTTTATGCATAACTGCACAAGTAAAATTTGCTCATAGTTTTCCTCAAGTATAAACTATTTTATATTAAAGTAAACACAACCTAACTACAGCTTTTAGGCTATTATTATTTGAACGAAAGGACTTGTACTTCACTCTTATAACACACGATAGCTAAAGGCGCAGAAAACGTTTCTGTAGGCAAGAAAACTCGAGCATAAATTATTAGACTCCAAGTTCGAACACATTAACCACTAGAGAACGATCACACATATAATAATGGTCATCTGTTAGGTTTACTAGCAAGAAAATATTTAAGTATATAAATGTAAGTATAGTAATTAGTTTCAGCTGGCAGGTAACGATTAATTTACTTTTCACATGTATTCATCCTACTTAATACAAACTGCACAGTGATAAACAGAAGAAAGAAGGTTAAATGAGACGTTCAACATCAGAAAAAAAATGTTATAGTTTGCTTGCAGCTTCCAACAATTTGCACTAGAAAAGAAAATATTTTATTTTTTCTAACATTTTAATTCTAAGCAGTTTCACATAAATCGTAATAATATTCCTTATATATTTATTTTAAATGTGACACAATGGCCAATTGCTAGTATCAAAGCCAATCTAGATATTTATTTACCTTTCCCTCGCATTGCCAAGTTTTCTGATGGGGATATATATATATATAGCATTTTGTTTTACACTACATCCACAAATGAAATATCATGAATTGTTTATCAGGAAACTTTATTTATATATAAAATATATAAGATACTATTAGGTATAACTATTAATTTAAGGGTCTGCAATCTTTAATGCCTCCCAGTGGCTCAGCGGTTTGTCTGCGGACTTACACGCTAAAATCCGGGTTTCGTTACCCGTGGTGGGCAGAGCACAGATAGCCCATTGTGTAGCTTTGTGCTTAATTCAAAACAGCAACAAACAGCAATCTTTAATAAAATGAAATACTTTTACACAGCTAAGAACATGATTGTAGCCGAATCGGCGTGATGAATTATCTAAATGATTCCATTTAATTGTTATTTTTAAAAGTTTAAAAGAACAAGCTCGCTGATTGTAAGCCAAATTTACCCCTTCCCAGAAAGCACCTTGATGGGTAAAATAATCTGAACGTTTATTTTTATACGTGTTATCTCATAAAGTCATGCATTTTACTGCCAATATTCCATTACGAAGCTTTATTTTGTAAAAGTTTTATGATTAATGATAACAATTGTAATTTGGAAGGATATGATACGGTTATTCTATTAAAACGATACACTCTTGTACATACTGTAAATCGATCCTCGAGTTGAGTTTTCTATGTATTCTGAATACGAAACGATATGTACGTAAAAGAACTGAAATTAAAGATACATTTGCAGTAAATTGTGTTATACTTCCTCAATTCCAATTAATTGAAAACTTCTTTTCAAAAACTTTTCTATATTTTCGTTTTCTTCTTTAGTAACTTTATTGAAAAAAATTTTGATGTCACTAATTCATAAATTCACACCAGGCAAGTTTAAAACATTTAGTTCATTTAAAGTTTCAAAAGTATAGATTAATAACAGTATAGATAATTAACTACAACAAATACGATGCTGTTATGGAAACTTGTTTCTGCATGTAAAAGAAAAAGCACTAAAATTTAGAACCTATTACACTTAAATAAATCCCACTTGTATATTAAAAACGACTTATACTTGCATAACACTAGAAAGGTTTCGAAACCTTCTACAAACTAATAGTCCCGAAATATTTGTTAAAGTCATTTTTAATTAAATTATTATTCAAAGCAGTACCATGCTGTTTGTATAAAGTTTTGTTTTGGACATACGAGATTTCGTAGAGTCGCCTTGCAAATGGAATAAGAAAAAAAAACATTTCTTAAGTTACACGGAAGGTGCAAATAAAAATATTATGAAGTATAACAAAGTTTTTTTTCTAACCCTATTGATTTAGGAAACTTTAACAACTCTTAAGTAAACATGTTGAAAGCTTTTAATTTGCTAGAAGCACGAATTGGCTATTGATATCATAAAAAGCTCTCTATATATATATATATATATAAATTATATTTAGATAGATCTAAAATAACGTTTTATGCATGATTCATAAATAACTCAGTTTTTTTCGCTTATTAGTATTATATCTTCAGTTGAATAAATGTACAATTTTTAAACATAATTTGAGATTTAAACAAAACCTGCACGTTTCAATATTACTTTACAACATGACTGATTTTCAGACCATTGCCATAAACCATTACCGATTTTTAGTAGGCTTTGCTCATATGCAGATTAAGAGATTCGATTTAGTGTGTAAGTTCTCTGTGCTCAAGTGGTAACTTCATAGCAACTGTAACTTAACAGAAGGATTTGTTGCAGCGAAAAACGTTGCGAGTCAGTTCTAAAGATATTTATAATTCTGAAATAATAAATTATTAATATCGAATGAATTAGGAGACCTATAATGCTGATGGAAATATTAAGACCTAAAATTAAAGAAAAACAACCAGTTCAAATTTACTGACGCAATGGACTTTTAAAATAAAATATATCTATTTACGGTAACGGTTTGTCGATCGCAAATCAATCATTGTCATGGTAAGGAGCCTATACAATCATTTAAGTCTAATTACTAAGTAGAAGAAGATATAACACGTAGTATAGTAAAATATAGAGTACTACGTAACATATGAGTAAATCCAAATGTAATATAATTTACCGATACCATTTATCATGGATCGAAACTGTAGATGATTAGACTTATGTGATGTTATAGGACAGAAACCCGTCAATTAAACCTTTATTTTTTATTACAAAGTATGCATTCCAAGACTATTAGTAATGATAATATTGATCAACATAAGTTATTGTACAAACCCGACTTTCTTTGTCATTTTACAAATGACCATTTAATTAGAATTATAACAAACGAGGGTTTAGAAAGTAATAAAATAAAACACTTAGCTTCTTCAGTACGAGAACTTGTGTTTCTCGTTATAATAAAGGAACATTTGGTTATTTGCTTTGTCCACTGAAGGAAACGAGAGACACTTCTACGCAAACGAACAGTTCACACTGCTTTAGTGACTAAATTTTATTACCTGGCGTCATGAAAAATATTTATGGCAAACGATTTGGAAGCACTCAAGTTCAAAGTGTGACACGTTATATACTATTTTAAAAAGTCATAAGAGTTGACTAGTAAAAAAAAATATGCATCTATATTAAAAATTTTAAACTAAACTAAACTTCAGTAAAATCTATAGCCATGCTAAAAATTTACAAATTGGAACTTTCAGCATAAAAAGGTTCAGTAACTAATAACGTAAAAACGTGAATAAAGTACAGACTCAAAATGCTTTCAATGAAAAGTAATCGTTACAACTTAGCAAGTCTTCACTTTCCTAGGCATTAAGACTACGACTCATCCTAACAAAGAAACTCCTGGACCATCTGCGATAGCCGTCCCTAATTTAGCAGAGTAAGACTAGAGAAAAGGTAGCTAGACATCATTACCCACCGCCAACTCTTGGGCTACTCTTTTACCAAAGAATAATGGGATTGACCTTAACTTTATAACGCCATATGGCTGAATGGGTGAGCATGTTTGGTGTGACGGATCTTAAACCTGCAACGCACAGATCATAAATCGAGTGCCTTAATCACCTGATCTTGCAGGTCCTGACTCGTTATGGTCAACCGCTAATATATTTAACGAATTTTATCTCTACCTCAGCGTTTCAGCAGTAGTTTTGACAAAAAAAAACTATACTCGAATATTTGTAATCTCCTTATGGAGGTAAAATTATAACATACATTTCGTAAGTTTATTACCACGTCTGTAATGTAAATAGTCACTTGTATTAAAGTATGTCGATATGTAGTGAACACAGGTTTATGTTATTTAAATAATAAGAATACACGTAAGAAAATCACAAACTCTTAAGATAACATTTATACAACTACAACCTTGTACAAATTAATTGAAACAAGACGGAAAATTACGATTTTTTCAATATTTTGTGTTTTTCTTTCTGAGAATCCAAAAAATACTTACAAATTAATACATGATATAACCGCCTTTATTTTTCAGAAGATCATTAATCCGCTTTGGCATAGAGTCCACGAGTTGACTACAATCTTTACTAATTTTTGGATCGTGGTACCACACCTCAATTATGGCCTCAGTCAGCTTATCTTTCATAGTACAGTCTTTTTCCCGAAGTTTTTCTTTACAAATCGCCCAAAGATTTTCAATAGGATTTAAGTCCAAAGAGTTTCCAGGCCAGTCCAGCACCTTTATTCGCGTAGTAGTAATAAAATTCTTCATAAGTTTCCATGTGTGGCACGAAACCATATCTTGCTGAAAAATGCCAGATCCATCTGGAAATCTTTTTTCAATTCTGGAACGACTTTTTTCTGCAAAACTTCGATGTACTTTGGTACTCCCATCATACCTTATATGATTTAAGCCTCCGACGCCATGGTAGCTGAAAAAGCCCCAAAACATCTTATTCAAAAGATGTTTTACGAACCGATTGATGTAAAATTCACGAAGTTTATCAACTGGAGATCTGCGAACATGCAGACTTCTTTGACCCTGTACGAAGAAATGAGTTTCGTCACTGAATAACATTTTCCTCCAGTGTTCTTGCATCCAGTTCTTGTATTTCAGACTCCACTAATGCCTTTTTTCTTCATTGAGTTGGTGAGAAGTTGTGTTTTGACTGGTCTCCTTGCCCTTCTAACGCAATTTCGAATGACGTAATATTCCTCAAAATTTCGTCATATATCCCAAAAACAGATCAACCGTACTGCAAAACACAGCTGATGACGCCATCTATATGAAAAAATGACTATTAAAGGAAATCAGTAGGTACAGAGAGCCTACACGGGCCGCCATGCTGAAAATATTGTAAAATGACCATTTGTTTCAATTAATTTGCAGAAGGGTGTATTGCGCAGCATACTATTATATGTCTTTTTCCTTGTTACCAAGAAAAATAAACACAAAATTATAAAGGTGATAAAGAAAGTTAAAAATAGACCTTTATATAATATGAAACGTAAAGTGGTCCGCTTTCTGGGAATTAATATGTGACTTGGTCCACACCCGACCAGTCATACTTTCTTCCATATTTTCAACTTAGGATATAGTTTTTGTTTTTGTTGTTTGTTTGTTTGTTTAACAATCTGCACATGTTGTTGGCGATAAACGTTGTAAATAACACACTTCTACGTTCTGTCTGTTGCATGTCCATGTATCTACTTCGCGAGGTGTAAATGAATCTTCATTAAAATTGGCATGAATGTTAATTACGTATCAATTCGTTTTTGAAATTTGAGTTTTGCAATTCTCATAGTCATTTTTTTGCATCTTCTACCACTATCTCACTTTCAGTGAATGGATATTCACTATATTTGGCATGGAAGCTCTTTGAGTCTATAGGAATATTCGCAAATATTCTCAGTTTTGCGTTTTGAAATATTTACAGGCAGTTTTTTACAATTATATATAATGGATACAACTTTTCATGTCTTGAGATAACCTCTCACTAATCATGAATTCCTCCGACTAGATGATGATAATCCAGCTAATATCTGAATATGTTATTATTGCATAATCCAAAAAGATTGTGTGTACAGTAATAAATACAGAAACTGAGAATATACTTTCGTGGTATAACTCTAGAGAAAAAAATTATAAAGTCAAACATAGTTTCATGAGAAATAGACTTTACTTTGTTTTTATCCAACTTTTGAAAGAACTGCATTGTTATGTTACAGATAATCAGCTTTTAAAACATTATATTTCAGTATTAAGCACTTGATCAACTTTTAAAGATTCAGCAACTAAATACAAAACTTTTCTATTACTTCTTATAAACATTATTTAATTTAAATGTATTGAATAGAACTGAGGATCGAATTACAAACTCATTTGTAGTGCTTTAGCCACTGCCAATCTCAGTTTCTTTCACCCCTTTTTATTGTCAATGAAATATAAAACCCTATGTTTGTATTTGTCACATGGATGTATTAAATCAATTAAAATTTTACAAAACTAGCTAACGTAACTGCGAAAAGAAAACGCCTTTACGTATAAAATAATGAAAATAAATATGGAAACGATTTTAAAAAGGTACAAAAGACACTTGCTTCAGATATGCAATTCCATTTTGTATGAAAATTAACAGCAAAAAGCAATTACGAGGTAATAATTTATGCTATGATTCGTTGTTGCTCAACTGAGCAGGAAGTCTGGCACCAGCATAATGTCTTTATAAAGTATAGGAAATAATAGTATTCCGAGTAATAGTGTCGTGAGGCCATTTTAGAAATAAAAGTTTTTTCCTTGTGTAGAATATTCCATGAAAGGATATTTGACGCGATTTCATGTTTCATTATGAACTTTATGCAAAATTGTAAAGAAAACACGTAAAATTCCTAATGTTAATAATAAACGTAGTCAACATAGAAAGTCGAAATTTTTCAAAAGTGATTTTAAGTAATTAGGATTATGGTGTTTATCGAATTCATGAGAATAAAATATATATCTAACAAGTTATCTGTACGTACAAGTATCAATATTAACTCAGTAATAGGTTACATTATTTGGATTGAACAAAGTGGTTTCATTGAGTGTGCAGTGTCTCAAAATCGATTTAAACAACAATGAATCAAAGTTTATTCGACAGCTATCATAGGAAATGGGCAACAAGGAAAGTTGTAGATGGAAGGAATAATTATAAACTTGTTACTGTGAATTTAATATTGTTATTGTGAATCTCAGCTTACAGTGCCAAGAATCTACATATAATGATGGCATTTTCACTGATGACTCATATGTAGGGGATTCTTCTTCCAATAAGCTAGTATTCTGAAACATATAGTAAAAGGATGAATTACTTATGAGCCGTTTTTTGCATATAAGAATTACTTATGTAGTTTAGAGACCAGTGGATCACTCAGAACCATAGCTAAGACCACAAAAGTACTGATATTTATAAAGTTTGTATTTCATGGAGAATAATATAATGTTTTACACTCTTAATAAATTCACCACATAGTTTCAAGCTAATTTTGTTTGTAATTTTTTATACCAGTAATCTTTGTATTTCTATAATTATTATCAATAGTGTATATATACATATATATATATGTGTGTGTGTGTGTGTGTGTATATATATGTATATAGGCTTCGTATTCAACCATATGTAGATGCTGGCACTTTATATGTGTGTTTGTGTGTGTTTTTCTTACAGTAAAGCAACATCGGGCTATCTGCTCAGCCCACCGAGGGGAATCGAACCCCTGATTTTAGCGGTGTAAATCCGGAGACATACCGCTCTACTAACGGGGGACGGTACTTTATAATAAAACGATTTTGTAGTCTTATTATGTTGTTAAAGTTTGAGTCATTATGTCTTATCTTGATTGATCTGACTATCAAGTATCTTGTAAATAGTCCTGAAGGATCGTTTTATTCGCGAAAAGTTGTTTTCATGTCCAAAGCACTCCAGTACTCCCTCTCGGCTTTTAATAATTCATCTAATATACGAAGATAACAACGGTTTCTACCTCGCATTTAAGCAATACAATTAATCAGATATCTAAAGGTGACTTGATTCTATATTTTTCCATTTTCTAACTGCTTAAAAAAGTATTTGATGGTTGAATGTAATTATAAGCAGAAGCCTTATCTTAGTGGATCCATACCGAATTTACTTAGTTTCTACAGAAAACTGTTCTTCATCCATTAACGAATAGAAAATTATCAGAGATTTATTAAAATTATCTAAGTATACATACAATTTTTCGAGTGTCATTACATGCTGCAATTTTTTTCATGGTTAGATTTTTGTTGTTGTTGTTTTGAATTAAGCACAAAGCTACACAATGGACTACCTGTGCTCTGCCCACCACGGGTATCGAAACCCGGATTTTGGCGTGTAAGTCCGCAGACATACCCCTGAGCCACTGGAGGGCTCATGGTTAGATAACAATCATAAAATGTCCTACAATTTATCTTTCATTCATTTACAAGAAACCGGATAATGTTGGGTAGGGTGAATGAGACTCCTAGATAGTTTTTGCCATTTATCTTTGTGTATGTATATTCTCACCTGTCACAAGCTCAATCATTTGAATACCACTACCAGGGTACGTGCTGTTATAGGCCACTTTTTGAGTGGTGCTGGTGTTCCAAGCTGCTCCACATTTCTTTATTTGTCAATCCGATTAAGTTCAAGTAATATACTCTTCAAAATTCAAAGTCCCTAATCTTCATAATCTGAATGTATTTAACACAGGAAAGGGCTATTACAGACCATTCCTGAAAATGATAAAATTTTAATGACATCTCGTTATGTGCGAAACACCAAACAATGTCAAAATCCAATCCAAATACATCCTGATCTTTCCATCAGCGAAAAAAAGGGAGTGCGTATGTTGACAGTAATATACAACAACACTTAAACACTACAGTAAACATCAGCCGGTTAAGTACATTAGTATGATTAACCTCTTAATTGAAATAAAGCATACCGTTAATAAAATCAAAACGAAAATGAAGTAGTATGTCACGATCATAATAAAGTGGTCTACAACGCTTACTCAACAGTTTGGAGATGTCAGCTCAAGTTATAATTACTTGAAAGCAAACTTTAAAAACATTTCAGAAATTGAAGCCACAATAACTAATGACGAACTGCAATTAAAAATTTATGTTAAGAGCTACTTCTATATTCCGCTGATGCACTAGCTTGAACTTTATTGCTTTCTATGATTTCCTTTAAAATTAAATTCGTTAATAATTTGCTGTCGAGCCAAACACTTCCTAAAAATTATTGTGTCATGTAAGAGGTTAAAAGTTGGCTACATAATTATGTTGCTCGCAGGTTATTATTTAACACAATTCGAAACACGTTGTGAAATAAAATCATCCATGTGGTAGTACATTGAACAGCAGCTATTTTAATTACAATTTAGAACTTCAAGCCGATAATTCCACAACGTGTAAAAAGCTCCATGTTGTTAAATTCCACTAATATGCTAAACCAATGTCATAAATTGCTTGTTACATGTATGCTAGACATCTATCCTCATTTGATTCTGAACGTTAAAACTGGAATAAAGAATAACAAAAGGCTATCGTGAAGACAAATGAAATTCGCTACATATGGTTTGCTTGCTATAGACGGGTTTGAGCTTAATGATAACCTGAAAAATGCTTCTTATATGACAGTGTCGTCCTGAACGTGAAGATTGATGGGGTTCTTATTAAATTACAGAAGAGTGAAGGAAAATATAAAGGTATGGTTAAATTGTAATATTCTGAACAACTCTGCATTGAAGGAATTCTATAGAAAAATACCATAGAAAGACAACGTATCGTGTTATATAGAACAACCTATCCAGTATTAAGCTGAAAAATGTTTAAAATACACCTTTATTAGCTTTCTACTCCGACCTGGATCATGTTACATCGCTCTGGAACGTCTTGGTTTGTCGCATGAGAAATACTATGGTCATATCTCAAAATCACACTGCATTTGGAGATGATTTGTAACAGAAAAGGGAGGTTCATTCTATCACGTGTTAGTGGCAATCGTTGGTAAAATAGATCTGGCCATAATAAGCAAAACTGAAATTCCTGCAAAGAAATATGTCACTTTCATACTTAAAGTGTTCTACTCCTAAGTTTTCGTACAGAATATTATATATATATATATAAAGTGTTAATTAGGTTATTCATAGAAACGTTATAGTCTTTATTTGATATCTACTTTCCATTTTTCTAAGCTCCAAATAACGTAAAGAAAAACTAATACTTGTTTAACTGGAACTACACCAACGATTTGTTCTATTGATATTTTGAGAGCAGTATTGAGAAAATAGTTTTTGGATGTTTGTAAAATTTACCTGATGTTAAAAATAGACCTGTGAAATTCTTATACCGCTAAAATCAGTGTTTGGCAGAGTACATATAATCCTTTGTGAAGCTTTATGCTTAATAACAAACAACAGGTATCGAACCAGGTTGTAGCGGTATAAGTCTGCAAACTTATCGCTGTGCCACTGGTGAGGGGCAATATTTATTTGAGTCTAAGATGTCTACCTTAAAACCAGTTATACATTGATACACTATAATATGTACATAATAAATCTTCTTACCTGAATTTTGATATTTAGTTTAGTAAAGTGCAAGTCAAAATCTATTATATACTGTTGTTAGTTTGTTTTGTTTTTCGGAAATTCGCAAAAACTACTCAAGAGCTAGAAGTTACCGTCAATACTAATTTTTAAAGGATAGTTTAGAGAAAAGGCAATTATGGACAGTGCCAACCTCTAATAAAGAACAATGAGATTTGATTGCTATCTTTATAAAACATCCAAATATCCGAAGTGTTCAGTGCAATTTTTGACGTAATGGCATGCTCCACAAAGGAAAGCAAATATTTGTCTTACATTCTTCATTCCCGCAAACTTTTATGTAAGATTGCCTCAGAACTTCAATGTTTTAGTGTTAATTTATATTTTTAAATGAAAAACAAAATGTAGAAAATATGCAGATTTTTTTTCACAATAACAGCATATATTTCAGTAAAATGCTAACATTGACTGACTGGTTTCTTTTTATCGAGAATTAAAATATTCTTTTCTTTGTCATATTTTTATCAATTAAACTATTTTCCGTTATTCATTTCTAAAACTTGACAAGCAACTTTAACAAGACAAAACCCAAAGGCTTTAAAGCCTATTAGTGAAATCATGACAGTGTTGCTTCATGAGTCCCATTTTCCATTAATCCAACTCCCTGTAAAGCACAAAAGCGACTTCTTCCAGTAATCCCTTAGGGAAACGTTATTGTACAAGACATTTTGGTAAAAACACAGCTTAACACAGCCTAACAGATCAAAGGTTTGATTATGAAAAGTGTCGATCATAAAACAGCGGTGAAAATGGCATAATTGTTATTTTTACAATAATTTGAAGTTTTAATATTATTTTCATTGGTTAAAAAAGTTTGTAATAATTAGGAGTATCAACGATATTAAATATAATTTAAGGAACTCCAGTAAAGAATGTTCGCAACGATTTTGTTAATTAAATTTATTTAAAGCGATTGTTTATGAAAATGGATTAAATTCAATTTATGTTCAAATCATGTTTAACAGATAATAATTTTATAACATATTTTAAGGAAGTTAATTTAATATTAAATCTTTTACACTTTATCCTCTTTTGGCATACCTATCTAACAAAATAATACTATGTTTATATAATTAAGAGTTTAACAGGTTCATTCCCTATCGACAATGTAGGTATGAGTGCTGATGCCATTTGTGTTAATGTTACTCATTTTTTTCAAATGAAGAAAAGTGTCATTCAAAAGTAAGGAATAAATCTGCAATATTTTAATTTTTTAGAATATTATACATTGGTATCTATAGCATTTGTCATTTTTCTCACTTACTTCATGTTTTAAAATTTGATCACTACTCTTAAAACAAATTTTTATTGGTTTTAAAGTTTCTAATAATACTATATTTTATCTGTTTATACCACATCTAACTTCAGTAGACACAAGGCTGGATGGGATATTGTATTCTTCCACGTGGACATTATCGGTAAAAGAAATAACACCTGTAGGAAGAAGACTTTAACTTGTGACGATCTAAATTTTGATTCAGAAACATCTACTCTTAGATGGCTGCTTAATGCGAAACCGGAAGTTGCAGCCTATCACGGTGCTGCTTTCAGAAAGATGAAAGCAAATCCATTTCGGTCTCTCATGACAGCGAAGCGTAAGAGTGATGGACAGGAAATCCTTTTGTAGCCACAAGACTCAGTAATATATTTCGCAAAGTACAATAAAATAGACTTCTCAAGGAGATGAAAGGAGAAAGTAAAAGGAAACCTGATAGTATACCATCTACAAGAAGGCTAAGAATTTAGTTCAATAAAAGTTCCCCAGGTAATAGGCTTATCAAAGCTACTTTTTCATATAAATTTGTTGTTGTGGAATATATTTTGTTTCTAGTAACACAGTTACTTTTGTACACTGTAAATTTTCAAATTCTCTGGAAACGATGCTACTTCTTTCTAATTTTCTGTAAAAGACAATGTCATTTAATATATCTTGTTAAATGTTTTAATTTTTATTCTACGAAACAAAAGGTTACTCTAAAAATGTTTAAGAGCTGAAACTCAAAATTTACTGTTATTTCATTTAGGATACATTTTTGGAAGTAAAAGTATATCTATGCATTTCTAATGAAATATTTAATGATTTACAGTGAATTATTTTCACTAGGAATGAATAAAAGGCAAGCTGGAACTTTATTCTAACCATAAGTCATACCTTAGAAACGTTGATCAATTTTGTTGTCTTAATTCGATATTTTTGTTTTGATTTCAGTGAACAACCAAAATCGTCATTTTAAAAGAATTTAACATATAATGTAAAATATGCTATATTAATGAGTTATGATTATGTTAAAAGTCTTCTCTGAACAAATATTACACTACGAGTTTTCGAAAGTAATAAATATCTTCATTTTGAAAACCATCTTTCAAAATTACCCAACTATAAAAATCTTATTTGAAGAGTGTTAACAATTCTAGCACATGACCTTGGAAGACTTACAACTTTTCAGAATAGAAACAACAATATTTTAAAACATTCTAAAACGTTTAACGAATGACGTGTTGAAAACAGCTCCATCAACATTCACTAATTTATTTTATATATCAGCCTCTCCCTAAACACCTGTATTAGTCTATAATTTTAGGTTATTTTGATCTAAAATTGATCTACAATTTGAATTATAATTGTATAGTTATATTTACCAATTATTTAACCAAGTGTGTATTTTATAGTATTTTGTTATAAAATTCTTATTAAATAAGACACACACATGTTTTTTATATGCAAAAACGGCTCGTTTGGGTTGAGAACGTTGTTCGCTCTTCTATTTAAAATATTTTCTCAACCCAAACGAGCCGTTTTTGCATATAAAATTCTCAACAAGTGGGTTTCTCGACATCACTGATTGTTATTTCATCACACACATGTTTTCATACAATCTGAAGAAATGCATCAGTTCCTATAACTTGTTGTTACGTATTATAACTTATATCGGACAAATCCCTAATTTATTATGTTACATACTGTAACTTATCTCGGACGAGTTTCCGATTTATTATGTTACGTATTTCAAATTTCCCGAAATTTTAATTTTAATTTAGAAGTTAATTGAATGTCAATAGGTGTAAAACTTATGATATTTTCCAATAATACTGATACACAAAATTTTCTTTTTCATCACAAATATATTTTAATATAAAACAGCAATGCAATTTTAATAACTGTTATTATAAATACTTATTACAATTAATGATTTGTAAACAATCATTTGAAAATGTACAAGTAATACTGAGTTTTTTATCTAGTTTAGGACTGAATATTTTATCAATTGTTCACAATGAATGAATTAATTCTCTGTTGATACACTGGTACACTTCATTCGACGGAAAGCCAACTAGCTTATTCACACGTCAGCTTTTTACCAACGAAGATATCGTAGAAATACTAATTTGTGAGGTTAATTCACAGACGTTAAACGGTTTATGATGTGTCCATATCTAGAAATGTTTCTGGTCAAATGCCTATAGTTTCGCTATTGATAAGCGTTAATCATCGTTATGCCTTCCCAAATTTATGATATATTAGTTGTAGCGAAACAACCTCAGTATTAAACTCTCTTTTGTCGTGTCGATTTATAAACTTTTAGGGTGAAGTTCTCGAAAGTTTAATTGATAACGATATTTGAAGATACAATAGTGTTTGGTAAACCATAAATTGTTTATTCTCATACTCGATAATCTTCTACAGATTTAGATAATAGGCAGGACTTTCAAAATACACATGTTTCTAAATATATATTAAACTGAAACATCCGTCGATACTAAAATAAATATAAATTAATAAATCCATTACATTGCTTATCTTCGATCCACAGCTTACAGTTGGCTTAGTTCGTATTTTGCGAAACCCTACACGAGGGCTAGTGTGGATAGCCCTCCCTTAGCTAGCACCGATGAAAAACACAATCCACATCCATCTCTCAGGCTCCTGTTATAAAATGAAAAGTGGGGTTGATTGTCACATTATAACGCGAAAAAGGCCGAAAGGGCTAGCATATTTTTCGGGGTATTTCACCTGCATATTACAAATCTAGATCCCTAATCACCAAATCCACACAGTATAAGAAACGTTTTATTAAAGTCCGTCAGGTGCATAGTTGCACACCAGTTTGTCAGCAAGAATAAGTTTTCAGAAACCACGAGTAAATATTTTTTGGGTTAGAAAATAATTTGTGAATAAATCTTTCACTTTTAAAACATTCGGTGCTATTATATACTATATTTATTACATTTTTTTTTAAATTAAATACATCAACAAAAACAAAACAAATATTTTCAGATGACCCAGAAACAAAACAATTATTGTTCTCGAAAATGTAGTTCTTGTCTTACAATCCTCTGACTTACGGCTGGCATCCACAATTATTATTTGTTATTTTCTATTGCAATGCTGCCATATTACAACCTAATTATTTAGAACTTTTTAAAAGGCAGATATATGTGATTGATGCTATTTTCAGTGCCTCCATTAAATTAAAGAAATGAATACAGCATAAATTACACTTGAAAACCCCTTAATCTTGTAAGCTAGTGCCTACAAATTCTGATTATAAAACATATATTCAAAATACACAAACAAAATCAGAATCGGTTATAAAACAGATAATTAGCTTTGCGTTCGTTTAAGTACTGCAACAATTATAGATGCATTCCGATATTTTTTCTCCCCTCAAATAAAAACAAAGTTAAAGCGGAACCCTTACTCTACCTTATGCAGAAATCGGTTCATTTCGAAATTTACATTTTTATCTTGAAATATAAAGCCTTTAATGTTTAATTTTTTCCTTCAATATAATATATTTGCTTATATTTAACGTTTTAAATATAAATTGATCATCGATATTTACCAGAAACAAATTACGTTAGATAAATTGAAATAAGTACCTAAAAAGCATGCAGACTATTTCAGTAGCATGGGCTTTTATACTTTCAGCAAATTAACAACAATCAAATTATTGATCAACTTTATATAATGTAATCATCGTATTTTTATGGTATAAATGTTATGTGAAATCAAAATTTAATTTCACAATAATTCAATATTTTTAGTATGAAATATGTTACTTTGATAAAAGAGTAAAAGGAAATATGATTTTGAGTATACAGTGATAACATTAAATTAAATAATAGAAAATTTAAAATGAATAATTCCTGCCAGTATACGAAAACAACATACTATGTGGTACCCCAGTGGCACAACGGCAAGTCTGTGAACTTAAAACGCCATAAACCAGATTTTGATAACCGTGACGGGAATAGTACAGATATCTATTGTGTAGCTTTGTGCTTAAGACAAACAACACATTCTAACCGGAAAATCAGCCAGGGTAAGTTAAAATGTTGCCTTGTCTCTGAAAATATGTCATCATCTTGACAGATACTTGCGCCTATTCGATGTTTTCATCTTAACACTTTTCTGCTTATATCTTTTAATAAAAGAATACATTTAGAATTCCCAGTAAGCGCGTTAAGGCGTGCGACTCGTAATCTGATGGTCGCGGGTTTGGATACGCGTCACGCTAAACATGTTCGCCCTCCCAGCCGTGAGGGCGTTATATGTTACGGTCAATTCCACTATTCGTTGGTAAAAGAGTAGCCCAAGAGTTGGCGGTGGGTAGTGATGACTAGCTGCCTTCCCTCTTGTTTTACACTGCTAAATTAGGGACAGCTAGCACAGATAGCCCTCGAGCAGCTTTGTGCGAAATTCCAAAACAAACAAACAAACAAGAATTCCCAGTGAAGATAAAACACTGTATGAGTGATAAAATTTCAACAAACCTTTATTTATGGTTTGTTAATATTCTAAAGCTAATTTTTTTTGGTAATTAATTGTCTTTAATCTCAAACAGAAGATTTGAAATAACATTAAAAGGCAAAATTGTAATCGTATAAATATTTATGTAAATTTAGTTACTAAACACTTCGCCGGGGTGAATGTAAAATTTCGCACATGTTGAGAAGTTGAATCTAAAACAGAATAATTGTAATATTTAGTAACGATTGCACATGTGATCTATTTACAATACTATAATTATATGTACTTTTTACACTCCAAGTATTAATCATCTTTAAATAACATATAGCCAGTGAAAAATTATATTTCCCCATAAATAAGTTAAAAGCAAATTTAAACGTTTGTATAAACTTTTTAAACAAATAGGATACTTATTCTTGTTTTTCTAAGAACATAAGAATTGGTTTTCGTATTTCCTGGATAAATAATTAATATCAATTGATTCGCAAGGAAAGCTTTCTTCAAGATTCCTACATATTGCATGCATGTAGACTATTAAACTAAGTTAAAAAATCACACATTATGAAAGGAAATTACATTTACAAACCTTATCATTACTTTTTGTGTATTCGTCAATAATTTACGATTTTATGTTATCTTTAAAAAAATGATTATTTTCACTTAACGTGCATGATTTTAGTAAATTCTTTCCTTATTTATCGAATACCACATTGAAGTCAACATTTAATTATTTTTTAACAAACAAAATTCTTGTACGTATGAACATGATCACTGTCTTAAACATTACTGATTTTTATTTCAATTTAATGCCTTTTGCGTTAGTGATAATAAACAGAACCAACCTCCATTGTCAATGAATGAAAGTTTTCCTTGCATAACAAACAACCCAACTATGAAATCTACAATAGAAGCATTTACATAGGAAATAAAAATTTCATTCCTACTGTTTATGATTTTAAGTCCGAAAATAAAAAGAAATAGGTTTCAGTTTATTAACATTTTGTTCTGTTTTCGTGTAAGATTGAATTGGTCAGGAACTGTGTGGTGAGCGTCCCTACTATGTGCTTATATACTGCTAAACATTTATACTCTAAAAGCCAAACTTAACTTATGAAAAGGAAATCTCGAAAATTTTATGCATATTTATTCACGCTTTAAAAATATTAAAAAAACCCATTTGGTTTTACACCATTCTAAAAAATGTTTCTTTTTACATATCCTCACCTGGATATTCCTTATCAGATATTAAATGAGGAATAATCATTAACTTTTAATCAAAACAATCTACCTGCATATATCAGAATGGAAGATTACTTAATAATGGATTTTCTGGCAATCCTCTGGTAGTGATAAATGAAATATTTTCCAAAGATACAATTGTTGTTTTTATTCTTATTTCTGTATTTAAGGTGTTTCCCAAGTACTAACGGTTTCAAGTACGAATTATATGAAAATAAATGTGGTTGCTTATGATGACTAAAACACATTGTTTTATCAATGTGGTTAGTACTCACTTATAGAGATTTTTTTAGCTAATAATCCTGCTAATATCTCACATGAAGTTGGCCAGCCTAGTATAGACAAGATAGTCGCAATAAATATCTTATGGTAAGAATTCAAAGAGGTCATCATGATATTATATGTATATACATGTACATATATGCATATGTTAAACATTTATTCAATGCCGTTAATTACAGCGATTAACATCAGAAAATAATAGAATATAACTTACTTTAAAAAGCACATAAAATCGTGTCTCCTTGTCGTTAAGCTTACCGTCACACAAAGCTAAAATCTGGGGTTCGATTTTACGTGTTCGATAGAGTATAGATATTTCATTGTAATTTACGCGTGACACCAATAATCTTAAAAATTATGTGCTTTTCCCTTACAAGGTATGTTGACCAAAGAAAGCTCAACTTATGTAACTTTTGAGTGGTTTAACACCTGAGATACAGCACAAAACAAGATAAAGTTTAATTAAAGAAACTTATAGCGCGACAATATAGATGTTAAAGTAAAAACTACTGTTTATGAAAATAAAATAAAAATAAAAAATAACAAGTTATGTTTTAGTTCAATGCAGTTATTGTATGTTGATTTATTTTTGTATACAGGAATGAACTTAAACCATATTTCCATTTTATGTACCAGTAAAGTTAGACTTATTGTGCAATTTAAGCATATGAGGTTTGGTTGGGTTTGATCAGTTTTGAATTTCGCGCGAAACTACACGAGATCTATCGGCGCTAAGCTTTTAAGGAAACATATAGGTTAAAACATTTTCCATTTTTGTACAAGTACAATACAGTAAAAGCCACAAACACACACTTTGTTTGTTTGGAGATAATCACAGAGCTACACAATGGGCTCTCTATGTTGTGCCGACCACGAATATCGAAACCCTGTTTGTTGGGATTTAAATCCACAATGTCATGGAAAGGAAGACGACACACAGTCAAAGAGATACCTTATAAAATACGTCACAATAAAATTACTTCTTCATGATTGGCTAGCTGCAGTGAAGTCGACAACAAACATTCTCTACGTTCTTTTGTTCAAGATTAAAGTTGTTGTTTACTCAGAGACCACCAGACCTTTTTTGTCACCAGGAAGCTGTTGAATACTGCTGAAGTATATTCTTCGCTGTCTATATTTTCATAAGTGAGTGTATACAAGACATAATACTTATTCTGGCACGTCAAATAGAAAGCGTCAAGACAATACACAGAATAACCTGCACTTTGTCCTGCCTAGTGTCAAAATTCCGCAACTAGGCCTGGCAAACCTCAAAAGGATGCACTGGCTTTGGGCAGACGTGATGCTAACTAGAATAGTGGGACCACCGATGGAGGAACTTCAGTTAAAAGATAAAGGAGCTGCTTCACTGAATTAACCAATTTGCATAAACCATTCCACTCCAAACACAATATAATTAATCACCCAATTATGACTATATCTCAGGGTATAATATTGACTCGAAATACCAATACAGTAAGGGTCACAAAACTAGTTAAAAATTACAAAATTAAAGTAAAGCGATTTTGGTTTTACTTTCCATCACAACTGACTTATTCGGATTTTTTTCTCATTTTCAACCTATTTATTAACACCTTCACTATCAAAATGACAAACTTATTTTTCATCATAGCTTCAAAACTTTATGGATAATTACTTTCAGATACTGAGACGAAATGACAATGAATTGTCATGTTTCTTCACTTCATAATTAAACACAAATGAAAAGTTAAAGGTTAAATACACAGAGTATTTACTGTGCAACTTGAACAACTAAACTCAAGTATATAATACCTGTATCGAAACTATTGTTTACAGTATAACCTACCTTTGTTTTTTGTTTTTATTTCATCTTCGCACAAAGTTACTCGAAAGACATTTGTTTTAAGAGTCCCGAATTTTCATGTGTGGCCCGGCATGGCCAGGTGGTTAAGGTGCTCGACTCGTAATCCAAGGGTCAAAGGTTCAAATCTCCGTCACACCAAACATGCTTGCCATTTCAGCCGTGGGAGCGTTATAATGGTCACCCTGGCATGGCCAAGCGTGTTGAGGCGTGCGACTCGTAATCTGAGGGTCGCGGGTTCTCATCCCCGTTGCACCAAACATGCTCGCCATTTTAGTCGTGAGGGCGTTATAATGTGACGGTCAATTCCACTTTTCATTGGCGAAAGAGTAGCCCAAGAGTTGGCCGTGGGTCTTACACTGCAAAATTAGGGACGGCTAGCAAAGATAGCCCTCGAGTAGCTTTGTGTGAAATTAAACAAAACAAAGTTATAATGGTAACAACAATCCCACTATTCATCGATAAAAGAGTAGTTCAAGAATTGGGGTTGGCTGGTCTTTCCTGTAGTCTTACACTCGTGAAGCTTTGCGCGAAATTGAAAAACAAACAAAATTTTGAAGTGGTAAACTGTATGGAGGGAAACTAATCAAGACCATTCAGTATCATCATCCCTTGGGCTACTCTTTTATTTACGTATTAGTAGATTAACAGTCAAATTAACGCCCCAACGATTAGAAAGGGTGAACATGATCAGAAGTGGGAATGTAACCGGTAACCCTTAGATTACGAATCAAGCACCTTAACCATCTGGCCATACAGAGTCTTCTCATTCACACAGAAAATACACAAGTGTTCAAATGAGCATAAGATTCACAAGCCAAATAAAATTTTAATTTTTATATTAAAATTTGGAATTTGAATAATATGTAACTCGGCGAAATGTGTATATTTTAGAAGAAGGACCCGAAAATGCTTAACTTAAAAATTAACGTAGCCGTAAACGTATCTATGCTACGCGTGGGACATTATTGTCATTTAACGTGAACTTTATTCCTTCTGGTACCGACTTTCACGTTCAGTTAATTACTCATTTACTGCATGAAGCTATAAAGACAGAAATAATGCTAAAATCGAACCGTTCTTCCGGTTGTTTGTCTATTTAAATTCCAACTTGTAAAACCAGAAAATTAATATAATTTATCTTGCCGTACAGCGATGTTGGAGGAGTACAGCATTGCAATGTATTTCTTTTTGTTTGCTTATTTTGGCACAAAGATGCATGAGGAGCTATCTGAGCTGTGACTCCCAATGTGACTTTTAACCTAACAAATTTTTTGCTGAGCCATGACAAATAGAAACAAATGTGAAATTTTTACAGCAACATCAATTCAATAACGCTAAGCCTCTGGTTAGCAGCTCGAGATGCTACTCTACTGAGCCATGCCTGGCTCTTTAGCATTATCTAACAGTTTGTCACTACTTATCATATGCTGAAAATATAACGTGTTAGATATTGGAGAAATTCACGTTTTTAGTGACATAAGTATTATACATTGGCTAATAAACATGTTGTTTCTTACCAGTTTTAGATATAAGATAAATCGTTTTGCCCTCTTGTCTATCAGCCAACTTAATTTATTTTGTTCTGTTACTCTCTACGATGTTAATAAATGTTAAATAAGATACATCATTTTTACAAAAAATACTATATGTTGAATATCTTTATCAGGATTTTAATGCTCCATACGAGCTATGAACATCCTGGACATTCTCACACACAAAGTCATAGTTTTAAACACAAATTTATTCCAAGAAGACATCTTGAAGTAAAATACTGTTTAACTTAGTATACTTTACGAGTATAACAAAATCATTTAATTTATAGTGTCCAAACATGAGTGTGACTGTATTTGAGGCAACACTGATTCTTCTCAGAGTGACAAAACAGGTCCGCTGACAATGGGAAATTTTAGTGATGAATAATTCTATGGTCTCTTTCTATTGGAGTTGTGTTGGTTAAAATAAAAAGGCTAAACGATGTGTACAATTGAAGTGCGCATTTATAGTATAAGACAACACAGTTGAGAAATACACTTGACTGGTTACAAACGATAGTTGCTTTTTCTCATGTCAACTTCCAAACAGTTTGTCTCAAGACCGTCCTCCAGATTATTCTTCTCCCGAGATATAGTTTCAAGTTTGATACTTTTCTCATAAGCTGCTTCACTCGTTAATGACAGACTTAGCCAAAGTAGCTAGTGCTTCTTTTGTGACTGATACTTCTTCAGTGGAATACAAGAGAGATCTTCATATACTGAGATCACTTGACTGCCAGAGATAAAAATATCTGTCTGACTTAACATAACCTCAGTGAACAGAGGAAAGACTAAAGTTGCTTATTCTAAGTCAATTACATAGGAATAGAAACAACAAACGTGAAAATGATTTATTGACATTTTTGGTACAAAAATGGCACAAATTTACAAGTTATAAACAGTTCTTCATTGATACAAAGAAGTAAAAAACATTTAGTGTTTTTATATATGATAATACTTTGGCACTATCAAGCAATAAAACTTCAATTCAATAGATACTTTAATCACAATTAATCAAACAGTGGAACTGCTAAAATGAATAGATAATAGCCATTAATATTACACTCACACTAAAATTAAATTACTGATCGTTTTATGAAAAAATAGCAATATTTTATTTCGTTTTACTTATGAGTGAAATATGCATCTCTTATCAGATTACAAATAATCATCAACTTGAAGATTTTTCCAGTTATTATATGTGACTACTCTTCCAACCCTCCAACATTTTGAAATTAATTATCTTTAAACAACAACATAAAAAATAATGAAAATTTAACTGTTATGTTTTTAAATTCGTAATTCCTCCAATAAATTAACAATTGTAGAACTTGTGCATGCGTCAGATAATTTTATTGATGTATATAAACGTTTATATTTCAATGTATTTAATACATCGAATAATAAAATAAGGATTGCAACAGCTAAACATTGTAGCCGATAAAGTCCAAATGATGCATTAATGGCTAATTAATTGTAATTTTATTATATGGCAACAAAAATTTTGCAACTAAGACAGCAACAAAATACAAAGGTAGTCAGGCCAAAAGTATATCTGAAACCTAGTTGATTGAAAAAATTATGATCTAAGCACGGTCATTTCTCATGAGAATCTTCATTTTTGAAACGCCCGATATACGTGGAATCTCGTCTGATTCACTAACCAACGGGGAAATGAAATCGGCTTTTACACGCAAAAGTCAGATGGTTTTCAAAAGAGTGAACCCTCCAGGAGCTAGGCCTATCAAAACTCTTCTGATGTAATCGAGTTCGCTCAAGCTGCTTTTTTACCTCACTAGTTATTAGCTATTTTCACGGACAAAAACCTTGCTGCTCTGATTACTTAGATGATGCGGATTGTCAGTCTTCCGAAGGTAGATAGTATAAACTGGGGACTGAATTATATCTGAAGGTTAGATTATATAACGCTATTATAGGAGAACGTCTTCATGCTTTGTATCAGTAGATTAGTTGTAATTATTGATTATTTTCTGCTTTGAACAAAAAGAAGCCAACAAAATAAAAAAGCCAAAACATTAATTACTAAACCCGAGAGTGATTCATAATAGAGATCGCAAGTAATTGCAGAAAACCCTAAGAGGACTTCAGGTCAAAAGCACCTTGAACAGCAAATATTTAGTTAAACCAACACTTTAAAACCTTAACAGTTGACTGATAAAGCTGCACACATATAAAAAAGTACAAAAAACATGCATATTAAACTTGTTTGTTTGTTGTTTTTGTTTTGGAATTTCGCACAAAGCTACTCGAGGGCTATCTGTGCTAGCCGTCCCTAATTTAGCAGTGTAAGACTAGAGGGAAGGCAGCTAGTCATCACCACCCACCGCCAACTCTTGGGCTACTCTTTTACCAACGAAAAGTGGGATTGACCATAACTATATAACGCCCCCACGGCCGGGAGGGCGAGCATGTTTGGCGCGATGCGGACGCGAACCCGCGACCCTCGGATTACGAAATGCACGCCTTAACATGCTTGGCCATGCTGGGCCCATATTAAACTTACAAGGAAAAAAATTTCGCTAAAAACGACTTGTTTGTAATTCTCATTGTTATTATTTTCTTGCTAGCCTACAATAAAAACAACTGGATATATTTTACTCAAATCTTTTGTAGAATACTAAATTAGATACTGCTTATAAAAGACATTTAAATTCTAAAAATAAACGATTGTATAACAATGAATATTTCATTTTATTTAAATTGGGCACGTTTCGCTTTACAGATTCATCAGAATAAAACGATTTCTGTTTTTATGGAACGTTTCTAAAAGAGTTGTAAAATGAAACGTTGATTGTCCAATTAATTAAAGAAAAACAACAAATTTCCTGTTATAAGGTCGTTCATTACCAGCGGTGGACTCAGCAGATAGTCCTGTGTAGGTTTGCTATAGAAAACTAGCGTTATTTTATATCTTGCTGACTTTTAAACGTTTTTTGTATAAGTTAGCACAACAGTTTAATAACCTTTGTATACAAAGTTTGTCCATGTGTTTATTGAAATGCGTTATTTTCTGAAGTACCTAGCATTTAAATTAATCTAATTTAAAATTTTTAGGACACATTTGCACCTATGATTGAAAATCTCTTTATAAAGTTTTATTTATTAAATATGGTTTGACTGTATAAGTTCCATGAAAAGAGACAAATAAAACAGAATGCTATATTTTTATGATGTATTACATTTTGTTACACGTACTGACGTGCTGGGCACAGTCAGGAAGTTTAACCTGTTTATGTTAATTTGTGTCCTAATTTAAGTCTTCACTTCATAAGACATTCATATCAGTTTATAGAAACATCAAACAAGTACATTGTTACGTAATAATATTTCGGGCTTGAATACTTTGTTTTGAACAATTAATTTAAAAGTAAAAATAAATAATATGCTCTTTTTGTTTTTCGTGTTACACATAACTTTTTCTCAATATAACATCTTTTTTGCACCAAAAAAGTATTATAAATGTCTATTTTTTCAGAATTTTAGTTTCTTACATTCTTAAAACAAATAGTATTACATTAGTTTATTTGTTAATAATTTGTGCATTTATCTTATAATATATAAGAGTCTGTGGAACAGAATGATAAATAATTAATTCTTGGTAATAAAAGTTTGACACATATATGATATGGACTAATAGTAGTGTAAATATTATTTTTTATTGTATATTGTGTGGTGGTTGTTGTATTTAAAGTTTAATACATTACCAAGGTTAATAAAAGGTATCAGAACATTAGAATTCCTATACCAAAATCTCACGCTTATATATCAAGCGAGAAAATTTTGCTTTGTCTAAAACATGAATAAGTATTACAGTAAACAGTTCAGGTAATTAGCTGGTATCTTAATTAAATGGCATCTGTATACTGACTACTTAAACTCTAAATATTGTTTAAAATAATCAGTATGGTATCAAAAACACCTTAAATAGGCCACTATATATACATTCAAACTTTGAACACACAACGCAATATTTGTGAAAAAAATCCTTAAAATTTAATTTATCCAAAGAAAACATTTCCTCCCGATAAGAAGGATGTATGTGTTTGCTAAATCCTTGTGTCTATTTTTGTCCTGTTGTGTAACAGCACGACTAAATTTTATTTTCTATGCTTAAAGTTTAGTGTCCCTACACCGCTTTACGATCTTGCTGTTTTGACTCCAAATAAATTATTAACTTTTGCTCTTTTTTTGTTATATATCGATATGTACCAGATAAGCTGACAAAATTTTAATACCAGAGAGCTAATAAATAATATTATAAAATAATTTAATTATTCCTAACTAATGTTTCTAAATTTTGTTCTTTACTTACTTTTCTTAATGCTAAGTTACACCAAACGATGCATACGTTTTATCTACGACAGAAATTCTGAACCCGGATTTCAGCGTTGTAAATCCATAAGTGGACAACAAACATGGAGTTAAAAGGTGCTCATACCACCTTTTTATTGGAAACCTGTGAGGACCAAACAAAAAAAAGAGGAATACACGTTTAAAATATTCCAAGCTGTTTTCGTTTTGCGTTGGAAATGATATTCTTAGAAAATTTGACGCTTTTTCGCATTCTGAGCGTTTTCCATTTAAACGTTCATAAAGTTCCACATAGAAGGGGTTGAGTACGTTATATTAAAACGATTTTGATTATGCAAGTCAGCAAGTCATAAGAAAATCACAGCAGACGTATGTCAGAACTACATTTAATGGCACTGAAAGAAATGATATACGGATAAACGTGAGAAAACAGAACCATTCAGAAAGAGATGTGCAACAAATAGTATCCAAGGTGTAATAAGAAGAGTGCGGCATCTTGTAAAGATCGAGAACTCACTAGTGCCAGGCAACAGTACACAACATATTTAGGAAGGATAACCGAATGGATAAAAAACAAACAAACAGGGTATACACAAATTGATTTCACGATATATTTGTTAGACGTTCACATACTTCAAGCAAGGAGCTGAAGAATGAAACAGGTAATGATATTATTCCAAATGAAAACATAAAAGTAAAGTAGCCGGACGTGTAGCTGTAGATTCTTGTGTAATCTATATGTTGAAACGCATACTGAAAAACCATCATCCTTTCATGATGGGTGGCTAATTGAACTGATAAAGGAACTGAGGTGTGTTAGACATGACGGTCTTAAAATAGAGCCTTTATCAATGGAAGCTACAAAAATTACACTGCTGGGTTATTTTAAAACTACACGGTTGTCAATGCATGACTTAAGTGACAACGAAGTCTGTAATGACTTGATGAAGCTACAAAATCGTTATATTATAATGTATTCAACTACTGTAGATTAATATTTTTATAGATTTCGTTTTAATATCCTTTCATTGATATAGCTCCTGAATTTGTACGAAAATAAACCACTACTGTGATATTTGTACATTGAATTGTCACGACTACTCAGATTACAAAATCACCTTAACTTTAGCGCTATCTAGTGACAACTTTGATAACTATATTAAAGTTTGTTTTTTATATTGTACAAATTTCTTATAAAACTATTCAGTAATTACATTAGTTATCCACTTATGATTGTGAAATCATTATTATACAATAAAAATATGTATATATCAATGCCTTATAATCGTTGTTCTTACTGTGTATTAAGCGTAGTGTTTAAAATTTATGCAGATAAATGCAGTATTACTAAAGATTCATTAAACTTAGCCAAACGTGAGTGTTTTTATAATGCGTTTATATATATAAAACACAACAATTTGAATTTAAGAACACCAACTAATTTTAGCTTTGTTACTTAAATTCTAAATGAGTTTCATAATGAATGTCGTTGATTAAAGTATTATTACTAACAATATTAAATATAACTGTTTCCGTAAATAAGACCAAACAGCCTACTTTCAGTTTTTAATTACTTTTGACAAAAAATTGATTAATTCATGGGATATTATTTATTAAAATATGAGAACTTTACGACATTGCAAGTTTCATTTTTATTAAAAATTCGGTAATCATGGCTTAGTGAAAGTTTGTGCTATTAAACCTTAGAATTACTACTTTTTTAACAATCATATAATTAAAACCATTTTCAGTTTGCTTTGCCAGATATTTGCATCTGACTTATGTATTAGAATTTGCTGTGAACGCAATTGGTCGTAAGAACAAATTTACAAAAATATCTTCCTTTCGCATGCCTTCAATTAATTAATACTGGATGCACTCAATACGTGTAAAACACTCACTTTGTGAAGATTTTTGCTGTCTCGAAACTTCTTGGATCAGGCGTGATCTTGTGACTAACGTATCGAACTGCATATATGAAAATTCACGATTCATATATCGTTTCTACAAAAATCTGTTTCAAACTTTGAGATTCGTAGATAGGCTATAGGAGTGGCGGTCAAACAAAACCCTTGCTCTTGGCCGAAAAAGTTTCTTGCCAGCTGCTTTCTCCCACGTCTATCTGTAAAGAATTACCAAAGGTTATGCGTAAAAAAGCCTTTGAAATAGCTTTGCACGAGATATACAAACAGATAAATTAAACATCCTTGACATTTCCATTACACATTCAAAAACCAAGTCTTATTGTTTACAAAGATGGGTTCTAACGAAGGTGGAAGGTGTGTGATGTACATCACAAGAGAGTCAGTCAAATAAACATCAAATAACAACACCAGAATAAGAACACGAAGTGTCTATTGATTGGCTTTGACATTATGCGATATTTCCCAATAACAAAAAAAAAAAAAGATAAATTCCCAAACGCTTTTAAATTCCCTAATTGCGCTCAAGTATTTCAATATGTGTTGTTGGACTTTCAAGTTGTCTTTTTTTTTCTGCTGAGATCCGCACATTAAGGAGATTAGAATGTATCAAATGTAAACAGCTAATACTTACTCAAAGAAACTTAGTTTAAACTTTCACAGCAGATAAAGTTACGATACAATTTCCGTAACCATGATGGCGTTTATGCATTTCTTTGTTCTAGAAATAACAAGTAAACATTTTTCATGAACATTTAATTTTCCGATATTCAGATTTATTGTGAATGTTCCACAACTGGATAACTTTCTAAATGTGTATGTTCACTATACCACCACGATGACTGCTAAATTTATAATTAAAGATCGAAATATAATCAAAGCATACTTTTCAATAAATTAATAATTTTCTTTATTTTTGATAATTAATTCGTATAATATCTTCAGTCTAAAGAATAGTTTAACGGGAAACATTTAGCATTCTAATATTTTGTAACCCGATATTAAGTTGCAAAAATATATAGTAAGATTTCTCAGATATTACAACACAGCTTTAAATTTTATATTATAATCATACTAAACTTCAAATATTTTGCTTAACCAAAGTTTGCTAACAACTTTTAAAATGTTATGTAAAGTGTATAATGCCTTGGTATCTTCACATTCGTTTTTGAGTGCTGCACAGTATTCAGTTTTTATTGTTGTATTTTATAATTAACTAACATCAAGAGCGATTGTTTGTAGATTTAACGTCATTTTAGGACTTTACTGTTAAAAACAAATATGGTATTGTTAAGAACTTGTACAGCTGATAAACCATTTTAAGAAACAAAATCCCTAACAAAATATAGGTTATTATTTTAAAACTTAAACGTTTCGGGTTTGTTTTCAATATCAGATTATTTAAAAGCGAATCTGGATATATCACGGGCGTACCAAAAGTTTTTGTCACCCGGGGCGGATCCTTCTTTTGGCACCCCCCAATAAGTGATTTTAAAATTTAAACACAGAGAAGCCTTTTTATGAATCTTCTTATTGTCAATTTATGTAAATAGTATTGCATTCAATGCATACCTTAAAACATGTAGTCTTTATGCTTTGATAGGTTTTTCTGATCGTCTCTTTTTCTTTTTAATTTATGTAAAGAAGTACATATTTTCATAACACCGTAGAGATATATTTCACAAATGAGCAAGTTAAGAATTAATCATAAATTATTTGAAAATGAGAAACGGTCTACCGTTTCTTCTTTAGTGCATTTTATTTGCTGTTTGCCGATTAAAACATGTAATTCAGTATTGATTACATTGTACATGTGCCTTGTAAATCGCATAAGTTTAGAAACATTCCGCCTTACAGTTGGCACTCCCAATTACAAATCAATTAATTGAATATAAATTCACCTATATAGATGTTAAGACTAACAGAATATAAAAATGTTACATGTGTTGATATATAAATACGATATCAGGATAATTAGACGGCAGATTTAAACGTTGTGCTGATCCAAATGGGAATATTTTAATAAGAGATATTGTTTATTTGTTTTTGAATTTCGCCTAAAGCTATACGAGGGCTATCTGCATTAGCCGTCCATAATTTAGCAGTGTAAGACTAGATGAAAGGCAGCTAGTCATCACCACCCACTGCCAACTCTTGGGCTACTTTTTACAAATGAGCAGTGGAAACGACCGTACCTTTGTAACGCTCGCACGGCTGAAAAAACAAGCTTGTTTGATCGACAGGGATTTGAGCCCTCGATCATCAGATTACGAGTCGAACTCCCTAACCACTTGGCTAAGTCGGGCAATTTCTGGTATCACCAATTACCTAAGAACTGGTTGAACTAATCTCTGTTAAATTTGTTAAAGAAGCTCGGGTGGACAACAACCGAAACCAAGAAAGAAGACGAGGAAATGAAATTAGTTTAAAGGAACAAGAAATTAGACAAACAGTTCGGGTTTGACAGCCACTTCAATTTTACCACTTTAATGGCGTAAAGCTATATCTTAATTGAGACATAATGCTTATAAAAAATAAGTTAGCGAACATGAAGCTTATGTCACCAATAACACACACATAACATTACATAACATCGAACAAACAGTTATTGTTCATAATAGTTGTAGCGACAAGCCAACTCCCATTTAAAACTTGCTTCTTGCTCTTTCGATTATATTCCTCAATAAGTCAGCAGTAAGTCTCCAAAATAACAATGATAAAATATAGGGTTCAATTTCCCGCGCCGGTTTTCATAACGCAGATAAACAAATATATACTTTAATGATTAAAGAAAACAAAACAAAAACACCATGAACAAGAAGAACACATTCGATATTGCATATCTTCTTGGGGTGCCCTCTTTTGATAGGAATAACAGTTACACTTGGTGCATGATAGACAAGAAAATTCCAATAAACCGAAACAGTTCTGTATTGAGATACCATAAATAACAACTGGTCAAATACTTTTGAGTTCATGATAATAGAATATTAATTTATGGCTTTCAAATGTAGCTTTTTTTTAAATATATATACAGTACTGTGCAAAAGTGTCAGTTAAAGAGAATACTTATCATTCTGTAGAATTCGCATGTACTTGAAGAAAGGGCATATCATAAGAGTTCTGCTTGAAAAAACATTAACTAATGTAGGGTCAGAAATAACTGTCATAGCACCCTATTCAATGTCTTAACTACGCAAAAAGAAGCTAGCAAGGTGCTAGCATATGGTATTGGCATATGCTGTAAGAAATCAAGTTAATAGGATATAACAAACAAACTTTAATAAAAATAATACTTTTGTTGTCACGTCAAGGCTCAAAAGTGTAGAATATTGACAGTAGAGCAGAGAGTTCACATAAAAGATTTACCTGATTCTGGTTGGATTCTCTGATTGAAATACTATCTGCAGTTATTAAAGTCAAAATGGAATACATAATATCAACTGTTTGCGAAACACAAACAATTGCATTGAATTTCTATTGTACTAAACATGAAAAAAAATTTAGTGTTTTACCTGTTGATTTATCTTTCATTATTTTTTGAAAGTAGCCTGAAATCATTTTTTTTACTTTGCTTTTACACAGTGTTGAATATATTGTGTTTTTAGGAGCAGCTTAGCACTGCTAAAAGTCAAAACAATATTAATGTATATTTAGTAAAATAAAATAAAAATTCATTCTGTTAACTTCATGAAAAACTATGGAAACCAATGGATGATTAGAAGTGGAACTATACTTCATTTCATGAATTTACAAAACAGATTGTTTTATCTAATGTCGAATATTTCACCCTCTGTGTATTTTCAATTTATTTTAGAAACACATTGGTACAGTATAACTGGGTAATATTAAATTCCTGTTCAGTGTCATATCGCAGGGTCGAAGCTTGGACCTTCAATCTACAGCCAGAAAAGTTAACCACAGGACCATGCCCGATTTCAAAATATCTCCACCTTGAACTCTGTGTATAAGTGGGACAGCTTTATACAATAGTCATTTCACGTTCATACTTCTGTGCAAAGTTCTGTAACTGGAAAAATTCGCGCTTATTTTAATACAAAGTGCTATAGTATGCCAGAAACCAACAAATGATTTCCATTATTATTTATATTACAGTCTATAAATATGTGTTTTATTTCTTTATGTTTAAGATTTCTTGAAATAAAATTATTAATAATCATTAGCTTAAATCACTTCAAATGTTGTTGCCTACATGAAGGTAACATAAAGTAGATGCTGCCATCTATCTTATGTTACTTTCATGAAAGCAATAATTATTTTAGCAAGTATTCTTTTTTTCTCTTAGTACAAAAGCATAAACCACAGAAAATGAAATATTAATAGTAATTATAAGGCAAGATATTTTAATACTGTTATGTAAAATCGTTAAATGTACATTAGTTCTTGTAAGCACGAATCAATATTGGTTTTTCTCATGTGAAAGAGAAATTTCAATTTAGATTGGCATGATATTTAAATAAATAAAACATATCCACCGTGTCTGGGTGGTTCGGGTGCTCGAAATGTAACCTGAGGACTGCGGGTTCGAATCTCCGTTATATCAAGTGTGTTCGACTTTTCATCCGTAGGGTCGCTATAAAGAAAATATCAATTCCAGTCTTCATTGGTTATAGAGTAGCCAAGTGTTAGTGGTGGGTGGTACTGACTAGCTGCCTTACGTCTTGTTTAAAACTGTTAAATTAGGGATGTCTAGCGCAGATATCCCTCGTGTATCTTTGCACAAAATTAAAAGAAAACACGAACCTCACAAATAATACAGTTTTTTTCTATACAATCACAACAAATTTAATATATTTTGAAATAAAAGAACTGCATCACATGTTTAAATGTTGTATTCATCATCACTTAATTTCCTTATTGAGATCACCGTTATTTTGTGGATATAAAGGAACTTAAGGTTAGATCTTGTGAACTTCACATCCAAGCTTAAAAGAAGACCAAACATCGTTTCTACAGTCCACTTTTAAATTTATCTTTGGCGAGCTAACTTCTTTATTTGGAGTATATGAAAAATTGACGTTGACGTTAATTTTATCCAATGTAATTACATAAATTAAGCACTTCCAAACAAAAATTTGTGCAGTTTGGATAATACCAGCATGATATTAAAAGATGTGATAACAGAACCTCATACGGAAATATAGTACAAAAGTATTTACAGCGCCTGAAAATAAAAAAAAAATATCTTGAATCTGTTTTTGTTTTAATATGTACCGCTCGTAAAGTTGAAGCGATTTAAAAGTTGTTCTTATTTTACTAATATTAAAAGTCCCCTAATTGCATCGTGGTATGTCTACGGACTTATAATGCTAAAATCTGGATTCGATGCCCTTGGTGAGAAGGGTAGAGATAGCCCATTGTGTAGCTTTGTACTTTGTTATAAACAAAAAACAAATATTAAATAGTAGAAAATATACCTTTCAAGTCATGTTTTAACAACAATTTTTGGAAAGAGATTAGCTTTATATTTTTTTTCAGTTCTGGTATCCAATACAAACAATGTCACCAGTATTAGGACTAACTAACGAAATAATGTTAAATAATGATCTGAAGACAAACAAAGTCTACTGGTTATATTTACCATGGCCAGATGATTAAAACATTCGACTCCTAATCGGAGGGTCGTAGGTTTGAATCTCCATCACACCAAACATGCTTGCCCTTTCAGCCAGGGGGACGTTATAATATGATAGTCAGTCCCACTATTCTTTGGTAAAAAAGTAGCCCAAGAGTTGGCAATGACTAGCTGCCTTCCCTATAGTCTTATCCTGCTAATTAGAAATGACTGGCGCAGATAGTCCTTGTATAACTTTGCGCGGAACGATCTACCAAAACGCATGATAAGTCTTGGATGAAGATGTGAAATTACCGAATAAATATTTTACAAGTTTTGTAATAATTATGTCTAATAACCAATAAAGAAACGAAAAATGTAAGTCAAGGATTTACTTTGTTTAATCAGATCTTAGGTTTATTGGAAAAACAAATTATCTTTGGACACGACAATATTGACATGTAAATTTGTAATTTTATGGATTTTTTAAATGCTTTATTAATTGTTATCAAATCAATTTTAATGGAATGCTATAAATTCTCCCCCCTCTAGCTTATGGTAATATCACTCAAAATTTTCTTTTGAGTCCTCAATGTATCTTTACGACCAGGCAATTGAAAGTATAGTAATATTCATATATAATATAATACAAAATTACGTTATAAAAATTCAATAGCAAATATATAGTATGGAAGTGCACGAAACGAAATGTACTTCTTTCCAATTGTTTCTCTATTTTGACGATATTTTCACTAATTCTTCCGTAAAAATATTATTTTAGTTCGGTACCAACACTTGAAAATCAAGCAGTTTTACATTTTAAAATAATGCTGTTGTGTTGGAGTCAGATTTATAATGACAAGTTCAGTAAGTTTAATTCTTAGAGCTAATTCTTTTTATAAATTTTATGTCCAAAAATTACAAGACCAGTTTGTATTCCAGTTCGAGTATCATATGCAAGCATATAATAATTTCAGTCCCTGACATATTTATTTGATATATAGAGGAACTGTTAACTATTAAATAAAATAGAGGAACTGTTAACTATTAAGTATTAGCCGGACTATACTGCTCTTATGTTGTACATTTCGATGTATTTTATATCGTTTTCAGCACGTGTCAACTTAACTTTTGGTTTAAAATAAATATTAGTAAATAGGTATATTTACATAACAATATGTATATGTATATGTATAGTCATTTCAGTGTCTGTTTATAAATGAACATATTTAAATAACAGCGTTTTTGAGCGAAACGATAAAGGTGTCCGTTCGTTAATTTTCTCCAAAATGTTTTTTTTTTCAAAATACTAGTATCAAAATGTTTATAAGCGATTGAGTTCTGCCAAAAAATAGTGATAATTTTTCTATTAATTGTTTAATGTAGTTTGACAAATACTACTTACAATATACAAAACACATTGTGAGGTTTTCCAAACTAATTCAAAATTTCAAACTGTTTTACATTTTCCTAGTGGCTGAATTTGTATTCGATTGTTAAATTAAAATGTCTTGTGATTCTTACTCAACATTAACTTTCAGTTGTGTCATTGTTTTAAAGATGTGATTGTATAAATTAGTCCAATACACACTATTATCTTTCGAATTTTATTACATAATTTTACATATTCACAACATCTAAACATTTTACAGCTTTGTCCTAACCTTCTATATTTATCATTACTGTCTCAGAACTATTAAATAACTTCAACTTATACATTTTTACAACATATATTTTAACCCAGTGTAGCTAGATTAAAATTAATGAAACAAAATATATAAAACATATGATATAGTTCTTCTAACTTGTTGCACTTATATAGTTATATATACAATTGCTATATATACAATAATGCATTGGATTCATGCATACTAATTCTGATATAATGCCAATATAATGTATCCAATCAAACTAGAAATTATAAAATGTCACAGAGTTTTTACAACATTTTGAAAAAAAACAAAACATAACAAAAACCTACAATATATATATGTACACGTACGTAAAACAAATTCATTTCGTAAAAACTAGAATAAAAAAGTACAAAAAAATTCATTTTTAATATACTTTATTGTGAGTTATTACCGGGACAAACATGTTATATCATATAAAATGTAAAATAAACTATTTTTGTGTAATGTATTTACAATTTTGAGTAAAAAAAACAAAACATGAAGTAATTCAGACATTTAGTCTCATTTTCCCTAATTTGTTATTAAAACCAGTAGAATAAAAGTATGGAAGATAGCTAGTAAGTAAGGGAATTGTGGTTAGTTCTTTACCTATTCTAACAAAACTTTGTAATGAACACACACACACACACGTATATATATACTTCCGTTCTCATGTTATAAATTATGAAAACCTATATTTGTGATGTACTCACACACGAAATAGCACGGGGTAGGCTCAACGAGCCGAATAGCCAAGGTCAATTAATAACAGATTACCATATTCATAACACCAAACTATGATAATTATTACAAATGTACTAGCAGTTCTTTAAACAAGATTTAGCAGTTTATTATATAAGTTCTAGAACAGTCTCTTTAATTTTCTCTTGTAGTCTGCATTTCTTTATAATGTATTAATTAAAACAAATAGAGTACATTTTGTTTAATAAAGTGCAAAAATCAATGTTGAACACATTTCTATATTTACCTGTGGCAATCATGCTTCTTCCCGTGTCACTAACTTTTTTACATAACCTAAGAATCATGTGAACCACTTAACCTCAAAATGTTTCATTTATCAAGTTTCCTTATTGTGCTTAGAGAAACCGTGTAATGTCTCTTTAGACAGTGTATATATTTAATATTTAAGGAACGCTACACATTGAAATGCCTGATCCAGATCTACAATGACAAGCTTTCATTAGTATATCGTATGTGTACTCAACAATTTTCTACGCAACCAAATAACTCATAAATAACGGGTATTTGGATAAATTATACAGTTTAAATATACTCAACAAAGGCACTCGTCCGTGTTACGTTTAGTTAGACTGTTTTTGTTTCTTTTCAAAGCAATATTTAACAAAAAATTATCGCGTGTTCTTTCTATATTTCTTTTATTTCAATCCTTTTTTATTGTAATGGTTTATATTAATTTACAATGTTTATATAATATAACTTTCCAATTCTGTAATCACATGTATGTAGTATTACATGGATGTTCTTGATTACTAATCGCTAGAATTTTACACATTACCTAACGTTTTCGACTAATGTTGATGATACATTAATAGCTTCTCCACGACAATTTGTAATTTCCTTGTTTCACGTTGCTTTCTATTTTATTTGTAAACGAATACTGTCTTTTTTGTTAATAAAGATACCTGTACATAAACAGTGTTTGTAAATCTATACAGCCACTTAAGCAAATGATAAATGATATGTTATATAAAATATGGTGCTCTATATTTTATTTTATTAATTACCGACATCAACTGTAAGGCCAAGCACCCTTCAAGTATGTTTCTTGTCCACTATTATAATGGATAATTAAGTGGAATATTTATTTCTAGAGAGTTAAAGTTAACACGACTATTTGACATTAGTATGAAGCAAAATGTTTCAAAGTGGAGTCATAGACACCCAAAGACACTTTAAAACCAGTATTTGCTCTCTTTACTTGTGCTATTTCCAACAACGTATTAGCGGTTAACTGATACATAAATAAACAGTACCACCATAAGACTATTAAATTCATTGGTAACTAATAATTGAAATATTATTTTCCTAACATTGAAATATAACAACTCAAAACAATACATTAGAGGTAGCAATGCTTTGTCATTTATATATTAGGTATAATCAAATTAAGAGAAATAATACGCAGTGAATTCCTAACTTTGAGTTCAAATAATACTTGAGTCATTGAGGTAAAAGTTATGAACGTATAACAAATGTAAGAAAATTGTATTTTACGTCAGAATATTATTATTTGGTATTTATTCAAATTTAAAATACTGTTATTGTAGTTTTTGCAGGTTTTAACATAAGTTTTAGGAAAATATGAATGTTTCATATGCGTTTTAACTGCCCCAAAAGTTCAGTTGTGTTTTACAATGCATCAAGAAATCAGTTTAAGTAAACATTATGTGAGGTTGATTGATAACTGAAGCTTAGTTTGAAGGAATTTAAATCATGTGCTTTATCTGGCTCCACTAATTTGAAACCTAGCTTGAATCAAAACTTTTTATCAACTTAACTGAAAAGGAAATAAAGGTTGGCCTATTTTGTCGTTCTTGTTTTTCACAAAAAAAACACTTTTCAGACACACAGGCTTAATTTTCTCATAATTGTCGTGTTCGTGTAATTGAAGATAAATAAAAATATAGGACCTTCTCTGAGAAATTAAGACATATGTGCCAAGAATTAATACTTCCAATGACTAACACAAAAAAATAACTTTAGCTATGTAGTTCTTTGTTAAATTAGTAAGAAATTTCTTGTAAATATAACCAGAGACTCAGGTAACTGCTACAATAATGTTTCATATATGTTATTAATTTCTTCTTCGCTAAAATGGAAGAATAACATAAATAAGAAGCCAGAAGAAGTACAAAATTATATTACAATAGAATAGCAAGCATCTAGATCATTTGATATTATAATGATTTTAACAGAACTTAGCCTATTGTTAGTCAGATGAGGTATCATATATGAAACTGCAAAGCACTACAATACACAGCGCATATCTTCAAATTTACAACCTGGTTTCGATACCTGTGGTGGGCAGATTACAGATAGCTCATTGTGTAGCCTTGTGCTTGATAAAAGAAAAGGTCAAAAATATAATTTCTTCTTTAAATAGATAATGATAAAATACATCATAACGCAATTAATGTATAAACCTGCAACTAATAACAACAACAGAACTCTAGACAACCGAAGTTCAAACATCCTCGGGAAAACCTTTTAAACTAAATGGAGTATCTTATACAGTACCTAGTTCATTACCATGTCGACATCTTTTCTTTATTAAAACAAAAAACAATCGGATATCATTAAACAAACGATTGTGGTACCAAAATACAAATATCTGTAATGCATTACAAAACTCATTCAGTGATTGAAGCTATTCATTATGCATCAGTTAATGTAAACGTAAAAACATTGCCTTAGAAGTCCTGTAAAAATATAAATCAACTACAAATAACAACAAAATTTTATAAATTTACTAGAAAAATCATTTTGAAAACGACGATTATTTCTCGAGGAAAGGAACAGTTCGAATTACTAAACCTGTTGTAACAAGTATTATCTAAATATTTCTAAAAGATTACTCTCTCGATAAAACACTTTGTACTCTTTCTCAAAATCGGAACACAAATAATTAGTCAAAAATGTAAATAGCTACCAAACGTTACTTAAAGTGTTAATGAGCTATTCTAGTTATAGTACTTACTTCATTCACAATACCTTCAAAAACGACTTTACATGAAAGCAAGAAACGCCTTTAAATGTGAATGTTTTATATATTAAAAATCCACTCATCACTGAACTGCAGCGATATGTATAACACACAAGCATGTTATAAACATAAAAAAGAACCCGTGTAAAATAAACATAAAGTCAAGTAAATGTATGGTTATTTACAAGGATTTATACAGAGCAATAAAACATATGTGATATTACCTGTATATAAATTTTTATACATTGCCGGTGATGAAACTTTTATCTGGTACGAAACGTCCGAAGAACAAATATGTGACAATAACTATTGCGTTCCTGTTTTCGGTTAAACTTTGAATTTTTCTAAATAATTCTGTACACTGGAGTTATAATTCAAACATAACAAATATTCCAAACCTAGCATGATACTTTGAAAGAAACACAAAAACTAATGAAACCAGTCGGACTTACTGTTATTTCTCTAGATAATTATTTCGTGCTATACAAACAGTGTTATAAAATACTTCTTGTTCAAGTACGCAAACGTTTTCGGCCATTTTTACAGAGTTCGTTATCTGAGCATAAATTCATCACTTTATGATATAAGATCTGTGTTTATGGTTCAACGAAATATATTATTTTTTTGGGCCGGAATTGTAAGGACTCGATAAATTGTACTATACTGAAAATGTTTTAGCATAATAAAGGCCTTTCAAGCGTCTTAAATATCTGATACATTCATCTCAACGTTACTTGTGACGATGATAGTAAAACTGTTATTTGAGGAAAAAAGCCACTCATAGAGACACTAATAATGACAAAAAATGTAAGATGATTATGGTTAATTATCTGTATTTCGTGCCATTGCATGCATACAGCAGCTTCAAAGAACATAAGGTTTATATTGGGTTCTTAAATAGGCCAATAATATAAATAAGTAATTTCTAATATAAATAATTTAAAAAAAAAGGTTTGGACGAGAACATGGACACACATCACACAAACATATACATGTCCTTTTACACAATATAAGGCATCTATGGTGTAGTAAGTAGCGGCCTGAGTTAACATTGTTCTCTGCCATATATCTCCTTCAGTAATGGCAAATTTGTTGACTCAGTCATTGTTACGTATAGTTCGTAGCCTAGGTCAGTGGAACAACAATAGGTGACCAATAAAAGATACAAATACAAAAGGTCACTACTATTGTCACCTATCCCACAGCTCCAGACACCACTACATCTTTATCCAACTTTTTAAATCATTTTTCTCAAAACAACTCCACCCTTCCTTTTCAATACCCATGGAACCAAACTGTCAAACTCAGTCAATACATATATAAAGGTTGTATATGAAATATTTAGCAGAATCGATAGTAACGCAAAAGTGTTAATGTGAATTAATTCAATTCCACAATAATTTACTCTTCATACTTAGTTTTATTAATATTTGCAAACCTTGTTCGGGGAGCACATGGAGCTAATATATATAAAAAAGACCAGTGTTCTCTTGTTGTTGAGGCGATGTCATAAAAACAAAAGGCACTTCAATAAGACTTTGTCGGGCTAGATCCATATTGTAATAGAATGAAATTTGTTGCTCTGTAATAGATGATAAGAATGAAATAATTGAAATATTAATGTGTGTAAAATCTACATTATTTTCTCTACTATGGGTACTTCAAATTGTATATCCAAATCTCTGGCTATCGGATAGCTTATTTATTAACACAAATAAAATAACAGTTCAATTACCCGAACTGGAATTTTTTAAAACAAATTAATCCTGAAGATGAGTTAAAAACACGTTATTGATATATTTTATGTGAACGTTAGTTCTGAAACAGTTAACATAACATTCAGCAAAAGCACCACCAACAATATTCTCGAGATAAATACAGTTGAAAGAAATTAGTAATACTTTACCTTAGCTCCATCAGCTCATCATGTCGTTGGTTCCAAATAATCGAACTTTAACCTCGTCATCTGTTATCTCCACTTCTGCAACTTTGTAATCTGAGCCACCGTTTAGCTGGCACTGTGGGAACATAGAGTTTCCTTCACTTTCGTTCACTTGAAGGAGTATGTTAACACTGGCAGGAAGCGAGGCACGTTGATGTTTCTAGTAAAAAGTCACACTTCTAATTTCCTCGTCTTAACATGTTCTACAAGTGGCAAATGAGTCTTGCTTGGGCTATCAGGGCTAGATTCTGATTCATCGCCCCCTCCTGGACCCGCTCCTGGACTGCAAACAATACCTTGCTCAGTAGGTGGACTGTGAGCTGTGTTTGTGCTCTCGTCTGAGGTACGCCTGAAGAAACTGTGTTGTAGACAATTGTAGGGAACAACACGAGTTTTGGGGTCAAAATCTAACATCCTTATTATCATATCTCTGAACTTCAGATAATCGGAAACACTGTGTCCAGGTTCACCTAGTCTTCTTCCACTTGGTCCTCCTGACTCAATGCCCAAAATATCTTGAATACGACGTGATCCTGGAGATTTGTACTAGTGAAACAAAAATAATGATCTGGACGGGTGGTATCATTTTCCGGTAGCGAAAACAACAACAACAAAACAAACAAACTGGTATGAACCACTTAAATGAAAAGCCAAGAATTTTCGAATAAACAAAGGTAAATTGCAATATCTGTTTCATAACATTAAACGAATTTTGTAAAGGATTAACATCAGTAGCAATATAAGGAAAATTATAATTACTTTAGTTCCAAATGGAAATATTTTAAAAACTTCCAAAGCGTGAATTACAATATAAAGATATAACAAAATTCAATATTTTATAAAGTAAGCTACGTGGACAAGTGAAAATGTCTCCGAAAATTCATGTTATGTTTTATTTGTTTTTACCGAAACATTTCGCAGGAAAGGAACTTGATTTAGTTAGATAATAATTTAGCTATATCCGTTCAAATAAATATTTTGGAGGAAAGATTTTTTTCCATACGTACATGCACTTCGTTAACATATATGTGATTTTAAATGTATCACAATACATAAAACGATCCGAATTTTATATAATTATTAAGTTTATGATATCTTCATTGTTTACATTTCTTTAAATGAAAATAATATATAATTTCTATAAAACACGTATTTTATACAAAATGTTGAGAAGTTGATAAAAATGTTTGTTGTTGTTTGAATGAAAAGCTATTCAGTGAGCCGTCTATGCTTTTCCTCTCGCAGGGATCGGACTCTAAAATTTTAAAGTTACAAATACCCAAGCTTATCGCTATGTCACAGATATGAAAACTAAAATAGAAGGAATAAAATTAATCTATTATATAACTACTCAGTTTTTGTCTGTCCTAAAAATGCGTCCGTAATCTATTGCCTAAAAGTGCATACGTGTACACTTCATTCCTGAGGATGTAAACAAAGAACAGATGTAAATATACTATGGTGTACATTTTGTATAATACCTTATTAAAAACTTATTAAAGTTTTCAAAAAAGTTTGGTTTGAATTTCGTGCAAAGCTATTTGAGGGTTTCAGAAATTAGTTCCCATCCAAATTTTTGTTGAAGAGCTTGCGAGAGTTTGAAGCTCGATCTAAAATATGTGTAGGAGGCATCCAGAGAAGTTCGACTGTCTTGCACATCTGGTCTACCTTTAAATTACAAAGACAAAACATTGCTTATTACCCTCTTAACATTTTATTAAGCACATTAAGCTATTCAAGGGCAATTTACGCAAGCCGTCCCGAATTTAGCAACGTAAGACTACAGAGAAGGCAGCTAGTCATTACCACCCACCGCTCACATTGGGCTACACTTTAACCAACAAGTAGTGGGATTGACTGTTACATTGTAAGGGCGATCATGTTTGATGTGACGGGGATTCGAACCCGTGATCATTTTCAAAAAGGTCTAATGTTAGGTCTTAGAGTAACATTACATGTTTCTTGATAATTTTAAGTATGGTAAAGTTTATCTCTAACAAAACTAAATAAAAAAATGCACAGATTACACGTTAATGTATCTTTTTGTTTTGAATATAAGCCGTACATAAAGAACAAACTAGCTTCAAGTTAAGACAAATTGACTTATAGATTTCGGTGTCTTATATTACAATTCCTTTGCACTGTTCTAGACATTATGTATTTAAAGACGTACTGTTTACAGTAAAGATACTGATTTTGCCGTAAATATTTTGTGGGTCTCGTCTAGTATTATATTACAAACTTAAAATATAAACATTCGCTAGAGTCCTAGTACCAACTACACTCTAATTGCATTAATAAGTGTTCGTGTGAAGCAAACAATCCTACTTTTTTTCCATCTTTAGACGGTTTCAGAAAATAGTTCCCATCCGGATTTTTGTCGAAGAACTTGCGAGATTTCGGAGCTTGATCTAAAATATGTTTAGGAGGCATCCCAAGAACTTCGACTATCTTGCACATCTGGTCTACCTTTAAACAACAAAGACAAAAAATTACTTATAACCCTCTTAACATGTTATTAATCACATACGTAACGTCTAAACAAACTTTAGTGTTTCTGAAAAAAGTCCCCAAAAACCGATGTTCTTCACTAAACTTGAACAAAAATGTTTTAGCAAAAGTCCTGCAAATTGAGCAAAAATGTTGAACACCGGTGTGAGTTTGTGTGTTTTCTTTCAGTAAAGCCACATCTGGCTATCAGCGGAGCCCAACGAGGAATCTGATTCTAATGTACTAAATCTGTAGGCTTACTGCTGTACTAGCGAAGGACGTTGAATAATGGAAACGAAGCAGCCAATATCTTAACACACTTTTATTAACAGAAAATATCTATCAAACTGGGATAAAGCTTTCGTTATTGTTGTGTTCAATATTCACAAGTAATGAAATCCTAATCTTGTTACAGAATGGGAATTGATATTTGTAAAACACAATATACCAAACTTATTGCAAGATCTGCAATTAATAAAAGTAGAATTAAAAATCCCTGTAAATTTTAATTATGTGGAAATTGATGAACGATGACCTATGCGAAACGTTGTTTACAAGCTAATTTAAAATTGTGTCAAGTTTTACAATTGGGAAACCTATAAATCCATTTGTACAGGCGTAAAACTATCTTGGAATGTGTGTTACAAAAGACTAAGTAACGCCATCTTCTTATATTTCAGTCAAAAACATGAACATAAAAATATTTTCAATAATTTTCTCTTTGGTACCAAACTTTTACACGAATGAGAGAAGTCAACAGGTCGCCTTTCTATTCATGTTTTTTTTTTTTATTCAACCCTAAATCTTTACTTAACTCACAAACTTCATTTAAAAAATTGTGGGATCCTATAGCGACTTCCCTATTCCAATTTTTTGCTTTTACTGTTCATCTCGCACGAAACTGTTCTTAACAAAAAATTAAGCTTACATGATTGTTATGTAACATGAGGGTGTATTTTAAGCAGTTATGGATTATGCTATTAACGCTATTTTGGATGCTTATTTTATTTCCAGTTCCATTCAGTAATACTAGTCGTGGGCTTAATGTTGAAACTTAACAGAATAATATACATAAATACAATCACGGCTATTTCGTGTTTATGTCAATAAAAAGCTTTTAGATTTTAAATAGCTTTCAATTTTTCCTAGCTCTGTGGATGGTTTAAACTGATATGTTTGTATGCTTATTACTTAAGCAACATCACTCCATTTATTTTATTAATGTTGCTGTTAAGCAAAAAATTATGCAAAGAGCGATCCGTGCTTTGACCACCACGAGTATCGAAACGTGATTTTTAGTAGTATAAATCCGCAGTCATACCACCATGCCACAAAATCACTGATCATAGTTAACACTAAATTTATAAATTTGTGTTAATGTTTATTGTAAATTTGCAATAGCTAATAAATCAATAAATTAAAAAAATAACAATATAATAGCCCCCCAGTGGCTCAGCGGTATGTCTGCGGACTTACACGCTAAAATCCGGGTTTCGATACCCGTGGTGGGCATAGCACAGATAGCCCATTGTGTAGCTTTGTGCTTAATTCAACAACAACAACAATAAAATAAAGTTATTCACCAAAAAAAGAAAAGAAATGCATATCAAGGTTTTAGATGAAGTAGAACGAATTATAAATTAATAATATATAGGGATATATTCGCATGACAAAAATAAGAGACAATTGTTATCGAAAACACTGAAGAAATTAATACACACGTTTTAGGCTTAAGTTGTACAATATAATTTATACAAAGATAAAAACAATCGGACCATAAAAAAATTTGAAATATAATAAGTTCACTTTGATCTAACAAATTTTAAAACGACAACTAAAGTATGTGTGATAAATTTTAAGGCCTGGCATGGCCGAGCGCATTAAGGCATGCGCTCGTAATCTGAGGGTCGCGGCTTCGCATCTGAGTCGTGCTAAAGATGCTCTCCCTTCCAGCCGTGGGGGCATTATAATGTGACGGTCAATCCCACTTTTCGTTGGTAAAAGAGTAGCCCAAGAGTTGACGGTGGGTGGTGATGACTAGCTGCCTTCCCTCTAGTCTTACACTGCTAAATTAGGGACGGCTAGCACAGATAGCTCTCGAGTAGCTTTGTGCGAAATTCCAAAACAAACAAACAAATAGTGACAAATTTTCTAATAAAAAATACCAGCGTTAGAATCAAAAGCAGATTTATAAATATTAACATTTTAGCTTTCGCTTTTGTCATAAGTTCACAAATCCTTAATTTCTCTTTAGATGTGTTCGATCGAATTGCCCTGACGAAAAATAAACCCGAAACTTCCATATTAATAAATCAGTTATTCTTTCCCTTGTTTACAAATATACACTGATTGACCCTTTATCAAGACTGCCAGGCTGGTTAACCTTCAGTCGCGATAATAATTTGAACTCGCTAAGGTATGCCTTGTTTAACATACATAAAAAATATGGATTGCGAGTTATTTTCAAATGCCGATAGATATTACTTTGGCGAGTACAGTTTTGAAGTTGATATCCAAACTGTGACATTTGGACTGAGATATCAAAATTAAGTAAGCCAAAAAAACCTGACCAAGATCATTGTCATATTACTCAAGCCAAATCTATACAATAAGAGTAAAATTGATTAATGATTCTTGATGACGAGAAACCCACATGAAATAAAAATATATTTCAGAACAACGTTTTGACCTTCCTAATTCATCTTTAGGTTAAGACCAGTGGATTGTTGATTATCGTGTTAGAAATGTTCTTTTCTGTTAAAGTGGGAATCCGGAATTGTGAAATGAATATGATTAAAAATAGCATTTGTGCATACTTAGAATATTATTAATCTTTCTGTAAAATAAGATTAGATAATTCCTCTCAGGATAATAACTGTACCATCTTGACCAACATGAAATGTCTGTTGCAGTTATCATATTCTTATTTTATCGTCAGTACAGAAAAATGTAATATTATATAGACTCTTCCAGCTTTACATTGTGCACTGCTTACACTCTAAGCAGCAGTGGATTTGTCTTGACACTGTGTGCATTTGAAGTGTTTTTTTAAATTTGTTGATGGATGCCTTATGTCCTTTTTATAACGATTTTTATAGGTCGCAGTTTTGTTTTTCCTAGTGCCAAAAGTGTTACCTTATAGTTTCTACTGTTCCCAGATTCTGATGGTAAATAGTTTTGAAGAGCCAGTCACAAAATAATCTGTTCTACTAGAAATCGAAAGTTCTGAGTCAATAGAGTAACAAGTAACATAATAAACAGGTGAAACTGGCAGTGCGCACAACAAAGCGGTGTTTGATTCCAACCAGACTAACATAATAAGTTTTGCCCCCAGTGGCTCAGCGGTATGTCTGCAGACTTAACGCTAAAATCCGGGTTTCGATACCCGTGGTGGGCAGAGCACAGATAGCCCATTTTTCCCCCTAGTGGCTCAGTGGTATGTCTGCGGACTTACACGCTAAAATCCGGGTTTCGACACCAGTGGTGGGCAGAGCATAGATGGCCCATTGTGTAGCTTTGTGCTTAATTCAAAACAAAAGATTGTGTGGATATTCACCAAGATATAATAAATTTAGTTGACACATTACACTTTCTAGTTCACCCTCAGAAAGAAGAAGACGTAAACTTTCATAAAAGTCCTTCAACATTTTTCACTTATATTATAAAATTGTTTGTTTGTTTTCTTACAGCAAAGCCACATTGGGCTCTCTGCTGAGTTCACCGAAAGGAATCGAAACGCTGATTTTAGCGTTGAAAATCCGAGGAGTTACCGCTGTACTAGCGAAGGACGGTTGTAAAATATATTTAATTTTATTACATTGATGAATTTTTGATAATCAGTTTTGTTTTATTATCTAATATAATTTTTATATAAAACGTGGTAAAAATATGTTAACTTGATTTTTTTTTAGAACATAAATAAATAAACACAAGGTATTTGCTGTCAATTTTTTATCCAATATATTTAAGCTTATATTTTCAGTACGATTTAAGTAGCACAAGTTTAAGTTAATTAAGTAAGTAGACCTGACAGATTTTGACTTTGATAAATGAAACACATAGAAAACTGAAATAAACCGAAAGTTTTTTCTATACAAGATAAATTAGAAACTGTGAACAGAATAATAAAAAGTTTTAATTTTTTTAAACAAAGGGAAATTCTCATTAGTCACGCAAGTAATCAGGTCCGACAGCGATCAACAGGTGGAGGTATAAACTTAACGTTTGTTTGTTTTCAATTTCGCGCGAAGCTACTCGAGGACTATCTGTGCTAGCCGTCCCTAATTTAGCAGTGTAAGACTAGAGGAAAAACAGCTAGTCACTACCATCCACTGCCAACTCTTGGGCTACTCTTTCACTCTTTCAATAAATAGTGGGATTGATTGTCACATTATAACACCCCCCACGACTGAAAGAGAGAGTACGTTTGGTGTGACGGGGATTTGAATCCGCAACCCTCAGATTACAACTCAAGTGCCTTAACCACCTGGCCATGCCGTGCCTTAAAAAAAACAACAAATTCGGAGCCATTCTATGAACCGTTATAAAAGTTAATCCACTTCATGAATACAAAATAACAACAAAAATTACAGTTGACTGATTTTCAAGGAGTCAATGAGGTTTTCCATATACACACACACATATACACACAAAAGTCTTATGTACTGCAACAGTGAAATTGTAAGTTTACAATGTTATTAGAAGATTTTCGAAAAACAAAACATACTAGAGCATTATAAAATCAGAAGATAAATGTGTAACTCAAAACAGTATGAGTTTACTCAGTGAAAAAAAATCACAATATTACAGTTCATACTTTTGAAATCTAACGTGAGGTAGTTTAGTACAAATATATTAAGCATAAATGTAGTGTAAGACATCACATGAACATGAAACTTTTTGAGTACATAACTTTAGGAGAAGAATTAACACAGCAGTGAATAAGTATTACGAGGTACTACCAAGTGTAAAGGTACTAACAGATATGACAATGAAACTGTTTAAAAGACACTGAGTGTAAGAATAATAGTAAACCAAACATTGACGAAAAACTTAGCTGAAAAGAGGAAAGACATTAAATTACACATATATTGAGAAAGCCAGAGTTTATCATGTAATGAAAGATAACTGAAAACATAGAAAAGTTGCTAAAACATGCAAATAGTTACAATTTCCCAATAAATGAGTTATTTAGTATATCATGTATTTTAAAAGTTGTTAATGAACAGCTATAAAAAATCATAACATGAGCTTAACTCACTAGGAATAATACAGTTCAGAGAAAAACTAAAATAAATGTATTTGTATGTCGTATAACTATGCAAGCAGAGCTACGGTGACATTTCAGGTACCTAGCTTTTAATTAAAAAAAAATACATTGTTTAATCGAAAAATGGCGATAATTTCTTTCCATTCAAACATTGCTTTGATGAAAATAATGTTTTATAAAGGTGAGATATAATGTAGAAAATGTATGGAAAATCTTAAACACAAATTAAAAAACAAAAATAAACATACAGCTCTGACGCTACATGTATATAGAATGCATTCTTCCAACCTGTGAAGTTTCTACTTAAACTGCAGTGAAAAAAAAAGCTTTGATTTTATGAAAATGAGTTTTGGATTTCATCGTTGGACAAATTAATATAATGAAGGTGAAAAATGTTTTGCTTTCACGAAAAAAACCTAAGTACAAAGTTTGAAAACTCTCATTATGTATTCTATATTTAAAATAAGTAGTTACTGGCTTTAAAAGAATAATAGTAACCAATACGTATAAAGAAATAATAGAACTTATAAATAACTGAAATTACTTTACATAAGTATATCTGGTTTATAAATACATCTAAAACCTACAGAAAAACATCATTATTATGAGAAATGTACTTCCTAGTTCATTTATCTTTTTTTATTATAAATACAGTTTGCTGCATTAAATGTATATTTTGTTATGTATAGAGGTCCATCTTTTAAATGAGATTAGATAACTAACATAATTATCACAACTTTTTACTTTTGATATATATTTATATTAAGAGTTCAAGAAATGGAAATCAAACAAGAACGTTAAATTTCCTAAAGTGAGATTACACAACTTATATTTCTCTACAAAATGTATTTTTCTTGTGTGAAAGTTATTAAAACTTTCTTTGCACTCAACCAAAAAGCTATTTTATGGATTCATTCTTTCTCATATTTTTATACAAATATTATAAAATGAATAGTGCAGCATTGTAATATTTTAACATTAATTCATTTATTTTTTGTTAAGTCGTTAGTTTGCATTTAATCCATAATTTTACCTATAGTAAGCGGTAATTATATAGCAAAATGGAATATTTCAAATTAATATTAAAAGTATTAAGATTAATTTTTTTTGTATTTAGAAAATGTGATATTTTTTCGTCATTTTTGAGTTATTAATGAAGAATCGTTACATGCTGCGTGAACGGAAAATATATTTTTATTGATAATTAAATATAATTAACGTAGTTTCTTGTATACGTTTGAGAAATGCCAAGATAATAAAGTGAAAAAATATTACCCGTGGAAAGATATTTAAAAATATGCGTTATCATAGATTTAATTCTCATATTTTAATGTTACAAGTACTGGGTTATCTAACGATTGAAATGCACATAATTCACTATTCTACTGAATTGAAACTTATGATAAATGTTTAAATGGTGTGTGCATGTTTTCTTATAGCAAAGCCACATAGGACTATCTGCTGAGTCTACCGATTGAAATCTAACCTCTGGTTTTATTAGGGTTGTAAACCCGTAGACTTATCGCGCAACCAGTGAGGGACTTATAATGATATTTTGTTCAATTTGACCTGGTAATCTACCAATAATTTTAAGCAACAAGAACAAACTAAGTTATTTGTATTATTATTCGCCCCGAATTTATTTTAACTTTTCTTGACATAAAATTATAATATACTTATGACAGAGTAAATATATTCTGAGTCTTTAAATTGATTAAAATTTTAAAACAATATTGAGAGTATTGCAGATGTTATGGATTAAACGGTTGTAACCGTAAAAACTCCTTTTTTTTACGTCGTTTCATAATAAACAGTTCTCTAAATGGGATTAAAGCTATGTTTAAGAAAGTTGTGGAGTTTTGAAAACCATGCATGTTTGAAGAAAGTGTAACCAATATGATTTAATTATATTACCGATACATAGCAATGCAGTATAATTTATCGAAATAAAAGGGTGGTAACAAAAAGATTATTTTTTAAGCGAAAAGTTGACACAGTATACCACCTGTGTTTTATCCGTCAAACTTCATATTTTAATGTTATAAGACCATGAAGATAATGCTGACCATTTGCAGAACTTTAGCAAATGGAATTGCAAAACTGTGAATGATTAAACAATATAAATATGTAAATCATTAAGTAATCAGACATCTATTCAAACAATTTATCAAAAACTTTGCGAATTATTTACAAGTTAAAGAAGCATCTGAGTATAATTGTTTTATATAAAAATGATCATGGTTAAGAATAAATTACGATAAATCATTTTTCAGATGAGTAAATAAATTATTATTCTAACACTACTTTATTAATAATGAAACTATTCTAACACTACTTTATTAATACTGAAACATTTTAAGAACACAAATATTGTAATTAAAGAGCAGTATCGTAATTTCAGAAATTGTGAACAAAACCAATCAAGGCGACACTGTATACTTAAAGGCAAGCAACGTAAGAATATTTTATTATCTATCATCTACTGCCTTAAGTTATTATAGGATATTCTCCGGTTAGTTCTTGTAACAACTCAGTGGAGATCTTGCAAAAAAGGAATGTTAAAATCTAATGCTAGTCACGTACACTAAATGAATGAATATGGTTTAATTAACTTGAAAAAAAGATGTTGGAAAGAAGCAATAGATCCCGCTGGAAAAGCGGTAAATCTATGGATTTACAATGCTAGAAATCAGGAGTTCGATTCCTATTGTTGGATGAAGCAGATATGGCTTTGCTATAAGAAGAACACACATAGAAACAACAATAATTGTTATTAATAATAATAATATTACTATGAAAGCAATCACGATTGAAAATAAAATTAATTAGAATAACTAAAGGTGAGCAAAAAGATGAAATAAAAATAAACACTGATTTTCCTCAATGTTTCAAATGTATAGACCTAACAAATATAGATCTTTTGCACTTTTTTCTCTCCAGCAGATATTCACATTCTATTACCAAGACTGTATATGTTGAAGTACTCTACACGTTGAAGTAAAAGTATGATAAATTAAACCCGATAGATATTTTGATTCTAAAACTAGTAAACGGTTTAATAATTACTTTGCTGCATGTTTTTGAATTCGCGTTTCTACTTGATTCTTTATAAATAACTCAAAAATGATGAAAAATGTCACATTTCCTAAATACAAAAAAATTAATCTTAATAGTTTTAATATTAATTAGAAATATTCCATTTTGCTATATAATAACCGTTTAGTGTAGGTATAATTATGGTATAAATGGAAACTAACGACTTAACAAAAAATAAATGAATTAATGTTTAAATATTACAGTGCTGCACTATTCATTTTATAATATTTGTATAAAAAATATGAGAAAGAATGAATCCATAAAATAGCTTTTTGGTTGAGTGCAAAGAAAGTTTTAATAACTTCCACACAAGAAAAATACATTTTGTAGAGAAATATAAGTTGTGTAATCTCACTTTAGGAAATTTAACGTTCTTGTTTCATTTCCGTTTCTTGAACTCTTAATATATATATATATCAAAAGTAAAAAGTTGTGATAATTATGTTAAAATATTATGTTAGTTATCTAATGTCATTTAAAAGATGGACCTCTGTACATAACAAAATATACATTTAATGCAGTAAACTGTATTTATAAAAAAAGATAAATGAACTAGGAAGTACGTTTCTCATAATAATGATGTTTTTCTGTAGGTTTTAGATGTATTTATAAACCAGATATACTTATGTAAAGTAATTTCAGTTATTTATAAGTTCTATTAATCTGAAGTTAAGTAAAACCTACATAGCTTAAATGTTCAGCCTAGGACTAATGTATGTTATTTTATTATTAATTTTTATTAGAATAACTATTATATCTAAAGCTGAATTAAATTCAATAGAATTGAAAATCTGAAGCTGCTTTTGACTCTTTTCTATATTGCAAAAATGTACCATTTTAAATATTTCTTCAAAATTCACTCGCCAAGCATTAAAAACATTGTGCACATACCACAATTCTTTGTGTTTGTATTAAACATTTCTTTATACGTATTGGTCACTATTCTTTTAAAGCCAGTAACTACTTATTTTAAACATAGAACACATAATGAGAGTTTTCAAACTTTGTACTTAGGTTTTTTTCGTGAAAGCAAATCATTTTTCACCTTCATTATATTAATTTGTCCAAGTTAAGTTAGTTTGTTTGTTTTTCTTATTCACAAACCCACAAAAAGGTCTATATCTGGTCTGCCCACCACGGGTATCAAAGACCAATTTTTAGTATTATAAGCTTGCAAACATACCACTGTGCCACGGGAGGGCAACAATGTTTGGTTGTTTTTGAAATTCGCGTAAAGCTACACGAGGACTATCTGTGCTAGCCATCCATAATTTGTCATTTTAAGACTGGAGGGAAGGCAATAGTCATCACCACCCACTGCTAACTCTTTGGCTTCTCTTTTATCAACGAACTATAGGGTTGACCGTCACCTTGCAATGCCCCCAAGGTTGAGAGGGCAAGTATGTTTGGTGTGACGGGGATTCGAATTCTCCGAACTTTGAATTCGAGTCGAGTGCCTCAACCACCGGACCATGCCGGGCCCGATGCATCAATGTAAAATCGATATATTTTCAATAATCCGTGACGATAAGAAAGCCCACTTGTAGTGAAAAATATATATGTAAAAAGGCTGTTATGGGTTAAGAAAGATTGTTATGCAGAGGAGCAAACAACGTTTCGACCTTCTTCGGGCATCGTCAAGTTCACAAAGAAAGAAAGAAAGAGGTAACTGACCGATGGCTGACCACATGTTTGAAGCGGGTTTTGTAATTGAGGGTAGGAATGTATAGGGCGTGTTCACATGTTTGATTATATTTATTAATATAAATATAAAGGTGTTTCTTTGTATTGGTTTATTTTGGGCTTGGGTTGTTGTATTAGTCAGGCTTCTTTAATTTTGCGTTTATGTTTGTTACTTTATTTAGTATTTGGGTGTTCTCTTTGGTTTTGTTGTGGTTATTTAAATTGCAACGTTAAAAAACGTGTGAAAGTGACTTTTTGCGTTCTTTGAATCTGGTTTCCATTTTTCTACTTGTTTCTGTAATATAGAAGTCGTGGCAGTTATCACAGTGTAGTTTTTAAATAGTATAGACCTTTGTTTTTGTCTGATTTTTAAATAAATTTAGTATTAACTGGAATGTCATATTTTGTTATTAGTTTTTGCCAAATGTTGGTTACTTTTCTGCTAATTTCGGGAATATATGGTATGCAACAGTATATGGTTTTGTGAATTTTAAATCGTGGGGTGTATTTACTTTTGTTAATTGGTTTATGCTTTTTGTCTAGTTGTGTGCGAATAAAGGTTTCTACGGTTTGTGGAGAAAACTTATTGATGTTCATGAAGTATTGTTTTATTTTGTCTACTTCGTCGTTAATTTTATCTGATGAGCATAGTTTTGAGTCTGTATTTATATGGTTTCTTAGTACGTTGAGTTTTTGTTTTGTTTCATGTGCTAAGTCCAGTATGGGTGATTTTTCAGTGGATTTTTGTTTTAAATTTGTATCAGTCCTTGTAATTATGAGGTTAAGAAATGATATTTGATTGCTTTCTTCCTGTTCAGATGTGAAGTTAATGTTGGGATGTATAGAGTTAATGTGATTTAAAACTTAAGTATGTGTTCTGTAGATGTGAATCCAGCAATTGTGTCGTCTACATATCTGTACCAGTAAGTGGTGAATGTAACGCTGTATTAATTGCTTGTGTTTCAACTTGTATCATAAAAATATTGGCTAGAACTGGTGATACTGGGTTGCCCATGCTTAGGCCATTTGTTTGTATATAGTTGCAGTTGTTGAACATGAAGTTTGTCTTCATCGTGGTGAATTATATAAGTGTTGACAATTGGTTGCTGGGAATATCTATTGATGGGTTAGGGTCTCGGATATAAAGTTCTAAGGCTATCTTTCAGACTTCAGTGGTTGGAACTTTTGTAAAGAGGGATATAACATCGAAACTGGCCATTAAAGCTTTATGATTACGTTGATTAAGATTAGACTTGAAATTAAAAGAGTCTTTGATGAGTGAGTTAGCTGATTTTAGATATTTGGAGAATGCCAATGCTATGTATTTATCAAGATTGTAGTTAAACGATTCATATGTGGACATTATTGGTCGTAGTGGACAATCTGGTTTATGAGAGTTGGGTATGCCGTATATTTGTGTTGTGCGTGAGTCGGTCTTGCGAAGATATGAATAAAGTGTTTTTGAAATTGTGTTGACTTTTTTCATTTTTAGTAGTATTTTCTTTAGTTTCGTTTCGTGTGTCTTTATTGGATTTGTGTTTATTGATTTAAATTTGTTAGTGTCATCAACATCAATAAAGTTCTTCCACAAAGCGTAGAAAACATTATACGCACACATCTAGACAAAAAGCAAAATCAACTAACAAAAGTAAATATATTCCACGAATTAAAAAATCACGAAACCACACACTGCTGCATTCCATATATTCCCGACATCACCAAAAAATAACCAACATTTGGCAAAAACGTGTAACAAAATATAACATTCTAGTCAATAAAAATTTATTCAAAAACCAGGCATAAAATTGAGGTCTATACTATGTAAAAACTACACTGACAAACACCACACTAGAATTATTTATAAAATGCAATGTGATAACTGCTACGAATTCTGTATTGGAGAAACAAGTAGAAAAATGAACAAACATAAACAAACGCAAAATTAAAGAAGTCTTTCTTTTACAACAACTCAAGCCCAAAATAAAGCAATATAAAGAAACACCTTTATACCTATATTAATTAATATAATCAAACATCTGAGCACGCCCTATACATTCCTACACTCAATTACACAATCCCTTTTAAACAAGTGGTCAGCTATCGGTCAGTTACCTCTTTCTTTCTTTGTGAACCTGACAATGACCAAATAAGGTGGAAACGTTGTTCACTTCTCTGCATAAAAAATTTTCTTAACCCATACCAGCCGTTTTTACATACGTATTTTTCAATTCATTTTCACTTCAGTTTCTATGCATTTGGAATTAACAAAATCACTGGAAAATAAATTATTCCTTACATATAGTAAGTTTAAAAATGTAAAGAGATCGATATTGTACTCGCAACTTTTAGTTCAACAATTCTTGAAAGTAAAAAAGTTTTGTTCTTTTGTCCAGTTAATATTACTTTTAAACTCGTTAAACTACTTTTAAAAAGGTAAACAGATTAGTCCATCACTGAAAAATATTCCTCGTTTTAGTAACAGTAATTATGCTATATGTACAGTACATATATTAAAATTATTCGTTAGAAATGGGCCTCGACTTTCACTTTTGGAAGTTTTCTTTTACTTTATAAGAAATAAAAACTAGAAATTTTAGGAACATTTTTCAAATCACGCTAAATATGCATCAGCAGTAGTGTATTATAATTCAATATCTAAGTTTTGGAATGTCTTTAAATGCTTTAACATGTGAAAGTCCACTAAACAAGAAATAATCATAATTGATAAGCCAAGTTTTGGTTTGTGAGAACTGTTTATTTGTGCAAGTTTTCATCAAACGTATGTGCACATGGAAAACAGAAAACGAATTATAAAATAAGAGAATCATATTCGTATCATGAAGACGTTTCTTGTTACTTAAAAGCATATACTCAAGAGAAACAAATAAAAAATGAATGTTCTTTATAAGATTAAGTTCCAGTTGTACTTTGGGCCTATTCTCTATTAAAGTACTATTTTTTTCCACTATAGTCTAGTTTACAGACTCCTCTATTCGTTTACCGGGAACTTCTATATAATGAAATATTGTCATTTTAATTACAGCCCAAAAATATTTACAAATAACAAACATTTACCTCATTTGTACCGCTGAATAAAGGTTCGCCGGTATGCATCTCTACAAGAATACAACCAAGACTCCAGATATCAATGGCCATGCCATAAGAAATTCCAAGAAGAACTTCTGGGGAACGGTAAAACCTACTCTGAATATATTGGTAGATCTGGACGGAAGAAAACAATATAATTTGTAACTTAAAACGTATATTCATAATTACCACACTGGTATAAGATATGATACACACCTGTACATGTAATGAACGAAGATTAAACGTACATATTTTTATAATTCATACTAGTCACACTCTAACGCTATTAAACTGAATTCGCAGTGTATTTCTTCGCAACTATAAACATGATAAAATAAGTTCCAGTTATTGAAGTGTTAATAGCAAATTAGATGTCAGATAACACTTCCGACTCATTTAATATTGTTATGAAGTATTTTACGTCATCTAATTCATATTGACTTATATTTAATTTAATCAAGTGAATATTTTATTGTGGTCAGAAAAAAGCTTTTCCTTTTTTTCATATTTTACAATAATTCATTACGTGAAACAGTAGAAATTCGTATACTCGTATTACTTTACGATCTGAATCATTAAATAATCGCTTACATTAGTTATTTACAACTCTGTTCATATACAAATCAAGATTTTTTCAATACGAAAATACGTAATATCCTTTAGACAAACCTCAAAAAATATAATTCAACAATAAATAATTCAAGCTTGTGAATAATATCTATATAACAATATTATTATACTCTATGTCTTTCCTTCAGCGAAAAGATTATTTGAATAGGTTGTTTTTGAAGGTAAAAGCAAAGATTTAACCATATCTTCTTGAATATGAATTTTGTGGTTCAAGTATAAAGTATTATTCTTAAATGTTATAAATGCGAATCTTCTTACTATTCAAGTGGAATAGTTAGAAAGTTAAATAAATTAAATTTCTAAGTTGTTTCTATTAGTTCAGGTTTTGCTTGGAAATTTGTAAAACATTAAAAAATAACCGTTGAATTAATACAACAGTAAGGCATTTCAAGTTGTTTTTAGCAAGTTATGCGACAGACTGACTTATATTTAGCTGGTGTTTTGTTTTAGCTACATTAGATCTGTTTAGGAATGTGACTGTGTTGCTTTAAGTTAAGACTATTTGATACCAAGGAAGAATTAATTCATTATTTTTGTAATTAATTTTTAGTAACTGCTGTACAAATGGCTGTATACTCTTCAAAATGCTGTAATTCCAGTAAACAAGTTCTGTCAAGTTTTATTTCATCAAAAGATCCGTTGTCAATCCGACTTGAAAGAAATTAATAATATCAAAGCTTTTAACTTTTACTTATGTAAAAATGAATATCAGTGATGTCGAGAAAACTCACTTGTAGAGAAATATATATGTAAAAACGGCTCATTTTGGTAAAATATTTTCTCAACCCAAACGAGCCGTTTTTACATATATAAGAATGAATGTATTTAAAATATCAAATACATGCTTTCGTGATTTTGAAAAATAACTTCACGAAAAACACATTATTTTACTTTGTAAAAGTTGTAACAGAAACAATTTATCGTAAGCACAGTACGACTTTTTGTGGATTATTTCATTAATATAAACCATTATTGGGAAAATTTATTTTAAAAAAGAAGGATAAAGCTTCTTGAAATCAGATCGTGAACTGTGATGCACATTAGTTATTGTTACTATACTTGCAATTGATGTCAAGCGATTGTAGAATTGTTCTTTCCTGAATTGTAGAAATATGAATTTAAAATAAACGATTCAATAACTGACAGTGTTGTATTGGTTTAAACTGTTTTACTGTGTTCTGCTATATAATAAAGTGAGAAATTTGTTAAAAACTTATACAAATATATTGTAAAATAAGATATACATTGAAAACAAAATCCAAGTATTAATACTGAAATAGCACAAAACTGTAAAGTACAATAGTTATTTCAAAATAATATATATTTACATAAGCCGATTAATAACGTATATCTACCTTCAAATAAGGCTAAATTACATTAGAAAGATTTTAAATGCACTTTATAACATTTCATATCACAAGTTACAGTAATATCAGTTGATAAATGGCTGAAAGTTTGTAAAACAATACCTTGGATTTTGTACAAATATTTTTATACTTCATACAAATTGAAAATAGTGGCGTTTAAATAAAATTAACTTTATAAACTTTTTTTAAGTTTTTACTTGGATATTTTGCAAATTATTGTTTAGTAAAGTGATGTACTCATATTTTTAAAACACATAATTAAGCACTTTTTCAGAATAAAATCAAACATTTGTATATCAAAACTAAACTAGAGGAAACTCCATTCAAAACAGCAATCTGTACTTTAAGGCTAATTGTACTTACTTAAAAAAGTTTGTCATCTGTTTATTTAAGACGTTTCTCAAAATGTTCCACTATTGACTGACATATTTTAACCATACTTGCTGATGCCTTTACCACATAATCTCTGTTTTTGTCGTAATAAAAATTGACAGATTTTTAATAGGTTTTCATCTGCCAAGGCCTGCATACAATCTCTACAATGCATTCTTTTGGCTTAATTTCAAGTACATAACCAAACGTATCCTACATTTGCTTCCTTATAGGGAGAAAAGGATGTGCAATTTGATGCATTTTCGTTATCATAGTGAACCTATACAGAGTCACGTATTTCAATATCATACCTGTGTAATACACACACGTCTAATACAACTGCAGGACCATGAGGAAGCACCATGTGATCTTTTGTGACATTTAAAACTGATGTTTCACCCTCGGCTGTGCAGTTTCCTGCTACTTTTATTTGATGACATATAAGCAGTCTTTTATATGTAGCTCTGAACTGTCGAACATTAGGATTATTATTGCAACCAGAAGATGATCTCATAGCAATAAATAAAGAGTACCAAGTTATCCTGATTTAATTTTTATGTCAAAATATATCTCATGGGTGGTGAAGATGATAAGATAATTTTAAAGTTTAATATAAGTGCTGCACAAAATTTATTGTAATTAGAAATATAATAAATTGTGTTTTACGTCGAGTAGTATACGTTATTTTAGTGGTGACATCTGTTAACTGAAATATATAATTCTTTTTCTTTCTGTTAGAAAAACTTTCCAAAATAACTCACTGAAAGTTCCTATTAGATTATTACATTTTTTATCCAATGGATTACTGGAGTTGAACAAAAACATCTATCAAATATTCTTATTATTTTAATGTGAACTTAGTTCCATCAAACTTAAAAGAAAAGGTTCAAGCCACAATTCTATGGCATCTGTCACACATGAACGTAGAGTTTATACTACAACGTCAATATTTCATTTTTTGTACTTCTGCCATTGAATGTGCATTGTGCGTAATTTATTTCTTGTTCTTGCAATTTATGTAAATCACTTATGATCTGCATTTAATATATCCTCCATTTCCATTTTCGAGAATTTTCTCAAGTGCAGAAATGTTTTGAATAAGCTTTAGCATGTAACATATATCAAGTGTGACATAAATTTTACATTTTTTTTTCAATTCCAGGGTGGAAAACCCTAATTTTGCAGGCGTTTAAACGACACATTGATATTCAGTTTTTCAACATGAAGAAGTAGCAACTTAGACTATCAAACACAAGTGCTACAGTTATAATCTCAGCACCTGACAGTTGTTTCAGGCACATTCTTATCAAGGTTGTTTATTCTTGTCCTGTTATGCTATTTAAAAAAAATGACTAATAAGTACTTTTCCTGTGTCCGTTTTTGGTAGCAAGAAAAGTTGTACCCTCTTCTGTACCTGTGTCAATATCATTATGGCAAAACACTTCAGTGCCGTCCACGTTTTCCTTTGGCCATTTTATCCAGCATTAAAACACACAAACAATTCACTGGTTCCTTCTTTTTATTACAATTTTTGTAATGAATTTAATGCTTTCTGTATGAAGCCTGCTTCTCTTTAAGCGCTTTGATACCACTTTCAAATAAGAGATAAATGTGTATGGTAAAACTGAAAGCACCTTTTACAAAGTTATTGGCTCTGATGGGGGAAAACTGAAAAAGACCCCAAAAGTAAAGAATATGGTTTTCAAACATTGTTTTTCTTTTTTTAATAAGCAATGCTATTTTAAAACTTAATAAATGGGTATCAGAAAAGGTGCTGTTCAGCATATTAAAGCTATAAATAGATATTCATTTTTTTTCTTTTTTTTGGAGTTTACACAAATACTTGTAATGAAGTAACAGCTTGTTTCAATCTCCTGTTATTTTGATTTATTCTTAGCTGTGCCAAACTATCACACACATAATTGCTGGAGTATAAAAATAAATAATTTATAGCATTGTTCTGTGCTAAATTTGTACTAGAAGTAACTGGATCTGCAGTTATCTTGTCTAGTTTGTTTCAGTTGATGTACTTTCGTCCTAGCATCCTAGTTTTGACAAGCCGCAAATAAATTGCCACTTACAATAGGGTCAATAGTTACCAAACACAAAAACAATATTTTTAATAAATATGTCATTACAGAGATACAGAAGAAACGTGCTTTATTGCTTGAATGCTGTAATTATTATTATCATATTTCTTATTAATTTCTATAGAAATGGTATCATTTCACTCGAGAAGATTGTTTGTTAGTTTGTTTATTTTGCGCAACTCTACACAAGGGCTATTTGCACTAGCCGTTCCTAATTTAGCAGTGTAAGACTAGAGAATTTTTGTTTGTTTGTTTGGGAATATCGCACAAGGCTACTCGAGGGGTATCTGTGCAAGCCGTCCCTAATTTAGCAGTGTAAGACTAGAGGGAAGGTAGCTAGTCATCACTACCCACCGCCAACTCTTGAGCTACTCTTTTACCAACGAATAGTGGGATTGACCGTAACATTATAACGCCCCCACGGCTGGGAGGGCGAGCATGTTTGGCGCGACGCCAGCGCGAACCCGCGACCCTCGGATCACGAGTTGTACGCCTTACGCGCTTGGCCATGCCAGGCCTAAGACTAGAGAAAAGGCAGCTAATCATCACCACCCACCGCCAACTCTTGAGCTACTGTTTTATCAATTAATAGTGGGATTGATCATAACATTATAACACCCTCACGGCTGAAATGGCGAGCATGTTTGAAGTGATAGGGATTCGAACCCGCAAATTACGAGTCGAGCGCTTTTTCCACCTGGCCATACTGGGCCTCACTCAACAAAAACATATGGATTGTACAAAAAGACAGACATAGCAATTAGCACTATTTTTTGACTTAAATGTATAAATTAATGTTCCTAAGATAGCAGTGGATTCAAAATTTGCATTAAGTTTCAATTTAATATTCTCACTGATTACACAGAAATGTTATTTTCTTAATAAGATGCAGTAAAAATTACTGTGAGTATTTAATTTCAATTATATAGTTTGAATTTTCTATTGATTAGTTCCTTCACACAACTGTGTGATATCAATTTATCTAGAAAGAGGCTTTAACAATTGAAAACAAATACTAGACTCAACATCAATAAAGTTTTCTTAGAATAAACATTAACCCAATTTTCAACAGTGTTCAGAAATATATGAATAATTAAAATAGCGCATAATAATAATATATCTTTTGTAGATGCTCATAAAATGACATTACAATATGTAAAGTATTATCTCTCAGATAAACATTTTGATCTGTTCTATCTTCCTCTGATAATTCAAATCACAACCTGGTGGCCTTTGTTAGCTAATTATACTATGCAACAAAAATTTTGTTCCTGGATAGTATCTGTAATTCCTTAATTGAATACGTTGTAAAAGTACAGAAAATGGCTATTATTCCCTACAAACATTGCTTTTATGACCTGGATAATAAAATTTAGAAATTAATCTATTTTCTATGGGCAAATTGCACACTTTCATTTACATAAGGTCTGAATAAAACAACATGTGAATCAAGATTTACATATATATTAAAGATATACAAAGATATTTAGCAGTTTCTCGAAATTTGCAACTGTAATATGAATCACTTTCACGTATCAGACCACCCAGATATCGTCTCCCATCATGTTTTCGTTAAACGCTCCTTGGTAGCGACGTTCAAAGTCCAGTATATCTCAGTGGAAGCGCTTGCCTTGCTCCTCTCAGTATTCTTTGTTTGTTTTCTGAATTTCGCTCAAAGCTACTCGAGGACTATCTGCGCTAGCCGTCCCTAATTTAGCAGTGTAAGACTAGAAGGAAGGCTAACTCTTGTGTTACTCTTTTACCAACGAATAGTGGGATTGACTGTCACAATATAACGTTCCCACGGCTGAAAGAACGAACATGTTTGGTGCGACGGGGATTTGAACCCGTGACCCTCAGATTACGAGGCTTTAATCCGCTTGTCCATACCGGCTCTCCCCTCATCCCATGTTCCCCTTGAATTTATCAAGATGAGCGTCAAGGATATGGTATTTCTGCAATCTATTTTGCCGTAATTCTTAACTAGAGCCTCAACCAGTTACACATAATTTTTGGCCTTGTGATTGCTCAAGAAGCCCTGAACCACTGCTATAAATGTGCCCCAAGCTTTTTTTCCTTCCTACTGAGCTTCTTGGGGAATTCTCTGCACTTCAGGATCTTCTTTATTTGTGGTCCATCGAAAACACCAGCTTTGAACTTTGTTTCAGACAACTTAGGAAAGAAGTCTAGAAGGTACTTAAAGGCTGCAGACTCCTTATCAAGAGCTGCAACAAATTATTTCATAAGACCCAGTTATATGTGAAATGGTGAGAACAACACCTTCTGGAAGTCCACTGGTAGCTCACACTTGACATTGTGCCTCCTCACAGAGAACTCGGTCCGTTGTGGCCAGTGATTCCTGTTGTAATGTGCTACGTTTTCCCTGTTGTCCCAGAGGCAAAGATAACAGGGAAACTTGTTAATGCTTTCTTGGAGATCCATCAGGAATGCCACCATTTTGAAGTCTCCAATAACCTCCCAGCCATACTCATCATACTTCAAGGCAGATGTTGTCATAGACAACGTTTTCGCTCTTGTCTTGATGAATTGGCCACATACATAGCAGAATACGTCTGGAGAATGCTTGCAGCTTCCTGGTACCATCTCTGATAAAATCAGATAGGTCTATTTGTTCACTTAGGCAGATAGAACTAAACTAAAGTGGTGAGCCCATGTATAAATATTAATATGGAAAGTTTTTAAAAATTCTACAACATTCTAAAAAATTCGTGTAAGTTCAAAAAATTCTCTATCAGCTACTCAGAATTGAATCTACCTGAAATGTTACGGAAAATGGGTAAATTTCAAAATTTCATTACCCAGCTCACAAAAGCAAAGTTTTAAGAAAAAATAGGTCTTTTCCATTTACTTTAGGCATAAGTAATTGGGAAATAACACTTTCTGCCCAAGAACAAAAAAATAAATATATTGTTGCAAAGTGTTACTGTTTTCTAAAATGTTCAGTATTGATTTTAACAGCTCAATTCGTCTTCATGGAGAGCTGTTTGAAACGTGGAAATGCATAAAATTAATTCAGTTGAAAGTACCATTTTATAATAAAAGTAGAAAAAAATTCGGAGCTTAAAACGAGAATTATATGTGCTTAGAAGTTGAAAAGTTCGCTTTACTAGTAAAGTAATGTTCTTGCCATTAGGTCTTAAATTAGTGTATTTAACAGTATAATATTTTGCCAATGGTAAAACAATTCACATGAAGTTATTTACTGTGGGGACGTGAATGTACCTGTAACACAACAAAATACCGGCTCTGTTGTTAGAATTCCTTGCAATACATTTATTTGTATTTTTATATTAGATGCAGGCTAAAACTTGAAAACTCTGCGTTACTTCTTAGCAGTTGAAAGATGGTAACAACAAGATACCTCTTTATGATGTCCAATGGCTTAACGTGAATGAGCTAATGTTCAATTCTGTGTTGTATGGTGCTAACTCCACTTAAATTTCTTTAAACGTAATGATTATATATGTAGAGTAACGTCATTCGAACTTGGCGAAATTTCAAATCTTAAAAAAGTAAGGACGAGCTACATTATTGGTAACACCTAGTTATGAGACTCCAACTGACTTTCGTAGCACTAACTGATTCATCTGCAACTGTTGATTAAACAATGTAGACATGCAGATCCACCTTTGGGGTATTTCAAATATATCGAATCGTTTCCGAATCAAACAATTGTTTACTTTTATTGCTGAAAAAGCTACACGCTCTATGAGCAGTTCGTTCAGTAGTGTTTACGTTATATAAGTAATACTTTCAATAAGAATGCTTATATCCATAAATAAAAGGTTTAGAAATATTTATTTTGTATCTATCACACATCTTAAACAAGTTTAAGACTATTGAAATTATTTTAACAAATATGTGCCCAAAGGTGTTGCTTTCTCGCAACGAGGTGAATAGTTATTATGACTATAGGATCAAATAAATTGTATCTCATTGTACACATCTAAACATAAAGAAGTTTTGAAAACGCCCATACAACTATTAAGTAAGTAGTATAGTAACAAGAATAAACATGAAAATGACGTACAACATAAAGACAAATAGGGTAGTGCGTCAATGGAGAGGTTGCAAAAGGAAAAGTAGGGACTAATTTCATGTGTAAAAGTAAATAAAAGAAGAGACTACAAAACGTTCTGTATTTCTTTCTCTTTTTATACTTTTTTCAGCAAAGAATTAACATATCATAAGAACAAATATTTACATTCAAACAGTTTCGTACAAACGGCCAAAAATGTTCTCGCTCTAGGCTTTTTTTGTTATTGAATCTTGCACAAAGCTGCACAAGGGCTACATGCACTACCCATTTCTACTTTAGCAGTGTAAGGCTAGAGGGAAGGTAAGTAGTTATCACCACTCATCGCTAACTCTTAAGCTTCTCTTTTACCAATGAATAGTGGGATTGACGGAACTATATAACGCCCTCTTCAGGTTTAGTGAGACGGGGATTCGACTGCGAGTCACATGCCCTAATTACCTGGCCATATCGAGCCTCTCGCTCTCGACATAGAAAATCTAATATTATTTTACTGGTAGCGGTTTTTGGTTGACCCGTAAAACTGCACTTCCTTGTATGCTGCCAATAACTTCAAATCTGTAAATTACGAGCAAAGTATCTAACTATCTCTCAAACCACTGATTGTTTAGCCTTATTTTATTTGTGGAAACTACTTTGCAGAACGCACTGATCAGTTTGTTTGTTTTTGGAATTTCCCACAAAGCTACTCGAGGGCTATCTGTGCTAGCCGTCCCTAATTTATCAGTTTGACTAATTTAGCATTTAGCGTTTGACTCGTAACCTGAGAGTCGCACTAAACATGCTCGGCTTTTCAGCCGTGGGGACATTATAATCTGACGGTCAATCCAACTATTCGTTGGTAAAAGAGTAGCCCAAGAGTTGGCAGTGGGTGGTGATGACTAGCTGCCTTCCTGCTAGTCTTACACTGCTAAATTAGGGACGGCTAGCACAGATAGCCCTCGAGTAGCTTTGTGCGAAATTCCAAAACAAACAAAGCATAGAGAGAAATACACTTACAATACATTTGAAAACCAAACACCTTAAAAATGTTAAAACTATCGACTTCTTCGAACGACAAGCGAAAGATTTCAAACAGCAGAGTAACTTGATTGAAAAGTGGGTCACTATTCCTTAAAATCTTTATAATTTTCTTTGGAAGCATTTTATTTGATTGGGGAAACGTGAAACAGCAAAATGTAAGGAATATTTAGTTTTTTTGTTTCTTGGCTCCATAAAAACGTAAGAAACCACGCATGAAGTAAAGGTGTGCAAAGCCCTTAAGTCCATCCCTTCATCACTTTCGTAGGGCATAAACGTGTAATTTTTACTGACAAATAAAACTGCAATCCTGAACAGTCAAATATTCATCGTACAACTTGAGTAAACCATAAATTTTGCAAATTTGGTTCAACCTCTGATATTTTTAAAATGCTGTTACGAAGAGGAAGTTTGATTGGGTTTGAATTTCGCGCAAAGCTACAAGAGGGCTTAAGTCTAAAGTAATATTTTGCCGGGATTGAAGAATTAACGAAATGCTATTTTCTCTCTTGTTAATAATCAATCTTGAATTAGTTGTGTTGGGGTATGCACTCATGGGGCAGTTACATCCAAGGGAAGCCAGAAAGAGTTCAAAGTACAGTAAACTCTCATTGTTTCGAAGTCGCTAGAACCGAATATATCACTTGTATCGAAGTTGTTGAGTGGTCCTGCCAACTGTCCGTGTAAACACATAGTAACAAAAGCCTCTTGAACCGAACTGCATGTATCGAAGTGTCGGCTTGTAACGATGTATAGTTATAGTCCCTAGGGTGTGAAAAGCATCAATATTATATCCTTTGTATCGAACCAGGTACAAAGATATTTATTTTTCTCTTCTTCCCCAAATTAATTGTCACCGCTGCAGGCTGCCGACCACCCGCTACGCCGCTAGCAAGTGCAATTAGTCAGTCTCCGCGCATCAAAATCTTACACTTGAGAAATAGCGGACTGCAGATGAGGTAGTAGATTTGCCTAGCAATGTTTTTAAAACAATTATGGTCAATAACACTTTAAACCCCTGCCCGCCCCAACTCACCCGCCCTCCCAGCAAAAATTAGCTTAGATATAAAATTTTCAGATTGTGGCTTTAATCCAATTACCGGTACAGCAACAGCCGTCAGTTATAGGACCTACCATTACCAGACTTGAGAAGTGAACGAAAAAAAATCCTTTTTAACGAACTTCTTTTGTAACGAACAATTCTCTTTGGTCCCTACGACTTCGTTACAACGAGAGTTTACTGTAAGTGCTTTTGCTCCAGGTATAACATTTAAACACAGCATTATACACAGGGAAGAACTACATTCTGGTTGTCTCATGGGAAGGTACCCAAATAAAGTGTACAGCTGAAAAACGAATTCCGTATTTTTGACAGAGACTGCAACTTCATAGTAGCAGCACACTGTATGAATAAAAAGCAACCTTCAGTGTTATACAACATGGTTAATATGTTCGATAAGCTCAAAAATCTTAACTTGTCACTGCAAGATCGGAATAGCAACGTTACACAACTAAATAAAAGAAGTGTCTACATTTTGCAAAACATTTGCGCTGTGAAAAAGAAAACAGCTTGAAAACTAAAACAGTAAAATATTTCCACACGTTAGTGAGTTAAATCATAGACTTGTTCATGACGTTATTTCTATTCATCTAGAAAAACATTTAGTGTCAGATTGGATTAGGAATCTATTTAATGGAAGCAAGATTTCTCATCTACCAATGGCAGATCCAGAAAACCTCATAGAACTATGAAGTGATAAAACTGTTAAAGCAGAATTCATGTCGAAATATCTTGCAAACTTCTTGACGCTAGTTCGCAAAGAACGCCCTCGCCTGTCAAGAAAATGGATGGACGTGCTTTTAACTTTCATTCCAACATACCTGTACGAGTCTGCTATTTTTGCCTTTACAGCAATTAATGCAAAACAATAATTTCGTTTGTAGGCAGAGGAGAATCTTCCAAGTTGCTATGTCAACAATTCAGCAAAAAATGGATTTCATTCTAATCCAAACTCAAACCCGTCCTACACACTAAACTGAGTAAACTGAAACTGTACGGTTTAAGCTATGTACCATTTTAAAACTTCTTTAATTTTTATATATGCTTACATGTGTTTTATTTTGCTCATGAATGTTGCAAACACTAATTATAACTGTTATATATACATTTTGCATTATAATGTATAATTTGAAAGAAAAAATAACAACTGAACTTGAGCCAAGTAGAAGAGAAAGTAACATATGCCTTACAAAATACTTCTTTATATTTTGTTATTGCCAAAAACGAATATATTATTATGCATTGGAAGTATTAATAACATAATCTTACTTACCCTGTGTCCTAATTGACAGGAACTACCAAAATCAACAATTTTAATTGCACTGCGTTTTGGGTTACAAAGAAGAATATTTTCTGGTTTGAGGTCACAATGAATGACACAGAGGTCAGGAGAGGACAAAAAAGCCAAAGCCATGCACATCTGTTGAGCAAATTTTCTGGTCAGATTTAAAGAAACTCCACGAAAGCTTGTATTTCTGAGTAGATCATACAGGTTGTAGGAAAGAAGTTCAAACACCAGACATAAGTGGTTCCGCCATAAGAAGTGGTTTTTAAGTTTAACTACAACCAAAGAAGAAGTTATAAGAATCAAATAACACTTCCTGAAAGAACACAGACAAACAGTGACATAAATATGTGTGTATTCTTCACTCAGTATAAGATTAGTAACACAAAAACGAAATTATCTGAGTTTGTTAGTTTTATATAGAAAGAACAAAGCCACAATAGGCTATGTGCTATGTTCACCATTGGTAATCAAACTCCAGATTTCATCATTATAAGTCCATAGACTTACTGCTGTCCCAGCACAGAGAAAGATATATAAAATATACTAAGTTCATACTTTAAGGAATGACATCAAATCTTTGCTCCTAATTTCAGTTCTCTCAGTTACAACAATGTATGTGAGGAATGTATTATTTCATATTTTACTAAATTGAACAAGTATTCCAAATTCATAACTTATTTAATGATTTCACATGGAATATATTCTTGGTTCAATATAAAAGGGAAACTTTTTATGATTTGATCACATAAAATGCACAACAAATTTCTCAAACTCTGATTGGATTTATATGAGGCATAATCAAACATGGGTCAAAGATACGTTCAAATACTTGTTAAGTCATTCTCAATGAAAATTAAGAAATACAGTATCACAGTCATGTTTTTTGTCTTACAAGCAATACACTACTTTATATAAAAAAGAACACAGACAGAAAAGCATGTTTATACAAATAGATAATCAGATGCATGTTAGGAAAATGAAATGGTACAAAGTGTTAATAAGTAATATATTAAAAAATGTAGAATATTTTAATACAAAACTAATCACAAAAAGAGAAGAATATAATATAACTAACTGCACAAACAATGAACTAGTTGTATTGTGAAATAAATTAATGTTAGTTTGTTGAATGTCATAACATACAAATTACGATTGTACAGAATGATAATAATGATACTTACTCTGTATCAGTAATACCTGTTTGTTATATTATAACATTAAATTTTCTTGATGCACATAATTACAATACGAAATGTATTTAAAATATTCATCAGCAGATTGTGTAACATAGCAAGGACATTCTGGAAACTGCAAGCCTTTCTCTATATAACATTAATCCATGAAGGTGTATAACATGTGATAAACATAATTTGTATCCTGCCATAGTCAGTTTCACTGATGTATTTTTTCTTTTAATAGTATTTCTGTTTTTATCACTAAGTAGCTTTACAGCAATAATTTTTCATGGAATTACTCTTTCTTTAAAAACTAAACAAAATCCCATTCTGTACAAAACCAATGACTAAACATTTTCATTCACAGTTTTGAAATAAACAGTAGTCAAGATATTTACCTAATAAACTCTCAATGGTAATCCATTGTCAGAAGAAGAGATCCAAAATATTTTGTTTTTGTTTTATAGGAGAAATAAAGTTTGCCACCATACATTAATTGTTTAATTTATCTTTTGAAGAATTTGTTTGATTGTCGTTAAGCACAAAATTACACATTAGGCTATTTGTGCTGTGATCACCACACATTTCAAAACCTGATTTTTTAGCATTATAAATCCACAGATTTACTGCTGAGCCATTACAGGACGGACATGAGAGGCTTTTGAAGAAAAACTTTGGTAACTTATATTGCACAAAATGTTAAGAAACTACTTTCACATTATTTTCTCTTCAGTAATATATCAAATATAAAGACACACTGTAGCATGTCATATGGCCAAACTGGTAGCTGAATTTATAGCACTAATGAGAATTTTACACCAAATGTTCAGTAAATAGTTAGCTAGGTTGTGTTTTTAATTCAGCTTGGGCATGATTATATGTAAAACGAAATACAAGTGCAGCTACCAGTTTGGCTGATAACTTTGATTTCATTCCCTTAAGTCAAAGTTGAATTCTTTTTCTGACAGCACCTTTTTTTTCACATATGAGATGTTTTTGATTAGATACATATGTATATACACATATTAATAAATTGCTGAAATAATTAAGACTTAAGTCTTCTATGAAGTAGTTCATCTACATGGTCAAGATTCTAAGTTTTCAGTTATGGTTACCGTTTATTATTTCCCTTTCTGTTGGATGATAAGAATATGTAAAAACTGGTATTAATCTCTTCAACATTCTACTACACTTTCTAATTATTTCAAATGAGTAACCAAACTGCTTCTGTTCCTAAATAAATCAAGTTATAAGACACAAGAAAAAATATATAAGATGATTTGCATCTCACAATTCTGCCTCATTGAAAAAAAAAAGTCAAAGATGAATGAAAGATTAGTGGTATAAAGAATTGTGGTCTATTGCACGTTTTCTTTGGGGTAAACAATGGAAGAACTGGTTCTTATAACATATATAAGCTACTTACCAATTTTTTCTTTTCCCATTGGACAATAAGCTTTCTTTCCTTCATAATTATTCATTAAATTCAAAAGTCTGACTTCAATGAAAGCTTGGTTCAGGAAGGGTTTCTTGTTTTTAATGATTTTTATGGCAACAAAGCAATGATCTTCTGAATCATAGGCTTTAACAACCTGTGAATAATAATTAAAATATACATTTTATTACAAGGTTAGAAACAAACAAAAACCTTTTTCAGTAGGTGTTGAATATGTGTGCAACACTGCTATTGTAGTTTTATATTTTATTAAGTGAAACTCTGAAAATTTTTAGTGAGACTTCACTCAATAATTTTCCTATGGAGTACTATGGTTTAATAATTTAAGTCAAATAATAGCTGAATATCTGCATCAATATCAATATTTCCACAAAATATCAAACAAACAGTAAAATATTTGAGCACATCAGCATTACGTATGGAAATTACTTTAAAGTTTAAAACCTACTTTTCCAATGCATCTGTAATGAAACATAAAAATCAATTTGTATTGGAATTAAGCACAAAGCTACACAACTGGCAACCTGTGCTCTGCCCACCACTGGTATAGAAACCAGGATTTTGGAGGTGCGAGTCGGCAGACATTCTGCTGTACCACTGGAGAACAAGGACTTAGATAAACATATATTTATCTCAAAAGAGTTCCTCCTAACAACCATGTTCAAGGCCTATTTAAAGTTTGCATCAAAATTTAGAAAAATAACATACAGTTAATCAAATATAAACACTTTGAATGGTTTATTTTACAGTAAATTTCATGGGTAATTAAGTACAATGTCACAAATTCATGAAATAAATTAAAAATCAAACAACGAGACAATCGCAGCTCACTATACTTAAAAAATACCCTTAGATTGAAAATTATAAAAACTAGCTGTATTTTTCTAAAAAAAAAATTATATGATAAATTTAGCGTAGTTTGAAAACAAATTACAGCAACAAGGAAAATATATTACGTTTCACACAGAAGAAAGAAATATTAACCTTATCCAGTTAAGTGTGAAGCACTGAATATAAGTTAGTAACTTTACCTGTCCAAAGGAACCCTTTCCTATAATCGAATCAATTTCGTAGCGATCTGTAAACTTTTCACCGATCTTGACAATATAGTCATGATTTTCGTCATCAAACCCGTCGTTATACACCTTCCGTTCCTTCTTGGTGTCGGTGTCCTCTCCTTGACCCTGCTGAGCTCTACGTTTCTTCTTCGCATAATATACCTTAAAAACGAAATTAGGTAATCATTCCGGAATCGGCAACGATCCAATTAAATGCATTTTAATCACGTGCTGCAAATTATTAATTATTTTAAGCAGAAATACGGGCAACAGGAAGTTTAAAGTATCCTTCAAAATAATTATTATACACATATATAATCTAAACAGCGTTGCTTTGGATTCTGTAACATGGCGTCATTACACATTGATGAATTACTTGGAAAGAATGCAATATAAAAGAAATTCAGTAAAACTTCACCTTGTATTCTTGATGCAAAATACGTGCAGTGTAATGTTATCACGTACAGATAACATCTCTAAAACAAAATAAGAATATTGTCATATCATGTTTCAACATTCCATATCAACCACTAGGTCGTTTTATTGTTATTACTATATTCTCAGTATTTAATTATAATTGGATTCGTTTTTTGTGTTTTTCTTTACATAAAAGCAAACTGCATATGTTTTCTTTTACTTTAAATCCCTTCAATTGCATTGATTAAAAGCAAAAGTAATCACGATGTAATAACCCATTGATATAACATTACTTCTCATCAAATGCTTATTCATGCAGTTCAATCATAAACAGAAAAATACTTGTTTAAATTAAATTTAAGACAGCATTTCGATGTGACAGTTTTAAATTAAAATTTCCATATAATAAAAAAAAACGTATAACTAATTCAATGAACTAATTATATAATGGATTTTGTGCTTAAAAACACTGAATGATCGACAATTAGCATAAATTGATGACCTTTTGTTTTCTGAAATACCCCTTGTCTTTCTTATTGGGCTAAAAACATGGATCCTTTTATTTTTACTCAATTTAAGGAAATTTCATAATATAACAAATATAAAAGGCTTACGTCATTGATATGTTTATAAGTTTTTATAAGATCAACACTGAGCTTGCGTAGAGGAGTGGTGCTAGGATCTCGACCTTTTGTTAGAACCGCGGGCTGCAACGTTGCTACGTCCTCTTTTGCGGATCCTTGAGACCCCGAACCCATTGCAACTAGTTGATCTTGGGTTACCAGTCGACCATACATGGAGGCTACTGCCTGTGCTCCTTCTCCTTAAAAGACAAAAATTAATTAGTAAAAGCCAAGTACACAAGAAGTCGAATCACATCATTAAATTTTATTTTTAGAGAAGTCAGACTTCTCTGTTTTTGGCCTATGTTCATGTCATATCTTTTCGAGAGATTTAAAAAAAATGTTTATGTTTAGGGTTTAGTCTAGCTCTTATTGATATTCTGTTGCTTAGTTACGTTTCCAAAGAGAAGATCTAAATAATGGCAATGCTCTAATCTCTAGGCAAATAACCGGTCTTTTTTACTTAGTAGCAAGAAATTCTACCGTTTTAAATTGGAGATTTTCCTGGGAATGGAAGATGATGCGAGAGAAACCAGAGTACGCTCAACATCAGAATCGCTTATATAAATAAAAAAATGTGATCACAGACCGGTTACTTACAATTTTCCACTTCTAAATATTGCGTCCTTTCTCAAATGAAACCAGTTTTATATAAATTTGTAACATTAAAAAAAAACTCTTTCAAATTAGGCAACACAACTTAAACTATCATTAGTTTATAACTAGTTTTAAGGAGTATAGCCCTAATTAGCTTAGCTAAATGATTAATATTGTTACGAAATAATGTGTGATAAAACATAAGGTGAAGATAACTTTACTAACGTTTACCTGAAAGGCTTGTTTGTTTGTTTTTTAAAAAAGGGGAAAGATTTAAGTAAACACATATAAAATCCTACAAGATTTAACCCTCTCCCTGTTCATACATTTTATTATTTTTTTCCAAAGAATATTACATAATAACATATATTAGTGTGGGATGTTTTTTTTTAAGAACAAGGGATATTTCAAGTTATCCTTCAATTTCTTTGCGAGGAAAAAAGAATGATACAATCAAATTTGTTTTTTTTTAAATTACAATTCCATCATAATTATCAGCCAGTATTTTTGGTTTGTAATGAATTCCGCTTGTTTGGATCATCTTGTTATGGTACTGTGTACAATTAATTAAAACCATTTTTAGCACAAACATCACAGAAAATCTAGTGGTTGTATCTCAGGCATGTAAAATCATATACCACTAATGTGGTTTTGTTTGTTTGTTTGTTTTTTTAAATTTCACACAAAGCTACTCGAGGGCTACCTGTGCTAGCCGTCCCTAATTTAGCAGTGTAAGACTAGAGGGAAGGCAGCTACTCATCACCACCCACCGCTCACTCTTGGGCTACTCTTAAACCAACGAATAGTGGAATTTACCGTTATATTATAACGCTCCCACTGCTGGGAGGGCTAGCATGTTTAGCGTGACGCGGACGCGAACCCGCGACCTGCAGATTACGAGTTACATGCCTTACGCGCTCGGCAATGCTGGGCCTACTAGCGTGGTATTCAACCGATGTTGTGTGTTTTCAGAAATGTAAAAGCCCTTTTAATTTAGGTTTCGCTTTAAAGTTACATTTTAAATGAGCTTGTGGACATAACTGTTCGATAATTATCTTCTTACTCATGAATGAAATTGTGCTTGGGTAATGTTTCGGTTTTCTTCAGATAATCGTATTTGACAACAAATGGAGTATTCAGATTTTCAGTTTTTATGTGGATTATTCTATTTAGGTAAAGAAAATTGAGAAAATTAAGAAAAAGTGCTTACACTGGAAAAAGTTCATTTAACTAGATATCTCTGTTAGAGAACATTAGAGAGTCCTTACAAAAATCCACAATGTGAACCTGTCGGTCTAATATTTTTGCCAACCACCGTCTGAGCAAATTTTATAGTGGCTACCTCTGCAACATCTTCGACACCAGGGAAAAATTCCAATTTACAAGGTTATCTCTTGCCAGTATGTTCAGAAAAAGAGCTCTTAACTAAAAGATAAGCGCAATGCCATTACATCTGCAAACGTGAATATCTGAACAAGGAAAACAAATCTGCACTTGTATTATTTATACTTCGTTTTAAAGTATGCAAATACGTGATAAATTATTGGGCAATTAAAATCTAAAAAATCCAGCTGCAAGTAAGAAGTTGCATATGATTCAACAAACACTATAATTAATCAATTGTTTTTTTATTGCACATACTGGTAAAAATAAACGTATAAGTTAAAACTTCAGTTCATTATTTGATACCTTTAAGAATACATGACTTAGTTACTTCGTCTGTTTCTAATAAAACGTTTTTGACCGTAAGAACAAAAAATTATAATTAATTTTGTGACCTAGCTAATGTTTACTCTTAACATATTGGTTCCTTATGTCGTTATACGATAATGTATAAGCTTATACAGCATTTCATCTTGTTTAGGATAAAGATATCGGGGAAACTAGAAAAGCACAATTTCATTGAGCTTAATTTTAGTATCTCAAGTGAAAGATACAGGGAAATTATCGATGTGATAAATTACTAAAACAAGTTAAACACTTAAAAATAACAGTTATTAGATTCACGATACATAGAATTATTTTCATTTTGGAAAAACACTTCCTGAGTAAAAAAAAAAAAAAAGTAAAAATGCTTAGGAATATATCCCCGCTTAAGAAAAAGTACAAAATCTCGTAAACACTTCCGAAAACCAAATGGTGTGTTCTTGTTATTTTGAATTAAGTACAAAGCAACACAATGAGCTTTCTGTGCTCTGTCCATTACAGGTATCAAAAACTGGTTTTTAGTGTTGTAAGTCTACAAACATACCGCTGTGCTAATTGGGGTCTTAGATAATGTGTCACATTATAACAATACACTAGTTAAATAAAAAACTAATATTTGTCTTGGTAAAAAATACTTTGCAAAAATTATATCTAAATCCTAGTACATGATGATAACAAACTAAATTTCCGAAGGAGTAAATTTTAAGTGTTTTAAAACTAGTTGGTTTGACACCAAAACCACTTGGGGCTGCAGAGCTTTAATCAAGAGTCTGTAAACAGAATGATAAAGAAAATTATTGAGCTAGTTCATCTGTAAGCATAAATTTAACAACAAATGATATTCGTCTCAAAAGATTGTCATTAATTAGTAAAATTCCAAGACTTATTGTATTTTTTTTGGTTTTTTTTTTGGTAAACCACAGTTTTCAATTATCGTAATTCGAAGCTCACGCTTAAGCCTATTTTTGATGAACTTCATTAATTCGTTATTTTGTTACATGAAACAATCAAATATTTTTCGTCATGATAATAATAAGAATAATTTTTACTACCTATATTCCAGTGTTATATTACAATAAGCATTTTTGTACAATGTTTTCAAAGAGGGGTTTGAAGCATTATGATAAGTTACAAGATAACCTTTGTTTAAAACACTAGTGATGAGCATTCGCAGTGACGTAACAGTGATTTAATGATCCACGCTGGAATATCTAAGGATTATTCTCTCCAAGTATCTATTTAGTTCTGAGCAAATGTAGGTTCTAGAATATTCTTCTTGATATATTGATGGGATTGCTAATAAACGCATTCGTGTACGCACCATCTGTTCAATGATGTTATTCGTTTTTCCTTGGTAATCACCTGTGATAAAAATCAGCATAAATTCCTGTTAAACCAAAAACACATTACGAGTCTTTAGGGACACATAACACTAGCCTCCTAATTTCTTAACCGTGTAAGTGTTCTTTGAAATCTCTCCATAAGTTTATCAGAATAATGTACCACCATCTGCTTAATAAGACGCCAACATAATAATGACTGTAGTGCGAAGGTTTACAAAAAATAAGAAACCTGAAAACAGTTTTTATTATATTTCGGGAAACACTTCAAAATAACTTTTTGTTCAAAATGATTCAGCCGTTGAAAAGTAATATGCTCTAGCAAGATATTTTCTTTATATGCCTACATGAGAAACATTCATTGACTAACATTAATATGTCACCATTTACAACTGTAAATACTTGCACTGTGCTCCAGACACTAAAAGCAAAAAGAAAAAAACGTTCAAAAAGAATAACAAGAAAACGCATTATAATGTTAAATTTAAAATTTTGCCAGCTTCAGGACCAGTCTGTTTAATCCAACATTGAAATAATCTAATTCAGACCCAGTTTCAGCATGTTAATTACGTCATAATACAGGGTGGTCGCTAGAAAAGCGAAACATTTGTCAAACAGCTATTTATTTTTTTTAAAAATAGCTTTTACAAAGTTTTTTAAAGGCATATGTTATATTACACTCATAGATGCTCAAAATTATTAAAATCATGCATTTTATTCATGATGTAAAGAAATCAAAATAGAAATGAGTAAGCACGCATTTTATTCATGATCTCATCTGACCCTCAAATTTTCCGCTTTTCTAGCGACCACCCTGTATATTCCATTCTAATACTTATATATTTACTCGGTTATTCCAGACAAATGAAGCGGTACTGTTTAGATACCAAAAAATTAAGTTTTTCCAGAAGATGGCTGTTATTATTATTACTTAGAAAATACTGTTACTGTTATATTTAACACGTTAAACACAGTTAACAAGTTGTCTAATTCACTACAAAGTTCAAAGTATCTTCTTTCTCATACACCGCTTGTACAGCGGTAAGTATACGAAATTACAACACCAAAATCCTGGATTCCATTTACCACGGTGAACTCAGCAGATAGCGCGATATGGCTCTGCTACAAGAAAACACACACAGACACATCCTTCTTTCTCTCTGAATTCCAAAACCTCACATCGTGTAAAATGTATTTTATTATATTTTTCGTTTAAATATTTAATGTACGAAAATGATATCCACAGTTTATTTACTGTTTTCTTAATGTCTCAATATCTGAAATCGATAACACCTAAAATAGTGTTGAAAACGATAATGACATAAGTATATGAACTTGGAGTAAATAGCATGTCCAGCATGTTAAATACCAATGACAAGAAAATGTAACGATGAATAGTGGCAGAGGGAGTATCTCTGTGGACTTATAACGCTAGAAACCGAGTTTTGATACGTGTGAATCGCAGAGAACAGAGACCCTTTTGTGTAGATTTGTGCCTAACTACAAACAAATGAATAAAAGGAACATAAATATTAATTACAATAAAGTACATAGTATCCGATATGGGGAAATTATCTATAACAGTTAAAATGCGAAAATACCTCATCATAAATATTTTCAAATATTTCATAATAAAAGATGTTATTTCTTTAAATAATAGAATCGTTATTCTAAGAGAATACGTATAGTGATATTACGATGATTAACACTTACATTACCTGTTGTAATGGACGTGGATAGTGATTATCATAGCATTTCTTCATAAGTATATTCCATATTACCTCACATTTACACCTACACTGATTTAACGCGCATAATTATTTACTAACCCAACATTACGGATATAAACTAAACCCTGTGTATCATATCATTCTTGGTAAATCTTAATTTTCTGAATATCACCGAACTTCGCTTAACGATTATATTGTTTTGTTTTTGAATTTCGCGCAACGCTACACAAGGGCTATCTGCGCTAGTCGTTCCTACTTTAGCAGTGTAAGACTAGAAAGAAGGCAGCTAGTCATCAACCACCCACCGTCAACACTTGGGCTACTCTTTCACCAACGTCACATTATAACACCCCGGCGACTGAAAGGTTGAGCATGTTTGGTGTGACGGGGATTCAAATCCGTGACCCTCAGGTTACAAGTCCAGTTTCTTAACCATCTGGCCATACCAAACCCTTAACGATTATTTCACACATACTTACGAGTTACACATTTTTTTCTTTGACTTATTTCTTATTTATCCTCACAAGTACAATATTTTATTGAATTACTGTAGAAGTCTGAACTCACGTACATTAAGATCTTTACATATAAAACCTAGAAAAATTAAATGCCAGTGATTTTGAGAAAGTGTAATTAACCCTCTAGACAAAATCATTATTATTGTAATTTCTTTAAATATTATCACTTCAGTCTGAGTACTTCTAAAAATAAAACAAAAATGTCGTTCATCAATCTGTTGTGGTTTCATCCTGCTATTTTGTTAGATGCTACTTTATTATCCTGCTATTTTGTAATTAGATGCTACTTTATTATCCTGCTATTTTGTAATTAGATGCTACTTTATTATCCTGCTATTTTGTAATTAGCTACTTTATTATCCTACTATTTTGTAATTAGATGCTACTTTATTATCCTGCTATTTTGTAATTAGATGCTACTTTATTATCCTGCTATTTTGTAATTAGATGCTACTTTATTATCCTGCTATTTTGTAATTAGATGCTACTTTATTATCCTGCTATTTTGTAATTAGATGCTACTTGATTATCCTGCTATTTTGTAATTAAATGCTACTTGATTATCCTGCTATTTTGTAATTAAATGCTACTTGATTATCCTGCTATTTTGTAATTAAATGCTACTTGATTATCCAGCTATTTTGTAATTAGATGCTACTTTATTATCCTGCTATTTTGTAATTAGATGCTACTTTATTATCCTGCTATTTTGTAATTAGATGCTACTTTATTATCCTGCTATTTTGTAATTAGATGCTACTTTATTATCCTGCTATTTTGTAATTAGATGCTACTTTATTATCCTGATATTTTGTAATTAAATGCTACTTTATTATCCTGCTATTTTGTAATTAAATGCTACTTGATTATCCTGCTATTTTGTAATTAGATACTACTTTATTATCCTGCTATTTTCTAATTAGATGCTACTTTATTATCCTGCTATTTTGTAATTAAATGCTACTTTATTATGTTTGTTGAACAAGATGAAGTGCCAAATGAAAGTGTTAAAAATTTTACTGTTTTTGCTTATTTTTTATTAGTTTATTTTTTGTCATAAAGAAAGAGTATATGAAAATTTGGCAGTGAAAATAAGCCTGCTGTTACTTTATAAAATAACGTCTAAGGAAAAAAAACCACTGTAACTGCATTTTAATTCCAGATTATATCAGTGATACACATGAAACTTTGATGACTTCTTTGTGTCAGTCTTTTATTTGATTTTTTTAGGAAAGTTGAGAGATATTTCTTTCGTGCCCTCCGTCTTTCAATAATAAAGTACTAACGAACATTAAATCCACGTGATGCGACAGGCCCTCATATGAAAATTAAATAACTAACTGTGCAGGGAAGCAGGTTACAAGTCCAGTTTCTTAACCATCTGGCCATACCAAACCCTTAACGATTATTTCACACATACTTACGAGTTACACATTTTTTTCTTTGACTTATTTCTTATTTATCCTCACAAGTACAATATTTTATTGAATTACTGTAGAAGTCTGAACTCACGTACATTAAGATCTTTACATATAAAACCTAGAAAAATTAAATGCCAGTGATTTTGAGAAAGTGTAATTAACCCTCTAGACAAAATCATTATTATTGTAATTTCTTTAAATATTATCACTTCAGTCTGAGTACTTCTAAAAATAAAACAAAAATGTCGTTCATCAATCTGTTGTGGTTTCATCCTGCTATTTTGTTAGATGCTACTTTATTATCCTGCTATTTTGTAATTAGATGCTACTTTATTATCCTGCTATTTTGTAATTAGATGCTACTTTATTATCCTGCTATTTTGTAATTAGCTACTTTATTATCCTACTATTTTGTAATTAGATGCTACTTTATTATCCTGCTATTTTGTAATTAGATGCTACTTTATTATCCTGCTATTTTGTAATTAGATGCTACTTTATTATCCTGCTATTTTGTAATTAGATGCTACTTTATTATCCTGCTATTTTGTAATTAGATGCTACTTGATTATCCTGCTATTTTGTAATTAAATGCTACTTGATTATCCTGCTATTTTGTAATTAAATGCTACTTGATTATCCTGCTATTTTGTAATTAAATGCTACTTGATTATCCAGCTATTTTGTAATTAGATGCTACTTTATTATCCTGCTATTTTGTAATTAGATGCTACTTTATTATCCTGCTATTTTGTAATTAGATGCTACTTTATTATCCTGCTATTTTGTAATTAGATGCTACTTGATTATCCTGCTATTTTGTAATTAAATGCTACTTTATTATGTTTGTTGAACAAGATGAAGTGCCAAATGAAAGTGTTAAAAATTTTACTGTTTTTGCTTATTTTTTATTAGTTTATTTTTTGTCATAAAGAAAGAGTATATGAAAATTTGGCAGTGAAAATAAGCCTGCTGTTACTTTATAAAATAACGTCTAAGGAAAAAAAACCACTGTAACTGCATTTTAATTCCAGATTATATCAGTGATACACATGAAACTTTGATGACTTCTTTGTGTCAGTCTTTTATTTGATTTTTTTAAGAAAGTTGAGAGATATTTCTTTCGTGCCCTCCGTCTTTCAATAATAAAGTACTAACGAACATTAAATCCACGTGATGCGACAGGCCCTCATATGAAAATTAAATAACTAACTGTGCAGGGAAGCAGGTCAGGAGCTTATCTATCAGCAACGACAAGGAAACCAGATGTAAAAAGATAAATAGATCTGTATCATGAACGTGGTGAGGAATGAATGGAAGTGGTATATAATACCGGCGCTCTCTTGCAAACCGTGCTTGACGTACTTTTAACTGTTCAAAACATTGTACATTGGTAGCACCCTCGTTATTAACATGATGTAGTTTGCACAAAGAAACGGAAACATATTAAGATTTGATATATTTCTTTTATAAATAGTTGAGAGATAGTGGAAAAACAGCGACACTATTTATCAACCTGACATAAGTAAGTGCGACTAGTAAAGAAGAAAGACAATGTGTACCTTAGTACACCTTATATACTGAATATTAATAGTTATGTTACAAGATACACTGAGTGTTTAAACATTCAGAACTAAAAATGCCACAGTCAATCGCACGAATTCATTGCGTGGTTACAATATCTCTTTTTTTTGTGACATCTCAGAATAAGTCAAATGGTTCCGAGTTGATATTTCATTTTTTCGTTCAGAATATTTAATTTTTTTTATTTCATTTATTGATTGGTTGTAAATTTATGTTTGTCCAGAATCACTGGAAAATTATGATAATTTCACTTGTCATTAGTCTTAACCGTCAAATCTTAACTATGCAATAACGAAACTATATATTGTATAATAATGAAACATTTACACTATGAAATTGAGAAATGTCACTGACATTATTGAAATAGTAAGAAAAACTAGCGTTTTAAAAATCAAAATTTTATATCCCACAATTATAGCTTATACCCTAGGATCTTTTTTAATTATTTCAGCGTTTTTGATTATTATTTTTAATTTATTTTTGTTTCTGTTTATTTTTACCTTAAACCAAACTAATATAATTAGTCAGAGATTTGGATTTGCTGTTTTTATACGCAGTCCTTCCCTTTGATTTTCTTTACTTAACTTTATCGGTATTAATTTTCTCTAAAACATATTCAATGTGTGTTATTTGTTGCTGGCTATATCGCACTTTTCCGTTACATTGTTCAATCTTTATGAAGTTAAGTGTAATAGCCTTAACTAGTGGCATATTTTGAAACTATAATTTAGCTTAGCAAGCTGATTATAGTAATTCTATTGCTGCAATTGTGATAACATGTCATACCAAAAGATATCTCACATGTCCTGTTCTAAATACTTTACACACGCTATTGGTTACACAATTTCATTTTATAAAATAAAAATATAATTTATCTAATAACATGTACCAAATGTAATATTGAATATCTGGGTCAAAATGCAAACCCATTGCATATACGTATAAATGTACAAAAATCTTAAGTTAAAAACAATTTAATTGTTTCTATAGAAATGAAACATTTCAGGATTCACCCATTTACCTCTGATAAAACTTCTATATTTTGACTTAAGAACATTATATCTTTACAAATTAAAGCAATATTTTAATAATTCTACTGTTATGAATTTGAGTAATATTCACTGAATTGCTAGTTCTCTCTTTATAAATAACTTTTCATAAAAATAGGAAACTAGAGTTAAATGAAATAATAAATTAAAATGGGTTAATCTTTCAGAATTTTATAGTCATTTGAATACAGTTATTATTCTAGTATTAGTGTGCGTCAGTTATTATTCAAAAATATTTATCAACTTAATTTTCCCAAAACAGAAGCATTTTGATTTTCGAAATGATCATTCAAAACACTTACTTAAAGATATTATAATATATATTGATTAAAAGTCAATGATTTATTAAATTTTAGAAAGAGAAACTGCAAATCAAACCTTTATATTTGGTAATTAATGTTTAAAATATTCAATGATTTGCAGGTTTCTTAAATTATTCAAAAATCTATAAAAATAATAATTTTACTTGTAAAAACTTAAAACCTACCGTCGGTTATAAATTCATTACTGTGTTCCATAAGTTCCATTACTACGTAATTATAAAAAACAATTAACTAATCTAATTGTTGATGAAGTTAATAACTTTCCTAGTGAGTGTAAAAATAATTTATTTATTGATACTTTTTTATGAGCATGTTGTTAATGGTAACCTAAAAATTATAAAGGATAAAATACTACGTGAAATACTCAAAAAATGATCTAAATACAGAATAATACTTTAAAATCTATTGAAAACAATATTAATAAATATATTTTAAAACCTAACTATACTAATATCCAACTCAATGGTTTCTGGAATGGAAGTTGTATGTACTTACAAAATAAAAATAAAGAAACCCCTTACAGATTCATCATTTCATCTGTTAAAAATGTGATTCAAAAATTGAAGAAAAAATATTATAGTTTTCATTGATAAAAGCTAACTCTAATATTGGTATAATTTGTAAAACGTTGAATGCATTATTGGCCCCCCAGTGGCTCAGCGGTATGTCTGCGGACTTACACGCTAAAAACGTTATTGCTGTTGTTGTTTTGAATTAAGCACAAAGCTACACAATGGGCTATCTGTGCTCTGCCCACCACGTGTATCGAAACCCGGATTTTAGCATGTAAGTCCGCAGACATACCGCTGAGCCACTGGGGGGCCAAATGCATTAATTATGGTAAAAGAAATTAATCGTACACAAACATTTAAACTTATTTACCAATCCAAATATTTTCATTAAAGGTTATATTCAACTTTATTTTAAACAAAATCTTTATTTAAATTTAACGTTTCTTTATCCTATTCCTAAACTACGTACATCTCGAATTAAATTTAGATTTATTTCTAATTCAATAAAAACAATTATTAAAAAACCCGGCTACATTATTAAATATATTGGTAAAAATAGGCTGGTGTGGGTTGATTTTTTTCTTTTCATGTAGAGGAGCGAACAACGTTTCGACCGCCTTCAGTCATCGTCAAGTTTACAAAGAAAGTTTTTTTTTTAAATTCGTACAAAGCTACTTGAAGGCTATCTGTGCTAGCCCTCCCTAATTTAGCAGTGTAAGACTAGAGGGAAGGCAGCTAGTCATCACCATCCATCGCCAACTCTTGGGCTACTCTTTTACCAACGAACAGTGGGATTCATCGTCACATTATAACGCCCCCACGGTTGAAAGGGCGAGCATGTTTGGTGCGACGAGAATTCGAAACTGCGACCCTCAGATTATGAGTCGAGTGCCTCAGCCACGTGGTCATGCCGAGCCCACAAAGAAAGAAAGAGGTAACTAGCCGTTTTTACATGTATGGTTTTCTGTATAAGTGGGTTTTCTCGTCATCACGGATTATATTATTAAATAAATTACTTAGTATTTCACTTGATAAAATAATAAATGTAAGTGTTAATAATAAAAAACATAATTTTTGGATAATAAAAATAATCAACCTATTTTAAAATATCTGAAAATATGAACACATAAATAACATTGAAACATTTCATTACACTATATTATTTCTATTTAATTTCATAAAAGTGTCTATAGCCCAGCGAGGAAAACCAAATCGTTGATTTTAGCGTTGTAAATCCGTAGACTTATCACTGCACTTTACATATGCAAATTAATATTTGTTTTAAATTCATTAATAGAACAGTTCTTTTATTTTTTTATAGAACTGTAAGAAAAAAAAATTAGCTTCAAGAACATGAAAGTTATATTAAGTTTCTGTAATTACAATAAATATATTTTTCAATATCCAGGATTTTAAGTAAGTAATAGGAGTTCCTGTTTCATCTGTAAAGCAAATTTATATTTTTACTATTAAAATAATAGATTAATTGAAAACTGCACAATTCCAGATATCTTTACCTTGACGTATAAATATATAAATTACTTAATTTGTATAAATAATTCTGAAATAAATAGCATTATCAGCACTATTTATCCAGAAGAATTAGAATTTGAAAATATTTCAAAATCTAACACAGAAATATATTATATATATATTTAGAAATTAAAGTAATCAATAAGGCTATCAATGTAAATATTTTTAACAAGAGAAAATATTTTGCTTTTCCAATTTATGGTATTTAGAGTACCATACCCTTCTGTCATAAGCATAATAACTTCACAATTATTCAAATATTGTAAAATTTATAATAAACTACAATATTTTATCAGTAATGTTGAAATCCTCATACAAAAATTAATAGTTAATGGATTTACTAAAGAAACATTGAATAAAATGATTAAACTATTCTAAAACAAACAAAATAATCTATTAAATAATAATAAAGAAACAAAAATTTGAGAAATTTTACTAAAATTTCTAATAACTATTTTTAGTCACGAATAATGTCATTTAACAACTTGGCACTATTTATGCGGCTGTATATCTTACCGCATATAAAGGCTTGTGTAGAGCATGATAGTTACAGTAGACTTAATAAACGGGCAGTGATTAAGTGATATACTATTTTATTTAGATAAGTGGATGGGAGTTTTCATGCCAGTATAGTTCGTTTACCGAGCTACTAATTTGTGTCTTTCTACCATAATGGATTTTGAAGCGTTAAATTACTTACCCTTACTTACTTAACCTCATTTTTAATTTTAATTTATTTTTCGTGTTTACTTTGAAGAGAAATCACCTTCCCACAACTGTCTACAGAGAGTGAAGAGTGATATAGATGTGGTACGTTGTGAGCTTCAGCACCGACATCTCGCTCTCCTAAATTCTTTTCCAATATCTAATGCTACACCTTTATTTTATTTCTTTATGTGAGACTGGCGAATGGAGGTTAAGACTGATAGACGGTGTATCCTCACCTCAATGCGGGTCCTACTTCTGGAGTTACAACCAAAACCTAGGGAACATTTCATACCCCACATTATAGCTGGTGTTTGGGATATTTTTTATTAGTGCAGCGTTTTTGTTTATTATTTTTGATTTATCTTATTTCGGCTTGTTTTTAGGCTACAAATAGTAATATAATAAGTCAGAGATTTGGATTTACTGTTTTTAAGGCAGCTCTTCCTTTTGATTTTCTCTACTTTACAATTTCTCTCTATCTCTCTCTCTATATATATATATAACAAATATAGCCAATCGAACACGTTTTCAAGTTACTAGCGAGCCCATGGGCTCATGGCCCACATTTACATTTAAATGCAGATTTACTCCTTGTACTACTATTTTGCATTTTCTTCAGTTTCAACTTTAGAAACACTAATGAGTGAACATACTTATTTCCGTGCTATTATGTAAATCGACATCAAATTTGAGATTCACTTTCAGGAAAGCCCTGTAAAAGTTTTTTTTAGGGGGTATAAAATAGCCAGGTTACCTAAAATATTAGGTAAGAAATTTTTGTTTGTACATACCTAGGAGCCTCAGATTCGAAATTATTTTTCACACTGCTTAATATTCGATGAAACCAGGGGTTCAGGAGGAGCTACATGGCACATTAATCTTATTATATAAATTTCTGTTGCATTAGTTTCACCTATCTCAGCTGTTACATTATAGATCACCATAAGACTCAAGGTACTAGAAACATCCCTCATGAAAAAGCAACATAGGGAACATATCTCTGTGTGTGTGTTTTCTTATAGCAAAGCCACATCAGGCTATCTGCTGAGCCCACCGAGGGTAATCGAACCCCTGATTTTAGCATTGTAAATCTGTAGATTTACCGCTGTACTAGCGGGGGACAGGGGAACATATCTTCAGCATGGTATTATATAACAATATGCACCTCTTGTAAAATCGCAATTAGAATGATACTATATACTTATGTTCATTATCATCAGCATTAGAATTATTGAACTAATTCTCATATACATGATACTTAGTTGTGAACACATCTGTATTTCTGGTTTTGTATTTTAAGAAATAAGTATTAAAATAACTTAAAGTAACACTTTAGGTATGATCCTACAATTATGAATTACGCTTTAATAAAGACCAAAAAAAGCAAATGTTTTCTTACGATCTTATTATTCCACGCATTGCGTGACCAGTGTTGCGTAAGCCTCACATCACAGAAGCAAGTCTATCTCTTCTTAGTTCACTACACAATAAATTATGATAAAGAAAAGAGACAAATGCAGGTTGAAGTGCAGGACCTGAACTACCCCCGTGCTAAGAAATAATTTAAATAAATATATATAAATATATTCCTAATAGTTGCACTATGTTAGAAAAAGACATTATACACACGGCAAACTAAAAATTAAATCTAATATCATATGAATACAACAGTTGATCAGGGGTAAAGTTATAGACTTACAACCCTAAAATATAGAATTCGATAGCCCGTAGTAGACAGATCAAAGTTAGCTTATGTGTCGCTTTGCTTTAAAAGCATACCAATGTTATATGAATGTTTTTATCCATTTATGAAATGCCTTGTAATGTTCAGTACACATACAACATTACAGATGGACCATTACCTACATACTGTAACATATTTCTGCCAAAAGACGTTAGCTTACAAAAACAAGATAAAAGAAGTAGTAACAATTTTAATATATGTATAAATATATCAAAAGTTAACATTACAAAGATAAAAATTCTAACATAATAATTCATCCACGGAATGTTTATTTTTAAAACACATTTAATTCAACAAAGGCCTTAAAGCCTGTCTGTTAAGGATATCATGCCTGTGTTTCACTCCTATAAACGTTATGAAAAGGTTATGACTATTAGATATGAAGATTAATAGAAACACTTATTCAAGAGAGTTATAAAATATACCAATATTATAAAAATATAGGTATTTAATTTGTAGTTTTGAAAAAGCAAACACCTGCCAAATTAATTTTCATGTCATGATTTAAGTCGTTCTCTCACTCGAGATTAGAGATTGATAAGAACTACATAGATTGACCGCTCACTTCCTGTTTACTATACATGTTCTGATTAAAGCTCATGAAAGATATTTTTAAGGAAATATTTATACGTACGAATAGATAATCAGTCATCATGAGAAACTGTACTTTACAACGTTGTTGTACAATAAAGTCAAATAAAAAATATTAATAACTTTGTTTATCTACGATATATTTTTCAGTTTTTGACATGCGGATATTACATTTAACATTCTTAGTTACAGGCTTTGGAAACATTACGTTAATAATTGTTAAATTGTCTGTGCATGATGCAGTTTCACGAGTACCCAGGTCACCACTTAAGACGAAACACATTGTCTTAAGGATTTCTCAGCTAAAGGAATATATGAATATTTTAAATGAAATTGGTTTAGTACTTGTATTAAATAGAATTTGTGGGAAAATGCTCTCAAGTTTTATCATTAAACGTCTTCTCAGTTTTCATAAGTGTTATATCATTCTTCCATTTGTATTAATAATGTCTTTTCAGTTAATTTAGAAAAAAGTGACAAATTAAGACACTATAGGTAGTAGAATATTTTTAAAGCCATGAGTTTTTCCAATCTTGTCCAACAACAATCGCTTTTTTCCTAAAAATGTATCAGTGTGAATATGTTAAAATAAAAACAGTTATACTATGCAATTTTCGACGGCACTTACGTTTAGTTCTTTCTTTAGACATCAATATCTCCTATCATAAAATTGCAAATGTACTTAAAAAATTTTTAATAGATAAAATACATCAAGAAACATTCATATACAGGAAATCAGGCCTTTCTTAAGTTATGTCCCAGTAACATTTATTCGTAGAATTCTTCAGTGAAACTTGCCGCTAGTTTTCTCATTTGTCATACCGCGGCTGAATTATTTTTTTATTTACCTTTATTTTACCAAAATTATTTTTTCAAATGGTAGCCTTCACTGTGAAGTAAGTGGAGAACTTAATACAGTCCATTTTCTAAATGATTATGTGAATCCAGAACATAGACTTTTTAAAACAATATTTTTACGAATCTGTTTTATATATCATAAAAAAAAAGAGTACACAATTTCTAAACGTGTAATTCATTGTTAGGTGTTACTCTAAGGAACGCACTATAGATGAATAATGCGTATATGATTCGATAATCGCCTTCGTGTTGTGTCATTTCTAATAAACACGGCGTATACAATGGGAATAGTCGAAGTTCTCGTCATGCACTATTTAATATACGATTACCTAGAATTCTGGGACAGTCGCGCAGTTCAATTTACATAGACTATAAACATAGGGGAGTAAATAATGTTGTAGTGCCTTGGTAAACTCAGAAACAAAGTGTAATTATTAAATAAATAACAACAAAAACCCAAAAACTGAATGAACTGTACACGATTTTAAGCTCACTTACGACATACATTAAGAGCAATGATAATTAATTGCACAGAATAATAATGTTTGTTTTTTGAATTAAGCACAAAGCTACACAATGGGCTATCTGTGCGAGATATGTGTCCCGCGCCGGGCAGGGAGCCCGAATTTCCTGGGTTTGGGCCAAGTTTCCCCAGAATAATAATATATTCGAGATTCTATGAAAAAAAAACACGTTTATTAAATTAAGTTTTCTATTTCTTAACCACGTTGTAAATAAGTTACATAAACAATAAATTTGACGAATTTGTGATAAAACAAATATAGCAATCAAAATTATTATTAAAATAAAAACAATGATTTAAAAAAAACCTTTAAAATAATTACCATTGCTAAATATTAATCACAGGTAATGGACTTACATTAGCATTGGAGAGACGAAAGAATTGTTTCAAGAAAATATTAAAACAAATTTTCAATGTATATAACCAAATATTCATGCAAACATAGAGATTTGGGAATAATTATTCTTTAGTTATGCGCTAAAATGCTCACAGTCCAGGAGACTGTACTCGACAAGGCTTGTTTCTATTTTAGGAAACGGTCGATATGGTCAAAGAGCTAAGTGCCCTTATGTATGTAATCTATTGCTCACAGTGTTTTCAAACTATGCATGGCGTGCAAGCACGGCTGTTTTCTGTTCACGCAAGATCGTGGCATAGCCCATACATGAAATAGACGTGTGTTTCCAAACTTAACATTTCTTCAGAGATTAAATATGCGCATGAATTCCTAGCTCCAGAAATAATATATGAATACACATTTTTACAAATATTTGCTACTTATTTCTTAAGATCATCACTTAGTTTCATACGCAATCCTATCTTACCACTCGGTAAGATGGGGTACTGTATTTCCTGGAAAATTTTATTTATTTTATCAGTTAATCTAAGAAGCTAAAATAAAATTAAATATTTAAAATTGATTAAAGTGTTAAAAACCTAACATTTTGATATTTTGCTTTTCTGAAAGAGTAAAAACCAGTTAGAATAATGTAACAAAATTTCTACACGTAAGGTACCCATAATAGTATTTCTTACTGATTTCATTTAGGCGCATATAGCCCAGTTGCTTTGTGCCATAAAACACCAAACAAATTTCATTCAGAGTAAAGTGGAGTTCAATTGTCGTAACAAATTATGCATGTGCAGTATAGCTAAGAAACTATTAATGTAAAAGAAATATATATATAATTTCAGAAGTATATTTTGTATAGCTCTAAGAGATAACTCTCTAATTCAAAACCACGTGTTTTTTTTGTTAGTAAACTGCTTATTATTCAGGAAGTGATTTTATGAAAACCCAGCCAATTATGCAATATTCTACTCAACTGAATATATTATGAAAGAGACACAAAAATTAACGAAAGGAAAATAGCGCCATAAAACTGGCCTATGGCTGGTATACTTCAGAGTACAAATGATGGACGACCTTTCACAACTTGTTTAAAGAAACAAAAAAACCTTCAACAATTTTATAACGTATATTAATTTGTAATCTATGAAAAGCATTGAAAAACTGTAGTAAAATTGACATGATGAAATTGTTCAAGTCACCCAACATAACCACATTGTATATCGAGTATAAGCAAATAACCAACCAAACATCGAGTATAAGCAAATAACCAACCAACATTTAATGAACTTGTGCGTATATAAAATGTAATAATCATAAATTGAACTATAACTTAATATTACTTGAATACAAGAAAGAAAACGTAATAACCCGAACGCTTTAGAAAAGTGGACTTTCCTTCATTACAGGGAAATGGCAGTTTGGAAAGTCCACTTTCCGAAAAAAGCTCAAGGTATTGTTTTTTTTTTTTCTGATTCTGACTGTCTTTTGTTGATTATGTTTTGCAATGTCGTGAGCATAAATTTATTACAAATTTCACTGCAGTTTCTCAACTAAAAACAAAAAATCAGTTTTCAAAAAGTTTCCACATTTGTTATAACTGAAGGAGAATTACGATTAAATAAATATTTATGAGTCCATTTTATTTTTGTACAATTAACTTATTCTATAAGCTTAAATTCTTTAAGATATTACATCTTACACTCTACATCACACGCACTTCCTTTAAGAACTTTGAATGACAGGAAACGTGCATTGCCATAGTTACTTCAAATCGTGTATTGTAATATGTTCTGTCATACTTTGGTTTCTGAACTAGTTAAATTTTATAGTGTTTAATCTTTAAACTTTGGTTTAATAAGTTCTAGCACCTGAATTTAATGCAATGTATAGTTGACTTTCAAACTAACGATTACCAAACTGTTTGACAAACATGTTAAAATAATACCTTTTGTTTCCCAAAATAATGGTACCAAAACTGTTTAAAATACATTGCAAGTAAAACAAAGATTACTCACTTATAGAAGATTTTACATTAAACAAACATGACATAAAATCCATATCAAAATAATTTTTTGTCAAACTGTGACATTTTTATCGTTATTTTTATGCATGTATATATATATATATATATATTTAACTATTTCTGTGTATTCTTTAAGAGTTTAGTTCTTTCAAGTTATATTATTCTGATGTTTAGTATTTCAAAAAGTTATTATTGTTTACTTTTTCTTGCACTTATCTAATTTAAATATTATTTAAATGTATATGTATAGTATTGGACAAAATGTTTGCACATTGTTATATACTGATGTTATTGTCTACTTGCATGGAATAGTTACTGAGTAAATGGACCAGTACTAACAGAGAAGATAGTGTATTATGGGTAAAACATATACGAGTTGCAATTCTACCTATTCGTCAAAACACACATACTCACCTATTTAGTAGAAAAGGGTGTGCTTTTGGTACAATCTTTTACGTAACAAATCAACACTTTGTTCAAAAATTTATCTTAACTTGTTCGACTGTCCAGTAATTGTATGAAGCAAACTGACATTACCAGAATAGTATGATACCCCCAATGTGCTGTGTCTAAAATCTGAAACGTCATCGGTCTAGAGAAAATAATGTTCCAAAAAGATCTACTGATAGACACTGAGAACCTTTGCCCGAGATACCTATGTTTTTATCAGGTTATCAGAGTCAAGATCGAAAGAAGTCTTGCGACACCTTACAACTGGAATGGTACGAGAAGATTCATTGCAGGGTTTCCATAAGAAAAATGAATAGGAAATGAAATGAATATGAATGAAAATATAAATTTTAGGTTGGAAAAGGAACGCTTTTGATTTAAAAATCCCATGTACAAACTTCTGCTTCAAATGCTTTAGAAAACTTAGGCTAATATTTATGGTCTTATGAAAAACACATGCGACTGTAATATTGTAACCAGACCAATGATTACAATGTAAGAATATACTTACTTATATTTATATGGAAAAACCTAAAATTTCTCAAGGAATTTTTAATATATGTTTTTGGCTAAAATTAAAATTAGATGTATATTAATCCTATTAATGTTAAGTGCATGTTTCTATTTCTAGTGGATTAACACCATGCAATTATAATTTATAAGGATACCTAATTTAATAAAAAAAATGTTTTTATAAACTTGATACGTCTACGACGTGAATTACAATTATTATGTAATGCAGCCGCTGCTCATTAAAGGTATATTAACGTCAATAATGTAAAGATTAATTAGCATTCATAGCAGAATGAAACAATCAAATAGTACGTTTGTAAATGTGGTCCTTGCTCGGACAAACCCCAAATAATTTATATTCTTGAGACATGTTATGAAAATAATTAAAAAAATATTTAAATTAGAAACATTATTTAATTTTGTGTTTGAGTCCGATGAAATGGTTAAAATTATCATCAGAAAAGAGGATAATTGTCTTAATTTCATTTTTATATTTAAATTTTAAAACTAAAATAAATGATGTTTGGATTTCTAACATATTTTTACTTAATTTATTGTGTATAACTATTTAAGGACATTTAGATTCCTACCTAACCATTGATTAAATTATTATTTAATCTCTACTGTATTGTAATCTACTTTTGAGCCATCTTCGTAGTTAACAGTTTCGAATTAAAATAAAAAACAATAATAATAATAGTAATAACAGAATATAGGTATTTCACAATATATATATTGCAAAATGGAGAAGTATAAAAATACAAGTACAGCTATCAAACAAATACATGTATGTACAACTTGAAAACCCACTTTTAAACACATTAGAAGCAACAATGACAAGAAAAAATTAAGTAATTATGTCTATTATAACAATACGTTGGGTTAAGTGTTGTCTTAGTTTTCCTTACCGAATAATTAATTTTTCGAGGTAAAATTAGACAAACGAAGACAAAGAACGTTAGTGAATTGTAAAATACTTTTCGAATATGAGAAATATTGATTCTTTAGAACAAAAGCAACCTTTATCGGTGACATGGCTTGATCAAACGACATTTTCCCTATAATAACAGGTGATGCACTGTATTAAACTATTGTTACATATTTTTTCCGGCAATCACAAATATTTTTATAGATGATTCAGCTGTAACATCTGACATTTACGCTCTAGAAAAACAAATAAATTTGAAAGCAATACATGGCACTTCAGAAAAATAATTATTGTACCATATATGGCAGTGTTTATACTTCTGATATTGGATTGTATAACAAAAGTGTGTGTGTATGTATATATAACGGTTTTATCGCTTACAATTATCTATATTCAATTTGATGCTACACTAAGAATTTGAAATTAAATCCTGGATCATAATAACAACATATAATTAAATAAAGAAAACTAATTGATAACTAAACAATATATATATACAAATAGTGTGTGTTTTATTACAGCTAAGCCATGTAGGGTTATCCGCTATGTTAGAAGGTAACCGTGCCCTTAATTTTAGCTTTTCAAATCCTAAGACTTATTGCTATCCCACAGGGGGACTGTAAAAATAACATTATGTTTCTTCCAAACAGTTACCTTTCTGTGGTAAATGGTTAGAAATCAGTAACTTCAGCCACGCTCCATGGATACGAATACAGGGAGGAACCTATGCTTTAACTAGTGCTAAGAGTTCTTCAAACGTGTAACTATAACGAAAGAAACCTACTATGTTTCCCAAAATACATATTTTAGTTTCATATAATTAGGTGCTGAATTAAAATAACTCGTCTTAACTGACGTTAACGTCTTAGACTTCTACATAAATAAGGATCTAACACCAAATTTTAAAAATGAGAATATTACAATATGTATATACAATGATTTTATCTGAGTGATCTTAAGAGGTTAAAGCTAAAACATTTTAACAAATAGCATAATATAATGTTGAGACAGCATGGGACCTATTGGTTCATTTCGGGTGTTTCATCCTCTGAACTAAATCAAAATAAATAAATAAAATATTAAATCCAGCCCTTATTCAACTTTTTGTTAAATTCCTTTACATTTACTGCTTCTATAACATCCGAAAGCAATTTAAAATGAAGTCTGGAATATTTTTTTCTTTCAGGCGAATATCAATATACAAGAGGAATATAAAAAAATAATTATTTATGCTTAATACTTAAAGGTCCTGAGATTATCAAATGAATCAACCAAGATTTCTAAACTTACAAGCCCAACTAATTGGCTAACATATATTTCGGATTGTGTCCTAATACATATTCATTATTTTATTCAATGTTTCTTGAAGTGCATTATATTTTAGTCTACACTGCATAGCAATAAATAAAAAATATGAATTGCCCATTTTGACAAATAACAATAAAAATAAATGAATTGATGTTCATAAAAGCTATCTTACCATTTAACTAATTAGTAAATTTTAGTTTGATTAGCGTTCATATTCGGAACGGCGTGTGATAAAATAACTAATAATTATGAAGATGTAAATAATATTGGCCTTGTATTCTATGTTTTCACATTATAAATCTACTCACAATTGGAAGGTTTTAGAACAAAGTTTAAAGATTTTGCATCATGTATTTAGGTTTGAAATTCTTAACCTTGAAACAGAAATGAAAATTGGAATGTTCGCCAAAAAATTGTGTTTTGGAATTTCGCTACTTGAGGGCTATCTGTGCTATCCGTCCCTAATTTAGTAGTGTAAGACTAGAGGGAAGGCACCTAGTCATCACCACCCACCGCCAACTCTTGGGCTACTCTTTTACCAACGAACAGTGGGATGGACCGTAACATTATAACGCCCCCACGGCTGAAAGGGCGTGCATGTTTGGCGCGACCTGGATGCGAACCCGCGACCCTCAGATTACGAGTCGCACGCCTTAACACGCTTAGCCATGCCGTGCCACACCCCAAAAAATTATTGTTTTTTTTTTGTCGTTGTTTTGAATTAAGCACAAAGCTACACAATGGGCTATCTGTGCTCTGCCCACCACGGGTATCGAAACCCGGATTTTAGTGTGTAAGTCCGCAGACATACCGCTGAGCCACTGGGGGGCAAAAAAAATTTATTGATCAAAAAATGTACTAAGATAATGATTATTAAGATAAGATAATTAAAAAAATATATCTGTTGAAAATAGCTTGTTTTATTTTTATGCAAGCCTACGAGGATGCATCATAACTAAAATACTAGCTATAAATAACTATAAAATATTGATTAATAAAATCTATGTAAGTCTACAGAGAATGCTTTATGAATTTCTCACTTGATAACCAGTTAGATAAAGGAGCTGATGGTTTCATCTTGACCTTCATATTTTATCAACTCATTAACCTACATCAGTAATTTTCCATATCTCATTATATAAGGTAAAATATTTAATTCCTAAAGTTGTTCTGTTTCGAATTATAAATTGTTTTTTTAACCTCTTCTTTCGCAGCATAAATAATACGTTATTGATATATGTGATATTCTTAGACAATTATAAAATGTTAGATTTTAGCTGTAACTTATGTGTTTTATCATTAAGTTGTGTCTGATTTCTGGTATTTTCTAAACAGTATTGAAAACTCAGCTTCTATATAACTATCGTAATGGAAGCAAACTTTCAACGACGTTTTGAAATTTAAGCATGTATTGTTAGGGCCACTGGTTTTATTGTTCACACGTATATAAGATTTTTAACATTGTCAAAACAGACCACGTTCGTTCATAGCACAATGTTTTATTTTTACATTCTTTCTGTGAAATAGACTATTTTCACTAGTACTAGACTCATTTAAGATTCAGTCGTTGACGATCTAGGGTATTGTGATTAAAAATAAAGTTTGAAAGTATGAAATAAATCATTTAGGAATGTTAAAGGTTAAGCAATACTTCCAACTGATTTTCAAATGTTCGCCGGCGAGAACATTCTTTGAATTTTCAATATGTACGCGTTTTTGAGAATCATTGGAATTGTTTTATTTACATAAATGCAACTGTCTGATCATTTTCAGCCCCTCAGTGGCTTAGCGGAATGTCTGCGAACTTACAACGCTAAAAACCGGGTTTCAATACCCTGGTGGGGTGAGTAAAGATAGCCTAGTGTGTAGCTTTGTGCATGATTCAAAACAACAACTAATTATTTTGAAACAAACACGTTAAAAGTCAAGTGGAGGAAGAAAAGATTGCTCTTTTATCAGTTTCATGTTCATAACAGGCTATTTTAAATGAAAAACTAGTCTTGGGATTAGCATGTTAAATTAATTACAGAAACTGCAAATTATGAAAACGTAAGGATATATTTATTTAGATAACTACAGAAAAGAAGATAAATAAATAATAACACTTTGTTTTTGATAGTAAAGTAAAAAGAAATGTAAGGAACAAAATTCTCTCATGCATGTATTTTCCTGACAAATTTATCAAGTTATCTGCTAATGTTGCAATATTAAAAAAGTAAAATTCTACATTGAAATTAAAACTTATTTTTAATATCATAAATTGTAGGGATGAACTAAACTAGATTTGTTCTGAATAACAATACATTTACTTTTATGGGTTTATTTCATTTTTAACTATAAATGAATACATTTTGTAGTTATAAAGCAATAGACTATTATTTAGAGAACAAAAAGTGAATATTAGGAATTTTACTTTCGTTTATTCAATTGAAAGAAGTACTTTCTGGAGTTGTAAATGAAGTTTAATTAATGTTTAATTAGCTCTAAACACTGAGAAATAGTTTGCTAAAACAACCCAAAACAAATAGGTATTCAACTACTGACTTTGATTATTTAACAATTCAAAAAGAACATTATTTCTTTAGTCTTATACTACATGCGCAAAAATAAAATTAAGAATCAAAAGTACATCTGACGTTTTTAGGAGTTCTAACGTTTTAGTAACTTTTATTAACCCTTAATTATATGTCGAATGTTAAAACATTCTAACAAACGTTCTTTCATCAGTTTTAGAGGCCTAGGTATGACGATCGGGCTTTTCCAATTCTCCCCTGTTACTTCTGTAGCTACCTGAAGGCAAAATAGGGAGGTTTCTGTACACGAGGAAAACATAATTACGACACCTACCCGTGGTACCCGAGCACGTATGATAAGACTGATTCATCTAGCTTCAACCATGATGCCTAGGAAGCTCAAAGGAGCTTGAGAACAGAAATTCCTTTTGAATACATACGATTAAATTTAACGTGGTTCCACAAGTACAATAGAAAAAAAGAACAGAAAATTATTTTTTAGGTTGTTAAATATTTTATATTAATATTCAAAACGTTAATTAAAAATCAATTATAATGCAAAGAGGTTAAATACAATACATAAATACTGTCATTTGTCACTTATGTTGTAAGATTTATCATAAGTACGTTAATAAAATGCATTGAAACACCATTGTGTTCCACACAGAAAACATATCAGGCATAACATGCATACCATGAATTGTGATGAAATTACATCTTTCCTGATATGGTAAACATATGATTTATCAATCATGTCCAAAAATTCAATACCCACAGTCGACTAATTATTATTCACATATTAATTCTTAATAAATATAAAACAGAAAATTCAAATCTTTCAAGTATCAGAGTACTAAAATATGCTCCAATATAATATAATAATGTTAGTGAAAATATCTACTCACTAATCTGTCTTTGAAGTTTAATATCTGTTTTATAAATTATAAACAATAAATTTATATTACTGCTATGAAAACCAGTCAAATACCAAATACATTCTTTACTAGATGTACAGCCAATGAAAGTTTCCTGTGTAATAACTGAATCCATCTTTATTCTAAATATGGAGAACTGATATATCCAAAATACAAATTCTTGAAGAATTCAAAGCATTATAGGTTTACATGATTGATGTACATGTTTATGTTTCAGACAGTCAATAACTAATTACAAACAATACCCTTGTTCAGTAAAAATGAGATATTTCAAATCAATCCTCACAATTATGCATTAAGTACGTATCAATGCAACCAAAGCTTTTTAAGTAAAATGATTCCTAGAAATCTATAAAAAACACTTGTTACCTTAACAGATAAGAACTATAGGATTGTTTGAAATGTTTTTTCTTAAATTTTAATTAAACTTTAGGATTGGTGTGTTTAAGTCTTGAATTTTTCCAAATCCAAATATATTAAAACTTAAAGCTGGTCACCTTATTGTAACTAAACAAATATATCTTTCATCCGTGAAAAGGATACTGCTTGAGTAAATATTATAGAAAAGGAAATAACATACTGTAACTGAATAGTTGACAAAAAAGCAGAATATATTTTAGAAATGTACAATAAATTATTCTTATTCAAAGATCATTCCTAATAAATTAAACACCCAAAACATAAACACAAAATTTACCTTTTTAAATAAGAAAAAGTATAAGGTTTCTGCTTGATAGGCTTTATATTCGGTATATATATCACACTTCCAAACTATCTCACAGTGTGTTTTTCTTATAGCAAAGTCATTTTGGGCTGTCTGCCGTGTCCTTCGAAGGAAAACAAACTCCTTATTTTAACGTTGTAAATCCAAAAACTTACCGCTGTACCAGGAAAAGAGAGGAATTTTTATATTGAATGAGTATCAAAGTTGAAGTTCTTAAGTGTTTATTATTAAGTGCTGAACTAGTGAAGGGGAATTTATCTCATAATTCTGAACGTTTTACTTGCAACACAGTGTGAAGTAGTTACATATTAAGACATATATTATCTATTAAAATTTTATATTCAATATAACGCCAGGAAATTATATAATCAACATATGTTTAATGTTAATAGATTGGTATCTAACAAATTAGAGTCAAGCATTGTTTAAAGTCATCCACGCTACTTTGCACGTCATTTTATGTTTCTCTAAACCTGAACCTCTTATCATTCCATTCAACTTCCAATCATAACAACTCGGTGTTGCTTTCTTCTTTTTTTAATTTGTATATTTGTTAATACTTGTTCGTACCGAGGCTAAGCACGACCTAGTAGATAGCGTGTCGGACTATGAAACTGAGGTTCCCAAGCTGACGTGCCTTTATCAACAAAAATAATTGTTCTTCACACATTAAAACCATAGGTGTGTTATAAAAGTGACAGTTAAATCCCACTAAGAAGGGTATCCCAAAAGTTGGTGAGTGTTTTTTTTCACTAGCTGGCTTCTCTCTAGTCTATCACTTCAAAATTAAAGTCAGTTAGCTTTACGCGAAGTCTTTCATTTCGATATAGTTTGAGACAAAACAGCTTAACAACTGACCTGTGCACTCATGTTTACGTTAAACCTAAAAATCATAAATAATTTCCATTAAATAGCAATTTTTCTAATCGACCAGGCTGAGGTGACGACAAAAATAATTGCTCAAAACTATACTTTTCTGTTGGTCATGGTATGGTTATAGTTAACTACTGTAGGCAAATAAATTTCTGTTTTTTTCACGACTCGTATTCATAACACTAAACCTAAATAATACAAAAAATTTATGTTAAGAATAATTGCATAAAAGCAGCTAAAAAGATATTTTAACCTTAGTCTGTAATCTAATGTTTACTGCTGTATCATTTAAAAACTTTATAAATTTTGTTCACATAATGGACGCTAATTCTAATATTCAGTTTTATCACCAGGTTGTTAGATCAACTTTAAGTGTCATATCTATAACTTGTTGTTGTTTTGAATTAAGCACAAAGCTACACAATGGGCTATCTGTGCTCTGCCCACCACGGGTATCGAAACCCGGATTTTAGCGTGTAAATCCGCAGACATACCGCTGAGCCACTGGGGGGGGGGGCATATCTATAACAAATGATTTATTTCATAAACATTTGTCATTATTTACTCAGAAGGAATTAAGATGTACAAGGTGAAGCATAAATTTTTCCGAAGTTTTAGACAAAGGAGAAGACCAATAAAATACCGTTTTTTATCAGTTATATGTTTTAAAGGTGAAATTTGTAAATTAACACAGAAAATAGATAACAAATGAAAACATAATTTATTGAGAATGTTTGTGCTAGTCATATTGCACATGAGTAAGGATAAAATCGCATGTTATCTATAAACTTTGAAAATATTAAACTTAAAATATCCACTAAGATATTTAATTTAATTAATACATCCTTATTAGTGGGCGTTATTTATTTTACGATCATCTTTAACAGTTTTCACCTGATACTTGATCACACAAAACATGCTTTTTGAATCAACGAGATTGAAATAATTCAGGAAGAGGTCTCACAATTAACCCAACCTATTCCAGATTTCAAGACTGATGATTGGAATATTGTTTGTTTCTTTGTTTTTGAATTTCGCACAAAGCTACTTGAGGTCTATCTGTGTTAACCGTCCCTAATTTAGTAATGTAAGACTAGAAGGAAGACAGCTAGTCATCACCACCCACCGCCAACTCTTGGGCTTCTCTTTTACCAACGAATAGTTGGATTGACCGTCACATTATAATGTCCCCACGGCTGAAAAGGCGAGCATGTTTGGTGCGACCCTCGGGTTACGATTCAAACACCTTAACACGCTTGGCCATGCCGGCCCAACTAGGATAATATGCACTAAAATCTCCCATCCTCATCTTTCACGCGTACAAACAATATATTTAGTTAATTCAACGAAAATTTTCATGTGGCTGTAAACAAGAACAAAGGTTTTGTTTTTTCCAATGTTAAAAATACACTTTAATGTATATTCTTTCTCGAATGAGACACTGCCGAATAATTTTGCCACTTATTATGAGTGTTTCATGACTCTCATGAAAAACAATGTGCTGCGTATAATAGACTTTTATATTTGTAACTTTATGTAATTGTTACATTTAGTTGCTTCATTTATGCCAATGCCTTTAATCATAATATTCTGTCACGTATCTATTTATTTGGACAGTGAAATAAAATGCTTATTAGTCTTTCGCAAACAATCAATAGTTACTCAATTTCCTTCATGTTACAACCAAAGTCCGTGCTCATTAGATTTCTCTAACAGATGGCTCTCATTTCCAGTCTACGTCATCAAATACAATTCAACGCAAGGGTGACGTTTACTTTCATCGTGATAGCAGTGCCATCCATGCAGTATCTGATGCGCGATGTGTGTATTGCAGATACTACCAAGTAAAATCAATATATTGATTTATCAGAGAACTTAAAACGTAGAAATACATACACATTTCCAATTCTCGAATTGTGTGTCTGTACATATATATGTGTGCGTGTGTGTGTGCGCGCGCGCTGAAGGAAAAAATCTGGGTAGAAAATAAAAGCCAGTCCTTAATAATGATGTTTCTCTGTTTTATTAAGAAATTAATATCTTTATTTTTATAATTTCAACATGTTTAAGCAATACAGATGCAATTATTCTATATCCAAAACGTCCATTTCTTTGGTAATTCGTTTATTTATTGATTGATTAATCATAGTAAGATAATTTACTTGATAACAATGTTCATGTTCTCTCTTTTTATAAATAAGTGTATAAAATACTATGGTATAACACAATGTTACTGACAGATAAGGTGCGTATTGCCTTATAACAATTATTTTATCGTATACGAGATTTAAATATTTTTTCTTTGTTTTCTATTTGCATAGTTATCATAACACTTAAGGAACTTTTGTACGTGAAATTATTCATGAAATAAATAAAGTTACTTTTAAAGTAGTAAAAATATTTTTTCTGTATTTATTCAATCGCAGAACGTTAGGAAAGTTTGCTTTTGAAATAAATGAAAACAACAAACCGTAACCTCTTATGATGCAGGTTGTTTTAAATGTTGACGTAGACAGCAAACACTAAAACCTAAACTATATTTATTTACCATTAGAATTCCAAAATACAATAACCATAAAAAATTGTGTATGCAAGCATTTTTTAAAAATACTATCATAAATAATGAAGGAAACTGAACAAAAAAATTATATACTAAATGTTCACGAAAATACCGTTCAGATCAATTACGAACCAAAATTTATTCTCTTTCAAAGTTTGCTATAAGACAAACTATTGGCTCGTAAAATATCGTTTAAGCAGAAATTATACTTGCTTTTGTTGTTTCTTTTTAAGAAAACACCACTCACCCATGGCTTGAAAAGCTTGATTTAAATATTTTTTTTCTTGTTCACTTTTTTCCCAATCGGTGCTTGGTTGGTCAGTGACCATTGACTGAGAATCGGCAGTCTCCATTGGTCTCCAGGTTCTCTCAGTCGTCGACACTTCACTGCTTCGTGACACAAACAAAACAAACACTATTATAAAAATTCCTCGCAATAACCAATTATTGAAGTTTAATACCTTAAAGTTTTATAGAACTTTAAAAAATACTTTTCTTGGTTTATAATTATAACAGAAAGTACATTGTTAAAACGACCCATGTAATACAGAGTTATAAATCACTAACTTCCTTTTGTTACAAATAAAGATCCCACATAAGCATTATTTGCTACAGTACAGTAATGTAGTAAAACAACGGTGCACGCGTTGTATTAATTACTTGAATCTAATTCTTAAGATTTTCAATTAACTACTTAGATTGGGTGATGAAATTAAAGCTAGCGGGAGGGATAGAAATTACTAACGGATGACACAATAGAACTTAGATCGTAAAACTATCAGGCTAAGTGAAACATAACTTATCAATTTTAGTACAATTTGAAACATTTCTATCTCACAATCTCTCTCTATATATATATATGTAAATAGTGGTCGTTTATCACAGTTTACCAGAGGAGTGTTTTGTTTGAAATAAATCTTATTGTAATATTGTTTGTCTTTACATTTCATGCCATAAAACTTAAAATAAAACTGTCGTTTTATTCTTCATTACTCAGCTTCATATTATTGCGCAATAGTTAAATTTAAGAACAGACGTTCATTTACAACTAGCTAACACAACAGCGAACTAGAGAATCGCTACATACTAAACAGACTAATGCACTACCTAATCAATTGTGTATTTGAAAACAGATATAACATAACAGTAAAATATAATTCTGTGAACACTTTTGTTGACAAAAGACTTCTACAATCTATCTCGTAAATATACACTGACGTAACATTACTGACCGATCCATATCATGCTAGTACATTTGCCAGCTACAAAACACATTTATTTGGGATAGCTCGTTCATGATAGATCTTATACAAGCCACAAAAAGTCAATGATACATTCTACACATTTCAACTTATAAAATCCTTGAGCTCACGTTGTATGAGTAAAGTAGAACAAACTATTCTATCTGTCAAACAAACATTAACTTTCTGTGTTTTTTTGTAAAGGTTATGAGCAAACGGTTCAGTGCATTATAATAAAACAGAACACAAAACCTAAATATATAGACTTCTCGTACCTATCATAATACAAAACAACTAAGAAAAACTGCTGTGTAACCGTATATTTTATCATAAAATCTACTACAGTAGTCATACCGATAAAGTACTGATAATGTTAATTTGATAAAAATCCTTGTTGCCTGCTAAGCAGTCTTACCTTCATTAAATCGATATATACAAGCAAATAGTAAAGCCGTCTTTTACATACTGCTATTCTACGACTACGCGAACACCTGACTGTCCAACGTCGAGTTACCAGATCTCTGCACCTAATAAACCGAGTCTCTTGCCATCTCAGCTGATCGAGAAGCCTTGACTTTCGCCGCCATAACATCCAAACAATGAAAGCGACACGCATGCCACAGTTGACTTTACTCCAAACCGATTATGAAGCATTTCTTGTTCATTATGCTTTAATAAGCATTTATTCGGAACAAGAAAAAAATCTCTAACTATATAAGCTGCATACGTGTTAGTGTACTCATGTTAACGCTTTTCACTGTTTTGAAATTTTAAATTTTTATTACAATTATACAGCAGTAATGAGCGAAGTCCAGATTAATTCCTGGAAAAATTACTGTCTTGCGTTATGTTTCATTGATTGCAGTAACTCTATTCTAACGTTCTTATTTACTGCCCTTTAAAAACTGTGTATCAAAGTTAAATGCACAATAACTAGATTTCTGTCACTAGATGGCAGGTAAGTTATAAATCCTGTTAAAATATTAATGTTTTGTGTTTGTCATAATCCATCCTATTAGTTTTTCTAGTGTTCTTATTGGAATTGCGTTCCTTTACTCATAAATCACATTCTTACGCTTTAAGAGAACAATGGCATTCACTTCCTGCCCAAAAGTACTGGCACAGCCAGTGATGAATATGAAACAGTCGATCAACAAATGTGGTTACTTTACTTTGCCACACTTAACAATATTTGACAGTTTAGTTTTTTCTCATGGGAGGAGAAGCGATTTGCACGCTAGAGACTTATTAATCTGCCTCTGTCTGTGCTTTCTTTTCTGTTTACACGCAAGTTAGCTTTTAACCTAAGAGAAATTACTCTTGCACCAAACATCTTGCGCACTCACGGATTGCACACTAACGCGTCTTAATCGCTATGAATATATTTTAAACACAAGCAAATCCAGTCACATGATGTAAGCTCTTGTAAAACAATTTGTAGAAAACAGCTTATAATAAATGTAGTAAAAAATCCACTCAGAAAATACAGAGAGCTAATGACGAATCTAGTCATGCTGGTAGGTTTCTTCTGGTGGTAGAATGGTAACTGGAGCTTCATGTTTGCTTATAGTTGAAGGTGAGAACAGCAAGATAATAGAATCCTTAAACTTGTCGTGCAAGTTCGCTATATGTGATATGAAAAATGGTGAACCGGGATAGACATCGCAAGACAAATATCACTATACCTCAGCAGTTCCACGGCAGTTGAAACTATGGAAAACTGTTTCAAGCATCACATAGAAAAGCATTATTTGTCTTAGCATATTATTAATTGTTAGTGTTATTAATTTTACAAAAAAAATCAAAAGAAATCGTTAGAGAAAAAACTTCAAAACACTATTCTGATAAATATAATTTTTCCATTCATTGTTTCTTTAAAATATAAAAGAAAAGATTTACTATGCTACTATCTTTCCTACTAAATTATAGTAACTTTTGAAACTGAAACTAATTCTATCTATTTTTTTTTCTGAAATTTATTCTCACAATCTATTATTGCATTTGGATTAATCTTGTTAACACTGGATATAATAGATGTACTTTCGAAGGGTCACCGAAAGTGTTCTCTTTCAAGGGAAGATAAAATAAAAATTTAAAGTAGTAAATATTTGTATTTATATCATTTGAAATTCACGTGTTAAGAGTGCATAATTCTGCTCGTGATTTATGGCATGAGCACATCTAACTGGCGTCACGACCGTGTAAATTTCAACATTAAGCATTCTTTATATGTTGTCATTTTAGTGTCTCCTAACTGATTTACAAAAAAGACCCTACTGTATAATGGTGCAAATGATTAAAGCAGGTTACCCCTTCAGGTAGCTTTAGGCCCTTATTCGGGAAAATCGTGATTAAAACTATATTTTGTGTTCTCATACATTTAGTTATTTAACAAAGAAAAAAAGAACATATATATATATTGAATATACAGTTTAACAAAGTGGGATTAATTGCATAGTTTGAAAACGCTTGGTCCAGGTTAAGCTACACAGTTGTTTATCTGTGCTTTACCTACAAGAGGAATCAAAACCCGATTTCTAATGTTGTAAATCCGCAGACATGCCGCTTTGGTACTGAGGGGCACTGGAAGTAACACATTATTTTATGAATATTTGGAGAAAGGAGTAATGTGAAATTATAAATCCTCATTATTTACGTCTGTACTAATTTAATTTGTTATTGTTTTAAGGCAAAAATACAAACGGTAGTGAATTTCACTAAACTGTACCATTTTATTTTATTCTAGTACTTCTCATAGCAAGGAGAATTTTTGTTTTGTAACATGCAAAAGAGGCAAATAAAACAAAGTTTAAACCTTATCTGTACATCATTTTCAATTACGTGTAATGCGAAGCACGTGACATGTGAATCTTTTACTGGAAAATTAGCAGAACAACCCTAAAAAAATTCAACATTTCAATTTAAACTAGCTCAATATCAAAAACAAAAACTGCATAAGCTTCATGAAAAGTAATATTACAAAATACTGAAATCTTTATAGAATGTTTTATCACACGTTCGATGGAGAAAGCTCATTTTTGGTTGCATTACTAAGGCACGAATCGTGTCAAGGTTGTAGAAACTCCTAATCTTTGGGTTACTTAACAATGATTTTTTTTCCTTCTCCTTTACATATTAATCTAATACGCTTTGTAGAGTTACAAAAGGCTGGTCATTATAAGTATAAAATATTCAATGACAAAATATAAATATTTTTGAATTTTAAAATTAAATAATATTTATTTACACAGTGCTTAAAAGATCAACAGCTCAAAATGTTGTCAAAAAGTACGAACTAAAGCGATAAATTACACATAATAAGATAAAAATTGTCTTAGACTTAAAAATTTGAATTGATTCTTGATTGACTCCTACATAAACTCTATACTACACTTAATATTGTATTTGGCTTGAACATATTACTCCTGATGTAACTTGTTTGATGTGGATGATGCCATTTAAAAACTTTCCTTCATATAGTTTGTCTGGATCTGATGTATAGCTGCTTATACAGGCAGTTGAATTTCAACTCAATCTTAATATGTCTTTTTCAGCATGCAAAATTATGTCCGCATTGCTCTGATTTTATGAAAAGGAAAAAAAATGTATTAGCAGTGTAATATGCTTTCTCTATTAGCTCCTCGTGAATATGCACGTTTCCTGTTACGTTTTATCCCCAGTAAACATGACTGATGACAAGAAATATTAATACAAGCTCCAAGGAATCAAAGCTTGTTATTTATGCGTTTCAACAGACCACAGAGGAAAACACTGTAGATCTGTAAGTTTGTTTCTAAGTTTTAACTCAAATATTCACAATAAGCTATCTTCACTCCTTCAACCTCTTTTTTAGCGCTTCACACTACTAAACAAAGCGCTGGTTCACTTGGTGACCTTTGTTGATCAAAAAAAATATTTCTAAATCATATTACGCAAGACAAATTAATTCGTTTCTCTGTGAAGCTGACCGAAATACACTTATCAAGCAAATTTAAAACAGCTCCAAAACTATAAACTAAAGTTCACATTCCTTATATTGTGTAGTTTTTCTTCGAGAAATGTATATAAATTATAGAATACAAAGAAAAACTATAATGTTTTCATTAATATAATTTAGGAAGAAAACAAACTGTATATTAAGAAAAATATAAGTCAATTTTTCTTCGATATCAAGAAATTATTAAACTCTGTGTTTCTATCCCGCATGGTCAAATGATTAAAGCGCTTGAATCGTAATCTTAGGGGCACGGGTTTAAATCCCCGTTACACCAAATATACTTGCCCATTTAGTCGTAGGGAAATTATAATGTGACAGCAATCCCATTATTCGTTGATAAAAGAGTAGTTCAAGAGCGGGCAGTGGTTGGTGATGACTAGATGACGATAGTCTTACATTGTTAAATTGGGGACAAGCGTGAATACAGCCCTCGTGTAGCTTTGAACGAAATTTAAGAAACAAACTATTCACAATAAATAGCATACAATATGACAGTTGTAAGCTTTAAGTGTACTGCTACTTGAAATGTTACGACTTAGTATTTATTCATGAATATATTTGAAACATTTTTTCCATGCATTTATATTAAATAATCTGTCGATAAGTAGCCTGTGCCTCACATGGACTCAAATATGACACAAAAGTAAAAAAACAACAGACATGCATGTATTTATAGTGTAATGCATCTCTGGTAATATAAGTTGTACTGTATTTATCTGAAATTGCATGTTAAATAAGTGACTGATTGTTACAAGTGACGATATTATCGTGGCAATATGCATTAAACACCAAGTTTCGAAATTGTTAAGCCTTATCATTAAGCTATTACCATTGCGATCTTTAAAAAGAATGGCGCTTCACGAAGCAGTAGAAAATTATAGTTATAGATTACGTTACAAACTCAAATTACATATATAGAAGAATCACAACTGCTTAAACTTAATGGATTCAATCGTTCATAATACTGTAGTAACCATGTAATATAAACGTCGAACTTATTTCTCTATCACGAATTTTATTTGAAACAGTCAGAAATAGAGAGTATAAGTAATTATTGAAAAACATATAATTCTACATTTACAACATAAATGTGTCTGTTTTCTTATAGCAAAGCTACATCGGGCTTTCTGCTATGTCCACCAAAGGGAATCAAAACCTTGATTTTAACGTTGTAAATCCGAAAACTTACTGTTGTCCAAGCGGAGGACCCAGTAATCAGATAACGTAGACATATTTTAATTTTGTGTCAGATAAAAGCAATTTGTTTAATGTTATAAAAGAACCGTTTGAAATTGGAAATGCTTGTACGGATACAATTTATGTTTTACAATAATAGACAATTATCGGAACTACAACTTAAATCGTTACACGGTGAAAAATATCACATTAAGCTGGGCATATAATGATGAGATATATATATGGGATTAATCAGTGATGTCGATAAAATATATATATTATATATATATGGGATTGTTCTCAAATATTTCAATAATAGATAAACATTTGCAAAACAAATTTCTGGGAGGAATATGGTTTTTTAATACTATTTAAAAATTTCTTAATTTCTAAACTGGAATAAAGGCTTGATTATGTAAGGAATGAATACAAGTTATGAAAAAACTCACTGAATAAGATTGCGTAATGTCCCTTACAAATATATATTATAATATCTGTGATTTTGAAAGGATGTATAAAACGGTACTAAAAATAAATATGTCGTATCTCACTAACATCTTACAAGTAGTATACTTTTTACATAGTACCTATTAATTAAAAAAAAACATCTTGTTAAATAAAAAGTATTGTATTTTCTTGTTATTCTTTATATCAGGCTTTGTTTACAATATAATATTTTACTTAGTTCAATGTAACAAGTACTTCCAATGCACAGCAATACAAAGATATCATGTAGAAGTAACAGATTAGTGGCTATTAAATTTGAAAGAAATCACTTTAAGGATCCTTATCACTTCATATACCAACATATATTACATGTTTTTGTAATGGCATTACAATTTTTCATCATTTAAGAAATGAAATTCTCAAAACCATCATAGTCTTGTAATTTGCGACAACCATTATGCACATTTTAACACCATCATAGCTGTTGTTTTTTATTACTTACATAATCTGATTTTCAGTACCTCAAAGAATCAGTGCAAAGGACCTTGAACTTTTGCGTTTATAAAATATTGTCCCAAAAATTGTAAAATTACCCATATCTTGATAAGGATTGTTAAAAAAAATTGAACTTAATTGATGGGTATGTTATCATAGCATATTACAAATGAGTTATAACACCAAAGTATATTAATATTAATCTACAGATATTGCAAAACATTTTTTTAACTTGATTAACTCACCTGCTTCAATATCCCATAGAACTGACACTAGAACTGCCAATGCTAGCATTAATTTTAGCTACAATGAAGTTACTATCACACTCCTAACTGGCCGTTCACTGAGTGGTAATCAGAACGTTGCTGATTCAGACACTTGAATCCTGTATCCTGAAAGAATGTTTTATAAGCTATATTTTTACCACTGTCAGTGGAATAAAATATCGCACACGTCGTTTGCATATTATTTTCGCAGATATATTAGATATGGATATAATTTTTATGTTATTTTATTCGATGTTTTCATTTCTTGTTCTTCAGTCACAATCTGGAGTTATAACAAATAAATCTCATTTTCGCATATTTTAAAATAATAATCATATCAATAACTGATGCATATTTCTCACTTTACTTTCATTTTATTAATTGTTTTAACAACGATTTCGCGTTTATTTATTTTAAAACTAACAAATTTTTTAAAAAATGGCTAAATTACTTTGAACTGAATATTTGTTAATTTAATAGTTTATATTATCAGTTGTAAGACAGTTCTCGAAAGTTTTCAAACACTCAGAGTTCTGAAAGGATACAACACTGCATTGCTGAACGACTCGTAACATATGTAGTTTTTTTCTCTGAAAATAAAATGAAGAAATATTCCTATTTCCATTATGGTTGTGACAGAGGGATATTACTTGCATTTGCGAAATTAAATAGCATTGAAAATTACAATTTCTACGTTATATATTAATTTGTTTTTCATTATTTACTACGATTTTTATTGTAAAACACGTATAATAATTTTGCATTACTTAATATGTAAATAATTCTACAGGCTGTAGTTTACTTAACCTGAATTAGATTGCAAATTTTATAATAATAATGAGCAATAAGAGTGAAGTGCAACTTTGCAAAATCATTTTTCCAGTTAGTTATGTATTTTCCTCGCTAAGACCAACTGCTGGGAAATTTAATGCACACGCGAGGCTAACTTCATATGTTTTATCCAGGTGTACACCTTCAAGTGCTTTCGCTTAGGCAATCACAAAGTAAGGAGGATTGATCAAGTTATCGATTTATGCTATTGGCTGACCCTGGTGGCGAGTTACTCCTTTATTTCGGCACGGTATACTTGGGCATATTTTTGTAACTGAAAACAGTTATGTTGAAGAAATATATCGTCGATACCGTTAAATATTAATAAATATTATATCCAAACCTTTCTTTTAGGCTTAATTGAATTGAATTCACTGAGAATATTTGGTGTACGAATAGTAATAATAATAATAATTATTGAGTGTGAGTGTTTTCCTATAGCAAAGCAACATCGGGCTATCTGCTGACATCACCGAGGGGAATTGAACCCCTGATTTTAGCGTTGTAAATCCTTAGATCTACCGATGTACTAGCAAGGTGTAATAATTGTTGAAGGTATCAGACAGTGAAACAGGTATACTTATAAGTTATATCAAGTGCATTGCGTTGAAAGCATTTTTATTTGTATGATTTTCAAAGGGCTTGATTTATCAAACTTGATATCAATTAATCTACAAAGTCAACAATATTTTAAAACTACTATTTGCACGTAAAAAAGGCAAGTTGTCTATGATTTTTGGATTATTCAAAATCATCTCACAATCTCTACTCAAGTGATTTCATGGAGTTCACTAAAAGCAGTGTAAAATAACAACTACAAAATTCTTAAATGTAGTAAGTTTAAAGCAGGAATAAAAAACAATCTTAAAACAGCAAATCAGAAAATCGATGATTAGTTAAAACATGGTGAGTAATTTCAACTAAACCAAAACAACAATGAGGAGTTTCTTAAGATTTTTCCAAGCACAAGCACTATCAGTAACTTTATAAGTAAGCAATCTTAACAATTCTGTTAGAAACCTTTTATTATTTTCTGTGTGTCCTGACAGTAAACTCTGAGAAAGTTTCATATAAAGTTAATTATCTATTTTGTTAATCGATTTAGTTCAGTGTAGAGCAGTACATAAGGATTCTGTAATAGTAATGAACAAGTGGTTATTAAATTCAACACAAATCATTTTAGAAATCATTATGGTTTTATACATGTATGACACGGGTCAGAAGAATCAAAAACTCAATGAATTTGCATTTGCTTTATATAGATAACGTCTAACTTTCAAAATTATATATTCGTTTGTCTAAAACAAGAATCCTACATTGTCTCTTGTTCACACCTGTATGTAATACCTGCATGTTACTTCAACAGCATCATTTACGATGCGCTTAAAAATCGCTACCAAGAAATAATAGGCGAATTATAACCGCAAAAAATATGTTTATAACACTAAAGAATAGCGAACACAATCGAATTATATTTGTTAATACACCAAGATGCGATAAAAAATCTGTTACAGTCACATACAAATCTGCTTGAACAGTATCCTGTTGTACGTATTCTTTTACAACTTATTTATATACATATATAACATAAATATAAATATATCACGTTATATTTAGTGTACTTGAATTTCGAAACATAAATATTACTGTTTCGTTTACATGATTGATTTCTGCGATATCCTTTTAATTATACCATGCTGATGAAAAGTAATCTGTCAACATTATAAATATTTTGCCATCTAAACCTCTCATTGGTTACTTAACTACAGTATCATTATATTTTTAAAGTAAGGTATATATGAAAATATCGTATTGAAAATAATCCCACGTCATAGACAAATCCACTGTCTAGCCACTGACTCTATTCCTTCCCGCCGTGCGCCGTTTCGTACTTTGACCAAACTCGTCAATCAATATCAGCATTGGCAGGAAGTAATAGAATCTAGACTTTGGAATGGCCGACATTTTTGGTGGGGGCGGTTTAAAAAAAAAGAAAAAACTTTACTATAAATAAATTTATAACTCTCGATTGGTAATAATAATAAATATTATTACTTAGTTCGGTTATTCATTGAATGAGACGTTGAATACAATGATTAAGATTTTAAAAGAACGATAAATATGATAAACCAGCGTTTGCTTATTTTAAGTGCACGCTTTGATGATTCGCCATTCGTGAAAATATCAAAGCCAGTTCAATAATTTATTCTGATATAACTTCGTGAGGAACATAATGTATTCAGGTAAGTCATATATTTAAGAAGGTCCAAATATTTTCTGTCCTCCGGTGGGATAACGGTACGTTTACATATTTACAACACTAACTTAAAATCCGGGATTCAAGTCCTCGCAATAAACACAGCAGATATCCCCACGTGGCTTTGCTCTAAGACAAATAAACAATATTCTTCTATCTGTTAAAGAGATGTTAATTGATGAATGATATTTTCATAAAAATGTTGACATTTTTATAGTCATCTTTTCGACTTTTAATTTAAGCCAAATTCAAATTTGTTTAATTTTTCTTGTTGAGATAGCAATGTTTAACGTCACACACAGTTTAACTTAAAATTTACCTAAGCAGAGCTGTATGTTTTCAAAACAGGAAGACACTCCGTTATTCATAAGCAAGTCTAAGGACAAATCACTAAAAACTGAGTTTCGATACCCATTGTGACCATACAGCTTTGTGATTAACAACAAACAAGCGCATAAAAAAGGAAAACAGAATATATCTGAAACATATTTATCTTATAAAAAATAACTCACAGAACAATTCTGTGTCTATCAATTCACAGACGGATATTGTCCAATTCTGTACTGCGAAAGCTTTAATAGCTAAATGGTTATATACGTAATATTTTTAAGTAAACGCATGTTGAATAAAACAAGTTATAATTTGTAAATTAGAATATACGTGTTTGTCAAGATCTATATTATTAATTGAGTTTTTTTTTACTTCATATGACAGTACTTATTCGATAACAATTCCAACTTCTAGTTCATAGTTCAGCCAAAGCTATATAGTTATACACTTATACAGGCGCGACACCCGTCTCAGGCAGGAATATGTACACGGCCTCTGCAGGTTCTATGATCGAAGAGGCGGTTACCATGGCAACCGTCGTCTACCCGTGATCTTTTAGACTCAAATGAAAGGTTCAGCTGAGCGCTTTGTCTTGCCGATTTCTTACACTGGGCAAGCATGTTGACAAAGCATACAAAACGAAGTTTTTGATTTTGTTTTATCCAAATATGACAAACAAAAGTAACATAGCATAAACATAATTGTGTTATTAATCAGAATATTTGTTTTAATCTAATTTTAATAACATTTGATTAACTTTAAAGTTTAACAGATTGCAGTACCTGCAAAATTTAATATTAACATTTATCCTACTTAATTATATGTCATATGTAAATTATCAACTTTACGTAATGTTAAAATATAACTTAACCTTACATGAAAAAGCCGTGCGTTTGTCTTTAGCTGCTGAGCTCTAAAGCCAGACAGAAAAGCCAATAACAAATATCAATGTTAAGCTTTATCACACAGAAATTAACGTGGTGTTTAAAAGCAAAGAACAGATTATTTTACTTGAATATATATATACGCATTTATAAAATAGTTGTATTTAGGTTCACTAATATTTACAGAATAACGTAATTGGTCAGTCGTCACTAGTCAGCCTTCGTTCTCACCACCAACTGTTGTCACACGACACACTATTCCAACTATCTCGTTTTGCATTTCCCTATTACGATAAGTTCGTTATGGATTCAAAACTGTATTTTCTATTTTAAAAATTCAAGTAGTTTTAATAGCATAATCTCTTACCTTGAAAACCTAGGACCCACGCTCCAGAGTAACTTACAGTTCACAAGTGTCTCTCGACTAAGAACCTTGTAAATAGTGTTCATACGATATGATAGCAGGCTACACCTCTCTACTCCTCTTCCACATAAACGTCGCTAGTACGCATGCGTTTGGAGTAACGGTTTTTGATTAGACTCGAGAATGTGCGCATGGATAGGGGCATTGGTCCCTGTGTCTGGCAAGCGATATGGTTGTATATATATATATATATATATATATATATATATATCGTGACGTAGTTTCTCTGGTAGCCATTAGTAGATACGGGGGGGGGGCACATTAAATAAAATATTACTAACATAATAAATAAATTTTACAGTATGTTATGTGGAATATGTTAAAAATTAACTGAAGTTGTCTTCAGAGTTCAGCACTTTTCGGCAAAATTTCTTTATTTCATATTCCCACCCAATATCATTAGCAAGTTCTCGCTTAATATTTTATTGAATCTGACATTTTTTCATATGATTTCGACAGAATTAACTATGAAATAAAACAAAATGATTTTTGTACTGAAAGTAAATTTATTTAATGAAACAACATAATTTTAAGTACAATTTACTTTAACGGACAAAAAGTTTTGTAAAATAACGTACTGGATAACACGTTAAAACATTCATTAGATTTCATTTGAATTTAAGCACAAAGCCACACAATTGTCTAGCTATGTTCTTCCCACCAGGAGTAACGAAACCTTGTTTCTAGAGTTTTGAATTACCAGACACATTGCTGTCCCACTGGAAGGTCATCTATTAGGACAATGGATTAACTAAAAGAAACGTATCTTTATTCTTTACTGAACAATAAATGTACCGTTGAACGTTTAAATAGTTTTACGTACTAAACGTAAACTCTTGCTTTTCCAGTAGTCTAAATAGCGGAAAAATTATACGAGGTCTATCGCAGATGTGAATATAGTGCAAATTAAGATATGGTACCATATGTTACTTAGATACATTTTAAATTACCTCTACGAAATAATGTTATTACCAATAAGTAAAGTGTGTAATTTAAAAAAACTATCAAGACATAAAAACAGTTTATAAAAACGTTACAACGTTAAATGAAAAAAATGTAATTCATCAGTTTTTTAATTAAAGTAGATAAAAGTAAAAACAGTAAAACCCTATATATTAATCTTATACTTCCATGAAAGTACTTTTCAGATACGAAGTGGAAAATTTACCAATAATTATTTGAAAATTTCATTTGACTAAATTACCAATAAATAATTCAAAAGTTTGTTTATTTGTTTGGAATTAAGCAAAAAGCTACTCAATTGGCTATCTGTGCTCTGCCTACCACGGGTATCGAAACCCGGTTTTTAGTGTGTAAGTCCGCAGATATACCACTGTGCCACTGGGGGCAACAATGCAAAAGAAAAGGAATCTAATGCCGTGATTTTAAATAACCTGGAAACAAAAGCGTCAACAGTAATCACAAATTACCATTAAAATACGATCTTAATTTATTGAAATTTTAAATAATTTTAATGGAAGCATTTTGAAAGCGACTAGATGATGCAACGTTTATATTTGCGAAACGTTGCAATTTTTCAAATAATTGCTTTCTTTCTCATTTTAGCTATTTTTAAATTTTAAGAACTAGAATTGGTTTCGAAGTTCATCATAATTTTCTTTTCGTGGGTATTTCGTGCTCCCCGCTAGTACAGCGGTATGTTTTCGGATTTACAACGCAAAATCAGTGGTTCGATTCCCCTCGGTGGGCTCAGTAGATAGCCCAACGTGGCTTTGCTACACATTCAGTGTATTTCGTTGCACAACTCTGCTGTATAATAATTAAAATAATCCAATTTAAAATATAAGGGACGAGTATAAAATACACAAGGCTTTTATCGAAATATACCTACGATCGAACTGACACAGTCCTAATCAAGATTTCTCTGAAAACGGAAGCATATTAAAAAATGAATAAGCAACATATAAAGTAATTAGTATCTACTAATTAAAAAGGTAACTATCTAATAATTAGACTTAACGTGATGGTATATAGTAGTAACCATGACAACGGTTCAAGTTTGTTTAATTTGTTTGATGCTAAGCACGAAGCTTCATAATAAGTTATCAATGCTGTCCCATTAGCCTCACACCATTGAACCATCGGGTATAAGAGTGAATATATGTATGTGTATATATATATATATATGCATATAGCTGTATTTTACAGGAATTTAAGAATGAGATCGATTAATTCCTGGATGAGATTCAGTTTTCACTTTTCGTAATTTTATAGCAAACTTTGTTGTACTATATTTGATAATTATCATTATTAAAGAACACATTCGAAAACAGAAACACAAATAATATGTTCAAATAATCGTGAAGGGCCAATTCAATTCTAGTTGTCTGTAAGCTGTTATGTTAAGAAATAGAAAACAATTGTCAATCTTATTTTATAGTGTTGAAATGTGTATTAAAATAAATTAATTACAAATACGAATAATTTTTATAAGATCTAAAAAAATGGAATATAGAACATATATATACATAAATATGCATATCTTATACTGTAACATCTCTTAAAACATTAATTCATCTTTAAGTCAAATGATCCGTGGATATCACCGCTATGGCAAAATACTGCGAATAGAAGAGATAACTTTTATTGTCAAAAATTAATATAATAGTGGATTGTGGTCAAGAAACCTTTGTTAGTAGGAAATATATATTAATTCCCCACTTATCTAGGTTATTTTATTATATCCTTCATCAGTCTAGTAACGTTCAAATTAAACTAAAATACATACTTTAATTGTGATGATAATAATACTAGAATGTTGTAGTAGAGTTTGTTGTTTTTTTTCTCAAGTTGAATAACAGTGGGTGATAACCTGAATAACATGACCTTTAAAATTTCCACATGATGACCTGCCTTACGAAAAATAAAATGACAGGTTCCTGCCGACAATAATGTCTGACGTATTTCCAACAGCATCAGGGTTTATTCCAATTGAGCTTCGATAGTATTGAAGTTCGATCGTTTCGTACTGTATGCATAATTCTAAATGTGAAGGAATGCCAAAGGTTTACTAGAAAATTAAATAATATTAGAGTAGTTCCTAAAAATAAATCTCATTAGAAGGTATTACAATGCGCGCTATGAATCTAAGCTTGCACAAAAATAATTAAAATTTTAAGGAACTTTAATTTAGAGAGTATATTAAGTGAATTTTTTTCCTTAAAGCCTAGCTTTAAAACACAGGTAGCGTAATATGTATATATGCACCTAGGTATGTTAATCAAAAGAAAAGTGTATAATCAAATAATAATGATGTGAAACTTCTCAGACGTCTAGGAAATGCACATCAGATTTTTGGTTTCTGAGAAATGAATTCCATAAAAATAAGTTAAATATTTATACAACACTAGAAGATAACCTAATAGACTTAAGGCACACATGCTATAAGTAGCTAAAAATAAAAACTTCATCAGGCTTGAAAATCGCAATGCTGAAAAGTTAGCAATCAAGACTGGTTTAGAAGATACCTCTAAGATATGTAACTAGTAATGCTCAAAGGAAAACTAGCAGATCGTTAAAATTTTGAAAAATAAATCGACATAAATTGATGTCAAGTGTGAAGTAATTTTCCCTACAAGGAAGGAAAAGAAAATGTTTACAAATATTATTTAAGAGTAAAGCCCAACGACACATAAAATATGTATATTTCCAGTGTTTTCAACAGGACTACTGGTATTGAATTGAGTTCCACAATTTTGCGAGATATTTTATCAGTTTCTGTATACAAATGTGAAGATATATTACATCTACTTGCAAAACTATATGCAATTTACTGATCAAATGCAACTTCATAGTAAGTTTACGCACATACAACGCTAAAATATGGGGTTCGATCTCGCGCATGTAGCCCGTGGTGACTTTCTACTAAAACAAAAATTCCTCTCTTGTTAGGGCGATCGACTTGTAATTCGATGGTCGCGGGTTCGAATCCCCGTCACACCAAACATATTCGCTCTTTCAGCTGTAGGGGTGTTATAATGTGACAGTCAATTCCACTCTTAATTAGTAAAAGAGTAGCCCAAGAGTTAGCAGTGGGTGGCAATAACTAGCTGTCTTACCTTTATTACACTGCTAAATTACGGACGGCTAGCACACAATAGTCTTGTGTAGCTTTGCGCAAAATTCCCAAACAAACCAAAGAACAAATAAGTTATCTCCTTTGAAAAAAAAGGCCTTTACAACAAACACGAGGAAAAAGTTAATCTCGCCTGTAGTTGAAAGTATACGGACTTGTGGTGATCTATTTAAACCACCTGGATTATGAATGTACCAATAACCGTTGCTTTCCATTTCTCAGTTATGATTCCAAAAGACAAATATTAATAACTAAAATCTTATAAAACTGATACGTAAAAATCATCTTATAAATAGTCATTTCTACAAGTAAACAATAATATGGTGTTATAACTTTTAATCGAACGTACAATGATTTGTTAAGGAATACAATTGTTAATACTCACATATTGAAAACTCTACAACGTTCTAGTATGTACAGGTAAATTAATAACTAGTATAATGTTTACTTTTGTTCTCTTCTTTGATATGTATATGTATATAACGTTTTATGATATTTGTCTATTGTGACTATTTGAAAACACATTAAGCAATAGAAACACTAATAATACGTTTAAATAATCGTCGCCCCCCAGTGGCTCAGCTGTATGTCTGCGGACTTGCACGCTAAAATTCGGGTTTCGATACCCGTGGTGGGCAGAGCACAGATAGCCCATTGTGTAGCTTTGTGCTTGATTCAAAACAACAACAAATAATCGTCTTCTCGCCTCATTACCACAAAAGGAAAATCAAAACAAAAAATCGTACTCTGTAATTTGAAGCTGTTGTTGCGTTATAAAACCTACATAAGGTACTTTAACCTGGATGGAAGTAATGTAAATCCATTATTAAAGAAAGGTTATCTTAGGACACGAAAAGTTACTTCTTTTACATAAAATTTAAAAAACGCCCATAGAAACGGCAAAACGTAAAATGTAAAATCGTAAGTTTACACGTACCTTTTCTTAGACTAAACAAACCTTCATATCAAGTTTGTGTCCTCCTATTTTTATTCATGCATATATTACGAAGATTTTCAACAATGCTAAGTCAATTCTGAATTCAAAACAGGAATAGTAATATTTTGTTCATAAGCATTTCGGCCACCCGTGAAATAATGGAAGTAAATACCTCAAGTAAATGTACTTTAGTTTGCAGCCTTAATTTTCATGCATTAAAGAGCCTCTTCAAGTTGAATCAAGGAGACTACTCTGCTGCAAAAATTACAATGGATAAAACTGGGGTTTCTAAGTCAGCATTCGTTGTTATATAATATCTGCATTTTCAATGTCCAATAATAACAGTTCAGAGCACTGACATCATTTCCCAGATATATTACATAGAGAACATTCCCACGTTGAAATAACACGCATTTAAAATAATATGTCCACTTGACAGTACATACGAGATCATATTTGACCTTTTGTTTGCACAAGATACTAAAAATATGCCACACAAATTATATTACTTTAAATTTTAGCCTAAGTTCACGACTTTTTACCATCATCATAACACTTCATGCTGTTCACAGTTTAACGCCAATAAAATGTTCTTAAATAACGAATCGAAGATATCACCAGTTAATTCTATAAAAAATGTTCAGCCTTTCAAAGTAGCATCAAATTGTTTGGGAAAATACTGTTCAATAAGCCATACTCATCATGAATGGAATAGTTGCTTTGACAGATGTAGTACAAAGTTTGACAAGAGGGAAGAATTAACATTTATTCTTTATCCGTCTCCATCAAAGTATTGATAAAATATGATTGAGTAAAATATTTCCTGTTTTGATTTTCTCTTTCTGCAGTGGTTGCTACGTAACATTGATTATCTTTGTTATGCTGTTTTGAAATATGGGAGCAGTAATAACTATCTTTCAGCTGTCCATTTTCTTCAGAACATGAAGAACAACACCAACTTTCCTGATGGTTAATATTCCTGAAACCACAACAGTGATATTGACAAGTATTAAATACTAATTCATTTTCTTGCGGGTTCAACTAGAATAAATGGACAGATTTTGTCTTGGATATTCTCAAATATAGATTCATATATTAAATTCATTGCAGCAGTTGATTCACTGATGTCAGTAGATGGTCCTAGATTATCTGTTGGATTTTACGTGTCTTTTTATTTTACTTTTTCTGTGTGTTGTTTCAGTTTCTTCATTGCATTTGATATAATATAATGATACAGTAATGATTTCTGCTCAAATTAGTTACTGTCATTCGACTTAACGTTATTCTTGTGATAATTTCCTTCATCTTATTACGATCTCTTTTCAGTGTTTCTTTTTCATCAAAGGCCACCCACAGTTATACCTGCAAAAAAAATAAAATTGGATATTTATTTGTCAGGTACTGTCGTAACATTGCATCAATCATCTGTCCGATAGTGTTTTTACTTGCTTTATTAATCTGGAGAACTTTTAATAATTTCCAATAACTTAATTCTTCACTATCTTCCTGTATTGGTCTCGAAGTTTTTGAAGTAAACGATGTTTAGGACATTCATGAGATAATTACTAAATGTCATATATGAATTGCATGAATACTTCCATATATAATTTGTATCTGTTAGCACTAGAACAAGTGATCTTTCTCTTATTCATAAAATTATCTATAATAACTTACATGATCATAAAAGTCATTTTGAGGCATATCAATAACTTTTACTTTGAAAATCAAATGATTTTGTGCATTCTTTGATTTTATTCCATACTTTGAGTTGTTCATTGTTACTTAGAATTTTCATTACATTGTTACCCCTTTTGTCTATTTTCTTCTCACACAGCAAACACATTTAACTTGTAAACTATTATAAACATTATGGATGAGTGGATATTAGTTACTGGATATTGTGCATCAGAATTAGCAATATATGGTGTATAATTTCTTTTCTACACCTTTGAACTGTTATTCTGTTAATATATATATATTTCTTAATTTTACATCATTTAGGTACATCTTATAAGAACTGAAGTATATGGGCTACTGGACTATTCAATCTAAACGTAATATAATTTGGCATTTTTGTGAAAGCATTAAGAATTGAATCATGTACTCTGTCTGACTCGACAGTGTTTTCTGAGAGATAAAACGTTTTAATAATTCTGTTGTAACGTTTCATCACCTCTGTCCTTCAAAAATAACTATCTCACTTGTGACTCACGTCATTAAAAAAACAGGATATTTAATAATACCTAAACGATCTTTTTACATTTTAATTACGATATATGTACATATAGACATGAAATTCTTATAAATCATCTCAAATATTTAGAACTTTGTAATTAAAAGCACATATTCTTACTTTCTATTCAAAACTTAATGTTTCAAGCAATATTGATATTCGTATAATAGTCTGTCATCATTATGTTAACTGTGCGCACCTATTAAGCTTTTCAAAATAAATTAAAACAAAAGAGTTTTTGTTTTAATAAGTTAGCTTACACTATTTTAAAATGTAACATTGAAACTTTAGCTTCATTATGTTTAATTAATGGTAAAAGTCCTTCGTAGTGCACTAAAACATATCCTAATTAGTAAGAAAAAAAGAGAAATAAAACAGTTGATTCTTCCATATTTTCTGTCTGAGCGCGTATTTAAACCATTTTTTAATTTATTATGGTTCTCATTAAAAATGTCATTTATTTACTTCCAAAACATCATTCATGGTGAAGAAAATCGCCTGCAAAATAATGAGAAAGACGCGAGATGACATCAGAATTTGTATTTCAACTTTAACATGCAAATTTTGTCGAAAAAGCATTGTGTAAATTTAATGGAAATAATTGACAGGAACATTTACTTTTTCACACTTATCAAATCTGTTTTGCTTTTGATAGTCATGCACTTAGAAAGCCCCAAAAGGAAAATATTGTATCAAATAAAAAAAATAACGTATGCGAGATTAAGAGAAATAGTTGATATTTCAATCGTTATTTGAAATATTATAGAATATTTAGTACATGCATTAAATCCATGTATAATTTTATGTAAACATATATATATATATATATGTATCATTTTACAGAATCAAGCTTTCGAAGATTTGTGCAATATTTTTGCGCATATTTTCGTCTGTAAAGCGAGTCCATTTTCATTAAAGTAATTCATCTGACAGTCAGGTGATTTTCTGGAAGTCTTCTCATACTTGTGATGGATATAACTGTCTACAACAGGTAACGTAATCAATATGTGGAGCAAACAAAATGTCAACAAATTATGAAACATAATTGTTTTGACGAATGTATAAATGTTATAATGGAATCTGTTCTTGCGAGCATCGTTCAGAAGAATAGAAAACATTAAGAACAACGATACGAGCCATCAATTTTGATAAGTATCAAATTATCAAATCCAAAAACCTAGAAATTCGTGAAAACGCATTTACAAGATATGAGGTTTCTCTCATATTCTGTCTTTACGTTATTTTTAATACATTTTCCAGCGTATGTGAAGAGTACTTCCTCATTGTAATAGTATCTGTTATGAAATCAAAATGGCGTTCAAAGATTAAATATTCTTAGTCTAATCTGAGTTGCCACCTATAGATCGACAATATTTTAGTTTGATTGAACACTAAAAGTTACTTAAATTTTCTCGAACTATAGTGTGTAGTAAACACTTCAGTAAAAGTTATTTATGTAACGGGAGCAAATAGCCAGTAATGTTCAGTTGTAGTTATATAAAGGATGTTATTTAAATTCCACTACGTATTTCGGAACCACGATGATTGGCACATTCTCATAGGATGTGTTCAAGTAAAGATCGGTTTCAACGATGGAATGATCAAATAATTATCTTCAGATGCTATCTGTAGTACATTTCAATTATTACGATAAAAAGAAAAGATAAAACATGAAAAAAAATCATTTTGCGAGGCAAGGAATCATGGTTCGTCCTCTAAACATGACCAAATGCAGAAAAGTAGATATTTCTGTTGTGGGGGACATCATTAACAATATAATTTGCAAGAGAAAATTATGTAGTTAGACTTATAAAAATTACCTTACGTTGCATGTGTAACATTTATTTTATAAAATGTTTGCTTTTTTAAGTTTCGCGTGAAGGTACTCCGGACTGACAGTGCTAACCGTTCCTAATTTCTAAGTGACAGACTATAAGAAATTCACTTAGTCAACATCACCCAACGGCAATTCTTGGATTTCTCTTTACCAACATACAGTACGATTTACCTTAACATCATAACGACCTTTAGTACAGAGGGCACTCATGTTCAATGACGGGTTTCGATTCAGCGATTCGCAAATTATGAGCCTCTTTCATGCTTTTTGTTGTTTTTATATGTACGACATGAAGGCATTGTAACAAGTATTTCGTCTCTAATTTTATTTATATTATGAATATACATTCGTATTTGAATATAATTATTAGAGGAACACGAATACAAAGAATGCACTGGACACGTTTTACTTACTTTATCTTAAAATGTGTTTGGATATTTACTTAAATAAAGATAGTCAGGATTAGACAGTAACTCACTTAGACGTTCAGTAAAACTAAAAAGGCTTGATGCAGCTGAAAGATCTTGCAAGACATACCTCCTTGCAACTGAATAAGATTAACCTCACTTTATTATGAGAACGATGTGCCACACTATCATGCCCCCTTCAGTGACACAGTGGTATGTCTGAGGACTCACACTACTAGAAACAGAGTTTCAATACTCTAGTGGGCAGAGCACAGAGAGCCTATGACTTTTTGTTTAATTCTCAACAATAAATCAATCAACCCAATGCTGCCCTTGAAACTACGTTCTCCGTCATTTGCACTAATTTTCTTATGAACATTATCATCAATTACTATCAACACCGCAATTTCCATTGCGACAAAATTTTGAGAATAACAGCGAGGCGGCAATTTAGACCGCAAGCAAACTTTCGACAGATCCTTCAGTTTACGCAATGATCATGATCAAGCAGATGAAATACAGAAATATTCATTAGGGTTTCATCGATGGGCTCTGAGTATATCACCGATGATATTTGCCTCATTCCAGTTCGTTTTGTTTTTCTTCCCTCATGGAAACAAACGATGATTTTGACTGGTAGCTTGCAAGCTTTCTTAACCGTCACTTTATTGTTTACTGCATCATTAATGACGTCAAAAGAGATGTCATCAAACTGATCTTTGTTTTTTTCTCAAAAGTTTTTTCTTTGTATATAACATTATTGCTCAAAGATATGAGGTCGGAATTCGTTGTTTTTTTGAACGTTCTACCGTGAAATATCTTCTATTTCGTCGAAGAACATTAAAGATTGTCTTTAATGACTGTTGTATCCTTCGGCTATACATTATTTAACAATTCACTAAATAATTATTCTTTACAAGAAATGTTTATGATCTACGCCGGTCATGATTCTAGTTGAAGACATTACTCTGTCTAATAACTAGAGTTAACTGTTTATTCGTTTCACAGTCTAATGTGAACAGACAATGTGAAAAATGGTGATGATAAGTTTGATACTTTATGAAATCAATTTTAGTAAATTAATAGAAAAATATCAAATAAGAGTATGACTCTCACTGACTGTGCACGTCCCGACATGGCCAGGTAGTTAAGGCACTCGACTCTTAATCAGAGGGTCACGGATTCGAATCCCTGTCACACCAAACATGCTCGCCCTTTCAGCCATGGGGGCGTTAAATTTGAGGGTCAATCCCACTATTCGTTTGTAGAAGAGCAGCCCAAGAGTTGACGATGGGTGGTGATGAGTAGTTGCCTTCCCTCTAGTCTTACACTGCTAAATTAGGGACGGCTAGTGCAGATAGCCCTCGTCTAGCTTTGCACAAAATTCAAAAACAAAAAACCCAAACCTGACTGTGACTTAACAAAATTGAAAGTTCACACCGCCGTAACACGTGTAGCCTTTACTTACAATATTTAACCAACTTAACAGAAGTGTTTAAAACACGAAAATGGTAGAGTACGACACTTAGGCAGATAAACTGTCGGTGTTCTGTTCTAGTGGTTAGTACGAACTCTAAATAATATATGGAATTAGAAAATATTAATGAAATTAATTACTTTCAGAAATCATAAGATCAATATTATATGTTTAAACTTTGGTATCACTCTTGGGCATAAGAATGGCATTAAGATAAACTGTTTGTGTGTTTTATTGTAGTAAAGCTACATCAAGCTAACTACTGAGCCCACCGCGGGGAATCGCACCCACGATTTTAGTGTTGTAAATCCCTAGACTTGCCGCTGTACTAGCTGGGGGTAAAAAATAACTCAAAACAAATCATATGCAACAAGCACTCTTTGTGTCACGTTGTTATTTAGTACACATAGTTTAGTTCATAAAAAATGTGAAACATTAGATACAAAGCACAAAACTACAAATCCTTAAAAATATCTAAGGTACGGCATTTTCTTAGGATTATTTAATTAACGGCATTATTTGTTAAAAAAGAAATGTAACACTTTTCTGATAAGGTGTGATTTTGTAATTAAGCACAAAAATACACAATAGGTTATTTGTGTAGCGAAACCCAGTTTCTAGCGGTGTAAGTCTGCAGACATAAAGGCGACCCACTGGGAGGGTGAGATTTTTTTCTGATAGTAGCTAACGGAAAAAAAAAATCTTCTTTATCTTTCTACCCATCTATCTATTTAAAGTCTATGTATTGATATTTCTATGTGTGTGTGCGTGTAATTGTTTAAAATGTCAAAACACGAGATGCAAAGAGAGCAGAAAAGCAAAATGTAGGCTTAGGTACACAGGCGGGAAATTGGAAATGAGAGTGGAATACCTTCACCATTACGGACGTATCTAAAATTTAGACGTATCCATATTTATTGACATATGTACAAGTTTATGTGTATGTGTTTCAGATATTTTGACACTCAAGCATGTTGTGCAGTAACTACTTAGTTTTAATTGTTGAAATTCATTCTCATAATAACGAACTTGTAAACAGGGAGTTGTTTACACTTTGTTAGAAGTAAAACAGAATCTTCATGTCTTTACGTACTCCTAGTAATTTTACGTCTGGATCAACGGACTAAATTAGGTACTTCAGATGAAGTACCAAACACCTATCCATCGTTACATTAAAATATATCTAATTTTGAAAAAGTTCTCATGATCTACGATATATTTTAGAGCTTCTGCGTTGGCCCGTTGTCATAGCAATGCCTAGCAAAATGGAAGTGAGTGGACGTGAGTGTTTCTATAGCAACCACAACTGCAGGACGAGATGCTTATGGTGAATATCTGCTGGAGTTATAAAGATGGTTCAGTTTTTGTCGTTTTTTTGTATTTAATTTCAAAGTAAACAAACATATTTTTAACTTACTCGAAATCTTATTGGATAGTCTTAAATGTAAAAATATACTGAAGTATCGTAGAAACGTCCACCAATCGATATATGTTTTGTATAATGCCAAAGTGTGAGAACACGTAAAGATAATCAATTTCATGAAATAAAAATACTTGCCATTATTTATTCATATACCTTTTTGCAATTTTTATATTTGCAACTAATTAAGTGAGCTGGTGACGTAAATTTAATGGAAAATTACAAAATACATGTGGCTTAAATGAATTATAAGCATATTGTGCACTGTTCAAGCTTAATAAATGCAATTGGTCATAGTTTTTGCTGTTGTTGTTGTTTTGAATTAAGAACAAAGCTACACAATGGGTTATCTGTGCTCTACCCACCACGGGTGTCAAAACCCGAATTTTAACGTGTAAGTCCACAGACATACCGCTGAGCCACTGGGGGCTAGTTTTTGCTCCACCATGTGTAAACAATTGTTTAACATAACGTATCTCAGAACGGCTGGTATAGGTATTAACACTTTTACTAATGAAACAGACAACAACATTTCAACCTTTCGAAATCATCTTCAGGTTAACATCTTTGTACTAAAAAAAGTCTTGTAGCTAAGAAAGTCAAAATGTTGTTCTCTGCTATATTAGTAAAAATGTTAATATCTATACCAGCCGTTCTCAGATAAATTTTTAATTCAAGTGGGTTTCTCGTCATCAAAAAAGAACGCGTGTTTGTGTTTTTGAATTTCGCGCAAAGCTACTCGAGGGCTATCTGCACTACCTGTCCCTAATTTAGCATTGTAAGACTAGAGGGAAGGCTACTAGTCATCACCACCAACCGCCAGCTCTTGGGCTACTCTTTTACCAACGAATAGTGGGATTGACCGTCACATTATAACACCCCCACAGCTGAAAGGGCGGGCATGTTTGGTGCGACCGGGATTGGAACCTGCCACCCTTAGATTACGAGTCGAACGCCTTAACCCACCTGGCCATGCCGGACCAAGAAGAAGCGTTTGAGATAATGATTTATAAGAAGGTAATTTAATTATTGTACTTAATAGATAAATTATGAAACCTATAATTTCATATATATATATATATATAAGCTACATATATAATATCCTGATTAATATTTCACTTCTGTAAGTAGGAGACCTTGTGCAACTGAAATGTAGTTATTAATTTTGAAAAAAAAAATAATAGTGGAGTTGGGTAACGGCGGTGGAGTGTATATTTTCAGTGTATATTTCCAGTGTATAATTTCAGAGCAGATTTTCAACCAGAAAAATTGTTGTTGTTTTTCTTTTCCGCGAAAAGCTACAATTGCAATCGTTTTCGTGTTTTAAGGTTTAAATTATAGAAACAAACGTTTCCAATACTGTGAATTGAAACCCAGAATTTGGTATAAATGTTTTGTTATTATAATATCTTACAGAATTTTAATTCGGTGTTCTAAAAGTCACTTTACCAATTAGTCATTGGTAAAGAGTAACCCAAGAGTTCCCTTTAGTTTATGACTTCAAAATTAGAGGTAGCTGTAGCCAACAGCTCTTGATTAGCTTTGCACGATTTTCTACAACTAATCATAGAAGTTTTTTGAACAGATTAACTATTTCAAATACAAGTGAGTTCCAGCAAGGCCAGGTGGTTAGGGTGCTCGAAATGTAATCTGAGGGGCGCGGGTTGGAATCACCATCGCATCAAACATGATCGCTCTTTCAGTAGTGGGAGCATAATAATTTTATGAACAGTAAAAGAGTAGCCCAAAAATTTGCAGTGGGTGCTAATGACTAGCTGTCTTCCCTCTAATCCCTACCCTTAGGGACAGGTAGTCCACGTGTGGCTTTGTGCGAAATTCAAATGAATATAAAATCCGATGGAATATTTCTTTTGTTTTGGTTTAATAATTAAACCATCAATGACATCAATCCAAATTGACGAACATTCAAAATACCATGAAATCGAATATTTGAAGTAATTTTACTTTTTAACAAAAAGTAAATTAGATAGAAACTAGATCTAGTTTTCATTACATAATACTAATACTAATCATGCCAATGTAATTTATAATTGCATAAAACAAAACCTCAACATACTAAACTCAGATATGTTATAATAAGTTAAATTTGTTTAGGAAAAAGAGTAAGGAAAATGAGGAAATTTATAACAAAGTAGTATTAATCAAAGTATCATAAAGACTGGTGTAAATAATGAAGTAAAACTTGATAAAGATTGCAGATAATGGCTCAACGACAAGTCTGAAAACATAATTCTAAACTCAGATTTCGATACCTGTGCTTCCTATAGCACAGATAGCTCATTGTATACTTGTGTGCTTAACAAGAAAATATACAAATCTTGTCGAAAATAAAACAATAAAAGACACTTTAAGTAATTTAACAAGTAAAGAAATTAAAGACAGGTATTTCAGAAGTACTGTTCTCTCCAATGGCTCAATGTTATGTCTGTGGACTTAAAACACTAGAAACTGATTTTCGACATCCGTGGTTGGCAGAGAACAGATAGCTTAATGTGAAACAATCAAACAAAAGCATTGTACACCGATGATTAAATCTCTGTTTACTATTAAAGAAAAAGTGGCTATCTAAGATTATCTTAATATTATGGAATCAATGATAATCAAATTTATTTCTATACTTAATATTGTTATGTAATTAAAATATCAAAGTTAAAATATCTATGATGTATTATAAGACTTTTAAGTAGTAAAATACCAGTCTTACAAATAAAGTTCTCTTTGTGCGGATCTGTGCAAAGGTGTTATGGATTATTTTCTGTTGATAAAAACTTCGTAAATATCATATTTGTTATTCAGTTGTTTCGTTTGGTGGGAAAAGTACGCTACGGCAAAGAATGGTAGCTTTCACTGTCTACTTTATCGAATTATGCTAATTGTTTGTAGACACGCATAGAAAACGAGCTAAATAAAACGGGATGGCCTATATATACAGTCTAAGTTGTTTATAGAGACTCAAAGGTTAGACATTTAGTGTACTCAACAAATATTGTGATATTTCACAAAGTGAAAGTTCGGATGGTGGAGTAGCTATTGAGTGAAACTGATTTACAGAACAATACATTTTTTTAGGAATCACAAATTTCATTTTAAATGCATTAACATTTCTAAAACTTTTTAGGTGGTAACAAAATCCTGTGTTAATAACACACTTCTCTGAATAATGAAAAAAATACAATTAATCCCTTAGAAGTAAACCAGAACATAAATACATTTCTTGCAACTTTGACTTATGAAGACAAGTCTGCCTTATAATAGAGTCGTTATTTTCAAAGAATCTTGTATTTTTATTTTGATTAACCTCAGGTTAAATGAAATATTATGCTTATGGGAATTACAATTTTAAAGGTAAGAATTATCAGAGTATGAAGCATGTATTTATTGTAGTTGTTCTAGAAACTATAAAAGGTCGTCGGCAATGTGTGAGGCACTTTGACAGAATGGATGAATCTCGAGGAAAGTTGGTGGAAGTATAGAACTGAGAACTATGACATCAGAGTGTTATTCAAAAATAATGGCTTCCCTTCTGGCTCAGAACATGCAGAAAATTACGGTTATTGGACTATAAATAGTAAACATATCTATACGTACGTGAAAGAAGATGGTGCGATGCATTTCAAAAAGTTCATTTGAGAGACGCCTAGGTTCTGTTCCACAAACACTCCAGTAAAATTGTAACTGAGTTTAATTTAGAAAATGTAAGACAATACCTTCTGTGGTTAATACTAAGAGTAACCTCACGGGATATGTCCCAGTCAAATCAGTTGAACAAAATATTAGCGTGTGAGGATGTATATGAATTGAATATGTAACTAAGCAGGCCGAGGTTTAAATCCATATCATATATATATATATATCAACACTTTCTCGTACTGAGCTCATTAACTGTACCAAGTGAAAAAAAAATTAGTCAAATGCAAAAATGAAGATGATAACACTAACATCGAAATGAAAGAGAAAAACTAAGTGTGAATAATATAATTTCTGTGTGTTTCACAAATGTCATGTATTGGGCTTTCTGTAGATGACAACAGAATGTTTATCAAAACCCAAGAAGATGAATGGTGAAACAAAGAAAAAAATTAAATGCAGTTCTTAAGAAAACACTTAAAATAATTGTAGGAACAACAATTATGTTTTATACTTTTCTGACACCTGGAATTAAACCACCAAGGTTGATTATTTTCAATGTTCAAGGTGTGAGAATTGTTGTGTGATAATAAAGTGTCAGCGTAACAGCTGTGAGAGTAATCCATGTGAAAATATCAAATTCTGACACGAAAACAATTACAATAAAGTACTGCTTGTCTACCCTTTTGTCATTCTGGATGGGTTAGCACTAGATTATGAAGTTCATTTTTAAAGAGCCTTTCATATAATAGTGGCATTCATAATAAATATGATTTGTGATTCTTCCCAGCTAAAAATAAGGGAGTTTACCCTAATGAGTTTAGGTCATGATGAGAGTGAGTTGGAAAATATCTGGCCCTCTATATAAATGTTACAATATCACTTAACCAAGAAAAAATCTTTATAAACAAGTACATAAAGACGAGAAAACCCACTCGTCAAAAGAAGGTTGAAACGTCATTAGCTCCTCTGCATAAAAATATTTTCTCAACCCAAACAGCCGATTTTACATATAACTTCATAAAGAGACCACCAAACTAATACCTACGTCATCACAGAAGATTGAGAAAAGAATAATAAATTTGTGTTAGGTATGAGTTAAACCCTCTTTTCCAAATGAAGAGATTGAATCCGGTCTAAAATGGATATATTTTGAAAATATAAGTTACAGGGTTGTTAGTTGTACTATCTATTTCCTGAATAGAAGCTGACACTTATGAGCCACCAAATAAAATATGAATGGTATGGAATAAATCAATATATGGGTTAAAGATGGACCGAGTCAGAAATAAAACATACTCTTAGTCGATACAGAAATCATTATATTACAGCCATGAGATGATGGCCACTTCATCTGTGCTTTAAGATCGTTATATGCCCATTATTAACTTTAGAAAAGGAAAATTATAAGACATAATAGTGCTTCTGTTCCTTATACAGAAAGATGTGTAATGACAAGAAAATTTACAAGTTAAACCTCAAATTTATAAGATAAGAGTGACATTGGTTTGATAAGAAAATGAATTATTAAGACTCTTAAGTAATCGTAAAGAGAACTTTCTAAAGTTCACCAGTTCAGGTAGCTTAGTGCGATACGGTATATCTACGCCAAAAAATGATATTACTAAGTATTGATAAAAAGCATACAAAACATTGCTTGATTTCAATATAAAACAGGTACCTTTCATGTACTTTGCAATGTATGATTATATTAATATCTTAGGATGGTAGATTGAAAATGAAAGTGGAGGAATTTTCTAAACGACAAGGTAGATTGCACCCATCTATTTTTTTTTCTTAATACCACGAGAACAATTATATGGTTTTAAATAATGCAGTTAGCACTTTAGTTTAGATATGGTGAAAAAAACCCAGAAAATGCATATTTCAAGTGTGAGTGAAAGGACGAATATTACAAAAACAAAGAACACATTGTAAGGCTCACAGTATGTAAATGAATGGTACAAATAAGCGAAAATATCATGGTATCATTACTCATACACACACTCGTAACAAGAATGAAAAACATAATCTGAATAAGTAATTCCACGAATTTCATCAGAGAATTCGCTTGTCAACTTGGACCGAGAAAGGCATAATTTATTTCCTTTGGTTATTTTGAGCAAAAAGAAGTATTCCTTAAAATGTTGCACTCTATTTTATTTTTACGACATGAAGTTTATCATTATTACTAAAACGAGTAACTTTATACTATTCTAGCTTAGTAAGAGGTTAGTATCATATTTCAAGCAAAATCAGAAGAAGTTTCATATTATAACTTAATTTTATATAGTTAATGTTTTACATAAGTTAAATATGATGTTCATTAATCAATGTCATGTCTTAATGTATTTTAAACTGTTAATTGAATCTGCTCTGCTAGGACTGGATTAAGATAAATATTTGATTTACATGAACTAAATACTGGTTTAGGGCGAAACATTTTAAAGTGGCTTTGATAAACTGAAATATGATGACGAAAAGGCTGCAGGTGACATATATATAATTTCGTTCAAATACATGCATACTCCTAAAGCATAAAGCTCAAGTATTTGGGTATATTTTTTGTAAAGATGGCATTTCTTTCTACCCCAGATTGTAATGTGATAGACCAAACTGACAGCAAGCTAGAAATGTGAAACTTTCCTGGTTCTATGCTGTAGTGTTCTTTAGTTTGTTGTAGACATCTGAATGGTAACAGTTCAACTGTTAGAATTCCAGGTTTACCTGAAATGAGAGGTGCAAACTCAATATTAGAGTTATGAAATAGACTTTCGTAAAGACTCATGTTTCCTCATATCAGAGCCATGATATAGATTTTATATTATTTATTAGCACCATTCACACAGGCGTGAGTACTGTAATAGGTAAAGCCCACCATGGATAGGAATGGCACTGGCCAGTAAAACACTGACGTTCTCACAAAATATATGTTGTATAATAAATAAATAAGAATTGAGAAATTTATTATTTATTATATCTATAAATAGCCATTGAAATTAATTATGAATAATGTTATCACAATATTCTTACCTATTGATGCGCTTTACTTCCATACTCTGATTTTCTCTAAGTTTTATAATGCATTCTTTATTGACAGAATACAATTGATATACCTTCAGGATTATACGGTTGTCGTTGCCAAGGTTAAGAATTTAGCATAAAGCTACAACCAGATGAGGCCAATAAGTGATTGCTGACATAACGGCTTAATGTATTTGAAGATATGCCTATTTGGGCATGGTTAGGAGTAGAATATTAGAAGATGCATGAATGCATATTACTGGACATTAATTATAAAAAAAAATTGTGTGATATTATAAAAACCAAATGATAATTTCCTAATTTGGCTGAAAAAACGTTAAAAATGCTTATTTAAACAATTTCACAATCTTAGAATTACTGAAAAAAAATGATTGACGTCTCATTCGTTCAATGCATATCAGAAAGTGAATATTATGTATTTTCAAAACGGCTGGTATAGGTATTAAAACTCTAATTGAAATAAAGTTTTAATACTTATACCAGCCGTCTTGAGAACACGTTTTCCTTCAACTGGGTTTCTCGTCATCATGAATAACGGAATATTACTACAAGCCTGTGAAGTAGACACTATAAAGTGTGAGTACTGAATCTCACTGCCACTACTAGAAGGTCGAGATAAATTTTGGAAATAACACAACAGACCAGAACTCAAGCTCTAATGAAGTTCACATTGGGAATTAAGGAAGTGTTAACAGATTGTACAAGTTTAGTACCAAAATATTACGAAATAAAAAGATAATGACGTACATAGCAGAAAAAGGTGATACAACAATGTTACCAACACGTGAAATAAGTGCCAAGGAATATTATTGGCAAACTTCATGGGTATTGTATAAAATATGTTAAGGAAAAGCAGTTTCATAAAGTTGGTTAATGTATTTACTGCACATTTTATTACTCAGTGTGAATAGTAATAACTACTTATTCAAATAAAAAGTATATTTCATTTTCTCAGGGTTATGCATATAGTTAGTAAGTGTTGAAAAGAGGTCAACTTTATACAACGTAAGACAGGAAAAAAGGAAAATATGATAAAATACTGAAGTAAACACATTTTCACAAAGGACACTGGTATGGCTTAAGTGTCCTTATAGTATAAGACAATAATTTAGGTTAGGTAAATAAGTTTTCAAATTGTCATATAAGTGACTATTAAGCATATACTGCGGTTTTCAAAGAAAGTAAACCAGTTATTTTCAAGAAAAACGACAATAATAAAAAAGATATGATAATTTGAACCTGGTAATACCGTGAATATTTATACGTTTTTACTACGCTCGAGGTAACCACACCTTCAGGTGTGTGTTTGTATGTGCATTTTATATAGATATTATATAATCATAAAACATATACACAAACAATTATTTTATTACATACTACGTTCAACCTGATTTTAATGATATTTACAGCCTCAAATTGCAGTGTTATTTTTTTTTCTTTTGGATAACAATAAACGAGCCATTAATCCTCATATGTACAGTCTGTGTACGCTCATTATCAGGCCACGCCCAGCCATTTTTTTAATATTCTATGTATTTTGCGATAGAATATTTTAAAGCTATGAAATAATGAAAAATAAACTGTACATGTAGAGCCATATTACTCTATTAGTTCTTTTGTTTTAGGATATTAGTTACTCTCTTTCAATTTTCAGTTACCTAGCAAATAGAGCAATCTTTATAGTAATCATACAAAAGGTGTCTCGATTTGAAAATATCTGAGAATCCAAAACCAGCTTATTAGATATTTAATCATTGAATAAAAACAAATATTTCTATATTAATAATCTCTTCTTGTGTCAAACCTGTATTTGTTAAAAAATAACCCCCGCTAGTACAGCGGTATGTCTCCGGATTTGCAACGCCAAAATCAGGAGTTCGATTCCCCTCGGTGGGCTGAGCAGATAGCCCACGCTTTGCTATACGAAAAACACACAAACACACTGGTTTAAAATAGTTATATTAAATTTAGTAAAAAGTTAGTTATTGCGTAAATAACAAATAAGCAAAATGAATTTAACTAATTTTGAAATTGATTCTTCGCCACATAGGGTCTTTTAGAGTATAAAAACAAATTGTAACAAACATTCGGATAATGCCAATAATGGAACAATTAGACGGTACAGTATTCAACTCGCTCAATATATAATACAAACAAAATTTTCGAAAGCAATTAAGGCACTTGAAATAAACTAAATATTATAATTACACATGAATACTGAAAAACATGTTGATTGTCATCACGACACTATATGGGAATTCAACTAATGAAAATCATACATATATTTACAATTGTAATAAATAATTAAAAACAACGTTTCTTATTTGCACAGTTTAAAACTTTCTCGAAGCCTTGCGCTTCCAATTTAAAATGATACATTACACATCGCTATGTGGTAAGGACCCTTCACTCAAATCCTTGTCCAACAAAACATGTTCGCCTTTTCAGCGGTGGTGAGAGGGTTAATATGTTGGTCAATCCTACTGTTCGTCGGTAAAACAGTAGAGACGCCCAAAAGTTCCTAATTTAGGGACGATTAGCGCAAGTAACTTTGATCTGGGTAGTTCACAATGCCATTTTAAAGTGAAAATCGTACAGCTTCAATAAGTTTGAAATTGTATAAATATAAAACGTTGATTTTAACTATTTATTACAATTGAAATATTACACAAGTGTCAGTAATTCATATTGATGATGTATTTGTTATGCGAGTAATAAAGATTTGTAACGCTGTTCTGCTAATTTTGAAAATTACCCTATCTAAAATGCTATATACAAGAGAAATAGCTTGCATAAGATATTACATGATTTTTATTGCTAAATTACGATTCTCAAACATACAAATGTACATAATTCAGTGTTTAACACATTGCTAGTCGAATTTTTTTATAATTCTATGCACTGATTTTTCCGAAGTATTAACTGGAAAACATCAAATGCAATTATAAGCAATTTCTTCAAAACGTTAATATTGAAAACAAAATTGTTGCACATTAAGTTTAACCAGATAGGTTTTATGAAAAAAATTAGCAATCCTTGAAATTTTATTTCAATTTTACATCCAATATTTTCTGTTGTGAAGTTAAATAAACGCAAAACAAAATTTAATTTAATTATGAACATATAATTTGCAAAATGCAAAAAAGTAGCGGTATCCTCATTACAAACATACCAAGAAACAAATCTAGTACAGCTTTCATGTGTTATATAATATACTCTTTAATGAGCTTTTACATTAAACAATGGGCTGTTTTATACAAGAACCTTCAAGTAATTTGAAATGATTTGCAGAAATAATGTTCTAAAATATCATTTGTCTTATTAACTGAAATGTTTTGTTTCCGTCGTTTTCTTTCTTCTTTTTTTTTGCAAAACTAAGGTTTTATAAGTAGATGTGTAAAGTTTCATAAAAAAACAAATAAACTACAGTGACAAAATACCGCAACTTTATTTACTGAATATTTCAGAACTACTATAATACCAGAACATTGGTACTAATTGGCTAAGAATGTCACTTCGGGTCTTGTTTCTGCGAAAAACGTTCGGTTGGAAAGTACCTTTCTCGAAATGTGTCTTTCAAATTGTTTAACAATCTCGCTCGCTTTATAAACAGTTTGCTCACAAAAGGTGATATTTTACCCTAACAACCATTGATAAAATTTTCAAGGCATCTTGCAAGCTCGACCAGCCTTATTAGTTTTATATGCGAAACACATGTCTGCTTATCATTTGACCAAAGTTGTAGAGCCATACCATTTATATTACATGAATCAGAAGTTTATAATAATGCAACCTCTCCATTTTGTATCTGATATAAAATAAATGAGCAAATATAAGTAAACAGAAGCACATTTTCCCCAGTATGAGTTCAGTTCAAACTTCAGAACAGAGTTTGAATTGTCGTTTAACATAACAATACCGTTAATATTTTACACATTATATTGTGAGATCTTCCAACACGATTATTTTATACATCGTCCAAAATTATAATTCTTTATTTATAGCTTTCCTCACTTCGTTTAATTTCTTTGTTGTCAAGCTCAAAGCTACACAATAGGCTATCTGTGTTCTGTTCATCACGGATATTATTCTCACTTAGAAAAACAACCGAAGGAAAATTATTTTTTGGAAAATTTAGTTATAAATTATTTCGAAATATATATATATATATATATTCTCCTATACAATCTGTTGACAATGGGAAGTATAAGTTTGAAAATAGCTACAAAAGTTCGAAATATGTCGATATTTGAATATAAAATTTATATTTTTCAGTGTTCAAGTATTAACCTTACAGTTCAAACACTCAGTGATTAGGTATTGCAAACGTGCTTACAGTCGTGAACTTGTCGTCGAATTGCCTACACCTATACTTATATGCATAGTCTTACATATTAATGTCCCCTGCCAGAACAGCGGTAAGTCTACGGAGTTACAACGCTAAAATCAGGGGTTTGATTTCCCTCGATGGACTCATTAGATAACCCAGTGTGGCTTTGCTATAAGGAAACACACACACATACATAATATTTATGACCCCATCAGTGACACAGCGCTATGTCTATGGACTTTACTACTAGAAACCGCGTTTCGATACGTGTGTTGCGCAACTCACAGATAGTTCTTTGTACATTTTTTTGCTTAATAACAAACAAAATTTATATTAATTCATTATGCCAAATAACTAAACTAGCCTAATAGCTATACCTACAAGAAAAATAATTAAGCTATTGAATATCCATTTCGATTTTTAAATTTCACATGATGTGGCGTTATAACAGAATTGTTAATATTGGTAGCTCTCAACAATGTAAATGTGCTTATAGATTTTCAATTTTCAAAACTTAGTACAGTTCTTTAAGATATGGCAAAAATATTTGGAGCGAAACCTCTTCATATATTTTACTGCTTCTGCAATTAATGTACATGTCCAATGTGCATCTTAAGGATTTTGTTGTAAGTGATATATTTACTTAAAGTATGGGATAAAACATAGCAGATTTTGTTTCTCAAATATCCAACATACGCGACTTTTGAACTTTTCCGATCACACACAGACACTGAACCAGATCCTTTACATAACTCTTTCGTTCAGGTTGATGGCTTTTGTTGTTGTTGTTCAGACTACATTCCGCGTTACAAGTATTTTGTTCCTTCCAGACCAGAGAACTTCTAGTTATCTTGTGATATCCTCACAATTAAATTTTCTGGACTATAAGTTCGTGATGGCTGAAATACCTCATTAATCAGCCCTTGCCTCTTTTCAGTTCAACTTAATCTTATAAAAGCCAGTGTGAATGAGCATAGTTACTCTAAGGTCAATGTAATTTCCTATTGTTTCACATTTGTTGTTCTTTTTCGCATTAAATTGAAAATTTAATTTTTAGTTGAGATCAATATTTAGCTTCATACTTTTTAACAGATTTGATAACTGCTTAGATGAAAAATACATCATTACTGAAAGATGGCGTAAATTACAATGTTCAAACAATGTATGTAAACCACAGATGTAAAAATGAAAGGACATGTTTTTCAAGTGTTCAAGTATTTTTAATATTTCACATCTGCGTTTAGTGTGAAATTATTACATTTTTACATCTATGCTTTATCAATAACAGACGTTACAAGTTCAGATAATTTGATAAAATGCTAAAATAGAATACTGAAATATTTCAATCAAAAAGTCACTTATGTTATTTCAATCAAACATTATTGTTACTATCCATATGCCTATAAAATTCTTGGTAATTTCATAAATCGGAAAACTGTCGGACACGATTTTGGTCTGTAAAATATATAAACATATTTTGTAATTTTTTTACACCACTAATATAAATGTAAATGCATATAAGCAATTTATTCTCCATTGTTTTATTTAATAGAAATATTTATCCATCAAATTCAATTGGTAATAAGGCTTAGTCTGCGATCGACAAATAAATTGAAAATATCTTCGTTTTTTACCTTCCCCCCAGTGGCTCAGCGGTATGTCTGCGGACTTACACGCTAAAATCCGGGTTTCGATACCCGTGGTGGGCAGAGCACAGATAGCCCACTGTGTAGCTTTGTGCTTAATTCAAAACAACAACGTTTTTTACCTTATAAAACGAGATATCATTTAATTTTAGCATTTTATGAAAAACACGTTTAAAACTAATTTAGGCCTTAAAAGTATTAATAGTATGAGTGTAATTAATATTCTTGTCCTAAAATGTTTCTATAATACTTGTGACCAATCAAACGTGTGAAAATTTTATAGAAATGTAAGTAAACAAAATTACTTTTAACATAGGCCATCACTGTGTTCAATTTTGTGAAAGAATGTTATAGGAATAACTTATAATCAATATCCACCTACAGCCTAGGAATATTTTTCCATTATATATTCGGAGCTTTAGCTGATTAATAATAATAATAGGTCATCGGCAAGTTAAAGGGGTTTATAATGTCAAAATTTTTATTCGATTTTCCTCGTTGAACAGATCTCAAATAGCCTAATGTATTGCTTTGGGTTAGAAAATAAAATAGTAGCAATAGCGTTTGCTTTTTTTACGCAACCGACTTGTAAAACGGTTAATTCATTCAGGGATAGGCAAACGAGAAACTTGAAATTAGTTTTGATATTCTGGCTCGATACCTTAGTGAGTTTCGCAGTTATTTTAACAATTTGCTTTTCCAAAAGTTCACTTTTTACCTTCCCTATGTTATTTAGGAAATTACCAAGATAATATTCTCATACAAGAATTTCTTGTACACAGAGATTGATAGGAAATAATAAACCACACGGTTTGATGATACGAGCCAAAGCTCTGGTACCTCTACTCTTCATTGATTGAATTTACACGATGCAATTTTCCACACAGGTATTTTGACAAGCCAAATATTCTTAGAGAAAAAAATATCACTAATGTTCATAATTCTCCTCGTTTAGATTTGAGAAAACTATTACGTAAAGGGTTTGAATATGTCACTAAGATTTATTCGCTCAAAATTAATAATATCGGAGTGCCTACAATATCCAGCTATGTACAAAAACCTAGTTGAAAAAAATTAACCTTTTTTTAGCTCTCCTTTCACTTCGCATAAGGTATGTGCATTTTAGCGTACATAGTTTGATAAAATTAAAATATTAGATAAATCTCGTGTTACATCCTCTGTTCTTTAAAGGTGAAGTTGAGTAATAAAAATAACAGAAAGATATCGAAAGCTTGCTCAAGTATACTTAGATATATATACATATATATTTTAATAAAATTAAATAAATAAATTTAAATGTTAAATGAAGTTAAATTAATAAACAAAATCATGAGGAAAAACTAAGTTAGAAATAGTAAATCCCAACCTGTGATTAATTTTATTATAACCATAATTTTTTAACAGCCAAAACAAAACGCATTAAAATTTTGATGTTTCATTTTGACTTTTAAAACGTTATGGTTATAATAGATACATATGATATATATATTTGTAAGAGGATAAGCACTTTGTCTTACTTTTATTTAATAATTTATACGATCCACAAATTTTACAACTTTTTCTTTTCGTAGAAATTTAGTACATTGTTTATATTCCTGTTTATGATTACTGAAGCTCTTTGGCTTGACATTTGAAGCTGTTCTTTTTGACACTTTTAGTAAACCTGGTTAATTTTTTATCAGACTAGTTTGTTTGTCTTTTATTTTTTAATAGAGTGATATAAATTCACTAAATACCTATAGCATTCAAAACTGTTTCACCTGTGTGAATTATCAGATATCTTACATTTTTGTAACCTGATTTATAGTACATTTAAATTTACTACATTGAAATTTAATAAATATGCACAGAGAAATGTTGTATTTTATTTATTTATAACAATCTACTGAAATTATCTACTGATATCACCAATTCTGAACTATTGACCAAAGGAAAGACAGCCAGTTAAAAGCATCTTACCAACCACAATAAGTTATTTACTATTACTCATAAAACTCACCCACAGCCTAAAATACGAAAAATCTTATGGTATCACAAATTTCAAACTTGGCTTCCAGGTTCTGAAATCTAAAAACTTACTGGAGGGTCAACCCGGTCCACCTGTAGAATTATAAAAAAAATTGTACTTATTCTAAAGTACAATGTAAAATTAGTAATTTCTAAACAACTCTTTGAAGTGTTCGGGTTTATGGAGTATATGGAATGAAACTTAACTTTTATCATACGTTTCTCTAGGTTTCTGCTTAGGTGTTCTTTCAACGTAAAAATAAAGTTTCACTTCGAGAAAAATGCAGCACACAAACGTTATGCTTTATTAACTTTGCAAATTTACTGAAACCGGTTTGCCTCAAGGCCCAGCATGTTAAGGAGTGGGACTCGTAATCTGAGGGTTGCAGGTTCGCTTCCCCGTCGTGCCAAACATGCTCGCCCTACCAGCCGTGAGGGTGTTCTAATGTGACGGTTAATCCCACTATTCGTTGGTAAAAGAGTAGCCCAAGAGTTGGCGGTGGGTGGTGATGACTAGCTGCCTTACCTCTAGTCTTACACTGCTAAATTAGTAACGGCTTGCAGAGATAGCCCTCAAGTATCTTTGTGCGAAATTCAAAAACAAACTGTTTGCTTTAATATGAGAAAATTAGGTTTGCGGGAATCGCTTAAAAATATTAAATAATTAAAATAAATTAATGCTTGCAAACAAATTACAAAAATAACTTATTACTTTATTACGGTGATTTTTTAAACAGATTACCAACCCAATTTCCTGCCTTGTCAAAAGATATGCTTTGGCTTGTACATGCCGGCATAACTAGCTAATTTCACAACTTTGCTGATGGATGTTGAAGATTACCACAAGTTTAAGTTTTGACAATTGTAAGTTTAAGACAGTCTAACAGTTTATGAGACTTGGTCCTAAACTGGTGGAAAAACTGTATGAAAATGAAAAAAAAAAAACTCTTATCAATAAGATTTAAACGTTATGAATATTCTAAACCAGTTTTTAAAGTATATTACACCTTGAACCAACTTTAGAAGTACAGTTCACATGAAAAAAACATCTGCTTTGGTATTCGAAATTATATGATACAGTTGACAAATTATGACGTAACATGTAATTATGTAACAAAAGTTTTCATTTTTTCTTGTTCCTGAGCAGAAAATGTTATTTCCCAATTGCTTATGCCTAAAGTAAACGAAAAAAAAAGACCTATTTTCTCTTCAAACTTTTCTTTTGTGATCTGGGAGCGTATTAGAAGAACATGATGAGAGACTATATTTAAGAGCTGATACGTGAGAGTGATTGAAATTACAGTTGCAACTCTCGAAAACTACTCACTTTTAAACATTTTTGTTTATTTTTGAACAACGTTAGTATAAATACGTGTAAATCTTGATTCATATGGTGTTTTATTGAGACCTTATGTGAATGAAAATGTGCAAATTTGACCGTTTTTACACAGAAAATAGGTTAAATTCTAAATTTCATTATCCAGGACACAAAAACAAAGTTTGAAGTGAATAATGGTCATTTCTGTACTTTTACAACATAAGCAATTGAGAAATAAAACACATACTATCTAGAAAAAAATTGTGTTACATAGTGTTATCACACATTTTAGAATAAACTTTTCTTTTAGTAATTCGTCAGTGAAACTGGACTCAAGTTGGTAGATGTGGTGAACACAAACGAGAAACAAACACAGTCGTTAAAATTTTTCTTACATTTATTAAAGGTGACTGTTTGTTTGTTAGTAAATGTCTATCATTGAAACGTACATTTTATGTTGATCACAAAAACTCAAGATGCATAAGCACAAGATAAGAATTTGAAATGCAAATTTTCAAGTTTACTATAGTGAGAGAGCCAAGATCGATTGTTTGAAGCATTGCAATTTATAAGTTCCATCCTCACCCATATTGTTAAAAATCGAGACATTTTAAAACTTTCAAATAATTTATGAAACAACAAGTCTGACAAAGTTTAGGTGACTTTTTTTTTAAAAAGCAAAATGTACGAGTTAATGATAGTTATGTATATTCTAGAAATATGTAAGCCAATCGTGATTTTGTTTTTCTGATGTAACCTGAGACGCACAGATAAGTATTCTATATAAGGACAATAAATGTTTTCTTACTGCTTCGGTTTTTAGAAATTTGGAGTATTACAAATAATATTGGTATTTTTATTCTGTAAAACACTCTCTCTATCTCTGGATATAAACCCCGGAATTTACTGTTGTAAATCCCAAAGTTTACCGTTAACACACCAAAGGACATTTTCAATAGATTTTTTTTAATTGCTCAACTCTATCCTGCTTAACTACAAATGATACTATGATATTAGAAAAATTAAACTTAGTTTGGAAACTGGGAAAAATTTTATTTTTAATCTCGCGCAAAGCTACACAAGGGCTATCTGCGTCAAGTGGTCCATAATTTAACAGTATAAGACTAGAGATAAAGCAGCAAATCATCACCACCTACAGCGAACTCTTAAGCTACTATTTTACCAATGAATAGTGGGATTGACCAACAAGTAATAACGCATCCACAGCTAAAAGGAGTGAGCATCTTTATTGTTACAAGTCGAGCACCCTAACTACCTGCCCCTGCCGGGCCCAACTGGGAAGAAAAATTATTATGAGACAGTCATGACGTTAATAAGAGTAAGAGGGCTAGGTGGGACAGGCTCTTCTAAAAGGAAGTTAGAGCCAAAAAATGCCAACTGGGAAAAAAATTTATCATAAGACAGTCATGACGTTAGTAAGAGGGCTAGGTTGGAATTTCGCACAAAGCTACTCGAGGGCTATCTGTGCTATCCGTCCCTAATTTAGCAGTGTCAGACTAGAAGGAAGGCAGCTAGTCATCACCACCCACCGTCAACTCTTGGGCTACTCTTTTACCAACGAATAGTGGGATTGATCGTAACATTATACACCCCCACGGCTGGGAGGGCGAGCATGTTTAGCGCGACCCTCGGATTACGAGTCGCACGCCTTACGCGCTTGGCCATGCCAGGCCAGGCTCTTTTAAAAGGAAGTTAGAGCCAAAAAATGCCATAGAGTTTATATTATTCAAAATATAATAAAATTTTGTTACACAGTTAACCAATCTCATAATCTTCAAACGTTACAGTGTGTAAAAAAATAAAACAAGTTAGATTCAGTACATTGCTTTATTAAGCTTGGTGAAATTTCAGTATGTAAAAGACAATAAAATGACTTATGAAGTAGAAACAAAAATTAAACTACTTTATTTTGACAATAATACGCAACGTCTTTTTCTGAGAAACTAACTATTCTATTTTTGCTTCATCATGTCCACATTTACCTACTTTGCAAAGATATTCATTCAAAAAGCATTCGGTTGTTCGCATATGTTTAATCAAACCATATCATGATATTTATCTTTCTCAACTGCAATATTTGTTATTATGTATAAAGCTACACAAAGAGCTATCTGCGCTCTGATTTAGTAGTATAAGTCCGCAGACACACCACTGTGAGGCATTCTCAAGCGAAAAATAAATCTTCAGATGTTTTGTTCTGAGCAGCATATATCATCATTTGCATTACATAATTATTTCCTAAAAATGAATTACAATAACTAACATATTTATTACATTTTCCTCAAGTGTTGCAAAGAAAAAGTAAATTTAAAACACTAAACTATTTAGCCATCTTTTCATTGAACATTTTACTGGTCCATTTAATATTTTCTTGGGCCTGTCAACACCTTATCAATGCATTTCTTGCATAATAAGACTGAAATTTTTTTTTCCCCAGTAATACGTTTCAAATAATACTTCTTTTTACGTGTTATTTTAGTTTTCTTTTGTTTTGAATTTCGTGCAAAACTACATGAAGGCTATCTGCGCTGGCCGTCCCTACCTTAGCAGTGTAAATCTAGAGGGAAGACAGCTAGTTATCACCACCCATCATCAACTCTTGGGCTACTCTTTTACCAATGAATAGTAGAATTAATTGTCACATTATAATACCCCCACGGATGAAAGGGCGAGCATGATTGATGAGACGAGGATTCAAACCCGCGACCCTTGGATTAGGAGTCAAGTGCCTTAACCACCTGGCAATGCCGGGCTCTGGTTGTTTTATCTTAATATTCATACCCCACTCTTGCCGCATATGCTCTAACGGGTTTATATAATGGGATTTGGCTAGTCATTTATATCATCTTTATTCTTCCGAAGAAATTTCTTTGCAACTTTAAAAGTGTGATATAGATCACCATATTCGTGAAACATCCACCCACGACAACAAGGCCCTTACCACGAAATATCGCTTTAAGCTTTAAATTTTCTCTGTACATCCTGTGATCTGTAATCTCGTCTGTAAAAAAGGTGACATAAAACCCTCAGAAAAGAAAAAAAGAAATTAAAATGACAAATCTAAAGATTGTGTTGGTGACATTGCATGATATTTTCTTCCCAGTTTTCCTCACACTTAGGTATTACCATATGAACATGAAAAGTTCACTTTTGTCTCATCGTTAAATGAAACTTTTCGGTAGCAGGCTCCCTAATAAACTAATTAATAAACTGCAACCGTTTCTTTCTGATTTTCTTTCAGTTCATTCCTGCAATTGGTTCGTGAAATTACTCCTTGTCTTCTTGTTAGCAATCATGGCACTCAAAACCTGGTGTGTTTGTGTTCTTTGTTTGTTTGATAATTTCAGCGGTCTTGATATATTTTCTCTTCTTATTTCTCATAATAAGATGGCCCCACCCCCTGATCTGTGATATTTGGTCTACCAGTTCAATTTTTTTTTTCCCCTTTTGTTAGTTAACATTATTTTTCAATATATCAAATACCTCAGCTTCAGAACTCAAGCATTTTTCTCAAGTTTTTTCCTGTTCTATAATTATCAAGAAAAGACTTCCTTAGACCAACAGACAACTTCTTATTTCCAGATAAGTTGGTTAACTTTTTTATTTTTGAAATAAGCTATAAGTGGTTAGGGATTGTTGTTGTATACAAACTAGACAAATATTTCAAGGCAGTTAGTTTCTGAATTCGTTTTACAGGTTATCTCTTTAATGATTAAATTATTTCTCGTGAACGAATTCACTGCTTTTGTTTTTGTTTTGTTTTGGAATTTCGCACAAAGCTACTCGAGGGCGAATTCACTGCTCACTATTTAAAACTGATACAAAATTACGGTGTTCAAATATTTTGGTGATCCTTCTTTATATGGTTTTTAACAACTCTTCCTAATAATTTATAATTAACTATTGTTACATCAAACGTTTAAGTCATAATAAACAATATATTGTACTATTCACTAACCGTTGAGTGACTAAACTCACATTCCCTGTTATTGTACTGTTTAACACGTAAAAATACACACATTGGATGGACACTTGGATAAATATTTTCGCGAGCTATTGTCATATTGTGTTCATAATATGCACACAGTTTTGAGTACGCAACACTATGTGCAATATTATTATGCAGAATAATATCTTATGTACAATTATAAAAAATAAAAGGTGAGTTTCTTCTAAACGCTGCTTTTCGTTTTATAAACTTTATAGTTGAGGTTCACAATGTTAATAGATAATTTCTTAATTTTAATGTAAAATTTCACAAATCACAGAGACATGTCCAGGGAACAATGATTATGCTGGGTATGCTATCATAAGTCAAGAAGTTATCAAATATGTTATAGAAAGACAGTGCAAAGCAATGCTGCAGATAACTGAAAATAATTTCGGCTGCCATTTCTTTATCCGGTATAGAAGTTATAATGAACAGATATCAGTAACTACACTGCAACCTGATAACATACATAAGGTGTTTTTAATGTAAGGTTGATATTAACATTGATGTTGTTTTTCCACCTGAGAGTTTTACTTAAAAAAATAATTATTATGCAAACAGCTTTGTTTAACATAGTTTATTTAACGAACTTGTAACACAACTTATATGTATATATATAAAAATTGATACAGAATAACGAAATGTCCACATATATTTCCACTATAACTGTCAGAGTAGACTTATATAAGGTTTCTGAGTATTTTACTCACTGAATTCACATGCTAGCATATCATATATTTATATGTAAGTGAGTGTTTTAAAGTGTATGTACTTAGTGTTAGCTAAGAATTGCTCATCACAAAAGATCTACGATTTTCAATTGCCAGTTAAACTAAAAATCGTATAACCTTACACATGTCATCATCTTTTAAAAAACATACACAATAAAAGAAATGAGATACGCCCGGGCCTTCCCAGCGAACTCATCGTTTCCAACCAGACGAACTCCTAGACATCACCAGACATGATCAATCGATAAAACTATCTGACATAAATGGCGTATTCTCCCAAACCATTACTGGTACCTGGACGTTCTATTGAGGTATTTACGCCACCTGGAAATGACTTAAGGAAATAGATATGGTGGAATCAAGTAAACATATGTTAAGAAAAAAATGTTTCAAAATAAATGTCTTCTCATTTTTAAGGTAGTGTTAAAGAAATAAACGAAAAGTAAAATATTTTTTTCAATCTACAGATAAGCATGAAAAAGACTTCATTGTAAAAGTAGTAAGATGTTCACCAATAACGTAAATGAGGGACACAGCTACGACTATCTACTATATACTTCTATTTGATAAAAAGTTAGTTTCATACATTTAAAATACCCTCACAAAATATTGTTTTGAATTTTGCGCAAAGCTACACAGGTTTATTTGCGCTAGCTGCCCATAATCTTGCAGTGTAAGATTAAAGGGATGGCAGCTAGCCATTACCACCCACTGTTAACACTTTAGCTACTTTTTACGAACGAATAGTGTGATTGAACGTAAAATGATAACGCTCCCACGACTGAAAAGGTATGTTTGGTATAACGGGAATTTGAACCTCCGACCTTCAGATTACGAGCCGGGCGCCATAATTACGTGGTAGTATATCCGTACTTATTTATATTACAAACTCGAATACATTTTTAAAATTCATCCGTTTATTTTACAACCTTTATTAATTACTATTAACTACTTTATATAAACTTTGAACAGTAATTAGATTTATAAGGTCAGTTATTAGTTTTTTCTATAAACTCCATACCCCGATGGTTGAAGGAAAGTTCGAGAGCTCTAATAGCTAGAAAACTGAGTTCGATTCTCCCCAGTTGACACATCACACTGTAAATAACTATAACTGTACAGTTTTGCATTTAAAACCAAACAATCAGTATTTATTTGCACACAGTCTATATTTTCATTTCACTATTTTTGTTTATTATTAATTTAAAGGAATTACTATAAAAGAGAGAGAGATGAAAGTGGAATTCATATTCAGTTTGAACCTCACTGAGCTCTAAACTTCGTTACTACCACATGAAAGTCTTTTCTTTTCATTTATAACTGTAAGGACAAAATAATCACAAATTCTGTATAATACACTTAGGTTTTCTTCATACAGTCAAACATAAAATTCATGGAAATCATGCAGATATTCTTTTTCTGATAAAATAAGATTTATTATCAGCCACATCAAATATGTTTTCATAATATCAATCGAACAGTTTTAAGCTAAATTTGTTGTAGTGAATATCCACAATAAAAGGTAATTAGTACAATGTTAATAATTTGTGTATGGAGACAATTCATCCCATTCTATCTTTAACTTACACTTTTAACACTGAGTGATGATTATTAGCAAATATAGTGTTTTAATACATAAATTATTTGTTGTGACACAACTTTCAACAGGATAAAGATTTATTTTGTCTAGATTATTCCTTAAAGATGATTTTTGCAGGTAGTTATGTGTAAAAAAACATTATTCGAATCGTTTATTTCTTATACCAAAAGACAGAGCATGGAAGAATCTACGTAAAATCACTTTTAATGAAACAGTACTTTAAATTTACAATTGACTTTAATGGAGCTGCTTTTGACTTGTATATTCCGATAACAGCCATATGGACCACATGTGCTTTTAAAAATACATTGTTCTAAATTATACAATTAACCAAAATGTTTAGAGGATCACAACTTTGTTGCTCATATGGAGTTTCCAGATAACGATTTGCTACGCCAACTTTTCTTGACCAGTTCTTTACCATGAATGTTGTAAAGGGACCAAACATAAACTTATCAATATGAGAGTACGAACAATGTTCACACTGAACAATATAATAAACAGGTTGTTAAATTAATGGTTAAAGTGATATATAGATTTACATTTTTGGAAGACCTTTGTTTGAAAAAAAAATTTCATGATGTGAATAACTCTGAAACAAAAATAAGTACTCCAACCTATTTCATTCTAAAATATTATTACAAAACGGTTTGGCCCGGCATGGCCAGGTGGGTTAAGGCGTTCGATTCCAGGTTGCACCAAACATGTTCCCCCTTTCAGCCGTGGAAGTGTTATAATGTTAAGATCAATCCCACTATTCTTTGGCGGTGGGTGATAAAGACTAGCTTTCTCCCCTCAAGTCTTACACTGCTAAATTAGGGACAACTAGCACAGATAGTCCTCGAGTAGCTTTCTGCGAAATTAAAAAATAACAAAATCGTTTATTTTCATATTTTGAAAGTCGCGTTGTTTTGTATTACAGACGCAATTTCTGCAAGAATTATCTGAAATTATCAATTTCAACTTCTTGACGTTTTATGTTAAAAAAAGAAAAAAGTAGATTTACTTTATATATATAACTTTAACTTTGATATATTACAAAATAGCCATGGTTGTTGCCTTGCGTTTAACTTTCTTTTTGAAAAACAATATAAAAGTTTGCAAGTTGCAATAAGTTATTTTTGTTTATACTTAGATCTCAAAAAATCAAATTTCCTTAACGTAACAGAAGGTTGGGTCAACAACTTTGTTCTTATTGTTTTGTAATTAAACACAAAGCTCATCTCTATCGAAACCTGGATTCTAGCGTTGTACATCCGCAGACGTACCGCTGTGTTACTGGGGGACCAAAAATTTGTAAAGAACGAAAATTTAATACTGTTGGAAAATTAAAACAGCACCAACATTAGAATTGCTTATAACTTCTTGCCTCATTCATGTACCAAAAAATGAAACTCTGAAATAGATGAAATTAAAAAATATTTAATACTTAGTTTAAGAGCACAGCTCTGTGTATTTGAAATACATAATTCATTAGCTTATACCTATCGAGGTTTTGGTGAAAATTAACTGCACATAATTTTAAGAAAAGGGTAATGTCGTTTGGCTTTCATCTTCTGCGGAACAAGGCATTCTAATTAAAGATCTTTATTAATTCTAGTAAAATAAATTATTTATACACACACACATACATATATATATATATATATATAAATAGATATAAAAAGTCAACGTTGTTCAATCTAAAAACACCAAAAGAAGTTTAAAACTTGCTAACACACAAATAAAAACTGGAGAATATATTTTTATGTGAATGACGTTTCTTTCTCTAAGTTGTTGTTGTTTTGAATTAAGCACAAAGCTACACAAAAGGCTATCTGTGCTCTGCCCACCACGGGTATCGAAACCCGGATTTTAGCGTGTAAGTCAGCAGACATACCGCTGAGTGAATTCTGCATTACAATAATACAATAATATTTTTAAGTAGTTTATTTCAGTTTTCTTAGGATTTTTTCATGTTGAATTACTGCAAATTCTTACTTGGAGTAAGTTTCTATACCCTGTTTCAAATTATTAAAACCATAAAAAATAAAATAATGTAATTAATATGTTCGATTTAAAGGAAAACCTAAATGTAGATATTTAAGAAACGGGAATTGTAGTAATGGGAAAATATTTGATAAGCAACTTCAACTATAAGCTTAATTCTAATGTATTATTTATGTCCATACATTTGATGAGCAACTTCAGCTATAAGCTTAATTCTTATGTATTATTTATGTCCATACATTTGATGAGTAACTTCAACTATAAGCTTAATTCTTATGTATTATTTATGTCCATACATTTGGTGAGTAACTTCAACTATAAGCTTAATTCTTATGTATTAATTATGTCCATACATTTGATGAGCAACTTCAACTATAAGCTTAATTCTTATGTATTAATTATGTCCATACATTTGATGAGCAACTTCAGCTATAAGCTTAATTCTTATGTATTATTTATGTCCATGTATTTCCTGAATTTATAATAGCTTATTTTCGTTTAAAAAAAAAGTAGATATTACTCCAGAATAGACATACATACTCTTATGTTCAAAAGAGTTTGTTTTTTAATTTCGCGCAAAGATAAACTAGGGCTATCTGCGCTAGAAGTCCCTAATTTAGCAGTGTGAGACTAGAGGAAAGGCAGTTAGTCATCACCACGTACCGCCAACTCTTGGGGTACTCTTTTACTAACGAATAGTGGGATTGACAGTAACATTATAACGCCCCCACGGCTGAAAGAGCGAACATGTTTGGTGCGACGGGGATTCGAACCCGTGACCCTCAGATTACGAGTCGAACGCCTTAACCCACCTGCCCATGCCGGGCATTAAAAAGTTTTACAGAGGTCCAAAAACGCATATAATTTATAGTACTAGCTTTGCCAAGATCCGTCAAAAATGACAGGTTCGAATTTAAAAACAAACCGCATAACGTATACATATAATTACGTTACGTAACCTAACAATTACAGTTTAAACGAAAATAAAGATGAAACACCCAAATCCACTAGGCCTAACGTTTATGATAAAAATTCTATCAGAAAGTAAATTTAACAATTTCAAAAATTCTCATAGTTAAGATTAACGGCAATACATTTGCGAGAAAAAAGATGTTTTATCCAAAAAAGTAATAATAAAAGTCATAAACGTCCCACATAAAACATGTCAACTATGGTCACTGACATGCAATTTTTCTTTTTAATTCGGCAAGTACTTCGAAATGTCTACATAAAGCTTCATATATGGATAAAGTAAAACGTAAAGCAATCTAAAATTGTATTCAAGTCAGCAACTTAAATAGAGTTAAGACATTTAAGACAACAATTTCAGGTCGTAATTGTGTTGCCAAGAGACACAAACGAACAAAGCGCTACCAAACAACAACTAACAACTGGCTTTTATACAAACTAGATTATATAATTCCTGTATGTGTAATAACAAGAGATAATAATCACAATCTTCGGGTGTCTAGCAACAATGAACTACATCAGAAGCTGAAACACAAGAAAGTTAACTAATTAATAGAGGGTTACGAAGGATATTTTTAAACAAAACTGACAATTGATGAAGTTTCTCCTCCTGAGGAATAAAAAACAAAGGATAATTCTTGTACAGAGTTACGATTGATATTTGAAAACCATATATCCCAAGATCCTGAATGACGTATTCAGAAGGAGACCCAATACGTTTTATAAATTATAATGAGAGTTAGGAAGGTACCAATTACCAGAAAATAATTATTAATTTTATTGGTCTAGGTTAGAAAAGGGAGTTGGAACACATGTTGATGACGGTCACCAGTATTCTCTACCCTCTAGGCTAAATTAAACTATTTCAATTTAACATTTGTTTGTTATATCACTTACGATCTGAGAGTAAATTCATAAAATAATGCACTTTCATATTTGTCCAAACACTGCACAGTTGTCTCAAACGATGATGTGTGATATCACATAATAAGTTCCATAAAACTGATGAAGTTCCCTTTAGGAATGATATTTCAGAAAAAACGTCTTTCTGTTAATATATAACATCACTCTTTCGAAGTAATATATATACATACACACGCTTGCACATGTTGTGAAAGTTATAATTAATATTTCAAATACTGTATTCAAATATGCTCATACACATTTTAAAATTTAAACCAAATAACGATAAAAAAACCTTCTAAACTGAATACCAGCTAGAGACTGAGAGGTAAGTCTAAAGTTTGTTTGTTTGTTTTAGAACTTTGCACAAAGCTACTAGAGGGCTATCTGTGCTAGCCGTCTCTAATTTAGCAGTATAAGACTAAAGGAAAGGCAGCTAGTCATCACCGCCAACTCTTGGGCTACTCTTTTACCAACGAATAGTGGAATTGACCGTCACATTATAACTCCCCACGGCTGGGAAGGCGAGCATGTTTGGCGCGAACCCGCGACCCTCAGATTACGAAGCGCACACCTTAACGCGATAGGCCATGCCAGGCCCCGGTAAGTCTAAGGACTTACAGGACTAAAAATCACTCATTTTCAGACAAGTTTCGGTTAAAGCTGATTGAAGAAAGAAAGAGAACAAAGCATTAAATCGAGTTTAATTAATATAACTCTCAAACTGAGGATATCACGTGTTTATGGAATTATCAAACATAAATTAGAGTAACTGTTTCACCAGTTCAATTAACTAATATGCGAGTACTTATTTAATTTAATCTGTGCAATTAAAAAATAACGTGTGTATGCGTGCGAAACTTTTAAAATAACTTTAAACTATCCAAAAATGAAATTCGGAGTACAGATTTAAGGATAAAGTCACCATATGTGAAAGAAAGAGGTATTTGGGGAATGGGTTTTTCATTCCACTTCAGCAGCCCCATTTCAGACAGTAGTGTTCATGTATTCAGATTTTGGGTGTAAATTTTTATTTTATTTATAGACACTTAAAATCCAGGAACAATCACTTTGTTTTAAAATTTGAAAGCGTCACTAGATTTAATGTCTCTTACTAGATAAGTCGATCAGTTTGTCATCTTTATCGCACCATTCAGCTCGAAATGTCTTTTGTGCTAGAGGTATTTGGTGAGTATCACATACTATGAAATAGCTTTAAACATATTTAGGTGTATCGTCACAGTCATTGAGACATCTCGTATGACAAGGAGATTCTTCCAGAACGTTACGTATCTAACCTGATACATGAATAGTCTACGCAAATCATTTAAAGACTTTAAATACGTTAAATATACAGCACTACTTTTACATTTTATAAGGCCTATGCACTCAAATACAAATTTATCACAATCATAAAAAGAAATGTTTAATACATGAATCATGAGCTTTCTCCTTGTAATAATTAAAACTAAACGATTATCACAGATACTGCTTTCATTTCGACATAGATAAACCAAAGTTACACAAACCTCAAAAATAAACTTAGTTCTAATATAAATTAAAATTTAGTGAGCGTTATCTCCAACACTTGTACACGGTTAGCAGTACACACCCTGGAAAACATGTTAACATTAAACTTCTAAATATTACTGGTTTGTTACACACACGCACACACATACATACATACATATAAAGACAATACCCCAAGCTATACATCAATGGTTTCTTTTCACGTCTGTGTATGTTTTCTTACAGCAAAGACACATCAGGCTATCTGCTGTGTCAATCGAGAGAGATCGAATTCCTATTTTAGCATTAGAAATCCGAAAACTTACCGCGGTCCCACCGGTAGACCTTTTCCGTCTGTCAGGATTGCCTGCACTTCAGTTTGTTATACAAATACCCTAAAATTAGTTCATAGTTAATTAACATACTTTTTATGTTAGCAGACACTTAATTCTTTATGTGTAAAATTAGAATTTTTGAAACTGTAACGTCAGAAAACACGTTAACGTTTTTTTTAAACCCATATATTTGTAAACTCCACATACCTAAACACGCAAAATATTCTACAACAACATGACAATACAACTATAAATAATTATTTTTAATAATGTCATGGATCATCAATTACACTGTATTCAAGCGCAAGTACAAACATGTTTTGCCACCCAATATAAATATATATAGTTAAAAATAGTCTCAGACAAAACAGAAAGATAATCCATTTTATACTTTAAGCTCATAAAACACATTATAGTTATATTACGATTTGATTTTAGAAATATTTTTGGAAAAGTTAATAAAGAATGGATGGTACGTACAACCAAAAGTCAGAAACGAGATACTATTTTATCTCAAATACGTTTAATAATGTTAGTACAGTGTATTAGATTTTAATGAATAACCGAGTTTGAAAGCAAAGTTATCTTATTCAGACAACATACACAGCGTTAGCTATTCATATAATATAAAAGTCAAAGAATGGGCTTTAAAACATGTTTCAAAGGTTTCTACAGTTTCATTCACAAGATACAGATCGTAGATTTGGAAAGAGTTTTGTATGTGATGTAAAATACATTCCAATTTTTTGATAATGGTGGTTCACTAAAATTATTGCATGGAACGCTTATTATATACACATATTTTTTAATTTTCCATTTATTAAAGAAATATTTATTGTTTATGAGGAATTACTTTGTATTATTAAATTAGTATATGAATTTAATACTAATCTTGCATATCATGAGTTGGCTAAACGTCATTAATTATAATAGTGATTACAATAAAATATCGATAATAGAGTGGAAACTCAACTAATAAATCAATGCACCCTCACAATGATGATGAATATTTGTTTTACGACGTCCAATAATCCTGGCTGGCAGGCATATTAAATCAATTGCATTGTTTTTATTGGATAAATTTGTGGTTATAATATATATATAGAAAGAGATATCTTGCTTTGATCAGAAGTTACTAATAAGCATAAAATCATTGGTTTGTTTGTTTGTACATAAGCACAAAGCAACACAATGGGTTGTCCATAACACAATTTGTCCATTCAAATAACGTGTTAAGTCCCACAACTGGAATTTAACAAGTAATTTGCATTTTTAGATAGTATGACACCTTAAACGCATGTGAGATAGACTACGATGTAAGAGTCGCCTTTCCTAATTTCTAATTATTGGCCAAAGGTCAGGCAGGAACACAAGCCGCCACAAGGGATTTATCTAGGTTTTTGAACCAATTATAGAGACTGGATGTTACATTTTTAAAGCACCCTCGACTGAAAGTGCAGAATGTGTTGAGCGACATAACGCATCAAATCCCGCTACAGTGAAAAAAAAATTCATTGTGCAGCTTTGTGTTTAATAACAAAAAATCAATTAATTTTTACCCCTACGAAGGAAAATACCATTCAATAATATTAGTTTTTCTTTATTACAGTATAGCTGTACATTTAACGTATTTTTAAAACTAAAATTATTCTGTTCCTAAATTAGAAAGAAAGACACCAATAAATTTATCTTAAATCATATTCATCAATTTCTTGTAACTTGATTTAAATTTAATATTCAAATTCACTTATCGCCGTAAAATATAACTTGAAAAAAAAAGTTTAAGCATTTAAAAATGTTTCATGAAAAAAAAACAAACTAAAACAATATAACCTGGTGGCCAGCTTTCACAACTTTTCAGTAATATTTTATTTTTAAACCATACTATAGTAGAAGTTTTCACCCTTCCCGTTCAAAAATTCTTTTCGGTGGGCTCAGCAGATAGCCTCATGTGGCTTTGCTGTAAGAAAACACAGACTCGTAAATTTTTGATTTTGGTACGCGAGTAATAGCAAAACAGGTGTGTGATCATTACGTAAGTTGTAACTAATTTATCGGTCGGGTATGTTTAGATTTCTTCGGTTTTTCAAATCAGGCATATCCAATTAACTTGCCATCATCAGTGTAGTTACCGAAACATCTGTAAAATAAACACAAATGCTACATAAACGATTACTCTTATGCAATAATAAATCCTTAGCTATGAGAAATTGGAAAGAAATAAGCTATCATCACCACGATCAATAACAAATGCAGAAATGTATGACAGACAAGTAAATAACGCATACACGATACACACAAATACACATCATAAGCAGAAAAAGCTTATGGATATACGTTATTACTCTAAAATATTCTTAACATCTTTAGAAATATAAGTAAAATAATATTATTAAAGCACGAGTTCTAATCTTTAAAAATTCATATTATTTCAGTTTCTATAGTAATTTGTTTTCAAACGATATGACTTTCAAATACCTCCTGTCAGTTCACTGTAATTCTATAATTTCCGAAATCTCTAGACTAACATCAAAATTTTACCAATGCTTAAGGCTCTGTCCCACGTCTTGTGAGCAGTTAGTATTTCTAATAAGCCTAATATACGGCCCTCGTATGATAGTCTAACATATAGTCTCCCACTTAAGAGAATCTCATTACACGTATACATCCATGTGTTTTCGCGATAGCAAAAAAACCACAAAAAATGTTGTTAAACTTGTACATTATACACAGCATAATTAATCTTCATTTCTTTTAATCACAAATACTTTTGTCACAACTACTTTAATACCCATGACCAAAATTACTGTCCAATTTATCATACAAACCACACAGAACGGCGTTTCTCAAACAAGAATCTTCGGAACCCTGAGGTTCCACAACGTGACTCCAGAAGTCAGAAAGTCGTGTTCGAAATTTCATACAAATATTTTTAAAAATATGATTTATAGAATGTAATTTACTTTTCGTAAAATTTAATTTTTAAACACAAAACATCAAATACGACTGAGGGTTGCAAAAAATGTAAATAAAAAACAGATCTTAAAGGTCACTAAAGTTTGAGAACCATCAATATAAAAACATTGTCATTCACATGGTAAAATGCACATTAGGTATCTATACACCAATACTTATCTTTTTAACTAGCCACATTCAACCGGTTATAAACTGCATCAATATGTCTAAAATGTTTCAAATACAATTTACTCAAGTTTTATGGAAAACATGTTTCTGGATCAATTCCAAGTCAGTAACTTCATTTATTCATCTTGATTTATATAAAATTACACATGTAGAATTTTACCACTTAGGACAGTTCTTAAGGATAACATTTAGTGTTTGATGTATTTATAAGAGTGAATGTTAAATTTTCTTTTAGAAAGTCTTATCAAAATTGTCAATAAAGCAGATAAATTCGTTTTCAAACTTCTTTGGAGTACATAAATTTAAACCATACTAGTAAGCAAGTCAAGTTCATGAAACAAGGTTCTCTCGCTACAAGTGTTATAACAAATTAAATTAAATATAAAAAAGTCATATTTCAGTATTTTAATGATTAATTCATGAAAGCAGCTGTAGATATATATACGAGTTGCGCATCAACACTATGGGTCAATTTTGAAGCCATTAACTAAAATAGTATAAATATATATGTGGAAGTATTGTTATTGTTTTCCTATAAACAAAAAATTAAAATTTTAACAAAAGTAACATGCATAAATAATTTTTTTTACTTTTAATTACAAACTCCAGTGTTTTTGTTTTATACATCACTATATATGTACTATATATACAATAATACAGTGTAACTGATGTATGTATAGAAAACATATGCTTTTATTCAACAACTTAAATAAACAGTAGCAGCCTTCCACTGTTTGAAAGACCTACATTATTCTAGTAATTTGCACTGTTCATATATCAGCCTCACAATTTGAAATTATTTTATTCACAATCAGTGTACTTTACTCAAAAGCTAATACTTATTGCGAATATGTGAGATTTCAGTTTATATTAATAAAGATACAGTTATTCAGCAGTTTGTAAAACTTTATTAATTGTTGTTGTTGTTGTTTTGAATTAAGCACAAAGCTACACAATGGGCTATCTGTGCTCTGCTCACCAAGGGTATCGAAACCCGGATTTTAGCGTGCAAGTCCGCAGACATACCGCTGAGCCACTGGGGGGCAACTTTATTAATACATACAGAAACAGTTTAATGAAATACACAGAAATGAAAGTGGTGTACATACACACTGTTCTTCATTTGCAGAAAAAATATCCCTGCTGATTCACAAAAGGTGTGCAAAATTTTTTGTTTTTTTTATCAATACATATACTTCACAATATGTATTACAAAGTTAAACATACTATTCTGTTTCCAATACATCATCAACAAATATCACTGAAACATACTCATGTAGATGAATAATCTGTTCTAAAAGTGCATCTACAAATATTTATGTTCAATAATGTATACTTTTTGTTAAGATTCCTTTTATTGTTGCAAATGCTCACATTACATGTGTATACATAAAAATTAACTTTTTTCCTTGTAAACTATTCTTTTCCTTCTAGATGTAAATTCAAAATGATAGAATTGGTGATATGAAAGAATATGCAGGTCATTGTGGCAACTGAACAAATGCTGGTTAGATTTAAATAACCTATAATTAAACTTAAAACAGCCTCAAGACAGTGTGATGATAACCAATAGATACTGCTGGAATTTAATATTCAACGAGAGAGAGAGAGTGAGAAATAAAATTAATTTCTTGTTACTTTTTTTTGCTGAATCTTGAATAAATCTAGGATTTGACTGTCACACTTATAATACAACTTCAAATAGCACAGTATATTTCTCTGAACAGTAACAGGATAGGAAGTAAGAATCCTTAGATTTACAATCTGTCACATACTAACCACTGTGCCAAGCAATGTATTTTGTTTTACATATCTTCATGCACCAACCTGAACAAATGGAACTTGCCTAACTAATAAATGAATATTTACTGTACAATTCTTATCCATGCTGTAAATATAATTAACAGTTTGGAAACTAAATTTGATTTCATTCCTTCAAGTAACATGCTCTATCCTATTTTTGGCTGCAACTTTGTTTTTACACCAATGTTGTTTTTGATCAGATAAAGGAAATAATAGACACGCACAGTAATATTGACAGAAAATATTGCACAAAGTGGGTATTTTGGAATTAAAACTTTGTCCCACTTACATATATATATATATACATACAAACGTGTTGAGGATTTGGGAATTAGTTACTACAAACTGTAATTATGTTGCAATTTTCTTGAGTTCAATCTAGTTTTTCAATGCAAATTGGAACATAAACATCATTGAATTTAGCTTAAACTTTCCAATTCTTTTGAATAATTTCTAGTTTTCTGCATATTAGATTAATATGATATATTAGTTGCTATACCCACACAATGCTTAACACATTTATAAAACTATTCAGTTATCATTTATTACCAATTAGTTTAGAAGTTCAGGAATTTTATTTTATAGATTTTATGATGCTCTAAAAGTCTTCCATTTTGAATTTTTGTACTGTTATTTTAACTGTTTAGTTTATTAAAATAGAACTAAAATACGCACAAGTGTGGCATGTTTATATTTTCCATGGTCAGATAATTACTATAAAATTGAAAATAAATATAATAAACTTACAATTAAGAAGCACGGAAAAAACAAAGGCTTTCTTTTTGAAAAACAAGTATGAACAAACATAACTTATTTCAAAGCTTAGAAGCAGAATTTCTTATTTAATTATGTACAGTAAAAACTACCTTTACTCGTAATATATTAGATGAAAAATTCCACAAAACTCGTAGCAAAATCTAATCTATTTTCCAACACACACAATGATTTTCAAATGGAATTAGAAATAAAATTTTGATGAACACAACAAAACCAAAACATACCTGCAGTACAATATGCAATATGCACCTTACATGAGTATGTAACTAATAACTTCTTTCCACATCGACTTCTTCTGGCATTTGACATCACATTAAAGTTTTTATTCAATTTATTTTTAAATTATCATGACATTTTTCACTTATATTTAAAGAAGTAAATTCATTTAAACGCTCTAAGACTGAAATCAAGGGATAGAAAAAAAATGTTTTATTTGATCAACAAATTTCCTCTTATCTATACTAGCTTTGATAATGAGGTATACTGTGAATTTAAAATTGGGTAAGTTAATCGATTACCTATGAGCAACAATTACCCATATAAACCAATCAATTGACTGAAATCAGACTTGAATCAAATGTCATGAAATTAATCAACTAATTGAAGTTTATTTTTCCAATTATTACTGGTTTTGATAGTTCCAACAATTGATCAATTGAAATCACAATTGAAACAACTGCCACAAAAATAATGAAGTTATCCAAATTGAGGTTTCTTATTAGCACTAAAATACTTAAATGTTGTTAATACATTTGATAGTTGTTACATACAAAGCTACATACTACGTCATTTGAGCTCTGCCTAATTTTCGCCTTGTAATTTGTTGTTGTTGCTTTTTACCTCAAGTTTCTTCAGTTATGACGATTCTGGACAGATGACTCTTGTTTTGAAAGGGGAGGGATCATTATTTCCACCACATTTGCTTGTCTTTACTGTGGCAAAACTTGCTATTAAGGCTACCTGCTACTGTTACTAATTTTTAAATGCAGACTAGAAGGAAGTCAACTGGTAGCACCTACCTCTTCCTATTTTTCTAGGCTTTTATGCATCATAGTTTGAGGAATACTGTAGTGAATGATTAAAGAAATGATCAGTTAACTGATTATAAAATACCACCAACTACCTAGATCTGTAATCACAAAATATGGTAATACTGTTTCAGTCATAAGTGATCTGCACTAGTCCAATAAGCACAATGTAACTGGTAAGAAGTAATGTAAGTTAAACGTTTGTTGTCTTGCGTTTTCCATGACACATGACTTAAGCATAACATACCATACCCATTGGAAGTGAATAGCATGTACCTTGCATTTCAAGAAAGTTTCAAACATCATTGCTTCACCTTCCAATATACTTTCTACACAGTTATAATAAAATATGGTATGGTTCATTGGTTTAGAATTTCTTAACACTCCTACAAAAAAAATATTTACATCCACTAAAGTGATACAATTAGTGGATGTTTTAAAAATATTTTTTAAATATTATTTTGCAAATGTCTGAAATGTCAAAATATTATTGCTCCTTAAAATATAAAGGGATAAGGTCAGTTAATGGCAATTTCATTTAAATACAAAATTATTAGCCTGATATTAATAACCTTTCAAGTTGCTCTGGGGCCTATTAGGCCCCAATTTTCGTAGGAATGTTAAGCATTTATACAACTTTGTAAAAAAGTTTAAAAATCTAAAACTATATGCAATCCCAAACATTTACTTTACATAAACACACTTGAAAACTTTGTGATCAAATTCTTGTGAAGTAAAATAAAAAGTATGCAAAAATTCCATAATTCCTTTTTTTATAAATGATAATGTTAACTATGACCTATGTTTAGTCAAACACAAATAGTTTAGTAGCTCTATGTTAGACCATACATTCCATAATACTATATTTGTAGCTAACCATCATGCTTGAATATTTAAAAAGATTTAGGGAAAATGTTATTGTGTCATAACTGATTTGGCATAATCATTAACCAGAGAGCATTTTTTTTTTATCAGTACTTATGTTACTAAGCCTTCTTTTTCAAAAAGAAACCAACTAAGTTACATACTTTACATAAACAGTAAAAATGAACTAAGTCTAGACAAATACTTTGTATTTACAATTGCTTTACTAGCTTAGTAGCTCTGTATTAGACCGTGCCTACTAGTCATTAATTACTAATTACTCTAAGTTTTATAATAAAAATTGACTGCAATGTAAAGAAACATTATATATTTTATATACATGTACAGTAAAACATTAAATTCACTATATTGTAATATTATGATATGTTATACAAATAAATCTACTATTCTAAACATATCTTAAATCATACTTCAATACATAAAGCATGTGAACTGCCAATCATGGAGCAGAGCAAAATAAACAGAAACTTTTGATGTAAAAATACTTTAGTTTGAAGCTTCAGTTATTTATTTGTTTCTTTGTAGTTAAACACAAAAACACAATCTGTGCTCTACCAACTTCAGATATCAAAAGCCAATTTATAGTATTGTAAGTCTATTGACATACTGCTGTGCCAGAGGGGGCAACTTAAATTATCAAAAAAATTATAAAAAAAAACAAACAGTTCCTACTTTATACACTTCATGTATATAATTTTATATCTCTTTACAATTACTGTAACAACATGTCTTATTTATAGACATAAATGCTAGAAGTTTCATTGTGAAATAGTTTTTCAAAAACACCAAATACATCCTTCACTCATACTGTTTATCGTTACTAGATGGCCTGAAAACCTTGTATGTAAAATTCTTGAAATAAAGTTTTTACTTCATTGAAACTACAAACTTTGTCTGTCTTTGTTTTAATAATGCCATGTATAATTAAATTGTTTGTACATATACAGATACGGCATAAAATGAAAGTAACTGTTGAAAATAAAGATATATATATAACTAGAATTTTATTTTAACATTACTGCTTATGGAGTTCCATTTAATGATTAATAACACTTTGTTTTGTTTTACATCTAATTTACATTGCAGTCAACATTCACAATAAAACATACAAATTAATTGGCAATTAAATACAAGCAAATAATGATGCAACTACTCATTTTATGCTAAATGTTTTAGGCTAAATAATATTTTGTCAAATTTATTTTTCTGAAAAAAAAAGAAAATCAATAAATACCTAATACTTGCAATATTTTAGTTTTATCAATGTTGAGCTCTGGTACTTATACATGTCACCTTTATGTTTTATATTGATTTGCTACTTAGCTGCGGTATACAATATCCCTAAACGTGTTTACCTTATGTGATGACATGGAAAAGTACCTAAAATACTTTTGCTGTCTTCAAACAGACATTGTCATTAGAATGCACTTACTGCCTCCCCTTTATAAACAACTGTAGCTAAAAAGCAATGTATTTTGAACATGGAAATACATTCTATTTGTCAACATTCAAAAATGGTGAGAGTAATGCAATAAAGGTAAATTTAGCTCATTAACTGCAAATTCAGTTTCTCTTACTTACTATGAATTAATTTTATTTATTGTAAACATTTTATTGCCCTCAACTTAAGACTAACCTACTAAACATGTAATAGTCAAGTTCATCTGAACCATTGCTTTAAATAAGTAGCAGAAACACATTAATTATAGCCATGTATCATCAGTTTAAAAAAAAAAAAGGTGCCTGAGATGACCTTATTTACTAGTATCAAAATACACTGCAAAGCTATTCCTACCTATTGTTTAATGTTTCATATGGTAATGATAATCAAAACAAGTTTTTCTGGAAAGCATATCTATTTATTTTATAACACTGCCTCATCTTGTGAATATTTTGTGTTGTCTTGATGCTCAATGTGCAATGGATACTATTACAATTTATGGATCATATTTAAAAACTGTACCTATAAGAGTTAAATCCTTCAAAAATTTCTCTTTGCTATCTGTATTGAAAGTACCACTGTAGTGCCTTATTTATGCAACAAACTGTCTAAAGATTCAACAGGTTTACAAAATATTCACTCACACATAAGCTGTATTACTTATGAATTACAAAATTCAATTTACTAAAACAAACGAATTATTTTGAAATTAATTAATCATTCAAAGTTTCATTAAGTTAACAGAGATTATTATGTTCTGAGGTTTACAATATCTTTGTTTAGCTTACCTATGTACACCTTCTATTACAGCTTGATTTCCTTCATATGAATTGAGCGTGATCTTCTCCTGTGGCTTAAGTCTTTGAAACTGGATTTTATTCCCTTCACTGATTTCTGGTACAACAGCTGAATCATTACAATTTTCCTAAACACATATTTATACTTATTCATTGTGGATTTAAATATTAAAATTATTGCTTAGACATGATCGGTATCACATTAGTACAACAGAAATATTTATAGTTTTTCTCAGGATAGAGGGGAAACCTCTTTATTTCAACCACGTTTGTAATGAGGAAATTCTAGATTATTGAGGTATTCAGGCAGCCAAATTAGTCATTTTTAATGCAACTGGCACTCTATTATCAGAGTATAAGTTGCTGACTTATGAATACGTAAAGGGTGCAAATTAGTAAGGGCAGCTGTGAACAATATAAACTAAAGCAAGTTTATGTACAATGAACTTATCAGCTTATTATTTTATATTTTGTCAACAATTATACAAATTGCATAAACAAAATTGCATGTTATGTTATTATCTTAAAATGAATTTTTTGCTTCAAAACTAATGGCTTACTAGTACAACACGAAATATGTAGTACATTACTGCTTTGACGTATAAACAATCAAGTTTTAATGATTCTACTTTAATGAGTCATTGTTTTGGAGCACTGAGTTCATGTGACTACAGTATAAACCTCTTTGGTGACCTCTCAAACTATGTTGTAGTTTATGCAAATCTCAACTGTGAAGGTAATTCTCAGAAAAACTGCGATAAACCAGTACCCACTGCAACTGTAGGTATTTTGTGGTTAGTAATTATTACCTCGGTTCCTGTTCTGATTGACACTTAACTAATGTAAAGTCAGGTAGAAAGTACTGAACGATTTATCTATGGGCAGTGATGTCAAGAAATATATATGCAAAAACGACTCGTTTGGGTTGAGAAAATATTTTACATAAAAGCAATTCATGATTATTTTGTGGTAAGAAATAACTATTTAAATTGGGATTACTGATTAAATTTTCAATTGTGAAGATCTGTCTTCAAGAAAATTCATTGATATTGTTGATGACCAGATTAATGAAGTTTTGCTGTACATGGCCATCTACTACAAACTAAGTATTACATAAAAACAATTAATAACAGGTATTGACATTTGTAGATTAGAAAAACCTAAGTATCAGACACTACCATCCCTAATTTAGTACTGGTTAAATGGTCAGTTGGCTGTTTGACATTTTTTGGCACAAAGCAACTAGGTTATCTGCACCAAACAACCAGTAAAAGACTATAAAATATGAAGTAATATCAAGTTAAAAAAACAAACAAAGGCTGAAAACCAGGTAAAAATAAATTTAAATCAAAATAAAAGGGGCCTATGGACCATAACTATCTAAAAACACAATCAAAGTGGATAGTCTCATCATAACAGTTGGAAAGAGGGAGACAGATACTTACAAAAGGTATCAAGATTCATTTCTTAGCATTCTTTATCTGCTGGCAGGCAAGTACCCATCAGAGAAAAGAATACCATAGTACATATGTTGATGTTTTGAGTAGAAAACCAATAGTTGTTTGAATGATACGATCAGTTACTGCCTCCAAACAGTCATTAATTGGTGGAAGGCTAATGATAGCAAAACTGTGTTTATAGAAAGAGGTGAAACAGAGCCAGCTAGTATAATTCAACTTCTATATGACACTCAGGTTGGGTGGCATCAACTATGACTATTCTCCATCAAAATGACAGGAAAATTATTACTGCACCATAGGTAACTATAAATAAGGATGAGCACCACCTCAAAGGGGACTGTGTCCATTAAAATCACCCATGATGAAAAAAGGAGACAACAACTGTTACATAAGAATATCAAGGTCTGGCTAACCATACATCTTTCCAGAAGACAGATAAAGAGAACCAGTAATGTTGATATTCTATTAACTCATCCATTACACAATCTGCACAGCCAATGTAAAGAAGGTTTCAAGAATATTTTCTGTATGGAGAGACACACAGGATAACAGGAATCAATCAAGACTGTAATGTCATCCAAAAACGAAAAAAAAACCTTGACAGTTCCACTGCATCAAAGTGGCCCTTTCTGCTTGGCATCATACCATTTTTCTTTTATAAAAAAAGGTATATTGATCTCCATAAAATCTCCCATGGGTTAGTTGGACAGATTTCTGTCCAGTCAAAAAGGGAGACATTTGCCCTAAGGGTTTGTGAGTCAAAAAATGTAAAATTATAAAATGAGGTACAAGATTCGAGTTGACTGGTGAATGTGGAACAGAGACTACTGTACATGTTGTTTATCAATTAATTGTTTATTTACTGCTTTATTTTTATATGGAGGGGGAAGATCCAAATGTTTAACAAATTATATTCTTATATCAAAGATTTTTTCATTATTTATTGATGAAAATCAGAATTTCAACCAGTTTGTATTTACTATCAATCTAATACATTTTATCAGAGCACTATTTGACAGAATATGGGTGGAAAAGAATGCTAGACAGGAAATTAGAGACAGAGTTGCAGATGTTATAATGATTAACTAACAGCCACTTTTTGATAGTTATTTCCATATTCAACAAATATTTTCTTCTTTACAAACAACCATAAATAAAATTTAAAGTACAACACAAGAATAGAAATTTTTTTAGAAATAGAAACTGGGACACTAAAACCACTAAAAAGTTTTTAATTAAAAGAAAAAAAAACAGAATGAGAACCTTTAGCAATGACATATTTGTCCTATATAAACAATTTTGGTACAACATGAATACTTTTCAATTAACATTAATTTGATTTGATTATCCAAATTCAAAGAATGTAATGAAAAAAAAACAAACTGGAAGTGTTATAATTTTTAATAACCTTTACCTCATTTATTAGTTAACAGTAATAACAAAAAAATCTTTAGATTTAATAAAATCTTAATGTAGCATTCATAATCTAAAAATATTAGTTTAAAAATTTCTGAAAGGTTTAAATACAAAGAGATTGCTTTCAAGTTAACTTTGAATAAATAAGTAGCTATAACTGTGAACAAAAAGGCCATATAATTGTCTTAAACAAACCTAAACAAGGTCATAAAATAACTCATTCTACTTCAAAAAACACTGCTTAAAAGTCAGCTGAATGACTATATTTTGAAACACTTTTCTATCATAGGAAACACAAGAAAGACAAAAACAGTATACATACAAGTAGTGTCATCAAACAATTTTACACTTTAAATTTAATCATTCATGACTTATGCCCAAAAGCTATGCCTATGGAATATCAAAAGCATATTCAGACACCAAAATGTAAAAGTCCTTCTTTGGCAGTTTTATTAGAAGAATTAGTAATAAAAATTTTCTATAGCTCCTTCAAAAGAATTATTCCATACTACGTTAAATTAGACATCCACAATATAATGCAGCCATGGATCATAAAAAAAATCCAACACTTTTATAAATTACTTGGATAAAAATATTTTAAAACTGATTGTAAATACATTTTGTGATGAATATACAGTATATCACCCATAAAATAAAATAGAGACATAGATTAAACTACACTAAAATACAGTGATTGTAGAGGATTATTTAACCATTACTTCATACTTGCTTAACAAAAACTTCTTTACTCAGAAAAAAATTGTAAAATATGAAAGAAATTTTCAACTAGAATGCTGTAAAAAATACTTACTATGACTGAGATAAAGTGTTCATCATTCTTTAGACAGTAGTTTGAATTAATAGATGCTATATGGTGTGGTGAATCAGGGAAATATCAGCAAACACTACATCACTCATACCTGGGGGGAGAGAAATTATTGAAAATTACACTAAATATTTGTTTTTTACAAAAGTTGTGAAAGACAGTAAGAGTCAAATATATCACTAATTCTTTATAATTTATCTCACAGCTGAGCTAAAAATATTTTGAAAAAGAAATCTACAATTTTAAGCCTAACTAGGCTTACACATCTTTATGAAATTAGATGATATGCTGTGTTTCAGACAAATTATACATTTAACACACAAAACATCACTAAACTGTCTCTCTTAAAAAAATTATTTAATTTCCTTTTTCATAATTTCATTTTTAATGAGACTTTGAATGCATCTAGAACAATTAGTAAAAATAACAATTTTTTAAAGAAAACAATGACTCTTCTATTATTTAAAGAAAAACGTTTTAATTCTTATTGCCTAGTCTGTCTGTTTGTTTTGGATTTTCGCACAAAGCTACTCGAGGGCTATCTGTGCTAGCCATCCCTAATTTAGCAGTGTAAGACTAGAGGGAAGGCAGCTAGTCATCACTACCCACCCCCAACTCTTGGGCTACTCTTTTACCAACAAATAGTGGGATTGACCGTCACATTATACACCCCCACGGCTGAGAGGGCGAGCATGTTTGGCGCGACGCCAGCGCGAACCCACGACCCTCGGATTACGAACGCACGCCTTAACGTGCTCGGCCATGCCAGGCCTCTGCCTAGTCTGGGATCAAGCTTATTGAATCCTAGATAATTTTGACTACTGTACCAGTGCCTAACAGATTGTTTCATGTCTCATGTAAAAATATTCTATATTTTTTATAAATATAGTTATTTTGTAACTGTGTTTTACACAAAAGATAAAAATATATTTATTCTTTTGCTCAATATTTTGAGTCAACAACTTTCTTCTGCCACCTGTTTCAATAAGAAAGAACCTTGTGAAAAACTGTGAGAAACATAAAGGACAATATCACACTCAGACTTCTCATTGGCAAAATGTATTGAAGCATACTAATGGTAACCTTATAATGCATAATAATAGGCCTCTACTACATATATTACAAAATTTTGAAACTGCTGACCTTCTGAACAATAGTAACACAATAACCTAATATTTGTCTACTTCATTATGCAAGATTTTTGAAAATAAATATTTCAGTAACGTATAATTTAGATTGGTGAGGACAAAAAATGTCAGGCCTACAAACTTAATACTGCCAAATATTTTGACCTTTATAAAATTCAGTCTGTGGAGCCCAACTGTTGTAAGGTATCATTATGCCCAAGATTTGCTCAAAATATAAACAAGCAGCAGGCCAAAAACCACACACACATATATATATATATATATAATTATTCATTTCTTTTTCATTCTATACCATTGTTACAAAATAAATGTGAAACTCTCATGTCTGTCTCTGCTTTAATCTGTTGTAGTTATTACAAAGTATCTTTGTGAAAAGTCTCATTTTTATTTATGAAAATTTCTTGTTTGAATTTTGCACAAAGCTACATGAGAGCTATCTGCAAGAGCTACCAATAATTTAGCAGTGACAGATTAGAGGTAAGGTAGCTAGTCATCACCATCCACTACCAACTCTTAGGCTACTCTTTTACCATTAAATATTACTACCTGGTCATACCAGGACTTTGATGGTAATGTAAGGGATTGCAGGCCAAAATATGTTTTTATAATGTTTGAACTTTGACCTAAAATCTGAAAGAGGTCTCACTGAAAAAAAAATGTGGGCATATTGAATCATAGTATATGTCCTCTAACTTCTAAAATAATCATTCTGCAAATAATATAGTGGTGCACAATTTTCATTTTTGAAGGGAAGAAACACAGAAAAAATAATATCTCCTTCCCTATAAGGAAGGTTTCAATATCTGATGTTCACAAAAATAGCACATACTCAAAAACGTTCAATGTTTATGAAGATGTCATTCATTTTCAATGATAAAAATTACATTAGTACATTTCTGGGCAAAACCTTTAAGCCACACTTTGACTGATCTGAAACCTTTCATTAAAATAAACCAACCCTACAAAAAAAATACTTCATTATTATACTGTTCAAATAACAATAATAATAACAACCAGAAAAAATTCAATCATTCTTATTCTCAGGGGTGAAAATCTCAAAAACAAAAGTTGAGGTGCTCAACTTGGTGAAGTGTACCTTTTTCTGAAAAACAAAAAAATCTATGTTTAAACATAATAAACAATAAAACAACTCAAATAAATACCAGCACAAGTATTACTTTAAAATATGTAACATTTATTTATAGAGTAGATTTTCTGTAGAAATTTAACAGATCAAAAAATAACTTTTATTTCAATAATACACTTGCATAAGCTATCAGAAAGTAAAGCAAAAACCTGACTTTTTTAGCTCCTTTCCCGCCCAAAAAAACTGAACATAGAAGGGAGTTAATAAATTAATGTCAGTAACTCAATGAAATAATCAAGTCGTTGTAATTAGGTTACTAATTATTGCTAATTTCAATTATTTCAAGTTTCAGTAATCCAAAAATTGTCATTATGTTTACTATTAAGCACAAATTTGCTACAAAATGTACTGCCTGTGCTCTGCCCATCATCATTATCAAAACCCAATAAACTGTTAGCTTTACACACTTTTTGGCTTGATGATTTAATAACATATTAGCTGAATATAAGTAATTAATTAGCCCACTGTTTAATTCCATTAATCACCGAATTACATTTCCTAACCATTATTGTGTTTATCATATCAGAACTGGTCTGACATGCAAAGGGTCTTGTCAACACTGGTTATTGCAAGCACAGAAAGAGTTTATAATGTAATTTCCATTTTCCTTTCACTAGTAAGTTCTTAAAAGTTACTTCACTAATTTCTGTTCCTTAAGAAGATCAAATGTCTTTATTATTTCAGTGATATACATATTACAGAAAATACAGTACTGTTCTTCAATCCTACCATACCATCTTATAATAACCTATATATTTATACAGTTCAGTTACATGTACAATTTCTTTCACTTTAGTTTCCTATATTCCTTTGTCATAAACCAGTTTTATAAAGATACTTCACAGCTATTTATTCTAATTTTAACATTTTCAATTACAGAAGTTTTACTGAAAAGGGTGACAATATTTTCCAAGTTTAACTGGTAAAATATCGATTTTTCTTCTGAACTTGATCTTCATCTTAGAGTTAAGTTTGTTTTACTTAAATCAGCTCCTTATTCAATGGCTTTGCAACAAATGCAGTAAAATTAATTTTTTTTAAAATCATATAATTATGCAAATAAATATATTCTCTGTTAAAGTACTAATAAGTTGCAAAAACTTGTTAATTGACATTTTAACATACATTAAATGAGTACATCAATCAACATTTGATGCAACTTAAAAATTTTAAAACATATCAGTTAAATTCACTGTCAGAGTCAGTCCATGATGGGTCAACCCCCTACAAACTGATCTTGATTCCTAATGGCAGATGTGATAGTGCTATAAAGATTTTTAATTTTGCCAAAATTCAAATCTTTAACCCTAAAGCAGATGGAATGTCATAGGTAGCACCACCAACTGATAATGGCTGCCATTTAAGGGTTAAGTCAAATGTTTTTTATATGCAAGTTAACCAACTATTCAGCTCAAAATGTCTTCCAGATGAAACCAATGGTATAAAGTACTAACAGCATTTTTATTTTTAATTAATATTAATTTATGATCAATACAAGTGACCTACTTAACTCCTTAAACCTGAGTGAATGCAGGCAACATCTAACCAAAAAGCCCAACTTACTCATTGGGCAGTGACAGCATCCAATAACATTTATAACTCTTTGACCAGAAACTAATCTAAACCATGTTATTACCCACAAAATTCAAAAATTAAGGTTTTTGTAAGATATAGTGATAATTATTAGGAAATTGTGAAATTAATTCCTGCAGAACATGCAAAAAATTATAAATGGGTTTAAAAAGATAAAGGGAAATTAAATATGAGTCTGGAAAAGTGTGTACGTGATTAAATATATTTTTCTTTTATTCTTACTAATAATGATTAAAATTCATTGTTTCATCAGTAAGGTACATAACCTTGTTACTAAATATATTTTAAGCTATAAATCAATAATATCTCACAAAGTTTGACCTAAATACAGATCAGTTTAGATGACAATGGAAAATAATATCTGTAATTAAAGCATAATAATAACAATTAATATTATTAAAATGAGATATATTAAACATTCTATGGAGTACTACTACTAAAAATCATGATGCAGAAGTAATAGTGTGTATCTTAAATAAAGAACACACCAACACAAAATGTTTGTTGCAAGTACTATCTTGGATTTAATGATATTTGGAAACAAAAGTTATTTGGTTACATTGCAAAAACAGCTTTTCAACTATAGTTAATTCTGACTGAAGCCTTAAAATTTAAAAAGTGATTGGTAATTTTATGTTATTTATCTCATCTTGGAGCCATTTTGGATTAAATATTTGGTGAAATTTCACACAGTAAATGCTTGACCTGGATATGTAAAATTTAGCTACATTTTATACCTCCACAGGATAAATATCCCCTGCTAATTATCATCACAATTGAAAATTTTCAACTCAGAGACTTTTTTGAACTAATCAATTTCACACAGACTAACCTATAACCATCCAAACTGGAATAAACACTCAAAATACTCAACCTCACAGAAGTCAGTCTTAAGTCACATCAACTTTGCCTCTGCAAGCACAGCTTTTGATGTCAAAATTGCTAGTAAATAAATATCTTCGATTAGATCATGGTCTTTACAGTTTATGAAGGAAAAAGCAAAAAAAAAAATCCAAACTGATGTACATTATGAATATTGCCATATCTAACTAAAATAATAAACAGATATACATTTCAAACTAGAGAGCTTGAATTACTTTTAAGACCAAAAACATATCACTGCTTCAATTTTTACATTTCAAAGTGAAAGAGAAGCAGGTTTTGTTACGTATTTTGATCAATAAATAGGGATAGTAAGAAATAAGTGATGATAAATGTAAACATTTTCAAAATACTACTCAAATGTCTTTTTGAATAAAAGAAATGTGTAAATAACATTTATATGATAAATTACCTGACTGAAAAGCCAATCTTAAAAATTTCTTTAGACAAGTTTTATCATTTAAAACAAAGTCTGGTACTTCTGTTAGATTTTCAGGTACCATCTGATTTCCTGTTAAAGATCAAATAATTCCTTATTAACAGCAGATTTGCTATGGTAATAAGGAGAATAACAGAATCCGATAATTGAGTTTTTTTACAGTTTAAGAAATATTGAGACTGAAAAAATTGAATAAAAGCCAATACAATATTTATTTTCATACAAACAAAAAGAAAATCTAGCATAAATAATTGTATAAAAAGAATCACAGTCAATTTCTACAAGATTATGCTTAGTTTAACAGAGTTCATTCTCTTAGGAATGTTGTCAAGAGGATTAAAACAATTTTAAACAATTATCTTCTACAACAAACAGATCATATAAAATCATTAGAAGGTAAGCTTTTTATGTTTATCCAACTGACACTGTAATATTCTGATTTTTGTTATCTCAAGCAACTGGTGTCATCAGCCATTAAGGATATTAATAATAGCCATAAATTCTTCCATTCCAGATGTTACATTACTTCAATATCCTTTTGAACAAAACAGACTATACACTATAAAAAACAATGAACTAGCATAAGGCAATCTCATTAACTTTCTGGAACATGTTTATGCCAAAGCCTGTATGGAAGTTAGATTAATGAATTTTTAATTCCTCAGATACATAAGAAGGTAGAAAATATATAGTATCTGCAAATGACACTTCCTATGTATATATATTGTTTGGTTACTTTTCTGCACTCAAAGTAAAAAAAACATTCAGTATACATAAATAAATAATAATAGTTCCCTAATATTTCCTTATATTTTATTGAAAAAGTTTATACTTAAAATTTTAATTCGTAAAATCCATTTAGGTAATTAAAAGACCAAGTTCATGAGAACATTTTAAAAATATGATCCACTATTTGAATATCACTCAGTTTTCCTTAATTCTTTTCTTTTGTATTTAAAATGTTCATAAAACAATATGTAAAATCTTATAAAAAACATCAACCATAAACATAGTAAAACAACAGAACATACAACCTAACCAACATTACCAAATGAAGAGTTATAAACTTAAAAATAACAAGTAAATATTATTCATAGATATTTATTTCTCAATTACAATAATAATAAAAAGGTAATTGCAAACCAATTAACATAAATGTGCATGACTATCATTTCCAAAGCAAAACATGATATACTTGGGCCCAAAACCATATTAATCTGGTCTCTACTTCTTGGTCTAATTTGGAGTAAATTGGATTCAACACACAATATTCAATATTTTCAAATAGATCTCTGAAAGCAACTACACTTCCTAATTTATATAAATTATTTAACTCCATGTTAAATTTATTTTTGAGGTATAGAGACTAACAGATACGTATCTGATCACGATTTTTTATTACTTAAACTTATAAAGAAACTTACTCTACCATTATATGAGCTATTTCTGATATTCGCTCACCTCTCCACAGGAAAAAAAAATCTTCCACCACTGCTGTTGGCACAGATAGCCCTTAAGTAGCTTTATGCAAAATTAAAAACAAACCAATGCTTTTAATATTGCCACATGCACCACAAAATGTATATGAAACTCCCACCTCTTAACATGTGCTAACATCTATTGTGCCAGCCTACAATGTCTTTTTAAACTATAGCTCTCAACATCTGTCCAACACAGTAATCCCCATGAGCACTAGCATCACTGCAAAGGCTCTTTACAAAGCAAAAGAGATACATCAGAAGTGAGGAAGTAGTGCAAATGAGTGAGCATCTATCTTAACTACAATTTCTGGTAAATAAATATTAACTTCAAAAACATTTACTCACACCCTCTGGACATCAGATGGGTTCAATTCCACATTGGGAAGATGGTGAAATGGTTGTTACACATAAAGAAATTTAGAAAAAAAGCTTCTTTCTGAAAATCTAGTGTAATAACATAAAAATTCATAGAATCTATCATTCACTAGTCAGGGTAGCTTATTGAGACAACATTCATTTGGTTACTGCATTAATCTCAAACAGAGAATATAATTCATTCAATAGAAAAGCAAAAATTACTGTTAAAAGAACTTACTGGGTTATGCAAAGGTATCACCCAGATAATAAGAATCTGACATTGTTCGTCTGATCTTTACACCTGGTCATTACTTTTCACCTGGTTGAACATGAGTGTGTCGTATAATTAGGACAACAAGTCAGGCCATTCAATAATGTAGAAATATATATTCCTGAATTATTAAGTCATGCAGTTAATATCACAGACCTGCATTCAAAGGAGTTCACAACATTCGTCAGGTTTGCCCAACAACTGTAAATGGTTTAGTTTATAGCACTGGGCGGTTGGCTGTATTATGCTTACAGGTAACACCCCTTCCATACCTTCCATGGAGAGGTGTGTCCACTTCATCTTGCATCAGTGCAATTAAACTCCCCCAATGGGGAGTATTACGTATAAGTCTCTACAGAAATCTTGGAATGGAAAATCAAGGGTTCTCCCTTACTCTATTAAAGGATACTTTGAAAGATAAATTTGTATGGTGAAAGAATACTAGAGAAATGCCTGAACTGAACAGGAAAACTCATACTTGCATGGGGTCTTATGCTAATAGACTGTACAATGGAATAGAGTGAATATGAACAGCTGGTGCAAACTTGTTGTAAAAACAGGAAAACATTTAATACTGTCTTTTTTTTAACTTTTTTCTTGTGACACATGATTACATGTCACATATGAAAGATATATATATATATATATATATATACTGCTAAAATTTTGCAGAAAACCCATTCTCAGAAACAAAGTCTTAGAAGAGACAAATGAGCTTAAAACTTTCTGTACTTCCCTAAATGCAGATTTGCAAAACAGAGGTATTTCCTGTGAGACTTAATGGCCATGTTTTAAACAATATAAGTGAGATAATATGAAATATACAATGATTACAATTAGATAGAATATAGAATGAAGAAATGTGAGAGTTACTAAAGAAGATATATGATCACTCTTTCAGGCAGCCCAAATCTTGGATGAGACAGTGGTAATAAGATATGTGTGAGATGTCTTAAAACCAAATAATATCAAAATTATATTTTCCATAAGCAAGAAATGGAAACAAAAAACAGATAACCAAAGGTTAAAAAAAAAACATGTTGTGGCCAAACAAAAAATTGAGCTTCCAGTCTAAAATAGGGAGTGGACAAAGAGGACGACAAAAAAAATGGAACAAACAGTAAAACAAATGGAGCACAGCTTTAGGAAAAGACAGAAGGTCATTGAAAAATCTACCCTGCAGCCAAAACCAGTTATTGCAGATATAGATAAACCACTGAAAAGACAGCATAAAAGAAAAAAAGACTGGTCCAATCCTCACTCAGATAACTTACTGTCAAAACTGCAACTGCAAACTATGGAATTGGTACCAAAATCCCATAAGCCATATACTAACAAGAGCTGCAAAGGTGTCAATCAAAGAACTCACAAAGTGGGAAAAAAATTCACTGAAAGAATAGAGGTTGAAAAGATCACTTTATGGGAAAAATTTGATCCAAGTAATACAGTTTATCTATAACCAAGTCCAAAATTCATGGGATATGACAGACTGACAACTTAAAGTTATTGTGATAGATAAAAAAAATTAGCGCCAAAACACACAGATCCTGAGTTAGGGCTTCCTTATCAGTTGGTGTAAGACAAGACAATTGAGTTGTCCACCTGAATTATCACAAGATGTTCACACAGATGAAACTGAAAATGATGTTAAGTTTGATGAACAATCAACAATTAAGCTATATCTCATATGGAGGCCAAATCTTAAAACTACCCTCATTAAGAAAGAGAGGCATCAGGAAACAGATGCAGATCTGGACAAGGTCTGGAAAGAGAGGGGCTTAAGAGTTGTGTATGACCATTTAAGTCACAACTATAGCAAGAGGTGACAAAAAATTACTGGATATATTCCATTGTTGTTTTGCTTGGTTTCATTAAAGGGATTTAATATAAGAATGTCATAGAGGAGCAAAAACTGAAGTAGGAAGAAAAGAAGACAAGATGGTTTGGGTAATCAACTGTTCCATGTCTGAAAGATATAATGGAGGTGGTTGAGCTCTTATCCTGAAAATGAATGGAGTAAGATTCTCAAGTGAATAGGTACTGAATGGAAATCAAACCAAATATTGAGAATTTGACCAGCCAACCTCAACAACATGCCTACTGATGTTGGAGTCACAGCCATGGACACTTCTTTGAATGGAGCAAAAAGGAACCAGTCATGTATCCAGTAGTAGAAATAGAGATCCATCAAATGCATTTTACATACAAATACAGTTATGACTTGAATAAAGATGTGCAGAGACATAGCTAACCCAAACAGAAGAGACCACAATTGAGAAATCTTATCATCAAGGGTGAACTAAAGAAAGCAACAGGATACCAACAAATTGAGATGTTAAAACAAGCATTTAAAACACTGAGGCATATTAAACCATTCATTGATGTAAGTCAGGATGGACAAATGTGATAAGGTCTACATAACAGTCTGCAAGATCTCTACAAACATTTGACATGAAAAGAGAGGCAAGAAAAGCTGCAATATATTTAATCTAAAGGAGTGTGATATTCATAATCAGTCAGCTGAACTCACTCAAAAACAAACACACCAGATAGATGGAACAAATCAACAGGTTATTATGATAACTGGAGTAGGCAAAGATAATGATCACTCAACAAAGATGATAAGTAAATAAAAAGAGAAAACAGCTGAGAAAGGGGGGGGGGAATTGTTAGGCAAAAAGATGAGAGTTTGGATGGCATAACTCAGTAACCAACAATCATTGAAATGGATGAAGCAATGATAAAAAACCAATTAAAGCATAAGTTTAGAAAGTAAGTGCCTCCCTGGCAGATCATGTTTAAAACAAAACATGAAAGTGTCAGAATAAATCAACATGAGATGACCTCACAACTGTAACCAAAGTTTCTGAATAGCCCAGATACACTAGAAACTAGACATTGGAAAGATTGGAGGTGTAAAAAATTGCACCCCAACCACAAAAAAAGGAGGCAATGTAGAGATACAATTTGGTAGAGGGGTTGGTTGAAATTTTTTTTTTCACATTGGATAGGGAGGAAAAGATGAATAACAAGACAGAAGTCCAAAGTATGTGTTGCATGTACTCTAGAGCCTAATAAAGTGGACACATAGAGAGAAAAGCCAGAAACTCCAATAGTGTAAGGACTTTCCATGCATGGCAAGAAAATTCAAAGTAGACTGTTGAATCCCCCCTATACAATAATTAAGAAAACTCCCTGAAAAACTGTGAAGGTACTAATGATTAGAGGAAAGATGATAAATAGGAGAGTAAGGAGAAAGCATAAGTGAAGAATAAAAAAATAAAAATGAATCTAGAAAGTACTTGTACAATTCAGTTTTTATCAGTGATGAGAGAGCATAAGCATGCAAGGAAGGTGGGCTGGACATCAAAGGTTTCAGAACCAAGAATAAGCTTCAAAAAAGAGATACTGGTGAGTGTAGTGTATCAATGACCTATTCAGTTGGAGGAAAAATTGTAAATAGAAGCAATGAGACCAGGAACAGGAGAGAAGTAGGCTACACGAATCTTGAGATCAAGTAAATAACAGTGATATTTGTAGCCTAATGAATTGGGAAATGCAGCATGAGGAACTATGGGATCAAAAACAAGTCAAATTGAGCAGGACAGCCAACAAAAAATGGAGGTATTTTGTTCCTCAACTGAGAGAAAAGCCAGAAGAAAAAGTTGGAGGTAAAAGATATGAATAAATTTCTATGGATGAGACAGGCTTCAAAGAGAGCAATGAAACAGTGATGAAGGGCATGAACTGGAACAAAAGATGACAAAAGGGAACCAACCATTTGATGCATCATAGTGGTAACATTATGTTTGGAAAACATCAATGAACATGTTGCTTAAAAGACTGTGGCAATTCAATATGTCCACAATAATCATAGTACTTCACAAAAGATTAAAATCCAAGAACTGTCATAATTGCAGGAAATGTCAGAAGAAGCATGACTGGGCCTCAATAACTTGGTACAGTTATTTTTAGTTGCACAAAAAATGAGACGTGGATGCAAGAGAAAATGAAGTTTCAACCAGGTAAATGGAACAATAGTGAAATTAATGTTGCATTAAATAAAGGCAGTCAATAAAAGTGATTAAAACCCCAAAAGATCAAAAAAAATGTCTCAATACAAACTGTATCAAGGAACGAATAAACCTATAATTATGTGCTAGTGTTCATTATGAAGGTTGTGTCACCATTCTTTTGTGGAAGGCTATAACATTATGTGATAGTCTGCCACAATACATGTCAAGAGCAAGAAACTTGTTCAAGACTTGTTGCATAAGCAGAAAATTTCACATGATATATTAGATAATACTTTATTTCTACAGAAGTAAATATTGTTTCTGAACCTAAAAAAAAACAAACTCCAGTTGAAATTCAAGAGAGACCTCATAGCTAGAGTAGCAAATAAACACTTAGTGTATTATGTGTATGATGAAGTCAAAGGTACCTATTCACTCAAATTTTAAGAAAAATACTTAGTGCTACTATAAGAAACAAGTCACATGATTTATTAGGTTTTATACCAAAATTTATGAGAAAACATCTTATATGAGATATTCTGCTGACTGCTTGTAATGCCTATCCAGTTTTAGTTGGGTTTCTTTCTGTCAGCTTGTATGCTTTCAGTTTAAAATGCAAGGCATGTTTATTTTACTCATTTGGTTGAATATGTATTCACATCTATTATATAAACCTGTGTGTCCTCAATTAGACAGAAAATTCAAGAACAAATGAAATCAAGTTATTAAACATCATTCTTTATATAACACACATCTTTATGCATTATATATTACTACTTAAAACTTAATAAATAAATGAAGTTTTTGTTCATGCTGAAAACATCTCACTTTACCATGAAAATTCTGTTTGTTTGGCTAAAACTGTATGATTCTGTGTATTGTGAAATACAACTATTATACATATACCTGTTGGTGTGTTTTACTTATATTACACTTAATTGTTCATACACTACATGGGAAAAAAACCTTACTAGATGAAAAAATAAATTAACCTCCAATTTTTAAATTGTATGTAGCTCCTAGAAATGCTTCAAAACTTGAAAGCTTCAACTGACTTGGGCATAAATTTGATAATCACAGAAAAGTGCCAGAAAAATAGTAAGAAGCACTTAAAATAATGTTTATATCTAGTATTACCGAACATTAAACATATGTTAGTACATTTTTTGACATTTTTGCATCATCTTCAGTCTAGCATTCATTGCAAATCTAATGTCAGACTGAAAAACATTTTTAGCTGAAAACTTTCTACTTTGAATATAGACAGAATTTGTTTTCATTTCACATTCTCAATGGAATTCAAACTTAACAACAACTACAGATTTTGGTTAAAATGTTTACTCTATTAGTAATATAGAAATATCAAATCAAACTGGCTAAAATACGATTAAAATTTTATTTCTAGCTCAACTTTCAACCTTTAGTTTTAGAAACATACTGTGCACTTTCCTTCTTATAAAATATATGAATAAATCAATTTCACTGGACTATAAATGGTAATATACAAATTGCCTATTTTTATAAATTATTTAGATCAGCCCTTAAAGATAAGCCAATTTTGATGCACTCACCCCAAGTCTCATGAAATTTAATCCTCTGTCTCACCCTAACAGACCAGATAAAAAATCTCACATATCTTTAATTCAATCAGTCTAAACCTTAAACATCTCAAGCATTATAGACCTATGGTGAATAAAGTCATTCAAAACCAGCCTCGTGGTTTTATTTTCTAGCAATCCCTTTTAAATCAAAATTTCTAATTCCTTCATCTTTGTCATATGCTTGTGGTAATAATTAAATTATATTTTATTGTCTTTGGTGGATTTTCAAGGCTTCTGAAAGTTTAATATTACCACTTTACATAATAATATATATATTTTTTCATAGATTCATATATATCAAATGTCAAGTCTCTAAACTATGTCATTTTCATCTTTCAAACTGCACAGAGTTTCCATATGATTATAATGAAAAAACAACCTTCCTTATAAGGGTGGTGAGGCATACTCCTAGACCAATGCAGCTACTCTGGACTTATGTCTTTGGCATCAGATTACATATACATTTTAAGCTCATTTTTGATAATTAATTACACTTTGCACCTCAGCCAGTAATTAGCTTGTCAAGCTAGTTGAAATATTTAGTTTGGTACTTACAATTTATTTAACTCCTGTGCAAAATATTCTGGAAATAAAGTTGCATCTACAATATTAAAATTCACTGTTTCATACATCTAGAATGAGCAGTAGCAAAGCTAAGCATTTCACATACCAGACATTAAGTCTACAAGCTATTCCACACGAGCTCCACTATCTAATTTAAAAAGGGGAAAAATTTTCATGAAGAAATTTCAACATATCCAAGTATTCTATACAGCACAAACACAACAACAGAAAGTCTACTGTAAATACAACTCAGTCCCTACAATATTATTCAGAGAAATCCATAATTTGAAAATGAGAAAGTTACTAAAACTTTGACTCAACTAAAAAGGATGGCTTGCATCTAAGCCACAGTTTTTTAAATTATTCAGTCACAGTAACTGAGATGGTAAACATCATTCATAGAAATTCAGTGTACCTACCTAGAATCATGAGGCTATATTTATGAAAAAATGTTTTCCAAAAAATAATACTTCAAAGAAGAAATGTTACTACATGTGACACTGAAACAATTTACTAACACACCTAATACTTCTTAAATTACATGACCAGAGTGATAAAATTAGTATTGCTTGAGGGTCATGTAAACATACACTAGAGGGAGGCTAAACATAAATAATCCAGAGAAATAAGTGGCATTGACTGATACCTAACAATATAATATAACACACTTAATTAGCCTGAATTATTTAAATATTTATCACTGTTGACCTTTTGCTACCTGACAAATGGTGGTCTTGAATGTTTATCTTCTCAAAAAGTCCTAGACTGCTGAAAACGTGTTGTAAATAAGACTGCTTAAAATCATTCTGTGCTCACAGCAATAGGAAATGCTTGAAACACATGTAATTGTAATGTGTATTTTCTTTAAAATTAAATGTATGCATCATCAAGTTTAAATTCATTGCCAAACTGGGCAGGTATGTTCCTTTGAAAGGATTATTTTGTATGACAAAAAAAGTCGTATCTTAATCAGTTACAGTTCTGTGACACACAGTGCATTTGGTTTTCAAAAATATATTCCAAATTAATTATTACTATTTTATCATTTGAAAACAAATCACTGAATTTTTATAAGACATACCTACATATATATAACACAATATGTGTAATTACTTGAACCCTATCTTCTGTAAGCCTCTTAAGCCAATCTCAAACAAATTTTGTATGTACACATTATGAGCAATGGGGAATGTCCTAAGGATGTAAAAATTGAGCTTAACTATTTCTTTTGTAAAACCTTTTGATTAATTATTCCCAGCCTACTGAATAAATCTCAAACAATATTAGAAGGTTGATACTTTAGACAACGTTGAATATTTTAAAGGGATTCAAGGTTAAAGCAAAAAGGTTGCTAGGCTGTTTCTCAAATAATATTTTTCTCATCGTCAATAAGATATAGAGTGTTCAAGGGTAGGATCAAATCTAAATCTTTATTTTTTGGTTGGTGGAAAGGAAACTACAAATGTTGTTTATGAAGAAGCTTTGTTATAACTTTACAATTCTGAATTCATTTTTATGTACATGCTGGTTATATTTTGTAATCAGTCCTATCCCAACTTGTCCAAATATATATATCAATATAAGTGAACTACGATGTTTGTGGAAGATGTTCCTTTACTCTTACATATCCTTAATCATCCGCTTCCTTCTAATAATGTCAAACTATTTAAAGCATATCATGTTCAAAAAACACTAAAAGAATCTTTAATATAAACAGTTTTTCTTATAAAAATAGCACTATTTCAACAACAAAAGCTAAGAAAAAAATACATACGTGAATTTACATGACATCCCAGGCTTGAAATATGCAATTTGTGTTAAACTCACATTGTTTTAACCACATTTAAACATTCCTCATCAGTTGACAAGTATTTCAGCTTGTTGTACAATATAAAAAAAAAAGTATGATAAGAGCATTTCAGGCTGGGTAAGAAAAACTCATTCAATGTCAATAACAGGCTTCCTTGGCAAGTTTTTCTTTAGTATTACAAGAAAATTGTAAACAATTTTGATTTTACTGATTATTTATGTATTGTTGATGATACAAGGGTGAACACCAGTTGGTTTATACACATTGTAGAACTTTACTGTAAAGGAAAATTTTTTATAAAGAACTTTAAAAAGCTGAAATGGTAATGTTTCAAGAGTCTTTTGTTTTAAGGAAAAATTATTGTTAAGTTCTGTTATCTGTGTAAGGCAATTCACACCAAGTTTCAGGCATATTTCTTGAGTAATTAAATGTTAATGTTCCAATCAAAAAGGGATTTATACTAATTCCATAAATTATAAGTTTGGTACATCACACTCAACATACTGTTGGACTTGAATGCACTATTAATCTATTAGTAGTTATAGTTACATTAAATACAGCAAGGACCCATTCAGTTCTTCACAGACTGCATACTTATTTGTTTCTACCCTTGAAAAATCATTTAAGCCCACTAATATTCTGGAAATTATTGGCACCTCCTGTTATTGAATTTTCAACTCGGCTATTGTACAATTACCAATACTAGCCTTCAATACTCAAAGATAAATTCATTCCATATGATTTAAACACTCACTCTTTTACAAAGAATAATCTTATAAGTTGTATTGAAACTTCTTCCAGCTAAGGATAGAAAAACGTTATTAGCACTACCACAATTCTTGATAAAAGAAAAATTTAAATATATATATATATTCAATATCAAAAATTAAGTTCAACTCAGAAGTTTTACAAACTACACACAAAACTTCACTTTTAACGTCACAAATTACCTTGAATGAAACACGTGACAGTTATTTTGTGGCTCAACAAAACTATGAAAAAAACCACAAGTTAACAGTGATCCTGGATCATAAAAGTTATAACGTCTTTGGAATTCACTTTTCTTCAGGCACCAAGTATTAGAATTACTACCACTAATACATAGTTACTAAATAACGTTATTATCGGTAATATCACTAACGAGCGAATTGTCCTGACAATTGTAGTAGTTTTACCCGTTTTTCCCATATATATTTTCTTCAAACAGTGTTACAAGGTTTAAAACAAAACCGTTAAATATATTTTGACAGATATGAGAAAGCATCGTCTAGTAATATAGTATAAATACTTATTTATACATAAATGAGTGTTTGTGTGTGTGTTTTTAACATGGCTTTTATTTTTGTTATGTAAATTAAACTTGGAAACAATTATAACAAACGCTTTGCACTGACCACTGCTTCTAAAGAAGTATCTGCATTTTAACCCTGAACAAAAACTTATATTGTGTGAATACAAATTATAAAATACAATTTAGTATTAATTACATGGAAATGGTCTTAATAAAAAAAATATATTAATGCAGAGGGTTTGTTTTGTTTGTTTTGTTTTTGGAAATTCGCACAAAGCTACTCGAGGGCTATCTGTGCTAGCCGTCCCTAATTTTGCAGTGCAAGACTAGAGGGAAGGCAGCTAGTCATCACCACCCACCGCCAACTCTTGGGCTACTCTTTTACCAACGAATAGTGGGATTGACCGTAACATTATACACCCCCACGGCTGGGAGGGCGAGCATGTTTAGCGCGAAGCGGGCGCGAACCCGCGACCCTCGGATTACGAGCGCACGCCTTAACCCGCTCGGCCATGCCAGGCCTTAATGCAGAGGGTCTGAAATGATCCAGTAAATAGGGCGATCGACTCACAGATTTGCTTATTTCGAAATTGACATCCGACGCTAAACATAGTAGTCCTTTCAGCTGTGGGAGCTTTATAAGCATCAATCAATGACACTTTTCGTTGTTAAAAGTAGTCCAAGAGTTGGTGGTGTTCGCTAACTTTCTTTCATGTAGTCTTTTACTTCAAACTTACAGAAGTTTAACGCAGGCAGCCCTGTATTAACAATTAAGCAAAATAAGCATGTGCTTAGGGCACCAAGGGAAGGGGGCACCACAGAAATTTTACCCTAGCTATCATGTTAACTCTTTTACTGCAACACTCAACTTTAGTCGATATTTTTGTAGTTGTCCTTATCTGCAGTGTTTGACTTTACTCTGCATTGTTAAAAAAGTTTTATTTGGCTTGGCGAGTGACTAAAGTTTCGAGAAACTACTAAGTAATGTATCTGAAGTAATGAAGTCCATAATTTGCGAAAGATTACTGGAAAGAGCAGTACAAAATGTTGATAAAAATTCAGTTAAGAGATCATCGTATTTTATGATGTCTTACCTTGAAGATGAAATATTTTTTCTTAATCATTTCTTCCATTGTGGCTATTAATAAGAAATTATAGGCAGTGAAGTTATTTTGTTGTACCTTTTACTGCTTTATTTAGTCACGTCTACAGAAAAATAAGAGTATAATACCACAAAAACGTAAATCAAACGAAATGGTGACAGATGTGTACAGAGACGTGGCTAGTGCTACGTTTTTTTTCGGCTTCTGTTTTCGTATATTATATTTGGGTTATTGTCTCGCTTGTTTCAGTTTTATTTACGTTGTTATTGCATTATTCATGTGTCTTGTAATATTTTTATAAGTGTTTCTCACTGAAGCTTTACTGAGCCCCAATTTGTTTGGCTTCAAACAACCTGCTGTAAAAAAAACCTCTGTGTGTGTGTACAAATTTAGAAAGGAAGGCTACCGTTCATAGATCACGTATAACGTAGTGTTTGGGTATGTATGTCTTCGCGCTAAACATGCTCGCCCTCCCAGCCGTGGGGGTGTATAATGTGACGGTCAATCCCACTATTCGTTGGTAAAAGAGTAGCCCAAGAGTTGGCGGTGAGTGGTGATGACTAGCTGCCTTCCCTCTAGTCTTACACTGCAAAATTAGGGACGGCAAGCACAGATAGCCCTCGAGTAGCTTTATGCGAATTTCCAAAAACAAACAAACAAATTCTTATGATTATGTAATAATATAAACAGATCTGAATGTGAGATTTGCTTAGGGGATAAATAGCCAACGAAATTTTGTCAAATACGCATTTTAGACCCAAAAGTAGAGACGAACGAACAGTTCCAAAATAAAAACACAGAAACAACGACGGCAATCTTTTAGGCGTAATTCAACTACTTTGTGACTATAAATTCAGATCAGTATGTGTTCTGTTACATTTCTGAAAAGCTGGGAAAACAACTGAACGATCAGAACAGTCTAAAGGCGATAATTCGACATTTTAGGTTAATTTTCGTAAGACTTTGTTCGACATGTACGATAACATGATTTTTAACATTGTTATGTATAAACTATACCAGTGGTTCCCAACCAGGGGTACGAGATAACATTTGTTTTGGCCACCTTCACCTTTATTCTTAAATAAATAACTACTGTGAGGGGTGCGAGAAAATATTAAAATATGTTAGGGGAGCGGGGCATAAAAAAGGTTGGGAACCACTGCACTATACTAACAGTGGCAGTGGCACCGTGGTCATTCAAGATGCTGTAAAGAATCGACTAATCAACAAAATCAGTTGAGGATTGTCTGAAAAAATGCGTTGATTGAACAAGTTAATGTGAGCAAAGTTAGTACTGAGTACTAGGATTAACGTAAGGGCCTCAGTTGAAATGTGTTAGTATTAGGCCTAACATTCGTGTTGGCTGAGAATTGAATGACAATAATGTTAGGCCAAATTGTGTAACTAGTTTAGTGTAAGTACGTTGGAAACGCTACTGTAGCCTGAAATAATGAAGTGAACTATTCCCAATTTAAGGCCATTGTTTAAATTTCCCTTCGCATCCAGTACAGTTTACAATTGATTATATGTTATGTATGTGTACCAGTACAGAATGATCACTGTGTATACAGGCCATTACAGTAGGGGTTGTTGACCACAAATTGTTTTGGAAGACTATTTGGCTGACAATGGATTTGTATATTACCATTGACATTGCTTCTTGCATACAGCTATCATAGCAACAACCTTAATAAAACTTTTTGAATGACTGAAAACTAATTATCTTAAATTGAAATGAAGCAAGTTTCGAATGGTTTTCAATGAATCAGAATGCACCAAATCAATAAAGGTATTTATGAATTCATATTTATATGCTGACGGACCTAGGCTCTTGGATAACTTTCTGACAATTTTGTCTAAATGTAAACCTAGAGTTTAGTATGTTTGACTGACTTACGAACGTTTTCTTTATGAATTTCAGTGTTTTTTAATCATTATAACTATATGTGATCCATATTATTTTGACCATTTTTTTGTTTCTGTATTTTTCAGACAACAAGATCAAACGTGATACAATTACGTGGTGTATAAAAGTGAAAACTGGCAAAAAAGAACCAACAACAAGCTTTGGTTTTTGTTGTCAAGACTAAAAAGCTAGTATTTTTTCACTCAACTTACACAATTTGACCTTCCAAATCAAAACCCATCTCCGCCATCAGAATTTACTTGTACTACATCTGACTCTGACAAGATTCAAGTTTAACCAAGCACCACACCTACAAGTACCACTTTGTCCTCTTCAAGGTTAGAACATTATGACGATGTTGAGGTGTCACAGACTGTCTCATCTGGCACAAGTCTCACAACTGATTTCACTTTACCTGTAAATTATCCTGATATCTATAGTGATAATGTTGATACAAGTTGCTCTACAAAACAGTCTGAAGTTGAAATAATTGCTGAAAATGAAAATTTACTGGACTGTGGTAAAATTCTTCACTCTACAAAAGATGAAGAAACTGAAGCAAAAGATTGAGGGTTGTGGCTCGATTTCTGTGTTAATGATGTGGCCTATTGGATTGCTTGTGGACCAATGACTCTCAACACCACAATGGTTCATTTGGGAAATCTTGCTGGACTTTCAATTGTGGCAAACCAAAGAGATGCTGTTCACAAAAACGTTTCTTTGGGATAAAAGCCAGTGGTAAGCAATAAAAGAGAGAGTGGCTATTGTATTAACCATCAACAAAACCAGCTTACTGCTTTGTTTGTAAACTTTTTGCCCCAACATTTTCCTCGCGTTTTGTTGAAAAAGGTTTCAGTGATTGGCAAAATACAAGGTGTTCGGAAAGTCACTGTGCAGTTTTGTAATCATATTTTAACAGCATTTATTTAGTCTATTTTAAGCCAGCAACTGATATCGGTGTTTAAAAACCAAAAAAGAAGGATCTAAGCCTGTGTTGATGCCAACAGAGATCACTTTTAGCATTATTTATAATTGTTATTCATATTTACCTCCTGTATTCAATATTGAAACATGTCTGTTAATAAATATATAAGTGCACAGTGACTTTCCGAACACACTGTAATATTGTAATTGATCATCATAAAGAAGCACTACTCACCAAGACCCAATGCTAACATACGTAACTCGTGGATAAAGTTTAGGCTTACGACAATAATTGGTAAAACATATTAAAAGAGAGTGCAGTTAGTGATAGCATGTCTTAGAGCGTGCAATATCTGTTATTTATACGTCAGCTGAACGTGGCTGGCTTTTCGAGAAACAGATGAAAAATTTGGTTCACTGCAGGATGGGAATTTTTTCGAACTGTTTGAGCTGAAAGTCAGTGTGATCCATTTTTAGCAGGTCAAATTTCGGAATATGGAAATACTAGAAAAGGAAATCTTTCTTACTTGTCCAAAACCACCTGTGAAGAACTTATTGGACCAATGGTTCAGAAGATCCATGCATTTATTGTTGATGAAGTAAATTTTTCTGATTATTTTAGCTTGTCAGTTGACTCGGCACCAGATATACCACATACAGGTCAGTTAAGCATTGTGCTATAATACATAAAACGTGGGCAACCTATTAAACGCTTTCTAACCTATCTGGAACAGAAAAACCATACCAGTGAGGAAATGGCAAATCAGGTATTGCAGTACTGACGTGAAGTTTCAAAACTTAATTTTTCAAAATGTAGGGGTCAGTCTTACGGCAACGCATTATAAGGAGTTTTAGCAAAAAATTTTAGTAAAAATAAGTTTGCCATTTATGTGTTCTGTGCACCTCATTCACTGAATCTAGTAGGCCGAGATGCTGTTGACTGCTATCAAGTGGCAGTTACTTTTTTCTCTACAATGCATTTGCTCTATACATTTTTTTTCAGCCTCAATCAGCCAGTGGGAAATTCTTAAGGCTTGTTTTGGAAATGAAAGTGTATTACAATACGTCTTTGATATCATATGGGAGACACATGCTATGGCAAAAATAGCAATTTTGAAGGCTTTCTTTATGATTTTGGACGCTTTAGAATGTTTAGTTGAAGATCACTCACAAAAGGAAGACACTAGAAGAGAAGCAAACAATACTGCAAATAAGATGGAGAAGATATAATTTGGTTTTGTGTTGATCATGTAGGATGAGGGTTTGCAAAAGTTTCATAAAACAAGTCAAGTTCTGTAGAATGAGGATGTGAACTTCTAAATATGTGCAGATCTTACGGGTCATTAGCTGACTAACTGCGCACTTTAATAGATGACTTTGAAAGATTTGAGGCAGTTGCAAAGGAAGTACGACCAGATGCTGATTACAATGCAGCTCAAACTGGTAAACGTGTCAGAAAGAAGGTACTCAACGACAGAGATACACAAGAAGTAGATCTGAACGTCAGAAATAAAGTTCGTATCACCACCTTCCACAGAATTGTTGACAAACTAGAAACCCAGATGAGAAGAAGAGTCGCACAAAGAAATAGAAAACATTTTCTTTCCTAAATGATGTGCCAAATGGTGCCACTTCCTCTACTGAAACTGAAAAGTACTTTCAGTGTTCCCAAAAGTTAATTGATGCTTACCCAGAGGACTTGGACACTAATCTCTCTGCCGAGCTTTATCGGTTTCACTCATGTGTGCACCATAAGTTCAGTGGAACAAAATCTGTAAAACCAGATTCAGTCATGCTGAACTTTATAAAAAAAATCCGAAGACAAAATTGAGTGTGCGTTTCTAAATGTAGAAATTGCATTACGTATATTTTTAACATTAATCGTCACAAACTGCACAGATGAGCGTTTATTTTCTCAACTCAAATATATTAAAAATCCCAACAGAACAACTATGCGACAAGACAGGCTGGATCCATCGTCTCTGCAAAGCATGGAAGCAGATTTGCTGTGCCAAATTAGTTTTTAGGACTTCATAAAAGATCTAGAAAAAAACGTTTTTAAAATTTAAATAAATATTAAGATATAAGTAAATAATTTACTTACATGGTTTTAAGTTTAAAGTGAGAAACTGTTAACATTAAAGTGATAATGTTTTGAATAATAGGGTTTTGGATGAATTTCTCATTTTTGTTGACATCAAAGTGTAAATTTGCTAACATCAAATTTGCTTTAATCGTTTCTGTGGTGTCTAAACAGTCTTATTCTTTTTTTTTCAGTTTTGGGTTGGATTAGAATAGTAATTTTATCCTGAAGTAGTATGTGACCTGTTTCATATTGATAATGTGTTAAGACAGATATCTAGAATTCACTCTACCCATGTGACACTGATATTTTTTGCATCTTATTTTTCTTTCTTTCTTTCTATATTCACATGGAATACTGTAAATGCTTTATTTTTGTTATTTAAACAGGGATTCTTTCGGTTAGGTAATGAAATACGTTACCATGCCGTTACCCATAACACAAAAAATATCCTCCTGCTTTGTCTACATAAATCGTACTTTATGTATTTTCGTCCACAAAGAAAACTTATTTATTAAATTAAACTACATAAAGAGCATAGCACTATCTAAAGGTTTCAACCCAAAATAACATACAGCTTGTATCAAACTTCAAACCAGTAAAAAATATATTAACTCAAGCCTTTCACTAATCAATAACACAAAAGTTAACTGATCTGTTTCATTCTTTTTTCTTGCCAGAAGTTAGTAACGAAATTACTATCCTTTTTTAATAATTTAAGTGTTGATATAAATGTTTGTAGGTATTGTATAAATCCGAAATGTCAGCCTTAACCTGAGGCTGTTTTCGTTTCGCCATTTTTGCCTTCACCAGTTTCTTGTGGAAAATGTAAATCAGTTATTAAAAGTCCAATTTAATACAACGTAATCTCCATGAAAGGGAATGTTCGTGTACCTGAACACCCCAGTTGAGGAAGTTTTCATTTCTTTTAAAATTAAGCTTTTGCCACACACAAAAAACAAATACTGATAATTGTTTCGAGCATAGAAGCCTAGATAGTATGACGTGTTTTCAGCTATATTCTTTTTAAGGCCAATTGAATCTTTACCAGTGCGTCTTCTAATATTTCCCGTAACCCATGGAGGGTTATTTCTCGACTTTCATCCAAGTCAATGCCTTCACCAACCAGTTTAATCTTAGAGTATCAGTCGAAGACGAGAATCCTTTGACAGGAAGGAATTATTCTCCAGGCCTCAAGACATGCCCCTTTAATTACTACAATTCCTTCCAGTATATAACCTGCACACCATTGAAAGTAAGTCTTACCCTTTCCCATTATTCCTCAGAGGCGTTGATCTTGTCATAATACCTGAAAAACTCCAACAAACCATTGAATAATTGACCAATACAAAGTTTTTATTCACTATATTCACTCCTATCTAACCAATAATATAACCCAGATCATAAAAATCATCGCACTGTCCAAACCAACAGGAGATCTTATCCTCAGTTATGACTGCTATTTCAAACACTTCAATTTCGACACTAAGAAAAAACGTTACAGCAGTAATTGCAGACAAGCTTCAACTCTTCTAGCTCCATCAGCAACTGAGAGTTCTTCAGGATATCAACTCAACTGTCGCCACACACCACGTTGCCCTCTATTGACCAATTTACCCATACAAAACAAGATATTTCTACCACCGACTAAGCTAACCAGACTGACACTTCAGAAACCATAGAATCAATTACCTTTGCCACCCAATTCATACAGGTCAAACATCATACAAGGAGAAAAAAACCCACGAAAACTGAACCACCACCAGTTTCCACCTGGGACTAACGACCTTCCTGAAACCTTACTCTAGGACTGTCCTACTCACTTGTGCCATACAGTCCTACACTACTGGAGTACTTCTATCTATTTCATCTAACATACCATGATTACAGAGAAGATGACGGAAAACGATCGTTACTTTCTAAAAGACTAGTCTAGTGTTTATCACCCTCACCTTCTCAACCACTAACGTTTTGCTTTGTTCTGGACTTTTCTTTAGGCACAGTTCACGAAGATTTTCAGCTCCTAGTTTGTAAACGTAGGTTTTTTCGTGATACTCCTATCCCCACTAACACAAATTATTTGATTTGAATTAATAATTTCTTGTTACCCTGAAATACCCTTGGTCCCACAATAATCATTTGTTTTGAAAAGCATGGAAACGCTTATATTTTCTCTCATTCACGGTTTTCTCGACTCTTCCTGATTGCTTGAGGTAACTCTAATTTAATTAAAACCGTTCATGTCACTCTCACATTTCATCCCGTAAAATACTTTCAATAAAACATTGTCAAGAACTGTTCCATGACCTCTGAACATCCATGGTTTCGAAACAACAGAAATTCTTGATACGACTGTTATTTATTTCTTTGTTTTGAATTTTGCGCAAAGTTACACGAAGGTTATTTGCGCTATCCGTCTCTAATTTAGCAGAGGTAACTAGTCATCACTACTTACTACAAACCCTTAGGTTACTTTTTAGCAACGAAAAGTGATATTGACCAACACCTTATAACGACACCAGGCGAGCACGTTTGGTGTGATGGGGATTCGAACCCACAACTATCGTATTATGAGTTGAGCGACCTAATCACGTAGTCACTCCAGGCCTATTGCTTTTGGACTGATCAATGTTCTTTCGACACTGTAATATATTTACTATTATAAATTTATTTAAATAATAATGATTGTGTAAGTTTTTTTGTTTGTTTAGAAGTAAGCACAAAGCTACACAATGGACTATCTCTGCTCTGCCCACCACGAGTATCAAAACCCGGTTTTTAGTGTGTAAGTCCGCGCACATACCACTGTGCGACTGGGGGGTAATTTGTGTAAGTTAAATTTATATTTAGAAATGTATGTAACTTATACTGTTAAATGTGTATTGTGAAATTCCCGCCTATCTCTTAAATTTGTAAGAATTTCTCAAGTGTAAGAATCAACAATATAAGTTTTATGAAAAGCACTAGCGTATTGTTGGGCCAATTGACTCTTCTAGAATCTCGTCTTAACGTGAATAAACCGTCCTGCTGAGACACAACATATGTTGTTTGTTTGCTACAGCTGGTGTACTATAAACCTCGGAAGCTATAACTGTGATTAATGCTTATTCTTCAGGAAACTACAGACATTTGATCAGGAACGTTTATAGATTTCGTACATCATAAATCATTTAACTTCAGTGAATTACCATCAGACGTCAATATTTCTACGAAATTATTGTCTAACTTCGGTGGTAAAAACTCGCATGTGGTCAATAAATAGCAAGTAAAATGTACCAATATCAACTCGAAATTAATTCGCCTATCGTGAACAGCCGATAAAATATTCAGTTCTAGATCAGATAAAAAAGTCATTATTGGTTTTTAAAGCGTTTGTATATAAATTATTATTTCTAATATTTACTTGTAATGACAATTATTACAAATTTTATTATTATTCGTGTTTTAAAATATATTTGTATTAAGAAATAAAACTGTGTGTATCACTTTGGTTGGTAAATATCATAAGTTTGATACATCTCAATATTTAATTAACTTCTACGTTCAATTACAATTGAACTCAGTTTCAGGCCATTTAAAATTATCATATGTAAAATAATAAATTGGAGGTTCGTCTGAAATAAATTATAATACATAACAATACATGAAGGATGTCTCTATTGTTAAAACTTTCCTTATGCTTACCTACCAGTTATTTATACATTAGAAAAATATAGGTCCTTACTCATGTGGTCAGCATAAGCTTATCTTTTAAAGATAGAATTACCAGTTGCTTATATTGACGATTTACATACATGGAAACTAAGCTTATTAAACTTCTTCTATCGCTATATTAGCTTTCAATTATTTGAACTTATTGTTGGCTTGAGTTTATAAATAACGCTAAACCTCTCTAAGAACAGTGCTGGGACTAGCGTACAATAAATTTCCTTGCTTCTAAAAAGTGGAGCCAAAGATAATAGAGATATGAAACACTGACGATTTCACTCTAATATATTTTAACACAAATTTCGAATTAACGTTACATCTTGATAACATACACACTACCAGTTATTCCGTACTTATAATCTAAATTTAGTTCTAAGTCCACCTGTTTATAGACTAAAATATATGAAATCGAGGGACTGATTTCCGTTGTAGACAGATAACGTTGTTGAAAAGTTTGTGTTAAAAGGTAGAAATAAATAAAAGCCGTATTCTAATTAATTATATGACTAATTCCAATTTGACATCACTTTATAAAATTACTAATCTGCATCTTCTCTTGGAAACAAGTCATTTACAATGTAAAAAATAAAAATTACAACACTGTCCCTTTTTTGGACTGAGAAATCCCTTAAACAGTTTACTACGAAAAATAAATAAATGAAATTCTACATTACATTTCCCATTCACCAATTCTTCTTCATGTTTTTCTCTTCTGAAGCCAATGGTATACAGACGTGATCATGTTTTGTACCTTGCTGTCATTGGCAATTATGACAGATGACCTTTGGCTTATATTGTTTATTCCCTGAACACCTACTTATCTGTGGCATTTGCAGCAAGAGCTATTCATCTATACCATTTCATTTCGATGAAATCCAATTTTATCAACATAGTTAACTTGTGTTTTATCGTTGTTGATTTAAGTCTTTTTTTGAATGAACTCATGTTTATCTTTATTCTCCACTTTCGTGAATTTTCCAACTACTAGTTCATCAGGACAGTTTAAAGTATTTGGTTTTACTAAACACCAGTCACTAAATAAAAAATGTATTTTAAAGACTGCTGTTATGGGTATTATTTGTTGTTGTTGTTGTTGTTTTGAATTAAGCACAAAGCTACACAATGGGCTATCTGTGCTCTGCCCACCACGGGTATCGAAACCCGGATTTTAGCGTGTAAGTCCGCAGACATACCGCTGAGCCACTGGGGGGCGTTATGGGTATTAAAGTTGTAATTAAAATAAAGTAAAGAACAACGTTTCGACCTTTTTAAGTCATCTTCACTTGCAAATAGCCCTCGGTTAGCTTTGCTCGAAATTGAAAACAAACTTTCTGTGAAAATAAATAACACTCGCTATAAAGGGTTCAAAGACTCAAAGGATCAATAAGATTAAAGTTATGTTTTAACTAGTTGATAATTATACAGTGTTTATGTGATAACTGTTGCTCGTAATTAAGTTTGGTACTTTTTCATTCTTGTATTTATCTTCCTATACTTAAAGTGTTATTCCATATATTTTTCCAATGTATTGGAGTATATATGGAATATTTTCTTCGTTTTTCTCTTATGACCTCAATAATAGTAAATAAGTGGATATAAAATGCACAATCAATTCAGTTGTGCTATAGAATATAAGATATTATCGGGTTATATTACCTTCGAATTCTACAAGAAATGACAATATCACCTTTTTCAGCTCAACATTTACTTCAGATTGTGACAATTTGGTCAAGAAGCTTTCGAAATTACAAAATGATAACATTTCTTCTTGTTTACGTATATACTTGTTCTGACATGGGTACGAGAAACAGACAAAATTATTTTTCCAATTTCTTTGTGTCGTATTTTTGTGATAGAAAACCGAATGTTGTAAAACAGTTTCATGTGTTCTCGACTTTGAAATGACACAAAATATCTTTTTTACCTGACTGTTAGAGTAAAACCATATAATACAGCAATAACAATGAGGATTAATTTTAAATAAATTGCAAGTTGTATTGAAAGTTTTAACTTAACATGTATGTTCATGAGCAAGTTTTGTTTGAAGTCTAAAAATAAAAAAATAATAAAAAAACGTATAAAACTTTAACTAAACATAACGGCACGTTATAAGGAAATATTGGAGTTACTTAATTGGATATTAAAAAATACACAGCATAAAAATGGTCATTATTGATACTGTTCACAGTGAGGCTGGGATGCTATTTAGGGAAATTGTAGTGGAACCACCAAGACGACCTGTTGTTAATTCTTCCTGGACTTCATCAGTTTGTGAATTTTTACCGTCATCAGAATAAAAGTTCTTCAATCGACTGCTTAAAAGAAAGACCAGAAAATCGAAGATAATGCTGAGAACAAGAAATGCAAGGGATGTTCCGTGGAGAGAATATCGAAATTTCTCAGAGTCATAAACCCAGCAGTTTCCAGTTTCTCCACATGTCTCTTCCCATACCAAACATGAAGAGTCGACGATGGTGCCATAAATTAGAGGGTAAGGAATGAATGCTACAAATAAATTGAAATATAATTTGTTTATACATATTTTTATATTCATGTTTAAAATATTCGTGAAATACATTTGAATAATTAAGCTTTAGAGTATTGTACATTTTAATCCGTATAGTGTTTTCCAAACGAACATACACTGTGTAATAAGTAACCAATTTACAAAATACACGTTTCACGTAGAATAAATTTTTCTACTCATTTTGAAATATCTATCACACTATCAAAAACCGCGACATCTAGCACGTCTTGAAGTATAAAGGAATGTAGCTAGTTTTGTACGTACTAATCATTATGGAACAAAAGTGGAAATGTTCGAAATAAATCATCATTAAATAAACCTGAATATTACAGATAATCTCCATCAATGTAGACAAGAGGAAATAATCTTACCAAATAGACAAAGAAACGCCTCGATAAATCCAAGCGCAAGGCTTTTATCCTTTGTATCTACACACCTGAAAATAAAATATTCTGTTTAAAATATGGACTATAAATAGTATTTAGGTAAAAATGTAAATTGTTCATTGGGTTTGTTAAGATAAATTTAATATGAAAGTACATAGTAATGTCCTTTATTTGAAAAACGTTCTTTGTAAATATTTTTATGATAATCACCATGCTTGTGCCATACGATTGTTTACTTGTTGTTAAGCACAAGGTTACACAAAGAACTATCTGTGTTTTATTCACCACATATATCGAAACCCGATTTTTCTAGTGTTATAACCACAAGTTTATAACTGAACCGTCGTGAGGTTTGTCATATGACAACCATGATACAGTATTTGAGAATGTTTATTTTAATTAGAATATCGAAAGAAAAAACTCAACCAAACTGATTTGTGCTGGGGAAAAAGAGCAAAAGATTTCACTACCAGCAATTTCATTAGCATAATATAAATTTCACCAAAAAGCAAAGAAGACTTTGTTAAAGTAAGATTATGAAATATGAATCTGCTATTTTATTGTACTGTTATGTATATGTGTAAATGTTTTGTAAGCGACAGCATGTCGTGTTGTGTTTGAATTTTCATTTGTATTATTCATTTTTCCATATTGATATTATTGTTTCGAAGTTTAAACTAAAATATGTTATTTATTTAGGGTAACGTTTTAGAACTTTCTCGAATTAAGTAGACCAATCACATGTTTGTAAATGAGTGCTGGTGACTTCCGTCTAGACATGTAGTCTCGTGCAAGAACGGATATGCGTGTATAGCTCTGGAGTTGTATGGAAATTGCGAGATTGTTCGAGAAATAGGCCTATCGGTATAAAAAAGACGGTGACGTGAGAGTCATCAGTCATCAGTTTTATTCGAAGACAAAGAGTGAGATTCAGACACCAGTTTCATTTCAAAAGAGGAGAGTTAGTTATTTGAGAAAGATTAAGTGTTTGCTGTGAATATTCAACTTGGATTTGTGATTGAAATTAGATGTACGGAAGCCGTGATTTTATTTCGTCAATCTCTACGATACATCTGAATTACTGCTTGAACTGAGAAACGGCGATTTCATTGAACTGTGAACTGTTTCGGAATCTCTTCGTGGGACCAAATTCACACCCTAGACTGGAATTTGAGACTTTAATTTTAGATCATTACATTAGATACAGGCCAGTACCGTTTTGTGTTGTGATTTATTTTGAAGTTTGAAACTAATATTATTTTGTTTTGTAATTAATTTCGAATGTTGTAACTTAATATCTGTCACTCTTATCATATAATTTATGTTATATCTGTTATATTTGTTAGTAGTTTAGTGTAATAAATTATACAAGCTGTTATCTGTGTTTTTTTGTTGCGTTTAATCTACGAAGAACTTAAAACATCAAAAAATACGTAACAGTACCAAGTCGTTGCTCATTTGCAGGAGATACGATCCTTTCACAGAATGTGAAAATTAGTAAAAGTTGTGCGGTAAAGCATTCTAAATAAGATACTACTTCCTCATATGCCTTCCCTCTCCCAGTTAAAAAATATTTTTTTATTTTCGTTATGGGAACAGCTCAGATGGGTTAATTGTGTAGCTTTGTGTTTAACAGCAAAAATCAAAATTTCCCTATTAAAAATCAAGTAAAGGACAATCGAAACTGGTAAAATATTTTGAAATATAAGTAGTAAAACGTTTAACAAATGAGAAATTGTTACCTGAGAGTTATAAGTGTGTTTCCTACTCTAGCTGTAGAAGAAACCATCTTGCCAATGCAAAGTACGACAACGTATAAAACAAAGCTGCCACATTCAAAGGAACAATACTTGCTTGTAACATCCGCTTCGTAAAACTGCTCATTTTTGTTTAATATGCAGCTGCAGTTTGTGAAACCCTTAAACAGTAAATTTTGTTTTATAAATAATGAAATATAATCAAATAATTTATTTTAAACCATATGTATGCTTCAACATTCATTATATTTTGCATTTTCGAAAGATGAAAACAATAACTTATTCGTCCAAAAATAAAACAGTTTGCAAAATACTTTGAGAGAAACCATGAGAATTATTTATCTTTTTCGATTTTTTTTCTTTTGCATTCAAGAAAATTATATTCTATTTACTTGATAAATTATTTCTTTAACGAGTTATGCTAAAAGTGCGCATAAACAAAGGTGTATGTTTGGCATTTGTAATAAAAACACACTAAACCTTGTTATGACTCTCAAGTCATGAACACCAAGTGCAAGATATGTTATCATGTTAACGTATAAAGTCAGCTCCATTTTTTTTCTGGGTGTTAATTTTGTATTGTAAAAGTGTTACAGAAATTTAATCCCATACATATTATCATATTCATAAAGTAATTAGAAAATCAATCAATAAGATATGCTTGTAAGGTATGTCAAACATGAACTAAGGTGTGCTCTAAGAAGAGAAATTGTAATGAAAGTCGTATAAGACACACAAATCATCCATTTGTAAACAAGAAACTTATATTATGTTCATGTTTTAGTGGATCCTCCTCATTAGAATCCTGTGATTTTTCGCCAACCTTAAGTATACACCAGCATTTTGAATATGTAGAGAAAATGCTGAGAGAAAAAGACAAAAATAAAAATACGACTTAATTATAGATTAATTTAACTGAATAAAGTCACTTACTACAGACATTCCTTCTTCAATCTTTCCAGTGCAGCCAGCAAAACATGGCGAGAAGTAATTAGACACACCATCAGGCCCACAGACAGGCTTAAAAACTCTCGTAGTGCAGCCACAATCAGAATTACAGCTGTTTTCTAATTGAATGCTATCACGTACACAAGCATAAAAGGAAACAGATTAAATATAAAAAATAATGTGACACGTAAATATCATTCATAATTTTTTAAAATGCTTCTTACGTAAATCTTGTCAATTATACGATCATGTATGTGCAGTACTAACATTTACAGCAGGTATGTTAAATTCATACAAGAGCGTTAAAATATAGAATAAAAAAGAGAAAATACATAATTAGGTGGTTTTATAGCAGTAACTTTATTATTGTCACGGTTAACTAAGTAAATAACGTGCCCATAATCATTGGTGTTTTCCTCCTAAATTCATATATGTTCAGTCGCATATGATAACTTGGTTGAAATTGTTAACTTTATCAATGTTCTGTTTTGTTAGTTTGTTTGTTTGTTTTGGAATTTCGCGCAAAGCTACACGAGGGCGATCTGCGCTAGCTGTCCCTAATTTTGCAGTGTAAGACTAGAGAGAAAGCAGATAGTCATCACCATCCACCACCAAATAGTGGAATTGATCGTAATATATTAACGCCACACGGCTGAAAGGGCAAGCATGTTTGGTGCGACGGTTATTCAAGCCCACTAACCTCAGATTACGAGTCGAACCCCTTAACTCACCTGGTCATGCCGGGCCATTTTGTTTAGTATCTTTGGTTAAGTGTTTATAAAGATAAGAATCTTTTGGTGTTTATGCATAAAGTTTTTGGATAGAAACGCTGGCGATTATCTTCTAGAATACCAGTACAGTATTTACAAAATTAATTTAATTACTGCAATGATCGTGATCCATTGTATATTACTACGCAGAGCTCTTTTTTATTCTACACTTTTCGCTCAAGGCTACACAAATGTTATTTGTTTACAGTCTAACAGTTTCTTTTGCAATGGTTCTCAACAAGCAAAAGTGGTCGGTAATGGACTAGCAGGTACTATATGTGGCCCGGCATGGCCAAGCGTGTTAAGGCGTGCGACTCATAATCTGAGGGTCGCGTGTTCGCATCCCCTTCGCGCCAAACATGTTCGTCCTGTCAGCCGAGGAGGCGTTATAAAGTGACGGGTCAATCTCACTATTCGTTAGTAAAAGAGTAGCCCAAGAGTTGGCGGTGGGTGGTGATGACTAGCTGCCTTCCCTCTAGTCTTACACTGCTAAATTAAGGACGGCTAGCACAGATAGCCCTCGAGTAGCTTTGTGCGAAATTAAAAAAAACAGGTACTATATCTAAATTATATTTTGACATGAAAAAAAATAAAAACATAAAAAACTCTAGTAGAAACACTGATATTATACTCGTAACATTATCCAAAGACATTTTAGTAATTTCAGAAGCATGAGAATGTATATTCTCAAACTTTACCCATTTTCAGAGATGGTGGAACCTGCGAGATTCAGAGACGGACATCCAATAAACATAGATGCCAATAGGCCAAGAATGCCGAACGCCTCCACCGAAAACATGTAGCCGGTGAGGTACTTTGGTCTTGGTTTACATTTTCGTATTACTGCGCCTCCTCCAAGTATTCCTATTAGCATTGTAAATATACTGATTGTACCTGAAATTATGAGAAATCGTTTAGTCAATATATGTATGAAATAGTGTTGGAACCTATATTTAAGACCTATATGAAATAACGTGAAACAATCTAAATTTATTAATTAATCGCAAGAAAGTAGAATTATGCAAACTAATACTCATCGAAATATTCAAAACTTAAATAAAATTCATAAATACGAAAGCTGTATCAAAAAATTTGCTGTTCAAATTATTTGTTACCACACAATTTTATTTATAAATTTTTACCATTAAGATACATGATCATGTCTTAAAAGTTTGTGAATGGTACGTATTGTATTTCAATATATATAACAAAAAATTCTAATTATTGTTAGAGATTACTGACAATAGATGGCCATAGCTTCGTTGAATAAAGTAAAATTATAATTAATCCCTCAGAATATCTTGGAAACAAAATGATAACAAAACAGAGTTAAATTTAATTGATATTAAAGCGAGAGTTTAGTAGTTCTAGATTATTTTGAGTGTAGCCACAGTATCCTAAAGGGGGAGCGAGAAAATTTTATTCGTAAACGTTTTAAGTTATTCAACATTTTGACAATGTTATTTAGAATAGAAAATTGTCGTTGTATATTTTTATTTGCAGACGAAATATTTATTATATATATATATATATTATTTATTTTTAAAACTAAAACCATAGTTATATGTGGCTTTTCTTTTAGAATTGTAAAATAGTACAAAATAGTACTGAAAGGAATTACACAAATACTTCTACGCTTTAACACAACAATTCTAAATGTTTGAACCAAAATTCCACGATAAATATTTTTCCTCATCAGAAAGACTTTATGGTTATTTTCCTATGCAGTCTTAACTTTATACGGTTTATATGTATGTGTGCGTTAGCGTTCTTTTATACAAGATAAATATTCTATCATGAAAAAATTATAAAATATCCATTAACATTTCAAGAGTGTATACGTCGAAGTAACAGGAGTAAACTTAAGATCTAAGCTTTGGGATAATAAAATCAACCTTTTTTACGTTTCTAAACGTTTATGCAGTTAAGAGGAACTTAACATGTTGAAATAAAAAGAAAAAGGCGGTTTGAAGTAAAAACGACCGAAGCAATAATAAACTTCTTATTCGTGCTAATATACACATACTTCAATTTTTTTCAGTTTCCTTCCTATAGAAGAACGAAATAGAAAGCTTTACATTTTGTTTATTTTTTCACATTTAAGAATATCGAACTGATTTAACGTAATAATTTAGTTACTGTTTTTTTTTAATTTGGTTAGCTTCAATAAAAACTTAAGCTATATGCTATTAAAGTTTTTCTCTTCCTGACTGTAGTAGAATTTCTGTTTTGTATGCCACTTTCACCTTCCTTAAAAGCTAGCTAACTTAATATACAAGAGACCATTCTACACCACTACGTTGAAAGAAAGATGCTGTAACGGAGATAAACCGATATAATATAGTGGTTCTCAGTAGTTAGAATTTAATTATGAATCGAATAACTCGCCAATAAAATGTTTTGTTATGTGTCTGTAAAGTTGGCTAAAACTCAGTGAAAATTGTATTGTTATAATAAGTCTGTTGGCTAAAACCCAGTGTTAAGTGAAAACTGGGTTTTTGCAAACAACACACCGCAAATCAGCAACTAGAAGCACAAAAATCGCTTTAAGTGCGATTGTTTATAGTTCTGGTTGTTTGTTACTACGGTAACAGTATTTAACCCTAATACTGACGATTTTCTTTGATAAAAAAAACCTCCAAGCAAGTTATTTAAAATAACTCGAAGTTATTTTTCTGATTTGTTTTAATTATAAATGTAAACTTGTCAACTAAATACACATATATAAAGAGATAAATGAGTTTTTAGGAATTAAAGTGAAATTTTCGTACAGGTTATGACTGGATACTCCACATTATTTCAGACAATTGTTTTGAGTTTAAATTTAAATGTTAATCACTTAAATAATTATCGTACAAACATATAATAATAAAGAAATATTCAAAATATGTTCGTGTCATAAACTTCACTAGTCAATAACCGTCCACAACGTCAGTTTCATTGTGTATAACATATTATAATTATTTTACACCACATTATTTTAACCTCACGTCTTGCGTACGGAACCCTAGTTCCTAAATATATATAATACATTGCAATTACTACACATGACATTGGTTTAACACTACACCCAACAAATACGACATCAGTTACACTGTATGTAATACGTTATAACTGTTACACAACATACTGATTTAACATTCAGCTCAATAGCATTATGAGTACATAAATTCCTGACTTTTAAGAGGCATATTGACAGCTCTTTCTACCAGTTTCATGCAACTTACTTGTCTATAATGAATAATGGGAGACTGGACTTTAACTTGCTGTGTTTTATGTGGCCATCTCCTATAGTTAAATACTTTTGTGAATTTTAGAATTGCACTTTTTTATTGGAAACTTCATTTTATTTACCAACCAAACTTATTAAAATAGTAATATCATTCTATGCCTGATATGGCCAGGCGGTTAAGGCACTTTACTCCTTATCCGAGAGTCATGAGTTCGAATACTCGTCACACCAACATGCTGGCTCTTTCAGCCGTGGGGACATTATAATGTGACGGTCAATACCACTATTCGTTGGTAAAAGAGTAGCCCATGAGTTGGCGGTGGATGGTGATGACTAGCTGTCTTCTCACTAGTCTAACATTGCTAAATTAGGGAAAGCTAGCGCAGATAGCCCTTGTGTAGCTTTGCACGAAATTGAAAATCAAACAAACAAATATAAAGGAAGAGAATGGCATATTAATTACCTTTATTGTTTTAAAAAATAAAAAACATTGCGTATTTACGTGTTACAGCTATCTAATGTTTATATATTTTTTATCTGGTAATTCCCTTTTCACCCCGTGTTTAAGCTTTTTAAAGGAATTATCGAACTATATATGTGTAAAAAAGCTAATTTTAAGAGGTATTGATAACATCGTTTCCAATAGAATTGTAATGTTTTTGACTTATGTAAAACAAAAGACTCAAATAGACTTTTCTTTACCCTCACGATCTTCTGAGTTTGAGAACAATATACTAAGCCGTATTGTACACTGGATAAAAGATAATAATAATTACAAATGCGCTGTATTCAAGGGATATTGGTTTTCTTGTAAGACTATATGCGTTCGTTTTTGTGAATTTTGTGTGTTAAACCTTACAAGTTAATATTTAATATTTTAAAACGTTTTTTTCTTAAATTTAATTTTTACTGTTTAAGATTTTTTTGCTCGAATGTTCCACTGGGATTTTTATGCAATCCCTATTACGAACTACTATGATGGTTCAAGATAATTACCTAATAGGTTGTGCACAGCTACAATGGACCAAAAAGATTTTTTATCATAGCTAGCTGGTACCACATGTGGACATCCTCATTGCAGAAGACTAACATGTATTTGAAAGTTTTATAAGTGGCGGGATAGGAGCTCAGAAACAGAAAAACTCAATAGGTAATCATCTCAAATATTTGTGAACCATCTATGTTCGTGTAATTAAAATGGTGTGACGTTTCACATCTGTGACACTCAAACTCAGCCAGTTGGTAGAGTTATTAATATAAAATAGCAATTTTAAACGAACAAAAACTTTCTTTCAAAGCTACAATAATTCAATGTTATTCTCTAAAAATAAGGTACTTTATATCTTATAGATTAAAGTCGTGTTTACGTAAATTAAAAAATAATAAACAGTGGCTGATGGTCAATTTTCTTTATATATTTCTCAACTAACATACATATGTATACTCATACAGTGTCATGTTTTCTGCATTAGAAAGCCCTAGAATGAACAATTTGGAATTCTAGGCTAACAAAATTAAGAAACAGTTAAAAATACTGCTGTTAATAATTGTATATTGATTATAATGTTCGACAGTGGTTATGTCCAATATTGTAAAAATAATACAGAAATAACATTACTTGTACATAAAAACACTGCAGATAAAAATACCTATTTTGTTAAATATTAGAAGCATATTTGCTACATTTTAGAATGTTTTAATCAAATTATTGTTAAAAAACATTGAAGTGTGCATGTGTGATAGAAATGAGATAATATTGTGTTTCTAAATTTATATAGTGTGTGAATCCATATTTTGAGGTAATGAACGGATTATACAAACTATGAGACAATGTAGAATAGAATGTAGAAAATGATTTACTTTTGAAGCTGTTTTGTTTAAACAGGAACATGAATCATGTTGTTTATGTGCATTTTCTGACTGAACAATTCGACCATCTATTATTTAGTGGTAATATCTTACACGGAAGATTGACAATCGATGTCATACAGAAGAAAAGGAAGTTTATTCACTACAGTATTAGCAATGTTTTAACAAGTGATAAAACAATATAGCGTTAATTGAAAACCAATGTTTTGGAGATAATTTTTGTGTTTTATATCTTTTAAAAAATCTGTCAGATTCTCATATATATTTATTTAGGTAAACAAGAGGTGGCCAATAACATATTAATTGGTAATATATTTTATCATATATTAGAAAAATACAGAAAACTATATGATTTTAAGCTAATTGAGATGAAAAGGTATGAGAAACTATAGCAGGTGGGCAACAAGTCTACTATTATAAAATGCACCAGTTTGTATGTGAGAGAATCATCACTTATAACAAGGTTTGAGAATTCTAAAAAAAAATCAAACCTGAAATATTTTGTGAAAATCTAGAACAAACCATTACTCACAACAGATAATTTATAAATTCTATAACTGGCAATTTAAATAAAACAATTAAAAATTGTATCATTTGAGCTTTGTTAAAAAATGGTATGAGTTTTAATTGTTTTATTTAATAATAATTATTAATGATTTAAAAAAAATTTTGTTTTGTGTAATGGTGTGTTTTGAATTCAGACTAAACATCTTGGTTTTGCGTATATATGCAAATAGAGTGTTGTGGCCTTTATCTGTGTTTTGAATTAGATGTTAAACGAAAGCTGTTCTCCCCTTCCACTTCTGACATTGTACATTGCCAAATTTTACCTATAGCTCGTAAGCACCAATGCGTAACGTATCCTCTTACCATAGAATTTAGTTTACGTTTTCATAAGCTTCAAGTAATCACTTGAAATATTGGAGTTAAAAAGTGACACAAATCAATAAGACATAGAGACATTGAAATTTACTCCGCCCCTCCCTAAAAAGTATTGTCTGTTTCAGTCTTTAGGTTTCAAGTCATAACTTTTATCATAAGTAAATATGTTCTATGATACAATCATAACATTTATAGTTAAGGTCAGTATATCTATAGATTTTATTTATAAAAAAAATTATATTCAGGCCAGTCTCAATGTGTACGTTTTTCTCATAATTATTTTTCTATATATTTCGAATATTATGACTTTTACTTGTTCTTTGGACTCAATTTACCTGTCATATTGTCATGTTCAGTCGCTACTGGTACATTGTTCTGCGTCACTCTTCTTTTTTACTGGTGAAACGGATATATATATAATTTAACAAATAGAAAATAAGTAAGTATTCTTATGTCCTTTTCTTTAAAATATCAGGTCCTGGCATGGCCTAGTGCGTTAAGGCGTGCGCTTCATAATCTGAGGGTCGCGGGTTCGCGCCTGAGTCGCGCCAAACATCCTCACTTTCTTAGCCGTGGGGGCGTTATAATATGACGGTCAATTCCATTTTTCGTTGGTAAAAGAGTAGCCCAAGAGTTGGCGGTGGGTGGTGATGACTAGCTGCCTTCCCTCTAGTCCTACACTGCTAAATTAGGGACGGCTAGCACAGATAGCCCTTGAGTAGCTTTGTGCGAAATTTCAAAACAAACAAACAAATCTTTAAAACATCTCGTAAGGTAACCTAAATCATTACTTATACACCTCATGAAATATACAAACTTAGACAGCAGATAACTGCCGCCAGTATGACCTTTATACGTTTCAGAAGCAGATTGTTATGTGTTATGGGCTCATCATTTATCTCATTCACGCAACATGCTTGAAAGATTACATGTTCCCCATAAGAAGAAAGTGAAATTGCTAAGCCTCAAAGTATTTACTACATTTATTGTGATTTGAAATGAAACTTAATAAAATTACTAGGCAATTATCGAGGATATAGTTTTTACAACAGCCACATTTTTTTATTTTATTGGCTCCTGTGTTTGCAAAAGTAAAATAATTTACTAGATCTAGAAAAATACAATACTTTTATACATCAATAGTTATCGATAACTATAACAAAAAAACAAACAAATTAGTTCTGCTATGGCTTTCAAAAGCCTCCTCACGATTCTCAGAAACCCCAATGTATCGATCGAGCTTATTATTCTCGATTAGTTTTATATTTATCCCAACTAAAGACTAGTACTTTAAAGATATGCGTATGGATAACCGTCCGATAAACCTGAGCACAACTGCCAACGATATTACAGCTACTTTGCGAGATAGGGCATACCATTCATAAGTGACGCCTTCGGATTGGGAAAAGCGAGGAAGGGCTAGAAAACAAAATTCTATATCATATTTGAGTTTACCGATCCTGTGAACTTACTCTTGAACTCCCAGAATGATTGGATGACCTTATGGGCACTTTTTAGTTCATCTATACGTAATGTAGAATAAAGTCATTCTGTCAAGTTTCGTCACGCTAGCTCTGAAACTATGGGGAGAGTTCACGGACAGATAAATTAAAAAAACACACAGCGTGAACTAATATAGGAAATATATGACATATAACTCTGAAACTTTACTTTCTCTGTCCAAATTTAGACCATCTTCAATCTTTAACTTATGATACATGCACGCAATTCGACGAATTAACGCAAATATGATTTTTTATAGTAGCGAATATCAAAGGATTATATTTATAAAATTAGCAATAACTCAGTATTATTGGCAATAAAACAAATACAAGTAAAATTCGCTGGGCTTCAAAACATTAAATCTCAATAATAGGATTTTTTCTTCATGTTATAACTATGCAGATGACAGACAGGTATTTCAAAATGTACTATTGCTGTTGGTGCTTCTATTAAGTTGAGTGTCGTACTTTGTAGTTAACGTGTATCATTAAGTTTGGCTTGTTTTGAATTTTCACAAAAACTATACATGGGCTATCTGCACATGCCGTCCCTAATTTAACAGTGAAAGACTGGAAAGAAGGCAAATAGTCATCATCCTCTCCACTGCCAACTCTTAGTGTTACTCTTTTACCAACGAAATACTGGGATTGACCGTATCATTATAACACCCTCGCGGCTGAAAAAGCGAGAATGCAAAATGGGACGGGAATTCAAACGTTCGACCCTCAGAGAGCGAGTCCAACTTCCTAAACACCTGGCCGTGTCGTTAGGACAACTGAATAACAGTGTTTTCAACGAAATAATGAAACATGAAAACAAACACTCGGACGCACTATCATAGAATATTGTCTATATACATACATGTTCGAAATTTATTTTAACTTAACTTCCGAAACGAATGGTCTAATAAATGAGAACATAATATTTTTTCCTGGTAAAATTATTATTACTTTAAGACGTACATAACAAATATCAACAAATTAAATTCATTATATCGTAATTACAATGCTCTCTAATACCCTTTATGGAATACGAGATGAAAAGCAATAATTGTCGACAGAATTTCTTGTTTGCTTATTTAATATTTATTGACTGAATACTCAATACCTTATACACAGTTTCTAATAACCAGCAATTGATTTAATGTAAATATCAATATCGAAACGTCATATCTAAATGAATTTGTTATGTTGAAGGCTGACAGATCCAGGAAGGACTAGGGATTTTTAAATCGGAAACTTTGAGTAACCTATTGTTATTATGAAGAAAGATAAACAGATCTTCATGCAATTCCTTATCGTAATCAATCACATCTACAGTGTTTACTTATCTGCTTAGTTTTAAACAATACGCTATTTACACTATAATGGATTGTATACAGATTTTTCTACAGTCTGTGAAGTGTATCATAAAGTTTATGATGCATAATACTTTAAATCTGAACGGCAAATTATGACCTTACCTTTCAATTCACAACCCAAAACAAGCTATTTATTAAATCCATCCTAAATCCATAAACGTAGTTCCACGTGCAATTAAATATAAAACGTTTCAAGACAGACGAGGCATCACTGTTCACACATTCATTAACTATGATTATTTATATTTATTGCAAGCCTGTTGTCGTCGTTCCTAATTTAGAAATACTGATCAAACGGAATGCAGCCAGTAAACAGTTCACTAAAGGACGGACCGTCACACTTATACTGCACACACAGCCTAAAGTGCAGAAAATATTTTGTAGCATTACACGGGCTCGAATCCAGGGTTTTACTTCATGACCAAACCATGCCTCCATTATCACTTACCTGATCATGACCAAACCATGCCTCCATTATCACTTACCTGATCATGACCAAACCATGCCTCCATTGTCACTTACCTGAATAAAAGCTCGCAGATGAAGCTGATTGCCGAAACTGACTTTCCACATATCTTGGCATACTAACGTAGAAACCCAACATGGCGATGCATCGAAAATTTGATCCTAATGTGTGGAATATTAATATAGGATTCTTGACCAATCTTAGTAAGGCGTGTGGAAGCTCTGGAATAATGATTAGATAAATACAAATTACAAACATACACGTTTCTTGTATCTCAGAAAATGGCTGATTTGGACATAACGCTTTTACTAACAAAGCAGATAAGAGGTTAACCTGAAGATGACTTAGGAAAGTAAAACGTTGTTCTCTGCTTTATTAGTAAAAGTGTTAATATCCATGCTAGCCTTTCTGAGATACATTTTTATTTCAAGTGAGTTTTTCGTTACTAAGAAATACACGCTTCTGAAATATAATTTTAATTATTTATGTAAATTATTAGTTAACTTCTGTATAAGTGAAAAGTTGTTGTGTGGAAATCATAATATACCTTGCTGTTGACGTTTATATTTCCATACAAAATAATTCCTTTTCGACTTAATAAGCCAAATGGCTTTACAAGTATAACAGCAGCAAATACAATTTTGTAAAACTCGTTATCGAAACAACAACAATATGTGCAGCAACTACACTTTATTGTTGAAAAACAAATTAAAATTAGCATTTAATGAAAATTGTAATATTTCTAGAGTGAGTTACTTATGTTTTGCTGCAGCATATATTTGCATCATAAAAGAAAGCCAATAAACCTTAGTGCTTTGGGAAAGTGGACTTTATTCGTCGGGTGTGAATGGGACCATTTAGCCTTAATGACTAAACGTTTAAATTTCGAAAGCGCTAGAGTTGTTGTTGCTGTTTTTTTTTTCTGATACAAATATATTTTTCCCCGTTGATTATAATTGTTTACAAATATCATGAGTGACTACAGCAAATATTAATAATTAACACACATCCATAGTATATTAAATATGTATTTTAAATGTATAAGATCTGTTTTAGTGCCTCAATTAAAGCAGAGCGCAAATTATTTGCATATCTTTATTTACTAAGATACGTAATACTTTTGCTTATACGAACACTCACAAATTATTGCCATATCTTTGTTTATTATTTTATATACTACTATAGAATGATAATTTCAAGAACTTTGGAAACTTTGAATTTTACATATCGTCAGTCTGAGAACTAAAGAAACAGCATTCCACTTACTATGTATTTGTTTAGAAAACCTGGATGCTGAAATTCTTTTCTTCTCTTTTAGGTACTAACAATCAAGAACGAAATTAAATGAGCAAAAACAAGATAAGCGGGTGTTGTTGTTTTTCTCATACCTTTTAGTTTTTCCTTAAAGGCCTTATTTTCTTCTGACAAGACATGATCTATGCGAGCTTTTTTAACCTTTGCACTCTTAGTTTTTCCAGGTAGACGTCGAGGGAAAAGACTGATTGGAATAGAAAATAATACCAAAGCAAAGCCTAGAATAAGAAATCCCAACCACCACGCACCTATCCATCGTGGATCTTTCGTACCAAATCCTGGATCATCTAAAGAGGAATTTAACTATATTGTTTTAAACATTCTTTGAACAGCATTGATTAACTTCCAGTTTATGTACTTCTGTACAATATTATTATTGTTAAGAGTTTATTCAACATTCTTTGTGAAATATTCATTGCATGAAGCTGTTAAGAAAATAGTATTTCTATGAAAAAAAGAGAGTAATAGCTCATTTCAATGAATAGTAACCATCTCTCAGGTTAACAGCACGTGTAAATAAATGAAAATGAAATATAATATTCTATTACAATACCTTTGTTTAAGTATAATGAAAACCAAAAAATTAAGTAGATAACAACCGTAAAAGTGCTAAAATGCTTTGGTATATTCTTAATATTAAAAACATGAAACTGATTCTTTCTAAAAATATTTAAATGTAAAAATAGAATGAAGTCTTATATCAAAATAGTCTCATGTTTGGGACTTAATTCAGTTATTAACAAGATCGGTGTTAAATTTACACTTAAAAATATCTTACACGCGTTGAACAAGTACTTTATCCAAATATCTGTAATAATATAAATTATTCATTAAAATCACCCAAATACGCAGTTAATACACTCCTTAAGTAATCATAACAGAATACATATATTTGAAGCCCGGCATGGCCAGGTGGTTTAGGCACTCGACTCGTAATCTGAGGGTCGTGGGTTCGAATTCCAGTCACAACAAACATGTTTGTCCTTTCAGTCGTGGGAGCGTTATAATGTAACAGTCAATCCCACTATTAATTGGTGAAAGAGTAGTCCAAGAAAAGGCGGTGGGTGATGATAACTAGCTACATTCCTTCTTGTCCTAAACTAGGAACGGCCAGCGCAGATAGCCCTCATGTAGCTTTGCACGAAATTCGAAAACCAACAAACAAGTCGGCCAGCGCAGATAGCCCTCATGTAGCTTTGCACGAAATTCGAAAACCAACAAACAAGTATATATTTGAACATATATTTCACTTAACACATTTATTATCAATGGTGTATCTTTCAAACGTTCAATTGTAACGTCAATCACAATAGTATAAATAGTATTGAAAACTCAGGCTTTGTTTTTATTATTGTGCTTCTTCAAAAATCTGTTGTAAAAACGCAAAACAATTTATTTACAAGGTTCAAATATTTCGGAATACACGTATTACGTTTTCAGCGAAATCCAAAATAATGTTACAAATATATTTATTAAAAATGCTAGTGTATCGTTAGTAGCTTAAGTATTGAGTAAGGTAGTAAAAAAATACGAATTATGAAATGTACTATGAGTGTTAGATTAAATGAGACTATTATATTTATTCTACACACAGTGGAGTTTTAAGCGTGTAGTTTTAGAATAATTTTGGTCGAGAGAGGTTTGTGTGTCTTGAAGAGTAAGACGACCTATAGTTGAGTGAACTTTCTTTAACGTAAAGTTCAAGGACTGAGATTTCGTAATGACAAAGATATCGTCACATGAAACATTTTTCACTTGTGGTTTCAACATGTGAACAAATACTTGTTGTTGTTGTTTGTTGTTTTGAATTAAGCACAAAGCTACACAATGGGCTATCTGTGCTCTGCCCACCACGGGTATCGAAACCCGGATTTTAGCGTGTAAGTCCGCAGACGTACCGCTGAGCCATGAGTGGCTGCGTTTATGAAATGGATAGCCGATCCTGTGTAATATTTCTAAATCTTTAAAGACTAACACTTTAAAGTAGCCTTTGTTTTTTTTAATACTAGTGTAAATGATCTTACAGTCATTATACGTATGCTTAAATACGAGCTATGAACTTATGTTTATATAGTTAATCTTCATTTGAAAATAAGTGTTTAATGCGGAAAGTAGATCCATATATCAGTCTAATCTGGTTATTAAGGAGAAAAAATATCTGGGTAACGATTAGTTTTTATAGGTAAGTTAATAAATAAAGTAACATTAATTATATGTATTTTTAAGTATTATGTCAACGTGTGTGTAATGTACCCCAAAACAATATCACTTACAAGTTGGATTCTCATACAAACGAAGACATGCTGATGATAATAAGAAGCCCAGAGCTGGCCCAAACAGTCTAAGGGCGAATGAAACAGCTAAATAAAGATAAATATTATAAAATAACTCGCTGTACCCTTATTATTTTAAGTGAAGAGAGACTATACATATTGCAAATACAAAAATGAAAAAAAATCAAGCATTATTTTTACACATATAATATAATAGTTTTTAGTTTGAATAATGATTTATTATCTGTTTAGCATTGATTATGCATGCCACGATAATAAATCGCACAAGCGACAAATGTGTAGACCCTATACTTAACTTGAAGTTCATTTGGCAGAATAAAAAAGTTGAAAGCATAGGTACTAGAATTTTTCTATCTTAATTGTCGCAATCCTAAATTAACAGAAGTTAAAAACAGCTAAAATTCATTGTTAAATAATAAAACTAGCTAATCAATTACAAGCAGTATTGTTATACTTCCATAAATAATTCTTACCGAAATATAGAGGCGAGTCTTTCTTGGCAACATTATCATCTAGGTAAGGGGTCCCTATGGCATAATACGCCATGGATCCAAAACCTAGAAGGAAGCTACCTGTGAAGAACAGTGAAACTGCTGGAATAGTTGAAGATAGCTTTAAGTTTGTACATTCTTTTTCCGTAACTTCACAAAGTTGACTACTAGTTTTATTGATGAAAATGTCTGATTGATCCAGCAGGTGAACTCCGGTTCCAAAGAAAAAATATGGAGATGCCGACACAAAACAGCTTAAAGCTGTAATCAGCATGCCTGCTGCTACCCATCTTGGTCTGTGTCCAGACCCACCAAAATGACCAATTAAGAAGCTCGTAAAAATTGGACTTAAGTTATCTGCTATGAGTATTAATCCAGTAATTTTACTTTCAAAGAGAAACCTTTTCTCTATGGTGGATAGAATTCCAATGACGTAAGTGAAATGCGCACCTTGAGTGAAACCTAGCAGGCAAAAGTTAATCAAGTATACTTTTGGATTAGCGAACCTTTGAAGCCACTTCGGTTTAAATCTTCCAATACCACACTGTACTTCATCATTATTTTCTGATAGTTCTTCCTTAAATATGACCTTTGTAGTAGGCACAGGCAAAAGCTCTTGCAGAACAGAGCCAGACTGGGGCTTGGAAGACATTGTCGGAGACGAATAAGTTGCCTGATGCATTGCTTTCAACACAGAGTAACGCGTTATCTTGTAAGGATATCAGTGTTTACGAAACAACTTAGCCTTGCATGTTTTCAAAATATAGCTATCGCTATCCTTGATTTGAGTACTTTCTGTTTACACTGAAAGAGATTTATCTCAAGTGATAATGATGGCTTAGTGAAAAATATATTAGAGTTTCCAAAGTCCAGTGACTTAGGTAATGATAAAGTTTTCTTATTTTTCTCCCAATTTTTTGCCTCTTTGGAGCTAGAATTAGTGTTTGTAAAAAATTCTGCTTTTTTTTTACAATTAATCAACTTTAAAATTTTACGAAATAATTAATACGCATTGTCGTTTTTTGTAAAGAGCTTAGTTTTTGATGAGAGGAATAAAATTTGCATTAAACCTATAAATTAGTTTTGGGTTTAATTTTATTAGCTAATTTAAAGTTTTGGCCTTTACTTAGTTTCTAAGAAGTCATAAATCATTACTATGCCTGTGAGATATGTTGAACATTTCATTTAGAAATACCAACTAATCTGAAAGAGTGATGTTAATAGATAATAATTTAAAACTTGAAAGGATGACCATTTTCGGGATACTCTCTCTGTTCAGCTTTCCAATGTACATGGATCTTGTGCGATGAATATTAATAGCAAAAAAATTCATTTACGGAGTATTAAAAATCTTATTACTATCAGTAATGGTTTGTTATGAATTTTCCGCGAAGTTGCACGAGTGATATCTTGGCCTACTATTTTACAGTAAAAGACTGGAGGGAAGGTAGTTAGTCAACATCATCCACCACCAATTCTCTGGCTACGCTTTTACCAACAAATAGTGGGATTGACAATAACATTATAATGCCTTCACGGTTGAAAGGGCAAGCATATTTGGTAGGACGGGAATTCGAACCCACGATCCACAGATTGTGAGTGGAGCATCCTACCCAATTGGCTATGCCAGACAGTTATGAATAATGAATTTTCATCATACGCATTTAGTTTTATATTAATATAGGAGTTAGGTGTGGATGGAAATAAAATAAAACACCTGGTTTTAGAGACATATGCTCTGCTTTCTTAAACTTACTGAAAATTTTAATATGGTAATAAACTAAAACAAATCTAAAACTCTTTAAAATAAAATGAAGCAAAACCTTTTCCATAAACACGCTTATCTACATCATGCTAATTTGTATGTTTAATATTTAATAGGTTTTAAGATATTGTTGGAAATATAGTTAAATGATAATTTAATAAAAGTTTCAAATGAAGATTTTTTAGTGAGGAAGTATTTTTGACCTATGGCAATTGGGAGGGTAGATAGTCAATTTCACGTCATGAAACAACGGTTTCTGATTAGAACAATGGGATCGATTGTCCTTTTTGTAGCGCTTCAGTAGTTGAAGTGAGAAGTTTGTTCAGCGGCATCATGTCTCATGCTTTGGAGCCTCGGATCCACAAACCGTCACTTTAATTCCTTGGTTACTTTCAGTCGTTGTTTTGACAATAATATTGGGGAACACAGAAACTACAAATAATTTCAAATAATTTTATAAAATAAATTTGGCTCCGTTTAGGACAGTAATCTTAGTCCAAATTCTTTTATTGGAGAGATTTATAGATTAAAATTTAGTTTGGTTTTATGTCTAATGTATTTGAATTTACCCACAGTTTTAATTTCATTATTAATCTTCATGTTTCTTTTAAATTTAATATTATTTCAAACTGTTCCTTAATCATGAGTTGTTGTTTTATAAATGTTTGATTATGGCAAATATTCTTATCTAAATAGCTATCATGCACTTTATAAGACCGGACGTAACTAAAACCATAATTATAATGTGTAACACAAATATAGCGTTAATTTTATGTGGATTTTTCAAGTGGTCTTGCATGGCCAAGTGGTTCGGGAGCTCAGTTCGTAATCTGAGTATTGCGAGTTTGAATTCCCCTCACACCAAACATACTCACCATTTCAGTAATGGGGCGTTATAATGTCACGGTCAATCTCAATATTCGTTGGTAAAAGAGTATCCCAGCAGTTGGAGGTGAGTGGTGATGACTAGCTGCCTACCCTCTGGTCTTACACTACAAAATTAGGGATGGCTGGTGCCGATAGTCTTCGTGTAGCTTTGCGCGAAATTCCAAAACAAACAAACATATTTTTTCCAAACATGTAGGCGAGATACACTTACAATAATAGTTTTCGGTGTGCTGAACTCGCCCTTTGTAACATAGCGGTATGTCTGCGGACTTACAACGCTAGAAATCAACTTTGAATACCAGTAATGGGCAGAGCACAAATAATAAATTGTGTAGTTTTGTGATTAACTTCAAGCAAAGTGCTGGAAATAACTCAGTTGGAGTAAAAACGTATGAGAACTGCCGAATATTACTTCATAGTAATTTAAATCTTAAAAAAATATTATATCTAGCTCATGCATATAAGTTTAAGTTAAATGATTTACACTGAAAGCTAGACCAATCAATATCAGATGTGCAACTGCGTGAGAGTTTTTTTATCATATTTACTTTTTCAATAAACGCGACTTAAATATTCAGTTTTAATATATTCTTAAATTAGCCCAAAGGAGCATGAAAAATTAGCGGAAAGAACCGGTAAAGAGCGCGAAATATCCAATACATTGCCTGAAACGTTATTTTTTATTTTTTTACTTGCTTTTTAATTAAGAATAATAATAGCACCGTCATATCTAGGATCGTTTAATCAAATAAGGATATTTTGTTAAGCAGCCTTTTGTGTACTATAATCGCCTTAGAAGCTTCTTAAACTGTGGTGGCGATTTTTTAATAACTTCCGCTGAATTAATGTGCCAAAAGTTTAGAATTATACCATAACCCAATATTAAAAGAACATTTAATTGTAAATTATAGAACGCAAAAACAAATAGAACGCTATCGTTACAATAAGTAGACTGATAAAAACTACGTAAAAATACTTTTAACCGAGTTACTAATAGGATTAGTGTTTGTGACTCTGACCTAGCAACAGATGAAATTATTATATAAGAAGCGTCTCCATACAGTGTTTTTCTAGTAGCACGTGTGTTTGTGACTTTGGCCTAGCGACGAGTTTTATCAAATAGGATTCCATGTATAAAATTAATTAAAGCTATGCTTCTTCACTAATGTTCCTAAAGCTCATTTTAAAGTAATTTCTGCAAATGAAATCACAACAATAAATACGATTAATAGTAATCTATGCAGAGAGATTTAATTGTACTGAAAAATGTTTACAAATTTGTATTATGAAATTTAGATAAAGTGGTTCATAGATTATAAGGAAAATATATATTAGAAAACTTGTTATACGTTATGAGAAATTGCAATTTTGAATATTTAATTATAAAATGTAAGTTTAAGTAAAACATAATTATAAAAATCTAAAATAAAACAATATATTTATTGTTCCTTGTTTAGATTTAAGGATCACGTTGATGACGGTGGATATATCTATTTATTTGCATCCACGTTGTTGTATATTAGCATAAGCAAATTATTTTTTATAAAGTGCAGCTATGTCTTCGTATGTGCAAAGTTATACGTAATCCTGAAAGATTCAAGATCTTGGAAAGAGGAAGATCCTAACGATGTGAGAGCACAACTGGCATTTTGCTTCGTATATAGATGGTATTATTTTGTTATGAACAAACACATCATTCACGTTTCCTCAAACTTTTGATATTAGTTGTGCAGATACATGAAAGTTTGGTAAGATATCAAAGCAAATAATAATAAAATATTCTGCCTCCTTTAGAATCCACTAAAAATAATACTTATAGTTGAGTAATCGCATGTTGCATATTTTTTTCTACATAAAAACAAATTTTTATTGCAATAAAACGCACTATACAATAAATAACCAGTTGAAAATATTTATTTGATGTTACGTAACATAAGTATACTTTTAAAGAATCATAAAGTATATTCATATTATTTTTTGTTCAAAATAAGACTTTAAAACTAAGGTAATCAAAATTATCTCGCTTGAATAAACATTTTGATGATTAATCGAAATCTTTGATCTGAATTCAAATATCATGTAATTCCCAACCTGTCATTGAAATTACCACTTGTCATTGCCTTTTGCTGTTTTTGAGTAACTATTTTCCTCATCAGCAACTTTGGACAAGGGCAAATTTTAGGAATTAATAAAATTCTTAGAGTTAAGGTGTATGTAAACGTTCTCTTGTTCTTTTCCTTTCCTTTTTCCAGATTCACTGATGAGAAATGGATTTTTCTTATATTGATATAATTGAGTGACAAGTGGTAAGCTGAATGATTAATTTATTTGGTTATATTTTTAAAAGCTTGCCTAGCTAAATAATTCACTAAGACAAATTAGTGCTATCACTGTTGCATACTCTTAAAATTCTATGCAAATATAAGGTTTGTATTGTAAGTAAAAGAAGTTACATAAAACCATATTTTCTACATCAGCTAATTGTGAATGTGATTAGGTACTTGACACTTAATATAACGAATCGTAATAAGAATGAAAGATTGATAACAAAGCTAACATTCATTGCAAGAGGTCGAAGTGGAAAATGGAAAACTTGCAAAAGTCTATGAATTTTGTTATAATTCATTTATAATTCATAATAAAATAAGCAAAAGCACAAATTAAAATCTTGGTTTCCCTGTTTAATCCATATTGACTGTCAGTATTTTAAGATGTTTCGCTAGAATAGAGAAAAATAAACAAACAAAAAGGGAGTAATATTAAATGTTTTATCAATAATATTAATTATATATTTAGTAAATATGACCTCTTGATAATTCTTAATGTTAAACATCCATTTGATACTAAACAAATGTGTATCAATACAGAGCTATTTTGGCCGGATGACGAAGTTTGTAGGAGTGTTTCAGGATGCTTTAGCTATATTTTATAACTTGATTGGGCTTTAAAATACTTTTGTTCCCTAATATGAATCTCCATAAGTGAATGACATAATGATGTCAGTTTTACGGATGAGGTGGTTTGCATATAGAAGCAAGAAAGTTTATTTAAAATATATTACTAAGAGCAAATAACAGATGAACCTTTCAGCTCAAATGATTAGAGCAATCAACTGATCTATAAGATTCCACTCAACTTCCATGAACATGCAGATATGAATAATGTTAAAATGTCAATGGAACATTTACAATGACATATTCTAATTTTACTGCAACGTCAGGGAAGGTATCCTTTTGTTTTCACCTTGCATCAATAAATATGAATAATAATAGTTAATATCTAACAACTTACCTGAATACTTATATTTTAGCACAGGAAAGAAATTAAAGTTGGGAGAATTCAGATTAGCATATTTAGTGTTTTTTTCTGTGTACAGTTTACAGCACAAAATTCAGTATTAGGAAAGTTGCGCCATCGTTTGAGTAATTATGCTCGACTTAAAAAATAAATTTAAAATAAGAAATAACATGTTTCTCTTTATCTATCGAAAAACGTTACACAAAATTTTGAAGACTTAGAGCTGGAAGTTCTCTTGCCTTCGTAAGACATTTTGTAATTGCATATATGTTTTATACTATTTTGTCTGGCTAAAATTTAAAGATTGGCTAAATATTCACTACATAGAGTTCGTTATTAAACTGATACTAAACATCGGGCAAAATAATTTAAAATACATTGTTCTGTGTGTGAAAAGCTTACAACCTATTCCGTAGAATAGCCGTTTGTGTAACTTTGTGCCAATTATAAACACCAGTCATATATTGTATTTGTGTAAATATTCAGCCTTTCTAAAGTTTCATTCGTTGTGTATATTTATTTTTGTTTGTTTGGAATTAAGCACAAAGTTACACAATGAGCTCTCTGTGCTCTGTCAACTAACTGTATCGAAACTCAGTTTCTAGCGGTGTAAGTCTGCAGACTTACTACTGTACCACTGGAGGGTATGCATCTTATAGAATATACAAATTTAGAATTTTTTCTACGTTGTAATCCATGTCGTATCTTAAGAAAAGCACTTAGCTACAATAGTAGTTCTTTTGTTGGTATGAATTACAACAAAACCTCTAAATCTGAGTAAATTTGTTACTCTGATGAATAATTAGTGATTTGCCTGAAATGTAATCGCTGATCCAACAGGTAATTACTCTTAACACCTGTTTGAAACCTTTAATTTTCTCTTCTATTTAACAGTTCGTTTTAGACAATCATCATAATTACGTTAAGCACATTGCTTTTTGTTTATGTTTTTATCATCAATAATTAACACCACTTAAATTGTTAGTTCTTAAAACTTACTGAGTACAACAAGCACTGAACGAACGACATACTAAAAAAGATATAAAACTTTATAGTTTTAACTCACAATGTAGTTTCAGATGGTATTGTTTATTAAGCAAAACTTTTCCTTGGGCTTGATAAATCGTGGAAATTCTCACTGAAAGTGAAAACGTTAAATATAATTCATTTACATTTTTTGTACATTTTATCACCAAAAATTAACGTTCCAAACAACTTTTCTCTTAAATGGTTTTTCTTTTGGGAAAAATTCAAACCACTGATAATATTATGTATATATACTTTATTTTTCAGATTATCCAGCAAGCTTTTACATTAAGACTACAGGTATTAATAGACGTGATCGAGCCATACAAGAGTATGGCTAATTTGAATAATGATTTTCATAAATGTGTGGATTAAAGTAAATAGAGCTCAAAATAATGTTGAAATCACCTTGTCTTTACAGTGTTTTCCAAACGTCACTTATGGATTAAGTTTCGCATGTAAACCTATATGAATCAGAAAAAAATAAAGAGAAATATAACAACTAGTGCAAAAAGAAACAAACAAAAACTTTAATTTGCTCATAATAATTATATTACTCTTTCGAAGAAACGACTTTTATTTTATCACTATACAAAAATTAGTGAACATAAAATTGAAAAATGATTTAAGAATTGGTCTCATTACTGTTGTATTATCAATAATTACTTTGTTTTGTTTGATTTTGAATTATACGCAAAGCTACACGAGGGCTATCTGGGCTAGCCGTCTCTAATTTAGCAGTGTAAGACTAGAGAGAAGGCAGCTAGTCATCACCACCACCGACAACTATTGGGCTACTCTTTTACTAACGAATAGTGGGATTGACCGTTACTCTATAACGGCCCTAACGACTAAAAAGACGGGGAGATTACGAGTCGAGCGCCTTAACCACTGGCCATGTCAGTCTTGTAATTACATTGTTTAGACGTTAGCGATACTGTTGTAGGCTTATACTTAAAGTTTTCTATGCGAGATCTATGAACTCGAGGATTCATGATTTTGCATTACGTTGCCACTAAATTGCGTCCTATGAATTGGATTGTAAGTGTGTCATAAGATTTACGGTCTAATTCCACTATCTGGTGATATAAGAGTGAACCAAGAGATGTCGGTGGTGGGCTGCTATTGGCCAGCTGCTGCCTTCTAATCTATCGGTTCAAGATTAGGGACGGTTGTGCGTATATAGTCTTTTATTGTAGCTTTGCACTGAACTTCTAAAACAAAGAAAAGCTGACACCGATTCTAGGGACAACGAATTAACTAATTATATATATGATTTTATATTTTCTAGGAAATGTACTGTTGACGTGAAAGAAAATAATGAGGAGAAAAACCAAAGGTTAGCATTTATCAAACACAGAACAAATAAATTAAATAATTATCAAAACTTTGCCCTTCCGAATGTATGTTTAATTCAAGACGTTATGGAATACAAAGAAGTCTTTAAACAAATTTTGAAACCTTATGAGAATAAAGTGGTAAATAATTTTTACACTGTTATAGACATAGTGTATTAAATTGATCTATATCTTAATATTTACGTCACATATTGGTTAGAAGGTTACACTTATATAGTAATAATTTTAACAAATTATCGACATTTACATTATTTTTAGACACTTTGATATTATAACAAAACCTCCAGCGTAAATCCAGAAAACATAAATGTGTTTATATCGTTTGACACTTATCATCAACATCTTATAAACGAACAATTCATTATGGTATTCACTAATCCAAAACTTAATGTACATATCAGATCATTCCATAAGTAATTTCGTTTGTAACACTTAGATTTAAAAGGAGAAAAAAGATAACTCAAATATTAATCAATTATGTATTTTCTCCGTCAGTTTCAATGACAGTCTGCTAACGTCTCAAAAGGGAAAAAAGTATAAAGGCTATTTTTAACTCATCCATGGAAGTAAATTGTTTTTCATTCAGATGATGTTGCAATTTTCTGAAAATATGGTAATATGAAGAAGCAAGATGATAATATTAAGAGGGATAGGAAATGAGAAGATTGAGAGGGATAGGGAATGAGAAGATTGAGAGGGATAGGGAATGAGAAGATTAAGAGGGATAGGGAATGAGAAGATTGAGAGGGATAGGGAATGAGAAAATTAAGAGGGATAGGGAATGAGAAGATTGAAAGGGATAGGGAATGAGAAAATTGAGAGGGATAGGGAATGAGAAGATTGAGAGGGATAAGGAAGTTTTTCCCAGCCAAGCTTTTCAAGTTTTCTGAAAGTGATTCTAGTTGTGTGTGAACCTCCATTGTCATGGTGAGAAACAACTCCTTTCATATTCAACGCTGGTCTTTTTTGTTTGTTTTCTTTAGTGCAGTGTTTAGTCGACCCCTTTATTGATAGTATCTTTCAGCAGTTATTGTCTGGTTTGGCTGTGACAACTCAAAGTGTATTACACCAACTTTATCCAACCAAACACTAAGCCAAACCTTCCTAGAGTGCTGGTTTGCTTTTGGCTGGGGTGTAACTCATTATAATTCTCCTGTACTGACCCACTATTGGTCGCGCTTGACATTTTGATAGAGTATTCACTTTTCATCTCAAGTCACTAGACTGTTCAAAAAACAAAGCTCGAAGTTCATGAGAGAGAAAAGATGTACAGATATCTACACGTTCTCTCAGATTATCAGCTGACAACTCATGTGGAAGAAGATAAATTGAGTTTCTGGGTTAATTCTTTAACAGTTACAGCACACTCTTTCTCAAACGTTGCTAGAAGGGGGTCATTATCAAACTCAATAGGACGCCCAGTGCGAGCTGCTTCTGTCAAACTTCAGTCACCAGTCTAAATTTATTGAACCATCTTTCACACTTCCTCACATTCAGAATGTCATTTCCGTTCATCTTTTTAACTCTTCTGAACTCGAAACACATTATGTGCTTGACATGCTTCTCTAATATTTCTATGATAATTGGGACTTCTTAAAGAAATGAAACAAAAACCTGTAAAGAAACGAACTGGTTTACACTTAATGATAATAATTCACCCTATTTAAGTTATATGACTTTGATAATAACTTCATTTATTCAAGAAATATGTATTTAAACTTATCCTAATCCAAAAAATGACATTACTTACGGAATGACGTGATGTATAACTGATCCTTTAACAACCTTACTGCTGAGTTTTGACGCAAGCAATCCAAATCTAGAAAGCACATAAAGTAATTAAATATTTGCTTAGTTACTGTTGGTTGGAAAGTAATGTGCGAAGAAATTCATTCCACACTTATTAAAGAATATCACTGCTACATATATTGTGGGCGAGACAGTCAAGCGCAGTACTAGGGAGATGAAAAATAGGAGCCTGCACTATTGTCTCGAAACTTAGTCAAGTTCTAAAGGATATATGGAAGCCTGTACGCAGAACACGTTATACTGCTGGGCCTTATTCAGTCCGATAAAGAAGTATCAATGGAATAATAGTAATTACACATAATCAAAATATGTTTTAATGCATATATATGTATCAAATATCGAAACATTTAATACACGATTCATGACTCGGGATTTTTGAAAAAGTATGTAACTTATCATATCTTGTTGAGTAAACTCAAAAAGTGAGGTGTTATTTTCAACTACAAACACTTAATTTTATTTTTCACATCGCTCACTTAATAGTTTTAGAAACTCAAAATGTAGGTTTGGCACAACAGGTTCGAAGTAAAACTTCAATTACATTATAACTAATAGTTAAAGTAATTCTTATAACCAATTAAAATAAGTTTTTACACGTTTATAATTGTGTGACATTCAGTGGGAGGGTGACTAATATTTGTTATGGCGTTAGCACCCTGCTTAAGAACGAAGGTTTATTTTTGGATTAGTGGACTTGTAACACTAAAATTTTAGTTTTAATCCCTCGTGATGAATACAGAGGGCAGACAACCTATTGTGTAGCTTTGCACTGAGAAAACAACTCAACTACAATATTGTAAGCTGTCAAAAATGATTAATTATGTGTTTATACAATTTCTTCTAGAAAAAAACAACAAAACCCAAAGGGAATGAGTGAAAAACGTAATTGGTCCAATGCTAATATTATATGACAAATAGGGTCTAGAAATATATATCATAAAACAGTGTTTGGATAAATAATTACAAACAATTTTAAAAGAAGGTAAAATTTGATATTAAAATCACGATAAGGTATAAAATACGATAATACAATATTCAAAGGAACAAATTAACTTTCTGCACAGTAAGTTATTATAACTGATCATTTTTTCAAGTTTATTGAGCATAAAAATCTGTTAATATATTTTTATTCTAAAAACCTATTAACCTTGAAAAATTCTTGTTTTTTTAAATTTGGAAACAAATACTAACTATTTAAAAGTCATATTAAAAGAACCGATTTTCGATACCGGTTATGGGCACAGCACAGATTGCTCTTAGTGTGGGTGCTTTTTGCCCCCTTAAGAACAAATAATAAGCAGTGGAAAGATAATTAATAATAATTTCGTGATTTGTATTAAAGCACGTTATGTCAGTATGAAGTTAAATAAAAGGAAATAAGCAAAAAAATTTGGTACAATAAAAACATAGATCTCTACTTATTGGCTTTTTCATACTTTTGTTCATTTACAATAATTTTATTTTCACTGTACAATAAAAAGTGGTTGAAGTAATTTGTTTAATATTTTATCTAAATGGGTTCTAGCAGTACGAGTTTATAGAGACAGGTCCAACACTTCAGTTATGATATCGGTAAGCGATTATTTTTATTGTATAAAATAGGGCGTTTCGAGATTTCGTTTGTAATTACGTGTAAGCTAAAGGCGCAAATTACAACTGGAAATGTGCACCAAAAGTAATTAGGGCGGGGGAAACCAGGTATGAATTCTTACTACAGTTCTTGATAGCAATAATGTATTTTCCTAAAGCCTTTTTATACCAATGCGGGGTAATTTTTTATATGATATAAAAATATAATTATTCATAAATATTTTAAAACCATTAATTCTTTGAAGATGTTGCTCACGCAGGTCTTCCATGAGAGAACCGATTAGAATGTAGTCGCCTTATCCTAAATTATGCCATGTATAAGCGATAGAGAAGAACAACCAATCCGAATTTCTTAAACACGAGGAAAGACATGAGATTTTAGATTATAGCTTTGCAGAATGACATCTTTCTCACTGTTATGTTAAGACTCATGATCTGTGTAGATAGAGCGAGCTTCATGATTATAGTAACGTGGTATTTGATATTGATGTTGATACATAGAAATAGGTATCCAACAAATACAACGCCAAATCGTTGTCAGGGAATGTTGCCGCTTTGTTTTTATTTTATCACTAATAACGACGATGTATTACACATAATACTCTTAGCATTGAATCACACGTCGACTTCATTTTGCCTGAATTGCTTCGTTGTTTATTTTTAGTTAAGCACAAAGATACACAATGGGCTATCTGTGCTCGCAACCACAGGCATCAAAACCCGGTTTTTTTAGAGTTGTAATACCGGAGATATCTCGCCGCACCATTAGAGTGGTGGTACACAAAAGATACAAAAGTATTAAACCATCACATATGGTTTGGCTTATTTTATTGATTTGATTACATTTATTTTGATTTATTTTCATTCAGAAAATACATGCATGGGGTTTCAGCAAGAAGTTTGTTTTATACGTTGCAAGCGGAATTACCTATACGAGTTTCATTCACTTAACGAGAATCCTTTTCAGTTTGTTTTTTTTCAATTCCATTCTACTGACTGGATAAAATCATACGTGGACGTTGTTTATCTTATTATCTCATTATATGATACAATACTGACGAAACTTTTTGTTGGAAATCCGTTACTTCAATTATTCAAGTAATAATTTCATATATGTTTCAAAACGGAGAGAATAAACATAAATATTCGTTTGCATGCGAACGCGTTTTTCACGTAACCCATAATGCTTTACACAGTAATGGAATTTGAAAGGAAACTTAACACAGATACTTCATTTAAGATTTGTATCTCCCCGCCTGACATGTTTTTTTTGTAAAATTGTTTGTAATTTACAGCTTTTAAATGTTGTCTAATTAAATTATTGGCTCTTCTAGTCATGTTTGGTTGCCAATAATTCTGCACAACATTTTTATGCAGATTATAAAGCATGATTTATGTTTCCTAATGTCTTTATGACCAGGTAGGTGTGTTAGTATTTATATTAAAATGGAGCACCTTTCTACAGTTTTATTCTGCATTTCAAGTTAAGGTATTGCTTGGCTAAAAAGGCTTCAGAGTTTTTACTTTTGCATTTTTTATTATTTTTCTTTTCTTCTAGTTGGTTATCAAATAATTTGATGAAGTGACTTTTTCATACTAGTGCCCCTAACACACTCTTTCGTGTAGTCAGAAATTTTGTGTCTGTTATGTAAATGTCGTGTAAATGTTTTGTAAACGACAACATGTCGTGTGGTGTTTGGATTTTCATTTCTATTATTTATATTTCCATATTTATATTATTGTTTCAAAATATAAACAATAAAATACGTTGTTATTCATTTAAAATAACATTTAGAATTTTCTAGAATTAAGTAGACCAATCATATGTATGTAAATGAAATGTTGGCGGCCTTGTGTCTAGACGTTGAGTCTCGTGCAAGAACGGACATGCGTGAATTGCTCTGGAGTTCTATGGAAGTTACGCGATTGTTCGAGAAGTAGGCCTACTGGTATAAAAAGACGGTGATGCGAGAAAGAGGGGAGTCATTAGTTTTTATTCGAAAAAGATTAAGAGTCAGACATCAGTTTTATTCAAAAGAAGAGAGTCAGTCATTCGTTTGAGAAAGTTTAAGTGTTTGTTGTGATTTGTGACTGAAGTTAGATCTACAGAAGCTGTGATTTTATTTCGTCAATCTCTACGATTCTTTCGAATTACTGGTTGTGCTGAGAGTCGACACTTATGGGACTAGCCAGGAGAGATCGGAAAAATTGAAGGCGACAAGTTTGTGACGTTCATCGGAGGCATCGTGAAAAGAACTTCGTCGAATTTATTGAACTGTGAATTGTTTCTGAACTTCTTCATTTAAACTTCGGAATTTCTTCGTGGGACCAAATTCACACCCTAGACTGGAATTTGAGACTTTCATTTTAGATCATTATATTAGATACAGGCCAGTACCATTTTGTATTGTGATTAATTTTGAAGGTTGAAACTAGTACCATTTTGTTTTGTAATTAATTTTGAAGGTTTAAACTTAATATCTGTCATTGTTATTATATAATTTATGTTATATCTGTTACATACATATAATAGTTTAGTGTAATAAATTATACAAGCTGTTATCTGTGTTTTTCTGTTGCGTTTAGTCTACGAAAAACATAAAACATAAGAAAATACGTAACAGTGTCATAATACCAGGTGAACGTGAGACACCGAGACTGCTTTGGAATGGAGGAAAAAGTGGAAATATTGATGATGAAGTACCAATCAATAATACATCTAAAATATTTCGTATTTCATTATTGATTTACATTTTGGAAGTATTTTAGTAAATACATTTGGTTCTTACATCTAGAAAGGGTCAAGCCAAAAAATATCTCTCACAGCAAGTTATTACCTGTCTCGAACTTCTTTAGTCAAACAAATATTTCGGAATTTGTTTTTATCAAGAAAAACGATGTTTATATGGTAAGAAATCATTATCATAATTTAAGATAGTATGTATATGTATATATATAGTTATATATTATATAATATTAATTCTATGCTGCATTAAAAGTTATTCTGTGGTGAAGCAGTATACAATGATATATATATTCCCTCAAGAACTCAGCTGATAGTAAAATAGAATAAATTAAAAAAAAATGTTGTTAAGATTCATGATTAAGATATTCATATTAAATTACTTTGCTGTAGCAAAAACTGTTTTAGACTTATGTATGTTTATTTACATATGTCTTAGTGAGAGCTTAATTCATAGGATGAATTTAGGTATATAAGCAGACCTAATCGTTTGGCTTCGTCACTAAATTTTGTATAATTTTCATGAAACTTCTGTTTTCATGTAGCAGCTACTTTTCCAAATGTAAATAATAATGTTATAAAAGATAAAGGTTTCTTGTTAACTTGATAAATGTTTATAATTTATCTTTTTATCAATTAAAACAGCAGATATAATTACACATTTTCTTCAAAACTTTTTGAATATATTATAATATATTATATATTTTTTCAATATATTATAAAACACAAGTTATTAAACAGAAATATAAATCCAAAATTATCGGTTATGACAGAAACTTTTTCGTATTCTGAATACGAAATTTAATAAATGATGCTTCTAATTTTCTTTATTTTTCAATTTCGTGCAAAGATATACGAGGGCTATCTGCGTTAGCCGTCCCCAATTTACAGTGAAAGACTAGCGGGAAGGCAGCTAGCTAGTCATCACCACCCACTGCCAGCTCTTGGGCTACTTGTTTAGCCACAAATAACACCCTCGCGGTTTAAAGGGCGAACATGTTTGGTGGTTGGGGATTCAAACCCGCAACCCTCAGATTACGAGTCTTAACCTTAACGCACCTGGCCTATTTTAATTTTGTATAAGAAAAAGAAAATAATTGCACTTCAACTAATACACAAAGTATGATTAAAATTAAAATTAGGAATCAAACCTATGACAAACAAAAAGAAAAGTGAACGCATGAAACTAAATTTCATTATAAATAAATAAATCACGAGACTCATGTGCAGGATGTCAGATAATTTGCTGTAGACGATTTTTAGAAGTATTGTAATGCGTAATGTACAAACATAACTAATTTTGTAATTTAAAAATTGTTTTCAGTAATTCTAGGATAAAGAGGTATATGTGAATATTCTTCAATGAAAATGAAAACTATGATGATAATAATGTTTTCTGTGAGACCTTAGCATAAAAATAATCCAACGAGGATTGAATAAACAAAGATAATAAGTTTATATAGTTGAGGAGTATTGGTCATTCTTTGGAAAACAGAAATAAAGGAACGAATACTATTTAAATGCGTAAACAGTAATTTCCTTATTGTTCTACACTCCAGTAACTCAGTATGAATTAAGCATGCACAATATTCACAAGTTTAACCGACTGACGTATATTATTTTAAAAAAAGAGACTTAAAAGTTATGTTACACAAATGATACAGAATTTTACGTTTGTGACGAACAAAAAAAAAGCCATGTCTAAAAGCAATATAAATCTAGTCATAACATACGAGCTAGGTGATGATAGATTGGTCATTTCTCACAATTCTACCTACAACTATTTTAATTTGTCTCAATATAATGACAACTACTTGTTTTAAACACTTAGACTTTAAAAAAGATATTCTGCTTTATTTAAATATATATGTAGTTCATACTTTAAAATATTCTACGCCTAGACTACCATTTGCTCTTACGAAATAAGAGTACGAAATGCCGAGCGTTATCAGAAGCTAAATTACCATTAAACAAGTTCTTTATCGAGTAAATTACATGATGAAAAAAATAATCTTTCGACAACAGGTAATTTATATATGTATGTATATTTTTTTTTCGGGTATGAATTACTTAAAATGAGGATTTTAACACTCCTCTACGGCGATCAGTAATACTTATTATTTATCTCTCTAAACTTCTAAAACGGAAATTCGTAATTATCTTGATAAAGTATTAAGCTTCATAAATACTGAAAAATTCAAAATCAAGTCCAGATAACTGAGAAACTTCATATACTAAAAATTATCCACAATGAGAAACGAGTGAGTAAAATAAGATAACCGACTCTGTGTTAAAAGTCACTTGAGACGACACGAAAATCTGGCTATTGTTGGGAAGAAGGGTAAGATTAATTAACCCATAACACCTTAAATATATCCACAAACCCAATAATATCCCGATATAAAACAACAACTTTGACAATTAAATACGCAGTTTTCTTGAAATAAAATGAAACTGAATAAATTCTTGTCTACTTTTCTATTGATTATACGTTTAACAGTTTTGTTAAAAATAATTTTACTTTCTAAGAGCAACGCTTCAAAATTTTGCTCTTTCAAGTGGCATATTGTTAAAAGTAAAAGTTTTTTTATTTTTTATTCACACAGTTGTGTATCGAAAATTTTCGTTTGTAATGAAGTAACTTGAGTTGCTTATCAAATTTCTCGTTTTTTGTTTATTTGTTAGCTTTTTTATCTATTAATAGTAAAAATGTGTTTGATTTATATATTTAATACATTGCAGTAGTTTGGTTGCTTAATTATTTTTGAAATATGATTTATCCATGAAAAATATATATTGTCTATTACCTGTTATGTTCCAACTTATGTTTGTTATTTCTCATTTTATATTTCGGGAGATAGCTATAAAAATCAAATAATATAACTTTGAAACATCTATAAAGGGTGAAAAATATTAAGTGAGCTATGTGCTACAATTGTCGAATTCACTTGCTGTGAATTTAAAAAAATTTAAATTTAATTGGCAAGTATGTAATTGTTTATATTATATAAGTACGAGAACTGTAGAAAGACACACTTACTACATTATAGATTATACGTGTTTTACTTTCATGTATTTAGTATTATAAAATTCCTTCTTTTTTTTTTATAAATACATGTGACGACAACGTGTCTAAAAAGACTATTTTAATTTAATGGTTTTCAGTGTTCCGTGTTAAAGCATTCTGTGTTCCCCAGCGAAGACCTGAGAAAACCTGGATGTTAAGTCATTTGATTCGCAATCTGCCAGTCGTGGAATCTAGTGTTATTTATCTTGTTCTCCCTACCATGAAGACATTGTAGTGCACTGGTCAGTCTCACTATCTATTGGTAAAAGAGTCGCTTAATGATGGATTATTGGATGGTATTGACTGGTTACCTTCCTCTGGTCTGTTACTCGCCGAATTATATTGTGCGAAGTTAAACGTAAAACCCTGAATAAAAATAGTTTCATCGTTTGTGTTATAACCATAGGGTTATAAGATAGTAATTTCAAACTTTTCAGCACTGTTTATATAATCACCACGTGTCATGTGAAGAATAAAACATGTCTGTGGCTTTCAACAGATTTGAGAAATTAATGTTAATAACGAATTTAAAATAATTTACTAAATGTGATGTAATTATTTAAATGAAATATAAAAAAACTACTTTACTAATCGCGACGGAGAAATTTTATTGTAGTTTCATTTCGATTAACTTTGATACAGATAATGTTACTTCAATGTTATTCGAGTGTATTTTTAAATGTAAACAACACAAAAATAGTTCAGGCAATGAGTCGACTTCGGATCTCGAAGGAATATAACTATTTCTTTTTATAACAGCTTTTGAGATATAACATGAGTTCGGTTTCTTTGGAAGTTCGCAAAAAGCTACACATCTGCGTTAGCCGTCCCTAATTTACAGTGAAAGACTACAGGGAATGCAGGTAGTTAACACCACTCTTTTACCAACGACGAATTGGATTAATCGAACATTAAAACGCCCTTACAGTTGATAGGGCGAGAATGTCGGGTACGATGGGAATTCGAACTCATGATTCGCAGATTGCCTAGAAATAATATTCTGTTCAAGAAATATGGAAAGTTTAAGGTGATATTTTAACTATTTTAACTGATTATACACCCATAAAGCAAATTTGCTAATCTCATGTACGATGTATTCACTATAAGAACCTTTCGTCTGGCTCATGATACACATAAATATATTTAGTTTATTCCTTTGATACTCCATGAAATAATATTTTATTAATCCATTGCATAATTTTAGTGACTTCGTGTCAAGATTGTCCTCCGCTGGTACAGCGGTAAGTCTGCGGATTTACATCGCTAAAATCAGAAGCTTGATTCCCCCTCGGTGGACTCAGTAGATAGCCTGATGTAGCTTTGTTGTAAGCAAACAAACTCTTATGAAGGAACTATAAAAATCGAGAGATATTAATAGCCTGTCAACTCACTGAGTCGTAACTTACATATCGATAGAAAAATAGTATTACCACAAAATGTGTACAAATTGTGTGTCAGTGTAGTTACGGTTTGCTTCTATAATTGTTGTAAAAGTGGACAGTGAGAAAATGTTCTGTTAGTTTTGCATACATATTTGGAGTTGGGATACATTTAGTCCATAAGTTCGTAGAAAAATGCATCATATTGGAAATAAACAAATAATTATTTAATAAAATATGGATAATCACATACTGACATTTCCAAAACTTATATTAAATTAGTTGTGTGCGTCCGTTTGTGTCCTATTGCGAGAAAATAAAAACTGTTTTAATACAGTCTGTACGTGCTACCCATTTTGGAAAGACATTATAATATATGCGGGATCCAGCGGACCAGATTAATGCACGGTATCCTGTTGACAAGGTAGCATGAAACACTCAATTACAGAAGACGTGAACTGGTAACCAAGTTCTCGTATAAAACATCTCAGCTTCTCAGAACGCTGTGAGTGTCAACATCATTATCCACCACATGATATCACGAAGTTTCAGCTCTGGTCTTACCTAGAAAAGTTCAAAATACCTATAATTTCCTCACATTTGACTGATTAGAAGTATATTTAGTAGATATAGGTTGTATGTCAACACCAAGGAAGATATTCACGTTAACGAGGCTCATTTAAAGAAATGTGAGTTGTTGTTTTGTTTTTCTTCAGAAATAAGGAATTTTATAAATCATTGCAACTTCATTTCACTTTCACTGACGGCGACTTAAAATTTATTGTTTATCAAGAGTCACTGAGTTTTTTCAATTGTAGTTAAATAATTTGTTAGTGACATTGTTTGACTAGCTGTAGCATGTTGAATTGCAAACGTTTATATATTTATATATATTATAACATAAATGACAGAACAGTTTTATTAGCGTTATTTCTAAATGTTTGAGGAACTTTACATAGTTTCTTTCTGCCATCTTTTTTGTGTATTAATTCTTTTAATTTATTTCTTTTATAAATATTTTATGGACGTATTTAAAAAGTGAATTAATCAGCGACTTATTAGAAATATAAATTTCGTCCTATTGGTAAGATCGTTGTCATACGTTACTGAATTACAAAGTTCGTTAAACCAATTTCGATACAAAATTATGTTAAACATGAATTTGATTTATTTGTGAACATTTTCTGTATGTATAATACTGGAAATCTAGAAAAAAACACTTCACTCTTTTGAATATATTAAATAATAATTAAAATCATGTGCTTTTAAGAAGAATTCATTATTTTTTTATTTCTAATCAACATGTACTTAATTTGTTTATTCTGTTAAATAAATCAGACAGTTAAATCCGGTTTCTAGCAACAAAGTGTTTTTTTTTTATTTCGCGCAAAGCTACAACATGGTTATCTGCGCTAGTCGTCCCTAATTTAACAGTGTAAAACTAGAGGGAAGGCAGCTAGTCATCACCACTCGCCACCAACTTTTGGGCTATCTTTGTACCAACGTTATAACACCTCCACTGGCTAAAGGACGAGCATGTTTGATGTGACGGATATTCAAATCCCAACCCTCATATTACAAGTTTAGCGCCATAACCACTTGACCATGACTTTCTTTGGTCATATTCATATTAATTCTTTGCTAATTTGCAGATGACCTAAGTAGGTCGAAACTTTGTTCTGTACATTGTTTTAATTTTAAAGTTCTAATACCCATACCATCCGTCTTTATAACACATTTTTACTTCAAATGGATTTCTCGTTATCATGAAAATACAGTAATATTGTAAAAATATTCCAAGATAAAGAAAGTAGGTTTAAACTAAACACTAATTTACATATATAATTGAAATTCTAATGCATCCTAATTTTGTTACTAGAAACTGATTCCTAACATAAAGCAATCAAATTTTAGCTTATTCATGTTTGAAAAATTCTATTTCTGATATTTAGGTTCCAATTCCTTTTCCTTACGCCCCCCAGTGGATCAGCGGTATGTCTGCGGACTTACATGCTAAAATCCGGGTTTCGATACCCGTGGTGGGCAGAGCACAGATAGCCCATTGTGTAGCTTTGTGCTTAATTCAAAACAACAACAACAACAACCTTTTCCTTACAAATCTGTCTGTCGTTTAATACGTGCTTGAAGACCTGAGACTAAAATCCAAATTGACAGATACAATAAGTTATGCTGAAAACTAGCACAGGTAATAAGAAAGTGAAGACAGATTCAGAACTTTTTCTGTTTTGTACAAACCATTCTTGCACTCTCGTTCAAGTGACAGGAAAGTAATTGAAAGTATAAATAACAACCTTGTGTGTGCTTTTAAAAGAAAATATATGTACAGCTTAAAGTTTTGTGTAATAGAAAACAAATCTCTAATATCGCTAAAATAAAGCAGCTTAGCCAGAACAATTTAAATTTCATACGCTTAATTCTAGTTGTTAATTAAACGAAAATTCTCGTGGTTTAAAAAAAATAGGAAAGCGGAGTGACCACATTTGATTTATAACTGCTGCTTACTATTTTAAATGGGAATTTAATTTTTTCTGGATTTAACATTTTACGCTTCTCTTTTTTACTGGTGCAGAAATTGTAGTACTGTCCTGTTCATGTAACTGTGTTTTGTTTTATAGTAATTTTAGTGTTTAGTTCAGATGGATCTTATGAAAAATATATAGCGCATTGTGTATACTTGTTGATTTTAAAATCTCACAATATATTTTTATTAATTATCCAAAAAGGTTCTTAAAAATAAATTACAAACATTAAAAACTATCAGTATTGTTTTAAAGCAACAGTTATATACAGTATTACTTTGAGTACTTTTGACAAACAATTTTTGCTCGATATTGAATATTCAAGTATTCTGAATGGTAACTAAGCCTGTTTAACAGAAGTCTTATTTAACTTTTGTATTCCTTTTTCTCCTATTTTTGTTTGTGTAACTTTCAAAAATAGGTTGATGCTTTGATAAATCTCAAGGTTATAAGGTATTAAAAAACTTAATGAAAATTCATCTTACTGATGTACTTGGAAAGTTGTATGGGTCCATATTGAAAAAAAATGTAATAAAACAGAAAATAATTGTTACTTTAAATTAGTCAAGTTTTATTTCTCTAAGCCAGTTTTCATTTGAATCATTTGACTTTAAAAAATGCCGTCCTTATGGTTTATCAGTAAGCATTTCATGTTTGATCCATGCTGTAACATCTTTACACATAATAGCAAATGAACACACTTTTCAAACAAAAATAAAGATCAGATAAAATATATTTTTAAAATAAAACTATATCGATTCAGGGTAAGTACTTTCTGAAATAAAATATCATGTATATCCTGAAACATTTTTATACATTTTTAAAATATCGTTGACTATTTTAAATAAACTATGATTAAGTTAGAATACGATGTAATCACATTTATAGACTTATAATCAACTTTGTTAACTTATGTTGACTAGTGCCTGTTGGATTGCTTAAAATAAACACTTATTTTAAATATTTAACACATAATTCAAGTGTAATAGTACTAAGTTCCGCAAATAATTACTTTATTCCACTTCTGTTAGTATTACTTATTGTTACGGCTCGGCATGACCAGGTGAGTAAGACGTGTGACTCGTAATCTGAGAGTCGTGGGTTTGCATCCCCGTCGCACTAAACATGCTTGCCCTTTCAGCCGTGGGGGCGTTAGAATGTAACGGTCAATCCCATTATTCGTTGGTAAAAGAGTATCCCAAGAGTTGGCGGTGGGTGGTGATGACTAGTTGCTTTTCCCCTCGTCTTATATTGCTAAATTAGGATCGGCTAGCGCTGATAGCCCTTGTGTAGCCTTGTGTGAAATTAAAAACAACAACAACATACTTATTGTTTGCCGTCCATTTGGTGTTTCTTGTAACAAATATCAAGTTTACGTTCATTTATTTTCTGTTTTCTCAACTACAACCAACTTTTCTGGTAGTCTTTCGTCTAATACTCAAACACTAATGTAATAATGTTTGTTATTTTAAGAACGTTCTCTTCTTCCGTTTTCTCGTTAGTTACTGATGGTGCTAAGAATCTCTCCGTGGATCTGATGTTCAATCAACCTGTACGGATCAAAGATCTTGAATAGCCAATATATATATATATATATATACAAAATGAATATGTTATAGGAATGTTAGATGTAAGGTTCACTCATAATTTTATCAGATCCTACATCTAAGATAATAAAAAATGCCAGGGAGTAAACATATCCTCATCTACGAGCTCCAATGTGAAATAAACTGTGAGACTAGACACTGGTTTACCCAGCTTCGACTAATACACGAGGCATGAACAATATATTCTGCCTACGTTATACGAGTTTAACCTTCAATATTAAAACTGTGCTACAAGAACAAATCGAACCTCACAATTACATTTTTGAATATGCTTTTATGCTGATTACTTACGTATGTCTTTTTCTAAGGCAATATAAACTAAAAAATAAAAAAGTGAAACTGCAAACGGTGTCCAGTATTTTTGTGAATACCGTTACACATTTCAAAAAGTCAAACAAACCTTTTTGCACATTCTTTTCTTATGTTAGGTGTGAATCATAAGCACATTTATGTATGAGAAAAAAAAAAGATTCGTAGAACATAAAGTTAATGATAGGAAACAGTGATATTTGCAAAGTGTGTTTCAGAATGTCAGTTTTGTTAATAGAGACAAAATAAATATTAGGGTATGCACTATCGAGATAATAGATATCGAAGCATTAACATTATTAGAATTATGAGATTTCAAAGACTGTTAAGATCTTCCTGATATACGTTGAACAAATATTAAAAAAAAATCATCCGTATTTTCAGAATCTTGTGTAAATAATTATGTAAGCTTAAACTATAAAGTGTAAGTGCACCATACATAAATGCTTGTGTCGCTAAGTGATAAATGAGTATCAAGGGCACGGCATGGCTAAGTGTGATATAATTCGTTGGTGAAAGCTGTGGACGGTGATGATTAGCTGTTTTTCTCAGTCTTATACCACTAAATTATGGATGGCTAGTACATATAGTTCTGGGATAGTTTTGCACAAAATTCAAAACGAGCAAACAAACAATTCGTTGAAATACACATAAAGTTTTGTGTATTTTTACTTTTATCAATGAAATTATAAAAAAGCTCATGGAAGTAATCTGAGAGTCGCGTCAAATATGCTCGCCCTTTCAGCGGTGGAGGGGTTATAATGTTACAGTAAATCCAATTATTCGTTAGTAAAAGAGTAGCCCAAAAGTTGGCGGTGGGTAGTGATGACTAGCTGTCTTTCATCTAGTCTTACACTGCTAAATTAGGGACGGCTAGCACAGATGGCCTTCCAGTAGCTTTGTGCGAAATTGAAAAACAAACAATGAGTATCAAATCCTAAGTCACTACATATATTCCAAAATAGTATTGCTTTAATGTTAAAACACATGAAAATAAATATTTTTTTATAATACATCTTTTTTTTCCTTTTTATTTTCGTTCAGATACAATGCAAATGGTGATTAACTTTTATTTTAAATGGCCAGGCGCTCGACTCGTAATCTCAGGGTTCACATCCCCGTCGCACTAAACATGCTCGTCCTTTCAGCCGTAAGGGGTTTTAATGTTAGAGTCAATCCCACTATTCGTTGGTGAAAGCTGTGGACGGTGATGATTAGCTGTTTTTTTGTCAGTTTTATACCACTAAATTATTGATGGTTAGTACAGATTTGCACAAAATTCAAAAGCAGCAAACAGTTCGTTTAAATACACATAACGCCTCGGCCCCCCAGTGGCTCAGTGGTATGTCTGCGGACTTACACGCTAAAATCCGGGTTTCGATACCCGTGGTGAGCAGAGGTAGCCCATTTTGCAGCTTTGTGCTTAACTCAAAACAACAACAAAAAGTGTTGTGTATATTCAATTTTACCAATGAAATTATAAAAAAGCTCATAAAAGTAATACTAGCAAAAAAAAGTGCTTTTTTTCAATTCCGTTTTTCATTTTGGGTGTGTGTTTTTCTTATAATAGCAAATCCACATTCGAACCCCTGATTTCAGCGTTGTAAATCCAGAGACTTTCATTAAAAATTTGGTTTCAGAAAATATTTCATTCAGTTTTAAAGTTAAAATGATATTATTTTATTTATAGTTTTCGAACAATGAAATTTTGTTTAAACAATTTTCGATAAAATTTTAAAAAGTTCAAACTCTATAAAATTAGTTTACAATTCGTTACTTCACAACAACTCATGATATTGCAGAGCAAATGGAGATCTGTTGTCGTAATAAAAGTAAAATTTGTGTATTTATATAGATGAAATAATAATGAAATATTGAAATTGTTATTGGAAATAAATAAGTTCCTAACTCGTTTAAGAAATAAACGTGATCGCAATATGATTTTTTTATAAACTTAAACATTCAATAGGGACTTTGCATTTCAAAAAGTCTCTCTTCAGTCTGTAAAATTTCCACATACTACAGATTTAATATGGTTAACTAGCATGAAAACGGATCATTACTCGAACAGTTTTTGAACGTCACAACAATAATCCCACTTATGTAAGGGAAATGGATCACGCTTCGTTGATTGTCCTTACCGTTAAAAAGAAGTAACTTCTACATCTCCTCATGCTTCAAGAAATAATACATTTGGAACATTTATTTAGTAATTTGTTTATATACATATATATATATATATATACACTTTTAATATTGTCTGTTGTTTGGAGTTCAATACGAAAGTGAAATAATTTTATTGTCCAAATCTAGACATATTCATATGCACATATATAGCATTTCTTCTTCAAAAAAGCAAAATATTGAAGTTTTTGTGAGGATTTCAGTCTTTCTGTATTAGTAGCGTAATTAATAAGTAGAAAAGCCCAGACAATAATGATAACTTATACCTCTCTTTATAGGAAATAATTGATTTTATATACAAATATTTTACTAAATTTGATCGAACATATATATGGATTTTAATAACTAGATCATGAAACAACTGACAATATACTAAAAATTTCAGGGTACTTTGATTATTAGACGAAATGAAAAATAATTGTAAATTAGGCCTAAAAATTTTAAATTACTATGTCCCAGCGTTTAGGTAAGTTAATTTTAAAATCTGAAAAAAAAAAAAAACATTTACAGGGAAGTATGTCTTTTAGATCTATAGTAGATATAAATGTAAGGATATTTCTTGACAGTTGATTGAATTTTACATTTTTGTTCTTGTTTGTTTCACGTTAGAACATCAGTCCTTACGTTTTATACAGAAAGTTTTGAAATTTAATAAGACAATTTGTAGATGATCAAAAAGTTTATAGTTAGATGTCATTTTTCACGCATAAATAACGTAAAATTAATGTACGTCTAAGCAGGAATGAAAAGCTAAACATGTCATCGATCTCTTCACTTGTAACGATCTCAGTAACACAACGATGTGTTTGCGGAGTTACAACACTAGAATTGGAGTTTTGATACCCATGGTCGTTAAAATTTTCGGTCAGTTACACTTTTCGTTGATATAAAAGTCGCCCAAAAGTTGGCGGTGGATGGTGATGACTAGTTTCCTTCCTTCTAGTATTACACTGCTAAGTTAAGGGCAACTAAGTTATGTTGCCCCAGAAAAATTTCATGCGAAATTCAAAACCAAACTAGTTCCTTAACGAACGTTTTATAAATATTATGCATTATTTGACAGACGTTAATATATGAAGCTATATTAAATTATTGCATTGTATTTCTCTAACAATAATATATTATTACAACTGGTTTGTTTTGAATTTCGCACAAAGCTACACAAAGACTATGTGCGTTAGCGGTATCTAATTAAGCAGTAATATAACAAAGGGTTATATTTGGGCTATTCTTTCACAAATAGAAAACTAGATTGGCAGTCACATTACAGCATCACGTTGTTGAAAGGGCAAACACTTTTAGTGACAGGGTTTTGAAAATGCGATTATTTGCTTACGAGTCAAGCTCTTTAACTGAGGGAATCTATATTACTGCAATATTTATAACTAAGTTAGAAATATTTTAAAGCATTTTCATTCTTTTATAAATAGAAACATGTGTTAACTGCTATAATTATTTTCATTGCTGTTTAACGATTTACTTCTTTTGAAAGCTGTATCATATTTACTGATAATATTTTAATATCTTAGATATGAGGACCAACTCTGATTTTCAGAAAAAAAAGCTTCATTATATTCTTATTATAACACAATAAGCGTCGAAACATGATGGAAACATGTGTTAGACATACATCATTTATTATTTCAACAGTACGATTTAAGAAAAATCTAAAGCTCTTATAGCGTTGGGTAAATATGTTTATAAGCTTATAGTTGTAAGCCGTTTTCCTTGAAATATCATAAAACCAATCAGCAGAATAATAACTTTCCACGACATAAAACACAAAATTCCCGAAGACACGTAACCGATGGTAAAAACATTGAACTATAGTTGGTCTTTGGAACTGTGCATCAGCCGCACCTAGTTCTATATATGAAAGACTTTCAAAAAAAGTTAGATTACTTTGATTAATCGCATGCTAATTTATTTTAACTGAGAGAAAATGCTGCATTAGCCGAGAAAACTAAGTCGCACGAAGGTAATAAATATTCCATTCCTAATGCTTGTATATGATAATAGCGTATTCATTCTGTCGTGATTACACGCCGAAAGCTTCTTTTTGATGATGATATCTATGCAGGATTCAAAAGAACCATATCATGAGTAATAAAGTGATTGATGAATAATTTCAGAGAAAGATAATTTACATTGTATTATTCTATCTCTATTGTCTTACTTTGTCAGGGCATTTCATATAATTATGATGATATGGAATGTATTTTAAAGGCGTGTCCTTAGTTTGTTTTTTTTATTCTTAGTAACTCAAGATATAAAGCCAGACACCACAATTAACTGACTTTTTCCAGCCATCTAAAAGGCTAAGATAGAAACAAAAAATAAGGTAAAACGTAGGAAGAAAAAATGGCATTTAGAGAAATCTAATTTTCTAGTAAAACGTGCAATTTTAAAGAAATTTGCGAACTCAAAATAGTAAAGAATAGTCTTTTTGAGCACACACATCTACGTTGTACACTTTATAAAACTTATAATGATTAACCATACATTATTTTAAGTTTTTTGTACAGATGTATACAGGAAACGCTCGATTATTACCTCATACAATACCAATGTTTCCTGTTCATGAAAATGACTTATCTTTTCCCTCCTGTATTTTAATTTTTTAATGTGTATTATGTTATTTTTATAAGAGATTACCTGTGTTTAAAAATAAATTAAGTTTTATTTGTGCATAAGAATAAGGCCTATTACTTTTACAGTAATATATCTGTGATATAAGGCATAGAAATATTGAGCCGTAATAAAAGACATGCTGAGATGTAAGAAACTTTATCGCTAATATCTAATTTCCGCTCAAGATTATTTTTCTTCTGGTTTAGTGGTTATTGCTAATGGAGCTAATAAGTTGCACGGATACTTTTAACTCATAAATGTAATGCCAATCTTCATTAAGTTAATATGTTATTACAGTTTTAAGATAATATGGTAAACTCAAGTACTGTGGTTTATTACTTTCTACATGAAATTGTAGGTTTGTATTTGCACTTGATTTTTTAAAAAAATGCTTATTATTTATTTTATCAACATACTTTCTCATTTAAACTATTTTACACACAAAACATTAAAGATTTATTTAAATATTATGACATTCAGTGAACATAATGTTCTAAACCAAAATTAATTCCAAGTCTCTCAAATGATTTAAGAAAATAATTTTTTATTTTTTGGTCTAATTAATTTATTGAGAAAGTGAATGTTTTAAAATGTTCATCAATGTTTTTTTTTTCTATTTATACATTTAATCATGGTTATTTCTTGAACACTCACATACGTACATAAAATATTTAGTTACTCAGTGCCAGAACGTCTTCCTCTAATCCTTTCTCTAGGACTGTCTTTAATGATTATAACATTGTGATCAAAGATTAAGATAAAATATGTTAAAATTTAAAACAAATTAACTACCTTTCAAAGTTCAAGGTTTCTCTGTATATGAGAGAGTGACTTCTGAGAAAGTTTTACCTCTTCCAACTTCTTATAAGTAAATGTACAACATCTAAGCTTCGCGCATAAATTAAAAATAAAAGAAACACACAGAAAATTGAATGCGAAAATACAAATACAAAAGAGTACCGAGAAATTTAACTTGGAGTTATCTACATTTTGGAAATTATTTATTTCTATAGTATAAGCAGCAGTGAAATATTGGTATTTCCTATGTAATCTATCAGTGTTTCATGTCATTTAATACTCATATAACTTAAAATGATAACTGAGCGTAAAACCACAATTATGTAACTTGCAGCATGTGGTGAAACGTGTTTAGGTCTACCTCAGCTTATTTGGTTTATTTGTATATTGTAGCCCGAGAAACATCATTACGTTTTTTTTTTTTCCCTAGAAGTAACGACAGCGTACGTTATCCAAAAAGGAAAACAACATTCAAACGTATTTTAAAGCTAATAAGGTTTATATACTACCATGAAATATTGCGTGAATTAAAGTTATTGGCTTGAATTCACGATTGCAATCTTATTTTACAAAAAACAGCCATGGCCAAATGCTCTGTACTTGTCACAAGCTTTGTTCTTCTACGCACTAGAATTTATATTCATTGCCATGCCTAAGAAAGAGCTTGAAGCTAATACCTCTAACTTCACATTTGAACGATAAAAATACTTCAATAAGTATATATTTAACTGTTTTATCTATAAATTGTGATTCGTAGAAACCTATAATACATATTACTTGTTTTTCTTAATATACATATGAAACGTGGAACATGAAATATAGTTATGAATATGAATGTGAGTACGTGTGTATATTTTATATTGTTTATAAAAAAATTAATAAGGAATTCAGAATACGTTACAGCTGTCATGTAATTGAGTTTATTGAATTTGTATGAATTTTTCTGTAATGACACAGCAGACCTTTTATGTCTCATATCTTGTGAAAGAATTTTTGCATGACTTGCTGATGTCAAGTGGTATAACGGAATGTTTGCTAGAAATCGACTTTCAATACCCGTAGTCGGCACAGCACAAACATCCCATTGTATAGCTTTGTGCATAACTTAAAACAAAAAACTTAATGATATATTAGTTCATAAAATAGTTTATTAAAACTTTCTAGTATAATTTGTTTTGATTTTATGTCGGAGTACTACCATTCATGGTAATGGTTTAAAATAATTAACTGCTTGATTTGTTGATGATTACTTTCATGTAATTAGAATCAATTGCATCTATCGTGATACTTTTTAAAATGTTTTCGAACTAAAATGTAGATTCACAAATATTCATTTGAATCTTTCTATATCACAAATATTTAACTCAAAATATTCATATGTGTTTTTTCTTAAGTATTTAGTTGCAGTCCATTTTGTTCTTATTTGCAGTATTAAGTCTTTCTTAAATATTAAAAGAAATCACCTTTACACAATCCGTTATTTCAAGTATCAATTAAAAATAAAAGTAGCAGATGGATTCGTTTACATGATGATTTTATAATATTTAATGCATAATTATAATATTTTAGAACTTGTAACTTTGTCTTTTCTTCATGAGAATTAGAAATAAATAAAATAATAAAGAAGTGAGTATTTAAACCATTATTTCTAAATATAATAAAATCAAGAGTTTTATTTAAAGGAAATTTCTATTTTAAGTTATAAAATGACTCAATTTGCGATAAATATTACATATTTTTGATGAGAAATCTCTGAAAGGGCAACTGTGGATATTCTCCTGGTGCTCAGACTTCAAGTTGATCTTAATAGTGGTCATTACATTTACTTCTGGATCTGAATGGGATATGCTATTTGAACTGCTGATAGGTTTGACATCATTAACTCAGTTCAACCCTTGATGGCCAGTACGACGGGCTAAATTACTATGGAGGTTAACTTCATTGGTTTTAGAGACTTAAAGGTTAGCCTCCTTTAGAGTTTATGTTTCACACATCAACAAGTAATTTATTTTTATCCTTAGGAGTTATCAAATTCTGAAACTTTGTAACATCGGTAAAATCACCAAGTGATTTTACCTCCTAGGGTACAGCTATGTAGAATTTTCATTTAAAAAGAATGTAATACAGATCATGACCGATTTAATGAAAAGAAAGGTAATCACAGGGTTACAAATTCAATTTTAAATAGTAAAAGTCAAGACTGAAATTGTAGAAGTGTCAAACAAGCACGTTTTAATTTAAATAACGTAGTCAAAAGTGTTGGATAATTCTGTAATAACCCTTTACAGAAATCATTTGTTCCTAAACTTCTCTTAGAATGAGAGTTTTAAAATAATTGTCGTGGTATAAAGCGCTGGGTTTATGGTATTTACAGCCTTTAATGTCCTAACGTGCATTCTACCTATCCGTTAACAGTTTGGTGGACGAATAAATCTTTAGGTCATGTCTTCTATCTAAATATTCCATCTGCATTTTCTGAAGCAATCATTGGTATTGGTATGAGATGAGCGACAGCTACTCAGGTACCCAGTTATATTCCTTAAACTACTATCCTGGTGTTATATATAGCATGTACAGACATAGCAAGACTATATATATGGAGTCCAGTGCCCATGCTAGCAACCAATATGTGTCAGACATCACGTGGATCATTAACCTATATTTTTCACGTTGTGGAAATTTATTTACCTTTCATTTTCATTTCGTTTACTTTCAAATGTAAGTTTAACACAGAAATGGACAATTATAAAGCCATATAAGAAGTATCTCGACTTTGGCCATATATTCACAGATTTCATATTTATACATTATAGCTTACGCCTTGTAATGGAATAAATTAAAGAAATTTTCAAGAGCGTACATAACTAAAATAGTCAAACATAATTAAATAAAATATTTGATATATAAAGTTTACAACTGGCATTTTAGATACGACGATGTGAATTTTACTTTGTACGGATAATTTCATCTCTTTGAGCATATTTCAAGTAAAAACCAAGTGCAATGTTTATAGAAAATTGGAAAAACAACAACAATAACAATTGGTTTCATTTTTCTTTTGAATTCTGCCCAAAGCTACACGAGGGCTATCTGCTCTAGCCGTTCCTAATTTAGTAATGAAAGACTACAGGGAAGGCATCTAGTCATCACCACATACCGCCAACTCTTGAGCTACTAGTTCTAACTACCTGACCATGCCAGGCAAGCAAACCAACAACCAACAAAAAAGAAAGAAACAGACCAAACGTAAACCTTCTAAGTATAGGGGAATCCAATTATTAGTCTTATTTTTATACAAAATTCAGTTCCTGTCGAATACTACAATGTCAAAACTGAATGATTTTAACAGTTACATTAATAAAGACAATAGGTGAGATGAAATATCAAATAATGTTTTATAGGTCAGTAATCACACCTAATTTCAGAAATCGAGGTGATATCAAGTCTCTCATTCTCATTAATGTGTTGCTGATAGTTTTATTCTCAATAATTAATTCAATTGTATTATACAACTTGTAAAACATTTACGAATGACTTTATGTATAACTCGAATGTTTGCAACATTTATACAGATATAATGTCTTATATATATATAAGATGTTATACACCTTTATGTGCTTATAACCCGTGTGCAAATTAATTGAAACAAATGGCCATTTTACAATACTTTCAGCATGGCGGCCCGTGTAGGCTCGCTGTACCCGCTTATTTCCTTTAATAATCATTTTTTCAAACAGATGGCGTATTAGCTGTGTTTTGCAGTACACTCGATCTATTTCTGGGATATATGACGAAATTTTGAGAAATATTACGTTATTCGAAATTGCGTTAGAAGGGCAAAGAGACCAGTCAAAAAACAACTTCTTACCAACTTAATGAAGAAAAAACGCTATCAATTGAGTCTGAAATACAAGAACTGGACAAAATAACAATGGAGTAAGGTGTTATTCAGTGACTAGACTCATTTCTTCATACAGGGTCAAAGAAGTCTGCATGTTCGCAGATCTCCAGGTGATAAACTTCGAGAATCTCTCATCAATCAGTTCGTGAAACATCTCTTTAAGAAGATGTTTTGGGCCTTTTTCAGCTACTATGGCGTCGGAGGCTTACACATCGTAGAAGGTATGATGCGAGGATCACAGAACATCGAAGTTTTGCAGAGAAGAGTCGTTCCAGAATTGAAAAGAGATTTCCAGATGGATCTGGTATTTTTTAGTAAGATCTGGCTCCGTGCCACACATCGAAACTTATGAATGATTTTATATATACAACGTGAATAAAGGTGCTGGACAGGCTTGGAAACTCTCTGGACTTAAATCCTGTTGAAAATCTTTAGGCGATTTGAAAAAAAAAGACTTCGGGGAAAAGACTGTACTACGAAAGATAAACTAATTGAGGCCATAATTGAGGTGTGGGAACACGATTCAAAAATTAGTAAAGATTGCAGTCAATTCGTTGACTCGATGCCAAAGCGGCTTAGTGATCTTCTGAAAAATAAAAACGGTCATATCATGTGTTATTTTGTGAGTAACTTTTTGGATTCGCAGAAATAAAACGCAAAAAGATAAAAAAAATCGTAATTTTCCGTCTTGTTTCAATTAATTTGCACAAGTGTGTAGTTGTAAACAGCTTATTTCAGATTTTTTGGCTATCATGAGAAGATAAATTTACAGTTAGAAATGTACATAACTTATACTGTTAAATCTGTATTGCGAAATTCTTCCCGTCCGTAATACTGTAGAAAATTATTGAGTGTAAATCAGCAATATATATGTTTGCGTAAACAATGGTGTATTTTAAATATTGTTGCGTAAACTGAAACTTCGAGAAACTTTATTCTCGCCCATAAATATAGCCAACGAGACGCGTCAAGTTTCTATAATTGATTTGCTAGTGTTAGGGAGCTAGAGCTATTGCTGTGATTGTCATAACGCTCGTCGATAAGGAACTTCAGATATTTCATCGGGAACATTTATTGACTGCGAACATTACAAACTATTTGACCTCAGCGGTGGGTGATTTGCCATGTGACCAGCAAAGAACACAGAGCTAGCTCTCTCTCTGTACAGTGAGTTGTACTTGCTTCAATTGAAAAGTAATTTACTCATCGTAAACCCTCGATTAGATGTCAAAGAGGTTCCAAACCAGGTAGAGGCCTCGACATTGTTTGTGAGTTTGTAAAAATTTTGTATATAGATCATTATTTCTAATAGCCATTATTGTATATTGTGTTATTGATTGTATATTAAAACATATTTGTATTAACAATCTGTGTGCATGAATCTCGTTATCAAGTATCATAAATTTGATACACATCAACATCTATTCAGCTTATAAATTTAGATTATCATTTAACTCAGTTTCAAACTTTTCAAAATTACAATACGTTAGACAACAGAATCAATCTGTAAATCATACGTTAATAATTATTGCTCGGAGTTGTCCTTCCATCTGTAACTTGCAAGAAACTCAATAGCTTTTCTTTGTTTTTCTCCCAGGAACTAAAAGAAACTGTTCTTGAACCAAGCCAAGCATTTATACCTTCATTCTGCATCATTGGCACTCAGGAGTCACAGTCATAAAACTCATGTATGCTATCACAATTTTTGCCCAATCATGTGATTGCAACAGTAGTACTCTCTTTCTATTGCCACTATCTTATGTATACAAAAGGAACTCACAATTTTCTTCTAGGTACCTATCTATAAAAGCTTATATAAAGCAGGTTTTTGGGACAGGAATGTATGTTTGTATTCATTGTTCCACTTAACTTTTTCAATGATGCGGTAATCTTGAAAACTTTATCCACACAATATCGATAGTAAAACAAAAATTCAAGGAAATACTGGGTTGTATCAATTGTAAAACTGCAGTGACCTATCGAGGATCAATTGCGATTCCATTTTTTTTTCTTACTTTATATCCGCAATATTCTATTTGCATACATATGAGAGCACACATACTAGACTTGGGTTTAATCCTGTCACTTGTATTCACTGAAGCTCAATGGTTTCGTTCATACAGCAGAGTCAGATGTAAAGCCAAATAATAAGACATTATATACATACTCCAGCATCACCCCTATTGTAGCCTCTTAAATGTAAAATTCATTTACTTGTAGAAAGTGGCTGAAGCACAAAATAGACAAAAATATATTATTTAGAACTCGTATAAGCCATCTCGAGTGCTGCCGCAGTTCGCACTCTACTCTTATCACTCATCTCAACTACTGAGTATCAGAAGAACAGATTTAAAATCCTGAGCTACTGAATATATTCCAACTCATATAGACATTCCTGTGCCCTTTATAATAGAAAAATAAAAAAATGCACGTCATCGTGATCATCCCTCCAAAGCAAGCACAGAACATGTTCGTGTCATCCTTCTTTCTTACATTCACTACTAGAGATGATCCCATATTTTTTGAAAGATGTTTGGTTTTTGTTGTTTAACATGGACTACATCTCAGTTCATTAATGCTTTAGTTAAGCCTAATGTAGACGGGCTTTGCTTGCAAATATATTGGAAAACGTCATATACAGTTCACTAAAAATTTGCTTCAGAAATAATCGACTAAGAGTTTCTTTTGTTTAAACTCCCTGAGAAAATATCAAGGAAAAATAAATTTAGAAGCATATACAAATATCTAAGCACCGTTATAAATAACCTAACTTCGAACGTCAAATAATGGCCTCAGGTTTGCTGACAGTTGAGTACTCACTTTCAGACAGAATGCAGTTTGCTTACTATTATGATTCTCATTCTGGTAGGCAGATGGACTGTGGAACATAATTGAAACTTTATTTGTCAAAAAACAGAATGAATTTGTGCTAATGACACTTCATAGAAGAAAATAATGTGTTTCAAGTATTGGAACAACAACCACATTACATCAAAGCAATATACTAGGCATTTCCATAGTAAACTACAACCCACTATCTGTACACGTGGATGCACTGTGTACTGATTCCCTCTTCAATGCACACATATACAACCCATTGTTCTTGAAATATTTATAATCAACATTAGATTGTTCTTTTACAGAAACTTAGTTCACTGGCTTCACAGGATAAAACTCACAGAGAGCCTCTGCAATACATCTATCTCAAGGATGTCAATGTCAGAACCGAGCTGTATGACATTTACTATCCTTTTTGTTTATTCCGCGATATCGACACATCCAGAGACATTTTTTTTCCATTCATATCTAGCATATCAGCATTTGCTAGAATGATGTGAGTAGTAACTGGCAAGAATGGTGGCTTTGTTTAGAAAGCCTTATATAGAAATGGTATCCACCAAAGCACCGGCCATTTCAGTGTAAACAGGAACTTTAAATCTCGATTGTGCACTATTACGTACACAAACATGAAAGAGCTGAGCTGCTATTAAGTCATTTTACACATATTGTCATTTTCTGTAGCTAATCAGTTTGTTTGAACATGTAGAGATTGTCCCACCAAGTCTCAGACACCCTAGGTCGTGCACCACAAAGATTACCTCTCTTGTCCAAATTTCTTTTGTGCTGAGGTTTAAACTAAAGTGGAGATTCACATATTTTATGATTGATCCATATACACTGATTTACATGAGTCGATGGATAAAATGAGTCCAGTGAATACGGATATCATGGAATGGAGGTTTATTTACCCAATTCTGGTTTAACCCAACAAAACGAAATATATGGTAACAAAAAATAAGTGAATAAGAATCTTTATTAATAGAAACACAATATAAAGCTAAATTTAAGCATAGATCAGTTGGAAATGCTTGTATATGAATCAGTATAAAAAGAGAGAGAATAACCTATATTCTTTCTCTCTTAGCAATACAATGTGAGCCAATCCTAAAATGGAAAAAAAAAGACAAGAAAAGTGAAACTTAAAATCCAAGTAAAAATCCTCATAGCTAAAATCAGGCAAAGCATACAGATAAAAAGTTATAAATAAAAACATTTAAATCTGAAAGCTGAAATAAGACAAAGCATACAGATCTAAAATTATATATCTAAATCTAAAAGTTATGACATTTGTGAATAATAATATTAATATATTCGACAGACAACTTTTGTGCATGGATTTAAAAGAAATCAATTAACAAATAGAACTTTGAAAAAAAGTACTATAATATACTTATTTTAGGTGCAACATTACCCACCATCTTCAGAACATTATGTTTTTTTGATCTAGAGCAAAGTTACGAGAAGGCTATCTGCGTTAGCCGTCCCAATTCAGCAGTGTAAGACTAGAGGGAAAGTAGCTAGTTCACATTGCCCACCACCAACTCTTAGGCTACTCTTTTACCAACGAGTAATGGCATTGACCATAAAATTATAACGCCCTCACGGCTGAAAGAGCAAGCATGGTTGGAGTGACAAACATTTGAAACCAAGATTCTCAAATTATGAGTTGAACAACCTGACAATGCCGACCGCTTCAAAAGGTAATGAAAATACAGGAAGTTTCATTTATATGTTCAAGTAAATACACATACAACTTACAAATACGTATTATAATTTATATCGGACGAATCTCTAATTTATTACGATACATACGTTACATATTACGATTTCTAATAACCGGAAATTTGAATATGAAGTTAATTGAATTTCAATATGTATCAAATTTAAGATATTTCAAAACAATATTGATGTATAAAACTTTCTTTCTTAACACAAATACAGTTTAATATAAAAAAACCAATACAAGCTATAATAACGGTTATTATAAATATTGTTTCATACACAAGAGTTTTAAACACTTAGAAACTATAATGACTCTTCTATCTAATCTGGAACTAAATATTTTATCAACGGTGCAGGTCCACGACGAAGAAATTAGTTGTGAGTTGATATTGATACATCTCACTCAAGCTGTAGCTAGTTGTCATTTCTTGGCTGCTCCCACACCACTTGCAAGTTGACTTTTTACCCGACAAAGTTACTTAATGGTCTCGTAGAAATACTATCATCTGAAGTTAATTCACTGAAGTTAAACGGTTTATAATCTTTGAACAAATTCTGTAGTTTTTTAATTACAAAGCGTTAATCACAATAATCGCTTCTGATGCTCATAGCATACCAACTGTGGCTGATTAAAATACTCTAAAACTGTCTCTTGGTGTCTTGGGATGATTAACTTTTATACTCACCAGACTCAAAAACTCAACAATGAAGATACAGTTGTGTTTTCGTAAAACATATATCGGGCAATACACATTTAACGATATACATTACACACATTAAACTGAAAAAAATACAGATAATAAAATAAATGTAGAACAGTAAATCCATTACAGATTTTATTCAACTGTAATTATTGTAACAGTATTTGAAGTAGCACTAGGAGATACAAGCTGTACGATTTGCTACGTTAAGCAAAACTGAATAAAACCAAAAGTTCTATAGTTTCATAGCAAACACGATACTTTCCTCCATAACACCTGCTAACAATATTTTAGTGTTACGTTTCATGTTTGTTAATTTGTTTTATTGATTTTATTCAGCTGTGTGTATAATAATAATATTTTGAACCAAATTAATAAAACTTGACCCAGCGTCAAGGCTAATAAGTGTTTGTATATACGTATTTGATTCGTCTACGTTTTCACATTTCTTGATTAATTAACATCAAACTCGAAACAGTGATATAGAATGACATGAGGAAGGTCATGAGCGTAGGAAGGGGGGAGATATCACAGATTTACTCTTATCCTGCCTAAAAGAACTAGGCCCGGCATAGTCAGGTGGTTAAGGAGCTTGACTCACAATCTGAAGGTCGAGAGCTCGAATTCCCATCTCACCAAACATTATTGCCCTTTCAACTGTGAGGACGTTATTATGTTACGGTCAATCCCATTATTCGTTGATTAAAGAGTGGTCCAAATGTTGGCGGTAAGTCATGACTAGTTGCCTTCCGTCTAGTCTTTCACTACTACATTAGGGACTGCTAGCGCAGATAGCTCTTTTGTAGCTTTACAAGAGATTCAGTAACAAAAACAAAACAAACTAAAAGTCTTTGAAGTACCATCGCAATTGAGAATACCCTCGTGTTTAAACAACAATGTGTCACTTATAAGGACATCGTCGAACATATTTCTAAAAGACATCTAACATTTACAAACGTGTCATGTTGCATAGTTTGTCATACAGGCTCATCACTATAACTTTGACATCTGAATATCAAGAAGGTGAATCAAAAACAATAAAATAAATTCCTGTCAACGATGATTATACAACAAAATTAATTGATACATTATTGTTTAAAAATTAAAATCCATAAATTTAAAACCAATATACCCACGTAATTTAACAAATGCCAAAAAAAAAAAAGGTTTAAGATGAGTTGCATTGGAAAATCTTTTCGGAAAATATATATAACACGCTGAATAAAGAAATCCACAGATCAGCTTTCTACTCTAAAAATAATGTAGGCAAAATGTAGTACAGTGACAAAGTCGAAAAGTGCAGCAACATTGGTATTTACCAATTAACGTGTCAAAACTGCAGCAGTGTATACATAGGTCAAATTGGACGTTCCATAAAAACTAGAATTAAAGAACATTGTAGAAGCTGGTAATTAACGAGAATAGATTCTACCTACACATTCTACTTTTTTGAAGTTGAAAACCAATTTGATCCGAAAAAAACCCTACAAAATCTTACATATGTGTGAAAAGTGTAAAAAAAACACAAAAAACTACATCGTCTGGAAATTTTAGAAATAAATAGAAGTCCAGTGAAAAGCAATCCAGTGAAAGTTTTAAGCGGCCAAATCAGCTTAAGCTTCTTTCTTCTTGTCTCAAAGTAAATGTCAAAGCTATTTCCGATTCTTTGTTTAAACTATATATAAACCTGTTTACAAACCACTTCAGTCTGGAGAAACCATGGTTTTGAGTAAATGAAGTTTTTTTTTGTGTGAAACACACAATTGTCTTGTTGTTTTTTTCACTTCTGTACTTAAATCTGGGGTTCTACAAACATCTTGGATACTGCACAATAATCATTGTGTGCATTTACACTAAAATAGACAATCATTCTTTTCTAAATAGTTTAAAATGTGTCTCAGAAGTAAATATATATTTAACTGAAAAAAATAATCACGCTTACCTAACTGTTTTTAATTGGTATTTCTTGCACTGTTTAAAAAGAAAGTTATTTTTTCTTACGGACTCAGTGTAAGTTGTACACTATTAAGCAGATATATCATTATTTCCTAGCTAGTTTTCCGTTTCTTTTTTATAAATGAAAATGCCCTAATAACTATTTACTTTTGCCACGATTTATACTGTTACTCTTCTAAAAGAATCTAATTTACTCCAAACTATTATAATGTTACTCCTAACACTAAATGGAAAAATGCGCTTTTGAAACATTTCAAATGCGCCATGTTATATAGATATATTACTAAATATAATACAGGTATGTTATGTTTGCGTTACATATCAGCTTCATTTGGTGCTCAGTGTAAGACACATTAATGTAGCTATTAACTTTTATTCAGAAACAACGTGCAGTACATATTTACTAATGGCCCGACGTGGCCAGGTGGTTAAGGCATTCGACTCTTAATCTGAGAATAGTGGGTTCGAATCCCCATCATACCAAACATGCTCACCATTTAAGCCGTGTAAGCGTTACAATGTCTATGATCAATCCCACAATCCGTTGGTAAAAGAGTAGCCCAAAAGCTGGCGGTGGTCGGTGATGATTAGATTCCTTCCCTCTAGTCTCACGCTGCTAAATTAGGGACGTGTAACGCAGATAGGCCTCATAGAGCTTTGCTAAAAATTCAAAACAAACCGAATATATTTGCATTGTGGCACTTTTGCATAGATATTTCATATACGATTAAAAAAAAGAGAGAATCAAGGTTAGGCAAACGGAGAACTTTGTTGACGTGAATCTGATTAAAATAACATTGCATATCAAATGTAACATACGTTTATGTGTTTTAGAACAAATCCACATTGGTGAATCGAAATCCTGAGGTTTATTCTGTTATTCCGTAAACTTATCTCTGTTCCAACGGGTTTGGTGCGCTTTTGATTTTGGCAGAGCTATATTAGGGCTATCTGCGCTAGCCGTTTCTAAATTTAGCAGTGTAAGACTAGAAGAAAGAAACTAGTCATCACTACCAACCGCTAACTCTTGGGCTACTCTTTTATCAACGAATAGTGGGATTGACCATTACATTATAACGCCGTCACGGCTGAAAGAGCGAGCATGTTTAATATGAAATCGATTCGAATCTGCGACCTTCGCATTACGAGGAGAGTTCCTTAACCACCTGGCCATGCCAGGCTGCTCCGACGGGGCATAACTTAACCTACAAGGAATCCATTTGTAAAGATTCAGTTGTAAAAATCGGTAATCTAAATCTCATATGAGATTGTCGTGTGAATTAAATGATAGATTATTACTTTTTGCAATAAAATATATGATAAAATAAAATATTCTTCTTCAATTTATTTATTCTGTTAGAGTTTCCAAATGTTTCTGTTTATGTTATGTGTTCGTTTCTTTTCCAAACGAGGCTCATATTTAACATAGGTTGTCAGTTTGCTTTTAGCGTCATTGAGCAAATATCTAAATGCAAAAAAAAGATGTTATAACTGAGTTGATTCAACAACAACTGTGATTATTTACAGTTTTTATGGTTGAGCGGTGGCCCGGCCTGGCCAAGTGGGTTAAGGCGTTCAACTCGTAATCTGAGGGTCGCCGGCTCGAATCCCAGTCTCACCAAACATACTTGCACTTTCAGCCGTGGGAGCGTTATAATGTTACTATCAGTTCTACTATTCGTTGGTAAAAGAGTAGCCCAAGAGTTGGTGGTGGGTGGTGATAACTAGATGCCTTCCCTCTAGTCTTACACTACTTAATTAGGGACTGCTAGTGCAGATAGCCTTCTTGTAGCTTTGTGCGAAAATCAAAATAAATAAATAAAACAAAATATCTTTGAGCGGTTTTGCACTCTGGTTGTATTTTTCAGATTGCTAGCCAAGTTCAAATGAGTAAGATACCTCAGAATCCTCTCAATATGAACAAAATACACAAGTGAATTTAGCATGAAATAATTTTGAATTTACTTCACAGTAGGAATTTAAAAATTATTTTTCAGATATATATTGATTAGTACACCCTATGAGCTTGATGTGTACAAGAATTTTCAGTTTGCGAACATTGGGAGACTTTACACAGATGGGCTTCGTTTTGAACCATTGATGCTTAGAGCGATATTTTTAATTTTTGATATGTTTAAAAAAAAACAAACCAAAACACATTAACATATCAAGAAAAACAAACTAGAAGCAGAATTAATTATATGTTTATGTTAATAAAAGTTAACTGTGATATAAATTCTAATGCAAAGCTGAAAGTATACTGCAGTAGAGACTATACATTAACTCTGTTATTTGAGAAAAGCAAACAAAAACCTAAAAGAAAAACTTACTTCCTTAAGCAAAGTATCAGAATTTAAGCTAATACAAACCAGGAAAGGCTTACAATATTATACGTTAAATTATGATAGAATTATGATTTAAAGAGCCGTAATGTCAGGATCCAAAGAAGCAGCAGACCATTATAACTTTTCTACCTAATTTAGTATACCCTGAATTACTCATTAGATGAGTACTTTATTTGGTCGTGAGACGTATGAAGAGACGGTAGTGCTGCGAGTGACACTGATGCTCCATGTAGAGAATAACATATTTTTACTAGTGGAGCAATAGACCGATGTCGTTGCTTTTATATAGGAAGAAAACTGTCTGTGAATGAATCTTGGACACTCACCTGTGTGAGCTGTAGCATCTAAAGTGTTTTTTGTTTGTTTGCTTGTTGGTAAAAAGCTATTTAAAGACTATCTGCGTTAGCCTTTCCTAATTTTGAACTGATATATTAAAGGAAATGCAACTAATTAACAGTATTCACCGCCAACTCTTGGACTACTTTTGTCTGCTCGAATAATTAAATTTGATTTTAATATTAAAATATAATACAATAGAGTCCTCAAAGCTCGGAACACGATTTTTTTTTATTTATTTTTAAGTCCTTTGGTTTATTCAGCGTTACGTTTACAGGGTTCCAACTCTAAAAATTTAGGGTTAAATTCTATGCATGGGAAAGAACACCGATAGCCCATAGTAAAGTTTTACACTAACAAAAACAACAATAATTTTTCCAGTAACGAGATGAGAATAATAGATCAGCTAATCCATAATCCAGCAGGCTAATCATTATATTATGTTTGGCTAAGAACTTATGAAACATCTATTAATTGTAATTAATTCTCTGTTGTAAGTACTTACGTAACTGAGTCGAACGGAAAGAGACGTTATGCGTAGGAAACAGAGTTAAAAAGAATAAAGTGGAAATAAGAATTAAAGACATTGAAATTAGTTCTAAATTTATTTGTAAAAAATTACATATTGTTACATATTATGAGTTAACTTTTTTTTCAATTTTCTTTTTGAAGTATCAATAATTTAGTTATTCAGGTTAATAGATAAACAGACTTTCTAATGTTAAAAGATAGCTTATTTGATTATATTTTGAAGTCCATTAAAAGTCATGCGTGAAAGTTTGTCTATTAAACGTAACTGAGGAACTAGTAAATGGTCTATATTGAAGAGGATATTTATGTTCGATTAAAATTGGTCGTTCATGTATCGTTTGTAACAGGTTTTTATATACACGAGAAAATAGCTGAAAAAAGGATTCCGAAAGGTATTTTGTTTTCAGTATAAAAAGTTCTTCAAACTACTTTGCCAACAAATATTTTAGTGTCATGGATATATATATATATATGTGTGTGTGTGTGTGTGTGTGTGTGTGTGTGTGTAAAAGTATTTAAGAATGTTAGAAAAGAAACATTTATTTGCGTTAGTGTTATGTAAATGTCGTGTGGATGTTTTGTAAGCCACAACATGTCGTATTGTTTTTAAATTTTCATTTCTATTATTTATATTTCCATATTTATATTATTGTTTCGAACTTTAAACTAATAAAATATGTTGTTATTCATTTAGGGTAACATTTAGAATTTTCTAGAATTAAGTAGACCAATCATATGTATGTAAATGAAATGTTGGCGGCCCAGTGTCCAGACGTTAAGTCTCGTGCAAGAACGGACATGCGCAGATTGCTCTGGAGATCTGTAGAAGTTTCGCGGTGTTTCGAGAAGTCTAGGCCTACAATATATAAACAGACGAAGATGCGAGGAAGAAAAGAATAAGAAGAGTCATCAGTTTTTATTCGAAGAAAGAAGAGTCAGACATTAGATTTATTCAAAAGAAGAGAGTCAGTCATTCATTTGAGTGTTTGCTGTGATTTGTGACTGAAGTTAGATCTACAGAAGCTGTGATTTTATTTCGTCAATCTCTACGATTCATCCGAATTACTGGTTGTGCTGAGAGTCGACACGTACGGGACTAGCCAGGGGAGATCGGAAAAATTGAGGGCGACAAGTTTGTGACGTTCATCGGAGGCATCGTGAAAAGAACTTCGTCGAATTTATTGAACTGTGAATTGTTTCTGAACTTCTTCATTTAAACTTCGGAATTTCTTCGTGGGACCAAATTCACACCCTAGACTGGAATTTGAGACTTTCATTTTAGATCATTATATTAGATACAGGCCAGTACCATTTTGTATTTTGATTAATTTTGAAGGTTGAAACTAGTACCATTTTGTTTTGTAATTAATTTTGAAGGTTTAAACTTAATATCTGTCATTGTTATTATATAATTTATGCTATATCTGTTACATATATATATTTAGTTTAGTGTAATAAATTATACAAGCTGTTATCTGTGTTTTTCTGTTGCGTTTAGACTACGAAAAACATAAAAAAAATAAAAAACGTAACAGTTAGCGATCGAAGTAGATCTTCATTGCAATTTCGAATGGTTCTCTTTCAGTGTTTATTTCAGCTACTCTTAAAAAAATACCTTTACAGCTAGTGCTGATAGAGATAGCCATGTGGTCATTACAGTTACTTAATGATCAGTTCTGAGACCCTGACCCAGGAAACAACTTTATCAAAGTGACAAGAAGGAAATGTTGTTAACCTAGTTTAGATGATGACAATACTGTAATAGACAACTTAGTAAGAATGACCTTTTCGTTCCTGTGATATTGCGACAGTCAGAGACCATGATGTACAGTAAAACTTTTGGATGCCACAAACACTACCACTATACAATTTACTAAATTAGCGTAATAGAAAGATCGCAGTGTTATAAACATTTTTCTTAATATTTAACATTTAAATTTTTTCTTTAATTTCTTCTTATATTACTCAGCTTATATGACGCTATATAATAAAGTTTATGTAGAGTTAAGAATGAACAAATGAAATATATTATTTCAAGCACTGTGAATAAAAGTTCGTAAAAAATCAATACAAATATGATATAATGTTACTGTCATATTTCTCTACTTTCCACGTTTTCATTTCTGTTTATTATGACTATTTCTAACAGGGAAAGATGCCAGATTTTGTGCTTCAAGGAAAAATCTGCTCTGTTTGTTTGTTTACACAGAGCTACACAAGGGCTATCCGCGCTAGTCGTCCCTAATTTAACAGTGTGAGACTAGAGGAAAGGCAGCTAGTCATAACCACCAACCACCAACTCTTGAGGTACACTTTTACCAACGAATAGTGGGATTGATCGTAACATTATAACGCCCCATGGCTGAAAGGGTCGGCATAAAATAATTTTCTTAAGTTTTTAAAAAAGATGTTATTGTAAAATACGACATTTTTCAATAATACACTTATTGAAGCTTTGTTTAACAGATAATAAGCATTTGTGAGCATATTTGACATATGATTTAATCTTAAAGGTAAGTTTTACACCACTTATAATGGTAAGCTTTCCATTGTATTTGGATAAATTCATTACTTTTGACTGTTAACTGTCGGCCACTCAAACATGGCGATTTTAATATCATATTTTAAACATTTATTACTACAGGATAAATATAACACACAATCACATTCACGAACTTGATATGTAATTAGTGTGTTGCTTAAAAAGATAAACGATTGCTTTCGTGCATAAGCGTTCTACAGGGAACATTCTTTCAATACTGAATGAAAAAAATGACTTGTTTTTTCTTTAAAGGTAAGCATTAAGTAGGTTTTGTTCGCAGACGTAGACGACGATTTTTATTTTTTATGTTACACCTTAATCTTGCTGTTCTTTAATCTAACCATAGACTTTGAAGTGTGAAAAACAGAGCTCAATTTAAACTGTGAAGTATGAAACCTTATGTTATTAGATTTGTTTATCATTCCTTCAAATTCGAGACTTCATGACACAATTGGTTCAAATAAAATTATCTTCTTCATATAATAACGTCTTATTAATCTGTGCGACTAATGTTAAATAAGAGAATGGTTGCATAACGACAGACTCAATACATATCAAATATTTTTCTTTGAATTTGCTATGGCAGCTGGTCTTGCAATGTAAATGCATATTAGTTGGTTGAAACCTCCGAACATATAATTTTGATCACTTTATTGCATGTGTAAAACACTACGTGATAAGTGTTTATTTCTCAATTTATATACAATTTTTCTGTTGATTGTGTGAAAAATTTTATGTCAAAGAGAGTTTCCAGCAATCTCTTATTTAAGATTTACAAAAAATGTTATTCCTTTTTAAACAAATTTCTGTGCAGTATTTTCTGTCTTGGATCTGTTTGTCATATTGATCGTTTATTTCGGAGTTTGTAGGAAGCTTAAAATTTCACAAATATTGAAGACGGCGAAGAAATGTCACACTGGTGTTTGTGGAATAATTCTTTGTTATATTTTATTTTATAGTTTGTTTATTTTTGAATTTGCGCAGAGCTACTCGAAGGCTATCTGCGCTAACAGTCCATAATTTATCAGCATAAGACTGAAGGGAGGGCAGTTAGTTATCCCCATCCGCCGCCATCTCTTGGGCTACTCCTTTACCAAAGAATAGTGGGATTATAATACTCCCAAGGCTAAAAGGGCGAGCACGTTTGGAGTGACGGGGATTTGAACCCGCGACCCTAAAATAACAATTCGAGTACCCTAACCACCTGGCCATTCAAAAACTAAATTTAAACAAAAACTTCCCATTTTTTTTCAAACAATGCATGGCACATCGCTATTCTTAGATAAGAGAAAATAAAACTAAACTTATTAAGAAGGTTAGATTTTAAGCAAAGTATAAACCACAACAAATATTAACATAAAAAAAGCATTGTTTTTCCAGCACAAGAAGCAATTTTAACTCGCAACCATTAATAACAAGCATAAGAATCGAATATTTTATCGTAGCGATTCATTGTCTTTGACACTATGATTCTTTGAAATATGTATTGGATATCCATGAACGCAACCTAATCCTAAAGACATATATAAAGAATTATAATGCTGTCATTTCTATTGAATTTATTTTGTATATGTAATTCCATTCATGTTAGAGTTATAAGAATGAAGAACACATCCTTTAGGATATTTTCGTGATCGTAGACTTGTTGTTCTTTTTGGGTCTACTTACACTGTCATAGAGTTCTCGCTATCATCAATCATACAACTAAAATTTGTTTACAATGATATACTCTTCAGAGGAATAATTGTGATTCTATGAGTGAGAAATGATGTAATTCGAAAAATCGAAGAGACAACGAGATTTTAAAATAATAACATTATACCATATTATGTGTACTTGTGTGTATCTGTAACCATGGTATCTCGAGCATTTCAAAATATTTTAGCCAAAGTAGAGTAAATGACATCACGTTAAGGGTTAACCTGTCTTTGAAACAGATTCGAAATCCCAGACTAGTCTTGTTTACGTTTTACTTTAGTATATGGATTTGTTGCATTGTAACATTGGGAAAAGTTGGATAAATATAAGAGTAGGCGGAGATAATCTAATTTCAGGATAGTTTAATTCGTTTATACTTTACCGTTTAAAATCTGACTTTTAATTATAAAATAAATATTCGATATCCATTAGCAAAATAGATGATATACCTAAAAAATAAATCGACAAGAACTAACTAGTAACTGCTTCTATCTACAACAGTGCTAACTTAATCTGTAAAAGTATTAATACATTTTCCAATGGAAGCCTCAGATCATCAAAAATGACGTTACATAATTTTAGATGTTCATTATATTATTGCATACTGTAATAATATAGGAATTTATTTAATTAAAATATAAATAAAAAACTATTCTCTAAAATAGCTTAGTTCCAAAAAATATAATTATATATATACTAGATGTCGTATTGTTTATTTCTTTGGAATTAGGCACAAAGCTGCACAATGGGCTATCTTGTGCTTTGCCCACCACGGGTATGGAAAACCGGATTCTTGCAGACATATTGCTGTGCCACTGTGGGGCTAGATGTATTTATTTAACTCAAAGAAAGGTCATAGGAATCACTGGGGTGATATTGGGAGGCGGTACAAATCTAAACGACAGCTTTCACATGACATTTACCGAAAAGCCCAAAATTTTTACGCCACAAAATTAGATGGGGCTCATCAAAACGTGTAAGAAGATTTTTACTTTATGTATACGTATATATTTATATGGACGGTAAAAAAGGACACTCAGACGATACTATATATGTGGACATGAAAAAAGATACAAAGTACAAAACTTCTATTTTATGTATATGTGTTTTGACATGAAAAAGACACAGACAACATCTCCGCTTCGTAAATAAATAATATATATTCGTTTGTTATAACTCAAAAACAAGCCGAAACTAAAACAAATTAAACAAAAAACGCCCAATCAGCTGAAAAGATTCCAGGGCACAAGTTACAATGTGGTATTATAAATTGTATTCTAGGTTTTGAAGGTGAGAGAGAGTGCAAAGACTAAGGTAGAAGAAGTAGCAAATGATTCAAAACAGTTCATTACCTTCTTTAAAGAGGGCCTTAGGTCAAATGATTATAACAATAGTGAACGTAGAAAAAGCATACTCATCTGTGCACATGACTAGAAGATATCAGCAGATCTTAAAATGTTCCACCTAAAATTTCAGTCACAACCTCAGGCCCGATTATACGGTCCACCAGCTCATTGAAGACGCACATGAATAGAACTTTTCCAAATATTTTGTGAGGATAAAGGAAGAAAAGGAACATGGTAGTCGTTTAAAGTTGGCTCCTCAGATTTTGTTAGAACTTCTCTTTATGTGACTGCGATACTTGAGGTTCAGAAAGAGTAGAGAAGGAAGATGTGTAGAAGTGTAGCTGAAGCAAACTCATCAAAGTATGTTTAGAAGGGTACAGAACAAGTGAATAAGACACAGCGGGAGGCTGTGTGTGTACGCTGTTGGACTGCTCCGAGAAAGTACCGTGTTTTAAGGATCTAAAAGATCCATTGGAGAATGACACTTAGCTATTAACACTGAAGGCAACTAAAGTCTTCAGCTTTTGTGTATTAAATCCTATAGATGTATATCTATATGTACACTGTTGGCCAAAATCTTAAGACCAGTGTACGTAAAGAAAAAAATCTGCATTTTGTGTTCTTAAAGTCAACCACTTATTTGAGTAGAGCTTCGAAAGACGACAATAAGAAAAGGGAAAATAAAAATATTTTTTTTAGCATCTAATAAGGAAAATGTGAACACCATGAAATTAGTCTAAATACTAGCTGGTCAAAAGTTTAAGACCATGCCAAAATGAAGTTCTAAACAGGGTATGAAATGCCCAACAAGAGGTATCAGTAGTGAGTTGCACAGCCGTCATTGCCAATAACTACAAACATTCGCTTCGTCATGGTCGATATAAGCGTTTTCAGAAGGCTGGCTGGAATGTTATTCAAAGTGGTTAAGATGGCTTCCAGAAAATCATGCAATGTTTAGAATTGACGTCCATTTCTATAGACTTCCCTTGCCATCTACTTCCAAATATTTTCAATGGGGCTCAGTTCGGGTGAACGCGCTGGATGGTCCAAAAGAATCACGTTATTCGCCATGAAAAAGTCCTTTGTCTTGCGGGCATTGTGTATTGCAGCGTTGTCCTGCTGAAAGATCCAGTCATTTCCACACAAGAGAGGACCTTTGGTCAGTAAGGATGCTCTCTCCAACATGCCAACGTAGCCGGCTGCTGTTTAACCTGAAGATCCATTGTTCCATGGAAGGAGAAAGCACCTCAGATTATGATGGAACCTTCTCTACTGTGTCGTGTAGAAAATGTCTCCGGTGAGATATCCTTATCGTGCCAGTAACGTTGGAAAACATCTAAACCATCCAGGTTAATTTTTTTTTCATCAGCGAACAAAACCTTCGTTCATTTTTCTACGTCTGATGTTCGGTGCGTCTCAGCAAAGTTTAACCGAGCTATTTTGTGGTGTGAAAGGAGGCGAGACCTTTGAAGACGTTTACAGTTTTTAAAGCATTTCTCTCGTAGATGCCGTGTTATTGTTCTTGAGATATATTTTGCATTCGTAAGAGCCTTAATCTGGTTCAACAATCGTCTGATGTCTTGCCGGACAACCCGTCGAATCCTCTTGCTCAACGCTACCGACATTTTTTCTGGCCGACCACTTAAAATTCTTGTTTTATATCCCTCAGGGTTTTTAAAGAAATTTACAACAGCAGTTTTACTATGCCCAGTTTCACCAGCGATGGCACGTTGAGAGAGACCTTATTTTTCAGCTCGACAATACTGCAACGTTCAAACTCTGTTAATTTTTCAGCCTTTGTTATATTTTTACTTAATGTGACACAGGAGATCTCAGTAGAAGATATTGACAACACTAATGCTTGAACACAAATGACTAAATTTCGTTACGTGTTTACCGATTAACGCTTCGTTTTAGTATGGTCTTATGCTTTTCACTAGCTGCTATTTAGGCTAATTTCATAGTGTTTAAATTTTCCTTAATAAATGCTAAAACAGTTTTCATTTTTATTTCTCCTTTTTTATTTTCATCTTTCGAAACTCCACTCAAATACGTGGTTGAGTCTAACAACGCAAAATGCATATATTTCTTTATGTTCATTGGCCTTAAGATTTTGGCCAGCAGTGTATAAAGACATGAAAATAGATACACAGAACGACTTTATGTATGAATGAGGACATGACCAAAAGGGCATAAAGACAAGAGTTTTGCTTGATATATGTATAGGGACATGGAAAAGAACACATTTCTGTTTTATGTGTGTATATATATATATATATATATGTGTGTGTGTGTGTGTGTGTGTGTGTGTGTGTACGGTTGTGTAAAAGGGCACACTGGCGATACTTCCACTATATATACGGACGTGGAAAAATGAAACACGGACAATACCTGTACTTTATATAAATAACGACGTGCTTTTGGACACACGTATAATATTTATACTTGATATAAATAAGGACGTGCTTGTGGACACTCAGATAATACATCTACTTGATAGACATAAGGATGTAAGAAGTGGTCACACACAAGGAAATTTTACTCTACATAACAAAGAATGCATGCTGAGTTCAGTTGAAGGCATGTAATGTAGACACACCAGCAGACATGGGTAACTTGGGAGCAAGATGGGAGTCAGACAAGTACGCCGATCTTTTATGTTACTCTTAGGCTTCCTTTAAGTTGTATATCAAACTTAGATGAAATTATTCACAAAACTGTATATGTAAAAACCTTTTTTTAATGGTCCACGAATGAAAGAAAAAGAGACTACGTTAAAACATTTCAACCACCATATCTCTGCCGTATCTGATAATGACGAGGCCTTTCACATAATACCAGAGCTTATCTCGTTTTATGGGATGCCACAAACATATTAGTGGTCTAGGTGCTTTACTTCTCAAACATTTTGTTTAATTATTGAAAACAATTTCACCATAAAACATACATTCACAATAGCTTTCGCGAACATATATTTGGAATACCTTAAATTGGATGTATTCATGTCAACAGACGATAACCAGTAATGCTTTTTGTATATTTCAAACATGTTTTGTTGCTGAATCCCTCGAAAATAATCATTTGTTAGAGTCTTCCATTTTAATTTACTGCTTAAAGCAACATTTAACTTCATTCGTTTGAAAACGTTCTTTTGTTTGCCAGAAAGAGGAAAAGGTAAAGTTAATACACATTATTAATTTACTTGTTTGAACCTAATTTTTGTAATTAGAATTTATAGTGTAATCAGGAATTTAAGATAACACAATAATTAATTGTGTAATTAGCAAAGTGAAACAAATATGTTTGCTGAAACGTTTTACTAAATCCTAAGAGATCGATTTATTATGCGTACATAAATTCGAAGGATCCCTGATTTACTGTTTTGTTCAACGTTTCCTTACAAATATCACATATTTACGTACAAGCTGTAAACAGGTCTGAAACTAGAAATTCACCTTAAAATATGCTTTAATGCTACATACAACACCATGTAAAGAGTTCAGCTCTTCGGTTCCACAGATGTTCATATAGAACATTCTGTTAGTATCTGATTATATTCTTGCTCTTTAAATGTGCTTAATAGCATATTAATAATATTATATTAAGCATCTGAAACTTATGAACAATTAATAGATAGCAGTGAGCTAAACAACTTTTATCTGTAGTTTAAAATCGTATATATTTTTAAACAAATCTTTTTACTTGATAGAAGTCAGGTCATTAATTAATTTTTAATTTTTAAACGGACATTTACTTCAAGCAACAGAATATTGGATTTATTTGTTGTATAAATAGTCCCAATTGTTTCAACAATTTATGATTAGAATAAATGTAATTTATATGTGTAATGTTGATTTAAAATATAGTCATACATATAATGTTCTGCTTTGTGTGGGCGTTTCTGTGTTATTTCTTCCACAGATATTAATAATAACTCTTGCATTCAGTGAAATCTAAGCACATTTCTTAAAACTTTTTTTTTCTTATAAGAAGACTTGTTTCCATATTTCTTTTTATTTAAATATTCGTGATCTTTTATGTGGTTCTGCAGATGCCATTGAAAATATTCAAGAAATGGGATACATCAATAAAAATCAATATTTTTATGTTTTGTTTCAACAGTACGACAATTCTGCTCAAATCGGCGATGCGGGTTACAAAAAGAAGTGAATCATATAATATTGATATATTGCAGAGTCAAAAAAGAGGCAGGAAAAATGAATAGCTAGGTTTACAAAGTAAATTGTAACAGATAATTAGACAATATGAGAATACACTTTTATGTATAAAATATTAAACATCAAATATTTAACTTCAGCGGAAATTTTATAATTGCGGAATCAAACTGGTGAATAGTGAAGATCATACCTACAGTATGTTTTGAAAATGTACAAATTGAATTATATTTGAATGCATAAAAATAAAGACGGATTCAAATAATTTTATTCAATAACTAAAAACTAGTTGTTTTTTTCTATCTTTGCCCAAACAAACCACTAGTAAATAATGCAACTGTGGCATCTTTAGAGAGATTATTTTTGTTATACCAAAGCCACATCAGGGTACCTGGTGAGCCCATTAAAGGGAATCGAACCCTTGATTTTAGCGTTGTAAATCCGTAGACTTGTCACTTTACTAGCGGAGGGCTCGTTAGAGAGAACAACAGTGTTTTAATTAACATTCTAATTGTTTGTTTGCTTTTTTTAATTTCGGGAAAGCTGCACGAGGGTTATCTGCGTTAGCCGTTTTTAATTTATCAATATAAGACTAGACGGAGGGTAGTTATTCATCACCACCATCCGCCAACTCTTGGGTTACTCTTTTACCAACGAATAGTGGAATTAACCGTCACTTATAATGCCCCACAGATTACGAGCCGAGCACCTTAACTATCTGGCCATGCCAGACCTACTAATATTCTATTTAGTCACAAGTATTTTTATACAAGACGAATGATACTCACAAAAACACTTTATTGAGTTTTCCCTGCTCAGATTACTTTTTTTGCCAACACATTGCCATGAATTAATTGTTTTAAATTTTAACCTATAGTCTGGTTAACCAACAACAACAAAAAGTAAAATACCATGAGGCAGGACTTGAATATTATATTCATAAGCTGTAATTACAAAAATAACAACATCTACGTAAATATACAATTTAAAAAAGCAAGAAACATGAATTTTTTAGAGATGTGGATAATTGAAGAACAGACTAGTGTGATGTAATGCATAGCAACACCAACCTTGTCCACATGTTCACGCATGATTTTGCAGTAAAGTTTGAATCCTACCCATAAACACTGGACCATGTAGATATAACTTCTATCTGTATACAGTTTATTGAAATACTATTAGAGCCCAAATATTGTCAATAATATCTAACAAACTAAGAAAAAAACAAAATTTATTTTCTTGCAACGCTAATACTAATAGCCAGTTCGTTTTTCTTTAATCGAGTCATTGTTTAAGATAGCATTTTTGCTTGCTACCAATAGAGAGACAAATATAGGAAAAACAACAAGAAACATTCAGTAAAATCATTTCCTGACCTGGAGAGTAGCATACAACATTAACTTGATCAACCGGAAAGTTCATCTTAGAGAATAGTAACGAAAACGCTACATTTCATTAATTAACGCCAAATATACTACGTTAAGATGATATTTAATTTTCTATATCTCACGAAACAGGCAGTAATAAACAGAAAAATAACACGTGCATTGAGTTTAATCTGTAAAAGTTCTCCCATTTTAGGAGCTATGCACATTATAATTGTTGTTTAACACGTTGCTGTATTCAACCAGGATCTGTTCAAAATGTTTCAACATTGTTTTGAATATCATGAAGTAGAAAAGAAACTCTTAAAACTAGCTGTAGCATAAGATGTGCTACTCACTATATTAGTAGTACAAAAACATTTCTGGAAAAGAATGAACTCGGATAACATTTCTTACAAAGAAGTATGGAATACTTAGTCGGTATCAAATATAAAGAAAAGTTTGTGTTCGTTTTGAAACATATATGGTACAAAATGCTAATAAATGTTCATATCCTCCCAGTTAATATTATATTTAACTAATATTATGTAATTTAGATTGTTCAACTAAGAGAAACATTGATAAAGGATTGAAGAAAAGAGTATTAAAAAGGATAAAAATCAAGATAATTTTTGTATCAAACATGTATATATATATATATATTTATAAGTTCATATGAACTTTGTTTTCATCCATATATTTTTGTCTTTAAAAGTTCTACTTTTTCAGTCTATTCTACAACACTTTGTATGCGTGTTGTATTGCATTCGTCACATCCAACTGAAGTTCTGTATTTCTCACATAAGTTTGTTACGTATATATCTATGATTTTAAACATGATTTCACGTTATTGTTCACATTTAATACAAATAGTGTATTTTAATGAACTATGAAGATAAACCTACATTTTCTCTTACCAGTTCACAGTATAGTGATTTATTATAACAGTGATTATTGATTGGGAGTTTGTAATAGTCCATTTAATGAGTGGTTTACTTTATGTAGCTCATTCCTGACAATGTATTTGATACTATATTTAGTTTTAGGAAAAAAACAGCGACTTTGAATCGTTGATTATGATAACTTAGTATTTTAAATATACTGTTATCCAGGTTAATTTTAAACTGTGAGTCCATTCTAGATTATAAATTACGGAATACAAATTGCAAAAATTGAAATAAAAGCTTATGTTTATGATATTTATCCTTTTAAAGTATTATTAACTTATGTTTTTGTGTGAAATTTTATCATTTATTTTATTATTGTACAAAAATACGGCTAAGTACTTAACTGAAACTAATTTTCAGCTGAATTTAATGAAAATCACAAGCTTTAATGAATAAAAGTGATTTTCTTTCATCGGACTAAAAAAACTTTTGAGCTACCAATATTACAATTTACCAATGAGCTAAAGAGCTAAACTTGTTGTAATTCGAGGCTCGACCTCTGTAGCAGACAAAGTGACTTCGAACACCTTTACACTTAAGACATATAAACAAAGAAATACCGTTATAGATAAGTGAATTTAAATTATGTGACAATGTACATTGAAATTAATTAAGTTGCCATTTGTGTTTGAAGTAATAAAATATATATGTTGCTATTAGCGAAGTGTTTCTGTCTTTGTCGAGCACATTTTATTTTCCGTTTCGTTTCCTTCATCCTATATTATTCATTAGGTAGAATACCAATGTCTCTCACAGATAATGTAGATGAGCATCAGTCACATGAGCTATTTCTTAAGTTTCCAATCAATCACCAGTAGATAATCTTTCATGAAAATCTTTAACAATATGTAAACGTTATAAGCTTTTGTTAGGTTTAGGAACCCATGAAAGCTTTGAATGAAGAAAACAGAGATAAAATAGCATTCTCAGCTCAGTGAACCTCATCCTCTTTTCCTCGTGGATGAAGGTATAACGAATTGCATTATGATGTGGTGGATAAACGCAGAGGAGATAAATAGTGACAGGTTTTTCGCTCCATTACACAGTTTATGTTATGAGCTCTCAAGAAATATCGGTTCCGGGTGTGAGATCAGTTTTGTATTTTAGAAGAAAATGTTTTTGTAAAATAAATATGGCTTATTCTTTCCTGTGAAACAAGATTGTTCAGACTTTACACAATATAAACAGAAGTGTCGTCTCTGTAAACCTGTTATCAGGTGAAAGGGAATTATAGGATAAAAAATATTGACTAATAAAACTTTAAACTGATTTATAAAGTCAGCCATGGAATGTGTGTAAACTCTTAATTTAGTTAGTAAACATGCATAACAGAAATGAATTGAATAACTTATATATTAATTCCAGTGATCACAGCTGAATAAAATATACATAATATGTAATTATTTTTTAATGTTAATGATTACAGAATTTTAAAGTTATTCAAAAGTTACGAGACGAATGTTAAATGTTCTTTTTCGTGTGTCAAAGGCACATCGGGCTTTCGAACCTGTTATTTTAGCGTTGCAAATCCGAAGACTTACAATTGTTCCAGCAAGAGACATGGATCCGATCAAACTATTTGTGATTAACAAAAAGTATTTAATTGTAAATATGATGTAATATTATTAATTAGGCTATGTATATATATCATTAGGTATAATAATTAAACTGCCCGTGTATTTAATAACAGAACAGCAAACAAAATTACCAAAGGAATGTTTCTAATAAACTGAAGATTTGTTTGTTTGAAGTTAAGCATAAATATACACATAGACTGTTTGTTTTCCGCCTAAAAGGGGTATCGAAACTTGGTTTATAGCTGTGTAAGTCTGCAGACATAACGTTGTGCCATTGGGGGACTGAACTCATCTAAAGGGATAACGTTTTGATTCTAGAAATTAGAGAATAAAACATAGTTATAAGTTATAAGCTATTTCTTTGGGATAGTTAAGTTTGCTTTTGTGTATTTTCACTCAGTATAGTTAAATCATAAGACGTAATATCATTTTTTCTATGTCACCATGAAAGGTTTCATGCTTTGCTGACCTTAGAAGTCGCAACAACGTTAATGTATGTTAGTTGTCACATGTACTTTCCCCCAAAATACAAAAGAAGCAACTATCAAACTTGATAACATATACATATATATATACATGATTTCTTCTTTCACTCAAGGATGTTTTAATTGTATAATAATAGTAACTGTATTTTTTGAAAGTTCTATGTTACAGATGAATTATCAAAAGACAATAAACTATTGCACAATCTTTTTTTAAGCTTCATTCTATGTTTGTTTTGAATTTCCCACAAAGATACACGAGAGCTATTTGCAATAGCGTGCCTAATTTGGTAGGGTAGGACTAGAGGGAAGACAACTAGTGACCATCACCCACCGCCAACTCTTGAGCTACTCATTTCACAACGAATAGTGGGACTGAGCGTCACATAATGCTCCTATGGCTCAAAGGGCAGTCATGTTTGGTGTGACGAGTATTTAAACCCTCGACCTTCAGATTACGAGTCGTGTACCCTAACCATGTTGGACCCATATTATACATAAAAGTTCGGTGAAAGTATTCATGTTTCTCTAATAATTATTTGTAGAAATATGGGTGAGATAAAACTTGCCAGATATATAACAAGGGATCACACGAAAGAAAAGCCCATGAAATGCGACGACAAAAGTAGTTTTTGAATTTTCTTAATGATCTGGGTAATAAAGTATGAATATATAAGTTTATTTTAAAATTGAATTGTAGCTACGAAAATCGTCCAATATTTTCATAGTATTGTTTTGTTTGTTAATTTTAATGTGCAACAACATTGTATCCTGTTAAGGGAGATGATTTTTTCGAGCAGTATATCATTTTTGTTTTGTTGTTTTGTCGAAATTATTAATCTATTTCCGCGTAGTTTTGAAGTTTTGTGTAACATTTTTTTTAAAAATACGAATAAAGAGATAAATTACAAATCCAATTGCTTTACATAAATTTTGTTTTTATATTAAAAAATAGGTAGTTTAAAAAAAGCAATTAAAGACAAGAATACAAAATCATTTGAAAGATGAGCCTTTTTTCATCAAGGAAAAATTGTCTCTGATAAAGAAAGATCCACCTTTGAAAAGCACTCGAGTTATAAGACTTTGTATTCATATGTATTCTTCCTAATAATGTGTCGCTGTCTGAGGGTTTCGGGACTTACTGATGAAGATAACTTTCACGACGCCGATGGTCTATGAACATAAACAAGTTCATACATATTAAATCGATTTATAACTCAATTTAACTTATTGTATCCACTGTCTTTCTCTATTTACATAGCCCATCCTCATAAATTCATTGAATTTTAGCATTTTTTCTTTTTTTTTGTAATACAATGATCAAATATAAACTATTATTCAATTTGTAAAGCTCATGAAAACATGCATGAGTAACATGTAACTGTAAGATTAATTTGACTTGTTATATGATGAAGTTAACAATAAAGTGTTGGTAACACTATTTACAGGTTGTGTTAGAGAACTGTATATTCGGTTATAATAAAACATACTTTTATAATTTAATTATAACAATTTATGTTTACTTATCTCAACAATACTAAACCACAGTATAGAAAAATTGTTTTAAATCACATTATATATATATATATGTAATAGGCCTAAGGTAAATTTCATCTCATTGTTAAATGTAACACAGAATAGCTATTGTGTAAAAAAACCCACAAAAAACAGCAAATGGTAATTGACAGAAGGCTATTCTGGCAGAAAGTATTGAATAATTGAATGTAAGGACATTAGACAATGAGTCAGCGTTAGGCATCGTTGTGAGTCGGACTCGTTTCTGGCTCTCCTATACAGATTGCAATCTCATAGTGATATAAACTTTCGTGACGTTCAAGTACAAATATCTAAGAATCATAAAAAGCATTTTCTCAGTAAGCACAATTCTTCAGAGTCTCTTTCTATGATTTATATTCAACTGCCTTTACAAGGAACATTAAACATGTGAGTGACGTCAGTAACCCACTGGAATTAAAAGACAAGTCTTTTCACAATAATCTAACGGAAAATAAAAACCCAGAAAGGGGTATACATCTGTCATAAACGTCGCTTCTAGCACATAAAATACATAAAATATGAACCTGTATTCATTTGGGTTTTAGCTTTTTACCATTTATACTGTAAATTATCTTAGTAAAATGTTTTTTGAAGACTGTTTCAGGTACCTTGTTATGCTTTTGTGTCAAAATAGCGTAATTCAATTATACAATTTGTATAACCCTCATAAATCGAATGGTATCTAAAACAAGAATTCAAATGTTTTCTATTTATCTTCAAGTGGCCCGGCATGGCCAGATGGGTTATAACGCTCGACTCGTAATCTGAGGGTGGCGGGTTCGAATCGCCGTCACACCAAACATGCTCGCCATTTCAGCTGTGAGGGCATTACAATGTGACGGTCAATCTCACTAGTCGTTGGTAAAAGAGTAGCCCAAGAGTTTGCGGTTGGTGGCCATGACTAGCTGTCTTACGCTGCTAAATTAGGGACGGCTAGTGCAGGTAACCCTCGTATAGTTCTGCGCGAAATTCAAAATAAACAAAAAATTATCTTCAAGTAATTTAAACCAAAGCTGTGTTTATGTTTTCTGTGACATGATACTCGAAAGTATCATTTGTAATTAAATTAAAACTTGACCCAGTGTAGCAAGAGGACCTGATAAGTGAGTCAAGTAATTAAGAAATTTTCTGATATTATTTCATAATTTGTCCTCGCAAAGAATAGAGACAACAGAAGTGTAACTTTTTTTTGAAGCAAACTGTCATTCCCAGGTGACATGCTCGAATTTGATAACATTATATGTTATAAATTTTTAAAGTGAATAAGTTTTGTTTCAATTATCACACAAGTACAAAAGTATTTGTTTACTGGATTGAGGGAGTATTAAAATTGAATAACAATTTATACTTGATGTATATTTGTACAAGTATTTTTCGTATCTAATCCAGTTTTAAACTGAGTAATAATATGAAACTGATAAAAAGAACTCACTACATGAACGATATCATATCAATAATGTTTATAATTTATGAGAACATCATAATTTAGTTTCGTCTGCTAATTTTCTGCAAAATTATTCCAGGGCTACATGCAATAGCTTTTAACAATATTGAAGTTATAGATTAGCTAGTCAACACTGTTCACCGCTAACTCTTACGCTACTTTTTTTTACTAACGAAACGTTGGATTGACCGTGACATTATGACATCCATATTCGACAAAATAATTTGAGTTTACGATTGTTAATTGAGTACCGCTAACCATTAAATCCTGGCAAGCCATAAAATTTGGTACAATATCTTTTTGCCTAAAACATAGACGTTAAATATAAAAAAATAACATTTTTTTTTTACTGTATACAAATACAAAGTAAGTGCAAGAGAAGTTTAATAAACAAAATCCTGGATATTTTTTTTAATATTCACGTATAAATAAGTATCACAGCCATTTCATAAAATATATAAAAATTGTGTTTAGATGTACATTTATCTTTTACTTGAAGTTTGTTCTTATACGAATAACGATGATAGATACCTTTGTTGTATAGAACAGGCTCATAGCAAAACTCTCTAAAACGAGTTGCAGATATTGTCATATCAAAAAAAAAAAATTGAGCTGCACAAAACATATATTACTAAAATTACTTTGATATGAATACAAGAGGCCGTAATATTTATCCTGTAACACATCTATTTAGTGAAATACCGAGAGTTTTATCTGAGTTTATGGCTTTAAATAAAGCGTTACCCATCTCGTTGCAGCAATTTCTTTAGTAGTTTTGAATTGAGCTAAACGAAATCAATCTGAAAAAATAATTTAAATATTAATTTTGAAATTGCTAAAAAGTTTAAACAGACATTTATATTAGTATTATCTGTTCTTTTTTATAATAAGCAAACGATGTCAGTTATGTGTTTTCTTGGTTTGAATATAGGGTGTTAATGTAATTAAGTGTTTGCATTCATTTTTCAAGTAACTGCGAAACTTCAAATGAAATTTTGCATGTGATTGTTTTAACTAGTGCCATCTTAATTTTAATTTTTGGAATGAAAAAAATATTAATGTGGCTTATCCAAAAGTTGAAATTCCAACTATATGCTTGGATGATTTGGAAATAAGAAATGTCAATAGGTTATAAAAAAATGTCTTCTTTGATGACGGTATTTCCATTCTTTAAGATTCATTTATGAATTCAACGTTATCGTTCTTTGTTACAACAATTTAAAAGACAAGGTGTTTAAGAGTTGTTAAAACAACTCGGTTTTTAGATTTATCAGCAGATTAAAACTAAATCAGACTGTTTTGATATTCATGCAACGTAACAGACAATATAGTGCTATGTGTTTTTGTTTTGAACACTTCACGTACTTTCATCATGTCTTTACGTTGTATATTGATTTTGATATCAGAATTCCTGTCTTGTGAAACAGGATAGACTTATTTCTTGCAAAATATTTGAAAATTATATCAAGTAATGAAATATATTATTTTATTCATGATAAAGAATATATATATACATATGGCTCGGCATGGCCCAGCATGTTAAGGCGTGCGACTCGTAATCTGAGGGTCGCGGGTTCGCATCACGGTCGCACCAAATATACTTGTCCTTTTAGCCGTGGGAGCGTTATAATGTGACGGTCAATCTCACTATTCGTTGGTAAAAAAGTAGTTCAAGAGATGGCGGTGGGTGGTGATGACTAGCTGCCTTTATTACAGTCTTACACAGCTAAATTAGGAACGGCTAGCACAGATAGCCTTCGAGTAGCTTTGTGCGAAATTCAAAAACAAACAAACTTTCTATACAACATGAAATACAAGGTTTTCAGCTTAGGATGCTCCATAACTACATCAGACGACCATCAGTTTGGAAAGTTGTTTAAAAACTAGTTTTACGCAAGGAAAAAAATGTGCAAACTTAAATTAATGAGTTTCATATATGCTTATTCATGATTTCAGTTTTATTAAACAAAATACATAAAATACGTTTACTGATCGAAAAGACAACGTCTGTTGCTAGTTTGTTTCTTTGTTTGTTTAAATTTTGCGCAAAGCTACACGAGGACTATCTGCGCTAGACAGCCCTAATTTAATAGTGTAGGACTAGAGGGAAGCAATCTCAATTGTCAAACATAGTTTTCTAGTTTTCGTGTATTTCTATATATCGTAAGGTTTAAAGTCTGGATGCTAAAAATATAAAATTCACTGCCGTTATAGGATGAAAATTAACTGTATAATATTAGTAACTGATCATGAATTTTAGATGTGAGGTAGCTATGTCTGAATTCTATAGCTGTAATATAAAAATATTATATTAAATTCTAACCTCACAAATACATTTCTCCAAATTTGAAATATTTGTTTTATCTTTTTGCAAAAGAAAAAGTATGTGTTTTTCTATGTATTTTGCTTTAATTATCTTGAGTATTTGATACATAACCATTGTTTGAAGTAATACACTGCATAAGTTAAACATTAATATTTCACAAGATTCCGAGTGGTTTTTGGTTTTTGTTTTTCGCCCAAAGCTGTCAGTGATAGAGCAAAGGGGATGTATTAACCATAATAACCATAACCAACTTTTGAACATCTTGTTTAATTTGAATAGTGAAATTTGATTGTCGCCCTTATAACGCGCCTAAGAGACCAGGCTGTGAAGTGATAATTTTGCAACAACAAGCCGCAAAACTTAAATAATCACGTTAACAGCTATGATATCCCCAAACCACTTCTATTAAGCAGTTTTTATGAGCTTAGTGTAAAAGAATATTAAAAATTGATTATTTGGCCTGGGGATAATATTTTCAAATCATGTAAGGATCTCCATAAAAAAAATTATAACTTAAGGTGGCGGTTTTACATGTAGTTTTAAAAGCCTTAAGTAACTGATAAAGGCAGATTAATGAGAAATAACTTCTTTGTGTTTTGACTTTTTAAGATATTATACACTGCAGAAAAAGGATCGTTATGAGAGTTGTAGATAAATATGAAAACAATAGGGGCGGCACGACAAGGTGGGTTAAGGCGTTCGACTCGTAATCTGAGGGTCGTGAGTTCGAATCCCCCATCGCACCAAACATGCTCGACTTTTAAGCCGTGGGGGCGTTATAATGTGACGGTCAATCCCACTGTTCGTTGATAAAAGAGTAACCCAAGAGTTGGAGGTGGGTGGTAATGACTAGCTGCTTTCCCTCTAGTTTTACACCGGGACGGCTAGCGCAGGTAGCTTGAGAGTAGCTTTGCGCGAAATTCTAAAAAAAAAAAAAAGTGGAATGAAAAATTAGTTCATTAAACTTACCATAGCAGAATTTATTATAAGTTCCACCCAGTGGCAAAGCGTTGTGTCTGCAGACTCCCATTGCTAGAAAGTGGGTTTCGATACCCGTGTTGGGCAGAATAAAGATAGCCCATTGTGGAGCTTTGTGGTTAATTCCAGACAAATGAACAAAAATGTTTTATAACGACAGTGATTTAAATATCAAACTTTAAATATTCTAAGCGTGGGGAAGAACGTATATTTCATATGGTAATGTTTATTTTTACCATTTTTTTAACATTATGATTCTTTGAGGACACTTATTTAAAACAAAATGTGATTTTTATTCGCTTGCTTTGCACTGATTCAAGGTTTCGGTTTTAACATATCAAAGGGATTTTTTTCCAAAGCAATAACATGTTAACAGACATAAAACACAGATTTCTCTAATGTTTATAAAACTCTGTATTTTGAATAGCCCATGTATCTTAGATATAACAAAACATCTTCAGTACTGGTATTTTCTTTCCGCATTTGCAGTTCGAAAGGTTTTGATAAAGTTTGTTATTGTACATAAAGCTATACAAAAGGCTATTTGTGCTCTGGCAACCACGGGTATTGAAACCCAGTTTTTAGCAGTATAAATCCGTAGATATACCATTGTGTCTCTGGGAAACAGTTTTTATGATAAACATTTAGTAGCAGCTATCAATATAGCATAGTAACGACATTAGAATACACAATACAGAACAAAACTAAGAAATGTCATAATCCCACTTTATTACAATACGTTATTTCCTGTATATTGAAAATTCATTGAAATAATTGTTCCTTGGTATTCATTGTAGGCAGCAAATATTAGCAAAATAGCTTTTTTTTGTTAATGCGTTATCAGACAACGTAGCGCATTACATTCTAATGCAACCGAATCGAATAGTAATAAAAATGCAAGATTTGCTGTTTTTTCATACACTATGTTCTTCAAGAAATCAAACCTTAATTAAATGCGGAATGCTAATTGACTTTCAATAAACGGAGCGAGATGACAAATTAATTCGTTTAATTTAATTTTTGTAATGTTGGTCAAGTCATTCAAATTTCATAGCTTGAATGTTGTTTCGTAGAGAGAATACAACAAATATAAGTCACCTGGTTTCGCTCTCACGATCCATCAGTTAGTAATGCAAAGCACGTTGATTCCTCAGTTCCAATATCAGTAGAAACTTGGTTTAGTGCCATAACAAACTGAACCCTGTAACAGTATCACTGTTGACGAAGACGCCGTAGTTCAAAGGAAATCTCAGTGGAAAACTTAGTTTATAAAGCCTGGAAAGTGTGACTAATTTATTTTAATGTTCTGTAGTATGCATAACCCGTTGCTAATATGAATCATTTATAACATAACTTCGAATATCGAAATAAATATGCTTGAAATTTATTGACACCACTGGATTTCACATTTGTTAAAATATTAATTACTTTGTTCTTGGTCGGTGAATGAATGAAACTTCAGAAGTTTATGTCTGATAGTATGTTAATAATTTGTGGCATTTCATATAAAAATAAATTTTGGTAACTAAATTATTTGAAACAAGTAATGTAATATGTGTTACACAAGAGGATTTACTCGGAGACATCATATCTTTTTGATTTGGATTCGTCACTGGATTTTTATCCTTAATGCTACAAACCCAAGAGCAACACGTTTGGTTTTAAGAGTATAAAGCTTTGCCAATGTCGTAATCTTCAGTTATTTAAGGCCAAAATCAACAACATTCAGAACCAGACCTCTATGTATCTAAGTGTTATCTTCTGTGAAACAGCTTGCTTGGAAAGTCCAGATGACTGATTTCATTCACAAAGTTACTTCACTCAATGCATTAATATCTTACGAATATTTAACAGAAACCTAATACAACATACATCTATCACTTCTTTTAAGCATCTATAAGTCCTTCTGCTTTTTTTATAACTATCTTCTAGTTTCGAAAACCATAACTTATGAATGGATTTTGAACACAAAACTTCCAAATCTTGCTAAAAAGATGTATTATAGAATTAATTTCGTCCGAAAGTTTAACATTTCTGTAAAAGCCACACTGAACAAATTCAACAATATTTGATGTCTTAAAAGGTCATACTTTCTCATATCTTTAGCAAAACGTCCACGACCCTCAGATTACGAGTCGCACGCCTAAACACGCTTGTCCATGCCGGGCCCATATTATACGGTAGCAATAATGATAGCTGGCAACAAAATCTAATCACATTGGTGAATGTGTGACATGTTTTTTAATGTGAATTTAAATCGATGTCCTTTATAAACTGACTTCATGTAAAATGATAGTAATGTCTATCCTTGTAGACTATGCCTTTTGTCACTATATCGCATAATTTATACTGAAATATTAATGGTATTCATGGTACTTATTATTACAACGATAGACTAGTACAACATACTAATACTTAACATGTTCTGTCTATTATGTTGTACAACAGTTTAATAGTGATAATTCTGGTTCGTCGTAAACACTAACACATTACACTTTTAGTGTAGCATTAAAGCTATTACAAATTATGATAGTTTATAAAATATGTATGAATGATAGTGCATTATATTAATAATATTACTTCTACAGCGTTATTAACTTTTTAATTTGTTAACAAATATTCGATGAATATATTTGCGTTATCATAAGATAATACGACTTTATTTCCATATATTTTAGAAGTGATATATTTTATCAAAAAAGTATGTGTTACAATATTTTGTAATATCAGATATTTTCCTTCAACACAAGTGACCTTTTAATGTGGCCGGTTTGATGTTGTTTGTTGTTTTGAATTAAGCACAAAGCTACACAATGGGCTATCTGTGCTCTGCCCACCACGGGTATCGAAACCAGGATTTTAGCGTGTAAGTCCTCAGACATACCGCTGAGCCACTGGGGGGCTGGCCGGTTTGAAAAGATCTAATTCTTTGAACACGTGACGATCTCTCATGCAAATGGCCATTTGTATTTCCTAAATTCAAATTTTTATCAACGTTATTTGACTTGGATCTCTTAGACAGGTTAGTTTGAGTTAAAAATTTGTGCAAAGCATTTTTGCAGGAAGTTTGATTTACGCATAAAGAAAGTAAATTTATAAGTAATTATTTTGCACCACAAAGTTTAAGAATTTTAATTGTATGGTACATATTATGTTTTGTACTTGAGATGAATGTTATTTAGAAAATAATAAAATGGTAGGTGTTGTTACATTAAATATTTTTTTAGTAAATTTACAGTAAAGTTGATTGATTGAACATTAAATCTGTTTTATTTTTTCAGCTAAGAATGAAGCTACACAACTTGGTTTCCAGCGCTGTGAGTCCTCAGCCATACTACTGTGACAAGAGGGGGCAAGAGTAAGTCATTCATTTATCACAATAAGTTATAGAAACGTGATTTACTTTATTAACCATTTGTTATATTAGAAATACTAATGAAAACAGAGCACACTCGTGGAGGTTAGTATAAGAATGTAGCTTAAGCTAAATATTGTAACTAATGAAGCATACGCTTATATATATATATCATAAAGTGAAACGGTAAGTTTATGTGTTAAAATATTGTGTATTATTTAGAGGTTTAAATAATTACGTTATCCAGAAAATTTTATCCTTTACAAGATGATAATTGTAAAAGGTATATTGTATAAATTAAATATAGAAGCGAAAACTATATTCAGTACATTAAATGTGGCTTGGTTTGAATTTCGCGCAAGGATATAAGAGGGTTACTTAGCCCAATTTAGCAGTGTAAGACTAGAGGGAAGACAACTAATCATCACCATCGACCGCCAACTCTTGGACTACTCTTTTACCAACAGAAAGTAGAACTGATCGTCACCGTATAACTCCTTTACGGCTGAAAGGGCGAGCATATTTGGTAGGACAAGGATTTCAACCCGTGACCGTCGGATTACGAGCCGAGTGTTTTAACCACCTGGCCATGCTGGACTTAATTCATTAAAAAACAAACATAACAGTCTATAGAATAACGATGTAATTGTCTCCTTTAATGTTTATAAAAACGAAACGTCAGATATGATTATATATTTTCAGAACAAATAGTTGTAAATGTATCTGAATGAAATTATTGGCTATGGTATAGTTGTTGTTTCGTTAAAGTTATGATTTTACTTCTAACTTTTGAGACATATTTCCAAATCTAGTCTACAATGTTGATGACATTAAGGCACCCCTAATGAGCTCATCATTCCATTGAACTATCCATTTACAAAAACACCATTCGCTTTATTAGCGCGTGTGCGCAATCCCTTGAAATTTGAACTGATAGGAGAAATTATTTGATTGTTTTCAAAAAGAGGTTTAATTTTGGCTATTACACCCTGAGGTGGCCTGGCATTAGCAGGTGGTTAAGGTGTTCAACTTATAATCTGTGGCACGAGGTTCTAATTCTTGTCACTCCAACCATGCTCACTTGTTTAGCTGTAAAGGAGTATAATGTTGCCATCAATCCCACCATTTGTTGGAAAAAGAGTCGCCCAAGAAATGGCGACGGGCGGTGATGACCAGTTGCACCTTCCCTCTAGTCTTACACTGCGAAATTAGAGACAACTAGTGCAGATTGCCTTCGTGTAGCCTTGCACGAAATTAAAAAAAAACACCAAAAAACTATGCAATGAGTCTTTAAATATAAACTTCAGATGCTTCTATTCTAAAGTATATTCTGAAATGATTGTCTAAATTTTACAACTTTTAAATCAGGATATATTTTTCAACCTCACAGAATATCAGTAACAACGTTATCGCAATGTACCCATGTATTGTTAATATTGGGAAATAGAATAAGAATTAAATAATTACAGTGAATCAAGAGAAAACTATAGAGGCGAATAAAATATCTATTGCTTTCGCCATAAAAACGAAACGTGGTAGGAATTTGAGACATGGAAACGAAAGCAAGCACGTGATAAAAATACACTGTCTAAAGTAGTCTTTCATGACTTTAAAAATCAATTTGTTTGTAATGCACTTAAAAAAAAGAAGTAGATAATAAGTGTAAACAAAGCAACAATAATTATACCTTTCATTAACGAGCACCACAATTTAAATAAGTTGTGAGAAGTAAACTGGAGGGGTTACATTGCTTATATCACTTTGTACAGCTTTGTGGTACAATAGAGAATCAAAGAAACACATTTCTATATGAATATCAGTGCCACAGATTCTTTATTATCTCTATCATCTCAGTACATCGGTTTGTAACTGTTATAGCAGAGGCATAGCACTCATAAAATGAGTCTAAGGACTTTTTATTGTTGTTTTCAAGTACAAACACGTAGCTTATAGCTCTTTCATCTCTTAATCGATTTGAGATTTAATTTCAATTTTGGATTCAAGAAATGTCGATTGATGTATTTAATCATACCCAAGGTGCTCTGGATTTGTATTCTTTAATCCAATTTGAACGTTTGGTTTGTTTTGAATTTCTATAATCACCAGTGCTACCCATTCCTAATTCTACAATGAAAGACAAGAGGGAAGGCAGCTAGTCATCGTCACCCATTACAAATTCTTGGTATGTCTAAAAGAAATTGAATTTAAGAGAAGCCTGGTAAACATCCTGATGAATAAGAGATTTAAATCCTATATATATTTCCTACCGTTCGTATTGTTGACGCATAAAAATTTAGTTAACTTTAATGAAAAATAAGTCTCAAAGTTTCATTCACTGTAATTATGCCTGAACTAATTTCAACTGACTCTGTTATAAGTGTTTCTGTGTTATTTAAGTTTCTGAAAACACTATTACGAATAGTGGGATTGACAGTCACATTATAACGCCCCCACGGCTGGGAGGGCGAGCATGGTAGGCCTGGCATGGCCGAGCGCGAAAGGCGTACGACTCGTAATCCGAGGGTCGCGCTAAAAATGCTCGCCCTCCCAACCGTGGGGGTGTATAATGTGACGGTCAATCCCACTATTCGTTGGTAAAAGAGTAGCCCAAGAGTTGGCGGTGGGTAGTGATGACTAGTTGACTTTCCTCTAGTCTTACACTGCAAAATTAGGGACGGCTAACACAGATAGCCCTCGAGTAGCTTTGTGCGAAATTCCAAAACAAACAAACAAACAAGCGAGCATGGTTTGCGTGAATCCGCGACCCTCGGATTACGAAGCGCACGCCTTAACGCGCTAGGCCATGCCAGGCCTTTTGAAAACACCGTTTTTTAAATTGCAATTTTATTTAAAATATCGTACCTGTTTAATAAGCATAACTGTTATTTTGCGACAGACATTACTTTTAGCTTTGTTACAGTTTTAATTTCGAGTGGACTTATAAACAAAAAGATTTTTAGCTTTTTTTCTTGTTGCTTCCTTTTTATATGCATTTTCCTTTAATGAGAGAAATTAATTTTTCTAACTGATGCTTTGCCCATTTGATTTATCATTTCGATTATTATTACAGAATCTTTTATTTTTTTTTGTTAATTATGTTCATATAATTATTTCTACTAAAGCAAGAAATATCTGAGAAATATGACTTACATTACTTGATACTTTAATATAATTCTCAAGGGTTTAATTTTTTAAATGGTACTGAAATAACAAAACCTCATAGTACGGTCATTGTTTACGTTATGATAATTAATTTATATTTTACACTTTTTCATGGCGGAATATTAAGTGGTCTTTTCTTTGATTTCTTTCTTATTATAAGATACACTATATTCCGGTTTGTGGTAAACATTAATAATCAAATCTTTTCTTTACCAACCCTATAGACAAGTAAAGTTATATGTAAATTAACACAAAAAATTCTTATATATATATAAATGTATACACACTCACGTGATAGTAATCTATATCGCCGATTATATCACTCTTCTCAACGGATTATTTAATATTACTTCATGCTCTTGATGTACAAAGAATATAGTGCCATTATTATACACTTTATTAATACTTTTAACCACTGAATATATTTTATTGAATCTGAAATTTAGTAAATAACTAACATTTACATAAGTAGAATCGAAAGATATTTTTTCAAATTAGTATTGTTTCATTTCGCCTTCAAAATATTTTTGCTTTAATTCTTCATTTGAATATTTTTTTTTTTGTATTTCTCACCGGACGGCACTGCGTTGAACTTTGTACCTTTCTTTCTTGGCCAGGTGATTAAGGCAGTCAACTCGTAATCTGAGGCTTGCGGGTTCGAATTTCCGTCACACCAAACATGCTCGCCCATTCAGCCGTGGGGGCGTTATAATATTACGCTCAATCCCACTCTTCGTTTTTAAAAGAGTAGCCCTAGAGTTGGCGGTAAGTGGTGATGACTAGCTGCCTTCCCTCTGGTCTTACACTGCTAAATTAGGGACGGGTAGTACAAATAGCCCTCGTGTCGCTTTGCGTGAAATTCAAAACAAACCGAACTTTCTTGAAACTCTATGGATTTTTTTATCTTGTAGATAAAATAGAGATTATTAAATTCTGGTTGACTAAGTATTATTTATCTTACGTTTTCACTATTAAGTTGTATACGAACGTTTATTAATTTTTGCTAAGGTGATACAAGGAAAGGCGGAGAATGCTTTCCTTTCTAAATAGCTGTAAAACAAGGGTTAATATCAAGCAGTTATTGCGTTCAGGATAAATAAGCTATTTGAATTTTAAACTATGGCCGATATCTTCTAATCAAGAATATACAATTGATTATTTAATATATTCACGATTTACTTAAATGATTCATTATTTTGAAACTTTGTTTCGTCGTTAAAGTATTTTATTCTTATTCTCGTTATTTTCAATCTATATTTCATAAATTACAATAATCAGAACTTATGAATATAACTATTATATGAACTGAAGAAGAGATAAGATGCAGGTGGTTTTAACAGTGTTCTTGTTTTATTTAGTGACGGATTTAAGGGAGGTGGCAAGCCACTCCTCCTTTTTGTATTGTTTAAAAATGTGACACGTATATAAATATAAAAATGGGGAGAGTCATTGGTTTTATTGCTGTGCATCAAAGCTTCTATATTTTACTGATACAGTCGTTGTTTGATATTTGAAGTAAATTCTTTTGTTTATTTTTAGGCAGTTTCCATTAATAATGCGATTCGAAATAATAGTTTGACACCATACTGTGGTAAAAGTTTCATTTGTTGCAATACGACCGTAATTAAAAGGTTCACGTGCCATGGAAATTAGTAATTACATCAAATTGGCTACGCTGTTATGAGCATGAACGTTCCAAAATTACTGACATACCTGGAATGGTATGCGAAACTGTTCTCCACACAAATGTTTACAATATGAACCTGCCTTTTCAATAGTGTTGTTATGGACTATAATAATGACAGCAATATAAATAACAATATAACGTTTTCATAGTTATATTTAATATTCTAAATTGCCTCATATAAATAATGAACCATTTCAGTCATTAAAAGTAAAAATATGCACATTTATAAAAAGTTACTGTGACCATACGTTTCATCTTTAGTTTTTATTTGTTCTTTAAGCTAGTGTACAAATATATGGAAGTTCTTAAGAGTTATAAACGAACGAAATACCCTCATATTTTTAAAAAGGCATTTAACTTTCACTATAATTTTTATTTTTGAAGTCATTATTGTAATGTAGCATTAAAACTAGCTATTTCGTATTTTTCATAAATGCTATAGAATCTTACTGCTAATATGAACTTCAGTTAGGGAGGAAAAACTCGATTTTTCTCTTCGTTTATTTAGAATGAGAAAACAAGATTTACTATTCTTAAAGACAGTTAAATAACTGAGAATTTAACATTTTTTAGTTAATAATATATTTACAATGAATTTCAGATTTCGTACAAATACAAAGAGAAAACTTCGTGCTCAAATATTGTCTCTGTTACAATACATTTTCTATGTCTTGCTGTTTAAGTATTGCACTTCATCGTTAAAACATCCCCGCTAATACAGCGGGAAGTCTACAGATTTGCAACGCTAAAATCGGGGGTTCGATTTAACTCGGCGGACTCAGCAGGTCGTCCGATGTGGCTTTACTATAAGAAAACACGTCGTCAAAGGAATGCATTTGTTTGTAAGAGTTGAGTTTGTTCGTAATTACTTTTCAAATTTGCCCACGTTTGTGACATAGACATGGATCAACGTTTAATTAAAACTTAAGACTCACAGTTTACACATAAAACAAACATCGAAACAAGATATTATACACTTTTACTCATAAAGGGGTATATGCACAAGAATAGTATAAATAAACCAAATGAATATATTACAGAGGTATACATAGTGACATAAAAATTTAGTAACAAGAAGAAAAACATCGAAGTAAGCTAGATACACGCACTGTATACTATCAAGTGAAATAGAGTAGAATGATATATACCCGAGATCCACGCTCCGCCAACTGTACAGTATAAAAAGTAAAAGTCATTCAAATTACTTTTTGGGAATACTTATAAAAATAAAAAATACATGATTTTTTTAATATTGCTTTAAAATAATATAACAAAAAATTAGTTAAGTTATCGGTAAAAACATTCTTCTTGTATAAAAAATAGACCACTTTGCTAATGAACTACAGTACGACATAATTGCACAGAAAATCCATACACATTCTCAGATGAATCCACCAAAGTCATAGACATTTCTCACAATCTGCAAATTCGAGACCTACTATATTTAAAGTTAAAGGAATTTTCCAAACAAAATAAATGAGTAATGATTCTAATGTCAATTGGCTGAGTGAATAACTTCCCGTTGGATGGAAGTCTATATTAACCAATTTCATATTCGTGGTCACTTATTGGTCATGATGCCAAAGTAAAACTATCAAACTCGCCAAACCGACATCCAACAAAAGGATCAATCCATCACTTGCAATAGTTTTTCACTCAGAAGGTAAAACATGAGGTCTCCAAAAAATATGAACGACTGAAAATCTTTAGGAAAATTGAATATACGATAAATGTACCTTATATACAATCCATCTAAAAGGAAATCTTCACCTCCGAATGGTTTATAAACAGACCTTCTGGGAAGAATCAGATATTGGCAACTTAGAAAAAATAAGAATTCATCATCTCTAAAAAAGTGGAAAATGTAAAACCTAAATGGGAAATAATAACACATTAGTGTTCTGACACTATTGCACTATTTAACAATAGCTTTTTTCCGTAGGAATCATGGAACCACCTCATATAATAAATCCCTACTTTGTACAATTCCAGCAAATACAAACTACTTAAAATAAAGCTTACTTCTTTGGTCATCAATCAACAATGGATTATGAAAAAAATGCTTCAAATTTCTCTTGAATAACAAGTATGGACCATCAGTAAAAGCAAACAAACAAAAACAATCTAGAAACATTTAAAGGTCTCAAGGGTCATAATTTTTTTCTTCTGGCTATGCGTATTATTGGACTCACATAGCAATTGCTAAGTTCTGGTTGATCACTCACATTAAAAAAAGAAAAACGCATCACTAAGTTGAAATGGGGATTAAGATAAAAAATCATCCGATATCGTGTATCTCAGTTAAATGTATTGTTGATTTTATGTTTTATGACTGACTAATAGAGAATAGTTTTTATTTCGTAGAAAAATTGAGATTTGTTTCTTAACTGGGTTTAAGGAAAATTATAAATAAAGGGATTAAGGCGGATTACAGCTGTCATTTCGCTTATTCATCCTGTTTAAAAATAACGTTCATTTTAAGAGAAGATTCAAAGTGGTTTTATTGTCTCAACAATACCGCACGAACCTTTTTATTCTGAGAGAGTGTACAGGTGTGAAGGAATAATTTGTAGAGTATGTCCTGAATCTTTTTATTGAAGTGAAAAATGCAGATTATAGCTCGTCATATTAAATTACAACATTTAACCAATATGTTATAATCTGCTTGTAGGTACTTAAAAGCTGTATGATGCGACCTTTTAAACATTAAGGAATCGGTTATAGTACATGAAACAAACAACTATGTTTGTGTATTTTGTCAGCAACCAATGTGATATGCTTTTTTTAATCTCAGTTTTGTTACACTATATTACTTGTAATAAATAGCATATTTATTTCCTCTGAGTTTTATTAGGATTGGTTTGTAATATTAACTTTGGAATAATTTTCATTTCTCAAGCCAGACCAACAGAGGGTAAACAATGCATTTTAATTATTATTCAAGAAACTCTGTACTTATCGGACGTCAATCAAATAGATTCAATTCGTATATGAACCTACAAACTCCCAAAATGATTTAAAAACGGCTTCGCTTGTCAGGTGATATTAGTTGTACAATGTAGCTTGTTTTTCATATTTCGTCTCGCTATTAATGTGCATCCTGATCCTACATAACGTAAAATAAACTTATTTTAAAAGTAGTCTCATACCAAGTATGGAACATATTAATATGTATGATGTAAAATTGTCACAATTAGGTATAACCGTAACTTATAATTATTTCAAAAACTTATTTCGATGGAATTTTATTTCGCATTTCTGTCGCATTAGACTAAAAATTTTTACTGATCGCATTTGTGGAGTTTCAAATTCGGGAAATATAATAAATCTTAAGCAAGCCACGTGTCTATATTTGAATAATACTGAGAGTCCATTCGCAACATTATATATTCAGGAGAGTTTAATTTGTTAAAATACTCCTATTGCTGTTTGTAATTAAGCACAAAGCTACACAATAGGCTATCTTCGCTCTACCAATCATGGGTATCGAAAACCGAGGTCTAGCGCTGTAAACCCGCAGACATATCCCTGTGCAAGTGGGGAACGTGTGGCACCTGAAATTTTCAGTCATAATTAAATTCGAATTTTAATAATACATGAAGCACTGGAAAATGTAAAATAAGTATCAGTAATATGACATAATACATGTAAATTACGTTTTAGTTCTTCAAAAAATAAAGTATTATTTAAATCTTACACCTACAACTGTTGCTAAACACGATTAATAACATCGATTATAAACATATTTGATTATTCTATTTAATTCTTAATAAATGATATTTCTGTTTTGTTATTCAAATGATAATATTTGAACTTACTAAATACAAGTTATTTTAAGGACATTTGAATGTCCACTTTTAATTTAAAAACTTTCGTTACCATAATAGCGTACAACAAAGGGATCAGCACGATAGATGAGTAAAGCACAAAAATCAATAAAAATGCTTCCACTAATCTAATTAAACAATTTAACATAGTCATGTAAATAGTTTAAATTGGTAGTCAATTGGCCCAAAACATGCCAGTGTTCATAATATTACATATTTCAAAATACTTTGTTCAAAAAGTTGTTGTATTTAACTTTTGAGTAGGTTTCACTGGCCTAATATAGTTTTGGGTATGCAGAGAGAATTATATACATATATATATATATATAATAAAAACTTCTGCACCATCTATTAAATACACCACAAACAAAACTTCACAAAATTCACTCTTCAGGTATTCAAGATTCAGAAAACTAGTTAAATAGCTGTAATATGTGCAACATTTATTTCTTTAAAATAGAACAGAATTTTGAATAAAACTACCCTTTTTACAACAAGAACACGACATACAACAGGACTGTACGTGAGGGTTTGATAATATTTTCTTTGATGTAATATTGTAGTACTGAGACACTGGAGTTCTTTTAAAAAGTCATTATTTTTCAGTAAACATTACCATTTTTAACATATATAAATATAAAAGTTTATACCAGGAAAATGTGTAACAATTCTGAGCTCTGTAAATTGAATTATTTTGATGCAATAAGTTACGTATGACGACAGAAAACAATTCGAACACTTTTTCCGTGAAGTACTTCTAGAGAAAAAAAAATAGTATTTTAGAATAGGTTCATGTTTTCTAGTAGTTTTCGGTAGTAAGGTAAGAATACTACAATCAGTATTGACTAGTACAGACAGCCACCCATGAGGTGGCATTTCTGCTAGCTATACTAAACTCGAAATTATAAATGTGTAGAATATTTTAGATTGAAAAGTCAATATCCTTTCCTTTTGTTGAGGTCATGAATAAGAGTTGTTTCCCGTATGTTGAAATTACGACATAAAAAACAAACAGCTGATGGATATAAATCGCACAATTAGAGATCATGAAAATTTTCTCCGGATGGTTCAATCTTTCTAAATTGAAAGAAAAATTAATTATTATTAGCGTACAAAAAACTGGCACTTCTTGAAAACACGTGCTGACTATTCATAAATTTTCTTTGTTTATTGGCACGTTTAATTTTCGCTGTACTTTACTTTAGACTTCAATTTGAAAGCTTTCACCGAACTACACCATTAGTTTCCATAGTAACGTAACAGATATCCAGTACGTGCACTTTGGTGGATTAATTCTTTAGAAAATAGAAACAATTGCCTTGAGTCCTCATAGAAATATATCTGAATCCTTATATCTTTGCGACTACCGAAATTAAGATAAAATTCCTTATTTTTACTATGAAGAAGCTTTAAACATAATTATACTTTATATTGCACAGTCAGAATTAATGAAAGAAGTCTTAAGTAGTGAAAGAATATTGGCATGTTATGTTTAATGTTAGTACAGATAGAAACATTAGTGAATGAATAGGACGATAACGTAGACAAATAAATATTTAGATAAAGTAGATAATATGTCTGTATATTTATCGATATGATAATAAACCTATAATTGGTTTGGTTTGTTTTAAATTTTGCGCAATGTTCCAAGAGGACTATATGTGCTAGCCTATTTTGCACTGTAAGATTAGAGGCAAGGCAGCTATTCATCACAACCTACCACCAATGCTTGGGCTATTCTTTTACAAACGACTAATGGAACTAACCTTCATGTCATAATGCCTCCACAGCTAAAAGGACGAGCATGTTTGGCAAGACGGGGTTGAACTTGCGACCCTCGGATTTCGAGTTTTGTGCTCCAACCACTTGGCCATGCCGGGGCCCTGTTCTTGTGATCAAGCAGTTAATATATTGATTTACCAGCTTTCAAAGAAATCATGTTTATTTAACTGTTTCTGATTTTCAACCATCATTATTTTTTACGCTAATTGAACCACTTTTTACGTGTATCTGGGAAGTAAAAAGTCAAAGGGAAAATTTTCAAACGCAATTTATCTTAAAAGCTATGAATGCCTCCCTTTTACAAGCGCAATTTATAACAATATTCCGAACTCTCATTTGCTGTAATACACTGGACTAAGTGATGCTGGCAAGTTGTTACAAGGAAAAATATTATGTGTGTAAAACAGGAGGGAACACTTAAAACCGTGCCTTGGGCTACTTTTTTACCAACAAATAGCAGGATTAATCGAAACATTGTAACATCAGCACGAATGAAAGGGAGAGCATGTTTGGTGTGATGTGGATTCGAAACCGCGACTCTTCGATTTCGAGTCGAGTGCCTTACCATCTTTCCATGCCCGCCCAACCCTCAAATTCGCAACGTGAACTTTTTATTTCAGATCCCTTAATACCCAATGGCTTGAGAATTCTGATTGGAATGTGTTGTCCCAACTAATGATACTTCAGTTTGAATGTTTCAAAATATCATAACACACTGTTAGCAGAATATCCGAAGGTTCACAGCCGCAATTTCGCACCCGACTCTTGACAGCCAACAATTTGACAGCTAAGCTCGGCAGTGGACAGTTTCGCACCCAGGAATATTGACAGCTGATGATTACCCAGCCGAGTATTTACATCAACTATAATACTAATAACATTATCTAATGATGAAAACTATAATATTAATAATGCTATTAACATCATAGTTTTCATCTCTCGATAATATTATTAATATAATAGTTATCATCACTCGATAATGTTATTTGTATTGTAGTTTTCATCACTTTACAATGTTATTAACATCATAGTCTTCATGCTACATAATTTATAATCAATCCATTGTTTCTATGATTTGTTTTTAACACACTTTTTTAAACAATTATGTTTACGAGAATGTCGATGAACGTTTTTATTTTTGTTTGTGGTTGAATGGGCTGTGATAGCTACACCTCTAATGTCGAACCTTAATATATATGCTAGGTCGTTTTGTTTGTTTATTTAGCACAAAGCTACAGAATGGGCTATCAATGGTAGGTCCACGGACATTGTTGGACCCGATTATTAGTAATATGAACTCTAAGATTTACCAGTGAACCACTTAGGGCAGGTAAGATAATACCTTTAGATCATGTTATGTTTGAAGGATAATTACCAGCACATGAGGTAGTCTCTCTGTTTTTTCTCATTAATTCGGGTATTCTGAGAAACTCAGTATTACTCTGTAATATGTATCTTGTCGCTTAAACATTTGTGAAAATACATAATTTTAGAAATGAAATTCAAATATATTGTCAAAAGTTAAAAATTGTGATCATGTAAAAAATGAAGGAAATGAAAAAATAAGTTATATGGTGAGGTTGGCTGCCAAGAGTCGGGTGCGAAATTGCGGCTGCGAAATATCGAAGAACCGTTTTTCAATTCGGTCCTATCAAACTAATTTTATTTTAATTTTCTGTTAAAACATTCCCGGGTTTTTTTGAGAACCTGACCCGGCATGGCCAGGTGATTAACGTACTTTGACTCTGAGGGTCGCGAGTTCGAATCCCCCAACATCAAACATGCTCGTCCTTTATAATAATTTTATCTATCTTATATAGATATTTTACTTTAGGATTTTCTATATATTTTTTCCTTCTCCAAGCGTGGTATAGATTATACTAGCTTTTATAGATTTTACGACTAAATAATGTAATTATTATAAAGTTCCATTAAAATTAGACAGTATACTATTTTGTTTGAATTTTTGTAACTGTTTTACACGTAAAAATACAAAGCAAAATTTATTAAAATACAACACAACATTTTATCGTTGCTGATACAAATATTATATCAGTTTAAATTTTTAAAAGGTTTCTAAAACTTTTAAATCTCTCAAACATATTAGACCCGTTCATGACCAGGTTGTTAAGGCACACAGTATGTGGGTATGTATATGTGATGGTCAATCCACTATTTGTTGGTAAAGTAGTAGTCCAAGAGTTGGCGGTGGGTAGTGGTAACTAGCTGTCTTACCTTTAGTCTTACACTCCTAAATTAGGGATGGCTAATGCCGATAGTCTTTGTGTAGCTTTGCGCGAAATTCAAAAAACAAACAAACAGACATATCAAATATAGAAATTTACATTGGATCAATGTATAACAACGGAGATAGAACAGATAGAAAATTTTTATCATAACAAAAATAACTGCTTTAACTTGTTTTAGTATAATACTTTATGTTAGCTAAGCACGATTTTATTACAAAAAAGAGCGAAAACTATAAAAAATATTTAATTTTCAAACTGTTATATGCCACATTTTGAATACAAAACATTGATGACGTCCGAAGTTATGTCATTTCAGATGCGTTAGGCCCGGCATGGCCAAGCGTGCTAAGGCATTCGACTTGTAATCCGAGAGTCGCGGGTTCGAATCTCGGTCTCACCAAACAGGCTCGCCCTACTTATCGTGGGGGTGTTATAATATGACGCTTAATCCCACTATTCGTTGGTTAAAGAATAGCCCAAGAGTTGGTCGGGTGGCGATGACTAGTTACCTTCCCTCTTGTCTTACACTCTGAATTATGGACGGCTAGTGCAAATAGTCCTCGTGTAGCTTTGCGCGAAATTCAAAACAAAACAAACCAATATATGTTTATTTCAGTTGTAACCTCTTCAGGATACTTCGTACTTAAAACAAAAATTACTGAAACATTAGAGATAGAGTTTATTCCACAGTTCGTTAATTGTCTGCTTCTAATATAACTTTGTGCTCAACAACAAACAAGTAAAGTTCATAAATATTTCATGTTTATTACTTTCGTGGTTATTGTAAATAGTACCGGTGTTTCATGCGTATTTTTAATGATTGACCGTCACATTATAACACCCCCACAGCTGGTAGGAGCTGAAAATGCAAGTATGTTTGGTGTGACGGGGATTCGAACCCGCGACCATTGGATTAGGAGTCGAGTGTCTTAATCACCTTGCTGTGTTCTTATGGTCAGGCAGTTAATAGGTTGATTTACCAGCTCCCAAATAATTCACTGTTATTTAACTATTTATGATTTTTAACCATCAATATTTTGTTACGCTATTTGAACCACTTTTACGTGTATTTGAACAGTCATAAAACTCAAAGAAAATTTTTTTCAAACGCAATTTTCTTAAAAGCAATGAAAGCCTCCATTTTACAAATGCAATTGATAACAATATTCTGAACTCTCCTTAGCTGTAACACACTAGACTTATTAAAGCTGACAAACTGCTACAAGGAAGAAATAGTTTACGTGTAACACAAGAGGGAACACTTAGAACCGCATCTTGGGCTACTTTTATACCAACAAATTGTGGGATTAACCGACCCATTAAAATATCCTCACGGCTAAAAAGGCAAGTGTGTTTGGTGCGACGGGGACTCCAACCCGCGACCGTCTGGTTAAGAGTCAAACGCCTTAAACACCTGGCTATGCCGGGCCCTTCATTGGGTGTAAAACGTTCTTCATAATACAAGAATACTTAGGTGTTTCTTGCTTTTGAGTCCTTAATGAATTATTTTTGGTTAACACATAATCATCATCATTTGCCACTCAATTCCTTTAAGGATCATAAGGCCGCAATCACTGTGGTTTCCGTAACAGGTTTTTAACTGAGTAGGTTGTAAGCCCACTGCATCTAACCGTCCATAATTTAGGAGTGTAAGAGTAGAGGGAAGGCAGCTAGTCATTACCACCCACCGCCAACTCTTGGGCTATTCTTTTACCAACGAATAGTCGGATTGACCTAACATTATAACCCCTCCACGGCTGGGAGGGCGAGCATGTTTAGCACGATTCCGACGCAAACCCGCGACCCTCAGATTACGAGTCGCATGTTTAACGCGCTCGGCCATGCCGGCCCTCTGACATGTAATAGTCTATACATATTTTTTAAAGTAATTCATTTGTAAACTCAGTGATGAAAACACGTTTCAGTAATAGTTATTAGCAGCTGCGTATCAAAACAATATATCATGTAAAGTAAAAACAGTATTATTTGCAGGTGAATTCGCAACACACACACACTTCTTAGTCTCCAGAAATATAAAGAAAAGCTAGTAGCCGGTTAACGGACATTTCTGGGTAAACCGAGGAATTAGTACAATAGGTCCAGTTGAAGATATCATTATACTAATTGGTTTGCTTTAATTGAAAGTTACACTATATTTACAATATATTTCTTCTATTGATAAAAATTTCGTTAATATTAGTATAATACAAAACATGATTATGTTCTTTGAAAATATATTTAGCACTTCTAAAATATCACGAAGAACTGAATGTCGTAATTTTTAGACGTTTCCAACCACGAAAGAAGTATGAAGAAATGCTGTCAATTCCAGAAAGGTATGGATGCCCACTGGAAAGACTTTGTAACTCAATTGTAACCCAGAAATGTAGTAAGAATGTCTTTACAAATCGAAAACTAATTTAGTCATTATCGTTTCCTGAGTCGAAAAAAGAATATGTTTTGTCTTTGTACCAAAAATATGTTTTGTCAATGTGTCAACGACAATATATGGGAAAATGGACTTAATGGACGTAAAGCAATAAAAAAAGCTATTTCTTATATAAAAAAATCAGTGTTTAACAAGATTGTCATGACACAGAGCTCATAACAAATGGTCTCTTGGTCAGCGCAGTCACGTTTCATGGAATAATGAATTTGTTTTTACATTCAATATATAATCGTAATATTTACGTCAAACATCATTTTGGATGCGTTCGTAAGCTAACCTGAACAAAAGCAACACTGAAGCATCTCGCTCTACAATGACATACGACTACATATATGCCAAGGATTTTATATGCTTTACCCATCGTAAGTGGCTCAAAGAATTCAGCCGCTTATATTAGGTCTTGAGTCAGTGAAATGTTATATAAGAAAACTATTTCCGCAGGATAATGGTCTCTCTCAGAACGATAACACTCCATGTTATGGGGTCAAAATTGTTAAATCATATATTATAATGAACTGGTCAACACAGTCACGTGATTTTATCTAATAAAAATATTGTTGATAACAATGAAACCTAACGATTGTGTGTCCAATCCAAAAAGAAAACACGAATTTGAATAAGCAGTGACTGTCTCTAGGTATCAAGAGGCAGAAAATTAAGATAGGATACCTGACAAACTTGTTGGAAAAAATAAGCCTTGAAGATATATCCTGGTGTTGAAAAATAGATATTCCAACAAAATATTTCAATAATGTGCAGCATAATGTACATTATTGCAGTACTGTAACCTGTTTTTATGTTTAATGAAATTAAAGCCTGCACAGACAAAATAAAACAATACTTCATCAACATCAATAAGTTTCCTCCACAAACTGTAGAAAATATTATACGCACATACCTAGACAAAAAGTAAAGTCAACTAACAAAAGTAAATATATCCCATGATTTAAAAAATAACGAAACCATACACTGCTGCATACAGTGTATTCCCGACATCAGCAGAAAAATAACCAACAGTTGGCAAAAACTAGTAATAAACTATGACATTCCAGTTAATTCCAAATTTATTCAAAACCCAGGCACAAACCTAAGGTCTATACTATGTAAAAACTACACTGACAAACACAGCCCCAACATTATTTGTAAAATAAATGTGATAATTGCCATGACATGTACATTTGAAAAACAAGTAGAAAAACTGAAACTAGATAAAGAACAGCGAAAGTTGCCTTCATACGTTATCGAACACTGCAAATCAAATAAACACAACATAACCATAGAAAGCATTCAAATACTAGATAAAGAAACAAACATGAACAAACACAAAATTAAAGAAACCTTACTTACACAACAACTCAAGCCCAAAATAAACCAATACATATATATATTAGTAAAACAAGGGAAAAATTTAAAATTCATTAAGGTTTCCGTTTTTTTTATACCTACTACAAATTTATGGAGAGATACAATTTCATTAAAGCTCGTTAAATAATTACAATCATAATGTGTTTTTACTTTGTTTCGTCGAAGATGAATGATTGTAATAAATGAGGTATAAGTATGCATATTTTCTATAAATTACAGACAGGAAATACGTATGCAAGAAATGTAAGACTTTGTGAGTGTATCTCTTTATTAAAGTGATTCACTTTGAGCTAGATTTATAAGACCCCCAGTGGCTCTGAGGTATGTCTGCGGACTTACAACGCTAAAATCAGGGTTTCGATATCTGTGGTGGGCAACACAAGACAGTACATTGTACAGCTTTGTGCTTAATTTAAACACGACATAGATTTATAATTTTTAACTGATATAGTATTTGAAAATTATTTGAAAAATACAATTGTTTGAAACAGTGTACCTTCTACTAGTAAAATAAACAATAAACAAAAAACTCCTACGAATGCAAAGGAACATTTGAGCGAAAACCATTCAGATATTATGGATTTTTAAAAATAGTATACTAAGTTGTTGTTGTTTTGAATTATGCACAACGCTACATAATGGGCTATCTGTGCTCTGCCTACCACGGGTATCGAAACCCGGATTTTAGCGTGTAAGTCCGCAGACATACTGCTGAGCCACTGGGGGGCATTATACTAAGACGTGTAAAACTGAAATTTTGAATACTATTTGAGATCAAGTAGGACAGGAGAAATTTTATTGAAGATGATTGATTATTAGAAGATCTTTATATTTTAAAACTTGAGGAGAAAGTGTCTTCAAAAGCTCAAAGTAGCCCGTGAATTATTTTTATGCAAATGAGCGGGACATTTATTCTTGCCAAATAAGCTACTTAATAAAATTTAATAAAAATATTATTTTATTCTAAAATAGTGTGATAATTAAACTGGGTAGTTTAAGTTAAAAACATACTTTGAACGTATTATGATTATCAAAATATTGAAAATGTGTAAACAAAATTTGAATGTGACATATAAAACCAGTAGTAAAATTCGAAATAATAATAATTTGCATTAATACTAATGACAGGAAAAATTACGGAAAGACTGACTTCTGTGTCTCAAGTGGACCTATGAGTATTCTTGCTGTTGGCGGTGCTTTTGGCCATTATCTTAAGAAAACGTGACAAGACGACCTGTCTCACGAACTATAAAGTTTCATAGCAGATTTGTGCATACCACTTTTTACCAGAATTGGTATTAATATCTAAGAAATTTAAGGATATTTATGTTAGCTATTTAATACCAATAATTTAGATTTAACTTATAAACGTCAGTCTTACTTATAATGTGTCAATTTCACTCTAGAATTTCACAGAACAATTGCATAACAGTATAAAGAAACTAAGAAGCTGTCAAACGTTGGTAATTATTAGTGTAAGCTTGTATTTTAATGTGTATTATTTAAATAAATAACCTGAAATCAAGCTGAAGTGTAAGCTGTTAAGTGGAACTTCTAATCATTTTATAAATGAAAATCAAGTGACAAATTAAAGTCAATAATTTTGTTACCTAAACTATGAAAGTGAAATTTCTAAATCTTAAAAATAAAGTCATTATCTGTTTAACTACTAAACATTTGTTTGCTATGTAACTACTCCAAACACTTGATATAATAAATATTTTTATTATCTTTCGTTGCTGTTACAATACATAAGCATTTATTTTACTCAATATCTACTACTGGAAGTTTTATACCACACAAAATAAACTGAAGAAAACCAAATATTCCCCCTGGGTAAGCTCAACGTTGTGGCTTTGTTATGAAAAAAAACACACACACCAAAAATCTTGGCGATATATCTACTTGTGAGGCTGGACAAAATCTAAATCTTTCACAATGATGAAATATGAAGATAAAAGAATAACTGGTATGGGTATTTCATATTTTCAGATAAATGTCTGTTTGTTTTTTGAATTTCGCGTAAAGCTACATGAAGGCCACTTGCTCTAGCCATCCGTAATTTAGCAGTGCAAGACTAGAGGGAAAGCAGTAGTCATCATTACTCACTGCCAACTCTTGGGCTTCTCTTAAACCAACGAATAATGAGATTGACCGTCAAATTATAACGCCTCCACGGCTGAAAAGGCGAGCATGTTTGGTACGATGGAGATGCGAACTCGCTACCCTTAGATTACGAGTCGTCCCTCTTGTCTTACACTGCTAAATTAGGGACGGCTAGCATAGATATCCCTCTAGTTGCTATGTGTGAAATTAAAAAACAAACAAACAAACAATAGTATTATTAAAAAGGCTTAAGAATATTAGGTAGAGCTGATGTGTTACAGGTTTCCAAATCGTACGTTATGTACTCACTTGAGCACAATGTGAATAGCAAAATGATCATTTGAGAAAGGTTAAATTTAAAATGTATTCGATACTATTAATTAGTTATTTAATTCACTTTGTTTTCATTTATTCATTACAATATGATGTGAAGATGAATTCTATCACTAAGAGAGAATACTCATTTTATAATGTAACACTTTAAAAGAAACATAATAAGAGAAATATTTTATAATTATTTAATATCTTTTTTGTATAATTCTATCCGCGCGCTCACTTGTATAGACAGACACTTTGGAAACTGAGCAGCGCTTAAAATATGAGTATTTTTTAGTTTGTTCAACTAAAATATTTAATATTTCGATTATTTATGTTGCAGTTAGTATTATTTCTTGTGAACCTTGTGTACTGACTTATTCATGCTCTAAAACTTATACCAGTAAATGAACATTTTAACACCAATTAAAATGTATTAAATGTGTTGTTTTTTTTACTTTTACTTTTCAAGCCCATTCAAGAATATAATATATGTATATAAGTGTTCCATCAAATACTGCTGAATCAGTTTAAATCTGTTAAGGCTTAGCAATATCTTAAATCTTATTATTCTAATGCTATGTTAATAAAGATGTAATAGGCTTTGATAGTCATCAAAATTATTTCAATTATTTGTCGGTAAATAATATTAAGATTGCAGTAATTTTTTAGCTCTCTGGACTTCATTTGGCCATACAAAATATATTAACCTTAAAATCTTTACAAATTGAGTTCCACTTTCAAACGAATAGAATTTCCCAGGAAATTTATATGTTTGTTAATTTTACTTTTTCTGCAATTTTTTTTTATTTTGAAATATTTTCAATAACACGAAAAAATAATTGCAAGACGGAAGCAAAGTGAAAATTGGAATGTTCAACAGACACATGAAAATGATATACAGATAAAGTTTAAAGCGCATTTGTACAACATAGCGCAAGCCATTAAATCTCGGAGACACAAAGTTCGATACATCATTAACTGCCCCCCAGTGGCTCAGCGGTATGTCTGCGGACTTGCACGCTAAAATCTGGGTTTCGATACCCGTGGTGGGCAGAGCACAGATAGCCCATTGTGTAGCTTTGTGCTTAATTCAAAACATCATTAACTACTGGGTCATGCCAGATTCTTCAGACAAACAATGTTCAAAATGTAAGATCTAGAAATTAGTAATGGTGAAAATGGGAATGGCTGTCAGGCTTTCAAAACCAGGAAAATAAACAAAATAATCAATTTTGTAATATTTCATGAAAATACCCAAGAAATGGCAAAAGTTTCGTAGTGATCAAAGATTGAGAAGTTTGAAAAAATTTTCATTACGGACATACACATAAATACGAGCTACTCTATGTTATAGACTTCTTTCACTGAAGCAGTTCACATATGAAATCACAAGACGGATGAAAGTTATCATCTTGAACAATGTCGTTTAAAACAATAGCTTGAGATTGCTTTGGTTTGTCATAACGATCGTCTTTGTCATGCAAAAGTATCAATACAAGTGAGAGAAAAAGGTTTTATATATAGAAAGAGTAGCTTAATGAAACATTTGTGACATTATAAACAACAGCAGCACAGTTTCTAAAAATGAAAGAGTAAAATGTAAAATATAATTTCATATTTAAAATATTTTAACAAAACAGATTATATTTAGTTACATAGCTTCAAACAAACATGTCCCCCGCTGGGACAGTGGTAAGTCTTAGGATTTACAACGTTATAATAAAGGGTTCTGATTCCCCTCGCTATAAGAAAACAAACAAACGAAAACAAAATAATGCAGTATGTTCGTGAACTGAAAGTGGCTGGAAAGATTCATATTTTGATATCAGGGCAAAACACCTTTTACCCTGCACGAACAACCATTATACCTTAACATTAAATATGCAGCTTTGAACCATGTAAGCATTTTCCTTATATCCTTTATTTTTAATACTTTATCATAAGAAATGTAACTAATAACTGTATTTTCAAAGTTGTATAAATAAAGCTACACGGTAATTACAGTTATGATATGCAACAACATAATCCTGAACACGTAACAGTATATTTACGACTACTTTTACTGTAATCTTGAAGTGATAACTGAAAGTGTTCCCTGCTATCTCCTATTATTCAACAATGCTAAATATTTTTAGGTGTCCCCCGCTGTTAAAACAGTAAGTCTACAAAATTACAACGCAAAAACCAGTGATTCGGTTCCTTTGTTATTGTTATTGTTTTGAATTAAGCACAAAGCTACACAATGGGCTATCTGTGCTCTGCCCACCACGGATATCGAAACCCGGATTTTAGCGTGTAAGTCCGCAGACATACCGCTGAGCTACTGAAGGGGGGCGATTCGGTTCCCTCGATGGATAAAGTAAATAGCTCGCAGTGGATTTGCTATAAAAAAGAAACACACACACATTTTCAGGTAATAAAACTTGTATTTTGCAAACGCATAGTAGACTATTTGGATTTTTCGTTTCATTAAAATAATTTCAGTTAATATATATTTTTCTTGAAGTTTGGTTCATAAGGACAAAAGAACGAAATATTTCAAGCTTGAGACACTTTCTTGACGAAAAGCAGTATGAATATTTTATATGCTTCTTCGTGAAAAGGCGAATCAAGTGAACACGACAGCTGAAAACAGAAAACTTCCGACATAGCTCTCTTTATTTCTTTATAATTAAAAAATCAAGCGTTAAAATATCTCATTATTTTATGTCAGGAGAAATTGGAAGGCAAGAAAAAAAGTCAATGATAATAATATTTCACATTGTATGTGAACTATTGTATTACGTTGTTTAGTTAGCAGGATGTAAAAAAGTAATTTTATTATAGCGTGCACGAATACCTTTGCTAGAATGATTATAAAATATTAAAACGCATCTTTCAAATAATATATATATACATTGGTAATACCGTCTAGTTCTATGAAAACAACAACGATCAAAAAAGGTATGCGTGGTAGAAAAAATAGTAAATTTAAGAATTGTTGTCCTGTGGTTGACTCATTTTATAGAATTAAGCACAAAGCTACAGATTGGGCTGTCTGTATTCTCTCCACCACTGTTATCGAAACCCGGTTTCTAACAGTGTGAGTCTCGCAGACATGCCGCTGCGCCACCAAGGATCTTGTCAGGTGTTATTTATCATTATTATAAAAATAAAAACGATTAAAAATAAATCAATTTTAGCAAATACAAGAGTAGTAGAAGATATATTTTGTGGTCAAATTACAGCTTAAATTTCCTTGCATATTTCAAATAGAATGAAGCAGAATTAGTTGTCAGAAGTTATCACGAATGTACAATGGTGAAATGGTGTCATCATGTGAAAGAAATGAAGAAATGATAAAAAGATGTCACTCAGCGGAAGTATTTTTGAGATCAGGAAGCCAGGTTACGTCTTAGTTACACAAAGTGGCGCCAGAGGGAGATTAATTTTAAAGTTTGCGACCTAGGGCAGTTAGTCCCAAATTTTGATACCAGAAGCAAATACTAGTTTTCAAATTTATCACTAGGTTGATTGATGATGAGCTCAAATATCCAGTGCTGGTGGGTTCGTACTATGCAACTTGGAATTATTCGCTTAAAGTAAACTAACAAAAAAACGTAGAAATATCTGGCATCTTGTGCTACTTTGTATTACTGTAATGTCATATGACCTCCAGGGCTCAAGAGATATTCTCCGCTAGGTTGCACTTTGTTATATTCATTCCCCTCATAAAAAAAAATCAAAGTTGTGATTAATAATTTTACATTTTGGAAATAAAGTTTGCATTATATAAGAGCCCACCCAGAGGATGGATAATCGTAAATTGAATCTTTGAATGCTTTCGACGACTTTGAATATAGAACAAATCTAAGTTTTCGGTTTTTCAAGAAATAGTATATAAAAATATTGTATTATATCTTTATTACAACCAACGTTATTTGTTCAATAAAAATAAGTTTAACGTTTCAAATTAACTTGCAAAATAATAATATTAACAGTTTATTCTAATTGGCGTCATACAACTAACCACAGTTGACTGAGAAAATTTAATCTAATCACCATAGAATAATAAAAATCGTGGGTAAACGAAAATTATACACAGTAGCTGTCTCACTATATACGAGCAAGGTATATCTCTATGAATCGTGACAATGTAATTATGTTTGTTCTATGAAACTAAGCATACACTTATATACTAGGAACAACTTTAACAGGGTTTTCAATATTTTTCAACAAAAGCAACTTTCTTGATAAATCAAAAACGGTTTTCATACAAAATATTTATAATTAAACTAAATTGTACATCACATCATGTACTAATTACTATTTTAAATGCGGCTATTCTATTCAAAATTACAAATCAATATTTTCAAGAACTTAAAAAATGACTTTTATCTTTATCCATTAAATAAATTCTGCTATATAACTAATCAGTTGTATTTACTATCACAATATTTTGTTATAATTGTTCACCAAAAAAAGATAAAAATCTACTTCATAACTAATCAGTAACTTTCATATGCCAGTTAGTTGTTTTTAGTATCCTTTCTATGTAGTATGAGTATTTAAGTGAAAACTTTTGTTTGTTAAAATTATTATACACACAACAATTAATTTTACATAACGTGACACAGATTTCATCACAAGTACATCTACACTATTATCTACATATTTACTGTTGTTATTGAAGTGTTACAAGTAATTGCAATTGTTCGTTTCGTGTTATTTTCAATTATTCTTATGAACATGCTTATATTTCTTTATACATGTATAAGTAGTAGAAAAGTTAGACTTGAAGCTTAGAGTAGCAGTCTGCCTTCTAGCGGTAAATGCTGTTGATTAGTTCACTCTGTGTGGTCAGCATTTCTAAATTAGAGGTGGCTGAAGGCCATGCCTGAATTTTATAACAAGGTATTCTTATATATGTGTTGGTTAGTTATTTTTATCTTAACTATCATTTTTGTATAATTTAAGTGAAAACGATTGATCGTTAAATATAGGATGACCTCAACAGCTAATTAGAAACAAATTACCCTATAACTTTATCACAAATACGTGCACACCATGGTCTAGATATTTATTGTTCTTGTTGACTCTGAATCGGTTGCTTAGTCCATGTGTCGCACAAGTGTGTACATATAATTAATGCTCATACAGTCAAGCAAAGTAAAATCAAAGGAACCACTGCTTTAAAAGTACCTAATCCAAACCTGGGTTAAATGACGTTTGAATGAAAGGAAAACAAAACAAAACAAAAACCAAGCCGAAGCATAAACAAAATCAAATTAAAGACGTTGCATAAATTATCTCCGATGTACAGGGTATAATGTGAGATATAAAATTTACCCTGGATTTTGGAAGTAACTAAGACATAAGTTAGGAGAGCAAGGTGTGAGTGCTCAAGCCCGAAACGTCCCACATCTGTATCACTCTTCACTGCCTGCATACAGTTGTGGGAAGGTGACTGCTCTCTGAAGTAAAATTAAAAAAGAAAAATGAAATAAGCTAATACCATTCGAGAGCAAGTAAGAAAAACTTATCTCCTGAAGTTGGCATTCTAGCCTCATTATAGCAATAAACGTATTTAATAGCAGAGTAGATAAATTATACTAGTGAAGAGTTATAAAAGTCCAACCAAGTTATCTAAATTACCTTATATAATTTCCAACCATCACCCATTAAGTCCATTGTAACTACCAATTCTCAAGCTTTACGTAAGCCTTTATATGCGATAAAGTGTTCATACGAATAAAAGTAGTACCAAGTTATTTAAACAACCTGATTAAAAATTGAAAATTCTTATCAGAAACTTACAGCAAAATCTTTTTAGTTTATATTTATTTATGTTTAAATACTGCACTGTTATAGTTTTCAGAAAATATTTTGATAATTTTATTTAGAGTTACTTTATTCAATACTTTTAATATTTAGTTTTCCATAAATATTTCAACATCAATAATTAAATACTGTAATTTATTAAAAATTTCACAAAATTTCAATAATTGTGCGTCTTGGATTTAATTTTATCTGAACTGGTACTTTTTGTTTAAATATAAAATGTATATAAGTGTGTTAAGCTTCAAATTTTTCAACAGTCAGCCGACAATATAATTCACTTTAATATTTGTAAGCAAAATGCCTTCAATAGTGTGGCATAAATAAATTTATTTAACAGATACATTGTACCACACTAAATACAGATTTGCAGCAGAATCTGACAGATCATTAGCCAGTACAGAAATATTCAATTTTTAATGTTATTAACCATAAAATTACATTATTTTTTCTGTGTTCAGCTGCTGCAGATATTGAAACCCGATCTGTAACGCTATAGGTCTTCAGACTTGACTGCTGAGCCATAGAGGGAAGGTATAGAAACGATATGATTATCATAAAACGTGTGGTAACAGTGTACTAAATATAGAAATAACAAAGCATTAAAGCCAATCTTCAGAAGTGCTTGTCTGTTCGTTTTTTGTGGCCCGGCATGGTTAAGCGTGTTAAGGCGTGTGACTCGTAATCTGAGGGTCGCGGGTTCGCATCCCCATCGGGTCAAACATGCTCGCCCTTTCAGCCGTGGGAGCATCATAATGTAACGGTCAATCCCACTATTCGTTGGTAAAAGAGTAGCCCAAGAATTGGCGGTGGGTGGTGATGACTAGCTGTCTTCCCTCTATTCTTACATTGCTAAACTGGGAACGGCTAGCACAGATAGCCCTCGAGTAGCTTTGTGCGAAATTCAAAAACAAACAAACATCGTTTTTGTTTTAAATTTTGCGCAAAAGATACAAGAGGATGTAACAGATTTATGGATTTAAGTGATGTACATAGCTGAATGTGTATTGCGCAAATCCCGCCTGTTTTCTTTATTTATAGAAGATTCTCGATAGTTAGAATCAACGTTGTATGTTTTGCGAAAACAGTAGCGTTTCTTCGAATATTGTTGAGTGTTCTAGAGTCTCTTCTAATTGATATAAATTTAGCCGAGAAACGGTAATAGAATATCGTTAGGTCGATACAGTGTATGTACTACAAACTTCGGAAACTATACTTGTGATTAACACTTATTAATCGGAAAACTGCAGAAATTGACCAGAAACGTTTATAGATTTCGAACATTAAAAACCATTTAACTTCAGTAAACTAACTTTGGATGTGAGTATTTTTACGAAGCCACTAGATATTATAGTTGGAGAAAAATTTAAGTGTGCTTCAAGCTAACTAGCTGTCAAGAGAAATGTACGGATGTGACAACAAAGAATTAATTCGTTCTCCGTGAATGTTTATAAAAGATTCAGTTTCAGATCAGATATAAGATCCAATATTGCTTGTAAGTTTCTAAAACAAAAATGTAATTTATAATTACGATTGTTACAAACAATGGCTTATAAAGATTTCCGGTTATTCGAAAGCGTAACGCGTAACGTACGTAACATAATAAATCGTATATTCGTTTGATACAAATTATTATTATAATTTGCGTTATTTGCGTTAGCCATCCCTAATTTTGCAGTGTGATACTAAAGGGTAGTAATCACTACCTATCGCCAATTCTTTGGCTACTCTTTCATCTACCAATAGTGGGATTGGCTGACACATTGTAACACTCCCACGGCAAAAAGGACAAGCATGTTTGGTGTGATGGAGATTCTAACCAGAAACCCTTAGATTACGAGTCGATCGCTCTAACCATCTGATCATGCAGAGTCTGAGCAATGTTTATCTTTTTCTCACTATAAGTTGAGTAAAAAAGCAAAAACAAAATAAAATGTCTTTTTAATAGGTATGTGTATAATTTCCATGTTTAAAACATGATAATACAATCAGAAGTTTCTTTGAGACCTCCCTTCCTTTCCCATCGCCCCCCAGTGGCTCAGCGGTACGCCTGCGGACTTACACGCTAAAATCTGGGTTTCGATACCCGTGGTGGGTAGAGCACAGATAGCCCATTGTGTAGCTTTGTGCTTAATTCAAAACAACAACAACAAATCCTTTCCCAGCGGCACATACGTATCTCTGCAGATTTATACTGTTATAAACCTGGTTTTGATGCCTGTACTGGGTAAAGCAAAAGTAGACTCTTGTGTAGCTTTGTGTTTAGTAACAGACAACAACATCCTTTTAGTAAAAAATGACTCTTGAGAATCACTTGGTCAGCTTTAACGCTTTTAATAGTATTACCAAAAATGATCGGAATCTTTTAAATAAATCATTACTTTTGTGCGAAAAAATCACAGTTAATATTTTAGTTTAACTAAAAAATAATTCAGTAAAATGTTTTACGATTTTTTTGCTTGTCATTATCTATACATATTTAAGATTCTAAATTAGAAATTTAAATTGTCTCTTTTAGAATAAACAAAAATCTGAGCTCAGACATATCGTGTGATATAAAACAAATAGAGTTTGGTAATTTGACTCTAAATATTTTTTGAAAATCAGGAGCAAATGATAAACTACATTTATCAAAGGTTATTTCAAAGTTACGTAAATACGTTATTAATAACAAGCTTTAATGAAACACTGTAAGAAGTTGTCAAATGTGCGAAAGGGATATGCTCAAATGCGAAGGGCTATATAAAATGACTTTTGGATAATTTTAAGTAAAGAAAAAAAAGGTATTTTTTACACCTTCCTAATGTTCTCGCAAGAATGTGAAAACATAGTACGAGAGGTAAGGAACATAAAATGTCTTAACTTTGAAATATCCTTTCTGAATAACGCCACTCTTATTTCTCATACTAAAAGTATTTTTTTTTATTATAAAGAACATATTTCTGGAATGGAGGACTGTTGAATATCGATTCCAAAAGAATGTCGCAAAAGTCAAAACTTCAAAGCAAAAGACAATTTATAGGACTAAGAATCTCAAAGGTTCCAAACAGAATATTACGAATAAAACATGAACGCCAGCTTAAGGCACCAGAAACTAATATACATTCGTAGTTTCTTTCTTCGGCTTTGAAGTGTACATGACGAAAAGAAGTGAAAAGGGATTTTGTAGAAACTTTTTAAAGTTAGATTTGTTATTGTTGTTTAGAATTAAGCAGAAAGCTATACAATGGGTTATCCATGCTCTGCCCACCACGAGTATCGAAACCCGGATTTTAGCGTGTAAGTCCGCAGACATACCGCTGAGCCATTGGGGGGCTTTTAAGTTAGAACTTCTCTTTTTCGAATACTTTTTGCTGTGTAATAAACAATACGCAATGACTTATTGACTGACATGCTTAATATTGACAAACTCACCAGGTGTCTCGTCAACTTGTACTCTTCTCACGTGAATCAGTGAAGATCGTAATGAAGTAATGACACTTTAAAATACTTTTTATTTTTTAACTCCTTCTTTTTTCTAGTTTAGAATAACTCATATTATTGAAGATTAAGCCCCAGATAAATCATTATATTATAACGTTGCCTGCTTTTGCCAAATTGGAATAAACTTTTGATGAAAAATTCATTAATAAATTATAAATTAAGTATTTCACAATATGAGGGGGTCTTCGAGTGACTTTATGTGATGTTGTTATTTATTATTAAGTACAAAGTTAAGCAGAGGTCTATATGTGCTGTGCCCACAACGGGTATCAAAACTTGATTTCTATTAATATAAATTCGTAGACATACCGCTGTGCTGCTAGGGAGTATCTTATGTAGTAATATTCATAACTGAATTATAAGCCCACAGACGTATTGCTGTGCCAATGAGGACGGTAATGGTGAATAATAAGTCATAACATGTTTTAATTTGCTTTTAACATATTCGTATTGAAGACAAGATGACCAATTTAATAAGATAAAAAGTGATAATTTAACGTGACGTCGCTCTACTTTGTATTAAATATTTTACATTCGAAAGAAACAAGACAAAAATAAGAGTATACTAAAAACGATTGAAAATTATTTATAGCTAATGTTCGATGATGATATTGAATTTATTTGTTTCTCAATAAATACTTAATTAGCTATTCAAATTTTTATTTACAATTAGTAATAGCTTTTTTGAAAGGTTTTACTCCTGCCTAAATTTCTATTATCTCGATTATTTATTCTTGTGTTAGATAGAATTACAATATGACGAATTAGTATACATTCAAGATAGAGCTTACAAATGACGTATAAATTCTGAAAATATCTCATTAAACTAAAATTACCAGGGTAATTACTTTTTTTAAACTTTATGGAAGCTATTAACGATAAACCTGAGTTATTTTCGGATCATATTTAAAGTTTTTATAGATATTAATAAATCTCGACCTATTGTTCAGGATTATGGTTCAGTTCAGAACATAAATTACCAGTTTTTTTCTGTATTTTTTAAAATTTATTTAAATCTACTTGGTATGTTCATGTCCTTAGTTTTTAGATAATTTGCAAGCATTTAAAATACTAGATAGAGCAAAATTCATTGCAGCACGGATATTTATAAACTTTAAGGTTTCACCACTGAATGTGTTTCAGAAGATTGTTTAATGAAGCTTACACGAACTGCATTTAGGGAAGATAATATTTTTACAGACAGATTGTTAAATGAATGACATAGATTTTTGAAGACGATTTTAAATGCTTCCCATGGAAGCAGATAAATCTGACTTGCACAGTTTTGGGTTACCAAGCTAAGTGTTAGAGGCATCTGTTGAAATTGAGGGAGATCTGTCTTTAAGGAGTTTGGGTATTACAATACTCCATTTTGGTCATTGGAAAATAACTGTAGTGAGCAGATGTAATCACTTTTATAAGTTAAGAGAGCCCCTTTTGGTTATGAAACATCATATACAGGTAAAATGTGCTAGATGAGAAAAAAAACGATTCAGTTTAGCGTGAGTTTGAGAAAATATAAATGATAGGAGCTCATAGAAATAAAAAAAAAATACCTTGTGATGTGAAAGAAGAAACGAATAAACCAATAGAGGCGAAAGAAGAAAGTAATATGCTGCCAGTAAGAAGCAATTTATAAATATGTGTTGTTTTTTAGAAGTAACAAACAGCAATTTGTGTTTATGTTGGTAAGGTAGTTTTCTTATAGAGTTAAGTACAATCTAAATAATGTTGATAGATATAAGAAGTAAAAGTGCGAGAAAAGCATGATCGCAACGAAATGAGCTTCGAAATTACATACACCACAAAGTGATCCAAAGGAAATAAAACACTATAGCTACTAAACAAACACAACCTCCAACCAAAAACAAGTCATTGTATATCTCCATGTACCATTAAAATAATAAAGTAAAAATAATGAAATTGTGCATAAATAGCATCGGTTGAAGTTGATGATGTGAGAAAGCGGTCGGATTTTGGTGGGTTTTTAAATGATTTGGAGATTACAACACTCCAAGTCATCAGAAAACTATTGTAGTAGAAGACCACTTTTCTTACTCAGTTTGTGTAAGTATTATGAGATAATGTATGATTATTAAACGTTATAACCTGACATATGAGAAACAGGTGTAAGGTCAAAAAAAGGGAATTATTTGTCGTGAGTTGAGACAAAAAAATAATGCAGGATTTCATCGAATGAAAAAAAAGAAAACACTAGAGGATGTAAGAAAGGACGAACAAACACGATATAGAAAGGAACAGAGTAATATCCTTCCACTAAAAAATATAACCTAATTTCAAACCTATGTGTTATCAATTATTGGAGTAAACATCAATCTGTTATGCTTGCTTTAATATGAGTCATTTTCTGATAAGTACTACCTAAATTTAAGTTAATGCACGAAAAAGAGACAGCATGAGAACAGCACGATTATAGCACAGAAAGCAAAGAAGTTTCAACACACGCTTTGAACTTAACTGATATTTTCATAAGAAAGCTGGTCAAATGAGCTGCAACACTGTTATTCCAATAATATAAGTGTCAAAATATCCGTTGTAACTTGTACAGACGTTTCTGCATCTGGTGTGCTTAAACGTGGAATAAAGGAAAAGAAAATGCTTGCTCTAGATGTCTTTGAAGATACTCTAAGATTTGAAGTGTAAAATAGATTCCGTTTTTTCGAGAAGCTTGTTACAATAGAAATCGCAATGCCGGGCAACAGCAAGCAACCACGACCATCATAAGATGTAATATCGAAGATGCAGTGACAAGGGCAGTACGGAACCTGAAACGTAGTTTGAATAAATGTCAAGTATTCTCTAGGTAAACATTGCTTTATTAGTATTCACAGTTTAATTTAATTTAAGAAAAAAATACTTTGTAGGCAGCAGATTCTTAGAAACTTATACTAAATTGTATACAATAAATATTTGTATTTTTCGTGCAACACACGTTCTCAACTCATTTTAGACTACTGAGGTAGATATCTTATATAACTGTCTGCAAAACACTGTACATTTCCTTTATTAATATAGTTATCTGCTGTGTCCGTCAAGGAGAATCAAACCCCTAATTTTATCGTTGTAAATCCGAAGACTTACCGCTGGCCCCGCGCGAAACGACTACTTAAGGAACTCTATTTGTTTTATTAATTTATTTTTAGTAGCTGCATAAGTTCTCTATCATGCTACTTCTTTCTCCAGTCAAGTGTGTGTATGTGTGCGTATTTTTTTATAGTTAAGCCACATCGGGCTATCTGCTGAATCTACCGAGGGGAACCGAAATCAGTCAAGTGATGCCTCCCATTGATTCAATGGTTAACCTGAAGATTTATAACTCTAAAACACGGATTTCAATACCCGTGGAAGGCGCAACACAGACAACCCATTGTGTACCTTTGTATTAACATCAAACAAACGTTCAAAGAGTCAGATGACTTATATAATTTTTATCAGGGAATATTATTAGTTTTAGAGTCATCTTCCTGCTTTTCTCTTTATATACGTATAAGCATAATTTTAGCATATGTGTTATTTTAAGAAACGTTTGAGCATGGTTCAAAATACAGCGTTAAGATATTTTCGGTTTCTTTGAACGTTTCGTTTTATAGACTTCCTTAAATAGTCCTTTTCCCCGCTGGAACAGCGATAAGTCTTCGGATTTACTTCGCTAAAATCATGGGTTCGATTTCTCTTAGTGGATACAGCAGATATCCTGATGGGGCTTTGCTATAAGAAAAACAAACACACAAACACACCTTAAGTAGTCTCATAAAATTGATGTCAGTTTTCATAAGATTATCTCATGTTGAATTAATCTGAATCTGTTCTATTGTGCATATGATGTTATGCATTAATTGTCTTTGTACATAAGACTACTAATTTATAAATATAAAATAAACACTCTACGATATTATGTTAACTCACACATTGATACTGAAACATCATTATTATTAAAAAAAAATGATATGCAATTACAATTCTCTCAAAGCTCTGTGACTAATAAGTAGCTTTGGAATAAAGTAGTGCAAAAATGTTTTAATCCTTTATTGATTTTATTAAATTAAATAATAAACAATTCGATTTGTAGTCTCCATCTTGTACAGCAGTACATCTACAGATTTACCACGCTAAACTCATAGGTTCATTTCCCTTTGATGGACTCAGCAAATAGCCCGATGTGGCTTTGCTACAAAAAAACACATTATATTTATAAATGCTTACAGATTCAAGAACGTTGTTAATTAATCTGATAATGTTTTCACTTCACTCTGATTTCTATTACTAGAATGATTTAAATAATAAACAATTAGTTCTCCAAGTGCTTACAAGTACATTCGTCCCTGATTCACGAATGTTGAAAACCCGCCATGGCGAAGTGGGTTGAGGCGTGCGACTCGTAATCTGAGGATCGCGAGTTCGCATCCCCATCGCACCAAACATGGTCGCCTTTATAGCCGTTTGGGCGTTATAATGTGACGGTTAATTCCACTATTCCATTGTAGAAGAGTAGCCCAAGAGTTAGCGATGGGTGGTGATGACTAGTTGCCTTCCCTCTTGTCTTATATTGCTAAATTAGGGACGGCTAGCGCAGATAGCCCTCCAGTATCTTTGCGCGAAACACAACGAAACAAACAAACAAGAATGTTGCTAATTGATCTGATAACGTTTTAATTTTACAGTGATTTCTATTATTAGACAGGATTTATTCGCAAACCAAAGTGTTTTCAGAAAGATGAAAAAGAAGTAAGAAAAACCGAAAACAGACAAACTTTATCAGGCGTACTACTAGCTCTAAAATTAAAGCAAACCAGAAGTTTTTTCTCGCAAATAAATCATATGATGTTTCATGTGCCATCTAGTGGATATTTACGATCGATGTTGACTTGATAAAATATACAGAAAATAGTACAAATAACAATAACACACATTCACAAGAACAATGACGATTTTTTGCACATTTTGAATTACCGTTGAATTAGAATTTAATTTTAAATTAGATTTTAATATAATGTTTTTGAATTTTTACTTCATATTCGTTGTTGGAAATACATCTTATTTTAAAATTATTTTCGTGCATAGTCTCATCACATTCATGGTCTAGACATTTGTATGTGTTTGAAGATTTACAAGCATCGGACTTCAGATACTCTCTTGTACGCTTTTCTGAACGATGCATGGTGATCTTCCTTAATCTCTTCCACATCGAGAACAAACATATCCAACATAATGGTGAATTGCCTGTAAGTGCAGGGCACAGATGGTCTTAAACTTACTTTGTTGTGTTTTCTGAATTTTTGTTCATATGTTTACTTTAAAATTGATTATACAGTCTTGCCCATAGGAAAATCTTACTTTATGGGTGTGTTCATTTTTTGTTGTCTTCGTATGTCTTAGCAAGAAGAATTTGACCCAAAAGCCTTACATTGGAGTGAGGCATCGTGGTTGCATCGACGTTAAAGAAATATTATAAAGTAAACTAAAATATTCTTTTACAACAATTCAGCTGTAGCTGTGATAACAGATTGAAATATTTCCCTTAAAGAAAAATATTATGCTTATATGCAATATTCCAGATGAACTGATGATTTAAACGTGGTCATAACATTCTTCTTTTAAAAAGATATAAGGAGTAAGTTTTCAGAATTTTTAAATACAATCAATGATATTTCAGTAATTTTTCATAATAATGCAATACAGTGTTCCCTCGTGTATCGCGGTAGATGCGTTCCAAAACCCCCCGCGAAAGGAGATTTTCCGCGAAATGAGATCGCCGATTTTTACGTATATATTTATGTGCATTTAGACTTTTAAAACCCTCCCTGTACAACTATTTAACCCTCCCATTACAATACTGTTCATTATTGCTGAAATAATAAGAACAATTATTAAGATATTAAGCCTTAAAATTAAAAATTACATATCTTCAGCAGGTGGTGTCTTTTCGGGGGACACCACTTCCTCTTCTGTGGAAGCTGAATCGGCAATTTCTTTGTCGGTCGTTACAACTTCAGGAACAGTACTTGCCACTGGTACCCTTTCTTTCTTGCTCGGCTGGAAAAACATTGTTATTGGTAGTTGTTTTCTCTGCCTCTTTAGCCTATCGAAAATCATTTGATAAGGAGTCATCAGTTCTTCTATTTTATTGCAAAATTGTACTGATCGAACCATATCGTTGTCCCATTCCTATGAGCACTTTTTCACTTCGTTAATTAGTTTCATTAGTTTACCTAACCGCTCTAACGATCATCCACTTTGCTCGATTGTTTCCTCGGCTTATTTCGGTGTTTCCTCTTCGTCGTCTTCCTCGGCAGCAAACTTCGTCAATGCTTCTAAGTCTTGGTCGGCGAGTGGTTCGGATTCTAAGTCAATCAGTTCATCTACGTCTTCCTTCGTCATATCGGCAAATCCTTCACCTTTGATTAACGAAGCTAATTGCACAGCTTTTTGAACAGCCGAGTGTTGGATTTCTTCAGGCGTGAATCCCTTGACGTCGTGCACAACCTCAGGCCACTACTTCTTCCAGCTTGCATTAACGGTGCAGGGCTTCATCTCTTGCAATGCCTTATGAACATTTTAAAGACATGTAGCAATGGTGAAAGACAATCAAAATGGGTAGCTGTCGTTGGCCGTATTTCATTTCTGCACCAATCATACCCCGTCTTACACATCGCTACGCCATGAAGCTGATCTCGCGTAGCTTTCGCAGACGCACAATGCGTACATCTATAGCCTTTCCAGTTGGTTCTGTTTCCATTTTTACGCTGTTGTAAACTCAAATATATGTTTATATCTCAAAATATACCTTTTTTTCTTCTTTACACTATTAATTATATTTATTTTTAATATTTTAATGGTATTTAATGCTATATTTTAGATTTAATGTTTATTATTTTATATATATATATGTGGGGTCGGCCGAACCTGCGAAGTGGTGAAGCCGCGAAAGAGGATCCGCGAGGTGGCGAGGGAACACTTGGTGCTCTTTATAATCAGCGTTAATTTTACAATAAATATAACAAAAATATGTGAAATATACATTCTTTTTACTTTAGATGACTAACATTTTTGAACAATATACATATATTGAAAATTCCAAACATGTATTTGCCATTTAATTTAAGAATTTTTTCATCCCACAAAAAAATATGTTTACTACATTTTTAAACTGTATATTTTCCTTACGTTTAAATTTTAAATTTTTTTATAATTTTTGAAGCATAACAATAACTCTTTTTAAAATATTTTTTTTATCTTTTCACATTTTATTTCTACAAAAATACTATCATCTAGAGCAGATTGCTGAAATTTCATTGTGCTTTAATATATGGCACTTTATAACCTTTTTGTTAGCTGTGTCGATTATTAATAATTAGAAAGAGTCACACACGAAATATATTTGTACACTATGTTAATTATAATGATAAGCTAATTAATACGTAGCTTTTAAAATAATTGACTTTTAATTCACAATTTTTTTCACAAACCACTTGATCGTAAATCTTGACATGATACGTTTTCAAGTTTTTCATTATATATATAACATTACTCTCTACTCAAATAATTATCATAGAATTAAATTTATAACTTTGGTACATTAGCAAGATAAAGCTTGATGCATGTAAATTTCATGACCCAAACCTGCTGAACTAAATCAAGTATTTTTTAGTAATAGTTTGAAACATAAAAAAATCTTATATGATTAAAAGTGTATCCAACTAACCATTTAAAGTAGTATTATAAATATGAAAAAATAAAGTTTAATTTGATAAGATATTTCTAAATGTATGTTGATTTTTAATTTAAAAAAATCTTTGATGAATGATAAAAATATAATTTTCATACGTTGTTAACTTTTAAAATAAAATTAAAGTATTTGATTATTCTAGCATTTGTCCAATTTGAGTATGAACTCGATTAAAAATCACAAGTTAATTATGCTATCTCAAATAAAATCTCTTAACGTACTCGATAGTGACATTTTCTGGATAATATAATATGATTTCATTTAGAGCTAATCACGAATTCTACGAGTCTTTGGTCTGTTGTTCGTATAAACGAATTAAATGATTAGAAAGAAAGGAGAGAAATGGAAAAATAGTCTCCGAACGTTGCTACTTCTAAAAGCCTCAACTCCAACCTAATTTATGCATACAAGTCATTTTCAACTGATTTCTTATAAATAAGAAAAATATTAACCTTATTACAAATTTCACTACACCAAAACAATAAGAATAATTTCTTTCAATGCTTTAATTATATCATAGATTATTTTTAGCGATTAAAAATTACCCCACATTTTAATCAGATGTCAATTACATCATTATAAAAACATTTTGTCTTTGTTCTTAATTAGTCCAAGTCAGTAACTCTCAAATTTTACTTTATAAAGACTAAGATAACTTCAAAATAAATTGTTTTTGAAAGAATAAATAAAACGAAAAAAGTGTTTGTTAACATTATTTTTCATCAAAGTTTATGATTTTTTCCTTCTAATTATCTGTATTTTTGAACCCCAACAATAACAAACCATGGGGCACAAGAGTGCCCGATTCAATTTTACAACTAATCAGAATCTCTACCACCTTACCCTCAAATTGAAATTAATTAATCTATCAGATCTTGGGCGTGTTCAAATGTATCAGTGGAAAATGTTTGACCTCCTTGTTCCAAAACTGTAATTAGAGCTAAATTCGGTTAAGAGATGATGGAGCTAGAAGCTAAAAGTTTGTACTTAAAAAAAAGAAAGAAGGAAAAACAGAGACGTTCTATGAGCCCTATCCCTCAGCTAATAAAGTTGTAATGTTGGCATGATAAGATTCTAGTACTTTTCCTTAAGTTCGTTTATTTTTGTACTTGGTGAAACAAAATCACTTATAAATCTATATCTCGGAGGAAAAAACGTTTGATTTAACTCTGAAACTCTCTTAAATATATACTTAATTTTCTTTTCTCCTTACAAATTTATTCTAACAAACGAGTTTATTTGCAGTTTTTAACTTAACAATATTTTATTCTTGATTCTTTATCTCAGCAATTTTAAAAATATTTTAAATTTAGATATTCGAGAAAGTCCTGTACTAAGAAGAGACGCATTTTCTATTTTCTTGTCTGCAATACTGATTAATAACGTATAATTCAATTTATGAAAAGTATTTTAGCTTTAAAATACTTTAAACATTACACAAAGTTATTGCTTTGTTGTAATCGTTTCGCGATAATTAATGTCCTTGATTGCTACTATTTTGCTATGTTGAGAGGCGAGTGGCCAGAAATGTTTCTGAAATGGGAAATTGTAAATAATCAGTTTCATTACCTGAATTTATATTATTCAAATGATACCAAATTACTTAAAGAAACATGACTAGTTATGAAATTCAAAATAAACGTGCACATAATTCATTACACTTATCTGTTGGAATTAAAACCAGTTACAAAGACATCCGTAACTCTTAAAATATGTAGAGAATCTTCAGTCGGTATCGACACAATTATGCATGAGATAGAAAATCTGCATTTTACGAGATTACATTAATTTACGAAACGAAATAAAATAATGAAAAATAGAATAAATATTTAATTTATTATCTGTTGGCATTTTACTGCCAAAGACAACAACTTTTGTTCAATGAAAAATGTGTCATTTTATCTTTGGTTACAAAACAAATGTAACAGTTATTATGAAAAGGTAAAAACTTCATATTAGACCATATCAATTAAAATTATTTTCACCTGTCGCATAAGTATACGCAAACAAAAAGTAAAACAAGAAGAAATACTCAGTATGTATTCATAGCACGTGGAATTATTTTAGGTAGTGTTAGAGTACATTAATCTTTGAAACCTTTATTTTCTTCCTATTAACTATATTTTTGTGCGGTAGCAACATCAAATTGTGGTACGCGTATACCCAATACGACGTTATTACTTCCCTTCCCCTCAAATTTAAATTGTTTTAAGCTGCATTAGAGTAAATTAATCTATGAGACATTGGGCGTGGTAAATGCATCAATCAAAAGGATTTGATCTCCTTAACCAAAATTTTAATTCGATCTCATATCGGTCAAAAGATGATGGAGGTATTAACTAAAATTTTGTGCTTGAAAAGAAATACAATAAAATCCCAGAGTTATTATATGAAACGTGGCTAAAAGAACAAACAAAAACATATATTTATAATAGTTTATCCTTTTATTAAACTACTAAGAATAGCAAGCTACTATATTATTTGGAAACAGTCAAATACGCATATGTTTTCTGTGTGAGCAGTATTAGTTCCTCAAACGAAATTTTTAAATTACAATAAAATACCATCAAGAAACAATTTTCTTTGATCTGAATGTCTAACTTACAATAATTTTATTTTATTTTGGAAAATATACCGTGCTTTCATCTTACAAAATATACGTTTATAGCAAAGACATAAATTGAACAGGCAACTAAAATAATTAGCCAAACAATTTATAATAATTCAGGAAGTTTGGTTTCATCATTTGATAATTAAACATTTATAGCTCAACACAACGCATTATTTGTACTGTCAATGAAATAATTAATATGAAACTTTAGGTGGGAGACATAGATCTTTTCAGTCTAAAATGTACTGATTTTACATTATGCAGAACTCTGAATAAAAGCATATTAGTAAATAGAATTATGTATTTCACCCTAACTGGAATATCGTAGATTCATGAACAAAAACAAAATATGATAAGCCAAACAACCACATGCTGTCAAAGTTGTTTTCAATCTCGTATTTCGCCGACTTTGTCTTAATTACTTTCTTATTCTGAGTATTCATTTATTTTTACTATCTTTGACGGGGTTTTTATACATATAACATAATCCTCTTGGTCAGTAAATGAGGTAGAAAACATTTACAGTTTCCTTTAAAGTTTATTTGTTTTCACACATTATTTGTTAAATGAACACGAATAATTTAACATTGAGAGTTTTTCATTCGTAACTAAATGCTTCTAACTTTCCTCTTCTAATAATCCCAATATTTTCCGGAACAAGTTTTACCAACTGTTTTGTTACACAATGTACAACAGCTGTGATTTTAAATAAAAGATGTGACTTCAGATATGAAATGTCAACGAATAGGGTGGCTGCAAACATGTAAGAAAAAATGTAAATACTTAAGATATGTATATCCATATTAAAATTATTTACCGTTATTGGAATTTTTGCATCACGTAGAACCCAAATTTTCCACATTTCTAACTTAATTTTTTTCAATCACGAACACAAGTACACATGAAGTGTTTATCCACGTCGTTTTAAAATAGTGAGAAATAGCCTTCTGCGTTACAAATTTACTGCAGCATGTATTCTTAATCACACTGGTTCTTTTCAAAGAAGTGTAGAATGAAGAATGGATTAAAACTTAATGATAGACGTTGATTAATATGCTTACCATCAGAGACTCATCACTCATTTATGTTACGCATTATAATTTAACTCGGATCAGTCTCTGATTTGTGTTAGTAAGTTACATATTATGATTTCAAATAGCCGGAAATTTTAATTTCACCTTAGAAGTTAACTAGCTCTCAATATGTGCTAAATTTATGAAATTTGCCTACAAGACTGAAACACAATTTTCTCTCTTAACACAAGTATATTTTAATACACAAAAACAATACAACTTATAATAACGGTTATTACAAATAGGCGGCCCGGCATGGCCAGATGGGTTAAGGCGTTCGACTCGTAATCTTAGGGTCGCAGGTTCGAATCCACGTCGCTCCAAACACGCTCGCCCTTTCAGCTGTGGGGGCGGTATAATTTGATGGTCAATCCCACTATTCGTTGGTAAAAGAGTAGCCCAAAAGTTGACGGCGGGTGATTATGACTAGCTGCTTTCCCTCTAGTCTTTCACTGCTAAATTAGAGACGGTTAGTGCAGATAGCCCTCGTGTAGCTTTGCGCGAAATTCAAAAACAAAACAAAAAACAAATATTACAAATAGTTTTTACAAGTAATAATTTATATACAAGAGTGTTACAAACTCTTGGTCCTGAACTGAATTTCTTATCGATGTTCACGGAAAGCGTATTAATTCTATGTTGATACGTCTGTACACTTCTCTTGTCGATTAAGTAGCTTCAAGCACACGTAAGTTTTCATCGACAACAATATCTGATGCCCTCGAATAATTGCTAACGTCTGAAGTAAATTCACTACAGTTAAATGGTTTATAATTTTTAAAATCTATAAATGTTCCTGATCAAAATCTGTAGTTTTCTAATTTTTAAATGTCGAATACTCTTATAGCTTCCAAAGTTTTTAGTGTACTAACTATAGTAACAAAAAAATATTCCCTTAACGTCTTTTGGTGTCTTATGTGGCTTTCTGTTTTTTAATTATTATGCAGGATTTTTGAATGCTCAACAATATTTGAAGATATGCTAGAGTTTTGTAAAACATGTAATGTTGATCCTTACTCTCCAGAATCTTCTACAAATGGAGAGAACAGGTGAGACTTGCGCATTAAAGATCTAGCAATATTCGTGCATAAAAATGTTCAGACAAATTAATGAAACTAACCCAACTCCACTTTTTTAGATCATTAATCAAAAAAACAATTATGAAGATGGATGTGTCTGAGAAGTACATTAAGCATATAATGCTTTATGAGTGTTTTTTTTTAAAAAAAAACATTAGTGCAGCAGAAACTACACGAAACATTCAAGGTGTTTATAGTGCAGAGCCTCTCAATGAAAGAAAATGTCGAAGGTGGTTTCAGAAGTTCAGATCAGGTGACTACAGCTTAAGTGATGCGCCACGTTCAGGTTGTCTTGTTGACTTTAATGATGGCTTGCTGCTGGTTGCATTTGATGAAGATTGTGCTGTAACAATTGAAGAACTAGCACAAAAGCTTAACTCAACCCATTCAACAGTTCACAGTCATCTGCAACAGCTTGGAAAGGTGTTAAAACTTGGAAAATAGATCTCCCATGATTTTACAGAAGCCAACCTTAGAAAAAGAGTGGACACTTGCATTTCTCTGAACTCTCGTGAACGTAACTCACCTTTTTTAGACAGGTTAGTGACTTGCACTGAAAGAAAAGACGCCTGCTTTGATCAATCGTAAAAGTGGTGTGTTACACCAAGATAATGAACAGGCCCATACGGCAAGGATCATATCTACAAAGATTAAAGAGCTAGACTGAGAAACTTCCACATCCTCCTTATTCTTCAGACCTTGCCCCATCTGATTATCATCTGTTCCAAAATTTGCAGAACTATCTTGATGGGAAAGAGTTTGAAACACGTGAAGATGTCAAAATACCCTCTCTACATTACTTTCCTCCAAACACCAATAACTGTATTAAAATGGGTTTCAGAAGTTTGTGAATCGTTGGCAGGAAGTAATTAATAATAATGGAACATACATTGTTGATTAAATGGCATTAAACGCATTTGAATTCCTTTCTCTTTTTTCTTAACCTAAAATCGGAGACTACTTAAGGGATGACCTGATACATAAGAAGATACTACCTCTAGGGTGAAATATACAGTACCTTAACAATGCAGGAAACGGGTAAACGGTAAATAACACTTGACTTGATAATAACTTTAGACATTTTCTATAATCTGCTATCTTCTAAAGAAATTCATGAGACGTATTTAAATTTTATAGAGTTGGCAGGATGTTTTTTAAGCATCATCCTGATTTAGGATTGCAAGTGTCTTACCTCATTACATTAGAAATAACAATACTTTGCCTGGCATCTAAAGCTAACCAACGTTACTCATAAACTATGCTATTGACTCAAATGAGGAAGCATTAGTAGTTAAAAGTGGATTTATATCTCTGCACAAAAATAAGACAACAAGATTATGTGTAATTTTAATTTAATATGAAGCTACGTTCAACTTATTCTTTCGATTAATTTCAACTTGGCTATTGATCTTAATAATTTTAGTGATGATTCACAGAGGGTGCAATACGAAATATTTATAGGAATGTAATAATTTTTCGGTTTTTTAGCAGCAAAGTTTATGTTGAAAACTGTTATTGAAAGTTTGAAAACGAAATATATTCAGTAAAATCTGTTTAAAACGGAATCGCACAGAACCGAGTAAAATTCCGGCTTAGACATAGTGAACATGCATTTCTTTCATTATATATAATTTTTGAGCGTAACGTAATACTTGTTTGATTGAAGGGCAGTAAGATGTTTGCGAATAAAGTTATTTTACTGTTTATGCTACATTTATTAGAATAAGAATGAAAATAGACACTCAAAATATACATAAGTACACAAAATCTAAATGACATTTATTTGAGTAAATTGTCCAGTTTCAACAGTTTCCTTTTTTAATGAACTTTTTCATGCGGTTAAAATAGAAAGCCAATTCTACGGCCTTTTCATGAAGTTCATTTCCCCCTTCATTTCTGCATACAATTTGATAACGTTAATATACCTCACTACCTTTTAACCATAGGAAAGATAAAATAATTATTTTGCGCCTAAAAGACAAATATATTTCTAGAATCTAATTTAACTGCAAAAATAATGATGGTAGAAAAAATTACAGAATATATTTAACCAATACTTACTGAAACGAAATTTCCGAGAATTTATTAATATTTAAAGAAATTACTAATCAGATAAGAAATTAACATTTAATCAAAATATTTTTCTGCTTTACTCAGCCCTTCCAGTGGCTCAGCGGTATGTCTGCGGACTTACACGCTAAAATCCGGGTTTCGATACCCGTGGTGGGCAAAGCACAGATAGCCCATTGTGTAGCTTTGTGCTTAATTCAAAACAACAAAAAACAACAACAGCTTTACTCAGGTTTTAATTCTACTTCTAGATAGATGAGGTTGGTGAAAGATAGTTTTCCATCCACGTTACGCTGTATAAGAGGCCTTTTATAAAAGAAATCTAAAAATAATGCTTGAAAATTTTGATGCAGCATTCGTGACAGAAAGAAATATGTCACTGATCTCAGTATGAGATAAACAACTATGTACCAAACGACAGAAAAGTGTCCAGATCTGCAAGTATCAAGAAACCTCAATGAAAACAGAATATTTGGCTGCGTAGCGGTTTTAAAAACACATTTACTTCAATCTTTAAATATTGTCAAGAGACGGAACGTTGCTAATAAATGCAAGACCTGGGTTGTTGACTATTGGTAAAGGGTGTTATGGACGGATGGCATTTGTTCAAAGCGGAATAAAGTTTTAAAATATTTACCTCAATGCATAGTAGTTATCTTAAAACATAGAGGAGGTAGTGTGATGGTTTGAGAGGGTTTCTGTTGAGGAAAAAGGAGGTACTTACAAAGCATATAAAATAATAAACCATCTGATACTGATTCGTGGTTTACATATTATTGGTAAAAATTGCCTAGCTGAGGAAGAAGCTGATGGAGTCATTCACATGATGCAATGGTCTCCACAAAACCCCAATCTCAAACCAAGTTACCAAAGCTGGAATTTATAAATTAAAATTTATTTTCGAAGAACATTTATGGGCGTGTATTAGGATTAGGAACATTTGGAGTAAAATCCAGAATAAAACTTTGATTAAATATATTGCAACAATGTCTGGAAGACTGTCTGCAGTTATTAAAACAACAGGGGAACACAAAATATTATCTGTTTGCTGAACTCAAACACTTCCACTGAATTTCTATTGTACCAAATATGGATATTACTAAAATGTTAATTTTTTTGCCTCTGTTTTACCTTACGTTTTTCTTTGAAATTAGTCTGAAATCAAAATTCTGACTTTCTGTATTATTTCCAAAGCACTATACGTTTATCTTTATACCAGTACCTCAAATAAAAAGAAATATCAATGATATCAAATTCATGTTGCTCATAAAAAATAAGTTTTCTTCAAGTTTAAAACCTTACTTTATATTATACTAATTCAATGCCATGTCGTATGAAATACTGCCCTAGAATAGCAAAAGTACACGCCATTTTATCAACTAGAAATTTTATGTACGATTGTGATTTTAGGTCATCTGTATGGATCATAACTTGGATATAAAAATATCTTTTATCTAACTAGGAAGGGAAAGAAAATGATTTGTTGAAGCTAATAGCTTGAGATATTGTTATTTGTTGTTTCTTATTTGTTAATTTTAGTTTAAAACGAAATCTATCGATTGAAACACGTAGCTACTCTGAATAAATTATTTACTTGCATTTTCTGTACCATCAAAAATTGAAATATAACGGAAGCCCAATAATGTGTGCAGTGCTTGTGTCCATTACAGTTGATTTGTTCACGAGAGAATTCAATTTCCAGGGAGCATAGTAGCCATTCAGAAATAGCTTCTACTGCAAAACAACTCCATTGAACAAGTATTTGGAGGAATATTAGCACATGTGCAGTCCAAGAAAGATCTTAACCTCTGAATCAAGCTTGCTGTTCACATACATAATGGACTATCTAATCACTAAAGAATATCAGTAGTTTCGTTGGTCAGTTACATGTGCCAAGGCTCTTCTGTAAAGTTACAGAACACACAATGTTTCACTTTTGACTTTTACTCCACTTTCCGATCGAATGACAACGATTAGGATATAGAAACACAATTTCAGTGCGTATGTGGATACTGTATTTAGTTTAAAGCTGTTAACTTGTAAATTTAATCGGTTCTTATCGTTACTGGACAGTAACGAAATAATGAGAAGTAAGATAATGAGAAATATCGACTTCATTTATCAAACCTTTAAAATACGGTGAAAAAGTAGTTTTTGTTTTGTGAAGCAATCTACCATCCATTTGTTCCAAATTAATACTTCAGCTATTTATTTGGTTTCAGAAAAAAAAAGCATAGTTAATAGCCTAAGGAAAACATCACATTGAAAACAGAAGAAATAAGTTAAATTTAAATAGGCCCGGCACGGCCAAGCGTGTTAAGGCGTTAGACTTGTCATCCAAGGGTCGCGGGTTCAAATCCCAGTCGCACCAAACATTATCGATCTTTCAGACTTTGAGGCGTTATAATGTGATGGTCAATCCCACTTGGTAAAAGAGTAGCCAAAGAGTAGGCGGTGGGAGGTGATGACTAGCTGCCTTCCCTCATGTGTTCAGTCCTAACATAACCTGATGGTTAAAGAAATATAAAAGATTCGCGGGATTAAATACCTGTCACTGAACATTCTCGCCCTTTCAGCTGTAGAGGCATTATAATGTGTTGTCAGAACCATTATTCAATGGTACAAAAATAACCCAAAAATTAGCAAACAAGTGCTTTCCTTCTGCTGTATCGCTGCTAAAGTAGGAACGGTTCGCGCAGATAGCCTTTAAGATAATTAGTACATGAGAATTTACAGTTTTTCATAAATTAGTGAGTGTTCATCGACACTCAGATGTCCCTATGCTTTTGCGTTATTACGATCAGCCTGTAATTCCCACTGATTAAAACGAATATATGATATCTATAAATGTGAAGATAAGAGTCATGGTATTGTGCTTAAATGGCTGGTTGCATAAATGAATAAAGACCAAGAATATATGAACTTACGATTTCCAGCCTATAACAGTGAAGTGGAACAGAAGAGAGACGGAGATTATTTCTCGAGTAATTGCGTCTGGACGTTTCTGGAATGCTTCAATGATATATAAATAAGACTATGAAATTAAAGAGGTAAATTTAAAATTCATATTTTATGTACATCACTGTCAAACAAGTACATATGTATAGAACTTTCATGCGTCAATGTTTTAACTAAATATTGATACTATTCTATATTAAAAAATCCTAAGAATTTTTAGATGTAAATTTGTAATTTTTTTTTCCTAAATTGAAGCTTTTAACCGTTTTAATATATTTATGAATTTTGTGGCATATTTCTTCATAGCATATAGTTTAATCTTTATCTGATTTCAATTAATGGTTTTAGCTTTTTACCTTTTAAAAATGGCCTGGCATATCTAAGCGCGTAAGGCGTGCGACTCGTAATCCGAGGGTCGCGGATTCGCGCCCGCGTCGCGCTAAACATGCTCGCCCTCCCAGCCGTGGGGGCGTATAATGTGACATCAATCCCACTATTCGTTGGTAAAAGAGTAACAAAAGAGTTGGCGGTGGGTGGTGATGACTAGCTGCCTTCCCTCTAGTCTTACACTGCTAAATTATGGACGGCTATCACAGATAGCCCTCGAGTAGCTTTGTGTTTTAACTGGACTTGTAACTTATATTTGTCGCTCAACTCTGGTTGACTAGTGGAGACACTAGAGATTTCCACTAATGCTTACTCAGACAACAAATCATGATCAACTAGCATTTCAAATGTGCACGAACTTTAAGCCGTAAGAGCGTTACAATGTAGCGGTCAATCTCAGTATTTTCTAGTAAAAGAGAACCCAGGAGCTGGCAGTGGATGGTGATGACTAGTTGTTTCCCTCTATTTTTACACTGCTAAAATAAGGACGGCTAGAACAGGTAACCCGATGTAGCTTTTCACGAAACAGGAAAACAAATAATGAATTAATGTTAATATACGTGAGTTGAACAGGAAAAATAAATAATATTTACTTCAATAATTAAAGAAGAATTAATTACAAATATTTAGTTTTCAAAATAAATTTATTAATTAAAAGTTTATTTTGTTCTTTATCTCGAGTTTTTTTGAAGAAGATATGAAGAAAATTCTGTACAGTTTGGTTAAAACCATGTTTTTAAATTCGTACGTTAGAAAACATAAATATAAGTCGTTGCTTGTTTTATTTTGCCTCTTGTGAAATTGTGTTTATACAGTTTAATTGATTCAGTTTAGTAATCCATCACAAGGTAATTATTTAGGGTGATGATAAACGTTGTTTTTCAAGTATTTATATCATAATTGTAGTCATTAAAACGTTGTTGTTTTGAATGATAAAGTTTCTAAAAAAATGTATCAACATATACACATTCTTAGTAATTATTTGAAAGTAATGGTTTTGCCTGCTTTAATTTTGGTGATAATATTGTAGTTATTGATTTAAAATAAATGTTAAATGCATCTTCATGCTCATGCTACGTAACAAAAAGAAAGAAAAAGCTATATTTGTAGGACTCTCAACAATTTATTAGCAGTGATAATTTACGATAGGTGATTATAATACATGTAATTCAGATTTTAAATTGAATGAAGCAAAAATTTAGAAACATTAATTTAGAAAACGTCTAATTTGGTTTTAACAAGACAGTTCATCTGAAAGTAAATCAAAATACTAGTAAGTATCCAAATGATAAGGAATAATATAAGAAGCCTTTTCCACAGTTCTTTTAAAGATCAATAAAATGCTGAATGAATTAATTGATATATATCAAATACAAAACAGCTATCTTTTCTAAGCAATAGGTAAGTGAAATTAATTTATTAAATAAGGGAGTGATGTTTGTTTTGGAATTTCGCACAAAGCTACTCGAGGGCTATCTGTGCTAGCCGTCCCTAATTTTGCAGTGTAAGACTAGAGGGAAGGCAGCTAGTCATCACCACCCACCGCCAACTCTTGGGCTACTCTTTTACCTACGAATAGTGGGATTGACCGTCACATTATACACCCCCACGGCTTGGAGGGCGAGCATGTTTAGCGCGACGCGAGCGCGAACCCGCGACCCTCGGATTACGAGTGCACGCCTTAACGCGCTCGGCCATGCCAAGGCCATATATAGGAGTGAATAATGCATTTTATCTTGGCAAATACATATAATGTCATTAATATTTTGTTTTCGTACAAATATTACCTTCAACAAAAAACATCTTCAACTAAACCCGATGATTTATTTAAAATTGTCTTTCTCTCTCTCTCTATATATATATATATATATATTACAAACTATCTGCTCCTACATAGTCATTGTAAGGAAAAAATATTTTAGATTCTTTCTATGTTTGCTTGAGAAGAAACTCAAGTAACATTGCAGTAACATATAATTTTATAAATAAAACAACAGAAATAATACAGAACACGATTTTGCTTCCAAAACCGAATTATTTGACATTTGAGATGTCAAAATGGAGCAAACCGTACACGATACATGACCTAACTGGCCAGATCAAAAACACCAATATCTAAACAGCTTTTCTAATTCAAAAATAATGATTATAAAGAGGATAATGACTAACCAACGTCGACCGTCTAAATGTTGCTTTTAACCGAATAACTCAAATGACTGTCATTTATAAAATATCTCAAAACTGAAAGATTTGTACATGTTAAACTGAATTTCTCAAATCGGGTTATAAGACATTTCTTGAACACGTCAGTGAAAGTAGAAACAGAAGAAGCAATTTTTATAGGTAGGATCACATTATTGTGATCATAACAATTCAAAATGATAAGATAGACCAACATGTTAGCAATGTGTGTTATAACAATGCGCTGTCAAAATAAATTATATTTTTATTTATTTTAAAGTGTATTCACCTTCTGTAAAACGTAACCCTCCGCCAAAGACGTCGAAGTCTGTCAACTTGCTGCTGTCCTTCGTCACATGCTCTCTTTCTCTATGATGTATCGTTTACCTCATGATCTCTTCCCTGTGAGAGGCTGCTATTTTGTGTTTCTTTTCGTCTAACTGCTGTCTTGTAATCGAGCGATATGCCCAATTCATTTCCATTTAGATTTTGCAATATACTTAGAGTTGTCTGTTACCTTGGCATTTTTTCTGATCTCTAGAGAGCACAGATGTTCATTATATTCTTTAATGGGAATTTGACCTAAACGCGCAGGCCAAGCATGTTGTTGGTGGGTTTCTTCGTAGGATTGTCGTTTTTATAAAGTGGGGGTATAAATAAATAAATATAGATTTTAGAGTGTCCCTAACTCTCCTCTAAAGTCCCTTTTCTTGAAATGAGGACATTTTATCAGGATATATACTCTACTAGAATGACTGTCCTAGTATCTGTTACCTTCTGGATGCGCTTGACAAGAAATACAAAGAAATTACGGGAGAAACGTGTGTATGTGTACAATATAACCGCTATTTTACATAAGACAGTTAAAATATATTGGAAAACAACAGATCTTTACTTATTACTTTTATTATACATACTTGTGAAATAGTACTTGATTGAAATGCAGAATCCACAGAATATCTCAGTTCCAGAATAGTGATTCACACTAAAAATCTTTTATTTATTAGTTTTAAGGATCATGGTTTATAAAATATAACAACAAACATTGGATATCCAATAGTCTACCCTTCTTGTCTTGTACATGCTTATTAACCCTTAAATGGCGTCCATCATCAATTTTTGTTGCTGCCTACAACATTATCACTGTTTAATTGTGTCAAATACCATAGAAGATAAAATACCGGAGCCTTGATTAATACACTTCTTTTATGACATAATCGCCTCAAAATGAAAATAATTTATGTCTGAAATTCTTATACATGCAGACAAAACTTAAAAATTCACAAAATTAAAAAAAAAAAAATTTACACTGCAACTTGATTTGGTTCTCACAACACAAACCGTTTTTAACAGCAGCTTTTCAAACGAATCACGAAATTCGTAAATACTTTTCGTTATTTTACATATCCAACTTTCTTGACCTATTAGAAAATTAATTCCATGAACAAACTGTTGTTATTAAAATAAATTATAATAATAAGTTTGGGAAAGGATTTTGTATTATATCTATTGAGTCATGAAAATGGCTAAAATGGTGAAATAAATGAATTACTATTTAACGTAGTTAAAGTTGTTTTTTTTATAAATCACAAGTTTGTATTAGATGTGTAATTATTTCAATTTTAGAAATGTTGTTTAAAAGTTATTAAGTGAAGGTGTTTGAAAAAATATTTGAAATTATACATTTAAATAACCAGATGAAAAATGAGAAATATAGCTAGAAGATGTCATCTGTAGAATTATTACATAGTTGAGGGGATTTGTCATTGGTTCAATTGTCTCACAGCTCAGAATAAAATAATTTTGTAAATTTAATGATTAAAACAAGTTTTATATTACAGATTTATGAGATTTATACATTTCTTTGTACCTTTTTTTTGTAGGCAATAACATCATGTTTCTATATTTATTCTTGCTTTGAATTTTTGCTATTTTAGAAGGCTTTATAGTTCGATTAGATATTTGATATTATGTTTGAAACGCTTAAAAGCAGAAATATTTCTACATCGTTTAAGAGCTCCAGAATCAAACTTAACGATTATTAGCTCGGTAGCAGTAATACAAGTTTAACTGTATCTATTTGTATGATATGTCAATATGATATGCAATTGAGTATTGATGAGGTGTTTTATATATATATATATATACAAATATATGTACGGATTTCCTTTTACATTTATAACCTTTTGCAAATCACATCTATGATGTATTTCGTCATTATGAAAATTCATATTACTGAATAAAAGTGAATAACCTATTTTAAAATTATTTAGATCACACAGCAAAACCGTATGAATAAAAACGTATCGTAGCATATTGTTAAATATTGATATAATGCTACCGCTGTTATTCATCTGCATCACAGCCTTTTACTATTAATTTTGGAGAAAAAACAATGCACGAAATTAATTATATGAAATTGTGTATAAAAATTTTAACCCAATTAGTGTAGGTACTACTAAACATGTAGGTAATGTGGGTAGATTTCCTGGAGGCACGCTTCCAGTTAGGATCCTAAATATTCAATCAAACTTTCTTTGTACTAATGCTAGAAACAAATTAAATCTCACGGCTCAGTTCTTCGCTCATAAGTCACGTTTCGTTTAATATTTCACTTAGCTGGCTCACTATATGTGCTCAAAATCTTCAGAAAATGAATTTCTGCAACTTTAATTAGATATTATAATACCATCTAGTCAAATATATATAAACCTTTCGTGAATTCGCTGAACTAAAATATGGAGAAAATCATATTAAGAAAAAAATCCTGACTATATCAGTGTGATTTTCAATTGTAATACTACTTTAAATGTATAAAGCATTTTTATTAGAATAAGTAACTCATATTTATAAAATTTTCCTTGGAACACAAGAAGTTTTCCGAGAAAATCAAGATCCTGCTAAAACCTTTTGACTTCTTCATCAAATATTGACTACAAGAACTAAATTACTGTGTTATTGTTCTCGATATTCTTTGATGGTCATAAAACAGTTTATATACATTAATTAATTGTGTATTATAATTATTTCACAGTCCTTTGCTGGATATTATTGTCAAATAAATATACAAAATATATTGTCTGTCCACTGAAACTAACATGTTTATGTAACCTTCACCAGTATATTTCGTATTTAATAAACTTATGAAATGATTATTGTCAGAGTACAAAGAAGTTCATTCTAAAAAAAAACTAATTGATTGCTAAATTGATACATTTTTATTAAGTTTGCTATTAATCTCGCTGAATTCTCTATTGTATGTTCACAAACAGAATATGTCAAAAACACTTTACGTCAGCAATTTAATTATAATGCACATTAAAGCCACTGCATCTGCACAACTAACATATCATTTATGTTCTTTAAAGATAATGAAGTTTAGTGATGCCTTTATTCAAATGCTTAAAAGCTAATTAGTTTTTGTCAAGAAATGTTAGACGATGACTTGCTGGCTTCTAAAACTTCACATTCCTTATGTTTAAAAGCTTCGATACTGATGAATTTTGTCTCACTTATTTGTGTCAAAAATACATTTATGATGTATGAGTGATTGTGGCACTTAAACAACTCCAAGGTTTACTATCAAGGCAGTCTTAAGTCGATTCTGTATTGAAGAACTCCTAAGCACACATATAAAGATAACAAAAGTGTTAAGTTTAATGCAGTATTTTTAATGTTGTGTTTATATTGTTTAGAAACATTTCTACTAGAAATATTACACATATTATCTAAATTTTTCAAGATAATGATACTTTAAACTAATTTTCGCGATGAAAACTCCCATATTTTATCACAACAAATGTTATATTTATTGATTGAATTCCAGTTTTTGTAACGAATAAGTTATTTGTGGTGAATAATACTAAGAACGGTTATTATAAGATATCTTTACATATTTTCACCCAGATTTAATATATACTAGACGTACTTTAGCAGAGTTCCCGATATGATTCAATTTCAAGAAAAAATAAAATAAAAGTTAAGAGTAATAAAAATGTTTCTTTTTTCCTTTTGAAGTTCATATGTAACACCGTGTTGTAGCCTACAGTGTAGAAAATTATTCTCGCAATTTATGGTATGTGCATTTATCGAACGTCACACAATATAAATTGCAGTGTTAAGCGTCACTTATGTAACGTCATTTTATAATATAATGACTGACTGACAGAAAACTACACGAGGGCTATCTGCCCTAGCCGTCCCTAATTTAGCAGTGTAAGACTAGAGGAAAGGCAGCTAGTCATCACCACACGCTGCCAACTCTTGTACTATTATTTTGCCAACGAATAGTGGGATCAATCGTTAGATTATAACGCCCCCACGGCTGAAAAGGCGATCATGTTTGTTGTGACGGGAATTTGAACCCGCGACCCTTAGATTATGAGTCGAGTGCATTAAAGCCACGTGAGGTCCTTCTAGATATGTACATTTCATAAAATATTTTGTTCAGATTAAACATTTGAAAAACATTTCAAATACAATGCTGACAAAATTAAATAAAATAGATTTACTTCTACACCAAAACGTCTACATAACTGGCCGAAAATGTTGGTCAATAAATTTCAAAAATTTGCGGTAATTTTAAACAGATTGGATTCAATTCTTTCACGATATCTGTTAGACCAGTAAGATCCAAGAGTAAAACGGCGCTAATCACACGTTACTGATCACTAATTTGCGGAAATATCCAGAATATATTGTATGGATTATCCATAGCTGCAATTACAGTCACGCAAATCATACTTGCCTGAGTCATACACGTTACAGATATTGAACGGGAAACATGCTTCATTCCCTTCTCCCCTTCAAAGCAATGTTACTTCTCTGTTTCTAGAACTTATTTACTTATCCTGATAGAATCTAATATTTTTTAGCATTGTTATGAAGCGCTAAGGTTTGGTTTAACTTGTTTAAAATTTTGCGCGAAGTTACACAAAAGGCTATCCGCGATAGCAGTCTCCAATTCAACAATGAAAAAGTAAAGTAAAGGCAGGTGATCAATAATACCCATTGTCAAATCTTGGCCTTTTCTTTTACCAACAAATAATGGAAATAATCGACACATTAAAACGACATGGCTGAAATGGTGAACACTTTCGGTAGAAGTTGAGGGGTTCACTTAGAAATTTCCAAACAAATATGTTTGATCAATGAAAGTAAGAAAGAAGGTGGTATTGAAAAAAATTAGACCGATAAATATGGACTGTGTGGATTACTTATGAACATGCACATTATTTTTAATAAAATGATTGTAACGTTCTCTTACTCTGTGATGCCCCTTACACAGTAACAACATCGCTATTTGTATATTTATGTACAATAATTCACTTCAGTAATCTTAGCTCTTCTGGTTGGAAGTTCCAAACTTAATATCTCATATTTTCTAGTTTCTCTTGCGTTCTTATTATTTTTGCCTTATGTTACTTTTGAGTTTATTTTGTAATATTAGAGGTTTTCTCTACTTTCTTATTCTATCTAAACGTTCATACTTTAAGGGTTGTTTTGTTTTCAATTTCACTCAAAGCTACACTGGGGCTATTTAGAGGGAAGGCAACTAGACATAACCATCTACCGCCAACTCTTGGGTACCCTTTCACCAACGAATAGTAGTATTAACTGTCACATTATAATGCCTCCTCGGCTGAGAAGACGAGCATGTTTGGTGCGATGGGGATTCGAGCACGCGACTTTCAGATTACGAGTCGAGTGCCTTAACCATTCTTTAAGAAACACTGCACGTATTTTATAAAACAATTTTGTAGGCGGTTATTGTCGTGCACTTGAATAAGTTTACAGTTTTTAATACATAACACTTGTATGTTGTATGGTGCAAGTCATTTGACGATTTCATGCATACCCGTATCAAATCTGTTTTGAAATAGTTCAGAGAAGGTAATACAAAATAAAAATATAAAGGTGACGAAGAATATTTTTATTCGGTTTCCAATTGTTTGAGTCAAATAACACAAATTCAGTTTCTTTATTTAAAATACTTAAACGAAATTCACTTTAAAACAAAATAACACATACTTATTTCAGTTCTACTTTGTTAATTGTTTCACCGTTCAGAACCAAAACTAAGCACAATATGTAAATGCATTAGAAATGGTCGTGTTATTTAGTGGCAATTAAAACAGAAGCTGAACACTAGAAACATGTACAAGTTATTGTTCACTTGTTTGTTTTAGCACAAAGCTACACAATAGGACATCTGTGCCATGTCAGACAGAGAGAATCTAACCCCGAAAAATTTTTGTTGTTGTTTTGAATTAAGCACAAAGCTACACAATGGGCTATCTGTGCTCTGCCCACCACGGGTATCGAAACCCGGATTTTAGCGTATAAGTCCGCAGACATACCGCTGAGCCACTGGTGGGTCTGGAAAAATTAAATAAGGCATTGCTATCTCACATACCTATTCTATTCTCTCTGTTATAGATCAAATAAAGAGAACAAACGACTTCTATATTTACAGGTAAACTATTTCGTTATTACATGAAAACGTTCTTTATATTACATTGCTTGCTACCGAATAAGAACAAATTGCAGTTTAACCTAAAGCCTTTACCGTAATCATTATTTCTCGAACAATACACTTGCGATTCCTATAATTGTCACGAGTCGGTCTTCGAAGAAAACGGAGCCAAATCACCTGTATACAATTCTCAGAATAATGCTACTTTGCTGGTAATGTAACGATACACAACACGCAAAAACATAAATCTTTTACCCTGTTAGTAGGCTAACTCTCCCAAAGAATAAATGAATCATGTGAACGTAATTGAGTTGTTATTTCTGATGTAGAAGACTACTCTCTCATCAATGCAAATAAACTTAAGTTTCAAGATATTATTTGGAAATTTATAATTTTACTTCATTATTAAACTGATATTTTTATTACGTTTGTAATATAACTCGTTGGGTTCTCTGTGGTTCACCATATTCCCAATGTATTTAGTTACAATCAATATTAAAAGCCACTGCATCCACAAAGCTGACGCACTCTTTATGTTTAATAGGCTTATTTCTTTAAAAATAATGCAATTTAGTTATTAATTTATTCATAGATTTAAAAGTGAATTAATCTTTGTGAACAACTGTTAGACGATGATTTGCTGGCTTCTAAAATATTTCTTATGTTTAGATTGGTTGTTTTGGTTGTTTTGAATTAAGCACAAAGCTACACAATGGGCTCTCTGTGCTCTGTTGTGTGTAGCTTATGTTTAGAAACTTCAATATTAATAAAGTTTGTTTCATTTATGATGTTTGAATGGTTATGGAAAGTTTTACTATCAAGGCAGTCTTAAGTTTTCTATCCTGTCTGAAGGAATAAAAGAGTATACATTCAAATGTAACATTTACAAGAGGACAACATTTCTTCAGCAACTTTAGAGCATATATATATTTATATTACATTGGAAACATTTCTTCAATAATTTTACATATATCATCAAAGTTTTTTTCAAGTTGACGACACATTAAGTTATTCTTCACTTTGAAACTTTCACGTTTGATTACAACAAATGTTTTATGTGTTGTTTGAATCCCACATTTTTGAAGAAATAAGTTATTTATTGTAAACAAAATGGAACCAGAATTAATAAATAAGATGACGTTTTTGCGCATCTTCAACTGGATATGTCAAATATAAATTATATATGAGGACGTATTTAAAGTGGTGTAATATAAATCAGCTGACAAAACTTTTAAAGACCTCTACTTTTTATGTTACTTGTTATTCCATTTCACTTGGATTAATCAGTGAATCATTGACACAACAACTTTGTCGATCCACGGCATAGTTCTGCATCAGTGATATATTTGTCAAAACTCAAGTTTGAGAACGAAAATTATTTATTAACGTAGTAAAGTTTCATGGTTACGCCTCTCTTTTAAAAGAAAGCAACATAAACTCTTATTAAAATGTTTTAAAGAGGAAAAGTAGACACATGAGATTCCTGTTTTAAAGGTTTTGTTTGTTTGTTTTGGAATTTCGCACAAAGCTACTCAAGGGCTATCTGTGCTAGCCGTCCTTAATTTAGCAGTGTAAGACTAGAGGGAAGGCAGCTAGTCATCACCACCCACCGCTAACTCTTGTGCGACTCTTTTACCAACGAATAGTGGGATTGACCATCACACTATTCACCACCACGGCTGGGAGGGCGAGCATGTTTAGCGCGACGCGGGCGCGAACCCGCGACCCTCGGATTACGAGTCGCACGCCTTACGCGCTTAGACATGCCAGGCCATTTTTAAAAGATAAAAAGCTAAAACCATTAATTGAAATCAGATAAAGATTAAACTATATGTTATGAAGAAATATACCACAAAATTCATAAATATATTAAAATGGTTAAAAGCTTCAATTTAGGAAAAAAAAATTACAAATTTACATCTAAAAATTCTTAGGATTTTTTAATATAGAATAGTATCAATATTTAGTTAAAACATTGACGCATGAAAGTTCTATACATATGTACTTGTTTGACAGTGGTTTACATAAAATATGAATTTTAAATTTACCTCTTTAATTTCACAGCCTTATTTATATATCATTGAAGCATTCCAGAAACGTCCAGACGCAATTACTCGAGAAATAATCTCCGTCTCTCTTCTGTTCCACTTCACTGTTATAGGCTGGAAATCGTAAGTTCATATATTCTTGGTCTTTATTCATTTATGCAACCAGCCATTTAAGCACAATACCATGACTCTTATCTTCACATCTATAGATATCATATATTAGTTTTAATCAGCGGGAATTACAGGCTGACCGTAATAACGCAAAAGCATAGGGACATCTGAGTGTCGATGAACACTCACTAATTTATGAAAAACTGTAAATTCTCATGTACTCATGATCTTAAAGGCTATCTTCGCTAACTGTACCCTATTTAGCAGCGATACAGCAGAAGGAAAGCACTTGTTTGCTAATTCTTGGGTTATTTTTGTACCATTGAATAATGGTTCTGACAACACATTATAATGCCTCTACAGCTGAAAGGGAGAGCATGTTCAGTGACAGGGATTTAATCCCGCGAATCCTTTAGATCTCTTTAGCCATCAGGTTATGTTAGGACTGAACACATGAGTAAAATTATGTCTACTTCATATTTTACTTTACTTACATGATAACAGGACATATTTACCTAGCCGCTAAGTTAGTGTTGAGTGTTGAGTCTAGTTAACCTTTGTCTGAAACTGATCATGTTTGTTGTCTGGGTTTTTTCTCTATACCAACATGTTTTATTGTTTATTGTATTACTCCTGTAACGGATGTACTCTTATACGTTTGTTTCAGTATAATATTTTTTTATGCATGTAACATACAATCTTGTGAAAAAGTTAGGACAACCTATGAAAGCTTGTGTATTTTGTAACATTTTTGAACATATAGATATTTAATCTCAATTTCAACAATACTGGAAGATAATAGGAATATTACTAAACAATTAAAACTGAACAAAAGACTTTTCAAGATCTTCTGTAAATGTAATTTTACAAAAATACAAATTCTAACTGAGGAAAAAGCTAGAACACCCTACCCCCTAATAGCTAGTGTTACCAACGTTGGTTGAAATAAATACAGTGAAACGCTTCTTGTAACCATATACCAGTGGCTGACATCGTCTGAAGAAAGTTTGCCCCACTCCTCAATGCAGAATTATTTCAGCTGTGAGATGTTTGAGGAGTTTTTGCATGTACAGCCCGTTTCAAGTCATCCCACAGCATTTCAATTGAAATAAGATCTGATCTTTGACTCGGCTATTCTAGCACTCTCCATTTCTTAGTTTTTAGCCAATCATTGGTGGATTTACTGGTATGTTTTAGGTCATTGTCGTGTTACAGGATCCGGTTCGGCTTCAGCTTTAATTTTCGTACAGATGGTTTCACATGACTTTCAAGCAATCTTTGATACACAATAGAATTTATAGTGAATACTATGATTGTGAGCTGTTCAGGTCCTGCTGCAGCAAAGCAGCCACAAACCATAACACTCCCAACGATATGAGGTTCTTTTCCTGAATTGCTATATTTGGTTTACGCCAAACATGTCCTCTGTTCTGATGTCCAAATAATTCAATTTTGGACTCATTCCAGAAGTCTTGGTCTTTGTCTACATTCTCTCTGACAAACTTCAGTCTGGCCTTGATGTTTCTCTTATAGAGCAAAGGTTTGCTTCTTGCACATCTCCCATACAAGTTAAACTTGTGCAATCTCTTTCTGATTCTAGAGGCATGCACTTTCACATCAACGATAGCCAGAGCCTACTGTAAGTTACGTGATGATATGTTAGGGTTTTTGGAGACCTCTTTTAGAATATTACGGTCTGCTCTCGAGGTGAACGACCAGACATGGACATGTTGGCAGTTATTTTGAAAGCCTTCCACTTGTTGAATATTTTCCGGACAGCGGAATGGCTGACTTTAAAATCTTTTGGGATTTTTTTAAATCCCTTACCACACTCATAAGCTGCTACAATTTTATTTCTGAAGGCCTTAGACAGCTCTTTTGCTCTCACCATGGTGCTCACTCTCCTTTCAACAGTCAGGCGCACAACAAACTAAATGTCTGAGATTTAAATAGAGCAAGCCTTATTCACAATGATGAGTAATGATCTTCTAATCATGTGCATTTGGTGTGATAAACCTGAGTGTGAGTTGAGGTATTTTAAGTAGGAATAAATGTGGGGGTGTCCTAACTTTTTTCACATGACTGTATATTGTTGATTGTGTGTTGCGCAAGTCTTGACTGTTCTATAAGTTTGTAGAACGTTCTCGAGAGTAACAATAAAAATATTCGTTTTACGAAAACGTTCGCTTGTTTTCGAATATTGTTGAAATTTCGAGAATCTCGCGTGATTGGTATATGAAACCGACGCGCCGAGAGACAGTTATTATTACTGTTCAGCTGCAGTCATTATATTATAACTCTCAAACGTTTTAGTTGTGATGAACACTTATTAATCAGAAACATGCAGAATTTGACCAGGAACGTTTATAGATCTCGAAAAATACAAAACATTAAATTTTGGTGCTCATAAGCAGTGTGAGGCTAACCAAGCTAGCTGGCTTAAGCGAAGCGTAGTAATGCCTGCTCGGAATTAATCTGCTCTTCGTGAACCCTGATCGTCGATAAAATATCCAGTTCCAGATCCGATAGAAAAACCAGTATAGTTTGTAAGTTTGTAAAACTTTTGTACATAATTCAATATTTCTAATAACTGTTATTATGAGATGTCTTATTATTTGTTTATTAAAAATATTTTTGTTAATAAAGAAAACTGTGATCAATATTTTTTTTGTAAATATCATAAAACTTCAATACAGTAATATTTAATTATCTTCTAAATTTAAACTCAATTTCAAATTTTTGGTTATTTGAAATCTTGATGCGTAACGTACGTTAAATGATAAGTAGGAGACTCATCCGGGATAAGTTATAATACGTTACACACTCATTACATTTACGACTCAACATTTGCCCCTGCCAGTGGCTCAGCGGTATGTCTGCGGACTTACACGCTAAAATCCGGGTTTCGATACCCGTGGTGGGCAGAGCACAGATAGCCCATTGTGTAGCTTTGTGCTTAATTCAAAACAACAACAACAACAGTAATAATAATTTTGAATGAGTTTAGTTACTTCCGACTCCTTCATCACGGCTGTTGAGTTTAGTTACTTCCGGTTCCTCTATCACAGCTGTTGAGTTTTATTATTTCTGGTTCCTTTATCACAGCTGTGTTGTAAGATTTATCGAAACAATCTTCTTATAACACTGTTTAACTTCATTTTTATCCATATTCCCTATTCTAACAGCAGTCAGAAATAAGTCATTATTCGCATTCTTTAGTAATTCCTACCTCTGTTCCAGAGTTTTCTATAATCTTATTTATTATTCAGCTACATGCTACCGTTAATACTGGTGTATTTTGCAACCCGACAACTTCTACCTCATTACCAATCAAAATCAAATATGCCATACCATACGCCTCCCATCCAATTATTTCATTTTCAAAATCTTAATATGTCATGTGATTTTATTCAGTGGTACAGTGTATCAATCCTCTTCTGCTGTGGTGATAAGCTCATTTAGATCTAATGTTTTACCTGTGCATATATATTTTACTATTTCTTTCTCGCAAGAGTTTTCTAACTAACGCTAGCCCTTTTTTTGCAGCCAACTTGCCAACTTTTCATCAGTTCTTCTAAATATTCATTTGAAATTTTCTCTCTCTCTTCATACCAAAACATTTTGTTGGATTTTGTAATTTATATATTTTTTTCCTTTTCTTTCAAAAAATAATTTCGAGAAAAGGTTCTCGGGGAACGTTAATCTAGTTTTTTGTTTGTAATACTTTTAGTAGCTTGATTTTTATTTACCATTTCCTCGCCACTTTACATTTATCTTTTATTGCTATTGTCTTATGCGCCTTTGCTAGCTTTCTATTTTCTAAGATATTAATAACTGTGTTGGTAATACTGTCACAATATTACTCTTGCAAGATAAAACAGCAATCTTGTCAGCGTCTCCATTACTATTAGATCTTTCAAGCTATTTAAATAGTATCTCATACAACATTGTTTTGTATTTTACAAATGTTCTATGTATCATTATTTCTCTGATTTTTTGTGATAAATATCGGGATATAACTCATATGTCTCTAAAATAGGTGATTTGAGCGTGACATAATTTAGATTATCTCTGCTCACGGTATTATTTTATCCTGGTTAACTCTTTCCAGACAGTGTTCTCTACATATCCTGTGGCTGCCATTCATTTGCTCTCTTTAATTTTCAAAATAAATTTATGTCGCTTTTAGAGATTTTAAGCAACTACACATGGTCGCTTCTTTCATGTCTGCCTGTCCTATCAACTTCCATTTGTCATCAATTTAAACTTTATTTGCTTGTTCCTATCTTTTAACTCTAGCTTAAATGATTTTTATAACTTCTGTTTTTCAGCATTTATGACTCAGGTTCTACGTCAAAACATTTCATTTTTATCTTAGTCTTAGTAAGTTGTAAATTGTTACCGTGATAACATTTGGAAACACCAATCGCAATTCCAGTATTTAAAAAAAACTCAAGACTAGAAAAATCAAAACTTCACGAACTTCATTCTTTTCCCAATTACTGTTACACGCCATACCTAATTTTCTATATTTATTTTACCAAATGACTTTTTGTCAGTCATTTATAAATCTCATCTGTGTTAGTATTAATTCTTTGCTCTTGAACAATGAATTTCATAATCTATAACGAGCCAAATTAATTGAACTAGGTCAAAACCAAACTAGACAGGATAACAACAAAATAAACAGAAGGCATATAGCCCATTGTATAGCTTTTGCGTTAAAACAACAAAATGAAATAATGTATTATCTAATTAAATTCACAATAAGAGTCTTGTCTAAAAATATTAACAGTTTCTTATCCTGAACACTAAAACTTCATTTTGTTCTTTATTCTAAACTTTCAGATAAAGTCCGAAGATAATATTGCTAAAAATTAGGTTTCGATATCCACGATTAGCACTGTACAGATAACCTATTTTGTGCTTATCAACAAAACAAACACACGACAAATATATCTGTTTAATTGCTACAAAAAACTTTGCGAAATTGAACTTGCAGTTTATATATAAATTATACATTTTGTTACAAAATATGACAGTATACGGCTATAAAGTAAGTTTTTAGTGTTAAAGCATACACATTTTACCTTAAATTACCAATTTACGGCTTAGCCCTGTTATTAGCGTTCCGTTCTGTGAATCCTAGGTTCTATGGTTTGCATTCAATAAGTTCTAAAAACAAATAACAATTGCTTTTCATACTTGGTGTCTGTGTGTGCACTATACGAGTGATGATCAAATCTCATACTCTGATCTGAGATGACTAGCTCAAGAACTAGTGATAGGTATTGTTTATTATTATTGTTTCTTTTTCTTAGCTTATCGTTTCAGATGTGGGGATGGTTAATGCTGATAGTCCTCGACTATTTTTGGAGAAAATAAATAAATAATTCGAAGAGATACATTTGCTGAAATAGAAAATGTTATGCCTAAATATTTTAAGTTTTCATTTCGTGTGTAAGGCTTAGTTTTTGTTACACTTCATAATAAAATACGAGACACACATTTTTATTTAGTTTCTTTGGAACAATTACGTGAAAACATATAGAGTATATAGATTTGCCTGTGAATGATTAATTTTGGTGTATATGCAAGCAGTAGATACATAAAAAATATTTAACGTATTTTTACAATTTTATGAAATGTAAACATAAGTTAAAATGTTACTTTGTAAAACACCTATCAAGATGTAGCATATGCATAATAAACACACTCAAGTCGTAATATAATTAGTAGTTTGTGGTCACTATCTTTCGTGTATGTGTTCATTTTTATAAGAAAACTATTTCAGCCTCTTTTGCTGAGTCAACGAAGAGGAATCGAACCGCTGATTTTTGCGTTATAAACCTGTAGACTTACCGCTGTACTAGCGAAGGATTATCGGCTTCTATTCTATGTTTTCAGTGATAATGACTTAACATTGAAAGTAGAGACGTAATTTTAAGATTATTTTTTAACGTCAAGTGATTTTGAAGTGTTAGACTAGAAGGGAAAAGGCAGCTAATAAACAGCCTAAAACTTCACGTCTTTGCTACTGTTATGTATATGTGTAAATATTTTGTAAACGACAACATGTCGTATTGTGTTTGAATTTTCATTTGTATTATTCATTTTTCCATATCGATATTATTGTTTAGAAGTTTAAACTAAAATATGTTATTTATTTAGGGTAACGTTTTAGAACTTTCTCGAATTAAGTAGACCAATCACATGTTTGTAAATGAGTGCTGGTGACTTCCTGTCTAGAGTGTAGTCTCGTGCAAGAACGGATATGCGTGGATAGCTCTGGAGTTGTATGGAAATTGCAAGATTGTTCGAGAAATAGGCCTATCGGTATAAAAATAGTTTAAGACGTGAGAGATATTCAGTCATCAGTTTTATTCGAGGGAGAGAGATTCAGTCATTAGTTTTATTCGAAGACAAAGAGTGAGATTCAAACACCAGTTTCATTTCAAAAGAAGAAAGTTAGTTATTTGAGAAAGATTAAGTGTTTGCTGTGAATATTCAACTTGGATTTGTGATTGAAATTAGATCTACGGAAGCCGTGATTTTATTTCGTCACTCTCTACGATACTTCTGAATTACCGCTTGTGCTGAGGGACGGCGATTTCATTGAACTGTGTACTGTTTCGGAATCTCTTCGTGGGACCAAATTCACACCCTAGACTGGAATTTGAGACTTTAATTTTAGATCATTACATTAGATACAGGCCAGTACCGTTTTGTATTGTGATTCAATTTTGAAGTTTGAAACTAATATTATTTTGTTTTGTAATTAATTTCGAATGTTGTAACTTAATATCTGTCACTATTATTATATAATTCATGTTATATCTGTTATATTTGTTAATAGTTTAGTGTAATAAATTATACAAGCTGTTATCTGCGTTTTTCTGTTGCGTTTAATCTACGAAGAACTTAAAACATTAAAAAATACGTAACACTACGTTTCTCTAAGTGAACAGTGAAATTTGATATTACAGTCATAACTCAGCCTTGGCCCCACGAGGTAGAGAGAGGTTTTGTTTATGTGAGTAGTGAGAAACAAACTGGGTCTACAGATCCACAGTTCGGCACGTTAATAATAGGGACGCTCTAGATTCGTCAGTGATGAAAGATTTGAATCAAACTTTGCGTTTTACTTGACAGAATCTCACTCGTTTATACCCCTATGTGTAATTTTGATTTCTTTCATTATTATTACCTTTTCTGATTTTGATATTATGTTGATTTGTATTTAAACACTTTGGACTGTATTACTCACATACCACGTTGTATATTTTAGATAATGCACAATGTTTGACTCGTGTCAAGATTCAAATACATTTGTAAATTATTTATGCAGAAAGCTATATGGACTACAAACTAGCTCAAATAATTAATGATTCTGAAAAATAAACAACAATGTGTTTGTTTCTCAAAATAATGTTTATTAGACCTTATTCAAAAAACCTCATACTCCTAAGAAGTACAAACCAAACTGCTTATAAATTAATTTGTTTCATTATTTTATACAGGTTATTTAATAATTTTCTCAATAGAAAAAAAAATGAATTCCAACAAACATTTTTCTGAACATATGTTCATATTTTTGGTTTTATTTAGTTATTCAAAATTATTCAGAAATAATGAGCAAAGAAAATGATATCAAAAATAAAAATCAGACAAATCTCTCCCTAATAAGACAAATCTTATGCTTAAATAAGTATCCATACGTAGTGATTTACTTAAACAATTATATTTTCTTTCTGTGTGATACGAGACCAAGTAAAGTAGATATCGGAAGAGGTTCATTTGTGTATGCGAGGGTTTATCCAACAAAAGCAAATGCGCTCAGTAATATTTTGTGTGTTTATAAATGATGATTGTTTCGTGCAAAACTACACCAGTGTAATTTGCTCTAGGTGTCCCTAATTTAGCGGTGTAAGACTAAAGGGAAGGTAGACCGACATCACCACCCATCGCCCACTCTTTTATCAAAGAATAGTGAGTTTGACCATCACATTATAACGCTCCCACGGCTGAAAGGGCAAGCATGTTTGGTGTGACGGGGATTCAAGATAGAGAAAAATAAAGGAAAATTTGGTATTTTCAATACGAATGTAACAGAATAAATGTATATCGTAGTGTAAAAATCAATATAATATGTAAATTAAATTTCATTAGTAATAACGAATCAAAAGTTTTACAAGTACAGTATTGTACAAATTAGCACATCTAATTTTCATACAAAATAACATAACCTACATCAGATGGCAGCAAAATTCTACCAATTCAATATACAAGACGTCATGACGAGGTTTGGTCGTAAACATGTCGTCACAATTTTACAATGTTTGTTACGAACAAAGAATTAACTTGTTACACATTAATAAAACAATTTTATTCTTATATGCATTTTTTTCAATATCCAAATCTTGTTCAACAAATTATTCACATAACATGAATAAAAATTTTAAGATCAAATAAAAATTATATTATCCAAAGGTCTGCTTCAACATAATATATTGTGTTCTGTGTTTGTGTGCAAAGCCACATCAGGCTATCTGCTGAGTTCATCGTATTGGGTTCCAATAGAGCACGTGTTATTGCATTTTTTGCATATTATTCAAATTCATGGTACAGCTTTTCATTTTATTTATTAAGGATAAACTCAATAATTTCATTTTTATTTGAAACAAAACATATTAAAGGTAATTATAAAAGCGAGATATATATTTTCGATTTTCTTAATAATATGTTACGTGGAAACAAGATAAAATGTTGATGTTAAAACACAAAACCGTGTAAAAAACAGGAATTATAAAAATTACATTCAACTGATCTTACCCTACAGTTGACAGTTACAAGTTCTTAACCCAAAATTTAGAATGATGACGCAGTTTCTTTAAAATGTTGACTTGTACTACCAGCTACTTGCTTCTTATGGATGTTATCACCCTTAGCTTACCGTCTCAACCACTGTAGTGAAGGGCTTACTCTCTTGATTGCTAAGACTGAAGGTATTGCTTATGGGCATGACTGGTAACGAGGGAAAAATAATGCGCTTGACAATGAAAACTCAGATAAGCGTAGAGTAAAATCATGATTTCTTTTATTTTAAGTAGTGTTTAAAGCTACAATAACTCCAGTAATTATTTTTATCTTTATGTTATGTACAATGTGTTATATTTCCTTTATACGAATGAAAATTACTCTTTCATAGTAAGATATTGAAAAACGCCACAACAGCAGTATTTTTGAGGAAAGCTACACGACGGCTTAATGCGATACCCTTTCCTAATTTAGCAGTGTAAGACTATGGGGAATGCAGCTAGTCATCACGACCCACCGCCAACATTAGGTCTACTGTTTTATCAACGAGTAGTGGGATTGACCTTCACATTATAACGCCCCCACGACTAAAAGGGTCAGCATGTTTGATATGACGAAGATGCGAACCCGCGACCCTTAGATTACGAGTCGAGTGCCTTAACCACCTGGATCTGACCTCAGACAAAAAGAAGTGCATGAAAGTGTACATAATTTTCTTGTACATTTATGAAGTGGATCGAAAGCAAATGTACACAAAAATCAGGAAAAAATTCATGAGATGTACATTAGATTAATGCATTTAATATAAATTATCGTAATCTTTAATTGATCAGTGTGATCAATGCAAGTTTTAAATCACGTCTCTCTTTCCCCACGGTGACCCAGCGAGAAACCCGGGGACTGAAAATTTAGTTTCGTAACTTACGGTGGGAAGAACACAGATAACGAAAAGTGTATCTTTGAGTTTAACAACGAACAAGCTTCTTACTTTATTCTCTCAATTTTTTTATTAGGGTATTGACATATATTATTTTTATCATTCACAAACGTTTATTTTAATATAAATATTTTTATCTGACAGCATTGATGTGCAAAATTTATCATTCTATTTCCTTTATTATTTCAATACACATTTATTTTGTTGCCATTCCTCTAACAAGAAACCCACCAGTGGCGTAACAAGTAGTTTGAAGGCTTATAACACAAAAAGTAACTGGGATTTGACACCAGTGGTGGGTACAACATAGAGAGCTTATTGTGTAGCTTTAGGCTTAACTACCAACAAATAACAACGAATCTTTAAATAATATATTTTGAGTAATAAGCAAATAAAAATATATTAAGTCCAAGTAATAACAAAAACATATTAGAGATGGTAAATATTATGAATTGTATTTTCTTCTGGCTCTTAAAGTAAATGATATTGAGCCCTATACCTTCTACACCCAACGTTTACTTACACTTTTTCTCTCAGTAAAAACGATGTTTATTAGAACTGTCTAACTGAAATCATTTAACAGCTAATTTATAGTTGTACTGGAACAACACGTAACAATTCAACAGTATATATGAAGCTGAGTGACAAAAGATCATAATAGAATCTAGATAATATAATCAATACATTATTTTACCCAACATAAGTAAATATAATTTCAACAGAATAATCCGAAATAGGGCAATCCCAAACAACACTGATATCACATTGTTAACCCTTGATATTAGTGTAATGTATATATTAAAAATAAAATAAGAGGTTGAGAAGTGTCTTCATCTTTGCAGATAACAACATGAAGAGTACTTGATCTCTGTGTATTATAGTTTTATTAATTCTTTAATTTTATTAAGAGTCAAGGTAATCCTACCATTGATAACCTGTAGGGTAAATAATAACAACAATATAATCACCACTGACACAGATTGAAGAGAAAGTAACATAAATATGAATTTACTGAGCTAATGGAAAGTTTAAGCGAAATAGATAAATAAATCTTAGTAAAATTAGGATATATGGCTAGTACCTTCAATACTAGAAAACATAGCCAATCTTAATGCGTAAATAGGTGACTCATTTTTTTTCTTAAAATCAGTCTCAAGGGAATAAAATCATTGTCTTCAAGTGAAGAAGAGCCACAATTTATAAAGGTTAGTTAAGGTAACAAGCGTTTAAAACATGACATAAAACTAATTCTAGCTTATGTATACTACATATTCAACAGCAAGTTAAGTCGCACAACTGTAACAAGCTTCCAACTCGGAAATATTTATATCTCAGACTATAAGAACAGGTGCAATAATGCTAAGTCAATACATTCTTACACATAAACTGTATAATGAAGTTAACTGGACTTGATACGATCGATATCACAGACTCTGAATTTCTGTTGGAGCTTCATCTTTGACCATTGATATTGTTACTGTTTAATTGCATTTACAAATAATATCAGACTTCATAACTGCTATTGTAGGAAGCGTCTACGAATGACATTGAAGTTAGTTTGAAGCCACACAGCTTTATAAGCATTTTGTATATCTTTGTTTTTAAGCAGACGTGAGCTTAAAAGACCACATCAAAACACAGAAAAGCCTTATTAAAAAATTTGGGTCAGAATGTACAAGTATATGGCCGGGCCAAATGAAACTTCTTTTATTCTCGTTTGTATTATCAAAGCGTATTCCTTCATAACCATAGTTTTTACTTTGCGGATGCATATGTTGGTTTGGATTAAGTTTGTTTGTTTGTTTTTAATTTCGCGCAGAGCTACTCGATGGTTATCTGCGCTAGCCGTCCCTAATTTAGAAGTGTAAGACTAGAGCGAAAGCAGCTAGTCATCACCACCCACAATCAACTCTTGGGCTACTCTTTTACCAACGAATAGTGGGATTGACCGTTATATTATAACGCTCCCACGGCTCAAAAGTCAAGCATGTTTGGTGCGGCGGGGATGCGAACCCGCGACCCTCAGATTAAGAGTCGCACGCCTTAACCCATGTGGCCATGCCGGGCCGGAGTACCTTTATATCCAGATAAAACATTGATTATATATAATTTTTATTTTTCTCCCAAGTTGCAAAAATGAAAATCGAATTGCACACGAAGACCAGAACCTAAACGATACATTCGTCTAGTATAATGTTATTACCTGTTGTTCAAAATATAACATTTTAAAAGAAAGTGCAGATGACATGTATTTTTCATTAAAATATATCATTTTACATCCATTTCTTATTATTTTGTAGTTTTGTCTCTTTACCAAGCGTATTATGAAATTAAGTGAAATGTGCATATTTATATAACTGAATATTTGTATAACTGAAGCAGTTGGGAAAATACAATAATTATGAAGCATTTCTAATGTATTTTCCAAGTTTTATTTCATTTTCTAGTGAACCGGTGGACCTATGGAAAACGTTTCCAGGGGCACTAAATTACAAATTTATCGCTTCAACTATTAGTTTACACTTTTTGCTGTCAGTTTAACGATTACTGCTTCTTTAATGTAAATTTAATTTCCTTAATAAAGTGGTAAACGGTAATTGGTAGGCGTACTTTTTTACGTGCCACCTTTAGAGTCCATTTTCGAGAGATTTTGGTGAAGGTGTTTCGCGAAATACCTGTGTTCCGTTAGAGGTTGGGTTTGTTTTCGAATTTCGCGCAAAGCTACACGAGGACTGTTTACGTTAACCGTTTCTAATTTTCCAGTGTAACAAGAGAAAGAAGGCATCTAGTAACTATCACCCAAAACCAGCTATTGGGCTACTCTTTTACCAACTAATAGTAGGATTGGCCGTAACATTATAAAGCCCCCACAGCTGAAAGAGAAGTCCGTGCAGCCAACAGCTTAGAAAGAGTTACACGACACATACACTGACACCGAATCTTATTATGTAGATTATCTTTCATCTAATACAACATTTCTATATGTCAGAGATTACGTTTAGAAAGATATATCTAATGTTTTTCATAAATCATGATTTGTTTTAAATGCACGTTTTCATTTATTCCAAATCAAATTTCATAAAAAAGTATAATATTGCACTAAACTTATTTATAATACTATGTAACACAAATTTTGTTCCTGAATAGTATGAGTTATTTCATAATTGCTTATGTTCTAAAAGTACTGAAAATAGCCATTATTCTCTTCAGACTTTGCTTTTTTGACCTAGATAATAAAATTTAGAAATTAATCTGTTTTCTATGTAAAAACGGGCAAATTTGCACATTTTTATTTACATAAGACCTGAATAAAACAACATATCAATCAAGATTTACATGTATCTTATACTGAAGTTATACAAAAATGTTTAAAAGTGACTTGCGACTTACATTCTTTCATCTAACAAATCACACTCCTTCAGTCTAGTTGTCAAGAGCTCAACATTCGACTTTGTTAGACCAAGATCTCTGATCAAGTCACTGAGGTCTCTTTAGTTGGGGTTTTGTAGGTTTCTCTCACCAGCTGCATCTCTGAAATTGCAATATGGATTTTCAACGTCTACCTCCTCTTCTGATTTGCTGCTCTCTTCTGAAGATGGCTGTCTTCACTCTGACGGAGTGGGTACAGGGAGCTCAGGGCAGTGTGGCACTGAGGCGATGGATGATGAAAGGTCAGGATAAATGATAGTAGATGCATTCTTACCAGCCCGACATTTGAAAGAGTCCATTATGCAAAAGTAACAATTGCTTGAACGGTCAGTGGGTTCACTCCAAATACTTGAAATAAGGAACTTCATGGCTCTCTTTTCCCCTCTGTACCATCCTGCAAAAGAGCAAAATAAGATTGTTATTATGATGAATAAATTTATTTTATCCACAACTAATGTGTAAGAGGTTCAAGCAAAAAAATTATATATGTGACATTTTTCTTTACTACTGGAAATTAAAATAAAATAAATTGAAATATATTTAAATTTTAAACTGTCTAAAATTTGCATAATATAAAATCTTATTATTCAAACAAGCAAAAATTGTTCGTCTTACCATCTAGAGTTTGTTTTGCAGTACTCGCAGGTAAAAATGAGGTGTCCAGGGTTTGTCAGATCCTCGACAGGTATGCTAAAATATGCCTTGTGGGCTTCACACATTTTAGTAGATGCTGCCACAAAGTACTTTTTCGCTCTTATCTTGATAAACTGGCCACGTACATAGTAGAATGCGTCTGGAGAATGCTTGCAGCTTTTTGATGCCATCTCTGATAAAATCAGATAGGTCTATATGTTTACTTAGGCAGCTAGAACTAAACCGAAGCAAGGAGTGAGAAGCCCCTGTACATATATCACTATGTAAAGTTCTAGAAAATTATAAAAGATTCTTGAAATTTCTCGTAAGTTCTACAGCATTCTGGAAAATTCTTGTAAGTTCCAAAACATTTTAGAAAATTCTTGTAAATTCGAGGAAATTCTCTTTCAGCTACTCTGCACTGAATTTACCCGGAATGTTCTGGAAAATAGGTAAATTTCATTACCCATGTCACAAAAGCAAAATTTGAAGAAAAATAGGTCTTTTCCATTTACTTTAGGCATAAGCAATTGAGAAATAACACTTTTTCCCCAGGAACAAGAAAAAATAAAAATCACGTCTGATGCGCCTTTTTACATTTTGTGTATTTCACTTAGGTTTGTGAGAAATATTTTTTCTTTTAAATTTTTGACTTAAACGTGTATGAATTCAAGTACCAATCGCCATAGTTTAAGACTCAGCAACTATGTTAATTCAATTTTTGTACGGCATAAATTTTTTGAACGTAAATTGTTTTGTACTTTTTATTCTTATTAAAAAAAACTTCATTTTTAAGCCCGGGCTCTTCTAAGGCCCTCGACTCGTAATATAAGAGTCACAGACTAGAATGCTTGCTCTTTCAGCCGTGGGGGCGTTATATTATTACAATCAATTCCACTATTCGTTGGTAAAAGAGTAGCTTAAGGGTCGGGTGGTGGGTGGTAATGACTAGCTGCTTACACTGCTGAATTAAGCGCAGATAGTTTTTGTGTAGCTTTGCTTGAAATTAAAAGAAAATCATTTGTAAGCCAGAAAATAAGGAGAGAAGCATATTACAACTCATGGTATGAGTTAAAACCCTCAGCATACATGTTACTTCTTTAGTATAGTTTGAAAGGTTATCACTTCGTATTTATCAATTATTATCATTATCCCTTGCTACCATGTAACACATTATTACGTTAAGATACCACTCAATACGCTTCTTTTCTGACCAGATGGTATTCTTACCTTATCTCACAAATAAAGTATTATTACAACACAATAAATCGTTATGTAGTTATATAATAAAATTAATATATATATATATATATGTTCAAAAATTATATTAGTTAGCATTTAATGGTGGGAAATAAAGTATGTTTGTTGCTGTTTCTCTTGGGTGGAATGAAATCAATAACTATCTGAGAATGTGTGTTTTTATGTGTGTGTGTTTTCTTATAGCAAAGCTACATCGGAGATCTGCTGAGACCATCGAGAGAAATCAAACCCCTGATTTTAGCGTTGTAAATCCGTAGACTTACCGCTATACTAACAGAGGCAAATATCTGACAAACCACTTAAATAAAATCATCATATTTTTTGCTTGCCGTTGCATCATAACATGGTATTATAGAAAAATATACTTTGTTAAAAAAGAACATGCATATGCGACGCTTTAGCGAGAGAGACAATGTATCTTAATATATGAAAATAATGAATATGTAAATTAATAATCATGCAAACAAAATTTCTCAATGAGGAAAGGTTAACTATTGTTTAAAACCACTGAACAACTGATACTAAATAAACTGATAAACTGATTAAACTAAATACTAAATTTTCTTTAAACATCTTGTCTGGGTTAAGTTGAATATATTACATATAAATATCTGATTTTAGTGTAATTAATTGACAATTATTCTTGTGTTAACGAAATAGACCTGCGCCTACACAATTTCCGACCTTATTAAACTTAGTTCCTCTCATTTATAAGTGTCTCAAATTAATATTTGAATGTCAATGGCAAAAAGATGTGTTTTCCTAAATTATTTTTATCGAATATTTTTCCAACAATTTTTTTTTCATATGAGGTCAAAAATACAAATGATCGGGAAGCAAAATTTTATTTTAGCCTAAAATAACGACGCTTGAGCTTAGAGAGGAACGTTACTAAACGTTGCACGATGTTCGTCTTTAAACTTTGAGCTAATCTTATATGAAATTGAGTACACTTGGAACTTGTGAAATTGAATTTATATGGAGCTTTTGGCAAATAGATCTAAATTTCACTTGACGAAACTTTAAATTAGATAAACTAATTTTCGTTTCGTGTACGTCAAAACTACTTTTTTTTCTTTTCAAATGTGGAAATATTTCAAGTGAGGAAACAAAAACGAAGGAAGTGTAGAGAAAAGTAGTTTAAATTCCAAACCCACATTTATCAGAGTGATTATATATCTGTTCTGAGCGTCACAGATAATTTAGAATGATTCACTTTGTCCACTTCATGTGGATGCTCCGTATAGACTTTGATGATATTGGTAATGAATACCTAGTCACGTATCTTGAAGATTTGTCATGGGTATACACATCAGAGTGGGTGAATCCTCCTACTTAGTCAGAAAAAGGAGTTTTATTTTATTAATGTAAGGAATCGAAAGTTTTATACAACCTAGATCTCCCTCACCGTAAAATACGTCAGGTTATTTAAATATTTTAGTGTGTTGGGATTTATTTCAGATTTTAAGACCTTTGTAAATTAGCTCTGTTTCAACGAAAAACGAAGAAAAAGCGAACTTCAGATATTCCATAAGTGGAGTAGCTTGATTCTGAAAGTAGCAATGTTTTACTTACCAAAGTATGTGGAAGCTCTCTGTGAAAATAAAACAGGGAAGAAACAGATGTGCGGCTTAGAAGATTGAATTAGTGGAGAGAAAAACTTTTTGATTTACCAAATAATCAAGAATCCAATTGATCATTGTCGTGCGAGAGACAGCAGTTCTTAGTAGCCAAGAACCAAACATTGTATTGTTAGTAAGGCGCTGATTATTATGTATAAAATGCAATAAAAGAAAGTCCATTCTGTCTCACCACAGGTATATTTGGTAATACATTTAAACAGCTTTTGGTCAAGTTAATATTGCTTTATTTCATTTTAGCTATATTTATTTATTTCATATGAAGTCTAAAAATATATACATTTGCGGTTATTTTGCTAATTTAGGTGAGTTAGTGCTAACGTATTGAGTATTCATTTATTACAATGAAAACGGCACCCGTTCATCAAGGTTAAGTTTGAGAGCTTCTAACGTCAACAATTCGGTTTACACCCGTGGTTCCAATTGTGTGCCTTTGGGCTTAAGAACAATCAAACAAACTGATTAATGTGTACCTTTTCAAAGCGACTGCTGATTTTCTAGTATATTGCATGAAATTACAGATCAAAATTATTTAAAAAGTTTGGTTTGTTTTGAATTTCGCGCAAAGCTCCACAAGGGCTATCTGCGCTAGCCGTCCCTAATTTAGCACTGTAAGATTAGAGGGAAGGCAGTTAGTCATTACCACCCACCGCCAACTTTTGGGCTACTCTTTTGCCAACGAATAGTGGGATTGACTGTCACATTATAACGCCCCCACGGCTGGGAAAGCGAGCATGTTTAGTGCGACGCGGGCGCGAACTCGCAACCTTCGGATTACGAGTCGCACGCCTTACGCGCTTGGCCATGCCGGGCCATATATTTTGGAAGAACCGCTTTAAAAATTAACTTCGGTAGAATAGATAACATTGATTGTTAAACAGGTTTCATTTCAGTATGTGAAACAATGAGAAGTGTTAACATGTTCACATGTGAAAATTATTAGGAAAGTGTTTTTTGTTTTATTATACAGAAGAAAAACGATAAATAGTTACAAGTGTGATAGGCATATATCAAAAGAGTGAATATAGATGTATATTTTACTAAAATAACTATATAAAATAGCTATACAAGTCATTTAGCAGTATTCATTATCTACTTCTTAAAAAAGAGCGATTTATTCCTTATATTTTATTAAACTGCGTTATGAGGCTTCCAGGCTTGCTACTGGAATAATTTTGTTGTTATGTCTTACCAATATCTGAAAGTCTCATTTATATTTACCAACATATGTCTGACGGAAGATAAGCTGTCATTGAACACCATAGTAGCTCACTGACTATCATTTCTTCAGGAAATATTTCCGTTTGATTAGTTGTTGACATAGCTACAATAATAATACGTGTGCTTCTTTCCTTTTTGAGCTGTGAGAGATGGAATGCCCAAGCGTTGTTGATGATAACAAAAGAGAAACACAACATTTTATCATACGTAAAAATTAACTTTAACTTTTGCTTTAAAATAAAAGAGGTATTGATCCAAAATTCCTTGTCGTTGAATTACCGAACCATATTGGGTTAAATTTATATAAATCTGGTATATCTATAAATTATTTATTCATCATCGTAAATATTGTTTATTCTACATTGAACAGATCAAAGGTTTAAATTTCAATACCTTTTTGAAATACCCTGTTGAAAATAAATCACAAAATAGCAAACATATACTTATATGTGAATTATAAATCAATGATTAAAGAGGTTTTTAAAATGTTCAGATTTTTGTTTGAATTCAAACTTATTTCTCTAAAATATTAACGTATTTTTAGCATTGTAGGAATCATTTAGATAAAAATATAAATAAACCCACCTATCACAACGAGAATGCTTCAAAGGACTACATCAAGGAAGTGTAATTTAAATGATATTACTAAACTTTTGCTTCTGGAATTTGCATTTTGGATTGGATTTTAAGCCCGCGGTGTAACAATAAATAAACAATAAAATATTGCTTGCGATATCCAAGTCCCTGTTATTTTTTAATGTAGAACTTTTATATTAAATTCCACAAACTTTACGAACAACTTCTGCGTTTCATCGTTATTCATTTATCCAAAGCTGGATATGCAAAATGGTTTAAGCAGAATTTCTAAACATTCAGAAATAAGTTAATACCCAGATTAATTTGTTCAAGCCTTGTTCAATTATAACAATTTATCATTCAGAACAGTTTTTGTTTTTGCAAAATAGATTGTTTAACATGTCTTGTATGAATAACGGAGTATTCAAACAAGTTCCAATGGGTGACTTTTACATGAGAAGAAAGTAAAATCTTTAACTTATCTGAATACTATAACAATTTTAAGTAGAAGAAATGTAAGTCAATGAAGTTAAATTACAAAATCGTTCGTGCAACAAACATTGTTGTTGTTTTGAATTAAGCACAAAGCTACACAATGGGCTATCTGTGCTCTGCTCACCACGGGTATCGAAACCCGGATTTTAGCGTGTAAGTCCGCAGACATACCGCTGAGCCACTGGGGGCATGAAACAAACAAGTATAATGTAATCTAAAACAAGAGACAATTATATACTTTTTTATTATTATTAAGAAGTGTCACAAAAAATGAAAAGTTAAAAATCTTCGAATAAGTACTAAATGAGCAACTAAATTTAGTGAAGAAAAATATAAAAAAACTGGTGTTAACTTTAAATCTTTGTTGGAAAGTTATCCTACCCTCTTTCTAATTTTACAATCAGTTGTAATTCTGGTTCTTAAAAGATTAAATGTAGCTCTAAATCCTTAAATAATTAAGAATGTTTAACGTAATATAAAACAAATAAATATTTTTAGTTAAGTTCAACATGTTGATAGCACTACATCATGTATGAAAAAAGAAGAAAATGATAGTCCATTGAAATAAAAACCTACTTTTACTATCCCTAAACATTATGTTCTGAATGTATAACAGAATCGTTACTTACGAAAATGCGCTTTATTTTAACGTCGTGAAAAACTTTTGAGGCTCACCATAGTTACGTAACAAAACTAAAATAAAGCTAAATTACTTCTATGCGCCATAGTGAACTAATGCTGATCGAGCCACTTCTGGCTGTTTTCTTCTGATATTGAGTAGAGCACATAGTATTTGTAGGTAAAGAAGATATGATTTTTATACTGTTTTGCTATGTTATACTGATAAGTGTACAAGAAGTATGCTGTAACTTTCTTACTAGCTATAAGATTCATCATAAAAGGCGACTGTTATGTTTCTGAATTTCAGAATTCTAGTAAGTTATTTTGATCTTAGTAATTTATCACGTTTCACTGGGGATTGCGTGATGTATTGAATGCACATCTCTCTAACCATAGAAGTGTTCTTTTACTTTTAAATTAAAATCAGTTTCTTTTTACTCGCATACGCTGCTTTAAGATATTGGCTTACTTATAAGTTTCGTAACTATCTCGATATTATTTAAGTTAACAAGTAATAGTTATAACAGACATCGAATGTTTTATAGCCCATGATTGTAAGCTTTTTTATCTCGTGTACCACATGGCCAAAAATCAGAAATCGGTATGTATCAATGGAAGAAATACTAACATATTAAAACTAATGGGATTTATTTCAAACATTTTAAAAATAATTTTTTTGTTTTCTTACTCGTCCTGTGTACTATATACAACATCCTGATGCAACATCAGTTTAAAATCATTGTTCTAGATTATTAATGTTTAGGAATATGGTGTTCTGATTTATGTTAATAATTTTATGTTGATAAAATTATTTTACCATGATTAAAACTTATTAAAGCAGTCTAGTACTCAACACTGTAATACAAATAGATATATTCACCTAAAACTATTTACAATAAACTTCAGCTATAATCGAAAGCATTTTTATAGTTTGGATAGTGTATACATCATCTAAAATAATGTAAACATCATAACAATTTAAATGTAATTCAAATTAAAATGTTGTGAAATCATTACACTATCTTATTGGATCTGTTGTTTATTTACAGGAACATAAATATAGTATGCAAAATTATCCATCACCCATGTCTTTGATTAAAAATATAACATAAAATAATTGTATACAATTACTCAATGAATGAGTTGTGGTTATCATAGAAAAAATTAAGAAAATGAATATAAAATCTAGTAATACTCAATTAATTAAATAATGGATAAAAACACCAATTATACCAACTTTGCTCTAACATGCGACTGTTTCTTGCACACGTAATGCTTTTGTATGTCAACGAAAGTATAATATGATAAATCTATACTATAAAACTTTTGGTGGACTCAACAGATGGTCCAATGTGGGTTTGCTGTAAGAAAACACACACACACATAAAACTTTTGTTTAATACTGAAATTATACGTTTCAGAAATTAAGATTGTAAAATTAATTTTAGATTATACATAAGGTTAGAACGAAGAAATCTTGTGGCTATAAAATAAAAACTATACTGTGATATTTTTTTGTACTTACTGAAAATCGTATTTAATTTATTAGTGTAGTTACAAAAAATATTTATATGAATTGACATGTATAATTTACGTGTACAAGACAGTTACAAATGTGTAAGATGGTTAGGAGCATTACAATTTCTAACATAAAATAAGTAGCCATTTAAAGTAATATGTTCATGGAAGATGATAATGTGATATGGAATGGTAAAAAAATTGGAAGTACAACACATTGGAATGTTATATGTTTCGTACTGTTCTGTGTACATTCTCTATTATATGCGTTAGATTTTACACCCTTAATTTTAAAACATTGACGAGTCTGTGATGTGCAAAGAATAATTAAATATATTAATAAAATTTCAGCATCGAGATTCTTATATACGTGAAGACATTCAAAACTTTGTCACTCTTTCTGAATGTATTTATGAAAAAAGATAAACAGCCTATTGGAAGATGTATTGTAGAAATAATAGCTTTATATTTTAATTGTCTTCAAGAAACATGATCACTATAGAAATAGAATAATGACATTTTCCTTCCCTGAAACTAATTTCTTTCCTTTGCTCTCGACATCAGACTTTTCTTATTTATACATAATCATAGAAATGAAAGCAACGAAACAATAACTACAAAACTTTCCTTTTGTGTAGAAGAAAGATAAATCGATTAGATATGGAAGCAAATAAGGTTATTCAACGAGGATAGTACCATAGCTAGTTTCACAACCACTAGTCGATTTATAGCTTTTTAGCTTTATCTCCCCATTGACCCCAATATGTCTGTCTCGGCGGATATCGTTTCATCATTAAAACTTCCAAATGGCTTCACTTTCTTTTATGGGGCGTTAAAATGAAAAGTACGAGATGTTTCAGAGTGTTCAATAATTCTTTCTTAAACCTAAAACTGGTAAGCTGTGATTGTAGTCACAACGATCCTACTAGTGTGGTAGTTCCTTACACCACACTTGTGTTGCACAGAGAAGGGAGCTTCGGATCATTAGAAGCGCGGCTCAGTCACAACGCCTGCAAATACATATACAAAGACACACATTATTATAAAGAATTGTTCATACATATCCCTTGTTCAGATTTGGCTATTACAGTCAAGTTAAGTTGTTGTTAGTGCACTTAATTTACCAATTCGTAAGGGTAACAAAATAGTGACACTTATTGGATTGTTAATCTTCACTGTAAATCTGAGTTCTCTGAGTGTCTGCAGTTACTGTCAGTAGAGTTTATTGCAAATGGACAAATATTTCATTAAAAAATATTAATGTTACATTTGTTTTTTTTTAAAAAAACTGTATAATATTGTTAGGCATCAATAGACAGTACACCGGTATTTATTAATAGGACTTATACTCTGATACTATTCATGAACTTTTCAAACAGCACAAGTTAAAATAAGTTGTTACATAAAACAGCTTCAGCTCTTGGATATCTGCTGGTGTTCATTTTAACATCAGTGGTTAATATTCATGACAACATTACGCCCATCGTTTGATTTATCACTATATCTTCTCTCGCTTTTAGCTATTTATATCAAACTGAGAGGAAAATGGTTTGTCCGTAGCTATTCTAGTAACTGCCAACTTACGTATTAAGAAAATAATATTTAATATAGGTCATCATTTTTAAATATATTTATAGAAAGTACATTACAAACAACTTTTTCAAGTGTATGTAAAATAATAAAAAAGTATCCGAACGTAAATTAAAAAGCTATTTAAGGTTTAAAAAGGTAAGATAAATGAACAAATATTGTAATTAAAAACAATTTTTAAAGGTAGGTTTTTACCTTTTGAGGTAATATTCGTCAAGTAGTTGAGGTATTGGTGAACCGACGATCATACAGTTTACTATGAGTTGTGCTTGAATAAGGATAAAAGAAATAAAAATGTATACATTGTGTTAAGCATGTAGCTAGTAAATGTAGTTTCAGATATTTTGTATTTTTTAAAAACACTATAAAAATAAATCTCGGAATTGGCAATTTACAGATAATGTTGCGTTACTTATTGATAGCACTCAAAATTCTTACAGGGTTGCAAAAAACTAAAAATCGTACTGAAATGTACGTTGACACAATAACTTTTATCTAGTATAACTGCATAATTTGTACTTAAAAATTCGATCCGATAGTTGCAACTTCTCTATGAAGTAACCAAAGATTTGAACAGAAGCTACTCACCAAATAGGTCTTAATATCATAGCTTAAACGAGCATTTAAGGGTTTTAAGCATTTATGTAGGACCAGGGCATTATTTCCTACGTTTGATCAAGTCATTATTTCAGAATTAAAATAAAATACAGTTACTGTACTGTTAACTCTCTTTCTTGTATCACAGCCTAAACATTTAGACTTTATTTAGACATCAAATTACGATAGAATTCTGAAAACGATTACATTAACTGTATTATATTAGCAAAACAGAAGCCAATTTAATGCTACCTGGCAACAACAGCAGTGTGAATTATGTAAGGTATGCGTTGTTATATATTATATACTTATGTTGATGAAGCAAGTTACTTCGATACAGCAATGCCGCGAAAGTTTACAGAATTTCTCTGAAAACAGCCTTGTGAACAATTGAAACAAATGTTTATCAAATAGCATTACAAATAAAGGTTTTACTCGAACATATGGAAGTTTAACTGTTGTAAAATAAACTATAGTATATTTTGTTAGATTGTTTTCAAATCAGAGCCACAGTTTGGTTAAAAAACGCATCGAGCTGTTTTTAAGTATTAATTAGTGATAACAACACAGTCTTGTTTTGACAGTTTCATAAGGCCCGGTATAGCCACGTGGTTAGGGCGCTCGACAAGCAATCTGTTTACCGTAAAAGCATTATAATGTGTCGGTTAATCCGATTATTCGTTGGTTAAAGATTAGCTCAAGAGTTGGTAGTGAGTGGTGATGAATATCCGCCTTTTTTCTTGTTTAAACCGCCAGACTAGGGATGGCTAGCGCAAAAATCCCTCGTGTAGGTTTGTGCTAAATTTAAAACAAACAGGCCTGGCATGGCCGAGCGCGTTAAGGCGTGCACTCGTAATCCGAGGGTCGCGGGTTCGCGCCCCCGTCGCGCTAAATATGCTCGCCCTCCCAGCCGTGGGGGTGTATAATGTGACGGTCAATCCCACTATTCGTTTGTAAAAGAGTAGCCCAAGAGTTGGCGGTGGGTGGTGATGACTAGCTGCCTTCCCTCTAGTCTTACACTGCAAAATTAGGGACGGCTAGCACAGATAGCCCTCGAGTAGCTTTGTGCGAAATTCCAAAAACAAACAATTAAAACAAACCGATGGATTTTATGTATTTTTCTTTTTTTTTTAAAATAGAGATAACTTTGGTGAGTTATAAAACACATCATTACAAGTCTCTCAGTAGCTGAAGTGGTTTTGAAAGTAAGACCGACATTATTATAGGAATAGTTATGAAAAAAAATGTGCTAAGTCAACATAATATATATATATATATATATACGCTATCACACAAAAACACTTTTAATATTCTCATTTCTTCTACGACGAGATCCTGTAATAATTTAAAATTAGCTTAGACTACTGTGTTAACTATATACTCGTAAAAGGTACCTCTTTTAAATTATGTTAGAAGTTATGAAATATAGACAAGTAGATTTGGTGTGAAGTTGTTTTATAGAATTGCCAGGAAGATAAAATATAACTTGTAAATAAGTACAAAATTAAAAAAAATTAGAATATATGTAAAATGAGATAATTACATTTATTTTCAAATATTAATTAAAAATTATGCATTAAAAACATAGTTTTTTATATCAAAATAGTCCATATTAATTTGCAACAAATCCATTAAACACTTACGTATATTAAAAACAGTAACATTATCTCATTTTCTTATGAAATGATTATCTAATATTTAATGTTGACTTAAGTAGTTGCTTAAATTTACTTCAATTTCTGATCACTGTTTGAGTATTCCATCATACGACGTGTTTTTATAGAATATAAATTAAAACATGACCTTATGTCACTGCTTGCAGTACGTCGGTATGCATAGCAAAGAAAGCCAATTTACTCAAAATAATTCACTACAATGTGTTGGATGCGAAGAATGAGGGCTCAAAACATGTGTAACGTATCAGAAGCTCTATCGAAAACGTGATTCCAGTGAGGCATGTAATCATTCAAACTTAGTTCCCAGGTTCCAGGATGAGTCGTCTAAAGACTCGTGGTAGGAATCCCATATCTAGGCCTCGGAAACTCTCAATGGATTTCTTTTTCTGAAGGAAAGAAATAAGTTGCGTATACAAGTAAAGAATATTTATTTGTAGATTTAAACTTGCGAATAGAACATCTTATCACAAGATAAGAGGAGAATCACAGACGGCAGATTAAGATGTAACTGTTATGTTATTAAACTAGGTCTGTTTGACTGACAAGTTATCAACCCTGATGGCCTTGTAACATAAAAAAAAGTTCAACTAGAGAATGTAATTTTGTGGACACAGTTGAAATAATACAACTTTTTTGGAATTGTTTTTATTAGAGTGTTAGGTACGTTCTGAAACAAAAAACAAATTAATATCAGCTCGCGATCACAGCAAGCTACCTACATAGATCATAAAATAAAAGTGGATTTGGTATTAAGTTCAGATAATCAAAAATTTATTTTATCGATTTGACTTATAAAATTTAAAATTCATCGCTTCATCATTTCAGCACTCTAGGTTTCAAGAATATTTTCGGCTGTAAACCTACCAAAATTGTATGATGCTCGGCGAGCTTAGGAAAATTAGGCTAGTCCTAAACGTATATTCTAAATTAAAATCCACAATAATCTCTGTAATAAAATTATAATGACATAAAATAAAAATAATAAAACCAGATATATATTCTGACCAACACTGTTACAAGTGAAATGCAAAGATATAAGGTAGTTTAATAAAATAAGATTTGTTGCGTAATACAACAATACAAATTTTGACAAAAGCATGTAAAAATTCCCCAAATTCATTAACAAACAATTAATCCCAATTTTAATAACAAAGATGTACAGTGATAAACTATTTAATCGTTTCTAAATTAGTTGAGTTAAAACAATCTTCACAATGTTAGCCACACGACTGGCCATGTGATTAAGGCACTTCAATAGTAATCCCCGTCCCATCAAACATACTCGACCTTTCAGCCGTGAAGTCTTTACAATGTGATGGCCAATTCCACTATTCGTTGTTAAAAAAACTATCCCAAAAGTTGGCGGTGGGTGGTGATGACTAGCTACCTTCCCTCAAGTCTAACAGTGCTAAATTAGGAACAACTGGCGCAGATAGGCTTCATGTAGCTTTACACGAAATTCGAAAGAAACAAAATGTGTCTAACGCACATAAGATATATTAGTAGTATTAAAAGAAATCAAATTTTTCTATTTTTTCCTTGATTGAAAGACGTCGAAGCAAAACTTAACCAAACTTATTTTGCTCCTTCCACCGTGTATTTTACTATTCTTCGTTTTTTAAAGTGTGACCAATATTTTTACAATAAAATTTTATCATGTTTCTTGTACATTTTAAAAATAAAATTACGAATAACACTAATTTTAAAAACAATATTAGCGTCTTAATACAACTCCTTTTATCAATTATATGATAACAAATTATAAAAAACATGTGTAATTTAGCAATATAATTTGATAAAAGTGTGATGATTTTTCATATAATTCCACCATTCCTAATCACTCAACGATAAATCTGAAGGCTTGAAACTCTAAAAATTGGGTTTCGATACTCACAGTAGGTACATCACAGAGAATCAATAATGTAACAATGTGATTAATATCAAACAAACAATATACATTTTACACGACACCACTGATTTCGCAATTATAATGCAGTTTAAAATATGAAAAAGTTATATAATTCTTTCTGCACAAAAAATGTAACGAAAATGTTTGACTTTTAAACAAAAATTTATGTTTTCATATACAAGCTTAAAGTGAGAAAATTACTATAATACAAAAGGTACGTTCAAAAATTCTTAACTCTGAGAGTTTGTTTGGTGTGGTATGTTTTGAATTTCGCACAAACCTACACGAGGGCTATCAGTGCTAGAGATTCCTAATTTTGCAGTGTAAAACTAGAGTGAAGGTAGCTATTCATCACCAATCACTGCCAGTTGGCTATTGGGCTATTCTTTTGCCAACTAATGGTTAGATTGACCGCCACGTTATAACTCCCCACGGCTGAAAGAGCGAGTATGTTTTGTGGGACAAAGATTTGACCCCGCGACCCTCAGATTACGAGTCGAGTGCCCTAACCATGCCGAGAGAACTCTAAGATATATTTTTCTAAGTGAACACAAGGTTCTGAAACAGATGTTTCATTCTCTCATGCACATATATAGTTGTCTAATTAACATTTCAACTAAACCTTTTAAGTTATCAATCTCTCGATATCCTAAAAGTGTCACTGCTTTGTTAGTTTTGATTCTAATACTAGCAGCTCTTAGAGAATTTTTTCAAACTTACAAGAATTCTCAAAAAAACTTTCTAGAATGTTTCAGAACTTATAAGAATTTTCAAGAACCTTTTAGCATTTTTTAGAGCTTTCTATAGTAATATATATATATATATATATATATATATATAGGCCTACCACTCACCTCTTCAGTTTTGTTCTACTTGCCAAAGTAAACACATAGACCTATCCGATTTTATCAGGGATGCCATCAAGAAGCGGCACACATTGTGCTATGTGTTTGGAGGATTTATCAAAACAAGAACGAAAAAGTGCTCTGTGACAGCATCTGCCTTGAAGTATGATGAGTATGACTTGGAGGTTATCGGAAACTTCAAAATGATGGCATTTCTTATGGGTCTCTAAGAAGGCTTTCCCAAGTTTCCCTGTTATCTTTGTCTTTAGGACAGCAGAGACACTACAGCGCACTACAACAGGAAGCACCGATCACAACGGACCGAGTTCTCTGTGTGTAGGCACAATGTCAAGTGTGAGCCACAAGTATACCACCAGAAGGTGTTGTTTCCACCATTGCATATATAATTGGGTCTTATGAAACAATTTGTCACAGCTCTTCATAAGGAGTCTGCAGCCTTCAAGTACCTTCGACACTTCTTCCCTGAGCTGTCTGAGGCATAGGTGAAAGCTGGTGTCTTCGTTGGACCACAAATAAAGAAGATCCTGGAGTGCACAAAATTTCCCAAAAAGCTCAGTAGGAGAAAAAAAAAGCTGAGGACAGTTTTGTTCTAGTGGTTCGGGGCTTTTTAAGCAATCATCACAAAGCCGAAAATTATGTGGAATTGATTGAGGCTCTGGTGAAGAACTACGGCAAAATGGGCTGCAGGATGTTTCTGAAAGTCCATATCCTTAACGTGCATCTTGATAAATTCAAGGATAACACGGAAGAATACTCAGAGGAACAAGGCGAGTGCTTCCACCAAGGTATAATAGACTTTGAACACCGTTACCAAGGAGCGTATACGAAAACATGATGGTAGACTATATTTGGGGCTGATACGTGAAAGTGATTTACACTACGGTGGCTAATTTTGAAAAACTACTCACTTCTAGACACTTTAGTTCATTTTTGTATAACGTTAATACAAATACATGTAAATCTTGGTTCATATGTTATTTATTTAGACGTTATGTGAAAAATAGGTTAACTTCTAAATCTCATTATCCTGGTCGCAAAAGCAAAGTTTGAAGAGAATAATGGCTATTTTTTTGTATATTTACAACATAAGCAATTATAAAACAACACATACTATCCAGAAACAAAATTAGTGTTACACAGTGTTATGATTACTTATAAATTACTTTTTCTCACTTGCTTTAGAACCTTCAAAATCACGCTAATAACAAGAAAAGAAGTGAGGTTAGCTACTAAGTTAAAAATATACTTAAAAATGTTATATTTCTCGGATATTTTTTTGTTTCTGGAGTTAATTCTCAGAAGGCAACTGGAAACTGAACTTTGAACTATAAACATAATGACTGTTTTCTGTATAAACTAGCTAATATCATTTTATAAAAAGGAATTGATGCTTGCGACATAAAAACACCTTATGACATTATACAAAAATGAACTTAAAATTCTCAATTTTTCTGTGGTGAATTCCTGTGATAATTAAAAAATACGTTTAGGTCACTGTCTTAGCTATGTACTCGTTGAAAACCTGCACCTATTTGCTGTGTTCGATTTTTAAACTGTGCAGCTAAAAACATTCATTTGACAATTATAAGACAGTTTTAAATCAGAAGAAGCATACTTTCTCATTAAAGACCAAAAAATATTTATGTTTAAATACATAAATATGTTAAATGCCATTGATATTTAGTTGATATTTGACCTTTTAGTTTTCTGTATGAAACAATGCAGCCATATTAATATTAATATCAATAATTTTTCATGTAAAATCATGGTTGCAACTGTTTATCGGTCCTTTGCTCTCCAGGTGTTGTTTAACTACATTTTCTGCATGGTTTTGATCACTCTCTTGCTAAAGATAAACTCATAGCAACACGTTTCGGTCATGGCAAACTGACATGACAGATAATAACCTGCTTCTATCCGTGACCAATAGTGGTGTTATCAATTTCGTTCAACCATTGACAGAGATACATCCCGCGTGTGCGTTGGAGCTATAAAATGCTTCAATGTAGATGAATAAGTGACACGGTTCTCTTCTCTTTAACTGAACAAATTATTACTTATCGATGTCAAATAATCCCACCTTGGATTCATTTGTAAATACAACTCTGTTCCGCTATTTGACATTCCATTGTTCAAATTGTGATAAGTGGTTTAGTTATCTCTTCTAAACAGTGGTTTTTAAGCAACTACACATAGACTCTGTTCACTTCTTGCTAACGTACATTTTACTGTTTGAATATTTCTTCTGAACAGTAGTTTTAAGCAACTACAGATCAACTCTATACACTTCCTGCTACCGAGCATCTTACTGTTTGGTTATTTCTTCTAAACGGTAGTTTTTAAGCAACTACACATCAAATTTGTCCACTTACTGCTAACATGCATCTCATTCTTTGGCTATTTCTTCTAAACAGTGGTTTTTAAGCAACTACAGATCAACTCTATCCACTTCCTGCAACCGAGCATCTTACTGTTTTATTATTACTTCTAAACAGTAGTTTATAAGCGACTACACATCATCACTGTCCACTTCATACTAACGTGCATCTTACTGTTTTTTAGGTATCATTTACAGATATAACTCATTGGGAAGAGTATGGCCTGAGTTAAGTAACATCCCTTTTTGAGAATTTGGTTTTCTACTTCGTCAAAATATATTATCACTATTACCAGTTCCAGATAACATCTTCAAATTACACCAACAAATCTGAGTTGAACGTGAAATAGTGTTTTGCGCACTCTGGCTGTGAATTCCAAATTTTGGTTCACTTCTAGAAAAACACGCTCCGTACTTTGTGGTAGCGGTACAAGAATAACAATCAATTTTCATTATTCATTCAAATAATAGTATTAGAAGAGTCAGCGGTGAGTTCTGCTTAGTGGCTGTAGTATTTCTTGTCTATTAGCTCAAAAATTGGACTGGTATACATAATTAGCTCTGTTTTTGTACATGAAACGAACAATTAAACCTTAAAGTTCCTAAGAAAACATAAAATGTTTTGCTTACTTTTTTTAGAGTAGCTTTCACTGACCAAACACTTGATTAATAACTATACGTTGGCTAGATGCAAGCACTAAACCATTGTAGGGAAGTTGTTACTCCTAATTTGAATCTGGGAGGGTCATGTGTCATATAGATCTCTTTTTACCTGCTGTAGGAAATAGTAAGACTTTAGGTTTTATTGTAGTTACTGCTGGTCATGTCTAAATGGTTGGATGACAATCAATATCAATTTAAACTATGAAAAATTTACAATAATGTTGGAATTAACAATCACACAGATATTCTCAAACTTATTGTGTTTCATAAGTTTAATGTCTTACATTTTATAAATAATACACAATATTTGTTGTACATAATAAAATCTGATATCATCTAAACAAATTTTGGCATATATGTAGAACAAAATAGAAATAGGTATAACAAACCAACTGGTAGATTCTGTCTCTTATACTCAGCTGAAACTGTAGCTCTTCAAATATTACTCCTTTTAGATTAATTATCATATTATGACACTCTGATTTTTTCTCATTAATCTAGCAATTGCTTTTTCCATCTAAAAACTAATTAGTCTGAAGAAGTCATTTTTTTTTTACATTTTATTCGCAAAAATTATTTTAAGAAAAAATCACTCTTGAAAATGAATTAATTTACAATTAAGCCTATATTTGTACGAGAGATGGCTCCTTGGGAATATTATGATCCAACATTTCGTTGTTTTATTGTGGGTGTGAACTTTATAGTAAGTATTAAATGGTAAAAGCAGTAAACACAGCATATTTTTGCTCAACATCACAAACCAGTTTGTACTAAAATTTAATGTCATATTACATGATGGTAACGTTCAATTTGCTTATTAAAGTCTGGAATATTTTTATCGTATGCAAACTTTGTTGAAAGTATTACAACCTTAATTAGCGTCAGATAATTAAATTAAACATCTTTTCATTGAAGAAACAAGGAAATAATATATATATATATTCCGAACCCTAAGTTCCTTTCAGTTTAGTCCGTCAAGAACTACCTTTAATCCAAACTAATATGCTGTCAAAACACATTTTCTGTTCAGACTTTGAAAAGCTGGAGAGTTGTATTGAGTTGTTGCTGTCTACTGTGCCATTTTTTAAGTGATCTAAACGCTATACTTTGTATAACGTAGAATATAAAATGGTCATACGAAGAAACATGTACACGCTAATATTTCTAACAAACTTTACTTATGTATAATTAAAGAATATTCAGAACCTGGATAATTATAGGAATAACACAAAATAACTTCATTTTACAAATTTGTGATATTTAAGGTTTTGATGCTATATATTTTACATCCTACAGCTTTGATTTATGTCTCTGAGAATATTGTTGCAAGAACTGATGAAGGAAATACCATGGATTTGGTTTACCTTGATTTTAATAAGAGTTTGATAAAGTGTCCTACATAAGACATTTTGCAAAAATTAAACTTGTCGGCATGAGTGAAATGTTATTAAATTGGATAGAAAAATGGTTGGAGAGTAGAGCGCACAGAAGTGTAATACATTGAAAAAGATATAACTGGATTACAGTTATAAGCTATGCGCTTCAGGGTTATGTGCTGGATCCTCTGTTTTTCGTGAATTTATATTAATGATATTGACTTTGGAATGAACAACAAAATTTTGAACTTTGAAGATAACATTAAAATTTTTCGTGTGACAAACTGTAGCAAATATCTTACAGACTAGCACGGATGTTTAGATTACTTGAAGATGCTCTAGACCAATGCATGGTAGATAGTGTCTATCTATAATAAATGTAATGTGATATATGTAAATTTTCATAATGCAAATTATTCTTTGAATTTAAATGGGAATATATTAAACACTGTGGCTGATGAAAATATCTTGTTGTTGTGACAGAAAAATCATTTAAATAATCTGAACAATATATTGCAGTTACAGTAAGACTAATAGGATTCTAGGTAGCATCTACAGAAGCGTCAAATACATGTGATCTTATTGTTTCACTGTACAGGTAACTTCTAAGGCTTCATTTAAAGTACAGTGTACAGTTTTAGGCTACTTCCCTCAAATAGGACATTGAATTCTTGGAAGAGATTCAGAGAAGAGTCAGTAAAATGTTATCTGGAATGGTAGGATTGTTTTACAAGAAAAGATTAAAATCTCCAAATTTCTCTACTCTGACGAAGAGAAGTGTCAGAGGATGTGTTATGGAAGTGTTTAAGATTAAGTGTGTTAATAATACAGATCCAAGAAGCGTTTTGTGTTTAGCAGTGGAAACAATAGGACAAGAGGTCATAAACTGATATTTTTGCAACGTAGGAGTTTTCTGTAGTCTAAAATATATTAGTTTTTCAAACAGATTTTTTGGCTTTTGGAATGAGCTGCCTTCAAGAGTGGTGGAGAAAGAAAATTTAACTGATTTTAAGAGAAATATTGGACGAGTAGCAGGGGGTGGCTAAAGTTGGGAGCTGAAAAGGATATCTTTATTGGGCTAATAAGCTCTTTTTTATCAGTTTAAAAGTTCTTAAAATTGTAAAATTAATAGATGTGCTGAAAAGAAAAAATCGTTTAGTTTAAGATCCATTATCCCTTTACTTCTTATGTAAGCTGGGCATGGCAAAACGTGTGAAAGCGTGCGACTAGTAATCTGAGGATCGTGGGTTCGCAACCCCGTCGCGCCAATGTGCTCGCCCTTTCAGCCATGGGGGCGTTATAATGTGACGGTCAATCCTACTATTCGTTGGTAAAAGAGTAGCCCAAGAGTTGGCGGTGAGTGGTGAAGACTAGCTGCTTTCCCTCTAGTATTACACTGCTAAATTAGGGACGGCTATCACAGATAGCCCTCGAGTAGGTTTGTGCAAAATTCAAAAATAAACAGACTTCTTATATAAATATATATGTTATTAATCCGTTAGATGTTTTGCAGATTTTTATTTGAGTTGCTTGTTTTCACTTATTGATTTCTTGTCTGTGATAAAATTTCCAACACACTAGACGACATATCGACTTGATCAAAAGAAAAATAAAAGACGTTTCCGCTATTCGGTAACAGTACATGATTTATTGTTTCGGGGATAATTGGAAAACTGTTGTTGTTTTGAATTAAGCACAAAGCTATACAATGGGCTATCTGTGCTCTGCCCACCACGGGTATCGAAACCCGGATTTTAGCGTGTAAGTCCGCAGACATACCGCTGAGCCACTGGGGGGGGGGGGCTGGGAGCAATTGGAAAACAGTTATTTCACTATTCTCAGTTTTGTGGGATGTGTCAATTGCAAGAAACTGCAGAGGTACAAAAGATGTTTAGCAACAAATAAAGTTTATTTAAACCTTAATTTGATGAGTGCATTTAATTCAAATGTGGTTTAACAACATCAACTTCACTTTGTCATCCAAAACATCGGAAAATTAATAATGCATTTAAAAAATATCAGAAGAATGAACAATAGAAAAAAAATGAAACAAAAATTCAGTTTCGAAATAATGTATGGTTGAAAATAAATTACGATTTTTTCAATTACGACGAGCTGACTGATTTTATAAAGGGAAATTGTGAAATGATTAAGTATATATAATTACAACTTTTAACCATTAGGGCAAACATTATTTCATTTTTATTTTTAATTTGTTCTTCTGAAGGTCAGTAAACTTTCACATTTAAACTTTTACTTTTTTACTGAATGAAATTCTTTCAATACTTTCCTGTTTCAGTCTTTTACTTGAAGTAATATCTCGTAATGACGCTGTTTCAAATGATGTAGAAGTAATGCTCACTTTGTCTCGATTTGGAAATCGATGATAAGATTAAAAATGTCATTGATGCTTAAAGAGAAGATGCTAAGGAGAACAATGTGATGCGAAAACATTTTATGTGATAGTTCTTTGAATTTTGATGTAAATAGTTTCTAATATATTATTTCACGTATTATTTTCTTACCTATTCAACATTTTGTTTTCAAATATACTTCTTTCCTATAATTTTGATAACTTCTAACTTATGCACACATCTTTTTATCAGATATCACTGTTAACTTGTATTTATTTTATTTATAAGCTTCCTGCAGTGGTAATGAACAAATATTGTTGGTTTTTAATTTCAGCTAATAATGCTTTTGTTTGTTTTTTTGCAAAAAGCTAAATGAGAGGTATCTGCTTTACCTGTCTATAACTCACCAACGACTCTTGGGCTTTTTTGTTATCAATGATTAGTGAGATAAACCGTCACAAAATAACGCCCCCAAGGCTGAAAGAGCGAGCATGTTTGGTGTGACGAGGATTAAAATCTGTGGAATATTTAAAACTTGTTTTATTATTTGATATTTGTTTCCCAAATAACTACTTGTATTAATGGAACAGAATATTCGTTTTATCATTTAAAAAATTATGAAATGAAAATAAACTTCGTTAAATTTTAGATTTTTATCTAATAATATAAAAATCGTTTATTGTCACATAACTTTATTTTGAACAGAAAAAAGCTCTTTAAATAACATTTTTACATTCATTTTATGTTTAAACATAAAATTATATACCTCTTTAGATTAGTTATCTTATAATTATGCGTAATAAAGTCTGTTAGTTGTAGCCAGTAGAAATATTGCATATTGAAGACTTGTGTAACGTTAAAATTGTAATATTAGCCTAAGAGGCGTTACTCTGAGCATATTTTAACCAAATCAATGCATATTTCATTTTACTTTCATGTTCTCATTTTATGTTGTAATTATACCGAACCCCATATTCTCATATTTATTGAGCTTAAGCCTGTAATTATCAAGGTTTTACTAGCTGTGTGATATTCCACAATAACTGCAGTATAAAAGTGTTACTGATTTTTTATTTTGTTGATCAATAGTGTGTATATTATTAAAGTTTAATACATTATTGTGTATTAATAAATTTAAAACAAAATCAAAATGCAGCCTAATTGAGTCTGAAATAAAATAAGTTTTAGTTTTCCATTGTTGCATAATTAATATCCAAATTTAATTAAGTAACAATTGGCTTGAGTTGAATTTAGGAAATAAAACTAAGTTGTATTTCAAAGATGCAGCTACCTCATGAACAAAACATGTTTGCATTTTTTTACATATTAAAACATGTTTTACATATCATCTTGAGGGTCATAGCACTGGGAAATTATATGCAAAATATGAAGTGATAAAAACCCTATAATTTGAGTTTATTCAAAAAGTGAAGCTTTTTTTCTTCTTCATGAGTAAACTGGGAATCCGAAGAAGAAAGATTAACCTTTTGAAAAAGCTCGGGTTATAAGGATTTTATCCTTTTATATTAATATATTCCAGACCTACGCATTTTTCTGGTATTGAGAATATTTCAAGGTTATGTGAACCACGTAAATCAGTTTTTGATTCTTTAAGATGCAATGTATTCAAATAAAATACATTGTAGAGAGGAAAAGCGGCCCGATATGGTCAAGTGGTTATGGCATTAGTATTGCAATCTAAGGGTTGCGGGTTTGAAACCCCGTACCACTAAACATTCTCGCCCTCTCAGTCGTGGTATCGTTATAATGTGACTATCAATCCAACTATTCATTGGTAGAAGAGTAGCTCAAGAACTGGAAGTGGGTGGTAACGACTGGCTTCCTTCTCTCTTGTGTTACACTGCTAAATTAGATATGGCTTGCGCAGATAGCTTTTGTATTGCATTGCGCAAAATTAAACAAATCAATTATACAGAAAAAAGTTAACATTTTTTTGGAAACCATTAATGTTAGTAATATCCTTTTAACAATATTTTGACACTGGTATTCACAGTCTTTTTTAGCATTTTATTTTGATAATTTGTAAAATCTTTTTCTGGTTACTGAATAACTCATTGGGGTTTTATCCTTTTCACCAAGAAATAGTACTCTATTATTATAATTATTTTATTTTATTGTTGCATATAAATTACGAAAGAAAATCTTATACACACACACATACATTTATATACATATTTATATTTTTAATTATTGAAAATTATATAAAAATGAATACGTAAGTTATATATATATGAATATATATGTTTATAAAGCTCTAAAAATAAATTAATGTTTTTGTCTATTTTTGACCAATTTAATGTGTAGGAGAAGTAACAAGTGATTTATTTTAAAATTGTTATCAATTTAACCTCTTTTACTATGAATGTAATTTATAGTATATAGTTTAAAATATTCATATTATATGGTGTACAGTGTGACAGATTTACTACCTTATGTCTATTTTAATCTTGATGTATGTTTAAGTGAAATTTGTACTTAGATGTTCACAAAACTTATAATATTAACTCTGGATTGTAAAATATCCGCCTATTCACTAAAATTATAGAGGATTATCGATTGCAAGAATCCACAATATATATGTGTATGTCAATACCGCTGTGTTGTTTATACTGTTCCGTAAACCGAAATATCCAAAATCTCTCCTGTCGACTGTAAATATAACTAAGGTGACGTACCAAGAGGCAGCATATATATATATATTAGTTTGCTATAATTCGTAAACTATAAGTCTCAGAAACTATTATTGTGATAAACGCTTATCAATCTGAAACAACAGTTTTTTCACCAGGAACATTTATTGGTTCCGAACATTACAAACCATTTAACATCAGCGGATTTACATCGGACTTAAGTATTTTTACGGAATACATTATATAACTTTAGCGGCGAGAACTTCTTCGTGTGATCAGTGAAAAATGAACTCTGAGCAGGCTATTTTTTTGTTAACCTAACTGTATTTATATCAACTCAAAATAAATTCGATCGTCGTGAACCCTCGATAAGACACTGAGGAAGTTCAAGACTAGAAAGAAGACCAAGTATTGCTTGTAAATTTGTGAAACTTCTCTTAAGTAGAACATTATACGTAATAACCGTTATTTTAAATTGTATTATTGGTTGTATATTAAAATATATTTATATTAAAAAAGAACTGTGCGTATCACTTTTATTGTGAAGTAAATTACAACTGAACTCAGTTTTAGGCCATTTTAAATTGTATTACGTAACAACAGGCTGAAAGAAGAATGTGAAATTAAGGAAAACAAATTACTGTGAAGACTTGACTTCGAAATAACTAAAACTCTGATTAAACAGTTTTTATGGGGAATAATTAACATTAATACTGATAAGGAAGTTGTATTTCATTCAGAAAGTTATACATTTTTTTTCATATCCATTCATTCTTTTTTCGTATTTTTGATGCAGAAATCTCAATTATAATATAGAGATTTTTTTCAAGAATGAATATTTTATGCACTTATTCTTATTGCTGATAACAGGTAAATGTCTGTGTGTGTTTTCTTATAACAAAGCCACACCGAGCTATCTCTGAGTCCACTGAGGGGAATCTAATTCCTGATTTTATCGTTATAAATCCGTAGACTTACCCCTGTACACATAGGTAAATGCACAATCCCATGAAAATCAATTCACAATAAAGTTCAAATACACCCTAACAAAATAATTTATATTGATAATAGTTGGAACATTTTACACGTTCCCTTGAAACTACCGTGTTGTTGTTTTTTTGTACATGGAATAAATGCTAACTTTCGTAATTATTTTGTGTTACTAGTGGCATAATTGATCTATTTTACTAGGATTTAGCTTGATAATCATTACAGTTGTGAATTTCATTGGGAGAATTGTAGTGCTGAGTTTTTATATATATTTTTTATCATTACCACATAATTCTAAGTTTATCACATATACATTGACTAATTATATGAATATATATATACATATATATATATATTAAAGTAAATATTAGCAGCATTAAATATTGTTCATTACCAAGGAACAAATGAATACGCAATGCTTTAAATCATATATTATATAAAATTTATTAACATTGTACAAAATGTTTGTATATTGTCTGTTTTGGAATATCGTACAAAGCAACTCAAGGGCTCTCTGTGCTAGCCGTCCCTAATTTAGCAGTGTAAGACTAGAGGGAAGGCAGCTAGTCATCACAACCCACCGCCAACTCTTGGGCTACTCTTTTACCAACGAATAGTGGGATTGACCGCCACATTATACGCCCACACGGCTGGGAGGGCGAGCACGTTTAGCACGAAGTGGCCGCGAACCCGCGACCCTCGGATTACGAATCGCACGCCTTACGCGCTTGGCCATGCCGTGCTTGCACATTGTCACGATCATATTCAACATGTTAGTGAATTAACTTTGTTGATGAGCTAACATAACTTTGATACAGCCTTTTATGATAATACAACTTCATGATTTAAGAACTGTAACTAAATGTAACTTTTTATTCTTAATGTTAATGTTTAAGGAAATTTAAGACCTCAATTTCGATGTTACGAATAATAAAATAAAAACTTCACTCGTCACCTGGACCTGTTTAGTTTCACACATCTCAATCTCCTTTTTCTGTAAGTGAATACTTGTAACAAAATAAAACTGTACGAAAATAAATAAAATGTTAATGGCAAGAGACCTTACATGTGATTTTAGAAATCTCTAGAGGGACAGGCAAGAACAAACGAAGAATGCGATTTCAGATTGTTTGGCTCATTTCGGGTCATTTGTCACGCACAAAAGCAGATTGATTTTGTGGGGATTCTTCGTAAACTAAAAGAAAATGTCATCGTTTGTTTTTAACCTAGTGATACGCCATTGCTAAAAGTGAACATTATAAAGCTACGTTTAGAAAGTTACTTGTATGTGTGGATTAGAATATTCGCACTATCCAATGTGCCTTTTCACAGCATTCGAAATCGAAGTTTCAAGAAACTTTTCCGGACGAGAAAATGCTTTTAGCGTCATATTTTTTGGGAGCTTCGAGTAACTATAACTGTCAATCATACAAAACAAACGTTTGCTCGAACACTTTTTGATAGTTGTTGAAATAACATCAGTTATAAATTTTCTTCATCGTATACTATGGGAAAAGCGAAAATACTATTTTATGTTAACTTAGATGGGTCAAATGTTATTTTTCACATACAACTGGCTTATTGAAAGAATAATTTAGAAATGTAGGATATGAAAAGCAACCTATTTATGAATGTATGTGATAACATTATTACTATTAATACAGGATAAAGGATAGACTAACTAATAAGATTTACACCTATTATGACCATTGATTTTTTTCTCTTAAATTAGTGGAAGGTTTTACCGTGTAATTTTTCAATGAAATATTTTATTTGTGAATTTCTCTTTCAAACGTTATCCACAGAACCTTCTGCACCTTAGATATGTATGTTCTGACAGAAATACTTTACTTGTATTTTTTATGATCATTCTCTCCTTTAAATCAGTGTAAATATCAAATTCTTTGAGGCAAACGGTTATAACAGTTCACTAAAAATTTTCACTCATGAATCAATGATAAAATTGACAGTGTATTTTGACAATCTTTGATGTATTTATACAATTAGCAGGGAAGTCCCTCGTGTTATTAAACAATTGCAAGTTATAACTGTTCAGCCTGGTGGTGTATTTATAGTTGGCTTCATGTATAAAATATTAGACAATCTTTCGTCTTATGTCGTGAAAGGGAGGAAGGGTACATGATACAATTAATCTGTCCTTTCTTTTCTTAGCACAGATAGCCCTCGAGTAGCTTTGTGCGAAATTCCAAAACAAAACAAACTTTTCCTCAAACATATCAAGTTTACTTGAACAAGTCCGCATTCAGTGATTTGACATTCTGTTACAATAAACATCGAAAACTTAATATTTTTTACTGCCTAATGCAAAAGCATGCACAGTATTTCATATAGCCTCAAAGCAGAAAATTCAGGTCTCTGTTTGCTAACAATCTTCTTTATCGTCGACTGAGTGCGATCATTTATCGTTACCGCCAAAACAACGAAAGCTCCATTCATATTTTGAGTCGTGGTCAAATCCTACTTCACGATAACACAAGATTAGCTCAAATATTGGTGATGGATGTTGTTCGTTAGCTCTCATTCTTCTGATTTATTGGCCCGACATAACCAGGTGCTAAAGGCACTCGACTTGTAATCTACTACATATGTTCGAATACCCGTCAGACCAAATATGCTCGCCCTTTTACCTGTGAGAGCGTTATAATGTTTCAGATAATTCCACAATTTTTTGGTAAAAAAGTAGCCCAAGAGTTGGCGGTGGTTGATGATGACTAGCTACATTCCATCTAGTTTTACACTGCTAAATTAGGGACGGCTAGCACATATAGCTCTCGTGTATCTTTGCAAGAAATAAAAAAGACAAAAAAACAAACAAGTATTCTGGTTTATGAGCTAAACATTAAGACTTGGCGTTAACAGAGTTTTAACCGCGTAGAAACACAACGAGTGATAAAAAACAGCAACAACCGGACATTAAGTTAGAAATTGCATTATTTCGCACGCCACGAATGTATTACAGAAAACGTCAGCAGATTCTAAAAATTCAGAAAGCGTCAGAGTTTGTGTCATTTGTAATCTAAATATAATATTATAAAAAATCAATGTAGACTTCCGTTTACTTTTAAGCTCCTTATCATGAAAATAATTTTCAATTCTCATTTTCTTTGTGTTATGCAACTGTTAAATGAATACTTTATTAAATATACACTAATTATTTTTCTCTAGATTATTCAACTTGGCCCATCAGAATTTTTATATTGTGCGCTTCCAGTATTATACAACTTAATGTTAACTTATTATACAACTAAGATTTATTACTATAATTTTGTTATGAGCAGAAAATTGATAATTTAATCGTTGTTTAGTGTAATTTTTGGCATGCAATCTGTAAAAAAATACTAAAGTATAAGAATATCACTTGACGTACGGTGCACTATTGTCATTAAAGTTTCTGTATTTAAATAGATTTAACGTTTTTTATTTCACTGTTAAGAGTTTCTCAGTGTATTTTATTATATGTTTTTTTAATTATTCAGCCCATACTGATTTTGATGGTTAGTATTAAATGGTTTATACTACAAATATGCAATCTATACGAACTGCCGTGATCTGTTTGTTTGTTGAATTCCACGCAAAGCTACACGAGGGCTATCTGCGCTAGCTGTCCCTAATTTTGCAGTGTAAGACTAGAGGGAAGGCAGCTAGTCATCACCACCCACCGCCAACTCTTGGGCTACTATTTTATCAACGAATAGTGGAACTGAACGTCACATAATAACGCCTTTACGGCTAAAAGGGCGAGCATGTTTAGTGTGACGGGGATTCGAACTCGCGACCCTCATATTACGAGTCGAACGCCTTGACACACCTGGCCATGCCGGGATTTTCTTCTCGGAGTTGATTAGCTAATGAATGTTATTTTCACAGTCACACCAGGAAATTTATTTTATATTCTTATTGAGACAAACATTTTATTTATAAAATATAAAGTATAGTTTATGGTTTGTTGTTTTATCTTGCTGTGCCAATTTATCGAATAACATTTTACTTATTTTATAAAAGGAAAAAAAATAGCCGCAGCACCATTTTTTTATCTTTATATGTACTGTAAAGTCAATATGTTTGCATTGTCAAAACTTTATATAAGGTGAAGCTATCAAATATTAAGAGTTCAAAGTAACTCCTAAAATATTTGTTTTCCCCAAATTCATAAAAAACATATTGCACGTAGGGTTTGTTGTACAACCTTATTACATTCCCGAGTTTTATGCTATATTCTCTTTATGTGGAAACGAATAGTTTGATGTCGAAGTGAAATCAATATTCTTATATTACCAGAAAAAGCACCTAATCAGAATACAAATGAAAGATGTCATTGTTTTATACGGTAGTTGAAGGTATCGATTCTAAAGTAGAATGTCAAAATGTGGAAGAGAAAGAAGAAAGAAAAATATAAAAATTACACACATTAGTTTTATTATACTTTTCTGTAAATTGAAATGAAGTAATTTACTGGTGCAATGAATGATACACATTGTAACAAAATGTTTAAATAAATAAGTTCATGAAGTTATTAAATCATAAACTGAATAATAATGACCTTTGAGTTGGGTTGACAATTAGAAAGGAAGTATATTTAAAACTCTCATGTAAGATTAGTAGTGGCCAAAATATAAAGACAGCAAAGTTCTTAATGCAACTAAGGATGAAAGGTTTGGTGTTTTATGGCGCAAATCAACTGAGCTGCCTGCGCAAAATGAAAGGGCGTCACGTAAATTAAACACTAAAAATTTAATTTACACATTTTCAAATAAAATACTTGACATTTCGTTCCATTCAGTTATGAAATATTTTAACTTAAGCCATATTTAAACCAATGTTTTCTTATTACCAGCGTTGTTTGATCTAAATTTGGTTTTTTAATATAAATCAATGAAAAAAGGTTTGCAATTGAACTATAACTGCACATTTATAAAATAGTTTTGGTGCTAAAGGAAGATACCATTCGACAAAATAGTTTACAATAAATGATTTTTATTCTTTTAAAAGTACGGTATCGTTAGTGTACAGAAAATAACATCACATTATGCACTTTTCCGTTGAAACAAGCAAAAACTGACAGACTTTCAAACTATTTCTCATATAATATATATAAGTTTTTGATACACAAAAATACTAGTCAAGGCTTTGATTTATTAACAGATAGATTTGACAATACCAGTTTTTAAACTTAGTTTTACTTACCTAACAAGCTTAAACAAGTATTTGAAATACCTTTTAATTTATTGTGTATGATATTTACAGATGTTTCTGTCCAGCTGGTACATCTCTGTTACTCAATTTTAAGCAATTGATATTCGTATATATTCTGTTAAAGAATTCAATTGTATTTCAAAATAAATTTAATTTTAAACAGTTAGATGTTTCATAGTTAAAAAAAGGACAGTTCATTACGTTTGTTTTCAGAACATGAACTTTGTTATTAATTCTTATACTTTTCTCTTGCATTTCAGTATTCGTCGTTCTTTTTCAAAATCGTACATACTCTCGAACATATTAACTCCTAATATGAATGAGTTAAAAGCAATTGTGAAGTTAATGGAGTAATGACTTTTCGCTTAATTTCATTAGAGTTAGATTCATCTGATATATTGTAAGTGGCAATCTTTGTACATGAAAGAACCCACTGGAGTCTTACTGATATAATTCAATTGAGATAACTGAAAACGTAAGTTAAATCAAATTGTTAACTGTTTGGAAATATCGGATACAAGCGACTCTTATTTTCCAACCTTAGAAAACACTGATCAGATAATGTAATTGCTTAGTGTCTTTTGATTAATGAAAGACAAATTGTAATGAAGCTTATTTTGTCGTGGACGAGATAATGTTCGTGTCAGTCTAAAGACGGTACAAAATATGAACTTATCATGTGTAATTGCGTATATGCTTATACACAAAGAAAATTATTTTGATTGTTAAAAAAAAACCAAAAAGGATGTTTGTTACAGTTACGTTTTTTATTGCGGACTGAACGTAACAGAAAGACACAGATAGCAGCTTGTTTAATTTATTATAATTATATACTTATGTGATAGACACAAAATATATTATCTAATGGCAATAACAGATATCCAGTTTCAACCACCGAAACAATTTACAATACAAAAAAGTACTGGCCTGTGCTTAATAATATGATCCAGGATAAGTGTCCAAATCCGAAATCCAAAGTTCTAATCTAGGCGGTGAATTTAGTCCCACGGAGAAATTTTCGAAGTTTGAATGGGTAATTTCAAACAAAAATTCACAGTCCAATTTGTATTGACTTTCGATATAATCCGTAATCCGACTGAATTGTAAAGATTGACGGAATAAAAATTTCACCGCTTTAGACGATCTAGCTCTATTCACAAATTCACTTTAAACTTTCTCAAACAAGACAAACTTCTTGATCCGAGTAAAAATGGATGATTCACTTCTTGACCCGAGTAAAAACGGATGACCTCCTTCCCTCGCATCGCCGTCTGTTTATATACTAATCGCGTAACTTCCCAGAATTCCACAGTACAAACACCAGGCCAATACAAGTGATCAATCTATTAAGTTTTAAAAATTTCTAAATGAATTTTAATTAATCCTAAATATTATTTTAAATTTCACTGGTTTAAACCTCGAAAATATAAATATAAATAATAGAATTATAAATAATAAATATGGGAATTCAAACACGACATCACATTATATTTACATAACATATGCATGATATTTACATGACATTTACATAACACTCGGCATGGTTGTCGTTTACATAACATTTACATAACACTCTCGACAACATTTACATGATATTTACATAACAGTTGCACAATAAATTTAAAGGATGGTTATATATATTTCTGAAAATTCAGATTCGGCCTTTATATTTTATTAAATGAATAAAGTTACAGCTGTAAAATATTATTAAAAGATGGTTACAAGAATATTATTTTGTAGATAATAGTGAAATAGTTTAAATATAATTAAACTTTTCCTCTTTTAATAGCGAGCGTTTCAAATTGAATAACTAAGTTCAGTACTAATTTTCATTAATATATGAACATAATTTGAAAACATTTTTCCATGTGTCGGTTATTTTATTCTAATTTGAATATAATTATTATCTGCTCAAGTAAAATAATGTTTTGAATTTACCAAACAGATACAATATTTTTCTACGAATCTAAATTATTAGTTTCAATTTTTATTTTTAATTCAGAATATTGTGTATTCAAAAGGTACCACTAATTACCATGGCCAGTGGTCAAGGCACTCGATTAGTATTCCGAGGGTTGAGAGTATAAATCCCAGTCACAGCAAGCATGCTTGCCCTTTCAACCGTTGTAGCTTTATATTGTGATAATCAATCACACTATTCGTTGGTAAAAGAGTAGCCCAGAAGTTGGTGGTACTGACTAACTGCCTTTCCTCTAGTTTTACTCTGCTAAAATAGAGACGGCTAGCGCAGTTAGCCCTCGAGTAGCTTTGTACAAAATTCAAAACAAACAAACAAACCACTAATTACAAAATTAAATGACTCTATGAAAGTTTTGTAACACCTATGCTATAGCACTATACTTATGTTGTTCTCAGAGATATCTTCTGAGCTGTTTTCAGTGAACAATAAATGTTTGGTAAATGGTTTCTACGGAAAAAAATTACAGTTGTAATATGCCATATATTTATTGGAATATTACATTTATGTTATGTAAATTGCTATATTAAAAATAAAATAGCAAACAAGAAACATAAACCACAGTATAGGAAAAAAATCAATGTTATTTTATAGCTATATATTTTGCACTTTTAATCGATCTATTTTCTAGCATAAGATTACTGCAAATATGAAATTTTAAAATAAATATTTGCATTCATATAAAAAAAACATTTACCCCACAGTGACTCAGCGGTATGTCTGGGCATTTCCAACGCAAAAGACGGGCTTTCGATACCGGTAGTGGGCAGAGTACAGATAGCCCTGCCCCCCAGTGGCTCAGCGGTATGACTGCGGACTTACACGCTAAAATCCGAGTTTCGATACCCGTGGTGGGCAGAGCACAGATAGCCCATTGTGTAGCTTTGTGCTTAATTCAAAACAGCAACAGCAGACTTAAATTAATGTATTGTACTACACTCCTATTACACTTTCTATCCATGTGACTATTTTTGCACCATGGTTGGAAAGATAATTGTATCAGACACTGCAAAGTTTGAGTACACTGTTTTCTGGATTCCATTGGTAATTAGATTTCATTATTTACAAGTTAACAAGTTAATAAATTTTCAGAGATATTAAAAAAGGAGAAAAAAATGTACAAAATTAAAAGGTTGTTTTTAATTATTATATTTTCATTGTAATGATACAATTAGGTATATTGTCTATATTAAGGATATTACAAACTTATGAATTTAAAGTTACGTCGAAACAAACAACACAAAAAATCTACTAATTCGTGGTCCCAAATTAATGAATTTTTTATATTCATATAAGTTAGCCAAGTCTCACTTTCAGAAATATTTGAAGAGTTTGATAAAGATTTCTTAATTATTAGTAATCACTATTTCTTCATCGTTCATGAATTAATACGTATGAATAGCACTACACTTGAATGCGATGATAAATTAATACATAATTTCAGTATATTGTAAGTTTTTTTACACTTTTAATATTAACTTAATTTTCCGGCTTATATATAGTAACAACAAATAATACATTTCAATGGGTTTGACTGTCACTTAATCCCTCTGGATGATTTGTGTTTAACATAAATCCAAATTTTATTCATTAGACCCAATATTTCTTTTTTTATTCTGAGCTATTCATTTTCTTTACTAATGTGTATGTCATATGTCTTCAGACGTATCTGAAATGGTTCGTTCTAAATTCTAAAGAAGCGTAAGAGTTGTTGCTTTGTGCAAAAAAAACACATCATTCTAATATCAGTTATCAGCCATTTAAACGAGTAAGTCCATGCAGTGCATTGTTTTATAAATCTTTTTAACAGTGAACTTAACGTTTAAATCTAAATAACTTAAAGCATGATAAAAGTTAAAGTAGTTTAGATCCTCATTCCAAGTAATAAAACAACCATTAGTGCATCTGAGCAGGTTCTACATCAATACGAGCTAACACATGACTTCATTTTTTGTTCAATAGTGCCATTCTTTTAGACATAATGATTCCTTATATCTGACGCCAAAATTATTATTATAGATAAAATAATTATTTTTAAGTACTGGTTATAAAGTTTTACCTGAAATTCACCAACAAGGTTGGAATTATAGTGAATTCCATTGTTCTTTGATAAAACGTAATCTAACGTTGGCGGTGGTTATTGTTAAATGCTAGCCTTTATTTTAGTATATCACTTCTCAGTTAAGAACGGTTAGCACAAATTGTCATTCAGTAGCTTTGCATAAAATTTCAAAAAAAAATGTCCTTACCATTTTCATTCCATTGTCTCGTGAAGTGTTCAACTTCGTTTTGCTGGCATGATGCTAATACACGTGCGATCAATCATCTTCAACTTTCTCTACTTGTGCTAATTAGTAGCATGCCTTGTTCTAGAGATCTTAATCTCAAACTTTTTTTTTGACATTTCAACTCACTATATATATTTGAATGTTTACTTTGTGATGAGTTTGTATACTTAATATTTCGTGAAAAAATGGATTTTGAGAAAAAAAGTTCTCAACACATTTCTTTTTGTTAAACATATCACTCCAGTTCTTCTTCTCTGCGATTTTATGCATGTTTTCTTGGTCATTTGTTCTTAATTTGTTCACTTGGAACGTTCCACCAAACATTTATTGAACACACGCGCCTAATTTGGTGTCTATGTCCTCTTTCACTGTGGATACATTTCCAGTTTGCTGTACAAAGTTTGTCAAGAAATTCTGTATATCCATCAGAAACTTTACGGCAATATTATTGAAGTTTTCCCACAAAATGATTACTTGTTCAAATACCATGGTGGTCCGTGTCTTGATTAGAGAATGTATACTTTTGATTATATTTTTAACAATTCATATACTTTTTTTTTACACAACCGCCAGGTTATCGTTTACTCGATTGCTGCGGTCTTCTATTAAACCTTATATGTAAGTTCCTTTTGGTTGGAATATCACGATAACAGAGGAAGAAATTGTGATGGCAAATATAGAACTAAATGGTATTACGTTCTGATATAGAAAAGAAATGCTAGAAAGAAATCACGTCTTTAGAAAAGTCGATGATCTAACAACAGTATTGAATACTACACTCCACACCCAAGAAAACATCATTTTAGCTCTCAATGGTTTATTTCACTGTTGAATACATGTTACAGATTTAATAAGATTGAACATGTCAACACATTTCAAAGCATGTCATGAATATAGAACCACTTAAATGTAAACAAATTTATAAATATATCTTGTGTATACAGCAAAGCTATTGAATACCTAAAGTTTATCACTACAGCTTCACGACGTCCTAAAACTATACTGCAGGGTTGTTAACTAGATGTGGTCCTCAACTGAATATGATTGAAAGAGACGAAATTGACTGTAACAACCTAGTGATGCTCCAAAATCTTTTAATAGTGAACTCAACTTCTAACTACAACCAAGAAGAATTCTTATTCTGCTGCATTTATACTTCAGTAAAATCAAATATATATTTATGTACGAATATCATCTTTTCACCTAAAAATTTACTTGTAATTAAAGTTTATTATAAATTACAGGTAGGTTGCTTATATTCTGATAAAATGTTTATGTTCATCAAGTAACATGTATTTGTTAGTTTTGTTTAATAATAATTAAATCGTAAGTTCTTAGTTTCAGCATGTGGTCATGACTTCAATTTTCCATTCATGCACTAGCCAAAACGTTGGGTCAAATATACACAAGACGCTACAATTTTTCATCTAAAACGAGCAATGTAATTGGAACTAATTAAAAATAAAAGGAAATACAAAGGAAGACAGCAAGATTTTGTTTAATATTGTATTTTCCATATGACTATGGTATGGTCATTGTTTTTCATTCGTATTAAATACAATAAATAGTAAGTAAGTTTAGGTTTTCCAGCGAATTATTATTGTAGAGGCGTCAGCCCATCATTCATTATAAAAGAGTAAAGTGCCATAGGTATTTAACTTTTAAAAAACTGTTAGTTACTTTCTAGGATTGAAAAATACTTGAAAAGATATAAAACAAAAAGACATAAGATCGATCATACTAGCAACAATAGAAAAACTGGTATAAAAGTATAAATTAACATATTTATTTACGACACTTTTTATACTCATCACTTATATATTTTATCAGTTAAATAGGAAGGAATATCCCATACGGAGATAATCGCTCTTTATACTATCAAGAAGTGTAAACTTTTTAAGGTATTATACAATGCTTTAATCACACAAGAAGGTGTATCTCTTGTTTGAAGAGGGCTATCTGCGCTTGCCATCCAGAATTTAGCGGTGTAAGACTAGAGGGCAGGTAACTAGTCATCATCACCTACTGCCAAATCGTGGACTCATTTTTTTACAAGTGCATAGGGGGATTGACCGTCACTTACAACGCTCACACGGCTAAAATGGCAAGCATGTTGGTACGACGGGGATTCGAACCCGCGACCATCATATCATAAGTCGAGTACCTTAACCACCTAGCCATGCTACCTTTTGTGTCTACTTTCATATTTTTAATACTTGCATGAAAAATATATACGAAAGTGGTGATTTCACAAAATGCTTTAAAGTGTTAACTTGTTAATATTATAGTTCACGAACGGATGCATTTTCTTCTCTTTGCAGCCATAAAATTATCAAACGTTTAGTTGATTTATTTCAAACAATTTCTTATTATTCAGCAAATTGATTTGTTTGTTTTGGAATTTCCCACAACTCTACTCGAGGGCTATCTGTGCTAGCCGTCTCTAATTTAGCAGTGTAAGACAAGAGGGAAGGCAGCTAGTCATCACCACCCATCGCCAACTCTTGGGCTATTCCTTTACCAGCGAATAGTAGGATTGATCGTTACATTATAACGCCCCCACGGCTGGGAGAGCGATCGTGTTTGGCGCGACACGGATGCAAACCCGCGACCCTCAAATTACGAGTCGCACGCCTTTACGTGCTTTGCCATGCCGGGCCTAAGCACATTGAAAGAGTAGACTTTGCAGACGAATTTACGGCTTAATACATTTTCTTAGCAATCATTTTCAGTTTTAAAACAATTTTTTTTTACCATTTGCAATGACGAGAAACCCTCATGAAGTCAAAATGTATTCTCAAGACGCCTGGTATGGGTGTTAAAACTGTAATTGAAGAAGATAAAACATTATATTTTTCAACAAGATAAAGCCTAATACGGAATAGTCTGATTTATATAAATTTTAAACAGTTAAGGAAAAAAAAGTCAACCGATCACAATAAATCTGTAATTATTTGTTGCTAAGCACAAAGCTAAATAATTAGCTGGCTAGCATAGAAAACCAATTTTTATCGTTAATGGTCCTCAAACTTATCACTTATCCGCCACGAAGTTTATCAGTACTGTGACAAAAAGAAGAATAACTGAGTTAGACGTAATTAAAGACATACTACCATATTGCGGCTCGTAAGACTCCTTAAGGCTTAAAAAATATCTTTAAAATATTCTGAGAAGATTCTTAACTTTCATAGAAACGTGAGTGCTGTCTGCACTTTAAGGCATTTGCAGCTCAACCCGTGAATCTTTTGCGACGTTAATATGACTTAGCTACACGACTACTTAAATACCAGTCCTCTTCATACAGCTATGAGAGTGTGAGCAGATTCTTCTGGAAGCTTTCAAGTTGGATTATATACTATATCTCATAGTCCTCATACGTTCAATAACTTTTATATTTTATGCACGCTTCTACAATGCTCGATTATATTAGACGAAAACTACTTGAATTCCAGCTCTAAGGATGTCTAACAGCTATTGCTACTTATAAGACCGGACACTTCATATATTTCAGCTAGATCATACGGCAAATAATACATAGACTCGATACAAAAATAAAGTGATAAAATTTGCGGTTACAAGCAGGTAAGGGAAATATCTGTTCCCAGGTATATTTAAATACACTACTACTATGCTAGGAAAATTAATGAGTATATATTACTTGATACATATAATAAAATTCCCACTTTGGTAATATTAATGTTCAATATAACAATACTATTATTACTATATTATCAAAATCTGTTATTTTGAAATGGATTAATTTTCATTTCTCGCAATTTAAAAGAATCCATATTCATATTTTTCGATCTATATATACATACTCTTATGTCCTGTACTGTAGAGAACATTTTCTTGATGATTTTGTTTTGAGCCAATGCTCTCCGAAATATATTTTTTTTATAAATATTTCTTGTTTATTTTTTCTTAGATCATATATCATTGTGGTATTTCTCAGCAAATCATGTCTGCAGTAATGCATATTTTACTTCCTCACTTTTATGTACTACTGATTAAAATGTGCCTTAGGTTACTGTGGAAATGAAGTCTTCGATTTTTGCTTCCAGCACATCTCTGACTTATGATAACAAACGCAAGAGTTCGTAAACGAATTTTATAGCTTCCAACAAAATTTTTGCTTTAATTAATAAAAGTTAAGCTTTACTATCTAAAACATGTTTTATTGGAGCATTTTAAACGTGTAAACAATTATAAACGTTGATAGTGTACTTTTAAGAAACGTTTATACATGTAAGTCCCACACCTTAAGACATTTCATTGAAATAGAACAAAAATGTTTTTTTCAGTTGCTATTTTTCAGAACGTTTAAAAAATTGAATATATATTTATAATAACATTAAATTTTGCTTTTTCAAGCTTGTTATTAATATAACAACATAATTTTGAGGTGATATTCCATATCACAGTATTTAAATCTGGTACAGCACTAAACTGGTATGTTTTAGACTTAGTATGTGGCTGTCGTAGTTTCTATAATTTTTTTTAAAAGGGGATAAACGTTCATCTGAACTTTCTAAAGTACAAAATGCTTGTTTGTTTTATTCGTTTTGAATTTCGCGCAAAGTTACTCGAGAGCTATCTGCGCTAGCCGTCACTAATTTACCAGTGTAAGACCAAAGGGAAGGCAGCTTGTCATCACCACCCACCGCCAACTCTTTTACCAACACATAGTGAGATTGACCGTAACATTATAACGCCACCATGGCTGAAAGAGCGAGCATTTTTGGTGCGACCGAGATTTGAACTCGCGACCCTCAGATCATGAGTCGAACGCCTTAACACGCTTAGCCATGCCGGGCTCGCAAAGCGCTTTGTATAAATGAAAGATAGGTGGGTATCTTAATCTTTTATCGTTTTCAAGAAAAGAGTTTGAATAACTTAGATACAGTTTTGCATAATTAAAAGCATCATGTTTAAAATGTTGAACAACGAAAGTGAAAAACAATAAAAATTAGTACGAAATAGTTTTTATTAGATAAGTAGCTAAATGTATTTAACATTATGCAAGATTAATTTTTATAGTCCCTAAAAGAAAAATGTCATACAGACAGAAGTGAAACGGATGTATCAGAACTACATTTTCACATTGTTTCATTGTTTGATACTTTGGAAGTTGTATGATATCATCGGATTTTGAGTGATTTGTGAATGGTAGAAAATATGCATGAACTTACATTATAAAAATGTGCTCAGATTGGGACTTAGAATTTTAAGAAGAGGATATCTTTTGTATTTAATGTCTTGTTTGTTTGGTTTTTGGAATTTCGCACAAAGCTACTCGAGGGCTATCTGTGCTAGCCGTCCCTAATTTAGCAGTGTAAGACTAGAGGAAAGGCAGCTAGTCATCACCACCCACCGCCAACTCTTGGGCTACTCTTTTACCAACGAATAGTGGGATTGACCATCACATTATACATCCCCACGGCTGGGAGGGCGAGCATGTTTAGCGCGACGCAGGCGCGAAACCGCGACCCTCGGATTAGGAGTGCACGCCTTAACGCGCTCGGCCATGCCAGGACATTATGTATTTAATGTCATTAAAGAACAAAAGTACATAGACTTGGTACTCCAGGAACATTCAAAAAGAGATCTACAGCAGGTCAGGATCCATAAACACAAATATCAGTTGGAAAAAAAATCGTTTTCATACCCTTTGCAACAATACACAAAATTATGACGAAGGAACTCCTTCTGACAAAGCAACAAAAATCACGTGCACACAAACTGCTTTCATGACACCCATTTAACTGTCGCATACCCCAAGTTGCTGGAAAATGAAACACATATTCACACTAATCCGATCGAAAAAATACCAATCAAGTCGTCTATGGATTTCTGTGTGACGGGACTATTGGGTGTCATGGAAAACGCTGTCTTTGTACACTGAAGATGAGACTTGAAACGGGCACTGAGAAAACACTGACTTTATACACTAAAGTAGATATATTATGAAAGACAAGCAAAGAATAGTAATGTGTTTATGACACGAATTTTTCGACAAAAACTTTTGCATTAGAAACTACGGTTGGGATTATTGTTAAACATACATCGCTAGCTAGAACATTACTGGTCTTGATGACATGAATCGTAACCTATAACTATAAATAATTGTGTTATGTTTCTAATTTTTCTTAGATGATATATGATTCACTCAATGAAAGAATAGTTAAGCCTTCCATTGTTGTTTAAAATCATGATACCAGTTAACTTGTCTATTAAGAAAAACTGCGGTATGAAAAACAAAATTAATATTTATATTATCTGTTACTTTTTATTTATTCATTTTATAATTTAGAGTTTATTAACAACAGAAAATTATCGGCTTTAGTTGATGTTTTGAATTAAGCACAAAGCTACACAATGGGCTATCTGTGCTCTCCCCACCGCGGGTATCGAAACCCGGATTTTAGCGTATAAGTCCGCAGACATACCGCTGAGCCAATGGTGGGGCATCGACTTGAGAGAATTATTGTTATATTAATTAATTTAAATAAAAATGTACATTTGAAATCTTCAGATAGGAACTTTTGCAAGTGACATAATATGAAACAGCTAAAAGTGGGTGTTATGGATTAATCTTATTTCTAGCAAGTTTATATACACACGCATATATATACAGAGAGAGAGAGAAAAAGAAAATATATCGCTGGGCTTGAAAGCAGTTTTTATTATATGGTAGCATCATGAAAAAGGATATTCAGACAAAAATGAAGAAACTATATTCTCTAATAGGCCCATTATAACAGGAAGAACGACCACTTTAAAACATATTATTCCGTGAAACTGAGAGTTAAAACTGGAAAAAATATAGATATGACTTTAAAATTATTAAATTTAAATAAATTTACATAGTCTGCACACACTTTTATCATGATAAATTACCGTATCAATAGACGAGAAGATGCGGAAGGAGCGTAAAATAACGGAAAGCTAAATGGTGTAGATTTCGTACGAAAACATTGCTATATATATATATCATAATGAGAAGAGCTGTTGACTGTTTAACAATTATTTATGATGTAGCCATACACGTATTAACATTTTGATTACCTTATATTTATTTATTTATTGCTTACTTAGAGCCTTTATATACCTGTATAATGTGTTTTATGTTTTCAATTTATGTTGTTGGGGCAAGTGGTCACCAGATGTCGCTTAATATATATTAAATCCTTTTATTGTTGTTGTTGTTTAGAATTAAGCACAAAGCTATACAATGGGCTATCTGTGCTCTGCTCACCACGGGTATCGAAACCCGGATTTTAGCGTGTAAGTCCGCAGACATACCGCTGAGCCACTGGGGGCAAATCCTTTTATAAACCACAAAATATAAATATTCAAACACAGATATTTAGTGTTAAAACTGGCCATGATATAATCTTTAGTAATTAATTTTGTTTATAATATTGTCTAAGAATTTTTCTATAACGTGAAATAATGGGTTGTTTTTTACATATGTCAGAATATAGTCATTTATATGTTAACTCTTTTACTCTCATCCAGTTTCCTAATACATTAAAACAATAGACGTGTTTTAATACATTATTACTTATCTGTAATTTTAAACTGATGGTTTTTGTAGCAGAGTTGAAGGTGAATATCTTTTTTCACATAATCCAAATTCTCATATTGTTAATTTTATACTTTTTAACTCTGAAAAATAGATTATATTGTGCATTGTACAATAGTAATTAAAAGTTGAGAGTTCTTGAAAGTGACTTTAGTTATATTTTTTATGTTGATTATATTACCTATCTAAATAGCAAATGTGATGATTCATATAGTTTTTGAGAAAGTTACATTAATTTTACTAAAAATCCTAGCAACATTTTTATCCTTTATAAGATAATTCCATAAAAAAGAATGTTTATTGGTAGAATATCTAGAATCGTCAAACGCATATATTAAATAATGTTTCATATTGAATAAAATTATGGTAATTTTATTTTCAAAGTTACACTTTTAATGAAATAAAATTAATTTAAATAGCACTTTTAACAATACCCTATAATATATCTGTCATAAAAATATTATTAAAGTTTACAATTATGTATCTTTGCAGCTATAAATATGATTCATTAAAGCTTAAAGACACTCTTAATTTTTAATTCAAATTTCTAAAATAGCAATACTGAATAAATACTCAAGTGATGAACATTTTATAAAATTTAAACTAACTTAAACATACTTTGAAGATTTACCCATGGGGTCATTTACAGACAAAATCAGCAGTTTTAGATTGCGAAATATAATTCTTAAGACCTGTCCCTCAAAATAGGACCACTTAAAAAAAGAAAAAATAACTTGACCGATTATTTTCTTAGTATAAATACTGACATTATATTGTAACTTATGAAATAATTTCTTATTCATTAAACGAAAGTATGTCACTGAGACAACATATCAGTGTTACATCGACAAGGTATCAATTAACTTGGTAGTTATACTCGTGAAATAATATTAACTTTTACGTTATTTTTGTGTTTGCTGTAGTCAGAATAATATACAGATTCATTTTAAGAAGTGTGCACTTTGTTTTTATTTTATATACAATATCTAATTTGAAAATTAATAAGATTTTTTGTAACTGCAAATGTTCATTGCTATAATTTACATCACATTCACAGTACAAGCGTCGGATAATACACCTATGAAGCGTTTAATGTAATTAAAATGCAAGAATAAATATTCTAAATGAAATATGCATGATGAGACTCAAGTGACTGAGTGCAGGAAGAGAAAACACGTTTTAAAAGTATTTCTGGTTTTTATTTTTAAAAATTTCATTTCAAACACTGCTATACCATTAAAATCTACAGAAGTTAAAATGTCAGCTAAAGTGTGTATTAAACTACAAATAAAATGCGTGCTATTTGGATTATATTATTTCCATTCTATCATTGTTAGAGATTACTACAAATATGTAACCCTCCACAGTGGCACAGCGACATGTCTATGCACTTACAGCGTTAGAAAAGAGGTTTTGATACCCGTTGAGGGCGAAACGGAGACAGCCCATTATGCTTAACTTCAAACAAACCAACATGTTACACATGCAAGATAAATAAATAAAACAAAAACAATAGGTCAAGAAACTTGTTACAACTAATCTGTATAGCAAACATGGCAGTAACAAACCATAATTAAAAGTTAGTGATGTTAGAAGCTAACTTCATGCATACATCGCAGTTATTTCTTGGGATGTTATAAATTAAATGGCAGCCGAAATATTATATTAAATATTCTATTTCACTAAAAAAATAACTAAACAATAATTTTCATAAAATTATCACATGCATATAATTTTAGACTCAATTGGTACTGCAAAAAGGTAGGCTGATACTCGATCATTTGTACACTTTAATTCCAGTATTATTTAAAAAATAATATTATTTTAACAAACTTTTTGCTTGTTTTGAACGTTGAAAAATTATTGGAAAAAGACCTACTGAATCCAATTTTCGAATATTGCTTTACAACTGATTTTACCAATATTGTACAACTATTCAATCTTGAGTTAAAACTACACTCAATTTTTTCAACAAAATTTACAATAAATACAAAAAAAATGTTCTAAGGATAGGCATAAACAAATAGTACAAACTCATTTTGTCGTAAATTTTCTTATACGATAACGAGATATAATATAATTATATTAATTGTTCACTACTATTAAAAATTCGTGGCTGAATTTACTGTGAAGCAAAGCGCTGATAGCCTATTATGTAGATTTGCACTTAAATACGCACAAACTCAAAAACAAGCAAACACTTAAAATTAAATAGTGGTTATTTTAAATATATTTCCAGAACAAAACGTTTTCTTAAGTTATTATGAGAACAAAAAATTCAGTTTTATATATGTTGCGAATCAAGAATTAGCGGGAGTTCAAGCGTACAAAATAATAAGTTCCAACATACTTTTGTACAACTTCGGAATGAAATATATATGAATATCAATTTTAATAAATACGTAATGTAACATGTATTATATCGTGCATAATATATAATATAACTAGTATCATGACAAGAGTTTAAACGAGATGCTGTTAATGGATGCGAAATATTAGTTTCCACAAATGGCCTGAATCACAGAATGCTTAATGAAAACATGACAGCCATTTCTTGTAATGCTGTGCATATATATATATATACATATATTCATATTGGTGAATTTAATTATGTTGTTTTCTTTATTATCTATTTCTCAGGCATTAGGTAAAACAATCTGGTGTTATAGTAACATGTGTAGGGGTTTATCGGAACTTTCGAATTTCTCTCACGCAATTGCCGTTCATTTTTTATCTTTTTCATTATGGAGCGACTAAAACGAAAAATATCATAGTCTTGTATAAGCATTGCTCATAAACGTATTCTATGAACGTGAATTTCTTCGCGCTGATAATTTGTTACGTTTCTTGATCCTGATGTAGTGATAACAATATAGTTTCACTTGACATTAAAAATAATAATGTCTCATTATATTTCAAAATATTATTATTCATTCTATTACATAATAAGAATATAAGATTTTGTGGTTACACGTACAAGAAATTTACATAAAAATTTTGATATCTCGTCGTAAAGTACTACAAGTTCTAGTCATTAATCAATTCTATTTGCCTTCTACTGTCGATTTCATAAAACAATTTACAATTTATCCGATTTTTGATTTATTTCTGGTTTGAAAATACTACTTTTGCCAAAATATATTAATATTAGGTGTGAATGCTTGCTATTTTTTGTATATTGCTAAACATAAAGGTATGATTACGATCCACTATTAAATCACTTGCAGAAATACTCTGAAATTGAGTTCTGCGCAATAAATATTACCTGGACATTTTTTTCTGCTAAAGTTTAGAAATAATCACAAAAATTTAGACTAGTAGAAGACTATATATATATATATATTAAACGTTTATTAAGTACCCGTCTCTTTTTTATCTGATGTTATTTTTAAGAAATTCAAAATTTATTCATTTTTCATTTATATCACGCCAAGTGAATTAATAATAACTAATTTATTCTGTTTGTTAAATAAAATAAAAAGTACATCTATTGTTTTTGTGCTAATGATGCTGAACTAGTTTACTATTTACGGTTATTTCTAAGGTACTTTCCATTGTTACTGCCAAGTGGACCATGCTTCATATTAACGTATCTTGTCAGAGATAACTTTGGACCATAATCCATGCGTGTGTTACAAAGATAAAAGATCACGCTCCGAAGTATATTCATATAGCATACTATTTACTTTCTCCACTGTTAGTCAACCAGGAAACATGTTAACAGTAGATTTACGTAAACTGATAGTATGTCACTAAATGTGAAAAGCTGTGACAAGTTTTACAGGCGTATATAATGACAAACCGTTTGATCACAGCTGCTGTGTTGATCTGAGAATAAGGTATTGAAATTAACGGAAGAATGATATGTATCTGTGCACCATATCATTATACTGATGGTATAATGAATTACATTATTTTCTTATAAATTTATTCAAATTTTCTACTGAGTGTTTGTTGTTGTGCTAAAAACTAATAAAACATATAATTTACATTTAACAAGTACATGTCTTAATCAGTTAGTCACAAGAGTATTTTGAACAAGCATTAATTAATAGCTCGTTATTTCATTTTTGTAGTACATATCAGTAAAGAAAAGACATTTTAATACTAGCACTACACTACCTTATAACGCCAACTTTGTTCCAATGGAACAATTCCAAAAGTATTATAAAGGGTTGGTTTAGTGTCAAATTCATGAAAACATAACAGATTTGGTACTATAAGGTATTTATTTCTAGTATTAATGACATCAAATAGGTTTATATTCATGGAAATGGTGTGCTTCTACAGTATTGGCCAAAATATATGCATAATTTGTAACAAATAAGACTAATATTATTAAGATGGAATCAAAAACACTTACCACTGTCAAACCGAACGATGAAAACTATATTAAATATCTAAATATGCATTTTGTAGAATGAGACAAGTTCTATTGACATCATGAATTACTTATTGCAACAGCATCTTTAGAAAGGTGTGTAATTCACATTTCACCTATCACAACAAAACTTTGTCAAAGCATTTACAATAAAAAAAATGTAACATCAAATTGTTATAAATAGCGTATGTAGTCTTATATCAGTTCATATTCGAGATTCAGCACTTGGTTGTCATTCTTGTACTCTAACAACCTTCGCTATGCGACGTAGCATGCTGTTGCTATAGTTATTGATGTAATCCACGGTTATTTCATCCCCACTTGCTGGTTAGCAACTTCCGACTTTGTTCAGCCCAAAGGTTAACAGTGGGATTACAATTTGGAGTTTTTTGCTAGTAATAGTAATCTTGTGTACATGTGTGTACGATCGAGACAACTTATACAAACCAGAAAAAAACTTGTACATACGCTAACTTCTCTGTTCATACTCAAATATTTATCTAATAACTACAACTGTTCCTCGCATGTTAAACAATCACATAAATAAAGAGCTGCATGCGAACATTTTGGCCAAGATTGTTTATGTACATTATACAGTTTATTACATTATTTATGCTATGTCTAAGTGTAAGACATATTAAGGTCGAAACACTTTATTACAATGTGCACTACACGTTGAGGGTGGGTAAAACTAAACATTTGGTGAGTTACTGTGGCTTCGGATAATATATCTATCACCTTCAGCTTAAATGTAAAGAAGCAGTATTTATTAGCCTATACACGAAAACCTAGTAAAGCATCACTGAAGGAAAAATAAACTAGCATTTTTTACATTAAACAGAATAATTAATCTTCGCCAAAGAAGGCACATGCACAAGTAGATTTAGCGCAGTATCCCTGTAAAAATCAAATTTTTAGAGTATTTTGCAATACGTGCATATAAGTTATTTTAGCCTACTATCTATTCGTTTGAGAAAATCGGCGGGATAGCTAGTTATTAAGTTTTCGGAATGTTGTAAACAAGGATTTAAAATCAATAATGACCCAAGTTTTTAGTTCAGTTAATTGTATATTCAAGCTAAAACAAGCTACTCATATTTCATTAATTGAAGAAAATCTTTTAAAGTTGGCAAGTTAAGAAGGTTGCAGCGTTAAAAATGTGCAATGCGATAATATTCTCACGGCTTATTTGTGGTGAAAAAATACAGCAGAAATGTATGGATAAATCATCATTGATAAAATGTATTATGGGAAAAATTAGTTTGTGTTTCCAAGGGTGACACTGGTACCAGAGGAAGCAGCATCATTTATCTCATTAGAATTCACACGATACAACCAAAATTAAAACGCGTAGAAAAATAAAAGGGAAGTAATATTATGGTGAGAATGTTTCATTTGCACAAACCTTTAATAAACCATAAATTCTTAAAACACATAATAAAGTTATTGTACATATAGTAACATTTTATTAGAAATTTCTAAAAGTACAAAATTTCAATCTAAAGTAGGAGTATTATGCGATAAAGAAAAGAAGTATGTTTTCAAACCTCCAAGAATATTTTAGATTTTAATATTCCTCGATCTCAGAAAATTGTTTAAAATGTAGTTTAATTAGTTCAAACTAGGAGTGAGCTTGAATAGATATTCGCATGCATTTTGATTTCGAAATTCCACATAAATTATTTTACAGTTGGAAACTAAACTGAAAAAATAATACATACTTGATATTTTACGTTACAGAAAAAATAAAAGAGTACGTTTTTATGAAAGCTTGAGATTTTCTGAATGGTATAGTCTGGGTCTAGAGGAGAAATAAAAATAAACTAAATCCAATTAGTTTTCCGCGAGAAGAAAAGGCTGAAAATTGCCCCCAATCTATGAAGAGATTTCTTATACAATCCTACAATTCATTTAAGTGTTTAGAAAAGGGGCCATTTGGCGTCATGTCTTTAGGACGTTGAAGGATGAGACATAGTTATGACGTAAAAGAGTTTAACTGTAAATAGGCCACGAAAAATAAGAGAATTTAGCTAGAAGCTAGCTTTTTTTCCAAAAGTAAATACAATTAATACATATATAGATAAATTATCTTAGCCGACAAAGGATTAATATCAAAAATAGAGTAATATTTGGATTTTGTGTTTACTACTACACATAAAAAATAACAAGATTATTGTGTCACAAAATATAATTTTTTACCAAAAAAATGTTCTAAGTATTAACGATTAAAGTGATATTATAGTTTCATATAAGTTAAACCTTATCGATAAAATAAATTCAGTTTTATTTGTTCATTTTAAGATCTTCACAAGGATTACCTGTACGTAACCTTTCCCATAACTGAATTCATAGACAAGAGGGAATTACCAGTTAACAACACCTACCGCCAAGTTTCGTATGACCGAATGGTAGTTGTCAGTTCAGTTACTTTTACAATGCGCCTCCGCTCGAAAATGTGGAACGCATGTTATTGTTGAGTCCGCGGATTAATATCCGAGAATACTATCCAACAAGCCATAACAAGCTCTAGTAATGTTAACGTTGTTGGTGAAGTCAGTGATAAAACTTTTTTTATTATGAAGATTCACATTAACAACTAATAAAGGGTTCGTGAATAACTTATTTAACTAGTGTAAAAATACCATTCATTTCATATGACGTATCTTATTTTTCTGCAAAAAGCTGTTTTATATCTAAAAGCATATAATGGCATACCCGAGCTACTTGTGCTCTTACACAGATACAATTTAATGCTGTATATTTAAAAAGGTTGCGACGTTTATGGTACAGGTTATTTTTTATGTTTATTTAACTCTTTTTGATAAATTTCTTAATGCAAAATAGTTAATTCCCCGAAAGGAAGAACAAAATGTGCCCATTGCGTAGCTTTGTGCTTAATTCGAAACAAGCAGTTCTGTAAAACAAACCAAATTGTTGAAGTAACAAAACGTGTAGTAATACAGAAAAACCGATGCAAAAGAAAATGTCATAGACACCAGTTTACAACTGATTATTTAAAGGTTGATTTTACCGTAGATATTTTATTTTGTTATTGTGATATAAGCTTCAGAAGAAGAATAAGTCAGAACTAAAACAAATTGCGATGACTATAATTATTAAGTATAATTATGGAATAATGAGCTCAATAAATAAATCTGATTTAACCTTGCATCTTAGTAATTATATAATTTCATTATTTCTTACAAAGCTGGAAATGTTTAAACAGTCCGAGAAACAGTTGTAATTAAACAAAATTAAATGTGTATCCACACGCATAACTTAAAAAACACAGTAAGGGAGACACTTCTGTAATGTCCCCTGGTGGGACAGAGATAAGTCTTGGGATTTACAGTGTTATATTCAGAGGTTTTATTGTCTAAAATTGACACAGCAGATAGTTTGATGTTTCTTTGCTATCAGAAGAAACAGAACAATTCACACACTATTTTGTAGCATAATTGATTACGCTACTCAGTTGATGAATAACTATGTTCACATTTTGTTTTAACTAGCAAATAATTGATATCCAATACATCTGTAAACACGCACACACTCCAATAGGTTCCTAGAGCACTTTAACTCATTAACAGAATAATATTTTTACTACCTCCAGCAAAGTTTAAAAAAAGAAATCACCATACAATCAATTAGACCTTTTCCGAGTATTTATTTTCTGAAAATGAAGAGTTTTATGTTCTGAATATTCATATACCCCTGACTGAAATGAATTTCAAAGTTTGATTGCATAAAAATCATGTTTCACTTGTATTTGTTACCTACAATTTAAATCATGTGTAAATCATTTATGAGTTACTAAGTTTTATTTCCGTAAAAATTAATTGAATATAGTTTGAGTAAACACCTGTCAGAATTTGTGTAATTCTGGAATGAAACAATGGTAATGTATAGAAATAAGATAAATCCAGTTTAATTTTACAGTTGGGCATTCACATGCTTAATCTATATTTTAAGTTATATGCGTGAATAATTTTTTCAAGAAACGAATATATTCGCCGCTGTATACATATATTAACTTACAGTAAGTATAGTGTGACACACTTTATATTTTAATTCTATTATGTATTCCCTTTCCTGGAACTCGTCTATTATGTGTTAGATATGAAAAAGCCGTTAAACGCAGCAAATATATATATAGATATATATATAATCAAAATTAGTCAGAAAAAAAGAAGTCATTTGTAGTTTTCCATACTTTAAATAACGTGAAACGCTGAGTATTTTACACACTACTCTTCAATATTACCGATTACCATTTACTTATGTCTATGCTTAGAGATGTAAACAATTACTAAAGCACATAAACATTGAAAACAAATAAAGAGATATAGATTTTACTAGAGTTTCAAAATAATTATTTACCAACAGTTACAGTTACTTCGACAATAATGACACAACCTTATTGTGAGAATAAGGCGAGAATCGTTGAAGAAAGTTACAATAAGATTATCAAATTAACACATTTACAACTGCCACAACAAGAGCATACGATCTTATTGGTGCACATTACTCGCCCTACACATTTCCATATCAATTGATAATTAAATTTCATACACTGAAAATTGGCCTAAACAACCTATTAACTAAAAATGGTGAAATTATTTTGCTTCCAAATGTATTAAACACTGTTTTTCTTATTCCCAATAATTCTTTCCTACGTACTTGTGTCAAATTTCAATACTTTCTATAGTAAAAATGAAAATCCTTACTTAATGTTTTTGAATTCCCGTCACACCAAACAAACTCTCCCTTTCAGCCGTGAGGGCGTTTGTTATAATGTAACCGTCAATTCCACTATTCGTTGACAAAAGAGTAGTCCAAGAGCTGCCTTCCCTCTCATCTCATACTGCTAAATTAGGGACGGCTAGCGCAAATAGCCCTTCTGTAACTTTGCACGGAATTAAGAACAAAAACAAATACTTAATGTCACGTCTGTTCTCTTATTCAATTGTACCACTTTTTCGTACACGTTTAAACGTCTCTCGGAAAGTTTAAAAAAATTTATGAGACAACTTTAATAGTAAAATAGACAAAAGCAAAATAAGTAAAGTGACTAAATATAATACTAAGAGTTATCGCTTTTAAGATCAAGAATGATTGATTTTATACAGTTTTAAAGAACAACTTTGTTCGATACTTTTTTTTTTGCTATACGTATTTATGGTTAAATTATAAGGGCGAATTTTTACCATAACAAAAAATTCTTCGTATTTGTTAAAATGAAAAAACAAACAAACTATAACTATGATAATAACTAATAAAAGAGCAATGTTATCGCAACTAAATGTCGAATACATATCACAAAAAAACATAAATTAGCTAATCTAATTATTGAAACTAAACAGACTTAAGTAAGAATTGATACAAAACATCCTGGCATAGAAATAAAGAACACAATCAACATAAGATTGCTTAGAAAAAAGTATTCGAAAAGAATGCATGGAATTCATGTTCATCCAGGTAGACTGGTGATCTGTGAAAAATAAGAATGATCGATGTGGTACAGAGGAATTCTGGATAAACAATTCCGAATGCATTTTGTTTTTTATTTCGCGCTCTAAGTTTACAATATTTTATTTCAGTAAGAAAACTGTTGGCAAACAGTTCTTACTTGATTTCCATTTACTATTTGACATTCAGTTTTGTCATTAATACTATGTGTAAGGTTCGAGTCAAATAAACTTGTATTTTGAATTTGTTATATTGCAAATTGACAAGAAAGCTGGTTGACAATTGTATACAAAATTCCATGAAAAACAATAAGTGCGAAATATTTCCAAAAATGTGCAGGTATGATAACTATTGGATATCGGCTCTGTGTAAAACACAATATCTTATCGATTACTTTACTACGTAAGATGACCTATTGCTTGTAGTTAGTGGCATTCGAAGATTTAAAGTTAAATTTAAATATATATATCATTTCTGTGCGAAATAATTCCAACAACCATCATTGTTATTACAAAGTAACCATTTCGTAAAGTACCATTGTTTTACGAGACAAGTAATAGTTATAATTGGCTAATATTACTGACAAGCCATTGAAATTTACATCCATATTTAATGTACACTACATGGCCAAAAGTATGCGGACATCTTACAATTATCCCCATATGTGCTTATTGAGCATCTCATTCCATAACCATGGGCATTGATATAGAGTTTGTCTCCCCTCTACTGCTATAACAGCTTCCACTCTTTTTGAAAGGCTTCTCAACCGATTTTGAAACAAGGCTGCGGAGATTCTATCCTATTTAGCCACAAGAGCATTGGTGAGGTCAAGCTCTGATGTCGAGCGAGATGACCTGGCTCGCAGTGGCGTTCCAATTTATCCCAAAGGTGTTTGATGGACTCTGGGCAGGTCATTAAAGTTCTTAGACACCAACCTCATCAAACCATGTCTTTAAGGACTTCGCTTCGTGCATAGGGCCTTCCCAAACTGTTGTAACAAAGTTAGAAGCACAAAATTCTATAGAATGTCATTGTATGCAGTAGCATTAAGATTTCTCTTCACTGGCACAAAAACGCCAAGCCCAAACCATAAAAAACAGCACCAAACTATTATTCCTCCTCCACAAAACTTTACAGTTGTCACTATTCATTCAGGCAAATACCTTTCTCATGGCATCCGCCAAACTCAGGTCCGTCCGTCAGATAGTAAAGCGTGATTCATTACTCCAGAGAACGCGTTTCCACTGATCCATAGTCCAATGGCGGTGTGCTTTAACCCACTACAGCCGACGCTTGGCATTGCGCATAGTGATCTTAGTCTTGTGTGCGACTGTTCAGCCATGGAAACCCATTTCACGAAGCTCCCGACGAACAGTTCTTGTGCTGGTGTTGATTTCAGAGGCAGTTTGAATCTCGGTAGTGACTGATGCAACTGTGGGCAGACAATATTTACACGCTACGCGCTTTAGCACTTGGCAGTCTCGTTCTGTAAGCTTTTGTGGCCTATCGTTTCGTGGCTGAACTGTTGTTGCTTCTACACGTTTCCACGTCTTAGTAACAGCACTTACAGTAAACTGAAGAAGATTTAGCTGGGCAGAAAGTTGATGAACCAAGTTGTTGGAAAGGTGGAATCCTATGACAGTGCCAAGTTGAAAGTCACTGAGCTCTTCAGCACAGCCCATTTTACTGCCAGTATTTGTCTATGGAGATTGCATGGCTGTATGCTTGATTTTATGCACATGTTAGCAATGGGTAGCTGAAATTGCCGAACCCACATCATCCACATACTTTTGGCCATGTCGTGTAAGTGGAAATGCTGAAACATGACGTGTATAAGTAAAACTACTCAGACAGTATAACTGCAAAAACTAAGTAGCCAGTTCTTTAGAATGTTCTTAGTCAGCATTTCAAGAGCTGATCAGAGAACTGATGCATGGTTCAGTCGTTTCTTTAATACCATATACATAAATTTTTGCCATCTTAGGTTTTCCTTTTCAAAAATGAATCTTATAATATAAAAATACAGAAGCTGAATATGTTATGTTGAAACGAATGTGAAGTCTCATAAAATCGTTACAGTACATGCTGCTACAGCTGTGCATGTTTTTTCTGACGACCACGTGTCATGGCAATAGCCTGTTGCGTACTATCCATTACAAAAGGTTCTTAAGGTTGTTATGTTTAAAGCATCCCACTCTTTCCTAAATAACTTCCCTACTTCACTTATGCTGTCTGGATTAAATGATATTATCCGTGAGTAATGACATAAATACTTCTTTCATTATGTAACGTTTAAGTATGGTACAGTTGAATGGAGGTCTAGTGAAGGTAATTCACGAACGCTTATCACTTTTTCAGATAAAAATATGTTTTGTTTTAGTTCCTACTGTTACCTGAGGCACGTGGATGCCTTTTGCCACTGACCATTGGTTAATGTTACTGATATTTCAAATTGATCAGTATTGATTTGTTTTCCAATGTCGTTAGGTACAAAAGATATCTTGGAAATTTTAAATCTTTATCTGAGTACATCCTTATAATTTAAAAGTATGAATATATTTTGCGGTGAAATGGCCTGTTCCACACACACTACTCAAATTCACCTGACATATTTCTTCCCACATTGTCGTACTCAGCCTCTTTCAATGGTTAGGATATTTATAACATAACATTTCCAGATACAAGCCAAGTCACTAATCTATAAAATAAACACGAGAAAGAACTTATATGTCACATTTCTACTAATATGGAAAAGTGTACTGAGATGCATGATGCACTTCCAGAAATGCATAATACATAATATTACTGCACGTGATTCTGATAAAGGCAAAAATACAGCATTAGAACTCACCAGGTTTCATGAAGCATCTTATTACACAATGAGACTGCTTGGAAGAGAAATGGAAGTAAAATATAGGTGATTACCGAATAACATGTGTAGGGAGCAATCTATCTCAACAGTGGGGTAAGATACAAGCGTTTGAGCTGTCAGGTGTTTCAAGCACAAAAGTTCCAACCATCAAATGATACCCTTTACAAACATATACAACAAAGTAGCTATAGGGAGAAGAATACTGGAGAAGATTCCCAAATAAAGTCGAAATGGTTATTCGTGGATAGGACAGATGCCATGTCCATCAACTGTACGGACCTAGTTGCAGTTACTTTGTTAAAACTTTCAATTTATACTTGTGCAAGACGATGTGACAAGAGACACTATTCGAGCTGCATAAATAGATTACCGTGTAACAACAGTTGTTACTACCTGCATGCGAAATGTTTGCTTAAATGAAGAAGACGAAAATGAAGAATAAAAAAACTTGAGAAATGATAAGAGCAAATCATTAAAAGGAGAAGTAACAACACTCCACTTCAATGAACGTGTTGAAGAAACTAGTTGATAGCATATATGTAATACTAACTGAATAGATTGTACAAATAACTTACCTGTTAATTCCAAATAATAATTACTCAAGTTTTAAAGTCTTGTTTAAAATATTTTATTTCTATTCAATTCTGGGAAAATTGACTAAGCTATTGATAATTGTTAATTTTTTGACATAAAGAATAGCCACATGGATGTTTAGAGGCTTTGTTTATGACAAAAATGAAGTTTTAGTGTTATCAGTTTGTTGTTTAATATGTTTTGTTTGTAAATCCTGGAATAAGACATTTAAAGCAATGAAAGTTCTAAATTCTTTTGAACGCACATTCAAGTGACTGAAACACCCGAAAGAAACGTTTCTCTATAAAATTTGAAGGCCCCCCAGTGGCTCAGCAGTATGTCTGCGGACTTACACGCTAAAATCCGGGTTTCGATACCCGTGGTTGGCAGAGCCCAAATAGCCCATTGTGTAGCTTTGTGCTTAATTCAAAACAACAACATAAAACTTGAAGAGGTATATACATTTACGAAGTAACCATCTATAAACAAACTCAGCAAATACAATATGTTAAGGCTCTTGTTAAATCCTTTACTATGTTCGGAATTCCAAAAGTTGTGCAATCAGATCAGGACACAAATTTTACGTCCAAACTAAAAGAACAAGCCATACATGAATTAAACCTCCATCAAGTTTCATCCAGTGCATACCTTCCTGAATCACAAGGTGTCCTTGAACGTTTCCACCAAATTACTGCCACGAACACTCAAAGAACTGGGTTGAGGGTGTTCCCTTGTTATTGTTTGAAGTTCGTGAGGTTATCTCAGAATCTACTGGATTTAACCCTTTTAAGTTGGTTTAAAAAGACAAATAAGCAAAACAAAAAAAAAAGTTTTCACAAGTTCAAACTTTTTTTTACTTTTAAGGGGGAGAGTGTTATGTATATGTATAAATATTTTGTAAACGACAACATGTCGTATTGTGTTTGAATTTTCATTTGTATTATTCATTTTTTCCATATTGATATTATTGTTTCGAAGTTTAAACTAAAATATGTTATTTATTTAGGGTAACGTTTTAGAACTTTCTCGAATTAAGTAGACCAATCACATGTTTGTAAATGAGTGCTGGTGACTTCCTGTCTAGAAGTGTAGTCTCGTGCAAGAAGGGATATGCGTGGATAGCTCTGGAGTTGTATGGAAATTGCGAGATTGTTCGAGAAATAGGCCTATCGTTATAAAAGACGGTGACGAGAGATAGATTCAGTGATCAGTCATCAGTTTTATTCGAGAGAGAGAGATTCAGTCATTAGTTTTATTCGAAGACAAAGAGTGAGATTCAAACACCAGTTTCATTTCAAAAGAAGAGAGTTAATTATTTGAGAAAGATTAAGTGTTTACTGTGAATATTCAACTTGGATTTGTGATTGAAATTAGATGTACGGAAGCCGTGATTTTATTTCGTCAATCTCTACGATACTTCTGAATTACCGCTTGTGCTGAGAGACGGCGATTTCATTGAACGGTGAACTGTTTCGGAATCTCTTCGTGGGACCAAATTCACACCCTAGACTGGAATTTGAGACTTTAATTTTAGATCATTATATTAGATACAGGCCAGTACCGTTTTGTGTTGTGATTTATTTTGAAGTTTGAAACTAATATTATTTTGATTTGTAATTAATTTCGAATGTTGTAACTTAATATCTGTCACTATTATTATATAATTCATGTTATATCTGTTATATTTGTTAATAGTTTAGTGTAATAAATTATACAAGCTGTTATCTGCGTTTTTCTGTTGCGTTTAATCTACGAAGAACTTAAAACATCAAAAATACGTAACACCAACTAACAAAAAAAATAAAAAAATATAAAGTAATATAAAATTGGTTTGTTTGTTTTGGAACTTCGCAAAAAACTATTCGAGGGTTATCTGTGCTAGCCGTCCCTAATTTAACAGTTTAAGACTAGAGGGAAGGCAGCTAGTCATCACAACTCACCGCCAACTCTTGGGCTACTCTTTTATCAACGAAAAGTGGGATTGACCGTCACATTATAACGCCCCCACGGCTGGAAGGGTGAGAATGTTTGGCGCGACTCTGGCACAAACCCGCGACCCTCAGATTACGAAGCGCTAGGCGATGCCAAGCCCTATAAAATTAGTTTAATATATTTCTGTTTTGCTACAGTGTATCTACGTACTTTGCAAAGTACACATGACTAATGTATACTAATCAGGATGAGAAGATGTTATTAAAACTAAGTTATTAATTAACACTGATAAAACAAGTTTCAATTAAAAACTTGACAGCGTTCTCATAAAAAACTTTTTATAACGCGCGATGACGAAATACTTCTCCGGGATATTTATATATTTTGATAAAAAAAAATCCTGTTTGATGTGACTGAATCCCAAGTGTAAAATCATGAAAATAATTCAACTTATTTTAAAATAAAATGCTTCTATTATTATTTTTATCTTATTCTTACAATGTATGAAGACTAAACTTTGCACTTATTCCATGCTAAATATCCAAGAACAGGGATAATAATTGTAAATATTTTCGAAATACTACCTTTATATAAACAATAGGAAATCCTTAATAGCCGTTGCACGCGAAATTCTGTTTGGCAGGATTAGAGAATATTAATCTAAAAACATATTTATTATTATTATTATTATGGTACGTGTTATAATCTACTTTGGACAAGCCCCCAGTTTATTACTTTATCTATATGATTTCGAATATCCTGAAACTGAATTAAATAATAATTCAAATTATAACTTAAATAAGTGTAGATGTGTATCTAACTTTTAATTATTATAGAAAAATTGATACACGAGTGTTTGTTTTCATGTATCTCAATATATGAACTATAACACAATCTAAAATAATGGTTCTTACAAATTATGATCTTTTTACAAGCCTATCAGAAACTAAAAACAATGTTCAGTTTTCTACCTGGTCTGGAAGTTCCTTGATATATCATGGAAGATTCACGATGTGAAAATTAATTTTAAGATGGTATAGGTACAATTCATTTTATAGGAAGTTTTCTGGATCTGAGTTCTTTGTTTATACACTGATCACACGTCAAGTTTTTCACCGCTAAAGTTATATAATGTTTTCGTAAAAATGCTTATGTCCGATGTTAATCGTCAGTAGTTTAATAATTTGTAATGTTTGAAGCCTATAAATGTTCGTAATCAAATACTTGGATCTCTTAATTAATGGATAGATAGTAATTGTCCAGTACAAGTTGAACAATAAAAACGTATGCATTTCTAAATAGAAATTTGACTCAAACAAACATCGATATTAAAATAGATACATGATAGTAAATCTTTCACAATTACCTATATTTTATCGTAAACAATAATAAATACGGGTGGAAGCATACTCGATTCACTTTCATTACTCAACAGGATCTTTACCAGACTTTCCTCAAATTAAAATTGTTTTAGACTAGAATAAAATTAATTTAGCTGTAATCAAATACATCAATAGAAAAGGGTCTTGATGTCTTAATTCTAAATATGTAACTGGCTCTTTAATCGGTCAAGAGATTGCGAAGCAATGAGCTAAATATTTGTACTTGAAAACAAAAAGAAACTAAAAGCTAATACAAATCTAAACATGTTAGGGACCCGGTATGGTCGGGCTGTTACGGCACTCGATTGGCGCTCATGGGGTCGCAGGTTCGAATCCCCGTGAAACCAAACGTCTCGCCTTCTTAGCAGTAGAGGCGTTATTATATTTCAGTTAATCCCATTATTTGTTGATAAAAGAATACCTCAAGAGTTGGCGGTGGGTGGTGATGACTATCTGCATCCTCTCTGGTCTTAAATTGATAAATCAGGGATGACTTTCACGAAATTCGAAAGGAAACAAATCCAGTAAAACAAATAAACAAAGTCTCAGTGAAATTCACTTTTGAATAGGTAATGTCCAAATTAGATTTAGATTGTTAATGAGCCACGATAGGTTAACAAATTTATTAAAATCAGGATATTATATAACATGAATTACTGTAACATAAACACCGAAGTAAAGGTAACCGTTTATAGAACATGTAGAAGATTATTTTTTGGGAAAACATCACACATCAATACAGTTTTCTATTGATCTTTTCGTGACCATACACTTCCTGCAAGAAAAAACAAAACATTTTAACATTCTTCAGTCATATGAAAAAGTTAGGACACTCTATAAAAGCCTGTGTATTCTTTAATCTCAATTTTAACAATACTGAGAGATTATAGGAATATAAATAAACAATTAGAACTGAAGAAAAGACTTTTCAAGGTCTTCTGTAAATGTATTTCTACAAAAATGCATATTCTAATTAAGGAAAAAGTTCGGACACCCTACACCGTAATAGCCAGTGTTACCCCTTTGGCTGAAATAACTGCAATGAGACGCTTTTTGTAGCCATCTACCAGTCTCTGACATCGTCTAACGAACGTTTTCCCCACTTCTCAAAGCAGAATTCTGTCAGCTGTGAGATGTTTGAGGGGTTTCTGCATGTACAGCCCGTTTCAAGTCAACCCACAGCATCTCAATGGGATTAAGATCTGGGCTTTGACTCGGTCATTCCAGAACTCTCCATTTCTTAGTTTATAGCCAATCATTGGTGGATTTACTGCTATGTTTTGGATCATTGTCGTGTTGCAGGGTCCAGTTCCATTTCAGCTTTAATTTTCGTACAGATGATTTCACATGATCCTCAAGCACTCTCTGATACACAGTAGAATTCATGGTGGATTCTATGATTGTGAGCTGTCCAGGTCCTACTGCAGAAAAGCAGCCCCAAACCATAACACTTCCACCTCTATGCTTTACATTTGGTATGAGGTTCTTTTCTTGGAATGCTATATTTCGTTTACGCTAAACATGTCCTCTGTTCAAGTGTCCAAATAATTCAATTTTGGACTCATCTGTCCAAAGAAAATTATTCCAGATGTCTTGGTCTTTGTCTACATTCTCTGTGGCCAACTTTAGTCCGGTCTTGATGTTTTTCTTAGAGAGCAAAAGTTTCCTCCTCGCACACCTCCCATGCAAGTTAAACTTGTGCAGTCTCTTTCTGATTGTAGAGGTATGCACTTTAACATCAACAATAGCCAGAGCCTACTGTAGGTTCTGTGATGATATGTTAGGGTTTTTGGAGACTTCTTTTAAAATATTACGGTCTGATCTCGAGGTGAACTTGCTTAAATGACCAAACCTGGGCCTGTTGGCAATTGTTTTGAAAACCCTCCACTTCTTAAATATTTTTCGGACAGCGGAATGGATTATTTCAAAATCTTTTGGGATCTTTTTGAATTCCTTACCAGACTCATCAGCTGCTACAATTTTCTTTCTGAAAACTTCACACAGCTTTTTTGCACTCACCATGATGCTCACTTTCACTACAACAATCAGGAGCATAACAGACTAAATGTCTGAGATTTAAACAGGGAAAGCCTCATTCAAAATACTGAGTAACGATCTTCTAATCATGTGCACTTGGTGTGATACACGTGTGTGAGAGTTAAACCATTTTAAGTGGGAATAAATGTGGGGGTGTCCTAACTTTTTCCTCAGTTAGAATATGCATTTTTGTAGAATTACATTTACAGAAGATCTTGAAACGTCTTTTCTTCAGTTTTAATTGTTTGGTTATATTCTTATAATATCTCAGTATTGTTAAAATTGAGATTAAATATCTATATATCCAAAAATGTTACAAAAATACTCAGGTTTTCATAGGGTGTCCTAACTTTTTCATATGACTGTATGTGATCAATATAATTGCTCTTAAGAATGCATTCGAAATTTCATATACTTATGTTCTTATTTTTGTATAGTTGTAGCTTGTTACGTGGCTAAAAAGAAAGTAAAATGAAGTAAAAAGTAACTTATTATTTGCTGGAACCAAGAAAAAATATAGTGAAACATAATTATGACTTATTATATATTCATAATTAGGTAAACTTGTCCCTTTTTTTCAATTGCGAGACCAAAACAAGTTTGATTTCTTTTGAATTTCGCGCAAAGTTACACGAATGCTATATGCGCTTACCATCACTAATTTAACACTTTAAGACTAAAGAGAAGTAACTATTTATCACCACCCACAGCCAACTCTTAAGCTCCTCTTTCAGCAAGAATAGTAGGTTTAACCATCACACATAATCCCCCTTCAGCTAAAAGGGTGAACATGTTTGGTGTGACGGGGATTCGAACTCGCGATCATTGGATTACTAGTCGAATGTCTTAACCACCTGGCCGTGCCGGGCGACGAGACCAAAATGAAACTGAAAAGTCATTACAAAATTCGAAGAGCCACAGATTTCATCACTGTACATTTACATCAATGAACGTCTCAATTAATCAATTTCTTTATTTTTAGTTTACATACTCAGCATGTGTCTCTCTTAGAATTTATTACATGAAAGTAAAAGTTAAATTTAAGCAACCTATTTGCAACTTTATCAAGCTATACAGTTTGATGCAGTACGTAATAACTCCGTAACAGACAAACAGAGTTACTGATAACGAAGGTCTCGAGAAACGTTTTTCAAACAAGTTTGTGGAACAAGGTAACGAAAATAAAGAAAATGTTTGTTTTGAATTTTCGCGCAGAGAAAAACGAGGGCTATCTGCAGTAGCCGTCCCTAATTTAGCTGTGTAAGACTACATAGAGGAAAGGCAGTTAGTCTCACCACCCACTGAAAAACTGTCTTGCAATAAATATTTTTTTATATTTTAGCAAATACTTGAACTAAAACTAACAGAGGTTATTATAAACATCTACATCATTCCATAAATTAACTTTGTTCTCTTTAAATCAATACTGACCACACAATTCTGAAAATCAATCACGAAATAGTTTAGTAGTTTACTTCTAAAAATAATAATAATAACAAAATCTGATAATACATAAACCTACTGCGGTAACTCGAAATACTAAAACAGCAAAAAAAAGTGTTCAATTTAAACCTTGTAATTGTCAGAATCATAAAAGAACCTGAAGAAACCACAGTACAGTTTAAGGAGCATTTTATTTCTACAATAACTAAACTCTTCAGGCAATGAAGACACGCCAAAGCGATGAGTCTTGTGCCTTTAATGCTGATAAATTAATTTGTGTTAACAAGTTTTTTTATCTAACAGTCAGATCTTACTGCTTATTCTTTTCTCGTTTATTGTTAATAGCGTAATTTTTTGGTTTCCATTATAGAACATAGGCTATAAAAATAAATGAAATTCGTTCTATTGTTTCCTTGTTTTCCATTAAGTCTTTTAAATAAACATTTTTTTAGTTATAATCATTATGTTGCGTAAACGTTTGCATGGATAATAACTCTTACTAACATTTCTATAGATATGTAAGCATAGAGAGAGGTTCTACATGTAAGTAGAAAACAACCATGGAAACTAAGTGAAAGAATTACAAAATATTTCCCATCCACATATATTAACATTCCTACGAAAATTGGGGCCTAATAGGCCCCAGAGCAACTTGAAAGGCTATTAATATTAGGCTAATAATTTTGTATTTAAATGAAACTGCCATTAACTGACCCTATCCCTTTATATTTTAAGGAGCAATAATATTGACTTTTCAGACATTTGCGAAATAATATATAATTTTTTTTTAAAACATCCACTAAGGGTATCACTTTGGTGGATGTAAATATATTTTTCGTATGAGTGTTAAATAATAACAAGATTTTCTGCAGATATCTCGATAATGTTCTTACACTGAAAGGGATAGCCAGAACATTATCAGAAGCTTTTATCTCACATTCTTCAATTATTTACAGCTGATAAGAATAACTTCTCTGCTACTGGTAAGCAATGGTTGAGAAAGGCTGAAGTAAAATATCAATTTGATGTCAGCATTATCATAATATGTAACAAGTTTAAGATATTTACATTTTCATTGTTTGTTATATTCAAAATCCGCATATTGATCATCGAAACTTTTTGGTAACAGTAAATGTTATAGCAGACGTCCTATGAAAGTAAAAGATACCAGTTAAATATCAGCTCATATTTTCTATTTTAACCTATATAAAAAACTTTGTTTAAGCTTGAATAGCTAAAATAAATTATATGTGTACTATCAGACAATTCTAGGACCAATTTTGGAATGCTCGAGCTAAGTCAAAATTATGCGAATTATAACTACAGATCTGTCACATTGTCAGGAATTATATAAAAAAATAGTGCAAAAGAAGAACATTTAAAGTATAAAAATAAAGTATAAATAGATTGCAGATATAATAACAAGTTTAAGAATGTATATGAAAGTAAACTAGAAGATTATCTTATTTTATAAATGTTTATTTCTAAGGTGACCATTAATGTAACGAAATATTGCAGTCAACAATAATTCTTTTTACACAATATCTTAGTTTCATTATCTTGAAATACTGTAGCTAGTTCTTCTCGGATAATAATTAAATTATTGTTAACTTCGCTTTGGATAAGAATCTAACTCTTTCACTAACACCCTAGAAGCTACGAAAGTGATAAAATGGCAACAACAAGAAAAAGAAAATTCGCCATAATTTTGACATTCTTTTCTGTGTACTACGATGTTTAATTAGTTTCTTCTACTTTTAAATTGATTTGCTTATCATATAGAATAATATTATACATTGTTCTGACACTTCACTCCTGTAAAATATAAAATTTGTTTTTGGTAATTTCTGGTCAAAATGATTTTATTTCATCCATGGGTTATTTTAAAACAACAACAACATTGATATAGTTATGTTAATTTAGCGAGCATAATTTGTGATTGTGAGATAATATCCTTTTAAAATCTTAATTTTGTTGTTAGGTAGTAGTCATCCTGAAGATGACGTTTCTTGTAGTTTCAATCAATTTGTCTTTTGAAGACAAAGTATATCAACCTTCTCTTGTCCGATTATTGTCCTAAAATCATCTATTTTAATTTCTATGCTCTAGTATTACAATAATAACAGCCTAGCCTACCTTTAAACTAATATTTAAATCTTATTACCACACTCTATCCTTTTTTATATCTTATTCTGAATTAATTACTTTGGTGGTCTCATTGTCGAATCTCAGTTTAAAGTTGTCTCTTTTGTTGAGTTGCAAACAAACCAGCTCTTACTCTATTTAAATAAAAACTAGCTATTTAAAAGAACTTCCTTTTACTATTCACATGATCCCAAATATCCAACAAGCCACGACTCTTTTATACATATTAACCTCAGCTTAGTATTCAGTCATACTGAATTACTTATAGTTTCACTTTCACAATTAGGTATGGCAGTAATCCTAAGATAATTAAGTTATTATGTTCCTTTTTTATACCATGTACTTAACATTTAGCTCCTATTGTCTATTTTTCTGTACATCAACAGTTCATTTGTATGCTAAAAGACGTATTAGTAATAGAATCCTTTAATATAAAACTTGCTCTGTCAGTTATGTACTCTGTTCCTTCCTCTGAATAGCATAGTGTAATTCTTTTAGTCTAACTATTTACCACACATGTTATTTTATGCACTTTCTGTACAAAAGAATCTCCTGTAACAACATTTTGATTTTCATTTTAATCCATATCTGTCTCTTTTGTTATTCTTCCCCTTTCATCTACACAAGTCACAAGTGTAATCCGTTCTTTACCAGTCTGCTCTTTATAATTAACCATACCAACACTAAGCCTGTTATTACTACATTCAACCTTCTAAATTTTATCACTAGACCCTGTGTGTTTTGCATTAAAATGGTCAATTTCTTCTCTAAATCCTGCTACCACCTCCTACTTTTTAGCATTCTCCTTTTCCATCTCTTTAAAACTATTTTTAATTTTTCCTCCAATCTACAAAGCCTGCGTTACTCTATGTATATGCTTTAACAGAAGTGAACAAATATTTATCTCATCAAAAATTTTACATTGCTTCGTTTTTCAAAAGAAAAACAGTGTCATACTAAGAATAACAAATAAAGGAGAAACTGATATTATTATCTGTTTTTTTAGTTAAATATCATCTCTATATCACAGAGAAAGCTAATAAATAAAAATATTTAGTGATATATACGATGAGTAAAGGGTGTAATTAATCATTTATCTAAGTTAAAAGGAATACTTGGAATTAAAAATCAAATAAATATAAAATATAATATTTAGTGATATATACGATGAGTAAATGGTGTAATTAATCATTTATCTAAGTTAAAAAGAATACTTGGAATTAAAAATCAAATAAATATAAAATATAATATTCCTAAGTAGCTTTGCATAAATGTGTATATTTCGAATACGTAGTATTATTCTATTTGCTGAATAAAATATACTCGTAAGTTCAAATACTAAATATTAAATTATAAATGGAATGCTCACACACACCCTGGCGGCCATAGCACAAATAGCTCACTAATTACCTTTGCGCTCAACAACAAACAAGCACACAAAACCAAACAAAACAAATTACTTATGACAGTGATCTATTTAGTTTCTAATATCATACTTTTGAAATGTTATCCTAGCAGGTTAATGGTTATTGCGACAATAAAAAGATTAAAAATATTTATTTTTATCACATGATACATATCTCTTTTATCTTTTACACTGAACTTTATTAAACATTAATTTTGTAGTCGTATTTAGAAATATATATGCATGTTTACTGATTTGGACGTCAAAAATTTGAACTGAAATTCTATCTTGGCTGATTGATTATTGGTCAACTGAATCAGTTTGGTAAACCGAAGTGCCTTCGTATTAAAAGTCAATTTCTTTTTTTGTCGCGAGAACTAGGATAGTAAAGTTGCGAAATTTTCTAGATCGAGGTTCTAACATTTGTTTGGGTCTTTAATGGATTTCACTCGTTCGTTGCCAGCTCATTTTATTTGAAAGAAAGAAAGAATCCTTAACAAAGAAAGAATTAAAGTGTATATAAAAAAGATAAGTTTACTCGGACGACTGGTTCTAGAATTGTAGAGTAGTTTTAGTCGCCTTATCTCTACTGGGAGAAAATATTCAAGAAACATTTAAATTAATTATTAATGACACTTTTTCCACTTTTCTGAAGTTTCTGTTTTGTTTTTTGTACTTTTAAAAAAGTCTGGTTTTGTTGCTGTTAAACACAAAGCATCGAAGTCTGATTTTTAGCATCACAGTCCTAAAGACTTATTACTAAGCGAATGGAGGCTTTCAAAACGGGTAACAATTTGTTTGATCATGTTTACTGGAATTAAACATGTAAATCTAATTTTCTTTTAAAGAGCTAAATAGTGCAGTTTTATTGAACTATTTTATGATTGATCCGTGTACTCAGTAATCAACAAACTCGCTTTTACTGAAAACCTACATTCATCATTGGCTTAGTTCACTGTCTTTTACATGGAAATTGTATTTGGTTCTGGTTGGAATGTTTTAATATTCTAAAAACATGAGAAGGACAATGAAAAACTCGCTAAAAGCATATATCAAGACATTATATTATATTCATTCATATTAGTCGGTACTTCTGCTGACATAAAACCAATGCAACATTTTAAACAACAAAAGAATATAAACCGATATATTTCATTTAAAAATCTCAAATGCAGTATTCGGTCTTTACGTCTCCAACAAAATATTATTTCTAGTAATAGCAGCATTACCAGCAGGTAAACTTTGTGAATCATTTTTAAATAATTATTGGGTCAAAGATGCTTCAGTGATGAAAATGCAGGGACTGTGAATGCGAAGATTTATCATTAGCTTCACACATATTATGATGGTGATCAAATATTTCTATACATTCACACAGAAAAACACAACAGTTCACGATGGGCGCTTTTTAACTTTTAGTATTCTGTCTGGTTTATCAGTTAAAAATCAGAAAAGAAAGTACCTGTTATTCGTTCCCCGCTAGTACATCGGTAAGTCTAGGAATTTACAACACAAAAATCAGGCGGTTCGATTCCCTTCGGTGAACTTAGCAGATAAGATATTTGCTGAAAGAAAGCACGCGTATTACAAATTTGACAATTAAAGATAGTAAAATGCTTAAAACATCCTATTTCAGGTGCTTGTAGGACTTTTGCCTTATGAAACTCGTATAAAGTATATTGCTGATACAAGTGGGAAAATATATCTTTATTGAAACCTTAATCATATTCTCAAATTTTATGTACTAGACATAATATATTTTATACGCATGCTATTCCTTAACAAGTGTGTTCTCACAAATTACAAACAAAACATCCCAAAAGTTTGGAAAATAATGAATCTTTCAGAGAAAATTTCATATTCAAAGTTCTAAAGTCATTGAAGTTTCTAAAAATGTCAACTAATGATCTTGTTGATACTCTGTTGGGAAATTAATAACACCACACTTTACGTTGTTGAAATTTTCAACAACCAATTATTTCTTATGATTACTTTGTTTTATTTTTCAGCTCAAAACTACAGAATGGGTTCTTTATGCTCGGTTCACTTCAAAAAACTTGACCTTGAATTCTATCTTTGTAAGTTCGTAAACTTACTGATAACCAACGATAATAAAGAATCAATTGCTTGAGAACCATTGAAACAAGACAAGTGGTAGACTATCAAGACTACCACTAATCCCCTGGACACTTTGTATGTTTAAAAATAATAAATATTTTTAAATTAAAGAAGAGAAAGTTTTCAAGTTTAAGTTTTTTCTTAATTTTGCGCAAAGCTTGTTTATTTGTTTGTTTATGAATTTCTCGCAAAACTATACGAGGGCTATCTGCATTTGCCGTCCAAAATTTAACAGTGTAAGACTAGAGGGAAGAAAGCTAGTCATCACAGTCCACCACCAACTCTTGGACTGCTCTTTTACTAACGAACAGTTGGACTGACCGTCACATTATATTGTTCCTACGGATGAAAGGGCGAGCATGTTTGGTGCGATGGGGATTCGAACCCGCGACCTTCAGCTTACGAGTCGAGTGCCTCAGCCACGTGCCGAGTTAACAAGAAAAGAATGACTGCAGTACAAACATACAACAGCCTAGTATGGCTAGATGGCTAAGGCACTAGACTCGTAATCTGGGTTCGAGTCTCCGTCACATCAAAGAAGTTTGCCCTTTTAACCGTGGAGCGTTAGAAAGTGACGGTCAATCCCATTTTTCGTTGGTAAAAGAGTAGCCTCAAAATTGGGAGTAAGTAGTAATGACTAACTTCCTTTCCTCTAGTCTTACACTGCTCAATTAGGGACGATTAGCGCAGATAGCCCTCACGTGGCTTTGCGCAAAATTCAAAACAAACTAAACCAAACAAAGTATGCTGTAAATCTACTATTATATGTTTTCCTTGTGTGTATTAATCAAAAACGTTCATCACGGTAACATAAACACTTTTCGACAAAATGTCAAATGTACATTTTGAATGTACTGGAACGAAAGAGAAAATCTGAATTGTAAGGGATAATGAGATACTGAGTATCGTGGAAAAGAAGTGAATAGAAAAACGTCAAAGTTTTAACATTAACGAGCTTTCTTGCAGTTTCATTATAGTTAAGTTATTATATGGTTTCCAATTTATAAAAAAAACATTCTATTAATTTTCAACCTGAACTGCAACATCTTTTGCGAATATAATATTATATAAAAGAATCACACACACACTCACAGATATGTATATATAATTTTAGCTATAATCTTCCTGAAACCACATCCACTTCGGAGTATTTACAGTTCAGATTTTACTGAACAAACCAGGAATGTAATGTAATCCGTTTCTAATACCAGGGGCTACAGAATATTTGACTTTTATCTTCCTCAGTTTAGAAGTTTCATCAGACTAAACTACTGAAACATTACAAAATCATCTACTGAACCGTACTGTTCGGTAGTGCGCTTGAATGACTTTTCATGTCGGTCTTTCAGACGATGATGTTGTAAAAATACTTCAGCATGCAGAGTATAACATTTCTAGTTGTTGTATCACATATTCAACATATTACAGGTATATGCTATTTTCATGAAAAAAAGAAAAACAGCTTCATCATCGAATTTCAAATACTTCTCTTTAAGATTCACGAGTTGCTGCCCTCTACTGTATATACCAAATATCGACATATGTTTCCAGTTTACGCTCTTCAGAAGCTAATCTTGGTACTGTTGGCTGCACAATATCATAAAATAACACTATTTTTCATGTAAGAGCACAGTTATAGAAAACTCAAGATAAAATGCATGTATTGTCTATCTCGATATGATAAATCCTCATTAATACGTTATCTATATATTGTTTTAAGTCTATAATATAACTTTTATGTATTTAACATCCAGATACTTTTAATATTAGTCCAACTATATGCTGATATGGCTACTTTCATATATAATTTTAATGGTTATTTTGGCAATTTTTGCTAACACAGCTTTACTGATGTTTCACTCTTCGCTTTATATGAGTAATTACTACCTACCTAATTGTCATCAATAGTCTATACGATCATTAAGTTACTTTTTTCCTAAATACGAAACAATAATAAGTTTTATCGTAAGTTTTGGCTATCAAATCTTGAGACAACTTGTAGGAAGAACTATTTCTTTGTGAGTACTGATTGAAATTTAGTCACGGGTTCTCTTAATGAAAGACTGGTGCGTTATTTAATTGACTAAGGGTCTCATCTACTTAAATTTTAAATAAACTAATTGTTTCGCATGTTTTCAAGTAAAGTATCTAGGTTTTGCTGATTTCTCTTTTGGGTTGACTAAGCATGTTATCTCTGAGATAAATATAGGAAGCTACTAACACCTCTCTTTGTCTTATGTGTGTTTTTAATATTCTTTCAATTTATTGCAGGCCACTGTTTCCTGGAATGATGAGGTATTGCAGATAAATGAGCATTGCTGAGTCTTGCGTGGTTATTATGTTTCCAAGTCTTATCTTTTTGTTGGTAGTTTTATTAATTAATAATTATACTTAGGTGATCGTGTGGGCTACTAAACATGACAGCGATAGATATCGCTTGTCAAAACCACACCGTAAATACATAATTCCTAATTAATTTGTTGACATATTGCTAGGTAAGCCTTAAAAACAGAACATGAATAACGATGGTCATAATTCATGATCTTTAATATCTTAAGTTCACAAACATCTGTCTTAGAATAAGATTTCAACATTTGGAGTTGTATGACACCCAGACATTTATAAAATATCTTTAAACGGAAAACTTGCCTTTATCATAAACGTTTTTGTATTATATTTATTTAGTCTACATATTGTTCTGTAAATTAAAAACGACAGAATTGTGTAAGTGCTAAAATATGTCATTTTTCTCAAATAATAGTTATCTAAGGTCTCCATGTTGACGTTCGGATGATGTATTATATATATTAAAGTTCGCAGTCCTGTCACATTATCTTTTTTATATATATATATATTTACATGTTACATTTATATGTATATATCAACTGCTATTACATTGCAGGTCACAGGTCACTGAAGGCTCTTTCCTAGTCTTTTTTCCTTTTAAAACTTTATATCCTTCAAAAACTTCTTAAGACAGGCTTAGCTATAAGTAAATTATAAAGCCGGTTTGATGAATCCAAAAAATACGTAACCACAGCTTTTAACATTAATGGTTACTATTTTTGAAGAATAGTGTGGTGAAATGTAAGAGCATATAGTATTGTTAATTGTCGTACTCTCATTTTTATACATTTTTTGGTGTATTAGAAATAATCCAAATGTGACAACTTTTTACACAGCTGTTCACATTAATATTATTTCTTACTTTTAATTGAAAGAAACGTCAACAACATAAAAATGCTGAACGTTCAACACAAACCGACTGGGACACAGGGAGGTTTTATTTGCTTTTACACACAAACTGGCTAGAACACAGGGAAGTTTTTATTTGCTGTTACACACAAACTGCTAGGCCTGGCAAGGCCTAGCGCATTAAGACGTGCACTTTGTAATCTGATGGTCGCGGGTTCGCGCCCGAGTCGCGCCAAACATGCTCCCCCTCCTAGCCGTGGTGGCGTTATAATGTGACGGTCAATCCCACTATTCGTTGGTAAAAGAGTAGCCCAAGAGTTGGTGGTGAGTTGTGATGACTAGCTGCCTTCCCTCTAGTCTTAAACTGCTAAATTAGGAACGGATAGCACAGATAGCCCTCGAGTAGCTTTGTGCGAAATTCCAAAACAACAAACAAACAAGACTAGGACAGAGGGAAGTTTTTATTTGCTCTTACATATGAACTGGGTTGGACACAGGGAGGTTTTATTTGTTGTTTAATAGCGTTACTTATGTTTGATCTTTTTGAAAATAAAAATGTCCACGCGGTTCTTCAAAACAAATTTTCACTTACTCCGTTAAGTTTATTTATTTTAGTTTGTTTTATTTTCTCCATTTCCCCTAACGTAAAAACGAACAAACTACGCAATACATTTCAAGTACATAAATGACATGTTTTAATGAATATACAAGATGATTAACAGCAATTTTATAAGTTGTGTTGTATTTTATAATTACTTCAGCAAGTAATTAATCTAGATAACGCTACACCTACCTTAAAACTAGAGGCATAACTTTGAATTAAGGATATGCTATAAATATGTAATTAAGATGTTATACAAAATTCGAATCCACAGCAGGAATTAGAAAAAGTGTTATAACTGCGTTTAAATTAAGACAATTAGATTCCACTATTTTCTTTTAGAATATGCATTTGTATATAATAAATTGCCTAATGAGAACACGCAAGTTCATTGTTTGTGTTTTAATTAAGATAAACCATGTTTAAAACGTTCTATTGTCTGTGTTAGCATTTGTTAGGTAGTCTTCATAAAACTTTCAGTTATTTTAATCCAAAATAAAAAAATGGAATAAATTATTGTACATATATACATACATACATGTATATATACAAAGCGTAGCTAGAAAATAGAAAAAGATGATTGAACGAGCCTGAAAAATAATGTATTTCTTTTTCACTCACGTAAGGCAATATTGAAATTGATTTATCATCGATAAAATAGAACAGTAATGTCGTTCATCTATCTGAAATACTCTATTTTCGTAAGAAATGATACACTATAGAAGATTACAAATGACAAATATATAGAGTGTATCACATGCAGGAGTTTTTGCTAATTAAAGTGGAAATTCAAAATACAATTTTAGTTATATTTGTATTTAAAAAAAAGATTTGGAATATGGTATTTGCATATTTGGTGACGTTAATGTTCGTTTGTAATTCATTTCACTATAAATGTCTGTAAATATGTGAAAAGGTATTTTTGAATTACGATGTTATTGTTTTTGGGTTAGAGATAAAATAAGATTAATTATGGTGAAGTTAATAAAAAGCGGCTTAGTAAAGGTAGAGAAAGAAAAGTCATGAATTTTTGAAAAGCCATTAAATTTTTTTACGCATTTCATGCAGTTTGTGATGATTAGCAAATATTGGTTACTTGTTTAGGTATAAGTGACACTCGTACAAACAAGTTTGTTTAGTCTGATGTTAAGCGCAAATCTGTACATTAAATTATCTGTAATCTGCTTATCACAGGTGACGAATTCTGAGTTTCAGCGTTATAAGCCTTCAGATTTGCCATTGAATTATTTGAGTAAAAAAAAAAACAAGAAGAAAAGGTAAAACTACCGAATGTCCAAACCATTCTGTTTGTTTTCAGCCTCGTTTCGACAACAGTTTTTAAACGGGCGTATACCAAACTGAAACCAAACGTTCTATAAACACAACGTGTATCTAGCACATGGACACGAGTCTGGCAATATTGACCGAGGATTAAAACATTGTAGGTCTGGAATGAAGCCACACCATGTTCGATTATTCGAATCGTCTTTTGAAACAGAATACAGACTTTAAATTCAGAACGTTTTGGTACGAGCATGTGGATTAATACTGACAATCTCGTAAGGATATTCAGATGGTCAAATTTAAGTTGTTTTTTTTTCTAACTAATTTGTCAAATATCATGCGAGACTTATCTTAAATATATATGAAAGAACACTCTCCATTATTATTGATTTTTAAAGCCAGAGGTTATTGAAAGTGTAAATTAAATTGAAATTGCATGTTGCGTCATAGTTAGTCTCAGCTTATAGTATCGATTAACCAATGTACAGTGTACATGTATATCGTCTAGATTCACTTCACAAACCAGGCACTTTTAAGATATGTACAGCATACATAATTCACTGTTGTACATGCAGTTTTTAGCCATATTCTACTATCATGTTATAACAGAAGGTACGTTTCCATTGTGTTACCTTATTATGATAAATTGCATGGAGAGTTGAAGAGATGTGATGAAAAGAGAATTCACAGAGCGTGGGTTCATTGGTATTAAAAAGAAATTATTAATTACAAGATCCGAAGGTTTACTTGCCAGTAAAGCTTTCAATAAAAATGGTTCCTCACTGGAAAAGTACAACTTGGTATTATGTACTCATATAACCCACAAATTGGACAGTGATTAGAGTTTAGTTGCAATGATTGTTTGTTTTGAATTTTGGGCAAAGCTAGACGAGAACTACCTGCGCTAGCTCTCCCTAATTTAGTAGTTTAAGGCTAGATGGAAGGCAGTTAGTTATCAGCACCCACCACAAATTCTTGGGCTACTCTCTTACAGACGAAAGTGGAACTGACCGTCGGTTTATAATGATCCGACAGCTGAAAAAGCGAGCAAGTTTTGGTGTGAGGGGGATTCGAACCTACGGCCCTCAGATTTCGAGTCAAGTTACCTAACCACCTGGACATGCTGGACCTAGTATCAATGAATTAAAGGCATTTCAAAAGTTTGGAAAATTAATTTTATTCAAAAGTCTGTCACAGTAAGTTAAACATAAGTTTTGTAAGAAAAAAAAGAAATTATATTAAAATCACAAAATGCATGTTTACCTTTGAAACGTTAAATCTATGTATATATAGGCCATCTCACTTATTGTAATATTCAACCTTTTCACACACTGTTCCAAATTTTATACCCATTTCTATAAAATTATTTTTTTCTTTCGTAACTTATTTGATGGAGAAGCTTTTCATAATTATTGATATTTCTATTTCTTTGAAAAAGAATACGATAACTATGATTTAATGTCAGTTGAGAAATATTAAGAGATCAGGTACTGTCCTGTCTGGCGAATAGGAACACTTCCCATAACGACTGAAGATTACTTAGCTAATTTTGTGGCTGAACTATTTATAAAATACTCGTAAAGCTAGAACATTTGTGCTTATGAACCGGAATCATCAATATCATTGAACTCTCAAAGGCGCAATGTTTATAAATACAATAAAATGAACCTAACCAAAGTATATGAAAGCCTTGGCAATACACAAATGATTAGATTACAGCTTAAGATTTGATTAATAGCACAATATTTATAAGAAACTTTTTCTTGTTACATGTATTTTGTCCTTTTGTTTTAAACTGTTCACAAAATGATTTAGCAGATTCACTATATGCAATTTGTTTTTCGTTCTCGTTCCATTGCCATAGAATGACGCTCTGCATTCTGAGGCCATGAGTTCGTTACAATTAAATTCCAATGGTCGGTCATAATTTAGTAGCTTAACATTTGGAGATAATTATTGCTCACTAACTGCCTTAAATCTATAGCTTATCAGTTCAAATAATTTTGGGTTGATTACAAGCATACTGTTTGTAATGTAGTTACTTGTGAAACTTCTAAACAAAATAAATATATTTAGTATATTGACCCAAATGGCCAATTACTGTGATTAGAAGTGGCAAAAATAGTAAAAATATTTTCAAATGATTTAAAAACTTTTACACTTCAGTTTTCCTACTTTATAGTGTTCTGAATATTTGACATGTTTAATATTTATATTTTTATTTAAGTATTGAAATTTAATATTTGTTAAGCAGGGTCGATATGGCCAGGTGGTTAAGGTGCACGACTTTTAATCTCAGAGGCGCGGGTTCGAATCCCCGTCAATCCAACATACTCATCATTTCAGTTATAGGGTAATATAACGTGACGGTCAAACCCACGACTAGGTGGTAAAAGAATAGCCCAAGAGTGGGCGGTAGGTGGTGATAACTGCCTTCCTTCTCTCTTGTGTTACTCTGCTACATTACGGACAGCTATCGCAGATAGCTCTCGTATAACTTTCTGGGAAATTTTAAAACAAACTTTAGATATACCCCCTCCCTTAGTTACCTAATCCACTTCATTGATATATATAGTATTTAAAAATATCTCATACATTAACGAGGTTCAAATGTAATTTGCAACATTTCTATATTTAATTACAATTGAAAAGTAAGTAATGTTTTAATTGTGATTTTGTATTGTTCGTTTATTGTTGTTAAGGTTATCCTTAACATGTATTGTGTATTAACTGTAGTATCTCAGTATTCAACTTGGGTAGAATAATTTTTAACTACTTTATTACTTACTTTACGTATCAATAGAGGTGTTATTAGATGTTATAATTTATAGATGAATTACAGCAAATTTACAAATTATTTTGGCGTATTATGGACAAAACCATTCACCTTACAAAATGTACTTTTTCTAAGTTTCAGTTTCGTAACACAATTCATAAATTTACTCCTCTTTCTAACTACCATATTCTATATTATTTGGATTTATTATGAGATTTTATCATTATTGAGTCAAATTTAACAATAAAGATAACTGTTTAGAATATGTTTCATTGTTACGTTTTTCATGTGGACTGAACGCAACAGAAAGACACAGATAACAGCTTATATAATTTATTACAATAAACTATTATATATGTGACAGATATAAAATAAATTATATAATAACAATGACAGATATTCAGTTTCAATCTTCAAAATTAATTACAATACAAAATGGTACTGGCCTGTGTCCAATATAATGATCCAGAATGAAAGTTTAAAAGTTCAAATCAGAAATCCAAAATTCCAGCCTAGGGGGTGAATTTGGTCCCACGAAGAAATTCCGAAGTTTGAATGGAGAAGCCCAGAAACAATTCACAGTCCAATAAATTTGACGAAGTTCTTTTTACGATGTTTTCGATGAATGTCTCAAATTTGTCCTTTTCCAACTTGCTCCGGTCTCTCCTAAACAGTCCTATACGTGTTGACCTTCAGTATAACCAGTAATTTGAATGAATCGTAAAGATTGACGAAATAAAATCACAGCTTTTGTAGATCTAGCTCCAATCACAAATCCAAGTTGAATAAACACACAGCAAACGTTGAAAATTTCTCAAACGAAGATACATCTATTTAATTGAATAAAAACGAATGACTGACTGTTATGTAAATGTCGTGTAAATATTTTGTAAACGACAACATGTCGTGTTGTGTTTAAATTTTCATTTCTATTATTTATATTTCCATATTTATATTATTGTTTCGAAGTTTAAATTAATAAAATATGTTGTTATTCATTTAGGGTAACATTTAGAATTTTCTAGAATTAAGAAGACCAATCATATGTATGTAAATGAAATGTTGGCGGCCTCGTGTCTAGACGTTTAGTCTCGTGCAAGAATGGACATGCGCGGATTGCTCTGGAATGTTGGGAAGCTACAAGATGGTTCGAGAAAGAGGTCTACAAATATATAAACAGACGAAGATGCGAGAGAGAAAAAAGAGTCAGACATTAGTTTTATTCAAAAGAAGAGAGTCAGTCAGCTCTGATTTGTGACTGAAGTTAAATCTACAGAAGCTGTGATTTTACTTCGTCAATCTCTACGATTCATTCGAATCAGTAATTATACTGAAAGTCAACACGTGTAGAACTATTCACGGGAAATCGGGAAAATTGGAAGGCGTTCATCGGAAGCATCGTGAAAAGAACTTTGTCGAATTTACTGAACTGTGAATTGTTTCTGAACTTCTTCATTTAAGCTTCGGAATTTCTTCGTGGGACCAAATTCACACCCTAGACTGGAATTTGAGACTTTCATTTTAGATCATTATATTAGATACAGGCCAGTACCATTCTGTATTGTGATTAATTTTGAAAGTTGAAACTAGTATCATTTTGTTTTGTAATTAATTTTGAAGGTTTAAACTTAATATTTGTCATTGTTATTATATAATTTATGTTATATCTGTTAATAGTTTAGTGTAATAAATTATACAAGCTGTTATCTGTGTCTTTCTGTTGCGTTTAGTCTACGAAAAACATAAAACATAAAAATACGTAACACTGACTCACTGACTCTCCTCACATCGCCGTCTGTTTATATATTAGTAGGCCTACTGTGTTCTCCAACAATCGCGTAACTTCCACAGAATTCCAGAGTAATCTGCGCATGTCTGTTTTTGCACGAGACTCGTCTAGACACCAGGCCGACATACATTCTATTTATAGACAAATGATCGATCTACCTAATTCCAGAAATTTCTACATGAACATCAACATATTTTATTGGTTTGAACTTTAAAACAATAATATAAACAACAACATGGCATTTCAAACGCTTTATACATAACATTCATACAAAATCAACTTCACTGCTTGAACTAATTTGTGAAACTACTATATGGATCTGTTCCTATTGTGTTTTTACTGCTGTTAATACGTTTCAGCAAATATTAATTCTGATGTTTGTATTATCTACACAACCTCAGCAAGTATTTGCTTCTGTTATCATAAATAATTAAAGTGTTCTATATTTAATTACACTAAGCAATGAGAACAAATGTCGGAGAACTCTAAAATGATTCTCCTTCAGCTAGTTTCAACTATTTGAGTTGTAAAAATAAAGGATTTAACTAAGCACTTCACTTAAAAATATATCTTAATGATAAGTTGACAAATAACGATTTATAAGCGTTATAAAATGATTTATTTTGGGGTATATTCTGTATGATTCCACCAAAATAAATCATTTCATTATGTTGCTAAATCATTGTTTGCCAACTTATTATTGTGCATTACGAAACCATGATCTGCTCCTTAACGAAGAATTCTTATTAATGATTTAAAATTTATCTTCTGATTATGTATATGAACTTAAGTGATAAAGAAAACAGTGATATTATATCTGGTTTGATAATCTTTAACTTTTCAATTTAATCCTAAAATAGTAAAAATATATACATAATAATTAAAATATTGCACTTGTATTAATAACATTTCTAGATTATATAGTACTGAATAAATTCACTGGAATATTTGCAACGTTATAAAGCAACCTTCCCTAAGAATCACAATGACAATTCCGATGATACCCAGTTGAGGGTTATAAATTGGATATGTGATATTTCTTTCTTTTTTTCTTTTTTTGTTGATTTAAAAAGGTAAACAGGTAGCTTGCAAATGTTGTTACAGAAATACCAGATTAACCTACGGGAGATGAAGAAGGTTACTGAAAAGGAATTTGGGTAAAGAAACCGGTGTTAAAAAATTTTGTTGATATTGAATTGTAAAAATTACAAAATATACAAACTTATAATCAAACCCAGTGTCACTTCGCGTAATATTTAACCACTATCTCCTTTTCTCTCGCATAACTTTAAAATCCATCATTCTCTCAACAAATGCCCAAATGAATATGCAATTCTAAATAAATATGATTCAACTTCATATTAACACTTGAAAATTAGAAATACTTGCATAATACTTTTGCACATGTAATACCATATCCGCGTGCCATTTAAAGTTCATTCTCTTCACAATGTTTATCCTTTTAACTTTCTGATATAAATATCGTTTCATAAATTACAATCTCTGTTTCGTCACGTGCAACTTTGTTTATTTCGTTATATCTAAGATATAAAAAGAGAACTCCTTTGTTAATTGTTGTCAACTTTTTTATAAACAGTAACTCACTTAAAAATGTATAAATGTGAAACATTTCTCGTCACCCCTTATTGTTAGATAGTCTTCTGTTTTGTTTACTTGGGTTTCTCTTAGCCACTCCCATCAAATAAAAAATAATCAATTGTAGAATGTTGTGATGAAAATTGATTTAATGTAACAATTTTTGCCTTAAAACTGAAGAAATAGTCTCCATTTCTGTCTTATAAAAAACAATATATTTATTCTTTTTGTCTATTAAGTTTAGATCATCTATTTTTTTCAAAGCACTTTTTCTATTGAAAACACTTTCATACTTTATTCATCATATTTTACTTTTTGACGAAATGAAAACTGAATGTTTCATTGAATTTTCGTGATATATATGGACCCGATTCTCTTAAAGTATTGGATACATTCTTCGTTATTGGTAAATATTTCGAAAGCTATACAAATATAATTGCTGCATACATTAAACTGTTTTGTGCATCACATGTATTCAAATAAATGTATGCAGCTGATCAAATATAGGAGAAACCAAAACATATTTGTTAGAGAAAATAAGCTTTATGTAGATCTTTGAAACCATTTTAAATACGAATATATATTAAAATTCTAATATCTAATTTTACGAATAGCATGTTTTCATTTGCTGTTTTCAGTAACGTGCTCCTCCTCAAGATGTTAATAGTTTTGATAAATTTGCCAATCTTATTTTTTGTTGTAATAATTAGCCAAAACTTTCCGCATTCCCATTTATTTAACAGTCTAGTTATTACTGTTTTATCACTCTGAATTTCTTACTAAACACAGGAATTAATTTAAGAAAGAGGGCAAATATATTCATATACTCATTCCGATGTCACGCAAAAACGTCAAAGACCTTTATTCCTGGATACCAGATTATAATTAAAACATTCACATTTTGTTTTAAAATTGAAAACAAATCAAAGCATATTATAAAAACCCATTTGTGTTGAGGTGATGAAAGAGCAGATGACTAATAGCTTGTCATTATAGTCAGAGAGTTTTCTTGATTATACCATTAGTTTGGGTTTTTTGTCCAGGAATCCTCTTTGTAATAATTTAAATATTTTATTTATCATATAGATAACGCATCTCATCTCTAAATTTTTGCGAATTTCCTTTTCTCCCACCTTTAAAAACCATGTGTATAGTTTCAAATCATTTCAAATAACTGAATATTGTAGCCATGTGCTTGTGTTTTGATTTGCAATTAACATTCTACAGAAAGATTGTGTTTTTTCCAAGTTGAACTGTTAACTTACTTAAATAGTCCAAATACCGAACACTTCATTCTCTCAGTTAGGGTGTTTCATCATTCTTATCATTCATAGCTCTATAAATTTACTTCTAAATATCATTTATTTCCTAGCATTATCAAAAATAAGCGCACATGAAATCTAACTGATTCTTATGGTCAAACAACAAATTCATATAAGCACTTTTAATGAAAAATCACATATAAGTCGTTAACCTTATTAGTAGCCCAATCTGTCATTTACGACTATTTGTCAGTTATAAGAATTTAATTTCATTCACTGTTTAAAAATATTTGTATATATTTAACAGTTATTTTGTTCCTTTAAAACTAAATACTAATTACTAATTTAACACATTTATGCTTGTGGTCTAAACTGATATGATCTGGTGGTTAGAGCACTCGACCTACAATATGTGTGTAAATTCAAACTACTCACTGATAAATAGTAGCCCAGCAATTGAAGGTAGATGGCGCTGACTAGTTGCCTTCCCTTTAGACTATCACTTCAAAATCAGGAATGACTAGTGAAGATAACCTCGGAGTAGCTATGCGCGATATGCAACAAAAACAAGCTTCTGATATCCTGTTGTTTACAGAAAAGTACTCTTAAGGGCTATTGCAAAAATGAATATTGTACTAATAAACATATGATCTTCATATATCTGGTATGAATCTACAGGAATCCTTTTTTATATCATATTTCAAGTATATCCTAACAAGACACTAATCTGCTTTGAAGACCATTCATATTTTCCTTTAGCTATAGGAATACTGATATCTAAGAACGAGATAGGTAAGCTTTCTCCTGCTTCAAAACTTTTATATTCCCTATCAGCCCATTATGGAATAACATGATAATTCCATGCGATATGATTACCATAATTTAGTTCTTTACTTTAAATGTTTAACTTAATAAAAAATATCTGAAATTGAAAATTAAAATGGAAAACAAAAGAAAAAATGGAATGGTTAAAAAATTAGCAGTCTCGAGTTTTTAAAAAATGTATTTATAATAATATGTAGATTTTTGAAATCATATAAAATGTATGTTTTAAAATATGCCCACTTCATAATACATCTTAATATCTAAGACAGTATTTGAACAAAAATAATTTTATATGTTTATAATCTAATTTTAACATGAATTTATAACTTTTAACATACGCAATCCTTAAGAGAGTTATTGAGACGGACGTAGTCTCTGTCCCCTTTTTTTCTAACACACACTCCATTCTGATTCCAAAGTTACAGTATTTTCTCTTGGAGGTTTATTTATCTACAATCATGTTTCAAGTATTAAACTTTTCAACAGTAGTCTATATGACGTTTTAGTTACAACTAATACGTAACTATTTGTTTCATATCTCTACACTTTTATCATAACACGATTTTGATCTTCCTACCAGCTGTTGACTGTTGATCAATTAAATCACAATGACTAGTGACAGTATATTAATATACATAACTATAACTGTAAATGGCCTACATTCGTCTGCATCTTTTGTTTAAACAAACGTATTGCATCCCCTACTGGCACAGCAAAGTTACACTTTAGAAACCGGGTTTCGATACCCATGCTTAGGCACAGTACAGATAGCCCATTGTGTAGTTTAGTGCTTGTTTCAAAACAAACAAAAAAACAAACGCATTCTTCACATCTAAGCTAAAGAAATAATGTATAAAGATCTACCTTTTTGACTCGTTATTGAAGTCTTCGCTTACTCAAGCTTCCAACGTCCGAATTTGTCATAACCAATTTCAAAAATTGTATTTTCTGTTTTGCTATCGATGTCACTCCAACTATTGCACTCATGTTTTGTACACGTGCCTCTCGTTGTGTTATGGAGGTTTTGTATGTGTTATACCTGCATTTTTATTATTAGATTTCTTTTTTGCTTTCTATTTCTTTTTTATTATTTAAAAGGAACATTTTGAAATTTGTGCATAATGCAAGTGTTCTGCCAATAGAAATTATCTCAAACTGTTTTATAATTTTCAATCTCAATTCATTGAAATTGTTCCACTTTATGAATTCTTTTGTCTTGATTTCAAAATATTTGTATCTCGCTGCAATTTATCTTTCGCACGAATAACTTCTTTTGTTGTGTGTCCTACTGCGTTGCGAATTTTTCCATTCCGTCATGGCCAAGTGGTTAAGGCACTCGACTCGTTATCTGAAGGTCGTGAGCTCAAATCTCAATCACACCAAACATACTTGCTTTTTCAGTCGTGAGAGCGTTATAATGGTACAGTCAATCCTACTATTCGTTGGTAAAAGAATAGCCCAAGAGTTGGCAGTGAGTGGTGATGACTAGCTGCCTTTCCTTTAGTGTTACACTACAAAATTAGGGACATCCAGCGCAGATATCCTTAGTGTAACTTTGAGCGAAATTCAAAATCAAACAAAACAGACAAACGAATTTTCTCTGCCACTTATTCAATAACATAAAACAAGGCAACATTTCTTTAAAAGTGGGTTCGCCGCCGGCTTAACAATTTCTTTAATTTCAGTTTTTGACACTTAGCTTCTAACAGGTCATATTTATTTGACGATTTTATGGCTCAAAATATTATAGTTTTTGCATTCAAGAGACTCTCCAATTTGTCCATCATTTCTCTTAAGGAATTTATCAGGATGGAAGCATCTCTAGCTATTCATACGTGTGATACTCATTTAAAAAATATCGTCGTGTTGAAAACAAAACATGAAAACAGCCTATCTCACCTGCAAAGAAGGAAATATGGACATTAAGTGACTGGAGTTTATAATGAAGTCTATAACGCTTTTCTTCCTTTTATTTACTAACGCATTAGGGTAAGTACATTTTACATTGTTAGTTTTACTTGAATTTCTTCTATGAGTTTAAACTACTGGGCATGAAATAATGAAGGTGATGAATGATGGTTCTGAGCAGGGAAGACGAGTAACATTCGAAGTGTGTCTGAAAATTACAAAGTTCATGTCCATCCTCAAAATACTACATATCCATTGTGACACTTTGAAGATTGTTAAACAACAATACATTGCTCTTGCATTCTACAAAATTGAATTGAATAGCATGAGAGAGACTTAAGTTATTTTCCGTGGCTAATATAGTCAAAAAGCTTCAAGCCAGCTGAATACTTTTCAGATGAATGTTGATGATTTAATCTCTATCCTTATCATCCCTGAGAATATGTGAGAACTATTAACCAATATTACAGCACCATAAATGTTGAATTTGAACAAAACAACTTCTGACATATCGTGGAATTTAAGTCTATGCTGTCCTCGAATGATAGTTGTTGAAAAACACGTATGGGGATATCTCAACAAAGTGTCAAATTAGTATAATTATCCATGTTAGCTCTGAACTATTCACATCCCTGCTTGGTTACTTCAAACGAAAAGCTGTTCATGCGTGTTTACATCACATTGGTTGAAGAAGTTTGTCTGTTCGTTTTTTTTAAGTAGTAACGTTCTTACTTTCTTTTTTCGTGCCAAACATTTACCTAGAGTGCTTGAACTACTTTATCTTGCTGCAATAGTTTCAAAGTGCCGTATATCATTTATATTATGAGACTTAAAAACGCGAATGTGATATCTACAAAACACAATAACTGAAATTGTATTTTATGTAAAATGCATTATGAATGGTAACTTATAAACTCTTCATTAATGGAGTCCAAATAATGGTTCAGTGGTTTGGACTAGGCGATAGTCTAATTCGTAGCAATTTGTTTTAGAACAATATTTTTAATATAGTGCGGATTACTATTAATTGGTTATGAAAATAATATCAGAACTAAATCTATACACGTAGTAATAAGCATGGCTATTTAAATATAATATCCAAAACATATTACTTATGGCAATGAAACCATGTTCTTTACAGGGATTATAGTGCATTTATTCATGGGTTTGTTCTCGCTTTACAATATTTTCGGAAATACCAAATTCTTCCGGTCAAGAGTGGGGACAAATAAAATATATTTTACTCTAGTGCTATAATTTCTATACTATGCTTGAAGCATACTCAGGTAAGTTACTTTTGCTTTAATTCAATTGACGAATTATGTTTAACAGTGTAATAAGTCGCGAGTAAATGTTTAATTGAAATATCAAAAATAAAATGCAGTCTGCCATATGAAGTCTTCCGGAGTGTTAATATCGTCGTTTTAACAATCTATAGTCAGGTTTCGAATAAGATGCTGTGATAATACCATAAATCAATTCGGAACAAAAGCCTTGATGACTTTCTAATAACCAGAAAAGGAAGTACAATTCACAAAAAATATAATAAAATCAGTAATAAATCACAAATTTTCTCTATGCGTCAGTTGTAATATAAAAAAATTAAAATCTCTTGTTAATCATACTACTAATATTTCAAATATATATTTTATTGATTTATAGTATCATAAATGTTACATTTTACGAAAAAAAAGCAAGAAATGTTTTAAAAGCCCTTTTTAATGTATAAAACAAGAAAGTTTTACAGTTCTATTACAAAATAATTTATTATGTTTTTTGTTTGTTTTATTAACAACAGTGCCCAAACAATGTTTCGGAACTATTTAAATATGATGCATTTAACTGACGACCGGCATGTTGATATACATCTTAATTAATGGTCCGGCATGGCCAAGCGCGTTAAAGCGCTCGTTATCTGAGGGTCGCGGGTTCGCATCCGCGTTGCGCCAAACATGCTCACCTTCCTAGCCGTAGGGGCGTTAAAATGTGACGGTCAATCCCACTATTCGTCGGTAAAAGAGTAGCTCACGAGTTGGCGGTGGGTGGTGATGACTAGCTGCCTTCCCTCTAGTCTTACACTGCTAAATTAGGGACGGCTAGCACAGATAGCCCTCGAGTAACTTTGTGCGAAATTCCAAAACATACTTAATTAATAGTGTTATCCTTTTTATTTTCAAATTGTCACACACTATGATTTCAAACATTTAAATATATATTCATTTTTAGAGTATTACAGACTTACAGCGCGACAATCGTGAGTTCGATTACTTGCTGTAGACAGATCAACAAACATTCTCAAATGTTAACATATATTTTGCTGTAGTTATATTTATACATTGTTTTATAAACGACGCAACTCAGCACTAAACTTACAGACTTAAACTTTAAATTCCGGGGTTGGGTTGTGAAGCTTCGCACTAAAATAAAACAAAACCTAGTGACGAGTTCATATAAAGTAATAATATAGTGATACAGTATATATATATATATTTAAAAGTGATATAGTTGTGAAAATGTATTAATGAAATATCATCCCAAGTGCGATAGGTTTGTTCCGTTTCTCGATACTCAAAAAATATTTTACAAGGTATAACATAGATTAATAACGGCCTAGCTAAGGTTTACTGAACCGCTAATGGACCTTATCTACAATCGATTTTCGATTATCAGTGCTCAGTAATTATTAGAAATCCTAGTAAAAGAAATAGGTACTGCATAAAAACCGTTCAGCCTAGATTATAGTAAGTTATATATGCATATATGATTACTATAAATTCTATCACAAAAAAAGTTACAGCACACCAACCAAAGCTAACGTAACTGTGATAATGTCAGTCTCCCTTCAGTTCATTGTTGTGAAAACAGGTCATTTGATGATTAATTGTGTAACCTCATATACAAATGATTTTTCGGCTTATAATGTACGTAATGTTATTACGAAAGACTGCCTTTAAGGTAAAAACAGAGTTCAAGGTCCTTCAAATTCTTCAGGAATCGTAAATGGTCCTAGAAAAAATTGCGTTTTCTTACAAAAATAGCTAACAAATTAATAAAAATTGAATAGTCAATCACAACAGGTTATTGCAATGCTAGATATGTCTTAGAATGTCTTCAAAGAATGTAGAACTGCCTCTGACACACCTTGAGAAACGGGCTATTTCTGTTGATTTTTTATATTGTAGGTATCTTTTATAAGACATTTAGACATTGTTTCAGAACGCATAAGGTTGGAAATGAAGTTCTAAAACAGTCTTTATTTTTGACACGCATTAAGATGTGTTATACTCATAGTTCGACTACATTAGTTCAAAGGATCGTGTAAAATAATACGTATTTTAATATATCCAGCTAACGTTTGTACTGTACTAAAGAGGGAACCTGAAACCAGTTCTAATCCCATTTTCACAAAGGAAAACGACAATCTTAGTGACGACAGACGAATAGTGTGAAGTAAGCATTGATAATTTCCTATTTTATTATAAATTTTATGAACTAGAATATTCTTAGCATTACCGAAAATACTAAATGTATTACTGGAACAATACTAGCAGGTAGTTTTAAAGACACGACTCAATTATCATACTAATCTGTATAGCAATATTTTATAAATAACTTGATTGTATAAAAAGATAAGCCCCCCCAGTGGCTCAGCGGTAGGTCTGCGTACTTACACGCTAAAATCCGGGTTTCGATTCCCGTGGTGGGCAGAGCACAGATAGCCCATTGTGTAACTTTGTGCTTAATTCAAAACAACAACAATAAAAAGATAAAGCAGCATAGCCTTTGCAACGCAGACACATGGAATCTGTAATCGTCCATGCAGCAAACAATTGGTTTTCATGAGACTTGTAACTAAAGCTATATTACATTCTTAAAAAGGTTAATATATATATATATATATATATATTATAAATATTATATAGTGTTTAATAAGAGTGCAACTTTGCATTCCTAGCTTAGAATATAGATTTAGAAGTAACGCAACCTTTCTACATTGGCAAAACCTCACGATAATATTGTAGTGGTACCTTTATGAAATGCATCAGGTTACTTTATTTTACAAAACTATTTTTAGAAGCCCCATTGATTCTTTGGAAGGTCAAGGTACTTCCTATATTGTTTAATATGATCCAATATGATTCTATAAGAAATACCAATGGTATGGAAATCAATAATAACCTTGAAATATTGTTTTGACTATTGGAAAGAACAACTCAGTATAAACAAGCCAAAATTGAAGATTAAATCATTAAATCTACAGGTTTTACACGTGTACAAAAACACAATAAAACAGAAATTAGTCATGTTTAATAGCAAAAGGTAAATTAAGTATATTAATTCTAAATGTTCAACATGCATCTTACCTAACATTATTTCAATTACATTTTATTGAGTTCTTACATGATAACATGAAAATAAATGCTGCTACTTCCATTTTGTTCTCAAAAGAAAATTGTGAATTATCGCTGTTTAAACAGTAACTTATATTGTATAGTTACGTATATTGTATGGTTTTATTTTAAATTATTTTTATATTTCTTTTTTGTTTGTTTGTTTGCTATTAAGCACAATCTACACAAAGGGGTCTCTATACTCTGCCCACCACAAGTGTCGAAACCTGATTTCTAATGGTATAGTATGAGTCCGTAGATATACCACTGTGTCACTGGAAGGAGCTTTTTTTTATTTTAAAGTGTTAACGACGTTTGTTTGACAGCAAAAATTGCAATCACATGACTTACATGGAAATGTTCACGAGTTTAAATAAAATAATTGAAGAAAAAAACATTCATGTCTACTTTCGTTTTGCGATATTCGAATAATGATATTGTTTACCAAAGAAAGTTGACTTATATAAGAGTTTGTGATAATAAGAATTATCAGTATTTTACTTAAGGAAATTTTATAATGATATATTGCGTTAATGAATAACAATACGAGTATAAAATAATACGATTATATGTATGACTTATGGAATATCAAATAATGTTTCGAAGGTTTCAATTTTCTTTTCAAAAGAAAATCGTATTCTATAAGCATGCATTTTATTAGTGGACGATACTAAATTACCTTAATGCCTACAGTTTAATTACTAATACGTTCCAATTGCTGTTTAATGTTCTGTTTAATTATAGAATATTATGGGCCAATTTATGGCAGCACTTTGTTACAATCGCTTTATTTCAATTCGCTGTAGATCAGACTATTTTCACACTTCGCTTTCCCTTTCACTTTATTAAAAGTAGATTTATTACTATTAGGAATTGACTCATATAAAAGTTTAACACGACAACTATCTGTTTATTTCTTTATCAAAAAAGAAGTACAAATATTAGGTTTTCTTTATCACCGACAGTATTTTACTTTCTTCATGACGTTTCTCAGTTTATCTATGCGCTCTCACATCTCCCAGTTTTCCTGTTCCCACAGTCACAATAAATTCTTAATCCGAACTTTATAACGTAGACACCAGCATTTATTATATCAATATAATGAGCAAAATGGATAAAAGATTCATATATTTTCTGTAAAGATTATCATTTTTATTTATTTCATTTGATTTGGAGTACGTTACTTTCACAAATAAGGTATTATGTATTAACAAATTTTATCAGATAAAAGAGTAAACTTTAAGCTCTATACTAAAAAGGATGAAATCAAGCTTTAGACATTTATGAAGCAATATGTTTACATCCACCTGACTGAATATTTTCTTACCTAGTAATTTAACTTGCATTATTGCTGATAGTTGGTAAGTTGTAAAAACAAATTTATCTATTTTCTGAAATTAATTATCTAGTGAGTATTAATAAATGTTATAATAAATAAAATAACTTATTAAATTAAAGCTAGATATCCGTGATGAGCAGAGCACAGATAGCCCATTGTGTAGCTTTGGGCTTTCCTTTAAATAACAACAAATAACTCAATCAGCAACCAAACTAATGTATGAGTTTATGAAGTCAGTTCTATAGAACAAATAGACCAGCAGTTTTGTTTATTGCCAAAAATGTAGCTATACAATGGGCTATCTGTGATGTACCCACCTCATGAATCGAAATCAGATCTTTAAAGTTACAAGTCTTAAGGGTTGCCGTTGAGGTACCACCAAATCTGAATAATCAATGTTATAAATCTGGAAACAAAAAAATTGAAACCCATTGTAATTAGATTTTATTAGCTCATTAATTGAGATCTTGCTGTTAATGAAATGTCCGTTTATAATTATCTCAACAGTAGTAGTATACTATAATAGTGATCTAATAGAATAATCATAAACCACAATGAAATCAATATTTACAAAATCCTACAGAGTATAAGCATTAATCACATTATTTTGCTTTGGAACTTTTCATTCTTATCTCTACGAAAACTTATGCGTGCGTATTTTCTCTTTACATTTAAGTAGAAATAAGTATCGGTCTTATCACCTATTTATTTAGTTTTTTTATTCCGTTTGAAAGTTTGAAATTAAACCTCATGTATCATTATATCAAAAATGTTATCAAGTTTCGTGTTTACCTATAATCAAATAAAGTAACAGTGATTATACGAACGGAGTATTGAGGGAAGAATATTTACTTGTCTATTACATAAACTATTTATTTAATAAAATACGAAAGTGTGCGTTCCGCATTTTCTAATCATACCCGATCAAAACTCTTAATCAAGCAGCTGTGTATAATAAAATTATTTCATTACCTTTAGACATAGAGCGTTGATTGTTTCCTGCGGTTTGATGTACTTATCGATTTTTCTCTTCTCTAGAACGTGTTATCCTGCACCACAGTATTTAAACAGTAAAGGCCTGACAAGTCAGGAAATTAATTCATATCCAGATAGATTACTTCATATCATTATGTTTCTTTTTCCTTGGTTTAATTTACCATTTTACCAGTAAGGTTTCATTCAATGAATTAGTGATAACACAAGCGTATAAATCCTAATTGAAACTAACGCTTTGTGAGATAAATACATTTATTTACATTAGTTCATAAAAATGTACAAACCACAATATAGATTTTGTATAGGAAATTTCATATATATGTCTCCGCTTCAATTGTCCATACAAAACATATCATGACATTCCAAGTAATTGTGTAATGAGCTTTCTGACGTACCTCACTCGAGTATAAACAAAGAGGGATGTTACTGCGCCAAATGGTGTATAATGGTCACTTTGACTGTCGATGAATGACTTTTCAAATCAACCACTCGTATTTTGCGACTGAAAAAAAAATCGCCCTCCGCAGTTTATGTGCATCGGTGTATTAAAAGAGTGACGGTCACATCTCACTATCCAGTCAGTCAGAAGTAATCCAAGAATTGGTGGTGGACGCTTTTAATTAATTGCCTTCCCTCTAGTTTGTTTGCTCCAAATTATGAACAACTCTTCAGTAACTTGCACAATCATCCGATAAATTTTTAATTGTATGTTTCATAAATGTGCTCTTTACTGATAGAACCCCTTCAATTTTTATAAGTTAAATTGAGTATGAATGTAATTGAGACTGAAACGTTCTATATATTATTCAAAATAAATTAACAATTCTGAAGCAGTTTTACAGTATTTATACAAATAAGACATGCAAGTGATGCCAATATAAATAGAAAAGATCACACATACTTATATATGTTTGTACATGAAAAATTGGAAGCATATAACAAGTGGTTTTTAAGTAGTTTCACAAGTAAAAAACAACTCCAAATTAAAAGAAATTGAAAAAAAAACACTCGAATATTAAAGAAATTTTACCGTTTTATTTAAGAGGAAAAGAAAAGTAGGTGAAAATGCACGAACTTTAAGTGTTTATTATAACGTTTCTTGTAATTCGTATTTATTGTTCAATGTTTTAGCGATTATTCTTTTTATAATATCAACCAGCGTCCTGACTAATGCTGTCGTGTTCGAACTAACATATAATCTCGACGCTTCCGGAATGTAGAAAATATGTACTTCACGCGCACGCGATCTGCTTGTGCGCCGGCTAGCGGTGCACTACACGTGATCGATGGGTTGCAGCCCAATAACCGTGGTGGTGGAAGCAGTTACTTGGGCAGTGTAGATAAGCCTAGCTAGTAAACATAGGCGTTACATTTCGCTTCATAGCCTTTCTGCTAGTATAGTGATGTGAATGCGCTCAAACTGCAACGTAACTAAATGACCAAACCGTTCGTTCTCAAAGTTTGCATGAAATATTTACTCAGAAATAAGAACTAAGCGAATTGTGGATCCTATGCTCATCGACTGTGAGTCTTTGCATCAACTCTGTCATTTTTGGTGTTTGGTAGAGATTACTCGAAAAGAAACGAACTTTGAAGGAAGAGAGAGTGTCACGGACACTGTACCCCACATAATGTTTCGCTCTTTAACATAAACCACAGTATTTGGTAATTCAGCACAAACTGTATCTATCAAAAGAAATCGGATCTTTCTTAAGTAAAAAGGACAATCAACTGTTCATTTGGGTTGAATAATCGAGATGCCAACGATGACGCTGTTGCTTCTGTTCGCATCATGTTTACATGGTATGTTTGAATCTCTGTAAAAGTTTGTTTTTTTGCCATTTTATGACATCATATATCAACATGAAGTTACCATAAACACCAAACGTCAATCATTTCGACCATTTACTCGTTATTTTTTTCAAAATATTATAACTATACGTCTCTTGTAAGTTTTGCAACTATTTCGTTTTGTTTTTGCAATTTACTTAGGGGTTGATTAAAAAATTGCATCTGTGTGCATTTCAATTAGAATATGATATAAAATCACAACTTTTACATATTTACTTTTCGTCAAGTTAATTCTCTAACTTCAATAATTACTTGAAATGTTGATGGCCATACACACTCATAAATATGTTTTAAACAAAAAGTGTATTATGGGTAAGATAACTTGACACAGATAGCACAATATTGATATATTTAACTATATTACAATTTAAATATATTTTTAGATTATTTTTGTTACCATCTTCTTTGGAATTAAGAGCTTTGTTTTATGAATAATATATATAAGATTAAATAGCGGAATCTATAGATTTGTGAGATTTTTGTAACAACTATATAATAAGTATGCACTCTGCCTCAGTATATGAAGATTATTTCATCTATATATATATGTGTGTGTGTGTGTGTATATATATATATATATATATATATACAGTACGTAATTTTCTAGTTATAAAATTCTAAAACGTAAAACTAACTAAACAAAACAGACAAATGACAAACAAAGCAATGTGCCGCGCACATTTTGATGATTTGTGATTCTAAATTAAGAGTTCGCGGGTTTGCAGTTTGCACAACGAAATGCTTTCTACACATAGGAGTGTTATGAGAGTGACAATCACATCCCTCTAGTGTATCAGTTCAAAATTAGCTTATACAGCTTAAGTAATAATTTTGGAACAAACTAAGAAACATAAGATAATAACTTTAAATCTCATAACTTAATTCCTCTAGCGCATATTGGTGTATATAAGACGTATAAATATTAGAAATAAATGGTTTTATAACTCAACGATCTTGTTTTCATTCAACTAAACATTCAATGTTTTATACTATCGGTTTTGGTTTGTGTTTGGATTAACGATCCTGAATAAGCAGAAAAGCGAAACGTTGAGTGTTTAATTAAATAACAACGACATTTTGGTGCTATAAGGTTGTTTGCTACTAGTAATAATTTTTAAAGAAAGGTGAGCTAAAATTAACTTCAACTATTTAGACTCGCTCTACCACTCTCCTTCCTTTACAACATTAAAATCAACATTCAGTTAAGATTAATACTGTGATATTGACAATATGTCATTAGGTAAATTATAATATAAGATTCACGGGATATGATTTTTCGAAAAAAAATTGTGTATTCCTTCAATTTCTAGTGGAAAATATTAATAAGTACTTGAAATAATATAAACGACAACAGTTAAAAGCTAGCAAGAGTAAAAACTCATTATAAGTTCCGTATCATCTATAAGCCTATAAACTGAGAGGCGTGGTACATGAAGCAACGAAAAGTAACACTGTGAACTTTGAATTAGTCTAAAAAAATAAGTTCCGCACCATTAAAATCAAGCAAATATTTACATATTTTTATTTCTAGTATTACCTATTTTAGTATCTCTAATTTTTACAGTTTGTTTCTTTAATTGTATATATATAATTATTTAGCTGCATAAGGTGAGAAGATTACACCGGTATCGAAGTCAAAAATACGAAATATTCAACAAGAGAAAATGAAGATATTTTGATAATAAGTTGTATTTACTGCCTAGTAATATTGTGTTCAAAAAAAGTTTTTAGAGAGAACAAATAAGTTATTTAATTCGTAACAGAATGGAAAGTTTAAGTAAAGATCCTGGTCTATAATTCTACAATTTTTCCCATCAAGTATTTGATATCTAAACTGTTTGAGGATACAATACAGATTAATGGAAAGTTTATTTTCCACTAATATCCTTATTCCACATACATTTATTTAATTAGATAATTTTTTATGGTAAAGCTCTACATTTCTTACAGCAATGAATATTATTGGGTAAATAAAGTTCATTTAACTGTGTATATTTGAATGTTGAGCCCGAATAACTGTTTGTTTGTTGTTGGATATTCGTCCCTAGTTCTGAACAGATAGATTAAAGAAAAGACGGGCTTTTCTTATAGCAAAGCCACATCGCGCTATCTGCTGAGCCCACCGAGGGGAATCAAACCTCTGAGTTTAGCGTTATAAATCCGAAGACATTCCGCTGTACTAGCGGGGGCATTAGAGAAAAAAAAGCTAACCAACAGCACCAGCGAACAGTTTTTGGACTACTCTTGTCTGACCTAATGGAGTGGTTGAGCGTTACATCTATAACGCAGTCCCACCCCCGAAATTCCAAATACTGTTTTTTTCTGGGAGGGAGAACAGTAGCCGATTGCTAAAGATGAAATCGCAGATCCAAAGTCCGTCACCCTAACACCTGGGCCACTTCTTTTCCTAATGTGAAGCAACCTACTGAACGAACATATACGTATGTATAAGTTTGCAGCATACACTAAATCTCAATTTATGTTATTCATACTCCTGTGCACAAAATAACCCTGTATTAATTTTGTTTGAAATTTGTTTTAACTCTCATCTACATTGACGCAACTCGATGTGACGCGAACATATTTTTGAAACTAATTATTTTACTCGATTTTAGAAATAATTACTCCTTAAAATGATATATATATATCTTCCTTTTATATATATTGTATCACCTTAATTTTGCGATATTCTCAACACAATTAAAGTATTTCACAATATTTTGTTCTTAAGCAATGATATTCAGCTTTAAAATAAACAATTATCACCTGAGGTGTATTTACGAAAAGGATAGTTGACGTTACAAGGTTGTTGTTTTTCTAGATTGGAAGATCTTGAATGATATTTTTCAAGCATCCAATTGACGAATTGTATTATTACTGAATATATCTGTATATGTAGTGATGTATGTGAATTATAATTGTAAGAAGATATTACTAACTGATAACCGTCCTCTTCTATGACTTTTTTATGTACACAACACCGCTCAAAATTCAAATATCAATAACTTAAGTCCTTTGCACAAAATACTAGATAAAGCTGACTTTAGTTTAATATTGTCCGTCACTCCAGTCAATTTGACACGAGTTAGTTAATTTTACAATTTTTATGTGTGTGTGTGTTCTCAGAGCTATAGATATACTGCCAGTATCGGACTACAAAATCTTCAAATCCCATGCGAATTAGTACTCTTATCAAATGGTTTAATCCTAACAAATCGTTTTCTAAAACCTTAGAAAACAGAATTTGCTTTCAGATGACTTATGTGTGTGACTTTAATAGTGGTAAATATATTTGTTATCACATCAAAAAATATGAATCCTAGTTTTTTACACATAATAATTAACATATCACGCATTTTTGTATGTATGAATATCGGATTTGGAAACGAGAAAAATTCATGAAAGAAACACTAAATGAGCACTACGGGCAGAATACAGAAGACGATGTTAGAGGCTTGGATCCACTTTATGCCTATTTTAGGACGCGCTAATTACTCTCGCGTAATTACTTAATGAAGAAAAAGAAAATTAAGTTAATTCCAAAGAGCTAGCAAAGTAGTTATTTTTCGACTACGTTGGCAGTTTTATGCAAAGAATTAGTGGCAAGAAGAGACTAGAAGAGGTAAAGTACTTGATTACAGGCAGTATTCAAAGGCTTCATGCATCTGCTGGAAGACAAGATATATTTACATACTAATTAACACTATTTTTTTTATTTTGAAAGCAACAATAAAACATATTTCTTCACAGACAACAAAGTAAGTTTGTTCTCTTTTAATGTAGTAAATAAATCTTACAAATTTGAATTTTATTGGTTGGTGTAATTAAAGTTGACTTTTCGATTCTTTTCCTCAGAATTTACGATCAATATGAATTATGTATCGAGTTAAATGTGCAACGGAACTTTAATAGATATCGAATGTTACTATTCAGATGATAAAAAATGTTATTTTGTCATTTATTTGAAAATGTTTTGAATGAAATATTAAAAAAAACTAGTAAACAAGCTTTCGATAGTTTTTGTCACATTATTATTTTAATATGTATATATTTTTTTGCTGATATATTTTGCAGTACAATAACATATATCGTATTACATATACAGTGGTCAAAAATATTTCACCCACATTTATTACATTGTTATCTTTGTCAAGAATTAAAATATATCTTAATCTCAAATGTAATAACAATAGTAAAAGAAAGAAAACCTGATTTCGATAAATAGACAGTTTATCATCCTCACAAGTTTGAAATGTTTTATTTTAAAGGAGTATTTAACCAACGAAAAAGTTTCTAAGACTACTTGTATAAACTCATAAATTAAAATAAAACCACACTGGTATAATAGCTTGACAACTCCATGAAAATGACAATAAAATAAATACGCAACAATGTTAACAACCTGTGACAGCTTTGTGGTTTATCGTCATCCAGTTACTTTTATATTAATTAATTTCGTGACAGGATACGCATAGTCATAGTTTAATAGCCAATTAAGTTGTTTGTGTGTAACTGCACCTGAGATAAATATATTATTGGATATTATAAATTCCATATATATCTAATTTGTTTATTATAATAGGAATTTATTTTATTATCGGATTATTACAAGGAAAATTTAAACATTTTATATGCTATAAATAAAGTATTCAATAATCACACCATCCAAACTTTACTGCATTGCCTCAAGAGAAAGGAATCTGGTTTTGTTCTCATGTATTTACAACTTTAATATTATACACATCACTTTTTTGTTATTGTTGTGAAACGTTAGACTAAATGGTTCCTGCTCACCACGAGTATAGACACCCGTTTTTGACGTTATAATCCCTCTGACTCATTGAAGCGCCATTGAAGAGACTTTTAAATTATCACAAACTCACATCTGTCAAAATAAGTTGACATGTCCTTTTGCATAATTTACAGTGTTTTAAAGTCACATATGTTTCAGAAATGGAAAAACTTTCAATTATCAATGTAAAATAAGTTATAAGGCACTAAAATTGTTGCACTTTATGAATATAAAGTAATTAATTCATAAAATATTTTGCTCGAATAATACTGGGATTTGTAAGTACGTGTCCCTTTTTTTTAGAAACAAATGCAATGTAATTAATAAACGGTTTGTTGGTGAAAATATATATTACGATTTTAACATGAGATTCTGTTTGGTTTGAATTTCGCGTAAAGCTACACGAGAGCTATCAGCGGTAGCCATTACTAATTTTAGCAGGAAACAGAGCTCGTCATCACCACCCACCGCCAACTTTTGGAATACTCTTTTAACAACCAATAGAATTGTTGGATTGACCATCAAATTATAACGCTGAAAGGGTAAACATATTTGGAGTGACAGGGAATCGAACCCGTGACCCTTACCTTGTCAGTCAAGCGTCCTGACTACCTAGCCACATTACATTTATATTGATAAGTTATTATTTCCACAGCATTATAAACATTTGATCAGTGAATATATATATATATATACGTGGTGTATGCATTTATTACTAACATTTATTTTCGTAACATTTTGTTTGTTTAGAATTAAGCACAAAGCTACTCAATGGACTATCTGTGCTCTGCCCACCACGGGTATCGAAACCCAGTTTTTAGTGTGTAAGTCCGCAGACATACCACTGTGTCACTGGGGGGCAATGTCATAACAAAAATTTAAACTTTAAAAAGGGTGCTATGTGTGTGTTTCTTTGTTTTATTTGAACAAGTAAACTATCCTAATATTATTATGTTTCAGTCATCACAAGTTACATATTAATTATTAAATTATTTTTAATAAATATAAATATTGCTTATAAATGAATTTAAGCTCGCACATTGTTCACGACGTATTAGGTTTTTGATCTACTAAATGTAAAAAAAATATTTTCTTATGTTAATGATGTAATACAAGAAAGTTGATGATTATTATTTCTACTCCCACAAGAATTAGAGGTATGTAAATATAAGAAACTAAATAATTCTGTCTGAGAGGTCAGACGTACTTCCAAATGGAAAGCGGTTATAAGGGTAGGTTCTCATATTCACGTGACTCTGTCTCCGTTGTGAGTTCCTTATAACTAATGTAACTGATCTAACTAATAATCGAAACTTTCTTTTCTTATATTTGTTACCTATATTTATAATCTTGTTTTATTTGTTGTCTTTTAAACTCGAATACAAGGTTTATTTTATTCCTTAAAAAAAGGAACACATCACACGCAGAATTGAATTTCACACTACTGTGTAAAAATGTTTTACTAAATAATAGAATTGGAGTACCTGGTCTGCACTTGTTGTTGTTGTTTGTTTATTTGTTCATTGAATATTGCCTAAAGCTACTCATAACTAGTTGCAAATATATTCTGAAATTCTGAAGTGAAAGAATAGAGGGGGCTGCTCAAAAAAATTAATAAGATTTGACCGTCACACTCATAACACATCTATAGCTCCGAAATGCAGAATACTATATTTATTTTTGCTGTAGTGGGGAGTGAACCGAAGATTCATAGTCTGGCATTTAATCAATGGGCCATAATGATAGTTGTTGAAAATATTGTCGTTGTTGTTGTTTTGAATTAAGCACAAAGCTACACAATGGGCTATCTGTGCTCTGCCCACTACGGGTATCGAAAGGCGGATTTTAGCGTGTAAGTCCGCAGACATACCACTGAGCCACTGGGGGCGAAAAATATTGTCATACATGCGTTTATTATTATTGGCATAAATGTGTATGTACATATTCTTTTATTGCAATGATTCTGAATCGTGAGTCAAAACAAAACCCGAGATAAACACGTATGTTAATGATATTGTAATTGAAGCTAAAATAATAGTTATTTTTTTCTTTCGGTACGTTCTCTACACAGGATACAATGATCATTATTATTTGGACCTTAAAAAGAACTGGACACACAAGTAAATATAAAACAAGAAACAGGAAGCCAGCAAGTAGCATACGCCTCCAAACTAAAGGATGAGATGTTCGAAATTTAATTAATTGAGGAATAAGCTAATTTATTAAAAATTTATATAACCCAGATATCTCAGAAATACTAACACTTTAGCTGAAAAATCATTCATTGAAGTATTCGTGTTATAACAATTTGAGCTCTGGACATCTAGTGGGATAATGCAGGGTACAAATAAACTCGAGTATTACCACTGTTTTTAGTAATAACCTTTTCGTCTCCATTTCATTCAGTCAGGGCAGAATGCTTACTTAAGATACTTGCATATGCAACTTAGCAAAAGTATGGCTTTTAAAACTCAAAGAGAGTTCATCTCAGTGCAGAGTAATAATGCAAAAAGAATAATAATGAATATTTTGAACTATAATCAGGCGATTCTCATTGCATTTGAATCTGTTTGTTGGTATGTATATATGTATATATATATATATATCTTGAAAACCAATAAACCTATTTACGTGAGATTTGTACTGAGAATAAAGTGTTCACATTGGGAAACTTTTACAAATCTAGTCGGGCCCGGCGTGGCCAAGCGCGTAAGGCATGCGACTCGTAATCCGAAGGTCGCGGGTTCGCGCACGAGTCGCGCTAAACATGCTCTCCCTCCCAGCCGTGGGGATGTATAATGTGACAGTCAATCCCACTATTCGTTGGTAAAAGAGTAGCCCAACAGTAGGCGGTGGGTGGTGATGACTAGCTGCCTTCCCTTTAGTGTTACACTGCTAAATTAGGGACGGCTAGCAGAGATAGCCCTCAAGTAGCTTTGTGCGATATTCTAAACAAACAAATCTAGTCTGGCTCCGGATCCAGATCTGGATTCTGAATAGCTCTGAAATATTTTTATAATTGCAATACATAATTTTTCTCAGTTTATTGATAATAACAGTGTAAAACGTGTTCAAATTTTGGCTGAATTCCGAGAGCACATTGAAACCAAACATTTGATTGCTCTTGTTTCATCAGTTTTAAAATGTACCTCACCAGTCGTTAAACTTTCAATTATTGCACTCCTTATTGACTGGCACACAATTTATTTTCTTTCGAATAAGATTAATAGATAAGGTGGTTACCTCAATATTTGAAGTTTAAATGAATTTGTACATGATGGTCATGAAGGAGTGTACTAACACAACACTTTCATGTACTAAGTTTAAGCTTAAAAAAGAGATTTTAAACTACAAGTATGCAGTACTGTGTTAAACTAAACAAAACAAGCTCTGCTGAATATCCCATGATCAGAGTGCCTCTATATTTTCAATAGTTGTTTGGGCCTTGTGTTGCGTTATATACGTGTTTAAGTTGTTATTTTTTTGTGTGAGTAGAACTGAAAGGTTATAACATTCGAGTCGTATGGATTACAGGATTGAAACCTATTGTTAACAGACTCGCCTTTTCATCCATAGAGGCGTTATCATTTAACTCTCAACTCCTTCAATCGCTGATAAATAAGAGACCAAGAATTGCCGGTGTAGGGATGTTTAACTAGCTATCTTCCCTCCAGATTATTATCTCAAAACTAGAGACGCCTAGCGCAAATAACCTTCGAGTAATGAAGATTGAGTGAAAAATTCAACAAACAATTCTCATGAGTTACAGCATCTGTATGACTCCTTTATATTTTTAATATCAGTAATTCAGTAGAGTGTCATCATTTGTATGATCTTGACGAAGAAATATGCCTTTAATTTCGTGTAATTGTAATTATCAAAGGTCAGATAGAACCTGTTCTGACAAACTTTACTGACTCTGATTTTGTAGAGGATGCTTAATACTTTATCTTCCACATATATATTTATAAATTAAAACATTATATAGTAGAAAAGATTGTTTGTGTTTTTTTTTTATAGCAAAGCCACATCGGGCGTTCTGTTGTATCTACCGAGGGTAATCGAGCCCCTGATTTTAGCATTGTAAATCTGAAGATTTACACCTGTCTAAGTGGAAAACCAAGATAAAAGAAAAACTATTAGTTAGTTTAAGTTTGGTTCTACGAATTTTTGAGGTCATTTAGTGAATTATTCTAACATAGTTAATTCAAATATTCTGCAAAGGTCTTGAAAAATTCTGAACAATTAATCGTATGTGCTGTAATGGTGGACACATTGACAAGTAATTGAATACGATTACCAGTTGGTTGTGTTCATGAAAAGAGAAAAAGACTAGATGGTCATTTGCGAAATTCTTAAAATACTCTTATTATAAATGAAAAGTGTAAGTTAGGAAGAAAGAACTGTATGCTTTGATTCTAAGCATATGAAGAACTTGTAAATATTTTTTTTCTTTGTTTCGTTTTCATATCGTAGGATATAACAGACTAAATAAATGATCTGGGGAGTGACCTATATGTATTTAAAATAATCTTTGCAAAGCAATGCTTATGAGGAGTAATATATGTTTAATACACGTCTTCCAGCTGGGACAACGGTAAGTTTACGAATTTATGACTCTGATTGTTTGTTTTTGAATTTCGCACAAAGCTACTCGAGGGCTATCCGTGTTTGCTGTCCCTAATTTAACAGTTTAAGACTAGAGGGAAGGCAGCTAGTCATCACCACCCACCGCCAACTCTTGGGCTACTCTTTTACCAATGAATAGTGGAATTGATTGTCACTTATAACGCCCCCACAGCTGAAAGGGCGAGCATGTTTGGCGCGAAGGGATGCGAACCCGCGACCCTCAGATTACGAGTCGCACGCCTTAACACGCTTGGCCATGCCAGGCCTCGACTCTGAAGTGAAGGGTTTACTTCCCTCGGTGGACACAACAGATCGGCAGATGTAACTTTGTTATATATAAGCACACAGACATCTCTGGTACACAACATGAAATAATGTTTGAATATTACTTGCTAGCTTTATTACTAGTACTGCAATTACAGGACTGATTTTTTTTTTGTAAAACTATATACAAATATCTGTAAATGAAACACAGAATAACAGTAAAAAAATGAAAAAAATATTTTCTTAAGTTATTCCAAATTCCTTTTGAATATATTGAATCCCAAAGTTAACGCGTATCATAAAAAGTTCTATGTATTTTTTAGTCAGATAACGATTTGTGAAATTTGGTATGAAATTGCAAAGTGATAAAATTTATAACGTTATAGATAACTGTTGAAGACATATTATAGTGAATAAACTGAGATAACTGTTGAAGATATCTTATACTACATAAATTGGATCTATATGCACAAACCCATAACTAAGGAAATTAATTTCGATGCTTCATAAATCTTGTATTAAGAATAAAGAATAAAAGCACACTGGAGTTGAATATTAATACTGTATATAAACATATGATATACTCAAAAGTTTGGTTAGGCTTCCTAACGCTCAACCACAGCCTTCAGGGGAAGACGAAAATTCCCATGTGTATAGATATTTAGTTTACCAAAGCCGACGGAGATTTTATACTGTTACCATAGAAAAAGGTGTATGAAATCCTCACGGTAAAACAGTATTTTTTTGCTTTTTTCTTTCATTTTATTTAGAAAAAAGAAAATCATTTTCATGCCTTGTGTTAAAATCAGCAACACAGTGCGTCAACTAAAAGGTATAAAAAGAAGTAATATGTTTTTTAAAACTTTGAGAAATAAAAACCAAAAGTAATTTTAGATACTTTTCACTAATTTTAGAAAATAAAATATTATTCATGTTGTATATTAAATTAATTTAGAGCGAAAAACTTAAGTTCCTTTAATTTCTATTTAAATGAGCGCAATAAATGAACAGTTAACATATAATTTCAGATTCGTTATGTTTTGACAGAGAAGATTTTAACATCTTTTTCTATATTGACAAAAGTAACATGCTAATAATATTATAAAATTTGGCATATATATATTATGAACTTAAATATTTTGTTGTTGGTGTTTTGTAGCATTTGATTTTAGTCACAAGAAACTACTGAAGTTATACAATATCACTAAATGTTTCATACAATTACGAGCAGGTTTGGCAATATCGTACAGAATATTAAGAAATAAAATTATTATTTGTTTACTTATATTCAGATGTCTTCGTTTAATATTACACGTACAAAATAATAACCTCAAAGTTTAAATTAGTTTGTGATTTCTGGGCATGACACGTGTTACGGTTAAACTGGAAAACATGTTTTACATTTCCTAATGATAGAGAACCTAAAAATAAAACTATACAATGAGTACTAAATAATGTTTTACATTATAATAGAAATATATTATTCGTTTTTATCAAATGCAAAAAAACACAACATAATTGATCGTGCTCGTAATATGTATATTCATGTTTTGTAAACGACTTCAACATTTTTATTGATTTATATTAAGCAAAAAATTGACAGAAAACCCAATTACTATACACTTTGAGAAACAATAAATGAGTTAAAAATTGGTTGCTAAAGATTAGCATGTGGTAGATGTTTCAAAATTGTATTTATAAAAATAAAATAAAATAAAGAAAAACTCTCACAGACCATACCCATTACCTTTTAATATTTTCCACCTCTTCAACAATCAACATAAAATATAATTCAATAAATTTCACCCCCTTAAAAAATGCTGTTTGTTAAGATTCTTTTTTTATCTTAATTTCTTCTCAAGTTTTGATTGATTTTTAAAATCCCAGTTTCCTATCGTTATAACAAAAGTGATATACTTTGAGTGTATCCCTGACCTTTGGCCCTCGATGATATTTAACTTTTAAGCCAAAGTTTATAACATTTACATGGAAGCCTGTTGAGCTACACTGTTTACAAACATAGTCATAGATATATAAAAGCAATACCCCCAACGCCGGACAAAAATAGCAGCCTATAATAATATAAATAGATTTACTATCACAATGAACGGTTGCTCGAAACGTCGTTATTATTTTTTTTTAAATATGTATTAAGAAAAAATATTTTGGTAATGAATCATACCGCTACAAACCATAGACTACTATTTAACTAATAAAATATAAAAACATATTTGTGAAAATTTAAACAGATTTTGGAATTAGTCTTTGTCAGGTAAGAAAGGTGGTTTATGTTCTGAAGAATCGCGAAGATCGACAGAAGATTTCTTCGTATTAGCCTTGCTTGATGTTGGACTAATAATAAACAAACATTTTCCACATGCTGAGCCTGTATTTTGTGTAAAGCAACATGTGAGGTATCTACGACAGCCGTTCCTAATTTAGAAGCTTCCTCCTAGTGGCACAGTCTTATACTACTATAATCTGGTTTTCGATACCTGTGTTAGGCAGAACACAGATAGCTCTTTGTATAGCTTTGTGATTGATATCAAATAACAACATTTAGCAGAGACCTAGTCACCTTAACCATAGTCAACTGTTGGGCTACTATTTTATCAATGTACAGCGATTTAAATCATGGCTGAAAGAGAGAGCTTGTTTGATGAGATGGAGATTCAAACCCAGGATTTTCAGATTGTGAGTCAAGCGCCTTAATCACTAGACCGTTCATCGATTTAGCATTTTTGTTTGTAAGTTTGTTCTACTCAACCATTTCTCACAGATCTAGTATTTCTTGTTTGTAATCATACAGGTTTATTAATTTTAAGTTTTCTTTATTTACTGAAAAAAATAAATTATGTCAGACCTGTTTTAACATAATCTAAAAACATAATTAGTTAGTATCACATCAAGAAAGTTAAGATTCAGCCTCAGACCGCTTCATTTACTATTTTACTCATATCTGTAAAAATTATAAGTATGTTTTAAGAGAGATGAGTGATGAGGACTTACGACACAAAATGTACGAGGTTCTATCTCTGTAAGAATAAGGTGCAGGCAGCCCCTGCTAAAGCTTAACGCTTAATGAAATTAATTTAAATTTTAAACCTAAATTTATTGAAGTAAATCTTTATCCTTGTTTCATATGTATGTTGACCACAGAACATGAAGAATAAACAAGTGTTTTTTAAGTGTTTTTAAACGTTATTTTATGATGAAAGATGCTGAGGGACGTCTTTCACATTAATGTATTCTACGACACTTAACATTATTGATATGCAAAATATACAGTTTTGTCCCAAAATGTTAAAACAAAAAAAAATTACATTTCAGGCTACTTTCGGAGAATAGTAAAAGGTAATCACTGGTGAAACATCAAAATTTTATTAATCTTTATATTTGGTACGACAGAAACGCCGTGTAAGTGCTTTAGTTTTGCAAATAGTTAATATTTTGTGTCCCTTCTTTGGTTCAATAATTACAAAGAGCCTTTCAGGCATCGTTGCAACTTATTTAATAAAAGCGTTCTTGGAAATTTTATACCAAGTGTCTCTAATACACTCCCGTAAAATTTATTTAAAAGTAGCTTCTGATTTGTCAAGTTTTTGATCTACCAAATCCCACATCTGTTCAATTGGATTGAGATAGGAGCTACTGCATCATTCTTATGACTCCAGCAGCTTTGTTCTTAATTAAATAGCTCACCAGTGGCAAAACGAACTTACAATGCTAAAAACCGAGTTTCAATCTTTTTCGTGGGCAGAGCAAAAATAACTTGGTAGTACAATCTTTTACCAATAATACGTAAACCACTGAGTATACCTTGGCGGATCACTATCTAATGGTACTTGCACTGTTCTATTATTCCATCTATTTTACAAATATCTGTTTTTGCTTCAGCAGAAAAATATCCCCTAACCACCACACTGCCTCCCCATGCCTGAGGGTAAGCGCTATGCATTGAAGTAACTATCTTTAATCTTTTTTCTGCTGGATTAACGATCTACGCTTTAAACCAAACATTTCAATCTTGGGCTCATCCGTCTATAACACCCTTTTCCAATCATTGTACTTTTTTTTAGCAAATTTCAGTCTCACGACGACATTCGGAAATATAAATGACGGTTTATAATCACTCACGACCAAATATTCCATTTTCGTTGTGCTTCTTGATAATGTAGATCAATACACTTTTCTGTCATTTGGTACATGGTCGTTTATCATATATTTGAGATCAGTTGTAGCCTTCCTTCTGTCCCGAAGGCTATATAAACGAAGTCACTTAACATCAGTATCATTGCGTTTATGTGTTCTGCTGCTTTCTTTCCTATTTTCATATTAATGTGTCTCAGTATCGCGATTTAGGATGCACTTGAAAGTATTTGGAGAGCATTTCAAGTCTACAGCAATTTGTCACATAATCTAACCAGCATCATGTAAAGTTTTTACGCAATTTTTTTTGTTCTACTGACAGTTATCGACGCTTTTTGAGCCGTGATACAACAACATAATTTAATATATATAGTATTAAACACTGTTTTCTATCGAGGTTTATGTGTATAGTACTATTAAATTGATTTCTTCCAGCATACACCATACCATGACAATTATTTCGGAGTCTAAATTTGATCAGCATATTCACTGAGATAGAACCTTTATGATATGCTCTTGGTACAAGTACATGGAAATTCTAAAAAAATGGTAAGTATTCTTACCCTGGCTCATTCAGTTATCGACAGTGATCAATGAAGCTTTACCATAGTGTTGAAATTTGCATTCTGTAATGGCATAGAAGAATTAGCCCCATAGTTTGTTCTAGCATTTTTGCACAGTATTGTATTGATAACGTATATATCTATATATATGTTATAAATCATATGATTTCTTTGTATACTATAAACAATACGGTTCAGTAGAGTACCAGTTAAAAATAATGTAGTATTTTATAAAAAAAACTTTGGGCATTCAAATACAATAAACGTAATATTAAACATCAAAAAGTATCCTTGGCCACTTTAAACAGTCAGAGCAGTAATGCAAGTGACTGTTATAGCAATCCTTAGAAATATCTTTCTAGTGAAAAGATCTTGAGAGGTATTGCACAATAAAGTTAGCTATGTGTCAACGTATTTTTTCATTTGACATCTAACGTCCCCCAGTGGCACAGCGGCATGTCTGCTAGAAACTTGGTTTCGATAACCCAAGTGGACAGAGTACACAGTCCTTTGCGCAACTTTTTTTTAAACAAACAACAATAAACAACAACATATAAGATATTTTACGTGACAAAATAACAAGAGTAACATGTCAGTTTCACACAAATATTTAAAGTAATTAAATCACTTCATTGTATGTTGATTTTGGTTTTGTCATCTGAAGTATATATTTTAGGCCCGGGATGTTACAGAATTTAACTGTATAAACACGTAAATTACTAATGTGTCATCACAGCGTCTGTAGACACTAAATGTAGGAATGATCAATTTACTCAATAAGCATAATGCAAATATGCACGATAAAATGGCAACAATGAAATTAACATTTGAAGCTAGCTTATGGAAAGCTGATGTTCATTTAAAATACTTGAGTGTGAGTTCAATCCAAAATTACCAGTCAATAATAGATGAGCATTAAGATGACTGTACTATGTAAAATACCCAATAATTTGTACACCATACAATCGGTGTCTTTAGGGAACCAACTTCTATTATTAGATATGAAATGAAGGAGTAAAAAAAGTCAATACAAATAATGTTAATTTTTATTGAGCATATTCGTAAAATAAACTAATTTTCAATCAGAGGAAAAAGCTACAAAGAGTAATAAAAACATTTTGTAAATGTAAAATGATGTAGGGGCGAAAGAGGTAAAAGGAAAGGCAACTAGAATATAAGGATGAGAGAACTTTACACAGGTAATCTCCATATGATTTGCAATATTTAATTTGATGTTGCACTCTGAAATTAATACTTGACATAAATACTACTGCAGTTTGATCTAAAACATGTTTGACTTTACTATACAATTTTCCTCCGCTAGTACAGCGGTAAGTCTTCGCACTTACAACGCTAAAATCAGCGGTTTGATTCCTCTCGCTCTGCAGTTTCTTTTTCATAATACCAACGCCATGTCAGGGTTTACATATAAAGAAAATCAATTTAACTCAGAACATGTTTTTTCTTATTATTCCAGGTTATTAGCAAACCTCATAACCATTTTGCACTTATGGCCAAACCCTGTTCAGTACGGCGATGAGTCGTGCATTTCAATTATTGTTAAGCAATTCACCATCAAATGACAAGTGCCAATTGAATTTTTATAAGATAGCTGTTTGCACTACCTAAAAATAATTTTCAAAATATTTTTGGCAAACAATACGTTTTTACAAATATTACGACATTAATAATTTTTGAAGAGAGAAACGGCAACTTAAGTTTGTGAATCATTCATGTATCTAAACAAAATATTTACCAGTAGAAGATAGGATTAAGTAAACAAATATACAACGATATATTAATATCCTTTCTTACAGTGCTAATGAATATTTATCTTATTTCAAGCCAACTGTTACCTTTAAATGGATAATGGCTTGCTATATTTTCGTTTCTTAGAAACATTTTATGATTGTACATAATTGTCTAAAAGTCACGGAATAATGAATTGCAATGTTTATTTGCAACTGAAGTTTACCCAAGACCTGAAGAATAACCTGTTTAAGAAAATTTCTTGTTTCATTTACTACAGTATTATAATATAAGTAAGGACGAAACAGTCTTTTGAGAATCTTTAACAGCCGTCTTAAGATTTTATACTTTTTTAGCAAATATTCAGTCTATATCTAAAAATACCTTAAGTAATTAGTACTACAGCATTGCTTTAAAAATGTAGGCTGTACGACAACATCAATGAGCTGCTACTGGAACAAAATTTTTAAATCACATAAATTTCTGCATGAATGTTTATAATTTTCAGATAAAATACTAACATGAAGTGAGTGAAGATTATTTCCATACAAGATTTTCAAGAGATGCCGTGAATGAACGTCTCTGTAAAACGGTAACTTATGTGTATATTACGCTGTTATCAGTTAGCTATTATTTTAAACTTAGAATAAACAGATTTTTACATGTTCCTTTCAAACCACAGCAATGTTGAAAAAAAAGCAACACTGATGATTGAGCCTAAAGTCTTTCTTTTAAGTTGAGGTTACAAAAACATCTATTCTAAAGAAAGTATGTTACGTAAACATTTGATGAGCAAAATCATTGTAATTCACGAGCTAAAATTTATAAGTAATAAACGTTTGTGATAGCAAGACATCTTTTATTTTTATTATTCATTTATTTAAAATACTTTTTTTCTGTAGCAATTGAAAACTCGAGTTTGATCGATTGCTACTCCGGTATGTATAATTTCAGGGCGAGCTGTACCAATGATTTTTACGACTATATATTTAACTATCTTAAGAAAATGATAACTAGTTTTATATATGTAAGTGATTTTAACAAATGCTCTTACACTTTCAATAATTTAATTTCAAGGTTTGGCAATTTTAAAAGTCTGAACAACATTTCATGAAGCCTAATCTTTTAGATATAACAGCCGATCTATCATGATCTATATTAACTAAAATTTCTTTCTGTTTAGCAGTCGAAGATCGCAATTAAAATGTATATATAAACTTAACAATGTATTTCACAAAATATAATCTTTAAAAAACATGTATTCCATTTAATAGCTATGAGGCACTGAATCGTACTGAAATATCATAAACCCAAAATTAATGAGTTGAATTAAAATGATATTAATTAATCAGTCATAGAGTGACATAAAATTCTTTGTTAACCCGAAGTTGATCTAGGAAGGTTGAAACGTTCTTCTCTGCTTTATTAACAAATTTTTAACACCCATACCAGTCGTTCTGAGATGCATTTTTATTCCAAGTGGGTTTCTTGTAATCAGGAAAATACAAACTCACGTTAATAACAAGCGTAATTCATGTTATTTGTAAAATCTATAAAATCATAAAGTTATGAATAATTACAATTTTCTCATATTGAAACTTTCATAAAAGAAAACAAGAATTAATGAAAAAAATGCATCAGATGTTGGCAAGATTGTTAACGTATTCGAAAGAATAACGCTTTGCTGGTAATAATTGGTTTACTCTAGTTTCAAGGTCTGAAATTTTGGTTCCGATGATTAAAGATGACTTATGTTGTAAAGTTGACTGCTTTCTTTTTGTAGTTGCTTCATATTATTAAAACCCAATAATTCGCGTTAATTTGCTTTTTAAAAAATACTGATAAGCATGCATACCTTTTTATTACATTGATATATTAAATAGTTCAACAAAATTACGGAAGTTAAGTACATTTGACTAAAATTGTCTTGGAACCCTCCGAATTCCTTTTTCATTTTCCAGTTATGTGAAATATGCGACAAATGAAATGTGAAAGTAACTTATGCTGCTTTTCTGAATAGAGATTCTTCTTAGTTACTGGTGTCATGGTCACGTGAGCGACTTTTGCTAAGGACTTTTGTGTTCATATATTCTAACATCTTACGAGACGCCTCATTTTGCTTACAACTACAAGGTTAAGACTTATCAGGAATATCTTTATCGATAGTCTTAAACTTCAAGTTACTAGTTGATCCATACTTATTCATTGTGAACGCAGTTAAATACAGGAGATATTCTCGCATTGAAATTACTATTCCCTGGTCGAAATACATTTATGAGTTATTGCATGAAAAGTTTGCTTTGGAATAGGTTACTGCACCCCCTTCGAAAAATCTATTTTTGGTTGCATTACACTACATAATAGGACAAAAGGCTGTCAAAATTTCGTTGTAATACACGTAATTTGACCACTAATTTGTATCAGCTGTGGTTGTCATGTGGCTTGTTGATTTGCTTATTTAGAAACGTTTTAATAAAATGTACTCAACCATCCCCGTTTCACGTCCAATTATTCTATAATTGCCATAAATGAAACACCTGAGCTCACAATTAATAAATTAAAACACATATGATGCGTCAAGTTTAATTTCTTGACTAAAGATATGATATGACACAGGAAAATATACGGTATGTGTTTAGTACGTCGAAAATCAAATCCTATAGTTTTGTTTTTCATTTTTTCATTGGGCATTCTACTGTTGTAATATGCTAAATTACATCAACTGGAGGAGTTTTCACTGTTTTTAATTTATATCAAACAAATAAAAAATATTCTGACGTGGTCATATTACCATTTTAAAGAAGTAACTACAATTTTCAAAAGCTCCTTTGTTGTATTCCTCTCGGTGGACTCAGCAGATAGCTCAATGTGGCTTTGCTACAAGAAAACACACACAGAGACACATTTTTGTTGTGGATGGGAAATATTTCTTGAATGCCCATTGGTCATCGTTACTTTTCGTATTTACTAAACATGAAGCCCTCAATGGCACAGCGATAAAGCTGCATACTTACAATGCTAGAATCCGTGTTTCGATACCCGTTACGGGCAGATAACGGGTAGCCCATTGTGTTGCTTCGTTTTTAACTTAAAAATAAGTTGAACATGAAAGTAAGTAGTAATGGCTACTTTATGATGGAGATCACATTGCACGCTAATTAAATAATTTCGCAAAAATAACATTTATTTTAAGTTTCAATTAGGGTTCATAAGTATGTTCTAAACACTTGGACCTTATAAAAATGGGACTACAAGCGCAATTGTTGTCACCGTTAATAACGTGTACGACCACATAATTCTAATTATTCAGTATTAATTTGTTTGTATAGATTTGTTTGTTTTGGAATTTCGCACAAAGCTACTCGAGCGCTATCTGTGCTAGCCGTCCCTAATTTAGCAGTGTAAGACTAAAGGGAAGGCAGCTAGTCATCACCACCCACCGCCAACTCTAGGGCTACTCTTTTACCAACAAATAGTGGGATTGACCGTCACATTATAACGCCCTCATGGCTGAAAGGGCGGTCATGTTTGGTGCGACCAGGATTCGAACCCGCGACCTTCGGATTACGAGTCGAACGCCTTAACACGCTTGGCCATCCCTGGCCCTCCTCAGAAGGACACTGTTTGCGCTTGCAGTAACCGAATTTCGATCCTGTATCTTCTGTAACAGCTGATTATACCAAAGAAGATTATATCACATATTGAAATATTACAAGAATCACAGGGGATGCTACACATTGACAAAAATAAATATAAAAAAAATCCTTGTTTGTCCCTCCAACTCACAACATAATCAGTGAATCTAGCCTAGAAGGTAATAAAAATCACGTAGCTAGCCAATTCCTACCTCCAGTCGAATTGATAACGCATTAGGTTTAGGTTCCCGTCAAGAAGGCAACATAATAGCAACTGAAATGTTGGATGAAGCTAGATAGTTACTAGTATCTATCTATACAAACAATGGCCTTGCGACTGGTAATATGAGGGTCGCGGGTTCGCATCCCCGTCGCGCCAAACATGCTCGCCTTATCAGCTGTGGGGGCATTATAATGTGACGGTCAATCCCACTATTCGTTGGTAAAAGAGTAGCTCTAGAGTTGGCGGTGGGGCTATTGATATTGACAATTGATATAGGTACGCCACATCATTATTCTATCTACCTGTCCCCCCCAGTGGCTCAGCGGTATGTCTGCGGACTTACACGCTACGCTAAAATCCGAGTTTCGATACCAGTGGTGGGCAGAGCACAGATAGCCCATTGTGTAGCTTTGTGCTTAATTCAAAACAACAAAACAACTATCTACCTACATGCCTTTATATGTTTGGTAACTTAACCACCATGATGCTGAATTGAATAACACTAAAATAAGTTGATATGATTATAAATAGCACGAAAACAATATCTCGTTTTTTTGATTGATTGGTATATATATATGAATTTGATGATCTATTAGTACTAGCAAATAAATTAAAATAAAAAGTTTTTCTCGACCTTTTTTTTCAGTTTTGTAATTACTATTCAAGAAACGATTTCAAATTTAACAGAATGAAAGTTTTCCCGAACTAAGTTTACATTTTAACTGTGTGTATAAAGAACGTCTTTAGATCGTACAGTGTTTCTCGAGAGACATCATTGTGGAACGTCATTATGAATAAGAGTATGTAAATTTTGTTTTAACCTTTCGCAGCAGCTACTAAGGTTGAATTTTGTTTTGTTTAGAATTTTGCGCAAAGCTACAACAGAACTGTCTGCGCTAGTCGTCTCTAATTTGAGAATTAAAGAGCAGAAGGACTGTTTGTTTGTTCTTAATTTCGCATAAAGCTACACGAAGTATGTCTGTGCTAGCCGTCTCTAATTTATCGGTGTAATACTGGAGGAAGGAAACTGGTCACCACCGCTGCTGTTACGTATTGTAATTTATTTTTGACGAGTCTCTGATTTTTTATATTATGTACGTTATGTATTACTATTTCAAATGATCGAAAATTTGAATTTAGAAGTTAATTAAATGTCAATATGTATCAGATTAATTATATTTATCAACAAGATTGATACACACAATTTCCATTTTTAACACAAATATATTTTAATATACAAACAAAAAATACAACTTAGAATAACGGTTATTAGTAATAGCTATAACAAATTATTTTCTATGTACAAAAGTCTTACGAACTTATAGACAATACTGAATTTTACATCCAGTCTAGAACTGAATATTTTATTGACTATCCAGATCCCCAACGAGCAAATGAATTTTGAGTTTATTTGTCACACCTCACTTAAGCTAGTTGGCTTTTTCATTGGCCTCATACCGTTATAAGCTGACTTTTTCCAGAGATGACATTTGATGTCTTTGAAGAAATACTAACATGGGAAATTAATTCACTGACGTTTAACTATTTGTAATGTTCGAAATATACAAACATTCCTGGCCAAATTTTGTAGTTTTCCTATTAATAGGCGTTAACTATAATTCTAACTTCAAGACGTATACCACACTGACTGTAGCTGACTAGCAATGTTCTTCTCTCTTGGTGAGTTGCTTTTATACGAATCACGCGAGACTCCAGAACGTTTACCAAAGCTCGCTTGGCAACAATACTGTCAATCACCAGTATCATACAGACATCTAGTGCATTGTTGTTTCTTACACTCAAGAATCTTCTACAAATTCCGAGAACAGGCGAGACTTGCGTAATACACAGTGAAGAATAACGTCATATGCAAAACAAAAAAAAACTGTGCAAAACAAAAAAAACTGTGCTGGACGAAGTGGAGACATTGATATAAAAGTATGACGTTAAATCCGTTACAACCACACATCACCAACTTTCAGGTTGAGATATTGATATAAACATATAACGTTAAATCTGTTTCAAACGTCCACCGCCAACTCTTAGGTTCCACTTTTACCAACAAATAGTGAGATTGACCATTATGTTGCACGGATGAAAAGGCATATATGCTTGGTAGAATGGGAACTCAAACACGTGAACTCTGAAGTTTTGAGTTCTAACCACCTAGCCATCCATGCAAGGCCCAATAAATTTGGAAACTTGAATTTAAGGTTAGCATAAACTTACAATTATTTCAACAGTGAAATAACTGTTACTATACCTGCATTGAAGTTTGTAGCTTTTCAAAGATATATTTTTGCGTGAAACATAGCAAGTGATTTTTGTTATCATTGTATGTTTATTTTGTTTTTCAGAGATAACCAACTGCTATTAAATAACCTACAATATTATTTTTAACATTTAATTTTAAAAATTCGTTTCGCTTTAAGTTTAAAGCTGTGCCCACGACACGTATGGAACCCCTGATTTTACTATTATAAACCTTCAAGCTTATCACTTAGCAGCAAGTATTTTTGTTTGTTTATTCAGGATTAAGTACAAAGCTGCACAATGGGAAATCTGTGCACTGCCCATTAGGTTTATCTAAACCTGGTTTCTAGTGGTAGGAGTCTGTAGACAAACCACTCTGCCACTCGTGGGCAGATACGAGGAAGCAAAGTTAAAATTTAATTACTTTAATTTTTTTCCATTGTAATTACGACTTATCTTATGATATTATGGTAATATTTTATTGAATATTCTGTTAAGCCCTGCTATATTTCCTTTGAACATCATGATTTATTGTATAGTGAAATATATCTTAAGGCACAAATAAATGTAATTTGATTTTTTTTATAAATATTGTACTGTATTTTTTTATTATATGTAAATGTATATATACATGTATGTGTGTGTGTGTGCGTATCTTATGAATTATTTCTTGCATAATTTACAAATATGAAAAACCATTTCCGAAATGTGAAGTTAATTCTTAAAAAAAATTAATGTGAACATTCTGCGAAAAATGTATTCAATCAACCATCAGCTCTCTGCTATAGTTTGTTCGACTACAAAGGAAAAGCTGCTCAGGAATCGATTTCTTTAAAAAAAACTGACAGATGGATGATACAAGGTGGTCTTTTGGCTGTCTCACTTCTACCAATGACAGATTTGATGGTTTTGGGTGATAAAATAAGATAGGGAAATATGGTTTATTTAATGTACAAAGGAGTAAAGGGTTACATATTTTAAATATCGATACATTTTATTATAATTCTTCTTATAATTGCATTAATGTTGGGTATGTTCAGGTAAATACTGGCCGAGAATAATTATAAATATTAAACATTGTTTAAAAATACAAGCGTATTGGCGATCTATATTTTTAAACAATTTGAAAAAAATAGATACATATTTTTTTTCTGTGAAGTGATCTAATTTAGTAATTGTGTGATAATAGATTGCAATTTGCTTTGCTCCTTTTCCATGGACTAAAACAAAAGCAACTGAGATGTAAATAGATGTAAAAAATAGTTTCTAATTTTTTTAATTTTTCATTTATGCTAGATATTTTAAATTTATCAGTTAACACACTCACACAAACATTTGAGTCTTCATTTACTTTGTGTTTTTCAAATATTTATTATTACTACCCATCGCGACTTACAACTGTTAAATCTCATTTTGTGATATGCTTAACTACCATTTATAAGTGAATATTTCTAAAACTGTAACTTAAGCCTGTTCTTCTGTTAATTTTGTATAATGTTTGACGCAGTAGATTATTCATGACTCCTTTAAATATAACTGTAGTGATGAAAATGTCTTCTTTTATTGTATTGATATTAAAATAAGTAGCTCCTTTTATCTTTCTTTTTGTTGCATCTATAAAACTTCTTTTAGCATAAAATATTTTGAAGCAATAGATCATTTAGTGCACTTCATGGTCAGATTCTAATGACAAATTTTTGTAAATCATTATTTTTAATAAAATATCCGGAAGTGGCGAAATGGAAAATAGAGAAACGGAATCAAAATACGTTTTCATTCAATAACGATTATTTTCATTATTTTAAATACTAACAAATATAGCTTTACAATTAATTCCATTAATGTTTGTAGCAAATAAACATTAAGTTTTCTACTTTTTAAAATAAACATTATTAAAAATAAGTTGAACTACATGTACGACAAAGCTAATTAAGGGTATAAGATACAATGATAATTTTTGAAACAATTCACATTGATTTTCGTATCCATATTAATAAAATATTCATGCATATGCATTACTTTAAAACATTAAATTTCTTGTGATTTTGTATCTGTTTGAAGCTAATTAAACGAGCAACTGTTAAATGGGTTATCAGTGCTCTGTCCATCTTGATTATCAAAATCCGGTTTCAAATGTTGTACACACATTCCTGGGTCACTGTGGGTCTGTAAATTTAGTTTTAATGAATCTAATAATGGATTTTGATTTAGAATTTGTGAAGCTTGGTCTTTGAGAATTTTATATTAGATTTTCATAAATATATCTACTTTCATTCTAGTAAACATTTACAAGCCTATAGTCTAAAAGACTTGCTTACCAAAGTTTAGATGGGTGACTATACAATATCTTAGTTAATGGTTTTAACAGAACCATTAACTTTTTATTAAGAAAGAAACATTATGCATCAGCATATATATAAACATTGTTATCGGTAAATAAAAAATTAATACACTTGTCAAGAAATAAAATTTTAGCGTGCGAGATTCTCCTCGTACTCTCAAAGTAAGTTTAATTTTCGTGCATGAATACTTTTACAGTCTGAAAATACATTAAATATTCAATACTGAAACACCAGTCACTTGTTTCTTAATATTCTTTTCAGGAGTGGTTCTCTTTGAATAAATTAAACCGTGTGACGTCAGTAAGTAATTTCCTATAAATAACCAGATGGATATAAACGTATAAATATTCTGGTTAACGTTTGTGAAATATATATTTATCGTTTACGAGGAGAATAAATATATCATAAACTTAAAAATAAAAACATTTTGCATAATTACATGATAGCTAAAGAAGTTAAACACACGATGTATAACACATTTAATAAAATGGTGCATTAACTGCTGAAAAGACAGGTTGATAGCAGTGGGTAAAAATGTTACAAGACTTCAAAGCACTCTTTGCTGCAGCATTCAAAATGAAATATATACTTTCTATCTGAAAAACACAGTAAATTCTATAGAAAATAATCATTAGTATAATGGGGGAGTGGTTGAGTTTAAATATTTTTGGTGAGTTTGAAAGGATAACTTGTTATTTTTGCCATCAAAAGCATTTTGAAAAGGGTATAACTTTGCGTGCATAATTTTGCGTTTATTGTATTTAGTAAAACATTACATTGTTTCGTTATCTTCGTAGGATAAATCTGTAACTACCGGTTTTAAAGCGTTTCTGTAACCAAGTTGAACAGTTATTTTTCAAATTTGACTTTTGATGAAAACTATACCAAAATAATATTTCGAGAGAAAACTTATTCACATAATTTCTTTTAGGCAGAGTTCATAGATATCGTGTTTTGTTTTTCGCTAGAATAATATGAGAGATCTTAATCTATTAAAAGTGATTTGTAATATTATTTTTTTCCAAATTGTAAAGTATTTAAATATGAATTTCGTTCGTGAAATGTTTCTAGTAATTAAACATAGGACGCTGATACCAGTACATAAAATTTATCTTTGAGGTTTAGAATAAGTTTGATTTTTTAATATTTGCGGAAAGCTACACGTGAACTATCTATGCTAGCCACCTTTAATTTAGCAGTGTAAGACTAGATAGAAGGCAACTAGTCATCATCATCCACCGCCAACTTTTGAACTACTCTTTTACTAAAGAATAGTGGGATTTATCTAAAATTATAAAGCCCCCACGGCTGAAAGGACGAACATGTTCAGTATGATGGGGATTAGAAGTCCAATTCATGGTAAAAGATTGTCTACAGATCTGTTACTAATATCCTGTATTGATAAAAATGTACAGTTATTCTACAGATGTTTATAAGGTTTTTATATTAAGTTATTCATAATAATTAAATATAAAATTTGTGAACGTAATATTATGTGCAGCACTTTGCAAAATATTCACACAGTAACAATAATGTCCATTTCGATGATGTATGAATAATGCAAACAATTCTTTTAATGAACTTGTTTCTATTCACAACTCTAGTGACCAAACTTAAAACTGTTATGTGTAAAGTAGGATGACTGTTAGCAAAACCTGCAGAGAAAATATGTAATTTGAGATTTGCTGATTACATAAATATTCAGCTTCCTCAATTAGTACTTGGTGGAATCATCATTGGTAGATATTTTGGATAAGTCTCTACCAGTCTTACATGTGGCAAGGGTGTAATGTATGCTATTTGTCTTGGTAAAATTGGTTCATTTCTGAAAAGTTCGTTGGAAATCGTTAATGCACTACAATCTATAAGTCTTGCTATAGATTTTGCATTGGATTCAAGTTAGGACTTTGCGTGGATCACTCCAAGACGCTCACTTTCTTTTTCTGATACTCTCTAGTGTGGCATTCGCCTTGCGCTTCGGGTCATTGTCCAGCTGAAAGGTGAATTTTAGATCCAGTGTTTGGTTCTTCAAGTAGATTTTACAGGATACGCCTATACTTTGCACCATTTCTCTCTTAATTCTCATAATCCCATTCATTGCTAATAAGAATCGTCCCAATAATATGACGCTGCCTCACCACGCTTGGCAGTTTGAATGGTGTTGGCAGGGTAATGTCTTGTGTTTGGCTTGCATCAGACGTAATGTTTTCAATTTAAACCAAAATGCATAATTTTTGTCTCGTCTGACTACTAAACCTTTTGCAACATGCTTGTTGCAAACTGCATTTGACATTTAAGATTATTGTTTTTCAGCAATGACTTCCTTTTTGTTACCAGCTAATACAGGTCAACTTTGTAAAGGGACTAGAATATTGACGATATTTGAGCACTAACTCTCATCTCAAACATAAAATTTTGCAAATATTCCTACGTCACTGTTCAATTCTCAGTAGTATCCCGAAAAAGTTTTCTGCTTTTCAGGCTGTTGATCTGTGTAGTGACTTAATGGTATGAAGCACATTCCACTTTTTAATGATGCCCTTCACTGTACTCAAAGGGATAATAAGCGATTTTGAAATTTTCTTGCAACTTTCTCCTATCTATGTTTCTCTACTACTTTATCCCTAAATTTTTTAGAAGATGATTTGGCTTTGTGGTTTGTTTGTTGTCTCATTATGTGAGTTGTGGCTTTAACAGATGCATTTACACTGAAGTTAATCCAGTTTGACTACCTACACAAAGACACAATTACATAAACTTTGTACCTTTTGCACTGAAATTAATTTAGTATTGCCGTAAGAACGAACTTGAATACTTCATCAATTAAGAATATTTTAATTTTCTTTGAAATTCTAGCTCGATGACATAATAGCAGCGGTTTTTAGGCTTCTCAGTTCAGAGTAGAGTGTGTGGTATTTAAATATAAAGTCCTATTTGAAAGTTCAACTATTGGAAACTCAGTAGCAACATAATGTGGATACTTTGCAGGGGTGCATACCTTTGCAGATCACTGTGATTTGATATTAAAATATCAACTAAGTAACTAGTATACCAATTCGAGTAAAAATAGGGCATGTCATTCGATTAACCTACTTTAGTTGCACCAAGTAACCATAAGTTTGCGTTTATCTATTCCTGTTGTTTTGTTCTAAGTGGAATAACTGGAATAGCAAAGAAATATTCATTCTATTCTACCGCTAGAAAAGAAATCATATTTTATGTTGCTTTTTCCTATATGGTTGGTTTTACTTTCTTTATGCGAAAATGTCTGAACTCCCGTTGGAAACCACCTAATAATATCTTTCACGAAACATATCATTTTACTGGCTTTTGTTTGTAGTTAAGTATGAAACTAATAGTTTGATTCAGGGTTCACACCAAAATGTTATTGGAGAGTTCACCATTTTAATCTGAAAGCGCCTTTTAAGAGTAACAAATGACTGCGTTATTTCGCTCACAAGCGAATAAAATCTTCAAAATGGTGGGGATTCACTGACTGACTGCCTGCTTTTCAGTTAGTACTTGAAATTCAAGGTCAGTTACACGTAAACATTGGAAGGTTTCTGATATTGGCCATTTATTCTTTCAGGTTAAAAGCACCAAATGCTCTTTATGAAATTCACTTTTGAGCAAACAATAAAAATGTATATTTTCTGATGAATGATATTTAGTGTTTGCTAAATTATTAGAATATAATAAACATCCTCTCACCAATTCCAAAATTAAATATTACCGACGTTAATAATATTGATAAAAACTATGAAACGGAAATCTCAAAAGTATAAAAATTATGCGACAATAAAATATTTACGTAAGGTAAAGGCCCCCCAGTGGCTCAGCGGTATGTCTGTGGACTTCCACGCTAAAATCCGGGTTTCGATACCCGTGGTGGGCAGAGCACAGATAGCCCATTGTGTAGCTTTGTGCTTAATTCAAAATAACATAACAATAACTTAAGGTAAAACTTTTAAATATTCTTTTTAGTTGTTTTTAATATTTTAGTATTAATATTTTCAACCAAATACTGATTACATAAAGGAAACTTTCAAGTAAAATTTAAATATCAAAAAAAAGTTTCAAGCCGGCATTTTCAGCACACTGGTGTTTTTATAATTTGGAATTTTATATCCTGTGCATACATTTATGTTACAGTTTTCATTCTTGTCGAATTGAAATGTTTTTTTTTTCTGTGTTTATACGATTTAACACTAAATAAATTATTCAAAAAGTTTGTCAAGAGGATTTCTTCAACAAAATTCTAAGCTCCAGCGACAGATCAAACAAAAATCGAACACAAATAAATATTAACATTTGTTTTACAAGTTCTACATCTGTTTAACCTTAACTTCAACGTTTCACCACATCCTTAGGCATTCGTGTTTCACCAATCCAATCCTCATATTCCAACAATAAACTTTAACAAAATAAAAATATTTGTATAGATATACAGTAAAGCAAATACAGTTGCAGCAGAAACATTTGTTTGTTTGTTTTTTTCCCTTTTGGTCCGTTGAAACAGATTCATTGGTTTATTGATTCAGCAGGGCATATTTTAAATATAGAACCAAGATGAACTCGAGTCTTCTTCATCTGTATAACATTAAATATTCCTTAAAGATCTATGTCCAGCCTTAGCAAAATAATAAATAACTCCATTGAAATTTCGTGGAGCTTATATAATGATTAACATTTTTACTTTTGAAAAGAAACTCCCCATATAGCTTGTGTAAATAGCGTTAAAATAATTCTAAATTGATTCTATATAATTATGTATTATATTCTATCAATTTTGAATGTTCTATAGAAGTTCAAGATGTTTCTATATTGCCTACTTTAACTATTTTAAATTAAATTATTTTTCGAACATGCATGTATACTTGATTTCGTATAAAGCGACACACTGTTTTCTATTTTTCTTCCAAACTTTTTCAAACAATCTTCATTCCTTTATTTCTCAGTGAATTAACTAAGACTTGGAAGAGTAATACTGTGTTCAGTACGCCAAAATTATTTTTTTCTTGTTCAGATTTTTAAATAATTTTATAGGGTGAAAGGTACAACATGGCATAGTATTCACAACTGTCAAGATGTAAAAAAGAAAAGCTTTATACCTCAGCACAATTTTATGTTTTCTAGTCGTTTTGCGATGATCAGAGTTCATAAAAAAATTGAATGGATTGGTCAATTACTAGTTTATATTTTGACTATTTTACAATGGATTTGATACACAGATACTTTGCCTATTTTTGATAATTTTTGGTTAATTCTTTTGTTGTTTAAAAGTTTCCCGCACAGTTACACAAGAACTATCTGCGATAGTGCGATAGCCGTTCTCAAGTAATATCACAGCACTATAGTGAAATTGTACTGTAGTTTTAACAAGTATTTTGTGCCAAATATTGAAATTTGGTTCCAATTCTGATATGTTCCAAATGTGTACAGCAGTGAAAAAACATACCCCTAGTGGCACAGCGGTATGTCAACAGGCTCACTTTGTTAGAAACTGGGTTTCGATATCCTTGGAGAGCAAAGCAGATATAGCCCATTATGAAGCTTTGTGCTTGATTCCAAATAAACAGTAAAAAATGAATCATAATTACGCACGTAAAAATACAATATTTTACTCAATGAAGCGGATAATACTATTCGGGTAGTTAAGTATATTTCTCTATATACAAAATACAAAATTTTCAACGAGCGCAATGAAACATTTTTATTTTATTTAAATAAACTTATTTTTAAAAAGCAAAAATTATGTTTCACAAAAACATGTCTTGATAAAGCTTTTAGAAAGTTTTTAGCTGCTGTTATCACGTCTATTTGAAAAATAATTGTATAGAATTCAGAATAAAAAAAACGTTTCAATGGAAGCGAGAGCTTAAACCTCACAAACGGCTTTCTAGTTATAATGTTTTTAATGCTTATAATATAAAGATATGTGTAAATATACTAATACTTTGAATATCATAATGTTTGTTTGTTTGTTTTTTATTTCGCGCAAAGCTACACCAGGGCTCTCTGCGCTAGCTGTTTCTAATTTAGCAGTGTAAGACCAGAGGGGAAGCAGCTAGTCATCACAACCCACCGCCAACTCTTGGGTTACTCTTTTACCAATGAATAATGGGATTGACCGTCACATTATAACGCCCCCACTGCTGAAAGGGGAGCATGTTTGGTGCGACCGGGATAATATCATGATGAAGCACATATATATATGTGTAGAAATTTAAGTTTAAAATTAATATACTAACACTTTACTCAAAATAACATCCGTATATCGAAATATCACAAAAGCGAAGACTTTACTACGACTTGAAAATCTTATTTACTGCAGACTCACTTTAAAATATCTTATGTTGAATTTCAATCGCCTTCAAAACTGACCACGATCTTAGTATCACGTATGCTTGTTCCCTCCAAGTTTTCAATGCCGCATTTTTACCTGAGTTACTTTACATACCTTAACTCTATCAGTCCTTTTAAGTGTTGGTAAACCTCGAAACTTATCCTGAATTGTTTGAAAGACTGAAAAACAAAAACTGGGTCAATGATGTTTAGTGATAACACAATGATAAATGTACACTTTTTGTAGCCAAAATCGTATCGATTACATTTACAATAAGAACATATGCCGTTTATTTCTACAACGCTTTTATTTTTCAAGCAAACATGTCCTTTGGATGTTTAGGTACAGGTCTGGTAACTTCTAAAACTACGAAACACAAGTTTCGATAGCCGATTGTTTAGCTGCATACAAAACAATCGACTCCACGTTTTATTTAACATAAGAAAGAAAATTACATTAAGTAATTTTATTGCAAAGAACATAAATATCATTTTGTGTTAAAAATGTAGAGCCTTGAGCTTTACTTTCTTCCATTTTAATATGTTTAAATATGTTTAATAAAACAAATGCAAGACCAACGTAATTATAGTAATATGACATTTCTGGTTATCCCATAAGTAATGTCCGAAAATTTAATACAAAAGTGCATCATCATTTCTGTCTTCCTAGAAGGCTTTAATGACTAAAGTATGTAGTAGGACGTGCATAAAAAGATTCAGAGAACTAAATCAAACAAACATAACTCCATTTTATGAGATCATTAATCAAATAAACCCTTGTGAAGATGGATGTGTCTGAGGAGCACTTAGGCATATAATGCTTCATGAGTTTAAAAAAAGTAATAGTTCAGCTGAAACTGCATGAAACATTCAATGTGTTTACAGTGCGAAGCCTATCAATGACAGGAAATGTCGAAGGTGGATTCAGAAGTTCAGGTCAGATGATTATAGCTTAAGTGATACGCCACATTCTGGTCGTCCAGTTGAGTTTAATGATGACTTGCTGCTGGCTGAACTTGATGAAGATTGTGCTATAACAGTTGAAAAACTAGCACATGATCTTCATTTAACCCATTCAATAGTTCACTGTCATCTGCAATAGCTTGAAAAGATGTCAAACTTGGAAAAGGGGTCCCCAATGATTTGACAGAAGCCAACCTTAGAACAAGAGTGAACACTTGCACTCTCATGAATGTAACTCGCCTTCTTTGGACAAGTTAGTGACTGGAGATAAAAAATGGATATATTATAAAAATGTTAAAGCCGCAGACAATGGCTCAGTGCAGGTAAACTGGCTATAGCACAGCCCACAATGCATTTCCACTGTAGAGAAGTATTGTTAAGCGTTTGGTAGGATATTGTTGGTGTAATCCACTATAAGTTGCTGCCACTCAGTGTAACGATTGCATCAGACTTCTATTATCAACAGTTAGAGCGCTTGAATGTTGCACTTAAAGAAAAGAGGCCTGCTTTGATCAATCGTAAACATATTGTGTTACACCAGGATAATGCACGGCCCCATACTACAAGCATCACAACTGCCAGACCTTGCCCCGTCTGATTATCATCTATTTCGAAGTTTTCAGAACTATCTTGATGAAAAGAAGTGCTTGGAACTCATGAAGATGTCAATACTACTCTCTCTACATTCTCATTCTCGAAAGCCCTAAGAATTTTATAGAAGTGGCATTCAGAAGTTTATGAAAAGTTGGTAGGAAGTAATTAATAATAATGGAACATATATTATTGATTAAATAATATTAAAAGCGTTTGAAATCCTTTATCTTTTTCTGAACCTAAAATCGGGCATTACTTAAGGGATGATCTGACAGATATATAAATATCAAAAGTCATTACAAGGAGATTCACAAATCAAAATAAATTTTTTCATTACCAGTCCACTTTGTCGTCATTAAAATTCGTAAATGATAATGCCTGTGGACACATCATCTAAATGTATTGGAGATATTTTATCTGTCAGACAAGATCGAGACGCTGATATCAAAGTAGACTACAACAAAGGGAAAAAAATAGGGTTAGGACTTGAGTTTTGAGTTTTAATGATGACAATAAGGTCGCTTAATGCAAAAAAAAAAATCAATTTTAGTTTCTTAGTCTCCTTGTAATATTTTTTATTTATATTAATGTCTTTATTATTATTTTACAACGTTATAGTAAATTCTCCTATTTATAGATAATGTAGTTGATAATTTTAAAACTAATGATTTATATGTAAAAATACATACCTTTTACCACAATTATTGAAAAACTTTGATGGAAATATACCCATTAAAACAAATTTAGAATAGTAACGCAGACATTTTTATATGTATTTATCCTTCTAATACATTCTCGAGGAAAACATCACGGCGTCATGAAGACCAGTCATTTTAATCTTAGTTATTCTTTCTGTTCCGTATATGAAATTCCTCTGTATGGCCACTAGAATCAAGTTACATACAATAATTCTAACGATCCAATATCAAATAAACACAGTGTATGTAATTAACAATAAAACCGTGCACATTGTTGAAATAGTTTAACAAAGTTAGAAATTATTCACACCCTTAATTCATTTAGGAATGTTAATGTTTTCAACAGCTGTTAAGCTCTAAGAGTACTTAACTGAGAAATAGAATATTTTGGGGTCCTGTTTACGCGTGCATAATCTTGGCTTTTTGGTACCACTTCATCTTTGGTTGTTGTTTAATCTCGAAGCCTAAGTTCAAAGGGAGGTCAGTTCAATCTACACTTTGATTAACATGAATTGCTGGGTTGTATTAGCTTCATAGAATTCTACTTCTCATCAGCAACTCTAAACGCAAATTCATCAAAGAGAAAGTCAGATTCGCACCAACAATATGTTCCATATCTCTCTTATTGTTATTCTAAGAGAATTCTCAAGAAGAGAGATCAATAAAATACTTTATAAAAGCAACTAAAATGACATTATTTATTTATTTACCAAATACCAAATTATAATACAGTATTGTTGTGGATACAGTTTATTAACAAAGAACTGAATTGAGCCAAAAGAATCTCAAGGTACAGAAATTCCATCCATTTCGAAGTGATAAACATGCTACTTTCTACTACTGGAAGCCGTTTGTAGTTTATGATATTCTTGAAATATTTCTTATATTGTGCCTTAGTTTCAAGATATCCCAGAATATTTAGTGTTTGTTGTACATGTTGAAAACCCTTTTCATGAGACTGGTCTAAATTACAAGGGGTATGACAAAATTTGCTTTTTCTGAAGACTTTCTATAAACAACAATAAACGTGGATATCTAATAAGCTTCCACTTCCACTAATATGTTTACGAAATGACATAAAACTGGAGAGTGAGGATACGTTACATCTTATACTTCTTTCAAAGTTACTTAGTCCTCTAAATATATTGGAAAACCCTGTAAAATGACATTTTATTAGAGATTATATTTTCATCTGCATTAAAGAAGCGATTTTTAAAGTAATACTATGTATATACTGATACACAAACTGCACCGTAATGCAATAATAAATAGGTGAGTATGATGTTGCTTTTAGAATTTGTGAGATATTTCACAAATTGTGTGTACATGAAAGTAAAATCACGCATTCACTAAATACATATTTACGAATATTAACAGAAAATTAATATTGAAGACAGCATTATATCATTTGATCCTTTAATGCTGTCCCTGTAAAAAGAGCACTGAGAAAAACCACTAATTCCACTCCACCTTTATTTTTCAAGAAATGACCTATTCCACTGGTAATCTCTTGCAAGATGCTAACAGTCATCTCTTCCATAGAATAATTAAGCTCTTACACAAATAAGACTGAAACTTATCCTATGTTCTCCAAATGTTAAACTTGTGTTTTTTCATCATATCGTCTTCAAGTACCACATTAATAACTCTGTTGTCATTATCATATCGATCATCCAAATAATATTGTGAAGTGCAGTATGATCGCCATGTACTCTTACTGACTGAAGAATAGAAATAAGCTGAGATACTTTAATTTATCCTCATGTAATAATAATACCTTAATCTATCCCATGTAATAATTCTTCCTTACCCTGAACTATCATAGCAGCACTCTTTCAAACTCTCTTTACTAAATCAATGTCCTTTCTAAGATAAGGAGAAGAAAGCTATACAGAATATGTCATGTGAGTGAGACCTAGCTATTGATTTATATAAGATGATACTTGCCTCATTTGACTCATAATCAATATGTCTATGAACACATTTTAAAAATATCTATCAGCTTTACCGCTAGCAACAGAGCTTCGGTGGTGAGAATCACAAAGTATATCAACAAACGATATTGATATTTACGTAAGTCCATATCAATTTTTAAATACAAATCAGAAGAAAAAAAATCTAAAGTTTCTAGCTACCGACCCTTAACGCTTCAAAGATCTAATTAATTAGACTTCATTAACAAATTTAGACTTTTTCTCGACAGTTTACTTGTCTTTTACAACTCTTGCGGTGTTATTTTATTGACTAATTTTCTGTGATAAACATTCAAATCCAAGGGCACCAAATTACACGATAATATTCTCAAATGTTTTGAACGACTATTATCATAACTATAGTTCTATCAAACACATGTGAAAATTCGTTTAAATTAATAAAATACACTAAAATAATGAATTGAGAATTTTCAAAGAGATATTTATTGAACTGCCGTTAAAAATAGAGTACAAAATATAAAACTATATAAATACGTTTTGACGTTAAAGTGATCCTGTTATGCCTAAACGGACACCATAAGAAAGTGGCCCAATGCACTGTTAATTATCAGGAATGTATCTATCATTGGTTTAACATGTGGTTGCTTTTACTCTTTTTGTCGGTTCTACACTATCCTGCAGGACGCACACACTTTTTCTTCTTTTAAAATAATGTTTTTTGTTCATACACTGTTTTAATTAGAACATTTTTGAAACTTTCTTCAAGTATTCCTTGAATGTTCTATGTAATATCAGGATAGTATAAAAACACATAAGTGCACATGTGAATTTCGTTAAGTACAGTTTTAATGACTAAATATAAAGTAACATGAATCAAGGTTTTATATAATATGTAGTAGTAACTATGTCGAAATTAAATTTAAGTATCGATAAGGATTTAACTGAAGACTAAATAATTTGTCGTTTTACTTGATACATTTGCTGTTTCGGTGTACTTTAATAGAATTAAGTTATAATTATAAAATCAAACTAAAAATGCTTAAACATAATCTAGGTTTGGCTTTCTGGGTAGCTTATCTGTTCGTTATTATGCACAGAGCTACACAAAGATTTATTGGCGCTCTGCCCAGCACAAGTGTCGAAAGCGAGTTGCTTCTAGTGGAAGTCCGCAGACATACCACTGTACCCCTTGCGAGTTTTTCGCTCAGTAAACTTAAAATACTATCCTAAACGTTAGAGCAGAATAATTTCTTGCATTTGCATGTCGAAAATGTATCAATTAGCAAGCTTCTTAAAGCATATTTAGCTTACAGTAATATATTATACATTAAAGATACAAATAATATACAATTAACTAAAAATAATACCATATTATAAAATAGATAGTAAAATACGCGTAAATTTGTTTTGTTTTTTGTCGTTGTTAGAGATTGAAAAAACACGTTGTGACTAACTGGTGTGGTCAAACTTGGGGAATCGAAAACCGGATTTTGGCACTAGAAATCCGTAAATTTATTGTTGTCTCATCGTGAGACGCGATTTGTTTGTTTTATTGTTGTTGTTTTACCAGTTGGATAAACAATATTTCGAGCGCCAAACATAACACTTAAATATTTTTTTGCGTATTTGAAAGTAATAAAATATAGGTAACAGACTTTTGTAAATCAGATCGTTCAGAGAATTTTCTTTCTTGTCTTTAGTTTTATTAAATATTTCCTTCATCTTCTTCGCCCTAGATTACTTCTGTTTGACTGGATTTTTTTAAGTTACAGTTTGTATTTTTTATAGTCAGGTTATTTTGAAAATGTCTGAATATAAAGTTAAAAATCAGTTGAGGACAACTTTTAGCCGACAAAAAAATTCCTACAATCCCTCAACATAGCGAACGCACCTGTGGTTCTGCAGTTTACAAAAACACTACTTCAAATTATTTACAAAACTCTCTGATTTTTAATTGAAAAACAGACAAATAATATTTTAGGAGGGGTCTTTGTCTTAGTTAAGACGGACTTGTGAATACTTAAATAACTTGTAAGATACAGTTACAAAAGTCAAGAAATAACGAATGAAAAAGAAATACTTTGAATCAATCTTAGTTAGACAATAAATTTCGTGTCACTATAAGAATTAATAGGCAAGGTAATTCGGTGTTCAGATTAATCTTTTCTCTTGGTATGGTTTTCATAACACTTTTTAAACTTATTTTGGAGAATTCAATGTACAATCGCCGATCATTTGGTTCATGGACTGCAGTTCGTAGAATTGATGTTAATTCTGCAAAATTGTTACAATAAACCTATGAAGCTTCTTGTGAAAGTATGCCATACGCTCAATCTCATGATTTTTTTACCAGTATAAAGATGTCCCTGAAGAAAGTATGAACCCCGAAATATCTGAAAAATTCTTTTGTTAGGTCCAACTCTCACCAAATCATACCTTGTAAAAATTTGTGGTTCACCAGATGTTTCAGCTCGGACAGAATCCCTATCATAATTTCTGTTGACATCAGATTCAAAGTCAGATAAAACTTTGTCAAGAGTCTCCGATGGAGCAAGTACATGTACATCAAATCCACGAGCAGGTCTTATAACTAATGGAAAGTTCGCATAAGAAATTTCCTTTTAATTTTGAGTGTTGTAGCCTTGCATGTAGCTTCTAGGGACACATCAGACTGTTGAAATTATAAAACACAAATATTTTTCTCACTTAGAGTTAATTGTCTCAACTCTTCGATACAAACGGTGAAAACTCTGTGCGAAGCCCATAATTTGTTTTGATCCCAGTGTTTCATTCCTAAATACGAGTAATACTCTTTTTGGATAAATTCTGTAAAGTCTTACTTATGTTTCTTTACAAGAAATTTATCACAAATATCACAAAATATCTTTGAGTCATTTACACAACATCTTGTTACCATAGCGATAGTTAAATAAAATTAAAAAGGGAAAAATAATGACATTTTTTTATATGTATTTGGTTCACAATTGAAAATGTAAATAAAATTATATAAACGTTTGTCATAGAACGTCCTAATTTCATTATTTTTCTATAAAGTTGTATGTGTATGTTTCCTAAGGAAATTTTAGAATAACTGTTTTACGAATTCTATAGAATTTTCAAAAATATTCACATGTTTCCATAAAACATTTTCTATACAAATGCATTTTTTTCTTTGTTTTGGAATTTCGCACAAAGCTACTCGAATTGTTGTTGTTTTCAATTAAGCACAAATCTACACAATGGGCTATCTGTGCTCTGCCCACCAAGGGTATCAAAACCCGGATTTTATTAGCTTGTAAGTCCGCCGACATACGTTGAGCCACTGGGGGCAGCTACTCGAGGGCTATCTGTGCTAGCCGTCCCTAATTTAGCAGTGTAAGACTAGAGGAAAGGCAGCTAGTCATCTCCACCCACCGCCAGCTCTTGGGTTACTCTTTTACCAACAAATAGTGTGATTGACCGTCACATTATAATGCCCCCACGGCTGGGAGGGCCAACATGTTTAGCGCGACTCGGGCTCGAACCCGCGACCCTCAGATAACGAAGCGCATGTCTTAACGCGCTAGGCCATGCAAGGCCCGTACAAATGTATATAAATTATTTTCACAAGGGAGCATTTGTTGATTTGAATTTCGCGCAAAGCTACAAGAGGGCTATTTGCGCTAGCCGTCCTTAATTTAGTAGTGTAAGACTAGAGAGAAGGCAGCTAGTCATCATCACCCACCACCAACTCTTGAGCTACTCTTTTATCAACGAATAGTGAGATTAACCATAACATTATAACTCCCCTACGGTGTTTGGTTGCGAAGGGGATTCAAACCCGCGACCCTCAGATAACGTGTCGAACTCCTTTACTTACCTGGCCATGCCGTGCCTACACGGGAGCGAAGTGGTATTATCGTTTTATAAGATACTATCATATACCAATACTAACTGTCCTGAAATTTGTTTTCAGGAGTTTACGTGAATGAGACAAACTGAAACAGTTAATCCCTTAAAATTACGTATTCTGTTTAATTATCATTATTATATAAGTGTATGGCTTAACATTTTAGGACCTGTAGCTATTTATTACATTATAAAAACATTTTTTAGAATAAAAAGTTATGTGTTGATGAGCATTAAATCCGTGAGTATGATATAAATGTTAATTAGACAAGTTCTAGAATATTTAGACTAGGAGAGCAGAAATAATATCTCAAATTTTCATATCTTATGCAAAAAGTTAGAAGCGACCCTTCAGCTATTATTTTTACAAGACTAATTATAAAAAATAACTCCTGGTGCAGAACGAAGTTTATGAATAAGATTGGAGTTTTCATAATGCTTCATGAAAATTTCAACTCTTGAACAGAATCGAGTGTCTAATCTTTGATGCATAATTTACAATGATCGCTTATAATCTTTATATAAAATTAAATTAATCATTATCAACCTCAAACATAAAAAAATCTCTACCATATTAAATACATGGTAAGCCTTCTGGGGTACAAGATGTTTTGATAAAGACTGTATAACAACTGAAGCATCTAAAACATTTTCACAACTCACTTGTGCGAACATGATTGAAAAATCACTTCACAAATGTTTCTTCTATCTTGACAACAGCATTCTCAGTAAATTGTTTATCACACATTCACCGAAAGAGGGGAAGTAAGAAAATGTTTCCAACGTCATGGGTTCATCTTTTTTCTTCCGTTTAATATTGTTAATTAAATTTATTATGTTTGATTATATTATATAAAATAATATGCTGAGCCTCCGTGAATCAGCGGTAAATATGAGGGCTTATAACGCTAAAAATCGTGTTTCAGTACACGTAGCTGGTACAAGCAGACGACACAGCGCGTAAGTTTGAGCTTAACGATAAACAAACATAACAATGACAGTTGTTAAAGGAAATTCACTTTAAATAACTACGATAAAATCCCTTCATGGCAAAAGTCAGAAATGCAAATGCTATTGCAAAGAAAAATAAAGTATAGTTATCGTGAAAAGTCACATATTTAGAGTGTAGTGGATCTTGTTATTGCGTTTACGTTTAGTGTGTGTAATGTTCCTTTATTTTTAATGAGCTTCGAAATTGTAGCAGCAAAACGTGTAGTTTGTTTTCGTTTCTTTCACAATAGTAGAAGTCATCAATTTTGTTTATGAAGTAAGAAACACTGTGCGTCACGAAAAAAGGTTTAAGAGAAACTTTGTGTAAGAGATGAATTAGATAGGATGTTAAAAATAATGTTGAAATAATAGAGTTTGGTCGATGACGCTAGGGAAGTAGATAGGATGCGAATTACATTGTTAAATTTTGTAGTGAGCAGGTGTAAAGTCTCTACGGCTGTCCATGTTTGTAAAATGATATAAAGATAGAATAAATAGCTTCAGGCATATAATTCTTAAAAGCCAAAGATGATAGTTTGAAACTATATAAGTGCTATATATATCAGAATTAAACGAAACAAACCCACTTCAAAAACATATCTGTAGGAAAGAAATACAAACTACTCAAATTATTATTACATTTTACTTCTACCGTAAGTGTCGCTTTAATGTCATTAGATTAGTATAATTTTCCTATCACTACTCAGAAATGCATAGAAGCTCTTACTCTAGCATTTGCTTGAGAAAAGAAAAAGGGAGTTGATCATTTTTCGCTGTCAGCTTGACCGCTGAACATACTGTCAGTAGAACTTAATCAATTGGTCCCTAGTTGACAACTTTTCCACCAAATTCGATCGATATACATCAAATAGTTTTTGGAATTGTCGTTTATACATATAAACTGAGAGGAAAATACTGAGCGAAACTCAACAGTCGCCAAGACTGGAGCAGGAGATAGTAATAATATATATATAAAGCACAGCCATCTAAGATTAAAGCTGTTTATCTGTGTAAGCTCACAAATAAGAAACAGTTTTTTTCGCTTACAGCTATTACCATATAAATAACAAAACAATGCATATTTAAAACATTAACTAACTCAGGATGATGAAAATACCAACAGGCAAGACGTATAGTTCATTCTGTCATAGAGTACTTTGTATGTTTAAGAAATATCCTAATATTATAAATGTAAATATTATCTATCTGTTCCAAACTTTCGTTTGTTGAGCAAGTCTCCCTTGGTTTAAGAATTGCTATCATAAAATATAGGTTGTTGACGCAGACTATATTTGGTGATATATATGTAAGTGTCTCTGTTGGTGAGTTAAAGAATTAGCTTTTGTTACAATCAGTATTTTCTATTTATTTAACATTTTGAGTTTTTGTATCGGCCTGATAAATAGTTTTAAAATTGCAATCAAAAATATATCTTGTTAATCATGTTTATATTTAATTCGTTAGAATAAACTTTAAAATACATTTCCTTTGGAGATAAAGTACAAGAGATATATAAAGAATTGGTGCAACATTAGAAGAGCTGTATTACTCGAACAACTTTCTAGATTTTTGTGATATCTTCTTTTCTCTCGTTTTTTTTAGTGTTAAATCTACCATATTCAGTCCCTGCTTTCATTGTAGTTCCGAAAAGAAATGCCTGTTTTTTACGAATCTTTGTCAAACCTGACTTTCTTTTTGAATAACGTATTTTGAAAGAAAATTACATTGTAAAATTCTTTCCTGAAGCAGGAAAATGCTGCAAACGAACATGATGCGTAATTTAACATGCACTTGCAAAGGATCATGGGCATCATTTTCTTTTCTATTTTGGGTTTATTTCAATTAAAGCAGGCAAAATTTACTTGACACTTATTTTCTAATACTTACAGATATTATATACAAAGTTTTCAGAAGAGATTTTTTTTTATCTTCATTCATTTCTACTTAGTTTATACAAGGGTTACACTTATGGACCAATTACATTAAGACCAACAAACATACATAAAAACTGGGAAATCAGTCATCATCCTCACGCCCCAGTCATCTTCCAATAACACAGAGGAATGCCTGCGGACTTATACAACTGTAAATCGAGTTACGATACTCATGGTAGACACAGCGTGAGAAGCCCTTTGTTTATCTTTGTGCTTAATAAAAAACAATAACAACGTTTCTCATGCAATCTAAACTCTTTTGTAACATTTGTTATAACGATTCATAAAATATAAGTGTAAGTTAAAGAGCGCAGTTTCATGCAGTTGTTTTCAGAATTTCAATGCTCTGAAAATGCCGTTCAAACAGGAGCCTATCTTATGAGGTTTGAAAATAATAAGTCACAGGATACTACAGAGGTATCATGAAGATGTATGTGTCTTGGAAATCCTCAGCTGTAACCATTCTATTTGGAGGAATAGGAGGTCTGCGTTATCATGTCGTAGGAAAATAGTCATTCTTTTTGAAACTAGAATCCTTAGTACGCAAAGCGTAAATGAGCATCTTCAATGTCACATGTCGTGCAATTGCACAACTATTTTGACAATACTTCGTCCAGCGTATGTTTAAAGCATTTATTTTTTTAAATAAATCTACTTGCAGTCGCCACCTTATAATTGTATTGTCCACCTGCAATCGCAAAAACTCACAACACACGAAACCGTCGTTGTTATTTTAATGCAAAGCGATAGAATGAGCTATTTTCACACTGCCCACCATAGGGAATTGGAACCAGAATTTTAGTGTTGGAAATTCGTAATCTTACCGCTAACTCACAGGGGAACAGTCGTCATCAAATAAAAATATTGACATAATGAGGATAATAATCATGGGCCACAGCTTTTACTTAACATGTAAAAGCAGAAATGCCATTTAATTCTGAACACACCACTTTATAATACTTTCTGTATTCACTTGTCTTACCAACTCTGAAGTACTTTACGTACGTGTGATCATTGATTACATGCTAATTCTGTCTTTTACCTTACTTGTGAAATAAGTACTGTTGACATTATTTATTTCATAAGTACGTTTCTAGATGTTTGTAAAAAATGAATCTAGCATATAAAAAAATATGTAACTGTGCGCTCAATATTTTGATTATTTTTTCTCGTCTTAAAATTGAATGGAGTTTTGAATTTAAATATTTGTAAAACATAAAAACGTGGGCTGATTTTTAATTCCATTGTGTTTTTGTCGCAGCGAAACTGTTACACATTGAGGCGAACAACTTTAACTAATACATAAATAAAATGTGTTTTTGTCTAGTGTGTCCGTATAAAAATTTGTATTCCAAAGAATTACATCTACATATAAATATTCTGTCGTTTTTTGGTGTGTGCTTTTGTGAATGAATTGCATATTTTGTATGTAAACGCTGAGACATTTTCTTCACAGTTCTACTTTGAATGCTTGAATTTCAGAGTAAAAGCCTGAACTTTAACTGACTCATTTAACTTTAAAATAGAAATATTATGATAGTTATAAAATCATTCTGCAAAATTCCTCTTTTACAAATGTGTTATTTTCTTCGACACTCAAATCGAAACGAAAGATATATCGAAAATCTACAATAACGTATACCACAAGAAATATGTATATACAATGGTTCGTAACATAAATATAATGAAATAATGTTATTTAATGAAGTCTTATCGAGTTGGTGGTGGAGTTATTAAGAATTCGATAATAAATGAACTTTTATATATGGGCTATAAAAATAAGGCTTACCGTCATACAAATAGCTAATAAAATAATAACAAATGTAATGTGAAGAAACTGGATCACAACAAATTGGAGACCAAAATGTGGCATCCAAGCATATTACAGTAGATGTATAACAACATACAAATAAAAGTAACTTCACTGTTAGCCAAAAAACTGAACTGTGAAATTACTTTTGATGAATCTAATTCAAGAGGTTTTGTCTTAAGCCTTAAGTGTTGTTATAATTACCAGGTTTTGCTGTACCAAATATGTAGATGTATTACAAGGCTTTCTCGTGCACCATATGTTGCTGTTTTACAAGCTTTTGTAGTGCCTTGTATATAACTATAACACTAAGCTTTGTGTTTTGGTTTGAAATGTGTTAAACTTTGTAATTTTCTTGGAGGACTTTTCGATTAATTGGTTGTGTTGAAAATTTCAATTTTATATTTTTTATTTGAAGTAAATTTTGTGTTTTATCTATAAAAAATAAAATTCTGGTTGTAATATTTTACCACTGCTATCTAGAAAATAAAAATATTATTTAATAACATATAAACACTTTATCAAAAAAACACAAAATTGCGAAATTTTACAAATGTGGATCAAGTTTGAAAATACAAAAGCACGACATTAATTGGTTAATAATAGAAACATGTTGTTCATCATGCGTATTTTTGCATAGTTAAACGTGAAACGACACAATGGGATATTTTACTCTACCCTCTCAAAGTATCGAAACAAAAGATTTAGTGTTATAAACTCCTAAAATTATCGCTGAACCAACAGCAATCAAGGCTTGCTGTATATAAATCGTTTCTCAATAAAAGAAAATTTATATTTTTTTCAAACATAAAGAAAGTCCACTTGAATATATATATTTGTTTCTTTCTTGTTCATCATAAAGCTACACAATATGCTATTTGCGCCGTGTTCATCCACAGGTATTGAAACCCGATTTTTAGCGTTAAAAATATTCCATCTTTGAGAAACCGAAAGGAGATAATTTAAAAGGATAGAGTGCGTCTTCAGTGAAGGAATCATTAGAATCGTATTATTAATAAGGTATTATAAAATATACAACTATAGATAATCGCTTAAGAACTAATGTAGTCCAGTAGCTGGTGTGCTAGATTGTGGAACTGACTATTCTTGGTTCCTTTCCATTATCCCCTCCACTTCAAGAAGCAATCTGATATTAATTCATTGGATCTGTAAATGTGAGATACATGATCAGTGAGTAGTTCAGTAAACAGTTTTACTCTTCTCTTCTTTATTAGACAACCTTTTCAATACCTAGCTTGTTCTTTCATCACTTTCACTTACTTGTTTGTTCATTTGTTTTGGACTTCGCTCAAAGATACACAAAAGTTATCTGCGATAGCTGTCCTTAATTTAGCAGTAAAAGGCTAGAATGAAGGTAGCTAGTTATCAGCACCCATCGCTGATTCTAACGAATAATGGGATTGACCATCACATTATAACGCCTCTACGGCTGAAAGGACGAGCATGTTTGGTGTGATCAAAATTCGAACCAGCGACACTAAGATCACGAGTCGAGCCTATCTAACCAGATAGCTATGCTGGACATTCTACTTACTTTTCTATGAACACTGAAAATAGGTGCAATGTGTAATGGATTTAAAGCAGTTCTAAGTTTGTTTGTCTGTTTGTTTGCTTTTTTTAATTTCGTACAAAGCTACTCAAGGGCTATCTGTGCTAACCGTCCCTAATTTAGTAATCTAAGACTAGAGGGAAGACAGCTAGTCATCACCACCCACAGCCAATTCTTGGGCTACTCTTTTACCAACGAATAATGGGATTGAACGTAACATTAAACCGCCCCCACGGCTGAAAGGGGGAGCATGTTTGGCGCGACGGGGATGCGAACCAGCGATCTTCAAATTACGAGTCGCACAGCTTAACATGCTTGGCCGTGCTGGGCCTTTTAAGTTAGATCATGAACCTCTCAACAAACAAAATCAACTACAAATTGTATGCTTAACTAAGCAGGCAAAAAAATAAAATATTCTTGAATCATTTGCTGACCGATTTATTTAAAAAAGAAAATTAAGCATCCAAATAAAACATATTGAAAAATTACATTATTAAAAATAAAATCGTTTCAAGCAACTTTGATACTTTAAAGTTTCGAAGACGAAAGAACAGAAAGCTTATAATTGTAATCTATAGGCAAGTAACTATTATTTTCGTACGAATCAGTCATGCAAACAAATTGAAAGTTGATTCATCTTCCTATTTCATGTAATGTTGGTGAAGATCAGTGTTGTTTTTTATTTATAATCCACTATGTTTTATTATTCGTAATAGTTGCCATTATTAGCTTTACATTTTAGCACAAAACTTTTGTCTACATGACATATTTCAAAGATGGAAAATTGAAGGTTATTATAACCGTAAACAAAAAACACTAATTTAGTCTGAACAGCCACACTGATTTTTTTTTAGTAAAATTGTTTCACACCAAAAACTAGAAGTTAATAAATTTTATTCATTTAATTCAGTGAAATGTTTATTTTTTCCCTCAACTCAAACAATGTAGAAATAATATATTAACTGTTGAGAGAACGTCTTAGAATATATAAAAAACTTTATTTAATTTTTCAAGACTTAAAGTTCTTCTTGTAACATACAAATGGTATAATATTGACTTCTAATTCTTGCAATGATAAGTTTATTAGGTATATTTATGTAAAATAAAAAATTATCTTGATATCTGTATAAATAAACGAATATTTATTTTTTCTACTTATGTTTAATACCTTCATAATTTTAACCTCGAATTTCCCATAAGTTAACGCTACAAAAATTATAAATTGTTTATTCTTTTCCTATGAGAAACACCCACTGGAACTGACAATGCCAGAAATCAGGTTAAGGCAATCCTGATGGACACATGACCCGATAAGAATTTGTTCTTCCATTCCGTAACGGTTACCAACATGATAATTGTCTTTACGAACTGTGTATTTACCATAACTTACGTTTTATCGTCTGTAATTCGCACAATACGAAAACTATACACTTTATACTGGTTTTCGCACAAATGACCTGAAAACTAGGTGCCGGATGATTAAGGTAGTTGACAAGTTTTATCCAGACAACGTTTATATTCAGTTTCGTTATCACAAGTAGCAAAATATTTAGAAAACCAAATTCAACAAACTTTTGCTATAATTGTTACGTATTTTTTTAAAGATTTGTAACTCTAATTAGTATTTTATTAATAAACATTCACTTAATATAACAAATATATATCATTATGTTTGATAAGAAAAAAAATATCACATGAATAACACATATTACGTTGTATTTTTACACAGAATTTTGCACTTCTATAATCTAAAACATAAATAAATGTGTTTACATTTATCGGCTCTTAACTAAGTATAATACTCTTTAGAATGATTTCAACAACTGTTTTGAGTTGGTAATAACTTACCAAAAGTTAGTTTTAAAAATATATTGATAAACAAGAGGCAACGAGGTAAGTCAAATTTTAAACATTTTCTTTTTTATTTCTGATTTGAAATAATACCACCAACCACTTTTTACAAGACCTGCAGTTAATCAATCACAATGGTTTCTATTTCTAATGTGAGTAAGATGAGAAATACAAAGTAAATGAACACTGTAAATACCATAAACCATATACAAATCTAAGATCTTTCACATTGTGATAAACTGATTTAACACTCTACAGTGAGAATTTACATACAGTTTTAATTCTTACAAGTATTCAATACGAAAAATGCTGTTAAAATCAAAATTATGATTGAAATCGAGTTTATAAAGGGACGATGCTTTAGGAAAGTGCAAGATATTTAAATAGATTATTTTATTCAGACTATTGGGGTTAAATTAGAAATGTGTAAAAATTTAAAATTGTTTACATGTTTTAGTTTGACTTGAAAGGTTGCCCACATGGTGTTCGGTTTAAAAACAGATATCACTAGCTTGGCTATATCTTCCACCAGCAGAGATGATTCAAATGGAAATGTACTTATGAAAAGCACTAAAACTTCATTTTAGAGTTTTACAAGTCCAGTACGATCATCGTTGCCTGAGAAATCTGAGGAAACGTCACGTTATACGTTATGCATTTAGCAATAACGTTTCTTAGATAATATCTTACATACTTCGACTAAATGTCTTTAATAAATAGTTTTTGTGGTTAAGAGTAATTCGTTCCTGAACACTTGTAGTGACGGAACCAATCAAAATATAAGCTGAAAAACCACACAAATTACATGTCTGAATATAAGTGTAGAATACCAGTGATGTTTCCTTTTACACAAACCTTTCTTAAATCACCTGGTTTTTATCATAAATATATACTTCCTGTTAAAAATACCTGTAAGAGTATGTTCTCCATCTGTTTTCGTTGTACAAAGAAGCTCTTGTTCATCAGATGAGTTTGTAAATGTGAAAGTAAATAAATATCTCTATTCGTATTTTATTAACGTTTATAATATGAAATTTAAAATCGTTACTAGAAACACATTATATGGAAATACTTATAAGCGAAATGAGAACAGATATGTGTAACTTTTTATTTCCGCATACTTGTAATAAGTTTGACCAAAATATATACAGCTCGAACATTATAACTTTCGTAAATAGAGTAATTAAGAAGCCTAAATATTAATTGAACTGTAAATGTTATTAAAGTTAAGGGCATATAGATGAATTCCTACATCTTTTACTGGTTAAATTAAACTTTTATACTGCGTTAAAAGTGTTATTCACTCTGTATGTAGATAATACGTGTTATCAGTTTTAACTATATTACTAATATGAATATAACATTTTAGCAGAACCACTAAGGACCTTAACAATTCTTAAAACAATATTCCAAAAACAAATAGAAAACATTGATTTAATGTTATGTTTCCACTTTGATTTAATATTAGTGTTTCAGTAAATTTTGCATTGATTTTTTTACATCTATGTTGTGTTCTTTAATTTCGTCTAGGATCAATAGGAGTTCAGCAACACTTTATTGAGAAACCTCAAGACACCAAAGTAGTTCAAGGTCAGACAGGAATCCTTCGTTGCCAAGTTGGCAATCTTCAGGGTGCAGTCCAGTGGAGTAAAGATGGTTTTTTATTAGGTAAGAGTAAATGTTTTTTTATTGCTTGCAATAACATATTATAAGAAAATGGTTACAGATATGCTAATCAGTAAGTTACATAAAAAGACAGCAGAGATAAATTTGAAGTGACACTGGAGGAATCACAACTACATTCTCACGTTGTGTGAGGCTTCCGAAAACTGATTGCTTTTGAAATGGTTGTATAACAAATCTTCCTTTGTAAATTTCCATGAATTTTGATCATAATGATGCGTTACGATAGGAATTTATATTTTCCAAGACTCGGAAATTTGTGTACTTTATGATATTGGAAAAAAAAAGAAACATTAACACACATGAGGCACAAGTTGTTTCATTCCAGCAAGAGAGTATTACTTGTTGTGTGAAGAATTATGGGCTCGGCATGACCAGGCGGTTAAGGCACTCGAATCGTAATCAGAGGGTCGTGGGTTTGAATGTCCCTTCCAATCAAACATGCTCCCCCTTTCAGCCGTGAGGGCGTTATAATGTGACGGTCAATCCCACTATTCGTTGGTAAAAGAGTAGCCTTAGAGTTGGCGGTAGGTGGCGATGACTAGCTGCCTTCCCTCTAGTCTTACACTGCTAAATTAGGGACGGCTAGCACAGATAGCCCTCGAGTAGCTTTGTGCGAATTAAAAAAAAACAAAAAACACACAAACAAGAGAATTATGTAGCCACTATCCTCGTTCAAATTTATCCGGTTATTTATTAATTTTGTCACAGACACACTAAATATTTTTTTGCTATAAATTCAGCAATTTTTGCATAAAATACACATGAAGTGGCTTACCGCAACTAAAATATATCATAAAACTAGCCCGCTGCTGGACAGTAGTGTGGACTTACAACGCTAGAAACTGGGATAAGATACCCACATATAGAGCTCAAACAACTCATTGTGTATCTTTGTGCCGAAATACAACCAAATCGTAAAAAATATTAAAATGACAAAAGAAATAATAATGTACTTATGCATCATTTGTAAGGGAAAATTTGTTAAAAAATAATTAAATAGCCTCTAGCTAAATATTTAAATTACAAGCTTAATTGTTTATATGATCCAGAATTTTTGCCCGTCTAATATGTATCATATGCCACAATTATTCTTAATTACTACGCAAACAGATAATATGTAACATATAGACATATCTCTATTCTGGTAAATCTTGGCAACACGTCACTATATTTCCTTAATTTGTCTATTATCGGGAAAATATACGGTTTGTTACATCAATAAATATTTTTTTCATTTTATCATCTTAAAATATATTTAGAGATCTTTATAAGTGCACAAAAATCTAGAATGAAAAGCATAGTCGATTAATTTATTCAAAAATATTTTATATTTTTCATAGAATATTTGCTTAAGTGAAAACGCAAAAACAACATTTTCAAGTTCTTAACAGCTTATCTTATGCGGCAGGTTTATATCTAAATCATACTAAATTTAAATTCTGACGAAAAGAATAAAGGAGCTCAAAATTAAAGGTGTTTTTTTTCTCATCATTACCATTGTGTCACTGATAGATTTTTATTTTTATTTTTTTGCTCGAGCTTTGGTGCTTTTGGTTCTCACCACTGACTCTTAAAAGGGCACCTTGTAGCTCAAGAAAACAGTTCTCTTGGTGTAAGTGTCTACTCCATCACATATTCATTAATCTGGAAGGTAAAAAATAGAATAAACTAAATTTTATATAACAATTTGTTCAGTTGAGAAAACTGTCATATATGTTTGACGTCATTAAAAGGCATTAAACATTAATACTTGTGAAAGAAACGAACACAAAGCAAATATAAAATATCCAAGTATTAAAATACATACACTTTCCATCGGTTGACATGTATTTCAGTTTGTTTAAAATATATTCAACCTATTTTTAAGGTAAATGTGCTTCAAATAATATTATATTGATTACAAATATATATAGCACATACTATAATGTTAAGGATTCAATCTTAGGTGTTTCAGTTTTTCTTTTTACTATGAACACTTGGTATTTTTAAAACATCGGGTATTTTTACACGTAATGTCGTTTGTAACACTAAAATTTAAAAGGAGAAAAAAACAACACTTTTTTGCATCACTTTCAATAACAGTGTACCCACCACTCGAAATATTTTCAATACCACGCTTATAAAAATCAGGTGGTTTTGAGACAAATAAGTTACCATGGCTATTTTGTAACACATCTATAAAAGTAAACTGTATTTTTCACTCAGATGATGTTGCAATTTTCTGAAAAGATGGTAATATGAAGAAGCAAGATGAGAAGATTAACTGGGATAGAGAATGAGAATATAAAGGGGAATAGGGAATGAGACTATTTAGGGGAATAGGGAATGAGAAGATTGAGAGGGATGGGGAAGTTTCTTCCAGCCAAGTTTTTCAAATTTTCTGGAAGTAATCCTAGCTATGTGTGAGCCTACATTATCATGGTGGGGAACAGTTCCTTTCATATTCAGTGCTGGTCTTTTATTGTTTGTTTTTTTAGTGCAGTGTTTAGTCGACCTCTTTGTTGACAGTATCTCTCAGCAGTGATTGCCTGGTTTAGCTGTGACAACTCAAAGTGAATTACTCCACCTTTATCCCACCAAACACTAAGCATAACCTTCCTAGGGTGCAGGTTCGCTCTTGGCTGTGGTGTAACTAGTTATAGTTCTCCTGTACTGACCCACTATCGGTCGTGCTTAACATTATAATAACGTACCCATTTCTTATCTTCAGTCAATAGAGTGTTCAAAAACGAAACTTGAAGTTCATAAAAATGAAGAGATATGTAGATGTCTTCTCATTTTTTTCAAATTATCAGCTGATAACTCATGCGGTACCAATGTTCTAACCTTGAAACTTTACCATGTTATTGCAAATGTCGATGGATGGTGGAAGGAGATAAATTGAGTTTCTGGGCTAATTTTTCAATAATCATAACACAATACTCCTCAATTGTTGCTAGAAGCAGGTCATTATGAAACTCAACAGGACGCCCAGTGTGAGCTGCATATATCAAACTTTAGCCATAAGTTTTAAACTTATTGAACCATCTTTGACGCTTCCTCACATTCTAAATGATACAGAGCTTCACCCAACGTCTTTAAAAAGACCATAGAAAGTGCAAGGAAACGTTCTGAGCAATAGTCAATGTTGCAAGATAAACAGGATGATAAACAACTTGCCTTTTTAGCACCAGTTCCATGCTTTTCCTAGACAAAGAAAGAAACTTCAATTTAAGTGTGAAACTAGTGCTAGAAGAGGCAGACCGTTTACACTCTTGTTGCTTTTGTAATATTCATTACTTTGCATGCGATTTATTACATATTCTATGCGCTTTCCGAATACAAATTGCCAACATCATATTTGTTTAAAATCTGCATCGTTGGAGATGTCATCAGATTCATTTGACAACTGTTGTTCCAATTGCTCATCAACGTATTTATAAAAACGATCTTCCTCCGCGTCCTTGAATGTAACCGTGTCAGTTGTACATGAATACAGCAGTTGATAACTCGTCAAGCGATAATTCATAACTTTTACGTTGTGCCATTTGTATAGGCTGCAAATAACTAGCTCTGTAGTTGTTTAAATTGTCGATACAATGGAAGTTAAGAGATAAATAGAAAAAACAGATTTAATAGAAAGTACTAAAGTCATGAAAAGTAATCTTAGAGTAAGGCAGGTAATGTTACTTCACGGAAATATACGTAATTAACAAATGTAACGAATTTACTGTTATAACTTATTTTAATTTCCACTTTTCTTTCAGTTTAGTGCGTGTATATTGTTATATATACATTGCGCAAGTCCTGCCTGTTTTCTATAATTTGTAGATCTTGGATCATAAGAAAAAACAATAAGTTACAAGGAGTGTGTGTAATACTTGTGATTAAAAGTATTGTTGCCAACTGAACTTTCGAAAACGTCTCCTTAAAACGTATATAAATCGACGCGTCAAGAGACTGTAATTTAATAGAATGTAATTTATATTTAGCTACAGTCAGTACAATATAAACTTCGGAAGCTCTAATTGTAATTAATACTTATTAATTGAAATTCTACAGATATTAGATCAGGAATGATTGTAGATTTTAAAGATTACAACTCATTTAACTTCCGTTAATTATATTCGAACGTCAGTATTTCCACGAATTACATTAGATATTGTCGTTGGTGAAAAAGTCACGTTTGCTTCAAGCTAGCTATCCATTCAGAGAAGTGTACCTGTGTCTCAACATAGAATCCATTCGCTCCCCGTGAACGTCGAAAGAAAATTCGGCTCTATATCAGAGAGAAGATTTAGCATAGTTTGTATATGAACCATTATGCACAATAACCGTTATTATAAATTTTATTGTTGTTCATTTGTTAAAATATATTTGTGTCAAGAAATAAAACCGTGTATCAACTTTGTTAGCAAATATCTTAAACTTAATACATAGACATTTAATTACCTTCTAAACTTAAATTAAAATTTCCGGCTATTTGAGACCTTAATAGCTAGTGTACGTGATATAATAAACGGAAGACTCTTCCGAGATAAATTACAAGACGTAACCCAACACAATATCCGTACTTGAAAATATGCCATGAATATTAAGTTAAGAAGTGACGACTTGTAACGTCAAATAGAAGGTATTGAGACTGATGTGATATGGGCATGCGCAAAGGATATATTAGGGCAGTTCACTGACAAGGGCAGCACAAGTGAAAAGCAGGCGGCGGAGAGGAAGCCTGGGGAAAAGACAGAAGAATTGTATTAAAGATTAAAGTGATCAAGTAGGTCTCCATGGTGAACTAACAATAAATTTAAATGGAAAAGAATCAGGAGACACCCCGACCCCACATGAAGGAATTAAATGTAGGTGTGAAGGTTAAGTTGTGTTGTTAGGAAAACATTTGCTAGAAACAAATTTCATTTATTGACTAGTTTGAAGAAAAAACGAAGTGGTGTGTATTCATAAGAAAATATCATGTTATATGAAGTCTACGTACCTTATACCTAGACGGAACTTATTTTTAATGTATTTGGATACTCTGATATTTTATATTCGATCTGTGTTCATTTTATCTGCCTTACACAAAGCGTTCGTGGTGTCAGGAGACGTGAGGCTCTTTTATGACATTAATGGCGTGCGACAGTTTTCTAAATTTAACAGATGGTTGTGAAAAATATAGTTAATTTAATTTTGCCCTACCAATTTGATGGTTATGTCAGGCATTAGACTAGAACAGTGATGTGCAGGTACTTTTAAGACGCCTCCTTCTCAAAACATGCATTGTGTTGAGCCCTCGTACCCCATAAAATCCTTTTATGTACATACTGTGTGTATATTTTCCTATTTTATTTGTTGTTACTATATTACTTAATAGTAGTAAAGTTTGTACAGTAGTTCTTACAACTTATTTTTTTTTTAATTTGTATTTTCACATGTAACTAAATGCTCCTATATGGCACGCTCTTGGTAACGACTCCTCATACTTCCTTTGAGGACATGTTGAAAAGTTTACTTGCGACTGCGCTCTTCTCCCTATAAAAAGTTAGTAGGAGACAACAAAAACAACTCATCTGTAGCGAGTAAGCGAATCTCAAACTTACCAACTTCATAGTGGTAATGACAAAAGCATTTTTTATTGTAATCCAACTTGTTCTTTTCGTTAGAATATAAATTCAGGAAAATTTAGACATTAAGTCTTTTATATAAGGTAACCTATGCATAAATCATATATGTTCTTGTTTGACATTAATTTCACTAAAAAATATATTATGTATTCTATAAAAGCACAAGCATCGATATATATTGTGACAGAGGTGACGTAAAATCATATTTATTTTCCATTATATGCACTTAAAAAGATTTTGAAGTATATTTTGTGTTGTTAAAACGAAAAATAAATATTTCTATAACAAACAACAAGTTTTACCAATGATTTGTAAAAGTAAAATAATGCCTCTAGGCTTCAGCAAATTAGAGCTTTGGCTATATATTGCACATTATCTTTCACATAGTTAATCAGCATAATTTTATTAATTACCATATGTGTTAAATGACCAATAATTTTTTATTCTATAAACAACTGTTTGGGTAATTCGAAGATTAAATTTAAGGATGTTTGATTATTTTTCAACACTTTCCAGAAAATTTTGTTGTTGTTTTGAAATTAAGCACAAAGCTACGAAATGGGCTATTTGTGCACTGCCCACCACGGGTATCGAAAGCCGGATTTTAGCGTGTAAGTCCGCAGACATATCGCTGAGCCACTGGGAGGGCTTTCCAGAAAAATCAAACATAAGTTGTGTTATGCATTCATGTGTTATTCCAAAAGTTTCTCTGGCAAATTTCGATTATTTTGAACCACCTCATACTAAGTTTATAGAAAAAGAGAAAAGCCACATTATGGCATCTGCTCCCTCTAACGGATAATTTAACTTCGGATTTTAGCGTTTTAAGTCCTTAAATTTAATATAGTCCAACCGAGGGACATCAGATTATGCAACTATTATTGAAATTAAAGCCAAAAATCTTTATCAGGTATGTGACGACATTACACAACAACCTGACGACTCTGAATGTGCTGTGAGAAAATAAATTGTGGATGTTTTCAAGAGACTTTTTGCGCAAACTCTGTGAAGATATTGATTGCTTAACTCTTCCTTAAATAAGTAATACTTCTTTTGATAAAGGAAAATTTATTTTCAAGACACGTATTTCATTTCAGCATATGATCTATATCTAACATAATCATGAATGATCTCCGTCTGAAAAAAAAAGACATAAGTCTTGTGTACACAAATTTCTTCTACAACACATCCATTTACGTTCAAGCCTTCTATACCTCAGGAAACTGAAGAATGAAACGTACATTCATGATATTTTATATAAAGACATACTGGTCAAGTTGTCTCATGCAGGAGTCAGACTGTTAAAATTTTCGCTAGAGAAACGTCATTTTCGTAGGCTAGATGGATTATCGAAAACATACAGGGAACAGTGGTGTGTTTTGGACATAATAGTTTTACGCTGCAGACTTTGCAATGGAAATACACTAGAGGGCTAATGTCAACCTGCGCTATCATCAGATATAGCACATATGGTGGGGACACCATGGCCCGTTATATATATAAGGCAATAAGAAAACAATCTAAATTTTAAATGGCATTTTCTAAGACGTAATATAAATTAGTTTCAGTTTCAAGACATTGTAAAAGTTAAAGATGGATCAAAAATTTTTCTATCAAAAAGTGCATACTATAAGGTCAAAATATCCGATAAACAATACAAGAGAAAGCAGCTATCTAGTATTATTCTGCTAGCATAAATAAATCGTATTGTTTTCTCGTCTTTTGAACAACATTTATGTAAGAGTCGTGCTACTAAACAAGGACATGAAGAGAGCAATGTAATTTTGTTAATGAACATCAAGTAATTTGGTGACATAGTTGTTGGATGAATGTATACTGACTGAGAAAAATGAAATCTCATTTAAAGAGAAATAATCGTGCATCTTTGAAATTACTTTTTCCATAGTCAATGGTAATTTATCTGTTTGCAATGCCTTTACCACAGTGCCAAAGTCTGTGGACTAATGACGCTAGAAGCCAGAGTTCGAAATTCCTGGGGGGCTCAGCATAGATAATTATTTCTACAACGTTATGCTTAACATCAAAGAAAGAACAATGGTTTGGTTTCTCATGAATTTCGCTCAAAGTTACATGAGGGCTATCTGCGATAACTGTCACTAATTTAACAGTGTTGGAGTAGAAAGAAAACAGCTAGTCATCACCACCCACCGACAACTCTTTGGCTTTCACCAACGAATAGTGGGATTGACTGTACATTATAACGCCCCCACAACTGAATGGGCGAGTATGTTTGGTGTGACGGTAATTCGAATCTGCGTCCCTCAGATTTATAAGTCAAGTGTCTTAACCACTTGGCTATGCCGGAATAAAAATCAATGATTATGCACTATACACCGACAATGTAACTCTGCTGTGAATTTAGACGTGTGACTTGACGCTTTATTCTCATGCTGCCATATCTTCTACGTGTCCAGAAATACTTTACGCAGGAATTTCATTTTGTTTTCTATTTGTTGCTGTAAAACTTTATCGTGCTTGTAACCATATATCATCTTTGATTTAATGCGCACTTTGTAAAGTTTAAGTTTTTCCACAGCAGGAAACTATAAAACCTAACAAAGAGACGTTTTTACGTTATCTACACCATATTGGAAATCACTTATTGCGTCGTGGTCAGTATAAAACCGCTTATTTTTTCTCGTTACTTGCGAATACCGGGGCCTCAACCAATGTTGCAAAACCTTGCCATGCTGAGCGAGACCCAGTGATCAGTGTGTAAATCTGAGGTTACATGGTTCGAGCTTGGTTTTCAGCGAAATAAAAAAAGATCACACCATATACTTTGGAGGCGTGAGTGCGTAATAGGACTGGCTGTAAATTCCTAATGTTTAATCTGAAAGGAATTACCTAAGTATTGGTGAGAATGGCGCTGATAGATTGCCCTTCCTATTGTCTAACATTTCAAAGTATTAGAAACTTAAAGCATAGAAAGTTCTTTAAAAGCGTTCTCTGAAGTTCGACGACGAACCAACAAAACAAACTTTCACGTCAAAATGTGTCATAGTTTCTGTAGTTCATCTTTCTTTGACAAGCGTGTCTGTAGATAGGTTTGGAAAATTATGGTATACGCTACTTTATGCGACCTCCGTGAATTATCTTGTCCAAAAAGATATGTGCGTTTTGATAGCAATCGCTTCCAAAGTGATAAGGGGTTTCTGTTTGTTTGTTTGTTTATTTTGGAATTTCGCACAAAGCTACTCGAGAGCTATCTGTGCTAGCCGTCCCTAATTTAGCAGTGTAAGACTAGAGGGAGGGAAACTAGTCATCACCACCCACCGCCAACTCTTGGGCTACTCTTTTACCAGCGAAAAGTGGGATTGACCGTCACGTTATAACGCCCCCACGGCTGGGAGGGAAAGCATGTTTGGCGCGACTCGGGCGCAAACCCGCGACCATCAGATTACGAAGCGCACGCCTTAACGCGCTAGGCCATGCCAGGCCCAAGGGTTTCTGTATAACAAGCATATAACATTATAACTCGCCCCACTAGCGCGATGGTTTATCTGTGGACTTATATTTCTAGAAACCGAGTTTTTATACTCCTGAGCATAGACAGCCCTTTGCGTATGTTATACTTAATAACAGACAAACAACAACATTGGAATTGCTCGCTGGAGTACGTTTAGTTAACTCCTGTTTAAGTGTTTATTATATATGAGCGTGCTAATTTTTCTTTGTTGATATTAATCGCTGTTCATTGCTATTTGCTTTAAAGTATCCTTGTTATCAAAACACTTTACTAGGAAAGAACTGTGACGCATGCTCCACGTTCTCGTGGATGTATTGAAATATTGAATAAACGGAATTTCACAATGTTCCAAATATGTACCCGGTAAACATGTTGCCTATGGCAACATGGTTCGCTTCTGCGGCAGCACACGCCACTATGCTGTTATTTTAGCGCAAACCTACACAACGGGCTATCTGCGCTCTGTCCACCGCGATAAATCGATCCCTCTAGTCCGAAAACTGAAGTTGACCCGCCAGTAAACAGCATACTATTAAATTCGCAAGTTCAAATTGTTTTATAGTGTGAGATTCAGCTTACTAGCAGTTAATTGTTACGACTTCTCATACAAAATTTATACAAAGTAGCTTGTAGCTCATTATTTTTATGTTAAATATTGATTAAAGTTCTTTCCATGTGAAGGTAAAGACATTGACTTAAAATTGATCAGAGTATTGTGAATGTGTTTTGAAATGGTGTGTGTGTGTATATATATACATATATTGTGTATCTTATTTTGTATTTATATAACAAATTATTGAGTCTACTCTTTATTTTTTCCAAAATTAATATTTGGAATTACTGAGCGGCATGTCAATATTTATCATATATTCGGTCAAAAGTATCCCTTCTTTTAAATAACTGTGCTAATTTCGTTTTCTTTGGCCTATTTCTTGATGGTTCAGAGCGGTGATAACAAACCACTGTTGTGTATCAACATCATAAAACACTGTCCCACATATAACGAACACTAATCTACTATTATGCCAGTAAACTAAACGACATTACAATTTTACGAGAACACGTATTTGAATTTCTACTATCCAATGTATAAACATGGAGGGTGATAAATCATTTATGTCAAATATGTATTTTGTATATATGTTCTGTATTTCGCGTATTTTGTATATATAAAGAATATATAAACGTAAGAAAAGTAATCTCTAACTCTTATGTTTAAAGCATTTAGAGTAAATTTGATCAATGTCTTTGTCGTTGTTTTTCCCTTAAACAACAAAAAAAAAATCGATCTCGTTAAGTTTGGTGTGCCACATATCTGTCACCAAGAAGAGTGAAGGTAAAATGTTTTTTTTATATTTCATACCTTAAACGGATGTTTTTTTTTCCATATTCAAACGAATAAGTTTTGTAATGAAGGCTATATTGTTCTTAAAGTATACGATGATTTGGTTCTCTGTTTTTTTTGTGATTCATCGGTGCTGTTCATTTAGTATTATGAGTTTTCTCGTAATGTTATATTAACCGTCCTGCTTGTAACAAATGATACATATTGATGAAGAGTTTGAATGGCGTGTTCCTTCTTTTCTGTTAGAATATTAGGAGAACGACATTTATTTCCTTTCTTAGTGTCTCGTTTACATCTGTAAACGTTTTGGTCTATGTGAAAGCAATAACTAAGCATTATGATATATTGTAACGAAAATAATGCGGAAATTGTTCGTACGGTTTTTCCTCAATTCTTGATCAAGATCACCTTTAAAAGTAGACTATAAAAATATTGTAGAAAGAGAATAAATCATTACCAACCTGGGGGCGGTAAGTAAAAGAATAATAACAACGATTTTTATATCTAAAAAAATTATTCTAAAGCCCCATAACGATAAGTTCAAGCGACATATCTTTAAAATTGACGTTCATATAATTTGTCACAATAATTTAACAATATGTGTATATTAGCTACTTTAGTAAAGTGTATACACAAAAAAACCTCTACCTTTACATTCCTTTACTGAAATGTGTTTAAAGCTCACAGACTCAGGTAATATATAAAGCAAACACATCCTACAGCAGAAGTTCCTTAATATCTATTACTATATGTCGTAAATAGCAATTATATATTGTGCAAAGTCAGTATATATATGTCCATTGATTTGCTTAAACGCTAACTAATTTGTTTTCTGAACTCATCATAATTAGCAGCTTTTACAATGATTTTCCAAAGAGATCAATTTGTGTGGAATCTGTTGTTATTAATAAACAAGTACATGTTGGATGTACATTAATTTTTGTTACATATATATATAAATATTTAATCATTAATATTTTCTTATTATTAAAATGAGAGTCAGAAATGGTGTAAATACAAGAGATCTACGTATATCAAGTTTTTAAATGATTGCTATGACAAATGTGTAACAAAACTGATTATTCCTGTAAGTAGACGTTAAAAGTTAAATGTTCATCCATTGTGATTTTATTTATCTGCTGACTATTTAAGAGAAGAAATCTGATTATATGGTAAGGAAGTCATATATATAGAATACCTTTTTATAGGAGGTAAAGATTCTTTGACATAGGAATATATTTGTATGTACTTCATGTGAAATGTAAGTTCTACTTGTATTATATTGCACTAGATCAACTTGTAAATTAATGGAACTAAACATTTATATACTAAAAAGAAACGTATAATTTTGCATTAGAATGTCATTAATTAAAGTTATGCATAATTTAAACTACAGTTGCTTATCATTGTGAAAACGTAGGTATTTTGCTACATTTTTCTTTCACATTTGTTTAGAAAACATTGTAGCAAAATACCTTTGCAACAATTTGCTAGTAAGTTGAATCTCACATTATAAAACAATTTGAGCTTGCGAATTTAATAGTATGTTGTTTACTGGCAGGTCAACTTGAGTTTTCGGACTAGAGGGATTGATTTATCGCAGTGGACAGAGCGCAGATAGCCCGTGGTGTAGGTTTGCGCTAAAATAATAACAGCAAAGTGGCGTGTGCTGCCGCAGAAGCGAACCATGTTGCCATAGGCAACATGTTTACCGGGTACATATTTAAATGTGATTTAAATGATGTATTACTTTTACTAAATAAATGTCCTCCGCGAGGACAACAGTAAGTCTACGGATTTACAACTCTAAAATCAGGGGTTTGATTCCCCTCGGTGGACACAACAGATAACCCAATGAAGCTTTACTATAAAATCACACACTAATTAAATGACCCAAGTTATTTGAGTAAACTAAACAAGGATGTAACGCAAAAATACTATTTTCCATGTGATTTTCTCATCCTTTCAGTAGCTGTAATGAGCATAAAAGCATTTGAACTGAAAAATATCCATTTTTCTATATTTTTGCATTTTATCTCTTCGGTTCATGTTAAATATTATTTAAAACATTTCCAGTTAAAAGGTACTACCATAAACTAGGATTCGTTTTGAAAGAAGGAATACTTTTGTTCCTTTTAAAAGCGGTATTTAAAACCATGTAATGTGGAATTAAAGTGTCCATTTAATTGAAGTTTGGTTTGTTTTGAATTTCACGCAAAGATACACGACAACTACCTGCGTTAGCCATCCCTAAGTTAGCAATGTAACACCAGAGTAAAAGCAGCTAGTCATCATCATCCACTCGCCAATTCTTGGGCTACTCTTTTACCACTGAAAAGGGGGATTAACCGTCAATTAAAAACACACCCACGGCTGAAAGGGCGAACATGTTTGACAGGGATTCGACCAAACGGCCCTCAGATTATGAGTCGTTTGCCTCAACTAGCGGGTTATGCTGGACCAAAGAGAAAGTATCTAAAACTGCTGTATAAAAGCCATCATCTGCAATAACCGCTATCTTAAATTATATTGTTTGTAAGTTTGTATATTAAAATATATTTGTGTTATAAAAGGAAACTGTGTGTATCAATCTTGTTAGCAAATACCATGAATTTAATACATATTAACTACTATGGTCAATTTCAAATTTCCGGTTATTTGAAATATAGTGTGCGTTTTATTGTAGCAAATCAACACTGGAATATCTGCTGAGTCAATTGAGGGTAATCGAGCCCCTGATCTCAGTATTGTAAATCCGTTCGAGATAATATTATATAAATTACATAACGTAATAAATCAGACACTCGTCTGAAATAAAAATGTAATACGGAACAAATTTAAGTATATTGCTGAGCAAAATTTTTACAACGACAATTTCTAGAAACATTATTTTACACCTGAGTTGGAACATTATAAGTCCTAAGCTGAAGAGAGCATCATAATAATTAATCGCAGTGTAAACTGACAGATCATGACTGTACCACTGTTTGTGTGTGTTTTTCTTATAGCAAAGCCACATCAAGCTATCTGCTGTGTCTCCCGAGAGGAACGAAACCCTGGTTTTAGCGGCGTAAATCCGCAAGGATCTGTACATTTGTATATTTCATTTTCGTAGGGTAAAAAGGGAACGAAACTACAATATGTATGTTGTATACAGGTTATATTCACAGTTTTTATTATTATTTCTAATGCTGCATATATCAAAACGAACATAACAATAGGCTAAGCAGGAATATACTTTCGAAAAATGGTACTATCTTCGTCTTTTCCGCACAGGTTCATCAGCATAAAAGAATAATAAATTCTAATTACCATTTAAACAAACACTGGCACTAATATATGTAAGTACGGAGTCTCTCAATGTGTACAAGGATGTACATGACCAGAATAGAAAAAAGCAATGTTTTAGACATTACTCAGCCAAACCATAAGGAACACTCGTAACATAAGAACTGCGTGTTTTAAATATACTTTTGATACGTAATGTGAGATACAATTGTTGAATATTTTTCCCTGTGAAATTTATTTCTCTTTAATTTCATAAGTTTATCTACAACTTCAGCTTTACAAACCTTTCAATTTAATCTTGTGCTAAGTCCGATAAGGCGCTACAGAAACTGGGAAACAAAGATTTATATTACAATTAAATGACATAATGAAATCTAGTTCTGAGCAAAGAGGTGTACAACAGACAGAACATGAAATAATATCCTACCATCCACTTAGAGAAAACTCGTGTTGAACCAGGGAAAGTAGCGTGGTTTAAATTATCGTCAATGTTATTCTGATATAGTATTCTCACAAATTAAAGTTCAACCATCAAACGTTGTCGTGTGGGTTTCGCAAGCTTTTGACATAAAACTTTAAATAAAGAGTGAAACTTAACGGAAGTACTTTCTTATAAAGTATTTCAATACAAGAGTACCTTCATTTATCTGACACACACACACAAAACACTTAAGTAACCAGATGTTTCTAAGCCTCACAGGAAAAAACAAAGTGATGTTTTTGTACTTCAAATGCAAAAATTCTAAACTTTTGTTGTTACTACAAGTGAGAGAAATGGTATTTTTAGATTTGTAGTGGCATAACAGGTTGTTATTCCTCCTCTTCAGTTTCATAAGTAAAGATAAGACGTTGACATACGTTTGATCTAGTTGTTTGTTTTGTTTTTAATTTTGCGCAGAGCTACACGAGGGCTATCACAGCTAGCCGTCCCTAATTTAACAGTGTAAGACTATAGAGAAGGCAGCTAGTCATCACCATCCACCGCCAACTCTTGCGCTACTCTTTTACCGACGAATAGTGGGATTGACCTTCACATTATAACGCCTCCACGGCTGGGTGGGCGAGCATGTTTGGTGTGACGGGGACTCAAACACGCGACCCTCGGATTACGAGTCGAACGTCTTAACCCACCTGGCTATGCCGGGGCTGTTGTAAAACATAAGTAGTTATTTGCAATTTTTTATGAATGCAAACGCATTTTATTAAAAATAACCAGGTATGAAAGAAGTTTTAGATACCTAAAAATCTCAAATCTCATTGATTTGACGTTGGAAGTACACAATTAACTGTTTTGAGAATATTTACTCTTTACTCTTGATCATTACTTCTTTCAATCAGTGAATAATTCATATATATAAATGACTCAAAATGATTAAATATTATGTTCATAATTTATTTCCAAAACAAGCTGCAAATCTTGTTCTTAAAAAGCGAGTCCTATGATGATGTTTTTGCGATTTTACTCACAGAAATTTTTCAAGCGTAACGCAACATTTTAAATTCATTGTGACTGGCACAAATCGTCTATAAACCAATTCTTAGATACTAGAGCTTGTAGTTTGAAGCTTGTTGTTTAGTTCGATCAAAAAAAAACCAATTTGGTTATGTTATTGTCAAAATGACACTGTGGAACCGAACCATTAAAAGTTCATATTTTTATAGGAGATTAGTTTGTGCGGCCTTGCCAACTGCAAGGATCCAACACAAAATTCTTGAATTATAAGCTTTCAACCTACCCAATAAGTTACTGGGATGATACTAATTAATTATCAAATCCATCATTATTGGTATTATGTATTTGAACTGAAAGTTCTGAGAAACGAAGAGAATGAATTATTTGTTTATTTGCAATTGTGGGTCAGTTTGATTTTGAATTATCAAATTTAATCTATTTTAATACGATGTATTGTGATAGTCATTACCCATAGCACATGATTTGTAAAACAAAATAAAAAGCACATTAAGTTTAACGATCTGTTTGAAATACAAATATTTCTTTTTATTATGCCGGAGGATTTCGACAGTTTTCTTGGCACGGTACATTACAAATCCTCTGTACAAAAAATGTGCTCTGTTCTTTTTTTCTTTATATGTTTGAAGAGTGAGAACAACCTTCTTTAGCTACAGAAATAACATTTTTTACGACACTATCTCACCCATTATTTCTAAGATTAGCTCAGCCTGCAAAATAGATTGACAGAGAATAGTTGGGCATATCAAATACAATCATAATCTTTAGCCATCAGCTCAAATAAAAACACATGAGGTTACTCAATAAACATATTCTACTAAACTTTCTAACCACAGCACATGAAAAAGTTCTTAAAAATCGAAAATTTATGCGAAAACACAAGAAGTGTCTTTTTGATATTTTCTAATGATTGCTCCAGTTCTTTTGTTCATAAGTTTGGGGCTAAATAATTATCAGTATTTTTTATCCCTCAGTATTAATTGTTGATGAATAATGTCAAAAGAAAAGAAATGACATAAACGTGTAATAGTTCCAAACCTTCACTTTTTACGTGAATCTTTAACATAATACGCTAGAAAGAAAGACTTGAAAGGAGTAAGGGGCTAAGTAATGAGACATACGTATTGAATCACTTTAATAGTTTAATTTAGTTGCAAAAATTATTAAATTACAACGTTTACGTTTTTGTCCAAACATTTTAAGAAAAAATAGTTAAGCGAAAAAAATGTAATAAAATAATTATTTTAAATAATGTTTTAAGATTTTACAAAAAAATGAAATGACCCACTTTCTTTTCAGTTTAAAAACTCAAGGTTAACATTTATATGTAGTTTTAAATATTAGATTAATATTGGCACTAGTAATAATTCATTAAAAACAGAATCGTACTTTGGATAAAGAATTAAAATTCCTTAATATAGCTTAATAAACGATATGAAAGGTATATTAGAAATTTATACAAATGTTAAACTAGAAAATAACATTATAAATTATCATTATCACCTTAATGTTTGAGGCACGATTTCAAGTTCTCATGTTCTTTTTGATATTGGATATGTTATATGTAACTTACATCCTATAATAAGATAAGTGTTAAATTTGATAAAAGCTGTATAAAAGATGTATTGTCAAGAAACCTCTACGATTTCAACACATTTATTTGGATTAAAGTCAATATCACTTTAAAATTGACAAGTGAAGTATTTAGTATACGATTAGACGATCTGTTCAGTGTGTTTTCTGCTGTCAAACTGACTTCCATTAATTTATATAAATGTTTTATACTTTCGTAGCTAGTGTAGTTTCAGTAGGAGACTTATATATTTCAACTTTTTAATGCTGATAAGTAACAACATTTTTAATTATTTAATGGGTATGGTATGCAAACAAAAAAGGGGTTGGAAAGAATTCGCAATATTTTTGTTCCTTTTGTTTACAAAACTTTGCTTTGAACAGTCTTTGTTTAAATCAGTGGTCTTTTGTTTTAAATATTAATAACATTCTAATATTGGCCAAATTAATACCTTAAAACGGAACTTTCATTGCAGGAATACAAATCTTTAATTTATTTTCAAAACAATAAAACAATATGTCAGTGAGTTTTGGATTTTATTCGTATGAGTATTTGAGTTTGGTAGTTTTTGGTTCAACGCACAGTTATACAATGGGTTATTTGTGTTCTGTCTACCATGATTTGTTTGTTTGTTTGTTTGTTTTTGCATGAAAAATTGAACCCTTGATTTCAGCATTATAAGTCCCTTATCTTACCGCTAACTGACTGGAGACAATTTATTTTGTATGACTTAGGGAAACAAATGGCAAACAAACAAAATTTTGAAGATGAATTCTGCAGAAAAATGAAATAACACAGTTATATCTCTTTGGATTGCGATAAAACCAATAAAACGTTGCAATATACAAACCAGTTTTTAATATAAGAAATTAAGGTAAAATTATCACAGAAAAATATTTAAATGAGATAAATTACCAAATAATAGTAATATGAAAAATACATAAAATGTAATGTTATAAGTTAGTACAATACGATTACGTGTTCTGAAGGCTGTTTAAATGTTATAAAGCGAAAAGCTTTGCTCCCTATGGATATCGAAACCAGGTTTTTAGGGTAGTAAGCCTGCAAAATTGCCTCGTAGCCCCAGGAGAAGTAAGATAATTAAAAACTTTTTTTATCACACCTCAAATCTGGACTCGGATATAGCCTATTGGCTAATATTCCCACTCTGCGTGCAAAGAAATTTAAGGTCCACGTTGCAATGCATGATAAAACTTTTCTCGCTTTTAACTGCAGAGTGCAATAACAAGCGTTGCAGTCAAACCAAAATGAAAGTTTTTGTGGTGGCAAGAGTTGTTGACTGGCTGATTTTTCTTCAATCAACTGCTAAACATTCTGAACAGATTTATCAAAAGCCTAGGGGTTTCTGACCTGGTGTTTAGGCTAGAAATACTAATATCTCATACCTGTACCTCAAATGAAAAATTTTAACAAATAAAATTCACTTTAATTAGAAAATGTACCAGATATAAATAAAAGAACTTGCATGTTTTCAGTACATTTAACAAAAATGTATGTTCTTTTTTTACAGTTCAAACTACATATGCCTTTAAGTCGAAGGGTATTAATCAATTTTTTTCATATCGTCAAACTCAGTTTTGGTGGCCCAAGTTTCCTTAAATTCGACTGTTCTCGTTATACAAAACAGTCTCCTACATACTATTTTGATATGAAGTAATTGCAAATATGATTTAAAATGGGACGGCTCGAATAGTTAAACACTTCGATTTCAGTGGAATCTCTGTCTGTATGTTCACTGTAGCATTACAAACAATTACATTAAAGAAAACGGACAGTTTATTCATACAAAATTAGAAAGTGGCAAGTGAGTACCTGTACTGATTACAGATTCTGTGATAAAGTTTATAGGAATTTTATTGTTACTTCTGAGAGCTACAGTTTCTACTAAAATATTGATAAGCATTACCAAACTCTGAGTGACAATATTCTTCTCGTAATTTGAAGTATAATAACATGACGCTATCGAGAGATGTAAATCTATCCTTTATAAAACGTTTAGTTAATATTTTGTATTTTAATAAAACTTAGTCGTTTTTAAACTTCTAATAAGGTATCCAAGCTTATTTTCCTGAGCGTACTTGATGCATCTAAGGGTGGACTTTTTTATTGGCATATTTGGTCAATATTTAAATGAATTCTACAGAACACAATTTAACTGGAAATTTACATGGTGAAATTTTTCTAATTTCAATTAAATGATATTAAAACATTGTGTGATTTTACGACTAAAATAAAATTAAAAGGTTCACAAGTATCGATAAACGAGCTTCGAATATCTTTATATTTGAGATTTATAAGAAATAAGAAATGTATTGCTTTTAAAAAAGGAAAACATATTTTTTCTAAGGTGAATAAACAAAAGAGAAATATTTATTTAAATATTTCAATCAATATTTCATATTTTAAGACTGTATTGTAAGTTTTCGTATTTTTTATATATATAAATGGTTGATCACTAGTCTGCTGTAACTTAGTACAAAATAAATGTACTTTTCCAGTTCCACACTGTTTTTCAAGTACGCATTATAAAACAATGATGAAAATTATTATCATCTTCGCCTAATGAATTTCTCTTAGTTACAGCATTGCGTTTATTCTATTAATGATGTTATCCCCACAATTCAATAAATGGACAAGACATATTGAGTACTATGTGTATTCACGGTAATTATTTTTTATCTTGGTGTATTTCAAATAAAGGAAAATAATTACTATTCATATGTACAGAAAAAGATACGTGTAGATGCCGTGTTTGTTCGTGTTGTTTTTGTATATTTTGTTCACGTGTTCTATAATAACAAAAAATAAAACACTGAAAACGAATTGCAACGAAAGTACATGGTGAACTACATGTATTTTGTGCTTGTTATTTTGAATATTCTGATGTCATAAAAATGGCTTCGTGACTCATTACCCAGTAAGAAAATAAACAGCTCTGTTATTATTTTTTGTGTGTATATGTGCAAAACGTACGTTTATATTTTGTATACATGTACAATATTTGAAAAATCGTACGAAAGAAACATAAAAATAAACCTAGCGGTAGCAACTACTAAATAACAAATTAAAAACAGACAGCACTTGTCAAATATTGGAAAAATCATCATATTATGCTTTCGAGTTAAATGATCCCTTGTTTGACTAAAATGTTATTGTAAAACAAAAACTAACAAAGAAAACGTAATTTTTATCAGTATCTTAAATCTATCCAATATAGATTTTAGTCTTATTGAACGAAATAAATTATTTTCACAATCTAATTTATTGAATTATTTATATCACACAATCAAAAACACACAATTTTACTTACACTGAAGGCTACTTTTGTTGTTAAAACAGTGAACGTACCGATCGTGACATATTAGGTAATATTCTGGACAGTGAGTCAGCGTTTTTGCCTCTTCACCGCAAAAAAAAAAATGCGATCCGCTCTTTATATGAAAATAAACTTTTCTCGCATTTGTTTATTTTTTTAAAAATATGCAATATGAGATAACGTAAATATTTCATTTCATTAATAAATACTGTTGTGATTCCTTTAGAATTTGAAAACTTCCATTTTCTGGAATTAGTTCTTTTGACAGTAAAGAATAAAAAATTTTTGACTGTGAAATAACTTTTCAGATACCATTTTGAAATGAGTCTGGTGACTTGTTATATTAATTAAAATAACTCAATTATCTTTCTATTCTCTTCCTCTCTCTTTCTCTCTCTCTATATATATAAGATTCAAAGATGAAAAATTATTTTGAAATATCTTAGCGTTTTGTGCTAAATGTTTTCCAATTTAAAATCATCCAAAAATACAATTTAAAGTTACATTCTAGAAAACGTAAAATCATATGCTCTGCCTAAACATTTATCGTAAACTTTCAATTTTTCCCCAGCAATTATACACTTAATCGGTTGAACGGAAAGAAAATTGGTATTCTATATATATATATATATATATGACTTCCTTACCATATAATCAGATTTCTTCTCTTAAATAATCAGCAGATAAATAAAATCACAATGGATGAACATTTAACTTTTAGCGTCTATTTATAGAAATAATCAGTTTTGTTACACATTTGTCATAGCAATCATTTAAAAACTTGATATACGTAGATCTCTTGTATTTACACCATTTCTGACTCTCATTTTAATAATAAGAAAATATTAATGACTAAATATTTATATATATATGTAACAAAAATTAATGTACATCCAACATGTACTTGTTTATTAATAACAACAGATTCCACACAAATTGATCTCTTTGGAAAATCATTGTAAAAGCTGCTAATTATGATGAGTTCAGAAAACAAATTAGTTAGCGTTACAGCAAATCAATGGACATATATATACTGACTTTGCACAATATATAATTGCTATTTACGACATATAGTAATAGATATTAAGGAACTTCTGCTGTAGGATGTGTTTGCTTTATATATTACCCGAGTCTGTGAGCTTTAAACACATTTCAGTAAAGGAATGTAAAGGTAGAGGTTTTTTGTGTATACACTTTACTAAAGTAGCTAATATACACATATTGTTAAATTATTGTGACAAATTATATGAACGTCAATTTTAAAGATATGTCACTTGAAATTATCTTTATGGGCTTTATAATAAATTTTTAAGATATAAAAATCGTTGTTATTATTCTTTTACTTACCGCCCCAAGGTTGGTAATGATTTATTCTCTTTCTGCAATATTTTTATAATAGGAGCTTTATCAAAGAGATTATAGAACCAATTAATTCTATAACAATAATTATCGCCATTTTTCTGAGGCGTATCTTCATATCTTCTGCCTTTGTTTTATGTTTTCCAAGTTGCAGTTTTTAATATAAAAAAGTCGTTTCTCATAACAAAAGAACCATGAACAAAGAACCAGAAGTTTATACAAACATTCCGAGCTGTAATATGTTTTTATTATTATAATTTCCAGAGCTTACCTCCAACTCGTTCAGATATTTGTCTATAACTCTTGTGCGAGTGCAATAAACTAGTGAAATATGTGATATATTTCTAACGTAATTTAATGTAACATATATAATTCTCATTTCTCGGTGGGTCAGGAGCAAGTTTACGAACATGTAATGCTAAATTGCAATGTTCTATTCCCATCGATGGACAAAGTGCAGATAACCAATGTGTAGCTTTGCGTTAAAACAACATAATTTATGAAATTTCAGTAAAGGCTGTCAATCAGTGCTTAATTTTTATACTCTCCTTACTAAGTAAATTTTTTTAGCGTCAAAGTGTTATCACATCTTATTGTATGAGTAACAGAAGTTATATTTTATAGAAACTCTTTTTTTCTGGTGAAATAAAAAAAGCAAACCTTCATTTCATGAATAATGAATTTTGCGTCTTGGCAGCTTTCCAAATTTCAGTATTAATAAAGAACTAAAGAACTTATAAAGGCTGTTTTATACTGTTTAACCGTATCATCAAATATGAGCTCCAAAGTTTCATTTCACAAAGCTGTTCTCTTTATTTTGGCACTTATAAACAGGTACAACTTTGTTTTTTTGTTTTTAATTTTGTTCTATTAATGCCTAAAGTAGTTAGAGCTCAGATTTAAAAAGAAAATGATCTATATCTTAGCATTTGAAAGAAATTACGTTACATCCTTTTCCTTAACCGATCGGATTTGAATTGTTCGATAATATTGACTGTTATTTACCTTACTGATAAATGTCTTCACCGAGGGAAATCGAAACCTTGATTTTAGTGTTGTAAATCTGGAAATTTTCCACAGTCCCACTCGTTTGTAATGTGTTTTATATGCGATATAGTATGAGCATGTAAATTAAGCTATATTTGTAGTTTATATAAGTGACATGTGTTCTTTTACCACTCACTTTCTGTCACTATCAAATAAGTCGTGTGGGTTTAATTTTCTGCAGACTGGTTAACGCCCCCCAAACAAGAGTTATTGTTTAATTTCAAGTACTTATAGGTGATAGTTTAGTCAGTCATTTTGTCATTCCCGTTCATTGTAATGAATGTCTACGTTGTCATTCAACATCACTCATTATATTCGTTAAAGTTTAGTTATATCTAAAACATCACATTACTCCTCTGGTTGTTTTCTTTGTAATCTGGAAAATATTAAAATATTTTAAACCACAAAATCTTTCTCATCCTGAAGTTTCTTATTGAGTGTGTTTTGTGTTTTTCTTATAGCAAAGCCACATCGGGCTATCTGCTCAGCCCACCGAGAGGAATCGAACCCCTCATTTTCGGGTTATAAATCCGGAGACATACCGCTGTACTAGCGGGGGGGGGGCTCTTACTGAGAGAAATCAAATCATCTGTTCAACTTAAAGTGAAACAGTAGTTTATGTAGCAGCACGTATCAAACATAAAAACAAACAATGACTCACCAGGTGATTGATTTAAACTTTTATACTTGTTTTTAATTAGTTTCAATCGTACACCTCGTTATCTGAATGCACTACAATATATAGTTAATAAGATATCTTGGTAGGACATATCTATAAATCTGGAGTAAGTATAGTTTTCTTCAGTAACAAACGAATCACGTTTCCTAAATCCTTGTCTGTATATCAATCATAAACGCACTCATTTATAATACTAATTTCAACAAGTCTTAAACACATATTCCACTTCTAAAATGTAAAATGAAAAACATACACGAGGAAATAAAAATACATTTTTTTATGTATTCTCAGGTTTACCGAAATATCCTAAAAAGAAGATTAAACATTCACGAAAGTGTCTTTATTTCAATTTTAACTATTTTTAAAGTTATTTAACTGAGCTTAAAACGGGATAAAAACGATATGGCATAAACATAAAGAAACTGATGAAGGATGTGTTTTATTTTTAAAAAAACTACAATTTCTCTCATTTAATATGTAATACAAATATAACAATCGGGTGCAAGAACACAATTTTTCATTGTTTTATTCTTTGAAAATAATTAATAAATGGTAGAAATGAAACATTATGTGATTGCGTGGATGGGAAGAAGTTGCTTTTTTACTGAAAAATGATGTGGTTTCACTTTCAGTGATACTATGAATATTTTTTTAATAGAACATAACGAAACTACTTCTGTTTAAACTGTTGTTTATTACGCAACGCAATTTATATTAATATTAATTCTACACAGCTTTAAATGACATTTTAGCTTATCTCTTTTATTTTTACAATATTAAACTTGAAAAATAATAATTACCAATGTACTGTATATATATATATCTTTTGTTTAGAAAGAAGCTGTCAGTAAAGTCTTCTTGTACTATTAGAGAATGTTAATTTACCTTATCAGGAAGCGAAGATTAGCCTCAACATTTTGGAACTGAAAAAACAAATTTTCTCTGGCAATCATGCTATATTCTGAAAACATCCTTATCAGTCTTATCTCAACCCTCTTGTGCAGCTTTTCATATAATAGTTAATGTTTTAGGTGTAGAGCTCAATCAGATAAAAGATATAAAAGTCCATTAGAGTTACATGGGAAACATTAATGTACGAGACCGAACAAAGTGGAGTTACTGATACTTCTAACACACGTCACATAAAAATATCCGTTGATTTTGAGGTGTGATTATAAGCTATTAAAGTTCAGTTGATTTCAAATCCTTCTTTATTATCTAGTTACATATGTAAGGATATCTCCAACATATCGTAGGGGCTTTTCGAAAAATATGGTTCTCTTTGCAGCCATAAGTTCTATGTTAGGGGAAAAGGCGTTCGTGTGGTTGGTTTTTGGCTTCAAATATGTTGTTATCTTAAACAGTAAGTTATGCTAGTGCTTCTCCTTTCCTGAACTGTTATAATATTTGACTAGGCATTCTTTAACTGTTTTTTCTGCATGAATATTTCTTTTCCAAAAGTACAATCATAAACTTTACCAATAACTTACTGTTCATATCTTAGAGATATTTTGCACGAATTGCTTTGATATACGGAAAATATACCCATTTATGGAAATATTGTAGTTCTAGAACTATATCGGCATTCACAGTTAAACAATAGCTAATTTATATCTTTTCGTAATCGTCAAATGCCTCCAAAAATACCCTCCAGTGGCACAGCGACGTGCCCGCGGAATTATAGTGTTAGAAACTGGTGAGTAGAGCATATATAGCCCTTTGAGAAGGTTTATGCTTAATTGAAAACAAAAAAAAAACAACTGTCTTAACATCCAGTTGAAATATATTAATATATAACAACTTTCTATGAAAGTTATGAGTTATGAAAGTTATTCTATGAAAATTATTATTTAGAAATAATATTACTCACAAACAAAAAAACCTTATTATTTCAAAAAACACTATGCATTTTAATTTCAGCAGAAAATAGATTATACTGACATTTTATGATTACAAAAAATTAAACAAATTCCCATGCAATATAAACAAGAACTTGAGTAAGAATAATTTTAGCAACGTGTGAAAAAATAGTTGAATAATTATAAGATTTGTTTCTTTGTAGTTAATCACAAAGTTACATAATGAGCTATAAGATGTTGAAACCAAATTTTTATCACAGTTTGTCACATGCTTACTGCTGTGCCAATGGGGGCATACTAAGGCATTGCATTAAATGCAATGTCTGAAACCATGAGGAACTGCAAACTTTCTTTGTTAACCTGAGAATGACCTAAGAAGGTCGAAACGTTGTCCTGTACTTTGTTTTAATTAAAGTTGTAATAATCATACCAGCCGTCTTGAAATACATTTTTAATTCAAGTGGGTTTCTCATCATCACGAATTCTCTCATATTTCGTTTTTACTTCTACAGAAAAAAGAAATACTACAATCCTGTATAAGAGAATATACCATTTACCAGAGTGCGAATTATGTTTGTACAAGAGAAATGTGCAATAATAATGAAAAATCCTCAATCTCAATCAGAAGGGCTTCAAGTACATATTTTTATATATGAAAGCACATTATTATGATACAGTAGTGAACTAACAAAGACTCATAACCGTAATAAACATTATTTTATGTAGAAAACAAACAGCGCATTTCAACAAAATCTGAAGAAAAATAATGTTCTTCAGCAGCATGTAATGTATCCTCTTATAAAATACCTTCTATAATACTTTTCAATCACTGTTAGCTGCTATGTTATTTTAAGTTTCTCGAGGGCTATCTGCGCTAGACGTTCCTAATTTAAAAGTGTGAAAAACAGGGTTACTATTTTTAATAAATAAAATTAGAATTGGCAATTAAATTAAAATGTTTAAAGCGCGTTAATTTTTTTCTGACAGTTGTTGTTGTTTAGAATTAAACACAAAGCTATACAATGGGCTACCTGTGCTCTGCCCACCACGAATATCAAAACCTGGTTTTTAGAGTTGGAAGTCCACAGACTTACCGCTGTGCCATTGGAGGGCTTTTGTCACGGAATTGAAACTTGTAACCTATAATTTTCGAGTCGATCACCGTGACATTCAGCCTGTATTAGGCCCCAACGGTAGGTGCAGAAATTTCAGTACCGGTCTGGAGAATATATCAAGACAGCCTTCTGTTATGTTTCGTTTTAAAATGAATTCGTAGATTTGTTACGTGATGTACTAATGCACGTTTTATATAATTTCACTTTCAAACGAAAATTGCTACATTTATTAAAAATGAATAATCATCTATCCTTAGACTAACATTGTGTATGAATGTGTCACAGCTACGTTATGAACCATTATAGAATACAGTCTACTTTAAGGCCATTTTTGAGCTGAAGACAGTTTCCTAACCATCATTTTGTCTGGAGAAAAGTGTAGTTAAGGTTTTAAGAAAGTATAATTGAAGACATAATCCGTGATGACGAAAAACTCACTTGTAGAGAAAAATATATATGTAAAAACGGCTGGTACGGATAAAGAAAACTTTATGTAGAGGAGCTATCGGTCAGTTATCTCTTTCTTTCTTTGTAAACCCGACGATGACCGAAGAAGGTTGAAACGTTGTTCGTTCCTCTACATAGTTTTCTCTATCCATACCAGCCGTTTTTACATAAATAACTGAAGAAAGTTTCCTAACATTGTTTTTTTCAGAAGAAAGTGTAATTAAGGCTTTATGAAAGTATATATATATATATATTAACAAATAAAATGTTAAAGATATTTCTATAATTTGATTTAATGTTAAACTTTTCGCATATGTATGTCTTTGGGTTTTATCAAAAACACATTTTTTTTAGAGTATTTTAATACTTTTATTAAATAAAATTTAATAAAATAAAATATTAAATAAATAAGTTCAATATAAACATTTCATGTATTTCATCATTAACCACTTTATAACTGTGCCCTGTGAGACTAGTATAAAAACTTGCAAAACTAAAATGTGTGGTTCTGTTTCCCACAGTGCACGAAGAACTTTGCACTAAAGCTTTAACCAATTTTTTACTACACATAATCAGTAAAACTTGTTGTGTTTTACTTTATTTTTATCACAAAAATGTTTATAAATATTCAATCAATTTCATTTTATTAACTAAACCATGGCAGAAACGTTTTAGCATAACACTCTTGATATTTTTGAAACATTCCAAATCTCTGTTACATTAAAAAATATTCCTAAGCACTTAACAACTGTTAGACATGTACACTTTAAAATTAAAAATATGTTACCCATTCAATCGTAAATCTTTTGTACCAGTAGTTTCACTTTTCTATACCAGAAAAATATTTTCATTTATTATAGAAATTCAATTTTTGAGAAATTAAACTAACTACATGAGTTAGCTAATACCCTCAATAAAACTGGACTAGACATAAACAGACTCACTTATTAGTTCACTCGAATATAAAAAAACGATCTATCACAATAAAAGTAAAGAGCTTTTTTCTAACACTAAAGATATGCATTTCAAACCCAAACAACTTACCAGAACTTAAGTTATAAAATTAAAAACAATAAAGAAAATGTCGCGTTAACAGATAAAAAAGACAAACATATACGTGTATCATAGTTTTATCCATTATGAAACCAATCAGTCAGAATAAAATACGTGTATATAGAATGATATGTTTTTGTCAAAATACCTCGTCAAAATGTTCAAATACTATGTAGACATTTAATAAATCGATTTGTAACTTAAATAATTCGAAATACTCCATTCTCTACTCGCTCCAATAAATGTAACAGTAATTACATTTTATTTAACTTTATCAGCTACTTACTCTGAAAGATTGTTCATAATGTGTAAGTAAAATAGTTAAACCAATTATTGTAAGAATATATTCCGATGTGTTTTAAAATTTTTCAAGCTTTAAATACGACTTATATATAATGGTTAATAGTCCAAATTAATTACACATCTCAAAGAAAAATATATTTCTATGAAAAAGTATTTTTATATGAGCAATATGACATCACTTGACTATACAGTGATAGCTACATGACAAAGTAAAATATTAAATGAACTAGTTAAAAGGTAAACAATCTTAGCTCCAAATAAAAATATTATATAATATATAAAGTGAAATTTCAAAAATCAACAACATAAACCAACATTTACAAAGTCAAACTTTAAATGTATCTGAATATACGTATATATATATTATACTAAAAAAAATTCTCTTCCCTTCAGAAAAATGATAATTTGGTACATCACATGGTTTCATACACTGTAATAATGGTGGCTGAACTAAGCCAAATTACTTTGCTGAACATAGGTTGTTTTTGATATGCTTTCTCTTAAAAATATTTCGTGTTATAAATATATGTACTCACTCACACTCACACTTCTACACAAGTGTTGCCTTATGCATAGGACAAGACACTAGATGTATTTTTCGTTAATAATTTCAATTACCTAATTTTCTAATATTTTTCGTTTTTTTCTTAAAGTGTTTTAATTTTGTTATTTTGCATTTTCCTTTAAGATAATAATTTAATACCTAATTTATCATGCCTACAGGAATCTGATTTTATAGGCCTGCAGCACAGAGTTATTCATTCGAATTCAGTTCATTTCACTTCATTGTTTTAAGGAATCTTTATACATATATTAACACATTTTCAGATTATTTGGTAACGCTTCTTAGATAATTTTTAAGGTATACCAATTTTCAATGTATTGTATGTTGATATGTGATTATATAACAATCTAGCTGAATTGCTCGTTCCTTGGTCAGATTTCCAAATTACTTGAAATACGCATTTAAAAAACACAATGAAATTATTCATGATTCATGATGACGATAAACTCATTTGAAGTGAAAATGTATTCTAAAGACGACTGGTATGAGGATTAAAACTTTACTTAAAATGAAGTACAGAACAACATTTTGACCCTTTTAGGTCATCGTCAAGCTAACTTCAGGTTAGAATACAATGAAATTACTTTTAATAACAGTAATTAAAAATTTTCATGACATTTCAATTTGTATTTAAATCTTTGAATTTCAAAACAAAAATACAGTATAAATTAAAAATTCTTGATATAACACACTGATTGCTGTTCCTTCTGACAATATAACCATTTTATGATGAGATGCGACTTTAAATTTTCTGCATAGAAATGATCATATTAATTGGCATTGCCAAACAAATTTTAACTGACAAATTGTAGATTTCTAAGTTCAAATAGGTAATCACTTGGTAGCAGAGAAATTCTTGGAAAGAAGATATCTTCAATATTGGCATGACCAGTTACTTCAATAACATGTAGCAGTAAAGGCTTAACAACTCAATTTGTGCCATACATAATTTCGGCAGATCAAGTTTTATCAGCAACGTTATTTGTGACCCATCCTTTAATTTCAGAATGTTTCCTGGCATCCATGGTGGTTCAAGATAAGTTAGGAATTCAGTTCGGTAATTTATGTCATCAGCTGTAATTGGAGCACTGACAACTAATCTGTAAGGTGAATTCCTTTGCAAGATCAGTATCTTTTAAAAGTGCAAGAATTATTTTCTTACACAACCATTAATAAATAATTAATTAATAATTTTGATAATATGAAAAATATTAGGGAACACCTTTTCTTTCAGTTCTTCTGTAACCTTAACTAAGTTACCACAATTGTTTGGAATAGTAATGTAATTGTTTGATTGACTGGAAAGATTCCAAAATTAACTTAGAAAGAAGTTTCTAAATTATACATATTACTTTCATATCACCAAAGTTATTAAAACGGAGAAAGCAAAAATAAACCACAAATTAACATATACATTACGTTGAATCATAAACAAAATTATTAGACTTACAATATTAGGATAGTTTAGTCACTAAGCGACGATGTTTGGTGATGTTTATTAAGAAGTGGAGCGTGACACAAAGATAGAAACTGAATTGAAATAAAAATAATAATTTTTATGAAAAACGTAGAGGGAATTTTGCCTTATCATGTTACTTCTGGGGATCATATGAGTCATGTGTCAAATTAGATGGTGACTGGTCAAATGATGTACGAGGAATCAGCAGGCAGACAAACATACAATTTGGCTTATATAAACATATGTATTTAAATATTACTATAACGTAAATTAATGGAAAAATATGTATTTTCTAAGCGTGCAACATAACTTGCAACATAAAACGTGCAACATAAATGAATTATATAATAAGTTTGTTATAATACATTTTGCACATATTTTTTATCTTTTGTCTTTTTAATTAACCTTTGTATAGATACATGATACATATTTATGTATTGAGAAAATATTTATTTAAATTAATTGGACTATCTTCATTTAAGTTTCCTTACAATTAAAATATAAAATCTTATGAAAAATAAACTTAAGTTTTGTCGCAAGCAAGCGCGTATGTGTGTGTATGTTTGTTTTCTTATACCAAAGCCATGTTGGACTATCTGCTGAGCCCACCGAGGGAAATCGAACCCCTGAGTTTAGAGTTGTAAATCCGTAGACATTCAGCTGTACTTGCGGGGGGGCTAGTCGCAAGCAAAGCTATTATAAAAACGTAATTTACGGAAACAATTTAAGAAATAAATTTTAAAAAATCATACAGCCAATGGTAAGTTCAAAGTTTTTCTCTCTCTGAATCATACTTTGGTACCCAGAGCGAACAGCAAAAAAACATATATCACATTGTATAGCTTTGTTCTGAACAACTAAACAAATAAAAAAGTATTTCAAAATTACATCTCAAACTATGGCCTGGCATGGCCTAGCGCGTTAAGGCGTGTGCTTCGTAATCTGAGGGTCGCGGGTTCACGCCCGAGTCGCGCCAAACATGCTCGCCCTCCCAGCCGTGGGGGTGTATAATTTGACGGTCAATCCCACTTTTCGTTGGTAAAAGAGTAGCCCAAGAGTTGGCAGTGGGTGCCTTTCCTCTAGTCTCACACTGCTAAATTAGGGACGACTCGTTGCAGTGGGCTAACAACCTACTCTCTTAAATACTTGTTGAAGAATCCGCAAGTGATTGCGGCCCTATGTTCCTAGATAGAATCAAATGGTGATAACTAAAACTAACTAACATCTCAAGATTGATATATTATATATATATCTTCCAAATGATGTACAACTGCCGTTGAATCATGTATAAAAGTAAAATACCATGAACTTGATATTATACTATTGAGGTAACAGAGTTAAATACTTGATATTTAAAGCGATCAAACTTTGTATATTAATACACACATATAGTAAGAACGTTTACTTAAATCAATTTGGAATAAATCCTGCTCTTCTCTTAACTACAAATACATTTGCGAAAAGAGTACTTTATTCTCACAAAATTATTCATTTTAACTATTCTAGAATCTACTCCTCAGATAAACCACAACAAAAATAATCGTTCTTCTTCTGTAATAATTAATATTCTCAAAATATTACTTTTTGTAGCCAATTTTATTATGTTACACTACTTTAGAAAAGAGAAAAGTAATCCAAGATCGTACTTTTGCTTTTTGAAGTTTAGAAGAACATTTAAATGTCGATTTTTTTTAATTATTAGTTAAAGCGTCTTTAAGCAAGTTTACATTGGACTTTTATGAAAGATATAAGGAAATTCAATTCAAACGCAAAGTTCTTTAGATTTTACTATCACAAAGGGCTTTTGATACTTGAATGATATATAAAAGAGTTCTTTCCAAATGGTTATGATACCAATGAAAAACGATTCTTACAGCTATACCAAGATGCTTTTAAAATTTGGAACATGATTGGTAACCGAATGATTATTACAAAGATAACTTCCTTTTGGATAGATATCTTACCTACTGTAAAAAGATTGGAGCTGAGAAAAACATTTTAGCTGGATTATCGACATCGAAATCCAACATTACAGGAGATAGTGCTTTATCGAGGCGAATAACTTAACTTATTGAAATATCTAATTGGTGAATTTTGATGAAGTTCAACTCGATTTTATTCACTTTCAATAAACACATTTCATAACATATATTTCGTTAATTTGACATCAGTAATAACAAAACAAAACTGAGAGCATATAATGTCTACTAAAAACTCAGCGTAAGAAATGGCTGCAGAAACTCAAGGAATATTCCGGTTTGCACTACAGAAGTGAATGTGTGTGTGTTTACTTGTAGAAAAGTCATCTAGATCTCTCTGCGGAGCGGACTAGTGGGAATCGAACCCCTGATATTAGTGTTTTTACTCCGTAGACATAACGCTGTAATAGTGAGGGACTACCATTATGGAAGTGCTGTATGTTACATGTAAATAAACTATATATATATGTGTGTGTGTGTGTGTGTGTGTTTGTGTGTGGGTACATAACAAAATACTCCAGTAATATAAGTGGAAACCTGTATGTATTCTGGTAATGATTCAGTATTTCCGTGCTGCATAATACGTTAAAACAAGAAAACGAAGACTGTGCGAATTTGTAGTTTTATAGTTTTATACATATATTATAAAATAAAAAAGACATAAAATAATAACTCGTGTACAATAACTGACAAAAGCCTATAATACCAACAACCCACTCTTTCTTGAACTGTCTCTCAAATTCAACTTCAAATGTAGTATGTTGAAATCCAACTTGAGATTGTAATTGAGGTTAAAATCCGTGCTAGATGTACCGCTACAAGTTGTTGTTGTTGTTTTGAATTAAGCACAAATCTACACAATGGGCTATCTGTGCTCTGCCCACCACGGGTATCGAAACCCGGATTTTAGCTTGTACGTCCGCAGACATACCGCTGACCCACTCGGGGGGCGTACCGTTACAAAAGCTTACGAGTTACAATGTAGACTGCACCAAAAGTTATCAATAGTTTCTAAATTGTTTTCAACAGTTCTCAAAAACCACAAAGTTTACGAAAGTTTAGTATAATTTTATCTCCAGACTTACTGAAATTTTTAAGTCATCGACAAAAACAAACACAGTTTAAAACAAAATCGTACGATTAAAAATTAGATTTAAAAACTCCTTCAAGTTCAAAGCACAATTTCGTTAAATAAATTTATTTAGAGTACAAATCAGTCATTGTACTTTAAGTACATTCTTAATATAAGAATACAACGATTAATCCTAAAAATTATCCAAAGGTCTAACAAAATTAAACATCTATTAATTGAATCAGCACTTATATTATAAATTATTACAAAACTCAATTGATATTAAGTATTGATAAAGAATTCATCATTAATATCTGCATTTGCAAACTTGGTCCGAACTTAAACAAAGTTTCAATTAAATTTTAATTATTTTTTATCATCTATCACATCTATGCATGATTGATAAGTAATAAAATTTCGCTTTTGACATTTGATAAACAATTACTTAATTAAAGCTGAAATGAAAAAAAAAATTATATGCCATCGGGATCCTTAAAGCACCTTACTCATGTAGAGAAATTTTATTTGTCATTACTTTTATATGTCTTAATGCATTTGCATATAATTTACTACCATATATAATATACAAATAATTTGTTTTTCTGTACCGTTTTCTAAGTTTTAAGAGTACTGTAAGCTATACAAGTATAAAGGCTCGTCAATTAATATGGAAAATCATTGTTGAAAGATTAACGAAAAGCATAGAATTTAACTAAAATGAATTTGTCAGCATCTACGCATCACTTATTTCAGTTTCGAAGTAATTATTTAATTACTATATTTTCAGTAAAAACTTGACAAAAAATAAATGTTATCCAAAACAAAAGACTGAAATAGCACTTTTGAACATATTCACTGTATTCTTGTTCACAAGGTAGGAAACAGTGCGGACATTCGACACAAATTTTTTCAGCTTTTTCAACTTCACAAAGGTTTGTTTGTTTGTTTTGGAATTTCGCACAAAGCTACTCATGGGCTATCTTTGCTAGCTGTCCCTAATTTAACAGTGTAAGACTAGAGGGAAGGCAGCAAGTCATCACCACCCATCGCCAACTCTTGGGCTACTCTTTTATCAACGAATAATGGGATTGACCGTCACTTATAACGCCCTCACGGCTGGGAAGGCGAGCATATTTAGCGCAACGCGGGCGCAAACCTGCGACCTTCGGATTACGAATCGCACGCCTTACGCGCTTGGCCATGCCAGGCCCCACTTCACAAAGGATAATAAGTATTTGGTAGCAAGGAACGTTTATTTTTCTTTGTGTTTTAAAGCCAAGCTGGAAATATATGTGTTAAAACACCAAAATAATATATATTAATTAGTATTTAATCACCACATAAAACTTTTTAAGCATTGAATTTGTAATGATAAGAATTAAAGGCCTATTTTTAGGCCTAATTTGACACATAAATGTAACGTAAGGCTTAGTTGGAACACTACTTGATAAATTTTACTTTGATTTTGGTTGTGACTCAGTGTCTAAAAACTTCGGATTAAAACTGTTTAATATTATATCACCAAAGTTATCGAAACTTAAGAAAAAATTTTTTTGTTTTGTTTTAAATCAATATGAATTTTGAGCATTCAACATAAAAATTATATTTGGCCTGAGAACAAATAAGAAATATGAAAGCGTTTTTCGGCAGAATGAGAAATTTAATTAGCCTTCTCGTGGAATGAAATTATATTTAAGCAAATATCTAATATTATAATAAATTACAAGTATTTCACTTAGGTTAGAACTACTTTGTTATTCACATCATAAATTACTTGGAAAGGTCGTCTTCTTGAAGTGAATGTAGAAACTGATTGATTTTATCCATATTAGTGATATTAACACCATTTTTTTTTAATACAAGCAATATATACACAGCTCTGCAAGTAAGGTTTAATACAGAAAAATAAATTAAAAATTTTATTTCCTTAAACTAATTTCAATATGAGAAATAAACTGCCTTACCTACAATACAGCCTTCCAGTGGTACCCCTGGTGGGCAGAGCAGAGATAGCACATTGTGTAGCTTAGTGCTTAATTTAAAATAAAGAAACAAACAAACTCGCAAGTAAATATACTTATGTATACCAGCTGTGCGGATGTAATGATCCTACTGTTCATTGGTAAATGGGGAACTCAAGAGTCGGCAGTGGGGGGTGATGATTGGATGCCTTCACTATAATATTATACTGCTAAATTAGAGACGACTAGTGCAGATAGGCCTTGTGTAGTTTTGCGTGAAATTCAAACCAAATACATATTATTTATATACATATATTATATATATTCGTATATTACACACATTATATATACATATATTATACATATTATATATATATACATACATATTAAATATTAAGTAAGAAATGAGGTAAGTGTAAAACCATATCAAAAATTGCATTTGCAATTTTAGTTGTTATTGGTTTGAAATTTTTAATTCGAAAAATAAATACCACTAAGAATATTCTCAACTCGTGCAATTTTTTAAGAAATTCAATTATTCATTTGTAATGCATCTTATCTATTGTTTTCTTCATATACAGTGTATTTCAAAAGTATGAAACTCCGACCAATAATGTCTTATTTTAATGAAATACAAATGATGTAAACAATTCTCTAATAAGCTTGTTTTTATTTGAAACTAAGTATCAAAATTAATACTCATATGCGACAAGGACATTGAATGTCAATAAAACGTGCAAAACAAAAAATATATAAACTAAATTTTGCTGATTGCGTAGATATTCCACCTCCTAAGACAGTACTTGATGGAAGCAGCAATTGAAGAAATTACTGAATAGGTCTCTACGCTTTGAATAATGGGATGGTGTAATGTTTGACCATTGTTTCTTGAAAAAAATGCTATAATTCTGGCCCGGCATGGCCAAGCGCGTAAGGCGCGCGGCTCATAATCTGAGGGTCGTGGGTTCGCGCCCGCGTCGCACCAAATATGCTCGCCCTCCCAGCCGTGGGGGTGTATACTGTGACGGTCAATCCCACTTTTCGTTGGTAAAAGAGTAGCCCAAGAGTTGGCGGTGGGTGGTAATGACTAGATGCCTTCCCTCTAGTCTTACACTGCAAAATTAAAGACGGCTAGCACAGATAGCCCTCGAGTAGCTTTGTGCGAAATTCCAAAACAAACAAACAAAGCTATAATTCTGACAAGATCATTGAGAATCGTTAATGGATAAAATCGTTAAGACTGTCCATAAATTTTCTAATGGGTTCAGGTTAGGGCTTTATCTGGATCCTTCCAAGACATTTTTTTTTAAACCACACGAGCGTGTCTTTGGCCTATTGCTTTGGGTTATTGTTCTGTTTAAATGTGTATTTTCGATCCAGTGATAGTAGATTTTGGCTCATTGAATTAGGTTTTATTCGAGGATTCGTCTATACTTTGTACTTTGCATCACCCATCTTTTCCTCAGTCCTGAAAAGCTTTCCAGTCCCTGATGATAAGAAGTATTTTCATCACATGATATTACCATTAATATGTTTGACATTTGAAATGGTCTTGACTGGGTGATGTGTTCTGTTGGTCTTGTCTCTGATGTTACGTTTAGAATTTTGTATCAAAAGGTGAAACTTTTCTTTTCTGACCATAAAACATTCTCCAAATTGCCTAAATTATCATTTACATGCTTTATCGCAAACTCAATACGAGATTTAAGGTGATTTTCTCAGTAATTACTTCTTTCTTCCCAATTTTCATTGTAGGACAGCTTTGTGTATAAACCGAGATATTGTCCATGTTTTAACACAGACTCCAGTCTCAGACATAGAATTATGTAAATATTTCAACGTCACTGTTGGCTTTACAATGGCATCCCTAACCAATTTCTTGCTTGCTCAGGTATTTAGTTTGGAAGGATGGTCTGATGTGGATAGTGACTTGATGGTTTGAAGCACATTACATTTCTTAATGGTTAGCTTCACTATATTCACTACATTTAAAGGAATAATAATCTACTTTAATTTTTTTTAACCTTTCATAATTTGTGCTTGTCTACTACTTTATCGTTAACCTGTTTGGAAAGTTTTTGGTCTTCAGAGTCGGTTTGTTGGATTACTCAGTAAGTTGTGGCTTCAACAGATGCATTTATTGTTTGATTACACACGGACAGAGACCTCTCAAAGTAATATTTTGCATCTAAACTGATTAAGAGTTGCCGTAGCAAAGGGGCTGAAAACTTATACAATTGATAATATTCTTTTTTTTTTCGAAAATCTAACTTACTTGCATAATATCAGATGTATTAAGCTACCTGAACTTGGAGAAGTAGATTGTGTAGATTCTGAATATAGAATCCTATTGGAAAGTTTTATTTTTACAATTTCAGATTGCAACAAGATACGGAAACTTTGCAGAGGGATTAATACTTTTGCAAGGCACCGTACTTCAAAGATGATAAAAAGTTATTGTACAGTGATATATACATATGACCCACATTCGAGGAGCCTGACATTCAGACATCGTTTTGACAAGCTAACGTCAACAGTATTTGTATTACATTAATGCCTATTTTATCCATTCGAAACATAAAACAATGAGCTAATACATAAATTAACTCGTGGGTTACCCTGTTATGAACCATTATGGCTGAAATGCATTTGAGCTACAGCCTTATAAATTTTGATTTTTGTTGTCGTTTTGAATTAAGCACAAAGCTACACAATGGGCTATCTGTGTTCTGCCCCCCACGGGTATCGAAACCTGGATTTAAACGTGTAAGTCCGCAGATATACCGCTGAGCCACTGGGGGGCACAAATTTTGATATAAATGCTGCATGGCCAAAGGAATGTGGACACTAATTCTAATAAGTGGATTCGGGCAATTCAGCCATTCCCATTGCTAACAGGTGCATAAAATCAAGCATGCAGCCATGAAATCTCCATAGACAAATATTGGCAATAGAATAGGTAGTACTGAAGAGCTCAGTGACTTTCAGCTTGACATAGTCATAGGATGCCATCTTTCTAACAGGTTAGTTCGTCAACATTCTGTCCTGCTGGAGCTTCTCCAGTCAGCAGTAAGTGTTGAAGTGGAAACGTTCATGAGCAACAACAGCTCAGCCACGAATTGGTAGGCCACACAATCTCATAGAACAGGACTGCCGAATGCTGAAGCACGTGGCGCGTAAAACTCGTCTGACTACAGTTGCAATCCTCGCTACCAAGTTCCAAACTGCCTCTGAAAACAACGCCAGCACAAGAACTGCTTGTCGAGAGCTTCATAAAATGGGTTTCCATGGGTGAGCAGCCGCACACAAGCATAAGATGCAATGTGCAATGCGAAGAGTCGGCTGGAATGGGGTAAAGCATACCGCTATTGGATTTTTTGAGCAGTGGAAACGCGTTCTCTAGTGTGATGAATCATGACTCATTATCTGACGGATGAATCTGAGTTTGACTGAGAAGGCTCTTTGCCTGAATGAATAGTGCCAACTGTAAAGTTTTGAGGAGGAAGAATAATGGTCTGGAGCTGTTTGCCATGATTTGGGCTAGGTTCTTTTATTTCCAGTAAACGGAAATATTGATGCTACAGCATACATTGACATTCTAGTGAATTAAGTGCTTATAACTTTGTGAAAAAAGTTTGGGAAAGCCCTTTTTTGTTTCGGCATGACAATGGCTCTGTGTACAAAGCAAGGTCCATAAAGATGTAATTTGCTGAGGTCAGCGTGGAAGAACTTAACTGGCCTGCATATACCCCATCGAATACCTTTGGGCTGAAATGGAACGCCGAGTGCGAGCCATGTCATCTCGCTCGACATCAGTGCTTGACCTCACTAATTCTCTTGTGGCTGAATCACGGCAGCCTTGTTTCAAAATCTGGTGAAAAGCTTTCCGAGAAGAGTAGAGACTGTTATAGCAGTAAAGGGGTGGACCAACTCCATATTATTGTCCCATGATTTTGAAATGAGATGCTCAACAAGCACATATGGGTGTGATGGTCGGGTGTGCACGTACCTTTGACCATGTAGTGTATTTGGATAGAGTATTGGTTATTGCGCTTATTGAATCATTAATCCAATGCGTTATGTTTGCTTAATTCAAAATTTACGGACATAGCCTTACAAAGTGCTATCAGTATATATAGCTGTACCTTATTATTAACTTGCGCCCGTCATGGCCAAGTGTATTAAGGCGTTCGACTCGTAATCTGAGAGTCGCGGATTCGAATCCCGATGGCACCAAACATGCACGCACTTTCAGCCGTGTGGGTATTATTATGTGACGGTCAATCTCACTATTCGTTGGTAAAAGAGTAGCACAAGAGTTGGCGGTAGGTGGTGATATCTAGATGCCTTCCCTCTAGTCTTACACTGTTGAATTAGGGACGGCTAGCGCACATAGCCCTCGTGTAGCTTTGCGAAAAATTCAAAACGAACAAACAATTGTTATTTAATAACACTGGTTTACAAAGAAATTGAGGCAAGCACAAAAATAGCTGTTTTAACTAATTTGGGGGTGCTGATTTCAGATATAAAATCCATTTTTACTCATCACCTCTAATTTTTTAGATATGCATACTGTACATAAAGGCGTATATGCATTCAGAGTTAATTTCTAATATTGTGTGACGTATGTCTTCTTTTTTAGTTATTATGCAATAAATTTAAGTGATAGCATTACATTATATATATATAGCTATATATCAAGACGGATCACCAGTTTCAGGATCGGAACAAAGACCTTGCTTCATTTTTCGACATGGAAAACAAGTTGTGCTACTGCACAAATGTACCTGACTTGTTCACTTTCCTTGGTTTGCCACATAATCCTTCAGACTGGCGTCTTTTCATAGACTCTTCCAAGCGAAGTCTCAAGGCTGTGCTTCTGCACAACGGGAATAAATATCACAACATTCCCACTGCACACTCTGTCCATCTAAAGGAGTCCTATGACAATATGGGACTTCTTTTAGAAGCTGTTAAGTACAACCAGTACCAGTGGAGTTTGTGTGGGGACCTAAAGGTAATTGATCTTCTTATGGGTATGCAAGCGGGCTTCACAAAGTACTGTTGCTTTCTCTATCTTTGGGATAGTCGATCTGTATCCCAGCATTACAAGCAGAAAGACTGGGGGTCTAGAAGCACTTTCGTTCCTGGCGAACACAACGTCAAGGAGAACCCTCTGGTTGACATGAAAAAGGTGCTTCTTCCTCCTCTTCACATCAAGCTTGGTTTGATGAAGAATTTCGTAAAGGCCATGGACAAAATGGTGCTGCCTTCCAACACTTGTCTACTGTGTTCACAGGTCTCATTGCTGCTAAGCTCAAAGAGGGCATCTTTGTCGGACCTCAAATTCGAGAAGTGCTGAAGGATACTGATTTTGAGGAGCTTCTTACCTTAAAGGAACTGAGAGCATGGGAAGCATTTAAGTCAGTCTGTAGTGGCTTCCTTGGTAACACACGCATACCAAATTACCAAGCCTGTATTGAGAAGTTGCTAAAGACTTATGAGGATATGGGATGCCGAATGTCACTCAAAATTCATTTTTTTCCATTCTCACCTCAACTTATTCCCTCCAAACCTTGGAGCAGTGAGTGATGAGCACGGAGAAAGATTCCATCAAGGCATTACGAAGATGGAGAGCAACTACCAAGGAAAGGGGAACCCCAGCATGATGGGAGACTTCTGCTGGATGCTCTTGCGTGACATCCCGGAGGCAAAATACACCATATCATCTGAGAAAACACACTTCTAACTGTCTGCGGTACTATGAATTGTGTACATTGTGTCATACAAGTGTATTTATCCCGTCAATGTTCTTTATTTATCCTGTTTTATCTGTAATAAGCTGCTGCAACTGTTGAAATAAGCACGTATATACTCTGTATATGCTAAAATGAGACTATTTAAAAGCCAAAAGACTAGAGGTGATAGAGCAAAACTGTTTATAAATTTGAATTCAGCACACCCAAATTAGTAAAAAACACCTATTCACATTCTTGCCTCAAACAAAAAATATTTTTTGTAAACCAGTGTAATCAGAGAGAAAGGAGACACGAACAGCATAGATCGCTGAGCAACTCTTGTTTGACTGAATATAATAATTTCAGCTTTACTTTTTTAGAATATACAATGTTAAAATTGCAGAACGCGCTTTTTCGACATTTAGGACACATATAAAGAATTTTTATATTCATAGTCCAAAATAGCTGAATAGAAGACCACTATCAGATAAAAATGTCAACATATTTGTGGGTAGATTTTCGGATGTTTTACAAAAACTAACAATTACCGTGGAAATTTTGAAGTCTTGGCATATAACACAAGCTATCTTTTTGGATTTTTTCATTTTTAATTGAAATTATTTCCTTCTATATATATATATATATATATTTGGTAATGTACATAATTCAATATTTATATAATGAGTTCAAAATAATTTCTAACAAGTACCACACCAAATATGTTTCTGACAGTAAAGATAAAGTTAATTTATTCAAAACAAAATTAAACAAGAAATTTCAAATCACTGTAGCATGCATAGGGAAAAGTAATTATTGCAAATTACCTGCTACTGGTTGGTAAATTTTTGGATCATCAGAGTATGTTTGGAGGTAAATATTTATCCAACGTTAATAAACTGTTACGTATATTTAAACCAATTCCAATTAATGTTACTAACAGAGCTTATTTTCAAGATGCGGAATAAAAGTTAAATAAATTGCATCACAGTGCTCACCTATCCACAGTTTTTCCTTCACCCATACACATTATTACACAAATACAAATAGCAAAGTTAAAGTAAAGATAACACTGCACAAAAACGTTTTTGCTTCTTGAACAGTGTTGGGTGTTCCTTATAGATTTTTGGCTGCTGATCGTGTTATGTATAAAGCGTTTGAAATGCCATGTCGTGTTGTGTTTGGATTTCCATATCTATCAGTCGAAATTTTGTTGTTGTTGTTGTTTATATTATTGTTTCGAAGTTCAAATCAATAAAATATGTTGTTATTCATGTAGAAATTTCTAGAATTAGGTAGATCGATCATTTGTCTATAAATAAAATGTATTTTGGCTTGGTGTCTGTACGAGACGAATCCAGATTACTCTGGAATTCTGCGGAAATTACGCGATTGTTCGAGAATACAGTAGGCCTACTAGTATATAAACAGACGGCGATGCGAAGAGAGTCAGTCAGTCATTCCTTTTCATTCGATTCAAGAGATGTTGTCGTCGTTTGAGAATTTTTCAACGTTTGCTGTGTGTTTATTCAACTTGGATTTGTGATTGGAGCTAGATCTACAAAAGCTGTGATTTTATTTCGTCAATCTTTACGATTCATTCGAATTACTGGTTATACTGAAGGTCAACACGTATAGGACTGTTTAGGGGAGAACGGGGCAGGTTGGAAAACGACAAATTTGAGACATTCATCGAAAACATCGTAAAAAGAACTTCGTCAATTTATTGGTCTGTGAATTGTTTCTGGACTTCTCCATTCAAACTTCGGAATTTCTTCGTGGGACCAAATTCACACCCTAGACTGGAATTTTGGATTTCTGATCTGATTTTTGGACTTTCATTCTGAATCATTATATTGGACACAGGCCAGTACCATTTTGTATTGTAATTAATTTTGAAGGTTGAAACTGAACATCTGTCATTGTTATTATATAATTTATTTTATATCTGTAATATATATAATAGTTTATTGGAATAAATTATATAAGCTGTTATCTGTGTCTTTCTGTTGCGTTCAGTCCACATAAAAAACGTAACAGAAAATTGGAGCTCGTCCGGAATAGATCAAACAATTTAATTCTATTCCAAAATTAGATTTATATTCCATACAGATCGACAGCTTGTATATTCAAAATGGCATTCCAACTCGAAGATTTTATCGACAAATTTAATCAGAATCCCTCTTTCGAATTGATCATTGACTTGAAAAAATCTGAATTGTTTGATATTCGAAACATTTCAAATTGGAAGTGAAGCAAGCAATGAAGAAAGCAGATATGAAACGAATTGTTGTTGAACACTTGGTCAGCCAAAAAGTTTTGCCTCAAAAAGTTGTACAATAATTGCCTGCCGCTCATTTTAACCCAGATTTTGAATTAAAAAGAATGAAAATGGAAATGAAATTTCGTTTAGAAATTGAAAGCAAACGTATTGAGGCAGAACAGGAAAACAAACGGCTTGATGCCGAAATACAAAAAGAACGCATTAAAGCTGATAAGGAAATCAGTATGAAAAAGGCACAGACAGAAGAAAAGGTTGTCCGAATGCGGTTGGATAATTTTGATGCTTTCAAACAAATTCGTTTAGTGCTTCCATTCAATGAGAAGGCTGTAGATAAATGTTTTCAACAATTTGAAAAATTGGCCCTTAGGCTAAAATGGCCTACCGAATATTGGACAACATTACTTCAGAGTGTTCTCAAAGGTAAAGCCCAGGAAGTATTTTCCAAACTCACGGCCGAGCAGAGTTATGATTACGAGCACATCAAAAAATGCATTTTGAATGCTTATAAATTGGTGCCAGAGGCATACAGACAAAAATTTCGTGGTTACAAAAAGTTTGACAGGCAAACTTATGTCGAATTTGCCAGTGAAAAAGAAACTGTTCGAGAGGTGGTGTGATTCCAAAGAAATCAAAGATGATTACACAAAACTCAGAGAACTCATGTTAGTTTAAGAGTTTAAAATATGTATTCCCGTAGAGCTAAAAACTTTCATTAACGAACAAAAAGCTTCCAAAATTCATGATGTTGCTGTCTTGGCAGACGAGTATGCTTTGACTCACAAAGATTTGTCATACAAAAGCAAAACAATTCACGCAGCAAAGAAACCCAATGACTCATTAAAACATTATGCAAATGTCGACTCTCAAACAAAGACTTCATCTCATTCTAAAAGCTCATCATCTACCAAAAACGTGTAATTCTCATCCAAAACATGTGCTTATTGTAAGAAACCTGGCCATCTGATTTCTGAGTGCTATAAGCTAAAAAACAAGCCATCATCCCATAGTTTCATTTCGCCCTCATTGGATACATCATTGGTTCCCAATGATTTTCACCCTGTCTAGTCCACTGTGGATTCCAAGTGCATTATTTTTGATGTACCTGAAGATCTTGTTGAGGACAAATTTAAGCCTTTCATCACTGAAGGTTTTGTTTCTTTTGTTGGCGATTCACGTCTACAACCAATTAAGATCCTGCGGGATACTGGAGCTTTTCAGAGTTTGATTTTGGAAAGTGTACTTCCGTTTTCTGAAAAGTCATCCGTTGGGGCCAATGTGCTCATTTCTGGTGTAGAAAGTGGCGTCGTTTCTGTCCCTCTTCATAGATCGGATTTGCAATCGGAATTAGTTTCGGGCCCAGTAACTGTGGGTATTAAATCTTCATTGCCTGTTGAGGGTGTGTCTATGCTTTTGGGGAATGATTTGGCTGGTAGTAAGGTGGTACCAGAGGTTCTTGTTGTTGAAGCACCTGTTGTTAGTTCCAGTACAGAGCAACTCGTTGAAGAGTTTCCTGATGTTTCCCCGCCTGTACTGTTACTCGTTCTCAAACACGTTCTCAGGAGTCCAAAGAGGATTTCTCTTTATCTGAAACGTTCATGTCTCACATCGATGAGATTTTTGACTCAACTTTAAGTTCTACTGATGACTCCAAGTCATTTTTCAACTCTCTTCATCGAAACAAACTTGTTGAGGAATAGGACAATGATCCTGAAACTCGTTCTCTTCTACAACTAGCCGTTGATGAAAATGAAATAGGAACTGTCCCTATTTGTTACTACCAGAAGTCAGGTGTGTTAATGAGAAAATACAGACCTCCTGACATTGCTGCTGAAGAAGAGTGGAATGTTATTCACCAAATCGTCATTCCAAAATGCTATCGGAATTATATTCTTAGTCTTGCTCATGATCATGTGTTGTCAGGACACTTAGGTGTAAGAAAGACCCTAGATCGTATCCGACGACATTTCTATCGGCCAAAGATGCGCCAAGATGTTGTTGACTATTGTAAGACATGACATTCTTGCCAAATGACTTGAAAAACAAATCAGGGGATTCCCAAAGCACCACTGCAGTCTATTCCTCCCTTTGAAGAACCGTTCTCAAGGATCATTATCGACCGTGTTGGCCCAATGCCGAAAAGCAAAGCAGGAAATGAATACCTCTTGACATTCATGTATGCTTCTACACGTTTCCTTGAGGCCATCTCTTTGAGAAAAATCACTGCTCCTAACATTGTCAAGGCTCTTGTCAAATTCTTTACCATGTTCGGGATTCCAAAAGTTGTGCAATCGGATCAAGGCTCAAATTTTATGTCCAAGGTATTTCAACAAGCGACGCATGAACTTAACATCCATCAAGTTTCATCCAGTGCATACCATCCTGAGTCACAAGGTGTCCTTGAACGTTTCAACCAAACTCTGAAATCCATGCTTAGAAATTAATGCCACGAGCCCTCAAAGGACTGGGATGAGGGTGTTCGCTTGTTGTTGTTTGCAGTTTGTAAGGTTGTTCAGAATCTACTGGATTTAGCCCTTTTGAGTTGGTTTATGGTCACTCAGTTCGTGGTCCATTGAATTTGGTTAAGGAGAAATGGTTAGAGGACAATAATTCACAAATTAGGTTGTTGAACTATGTCTCTGATTTCAAAACCAGATTGCACAATGCTTTTAATGTTGCCAGGGAAAACCTGAAGTCTTCTCAGGAAGAGATGAAAACCTGGTATGAAAAAGGACCAGGAAGCAATCTTTTAATGTTGGTGACCAAGTACTAGTCTTGTTGCCCACATTAGGCTCTTCACTTCAAGCTAAATATTTTGGACCTTATTCAGTTGAAAAGAAAATCAATGATCTAAACTATGTAATCACTACCCCTGATCGGAGGAAAAGCAAACAGCTTTGTCATATCAATATGTTGAAACCCTATCATGTGCGAAAGAAAATGAATGTGTCGAATGCTGTTCCTGTGAATGTGACAAGTGGTGTGAATGAAGATCATGATCCTCCTCCTTCTTCTCCTGAAATTATAGAAAATAGCATTCCAGACACTCACGTTAAACTCAAAAACTCACAAGTATTAGCAAACTTAGATGAGAAACTCAATCATTTAACCCAACAACGAAGTCAAGAGTTGAAAAGTTTGATTTTAGAGTTTGCTCATTTGTTCCCTGATGTGCCTGGTAGAACCAATGTCATATAACATGATGTCATTATTGAGAACACTTGACCAATAAAACAACATTCATATCGGGCCAATCCTGTGAAATTGTCACAAATCAGGTCAGAGTTACAATACATGCTTGAAAATGATTTCATTGAGTTGCCAAACAGTAATTGGAGTTCACCTTGTATCTTGTTACCAAAGCCTGATGGTTCAGTTAGGTTCTGTACAGATTTCAGAAAGGTTAATAATGTGACCAAAACTGATTCATATCCTATTTCTAGGATGGATGATTGTATTGGCCGTGTAGGTAACTCAAAGTACTTTCCAAATTGGACCTACTCAAAGGTTATTAGCAAGTACCTTTAACTTCTCAAGCAAGAGAAATTTCAGCTTTTATAACACCCGATGGTTTGTACTAATACAAAGTTATGCCATTTGGCATGAAAAACTCTGGTGCAACATTTCAAAGGTTGATGAATCATGTCATTGCAGGGTTAGAAAATGTGTATGCTTACATTTATGATGTACTTGTGGTAATCAGTGACTGGTCTGAGCATTTAAGTCACATTCGTGCATTCTTTGAGAGGTGTTCCGAGGCTCAGTTGACTATAAACGTGTTAAAAAGTGACTTCTGTAAAGCAACAATTGTGTACTTAGGCCATGAAATTGGTCAGGGTAAAGTGAAGCCTATCCAAGCTAAGATACAAGCAATAGCGGAGTATCCAGAGCCGACGAACAAAAGAGGTGTTATGAGATTCTTGGGCATGGCAATATATTATAGGAAATTTTGTCCAAATTTTTCTGAAGTGGCTGCACCTTTAACAGCCTTACTAAAGAGAATGTAAAATTTTCCTGGAATCAAAATTGCCAGACTGCCTTTGAAAGGATCAAGGTCATGCTCATGAGTGCTCCAATCCTCAAAGCTCCCGATTTTGACAAAAAATTTAAGCTTGCTGTAGATGCGAGTGACAATGGTGTTGGTGCTGTGTTGTTACAAGAGCAAAATGGTGTTGACCACCTTGTGTGTTACTTTTCAAGAAAACTTGATTAGCATCAAAGAAACTATTCAACAATTGAGAAAGAATCACTTGCATTGTTGTTAGCTTTACAACATTTTGGTGTTTATTTGTGTTCTTCACCATTGATTGTTAATGTTTACACCGACCACAATCCACTCGTGTTCGTGAAAAAAATGAAAAACAAAAATCAAAGATTACTCAGGTGGAGTATTATTCTGCAGCAATACAATGTGTCCATTAATCATATCCGTGGTTCGGACAATATCATCGAGGATGCGTTGTCACGGTAATTAAGTTGTTCAGTGTTTAGTTCAATGTTATGTATAATAAGTTTAAGAAAAGTTTTCACAAATTCAAACTTTTTTTTGCTTTTAAGGGGAAGAGTGTTATGTATAAAGCGCTTGAAATGCCATGTCGTGTTGTGTTTGGATTTCCATATCTATCAGTCGAAAATTTGTTGTTGTTGTTGTTTATATTATTGTTTCGAAGTTCAAATCAATAAAATATGTTGTTATTCATGTAGAAATTTCTAGAATTAGGTAGATCGATCATGTGTCTATAAATAGCACGTATTTTGGCCTGGTCACGAGACGAATTCAGATTACTCTGGAATTCTGCGGAAGTTACGCGATTGTTCGAGAATACAGTAGGCCTACTAGTATATAAACAGACGGCGATGCGAGGAGAGCCAGTCAGTCATTCGTTTTCTTTCGATTCAAGAGATGTTGTCGTCGTTTGAGAATTTTTCAACGTTTGCTGTGTGTTTATTCAACTTGGATTTGTGATTGGAGTTAGATCTACAAAAGCTGTGATTTTATTTCGTCAATCTTTACGATTCATTCGAATTACTGGTTATACTGAAGGTCAACACGTATAGGACTGTTTAGGGGAGAACGGGGCAGGTTGGAAAACGACAAATTTGAGACATTCATCGAAAACATCGTAAAAAGAACTTCGTCAATTTATTGGACTGTGAATTGTTTCTGGACTTCTCCATTCAAACTTCGGAATTTCTTCGTGGGACCAAATTCACACCCTAGACTGGAATTTTGGATTTCTGATCTGATTTTTGGACTTTCATTCTGAATCATTATATTGGACACAGGCCAGTACCATTTTGTATTGTAATTAATTTTGAAGGTTGAAACTGAACATCTGTCATTGTTATTATATAATTTATTTTATATCTGTAATATATATAATAGTTTATTGTAATAAATTATATAAGCTGTTATCTGTGTCTTTCTGTTGCGTTCAGTCCAGATAAAAAACGTAACAGATCAAGAAAATCACATCTACATTTTCCCATCACCTACCGTTTCACCGAAATATTCAGTTTTTCTACAATGGAAAAACGATGTCAGGTCAACTGGAATCCGTCAATGCTTGCTGACTACTGTTCGATCCTGCAACGTAATGCACCGGATATTGAATACAAACAAAAATCAGAAGCAAAAAACTTTTAATTATGTTCAACGTAATAGCGTATTAGAAATAAACGCAATTAAATATGTTATTACCGACAAATAGTTAACTGTCTATTTCTCAGAATTCCTACGTGATGAAGCAAAACCAAAACTATTTTTATGCATACCCACCACGTACCTGTCACAATCAGCAAAAACTGTTTAGGATGCAAAACATTTCAAAAAATTGTTGTGAAGTGTAATTGCGCTAATGAATTTAGTAATATTTCTTAAATAGTAAATTTAATATGTTATATAACGAAATAAAGAGTACTGTCTAGAATATTTAAACATTTAATAAGAACTGGGTTTAAATTAGAAATCTTGGGTCCTTGTGACTTATAGGATTTTAAGTGGGTTAAATATTTTAAATACTGAAACAAAAGGAAATTTCTTTTGTTAACGTTTTAGTCCATCGAGGTACCCACAATTAAATAGTTTTCTGTGTAACGCTGGTCCCGATAATGTATAATATGCTTGAAATATTTAATTACAGTAAAACTACTAATAATTGAAATCACGTCATTTCGTGTTTTCAGAGTTGAGTTAATAACGACTACCGAGTAAACTCCTTCAAGCAAATTAAAAAGAACTGAAATATGATAAAGGTTTCAGTTAATCACGGCTCGGCATGGGCAGGTGGGTTAAGGCGTTCGACTAGTAACCCGACTGGTAAACCTGCTCGCCCTTTCAGCAGTAGGGACGTTATAATTCCACTATTCGTAATAAAAAGAGTTGTCCAAGGTTTGGAAGTGAGTGGTGATGACTAGCTGCCTTCCCTCTAGCCTCCACTCCTAAATTAGGGACGGCTAGTGCAGATGGCTCTCGAGTAGCTTTGCGCGAAATTCAAAAATAAACAAAGAATCAGTTAATCAGTAGCATTTTTTGACTGATAAATGTATTAAGTAGGTAACTATTGATAGCTAGTCACTGTCAGCTTGGAGGAGTAATAATATTATATTAAATAAAATTCTACTATACACGGTTGAGTTTCAGAACCGATAGTTTTTTTTAGTATCACTGTATTAATTTGTGCGTTTTAATATACAATAACATAATTAAGACATTTGCTTGTATCTACAAATCTTTCCAAGCCTAATAAAACTGTCGATGTGAATAACATGAAGTCATAGTATACTTACTTTTCTCAGTGAAATAAAACTAGAAGATGCTTGGAAAGGAATTGTATGTCAATTTACACTTCACATGTAAAATTCGTTTTGTAGTGTTATAAATATCTTGTGTTTGCTTAATTAATGTTGAATTTAGTGGAACTAAATACAACAGAAAGAATTAAAATTAAAATTTAAACTTTCTTTTGCATTAAAATTACATTTTATATTCAAACACTGAATATCATTGTCAATAGCACTCATAATAAATCAAGATCTCCAATACTTGCTGTTTGAATAACTAAAATAGAAAAACACTACCTCTTAAAAGCCCTATTGAAATAGATTAAAACTATTAAGTTCTTAAAGCTCATCACAGTACATTCAGACTAAGCGAGTTCTTGGCCTCTGAGGTACATAAATTTAACGTGGTTTAAACCGTTAACTCCTACTATTTCTCTCATACACATTTAAGTAATTTTTTATATTTTACATTTAATGAATGGAAAGTTATTTAGTAATTTATATTTATTTCTTACTTCAAAGTCCTATCTCTGTCGACCCCTAGTGGTACAGCGGCATTTCTGCAGTCTCACACTGCTAGAAACCGATACTTGTGGTGGGCAGAGCACATATAGCCCATTGTGTAACTTTGTGATTAATTCCAAATAATCAAGCAATGAAACCTACATATCTCTATATACATATATAATTTATTTTCTAAGCCCTTAATTATTTGTATAACACCTGTATTAAAACAGTAATATTTCAAAGAGAAAATAATTTGTGTTTATAACATTATACAACGTATATAATTTAAAATATTATATGTGAAGTCATACTTAAATTATTCTAAATTCTTGTTCTTATGTTCGTTTTTAAACATTCCGTGAAAAATCCCTTACACCGTATAATAAAAGTATTGTAAGTATGGTCAAAATTCGTGATTTAAGTCTGACTACTATGTTAATATAAAGGATTTACTTTCGTAGAGATCATTGGCATGACAAATTTTCTACAGGTAATATTTTCAATCTTATTTTTACTAGTTTCTATTTCAGTCTTTGTGCTTTAATTTCCATTAAAAAGAACTTGTTGAATATTACTTAGTTATTGAAGCAACAAACTTAATGTTCTATATCACCTGGAGCACCCTTAATGGATTGTTTGTTTGTTTGATTAGAATTAAGCACAAAGCTTCGCAATGGCCTATCTGTGCTCTGACAACCACAAGTATTGAAACCCTGTTTCTAGTAGTTTGAATCCGCAGATATTCCACTATGCCATGGGGGCATCCCTGAAGAAAATAACTATATATATATAATAACTCCATAAAGTGCTTTATATCAAATGATTCAATATGCAATATTTCACTGACATTTTATTGAGTCAGCTAATTCTATTTTTTTCGAAGACAATGGATGCAAAGCTTATTTTTATCAAGTCAGTAGTCTCATGTAGCGTGCAGTCTCATATTTTCTAGTTATTGTTTGTAATAAATGTTACTATTTATACTATTCATTAAGAATTACCTTTTTTGAACATCTGAAAAAAATCATAAAAATTAAAGTTGATGATAGAATTGTCCGTATGGCATAATCTCTTTAGTTAAGTGTGTACAGGTGTAGTAAAATAAGGAGTATATAAATTTATTATTTCTTACAATGATTTATATCAACCTCCAGATTATTTTACTTATTTGCGAGTTGTGTTGTATTTAAAAGTGAAAAAGTGAGTGACAATATTTATAAATATTTATTTTCGAATAAATATTGTAAGATGAAATATACGGGAATTTCATACATTGTGAATCCAATTTAAATTTTGAAAAATGTAGTACATATAAACATGTACAACAAGTCTGATGATAACTTGAAAGTTCCCAAAATGTCTAAATATATTAAAGCAAACGAATATTCAAATTTACATCAATATAAAAACAAATCTACATGAATAGAATTAGCGGAAATTCAAATTTGATATGAACACGTTGACCTCACTTACAGAAGTATATAAAATTAGGTTTAGATGCAAATAATCTAGTCTACAACATCCCACGACTAAACCCTTCATTGAAAATAATGACTGTGTGTTTTATTCAAATTATTTGGAATTATGAAATTCAATTTAGGAATATATTGCTTGTCTTTTAGCAAAGGTTTTATTATGCTATCAATACAAAAACTAACTAATATGACGGATAGAACAAAAATTTCATAAAACATATTGTCCATAGTAAGTAACCACAATATTTCCATGCTTTTACTTTTCCTTCTTAATTGAAATATTCTACAATTTTTAAGTTGGTGCATATAATGAATGTATGAAACTCGTAAAATGTTTCACTTAATATTTTTATGTTTCTCATAATCCATAAATATACGCTACGAAAGTGTTTCTTCTATGACTTGAAAAAAATATAGAAAATAACTCATAATCCCAGAATTCGTGTGTTTTGCCAGGGACTACTATTAGTATAAACGTTTTATCTTTATTTATAAACATTATATTAAACTATTCTGTGTATGTAGGTTTTGAAGCTGCCATCCCTGGATACGAGAGATACAGTATGCTTGTTGATGTAGAAAGAGGTATTTACAATCTAAGAATTAGAGATTGTAGGCTTGAAGACGAAGGTGAATACCAATGCCAGGTAGCTGAATAAAGTGGTTATTTTACTAATATCAAATAGTGTTGAACTTAATTTCGTGGTACCTTACAATTAATTTAATTTTTAAACCTATTATATTGAGTGGTGTATACCTTCAGTTGATAAATTTTTGTGCTTACAACGACAACATATTTTGAGAAATATATTGCAAATAAATTTAGATATTAGAACAAAAACGTCGAATGTTATTCATACATAGGAAAGTGTATTTTAATAAGTTTGAGATGAAAGCTTTCAACGTAATTTCAACATAACTATCAATGTTTCACTTGTAATTTAAAATTCCTTATACAATATATTTTATTTCATATCGACAATTATTCGAAAAGTAATGTGAGTTCTGTTATAGATTATTGTGTTGGATAGCATTTCATATCATGTTACTTAATTGAAAGACTAAAGAACAAAATTCGTTAAAGTAGTAGAATATTCAAGAATAACCAAATAATAATATAATTTATACAATTCTCTGTGGCAGTTTACTGGCTTTAGTACCTATTCAACGAAGCATACACTAGGTGTCATTATATTTTGTTCTAACTTGGGTTTATCTTGTATAGATACCTATATTTTAGCATCATTTGTTAAATGCGTATTTGCAAGTTTCTGGTGTTTTCTTTTCAATATAGGTTGGACCAGGTTTTGATCAAGACCCAATAAGAGCAGTCGCCCGACTAACTGTGTTGGGTAAGTCTGTAAAAGAAACGATAAGAAATATACTAAACAGATCTGTTCAGTTTCAACGTTGTAGGAACTACTTTGAAAATTTTACTTACAAGATGACGATATTTAGAAATTTAGAATTTTTCCCCAAATATTTATCGTTCAATATTTCATTTGATTTGCATTTAGAAAGACATCAGGCAGAGATATTTACATACAAAATCGGCAGTTGAATATATAATCTTTTTAGTATGATGTAACTTGACTTTCCATGTCTAGTTTAATTACTACAAACTTTAATAGCTTCTTTATTTCAAGCGCAAGCCTGTAGCATGGAATATCTTGCCTTGTACCAGCCGCAGGTAACAAACCTTAAATTCAGCTTTATCACCTTTAAGATAGGAATCTCATAAATATTTAAGCAGGAAATAATGTAATATTGTATTGTCTCAATTTCTTGCATTTGAAGTGATTGAACAGTTTTAAAATTAATTTTAATACCATAGATGATCGACAGTCTTCAATCATATGTCTAATGAATTTTATTAATTTTTGTGCGTGTAAGTATATACGTGTATGTGCTCACATATCGTATATGTTAATATGCATTTTCCTGTCACTTGAATTTATTTAAAAGAAATTTATATTTCTTGACCAATATACTTTACCTGAGAGAGTCCATAAGATATTAATTTGAAAACAATTCTCACTTCCAATCTTAATACAAAAATCATTAAAATTATTTTAAAACACAAAAATGATATACTTTCGAAATACTATAGTTTCCTTTATTTTGTTTTTAATATTAAGTTAACCTCGAGGACGTTGACTTGACATTATTTTATTAATCCTGATTTTCTCTGTTAGGGTCTTTTAAACTGAAAAATAAATTAAAATATCAATTATTTATCTGACAGCCCAAAAAGTAGCAATATAATGTATGATGTTTTATTGTTATTTTTATTTTATTTGCAAAAATGAAGATATTAATGTTTTATATATAGATACGTTATGAAACATCCGTCAATACATAATGCATTAATTTTTAGTTCTGTTGCTATTATTACATTTTAACTAAAACTGCTAATTTTTAATCAAAGACAAAACTAAACCAAGTGCATTCTCTATTAAATTTGAAACTTTCTTGTAACAGAAGTGGGTTATTGAACGACAACAACGCCAGTCAGAAACGTCAAATATCATGTCCTGTTTAAAAATATAATAAATTATGTTTTTGTATCAGTGTTTTTATAACCACTCTATGCTCTAAAATATTAAAACTTCCTAAGAAATACACAACTGTTCAAAACAATTATAAAATAAAATGCTAAAATAATGAAATTAGAATACGTACTAGCAAAAATATTCTATGTTGTTATAAGTATTCCAGGGCACAGGTGGGCAGAATATAAATAGCTCATTGTGAAGTTTTGTGCTTAATTACAAACAAATAAAATAATTAGCCAATCCTCAGAACATTGTAAAAGTGTGTCGAGTTATTTTGCTATACAATAAAATAGATGAAACGGTTAATGAGAATTTTTAAAATAATTTTGCTTAAACATAGCAAGAAAAAATGATTTTTTTTTTTTGCATCGTGGGAACTACATTTTCTGACAGATGTTAAATACATGAACTTTGTAGATTTTTTTTATTCTACTGCCCTATGTGATTATCATACTACCTTTATTGGCTCTTTTCTTATTTCATTATTTACTCAAAGCTATTCGAGGTTTTCCGTTAGCCATCTTCAAGTTTGAACTTATAGATTATAGCGAAAACAGTTAACAGTCCCTATTGCTAACTCTTGGGCGAGTTATGACTGACTGAAAAATGTGGTTTGGCTGTCATTCTTATAATCTACCTACATGTCCAAATCGCAAGTGTGTTTTGTTTATTCATGTATGCGATATGCTCTAAAAAATCTTCAGATAGTAAGTATTTTATATTATCTACTATTTTCATACAATATGTATTCCAAAGCGGCAGTCACAATGTAGCATTTTGATAGTAAATGCACACATGAATAGCAAATATTTCAAGGTATTTGTTTATCTTTCTGTTTGTTTTTTCTCAAACTATCAGTGTTAATGTTTCTTCATACCTAAAACATATTTATATATGTGTGTGTAAAGTCATGTAAAAAAGCTAGGACACCCTAAGAAAGCCTGTGTACTTGTGAAACACTTTTGGATATATAAATATTTAATTTCAATTTCAACAATACTGAGATATTATAGGAATATAACTGAACAATTAAAACTGAAGAAAAGACTTTTCAAGATCTTCTGTAAATGTAATTCTACAAAAATGTATATTCTATTTGAGGAACAAGTCAGAACACCCTACCCTCTAATAGCTAGTGTTACCCCCTTTGGCTGAAATAACTGCAGTGAGACGCTTTTTGTAGCCATCTACCAGTTTCTGACATTGTCTGATGAAAGTTTGCCTCACTTCTTAATGCAGAATACTGTCAGCTGTGAGATGTTTGCATGTACAGCCCGTTTCAAGTCACCCCACAGCATCTCAATGGGATTAAGATCTGGGCTTTGACTGGGCTATTTTAGTACTCTCCATTTCTTACTTTTCAGCCAGTCCTTGGTGGATTTTCTGGTATGTTTTGGGTCTTGGTCGCGTTGTAGGGTCCGGTTCCGCCTCAGCTTTAATTTTCGTACAGATGATCTCACGTGATCTTCACTACACATTAGAACTGGGGTTATTTTCCTGGAATGCTATATCTGGTTTACCCCAAACATGTCCTCTGTCCAAATAATTCAATTTTGGACTAATCTGTCCAAAAAACATTATTTCAGAAGTTCTGGTTTTTGTCTACATTTACTCTGGCAAACTTCAGTCCAGCCTTGATGTTTCTCTTAGAGAGCAAAGGTTTCCTCCTTGCACACCTCCCATGCAAGTTAAACTTGTGCAGTCTCTTTCTGATTCTAGAGGCATGCACATTCACATCAACAATAGCCAGAGCCTACTGTTGGTTCCGTGATGGTATGTTAGGGTTTTTGGAGACTTCTTTTAAAATATTACGGTCTGCTCTCGAGGGGAATGACCAGACATGGACATGTTGGCAGTTGTTTTGAAAGCCTTCCACTTGTTAACTATTTTCCGGACAGCGGAATGGCTGACTTCAAAATCTTCTGGGATCTTTTTAAATCGCTTACCACCCTCATAAGCTGCTACAATTTTGCTCTCACCATGTTGCTCACTCTCACTTAAACATTCTGGAGCACACCAAACTAAATATCTGAGATTTAAATACGGCAAGCCTAATTAAAATGCTAAGTAACGATCTTCTAATCATGTGCACTTGGTGTGAAACACCTGTGTCTGAGTTAAGCCATTTTAAGTAGGAATAAATGTGGAGGGTGTCCTAACTTTTTCCTCAGTTAGAATATGCATTTTTGTATAATTACATTCACAGAAGATCTTGAAAAGTCTTTTCTTCAGTTTTAATTGTCTAGTTATATTTCTATAATCTCTCAGTATTGTTAAATGAGATTAAATATCAATATGTCCAAAAATGTTACAGAAATACACAGGCTTTCACAGAGTGTCCGAACATTTTCACATGACTGTATGTATTTCATTCTAAGATACTGTTATGCAAGGCCCAGCTTGGCTAGGTGTGTTAAGGCGTTTGACTCGTAATCTGAGGGTAGCGGGTTCGAATCCTCGTCACACCCGTGGGGGCGTTATAAGGCAATGGTCAATCCCACTATTCCTTGATAAAAGAGTAACCCAAGAGTTGGCGGTGGGTAGTGATGACTAGCTACATTCCCTTTAGTCTTACACTGCAAATTTAGGGACAGCTAGCGCAGATAGCTTTCGTGTAGCTTTACGCGAAATTCAAACAAACTGTTATGGAAAATGTGTTTCCTAAATGATAGTTGAAATATTCTGTTGTTAGCTTTGTGAATAAAACCTTTGTATGAAAATCCTTTTCTGTTTGGTTTAAGTAATCAAACCTAACATTTTTTTGCTAATTTGATAAATCTATTATACATCTAATTTGATACATTATTAATAGTATAGTAATTACCTTGCAAAAGAACTCGCTTTAATGAAATATTTTTTATCAGTGAAGAAGAAAATTGCTAAAATATTTCCTATCCATTAGTTCATATTTCGCTATAGAAACTATCATTGTTGTTGTTTTAGTACCTCCAGACCAGCTGACAATAAACGGAAGAGCAAGATACGATGTTTTGAAAGTCCATAGAGGCGAGAGAATTACTCTGGCTTGCAGTGCACAAGGAAGCAAGCCACCCGTTCAGCTCAAGTGGTATAGGAACAATATCCAATTATTAGCAGGTAGGTACAAGTTACTTATAATTGTTTTTGCTTAAAGGACGCCACCCGTTTTGATCAAATTGTGTAGGGACAATATCCAATTATTAGCAAGTAGGTAAAAATTATGTATAGTTGTCTTTGATTAAAGCAAGCCACACATTCGGCTTAATGGTATAGGAACATAAATAAGTAGGTAGGTTCAAGTTATGAATAATTATTCCTTATTCGAGGAAGTCATCTGTTCAACACAAAAGATATAGTAATAATATTCAATTATTAACAGGTAGGTACAAGTTACTGTAATTCTTTTTTAATTCCATTTTATACAGTTTATATGTATGTATAATCACACTTTATATTTACTGAATTCAGATATATATCTATGTTTACAACACTTAGTAAGTAAATAGGATACTTAGGTTTACTTATTTTAAGGATAACTGTTTTTTAAGACTGTTTGGACCTATTTTCTCCAATTATTATGTTTCACTTTTATGTGTTGTATCAATTTTTGTTTCTATTGTTCTTTTCAGAATCGGGAGATATTCGACAGCAAGAAAATAAACTATTTACTACATTAAGCACGATTTTACTATATCCTTCATTGGATGACAATGACGCCATCTATGTTTGTGAAGCCGTCCATCCTGCCATGCCAGAACCATGGAAAACTTCTGTAACCATAAGTGTCCTTTGTAAGCTCTCTGTCAGTAAATTATTTTCCATATTCAACGCAGGCATATACTGAAAGATATTTCGTAGTTAACAATTATAAAATATTAATTACTGTAAAGAATACTTTTACTTTTTATAAATATTCTACTTTTGCTAATTTTAAGACCAGAAGCTAAACGACTTTTACAATTAATTTAAACATTTTATGATCATCTAAAGCATAAAACTGTTTTGAACATACACATTAGGCAGTTATGCTCGACGTGACTGTACTCTGGAAGTAACTTGTTTGTAGACGAATTAGCGTCAGAAATCTTAGCCATGTTTCTTGTTATCTAAAATAAATTTAATTATTTTAAATATATATATGTATACTGTACGCTCACAATGTTAACCTTTGAACGTTTCGATAATCTTTAACAACAAATAAAGCATACAATAATTCAAATTGGTGCAACGTAAACATTTTCTTACTTTTCCAGATCCACCCGAAACACCTATTATAACTGGGTATTCAAGAAAAAGTATAATTAAAAAAGGTGACATTGTTTCCTTAACATGCATTTCCAAGGGAGGAAATCCGCCTGCTCAATTACGTTGGTTTATGCATAACGTATCCCTGAATGGAAACTACAATTACAGTAACAGCATAGCTGCAAGCATATTGACCTTCACTGCAACAGCAGACGATAACAGCGCCACCTATCGCTGTGAGGCGATTAACAATGTAATAGATAAACCGCTATCTACATCGATAATCCTTTCCGTCCACTGTAAGTAATTTATTTCCTCTAACATTTACTTTGTAATGCTATAAAACAGCTAATTAGTTTAGTTAAATCACATCACTGTCGTATCTGTCACACGAAGGAAGATGAAAATTAATTCGTATGCAGGAATTCAACAGACTAACAAATAAGATAATGAAAAGTTATAACATTTCGAAGGAAAACTTTATATATTTCATGTTTACTTTTCGTACAGCTCAAATTATACTTTTTTCACAATTAGGTATAAACTCGTTTGAAAAAGTTTATGATATATCTATGCAAAATAAGGTGATCTGTTGCCCACCCTAATTATGAATTATTTACCAGAGTAAAAATATATATGTAAAAACGGCTCGTTTGGATTGAGAAAATATTTTACGTAGAGGAGCGAACAACGTTTCAACCTTCTACGGTCATCGTCAGGTTCACAAAGAAAGAAAGAAGTAACTGACCAGAAGCTGACCACATGTTTGAAAGGGGTTTGTAACTGACTGTCGGAATGTAGAGGGCGTTGTTAGATGTTTGAATATATAATTTTATATTATTTATTGTATTATTTTTCATATAGGTATAAATGTGTTTCTTTGTATTGGTTTATTTTGTATAAGTAAGGCTTCTTTAATTTTGCGTTTGTTTATGTTTGTTTCTTTGTTTAGTATTTGAGTGTTTTCTGTGGTTATGCTGTGTTTATTTGACTTGCAGTGTTCGAAAACGTGTGAAGGTGACTTTTATGTTCTTTGAATCTGGTTTCCATTTTTCTACTTTTTTCTCCAATATAGAAGTCGTGGCAATTATCACATTGTATTTTATAAATAATGTTAGTGTGGTGTTTGTCAGTGTAGTTTTTACATAGTATAGACCTTAGGTTTGAGCCTGGTTTTTGAATAAATTTGGTATTAACTGAAATGTCATATTTTGTTACTAGTTTTTGCCAAATGTTGGTTAATTTTTCTGCTACTGTCGGGAATATATGGTATGTAGCAGTATATGGTCTCGTGATTTTTTGATTAGTGAGATATATTTACTCTTGTTGGTTGATTTTGCTTTCTGTCTATGTGTGTGCGTGTAATGTTTTCTACGGTTTGTGGAGGAAACTTATTGATGTTGATGAAGTATTGTTTAATTTTGTCTAATTCATCGCTAATTTTATCTGGTGAGCATAGTTTTATGGCTGTATTTATTTGGTTTCTTAGTATGTTTGGATTTTTTTTGTTGTTTCATGTGCTGAGTCCCAAGGAATGTATAGTCCAGTATGGGTAATTTTTCGGTGGATTTTTATTTTAAATTGTGTGTCTGTTCTTGTAATTGTGAGGTTAAGAAATGATATTTGATTGCTTTCTTTCTGTTCACATGTAGAGTTAATTTTGGGATGTATAGAGTTAATGTGATTGAAAAAATTAAGTGTGTGTTCTGCAGATCTGAATCTCGCAACCGTGTCATCTACATATCTTTACCAGTATAGTGGAAGATGTAATGCTGTATTAATTACTTATGTTTCAACTTGTATCATAAAAATATTGACTAGAACTTGTGATACTGAGTTGCCCATTCTTAAGCCATTTGTTTGTATATAGTTGTGGATGTTGAACATGAAGTTTGTTTTCATCGTGGTGAATTCTATGAGGGTTGCTAATTAGTTGCTGGGAAGGTCTATAGATGGGTTAGGGTCTCGGATATAGAGTTCTAAGGCCATCTTGCAGGCTTCAGTGGTTGGAACTGCTGTAAAGAGGGATTTTACATCGAAACTGGCCATTAAGGCTTTATGATGAAGTTGATTAAGATTAGACTTGAAATTAAAAGAGTCTTTGATGAATGAGCTGGCTGACGTTAGATATTTGGAGAATGGCCATGCAATGTATTTATCAAGATTGTAATTTAACGATTCATATGTTGACATTATTGGTCGTAATGGACAATCTGGTTTATGAGGTTTGAGGATGCCGTATATTTGCGGTGTACGTAAGTCGGTTTTAAGTAGGTAGGAATAAAGTGTTTATGAAATTGTGTTGTGTTTTTCATTTTTAGTGGTATTTTGTTTAATTGCGTTTCGCGTGTCTTTGTTAGATTTGTGTATATTGGTTTAAATTTGTTAGTGTCTGAGAGAATGTTCTTCATTTTTTGGATGTATTCGTTCGTGTTCATTATGGCTATAGCTTTACCTTTATCTACTTTTAAAATTTTTATGCTTTTATCTTGTTTTAGGTTTTTAATAGAATTAATGTCCTTTTTGTAAGAATGTTTTTTAGCTTTCTGTTATGTGAAATTATGTTGATGGTTTTGTGAGAAAATTCTTTGAAAAAATCGTTAAGAGGTTGTTTTTAGGTGTTTCTAGATAATGTAATTTTTTTAATTTTTCCTGGAAAGTTTGGCTGTTGGATGTCAATAAAATTTTCTAAATTGTCCACTTTCTGTCCGTTGTTTTTTGTTTTTGTTTTCTGCAGAAAGTATCACAAGTCTTCTGGCCAAATTATCTAAACATGCTTTAATTTCTATGGTTGGAATGTACCGAGGTGTTATTGCTAAGTTGAGTCCATTGTTAAGTAGATGTATCTCGTCTGTGTTTGATTGTAGATTGGATCTGTTAATTATGAGGTTAGTCAACGATTTGTCGTGTTGTCTTTTCTGTTGTTTGCATCTTAGTTTTTATATTTTTTGTTGTGGCAGATCTTTTGTCTCTGCCCTTCTTAGCGTTGATTTGGTTTATGTTTTGTTGTATGATAAATAATATAAAATTATATATTCAAACATCTAGCACCACCCTCTACATTCCGACTCTTAGTTACATAATCCATTTCAAACATGTGGTTAGCTTCCGGTCAGTTACCTCTTTCTTTCTTTGTAAACCTGACGATTACCGTAGAAGGTCGAAACGTTGTTCGCTTCTCTACGTAAAATATTTTCTCAATCCAAACGATCCATTTTTACATGTATATATTTCTCTACAAGTGGGTTTTCTCAACATCACTGATTATTCAGCAGAGTGAAATCAGATGTTTGTGTTTTCTTATAGCAACGCCACATCAGGCTATCTGCTGATACAGCAAGGGGAGTACATGGATTCAAATCCAGTTTATCAGCTCTGAAATCCAAACTTTTACCTTAAAGCCAACCTGAACTCATGAAAACAAAAATTCAAAATTGTAATTTTATGTTTAAATTTAAAAATAGAAAAAAATGCGTACCCTTCTCATTTACAAATGAGGACAACATTAATCTTATATTTCATTGACACTTCAATATAAGATAATTACTTAACTTGTTTTTTATTTAATGGTTTCTATAAAAACGAGACTTTAAATATCGTAGTGTGCATGAGATATATTAGGATAGCTATCTTCATGAAGAAATAATATCATTTTTAAATTTTGTAATTAAAGAATTTTAATGAGTACTCATTCTAATATTGATCTTATTCAAGTACATATTTATTTAGCCAAACATAAGCAAGTTTGTTTGTTTTTATCAAGTATACTTGTGCGTATTCTTGTACTGCTCAGTGAAAAAATGTAAATACCAAGCTCAGTTTACGAAGGTTCGGCATAGCCTTGTTATAAAGCACCGATTAGTAATTCGAGGGTCGCGGATTCGAATACCCCGTCACACCAAACATGCTCGCCCTTTCAGCCTTAGGAGCATTATAATGGAACGGTCCATCACACTTTCCTTGATAAAAGAGTAAACCAAAAGTTGGCAGTGGGTGGTGATGAATAGCTCTCTTCCTTCTAGTTTTATCCTGCTAAATTAAGAACGGCTTGCGCAGATAGCCCTCGAGGATCTTCGAGCGAAATTCAAAATAAACCATTGTATGAATAAAATTGTTCAATACGATGATGATCCTATAACGTTTAGTTACAAAGTAAATGTAATTAAACTATTTCTATCTCTAAAACATCGTTAACATTTACTGCTTGAAAATTAACAGTCGGCCTCGCTATTGATGATATTGTTTTCTGAATAATATTCATATTAAATGAATTACTTATAATAATTAGATTTAAATATATATATATATATTTCAATAATTATTATTTTTTAGTTCCACCAGAAGGAGTTTATGTAACTGGACCGGCTGAAGCTAGGAGAGGAGACATCGTTACTGTTACCTGTACCACCTCTCCCAGTAACCCTATACCTAAAGTTCGGTGGCGAATAAATGGAATATACATCGTTGGCGACGAAGAGTATACTACAGAAACAGCTGATGGATGGGTCATCAAATCTAAGCTCACTGTTTCTCTCACCAGGCAGGTAAATTCTCCAATTATTAACAGAAAAAGATATCCCTTAAATTCTCCAGATGAAATACATGTTATTAGGTACACATATGAAAATAAAGTGTGGTTTAAACCGGTTAAATGTGTTTTATTGACTTGTTCTTCGAATCAGTAGTTTGCTAATTACGATATATCTTTAACTCTTCTGTTTTCCCAAGGGAGAGTAGAAACGGAGACTATATTCAACAAGTAGATGAAATGTTACGCTTATCTCTGTTTCTGATACCAACGACAAATTTGTTTTTAGTTGTGAATTATTATTAACCTACTATCAGAGGACTATGAAAGGAAATCATTTCATTGAGTAGCAATTAGCTATAACTTGAAGTAAAACTTTAAAAAAACAAAAAATTACCACCTTAGTGACACAGCACCAGCTGAATGAATTCCCACTGCAAAAAAAACTGGTTTCTGATACCTGTGGTGTAGTTTTGTGCTTAATTCTAAAGAAATAAAATATAAAAAAAAATTCATAATTATTTGTTTTTGCATTCATGCAAGTTTATTTGTTTAACTTTAAAACATGATTCGTAAAAACGTTTAAGAGTTTAGCTGATTTTACTTCTTTTTCGGCACATATTGTTACTGACGTTCAATTTCATACAAAGAAGTAACAAATATATTGCCTTTTAGTTTGGAAGAAGTATGTAAAATAATGGTAAATTTAAAGCCTTGTAAGGTTCAATAAGCAATTTGAAAAAAAGTATTCTAAGAAATTTATTAAATTTAATGTGTATGTCTTATTTACAAAAGAATTGTAAATACAGATGTCATGTACAGCAAACAGCCATCTATCCCAAACTTCAACTTCACAATATTACTAAATAAAATGTATTTTTAAAGATTTATATTTTTATTTTGTTATTTTTTTGCTTATCTTAGTTTTGCACGATTTAATATTGTGAGTGATAGCATGGTTAAATATATATATGTACATTTAACATTTTAGGATGCTGACACAAAGAATATTATTTGTCGAGCAGGAGACGATGATATTGGATACAGTAATGGAAGTTTACAGATCAAAGTTACATGTAAGGATAGCATGCTTATATTTATGTAATTTAATATAACTAATTAATAATCCATATTAAATTATTTTCATTATAGTTATCGTTTATGCACCATTGACACCGGTATTTTATTATAATCACTACCCAAACGCTAATGAAAATAAAACAAAGCAGTATACTCTTAGAAGAGTAACGGTCAATTAGATTGTAAATATTTAACCGTAGTATATTAACAATGACATTATTTTAAGATTTACGCTGCTCTGGCAGAATATAATAAGCAGTTTTGCCATAAACTTGACATTTATTATATCATGCACAAAACAGATCATAAATGCGCTATCAGCGTATGTGTTTAGTCATTTTAGGCATAACTATAATTTCATATAAAATATATGCTTATTATGGTTTATTTTATACGTAACTAAATGACGCTGTCAGTGGGGGATATAAAATTGAAATTAGGTTTATCTCACATGAAACATGTCGTTTTATTTAAGTAGATACGCTCATAAATAAATCCATAATCCCGGTGATGGTTTCTTAAACCATTAAAAGGCAGAATTATTTTTTTTACAAATCTTTTACTGAGAAACGTACTGGTATTGGTTTTTAATTTATTTGATACTTGGCAGTTTACGTGTAAATTTCAAGTTAAAAAACAAAAAAATTCTAATCCATCTTTCATCTGCCATGGACCGAACCTTCGGGATTAAACATCATTAATGAACAATTTTGGAGTTAGATTAAAGTATATGTAATTTTAAAAAAAGTTTTTGTATAAGAGAAAAATGCTTAATCGAATTATTTTATTGTGTTACGTTTTACAGACCGAAATTGTTCCCTAAATTAATACTACAAACTTGTTATTTAGAAACAAATAAAACCCTAATAAACCTCATTGTAATAATCACAAAGGAGCTAGATTTAATCTTTTCCTATTATTAACGTACTTTGTATATTTAGTATTTACCACGCACTGTAAACCTAGAACATTGTAAACTGATATACATGTGCATACTGTCTGGCTAAAAATAATGGAAAAAAGTAAGTAGTCATAGAAAATCTCTTACTCTATAACATATACAAATTGAAATGGCCATGTAGTATCACAATTGGTGGCCATTCAGCAGGCTCTTTTTACTTAAATTGGTGAAGGAACTAACTAAGGTGTCTATTAAGATAATTTCCTAGGCGTTTCTGGAATGGTAAAGTTTCCAGAAATTCATTTCCGGGTTGCAGAACTCTGGTCACAAAAAAGATGATAACAAATTTAACCCGTAGACATCTTCCACCTTCTGTGACAAAAAACACATGTATTATTGTGGCTCCATTCATGGAACCTAATAATAACGTGCTATATACGGTGCGTTTTGGACTTGGTAGCAGGTCAGCTTCACAAAAAAAGCTTCATATCAAGACAATGAACAAGAAAGCGTGCATGCAGTGATACTTGGATTAATGATACAAAAGGTGGTAGGATTCAGTTATGGCAGAGGACTCATCAAATGTTGTACGCATTCGTAATTGTAACAGCTCAGGTTGCTAAAGGAAATGACATAATCTTGGCATAGTTGCGGTTTCCTAATCTCATAGTGATATTACGTGCCATCTTGTAAATAATATAGCATTTTGGCAGATCTTATTCGTTTCCGAATACTACTTCTTGGTAGAGTTGAGAACGAAAGTCTTAAGACAACAATGTCACCATCTATTAGGCCTGTATGGTGCAGGATTGTTCATATAGAAATAACTATGTCTTTACGCATCAACTTAGCCAGTCTAATATCATGGTATCAGATATATCGTGCATCTCTTGTGGAAAAATTGTTGTAAATACTTTATGATATCTTATGGCATCTTGTGCAATCCAAGCTGTATTGAAATGAAACTGTCAGTTAAGTTAAAGAGTGGTCCTACTCAATATTAAAATAATTCACACTCTGATATTTAGCCATGGATGATGAAATAATTCTATTTTTGGTAATAATTATTCTTTGTTCATATTTTCTTAACGGCACTTTGAGTTGGTGATTTTAGAGCAAATGCTGATTTCAAAACAGAAACAGACCTTTGGTTTAATTGTCTTTTTTTGTTTGAAAAATTGTAAAAAAAACAACTAAGTCTAAATATCATACAATATTTATTTGCAAAGGTATAAACTATGGTACACTTCTAATGAAAAAGGATAAATGTACAAAGGAGGCCGCGTTTTAAAAATTAAATACCCAGCCAGACAAACAATAACAAATATGACCCGAAGTAAACTATATTGTGGGACTTGCATCAGACAACGCCTACAATGTTAGGTTTACAATTTACTCTGTCCATAATGTGTCCCTTAATTTTCCAAACACCTCTTTATACTTGGATACAATTTGTCCTTACTAAAGTGTAGTTTTATCTTACTTTTACTGTGCTCTGACTTTAAGTGCAGCGCATTTCGTTTTTGGCGTAAATATCTATTTTTTAAACATTATTTAAAGTAAAAGTAACCTGCTGTGCTATGTTCTTTTCCTTGAGAATTTTTTCAATCGCTTAAAAGCTATTTCTTATTAAATTACTATTTTATGTAACCTAAAAGAAGTTTTATCTACTACAATAACATAAATTAACTCTTAAACTCGACGAAACGTTTCAACCAAGTTCACAACCTGCCATCAGAAAATGCACAAAAAGAGAAAATATTTAAGCTTAAAATCTCCCATCACTTAACAGATGGTCAGCAAGGTCAGATGGTTAAGGCATACCCATTTAATGAAGAATCACATAAAGGTATGCGGTAACTAAAATTTTAAAAACGTTGTGCAGTTCGTGCTAAAATCATTTCTATCAATAAAATCAATATTGGCGTGTTCTGTTCGAACTGAATGACAATATATATAATTCGAGAAAAATATGGAAAAATATTAAGGAATAATAGAACACATAAAAAATAATGTTTTTACTTTTGTATTTCAAATAGGATACAAAATTTAAATACGATTTGAATGGACAAACAAGTTGAAATGAATGAATAGAAAGTACCAAAATTTCCTCATAAAAATATAACATTAAAAACCATAAAAAGTTATTACAACCACGCTGATACTTTCCATAATTATAACTAACAGCATCAAGTTGCTTTACACATAATTACGCTTCCACACGTTTACAGTTATAATTGCAATAGGAAGCTTAACGATAGACCATGCAACATGTTTTCAGACGTGGCATAAAGAACCAGCAAAAAGTTTTTCCGTTGTTAATGGACCGACTGTCTTTATCAAGAAAAATTTGGATGACGCTTCTGAGATGCCAAAGTAGATCTGTATCAGGTACATCAAAAGAAAATATGCTTAAAAGGTCAAAACGTCGTCCAAAATGTTCAATATAAAGGCAGCCAGTCCATTACGAACGCCTTTCAAGTAGATTTATATTCTTCTGCGTCTATGCCTTCTATCAAATAGTACCCTTAGTTATTGCTGGTGGAATTATCCTACCTCTTGGTGAGGAGCGTTTACCGTTAGTTATGTTCATGTAATGTTATGGTGCCATTACATTAAAGACTTGGCTCGACATGACCAAGTAGATAAAGTAATCGACTCGTCACACCAAATATGCTCGCCCTTTTAGCCATGAGGACATTATAATGTGAAGGTCAATACCACTATTCGTTGATAAAAGAGTAGCCCAGGAGTTAGCGGTGGGTGGTGATGAGTTGCTGCCTTCCCTTTTGGCTTACACAGTAAAATTAAGGATGGCTAGCGCAAGTAAACCTCAAGTGCTTTGTGCGAAATTCAAAACAATCTTAACAGAGTAATTTAATTTTTTTTGCAAACTATGTCTTCTTATGATATAAAAATTAATATCTAGAGTGAGATTATTTGCACTATGTTATCCGGCGCCGTCGTAAGAAACATATTTTTATCGAACATTCTATGATTGATTATCGAATAATTATAAGTTTAACAAGTGAAGTAACAAAATAACAAAAACATCTTTTATATCTAGCAATTAATGCTAAAACTTTTGTCTCGTGTCACTGAATTTGCTAATTTACGTTTCATTAGTTCGGTATATTCACGTTAATTATAAAATTGCCGAGGCTTCATTAAACACTACAATAAGTACAAACAAATATAGCCGTAAGCAAACAAATATTGCAGGATAAATTGTAATTATTAACCTCATATTAATCATAAAATAAGTATAAATATCACACAATGGTGGCCTGGCATGGCCGAGTGCGTTAAGGCGTGCACTCGTAATCCGAGGGTCGCGGGTTCGCGCCCGCGTCGCGCTAAGCATACTCGCCCTCCCAGCCGTGGGGGTGTATAATGTCACGGTCAATCCCACTATGCGTTGGTAAAAGAGTAGCCCAAGAGTTGGCGGTGGGTGGTGATGACTAGCTGCCTTCCCTCTAGTCTTACACTGCTAAATTAGGGACGAGTAGCACAGATAGCTCTCGAGTAGCTTTGTGCGAAATTCAAAACAAACACACAATGGTATAAGGGCTGTGTTATATAAAACTTATGAAAATATATGCTAAAAAAGTATAGGAATAAAATATATGCTTTTCCTATTTCCTCATCTTAACCAACATAAAGAAAATATAGTATTTCCAATAAATTATTTTTCAGGTACGTTGTGCTTTTTTTCCTACGAATGCCACAAAACTAGTATACAACTAAATTGGCTCAACTAAAAGATAGATACCTTTTCTTGTTGACTAGTCTGTATATGCACCTACAGGGTGGTCGCTAGAAAAGCGGAAAATTTGTCAAACAGCTATTTATTTTTACAAAGAATAACTTTTACAAAGTTTTTTAAAGGCATATGTTATATTACACTCATAGATGCTCAAAATGCATTTTATGATATTAAAATCATGCATTTTATTCATGATGTAAAGAAATCAAAATAGAAATGAGTAAGCACGCATTTTATTCATGATGTAAAGAAATCAAAATAGAAATGAGTTAGCACGCATTTTATTCATGATCTCATCTGACCCTCAAATTTTCCGCTTTTCTAGCGACCGCCCTGTAGAAAAGCTTGTGAATTCCGTTCATTTGTTGGTGACCAATTTTCCAATTAAGCACTACACATGCCCAAAATAATTTTTTAGTAGAGAAACCTGTTACGAAACAATTATAATTAAATATAAAATACGTATATCAGTTGAAAGTTATTCCAACGATTTTGAAGGAATATACTTAATGTTGTTCATAACTATAATACTTAGAAGATTTCGGTAGAATATTTGTTCCCCTGCTTTGAAGAAGAATGTAGTTTTGTACTGTTTCTTTCTTCGATTTTATAATGTTGTTTGGTTAATTTGTGTTGAAAATATCATTAAATGTAAGACTTGAAAAAGTAAGAACGAAAGTATAAACATGATGTTTGTTACATCATTGTAAAACATACATTTCTACAATTCGTTCAAAGCAAAATCAGAACGTCTTTAGTTTGTTTCGTATTCTTATCACTTTCCTTTAAACGCATAAAATTTAGGAACCCATACTTATGGGCTATATTAAAATCATTCCACGTTGTTTACTGGAATTGCTGGAAACTATTTTTCTCTGGGTACTCTATGCAATACTATTAATCTTATCTTATTATTATACTAACTCTCAGTCGAAAGTTTAATAAAGTACAATAGCATTTAGAAAATGCATAGCTGGGATGTATTCCAAATTTAAAAAACAAAACAAAACATAATCAAAATCCGGACATTACCTTAAATAGAAAATAAAGCATAATAGTAAAATTAAAGGCGTTCTAGGTGAATCGTACCAAATAATTCGCGAATAGTGTTTCTGACTTGATATATATATGTATATATATATATGCTGCTCCATCAACCTTACATACTTCACATAAAAAAAAGAATTATTTTCAGGTACGTGATATAAATTCAAGTATTTTAAGAAAGTCGATAGGAGCGTTGATGCCTTATAGACAAGATCTCATAAGAATGTTTGAGAACGTAGAAAGCATTAAAAGATGGAACTCAAACATATATCACCAAGCAGCACTGAATGTTTTGTTGTTGTCGGGGCCAGCTTGATACATATGGTCTTGTAATCAACTCATAGATGTAGAAATACTGTTTCAACAAGGTCGATGTTGTGGTGAAAAAGACTTTCATATTATTATCCGTGTAATTTTATCTTAGTAAAAATGTCAGGAAATATCTGCGCTCGTGTTAATAGATAAAACGTAATATTATGATAGAGCTCTATTTAGAGACTTACAAGGATAAGATGGCCTAGAAATAAAATAATACCGAAAATCATCGTAACTTAAAACTATCTTAACTATCTCTAACTGATATAGATTAGAAAACATGGATTTTTAATTTTGAAATGTCATTGCATGTATGCTTGTTTCTTCGTAACCTCATAAAATGTCATATGTACGGTGAGATTTGAAAGTAATGAACTAAGAGAAATTTAAACACTATTCGTAACAAAAGGATAAATTATTAAATCAATGCTCGAGCCACAAAAGATATCAAAGCATACTTCTTTAAGAAATTTTCCTACGCTTCATAAGCCATTTTTTGTTTTAATTAAAATTCCAACACCAACAACTGGGTTTTAAGGGATACAAACAAAACTCCAGAATAATAGCATTGTACAATGCTCAATTATTACATCCTTGCAAATCTTAAAGTCGCATATATTTCCATATGTTTCTAGAGACAAATTTCAAAATATTGATCTATGATGGGCTCTATGTTATACTATGCAAACTAAGGTGTTTCAATTACAAAAAACAAACAAACTTTGGTTTTGTTTTACTTTCATTCTTGCAATATCAACAGTAAAATCGCAGATAAGGCATTGTAGTTAAATTTGGTTATACTACACACTCCTCTGTTGTGTCATAGATGATTAGTTTGTTACAAAGGAATTGGCTTATAAGCGGAGCTGTATATATATATATATATTTATATGTTAGCTAAACTACATGAAGTTACAAAAATATTTTGATTTTTTTCTTTTTACGAGTACCCTCTGGAGTAGTATATAACAAGTGTTTCAGAATGTGATAAATATAGTTATTTTTAACGGTTATAATGTTTGCATCGTTTCGAAATATTACTTGAAGTTTATCTCTTATTACTGAATTAATAATGCGATACTTAAATTCATCAAATACTCCTTATATTAGTAACTATAATTATGAGATAAACTGGAAAAAAAGTGTTGCCGATTCAAGTGTTCACATGGTTATCTTCTGTTCAATAAATGAACACATTCTTGTTCAAAATATAATGAAATCACGTATCAAACAAACGAAACGTTACTCTAGAAGGAAAGCCTTACCTGATACATGAATTAGAGTGTTTGTTGAAATACTGTTTGTTTCTTTTTAACTGTTTTTCTAATCTATATTCTTTCACATACAAATGTTCTAATTTTTATCGTTTATTTTAATAACGTCTGATCAATTATTTTTTATTAATATTCTTGTGCACACATATACAAGTAATTACTTTATATTAAATTTAAATTATAGTTTTTCTGTTTCATGAATAAACTATTTTACAAATACCTACGTATATATAAAAATTACCTCAAACTTGACAATTTTTTCATCGCAACGATTCCAAGAGAAAGAATTTGTCTGTTTAATTAAATTCTTGAATTTCTCAAAACCTAACTTTATTTGAAAGACATATTTACCAGGCAAGGTACAAATGAGTTGTTTTTTTCAAATAGACACTTTTGATAAACAGGTGATTAAGAAGGAATCATAAACAGGATGAAGATCGTCTAATCATCAACTCACCGGTCAATTTGTCTATTTCAGAAACTTCCAAAATAGTTATCTGTCTTTTCAGGAATCTCATTCTAATCAATATCCTAAAGAGTTGAAAATTGACTGGGAAGAGCACAAAATGTATCAGATCAAACAAATATAATTATAAAGAAGCACTCGTTTGATATTTTACTAGATTATTTTTTTCCGTTACAATTAAAACTACATGCCTGGTTTGTAGATATTTTACGTAGTTGATAGTTGACACAAACTAAATGTATAAATAACTTTCGAGGAATATATATTTCTATATTTTTATTAAGTTGCAATTGAGGTTTTGTATGTTTTAGCATAGCAACCACTGGGAATCCCTGATTTCAGCGATGTAATTATCTAAAAGTACTGCTATCCCTTTGGAGCGACTGATAGGTTTTTAATAATATTAACTATGCGAAAGATCTCATAAATATTATGATTCTTGTTATTAACAAGGTCACGTACAGTACAAAAAGTACATTTAAATACAAAAGTAGTTCACCCTCCATATTAATCTGCATAATATTTCATATTTGCTCTTCATTTTATTGTGTGTAATTAACAGACATTTTCAGCCAACAGTCACCATTGTAGCGGAGATGACGTAGATAGGTGGCTTGAGTGCTCAATTCGCAGTCGGCGGGTGATGAATTCGAATCCATGTCCCAACAAACATGCTCACCTTTTTACCCATGGGGGCGTTATGATGTAACGGTCAATTCAACTATTTATTAGAAAAAGAACAGCTATTTGCACTAGACGTTTCTAATTTAGCAATGTAAGTCTAGAGGAGGGGCAACTAGTTATCACCACCCACCGCCAACTCTTGTGCTACTCTTTTACCAGCAAATAGTGGGTTGACAGTCACTTTATAATGCACCTACTGTTGAAAGGGCGAATATGTTTGGTGCGACCGGAATTCGAACCCGTGACCCCCGAATTGTGAGTCGAGTGCCCTAACCACCTTGCCATGCAAATATCTGTTTGATTATTTTGATCATGATAATTATTTACCTTGATCTTTCTTTTGTTTAATTTCATGCAACACTACACAAGAGCTATCTGCGTTAGCCGTCTATGATTTATAATTTAGCAGTTTAAGACTAGAGTGAAGGCAACTAGTCATTACCATCCACCGCCAACTCTTAAGCTACTCTTTTACCAACAAATAGTGGGATTCACAGTCACATTATAACGCCACCACGGCTGAAAGGGGAAGTATGTTTGGTGCGACGGGGATTCAAACCCGTGATCCTAGGATTACGAGTCGAACGCCTTAACCCACCTGTCTATGCTGGACCCTACTTTAGAGATCTCAGTAACATACTTTATTTCCAGCTATAGATTAAAGAATTTGAAATATATTTTATAAAACATACATAGTAATGGCAATAATTATGGAAACACATAAGCATAAATAAAGGGGTTGAAATAATAATTAATAATAATTAGTCGGTTAATTTATTAATTGTGTAAAATACTGTCACAGAATATACAAAAGAAAAGACAATATGTTGTAAAAAATACTAATTTGTTTACGTTATCTACGTTTCAACCTTATTAGGTCATCTTCGTGGTTCTCTGCTTATCAATAAAGAGTGTTAATATCCATACCAGCCGTTCTGAGATGCATTTTTATTTCAAGTGGTTTTCTCGTCATCAAGAGTCCAAACCATAGTTTTGTGTATTCTTTCAGTACCATTGCCTTCAATATATCGTTTACCAGATTTACTCTATGTTTTGGATCATAGTCTTGTTGGTTGATAAACCTCTGTCTAATGAGGCGTGTTCCTGACCGAAATGTGATATATTAGAATCATTAGGATCTTCTGTACTTCTCAGCAGTCAAGGTGCCATCAGTTTTGCTTAAATCACCGACACTGTTGACTGAAATGCAGCCTTCAACCTGTATTGATCTCTGACTATGCTAGACTGGAGATGTCATACCTTTAATATGATACTCTTCTCTCTTCTGCCGTCGGAAAAACTGTCATTGATAGCTTTCAAGCCATTCAAACTGAAATTTTGTCTCTGGAAAAATGAAAAATACACATCTCTTTCTTTGCTTACTCCAGTTTAATCTTTACGCTTTATTACCTCTTTTCCTTAGTTGCTTTCGAGTAGTTTTGGATCTGCTGTGATCAATTGGTGTTATGTGTATTTCACTTTTCTCAAGAAAACTTTCAGTGAACTGTGTTTATACGTAAACTTTAACTCGGAAGAATTATCACAGGCTAGTGAAAAAAGCAAATGAGTAAAACTATATCAGAAATTGCTCGTCACTTGCAACTGAGACATGACTCTGGTTCTCAGATATATTTAGAAACCCAAACCCGTGCAAAAAAATTCGCTTTCAAAGACAGTCCCGACTCAAATGGAAATATCCATCTAAGAAGTCATGAAATTAGCAAATGTTATATTGATTTCTAAATAAACTCCAATAAACGATGAAGTAATATAATTAAATAAATTAAAAAGTCTTACACAGCGGATTTCTTGTAATCAAATGGCTAACACTACATCATTGTAAACGTTCAAAATATTCCGTTTTCATTTAGGATGATTTTTCAGTCAAAAATGCAATGGCAAACCAAAATAATTTAAATGTAACATTTACTACACATTTAACCTTTCGCTTAAATATGTTTTATATGTGTATACAATGCAACATGCTTATCAAAACAATTGAAAATGCACAAACTACATATATAGTAATTGCGAACATTATTTATGCTTCATTGAAATTTCCTCCACTATTAAAATTACACATGAATCACGTCAATTATAAGTAAATCTCTGTTGTATGTACATGGAAACAAAAATCAACCATCATATATGTTTATAAAACATGTGTTGATCAACTGATAACTAATCTTCTTTTTTAAATGAGAGGTGTTGTAATAATAACAAGAAAAAATCTAAGCACTATCCTTTAGCCCTTTTCAAAAGATAGTTTTAACAGGTGGGAAAATTGAAACTACCACCACTTACGAACATTAAAGATTTGTTTAAGTATCATGGGGTCATCTTAAATAAAAATGTTAACTGTGTAGTAGCTCTTTCCCAGAGCATGGCAGCCATCCAATGTATACCAGTTATTTTGCGTTTAATTCTAGAAATATTTCACAAGCCTATAGGCTTTCTTTACACCTTTCTTCGCAGCAGATGCAGTCTTTCAGGACTATATTTCTTTTTTTTATGCTCCTGCGTACGGTGTGCACAAGACAAAAGTTTTTTCAGACTCTTGTTGTGTGTCCCTGTATCACATGATACCGTAATAGTATTTCGTTTTAGCACAGGAATATTTTTTACTTGATATTTCCCAAGATTAAAACATAAGTAAAATAAATCTTTCGAGAACACTGCAAGTGGAGAAATATACATGCTCTACACATAAAACTGTGTGTGCAATATATTAACGTAACACGACATGTGTATGTACTGACATGAAGCAGTTATGTACGATAGTCAGAAAGCAAGCTTATCACTCACGCTGCTGTCAAACTACTCCCTTATGATGCACCATCCATGCTTTTTAGAAACGAAACACTGCTTCTACTGTTTGTTCTGAAAACAAAACAACATTCTGAAACGTTCTAGGTTGTTTACTATGAGTGAAGGTCTACTTACGATCCAAAACATTTATTGAAAATGAGCAACTTATTTTGACATCTTCTGGTTGTATTTCTTGTCCAAAACTGAGGAAGAATTTCACCAATTCCTTTTTCTGTGGCAACACTCACACTGACTGGCTCCGTTTGCTGACAAGAAATTCTCAAACTATTATAAAACCCTTTGAAATCTGAATGTTTTCAAATTGATAACCAATTGCAGTGAGGACTACAGTCATACTCGTATCGTGATTTTTTAAAGTCTTCTTTTCAAATTCTATTCCTGCTAACATTGGTTCTCTAAGAGTCGAAATCGACTGTTTAAGATAAGTAGTTCTTCATATTTTCTCACTTACTGGACTGCCCATACTGTAAGATTTTAATTCTTCCGTAACGATGTCATACCCTTACAGCTGAGATTGATCATGGTTCTTGAAAGCATTCGGTATGATAAATTCTCTTACTTAACGCTGCGATTATGATCTCTACCTTCCAGCAAATGCAAGATTTAAATTCGGGCTTTGATGCACAGCGTATTGCCAATAAAATGTGTAAACAACCACGTCATCTCCTGTTGATTTGATAGCGATTCAGGTGTTGAGACGATCCCTAAAACAGACAGACTCTACTTTTATAAAGAAATTACTTCCAGCTCGTGATAACTTATCTGCATTATTTGTCTTTCTCTCATAAACTTTGGTTGGTCATCTACAAAATATCGCTTCTGCATGTATCACAAACCCGTTCATCCAGCCAGAGAAAGAACACCTACTGCTGTTCGGTTGAGAGTGATAAAGAGACTTCCCACTAACTCTCGACCCTCCAAGAACAACAGCGTCAAGATGACAGCTGATCAGCTGCAAAGTTTCCCATCACTTATCTCTCTCCATTGTTACTCACAGAACCCAAAACTTATGTACAGTTTTTAGTGCTTTAATATTCTCGACTAAAATAATTTATGTCCGCAATTAATCAAGTAACTTAAATTTAGTTAACAGAAGTGAATTGAGAGGCTTAGATTGATGACTAATTGCCTAGACTAAATTATATATATTAGCAATACAGAACGCAGGTTTCCATCACATCAAAGTATTCATAATGCAAAAAGAACCTTAGAGTAAATTTTAAAATTTCATGTTGAATTAAAATTGTGGTTGAGTAAACTTAGTTTTTCATATGATATTCACTTGTCGACTGGATATGAATATGAGAGCCCGACATAACATGTTCTTTACTAATTTCTCCCCAAACAAGATACTACTTTAACAAAACAAAATTTCTTTTCAACCACTAGAACAAATTATAAGGCTCATCATTCGTAAAACAGACGTTTAATGTGTGAATAACTTGTTTTAATACATGAACTGATAGGAAATTTACTAATAATGCTGACGAAAATGGGTAAGAAAAACACATCAGTTTTCACAACCATTCAACAAATGGTGTTGGTGACAAAAATTGCAGTACTATAAAATTTACTAGGAAGAGAGAGGCTACGCATGCCAATCACAGACTTTACTTCTTATGAAAATACTACGGTTAAGATTTATCTGCATACACACACATTTATATATAATTTTATATTTAAAATATGCGTTGTTTTTTATCAGCAGAATCTTCTCGTGATGTAACAAAAATATATAAATATAATTTTTAATAGCAGAGAATCTTTAGATTCCATTTTAAAAGATGTAGACAAGTAGTATTACGAAATTAGTATTATCAAATATATTTATCAATTAAAGCATTGTGCTCCATTGAAAGCAATTTTAAATCTTTGATTTAATGCGTAGAATAGACTAAAGCTTTGTGTAATAATCAACGCAATATAAATTGATCTGTATACACTAAAGTTAAATAGATATCGGGAAATATGTACGAGTTGCTTTTCTTTCTTTTTTTTCTACCTTAAAATTTCTGTGTGCATAAAGTGAATGCGGACGAACAGGTTAAATATAAACGTAACTATAAATAAAGATATTATTCACTTATATTAATGATAATTTTATGCTGAAAAAGTAAACGCTAATTTCTCATAATTGAAATTCTTGTCATTTCCATATTGTATGAAACGATACAGAATAATAATCTTTAATGGTTTGATTTGTTCTGAATTTTGCAAAAAGCTACACAAAGGATATCTGCGCAAGCCATTCCTAATTTACAGGGAAGGCAGCTCTTGTTCATTGTCTACCGCCAACTTTTGGGCTATTTTTTACCAACGAATAGTGGGATTGACTGTCACATTATAACGCCCACGCTGATAAAAGGGCGAGCATGCTTGGTGCAACGAGTCGATTACTTTAACTAACTAGCCATGTCGGGCCTAATCCTTAATGTCATGGCACCAAAACACTACATGAGTATAACAAACGGTAAACGATCCTCACAAAGAGGTAGGATAATTCCACCAGCAATAACTAAGGGTACTATTTGATAGAAGGCATAGACGCAGAAGAATATAAATCTACTTGAAAGGCGTTCGTAATGGACTGGCTGCCTTTATATTGAACATTTTGAACGACGTTTTGACCTTCTAAGCAGATCTTCTTTTGATGTACCTGATACAGATCTACTTTGGCATCTCAGAAGCGTCATCCAAATTTTTCTTGATAAAGACAGTCGGTCCATTAACAACGGAAAAACTTTTTGCTGGTTCTTTATGCCAAGTCTGAAAACGTGTAGCATGGCCTATCGTTAAGCTTCCTATTACAATTACAACTGTGAAGTGTGGAAACGTAACTATGTGTAAAGCAACTTGATACTGTTAGTTATAATTATGCAAATTATAGGCGTAGTTGCAATAACTTTTTATGGTGTTTAATGTTATATTTTTATAAGGAAATTTTAGTACTTTCAATAACTTATATCAAATTGTTTGCTCAAATCGAATTCTAAATTTTGTATCCTATTTGTAATATAAAAGTAAAAACATCATTTTTATATATATTGTATTATACCTTAATACTTTTCCCCAGTTTTCTCGAATTATATATATTGTCATTCAGTTCAAATAGATCACGCCAATATTGGTTTTATAGATAAAAATGATTTCAGTACGAATTGCACATTTTTTTTTAAATTCTACTTACCGCATACAGAATACTTTTTAACAGATTCCTCATTAAATAGATATATTTTATTTTTGGTTAGAGTTTGTTTGTTTGTTTGTTTTGGAATTTCGCACAAAGCTACTCGAGGGCTATCTGTGCTAGCCGTCCCTAATTTAGCAGTGTAAGACTAGAGGGAAGGCAGCTAGTCATCACCACCCACCGCCAACTCTTGGGCTACTCTTTTATCAACGAATAGTGGGATTGACCTTCACATTATACACCCCCACGGCTGGGAGGGCGAGCATGTTCAGCGCGACGCGGGCGTGAACCCGCGACCCTCGGATTACGAGTGCACGCCTTCACGCGCTCGGCCATGCCAGGCCATTTGGTTGGAGAAAATTTGATATTTTTTGTAAGTTTATGTTTTCCCTCAATTTCTTTTTATAAAGCACCCTCTGTGTTTTTAAAGTTGCACTAGCTCAGAAATATAATTCATACTAGCTGCAATTCGCAAAATATTTACTGTAGCTTTCATGCCCTTTGCTTAAATTTTTCTCATTTTATCATTTTCACGCACGGTATTTAAGCTACGCTTTCTTACAGACGTTGTGTTGGACCAGTTAATTCTTGAATACTTGCAACAACAAAAAACAAAAATACGCGTCAGACAAGCAAACTCATGTACATGCAGCTTTATTTAATAAAACTATATGTAAAGTAAAATGAACTACAGTGTATGGAGTATGAAAAGTTATGACAAGGTTTTACAAATTGAAACAAAAAGATTCACAAAAACGAAGAATAAAAATCGAATAAAACAGCTAAAAATCTTTATAGTGGTCTCTGAATCGAATCGAAGCTAAATTATTTCAAAGTAAAGTAAATGTAAGGTTTTAATGAAGGCAGACTTTGTTGAATGACCGCATACGTGCGAATACGTGTTCACAAAGTGATAAAAATATGGTTTTGAACGAAATGCGCATGCATATTTTGGATTTAAATAAGTTGAGAAATTCCATAGAAATTTTATTTGTGTAATGTTCATATTTTTAGGAAAGCACTTACAGTTTAAATGTCGTTTGTGTGAAATACTTTGCAAATAAAAAAACTAAAGTTGGAGTCGAAGCCAGTCGTCACGTGATGACAACGACATCGTGCTATCATATATTATAATCGTAGCATTGAAACGTTTTCCTAAGTAAAATGAAATAAATAAGGTGATTTTGCATGGAAAAGTCAATATGAAAACTGAACTCTTCAGGCAAAGACATTTGTAACCAAAACATATGAGATTTGTAACATTTGATCAAGAAATTTTCGAGAAAAGTTTCGGTTAGATAAACGCACGCGTATTGTTTATATGGATTATGCCGTGAACCTTAAATGTAAAATATCTCTTTGAAAGTTTTATAAAAAAATTTTTTTTGTACAGATCCACCAAATCCTCCAACAATCTTAGAATACGAGGAAGGAACCCCCATTTTAGCAGGCAGTATTCAGAGGTTTATTTGTGTTTCGCTTGGCGGAAATCCTCCAGCTAACTTGCAATGGTTTCGTGGAGAAAGACAGGTTTGTCTGATTTTATTTCCTGTTATTTTCATGCACAAATATATATACATGATCGAATCTGAAAGTAATAATTTTCTGTTTCATTTCTTTGGGGAAGTTACCAGTTTATGTACTTTTATTTGAATACGCACATTTCACTTACAAATTCCTAAAAGCTACCCCAATGTTGCATGTGGAACTAATTAACGTTTTTTGCAACATGTACTGTTCATATATTTTATGGTCATTTTTATTGCTATATTCATCGGTTGAGCTTGTTGAATCACACACATGGTATAATCGTTTCTTTTATTCAACATGAAAAACAAGACAAAAGCGAACAAACCTTCCAACTAATCTACATAGCTTAAAGTCCCTATAGGATAATTACACTTTTTCTTCAAACAATAAAAACACATTCCAAGCGTTAATGGCTAATGGCTAATGGCGCTTTTTCTCAATGATTTTTACTTTGTAGACTGAAGTATTATACATGTCTGGTATTACAGTGTTTGTTTAATATGGTTCACCCATATCGCAATATTTATTTAGTCATCATTTTGGTTCTAATTTACCATGATTATTAACTATCCATAAACATCACAATTGAGACCAAAATATTAATAATTGTAATGGTGTTAATAAACTCATTTGATAGTAATTTTTGTTGATTGAATTCTTCATTGTCACATTTTATTGTATTGTTTTCAGATCAGCACCCAGTCTCGAATTACAGGGAGCGGTGTATCGAGTGAACTGATGATTAAAGTCAGTCGGGAAGACAACTGTGCAATCTATCGATGTGAAGCCTCCAATTCTGCCACTGTTTCCCCTCTCATCGCATACATTCAATTATCCGTCAACTGTACGCATAAAAAGTAGCAAATTTACATAAAATGTCTGAATTATGAAATATGAGTATATAGTTGTTGATCGAATCAAACCTTCTAAAACGAAGATTCAGTTAATCCAATATTTTAAAGTATAGTCACGTTTGAAATTTAAGTGACAAATCAACATTCAACTGAACCATATATATCATTAACCAACGTGGACTCCTTCATTATTTATGTTATGAACATAAACAGCAACATATTAATTTTGTAACCCGGTTTCATAAGTACAATCAACTTACTTTGATCGTTTTTACTGGTTAGCCTCATATTTTTGAAAGTACATGTGCATATCAAAACAATGAAGTAGAGCCAAAACTGAAACAATGAGCAAAATGATTAGCCATTAACTTAAGACAGATTAAAATATATTAAATTGTCATTATTGTGTTAGCTATTTTATTGGGGATGATTTAAACTAATTTTCTGTCAATTGTAAACATGAAAATCACTTCTAAGTATTTGAGAAAAAATTCCTTAATTATTGCCTTGTTTTTAAACAAAAAATATTACTAAAAATTTAATAAGAATTGTGTCTAAAATATTTTAGATTCACTTGTATAATTCCTTTTTACGCACAATTTAAAGAGAAATAGTCACATATTGCTGCAGCTAATGAGTAATGTTTGCTATATATTCATAAAAATGTGCATTTAACATTTTGCTTGAAAAATGAATATAAACATACGAATAAGGTTTGTGATGTTTAACATATATCAAAATACATAGATACCTTAGAAACTCTTGAAAATATTTATTTTTACAATACACGCTATAAATAGTATTATAGATTAAAGTGCATGCTATATAAGTGATATATGTATTAAGTGTTTCATTTAAAAACTAATTTAGGTGTATTTATTCGTCATCGAAGTATTACATACTTCGTATTTTATTTGGTTCAAGTTCCACCCAGGAATGTGACCATTAAAGCAACCCCGAAATACCCTAGAGAGGGAGAAAAGGTAAGAAACAACAAGAAAAAATGTTCAGTGGAAAAACAAAAAAAACTTAAGCCTTTTTTAAAGTTTTCCTCAAAAGGCTGAGCCAATAACTTTTGCAACAATATATATATATACTTTGTTGTCATTTCGTTTTATTTTGTAATGCTTTTGTTACCACTATACTACTTCGTGAATTTTAGAAATCAGTTTTGCATTTTTTCTCCACTATTAGAGAATAATGATTAATAACGAAATAACATGAATTATATACAAAAATGCATTAGCACTCTACTAAAATGCCTAATATTCTATGATCACTACAAGTATAATAATACAGTTTAATATTTTATAAAGACACATAGGGATCTATGTATACGTATTATAGCTAATTATAATCATACAAAACGTTTTAATGCTACAAAAACTATTGAAACAATTTTTGTTTAAATACTTATTGTAGCACTAAAAGTTTTATAAAATGAAAAATATATATACTTGGTTATTTCTTTTTCATTAATCATACTTTTCTTCGCCAAAAATTCCAGGCGTGGAAGAACCCGAGTGTACCATATTCGAATTTATCACTTTACTAACGTACCCTCAAATCTAACAATATGATCAAAATAGCGCACCCTCTATTATATATATATATATATCCTAGTATTATTTTTGGCACAGAAAATAAGTAGTTGAAACATCAAAATAGGAGTTATGTGAAAAGAACAGAGCACTTAGTTTTATCATTTATTCTGTACACATACTTACTCAGAAGAAAATTTGTAAAAATAGGTAAATTTTAATTCCCTCAATATAAACACTTATTTAACGATTTAGGCCAGCTTTTTAAGTAACAATAAGCTTCAGTTTTGCTTATCTAGTACTGTGAAGTAGTCATTGCTAATATTCAGGCATTTTAAAGGTGAATTTAAACGTGCGGTTTTTATTGATGCAATTTTGTTTCAGCACGATCCCCATTATTAAACACTATTATATTTAATAATAAACTATACATTTTATTTCAGTTAAATATGATAAGAGGCGATGCATTATTTGCAAACTTATTTTACAGATATTGACTTTTTCCATAATGTCACAGCGAAGTGTCTATCTGCGGACTCATACCGCTAAAGATCGGGTTTCGCTACCCGTGGTGGGCAGAGCACAGATAAGTCGTTGTGTATTTTTGTGCTTAATTCAAAAGAATGACTTTAAATCATTGTGAAGATTTCTTTAGTTTTTCGTACACATTTAAAAATTAATTAACTTTGATATTAGTACGCATCATTTTTATTGCGTTATCTTTGGAACATATCCCAGATCATAGCTACTTCGCTTTTTTTATTTTTTAGTGTCATCCCTTATATCTTATATTATTTCTCCAGTCATTTAATGTTCTCAGAGAAAGATGCTATTGTTTTGAAGACAACGAAGGTTGGCATGGCCAAGCGTGTTAAGGCATACGACTCGTAATCTGAGGGTCGCGGGTTTGCATACACGTCGCGCCAAACATGCTTGCCTTTTCAGCCGTGGGGGCGTTATAAGTGACATTTAATCTCACTATTCGTTGATAAAAGAGTGGGCGGTGGGTGGTGATGACTAGCTACCTTCTCTCTAGTCTTACATTGCTAAATTAGGGACGGTTAGCCCAAACAGGCCTTGAGTAGCTTTGTGTGAAATTCAAAACAAACAAACACATTGAAGACGACGAAATATCATGTTTGAAAATCTGGATCTAGAAACATAATAACACATAAATTGATGCATTTTTTCTGTTTGTATGTTTAACATAAAACAACACAGTGGGCCATCTGTACTGTGACTACCACAGGCATCGAAATCTGATTTTTTGCGTTACAAACTTTTAGACTTACCAATTCGTCACTGGGAGAATCAAATACATTTAAGTATTATGCATGAAAAAGTATTTGGTTTTAAGTGTTTCAAATAAATAGTAAGCGACTTCTTGATAATTAATAAATTTAACAACATTAAATTATGGATGATTGTTTCAAAATATATAATACAATTTTGCACAATTTGCTCGTAAATTACCCAAAGTAACATAATTGTAGTTCCAATGTCATTTTAGCGTGTGTTTTTTAACAAATGCTCAACAGATTTCCTTCGTGTGCATAACTGACAGTAGTCAGCCGCCCGCAACTGTGACTTGGTCTAAAAACAATCAGCAAATCGGAAGTTCCCAGCAAGAACTTTTTAATAGTATGTACGGAGGAAGTTCGACGATCAGCAGAATAGAGCAGACAGTCACATCGGAGGACGATGGATCTGTTTATACATGCTCAGTTGTTAATAAAGTCACACGGGGTATCATCAGAGACGTATTCCTTTTGTCGGTGCTATGTAAGTACTCAGTTATCGTCGTCTCAGTCACCAAGGTATTAAACAACAAAAACACAAGAAGTTAATATATATTGGATTATATGTCGAAAAAAAACAACTTCTGCTTTGATTTGTCACCACATATAACCTAACTTTTGAATAACAAACTAAAATATTTTATTAATTAACTCTCAGTAAACACTTCAACAGCTGATAAAAATTAACTAAGAAGTAGTTTGCTATCAGTTTTCTAACCCCACTTATGTTTATTTCAATTCAGATAAACCAGTGTTCTTCATCCCAACAAAAACCGTTGATATCATAGAAACTCAAAACGGTATTGTGAATATGTCCGCACGAGGGAATCCGCAACCAATTCAATACACTTGGATGTTTCGTAACATCAAAATACCACCACCTTCTACGTCACAGTTTGTTTATAAAACAAGACCGAGGATTGTTGCGCATGGACCATTCCTTAAAATACAAAACGCTAGTCGATTAGATAGTGGAATCTATTATTGTATAGCGGATAATGAAGAAGGTTCATCAAGTGCATCAGTGAATTTGAATGTTTTGTGTAAGACATGTATTTTAGTACAGCACGTTATTTAAAAAGGTTAAGGGTCTGATCATAGTTTAATATTGTGAATTAATGCTTTTGTTGTATAAAAACTCCTCAGAAATTTACTGAAATATATTATTGCGCAATCTTCCGATATTAGTTTAGAGAAATGAAAAGGAAGTAGCTGAAAGAAATATAGGAATGATCCTTAAAAACTTAAGAGCCATAGAATTTTTATGAATTGAGATATATTTTACTATTTTAGGAAACTTTATGACTTTGATACGATAATTTATCAGATAATTTTGCCTAAAAGAGGAAATAAACAATATATAAAATACATACTAAGTATACCAGATTAACGTACAAAGGTAAAGCTAAAGAAAGTTTATTTATTTAATAATCTTTATGAGCAGTACCGTACTTATATAATTAGAAAAAAATAGGAATTACTATCAGCAAAAAACATACAAAAAATTTATGTGGAAGTAATCACAATAATGAAAAATTAACAAGCAAAATATTATCAGATTATTTCCTGCTGCTATTTCACATTAAATATGTTTATGTAATACATATATATATATATATATTAGAATAACAGAAGTAAACTGTTTCAATATATTTGGTGTAGATCCAGCTACAATTTTAAACCTTACCCAAAACCATGTACTGAAAGAAGGCGAGAAGTTTATTTTAGAGTGTTGGATCGATGCCAATCCAATAACACACGACACGGTAACGTGGAGAAGACGTGGTTTGAACACGGTTTTGGAGAGCAAGAGCTTAAATCCAGGAAAATTTCTCTTGGAAATTGATAAGATAACTAGAACCAATTCAGGAGAGTATGAGTGTGTAGCCTTCAACGGCATTGGCCAACATGATGTCGAACGCGTACAAATTTCCGTTATGTGTGAGTACACAGCTTCCGATATTAAATTATCTCGATCTCACTCCCATTTTGTTTAACAAAACTGTAATTTTTTATTAACCAATGGTTTAAGTATAATTTACGCAAAATACTGTTTATTATACAATACGCACTATATTTTTTTCGCTTTTTTTTTCTGCATTGTAGGCCTGGCATAGCCAAGCGCGTAAGGCGTGCAACTCGTAATCCGAGGGTCGCGGGTTCGCGCTCGCGTCGCGCTAAACATGCTCGCCCTCCCAGTCTTGGGAGCGTATAATGTTACAGTCAATCCCACTATTCGTTGGTAATAGAGAAGCCCAAGAGTTGGTGGTGGGTGGTGATGACTAGCTGCCTTCCCTCTAGTCTTACACTGAAAAATTAGGGACGGCTAGCACAGATAGCCCTCAAGGAGTTTTGTGCGAAATTCCAAAACAAACAAACAAACAAAATTCTGCATTATATTATTTAATTGGAAGTTAAAAGGTGGATTTCTGTAATAATAGAATTAAAATAACTCTAAGAAAAAATAAGTTAGAATAAATGGATACGCATATAAACCTAAAACTAGGAAACACGCTTTTTTATAACTATATTATTATTCTATTTCAAATTTTTATGTTTGCATACTTTGCAAATTATTGTGTTATTATTTGATGCATTCTAATTTTAAAACGTCATGAAATTGTAGCACCATTTTTGTCAAATCGCTTTTTTATTTATGGTTTAAATGTTTTAATAGCTTGAAAAGTTTAAACATAGGGTTTACTTTTCTTTCGTTTGATTATACTTTTCGAAAGTGATAAATGCTATATTCTTTCCAGCTTCATTAGAAAACATACCTGAATATACAACATTAGATAAAATGTAATTTTACAGTATGTTTTTACATATTCATTTGAATCTCTATTTCTTTCGTAGATAGGCCAGTGTTTCTAGAATCAAATATGGAAACTAAGATTGCCAGCGACCAAGGGAAAACTGCTGTAATGAAATGTGTAGTAGATGCCATGCCTGACGTTACATTCGATTGGTTTTTTAATGGGAAGCCTATTAAATTGGATATTCGTGGTTTGAAGTACACCATGCAAACTGCACAAAAAGAAGGTTTCAGATGGATCAATGTTCTCCACATATATGACATAACGCCCGCTGACTTTGGCACTTACACTTGCGATGCTTCAAACAACCTTGGAAAAGCAACATTAAACTTACAACTTGTGAAGTCGAGTAAATTTATCATAATTTTTATTTCTTATATTGATTTATGATTACCATGTTAACTCTCACAACTGCGACATTTTATTTCACGCAAAAGCATGCTAACTTGAAAAACCTAATATGTCGTTCTCATTAGACTTTTCTCTTAATATTTGAATAATATTGCATATTTTTAATATTAGCATATTAGCCACATTAGCATAGATCGTTTAATATACTAGCCATCAATTAAAAGGTCCAAATTAGAAAATGTGTAAACTTATTACGAATATCTAGATATAACAGGCAGATCTGAAAACCTAAAACAAAATATTTTTGCCGTAATAATGAAAAATGTCTGTTGAATGATAATATTTTCTAGATATAATTGTGCATTATAAGCAATATATATATATATATACACATTATACTATTTTAGTTATTTTAGTAAATATGGTTATATATGAGGAAAAGTATGTAATGTATATATATATATATATACATAACTGATAATATTATAGCAAATAGTTATGTACGATAAAAAACTTTAACGCATATGTGTACAATTTTTTTTTCGAAAGGCATCCCGGACCCTCCCTTTGGGGTACGTGCATGTAATATTACTCACATCTCAGTTTGCGTTTGTTGGAAATCTGGTTTTGATGGTGGATATCCCCAATTGTACGATATTTATTGGAAGAAGGAAGGTGATAGAAGTTTTAACGTTATCCACAATATATCTGTTTCCGTTTACAATTTCAAAGATCTCAAACCCGAAACCAAATACATTTTTCAAGTAGTTGCTAAAAATCAGTTAGGTTTCAGTCAACCGAACGAAGAACTGGTCCTGAGTACAAAAGGTGAGTATAGCTGGAAACGTATTAATATATTAAATTGGTGTTTTTATTTTCTCATATATATTAACATGTACTTACTTATGCTACACAAATATTGCGTTTAGAACATTCCATTTATGTTTACTTATCATCTAAAGGAAGAAGACAGTGGCTTATTCAAATTAACCGAATTAATTTTTTATATAACTTTATTATGATAAATACTGCCGGCCTGTAGGCCAAAGGCATCTTCTGTTGCAAATTTTTAAAACAGTGTAAATAGCTGAAATTTATAATAAAATTAATAGACAATAAATAACTGTTAAATGAAAAAAAACACACAATTGAAATCTACATGAATGATGTGCATATATAAAACGTATTTATCTCATCCTTGATAAATTATTATATTTTTAAAATGGATTTGATTATTGTGATGAATTTTTTAATTTTTTGTACTTTTGTCAAGAGTAGATATTATCGCAAAACTTATCCAATAAAATGTGATACGAAATTGTTTGAAAATATGTTTTAGAGAAATTTGTGTTATAAGTTATCCGTGAGACACCATGACATTATAGAATAAAAGGCATGATAAATGTGACATCAAGTGATTCTTAATAAGCGTTTTAATTCAAATACTTTTCATGCAGATCATACATACTACATTTGTTAGGAGAGTTACGTTACAATGAAGTTTTGTGTGTGTGTGTGGTAATTACAGATTCATATATAAGATACTTCATTAGTGTGTCATTAAGAAGCGATTTAAGGCCAATTTATTTTCCTAATCTTGTATTGATTTAACTTATAACTTTTTCGGAGAATATGTATGTCGAAAAATTCTAGATGTAGAAGGACCAAACTTAGCAGGCATACATGAAGTGACCGCTAACATTTTATCATCTAAATAGTGTATCCACCTCCCAAATCTAAGGGAGTAGCACCAAGATAGGCTATAATGCTCCAGGAAACTCGTTTATGAACGATGACTGCCTTAATGTAAGTTTTAAGAGTCGCTGAACTAGAATCTGCCATCAAATTTTGTGACCCTAAATGACTTAGCAGTAAGACTAAGAACTCACACTGCTAAAAACAGGGTTCTGATAATAGTGGTAGGCATAATATAGATAGCTCATTGTAAAGTTTGTGCTTCAACATTAATTTGTATCCAACGAGTAGTCACCGTTGGGATTCTAAAAGTACCATGTGTGTGCTCTAACACTCATTATGTTTTTCGGGTACGCTTCCCTCCTCGGGTAAGATACAGAAGGAAGTAGAGGGAATAAGGAGTTCGATTGGTTCATTGTGGTCTTTATAAATTATGAGAGCTCTAATGAGCCCTGCAGTGGAAAACAGGCATTTTATGGTACTGTACATAAAAAGGGAAAATAATAGTTATTTCAGCAGATTACTTATTTTTAAGTGTTTTTAGAAGTAACGATTATTACGGAAATTCATCTTATATATTTAATGGTATTATAACGAAAAATATTTATTTTATTATATTAATTTATATTAACTCTTATTCTTTGAGCAATTCATACTTCGAAATTCATACGATCGAAATAAACTGATCATTGTTCTTCTTAAATATTATATTTATTTCATAAATGTATTGTTGTTTTCTCATTTTTACACGTAAATATCTTAATTATCGAAAAACTCTTCATATTAGAGGAAGTATTATCAATTATAGGAGTTGAAAATGAAGTACCATGAGCGAATTTGAAAAATGAACGATGAACCATGAAAATATTTCGTAACAGAGATCGCAAGAAATTGAGCAAAACCCTGATATAACGTTCCGACAAAAAGCTCCTTAAACAGTAAAGATTTAGTTCCAACAACACTTAAAAATCTCTGTTTACTGCTGAGACTACACACATGAAAATGCACAAAGCATCATGTATGTTAAACTTACAAGGAAAAGAAAATCCGCTCGAAACAACTGGTCCATAACTTTTGTTATTATTCTCTTGCCTACCTACAACCAAAATGTTTTGTTACGTTGCACTCAAAACTTTTGTAAAATACAAAAATAACGTACTGCAAAGAATGCAGAGGTATTGAAAAACGATTGGTTTCTTCCATAATTTGCATAAGCCAAAAACATTGGAATTCTAGCGTAAACAAAGCAATCAATGCCCATTCAAGTTAGCTTTCTTACAAACATCTGGTCACACTTTGAAAAACTTAAATTTGTTTGTTTGGTTTTCAATTTTGCGCAAAACTACACGAGGGCTATCTGCGGTAACCGTCCCTAATTTAGTAGAGTAAAACGAGAGGGAAGGCGACTACTCATCACCACCCACCGCCAATTTTTGAGATACTCTTTTACCAACGAATAGTGGGATCGACCGTCACATTATAACGCTCCCGCGGCTGAAAGGGCAAGCATGGTGCGACAGGGATTCAAACACGCGACCTTCAGATTACGAGTCAAGCGCCTTAACCACCTGGCCATGCCAGGCTTAACATTAAAAGAACAGAAGGTTCATTTAAAGCAATGTTTTACACCTACATGTTTTGTTTGTAAAGAATAATTTTCTACTTGTAAAATTTGAACGCACAAAGTAAAAATTGTGTCTCAGCCTACACATATATTAACCTATTGCTATATACAGGGTGGTCGCTATAAAAGCGAAAAATTTGTTAAACAGCTATTTATTTTTACATAGAATAACTTTTACAAAGTTTTTTTAAAGGCATATGTTATATTACACTCATAGATGCTCAAAATTATTAAAATCATGCATTTTATTCATGATGTAAAGAAATCAAAATAGAAATGAGTGAGCACGCATTTTATTCATGATCTCATCTGACCCTCAAATTTTCGCTTTTCTAGCGACCACCCTGTATTATATATAAAAAAGTAATACACAGAAACTATAAATATTCAGTATATTGTCAAAGAAATCTCCGTGACCATGTGCAATTATTACTTGGAATTCTATGTTTAGAACTAATGCGCTCAAATAGTCAGTAGCTACTGAAAATTATTAGGTATTTCATCACCAAATGTAACCATAGATAGCACCGAACTACATAAATAAAGGTTTGTAGTTTGAGTAAATAATGTCTACAATACCTCCAGGTTTGGCCCGGTATGGCCAGGTGGGCTAAGGCGTCCGACTCGTAATCTGAGGGTCGTGGGTTGAAATCACCGTCGCACCAAACATGGTCGCCCTTTCAGCTGTGGGGGCGTTATAATATGACGGTCTATTCAACTATTCGTCAGTAAAATGTAACCCAAGAGTTGGCGGTGGTTTGTGATGACCAGTTACCTTTCCTCTAGTCTTACACTGCTAAATTAGGGATGGCTAGTGCAGATAGCCCTCGTGTATCTTTGTGCGGTATTCCAAAAAACAATCTCCAGATTTGTTTGCTTATTTTTTAACGTTCTCTGTTTGCAGGTTTTTCACACACACACACACACACTCCTTTTTTATCTTGAACAATTAAAGAATATATTATTAATCTATTTATTTAGACTTCTAACGTAGGTAAATATTAAGATGAAAAATGTAGTACCAGTATACTTTAATTAATTGTTTCGGATGCTTGTCGTGTATGATCTTATTGTTTTTCTTTCACATGTTTGATTAATTAACCTTCTTTCCTATTTGTTTGTATTTTAAAGGATTTTCACAAAATTAGTGTTTGTGATGGAAAATCTTCATACGTATGTTCTAACTGTTCGAACAAACAATAGATTTAGCAAAAGCCCAATGTTGAATCGCTCTAAAACAATTGAATAAAAAAGATATCCGTCACACAGCTCGTTCTTATATACTCTCGGTGACTCAGAAATAAAATTGTTGGCATATAACGCTGCAATTCGGGTGTCTTTGCGCTAAAAATTAAAAATCAACTGAGATCATATTGAATGTCAACATATATACTACTGAGTATTCTATAAAAATAAAATTGTTCATTATAGTGAAAATTTATTTTAAGACAAACTAACTCACGTATTTCTTAAGGAAATCAATTTCAATGCCTCATTATTCGTAACTGGGTTAAAGTTGTTGCTGTAAATTTTGCCAATTGATAGTATTTGTAGTTTAGATTCAAGCCTGCTGTTTACTAAACAAAATAAATAAATAAAATGTGTTAACAGTATTGTGTGTTAATGAGAAAAAATATATATTTGTATTACATATATTATCCTTCGAATCTTACAGCACATTTTACAGGTAAACTGAAAAAAAAAGAGCAGGTTTTGAATAGCTTCGAGTTTTCGCATTTGTTTTGCGTAACAGTGCTCCATTTACACTTCAGTTATATATTTGGTATGATGTAATTTTGTCGTTTGGAAAGACAGTTCTGTTACGAAATTATTTGTTAATATTCAGTGATGTCGAGAAACCCACTTGTTGAGAATTTTGTATGCAAAAACGGCTCGTTTGGGTTGAGAAAATATTTTAAATAGAAGAGCGAACAACGTTTCGACCTTCTTCGGTCATCGTCAGGTTCACAAAGAAAGAGGTAACTGACCGGAAGCTGACCACATGTTTGGAAGGGGTTGTGTACATTGCGACACTTAGTTACACAACCCCTTCCAAACATGTGGTCAGCTTCCGGTCAGTTACCTCTTTCTTTGTGAACCTGACGATGACCGAAGAAGGTCGAAACGTTGTTCGCTCTTCTATTTAAAATATTTTCTCAACCCAAACGAGCCGTTTTTGCATGTATTTGTTAATATCTTTCAAGATATACGCTGGATACCAATACAAAGTATAAAGAGTACAAACATATCAATATATGAAACTCGTATTGTGGTTCATAACATTTTCATTGTGTCGTTTATACATTTAAATATATTTTTGTTGGCAGAAAGTTGAGTTAGATTTATGCAAGTCTTATAACGCACATTTTGTTTTGCAGATTATACAATAATAAACTCCTATAATAAACCTAAATAGCACAGTTATTAGTTTTTGTTCTCTACAAAATTGAGTACAAGGTAACGCTACAATGTCCTGTTGTAATGAAGATGATATACAAAGAGATATATCGACTTATTTCATAAACTTTGTAACATAATAATTTAACAAGTTTTGTATATTATTTGAGAATTAGGTTTCGGCTTAAAAGGAGTGTTATGTATTTTATAGCTGTTCCGTCGTTGGAATCCACAAAGGTAATTAACAATCTGGAACGCAAGGAAGCGATGATCTCTCGGTTAGTGTGGACATCCATTGCTGTCTGTGGAGCAGTGTTGTTTATTTTAATAGCCTTTATCGTTGCTTGTTGTCTACGCAGAAGACATCAGTTGCGAAGGGAAACAGAAGGTACAGAAAATATTTCATAAGCTTCCACGTTTTTGTGTGATACTTTTTCACAATGTTTTATTAATTCATATGTAAGTAATTTCGATAATTTTTTGTCAGTAATGCAAACGAATGTACTGAGAAGGGTATGCCAATAAGTTTGTATTATAGGCTGCAATAAGTAGAGATTTGGTTCACTGCTAAGGGTATCCATCCGTATTTTAATTTATATATAAAGTATAAATGCAACGTTTCACAATTTGTTTGGTAAAGTAATAACGAAGATCAAGATTTAAAGTCCACAACCTAGTTAGATTGCAACAGAATTTCATGTTCCCATGTGGTATGTCTTTTAGAAAATTGTAGTCATTTTGTATATATTTTCTGAAAATGAGTTGTGATATTGAAATTTCGCTTTCAAATGGGATAATTTATAATGAGGGTAAAATTGGCTTAAAAATCTCGTATACCACATATGTTCTTAGCATTAGTTAAAAATATGAAAAAGGTAAAAATCTTGTGTACCACATATGTGCTTAGCATTAATTAAAAATATGAAAAAGTGTTATTTTTTAAGAAAAAAGTGTTTTAATAGACACTAAGAATGTTATTCAAAGATGGTACTTTTTTTCTTAATATCTTGTAAAGCTACTCGAAGGCAATCTACATTAGTTGATCCTAATTTAAAAGTTGTAAACTATAAAGAAAGTGGTTGATCAAAACTACCTACCCATCACCAATTGTTTGACTACTCTTTATCAATAAAAATACCATTGAATACCACAACACAACGTCTTTATTGTTGAAAGAAGTAGAATTCCTAGTCGGTATTGTACAGTTAGCCTATTTACAAAGATACAGACTGTATGTGCTCTGCTCAAAGCAGGTATCCAACCAAAATGTTTAGCTTTATAAGGGCTAACAGCTACCAGAATGAGCTCATTTTTTTCTGTATTCGTATTCTAAAGTATTACTATTTCTTATATAAAAATGAATTTGATACAACCTGTAAAATATTGCTCGTTCAATTAAGTATTAGCACAAGTTTGGAAACTATATGCATTTTTTATACTTATTATATTCTAATTATGTGAATTAAAGATTTGGAAATAGCACAAATAATTCTAATATGAGCACAGGTTACATGATTGGCATTCTATATAAAATATTTTACGTTCCATGTTACTCGTAATAATGCGTTTTCACGGAGGGCGTAGTTTATGTTCTGCAAATGGCTCATAGCCAAAGTTGTTACCTTCAAAATCGAAATAGATTAAATCAAGGTTTTGTATGTTTAAAGTAAAACTTGTCGAATATTTTCTGTCATCCATAAAAGTTTTTTTTAGGAAACTTTCATTTAAAAAGACGCTACATTTTGACTTTGATTGACGTTAAGTGCGCTATAGTTTATGCTCATAACTCACAAGCGAGTACATAAATTTACTTTTAACCATTTTTAATGTGACGCTATTTTGCAAGTTAAAAGCGTATCTTCACCTTAGCACACACATGAACGCGACTGAGGTATTTCCTGCATATGAAACATTATCGCACGTACGTTCCATTTATAAATTATATTTACTTCTAATCCTGACAAGTGCAGTAAGTTAAACTCAGCTATATGACAAATATTTAAAGGTAACATAATGATTTCATGCCTCCAACATAAGGAAATGTTCTTATTATACATTGAAAATGCAAGTTGAGAAAATGTATATAAATTTCGTATTAATCATTTTTTGTCCGAAATAAAGTAAAACATAAATAACGAAAATATTTTCTTCTGATCGTTTTCCAATTCGATGAAATTATTTCCTTCACCATTTAAAAAGCAATCAACAAAACCTTACGACAAATACTTCAAGTTCCAGCCTTATGCTTCATGCAGCTTCTAATTTAATGATAGTATAATGTCAGTTACTGTAATCTCGCCGGCATGCCCAGGTGGTTGGGGAGCTCGCATCGTTATCTAAGGGTCGTGGGTTTGAATCCTTCTCACACCAAATACGCTGGCGTTATAATATGATGGTCAATCACATTATCTGTTGGTAAAAAAACAGCCAAAGATTTAGCGGTGAGTGGTGATGGCTGACTGGCTAAGGGTTAAACTGCAAATCAAGTCTGTGGAGTAGTTTCGCAATTTCAACCACAAGCGCGTGATAAAAATGAGAATCAATCGCATTATTTGCTTCAAAGATTTTGTGACGGTGGTTTCTAGTCAGTAATTCCAAATTAGAAATGGCTGGACCAGAACCTCAGAGAGTTTTGTCCTGGCTGTTTGTCTGACGCACACACAACAAGCTGTTTAGTTTTAAAACCCCAATTCCGATTAATTCTTAAAACAGGCCTATACAAGGACGTGAGCTGTGATTTTTGTATCAATTACGTATTTATAAATAGCGACACCAGGTGACTGTTATTTTGAATTAGACAGTAACAAGTAACATCTCTTTGTTGTTTATGTTTGTTTCTCATTAAGTGCAAAGCTATTGAGTGGCCATCTGTGCCAAGCCCATCAAGAGTAGCAAAACATAATTTTTAGCTTTCAGACTTACAGCTGAGTCTATTAGTTGATGAGCTGTTTGGTTGTTTTCGACGTATTTGTATATGGAAAGCACATTATACTAATATAGTAAATTGATAAACAATAGTTTATGCATTAGTGAGGAAGACCCTCATTTTTCGACTGACCAATGTTTTGCAAAACCATGTAGTATGTTTCCCAAAAGTAAAAATACTTCTTTATGCTTCTAAGTCATTGTCTTTGAATTTACTAGTAATTTAGATGTGGTGACGATTCTTTGGATTTAATGTGATATTCTTCAATGAGGCATTATGATTAGCTGTTGAATTTCCTGATTTGAAAAGGACTAGAAAATGAAGAAATAGTTTGTTCATTCTACACTGTATGCAAAGATAAAATATGGAGTAAAATACAATGCCTGTAAGCAAAGTCAAAAAGATCAGAAATATTCAAACACTTTGTTAATGAAATACAAGCGGTCAGAGCTACATAACTCTTAGTATCCAAAAAAAATACAGAAAGAAGTATCAGTGGTATTTAAGCCTTCTATATTAATCGCCGTTAGAGAATCTTATTCAGCTATCCATTGGCTTATACAGATTTCAAGGCAACATGTGTTAAGAAATATATTCCATGAAGTTTGCAAACGAAAAGTCTGCTTGAGTTTTGCACTTTACCAAATAGCTAGTTTTATGGTTTGCTTCACATGAATAAGATATGTAAACAACATGCTTAATGCAACATGTTTGAAAATATTCAGTTCGGTTTAAGCACAGTGGAAAATTCTAATATGAACAGACTTAATGACCTTATTTTTGCTTCCAAGATTCAAATCAACTATTTCATAAAACATAACAAAGTGTTGAAATAAACTGAAAGCTTAGACAAACGTACGTGAGTACCACCAGAACAGTTTTTGTACTGATACAAGAAATTGACTGGTATTATACTTCTTGGATGTGAAGGACTTCCTTAAACAAGAAATCACAAATTTCAGGAAGTGAGTAGCTGGCCCAGCACGACCAGGTGGTTAAGGCACTCGACTCGTAATCTGAGGGTCGTTGGTTCGATTCCCCGTCACATCAAATATGCTCACCCTTTCAGCCATGAGGGCATTATAATGTTACAATCAATCCTACTTTTCGTGGGTAAAAGAGTAGCTCAAGAGTGGGTGGTGATGACTAGTTGCCTTCCCTTTAGTTTTACACCACTAAATTATGGACGGATAGCGCATATTTTCGATTATGTTGTGGTTACTTATAAGTGATCTTGTTGTTGTTTTGAACTAAGCACAAAGCTACACGATGGGCTATCTGTGCTCTGCCCACCACGGGTATCGAAACCCGGATTTTAGCGTGTATCTCCGCAGACATACCGCTAAGCCACTGGAGGGCATAAGTGATCTTAAGTGAATATATATTAAGTTAGTGTTATCTCGTGAACGACTTAAGAATGTAGAAATTGCATTCACCAGAAAGGAATTATATTTAATAAAAACATAATACTTTACTTGTACCTTTAAAATTTTTCAAATGTATTTTAAGCAATGTCAATAACATCTATTTTATATATTCTATTTTTATTTTAATTGTTTGCTCAAACATAAAGGTAAAGTATTTTGGCATACAAGAGTTTGCACATCTAAAATAAATAGAATTCCTCTAGCATTTTAAAACACACAGAATCGAATATTTTGGCTATTATTTTTCAGCCTTTCTATTATTCAGTAACATGCTTATAAACAATGAGTGTTTTAAGTGTTTAAAAGACAAAGACATTAAGCTTAGGTTTCCGAAATTATTTTGTATTCGATGCACACTAGCGGCCCTTAGAATCTACCAGCTTGTCCAAAGTGAAGAATACCTAAAGATGTTTAACCATGTGGATGGTCAACCATTCTTTGTAAGTGGAAGAACAGCAGAAGGAGTTTCTAGAGAAGAAGGTAACGGTCAGGATATTCAGGTTGGTTCGGTACTAGTATTTTGCTTTATTGTAGTGCAACTAATACGTTTTATCTTAGTAATAATTCAAACAAAAGCCAATGTGAAATATGTGATTCATTATAAGGATTTTAATATATTATTTGTTTAATGTTCCATGACGTATTTTTTTTTCCATATCAACAGAGTGAGTATTAGAAAAGCGTGGGCGTGAATGTTAACCATTTACTCATTTAATTCTGTTATAGTTATGAAACAACTACATAGAAAATTTTGATTTCTTTTTCCTCTACTACCTCCATGGCGGGTCCGGCATGGCCAAGCGTGTTAAGGCATTCGACTCGTAATCCGAGGGTCGCGAGTTCGAGTCCCGGTCGCGCCAAACATGCTCGCCCTTTCAGCCATGGGAACGTTATAAAGTTACGGTCAATCCCACTATCCCTTGATAAAAGAGTAGCCCAGGAGTTGGCGGTGGGCGGTGATGACTAGCTGCCTTCCCTCTAGTCTTACACTGTTAAATTAGGGACGGCTAGCGCAGATAGCACTCAAGTAGCTTTGCGCGAAATTAAAAAAAAAGCAAAACAAATCAAACCTCCAGGACACAATGGTATATATGCGGACTCACACCGTTAGAAAAGGGGTTTCGATACCTGTGGTGGGCAGAGCACAGATAACCTATTGTGAAGCTTTGTGTTTAATTTACAATCAAATAAGACATTTCTCTGCACAAAGTCCCAGTTTTTAGTTTCCTTAACTATAAGTTTTAAGTAGTACGACTGATATCTTATATAATACATCAAACGAGTAAAAGTAATAAACCTTGCAACTTAAAACGTTTGTTAACTAGAGATATACTTTTTCTTTCAAACATTTCTATTCATAACCTACGTAACTTGAAAATCAAACTAGATATTACAAAGCTTATATGGGTATTTGTTTAATATTTTCAGAAAACTTTTTGATAAATGTAATGATTGAATTTTTTGAGAGATTACAGTTATCAAAAGTATTGTGTTTCTCTATTAAGCTGAACGGTACAGATTAGCATTCAACACCAAAAATTTGGTAAACCTACATTGTTTAAAATGAGTTTAATGAATTTAAATTATCTAGATGTTTTAATGCATTAAATTATTATTTAGGATTTATTTTAATTGTAAGAATTAAATATGATTAGGTATAATTAATAATATAACAATGCTGAAACTAATAATTAATATTAAAAGTGATTACTTCTTTTCTACTATTAAAATTAAACATTTAAAACTGAAATAAAAAGTTAATTGTTTATTTCATGTTATTGTGCGACAGAATCGATATGTATATAAATATATAAAGTGTTAGGACGGTAGAGAAATATATAGAGAGAATTGAAAACTAACTATTGCGTTTCACTTAAAAAGATGAAAGACATTAGTAACAAGTGTAGCATTATGTGTTTATTTGTAATAAAATATCAACACTTTTAACAGTTTGAAAGTTATACTTCGAAGTTGTTTGAAAAAAGAACGTTTTAAAGTGTCTTGAAAAAATAATATTCCTCTTGTGTCATAAAATCAATGACTACAGTAGAAACGCAGTAAACCTAAAATTAGTATTAAAAAATACAAACTTTTTTTTAAATTTCGCTGGAGGCTACACGAAGGCTATCTCCGATAGCCGTTCCTAATTTAGCAGTGGAAAACTAGAGGAAAAGCAGCTATTCATCACGATCCACTGCCAACTTTTGGGCTACTCTTTTTACCAATGAATAGTGGGATTTACCGTAATATTATTATGCTCCAACGGATGAAAGGGCGAGAATGTTTGGTATGACAGGGATTCGAGCCCGCAACCTTCAAGATAACGAATCAAACGTTTTAACCATCTGGCCATTCCAGGCCTGATACAAACATAACCATGAATAAACTTAAAATAATAGTGTTTGCAATTTTGTATCGACCTGGTTGATTCCATGTTCAAGATTACAAGTGCACGGCCATGAATGACTTCCATGATAAAAAATACATCTACATATCATCTAATACTGTAATAGTCGAAATACATTACACATATTCTAACATACGAACATTTTAAACAATTCACCGCGAGCTGTAAATAAGTTTAAATATTCATATTTGACGGGAAAACTTATTATTTTTAAGTGATGTATGTGCGTTTTCTTATAGCAAAGCCACTTCCGGCTATTTGATAAGCCCACAGGAATCAATCGAGCCCCTGATTTTAGCGTTGTAAGTCCGTAGACTTTACTAGCGGGGGGCGTTTAAGTGGTATTATGCCAGTTGTATATAATCAAATATTTCACATCTGTTCTAGTTATGTCAAAACTTTAAACATATTTGCGTCTATATGAGGAAAAACACATGTTGCGTAAATACTTATTTCAGTTTCCATCTATACGAAGAAACATGTGTTGAATGATAAATTGAGTACTTTTGAAAAATGGAAAAATAAAGTTGAAAGGAAGTAAGGAGCACACCCAACAGTAGCATGTATTTGTGAGAGTTGGTGGTTTTGTTTTTGTTTTTTGATTGGACGTTACATTATACTTTTGAAAATGAAACTAATATGTTTATATTTAAGTAATACATTAAACAGTTTTATTTAATTAGTAGACATAGTATACAGACACAAAGATGGATGAGGTATGCTACCATCCTTTTAGATTACGCATGTTGTTTTTTTCTCCTAACAAAACAGTATTAAAGGATTTACGGTTACAATGCGCAGAGATACAGATATTCGCCTGAGAGACTCAAGCGCTCCAAGACAGGATGAATGACATGTGTATGTTTTTCATGCAATTATTGGAGGATGTATTGAATAAATAAGAAAATCGGCTAATGTGGAATAAGTGGCTGTGTTGTTGTCAGAGATAACAGACAAGAAAATGAGCGTTGAATTTATAATTTGAATGTACTGCATAGTCATGAATACTTGTTTTTACTTAAATAAAACAGATCTAATATGAAATATTGAGCGAAAAGTAATTATTTTATTAGTGGTATTAACCTAGAAAAACGTAACCTGAGTGGAAATTACAGTGAAAAAAAAAGGAAACTGCATATTTAAAAATACAAATACACAGTTATTAAAAATATGATTTGCTGTGAGAGGCAAAACAACAAGATGTAAGTTAACTCGGTAAGAAGATAACTAGCTTTTGATACCCTTCAACCTAATTTGACGAGCTAAAAAGCTTGGTTTGGAAAATTTAAAGAATTCTAGATCCTGGTTTCTTAAACAATTAAAATAACAGTAAATCGTTCCTGTTACAATAAGTTAAATATTACTTAACGTGAACTTTCTTTTTGGTATTGTCGAAAGAAAAGTAAAGTTCTTAAAGACACTATTGTAAAGTATAATAGCGTTAGTAGTAATTTTATTTTTATGTACATAAATCTCTCACTCTCACAAAATTCCTGAAAACCATAATGCACAAAACAAATTTCGGTAAGCATGAATTAGTATAGTTTTTAGATATATTTGGACGAGTTTAAGACATAAATTACGTATTTCTTGAAAAAATAACTCATAATACATTTATTCATTTTGTTTAACACTGATATCAGCATACCGTCCAACACATTGGACAAAAGTTCTTTATATATAGTGCACTGTGTGTGTTTCTGTTTGTGTTTGTTGTACAGCAAAATCACAAAGGGCTATATGCTCAACCCACCGAGGAGAATCGAGCCCCTGATTTTAGATATAGGAGTACAGCAATGCAGAGTGACTTTGTTCTTCGAAACCTAGCATAGCTTTTATTTTCTATAGTCCTTCTTGATATGATCTAAATTTTTTTAAAGAATTGTAAGAGACGCATTGAATTGCAGATTATTTATCTGCTATTTGCATGTAGAATGTTTGAATAATCAAATTATTATAAAATTGATATTTTTATTGTCTTTTTTCACGTGTTTAGCTTGATGCCACCTGTTTAAACCTATTAGTTGTTCTTCTTGAATTTCCCACTGAAGCGATTATTCAGTCATTATTTATGTTTTCCAGATGACTGAACGCGAAGAGTTTTGGAAACGTCGAGAGCTTGACAGACCAACAAGGTCTGGGTCCTGCTCATCCCAGCTAGAAACATGGGGTTAGTGCTACATGATATTGCTATACATTATACTATTTACAATAGAATATTTGTAACATTAATGGAAAATACAAAAGTATTTTTGAAGATGTGAATGGGGTTTAATTCGTCTGTATGGTCATATGGTTTTAGAGAAATTTCATTAGACTCCGACAGTCATTTTTGAAAAGACACAGAGATAACTTATAAACGTTTTGATTTGATTTTCGTATTAAATATGCCTGCTCTTATCGATTTTTTCACTCTATAATGATGCGTTTAAGACGACACTTGTCCAGGTATTTCACTGTAAACATTTATTAAACAGCTACTATCGATAATGTATAGCAAGCATCAATTTAATTCACTTTCCAGCTAGGAATTGTATTACTTCTCTGTTCATTTTATGTATTTTATTTATTTTTTATGGACAATGGTAATAATTTATTTGTGAAAGCGAAAGTAGCACATTTATTAAACTTTTATAAAGAAACATTTAATGGTTTATGAAGTTTATCTTTGTACTAAAAGTACGAGGGCTTTACTCTCCATTTATACTCAATGCATTTCTTTCTACCTTTTCTCCAAGTGTTTGAGAGTCATTTCAAAGTACATTCTCCCTACTCGTAGGATATAGCCTATTTATTATTTGCCTAATAATATTTACATATATATTATTTATATAGCATATAAAAAGAATGTACATTTATATTATGTGAAAAAAAGATTATTTATATTATAGCCACACTGCTTTCAAATCTTTATTGATTACTATTATGTTTAAACTTGTGGGATGAATTTATCCATTAATATCTCAGCTGCAAGTGATCTCTGAGTATCCGTAAACATTCCATAACTGTTATTTGTGTCTCTAAAAACTAAAGGAAATAAAAAAAATTATATTGAACGCAACAAAATAAACAAAAAAATCCTTTATCTGCTGTAAAAATCCAATTTTCTTTTTCTTAAGGAGACGAGGAGATTCGTAGACTAAAAGATGGTGTTCCGCTGGAAGAAAGATACGACTGTCCTGACCTGCTTAAGAAAGGTTCAGTGGCAAATAAAGTAAGAACTTCGTAACTGCTGTTAGCTATGTAATTAATACGTATTTCTTCTCAGATCAAAGGGGATGTACAATGTCATTAAATAGTTCAGCATATTTTAATGAAATATCATCTATATCGATTCGTATAAGAATATCCTTTTCATAACACAAAAATGCCAGAAGATAATGAATCAAAGCCGTCACGTGTGTTGTTTCCGTTTATTTATTTATTTTGTTTTAGATTGATTAATGTACTTTCATCTTTTATAACTTTCAAGAAAATCTGCAATTTTCGTCAATAAAACCGGATGTAAGCGTTAAAAACATTAAAATGGTTTATCAGAGATAAGCTTGCTTCTAGCTGTTTTGGTGAGCAAAACAAATTTTCACAAAAGTTATTGTAGTAAAAATCGAAACAGCATAAATTAGTTGAAAGACATTTTTAATATCATTTGTTGTCATTTATTTTTTTGTAAATGTTTTCTTTTTTAGGTCGTGATATATATTTAACTATATGTAAATAATTTACAGTTTATTTATTGAGTCTAGTTTGACACGGATTATTTACATCATGAATAAACGTTATTAAAACTTAAATGTATACTGACAAAATATGGATAAAATCTGAATAATTAAAACAAAGTTTAAATGAATATGTTGTTGTATATAGATTACTTTATTCAAGCACAATAACACCTAAGATTACATTTAAACTATTCCACAATTACCACGATGAAAACAACGTTGTTTAAATTTATAAGTAATATTAAGACTATTTGCAGACTATTTTTCTAATATATCTTTTTTCTCTGTAACACTACACAACAAAGTTTTTTTCTTCTTGAACACTGTTTGGTGTTCCTTATAGATTTTTGGCTGCTGATCACGAAAATCACATCCAAATTTGCCTATCACGTACCGTTTCATCGAAATCTTCAGTTTTGTCGTGTTTTTTTCTTATATTTCTGTCCATTTTTTTTTTCTGTAAGAGACCTATGAACAATATTTTTTGCAGTCTAGGCATGTCCAGGCATGAAATCAGGCCACGTTGGAAGATGTTCTGCAGAAGTATGCAGCTCGGGTATGCCTGGCCAGGCCGGAGCCAGCTTGACACTGTCTCAGCAAGCTATAAAAGGGGCTTGCATACACAGATGTTGCTCATTGGATTAATATAGATCTTATAGTGTGTACGTATTGTTTCAAAATATAGCATTGCCTCAGTAGCACTGTAACAAATAAGTTAGATAGTATAGACGTTTTACAGGACGATTGGTATTGGTCAATATGATTCATAAATGTCGTAATAGCCACGATACATTCTGCTATATTTGTGGCGAGTATACGCTTGTTCACTAAAGACACTCAATGACAGCTCTTGTGAAGAAAGCATATCGTCTATACTTCGGCTGTAAAATTGGTGATCGAGACAAGAAATGGGCATCTCACATTTGTTGTGCGACATGTGTTGTCTCTCTGAAAGCTTGGCTCAGAGGCACCAGAAAGAAAATACCGTTTGCTGTCCCGATGATATGATGAGAACAGAAAGACCATGTGACGAACTGTTACTGTGCCAAAAACAAAATGTTAATTGAATACCCTCATTTGCCTTCAGCAATGAGACCGGTGCCACATGACGACAGTCTTCCAATTCCGAAACCACCGAAAGAATGGACCTTAGACGAATCAAATGAAGAAACTGCAATGCAGGGAACTGGCAGTGACACTGATCCGGATTTTGAATCGTGCTCTACATCTCATAACAGTCAGAATTAAACGATCTGGTCAGAGATTCGGGTCTATCAAAAGCAAAAGCCAAATTGCTGGGTTTGAGACTGCAGGAATGGTGTTTGCTGTCATTAGGTACGAAATTTTTTGTTTTTCAAAGCCGCCAAGATGATATAACCAAATTCTTTGCACAAGTATACAGTTTCTATTTCTGTGTTGACATCGAAGGATTGTTGCTTTGGGACCATGACCCGCAAAAGTGGCGTCTTTTTATTGATTCATCAATGTTACGCCTCAAAGCTGTTCTGTTATACAATGACAACGTTCACCCTTCAATACCTGTTAGATATGCAGCACACATGACAGCAAAGTATGAGAACATGGAAATGTTGCTGAAGCACACCCAGTACTACAAGTACAACTGGAATATCTATGGAGATCTTAAAGTCGTTGCTTTGTTACTGGGACTGCAGCTCGACTATACAAAGTACTGTTGTTTCATCTGTGAATGGGACAGTCGTGCCAAAGAGTCACATGATTCTAGACAAAGCTGGCCACTCCGTAAAAAGTTAGTTCCAGGACAAAAAAAAAATGTGGACACTGCAACGTGATGCACCGGACATTGAATACAAATGAAAATCAGAAGCAATTCACTTTTAATTATGTTGAGCTTAATAGCGTAGTAGAAACATATACATAATTAAATACGTTATTACTGGCAAGTAGTTAACTTCTATTTCTCAGAGTTCCTACGTGATGAAGCAAAACCAAAACTATATTTGTGCATACCCATCAGGTACCTGTCACAATCAGCAAAAACTTTTCAGGAAGCGAAGCTTTTCAAAAAAATTGTTTTGCAGTGTAATGTACGTTTCACGATTACCTAACAGATAACTGAAAAGAAAACCAAACTCTAATCTAGTTCTTTTCTGGAATATTTCCTTCCAAATTAGCTCCTGGCTCTATAAAGAAAGAGTATTGTAAATTATTATATTAGTACCTCCCACTGTTTATACTTTAAGTGTTTTGTCTGATTTATAAGGTTGTTGTTAAAAGTTTTTTTTCATTTATTTTGATATCATTTTATTAAGTTTGTTTCTTCGTGCACTTTCTCACAATTGTTTAAAGTGGAGGAAGTTTAGGGTTTGATTTCATGTACCTTCTCATAAATTTTATAATTTACTTTCTTTCATGTGAATTTTAATTGCACATTAATTTTCATACAAAGAGTATACTTATTGTTTCTTCAAATCCTCTCATAAAAATCACATTTTCCTCTTTCATTTGTGTTTTATTGGCAGTGTTGTCTTGAAAGTTTGTTCAGGCATTTAAGCAAATTCATCACATGAAAGAAATATCTTTCAATGTTTAAAAAAGTTATGACATGACAAACCTTTATGTCTACTTTGTCAGATTTTAATTATATAAATGTATATATACACTTAGTAAAAATATGAAAAGTCTAAAATTATATTTTCGCATGTACTTTGATGCCTATAATTCTCAAATGACTCATTGTTGTCTGCAGCAAAAGCCAACAATAACATTGCGGTTTGTCTACGGACTCGAAACGCTAGAAACCGAGTTTCTATACCCGTGATGGGAGAGAACAAATAGCCATTTATTTAGCTTTGTGGTGAACTACAAATAAACTGCTATAAAAAAGTGTACAAAATGCAATTTTTGTAATCGTGATAGGTGAAAAAAATACCATAAGTTAAATATTATAATTTGAGAAAAATATTTGCTGCACTCTATCGAGTGAAAATGGCTCATAAAAGTTGAACTTTTGTAAATGAAAAAAGTAAATGCAGGTAAGCATTCAACTTCTTCATATTAAAACATGCAAATGGGAATCACTTTGGGAAGTAACAAACATGTACATGTAAATAAAATAATCATATACTTGTGTTTAAAGGATAAAAACATGTAATAAAGGACAAAATCGTGTTGTTAAGAAAAAGGTGACTAGAAGTCGATATTTTATTGTAAAACTATATTCAAACAGTTAACAAATTTTATTTTTTAAAAAATGGATGTAAAATGGTCACCAAAGACTAATATTTTATATATCAGAAAGATGAAAACAGGTAATAAGGCACATTTTGATTACAGAAAAATATAAATAAGTGACCAAGTTCAACGTGTTATTTCTAAAAGATAGAAACATGTAACACGTGACATACTTTTCCTAGACAAAATTCAGCTCTCTTTATTGATTATTAAAAAATCTAAACTGGGAAAAATAACTTCACCTTTTGATCATTATAGTAAGATTCAAACGTATTATAATAAAATGTGACACATAAATAAGCTCTTCATTAAACAAAACATGATCATCAGAATTTTATCAAAAGGACACATTTGAGAAAAATAACTAAAACGTTCTGACATAAAAATATTAATATTACTAATTTGCATTGAGAAACCATAGTCATTGTCTAACACTTAAACCTACCTTGAATAAATAGTCTAAATCAACAAATTTATTTACAAAAACTAATATTTTACAGAATTTATATGTTTGTATAACTATTTAGAGTAGCTCTTATCACATTGAAGATCAAAGAAATATTATGAAGACATATCTGGCTGTGAACACCGTGAAGTCTACACTATCGACACATAATAAAAAGTTAAGTATAAAACATCTTAAAATATAAACATATAAACATTTATATTGCGCCATGTGATCCCATATTATGACATATTAATTTGCTACGCATTTCTTCAATAAGTTAATTCGTGCATTCGCATTCAAAAACATGTACAAATGTAATATCAGTATCCAACATGTAACAAATGTTATAAAAGGCAAGTTTAAAAGAAAAATTATTAAAACTGAAATAGAATACACTTCAATAAAAATAAATCAAAATGTTCCATTAAATTAAAATAGTAGCACAACTAAAGAAATGTATCTGTTGGAGAATATCTGAATGTATACAACGGAAAATGTATTCAACCTTACTACCTGCGATTATAACAAAGTCTCGATCGTTAATCAGACTTAAATAAGTTATTATTTTATCTCAAAAAACTCCAGTTATGGGAACTACTAAAATATTATGACTTGAACTTTCAAACTGGCATTGTAAATTGCTGTATAACGTAACTTGTTTCTTGAAAGATGTATAAAGTAACACAAAGTTTATACATATACAATTATATATAAAGTATTATGCTGGATAAAACTATGTGGTTTGTTCTGCCAACCGTAGAAGTGTTATAATGTTACGATTAATCCCACTATTCGTTGGTAAAAGAGTAGTCCAAGAATTGGCAGTGAGTTTTGATAACTAGCTGCCTTCCCTCTAGTCTTAAACTCCTAAATTAGAGACGGCTATAGCAGATAGCCTTCGTGTGGCTTTGAGTAAAATTAATCAAAAAGCAACAAAAATATTTTAAAATTTCGTCTTAACAATTCTTATAGAAAAGTTTCAGGTAATAAAACAATTTCTGAGGTTCTAAGAACAAAAATATATTCTATTATTGTGAAACAGAGAGTTATGTAAAAACAAATATAATTGATATAAGATGTATTAATTAAGCATGTCTTAATGAATAACTGTTACTAATATACCAAAAGAATACTAGTAAAATACTGAAGGTGAACGTGATAACGTTAAAGAAATTGCATTGAACTTCAATAAGAAACACACAGTTAGATTTTAAATGTGTAAGTGTGTCAGGATATAATAATGGGCTACGAGATCCAAGTGCAACTTTCACATTCTTCCCCACACTCGCTTGGTGGGTTTTTGGTAATGACTGAGGCCTGCTCTATCGATTTACAGGTCAACACATTCGCGTGCGATCTTAACATGTACTGCACACAGTTATTTATTCAATCAATATCTTTGATCTGACACAACGGTTTCAATATCTTTCCGTTAAACTGAATGTATTTCTCAACATTGTTGATACTATACACACGAAGTTTGGATTACCTTAAAAAACTTAACGTTTTTGTCTTACAATGTTATTAGTTTCTGCAGAAAGTTAATACATTTCCATCTCTGAATTTATTTTCCCTTTGTAAGATGCTGTCTCGTTGAATGAATACCATTCACTATGTAAGTTTACAATAACCCCATCTTGTGGCTCTTCATTTAGTTATCTAAGATTTAAAACGAGCATTAATCTTATTACAGATAATATCAAAAACTTACATGGATAACAGGTATTCGTAGATAATAACAACATGTTATGATTAAAAACCTTTTTTTATAGCATTGACATTTTGGAACAAGTAGTAATGTGGAGAAAAGTAATAAAACAGTTGTGTTTTCGGGTATTATTAGTATTTATGAATTGCAATACCAGAAAGAAGAACATAATCATGTCTCATCTGAAGTAATTAATGGTCTTTAAACTTATTAGTATTTCTATATTAAACCTCAGCGTCCCCTAACGTTAGCCCAATATTTGACAAGAATACATATGGTACAAATGTTTTAAAGCTACAAATGTGACAATTTATTATTTTTCTTCTAGGAAGACGGTTCGAAGAAGTCATTGTTAACAGAAGAAAGTATTTCTGCGATCCTTAGTTATGTTGGTGGTCCTGTCATATCAACACTGCAGGGAGAAACGCCTCGAGATGACTGCCTCGAAAATCCAAGCAAAGCTTCGGATAGTGTGCAGATAGTCAAGCTTTCAAATCAGCAGGGACAATTTTTAGATCCTCGCGTAGAATTCTCCAGAGAAATTATTATACCCTGAACCTAAATATATATATATATATATATATGACGTTGTTCTAGGCTGTCAGTTGAACTCTTCTAACTGTAAAAGTCTTAAATGTAATTTTATATTCATGAGGATATTATCGTACTTAGGTAACATCGTGGGTGATACCTGTGCCTCATTGCAGGAATATTATTAAGTGTTGTGTCTTCTTAACTGACAAATCAAGGTGAAATAATATATATATATATATATGGGTGACCTTCCTCATCAAAAACTTGTGAAAAATGTTTATTGGGTTTGTTATACTTATATTAGAAACAAGATCGATATGTTGTACCAGTCCCTATGAATTTGATCAATTGACTTTGAATTTACTACAGATGCTTATTCTTTGATCAGAAAAGCCGTCTAACAAATGAGCTATAATTATATATCAATTTCATAGCATTAATATCAAGAAGTAAACACTAGAAATACCTAAAGATTTAAAAGAATGCCAAGGTACATATTTCAGCCGACGTCTTTTAACAACACTACATTTTGTCGTATGTAACTTAGGAACATTTCTTATTATTTTGTCTAGGACTTTGCTATGGCAGAACAGACTTCTATTGATATCTTCTTAAGTATATGTTTGCAACTGTTGCTATATATATGTAAATCAGAAACTGTTTAATATACGTATATATATAAAGTAACGTATTTAACGTTATATTACAAAAAAATAATAATTTCACAAATCTAAAATCCTCATTAATTTGTTTCTGCTTGTTTCAATACTAAGCTACACAAAGGTTTAATAGTGTTCTATCCATTGTGGGTAATTTAACCTAGGATTTTAAAGTTGTAAGTTCGTGAATATACATTGACTTATCGAGGACCTTACGATGAAGATGGAAGTAATTTGTATTTTATTCTTTTTGCTGTTGATCACTGCAGTCGCTTTTAGAAATGACGTTTAGCATAATTCAAACATAAGTTTCAGAAAAACTAATTGTGCAGTATATCGAACTGTCAGGTTTACAGCAGAATATTCAAATAATATTTGTGCTTTAGAAGCATACCATTGATTGGTATATGCTATATCATGTTTTTATTAACCTTTACTTTCCAAGTATACGACGTATTTCAAGAAATCAACAAACTGTTGACTGGTATAAGTTATTACATTTTTTTAGACGTTGACTTTCCAAATATATGATATGATTCAAGAAATCAACAAATCATTTATTGGTATATGATATTACATTGTTTTTCTAATTGTAACTTTCTTACTATGTGATATGATTCAGGATATCAACAAACCATTTAATGGTATATGCTATTACATTTTTTTAATGATGAAATTCCAACTAAATGATATGATTCAAGAAATCACAGAAGGTTACGAACTAGATTCCTACAATTGTTAACATACATTAAAAATTTGTACTTTACTGACTATTTAAATCGTAGATTTAATAACACTTTATTAATAGATCAGGTAATATCGAAACTGATGTATAACTTGGTCGGTGTTTGTTTATTTGATTCTAAATGAAAAGGAAAATTGAGGTTGTATATTCTTCATTTGTGGAAACTTGCTGTAGCGTACTGTTTTTTTCAACTAGAAGTACAAATCTTTGTAAAATAGATAATTTGTATAATATCTAAAGATATGATTAATTTGTGCTTCGAAGCATTAAGTAACGATGTTAAGATACACTCTCTTCTTTCTTTAATGACATTTTACATTAAGAGTAATGGTTAAACAGTTTTTTATATCTGTCTTTGTAATTAAAATGTTTTAATATATTATTATATGTTTATGTATAGCGTTAGCTTAATACATGGATTTAGGGCTAACGCACATCTTCTAAGCTGCCAAAACACGTCTGATATCATTGGTTTATATTCTGCTGACATTAAAGTTACCTAAATGATGAGGAACTCATTCTGATGTTTGTAAGCAAGAATGTGAGGAGTGTATGTTTAATTAAATACATTTATTATCAGACTGATTTTTAATTTTGACATACGAAGGTAGCTTGTTTTGTTAGGGGTCATTATCAGTGAAACAAAAAATGAATTTTACGAAATGTTCTATTTTCCAGCTTATGGAATAATACAAAAATAAATATATAATGTTGTACATTTATTACTTTTAAAACTGGTACAGAAGCTGCCGTTTCTTTGTTTGACTATTCAGGAATAATATTTATGTCTTGGTTTAATATTCCTAAAAAAACTTATATTTCTCAGAAATGACTTACTAATTGGAACAAATCCACAAATTTCATGTTGTTACAAGTTTTTGAAAAGAAATTTCCAAGCAGCTGTTAAGAGTTGAAAATTTCTAAAAGTCTTAGTGGGATACTAAAAACAAAAAGTGACATCTACCGTCTATGATGATTAGTTCAGTCAAGTTATTAAGAAATTTGCTTTGCGAAATAGAAACTTACTCCACCTACTTAAATCCATGTATACGGTCAACCTCGTAAGAAATAATTTGACGTTACAATTTAAACACCGTTAACAGAACCTTATGTCGGTTTGGCAAGGTCTTTATTGCACGATTTAATCTTTATTAAAAAGGAAACTTGCATTCGTTACTGTGTCTTGGCCAAATATGATATTGTGTTCCCATCTCTAGCATATATGATCTTCCATGAACTTTTATTTGTAACTAACAACTCAAAAATTTTTAACTGTTTAAAAGCGGGATATTGTGCTTCCCTGATTCTCAACTATACACATTTGGTAAGGATGGCGAATTTTATAATGTAATATGATCATTCAATGTTTTATAAAATTTACTAACAAAGAGCATCCATGAAATCAAAATTATTCTGGGTAAATTTGCCCTTCCTTCATATCAACGTTTTGTTAAGAACTTTAAGATGAGAATCATGGTAAAATACATGACAGGGAGAATATAGCTCTTTATTTTATACAATATTCATGTACTATTTTACTGTAGGATGTTATTGTCGTATCAACAGTATGTAAACAGATTGTTTCTTCTCTAAAACTATACCTGTTTAAGTAAATATAAAGGGAAAATACATTTATGTCAGTAGGTATATCGTTAGGATCTTTCAACCGGTATTAATGTTGTTTATTATACATAACTATCATACAAACATGTATGTACTACATATATACGGATGGTTCTCGGTTCATAGAATAGTTGTGTTATAACATAGGCTTCGGGACTCGTAATCAATTTGCTCTGAATGTAGATGCATCATCAATTCAACTAAAAGGTTTGGGTACCATAATCAGGATAAAATTTGTTTCGTAACCCAAAAGCCTATCTTACCACTCATCAGCTTTATACACGCTAATATGCTAAGGAATCAGATCAGACACAAGGAATACTCAGTTTAAGAATAATACGAATGTTTTATTCCAAGTATACACAACCGAAACGATATCGGTGTGTGACGCTAATATATTATAGTAACAATACGAAACGTTTTTGTTTTGTTTTTGCCGTTAACACTAATCTGTTTCTCACAGACCCGAATGAGTATTAATGTTAAAGAAATTATATGTTGTCACAATTATTTTGTATGAACCATTCAAACCAGTTGAATGAAATTAATCATATGTTACTATAGAAATATTTGTTCCCAGAATATCATTAATAAATATTAAGAACTGTCTTCCTGTCATTGTGAATATAAATCAACTTTGGTTTTAATTGAAAAGAGTAAAATTTGCCTTAGATTGAACTCAATAAAATATTTGTTACCGTTGTTGCAAAGTATACGTCATAATTTGATTTTCTGTCCATTTTAATACATCATTTTTAAACCTTCCGAAAAATACATTACAACATTTAATCAAACTTATTATTATTTAGAAATATTAAGATGTAAAATAATGAATTTAAACTGTAAATAAATCAAAATGTTATGTAAAATGATACTTTGATATTTGATTATGGAAGCACATTATTCTAAGATAATAATAATTTGTCAAGTAACGATTTATAAATACAATATTAAAAGACAAAAATGTCACGTGCTTCTTGAATAACACCTAATAAACAGTATGTTATACTATTTTAATTAAAATGTATTTAGATCATATGTATATATCATAATGTTGAATATCTTTATAATTTTCGAAACAGTTAATTACGTTTATTACGTGATGACGAGAAACACATTTGAAGTAAAAATGTATTCTCAAGACGGCTGGTGTGGGTATTAAAACTTTATTTTATTTTAATTAAAGAACTAATACCAGCCGTGTTGAGAATACATTTTTACGTTTATTACCGCACTTCACACACATAAACAAATCTTAATACTTCTGTTTTTGTTGCACATAGTTGTCCTTTAACAGCAAATGAGAGCATCTTCCTATGGGACATAAAGCATTTTAATTTCATATAACTTTTGGTTTGGTTGGAAGAACATGGAAGTTCTGTTCATCCTTAAGACTGTATACACTACCATTATTACACTGCTCCTTATCGACATTTCAAGTCATAGTATTATACTCAGAGTATTGTATATTTAGCAATAACATATTTAGTTCCGCTATAACACGGCTAATCTCCCCTGTATACAAACGTTCCTATGGATCTGAATGATTAATGTGATTAGTTCACGACGCATAAAATTTCAAATTTGTTCCGTTTCAGATTCATGATCAGTCTTCTCTCCAGTGTATTACAAACCAACATTTCTAAATAAAACTGATTAGTTGAGATTTAACTCGTATTTTTTTACCTAAGTTAATTCTAAATATTTAGTCTAATCATATAGAATACATCTATTACAAAATCAAGACACGACCTCAGAAGTATATTCCTCGAAATAACATAATATTTAAAATACAAAACCATATACTCGAACTTCTATAATAATCATTACGCAACAAGCAATATGGTAGTCACTCTGAGCTTCTTTGGTTTTCTTTTTGTTTGGAATTTTGCACAAAGCTACAAGAGAGCTATCTTGATCAGTCGCTTCTAATTATACAGGGTAAGACTAGAGGAAATGCAGCTAACCATCACCACCCACCGCCAACTCTTGGGATACTCTTTTTATCAACGAATAATAGGATTGACCGTAACATTAACATTATAACTTGCCCACGGGGGAAAGGGCGAACACAATTTGATGTGATGGGAATTCGAACCCGCAACCCTCAGATTGCAAGTCTAGCATCCTAACCACTTAGCCATCCAGCGGCCATTTTGTGCTCCATTGAATAATTTTTACATTTCAATCCAATTAAACATTTCGAAGTGAAACTGGGTCAAATTTTGACAAGTTCAATTTAAACTAAATATTTTGTTGTTGTATTTTTTAAATGATGCTTTACGGCTAAACGGCAGTTGTGAGAGAAATTAAAAAATAAAAAATATTTTAATAGGACAAAACGGTGTTTATAATGAATCCTTTTAATGTAAAGGTGCTTAAAATAAACAGATACAGAACCACTATGTTTCTAGAAATTATACACTTTCCTGAATTGATAATTACCAGCTAAACATATTAACTAAAGCTCACACGATAAATAGCAGAAAACGTATAAAGTGACTTTCTCACTGAAATTATAATGTATCATCCAAGCAAAGGGAAGAAAAAACAAAGTTAAATTTTTCAACTTGAATAGCACTTTTCATGCATACGGGCTAAATGACTATGTTAGAGACACCATATCTGGGAGATTCAATATTAATGAACCACCAGCCATAAAGTATGCTATCACCAAGTAGCACACCACAACAAGGTTGTCCAACTAAACCGTTTTGGAAAGTAAATTATCACTAGTCTCGTATGTTAAGAATAATAAGTCACTTTTTTGCTAACTCACTTTGTATTTCATTTAGTGTTTAACTCATTAATTATTAATATGTATACATACACACATTTATATTACTTAGAACATATTTATAATAAAATATGTAAAATATTTTATGAAAGTTTTTGCTAAAATGCGAGTGAACAACCTTTCTCTCTTATGGTAACAATTATATATTTCGTTCAATTTGATCGGAATCTTTGACTTGAAAACTCACCTTATCGTTACGGTACAAACCGCCACATCCTATCCTGCCCCATATGGACTTGTTATGTAGCTTTCATTACGAAATTATTATTCGTAGGGATATAATAATAATATGTCATATATTTTCACATGTAAAAATCCTGAACTATCAGTATTACTTAATATGCTAATTTTAAAACATTATGATATGGCCAGACTTTATGTTAAATATTAAATTCCAACGATTTTTAGTTAAAAAGATGATTGGCACGATGAATATGTTGTTAGTAAATGCAAAATTCTCCACTAATAAAATATATAAATAATAATACGTGGCTGTTGGTAAGTGTACTAATAGTCCTGTTTCTTTCATAATATTACACTCCTGTGAGATGTGCAGTAAACACGTCGAAACGAGTTGAATGTATGATATTGTTTTCAATCTCTTTATTTTTTATTGCTGTTTTTCTGTACAATAAGTTAATAAAAATTAAATGTTGTTTTTGAAATCGGTAATAGGTTCATTTTTATTATTATTGTGTGTTAACAAATCGTTTATTTTTAATAGCTTTTATTTCGTAGTTTTCATGATCTTCCTGTAAATCAAATCATGGTTTACTTTCTTATATCATTCTGATTATCTGACATTCATTTCTTTATTATATAATATATCGTGTAATCTAGTTTGTTCATTAATTTGTTTTAATTTGATGACCGTATTAATGCAATGGTTAGCTTCTTTATGCATGTCTTAAGGGCATCAATTAGAATTTTAGATAAACTAGTTCTAACTGCAGAGAAACCAGTTTTCAGAGATGGTTTAAATAAATATGCCAATCAATATATTAGAAAAAAATCGTAATTATAGTGAAATTGTCGTGTAAATTAAATTTTAGATCGTTCGTTTGAGACTCTAAAAGAAACGCAGGGTACAAACTTATTTAAAGCTAATTATAGTCTTTGAATAGATTTAAAAAGTTTTCTTCCTAAAAGTCTCTATGAAAGATTAAAAATAAAATAGACAAAAGAAAACATCACAGGCTTGCTTTAACACTTTTTAACATTCTTTTTGAGGTTTGTAATTTAAACTTATTATGTTTTATTCTTTTCTCAAATATATATCCCCTGATCTTTCAGACACGACATGTAATTAAATTTGTAAGGTTAACATATTTTTAGTTGTCTGACATGGGCTGGTTCTTATAATCGCTACATTTTTAATTGTATATTTTGGCTTTGAGCGTTTATGTCTGATGAGCTTTTAATGAGTTCGATATTGTATTAGTCTAGCAAAGTACGGACAGTAATAAACGTTACAAGTACATAAAATGAGCAAAAACCGGAAGCCAGCGTTGCTGAACGATGTTTTGAAAGCGAAAACCTGCCACAAGGATTAGTGTTAAGAAAGATTTACGAGTAAGTCACACCTCGATGACAGTCAATACAAGACAGCCCCGCAGGAAATTATTGATCAATGCTCGTATCTTCTCTCTCAGGATGGCTAATCATTGCATTACAAACATATTCCAAATCTATTTCTACTACAACCCGAAACTTTGGTGCCTTTAAGGAAAAGTATAGGATATTTGCTATGTCTATTCGGAATTGTGATTTTCAGATTTCCTCAACATTTGAGTAACGTTATATACATTTTGTTGAAGAGGGACGTCTAATAAAAAACAGGAAACGTAAGTTCTTGATTTGTTCGTTCAGAGGTCATGCGTAAAAATGCAAAACTTCCATTAGAAGGAGCATCACTTTATTTTTGTACTGGAAATAGAAAACATGTCTATTACATTTGGTCACTGTAAATAATACTACAGGTTATATCATTTTAAAATTACTTTTTAGGGAAATAAATTAGACAAGATTTTTTTTTCCTATTTACAACCTAACCAACAATTCTTGCTTACACCACATGAAATAAACAGCTATATTAGAAGCCCGAGATTCAGGCACAGTCATCCCTGATTTAGGGATATTGATCAGATATAATGAAATCAGTCAGTAATTTCCTCTGACTATGTTCGCTACTTTTAATCAAATATTAAAATAAGTTGTCACATTCATAATAAACGTTCAAAGTTTCAGCTTCCGAGAGAGTAAAATTTATATTAAGACTTGAATTTTGGGCCTCTAATCCTCCGCAGTCCGGAGTTGTAATCATTAGTCCACACAAGAGTCTTGTTCACCATTAATAAATAATACATATTTTTTTTTAGATTTATCTTTGAATAAAAAATAATGTTTATTTCATTTTTTGACCCCCCAATGGTGTGCTTTGGGCTTTTTTAAATTTCTTGCAAAACTACACGAGGGTTATCTGTGCTAGCCGTCCTTAATTTAGAAGAGTAAGGCTAGAGGAAAGCAGCTACTCATTACCACCCACCGCCAACTATTGAGCTACTCTTTTTACTAACGAATAGTGAAACTGACCGTGACCTTATATCGCCCCCATGGCTGAAAATGCAAGCATGCTTGGTGCGACAGGAATTCGTACCCGTGATCCTCAGATTATGAGTCAAGTGCCTTAACCACTTGGCTAGGCTGAGCCCTACTAATCCATGGGACTTGAACCTTTGTTTTCATTTTCCACTCACAATTGAAGTCTGATGTAATCGCTATATTCAATAGCAGTAACTCAAAGTGGATAACACCAACAATATCCCACAAAACACTTAACAAGACTTACCTCGGTAAAGGTCCATTTTGAGCTTGCTTTAACCACCTACACTAAGTCACTATCTGCGGCGCTTAACATTTTTCATCTCCAGTCACTAATATGTCCACAAAAAGGTAAGTTCCATTCACGAGAGTACATAGAAGTGCAAAAGTCCACTACTGCTCTAAGGTTGGCTTCTGTCAAATCATGGGGGACCCATTTTCAAAGTTTTGACACCTTTCAAAGCTATTGCAGATAAAGGTGAACTGTTGAATGGGTTGAATGAAGCTTCTGTGTTAGTTCTTCAACTGTTACAGCACAATCTCTATCAAGTAAAGCCACCAGCAAGTCATCACTGAACTCAACAGGACGACCTAAACGTGATACATCATTTAAGCTGTAGTCATCTGATCTAAACTTCTGAAACATTCAACATTTTCTTTCATTGAGAGACTCCGCACCATGAAAGTTTTGTGTAGTTTCTGCTGCACTGTTGGCTTTTTTAAACTCACAAAGCATTATATCCCTAATGTGCTCTTCAGACACATCCATTTTCATAAGTGTTCACCTGATTAATAGTCTAAAAAGTGAAGTTAAGTTAGTTTCTTTTATTTGTCTGAACATTTTATACACGTCCTACTACATATTTTAGTCATTAAAGTCTTTTACAAAGACAGAAATGATGGTGCACTTTCTGCATTAAATTTTCGGACTTATGGGATGCCCTGATATAAGATGTAAAATTTAATAGTATTAAAGTGGTTAAAGTTTTTAATCACTGTGAAATATTGCCTTCACTATGCACTTTATTTAAACAGAGTCCACTTTACGCAAGTATAATATCATGAAATCTAGCCCAAAGTATTCACTTCATTTAGACTGACTCCACTTTACACAAGTGTAATATCATTTAAAAAGTGTTATTAGGAAGAGCTTTTGTCAATGTCTTCTGCACCTTCCAAAGTTAATCCACTGTTTGGGATTAGACTTTATAAACGCTTTTTCATCATTTTGTTTATTACCTTGTTCAGCCATTTATGTGTATATTCGTATATATGTAACTACAATAACATAGTTCTATCTTCAGCTACATTGTAATATGTAGACTGCACTAAATCTGCCATATCAATTGCTAACGAGGTCTTTCACCCTGTACCAAAACTCATCAGATCTACTTTGATACTATAGATATGTCAGTTGTCTAATATATACACATGCATGTGTCATCAATTTTCATGAACAACTATTACTATGATGTGAGCCACTAATCAAGTAACTTGTAATTATTATCAATGCTAATTAATTTTTTTGTAAATCAGATTTTTAAAAAAGGTATAACAACATAAAATTAGTATTATTCATTTCTTTTAACTGTGATTATTTTTTATCTATTCCCTGTTATTATATTGATAAATTCAATAATACTATGTAACACAAATTTTGTTTCCGGATAGTATGTGTTATTTCTTAATTGCTTATATTGCAAAAGTACAGAAAAATGGCCATTTTTACCTTCAAACTTTGATTTTGTGACCTGGATAATGAAATTTAGAAATTAACCTATTTTCTGTAAAAAACTGGTAAATTTGCACATTTTCATTTTCATAAGGGCTGAATAAAACAACATATGAATCAAGATTTACATGTATTTATACTAGAATTATATAACAATGAACAGAAATGTTTAAAAGTGAGTAGTTTATCGAGATTTGAGACTGTAATGTAAATCACTTTCACGTATCAGGCCCCAAATATAGTCTCCCGTCATTTTTTGTTATGCGCTCCCAGATCTCCAAAGCAAAGTGTGAAGAGAAAATAGGTATTTTGCATTAACTTTTGGCATAAGCAATTGGAAAATAATACTTTCTGTCCAGAAACAAGAAAAAGTAAATTTTTTGTTACATGGTGTAATACAAGTTAATAGTTACAGTAGAATACGTGACTTTCTTCCTTTCTTGTACATTTAATTACATTACCTCTTTAATGGCTCAGCAATAAATCAGAAGGTTTTAACATTGGATATCACATTATGAAGGTTTGAATGAAAAAGAAAATATTGTATACTAAATTGCAGATCCGCATTTAGTAACACAAACAATCAAGTTATTTCTATTTATGGATTTATACAGTAATAGAAACCTGCCTGCAAAAATCATGAAATAATATCCTAAGTATGGTGTTCGTCTTTTAGGGAAGCATTTATTTCCTGAAATCAATGCTTATATAATAAAATAAAGTCGTTCTGTGAACAGGTTTTGAAAAAAAATATATTTAAAATGTAGAGAAATCTAAAATTCAGGATCACAAAGCTCTTATATTCCTGTCAGTATAATATATGATTAATTAATCTAGTGCAGTCGACTATGTTAAGATGAGTGGTTTTGTTAAATTTAAGTCTTTCAAATGTTGAAAATTTTAACTGTAAAAATCGAAATCGTGACCAGTGAAAAGAGTTTTTAATTGTGAATCATCCGAAGATACACGTATTTCAATGTACAGATGCTATGCTATTTTGATTTTTTTTCTGGTTATTAAACCACATATTTTGTACATTTAGTCACCAAGCTTATAAAACAAATCTTAAAAAGAAGGACTGTGACAATTGCACATCTATATCACTTGCCAATGAATTAGTTGGTTAATACAAATCAGCTTCAAATAACTTTTTAATATTAAGTAAGAGTACTTCTACTGTACATACAATGCTGTATTTTTGGCGTCTCCTGCGATCTTATGTATCTAAATATTTTCAAAAAATGATATATACCTTTTCCATAAATAGCGTCACTTTTAGAAAGACACGTAAAGTGAAAAATCAATGAAAGACAAAAACACCACACTTATAACCAGAGCACTCTCATCATATGAATATTTTTTCATCATTGCAAAAATCAAAACAACTGTAACCTGAACAATCAAAGGATGAATCTTTCTTCATTATTGAAAACTGGCAAGATTCCAAATTTATCCCTACTGAAAAAAGTCAGCCTTTTAAAAGGGTTCGAGTTATATCGTTTTGCACTTTTTCCATTTTCAACCTGTTCAAGAAATATGTACCAATTTGTAATTATTGTTTATATTGTAAATCTAAGTGTCGGTGGTAAGACATGTTAATAATTCTTTTTGTATTTTAGTTCCTATAATAAGACCTTAAGCACAAGTCAAGTTCATTAAATATGGTATGAAACACATCAAGGTCAATAAAATAGCTTTATGTGCTGATATAGTTGAACCTGTAACCATAGCTTCTGTGATGAATGATTGGAAATTCAATTTAACGGAATGGGTCGAAAAATTTCCTTTAAAACTGTGTTTACGTTGTTGATATTATTGTATAATTTTATTTACACAATTAAAATGGAGTTTGTGTTCTACATCTGCAACCAGAAATTCTAATAAATAGATAACCAATTAAGAACAAATCCTCTTTAATAATATTTATACTTACATATACAAAGAAATTTTCCAAGATTGCTCCACAGGAAATACAACCTAAAAATTTGCCTAAAATTTCCACCTTGTAGAAAAATGCCTTTAGAGAGGAAAATGTAATTGTCTTAATAAAGTCAAAGTTTAGTTAAACAAGTAATGTGAATTATTAATTAGTAAATAATAATAAAATGATATTAAAATTATTGTTGCTTTTAAATAAAATTAATAAGATATACAGAATGAATAAATAGAAGTGCATAAGAATGTTTAACTTACAAAAGTACCCTCACCTAAGATATGAGTAAGTATATGAAAGGTTCGTTTTGTTTTGTTTTTCAATTGAAATAAAAAGACATATGTCTTCTTTTACAAATTGAAATGTTTCTCAAGAGGTAATTGTAAAAAAGAAAATATACATGTACCATTTGAATGAAGGTAAAATCGTACAACACTTTAATTGACTTAATATTTATTTCAAGATAATACTTACATCCCACGAGGACGTTTCAAATCGTTAGCGTAGTCTCCATACTTTACCAAACGTATAGTTTGACATTGAGTTTGATTCTAAAATATTATGAAAAACATGTGATAGACAGTGATAGAAATCTAACAACTTTTGATGTGATATATCTTCTTTGTATTGTTTAAATTCTGTCTCGTTCATTTCTAACAAGCTTCAGCAAAATATGTCAAATGTAGTGATAACACATCTTAGATATTTATATGTTTGTATTTTACAATGATTTAATTACATGTTTATCAATTTCTAAAAAGTTTGACTTCAACCATATATTTACATATTATAGCCAGGTTTATTTCTCCTCTCTATCCTGATGATAAAATGTTATTGTTAAAAAAAACCTTTTAATTCAAATTAGTTTTTGTGCTTTCGAACAGAAAGACGAACATTTACAATCAATTTTTTCCGTCCAGCACAAGTTCAACATCATATAGTCAAATGTATGTAAATGTTCTATAAAATCTTAATATTTTATTCATTTGTTTTCCATATACCATAAAACAATGGTATTTTGAAGATAATTGTTGAGTCAATGAATTAGGTTCGTGATTTTTACAATTATTTAATCAGTCGTTTACTGAAATGTTTACATTGTATTATTTGTCATGAATTATTCGACCACTTATCTGCACTCTTATTATTAACATAAACTTCATGTAGAAATGCGAGTTAACCTTCTGTATCTTTTAAAAAACAAAACAATAATCTTTATCAGTTCGTCTATTTTTTGTTTTGATCATTGGCTGGAATACCACAAGCAATTCAAACAATTCGGGAGAAGGTAAGAAATATTATTTAAAAATTATTTGGTTTATTATAGAAGTGTTCGATCTATTTGAAACTTAAATGATTTGTTTGTTCAGTCTTTCAGATATATCGATGGAAAGCAACAAAACAGTCAATAATTCTGGTAGTGAAATATTTCAATTCTGTGTTAAAATTGGGACTTTTGGCTGAATACATATAAATTAAATTATAATTACTAGCGATGAAACTCGAAAATGGCAAATAGTTATATAGCAATTTAAAAAATAAAATGTTATTTTAAAAATCTTTGGTTTCTTATGCTTGTACAATTTCTTGAAACAAAATGGCAGTGAATACTAAAATAAAGTTATCATCTCTAATATAAAGCCAGTTAAAGTTTCTTTGAATAATGTAATGAATTTAACTGCAACACTTATAGTTTGAAAAGAAAGTGTAATGCATTTCTATATTTCTTTTCCAACAAAACTCTTGCCTGTTTTCAAAGGTATATCATAAAATTTTAAACAAAATAAAAAAAACTGTAAAAAATGTGAAATGTGCTATATAAAAGAAATTTTGATGAATTGTACATTTATATGAAGTTATCGAGTACTTAAATTATATATGTAGTGAATATTTGCACGAAAAGATAAAAATCCTAACTCGTTTTTTTCATCTTTTTCAGTTTGCTCATAAAATTTTGATAAAACCAGGGTAATGCATTATACATAATTATAGTATCAGAAAATTACCACGAAATAATTTTTGTATGTTACATCTGTTATTTTTCCCACTGATATTCGAAAAGTGTACGTGCATATCTTAATAGCTTGAAATTCAATTAATGTATTAATTATTGCGATGAGATTTACAGTCGCTCAAGTAATTATATTAGCTTCAGTGATTGGTATGTTCTGTGGATTGCAAGATAGTTTATCCGGGCAGATTTTTCTTTATCTTATCAGAAGGTTGTAATATGAATATATTTCCTTCTAGATTTTTTTCCCACAAATTACACACTTTCCATAATAAAACATTTTATTACTACTGTGTTAGGAGTTTTGGTCAACAGCTCGCATCATTAACCGACTTATGCTAAACGAGCATTTATTAATGTTATTTCGTAAAATAAAACTGCTCATTAAAAATATGAAACACATTTAATTAAATTGTGTTCCTAAGTTATATATATATACCCAAATGCACTTGAAGATATCATATGAAAATTGAGAAAATGCTTACAATTCTGATATAAACTGAAACGGTAGATGACAAATGATAAGTTATTTAATCATTCATCATAATTAAAACAATTTTGCTTTGAGCAAATTCTAGTGCGTTAATAGTTAGTTCGCAAAATGCGCCATAATGAACTGATGTTTAAAATATCATGAATTTAATCGTATCGTTAACGAAAGCTTTATTGCAACTTCATTAAGCCTTAATATTCCTGTTGTTGTTTATAAGAATTTAAAATGTTGGGGTTAACATTTCAGTAAGCTCATGAATAGCGTCAATAACAAACTTTCGCAATTATTTCGTTATCCAGAACGTTTCATAAATGCTAGTAAAATTATTCTGCCAGTCTTATGAAGCCTACAAAGTAAAATAAACATGAAACACAATTAATTAATTAACTAAGTACATGGTAGATGAATATAATAATTTTTTTCCGTTGTTTTAAGAATATTTATAAAAGATCAGGCAAAACATAGCAGTAGGGCTATAGAAACCCGTCGGCAAGCACGCTCACAGAGGTGATGAGTGTTATGATGTATTATTAAATTCAACTATTCGTTTGTAAAAGCATAGTCTATCAGTTGGGTGGTGTTTACTAACAGCTTTCCCTCTGGTCTATCTAATAGTCCTGGAACACAGTTGTACATTTTTAACAAACAAAAGAAAGAAAAACATTTTTTTCACCAGTGCAGATGCTTCACTCAAAATAAGGACTAGTCAAGGCAATGACTTGTGAATAGTAAATCAGGTAGTCAAGCGGTACCAAAAAGATTCTCCAGGTAATCGCAAAATCGATGACTACTTAATATGACCATTAAATATGAGTCATTTTTTACTATTTTATAGTTGGAAAATACTCAGGTTACGATGGCAGGTAAAAATTTGACTGCTCTATGATAGTCGTTATGACTTTCGTTAGGTAGTCATTCTGACCGATGCTGACCACCTGACAATAGTCTCATTGCCTACCTGCAAACCACTACAGAGTAGTCATGACATAGTCAGTGCGACTCTATTCTTCCAAGGAGCGGTTGTCATTATGACTGTTCAACGACCATGGAAGATAAGTCATGTTGACCCGGTCAGGATCATCTCTGCAATGTCACTGTTAGGCAAAGAGACCATCGCCAGTCAGTTGGGCTCATCAAAATACCTCACTGAGCAGTCAACCCCACTGCCATTTGATGATTCAACCTAAGACCCAGTAACCTGCTACCATCCTGAAAAATAGAAAATGCATTTTAGCAGCACCATTTGTATTTCAAATTGAACACAAGTGTATATCAATATACAGGCACCAAAATAAGATTAAAATGCAGCAACAATTTGAAAATAAACAACTAAACTTTACACTTGGTTTTTGCAAATTCACTCTGGATCAAATACACATGACAAGTTACTATTACCAGATTTAATATAACCTTATGGCTTTGAACACTTTCCTCTTCCTTTACCTTTGGATGTTTTGACAAATTTCCCGCTGCTATGTTTTTTAACATTCAAGAAATCGAGCAACTGAATAGCACATCTGTCTGCATCTTTTTCAGAGTTGGTAATTTTCCTGAACTCATCATAGAGCTTCAGAACAACTCTTTCAACAAAATTGAAAGTTTTCTTGAATTTTGTTTAAAATGTAAAGTTGAAGATATAAAAACATATTGAATGCTTCTACAAAATCTTCAGTGGCACAAATATCAAAGTAATCAACATATAGTTTGAATTCCTGATCACAAAACTAAGAAATTGGACCACATTGATCGTGGTATATACCACTCTTAGCAGGTTTCCTAACTTCAGTATCCACCATTGATACTTTGACTTTCTTTTAGAAGAAAAGAGATACCAAGAATAGCAATACTAGATGTAACATCAGGCATGTGTGAGGACTGTTTCATAAGAAATGTTAGCAATGGATTATTTTCTGGTGATATATTTCTGTCCTGCAGGCAAGAATTTACTGAGTCCTTATATTGAGAGAAAAAGTTGGATACTTCTTTTTCTGCATCATTTTCTAGCTGCTTAAATTCATTCAATAGCTGTGCTGGTGATGCCACAAGGCAGGATAATGCTTTATAAGTTCATTGACAGGAGTGTTTTCAATCACCAGTTTCTTAAGATCATGAAGAGATTTGTCCCTAAGAAAGTCCACTTTTCAAAGATCATCCCTTTTTTTCTGCAATACAGACGGGTTTTCATACTCCCCAACTGGCTTTTCACACAAGTATTGCTTTAATCTATATAGTCTCTGTTCCGAGATGTGGTGTCACCTGTTGCAGTTTTAGTCTTTTACTTTCTTTCTTAGATTATAGACAATGATGAATCCTTCCACTTTCTATTATTCTGGAATTTCAAACGAAGCCTCATCCTATACAGCTCCTGCAATTAGAATTGACAGAAATAGTTCTATTGAAAATGAATTACAAACCTGCCCTGATATAACTATAATTATTTTAGACAGTATTTTTTTAACCACTTTTGGCATTTTTCAGGTTCAACCTGAGAAACTGAAAGTTATACACATACTGGTTAATAAATCAGTTGTGTGAGTTCTTCTTGACAGTGCATTCTCTTTAGCGTCAAATTAGTTGAGTTCCACTAGTTGAGTCATTTTACATCGTATACAAAGAAAACAAATATTTCAAAGTATCAAAATAGTATTTTCCACACCCCCTTCTTGGTAGATATATGCATTTGTGTGTATTTTAAAACACATAACTTCTCACAAAATTTTCACTTGTTTCTTCATTAATATTATGCAACATAAAAATGCCAATTAATTTATTTTGTAACTAATGACGATATTTCTTGCAGGATACATTTACAGCCGAACAAGTGATGATATGTTCATTCCTGTTATGCACTTCAGAACGAATTTTATTGGGCTCATTGGCTTTTTGGCTCACAAAGTCAAATGTACAGTTAAAGGAATATATTTGTGAAGAAAATATATTTAACAAGAAACATAACATAACCTACATGTGGATAGTACTTAAACGAAAACCTTAAGGAGTTAGATTTGGGGCATCTGGCAGCTGAGGGTAGCGCTTAAATATTTCATCCACTACTTGGTCATGCTGCCTCAAAGTGGGATTTCTGGAAAATAGAGATTGAGCAGGCTATCAAGTACAGATGAAGACATGTGAAGAAATATAATTACACGTTTGTAATCAGAATTGGTACACATGGTATTTAGTGCTCAGCACTTACAAGGTATAGTTGGAAACCTCAGTGTAGACTGCATTCAGTAAATGGAAGCGACCTTCTTTCTCAACAGGCTTCCCTTGCGACAACAGCAAAATAGTAGATCTAGGCAGACTTGATAAATTTTCCAGCTTAAAGGCTTGAATAGCAAGATGTTGAAAAAATGTCAAATAGTTCACAACACTTGCAAATTAGGGTTGACTGATTGCAATGAAATACTAACTAAGACCTAATTGTCTCAAATAAAAGATAAAACTATTTCTCGAACAGAATGAAAGATCTGTTTGGCATATCCTACCATAGTGATATGGACTGAATTTGTTCCGTACTGGGACCGGATGAAGATGCACTCTACTTACTTAAAGGCACTTCAGAGTTCGGTGGATTCTGGTCAAAATAAATTTTTAACGGGTCTAAATTTGTAATAAAAAATAAACAACAGTAATTGTACAATGTTGAATAATGTATATTGAACAATTTTATTTCTTTTCTTCGGAATTAAATTTCCGCAGAGTGATTTCCAATGACAACATAAATGATTATAATAACTCAAATTTAAATGGGTTGCGCATTCTTACAAACGACTTACCACAACAGCTATCTCTCCGTCAGAAGCCCCAGCATTAGAAACCAGAGAAATGCGTAATTTGCTCGTGGTTTTGGAATGGCCCCTCGCTAGTACAGCGGAATGTCTTCTGATTTACAACGATCAAATCAGGGGCTCGATTTCTCTTTTTGGGTTGAGCAGATAACCCTTTGTGGCATTGCTATAAGAAAAAAAACACGCACGGTTTTGGAATGTCAGACCATTTAACATCCACCCAGTTCTGCCAGTCTTTCATGTACACTTAAGCTGACAGGTTGGTAGCATCTTTATCCGGATTTAGGTTGCCAGAAATCTAACTGGGAAACAATCCCAGGTCATCCACTGACACCACAATTTGTTTTCATTGTAAGTAATGTGGTAGGATACAGCCATCTCTCTGGAATCTAAAGGGTATGGTGCTAATCAAAAATGAGTTATATGCATACATATGCACAAAAGTTGTCATTGAAGAAGAACTAAAAAACACCAAAAAGATATATAATATTTCCATAAATTTAACATCAACAGAACTGGTAAAAATCAGCTGAACAAGTAATTTAGTTTTTTTTCCCTTACAAATAGTAGCCTTTAAAAGGTGAAAGCAAATATAAGTAGTCTGACCTTTATGCGCTTTAATACAATAAGAATCCTCAAGAATATCAATTCATGAGTTAATGCTGACTATGATGTTGGTCTTCCTGACCACAAAGTATTCCTTAAGACTAGCATAGTAGTGCTGCTATGAAGTAGTCAAGGTGACTGGGAAGTGGTCAAACAGACTGGGTCATGGTCATTCTGATTAGGAAGTAGTCAAATTGAATAATTGCTTAAATTGACTAGTAATAGATCATCCTTACTACTTAATAGTCAATTTCATATCCACGACTACAAAAAGATAGTCATCTTGCTTATTGATACATTTTATATAGTCAATTTGACACCGACAACGATATCTCTTAAGTAGAAAATAGACGTGACTATGCCCTGGTAGTCGTAGTGAACAACTTTTATTTAGAGTGTTGTAAAAGTGTCAAAATTTCCGTTTATAAGAGTAAATACAATTAATTTAATATTATTTATTATTAAACCTTTTATTCATTTTTTTCTTACTGATTGTACTTACAAATATAAGATATCTAAACGTACATAATGTTTTTCTTTTTTAGATTCAGATGTAGAATGCGTTATTTTCCTATATTCTTTGGTAGAATATTTAGTTAAAGTACATTCCAGTGTACTGATTATGAATGTTTATGATATTTTAATCTGCATAAATTACAATTTATTAAAAAAAGTTTAGGAAAACTACTCTTACACACCATATATATATATCAGCGTTTCGTCTTTGCGGACTTCCTCAGGGTTAATGTACACAACTGATTGTTATTAGAATAATCATTAAATTATTAAACTGCTTGTACTGTTGTATTTCCTAAATCACATGAAATTTGCTGTCAGAATAATAATGAGCATATTTTTATTGTTAACATTAATGAGTAACTTCTGTTTTGTTTCTTTTTTTTCTCGCCATACTATAATTAATCATAATTTCTACACAATATTGCATATGAAAAATGACATCATCAAACCATTATAAAGAACTGGTAGTTTTGTATGTACTGGCGATATAATTAACTGGTCTTAAGAAAACGACATCGAAATTAATTTTTTTTTAAATTCATATATTATTTAGTTTTTCATGTATTCAACACATTCACAAGGAACAAATTTGGTCTTTATTTATATTCTAGCAGCTTTTAAAAAATGAAAAGAGAGAGATTTATAAAACACAGTTTAACATGTATACTTAAAACTATTTTTGTTCTCATTTAAATCGAAAGTACTATATAAGCTGTACACATTTCTAGAAATAACTGTAAAATGGCAACCAGTATTATTTCCTGCTTTTATGAAAAACTACATCTAATACTTTAAAATTATGTATTTTTATATTAAATCCACTCATGTGAAGTGAACAGTAGTTGTTCACCTAAACTTTTCTTATATGCAGGGTGCATGACTTTCAAATATAACTAAATATAATAAATTAAGTTGTGCGTTCAAAGTATATAAACGCAATTTAAATTCACCTTTTCGAAAGAGTTTAATACAGCATTTTCGTTTTCTCTAATAACGATAAAATAGTATTGGAAAATTGTTGACATTTGGATAACTTTCAAGGTAAAAGGTTGTTGTTTAGCACTTTTGCATAGTATTGCAAAAGTACTAAGACAAAGTAAAAATATATATATATTTCAGGCTACTTTCAAAAACAATGGAAAGTAAACCAAAAGTGAAGCATTAAAATTTTATCAGTCCTCATATTTATAAAAAAAAAGACTCAGTGGAGGTGCTTTAGTTCAGCAAATAGTTAATATTTTATGTCCCATTTTGCCCTAATGTACTTGTTCAATTATTATTGGAATATATTTAATCAGTTTATTTTATTTTATTCGAAATGTCTTTGATACACTCCCATAAAGTTTCTTTGGAAGTAACTTTTGATTTTACAAGTTTTGATACATCAAATCCTCGATCTACTCAATTGTTTTGAAATCGGGGCTCTTTGAAGGCCATTGCATCATTTGAATGATTCCAACAACTTTTTCCTTACCTGAGTAATTGTTGCATATGTTGAATGAGTGTTTGGTGCTATTATCGTTTTGATAGGAAAAAATCCTTTTCCAGTAATAAACAAACCACGAAAGATCAGTACCTGATAATACTTGCACTGGTCTATTATTCCACCTGTTTTGCAAATATATTGTTATCTCAGCAAAAACTCCCACCCAAATCACCACAATACCTATCCCGTGCTTCATGATATTGCTCTGCATTGAGGTAAATATCTGTCACCCTTCTTCTGCAGCATGTACAACCTACATTTCGAAAAAAAAATTCAAACTTGGGCTCCTCCGTTCATAACACTCTTTTCCAATGATCAACAATCCAGGTTTTGTGCACCTGGTACAAATACACGGAAATTATAAAAAAAAATATTAATATTTCCATCCTGGCTCATTCAATTATCAACAAGAATCAGTGAAAAGAGCCCAGCATGGCTAGATTATTAGGACTCTTAACTTGCAATCTGAGAGTCTGGTGAATGAATCCCCGTCCAACCCAACATGCTTTCTCTTTCAGTCATGATGGTGTTATAATAGTACGACTAATATCACTATTTATCAGTTAAAGAGTTGCCCAAGAGTTGGCGGTAGATGGTGATTGACGACAAGCTACATTCTTTTTGGTTTTAAATACTTAATTATGGACGGCTAGCGCAAATAGCTCTCGTGTAACTGCGCGAAAGTCAAAGCAAACTTTGAAGTTGCTTTCTAAATTTCAAGTTGACTAGAAATATTCCCCAGAGGTAAGGCACAAAGAAGATATATCATTATGAAATATTACTGTTTAAGATTAAGGTCTTTTCCGCTCTGGTAATTTAGAAAATAAAAGCTGTTTTTACAATAGCTTAAAAAAAATTGAATTTTACCCTTTGGGAACGATCCCAGAAAGGTTTCTTTATGTAGTCAGTTACAAATAAAATGAATGCAACGTAACGCCAAAAATGCAGATAAGTAACAAATTCTCAATCAACAAAACAAACAGTAGCATTCTCACAAGTACATATGAACTGAAGTACTAATCGTTTTTAGTACTGTAACTTTTATACAACTTTATCATTTCTAAACCAAAAAATTAATCTATGACACCTTATATTCCATACTTAAGGAAAAAGTTTAAGAAAAAAAGAAAGTATTGTTCTTTCATGTTAAGTACAAAGTTCCACATTTAGCTACCTAAGCTGTGCCGGTAGAGAATATTGAAACTCGAGTTTTTATATCATAAACCAACGACTTATCGTTAAACTATTGGAGTGGCTTAAAAATAAACCAGTTTAGTAGGTTTATGACAGGTTTAGTCTTCAGGTTAAGAAAACACTTAAGGAGTTCCAATACTTCCATTTATATTCACTACCTTTGTTTGCATTGGAAACAATATTTCAATCATCTGATGTCTTAAAAGATTCTTTGATCTTTATAAATGCAGATATTAAATTATTTTATGAACAGTTTATAAAATTTTAATTAAGGGAAATGTATTTCGGGGTTTTTTCAAGAAGTAATGACATCAAATATTTGCTTTTTAGGAGCATTTAAGGCTATTTCTCATACCACCGCTCAAAAAAACATCTTTCGTCATAGTCTACAACAATGGGAATCAAATAAGTAAGTCTACCACAAAAAATGCAATCACCATTCACTGGAAGCTTGTCAAGGAATAAGATTAAATTGACAAGTAAGGTGAAACAGGTTTCATCCTGTGTCCTAATATAGGCTAATGCTTTCAAAAATGACCTGGGCCTGATGATCTCCAACGTTCAATGTAAATGCCATTACTGAAACTGTCATGTAACCACTGTTGACAACCAAAACAAAAATACCATATTCTGTCAAATCAAAAATTCAAAGTGCGACTTCACTGGTGTGGACAACGCAAGCTGTGTATAATAAAGAAGTATGAAGTATAATTTAAAGTGCGTTACATCATCATCTACTGTCTAACGGTAGGAGTAAAACTGTGGAGAAAAAACCATTTAAAACATTTGGCAGCGCATGCAAATGAAGTTAGTTTAATATTTTTGCGTTTTTTGTTGTTGTTGTAAATTAATGGTAAGGGTTAAGTCTATTCATCCATTTAAGAGATCGAATGACGACAACAGTGTGGCTGAACGTTGTTGCCAATAATGGTATACAGTACGAAACCAATTTTATGTTGTTGTGTTTGGTTTTAACTTATTGTTTCACAGTATTTACAACTGTCTTCTTAACAAAAATGTATAACTGCTAGATACTAAATATTTAAATTTGGTTTAGTTGTTGTCAAGTGCAGAATCACACAATGAACTATCTCTGAATCCAGATATTTAGCGTCTCAAGCCCTTACACTTATCACTGACCTACTAAAAACGTCATTAAGTCATTGAAGGAAAAACAGACATAAATATGTGGTCCTAGGAAGTGTCGTGTTTTGATGATAGGGACCTTCTCATAATGTTTATCAATATGAAACATTAATCTCAAACAGAGCAAGAATAACATTCAACACAAGTGTTAATGTTACGTTGGACGCGGTGAACATGTTGTATATGTTACACTATCAAATACTATAGTTTCTGCAAAAAAACTTCATTTGTAAGTAACGCTGATTTACTCTATGTGCTAATTATGCTTTAAAACACTTTTCTGTGCCAATACGTTTTCTCTGTATAATTCTTACAACTATACTTTAAAACTCGCATTTAAAAGCCTTAATACTATTTGGAAATAGTAGAACACTGCAAGCAGTGACTTTTTGTAAATTAAGCACTAAAGCTATCTGTGCATTGCCCATAAATGGTATCGAAAGTCGGTTACTAGAGTTGTAAGTAATCTAACATACAACTGTGCCACTTGTGGGGGGAGGGGCACTTACTGTTTTGCTCCAAACGCTACATTGACCTGGTATCTTATAGATTATTAAATACTGAAATTCTAAAGGATTTTTTATTAATCACACAAACGTTAAATCCCTATCTATTTTTTATTTTAAATTATAGAATTGGAAGTTTTCATCTAATTACCGCGTTCTAGAAAATGCTACTTTCCTACACTTATCTGAATGTCGAAGTAGTCTTGTAACTATTCACAACTCTTGTCAGATACACAGCAATAAACAAAAATGGACGTTATATCGAAATATTTACGTTTAATTTGTCTTGTTGTTTTTCAGTTTGTTTATGAAGCGTAAAATTTAAAGTTAATTCTTTAAAATACTAAAATAAATGGATCGAGGTAAAAAGTCGCTTAGAAAAAGTAAGTGTTCATAACAAGAAATTTGACTTTCACATCTGAAATTATCATGATAGATAATTAAAACCAAAATACCTTTTTCGTTAACCTTTTTCTAAAAATTACTGAAGATTTTTTTTAAATTTCATTAAATCCAGAATGCATATAAAAACGCTTAGGGACAAAAAATGGAGATAAATATATGTGTATGTAATTAAAAATCAAAAACTTTGATAAATAACCTGATTTTTTTCTGGAGGTTTCGTCAATTCATTACTGGAATGACAGCGAAACATAAAACGACGGGTACACAAGTATTATCTTTAGAAAAGTACATTAAAAATAAAGACGAATAATCATTAGATCCAATATATTTTTTAAAAAAAAACTAACAACACAGTAAATTCCAAAGATGCAATTTTGATATTGAAGCAGAAGCACAATCCATTACAAGACAATTTTCCAAGCGATTCTGAAATTTAAAATGCCATTTCTACAAAGAATATGCAATTAAAAAGATGGTGTAATCTCCAGTACGTCACTACCATAGAATTCATCATATCACATTTTCATTAATATATTTTTTTCATTATACAAGTTATACCAACCTTTATTCATCAAGAACTATCAAAATAACCCTAAATCATTGGTTTCCGCAATGACCTCCTCCTCTCGCTCAGTACGAAAAAAATGTAGAGGTGTTTCGTGAAAAGAATATTGTAATATTATATTTTTGAAGAGTATATATATTAACATATAAGTGGCATTTTATTCCGTTTCAACCTCAGCTACTTCATGTTAAGAAAAAAAAAAAAAGCTTGGTTATCAGTCACGGGAAAAGATATTTGGCACTGTTATCCTGGACGAAATATGACGCGACACATCGGTTAAAAATCCTAGTCAAGAGACTTGTAGTGCTGGTCAAAGAGAGGGTGACTAGTCATCAATAACCACAACCTACACGACTATTCGCAAATAAATATCGGTTTTATTATTAACGTCTCCATATTTCGTACGCAACATATTTAGTACTATATCAAGGCTTTAAACTTGGACCTATCGATCCGTAGTCCTTCATGCTAATCAATACATTGCTCTTAATCAATATGCAAGTAATAAATTATCTTGAAAGAAAAATCGAACTGCAAGAATAAAATTAAATAAGCGATATCACATCTCGTGTTCCTTGTCAAGAAAATAAAATTCGTCTCAATTATGTGTCATGTGATGCATTTTTCAAATAATACGAGAAACGCAAAACAAAATGATCATACAAAATACTAAAAACATATTTTCAATTAATTTCCCTTTTTATCCAATATAATCTAAAGCTAAATAGTGAACTCTGGATAATCTCTTTAAAAAATCATTAAATTGGACGTTTCCTCAGTGTCAGAATTTTGAATTAAACTTAAGTCAGCTATGATTAATATAGTAAAATGAACGCTTTTTACTATGACTTAGAAGCAATATTTTACCAATATTATCTGACTTTAACCTAAAGACTAGCTCATCTAACGGTTGGTTTGATATCGGTACGTTACATACTTAGAGAGACGCAGCTAGTTACATTTCAATAGAACATTTTATCTGGTGCAGAACAGAACTTACAAGTTTTTCCAGTGCGATTTGTCTTCAATTGACATTCATTAGCTTAAAAACGCTTAAGTTGATCAAGAATAGTTTAAGAAAATATTTTCGTGAAAAAAAAACTTCTAAACAGTTCTTATTGAAAATTGTTAAAATACACTAAAGTTACTTGTTTCTGGCTACAATAAATTAAAAACAATGTCTTAATTAGTAAATATTCTAAGCGTTCGTGTCCTTCTACCCAAATTATATTTTTCAGTTATTAATATTTCTGTTTTTTTAAGAAAAAAACAATGATGAGATGTTCACCCGAGTATGAGTAACCTAGAAGAGTTTCCCATTGTGTCTGTTTTTAATTTTAAAAAACGAATAAAAATATGTTCTAATCATAAACTCGAAAAGATTCAATTTCTTATAACACGAAATATTTTAATACAAGATACTTTTTGGTCACTCCGTTCATTAGATACAGAAAGATAAATCCTATTAAAACATTAACGACAGTTAATCGTAGAAACAACCTTATCAGACATACGAAAAAAATCGAATTCGATATAAAGAATTTATCTCTCGATCTAACTTTGAATAATTTTTATATTTTAGAAGGTAGATGATGATTCTTTTAGAAACCTAAATTTTAACGCATGAAACTATTTCATGTTTCTTACGTTTATGTTTTTCAGTAGATTGATTGTTATCAACGCATGCAAGATAAAGATTAAAATTACTTCAATGATAAATTCAAGAACAAATATTTCAGTTACGTAAAAAACTTTATTGGCATCATAGTACAACATGTATTATTTTTAATCTAGAAACACTAATTGTTTTTACTGGATTGCGTACAGTTTCTAAATGTAGAATTTTAATAAATCTTCAATAAGTGTTCGTAAATATTTTATTTTATGATAAAGAATTTAAAGTAACCGAGCTGTATGCACAATTTAGCAGGATTTTATGTTATATATAGTTCTAAACCTAACAGAAGTTATTGAAAATACCGAAACTTAATAAAGTAAAAACCACAAGCATTACCTACACCGTGTTTACCACAACTTTAATTCTGTTCCTTTGCTTCATAAAAATGTTAAGACTTTATCCAATTTATACGAATATAATGAAAAGTAAACAATCAGCACTCTGTAATAGAATGATTAAAGTTTTATAAATGCAAGGAAAGCTACAGATAGAAAATATACCAATTGGTTTTCCAAAAGAGAAAAAGTATTTTGTTACTAAAATTCACCATTTTAACCAAGCTAAAACACTTCAGGCTCCATTAATCATTTGTCTTTAACACTAAAACTTTAAGTGATAAAGTTTTTGACGTGTTTACACAACACTCTGTACACATTGTTTAGTGAATTAAAATACAATATTGAGAAGATATCAACATTTATTCACATTTTATAATAAATTAACAAAGGCCGATATGTTTTAAGTTCAAGTCCAATGGTAGTCCTCGTATATTAATTATCTTTTCTCTTATAACACTGTTTACAAAATATGATTTCTCACAATAAACCACAAACTTCAGTGTAGTTATCCCTCTGTAATACTGTAAAACTATATTGAGGTTATAATAACAACATTAAATTAAATCGACGAAAGCTTTTTCTTATATTGCTCTTTCAATAAGCACGACAGTAATGCACTAAAGCTCTTACGAGTTGCTCTGAATGAACTGTATTAACCAGCGGCATAATAGCAAAGTCGTTAATTTTTTCTTACTGGTGGGTAGGTGTTGTAGACAAGAAATCGCAAGCGTGACCACAATACTAAACGTCTCTGAAAGATTCATATTACCTATTGACATCTAAAACTCTAAGTAGCTAGGCGATTGTAATTAGACCAAACATATAAAAGTAGAATCTTCGTACAGCAAATGATTATCAAGAGGTAAACACGAAACAATACATATAAGGATAAATGAAAGCAAGAGTAATGCCCTGTGTTCCTTACAAATGTCGTTCGTAAATGTTATGTGTTGTGATACTAATATAATTAAAAAAAACATCAGAAGAAAGACGACGTTCTTTAGCCATTGAACTGTTCAAAAAGTAATATAAAAAGAGAACGATTCTGTGTGATTTGTATGTTCATTTTCATTAAAGGTAATATTAATGTAGGCATACCTAACTGAAGAACTACTTTTGTAAATAGATTATATTACATTTTGAAAACTGAAACAACGGTAAACAAAGATCACATACATTACCATTAATTTTTGAGCCCGAACAATTTGAATACACGTTAGAGAATTATGCTGGAGGTTCTGTTTTTTTCATAGTTTACACTAATATGATATTTCATCCTTCATTCCCAGTTGGTTTCTTTTAACATTTCGCGCAAAGCTACAAGATGACTATCTGAGCTAGCCATCCATAATTTAGCAGTGTAAGACTAGAGAAACGACAGCTAGTTATTAACACCAGCCTTAATCTCTTGGGCTACTTCTTTTACCAACGAATAGTAAGATTGGCCATATATTATTATGCTTCTACAGATGAAAAGAGAAGCATGTCTGATGTGATAGGGAATCGAACCCGTCACCCTCAGACTATGATTCGAGCATCCTAACCACCTGGCCATGCCGGACCAACTTCCTAGTTTATCTGCAGAATAATCAACTTGCATCCAGATAGAACGAGCATTCTCCTTTCTATTATAGCGTTTGGTGGTATGAAGTTTTATGAATACGACGGGATATAATCAGTGTAGTTTTGCAATGGTCAATCAAAATAGCATTTGACATTTTAGACTTGAAAACAAACTAAAGGTTCTCTTTTTTCTCTACGACTTATTTATTTTGCTGCTGAACCAAATTAGTCTATCTAAGCACTAAATGACATTTTGATTTGTCTCAGTTAATTCAAATAAGAATGTTGATAATCCAGTCTTTGTTTTCGTGATGCTTGTAGAATGTTTGCGCGCAGCAACAAACAGTTCTCTGAATCTCAATGTTGAAGCGGAAATGTGACAGTATGAATAGCATTTATCCACATTACTTCCTGAAAAGAATGTATGTAAAATTTACTTGCCATTACTTTACTAAGGAGGTTAAATGCTAAGATTTCAATGATATGGTTTGTACTGTGTTATTTGCCAGTTTTAGTGCAATTAATAACGTACAATAATATCCAACGTTCTAAAACACTCACATCAGTTATACGCGCCTGTGTCAATGCCACACTTCTCTTGGTCACAATTTGTAGCTAACGGACCAGTTGGCATGACACTCAAGCAGCATCTGTCCACATCTCAATTGATCTATTAGTATAAATCAATAGACCTGGTAATCACCAAGATAGCTATCCGTTTGATATATGACCTGAGGGAAAGAAGTCTAAGGTATGAACTGGCTGTATCAGCAGACTCCGTTTTTTAACGTAGATGGTCATATATTGAAAATTTATAAACTTCTAAAACTAATACTTTTCAAAGCATTTTTGTGTATTATTTTGAAAACAAATGGAACGTTACTATGAAATTAAACATTTTCCTTTAATTTTGGCATACCTAGCAAAATGTGCTTCTCAATACAACTTTGTACTACGCTTATCATATTTTCAGAAATATCGATGCAAAGTAGTTCGTTTTAAGCATGGTAAACGTGTATGTGTTTTTTCAAAACAAAACTACATCGGGTTATCTGCTGTATCCACCAAAAGGAATCGATTTCTCGATTTTATCATTGTCAGTTCGAAGATTTACAGCAGTTCCGATGAGGGTGAAGAATATTGTAAATAGCTATAACTATTTGATATAATATTATTTGACTTTAATTTTATTAACAAATATTCCCATGTGGTATCAAAATTTTCATTTTTATGTTTTCTTTAAAGTCTTAAATAAATTATCATTTGGCTTTACTTTCTTTATTACATTATCTGAATTACACATTTATATTACTGATAAAATGCACCTTACCAAAGAATTAAATATTTTACTCAACAAACACAGAAATAAATACCGATAACTTCATAATAGCTTGACATATATAGTTGACTTTACTATATATAAATAGCCTCAATGTACAATTATAAATAGATATATATTTCATTTTGCTTGTGGAGCAGGGCATCTGCCTCGCTATGTTTTAACATCTTCTGAATAATTAACGTTCAGCTGAAACGCAGAAACATCAGTTTGTTCTTCAGTTCCCCCATCCTTATTTCTTTAAAATCCATCAATGTCCTAAAGTTTTATATATTAAAGAAAAACTGCCTATTTTGCAAAATATAACTGTTCTGAAATATTTTCTTATGATATTTCATACAAAAAATATAACTTTTAATATTACTAATACATCATCCTGTCGTCTAGTATTCAGAATTTATTTTACTAAAATATGACATCTACTTATTGGACGATATTTGAACATAATGTTGAATTTTAAACCTCGTGCCATTTTTCAATTATCTCTTTCATATAACCATTTTTTGTTTAATTATTTTGTTTATAAATAAAACTTTACATTGTATGTATGATATCCTAACAATGGTTTTGAACACTTAGACCCTTGTTAAAACTGCTTAACATAATCATGCAACAAAACCTGAAATATTAATTAGAATAAAAATGAAAATAATTAATGTGGTGTGTACGATTCAACATCACCTAATTTTTGTTTAAAGTGAGGTTTGTCTTTAAATATTGTATCGAATGTAAAGCATATTTCAGTCTTAAAACATGCGATTTATTTCAAGGTTTTGGAAGTGATAATATGCCAATAAATAAATAATAAATAACAAAATAACAGTTAAAGCAATTAGTTTCATTACAAGAAATATTGCTACTTTAATGAAAGTTTCGATCACATCACTATCTGATTGAAAACTTTTATTTCTTAGTAGCTGAATAATAATAATCCGCGATCACATCATTCGCAAATTAATATACTATTACTTTAGTATTGTAAATTCTACATTCTTAACGATATTTCGTAATCAAATAATGTTTCAATAGAGAAAAATGTTAACGCAATTATTTCACTTTTTTTGTCGAAATAACACCAAGGCAAAGTCACTTTAAAAATACATTAAAAGTAATTTCCTTATAATATATTTCCTAAACATAACATTGTAGGCTTTGTAGTCATTTACAGTTCACTTGAAACTTGAATCATACGTTTTTGGACTACCATATGTATGATGATGCTTTACTATCAGTTTTTAAAGCTCCGTTAGTCCACAATCAAATATTTTGGTTTATATAAAACATGTTAGGGTTCTAGTAAGTTAGCTATAATCATTTCTCTTCTATTTAATATATTTGTTATGATAAATAATTTGAAATATTCTACAACTGAAACCGAGGAAGTTGTCTATTAAACCAATTTATTTTTCTAAATATAACTTAAAAAATTTCTTAGAAAAACAATGACTTGGCGAAAAAGGAAAAAAAAAATTATAAACAACTTGCCACAAATTAAATGTAAACATTCGTCACTCATCTTTCATTTTGGTTTTTCAATAACAATATAGTATTCCATTAAACATTCGTATTCTAAAATTTGCAAAGTATCCTTTCTATTAAACATTTAGGACTGAAAATTAGAACACTATTCTAAATTATAATAACATATTCTGATTTCAACTTTACTAAATATAAAATTTTTAGGCGATTTTTAGTCACAAAATAAACATACTCTTTTGAAATCTTTTCAATACGAATGTGCTTCTTGAATAAAATCGATTAATGAGCCTTACATTTTTCTTCTTGTATATATCAAAAACAATAAAATGTTTCTTTAATAATCTACTATGATATTAATCTACTTTATATATTAAAAACACAGGTCAACCCTTAAAATATTGAAGATATCAACAGAAATTATGAAATACAGAGTTAGAATATATACAGATTTCTTTGCATATTTTACGAAAATACCTTCTATCGATCTGATTCAAATGCAGGGAAAGGATTTAAAAAGACTTACAAAGCAGAAAAGTCACTAGGTCAGCAAAAAATAACAAAATATAGTAAATGTAATTCAACGTTTGCTTTGATACACATATGTGCATATGATGGATGAGAAGAGGATAGAATGCTATAAGATCTCTCATCGCTGATTCAAATAAAATAAGAAAGAGAGCTAGTTGTATCTTCGCGAATAAACGGCAATCGCTCTGATTGCAACCAGAGAAATAGAATAAAACATATTGCTATTTGGTATTAAAAATACTTATATTTTATATTCTTAAGAGAACATGAAAGTGTATGTATATTTATATATACGTACACAATATAAACTTCATTTCAATAAACAACAAGTGTTATACCCATTTTATAAATAAATAAATATAATTCGCCGACTGATATTTTGCAGACTAAATACATAGTTAACCTCTGTGATATTGTAGCGGTAAAGCATTTTTTCAATGAGGTTTTTTTTTTCAAATATAAGCCTGGATGTTGTGTTGCTTATCTGTAAAACGTTTTTGAACAGATGTTTATTAGCAACAAAACAAGTTCGCTATGTTATATGATTTTAAAACTTCGTATATATTAGTGTGTGTATTTTCATTTAACCACTTTTTGAAAAATCATCATTAATCTTTAATCTTAATTATTACAAGAAACTATATATCAGTAATTATATGCTGCTTGTTTGTATATACTTAAAAACAATACTACACAACGGGTTATCTGTGCTCTGAAAAGCGGTATCGAAACTCTATTTATATCGTTTGGTTGTCCGCAGACAAACCGCTATGCCACATTAATAATAAGGATTTTGATCATTTATGAATGTAAATTAATTATTTATTTTATTTTTCTCCATCAGTAACAATATTTTGAATAATTTCATTTTTAAATAAATAGATATATTAAAAATTGTTGGTACCGAGTGAAACAAAAAATTAGAACTTTTAAAATTGTTTTATTGATACCGATTTTGTCCCATCATTAACAACTCATGCAGCAACGACATGTATTTCACGTCGTTATTTTCCATTAGTTTTACAAAGCATTAAATAAAATTATTCTCGGAATTACGTACAATCTATATGAAAAAATGTCGAACTTTTATGTAAACTCTACTTCATCTATCTTATCTATGAATAACAGGAATGACATATCTATGTACTTTGTTAGAAAATGTATAGAATATAAATTATACTTTCATTCCTGAAATTTTTCATCTAAGTATTTTTAATTTAAATAAATATTTTTTTCTTACTAACTTAATACGACTACATTTCAAAGAAAAAATCATATAGTTGAAAGAAATACATGCTTGCAACTGATAACCAAGTGTTAAGAAATTCAAATTGGAGAATGTCATAATGCAAAAACTTTTTAGACATATATTTACCACTAATAAGCTAGAGTTTATTAGCTAGATCATTATTTAAAGTGTTAGTATAAACCCCTAGAGCGGTAGTCCATTTCAGTACATTTAATGAACTGTAACTCCCATATGCAGTAAACAAGAATAAAGAACTGTTTTAAAGCTTAAGAATATCATGAACAATGATTGTGATATACTTTTATAAAAATATCATAATGAATGACTGTGATATAATTTAGTAAAAATGGCGAGTTTTGTATGTGAACCTTGCAAATACTTAATTAACAATTAAGCTGTGTACTGCATTTTCCTGCAAAGCTATGAAATAGACTACATATGTCTTGTCCACCACGAGGTTTCGAACTATGGATTTCAACGTTGTAAATTTGTAAACAGCTGTTTAGAAAATTCTTCGAAACGTAACCTAAATATATACATATAGATATGCGCGGAACACAAACTGTTATACAATGCAGATAAAACATTTCTAGTCACAGAAATTTCTTCAGTGAATAATTATTAAAAAGACTCAAAATATACGAAATTAAAAACAAAATTCGTCAGATAGCGAATTCACTATACATAAATATAATAAAGCTATTTAACGTCGTTAGAAGTGAACAATGGGGTTTTGCAAAAGTTGTTTTGGTGAAATTCGTTCTTTATTTTACGCCACAAACACGTCATGTAACTGAACATTTTTTTCCAATTGTCTTTTAAGTAGAAACTAAAAAGACACTTTTGTAAAAACTATAATATCGAAACCCAAGTATTAGTGAAAGAAATTGTGTATCCTTATGAAATTCCGGTAATATTTCCCTCATTTTAAATATTAAAAATTTCATTGTTTTCTTTTTGTTGTTGTTGTTAAAGCAATAATTCGTATGTATAGCTAGGTACAATATTCGTCGTTTGGACGAAAGTTTATGTTTAATAAAAGGTTATCTTGGGACATGAAAGCTACTTCCCTTATATATAATTGTGAAAAAAAGCCCATGGAAATCTGCAAAAGATAAAATATTAAGTCATAAATTTGCAGAAATTTCCGCATAAACCCAATAAACCTTCATGCCAAATTTGGTGAAATAGTATCAAAAAGAAACAAAGTACCAGTAAAAAATGCAAAAAACGTCCATAAAAACAGCAAAGCGCAAAACTGAAAACTTGTTTGTACCTTTGCATGAACCTAATGAATCTCCATACCAATTTTGTGTAAAGCTCCAACCAAACACACCCTACGAATTAATTATATGAACACACAACAAATAGAACTATTATATTTATATAGATTCTCCTAAGAGACGAATTTTTTTCCAATTTACTCTAAGATTTTTAAAATATGTATATTCCTAGTGCTTACTATTAAGGAACGTGATACTTATGCATTGAGCAAACCGTTCTCCTTTTCAGATTTTTAATAGATATCCACGTTGAATTGTAGTTCATATATATTTGTGTTTAGGTATAAAATTAATATAAGAAATAGAACGTCAAAACAGAGGTTAACAACATAAACATACATGATATTTTGGTTTCATCTTTAAAGACAGAGGTTTTTTTTGTTATATAGAATGAAGCGAAATAGTAAGATGTTTTCCTGAAATAAACATTGGTCATACTGACTATAAAAATCAGAAGGACAGAACCGTAATCGAAAACGAGAAGTAAACGTAGTTTAGTAAACATATTAAATGGATCTACTCTTCGAAACTGATATAAAAGCACAACAGCTCTAAGATGAATATTGGCCCTTTCATTACAAAGGATTATGGACTTGCCATTTTATCCTAGGAAAGTCCTAAAGGATCAACATTAATCTGCAAAATCACAGTTCATTACTCGGTTCTCCAATCTCCTGATAACTCTTCCATCACTTCAATAACGCCTTCCTTGTGTTGAAGGCCACTTCAGATTTCTCCTTATACATTTAAGGTAATACCCTTTCAGTTGGTGATTGCTCATTAATAAGATTCCCTAATAAGAATAAAACATTATGTCGCAGAAAAAAATCTTCAATTTGTAAAAGAACTAAATACGAATACTGCAAACAAGTTACATCTTATTTACTCTATTTTGATGGAATGGGAAAGTTTCTTCCATACTACGTGTTTAGATGTATCTTAGCATCACGAGGTGTACTGCACTAATACCTAATTTGTTGAGAAAAAGAATATTCTCCATCAGTATTACTTTAAATTTTTTACACTTGAACCTACATACTGAAGTCACTTCTCAAATTACAAATACAGAAAAAATTGCTGTTTTTTAAGATTGAAAACTTCACTTTACAACAACACAATCGTGGTGCAAATATTTCATTCAAACATTTATTGTTCAAGTATCTGTTTTAATAATATAACATTTTATCAGCAATAAATACGATAACGTGTTATTAAGGTGAGGCTAGAAGACCTAGCAAACATTTTTTTCTGTAAATAACTGGAATATTTTACAAAGAAACACGAAATCGTGTGTATTTAGGCTAGAAATGCAAATGGAGAGAAGTATATAGAAAACTATAAAGTTTGCGGTAAAACTGTTAAAGCATGAAGATGTAGCTGCATAGTTTGAAACAAAAATGAGTTACATGATAAAGTGATAGAAGTTGCATTGTTAACCATAGTTCATTAAAACACAACAAACTCAAAATTTACAATAATTTAATGAACTGACATAATATAATCCATTAATTTCGAATTTCTTTTCTGACTTTCTTAGGTTGAGATTGATTTAACATAATCATTAAAGCTCAGCTTTGATACATTGTGTTAAAACACAGCTGCTGTATCTAAATCTTTATATAATTAAATCTTATAGAAAGTCCTCATGTGCGTTTGAATTTCTAAACATTCAACATCAAATTTTAATAACATACTATATTAAATACAACAAAATTTGTGTTAGAATAATTAAGTCATTTTTGTAAAATGTTCCAATAAAAAAGGAATTATTTTCGCAAAGAAAATAGTTTATCCTTTCTTTTGAATGTATCATCTAAGTCTCTGTTTGTTAAATAAATTTTTCTTTCTGTTTTTTGAGTATCAATATGGGTATTCTAGTTCTTATTTTTACATCTCTCACATTTCATTATGATATACACTGCATCAAAATTTTAAATTGACACGATACAATATTTTGCTACTTTTATCTATTAAGCAATAATGTAAAGTGATGCCAACCACAAAAACAAAACAAAACTTCTTTCCTGAAAAGTCATATTCAACACTTATCCTTTGTCAGTTTCCTCGCGCTAATACCACAAAATGCTTAAGAGCTTTTATATGTTTCAGCTGAGAGACAAGTTGCTAAATCTATCACGGAAATGAAAACAAACGATTCAGAGGTAGTTTCACTTCTGTTTCTGACTTTTATCTTATGTTAGTTTTTTTTACTTAGGCTAAATATTTACAATGTAAGTGAAGAAAAAATGGAAACACAAAAAACAATAGTCGTTTATCTCCGTAAATAAAATTTAATTAATTCTCAAATTTTGCATATTGTCTCAGACAGCTTTCTCGCAAAACACCTCATTTCTAATTGTTAACGCTATTACTAACTAGGCTAACCAAAATTTCCTTATTGCATTTGGCGTAATTTCGGTTACAAAGAAAGCACACTAGGATTCTGCAGAGTCTTTTCACTTCTCAGCTTTGTTCACTTAAAGTGATATTTGTCAGAAAGTTTGCTTTACTTAACTTATAATATGACTTAAATAATGATAATCTGTGTGTCATATTTTTATTACTTGGTTAGCCTGAAATAAAACAACAATCCATTAATTACTTAGCCACGATAACAAAAACATATTTCAACACACATTGAAATGAACTGATCTCCACAATATACTTTTTTAGAGCTTTCGTACTTCCGATGCTGTTAAAACCTATAAAATATTTTATTTGTTTTATCACCAATGTAACATATGGTTCTTTACCTGATTATAGTTCTAATATATATATATAAAACAGAAATATCGTTGTCGTGGATGTTATACGTTAAATAGACATCTATTTGCAAACGTATACTTATCATTTAGGTAAAACTAGTCGTCACTTAAAATGTATTTGAAAATGAACTTCACTTTAGACTATTATCTGTTCTCACTCATAAGAAAAGGCCAGAAATGGCCAGGTGATTATGGCGCTCGACTCGTAAAGTGAAAGCTCGAATCCCCGTCATACCAAAACATGTTTGTCCTTTCAGCCTTGGGCCATTATTATGTAACCAATAATCCCACTATTCGTTGTTAAAAAGTAGCCCAAGAGTTGACTGTGTGTGATGATGACTAGCTGTCTTACCTTTAGTCTTAGAAGGCTAAATTAGGGACAACTAGCGCGGATAACCCTAGTGTAGCTTTGCATTAAATTAAAAAAAACAAACTTATATAAAGCCTTCACTCAGCGACATGTCTACAGACTTATAATGCTAGAAACTGGTTTTCGATATCTTTAGTGGCCAGAGCGTAGAGAGACATTTGTGCATTATGCCAAAACAAACGAACACATTTATATAAAATATAATGTCACTATTAAATTCTAAAGTTTTTCTTTATCTTCAGACAGTTTCAGAGATTTCAGTCTAAGAAATGTAAAGAAAATATTTAATAAACTTGATGCTTTTAGATTATTTATGAAAAAACTGCAATGGAGAAATACTATAATTTGAATTAAATTTATGATACTACACATTTATAATATCTACATTGAGAAGATTCAGTTTAGGTCTTGCACAAAACGGCATGTCAAATCTGATTTTAATATTTTGTTTGTATAAGCTACTTTTGTTTATGATTTGTTCATTTAGTGTAATTATTCATGGTTGGTTGTAAGTTATATTACAATCGAAGTCTAACAGACATTAGCTTTCGGTCGATACCATAATACGCGCTTCTTCATAGCCGTTCTGCTCAAAACTTGGATATTTGATATTTTATCAAACCTGTAATAACGCTTGAAACGTCCAGTCAAAGTTTACGTAATTAATCAAGAAATGTCCTAATATATTTGAAAATAATATCTTCTATATCAGGCTTCTATTCGCATTACAAGTAAATCCTGATCGAAACTCAAGTTATGCAGCGAAAGTTAGATGGAAAAGCTAAGTTGTAGGAGCCATTAGTAAATAATGCACGAAACAGAGTGAACTCACTTAAAGAATAAAAACATTCTTAAGAATTTCGTAAAAAGAAATAATTTTATACATGTATTTGAAAAACAAAATGTGGTAATTTCCGAACACTGTGATGTATTTTATTATATTTAATAAACAAATAAAATGGTATTTTTTTCTGACTTCAAAGAACTCACTGGCCTCGATTGAATAAAATGACCAACTATTCCTATTCGCTAAGTGTTTTGTAGTTTCATTGTCTTAGAGTTCTTTTGCACCGTTTTTCTATAGAAATAGCTGTGTTCTAAATGAAACATTGTTATTCGTTTTGTTTTATTTTTGAATTTTGCACAAAGCTACTCGAGGGCTATCTGTGCTAGCCGGCCCTAATTTAGCAGTGTAAGACTAGAGGAAAGGCAGCTAGTCATCATTACCCACCGCCAACTCTTGGGCTACTCTTTTACAAACGAATAGTGGGATTGACCGTCACATTATAACGCCCCCACGCGTTCATAGTGCTGCTTATTATACTTTTAGTTATAAATGGTACAAAGTATATTATAATTCTTCTTGTTTGAGTTTCTTATCCCTTTATTGTAATTTAACTTACTTTATACACGTAAAATGTTTTGATGAGATAGTGTTACTTTTAGTTTTATAAAGCAATATCACTTACTTTTATCATGTTAAAGATATGTAAAATTTACATTTCGCGAAATAATATATAATGTAGCCATATATTTTGTACTTGAAAGCTAACAGTTTTTGCTTATTTTGGACAATCGCATTCATTCGCTTTTCTATGTTTAAAATTATGAAATACTTTTATAAAAAATATTTGTTGACTTTTGTAACTTACGTGGTAAAACTATTTTTGAAAATAAATTGGTTTTATATTTTATATTGAAATTCTGAGCACGCTGCGCTATTTCATTCAAGAATTGTGGCTTAGGTACTTACAAGAAATAAGCAAAAAGACATGATACAAACATTCTGATTGTTCATTTCTCTTAATCTATGATAAGTATAATATATAAAACGAAATTATAAATAAAAATCTACTTGATGTGATATGCAAACCACTCCTGTCAGAAAAAAATCCATAAACATAATTTAAGTCTATTCTTGTTGATTTTTAACTGCCTTTAGGGATATAAACAACAAAAAAGGTACAGTGAACATAGTAGCATCAATTACTTAATACAGAAGTAGGTACGTTACACGATGAAATTATTGTAGCGTCAGAACTAACCACATACATTACTCATGTGTATCTACCAACATAAATAAATAACTATCACTTCAATTGTCAAAATGAAACTTTGTGCACATATATGATAAACTCATAAAAATAATTTAATTTATTGTTAATGAGTATCTCTTAAGCTTGAAACACATACAACTTTTTAAATTAACTTATTGTTATTGTTAGGTATCTCAGAACGTTTGGTATGGGCATTAACACTTTTACTAATAAAACAGAAAACAATGTTTTGAACTTCCTGAGTCATCTTCAGGCTAACATAAAACAGTTTGGACATGAGCTCTTTGGTAACCTGAAGATCGCCTAGGAAGGTCGAAACGTTGTTCTCTTCTACTTCATCAATACGTGTTAATACCCACACCAGTTAATAGGCATTAACACTTTTACTAATAAAACAGAAAACAATGTTTTGAACTTCCTGAGTCATCTTCAGGTTAACATAAAACAGTTTGGACATGAGCTCTTTGGTAACCTGAAGATCGCCTAGGAAGGTCGAAACGTTGTTCTCTTCTACTTCATCAACACGTGTTAATACCCACACCAGCCGTTCTGAGATACACTTTTATTTCACGTGGGTTTCTCGTCATCAAGCACTAGTTATCGTTAAGCACAAAACTATACAATTTGCTATCTATCCTCTGCCCACCAAGGTTATCGAAACCAAATCTTCAGTATTGTAAGCCTACACACTTACTGCTGACTCTGTAGAGCACTTTTAATTTACTACTATATTTAATAGTGTTTTTTCTATGTAAGAGAAAATTCTGAAAGTCATATATTTATTTGGTTACATGTGCAACAAAAATCCAACGGGAATTTTCATATACTTTTATCTAGTGTCTAACATTTCAAACCCTACAACTTTTTTGTTATTCCAAAAGCTGCTGAGTGTTATATCATAGAAAGAACAAAAGACAACTGATTCTTTACAAAAAGTAAGTGACGTGAAACATTCCATATTATGTCTGTTTGCATGTATTCAATTAATATATATCGTTACCGCGTCTTGCCGAAACAGTCCCTCAACTTAAATCGCATAAAAAGGTCACAAGTCTTATTTTAAATCATTACTCAATTTTTTTGTCGCTAACACAGAATAAAAAATAAAACTTCTGAGATACTCTCAAATGATATAGAGAGATTTATCACAACACGCAAGCAACAAAAGATTAAAACGTAAAGTTTCCAAGAATTTTGTAATGCATCACGTAAAGCTGACAGGTTTCTTCTAGCTAAATCGAAATGTACGTTGTAATCTATACTCCAATACATCTCAAGCACTATTTTCTTACTTAAACTCTTAGGAATAACCTCAAATAATAATTGCCTTACCCATACAATACATGCCTTTTGAACAACTTCTGTCAGTGTATCCTATGTTTTACAAAATTTTGAATAATTCTTGATTATGAAAAACCCAAAAGTATGTTGATAATACAGTTGCTAAATTCCCACCTAAAGGACACACACTTCGTTTTTTCAATCACGTTAACCCCGATACACCTCAACACTAAGTTCACTTGTGAACAAGAAAAAAACTAGCCAAATAATATTTCTTAACCTCAAAATCACTAGAATTAATTCACAATTCAAAACAGAAATCCACAGAAAAATCACCCATACTGGATTATACATTCTCTGGGATTCAGCACATGAAACAAAACATAAATTTAACATATTGATAAACCAAATAAACACAGCCTTAAAACTATGCTCATCCGATAAAATTAATGATGAAATCAGCTAAATAAAACAAAACACTTCATCAAAATCAATAAATTTCCTCAAAAAGCCGTGGAAAAACTTATCTGCACACATCTACACCAGCAACAGACAAACAACAATAAATCCCAAGGTACAACAAACTACAAAACCTTATACTTCTGCTTACCATATGTTCCCGACATTACCGAAAAAATAACCAACATTCGGAAAAATCTTGAAACAAAACACAACATTCTAGTAAACACTAAGTTCACTCAAAATACAGGTACAAAACTAAAGTCCATACTATGTAAAAACTACACTGAGAAACACAACACCAACATAATTTATAAAATAAATGTAAAAACTGCCACGACTTCTACATTGGAGAAACAAGTAGAAAATAAAAAACTAGATTCAAAGAACAAAAAAAAACACTTTTACATGTTTTTGAACTCTGAACATCAAATAAGCACAACATGACCATAGAAAACACCCAGATATTAAGTAGAGAAACAAATAGAAGCCCTATACAGAAACAGAAACAAAATTAAACCAATATAAAGGAACCCCTTTATACCTATCTAATTAACAACCTTACATCTACCTGCAACGCTCACTACAATCCCGTACTCGTTTATACTCTTGTCTTTAAGATATGTGTCCGTCAAAGGTCGCATTCAAACTCTTTCTTTCTTAACCTGAAGATGACCTAGGAAGGTCGAAGCGTTGTTTTCTCCTTATGAATAAAAGCGTTAATGCTCATACCAGCCGTTCTGAGACACAAAATCCTGAATAAAATGTAGTAAGCCAGGCGAAATATCTGGTGTCAAAAATGAACTAAGCACACGAACACATGAACTCAGGACTCAATAGATAATAAAACGATGTGTAATTAAAGCTTATTACAATTATCCCTACAATTTAACTGCAATATAAAGATATTGGCGTGTAAGTTAATCAATCAGATTTATGCTATAATATCAAATGGGGATTTATAACAACATGTTACTTCATAAAATACTTTTTTTATAAAATAAATCAAAATAATGTTTTCTTAATTGAATAATATGAAGATAATATCGTAGCGTAACATCGATGTCAGGAAAGTGTAAACAATTCCTGAATCCCTTACCGATAAGTCACGATATTATCAAGATGTAAGATGTTTAGTTGTTGTATTCCTGTCTGGAAATTAAATCTGTTCATAACCTCCCTAACAGCATGTAAACAATTCTTAGAATTTAAGTTAACTCATTATTTACAGAAGCACAATTAATTATCTTAGTCTACCATCACACTTTTATAACAATAAACCATGTTTTTTTATTTAAAAAATAGCTTTTTGAAAATATACACAATAAACCAACCATCCTAAATATGGATTTTATAGATGCAGGATCATGTAAGTGTATTTTGTAACATACGACAAATATAATCATGTAGATGTTATGTAAAGAGACTCAATACAACTAGAATGCAAAACAATTACATTGTGCAAAGGTTTGACACAAAGAACAAATAAAAAGAGCCGAAAGAGAACAATCTTAATAGATTCTTCTTTGAATAGACTCAACGTTTAGAGAATAAAAACAACACAAAAAGCATTTCCGCACTTGCAGCTTCGTGATAGTCAATATGAATCAAATTTGAAATAAAGATGTTCAAAATCTACTATGGTAGAGATATAAAGTTTTAGCAAAATCCTTCTTCAAATCGATTTTTAACAGAATACTGGTCTTCTATTTTAAGCCGTAAGATAACACGAAATCAATTTCGGAACAAAAGGAATCTCTACAACGTCTTTATTTGGTACATGATATGTTTCATCACATGAAACTGTAGAACACAAAACGTCTAATAAAAATCAACAAACAATTTTTGAAATAACCTTAGTCACTATTGAACAATGTCTATATAATTATTTTAAACATTCTTCACCCTCGATCCTAAAGTGCTGGAGTAATATTAGATTTACATAGAATTTGTACAGGATTCCCAACATTTTATCTCTCAAGACTGTAGTAACAGTAAATTCAAAGTAACAGTACTCTTATGACTTTGTTTTAAAACAAGTCACATAACATGATTGTTGCAGCCTACATACTGCATAATTATTCTTGTGTTTCTTGGCATGCTCATGCTTTACTGGTGTCACAACAGTACAAATTACAACGCTAAACGTCTCTTATGTGATGTCATATTAGCATTTACTGACTGACTGATAAACAATAAACAAGTCAGACCTCTAGTTGGCCTTTGGGCCCTTCCGGGAAACTTTTCTCTCATCGATTCTACTAACAAAATTTGCTAGGAAGAGAGGAATAAAAAAAATAATCATACAACTGTAGTATAAATCCACCTGCAGTTAGAAGCGATGTAACGGGAAGCAATGAGAATATAGGAAAAAAATTATCTTCAATATAAAATGCCTTATTATGCAACAGTCTTTCATAAATAACTTTCTTGTCACAAAGCTTGAAATGCAATACTCTCTGAGCTATTTATATCAAAATAAAATAATGAAGAATCCCTTCTGTATCTGAGTTAATATCTCATCCAAAATTATCAATAAATATGATACGAATGTTTATTTACCGATATTTTTCAGGTTAAAAAATAAATATCGTCACGGTTTCTCAAACGAACATATACAATATGAAAGTTTATATTAAAAACTCCATTTTTAATACATTGTAATTCTAATTCATATTTGAAATAATATAAATGTTACAGAACGTAAAGTAAATCGATCCAACAATTTTATATTGTAGTTGTTTAATATCAAACATAAAGCCACGCAAAGAGCTATCTGTGCTCATCCCGCCACGTGTGTTCAAAACCGTTTTCCAGTTGTATTAGTCTGCAAATCTACAACTGGACCACAGGGGGATCCCGATCCAACAAACTATGTTTCCTACAAATTTACCTTTCTAAAGATCTTCGCTGCTCCTATTTCCTAAATGCACATTCTCGATAATACTAGGTATTTATTTTATAGTCTAGCACACAGGCTCAAATATTTTTAAAAACTGTGGGTTTTATGCTATAATCATCAAATCTTGAACGTGTGTTGAGTTTAACCTACTAATCAATATTAGATATGAAAAAAATGAAAAATGGTTTGTTTGTTTGTTTGTTTTTTAAATTTTGCGCAAAGCTACACGATGACTATTCGTGCTAGTCGTCCATAATTTGACAGTGTAAGACTAAAGAGAAGGCAGCTAGTTATCACCACCCATCGTCATGTTACGGTCCATTCAACTATTCGTTGGTAAAAGAGAAGCCCTCTTAACATCGTAACGCAAACACCACTAAAATGGTAAGCATGTTCAGTGTGACAGGAATTCGAACCCGCGACCCTTGGATTACGAGTCCGTCAGCTATTGTTATCAAGATACCCACTCTGCATTATCGGAATTCAGAATTTTACTGATGTTTGGCTTGTAAGTTTCATTCCTGTTTTAGTCAAAATTAGTATATAGGTAAGTCTTAAAGTACTTATTAGATTGGATATTGACAAATTTTATCATTTTTTTAAATAATCACTAGTTTTAGAATGACTACCGCAGATCTGAAAAAAAAATAATGCTTATTATCAATAATAATGCTACATAATTGCCCAGAGAGTAAATAAAAAGCTAAGGTGAACACCTCACAATCTCACATACACTCCTATGGTATTTATCCCTTATGACTTTTTACCCATTAATTTTTAACAAAATTGTTATAATTCATTGACCATTGTGACTGATTGATAAACATTGTTGATTATTTAGGAACAGAGTTTCTCTTTAAGCACAATACTTCAAACTACTTCTTGGATTATGTGTTCTATTCTTTAAATGCTTATTCTTGTTCACAATATTCCAGCTATGTGCAGTACACGTCTGCTTTCACACACTTAAAGTTTTCCTTCACCCATTATCCACTTTTGATCCCCATTTTAAGAGTTTGAGACAAAATTCTATTGCTTGTGGAAATGTAGTCCATAATGACTCACACATCTGTGTCTGTCACTATATCATCCATCCCCATTTATGTGTGCAAACATTTGAGATAAAAGTACCAATCTTTATTTTTAAAAGAATACAGTCTGTTTTGCAGATCTTTTAGTATACATGTATAACGACGCATACGTCAAACATTGAAGGAAAGAAATGTTTCTGTTTCTTTTGACAATCAGTAAATAATTAACAAGTTTCATTTAGGGACTTAAACTCTAATAATGTGCGGGTAAAGTATCTTTGTTTTAGAACAAAGCGCAATGGGCTATCTACTAAATCTACCGTAGGGAACTGAACCCCCTGTTGTAGCGTTGAAAGCCTGTAAACCTGCCGCTATTTTACCGGATGACATGATTTGAGGAATAACAATCAATTAGGTAGATACGTAATTATATCATTAGTTTGTTTGCAGGCAACACGTTAAAGTTTAATGATAAGATATTTAACGAATTATCAAGACTGTTGTAGAGAGTTTTATGTTTATAATTCTATTATATAATATTTTAATTAATCAGTATTCCTTCATTCTGATTACAAGGTAGAATAATTCTTGTTAAATGTAACTTATATTTAAATAAAGCTGTTTTGTGAATTTTTCATGTGCTGAAAATATATATTTCTTCAGGGTTTTTTCCCACCCCATTGCGCTTGATGGTTGCAATGACATAGTAGTTGGTGATGTTACTTGTGAAGTTAACTTCTCTGACCTAAGCTTCCTGTATCACTATCACAGAGTGCCAGTAGGAACTGTTTTTCTTCTCTGTTGAGCGACACGAATTGTTTAGGCGATTGTAATTTTTTTATAGCACACAAATACTTTATGTATGTGGAGGAAGTACATACATGGTGAGCTGTTTTGGTCTCGTATTTATAAGGTTCTTATCTCACAAAGACTGAGAACCAGTGTTGCTGATTTTAAGCGGATGTGGTTTTCCCAGAGTGACCATGCGTTGTTGAAGTTGTTCGTTTATATTTCCTCTTGAGAATAGCTACTGACACTTCAGTAATACAATGTAGGAGGATCAAGATTATGTATTGCTATATTCTGACTTAATGAGCTTAGTCATTAAAAGAGCAGTATTTGTATTATTCAGATATATGTAACCGGTGTAACCATTTTAAGCAATATTTAATTGTCCATCACAATAGTAACAAATTGAATGCTTTCTCATAAGAGCAACAAATGTTTAGCGTAAACAGAATTTTACTCTTTGTAAGTATAAAATACTGATCCAGTTGAATGTTTTCAAAATGATCGCCATATTCAAGATGACAGCTATGTTTTCTTAAGGTGCAAACTTTTACTGACGTTTGATGTTTGTTCATAATATAAAAGTTTATAATTAATATAAAATTTGCTGTTAATTACCGTGACACATAATTTAAAACATTGGGATAATAATTTAAACTTGAACACAAAAGTTTCTACTTTCATATACATGAAAAGTGGGACAAATCACTTCTGTAATATTGTTCAATTAATTTAGTGCTTAATACATTTATATAACTCCTTATTTTTTTAGTAAACACATATGTGTATAACGTGTGTTCAATAAAATAATTGTTTATGGAGAATTTTTTTTTAAATATGTACCATGTAAACAGTAATATGAACCATTCTAAATGTTTATTATAAGGTTTGGAGTTTCAGAAATTTAAAGCAGCCATCTAAAATTTTGCAAATAACTTGTTTCTGAAAATGTTTATGTAAAAAATTAAAAACATATAAAATTAAACACATCATTCAATACTGTTTTTTTGTTTTAGTTCTCTATGTAACAAATAAAACATTGTGCAAATTAATTGAAACAAATGGTCATTTTACAATATTTTCAGCATGGCGGCCGGTGTAGGCTCGCTGGAACCGCTGATTTCCTTTAATAGTCATTTTTTGCACACATTAGCTATGTTCTGCAGTACGATCGATTTATTTTTGGGATATATGACGAAATGTTAAGGAATATTACGTCATTTGATATCGCGTTAGAAGGGCAAGAAGACCAGTCAAAATACAACTTCTTACCTACTCAATAAAAAAAACGATATTAATAAGGTCTGAAATACAAAAACTGGACGCAAGAACAATGGAGGAAGGTGTTATTCAGTGACGAGACTCATTTCTTCGTACAGGGTCAAAGAAGTCTGCATGTTCGCAAATCACCAAGTGAGAAACTTCGAGAATATCACATCAGTCATTTTGTAAAACAACCCTTGAAGAAGACGTTTTGGGGCTTTTTCAGTTATTATGGCGGCGAAGGCTTACATATCGTAGAAGGTATGATGCAAGAACCACAGTACATTGAGGTTTTGCAGAGAAAAGTCGTTCCAGAATTGAAAAAGAGATTTCCAGATGAATCTGGCATTTTTCAGGAAGATCTGGCTCCGTGCCACACATCTAAACTTGTGAAGAATTTTATGACTACAATGCGAATAAAGGTGCTGGACTGGATTGGAAACTCTTCGGACTTAAATTCAATTGAAAATCTTTGGGCGATTTGTAAAAAACGACTTCGGGGAAAAGACTGTACTACGAAAGATAAGATAATTGAGATCATAATTGAAGTGTGGTGCCGCGATCCAAAAATTAGTAAAGACTGCAGTCAACTCGTGGACTCGATGCCAAACCGGATTAATGATCTTCTGAAAAATAAAGGATGTAATATCATGTGTTAATTTGTGAGTAATTTTTGGATTCTCAGAAAAAAACTAAAAATATTAGAAAATATCGTAATTTTCCATTTTGTTTTAAGTAACTTGAACAAGGGTGTAAGTTTTATATGCAAAAACGGCTCGTTTGGGTTAAGAAAATATTTCAAATAGAAGAGCGAACAACGTTTGATGACGATGACCGAAGAAGGTCGAAACGTTGTTCGCTCTTCTATTTGAAATATTTTCTTAACCCAAACGAGCCGTTTTTGCATATAAAATTCTCAACAAGTGGGTTTTTCGACATCACTGAAGGGTGTAAGTGTTAATAGCAGTGAAAGCAGGTAATTTTGAATAAAAAATAAGAAGAGATTTATAACAAATCAAGAAACGATCAGTGATGTCGAGAAACCCACTTGTTGAGAATTTTATATGCAAAAACGGCTCGTTTGGGTTCAGAAAATATTTTAAATAGAAGAGCGAACAACGTTTCGACCTTTCTTTGTGAACCTGACGATGACCGAAGAAGGTCGAAAAGTTGTTCGCTCTTCTATTTAAAATATTTTCTGAACCCAAACGAGCCGTTTTTGCATATAAAAATCAAAAAACAATAGAACTGACATTGCTATGAAGAAATGAAAATGTTGAAACCAGACTGTTTTATTGTGACACAAATGTATTGGTATAAGCCATTGCGATGATCAAATAGAAGAACCTGGTTGAACTGTGAATTGCTATTGGAGTTGGTAAGCACTTAAGTTTCTTCTTAAACAAAGCATTTCTGAATCATTGTCTCCAAAGAATTACATCCATATGCATTTCATACCCTCTCTAGATGTAAGAAGACATCTGTAATTAGAAGGAATAAGAATAAACCTTCACTGGAGACATGAAAGTGTTAGAAAATATTACATCAGTTTTTAAAGATCTGAGAAGCATCTTCAGGGCAAAATACCATATAAGAGATAATACCTTTGATAGAAAAGAATGCATTACTGACTTGTGTCACAAGAATCATGGCACATGCCCAAGAGTAAATGAAGCTTGCAAGGATTTTTACAAGCTATAGCATTGATACACTTTTCCAAACTTAAAGTTCCCCGGTGGGAGAATAGTAAGTCTTTTGATTTACAACACTAAAATCAAGGATTCGAGTCCCATTAGTGGACACAACTGATAGTCTGATGTGGTTTTGTTATAGTACAGTATGTGTGTAGTACAGCAGTTCAAACAGCTTATTTTGCTGAAACCAAAGATCCGTTCGACCGAAGACTTAATTCTTGATTACGAGAAACCCACTTGAAGTAAAAATGTATCTCAGAACAGTCGTTATGGGCATTAATGCTTTTCTTAATAAAGCAGAGAACAAATCGTTTTGTCAATCTGAAGATGATCAAGGAAGGTAAAAACATAGTTCTCTACTTTATTAGTGAAAGTGTTAATACTCATACCAGCTGTTCTAAGATACAAAGCTAGACTTAAGGGTAGGAAGTCTTTGTTGCCTAAAAAGCGACGCCTGCTACAGCTTCTACGAGCACTAGACAAAACCAACGAATTACTAATTATTAATGTTTGATAAAGAAGATCTAACATGACTATAATTCTAATGACACTCTCGATATTAGCAGTAGAAGAATGTAAATTTATCTCTACACCTTCAGTACGTAGGGTTTCAAAACGTTCATTCATCTTAAAAGTAACACGACCTTTAAACTTTATATTTGTGAAGCAACTCCATTGATTCTCGTGTTTTGCTTTTAAAAACACGTTTTGTCCAAATAATTAATGCAACAAAGAAGAACATTCAATCAAAAATGCTGCACCTACCTATTCTGGTCCCCAAAATAAACACTCTGATCTCTCTTTCATACCTATTACTTTTTACTTCACAATCAAATTCAATAAACTTGTTCAGAAAAAATCATTATCAAAATAGATTTTAGAAAATGCGAAAAATAATCAATATCATTCATTTAACCACAACTGATCCAGAGTAAAACCTAAAATAAAAACTACTTCTTAACCTTTAGATAGAGAAGCAGCTCCAAACTCAAAGACTGAAAATAAAAGTCACCCGTAGCCCCAGTTATAACAGATGATAAAGATGCATTCAGTAAAAGTAGAAATAAAAATTATCCCGTAGCCTCTAGTTAAAGCACATGATAAAGATGCAGTCACAAAAGTTAGAAATAGAAATAAAAGTTACCCCATAGCCTTCAGTTATAACAGATGATGAAGATCCAGCCACCGAAAATAAAAATAAAAGTTACCTGGTTGCCTCCAGTTATGACAAATGATAAAGACGCATCTACAAAAAGTAAAAATAGAAATGAAAGTCATCCCGTAGCCTCCACCTATAATACATGATAAAGATTCAGCCACAAAATGTAAAAAAAATGGAAATAAAAGTTACCCTACAGCCTCCAATTCGTCTTAGAACACATGATACTGAAGCAAATCCAAACCGTGAAAGGCAGTGTAAGAAATATAACCATGGTTTATTGTTGCTGCTTCCACTAAAACAATAGGCTTCATGATATACCAAATAATATATGAAGATATTCAACATGGTGCTGAAAAAACAAATTAAAACTCCGTTTATTAAGATATTAATTCAACTATAAGGTACGAAATTCGAAATAAATAATAATATGGAGTAAGACAAGGTACAATACACAAAACAATAGTTATTTATTTAAAGTCGTATACAAAACCAAATAAATAATAATATGGAGTAAGACAAGGTACAATACATAAAACAATAGTTATTTATTTAAAGTCGTATACAAAACCAAATAAATAATAATATGGAGTAAAACAAGGTACAATACACAAAACAATAGTTATTTATTTAAAGTCGTATACAAAACCAAATAAATAATAATATGGAGTAAAACAAGGTACAATACACAAAACAATAGTTATTTATTTAAAGTCGTATACAAAACCAAATAAATAATAATATGGAGTAAAACAAGGTACAATACACAAAACAATAGTTATTTATTTAAAGTCGTATACAAAACCAAATAAAAATATTTCTGCGAACTGCGTCATTTCCTCATTTTAAAATTTCTAACTGCATCCGAACCCTTAAATCATTAGTTGTTGCTAGTGTCTATGAAAAATCCGTCTGAGTTGGTTCTTCTGTCTTCATTCCATGTTTTGTTAGTTTTAGAGAATTATTTGTTTGGAATTAACCAGAAAGCTCAACTATACGTTTTACGTACTCTGCTCATCACTAATACCGAAACTTGATTTCTACCGTTGTAAGTCAACAAATAAACCGCTGTGTCACCGGAGATAAGTCGAACGAGCAACGACAATTGTATAAACAGCTAGAATGTTGAAGCCAGTATTTTGTCAACAACAGAAACCAAAACAAAACGCAGAAAAACCGTGCAGCAACAAAAATATATCATACTCTACATCAGTATGATAATCTGGTGTTTTAATAATATATCCAAAGGAAATACTAACGAGATCTACATTTGTATTTAGATGAAAATACGATACATAAATTAATTCGTTTAGAAACTTAGCTATTACAATAAAGCTTGTGGTTAAAGTAGATAAAGTCCTCATATATAATTCTTTAAAAGAAATTTTACTCAACGAAAATGCATAGAAATTTTACATGTCGTTAAGTATAACCGAAAAAAAAATGTTTAGCTGTTTTCTTGTACTTCGTGTAAAACTACATAAGGAATATTTGCACTAGATTTCACTAGTTTTAAAGCGATAGACTAAGCGAAGACAACTAGTCAACACCCACCGCAACCTTTAAAGTAACTCTTAATCATTGATTTATGGAATTTATCGTAAAATTATTATGTTCCCTATTATTTATAAGAACGCATACATATTACATGAAATAACACTGTATTAAAAAATAATAATTATATGAATTTAAATTTCATAAAAGTTGTTTTAATTTTAATAACGGATTTTCCATAATTGGGCTACGTAGATTTAAAAAATAATATTATTTTTTTTCCATCTCGTAATGATTTTTTTTATAAATCGAAAAAAAAAACACTTTTACTTTTATTATTTCTTTTACCACAGTGAGCATTTATTATTATTATGTATGTTAATTTTGGGTTCTAGAATGATTGATAAGACTCTCACGTCCCCATTGGTCTATAACCAAGGATTATCGACATTTTGAACGTAACAAAATGTGACTCGATTTAAATTTAAATGAAAATGATTCACTTACATAAAAGTACATATAACGTTCTATGAAAAAATTGTACTTGATGGAGAAAAATTGTTCTCGTTTTTGAATTTAGCATACAAGAATTAACAAATAATATGTAAATATTTCAAGACAACAAAATAATCGCAGGCCTGTGTAACCAAGAGATGGCATGGATCAGGTTATCTTATAGTATCTTGCCCTGGAATGAAAACGAACTTAATGTTAGAGGTAGGTTTTAAATTGCAACTAATTAATAAACAAAGGTTAGATGTATGTAAATTCTAGAAAAGGAGTAGAAAATAACAAGCTGTACAAATCACTTCAGAAGCAGAAAAGAAAAGCATCTTTAGTTTTTGCTAATAACTGGGAAATAATTTGTTAACAAGAAACACAAATAATTAGGTTACAAAACGTAGAGATAGTTTGAACTTTTGGCATGATTATGTCATTATTAGGTGTGTTATACAACTAATAAATGAATTTGATTTCAAGACGAAAATAGTTTCGTTTTTTTTACGTATATTATTCATTGTGAAAAGTTTTAATAAACTTGCTAATATAAATACTATATTTGATACATTTAATAGACATTGAAAATGTTTTCATATATTTCCTAAAATTTGAAAAGTTAGCTGTCTTATAGTTCCAAGAAATAAAGTAATTTGTACACGTATATATTCTTTCTAAAATGTCATGAAAAATATCATTATAATAACTGTGTTAATCAAAATTAAGTGTAAAACTGGTTTATAGTTACAAAAGAGCTTTTTCAAATGTATCTGGTGTTTTTAATAATAAATCCAAAGGAAATACCAACAAGATCAACGTTTGTAGTTTTCATAATGTACATATTGTTCACAGAGATTATTAAATTTCAATAGTAGTTGTTATTTGTTATTAATTACAAGCTACACAAATAGCTATCTGTGCTCTGCCCACCAGGGGTATCGAAACACAGTTTCTAACAGACTTACTGCTGTGGTAGTAATATTACTTCGAAAACATAACCAAGCTTGTTTCACGGCAAGACTGCCATGGTCTGGTGATTTGAGCACTCGACCAGTAATCTGTCGATAGCAGGATTGAAACCCTTCCCAAAACGTGTTCGCCCTTTCAATTGTGGGGCGTTAAAAGTTACTGTCAATCCCACTATTGTTAGTGAACAATAGCTCAAGAATATGCGACGGATGATGTTGACTAATTGCCTTTTCTCTAGTCTGTTACTTTTACAATGGAGAAGGTTAACCCAGAAAGCCCTGAAAGATTTGTGTGTGAAACTCAATATATGAACAACTTTATGGCATTCTAAAAATGTTTTATGCAAATTGTTATATGTTTTTTTTAAATTCTAAAGCGAAAACATTTTGCTACAACCATGTAGTATAATGATACAGCCGTATGTACATTTTTTACGAAATGATTATTGATTTGCAAATAATTACAAAATTATCAAATATACGATAAAACAGCAGCTTAAATTTGAAAAGGCCAAAACAGTGCAGTTAAATCTTTCTTTACACCACACTTTTAACTCGTATAAACTCGTTCCAAAACAACAAAGATGTAGTCAACGACTTTCAATCATTCAGTTGGTTGCGAGTGTGGAGAACACGTAGTGTTATTTTCTCATTACCATTGCATTTGAGCTCCGGTGTGAACATCAGTTGAATGTTTTAATGTACTACTCAAATATTTGTATAATAGTACATTTAAATTTCAATATATTGAAGAAATACATTCAACTGAAGGAGTAGGGCAGTACCTCAATCGTTGGTCTGTTTCAAACATTCATATAATACAATATAAAAATCTGAGCTGTTCTCGTGATGTCTTTGTTTTTATTGTACGAATTTCTGGTAATGATAAAAGAGAGATATTACCCATATAAAATGGATTAAGTATGGAAATAAAATAAAGAGTGAAAGTATCGATAACAACAAGAGAATATCAGTAACGAAATGATATTATTAACCATAAATTATGAGCTTTCTGGTTAATTTATATTGTTCCTTAAGCTATGTTTACGAGAAAATTGTTTTGAACTGCGAAAGATAACATTTCAGGAGCAGACTTGACTTAATATTCGGAATAAGTGGACTATGAATCAAACGATTCGCGGTTCGCGACACATTGCGCAAAATGCGCTCTTCATTATGGAGCAGTGGGTTTGTTTAATTGTTTTAAAGTCTAAAACAAAGCTACACAATCGGCTAACCTTGCTCTGCCCACCAATGGTATCGAAACACGGTTTCTAGAGTTGTAACCCAATAGACATATCGCTATGTCAAGAAGCAGGGAGAACACAAAAAAAATGACAATCGAATCTTAATATCTGATCACACCAAACTAGCCAACAAATTGACAGTGATTCCTTAGTCATTTTTCCGGTAGTCAGTTATGCCTTTTTTAAATCTTTTAATTGAATATCATCAAATTATTGTCAGGAAACAAACATTTATTTAAAATATATATAAATAATGAGCGGTGTTGCATTTTCACTGTAATCAAACCAAAGTAAAATAATGTATTAATATACATCAGAAAGTGGATTGACCCTGTGGTAGAGCTCTAAATTTATGGATCATTGCGAACCAGGTTTCGAATCCTTGCATTACTACCAAATATTCCCCGCTCTTTAAAATGTGAGTGTGTTGTAGCGTCTACGTAGTTTATACGTCTCCTCCAGCCGTTGCATAATGTCTATAGATAAAAATTATATTTATGTATCAGTGTACTCGTCTTCATTAGCCGTTGCAAAAATGTTTATGGATAAAAAGAAAACTTTCGAAATATGTAAATAAGGCAACTATGTTGTTTCAGTAGAGCTTCAGTATCTCGATCAAGGAAATATTCAAACCTTTCAAAATACTACATGTGTTAATAAATAAAAAACATCTGTTCATATCACACCTGCCCACTCAGTCCTCCCCATTTTGGCAGAAATTAATACCAGAAATAGATTGTTGTTTACTCTTCATCAATCTTTAAGTACATGGTAACCAGTAAATAATTAAAACTTTACAAGTACGTGATAACCAGTAAATAACTAAAACCTTACAAATATGTTATAACCAATACAAAATTACAACTTCACAAGTGCGTGATAACCAGTAAATAATTAAAACTTTACAAATATGTTATAACTAGTAAAAATTAAAACAGGAATGTTACGAATACCCTGCTTAAGTTCATTTTCACACATATATAAAGATGTTTCTAAATACAGATAAGGTTGCGTAAACAATATAAAATTTTGATAGGCTAAATACTATATATTTCTTAAATGAACCAAAACGCTTAGACTCAGTTTTTCGTTTGGATAGGTACTGTGTTAAATGTGGTACATCATGGAGTACTTTCAACCTAAATCGAAACTAATCGCGAGTTTTCCTTTCCAATTATACTTAAATTTACGAAAATTTAACAAGTTAGAAAACGTACAGAATAATTAGTTTAGAGGGATAAAAATAACTTTAATAGCTTGACTCCTCAAATTGTAAATGTATATATTCTGTGAGCGTCAACTTTGGAAATATCAAAGACACATAAAACTTTTTTTATTTCTAGGTATAAATAATTATCAAACATTCAAAGGAAAGTGGTGGGTCTTAAAGACTTTTCATATAATACGGTAAAAATTAACACTGAAGTCAATGTGAAGAATTACCAGTGTACACCATATAGTATGTACTTTAAAGTGTATGCTATACAGTGCATACTATAAAGTTCTCTACCTACTTTATGAATCATTTTTATGAATAAAAATAGGCTTTTTGTTTTTCTTTGTGTGAAACGATTTGAGAATCGTGGGCTCAGCCACCGTCACCGACCGTAGAACATTATAATGTGGGGCGACACCAGTTATATGTATTAACTAGCTTCTTTCCCTCTAGTGTTTAATCTATCATGCCAAATTATGGGCAGCTAGCGCACATAGCCTACATGCAGTTTCACGCGAAATACAAAACAAAAGAAACTAAACTTTACGAAATAAAAGTTATTTTTCTCGTTTTTTTACATGTAACCTATAGCAGAAACTACTTACAAATGTTTTACTGGAACAATGTATTCGTTTCAATGACTTCATTAGAATTACTCGTTTATAGAAAACATGAGACGTTTTGACAATTAATAACGCACTCAACCAGATACCATGAATGTCGAAATTGGTTATGGAGCATTGGAAAAGTATGACGACTAGAAATTGTCTCAGAAATATTGACTGTATAAAACATTGACGACAGTATACAATTGTGTTTTGATATGTTTTTTAAAATGTCAATGACATTGTCGAGAAATTGCTTTTCTTCTTTACTAAGTTCCTCTCATATACTGTGAATGAAAAGAGTATTTTCCAAAGCTAGTTTCAACCAGTTATGTACACAAAAGTCCTTTGGTGTAAGACCGAGACGCTTACAATGAAGGACTGTAAGTGTTATCAGTGAAATGGCTCCACTTTCTCCGCTTTCGTTTAGAGGTATGATGTTTAAGCTAGATTTTATACTTTAGTATAATAATGTTTTTTTTTTCTCTAGCGCTTCATAAAAATCCCTTTCCCAAATCCATAGACGTTTTCTGACGTCACTGTAAAGTTATTTTGACATTTCCTTAGTTCTTACGGCACTCTTCTCAGCTAAGGTTTCCAGTCGTAACAAAATAGTGAAACAACTATAAATTCACTTTAACAGCTAGAGAATATAACCTTGGCTTTTTTCGCGCCAAGTAGAGCAAATTTAGTCAGTTTTTATGCATATCATATTAGACACCTACACAAAAACTTTCTCTATGTGTGTGTGTGTGGAACATTTAGGAGCAGCGTTCTGAGCAAAAGCTGTGTGCAACGTTCGAATAACTGAGCATGAATATATTTATGATGTGTTAAAAATACGTAGGTCCGAGAAGTCTTGAAAAATATATTGATTGTTGTTGTTTCAGCACAAAGTACACAATGAGTTATATATGCTCTCTTTTTACTGAGGGGAAACAAAACCCGATTGTTACGACTGTAAGTCCGTAAACTAACCGCTAGCCCACTGGGAAATCGTCTCAAGAGAGATCAAGTAGCACACAATATCTATTTGTCTGTAACAAATGCATTGCATTTAACAAATACAGTAGTTACAAACTCCAGAAATATGACTGCATTTTAGTTGAAGCAATTAACCTGGTAGTTTGAGCTATATTAGAAATATACAGTATTTAAATATAAACTACTTAGTGAAAACAACAACAATACAGTAAACGAAACAAACTGTTAGAAGTCTGATATTAAAAAAATATATATTTCCAATACATTTGTGCATCCTATTTGGTATCGTTGACTGCTAAACGTCACGATGTGGCCTTTAATTATAAACTACTTAGCTTGTGTGTCCCTCGCTTTTACAGCGGTGAGTTTACGCATTTACAACTCTAAACTCAAGAGTTCGATTCCCTTTGGTGGATTTAGAAAATCGCTCGATGTGGCTTTGTTATATAAAACCACACGTACATTTAACTTGTGCGAGGTTTCTTACTAAAGTTAATACTAAGTTCATATCATACACGTACACTTGGTTGTTCCAATATTTATTTCGACTTGGTTGTTATGTAAGTGCTTGATAAAGAAGGTGTGTGTGTTTTCATACACCAAAGCCACATGGGATAGAAAATATATCACTCTCTTTCCTGTATATTTTGCAGAAACAATATTAGAACAATACCATCGATTCCTACAGATAGTCTATTATTTATATTTGTACTGAGAAAACTAAACCAACAGCTCTTGAGATATTTTATTTAAATTTGCATTTTATGCACGCATTTAAACACTATAGAATTAGAAATATTGGAAAGTGGAAGTCTTGTACAGAGTGATAATAACATTTTACATGAATGTAGTTTAGATGCTAGTGCAATAAAGTGACGTCATGCAAACCATGGCATCACGGTTAAGATTTTCAGCACCCATGATGTATTTAGTGTACAATGTTTTCGGGAAAGATATACTTTAATGAAACTGTTAAACGATGTAATGCTAAAATACAAGACAAAAACTTTCAGTCTTCATAGAATTATAAAACATTGCAATAGAGCTTTCATGAAAGAAAAATCTGAAGGTTATGTTTGTTTGTTTGTTTTTGGAATTTCGCACAAAGCTACTCGAGGGCTATCTGTGTTAGCTGTCCCTAATTTAACAGTGTAAGACTAGAGGGAAGGCAGCTAGTCATCACCACCCACCGCCAACTCTTGGGCTACTCTTTTACCAACGAATAATGGGATTGACCGTCACTTTATAACGCTCCCACGTCTGGGAGGGCAAGCATGATTGGCGCAACATGGACGCGAACCTGCGACTCTCGGATCACGAGTCGCACGCCTTAACGCGCTTGGCCATGCCGGGCCGTCCGAAAGTTATCGATATGAAACGGAACCTTCCAATTCCTAGAGTATTTTGAGAAAATTAGGCATATGAACTGGTTCTGCTAACAAGAAAATAAAAAAAAACATTTTGTGCTGACGACGATTTGCATGCCAGATGTTCCCCATCTGCAATCACATCTCAAAATTAATTATTGTTTTCATGAAAAAAATAGATGAAGAAACTGAAACTACAACAACCTGTTCAAAAAGAATATTGTTGATACGTCTTTTCCAATTTTATTGATTATTTCTGCCTTCAGCTGATGCTCTATAGCAGTGGTTCCCAAACTTTTTCAGCTTGTTACCCAATTTAACATGCCACATTAAGCATGTTTCCCCTTTCACAAAATGTTTTCAACATTGATATATATGGCTAAATTAAACTAGAGATATATTGCACTTTATTTATTTACAATTTATTTACACTGAATTACACTTTTAATTATTGTATTTGATCATTGTGCATTTCTAATGAATATTGCCAAAGATGTCAAAAACATCAGTGGGATGGATGGAGTTGCATACTTGAAGCTAGTTTAGGAATTCTTGGCTTTGTGGTTGAAAGTGCCAGCCTGGCATCGTTTGCAACATTCAAACGAATCCTCTTTTTTGTTTTCATCCCCAGCACAGTTGAGAACCCCTTCTCGCATAGATACGTTGTTGAAAATGATACCAACAACTTCAAGGCTCTCTTGGACAGAGTTGGCGAGTCAGCTAGTTGTGAAATCCAAAAGGAATATGCATTTTGGTTTTGGAATTTGACTTTCAAGGCTTCATTTGCTCGCATTGTGATCCACTCCTCCTTTGCAGGGAAATCATCATCATGAATGGCCTCATCAGGTACAGAAAAGAGATGAATGATCCACTGAAGACTGGCTGATTTTAGGTCACTCTCTGGAAAGTAGTGCTGCATGCTTGTTTCAAGCCCCTTCAAATGGTCGCTCATCTCTTTGTTGATGGTCTGTAAAAGTGATCCAGTATCATAACTATTCTCCTCAACAAACTGGTCTAGGGTGGGAAACTGAGCGATCACTCCTTTCTTCAAGCGTCGAATCCAGAGTCTCAGTTTTCCCAAAAATGCAGTCACAGTGTGATGGGCATCAATGACAGTCGTGTTTTGGCCCTGGAGTTGCAGATTATCACTGTTCAGCTCCGCAAATATATCAGCTAAGTAACAAAGTCGAGCAAGCCACTTCTTATCAGTGAACTTGGGAGCAAAAGGAGATTCTTCTTGTTTCAGAAATTCCTGAAGAGCCGTTCGGAGCTCAATGACTCGACGTACAACCTTGTCTCGTGACAACCAGCGAACATCGGTGTGGTAGAGCAGAACTTGATACTGCTCTCCCATTTCCTTGCACAGCTCCCTGAATATGCGCGAATTCACATCCCTGGACTTGATGAAGTTGACGATTTTCTAAACATCTTCAAACACTAATTTCAGATTACCAGGCAGGCTTTTTGATCCAAGAGAGTACCGATGAATGATACAATGATCTACAGAAATTTCTGGATTTACAGCTTGTATGAGGCCCCGTAATCCACGATTACGACCCATCATCGACGGAGACCTAGATTAAAAAAGAAAATCTATTATAGATTGCGTCAGTTAGTCATTCTTACTTAGCTTTTGCGTTATAATTATATGGTTTTAATATAATTTAATTTACTTTGGTACTTTAGTATTTCAGTACGACAGGCACGATACTTTTTTGTGAATTATGTATAAAATATTAGCTACACTACAGCTACTTGTACAATAAATAAAACTACATGACTATATGCCATGTAGTTCATTGTATTTATATTAATCTAGACTTTATATAAACATCTCTCCCGACCTGTTGAACGCTATTCCAATCCATTCGTGGTAAAAAAACTGTTGATGATACTGAAGATATCTTCTCCCTTCATGGTTGTCAGCAGATCTTCGCATAATAGGAACTTTTCTTTGATCTTGTCCTGGTGGACGTAACGAACGAACCCAAGGAGAACAGCACAACTGGCTACGTCAAACGATTCATCAAATTGCAGGGAGAATTTGCTATATGAGCTTTCCTTGATCTCTGCTGCAACTTAGGACAGAATATCGGCTCGTCGGCGGATTGTGTTGTTTGATAGAGATATGACATTCAGTTTCATCGTTTGATCCACCCCACATACCTTGCTTACCATCTCGTATGCACAAGGCATAATCAGATTCTCTGCAATGGTGTGGAATTTTAGTTGTTCGGCAACTTTATATGCAACAAAGTAAGATGCTTCGATCGCAGCTTGAAGCTTTTGGGCTTGAATTCCAGATGAACCGAACTGGATATTCTTCAGCGCTACAGCCCGGCGCTGAAAATAAGCCTGATCCTCATTTTGAAGATTTGGATGGCACTTCTGGAGGTAAGCTGAGAGTTTTGATGGCTTGAGGCTTTCATTTGTCAACACTTTGTGACATACTACACATTGTGGCCGATCCTCTCCACCAGAAGGTAAATTCCCAAAGCTATAGCGAAGAAAGGCGTCAGAGTAGGCGCACTTTTTAGACATTTTATTGTTTAATCTGCAAAAAAAGAAAAAGAAAAACTGCATAAAAAAGTGTGAACAATGTGAACTTATTTATTTTTTCATGGCATTCTAGATAGCATTAAAAGAGCTTATTCAGCATAGGTAAATACTAACTATATTGCACAGGGCAGTACACATACATACCAGGTTTTGTCTACCTCGGCTGATGCTCACATAGAAACTCACAGTGTGAAATGGAGGCAACCTCAGGCAGTGAGTGACGCGTACTGGACACGTCGATGAGTCATCAGGGTTACTGAATGACTTGTGTTCTGAAGCATACTTTTCAAAATACTTTTAGGTTACCACACACTTAGATACATATTTTTTTCCTTTCTACTACTGTATATTAGGTTTTGATGTTTATTGTTATTTGGTTTAACTTTATTACATACTTAAAATAGGTTTAATTTACAACTTTACGTACTAAGACTAAGTTAACATTAATCTTAATACCAGCTACCTCAATGTTTTCTTGATTTTCAGAATTTTAACTTTTTTTTTCTGTCACCCCTCCATTACCCCCGATAAATTGTTAAATTACCACCCATCAGGGGGTAATTTGCCCCCAGTTTGGGAACCACAGTCTACAGAAAGAATATGGAAAATTTGAGAATATGTGTAACCTATGACATTCAAAACATCATTTGTAAAAGTTTGTTGCAAGGAAAACTATAGTGTTCAACAATAATATAAAACCGTAGGCCTCAGAATAAGCACGTGGGTCAATATAAAAAAACATGAGTACAGAATGAGACTAATAGTAACATTGTTTTTATAAAATGAAATTAATCTTCAGTGTTTCCATATACCATTCTCACAAGCGTTGTGGGGCCATGTAACTTTTCATGTCTTTGATATAATTTAAGCAATAGGCAGTCGGCACCAACATTTAAGAATTTTGATCTAAATAACTGTAGATAAAATATACTCTTCATACATTAAACTAATTTTAAGAATTAAAAATATTTATTTTTTTCTTAAATTGATACTTGTGAGAATATATACTTGATGTTTAAACATAAAATACTAATAATGTTTATTTAGTGGAAGACCGGATGATTACTGTCTTCTCAAACGATTATTAGTAATCGTAAATCCACTGTCTAAAACATAGTATTGACTTTAATCAGGAACAGATAGTCACAGGACTATCTCTGTCTTAGCTCCATATTGCACTGTACAGCGTTTTATGATTTTGATGAGATAACTGGAATTGACAGAAATATAAAAATAATTGTGCATCAATAGCCTTTCATAAAGAAGTTGAGATGTCATGTTGACGAGTTTGCGTCTGGAAAGTTATGATCTGAGGAGTAATCTGGATACAGTTAAGTATAGCAGTTTCCGTGCCGGATAGCTTATGATCCTGAGAGAGAACTAATCAGTAGAAATTTATCGTTATTTCGCTGGTTCGAATTACATAACACTGGTTTATAATGATTAGAATGCATTGATTCATCAGTTTTCTATATTTACCATGTCATTCCACTAGCCTCGAAGCCAGAAACTTTCGAAATCACTAACTTGTCACTAAGAACGAAATGATATTGAGTATAGAACCTTATTTGCACAACGTGCACCCAATTGTTTTAATACGATGTATGACGTCATAAAGTTTGGAAGTGCATTGGATGTGGAACAGGACATGATCCTACATGCTAAGGGTTGACTTTTTTTATTATATTGTATTAATAAGAAATGTGTCTCTTTCATGCATGTTGATTCAATTCCACACTAACTTTGAAAACCACACACCAAAAATGTTGTTATTTATTTGAGTATAAAACCTTGTTTCTTTATTTGTTTGGATTAATTGTGTTTGAAAATTGGCGCATATTTCTTACCCAAAATAGGTTAGAATAGATTAAGAAACAAGAAAAGGCAATATTAAACACAACACTAAAACTGTTTGTATTATTTTATTCTTCGACTATAATATCCGAGAACAATTATCACATAAAATACCTTGTTCTCGAAAACGTCCATATTTTCTTTCAAAACATTTTCCTCTTTATGGTATTTTTAAAAGTAATTTTATGTCTAACGTTAAGATATAAAATTTAGAGATAACGCTCGTTCCACATTTAACTTGTTTCTAAACACTAATAAGGATTAAGCACAATATATTGACAATCGTGTAGGCTAATGGATCTGGAAGTCTAAGATTTGCTAGAGGAAAGGCAGTTCATCATCGCCACCCATCCTCATCGTTTGGGCTATTCTTTTACCAAGGAATAGTGGGATTGACCGACGCATTATATCGCCCACACTGTCACATGTTTGATGTGACAGGAATTTGAACCAACGACCCTCAAAGTACGAGTCGAGTGCCCTAACCACCTAGCCATGCTGGTGCACTTCAAATGGTATACTCGTATTGCTCTCTTCTCACACAACTACTGTGTTAAGCCAGATGTACAAACTTTGAAACGCACATGTAGAGCTCAATGTTTTTTTTTTATTTTATACTAAAATAGCGAGAGAAAGCAAATGTTATCTTGTGTGTGGTGTGTATTCCACACAAATGTAACAAAAAACTGTTTGGATGATTTTTTTTGCACTTTCATACTTAATTGAATTTGAGATAGCTAGAATCTTAACGATTTTTTAAACATGTAAAATAAGTTGTGTTTACACAATTAGAGTTTAAAAGATTTAAAAAACAAAGTTTTGCAGAATATGATTGTATCGCAGGTATTATGCGAGTAAGTCAGTCTGACTTTGTTTCCATTATGCACCAAGCAAAGCGAAGTGACCAACTGAGTGAATAAGAGCCAATATAGCAAACATCGTCTGATTTCTCCCATTTTAGTCTCAGTCGAGAGACTTTTGTTATAGAAAATTTAGGGTACAAGCGTTTCGTGACTTTTGAGTGAAGCAGGTGAATGATGGAATAAATCAAATAAAACCAATTTGCAATAAAAAATAAAACAAATTGTAGATATGAACAATATATTTGGAATTTTACACGAATACAATACCATCAACGTTTCAAGTTATCAAAAATGTATGCCTTTTACCCATTAAACTGTTCAAGTATACCGAATATCGTAGCCAAAATCTATTATACAGAAATTATTACACAATATTATAAAATATTGAAGTGTTACAATAACTGAAAATGAAGAAACGATGAAAAAATTGTGACTACATTTTTGAAATCAGTATCATCAAATTACCTGTAATCACATTACCTTTCTCAAGTAGAAACGTTTTTGTTGTCCAACGTAATTAAAATAAACATATATATTTGTGTTTATGTAAACACTTTTTTAAAAAGTATATTGAAATAGTTATTTTGAGTAATCTGTGAATGTTAATAACATGAAAAGAGATTTAAGGATAACAGAAAATACAGACACCAACCTCTAAAAATTCTGGAAAATAGACTTATGAGAGGGAAAAATGAAGTTTACTAGTGGATGCAACACGGTTGACATTCTTGATGTAAGCAACAATTGTGTGCAGAGCAGAAATAAAAAAGAACAAAAATTATTCCAATACGTTTTCAAGTGATAAGAGCCCTATATGGCCAAGTGATTAAGGCACTTGACTTATAATCCTAGAGCTGCGGGTTTGAATCCCCGTCACATCGAACATGCTCACCTTTTCAGCCATGTGAGTGTAATATATGTGTCAATCAATCTCACTATTCGTTGGTAAAAGATTAACCCAAGAGTTGGCGGTAGGTGTTGATGACTAGTTGCCTTCTCTCTATTCTTACACTACTAAATTAGGGACGGTTAGCGCAGTTAGCCCTCTTGTAGCTTTGCGCGAAATTCAAAACAAACAAACAATCAAGCAATGATGGCTCATTGGAGTGCTACAAATTCTAAAGGTTGTGCTCATTTTATTTATAGATCAATTGTTTCCATTTCTTGTAATATAAAGAAACTCTTTATATTATATTATATTTATATTTATGCTCTTTGCGATGTTAGTAGTTTTACATACCCATCTAATTAAAAATACCTTAGGTGTGGGGAAAAAGTGCGGCTAAAAAGACTTAAAGGAGTGAATTCAAAACAGGGGACAAACTGATAGCTATACTTATAGCATTGATAAGATTTTTACAGCAAATATTCATTCATCAGTCAGCCTGGTCGCGTTTTTTGTTCAACTTAGACCATGATAATGGGTAAAACAGAAAACGCGGTCTAAGGTGTTTATGATTAGATATCATGACTTTTTGTCAATACAAACCAACAAATCATAGCAAGTAAAAAAGTAACACAAGATAGTAACTCACTTTAGCTTTATAGTTGCTATTCTATTATTTGAAGCTTACACTTATCTTTAATATATGTGACAATAGTTTTTACTATCTAAAACAAAGTTAATAACCCCTCTTTATAGTAACGCCATGGAATTTAGATTAACAGTTTTTGTCATCGCTTTCATTTAATCAGTAAAAACTGCATCAAACGTTATTATTTATGTTAATTGCATGAGTTCATATTTTGTGGCATTAAACGCTCTTCAGTGTGGATAATTTTTTAAAATTTTGTAAATTTATGGTGAAAATTAGCAATGAATAATAAATGCCCACCCACATAATTCGTTTGTAAACTTGAGCTAGAAATTGCTAATCTAGTTTGTTTGGCCTATCCAATACTTATGTAGGTATCTGTGCGTCCTTTAACCTTATAATATTAGTGCTCTAATTCAACTGTCTTTAATCTTAAAACTAAAAACAGTCCAATTTTATTTTTAGGTGAAAGTGTTGTAAAAATGTTAGATCAATAGGTCACGTAAGTTTTGAGTTGGACTGTGCCTTTTTTGTTGTTGTTGTTGTCAAATTTGAAAGGTTTTGGTTGATAACGGCAAAAGTAGCTTATGTTTACATCAAATGAATCTCCTAATAGAAGGTTGAAAAGCTCCACCAGTGTGCAAAATCTGAAAAAAAAATCCATAAGGTGCAAAGGAAAAATAAAATAAATTGGAAGAAACAAACAAAATTGGAAACATTACATCTCGAATGTTTCTTAATGGGTTGCCATGAAATTTGGTATGTGAAGCGAACGTCCAGTAGAGCACGTTCAGTTAAGATATGTGATAATTTAGATGTAGCTGGTGAGAAATTACTAAAATATCTATCCTGTTAATTACACACAGTGTGTCATACAACAGTTTGTTTTGGCCGCACGACACACGAAAGTTTCTTGGTTATCTTTATTTCATCATAAATAGTCAAAGTGCTGCCATCTGTGGATCGTAAGGATAATAATACCCAACAAAAACATGCTGTTTCAAAATGTCAATAATTTATTTTCTTACACGTTTCAAAATGCTTCAGCTCAGTGATCTTTAGACAAGATACAAATTGCTTCGATAATAATAATCGGTAACCCACTAAGAATGATTAATATTTATTAAAACGCTCTTATGTTTCATTCTTTTAGCACACAAAACAAGCTTTAGAAAATTATCAAAATATTTATTTTTACTCATTCTAGTTTTCTTTAATAAATGCTTCCTAATGATTCAGCGGCTAGTCAGAAGTATTATAATTTTAAAACTCTTGTTTAGATTCCTACAATGCGGATTTCTATGTCACTGATTTTAATACATCCTTTCAACTAATATGCGAGTTGATTATAACACCTTGTGCAAACAAAGTGGTCTGTCTGAGTCGTTATACCTCATTATTTAATTTATTAAGTGCATATCGTCGTATAAAAGACATTTAAATAATAGCAATAAACGATCAAGTTTGTTATTTTATTTTAACTGCATACTCTACGATTCGATTTACAGCTTCTTCGAAGCATTCCACCAAGTCATAAACTGTAATTGATAGTACAAAGCTTTCAGAAACGTAACGTTACCAGAATATTTGGGGGATAGGTTGTATCTAAAGATGAGTTTATGTAACTTGTGGCACTGTTGTTTTCTTGTGTTTTTATTCATGAAAAAGCTGCTACCTGTTTATAACCAAGTTTGGTAGTACGGATTTGTTTAATTTTTGTAATTATGTATAAAGCTACACAATGTGGTTGTGGAAATTCGGTTTCTTGTGTTGTAAGTCCGCAGACATACTGCTTTCTGCTAAGTGGCCGGTAACAAGTAGATTAACTCAGACATGTAGTTGACCTTACAGTGTGACATAAAGAAATTTCACTTGTTAAGACATGTAAATATAGCTGATTAGTGGCCATGCCTGTTAAAACACTTATGTACTTTTCACTCTAATTTCATACTGTGCCATTTCTAAAAAAAAACCTAAGTTTGAATTCTAACACTGAAATATAAAACAGCAAAATAAGATAAAATATTTGAATCTAATGTATAAAGAAGCCATTATTCAACTCAACAAAGAAAATTTTTAAATCTAGTTTTTTAGGGCTCATAAACGATGTAAATTGTTAAAATAAAAAGGCTGAAAGAACAGGTCAAATAAAATATTCCCATAATGCCATGTTTCTTGAAGTGTAGCACACGAAAGAGTTTTAAGAAGATGAAAATAAATATCATTTTTAAAAAGTGTTCTCTACAAATTAAGCTTATGAACACCGAGTCGAACATCTCTGATGTGCTGTTTGGTCACCAACAGTTCCACCAATCATCAACTTGTTTATTTCCAAGAACATATGAAAACTCGATTGTAATGATTGGTAGTTTACAGTTACATATAATAGACAACATTAATAAAGTTCACAAGCTTCTATGCATTTTTTTATTTTTGTACGTTAAGTGGATTATTACGTTAATATATAACTATCCTTCTCTCTCAGATAACAGTCAGACATCGTTGAGCGTCCTCACTACCCAGTGATACACCAATAAAGTTGAAGTTTCAAAAGCGGTAATCGGATGTTTAATGTTTGGGAAACACTGTCATAAATATGTTAATTTGACTAGTTAACAAAGTTAAGCCCTACAAAAAGTTGGCTGTACAGAAATAAAATTATTTTTCTTTACAATGCGTTATCTATTAATAGTTAGTTAATGAATGTACATACACAAAACGGATGTCAAATATTTTGGATACATTGTGTGCAGCAGTTATGCGGCTTTGTATTTTTATCAATGTCAATTTTAAAATTGAAATTTTTTGTTCTTTGACGAAAAACAAATGTTCATTTAAAACGATTTTATTGGTACAGATGGCAGCACTATCTCATGGATATTTTACACAAATATTTAGAGTTATAAGCTCAGGGGTTTAATGTTAGTTATATCAGTTCATCTAGATTAGTTTCACTGGAATCGAATGTGATGCAATAACACACAAAATTTTGTTTATTGTTCTGTTTATTTTGTATTTATAAAACAAATTACTTCCTGATGTTAAAGAAGTAAGATAAAATATGCAATTGCAAAACTCAAAATTACATGTGTCATATTAATTCCCAAACTAATAGTTGTAACTGATTTGTGATACTTTTAAAACTAGATATCTGAAATAGTATATTAACAATTTGTATGTGTCGAACAACTGAATAAATATTATAAATCCGTACACTGTAAACATTAAAAGTCATTAAAAATATATATCTCTTCTAAATACATAATTTCATTACTTTTAGACAGACAGACACCAAGAATAATTTTTGATGATATACGATGCTAGATAAAATGATGCATAAGAAATCCTATATTAAACCCATTTGACAGTTTTGTTTTATCTTATAATGAATTTATCTAATAAGTTATTTCACTGAATTGGTGGGCGAGGGGACTGTTTGTTTATTAAAATAACCTGGACCTTTATTTCTTACCATGTTTGAAATCGATGTATGTTTGTTGTTTATTGATTTAAACAGAATACTTAAGCTGCTGATTTAGGTTAATCTGAATATTTTGAAAATAAATTCGAAGTTTTATTAAAAAGAATATTTAATTTACTTACAATTCATTCTGTTTTAGAAAGAAAACTGGATAATTTGAAAATTTGTGATACTTCAAGCTTATTAAATATCTTAAAGCTATATCTTATTTTCGAGGGACTTCTCTGTGTTTCTAAAGATTTTATTGACGTCTGTTGAACAATGCAGTTTTATATAACAAAGATTACATTATGCTGATCACTATTCTAAGGATTTTTACCCTGATGTAAGATTTAAAGGGCAGAAAGATTGTATTACTGAACCTTGTATTTGTTTTACTTTAAACATAAAATATAAATTAACGGAAAAAAAGCATAATTATCAGAATTAACTCACCGATAACTTTAGTCACTGATTAACATCATTTATATTTTTGATTATCATTGGTTTCATCATTCCTTCTGATAGTCATGGTCATGCTTCTTGAGCTACTCTGTGATGCATCATGATATAACAGATTTACTGGGTATTCGAAAGCTTTACCACGAAACTATTTTATAAGCTATATTTTTAGTAAGTGAAACAAAGGAAAAAGATGAATGAAATAACGTGAAACATTTCTATGGAACACTTAGTAAGCACAGCACAGACAGTCCGACTTACAGCTTTTCACTTAACAACAGTCTAACAAACAATAATATAAATTAATTTTCTTCTGAAAACGTAAATAAAACGACTACAAATTAATCAATGCGATCAACGTTTTGTTTTTCTTAAATACATTTCATATAAACAAAACTGAAAGAGGTGGCTACAGTAAATCATAAATTTCTACCTCTAATATATTATGCCACATTTGTTCTTATTTTATAAGCAGTCACAGACACATATTTGAAATATCTCGGTAAATAATAGATATAATTAATAACTAATAACGCTTTTACTTATAAAAGGTTGTAGAAAAACATTTAAATGTTAAATAGAAAGAAAATGCGTGTAAGTCTAATAAGTACGTAACTAACACAGCCTAACTAAGGAACTGTATTTTCACAATACGTCGTATAAACAAATCACCATAAAAGCAGATCATTTTGCAGCATTGTCAGCCATTAAATACATAAAGAAATATTATTATTTTCAGGTCACTCAAAACTGGGACACTGACAATAACGTTCTTCACGTCAAGACAGAAGTCTGTTTATTCTATTGTCTTTTATAAATCTATAACTCATTACTTAAGTATCGCTTTGTCAGCAACAGTAGGTTGCAGACAATGTTGCTTAATGGGTGCAAAAGAATACTGAAGTAGACTTAAACAAGACGGTCACGACAGTCGAACGATTTGTTACTGAGTCAAACTCACAGGAATTAGGATGATAAACGTATATTTTTAATTCTCTATTCAAAGCTAAAGCTTGTGGGTGGCGTCTTGTTGGGGAAGAATAAAAGCCACTCTGCATATCAGCAAATGAAATAATGAAATAAAGTTCAATATCTGACAAAGATATTGGTAGCTTCCATTTCGTAAGTGGTTCAATGAGTGTTGCCACTTCTTGTGGGGTATCTGACATTTAGAAGGTGAATTTTACACCAAGACGATAGTTCTCTGTGTCAACAGACAAAACAGAAAAGTATTAATACAAATAAAGAGAATCGTGGATTGAGTGTTTAAAGGCTAGCATTTAAGAAAACAACAACAACGGATTTAACCATACCATTAAATTTGTTGATGAAATCCCATATCAGTATGCCTCCTAAAAAAAAAAAAAAACGTGAAATATTTGAAGTATTTATTAACTATTAGGACCGTGTTGCCAGAATATTTTGTTTTTTGTCAGGATTCTACGAATTTGTAGTATGTTGATGAAAACAAGGAATATTCCATAAAGTGGTACCAAAATACACAGTAAAATGTACATTATTGTAATATTCTATTTTTTCGCTTTATAAAGTTTCAATTTGAACCTATACGATGTTTATTATAATTAAATTGTTGGAATGCATTTATTGGCTTATAACACATATTCTAATAAAATAATAAAAATTTGTTTTCGCCGTTGAATGTGAGGTGGAATTTACTTTCAGAATATGTATAGTATTTATAACTTATATAAATATTACAGCATGAAAATTGCTAAATATAGCGTTAATAAAGTATTTATGTTCGCAAAAATTTTATGAACAAATTAAATATTATAATCTCTCTTTCTAAATTATGCTACGCTCACGAGTTGTTTTGAAAATAAGTCGGTCATTTATTTTCATATTAATAGAAGAATTTCAAAACAATGTATTTTCATTTGGATAAACAAACTTTGCACCAAAACATCATTTATTTTCTGCATAATTTTGAAAAATAATACTAAGCAAAATATGTAAGCCTTTTTCATAATAATCCAAACAATTATTACCAAAAAATTTACGAATAAGGTTCATTCTGTCATAAAACCAAAGTAAATTGAAAGTATTGTTTGTTTATATTTACTTTCTCGTAAAGTCAACCGAGGGTTATCTGCTCTAACTGTTTCTAGTTTGTTGTTGAAACACTAGAGGAAAGTTTTCAATACCAACCACAAAGTTTTGGTCTATTATTTTTCAACAAATTATAACACCTCCAAGGCTGAAATGTCGAGCATGTTTGGTGGCACAGGAATTCGAAACGCTGTATCTACTTGTCAGTTCTGGCCCCCCAGTGGCTCAGCGGTATGTCTGCGGACTTACACGCTAAAATCCGGGTTTCGATACCCGTGGTGGGCAGAGCACAGATAGCCCATTGTGTAGCTTTGTGCTTAATTCAAAAACAACAACAACAATTGTCAGTTCTGTATTGAAAAAATGCCTCATTTAGGGTTAAACGGGAGATTTTAATATCTGTTTCCTGCTAATGACTGTTCAAAATACATCACCAAGATTACTGTTGCCACAGCATGGAGTTCCTTTTATTAAAATTGTGATTTTCATAAGCATAATAACCATGTACTTAAGAGACAGTTTTCCTTTTCACTTTGAATGTGTTTGGATGAACAACAACTAACAGTACTGGGAAATAAAAACTTGAAATAAAAAAAAACACAAACAAGAAAATTTCACACAATTATGTTCTATCGTGCAAATAGTACTACTGTCTTCTTATTTGCTTGAAGTTGTTGATATTCCAACATTTCAAATGGTGTTAAAAGAGATGTTCTCTGCTATTCCTTTATATCGAATAACATGAACCAAGTGCTTGAAATGCTATTGTTAAACAAATGCATCATGGAAGCAGTTTGTGTCTCCATTCCAGGGGAAGACTATTCTCGATTATAATGCTTACTGTTGTCTAGGTCACGTGAGTGGATTTTGTACAGATATTTTTAATGGATTCTGACCTGTTATAAAAAGCCACAGTTCAAGTGCTTCAGTTCAAATAAGACTTGTTTCTATCTCTGAATCGTTCTGGTACCCCAAGTTGACACATGTTTCTTTGATTTATAGTTCCATTAAGTACAACCTATACCTCTACCTTGAAAATTCTAAATCCTCCATCCAAACACATTGTTATAGCGTTACTACATAAGTAATTCGATACTCGCGGTGGACGCAGAAGAGAAATCTCCTTGTTTGACAACAAACAAGTGCATTGTTATGGTGTGAAAGCCTCTTTAAAAGGTGGCAAACTATGATTTTTATTGTTTATAATTGTCATGAAACATTATGCCAGGCCTATTATAGGTTTACTACTGCATTTTAAAAACTAGCCTCTAAGGAATTAATAATAACAAATGGTCTATTTAAACAGTGTTTGAAACAGATGTGTTCGTTTTATTCCAGCTGTCGTGAAAACCTCTGGACTTAATGAAACGCATTGTCTGCAATGGATATGACGAAATTCTATTTTACACACTTTTCTAATTCTCGAAATAAAGCAACATTAAGAACGAATTGTTAAAAATATATTACACTTTCGATAGTGTGTTATTACAAATATATTTAATTCTGACCATACTTTACTAGTTTATATAAAGCGTTCACACCATAACAATTATTACTGTAACAAATTACCTATCTAAATAGTATTTCTAGGAGTAATGTGTCAGTTATATTCAAACAAACTTTAAGAGATCTGAATTAAGCCAAATGTATTTTTTATATAGTGTGATTAAAATAATATTTTAATTATTAAAATCGTTAAGGGACTAAATTAAGAACGTAGTGTTACTATATAATATTCCTAGTATGATACCTTAAGATCCGCATAATTAAGACACAGCAAGCTACATGTCCTCCGCTAATACGGTAATCAGGGGTTCGATTACCCTCGGTGGGCTTAGCAGATAATCCAATGTTTTTTCACAAAAAGAAAGCACAACCTACTTAGTGTTGGCGACTTCTTTTCACGTGTCAAGTGTATTGATTCAACTTTGCTTGTGACGTGTTAGTGAATATTATTCATTTTTAATTTAAACCCGAAATTATGGAGTATAAAACCATGAATAAACAAATTATTAAATCTTATAGGTTATTCATTTTAAAGAAGTGTTAATCAGTATTTATTTCTTGATTTTAAAGCATATAATATTAATCTCACTTAATGTAGTTTTTTTTATTGAGAGAAAAATCCAAATGAAATACTTACTTTTTTGTTATTTCTTCGGACTTATTTTCTTTAATAATGATGTGTGTGTGGGTTTTCTTACTGTATAGCCACATTCAGTAATTTATTGAGTTTACCGAGTGGAATCAAACCCCTGATTTTAGCGTTGTAAGTTCGTAGACTTACCGCTGTACCAGCGAGGGGCCCCCCAGTGGCTCAGCGGTATGTCTGCGGACTTACACGCTAAAATCCGGGTTTCGATACCCGTGGTGGGCAGAGCACAGATAGCCCATTGTGTAGCTTTGTGCTTAATTCAAAACAACAACAACAACCAGCGAGAGAACTTTTAGTAATGATATTGTTGTTACTTGACGTCTAGTTAAAATTGTTTGTGTATTGCAACAGCAAAACTTCAAATCGTATTATTAATTAAATTGAAAACATTTTAGTTCCTTACTGTGCTTGATAATATTATAAGTTTTATCCTCAAGTCTCTAATATGAACTTGTTCAGCAATCGGAACTCTTGAAAGTACCTAAGTTGTTAAGAATAGAATTGCAAGTTAAAGCCGTATTATCTATAACACAACATTTCTCCTTTCTCTTTGTGCTCATGATAACTGAAAACTACATTAACCTTCTTAGCCCTGATTACAAGCACTATCCCCGAAATCAAATATTTATTCGCAATTATCATAAAGTTTCATAGTTTTATATAGTCCCTGGTAATCGGATGTAAGTACAAATATATAAAACAAATAATACGAATATTTGTTTATCTTCCTTTTTTCATCAGAAAAAGCATTAAATTTCCACTAAGTTTATAATTGGACAAAATACGGATACAGTTAGTTTTATGAACTGTACATCCATATCGAATAAAAAAATAAAGAACTATAATCGCATTTACAGATTAACAGCAAGATGAAATTAGTTTTCTATTCTATTCTCAAAAAACCCTTAAATCCATTATAAATGTTATGGGGATCTGATTCATGGTCTTTATTACACTCATTGATAAAGATTCAGAATCTAAGAGAATTACTAATGTATATTTATTTTAATATCTGTGTGTGTTTCAGTTTAATATATATTTGGAAATGCACGTAAATTATACTGTTAAATGTGTATTGTGAAAGTCGTACTTATTCTCCAAATTTATAGAAGATTCTTGAGCGTAAGAATCAGCAATGTAAAATACCAGTATCATTGCCAACTGAGCTTTCGAAAACGTCGCCCTGAAGATTATAAATCATAATACTCGTAAAAACAGTATAGAATTGTTAGTTTGCTACACTTAATATATTATAAACTTCATAAGCTATAGTTGTGATAATACCTATTAATCGAAAAGCTACAGATAGTTTTCAGGAACGTTTATAGATTTCAAACATTGCAAACCATTCAATTTCAAATAATTAACTCTGAACGTTAGTATTTCCACGAGGATATCAGATATCTTACTCGTAAAAAGTGGGCTTGTAAACCATGTGAGGCCTGCCAAAGAAAAAGCAAGCTAGCTATCCTGTCGAGAGAAGTGTACCTGTGCATCAACATTGAACTTATTCGGGCTCTGTGAACCGTCGATAAAATATTCAGTTCCAGTCCAGATAGAAGACTCAGTATTGTTAGGGTGTTTGTACAACTCTTTTGTATAAACTATCTGTTGTAATGACTGTTATTATAAACTGTATTGTTGTTTGTATATTGAAATATATTAGTGTTAAGAAAAAGTATATATACCAATCTTGTTGACAAATATCATAAACTGATACACATTGACATTTAATTACTTGCTAAATTTTAATTACCAGTTACTTTGGTTTCAGACTATTTGAATCACAAAATGTAACGTAATGAGTTGGAAACTTGTCCGAGATTAATTATAATACGTAATAAGAACTAACAACATTTAGATAAGTTTGTAACTGTATTCTTTCTGTTATGATCTTTTTGACGCCATTTTGTTACAATTGTGCTATCCTCACATTTTGCTTCCCACTCTTAATCCCAAATATCTTATTTAGGTTGTAAGAATTTCTCTCGAAATTAACCCTTACTAACGTAAACATTATAATTGCTATTTATTACTGTGACAAATAGCATTTCAAGTTAGCAATAATTTTATTTCTTATTGGCAGCACGCTACATTCTTCCTTCGTTTCTCTTGGTTTACTTATTGTCTCTTAACATCTCTTGGTCTTCTTTATTGACACCCTATCTTGTATAATTTTTTCTCATACCCACGCCAAGCACTTCCCTTTTGGTTTTTTTTTACACCTGTTTTCCCATATATCATCTTACAATGTCTCTTAGTCACAGAGAGGTTTGACAATCTTCACACTAATTGAACAAGATAGGCGGCCATTCACTCTTGTGATATTCTAATGATTTATAGTACTGTAATCACTTAATCTCATAGCGACTAGCCAAAAGCAGACCACTTTTTTACCTCTCTCAACTCTAACCATTGTTTCTTACAAATGTCTTCATAATACATTTATTTACCTCTTCTTTCCTGAATACTTTTAAAATTATGTTTCTATTCAATATTGGCTTTATTTCTTTTTAATTTAGATATTATATCAGTCTCCGAAATTCTTGCATGATATCACACTCTATTGTTTCACCAGTAACAAGCTTTTGAGGAACACTGACAATTTCGCTGTCTTTACATGTATTACATTACTTTTATAGTGTTTTGCTAGACATTTCAGAAACTAAACACTCCTGTGTTTACCTTCGATGGCCACTTTCTGATCTATAACATATCATACAATTAAAATTCTGTAGTAACAACAACTTTTATTGGAACAGTCTTTTATATTCATTAATCATTCTGTACAAACAGTTTAAAGGGTTGTGGTCCATTTCCACGACATATGCTTTAGCTATAATAAAGAGTTTTAATTTATCAAGCATAACACATTTGACAAGTTCCTTTTTCAGTGGTAGTTAAAACGTTCAGGCTTTATAATACTTTTTGGCTCAAATATGGCACATGTTATTTCCCGTAATCCTCATCTACACCCCTATCACAATGATAGCCAACATCTTTTTATATCTATGTGTATGTTTTGTCCTTCATTTTCTCTTCTAAACAACCTCTCGCTAGCATCATTCGAAACAATATATTTTAATCATAATTTACAGGTTAATGATATGAGTCAAGTTGCTATTTTTGCACACTCAAGATTAACCTGTTCAGTGCCGTAGACGAGATAATTCGTCCAAGCCAATCAGTGACACAGTGCCACGGACGACTTAATTCGTTCTCAATAATACCTAACTTCAACACTAGATTTCAGCACCAAACATACATTTGACCTACTTACAAATTGTTTCACTTTCGATCCAAAATGGCATCATGAAGAAAGTTACAAAATGAAGAAGCATAAGAGCTGTATTGTAGCAGCTGAAATACTTGACAGTCATCAGGTTAAAGTTAAACTTCTTGGAATACCCTACAATCCCAATGAAAGAACTAGCTCCTTTGCTTATCCTAAGTTTTCCTAAATTTTAAGATCGCATGTATTGGAATAATCAACCATTTACTCATCATTGATACGAAAATACCGCAAAGCAATCTATTCCAATCCCACATTTACCTACTTTTGCTCTTAAGCTCAGTCCGTTTATTATTACCCCAATACCATCAGGAGCTAATATCAATTAACTCTAAAATATAACCTATAAGTTCGATATCTTTTTCATTCTTTTTCCACAGTTTTCATTTACGACTAGCACATTTATCACCACTTATTTAAAATATTCGTTTAATTTTTTTCTCTATTTGCAAAATAACACACTGCATTTTCACTTTTTCCTGTAGTTTTTGTATTCTAGCTAGAGAATTTAGCTATATGCCCAACTTAAATAAATGAAAAAAGCATTTTGATGGAATCTTTTTACTGCAGCCATTATATGTAGAAATAGTCCGTAGAATAGTTATCCTTACAGGTTTAGGGAAGTTTCATCTGATTATAGTTGGTATTTCTATTACCTTTACTTTTGTCTACCTTTGATCCAAAATATTTTTTCATCATTACATATTCATCTGCTAACGTCATCGTCACATCTACATACGCTTACTTCTTTTCTTTTAACCATATAGCTAACAAAACACTCTTGATAAATTCTTAAAATTCGCTGTTGTAGTAATAAATCTAGAATTTTTTAACGTCTCCAGTAAAGTTAGAGTTTTGTTTTACACTTTTTAAAGTCATGTGAGTAGCTTTGTTTTTACTCTCTGAACTTGCAGCTATAAGTCTCTGGACTTATTTCATGTGTTGTTTTAGGAGTGACGTGGAGACAATCATACATCGATCCACATTCAAGATGATCATACCCTTCAGCAGGTCTCACGGTAATTCACTAATTTTACACACAAGCTCTTTCTATTGTCGACCCCCCGTCGGCCCTACATCACCCTGTAGTTAAAGTGCTTCACTCGCAATCTGAGCGTTACGAATTTGATTCCCCATCCAAACAAATGTTTTCGATTTTTAATCGTGGGACATTATAATGTGACGCTCAATCTCACTATTCGTTGGTAACAGAGTAACCTAATAGGTGCAAGTGGGTGATAAGAACTATCTGCATTTAGTCTTTCACTGCTAAAGTAGGGATGGCTAGAGCAGATTACCCTCGTGTAGCTTTAGGCAAAAGGTCAAACAAACCAAAAGAACTTGGAATTTGTTAGGAAGAAGTTTGCCTCCTCAGTGACACAGCGGTATGTCTGGGAATTTACAACGCTAAAAACGGGGTTTTGTTACCCGTGGTGGTCAGAGCACAAATAGCCCATTGTACAGCTTTGTGTTTAAGTATAAATAACAAATAAATCAAAATAATTTTATAAACTAACATGTCTGAGTAGTTTTAAGATACTTTTCACCTTCACTATCTAATCCCGACACTTTTATTCGGAATTTGTAATAGATTTACTGTAATACATTTATTTTAATGCCTATGTTTATTTCAGTTTGATGTATGTGATGTATAATGTTGGATAAATATTAAAAAACTTCGGCTATTTCTCAACATTTGCAGAAGATTCTCGAAAAAATAAATAATATATGGTTTACGAAAACACTAGTGTGTCTTAGAATATTGTTGAATGTTAAAGAATCTAGCCCAATTAATATAAAAACTAGCCAAGAGAGAATAATATTATTGGTCAAATACAATCGATATACACTGCTGGCCAAAATCTTAAGGCCAATAAACATAAAGAAAAAATATGAATTTTCTGTTGTTTTACTCAACCACTTATTTGAGTAGAGCTTTGAAAGATGAAAATGAGAAAAGGGAAAATAAAAATAGAAAAACTTTTTTAGCATTTAATATGGAAAATATGTACACTATAAAATTAGCTCAAAATATGACCATGGTGTTTCGTGGCTTATCAATGCAAACCACTCCTTGAGGCATTCGACTTTTCTTTTACATTTTCTGGTACAGATGCTGAAGATAAAAATTTGATAATGAACATGTCAAACAGATTAATGCATCCTATTTATTCATTGTGTTCCTTGATAATTGCAAAGCAACGAATGTAGAAATTTCTTGTGCTGCTTCTTGCCCTATCTTCTGTTAAGGTCATTTGGTCTACAACCACATGACTGAACTGTCCAACAATCTCGCTACTTCCAGTGCAGAGACAGTATCCGTACAGCAGTCATTTGCACCACATCCTTCTTTCCTAAGTTTATACTCTGAACTTATACAGCCATCTTCTATTCTGTCAGATTGCATCATTCCACTATTTAAGATGGTTCAGAATTTTACTTGAGTGTGTAACTGAAGAAAGGTGAACCAAATAAAAAACACAATTAGAAGTTTTACTGTTTGGTGAGTATTTCATCTAAATAGATGACGAAGATACACGACTGGGAACCATTGCTCTTTTTCGCTGCTCGAGGTTTGCTGTCTTATACATGTTGATTGTAGATGAGGTAAATTACTTTAGATCAAGGAGTTACATTCATGCTGAACATTTTTGGCTTCATAAGTTATTACTAGTTGAGAGAATTATTTTCATTTTATGGAATAACTTGTTCATCAACACACATCTTGTCTTCCAGCTCAGTTTTCATGCATACTTACATATGCGTTGTAAAACGTGAATGCGTTTTAAAACGATCTTCGCTCATCAAATCATCAACTAGGGTAAATCTCAATTCTTTCTATCAGAACATTTAATACATTAGCATGTGTACCACGCCTTTCTTGAGAAGTACACCTAGATGTTGCTCATTCTCAACTCAGTTGGTGCAGATGCCAACTTTGAAATGAACTACAAAGAAGTTGGTCTGTTCCACTACTAAATCAATTAAAGGGTATGGAAAGGAATAGTCTGAAATAATCTATTAGCATCTTGTCTTCTAGTAAACCATAAAAGTTTCACTAAGTATCGTTGAGTTTTATCACTGCTTTATGTCTCCATCTGGAAGCATGACTGATTAAGATATATCCTTGTCCTTGCAAAGAAAGTAAAAACGTGGTTAATCAACATCACTTGAGGACTCATAACATTCTAATTGCGAGTCTTTTTGGGGTTTTTGTCACCAGTATCACTTTCTGACTTATCGTCTAAATTTGAAACACCTGCAACAGACAGAAGAATGAGCAACAACATGCTCTCATTTCTTTATATTACAGTCCAAAATCTTCACAACTCTAACTCAAAAATAACTGAATCACTGGAAGAATAAATGAAGCTAGATTTGTTGTGTTTCAAAAAATAAAGTAGATTGCTAGTTTATAATACTATTAGGCATCTACTACTAAGACGAATATTCACATGTAAAAAAATTTAATTAGTACAGTTTTTCTGTCTTTTGAATAAAAATATTTTTATACATATAATTTCAGTCACCAGGTGGATACATTAAATACCGGTATTTGAATGGTTTTGACAGGGTTAGTATATGTTTTGTGACTTTCTTTGAAATCACTGTGAATGAAAAAAGTAAAATAGAGAAGTTACTTGTTTAGCTGTTTCTAATTTGGAACTTGTAGAATAGAGAGAATACAGTTAGACAAAAGCATTTATCACCAGATTTTTGGCTAGTGTTGTCTGAATGAATGGTAGCATTTGACCATCAATCTTAAAGCGCACATGCCGCCCCAGATTGTGAGATAGCTTATATGTGTGTGTGTGTTTTCTTATAGTAATACCGCATTGGACTATCTACTGTTTCCAACGAGGAGAGTCGAACCCCTAATTTTAGCACTGTAAATCCATAGACTAGACTTATCACTGTTCCAGAGAAAGACGTGTTTATTCAATATCGAGCTGCAAAATATGAGTCCTATATATCGAGTAGACCTAAAATTAGACTATAACAAAGTCAAAAATTATAAACTAAACAATAAAAAAACAATTTAAATCAATTTTCCCAACGAGTATATCTGAGACAAACACAAGACGCATTACAAAGACACGATACTAACGAAAGAAATATCCATACATGAACTTCTTGAAGCAATAAAAAAACAAAAACAAAATCTTCGGGTGAAGATGAGATGCAAGCCACCTTTCTGAAAAAGGTCACTCCGAAATTGTTTGACCACCTAAAAGTACTTTTTAACTTATCTCTATCTTCAGAATACATACCATTTGGAAGCTTGCTAATATATTAATTTTCTATAAGGAAGGAAAGCCAGCAAATAAACCTAATAGCTACCGACCAATCAGTCTGACCAGCTGTGTAGGCAAAATTCTTGAAAGAATAATCAGTAATAGACTCTCCACATTCTTGGAGATAACATCAAAATTCCCAGAAGAACAAAATGGATTCAGGAAATTTAAACAAACAACTGATCACTTCATCAGCCTAACCGAAGAAATAATAGACAGCTTTAACAAAAATCAATGCATTGTCGCCTGCTTCCTTGACATTGAGAAAGCATTTGACACTGTATGGCACAATGGTCCAAGGTTCCGTATGAATGAAATGGGACTACCGCGTGGAATTATTCGCCTGTTATCTAGCTTTTTGGAAAATAGAAGATTTTCGACGGCACCTTTACTGAGTACTTTACTCCCTCAGGGAGAGGTGGTTAGCCCTATACTCTTCATCATGTATATAAACAATATGCCATTGAAGGATCCTAATCATGATTCTATTCACAGCTCGACAATGATGTAGCAGTCGGGAAAAATGTCACAATAATAGCCATAAATATACAACCGCAAAGAAATAGAATAAGTGAATACTCTCAAAAATACAGAATAAAAATAAATACAGCAGAAACACAACTTGTCTTCTTTACAAAATTAACAAATAAAAAAACTACAGCCTGAAATATATATGAATGAAACACTACTTCAAACTACCACATCGGCAAAATTTCTTGGTCTTACTTATGATTCAAATTTAACATAGAATAACCATGTAAACCCTCAAAGCTACTCGAAGGCTATCTGCGCTAGCCATCCCTAATTTTGTGGTGTAAGGCTATAACAAAGGCAGCTAGTCACCACCACCCTCCGCTAACTCTTGGGCTACTCTTTTACCAATGAATAGTGAAATTGACCGTCACATTATAACACCCGCACGGCTGAAAGGGTGAGCATGTTTGGTGCGACGGAGATTCGAATCCTCGATACTCAGATTACGAGTCGAATGCCTTAACACGCTGGGCCATGCCGGGCCCCGAAATATTAGATGTTGAAAACATATCTATACATATCTGTATATATACCTTACATATATATATATATATACCTTAGCACTCATTCATTTATTGAGGAATAAGGGTAGGTTAAAATAATACATTTTTAAACAAATTTATTTTTCAAAAATCATAAAAATCGTCTTTAAATATCACCATGACTAAAATTTTCGATTGGGTTTAATCCCCGTCCCACCAACATTCTCACCCTTTCAGTCGTGGGGTGTTACAATGTTGCGGTTAATCCCACTATTTGTTGGTAAAAGAGTAAACCAAGAGTTTGCGGTGGGTGGTAATGACTAGCTACCTTCTTTGTAGACTTACACTGCTAAACTGCTAAATTAGGGGGGGGCTAGCGCAGATAGCCCTCGTGTAGTTTTGCGCGAAACTAAAAAACAAACAAACAAAGATTTTCGATAAAGACAGAAATTTTTTACTACTTGCTGAAGTTTGGGTTAAAATCATTTGTATTAAACTGAAAATCATGATAGTACATTTTACTGCAATCTTTACCAAAGACTTGAATAATAGAGGAAAAAAATCAAAAATCTGAAATGTCACAATGTATCTTTGGTAAGAACCACAAAATAGACTGTTATAATTGAATAAAAGAGAATAATTTAAGTATTTAGAAACAAATTTTATTTGAATACTCATTTTCAAAAGGTCATTGCAAAATATGTCTTTGCCGTGAGAAAACATTATATGACATATTTGAATGAAATATCCAGAGTATTTTAAACATCTTTAGCATACAAACAGAAGACTTTGAATACTTAAATTAATTAACCTTTAATTTATTGGGATAGAAACAAGACTATTTTGAAATCTCATATCTTTACATTTGGGCATATATAAACAAAAATGGAAATAAGGAGAAACAAATCTTAAAACAACGAGCAATGAAAAAATCAATTATATGAAATGGAAAATTGTACACAAGTACCAAGCACCCGCAATGTACCATTAACGATTTTGCTTCACTGTGTAATCTAATCTGTTTCTCTCGTTTGTCGCTACATCCCTTAAAACTGTTTCGAACAGAAACAGCTAAACAAATCGAATATTCCAACAAATCCTTGTTACTTTGTTTTTCATACTCAAAAGTCCCAGAAATTCTTAAACTACGGATTTAGTTTTATGCTAAAAGACAAAAATAAATAAACTAAGGTAACGTTCCCTATTTTCTGTTTGTGTCTCGATCCATAACATTTTTAACGATATCCATTTCTGAATAAATTACTTTTTTTTTCAAGCAATTCGACCTCACATTGGCTGGTATAACTAGACGGGATGATAACTGAAGTTGTGATATTTTTGTCCAGACTACATTTGTCAACTTCTTTATTTATTATTAAAAAACACAAAGCTGCACAATGGACCATCTCTGTTTGGCATAAATCGATATCAAAATCTTATTTTTAACTACAAGAATCTTCAAACGTACCGCTGAACCATCGGAGGTTAACGTTTAATAGATATGGAAATTCCACTTTCTTAACAGATAGATTGAAACATCTATTTTCAAGTAGTTAAACACAAAAATACTTTCCATGCCTTTTGTAAATTTAACGTTTATTAAAATGTGGTATTTAGTTTCAAATGGGTTATGACTAAAAAGGTTGACAATAGTACGGAAATGATTGAACCTGGCATGGGTTTGGTTTTAAGCCGGTCGACTCCCAGTCTGCGAGTCGTAGGATCAAAAACCTGTTGAGCGCATTTGCCCTTTCATCAGGAGAGAGATATAATGCTACACTCAGTTCTACTATTTCTAGATAAATAGTAGCCAATGTATTTGTGGCGTGAGATGTTGACTACATGCCTTTCCTTTAGTCTATGATTTCTAAATTAAGATGGCACGACATGGCCATGTAGTAAACGTGCTAAATGTTACAGGCTTGAATCTTCATCGCACCAAACATGCTCTCCCTTTCAGCCGTGGAAACGTTAAAATGTGACGGTCAACACCACTATTCGTTTGTGAAAAGAAAAGCCTAATAGTTAGTGGTAGGTGGTTAGGGAAAGCAGCTAGTTTTTTTTTACGATTTTTAATAGTTGTTTTTTAATTTCGCGCATAGCGACAAACAAATTCATCGTAGTTGAGGAAATTAAAACATCTCTAATAATAGTCATCTTTAATGTTTAGCCAACCAAATAAAATTTAAAGTGCTATAAATGCAGTAGATCAATTTTATTCATAAATGTGTAAAGCGTATGTACTCAATGTTTCATTAGGAGTTTCCTAATATATTTTGTACAATACCGGTTTAACTATGTACTAAAAATAAATTGACCATGTCTAGCGAGTTCTTGACATCTATACACCTATTTTTCTCAGTAATATATCGACTATTTGAAAGAATAACATACGAAGACCTATATAAGCTCTATCATATGTAATCCAAAAACCGTTTGCTTGGCGAACTGGGAACAATAAACGATCGAATAGTTTCATATAGTTTGAGGAGTGATATTCCTTCTTATCTTGAAACAAATGGGCTAATAGCAACAGAGAGAAAGAGCACTCTACTTGTGGCTCTTAGACATGCTTGGGTTGTTCCAATCATGAAAGCTAATGGAAGTGACATAATGGTGTGACGAAAGTTTTCGTGGCGAGGATTAGTCACATTGACCCATTAAGAAAAGCAAACAATATTCAGAGTTAACAGCATGTTGTCAGACTCTCTCACCAAACAATATGTCATTTCTATCCTGATGGATAAGGACTCTTCCAAGACAATAATACAACAATCGATGATCCTTCTATTGTCCGAAACTGACGTAGTAAGTATGACCATGGTATCAATCTTTCTTCGCTAGCTAGTATAACTGAGCATCTTTGGGTGAACCTTAATATTACAACCAATGTCATAATACTCTCAAGATATGTTGGAACTACTTGCCTATTGTATTTGTTGACGAATGGTCTGCAGTTGAACAAAATATATTTCATTATCTTACGAGTAGGATTTCCCTATGAAAAACTATTTGTATTGGCTAATAATCTCTTTGGTACTATTACACTAAAGCTGTATGAATTATGCTTAACGTAAGTATAATCGCATTTTCTGTAATGTAAGCAACAACATATAAAAAGATGAAAATTATCATAAACTTTTTCAAGTTTTCTTTCTTTCATTTATTTATCATAAAATGTCTGTTGTGTGTCATTTTACATTGTTTAACAATATTTAACAAAAATATATTTTACATTTCTTGTTTAGTTTGTTTTAGCGCAACGTTGTAATGTATTACCTGTGTTGTGTTTATATATTTTTTGTAAAGCAAAAAGCCATATAATGAGTTATTTGGGTTGTGCCCAGCATAAATATTGAAATGCGGATTTTAGCTTTATAAGCTTCAATTTTTACTTCTGAGCCAATGGGTATATCTGTATTGTAGGCAGTGTGGATCAGACCTTGAATTAACGCACCAAATCTTAATGGTGAGAGTTTGTTTGTTTTGAATTTCGCGCAAAGCTACTCGAGGGCTATCTGCGCTAGCGGTCCCTAACTTCGCAATGTAAGACTTGAGGAGAGTCTTATTAAAATTTTGAATTGCCGAACTGTAATACAGAAAAATTGGATAAATAAATAAAAACCAACATATATTTTTTGTAAGCAAAGTGTTTACTATTTTAAAAACATTAAATAAAAAGCCCCAAAATTTAATTTATGATGTTTTAGGTTCATTCAGGCAATTTTCTAGCTTGTTTCACACAATACCCATTGATAATGACGGAAAATTTAATGTGTTTTTTTTACTGAATTCCAGTGATGCATTTAACAGTGACAAGATATCTTTACTTTTGACCATGATAAGGTGAAACAAGCCTTAGCTGTGAATTTAAAATTGCGCTATTCACGAATTGCCTCTTCTCTAGTGTATTAATTCAAAATTAGTGATGGCTAAATACGTATTACTCTTGCGCAGCTTTGTTTATGTTTCTGAAACATAAAAGCAAACAATTTAAAGCCTTATTACACATAATGCCGTTATTATCATTTTAAGAGAAATATTCGACATAAGTTTGCTTCTGGAATACACAAACTAGTCGACGTGAAAGGATCCGAAATAATAATAATAATATATAGATTTTTAAGGTCTACTTTGAACGTAGCTTATTGTGAAATACAAAACATGCTATTACTTTTTGCTGTCAGCATTCCCAAAAATGACTTTTAACGGTTGACTGATAATCACTTCAGCCATTATTGAACAGACTTGATTTTTTTTACTCTCCTTTGGGACTCGCACAATAAACACTCAACTGTTTGCGCAGAAGTAAAGATACTTTAGATGTTATGTCAAAATTACAAAGACCGATGTGAGTGAAAAAAACTATTATAATTAAGCTTTTAATATATGGTTAATTCAAAACAAACAGAATCAAACATTTATTAAATTATCGTTAGTTAGTATAAAAAATAATTAATTCACCTATTTTTTCCTAACATATTTGCACATAATGTTTTCAATTGCCCTGGGTGGCTCAGCGGTATGTCTGCGGACTTACACGCTAAAATCCGGGTTTCGATACTCGTGGTGGGCAGAGCATAGATAGCCCATTGTGTAGCTTCAATTATAAAGAGTAGTAGTATCTAACATATGAGATCATTCCCGAAAATCGTGTCCTTTACGTTTACCTAATTAAAAATCCAGCATTTATTACATATGACATGAACACCTTTATATATCATGAAAGACTAAAAAGCAACTCGTTATCACCATCCACCGCCAACGCTTGGGTTGCTCTTTACTAACGAATAGTGGAATTTATCGTGACGTTATAACGTCACCACGGCTAAAAATGCGAACATCGTTGGTGTGACGGGGATTCGAACCCGTGACCCTCGGATTAGAAGTTGGACGCCTTTGCCACCTGGCCATACCGTACCTGTTTAAGTTTGTTACAATAGAAAGTGCCGTGTCGAGCAGTAACAAGTAATCAAGGTCATGAGACTTGGTTGAATGAACATAAATCTAACACAAAAACCTGGAATGCTGTGCATTTAAATCTAGAAGACATTTATTTTATTACTTTTTACCAGAAATAGCTTTTAAAACTCGTATTTACAAGGTGTATAAGATTATTAGTATGTAGAATTTGGTTCTGTATTGTGGACGTTTCGTATCTTTTAGAATATTGATGTGGTCTTTCCATTCCTTCGACTTACCGACCTAAACTTTATACGTCTGTTACTTTTCATCAGAACAACTTCTTAAACATGTGATTATCACGAGTTCTTTTAAGCATTAGAATTGTGTAGTTTTAAAATTTAAAAAGCACATTTCAAATAAAAGTATGTTAATGGTTTTATAATGTGAATCATTTCAAAACAATAAACAAACTAGATGAATGACCAGAGCAAAGGTGGAAACCATATATTATAATTTATTATCCTATGGTGTTTTCTGCAGTTGGCACAACCTATTCTAAAACACGCCTTTTTCTGTAATGGATTGTTTTGTATGATTAAAAACGTTAACAAAATAGTGTAAAAAGAGATAAAGGTTCAACAAACGAGAATTTTCATCTAAAACACTATGTTTTCTGTTTATCGTGCATATTACATTTTAATCGTAGAAGTAAGTCACTGCTATGAATACGGACTTACATAATGATGTATTTGAAATTATGTTATTCATATAGAAGACTTAATGTTTTAATTAATAATTCAGTTTTGATCTTATCTTTAACGCGTTTACTTTGGTATTAACACTTAATTTTCAAGTATGAATGCTGATTACAGAAATTGAAAGAGAAGGCAGAAACTTATTTATACATGAGCAAAAGAAATGAATAAAAAGAAACAATAATAAGGTTTGTGAATTGTATTATAATGTCATTAAAAATTTGAAATTTTATTAAGTATATTTTACTTAACTTAAAGGTAAGACACAAGTAAGATATACACTGCTGGCCAAAATCTTAAGGCCAATGAAAATAAAAAACAAATATGCATTTGCATTGTTAAACTCAACCACTTATTTGAATTGAGCTTCGAAAGATGATAATAAGAAAAGGGAAAATAAAAATATTATTTTAGCATTTAATAGAGAAAATGTGAACACTATGAAATTAGCCTAAATACTAGCTGGTCAAAAGTTTAAGACCATACAAAAAGAAGTCCAAAACAGGGTAATAAATACCCAGCAAGAGGTCTCAGTACTGAGTTGCACGGCCGTCATTGCAAATAACTTCAAAAATTCGCTTTGGGATGATCCATATAAGCGTTTGCAGAAGGCTGGCTAAAAAGTTGTGAAGATGGCTTAACGAAGACCATGCACCGTTTGGAATCGACGTCTACTTCTATAGATTTCTCTCACCATCCACCAGCAAACATTTTCAAAGGGATTCAGTTCGGATGAACACTCAGGATGGTCCAAAAGAATCATGTTATTAACCATGAAATATTCCTTTGTCCTGCAGGCATTGTGGATTGCACTGTTGTCAGCTGAAAGATCCAGTCATTTCCACACAAGCGAGAGCTTTCAGTCAATAAGAATGCTCTCTCCAACATGCCAATGTAGTCAGCTGCTGTTTGACGCTTCTGTATAATTTGAAGCTTTATTGTTCATGGAAGGAGAAAGCATTCCAGATTATGATGGAGCCTCCTCCACTGTGTCGTGTAGAAGATGTCTCCGGTGGGATATCTTTATCGTGCCAGTAACGTTGGAAGCCATCTGGACCATCCAGGTTAATTTTTTCTCATTAGGGAACAAAACCTTCTTCCACTTTTCTGCATCCCATGTTTGGTGTTTCTCAACAAAGATTAACTAAGCTGTATCGCAGTGTAAAAGGAAGCGTGGCATTTGAAGACGTTTACAGTTCTTAAAGCCTTTCTCTCGAAGATGCTGTCTTATTGTTCTTGACCTGCATTCTGCGTCCGTAAGAGCCTTAATCTGGTTCGACGATCAACTGGTGTCTTGCCGGACATCCCGTCGTATTCTCCTGCTCAATGATGGCGAAATTTTCTTGGTTCGACGACTGAATAATCTCTTTTCGTATCTCTCAGGGTCTTTTAAGAAATTTGCAACAGCAGTTTAACTGCGCCCAATCTCACCAGCGATGTCACGTTAAGAGAGACCTTGCTTTTGCAGCTCGATAATTCTGCCACATGCAAACTCTGTCAGCTTTATTGTCTTTGCCATGTTTTTACCCAATGTAACACAAGAGATGTCAGTGGAAGATATTAACAACGTTAATGTTTGAACACAAATGACTAAATTTCGTTTCATATTTATAGATTAACGCTTCGTTTCAGTATGGTCTTCAAATTTTGACCAGCTTGTATTTAACCTAATTTCATAGTGTTCACATATTCCTAATTAAATGCTACAAACGTTTTTTTATTTTTATTTTCCTTTTTTTATTTTCATCTTTTGAAACTCTACTCAAATATGGGGTTGAGTTTAACAATGCAAAATGCATATTTTTTCTTTGTGTTCATTGGCCTTAAGATTTTGGCCAACAGTGTATGTTACTGTTTAAAGTTAACGATATTTCCTTGATAATAGCTTCGAAAATAATTAATTTAGGAAATATCTGTTTTTGTCACAAGTACACATAAAACTTATAATTCTTAGAATCTTTTCTGGAAAATTGAAATGGAAGTTTTTTTATAGTCAGTCATAAATAAGTTGAATAAAACTCAATAAAAAAAGAAACAATATAAATAACTAGTGCATTTTCAATTCACAAGACACGTAGGAGTTTTCTCACAAATAAATTTAACTTGAGGTATAAATCTTTTCACTGTCATGAATATTAAATAATTTTCTTCCGGTGGAACTGGGTCCACGCTAGTACAGCGGTATGTCTCCGGATTTATAACGCAAAAATCAGGCGTTTAATTCCCCTCTGTGGGCTAAGCACATATCCCTCTGTGGCTTTGCTGTACGAAAAACACACGCACTCCCTTGGAACCAGGAAAAATTAAGTTATATTATATAATATTCGATAATTTATGACGAACCCTAGTAGAAAGAAAATACTGTTTGTTTTTTGCTGTTAGTAGCAAAGTTGTACAATGGGTTAGCTGTGCTCTACCCATCGTGTTTACCTAAATTCAGGTTTTTATCGCTATCAACTGTCAATCTTAGAGTTAAGACGTACGTAAGAAAAAATATAAATACTTTTGTATGTTTAAAATTAAGCACAAAAAGGGTTATTTTTCTTCTGCTCACCAAGGCTAGCGGTGTGTGTCCACAAACATGCCGCTGTGTTACTGGGGGTGAAAATGAATGCAATGTTTTTTGTATGAATGAAGAATGAATTTTGAATGAATGAAATCTAATATCGCTTGTATAACGTTGTTAAAATAATGAATCATTGATAACAGTTTTTCTAATTCTGTGTTTTAAGCATTACATTGATAAACCTCTGTTGATTCTCTTGTTGTTGTTTTGAATTAGGCAGAAGGAAACACAATGGTATCGAAACCGGCATTTTAACATTAGAAGTACGCATCGCAGACATACCGCTGAGCCACTGAGGACCGACCTGAGTATGATTTGGTTGAAATGTTAAACGTTGTATTAAATATATTATTAGATCCTAAACCAAATTATGCATTATTGAACCCGTAAATCAGATACCAATGGAACACAACGAAAACTTATTTCGCTTATTTTAGTGACCAATTTTTTTTGCGTTGATAAAGTCAGAAAAATATTGTTCACACCAGGTAAGCGAACTCAGCTGAGAGCCGGAGCCTTCAGGAATTCATTTCTTTTCCTATATAAATGTATATAATAAAATACATAGTGCTAATCTTTTTTCTGAATAAATCTCATAATAAAATATTTTAGACATATAATAACATATGTAATGTGTCCTATCATTTTTAAAATTTTCATATTTAATAAATGAACTTAAAAATGTGATGCATAATTCTTATAATTTTATTTTGAATAATGTAGAGATATACGTAACCGCTAGTTTTGAAGGTAAGCTAATCTTTAGATTCAAAGAGCTGGAAACGACGAAGTAACAATAAATTTTTCATGAGAACATGGAAAATCTTTTGAAGTCTTAATATAAATTAATAATTTGATGACAGGTAATCTAAGATTTTTATATTGATTATTTATAAAGATATGTATTTTTATCCCCTTACGAGAAATTACGGATGAGTTAGAAACCAGTAATATTGTGTATTAATCCCATACATCTATGTGGGTTTTTATTAAAACGTGTTATTCAATCGAACTTTTCAATATTAAGTTCAGTTTTCTACCTTTATTGTGTGAACAGTATAAGATTTTCTCTGAACTGATGAATTAATTTTATGCAGTTGTCTAATATCTTACCTCTGATTACTGCTCAGAAATAGACTTATTGTTGAATACACTTCAAGTGATTTTCTGTGTGCCCTTTTCTTGTTTTCTTTCACAATATTTATTTTATATTGAAATTTTCATCACGCGAGGAAAAGTATCAGACTCACAGATTTTATTGTCAGTAGGTACTTACGTGAAGCTGATATTTCATATTTGGACTGATAGAAAAGTTGAACTTCTAACATGTGGTTTTATAAAAAGCAGTATTGAATAAACAACAAGGTAAACATAACACAATGCTTTAAGAAAGGAAACGTACTTCGTGCAAGTTGATAAAACACAGTTACAGCACGCCAACATAATTATGTGCAAGAGATCAAATGTATTTATGTATGTTTAATTAATTATTTTATGATTAACCCACTACTACGCTAGTGTTTTGCTACTTTCGAGCAAAAAAAACACACTAAAATTTCAACACTTCTGGTATTTTTCAATATAAACAAAGTTGTTTTATAGAAGATATAGAAAAGAATTTGCACGAAGTCCTGCATCCTATGTATCGAAGATGACATTAGTTCTGATATACGGAATTAATACTCTGAGAATCAAACAAAATGACTTTAATAAGGATTGTTAATATTACTTTTGTCAATTACAATACTCATTTTAGATTATACAGCTGGTTAGAATTTTATCAAATAAACCGAAATGCATTATATGTATATATATCGATTATTCTACTGTTTATATCCTGCCTTTTTTTTAAAATGCATATGTATGCATCCCTTTGTATTTCAGAGTAGTGTATGTGTAATAGGAGTAACTGTACAATCTCACTATTCGACTGCAATAGTTTAGAGTTGATAGTGATAGTTGTAATTATTTGCCTTTCGTTCAGTCTATAAGTTCGATATTAGGTGTGGCAAGTAAAAAATATCTGAAAGAAACAAATGAAGAAAAAAATTTAAAAAGAAACAACACAAAATAATTTCTTATAACGACTCTGTTAATGTGTTAAGTAACTCGGTTAAAGCACCATTATTTGTTTATTTTATGTCACTTCTAACCACTTGTTGACTAGATGTTTATGCTGTAGAACTGGTGCTTAAAGTAGTACAGATTTTATGAAGAGGAACACAAATACCGAACTTTAAAATACAATGGATTTTGTCTTTCCTCTTAATAAAGTCATATTATGCATTTGTGTTTAATTATTTATCTGTTGAATGACAATTAAGAAACATATGTTGACTTATGTATTCTTAATACGGCTGGTTTCGGTATTAAAACTTTAATCAAAATAAAAGTACGGAAGAACGTTTTAATAACCATATCAGATGTAATGAGAATACATTTCTACTTGAAGCGGGTTTCTCATCAACACGAACTATGTTGACTTAGAAACTTTCTAATTTAAATATACTGTAAGAAATCCACCATGTAGTTTTTCTCATCTGTTTGACCTTGGTTAGTTTAATTCTTTAATAAAAGAATGTTGAAGTAAATGATGAGAAGAAATAATTTCAGAATAAAGATAAGGTTAAGAACATATATTATTCTTACCTAGAAATGCATTTTAAAGAACACTTACGTCTAGCTTCTGATAAAAAACAAGCAAACTGTATGGAATGGAGCTAAAAACTAATAAAGCCAGTTTTGGATAATAAACCTGACAAGGGGAAAATAATGTAATAAAACAACACAGAATGAGGTAAACAAACAACCACGTTAGTTAAAATCATTATGTCGTCCTTTGGGTATACTCTTGTAATTAATCACATTTTCAGCCAAAAGCTTGTTTTTTCTTTTGTTTTGAATTTTGCACAAAGTTACTCGAGAGATATCTGTGCTAGCCGTCCCTACTTTAGCAGTGTAAGACTAAAGGGAAGGCAGCTAGTCATCACTACCCACCGCTAACTCTTGGGCTACTCTTTTACCAACTGATAGTGGGATTGACCGTCACGTTATAACGCCCCCACGGCTGGGAAGGTGAGCATGTTTGGCGCGACGAGAATGCGAACCAGCAACCCTCAGATTACGAGTCGCGCGCCTTAACACGCTTCGCCATGCCAGGTCTAAGCCAAAATTATTCACGAAATTCACTCAACTTACACGATTTAGAGTAGTCTGCAATCCACATATTAACTGACCTCAAGATGCAAAATAATCACAACAATCGTAAATGTTAATGATAACAAGGGATAACAATAATAATATTGAAAACTATTTCCAATCAATAACATAAAATAACTGTTAAAATAATATAATAAAAGTCAAATTTAGAAATTATCTTTATTAGTGGAAGATTTTTAACAAAACAGACCTTTAAAAGTGTAACTGTGTTATATATTATGAAATAAAAGTGTTTCAATTTTTGTATTATGTGTCACGAATAAGGGAGGGTGAATATTAAGTTAAACTAGTTACGCTACTTCACGATTTTATTTTATTATAAATGTTATGTTCAATTTATACATAAATGTCTGAATCATAGAATGGTCTACAGATTTAATTAAAAAGCATCATTTTTGTTCCATTGAAACAATTTTAAGTATGTTTTCATTTTCTGCAAAAACACGTCGATAACTGAGAGTTATCATTATCCCTGATTTTGTTTTAAATAGAGAAGCTGATATGATGTTGCTAAATTGATGACAACACAGATCTTGAGATTCTTTTTCATCTTTATTCAAAGGGAAAAGGTGCTGCAGAAAACAAACAGTATGAATGTCAATGAGTTACAAAATTTCTTGTTTCTCTTACTGTAGAATGTTTATATCCGACATATTTTCGCATAATATGAAGTGATGACTCAGTTTAGAACGTTTCGTGTTTTAAAATACCGCCACACAATTTCAAGAGGAATTCGATAGAAACTGGGTATTTCTTTTGATTGATTTTCTTTAACAGCTATTTGATTTAACATAAATGTCTATCTTCATGTGAAGAAATTTAGCTCAAAAAAGTGACGTTAGATCTAAGTTTTAGTTGGCTGTTATTCATTTAAACCTGGAAGATATGTTTCAGGAAATCAGTATATTTTTGGTTTAAAATGCGATTTTGCTTATTAGAAATACGTAAATATATTGTATATCAAATAAGAAGAATGTATCATCAGACATACATAGAAAAAAAAATTATTTCTAGTTAGTGTTAATGCTATTGTAATTTAAACCCAAGTTTTACAATGTTAAGTAAGTTCAGAGGCTATTGACTTTGAGCCACCCTAGTGGCACATCGGATTGTCTGCGAAATCACCCCGCTGGAGCCGTGTGTCGATACCCGGGTTGGGCAGAGCATGGATAACCCATTTTGAAACTTTGTGCTTAATTTCAATAAATTAATCACTTTGATTGCACGAACTTTAATTGACATGACTTCTATTGGTTGGTTTTTAATTTCGCGCAAAGCTACTCGAGGGCTATCTGCAGTAACTGTCCCTCATTTAGTAGTGTGAGACGAGAAGGAAGGTAGCTACACATCATCACCCACCGCCAATTCTTGAGCTACTCTTTTATCAACGAATAGTGGGATTTAGCGTCACGTTACAAAGCCCCCACGGATGAAAGGGCGAGCATGTTTGGTGTGACGGGGATTCGAACCCGCGACCCTCGGATTACTAGTCAAATGCCTTAATCACCTGACCATGCCGGGTCCATGGCTTGTAGTTTCCTGACAGTTGTTTTTTTTTATTACTTATGCACATCTTCTAAAGCTGTATTTTATAATTTATATTACAAAATTAACTGGATGATTTAATTCATCATGCACAAAAATATTCATCACAAAATTTAAATCTACCTATACATGTTCATGTGTGCCATAAATCTATTAACTTTATACACTTACAATGACGACTTAAAAGTATGACGTCATACATTCCACCTTTAAAATTACAGAAATGTCAGAGAATGTTTATTTATGCATGTATCATGTATTGTTGTAATATTAAGATCATCTATTCACATTCTCCATAGTTAATTTATTTTGTCAAAAGAGAGACTACTCGTATCATTAATTTCAGGATCTCCTAATTTCTTAATAACGAGTGATTTTATTTTCTCGTAAGCGATTTGTAGTTCATCACCTTTGCTGCTTTTCAGTATATTACTCATACATTCTTGGTTTGTGTCTGATTTATTTAATCAAAAACTTAATGGCTATGTTTAAACAACAATTTCAAAATAATTGAATAAATAAACACATTGACTCGTCTTTCTCATTCTTTGAAACCTTTCCAGTTGACTACTTATGAGTGTTTCTATCCGAGGATTTTCGCCAAGTACATAAATGCAGATTACACGATTATTGGGTTACGGATAATAAAAACCCATTTTCTTTCTTCTAGCTTCAAAGCTATAATTAGATTTTGACATTCTAAATCTGACTATAATCAGGATTTTAATGAGGGTTTTAAGAACTTATGTCAATAATTGTTTGTAGTTTATTAATTTAAAGCTTTGTCTGAAACAATACATTTTGTACTGAGTTAAATCTATCTCAAAAAATATTAGTCTATTTTCTGATTGCAAAATTAAATTTGTTTACATATGTTATTATTCATCAGTAAACGACCTTTTCTAAGAAGTTTTCTTGCTGAATAGAAAAGCACTCTCGTCTCTCAGTATTAAGATTTGGTTCTATAATTCATGGTCTACTTCGCTCTGCCGACAATACAGATATATCCATTGGCTCAGTAGTAAAAATAGAAGCTTATAAAGCTAAAATCCGCATTTCGATGTCCATAGTTGGCACAACCTAAATAGCCCATTATATGGCATTGTGCTTCACAACAAACAAATAGTCACAACACAGGTAATACATTACAACGTTGCGCAAAAACAAACTAAACAAGAAATGTAAAATGGATTTTTGTTAAATATTGTTAAACAGTGTAAAATGACACACAACAGACATTTTATAACAAATAAATGGATGAAAGAAAACTTGAAAAACTGTATAATAATTTTCATCAAATTTTATGTTGTTGCTTACATGACAGAAACTGCGATTATACTTACGTTAAGCATAATTCATAGAACTTTAGTGTAATAGTACCAAAGAGATTATTAGCTAATAGAAATAAAAATTATGAGGAAATCTCACTAGTCATATCGTTTTGTTTTTCGCTTTAATATTCGTGGTAATTGGAATAAAACAGATTCCGTAAGAAAATGAAATATATTTTGTTCAACTGCAGACCATTCGTCAACAAATACAATAAGCAAGTAGTTCCAACACATCTTGAGAGTATTATGACATTGATTGTAATATTAAGGTTCACCCAAAGATGCTCAGTTATACTAGCTAGCAAAAAGATATTGATACGATGGTCATACTTACTGCATCAGTTTCGGACAATAGAAGGATCATCGATTATTGTATTATTGTCGTGGAAGGGCCCTTGTCCATCAGGATAGAAATGGAACATTGTTTGGTGAGAGAATCTGACAACATGCAGTTAACTCTGCAGAGGGATATTGTTTCCCTTTCTTAATGGGTCAAAGTGACCAGCCCTAGCCGCGAGAACTTTCGTCACACCATTATGTCACTTCCCTTAGCTTGCATGGTTGAAACAGCCCAAGCATGTCTAAGAGCCACAAGTAGAGTGCTCTCTCTCTATTGTTATTAGCCCATCTGTTTCAAGGTAATGAGGAATATCACTCCTCAAACTATATGAAACTATTTCATCACTTATTGTTCCCAGTTCGCCAAGCAAACGGTTTTTGGACTATCATATGATAGATCTTATAAAGGTCTTCGTATGCTATTCTTTCAAGCAGTCGATATACAACTGAAAAAATAGATCCCATCAATCTGTTTTTAGTACATAGTTAAACGTGGTATTCAACAAAATATATAAGGAAAATCCTACTAATATATAGAGCACATACGCGTTATACATTTATGAATAAAACTTATCTAATACATTTATAACACTTTAAATTTTATTTGGTTGGCTATACACCAGATGTGACTGTTATGTGAAACATATAAGTTTCCTCAACTACGATGAGTTTGTTTGTTGTTTTGCGCGAAATAAAAAAAAACACGTTTAAATCGTAAAAAAAAACTAGTTTCTTCCCTCGTCACCAACTATTGGACTACTCTTTTATAAACGAATAGTAGAGTTTAACGTCATATTGTAACGTCCCTACGGCTCAAAGAGCGAGCATGTTTGGTGGAAAGAGGATTCAAGCTTCCGTCTACTATAACGTGAGTCAAGCGTATTAACCATCTGATAATGATGGACCGATTCTTATAGAAAGGAATGACTATGCATAAGACAAGTTAGTATTCGAAAGTATGAGTGAAGTAAGTATACGAAAGTATGAATGATAGTGAAGCGTTAAGTACTAATGGGCCAACCATAATATATGTTATGTTGTTTGTTTAATAGAATGTTAAAACAAACCCACGTTTCTTGGCTGAGATCATTGTATCGTCAAAGGCAGTATTATTTAATAATTAAGAGAGAAATTTGCTTAATATTAAGATATATTACAGTGTAATCACAGCATGAAAAACAACAGAAACGTTACGTGGTTTAATTGGTCAAAAATGACATAAGAATTAACCAATCCGATGTCATTTTACTTTTAGTAAACGTTCCTAAAATTGTTTGCAAAATAATAATTAGTAATAACGCTTTATTTATTTATTTATTTTTATTTTCTAGACGCATAAATATAATAGTAATTCGCCATTATAAAAAAAATGTGTTTTTAGAAGTGCGGCAGATATACACGAGTAAAACTATCATCCTTGAACGTCTTATCGTTAAATGTACTCACCTTTTCATTCGTGGGGGTATTATGGTGAAGACAGTCGCTTCCATTATTCGTTGTAGCTCAAGAGTTGGAGATGGATGGAGATGAGTAGCTACCTTTCAGTCTTTTACCACTAATTAGGGACGAGCGTGTAACTTCGCGCGTAATTTATAGCGAACCAACCATATTTAAACTTTCTTTCTTAAAAGTTTTCAGATGGGATATATTTAGTTACTTATTTACTATGTCATTGACTGAGGTCGACTTTTTTACGTATTGACGAAAGGAAAAACGAAGACTAATAATAAAAATAAAGACATTTAACAATATGAAAAAAACATTTTTATTTACAAAGCTCGAACGTATCGGAAGAGTTTCTTTTCCGTCTTAAGCAATCTGAAAATAGTATTACAAAAATATTTATTGACAAATGTTATATTATAACCAATTTATTTAGATACTGAGTAGAGTGGTAAACGGAAAAAAAGATTTTGTATTTCAAATGTATTATGAATTACAAGTTGCGTGAGACAATTATAAGCATAATAAAAAATGCCTATCCTTATATACAGCTGAGACTAGCATTCATTAAGCTTCTCCGCATCACTAGACATGCTTGCTCTTTCAGCCGTGGTGTCATTATAATATGTTGATCAATCCCAATTTTTGTTGATAAAAAAGTAGTCCAAGAGTTGATGGTGGGTGGTGATGACTAGTTGCTTTCCCTTTAGTCTTACTTTGCTAAATAAGGGACGGCCATCGAAGATGGCTCTCGTGTAACTTTGCGCGAAATTCAAAACAAACCAAATGTAAAATTCAACGTTCGTGGATTCAATAAAAATTGGCATAAAAATGAATTAATGTGTGATCTCGACAGATATCACGTACATGATAAAAATAGCCCTAAATACCTCTCCCCTTTTAACTTATATTTAAGTAATGTAACTCAAGCTGGCCACTGTGCACTAGACTCTTAGTCCTTGATTACTATTTATCATACAATTATTGAATAATAATTATTAATATACTTACTTTTATTTGTGTGTGTGTGCGTGCTACTACACGTAGTAGTAGTAGCATTCTTTCTTTAAAAAAAATACAAAAAAGGAAAAAAAAACACAAGAGAGAATTAAAAAAAAAAATTCTTGTTCGTCCATGCATGGTCTGAGCCCTGAAATGGGCCTGAGCATCAAGTTATACTTTTACTCTGGCCCAAAGCTATAAAAACAAATAAATAAATAAAAAATAATAATAATAAATAAATAATAATAGTAATAATAATAAAATCAATTTTTTGTTTTTGATGCTATGAATGTTCGGGAAGGAGGAAGAGGTCAAATGTACCTGACCCTCCTGGGTATTTAACAACAATACTCAAATACCGACACATCGGAACGGAACGTTCGTGGCTCATTTTTAAATATACTTCAAGTGACTCTTGGATCATGTACAGTAGCCAAACAAAATGCCTCTTATAAACTATAGTTTTAACAGATTAGAGTATCAAACAAACTGAGTTTCTATTATAAAAACCAAGCCACTCGTATGTTTGTGTTCAAGTTGAAACCACAGTTCACGATGTTTCGTATAACGGTTCCTCTCTCATCGCTACAGGATCTTCAGACCTTGACCTCAATAAGAAAATTCACTCATAGCTGAAGGTCGCGATAATCTTAATGATTTACAAACTTCTCTAGGCCAAAAGAGGTTCTAAATTTACACACTTAAATTTAAATTTTTTATTAAGAATACTTATAATAATTTGTGAAACTTGTAATACATGGTCCATTCATTTCACATTTTTACTCACTACAGAAGTGTATTTGTGATCAATGAAAGTGGAGCAATTTTTAGGAAATATATTTGTAATACTCTTTTATATTTCGCTAAAGATGAAAAAAAATGTATTTCAAAACGTTTGCAAGTAAAAACTTTTTTGTTTTGTCAACTGCCTTAAACTTTATAATTTTACTTTGTTTATTTTTCTAATTATTAAATTAATTTTTGAAGATTTTTATCATATTTTTCCTAAATATTATAAAGTTATTGTAAGTTGTGAAAAGAAATGATAAACTATTTCTTTTTACTATTGAATGAGAACAACATGTGAAAAATGAAAAGAAATGTTTTAAAGTTTGTCGATGATCCAAGCAAACAAGAATGATTGGTTTTGCTTTTAATTTCGCACAGAGCTAAACGAGGGCTATCTGCGCTACCCCTCCCTAATTTACTAGTGTAAGACTAGAAGGAAAGCAATTGGTCATCACCACCCATATCCAGCTTTTGAGCTAGTCTTTACCAACGAAAAGTAGAATCTATCGCTACATTATAACATTCCCACAGCTGAAAGGGCGAGCATGTGTGACGTGAATTCGAACCCGTGAGTGTTTTAATCATCTTGCCTTGCCGGGCCGTATTAATAATAAAATTAATATTTTAAACTTAAAAATATCTATTATAATCAAGTTATGGGAAAATTTTTCTTGATGCAAAAATGTCATTATTATGTAAAGCAGAATCAAATGTAAAAAAACACATTTATTTCATATTTATATAAGATGTGAAATTTGTTGAACATAAGATAGGTTCCTCGTTGTCGGTATTTATGAAATTAAATTTGATTCTTGTTTGTCAAAATGATAGGTTATTGTGATTTGAAATACACACATAAATATGTTTTGTATTCAAATTAACTACCAGTTTTAAGAAAAAGGTGCAAAGCAAAACAGTTGTTGTGATTAAATTTCTATTATCGGTGTTAGACAAATCACTAACAAGATAAAATATTGTAAACATTTTAGCATCTAACATAAATTACTAAATAAAATTTATTATTATTAATATGTATAAGTTTTAAAAAATCCATTGTTAACTCTATTGAAAATATAAGATTATGATGAAGTTAATAACAGAAAAAAGAGGTTTGTTTGTTTGTTTTGAATTTTGCGCAAAGCTACACGAGGGCTATCTGCTCTAGCCATTCCTAATTTAACAATGTAAGACTAGTTGGAAGGCAGCTAGTCATCACCATCCACCGCCAACTTTTGGGCTACTCTTTTATCAACGAATAGTGGGATTGATCATCACATTATAACGCCCCTACGGCTGAAATGGCGAACATGTTTGGTGCGACGGGGATTCAAAACCGCGACCCTCGGATCACGAGTCGAACGCCTTTACACGTTACTCCAGAAAAAAAACCCGTTAACATTAGTCCTGACAGATTTAAACTCTACTTATTAACTTGAAGGTGATCTAAGAAGGTCGAAACGTTGTTCTCCACAATATTGTAATTATAGGTTTACTACCCATACCAACTGTCTTTAGAATATATTTTTACTTCAAGTGGCTTTGTTGTCATCATGAATGACTTGTTTTCATTTCTTCAGAAGCAATAAAGTATTCTAATGTACGCTAAAACAGTACTAATATTAGTTTTTCTATAGATTAAAAGAATTGGAACTACTGTTAATATCAATATATATACAAGTATAAAGTATTATTACGTATGTATTCATACATATATATATATATATATAATAAAGATATATATTTTTTTAATTTTTGACACATTTGACAGCATTTAAGTTTCTAAGAACGTGTTGACATAATACACTACATTACTTTCTACTTCTTCCAAGGTGATTGACTTTTCTTTAAGAGGAGAGAAACTTGTCACGCTTAACGGGTTAAAGAGTATGGAATCTCTCTCCTTTTTAATTACTTACGCACATCATCAACGAACTACAGTGACAGCATAGTTGGGTGTGTGTATGACGCATTTCAAAATCTTATTCATGTTAAAGTACATCATAGTGAACTCAAGTTAACGTGCATCACTAAAGTAAACTTCATGGAATGGAAACGAGTTGTATCATGATATAGAAACACAGATTAAACTTAAGATTCGTCATATAATAAAAATGCTTTATTTTGCACAGTATGTAGCAATTAAAATATTGAATGTAATCATTGTAAGAATGTCTTGAAATTAAATTCTTTTATTTGTTTAATGCTTTACCGCTAGAGGCCACCCAATGGCACGCCGGTAAACCTGAGGACTTACAACGCTAAAAATGGATTTCGATACCCGTTGTAGGCAGAGCGCATATAGCTCATGTGTAGCTTTATGATTAATTACAAACAACAACAACATTAGCGTTAGAGAATCTTATCAATTAATACAGGCAGGTTAGCACAAAAAATCCTTAATAAGGCAATAAAAGATAATGTACTTAATAATCTTACCCAATTAAATTTACTTTTATATAAGAAAAGTGCAAATTTATATCAATTATTAGATAAATATTACAGACTATACTACAAAATGTTTAAATTCTAACTACAATATTGAAATGTAGTTTAACTTTACTCAATTTTATAATAACTCCACTGCGACTTCATTACAATACCCATTTTAAAGACATTTCAATATTATTGTTAGAAATTAAGTATTTTTTAAATCTAGTTTGTAATGCTTGTCTAAAAAGTTATAGCATTTTGCAATTTCTTATGTAAAACTATATTGTATTAACTAATATAATAATGAGGTATCACCCTTTACTGCATTATTAATGATTTGTCTTACTGAAGTTCCTGTATTAATTGGCAAGATTCTCTAACATTATAACATTAAAAAGACTAAGAAATTACGATAATTAATTATATATGTATGTATAAAAACGATTACGTAAGGTGGTCTGATTTTGTGTTCTTGTTGTATCAAATTTAAGGTATATAAGGCTAGGAAAAGATGTTTTTAATGTTTTCATGCTATTTATACATATTAAGAAATTAACATTTTTTTTTTCTGGTATTGTCTTAAATATCACAAAGTAACACAAAAATATATGTATTCCGGAAAGCTGGTTTATAATAAAACTACAAACTTGTTATCATCAATATAACTTACTCAATTATAAATAAACTGGTGCACTATAATCATAAATGTCATCATGCTTATTCTGGTCATTTATTTTAAGAATTAGGACAGAGCACTGGCCACTCTAAAAAGAAAAAGTTAAATAATACACGTTGTGTAAACCTTAGAGGCTGAAAAATATATCTCCAAAATCTCTAAGAGCAGTTATAAGTGTTTTTTTCTTGTAATGAATTCCAGTTATCTAACAATTTAACACGTTTCTGACCCCATTCCAAATAAATTGCTCCTTGCTTTCTTTTTAACTTTTTAGTGAATTTATTTTGTTGGTACATAAGATATGAGGTTTTGTACAGAAATCTTTAGTTGTTAAAGAGTATCGTTGCACTTGGTGCTAAATTAGTGTTGCCATCAACAATGACGTTAATAATGGTCTTCTTAACTCTCGTAGAATATTTACGTCTGATTAAATCTCCTGTCTATTTCCAGCTTGTTAGGTCCATTTTCCCCAAATCTTCAAACATACCTTGAGGAACAAGTGATTCTTCTTCAGTGGAAAGACAGGTTCTGTGTAATTAACGGAAACACCTTTAGATCAGCAATCACTAAGGCGTTAAAAAGGAACTGGATATATGATTAACCTACAAGATGGTAAGATGACATGATTATTCTTGGTTGAGTTAAGCAATTCTTTGAATATACAATAGGATAAAGTATAATACTACAAGCATATATTTATACACGTTCATGCACAAAGCTAATAATAGCGTAATAAACTCTCAAGCTTATTGCTGAGCGAGAACGATTAGGAAAGAAAATATAAAAAATTATCCTGAAATATCAAGTTCACCTAGTTAAACTGAATGCGACTCTCGTAGTATTATGTGTACAATATACATTCATCTACTTGAATAGAAAGTTACCTTTGTTGTAATATGTTCACATTATAAAAATTAGATCACACCATTTTTTACTGGAACTTAAATAAGTTTCTAGTAATAATAGTGTATTTAATTTCATGTCAGTTGTTATTGGTTTCTGCTGTTATCAAGGCTTTTCTCTCAATAAGTTTAAGGATCCAGAAAGCCTAAGCTGGGAAAACGTAATAAAATTTGCAGTTTTATTTTGCCCTACAGCTTATGACGTTATGCATCATAACAATTTAAAATTAATTTTTTCCCATTTCAATATAGGATAAAGTTTATTTGTTTGTTTACATTAATTCATAAAGCTAAAATAATAGGCTATATTGAGGTTATCGAAACCCTACTTTTTGCATCATAAGTCTACTGACTTACTGTCAAACCACCATTTGAAACTAAGAGTGAACCATGATTTTATATCAAGATAAAGAAATTCTTCTTTCTATCCCTATAGTAGGGCTAACAGTAACTTAAATTCTTATTGCTATACAATTCTATAAAAGAACGTTTGAAAATGCAACTTTGAAATTAACATACAGAGTATTAGATATACACAATGCTTGTTTCTACCAAAGTGCTTAGTTTGATAACGTTATTAGTAAATTTTGGTCATGATTCCGAAGTTTTATTCCCCGCGGTAGGCAAAGCACGTAACCTAATTTAAGCTTACTAAAAAACAATAAAACATAGGAACATTACGAAGCAAACGATCGAAATTTGTGCAAGTTCATTACTTCTATTTCCTGGAGCCACAACATTATATGTGTTGTACGCTCGAGGCGCTGTGCCTCAATACAATGCCTATGTATTACAATAAAACAGAATCCTTGTGAAAAATTCCAGTTATCACAACCTTTGCTGGCTGAAAGATTGATCGTAAAAATCGTTAAGTTTGGCATATTGTCATTTTACCTCAACATTGTCTATTGGAAAAGAAAGCAATGACGTTGATAATTTTTATAACTGTTCGAAATCTTTGGCAAATTTCTCCAGACTTGATGTAAATTATAGGTATTTGAACATCATTTAACTTGTGTTTTTTCTATTGTCCGGTTAATGACATATACTCACATCCATGACTTCTACAATCACTCCTGTGAAAAAAGCAATGGTCTTTATTGTGAGCCAAGCCATTGCTACGTACTTTCACTATAGAAGATGTAAAATCATATGACGCTTTTTTTCTAATGTTATTGCAAGCAGAATAAGCCCAAAAGGTTTATAACTTCACACTAGACAAAGTTTCTTTCAGGAAAAGATTCCGCTTATTTTCACTTCTCACACGTTTAGGATACTGATTTTCTAGCTGATCCTCTGAAGGCTCTTCCGCTGAACAAAACTACTTTATGATAAAAATACACTGTTATCAGAATGCCTTGCCCCACAAAGACTAGTCCGACGGTATTGAACAAAAGCCTGTTTGATAGATCCGCATCTGGTGACAAACTTCACATGACAGTCAAGTTCAGTATCTACTTTGGTTTTGTTCCAAATATACAATAAATTTTCTTTCTATATGTTAGTATTTTTCAGCTCTTTGGTCTGATTTTTGTTTAGAAAAATAAACAACAAAAGCTTTGATGTACAGAAATTCTACTGGTTTATATTGACTTATATCCTACTTCAGTTTAATTAACGTTTTTAAAAACAGTTAATGTTAAAACTAACCGACTAACGACTCAAATTCATTCACGGCAAGGGATTGAACCCCAAATTTCAGCCTAGTATTTAAAATCGAAACATATAACATATATAAAAATATAAATATATGGATGATAATAAGACTAAGGGTCTTCTTCCGATAGCTTATTCCTCAAATAGCTTATAGAAAGTATAGAACAACGTTTATAGTGAGGTTGCAAGGCTGATTGATTTAAAATAGAACACATATTTACTGCGAATTATGAATTAAGTTAAGAATCATTGAAAATATTTTAAGTCGGTTGCTTGGCTGCACAATAGCTATCGAAACTTGGTTTTCAGCGTTGTAAACCATGCTGTCTTACCGCTCATTCACTGGAGGGGGAAAATCGATTAAGTATACATTATTGACAAATTTTATCCAACAAACGGTCGTCCTCAAATAATCAAAATATGTTTCCTCGTAATCAATTAATAGGAGCTCATTGATACGTAATATTTTTCTGGCAACTAAAATTGACAGAGAGCTTATTTAGCAAACGTGTGCTATGCAAAGGACTAACAAGCTATTATATTTCTTGCATAACTAAACAATATATATTAAAATATTAATAGAACCAATTTAATATCAAACGTGGCATACCGTAGTTAATAGTGTAACCGAATTACGTATCCAAGAGTTCAGGTTTGCGTCCTGAAGTCCTAAAAATGCGCTTCGAGCTCAGAATTTTGGTTGTTTTTTGAGAATAAAATTCAAAATTCTCTGTTCGATCAGACAATAAAATTCCAAGATTAAGTGGAATTATTAGCTACCTTTCTTTTACATATTACCGCAAAATTACAGACAAACACACAGAAGTAGCTCTTGTGCAAAAATTCTTTTTGTAAGATGGTCTAAAGCACTTGAATTTGTATGTTTGTTTTGATTTTTGCGCAAAGCTACACAACGGCTGTCTGCTATAGCTTTTCCTAATTTAGCAGGGTAAGACTAGGTTGAAGGTAACTACTTATCACCATCCACTACCAACTCTTGGTCTACTCTTTTAACAACGAAAAATGGAATTGACCGTTACATTAAAATACATCCAAAGCTGAAAAAATGAGCGTTTTGTGAGACGGAAATCCGAACACGCTACCATCAAATTAAAGTCGAGCGCCTGTTATAGAATAAGCTCGCATGCTTAATTTGTTGACAATATATATTATTCTGTCATGAACAGCTTTTATGATGCTAATGCTAATAATACAAAACTTTACTGGAGCTCAAAAATTACGTGTGAGTGTTTTAGGTCTGCTCCTTGTTTTGAAAGTTCTATCCTTTCTTATCATTTTAATAGATTAGGATTTCGGAAGAATGTGAGTATATACTTAATAACTTTAGTGTCTGTTTAATATAATGAGATGCACTTCATCACACATGATAGAATGATCTTTAATCACTTCCTCTAAAATATGACTGTGTGGTGATCTGTGATAACAAGATATTTCTGAAATAAATAACACACACATATTAACTCATTTTGATATAACAATAGAACGATAAGTAAGTTAATATCTTCTCTCGCATGTGAGCTCTGGTGTTGTTGAAAGTAACTTATTTTCTAAAAAAACAGTCACTGTTAAGAGTCATATTTTCTACAAACAATAACTTAACCCTTAGCAGCAAAAAAAGATAAAACTAGAATATATAAACTTTAATATTATTCCTTTAGTTTTATAGAATATTCAGGTTAAACAATAAAAGATTGCAAACTATGCACGATCAGTAAAAATAAATTATTTATAAAAAAGAGCCAAATCAAATCTTTTATATCAACTGAAACACACCATCGTGGATTTTATATTTTATTTACACATCTTAAAATCAATAACTTCTGACGTGAAATATATAGCTTATACAGAATTTGAGAATTTATTCATGCCTATATCCTGAAAGTCAAAACTAGATTTCCTTTTTTTATAAAATTCATTATTGTTGCATTATTCAAAAACCGTAAGAAGAGTGATAAAAATAATAGTTTTTATGTTAAAACTTCCCTTTGGTTTATGAATACCAACACTCAACTTTCTTCACACCAAATTAGTTTAGCACTTAACTACCATTGAAATCTTATGCAAACATTCAACCATGTGCATAATGCATAAGAGATTTTTTCATGCTGCTGATTTACATATTTTTCTAAGATTTTCAATACTAGATCAGTTTCAAAAAACTTTTTACTTGTGTAATTTGAGATAATTCTTCTTGAAGATATAAAAAAATCTTCCAACAGAAAAGGTATAACTAAACATAATATTTATTAAAATATATCTGTTTCATATACTTGTTTTTAAGCAGCATAATAAATTACTGCTATTTTTAAATACCAATTTTTAAAATTTGTAAAGATTCATGATCTCAGGATTTAATGAGGCCAAGAACAATAAATTCATTTTAACATAGTAAATTAGGATCTTTTTTTCTCACTAGGAAACAAATTATCAAATTTGTTGTTCCTTAAAAATTAATCGTCCTACTGTGGAACACCGACTATCTGTACGCTTACAACACTAAACATCGAGTATCGATACCTGCAGCTGGTAGAGTACAGTATTGTTTCATGCTCAACACCATTCTTACTACGAAAATAATAATCTTAACTCCAACTTCCTCGCAATGCTGTAAACCGTTAATTATTGTTTTCTTTCATATTAAAAAGAAAACTACATAATAGTCTATTTACACTATACCCACTGCAAATCTCGGTACCCGATTTATAGTGTTATAAATGCATCGATTTTTTTCAATAAGCTACTGGAAAGTTAATAATTAGTTATTTATTTATCAAACATCAGGGTATTAATAATTTATTGTACAACTGGAGCATAATTTCAAGCATTTCTTTCTCTTTTCGCTGATATTTGTTAAGTTGTGTTATACGAAGGAAATTTTATTTTGTTTTGTTTGTTTGTTTGTTTTGGAAATTCGCACAAAGCTACTCGAGGGCTATCTGTGCTAGCCGTCCCTAATTTTGCAGTGTAAGACTAGAGGGAAGGCAGCTAGTCATCACCACCCACCGCCAACTCTTGGGCTACTCTTTTACCAACGAATAGTGGGATTGACCGTCACATTATACACCCCCACGGCTGGGAGGGCGAGCATGTTTAGCGCGACGCGGGCGCGAACCTGAGACCCTCGGATTACAAGTGCACGCCTTAACGCGCTCGGCCATGCTTTTATTTTGTAAAAACAATAAATTAGTTTGTATAAGATACTGTCGTTTTATTGTGAAGATATACGTACATAAGCATGTATATAAGTTGTAATGTTTGCGAATGCAATTGAATAAATCTAGTTCGATAGTACTATACATATACATATATATGTGTGTGAGTGTAGTGAAAAAAAATCTTCACAAACATCTGCAATCTGAAACGTGTACATAAAGAAACTGGAAGCAATTAAAACACCAGGTAATTAAACCAATTTATACCCTAATGATTAGTATATTTTAATAAAACTTACGCAAGTTGGTAATCTAATAATGTGTTTCACCTTCAAACAAATTATGCACAAATTAATCTTAAAAATTATAAACCAGCAGTACAATTCTATTTCGTTGCACTTTAATCATATAACAAAAAAATAAGTATCATCTGTTGCTCCGACGTTTTTCTGAGTACTAAAGCCAGTGTCACTCAAACTACAACTTCATTATCAAGATTTATCGGTAAGTTTTGGATATTAAAAGAGCAAATGGTTGAGAAAGTGTAGAAAGATCACGATGAACCCTTTCAGCTTATTTCTCGAGTGCAAATAGCTATTAACGTTCATACATACAAACGAAGGCTGCTAAAGTTGAGGTCTTTATCATTCTGATGACGAGTGATCGTAAGTTTGATTTATGAAAAGAAAAGGATTAAGTTGATCGTTTAAGCAGCAACATCATGTAACTATAAATAAGATGAATTGTTTTGGTTGCAATTAATAACTCACAATCTAAAATTATAAAAATATGTTAAAAGAAATATAATATTTTGTAGAACAACGAAACTAAATGAATACGCTATTGAAACTTTTAATACAATCGATAAAATAAGTTATAACACTGACATAATGTTAATTGTATGTCGTTGTTTTTTCTCTATGTTTCAAATTGCTAAGCATTGAATTATACATAGTCACAAGTTTCAATGCGTTAAGCAAATCCAGTGTGTTGTTTTAGTAGCTATAAAGTACACTAGGAGTCTGATTAAATATACCAAGAACTGATTTGTTTTTTTTGTGATTGCACAAAGCTACAAGAAGACTGTCTGCGCTAGCCATTCCTAATTTAACAGTGTAAGACGAGATGGAAGGCAGCTAGTCATTACCATCCAGCGTCAACTCTTGGGCTACTCTTTTACTAACGAATAGTGTGATTGGCTTGACTTTATAACCCAATCACGGCTGAAAGGTCGAACATCTTTGGTGTGACGGGGATTCGAACCAGCCTCCCTCGGATTATGAGTAGAGTGCCTTAACCATCTAGCCATTCAAAGCGTAATATACTTTTTGTGATATTATAGAAACGTTTATTGCTTTGTTCTTATTTGATGAGAAACATATGCTAATATTGTTAGGTATTGTAATTCATACGAGAGAAGTCTACGATTTGACACGTTACGTATTACATTTTGAAATATTAGGAAGTTTTAATTTGAATTCAGAAGTTAATTGAATATCAATACATATAAAATTTATGATATTTCACGATGAGATTGATATGTGTAGTTTTCTTTCTTAACACAAATATATGTATATATATAAACAATAATATAACTTATGGTAATAAGTATTACAAATTATGATTTATTACAAAAGTTTTACAAGTTTACGAACTATACTGAGTATTCTAGTTGGGCTACAAGTAAGTATTTTATCGACGATTTACAATGAGTGAAAGCATTTCGAGTTGATATTTTGACTGGTTTCACGCGTATGCAAATTCACTTTTCTTCGATGAAGATATGTAACATCCTCATAGAAATACTATCGTCCAAAATCAGATCACTGAAGTTAAACAGAATGTAAGGTTCCTGGTGACGTATCTGTAGCCTAGCGATTAATAAGCACTAATCACGGTTGTTGCTTATTAGGTTTATAGCGTACCAAAAGCGAAGCAAACCAGCATATAAAAATATTTCTCCGCGCGTTGTAATGACTACCTTTTATTATCATCAGACGATGTTCTTGAAATTTTAGTTGAAACATATATTGTTGATCTTACAATTAAAATTTTCTACAAATTCAGGTGAGTGGTGATAATTCTGTAATAACTATTTAACAGTATAAATTACACGCATTTCTAAATATATATTTAATTAAAACAAACATCGATATTGAAATACATACATAATAGTAAATCCTATACAATGGAAATAAATATGATATTCGAAAGTTATTCTTATTTAACATAGAATTGACTATACAAACATTTTAAAATTTAATGACACAAAGATAAAATATATCTTCAAGGTGTAAATAATTTTTGTTAAGCTGTGATTTTGGTAATGAATATATCTCTATTTAAATTATTATATAAGTGTTTTATAGAATAATATAATTCACTTCGTGAGAAATCTGACGAAAATAAAATAGAAATAAAAGAATTTAAGCAAGCTGTGAAATATTTTTATAAAGCTTTTACACAGCTCTACAAGCAGCTAAACTTTTTTATCGTGTAAATAATGGTATTGACATTTAAATCAATCTATCTCGTTTTCTGCGCTTAATATTAACATTATAAAAAACGATTTCAACCAAATACGTGCAAAATCTTATGTGCGACGTTTTATTTTGTTGAAGGATAGCAAGCAACTCGTGTTCTGTAAAGCAATCATTTCTAGGTGGCATATGATTCAATGAAACATTTTATTAATACATGGGCGTACTTTATTTACTTCTGTTAAGAAAAGCTTGTGGCTCGAGATTTACACAAAAGTTGATTAGGATTATAAATGTTTATAATTTCCTAGGTATTAACAAATACTCTAAGAAATTGTTAATTTGAATAAATCATTTTGTTAGGGACAAGTTGTCATTGAAAGTCTCGAGATTTTTTTAATTGAGAAATATAAAACTTACATAGCATATTAGGGAGAAAATTATCCATAGAATATTTTTATATGTCTCAATATATAAAATAATATAGCAATTACAAATCAGATGAACTATGAGGTTTTCCAGCAAATTCAGCTTAAAACTTTGAAACATAAAAGAGCTCTTTCCAACTATTTTTGCTTGGAATAAATAACTTTAATATTTATTTTAATTTCTAGGTTTTTTATTTGTAGATTTTGAAGTATCACTTTTTCATTTGTCGTATAAATTACACTTAAAGACACTTAAAAGCTATTGCGTTCTTGGGTATCTATTCTTGTTTATAATTGCTTGTGAATTCTATATCCAAAGCTTATAACTTAGAAACTTATATGTTGTGAAATAAGTTCTCTTTCAGATATGTTTTATTATTCTTTTAGTGATTTGTTAATGTTACAGTTAAGTGTTAGAATCAGAAAAGTTGGATTTTGCTACGAGTTGAATGATGTCTGTTGTCACTTTTCTATTAAATCCAAATTCTAAAATATAACGTTTCCCTCTTCTTTAAGTGATAATTTTCTGATAATACATTTCCTTACTAACATATATTAAATCATGTTTAGTGTATTTACTTTTTAATGAAAGTGTTAAAAATAGTTAAATGTTGAAACACATATCTGTAAGATAAACACTTTTGTACTGTAACAGATCTGTTTTCAGGAATGAAACAATTGTACAGTTTTACAGTTTAAAAACATCCAGCGAATTACTGATATCTTTCCATATGGAATAGTAAGAATAATAGTTTCATTTTCAAGCTGAATGAAGCATGCTACATTAGAAAAAAAATCGTTCAAGCGGCGAAAGTCCAAATAACTTATATCGCTTTTCCGGATAAAGATATCTCTTCATTGTTGTAAGTACTGTTGACTGGGCTGCGTGGATGACTTTTGCCACTACATTTGTGTTTTTTACCAGAGAAAACAAATCGTTTGCAACACATCAAGCTGGTATGGCCATATGGTTAAGACACTCGACTCGTAACCTGAGGGTCACTGGTTCGAATTCCCGTTACACCAAACATGATCGCCATTTCAGCCATGTGAGTGTTGAATTGTGACGGTCAATCCAACTTCGTTGGTAAAAGAGTAGTCCAAGATTTGGCGGTGGATGGTGATGACTAGCTGCCTTCATTCTAGTCTTACACTGTTAAATTAAGAACAGCTTCCGCAGATAGCCCTCGTGTAGCTTTTCGGAAAATTCAAAAGCAAAGAAAAGTAAGATGACTTCCTTGTAGTGAGCAAAATGTATGAAGCTATGGGACTATCAATATCAGTTATACCGTGTTTGTCAACAAAATGTTCAGCGCTGTAAATATTTTAAAAAGAAGGTAAGTTGATTACTTTTTGTCCGGACGTGGTTCCACTGCTCGAGGCCCCTTTAATTGACTATCTTCCTTGTAATCTATCAGTAAAAAATTAAAGATCCTATAATATAAAACGAGAAAGTTGATAAATTTCAGGTAAAATGACTTAAGAAGACTTCATAATTGTGCAAACAATAAAAGCATTTCATACCGTTAACAGCAAAAATACTGACATGATTATATGTTACGCTACACAAGTTTCTGTAAAATACAAATTGGAAATAATTTATTACTGTAATTGGAGGTAATATAAAAGTCGCCCAAATACATTATGTTACATTTGATGTAACTGATTTGCTATCGTACATTTACTTTTGTGTCTACGTTTGTTTCTGTATAATTTTCTTTTTGTATGTGACGTATATTCTTGATTGTGTGTTGCGCAAGTCTCGCCTGTTCTCGAAACTCGACAGCGACAAGCAACATTTTTTGTTTACGAAATCGCGCTAGAATATTTTTGTTGCAAGAGATCTTAGTGAAGGTTTTATGGACGTTCGAAGATCGTCTCAGTCATGTATTGGTTCATTAAGTTAATACCATTGATAACATTTATGCTTAAAACTCTCATGCGATATGTAATTTTATTATCATAATGTTAATCGTATTCATGTTGTTATATATTGTAATGATTTTTTAAATCGTTGGATTCTTTGATAATGTATTGTATGCATTAAAATGCTATCAGTGTATATATATATGTATATATATATATATTGTATATAATATCTTTGTTAAAAATTGACTAACGCCAATTTTTTAATGATCTAAAGAGGGAGTTGTAGTGAATTAATGCTGTACATTTATTTTAGTGCATATGTTTGTTTCTGTATAGTTTTCTTTTTTGCATGTGACATATATTCTTGACTTAGTATTAAGCATGTTGCATTTTTTACAAGAGAGACTTGTATCATTTTTATAAAAGTAAGGTCTCAAGAAGAGAATGTTATCACGCAGCTACAGTCAGTAGGCTAAAGGTCAAGGAAGCCATAATTGTGATTAACGTACATGAATCAGAAAACTACATAATTTGACCAGGAACGTTATAGATTTCAAATAGCACAAATCGTTCAACTTCAATGAGTTACTTTGGACGTTATTATTTCTTCGAGTATATTAAATATATTTGTTGATAAGAGTCAGCGTGTACCCAATGTGAAGCCAGCCAAGAAAAAGACGGCGTTAGCTTAAACGAGAGTAACAGTATAAACTCAAAATTAATTTGTTCGTCGTGAATCTGGACCATCGATAAAATATTCAGTTGTTGACCGGGTATAAAACTCAGTATAATTCATTCATTTGTAAAACTCTTTATATAAACCATAATTTATAAAAACTATTAGTAATAATCGTTATTATAAATTGTATGTGTCAATCTTCTTGTCAAGTAGCATTGATACGTATTATCACTTAATTAACTATTAAATCCAAATTCACATATTCAGTTACTCGAAATAGTAATACGTTAGCATACTTAATATAATATATCGGAGGCTCGTCCGAAATAACTTATAGTACGTAATAAAACACAGAATAAATGAATTAATACTGTGATATAATAATCGTATTATAATAAGGAACCCAACCTGTCATTGCTTGCGTAGCTGCTAAACAGATTGCAATTATTTTCCAATTAGCTTCCAGAATTTGGGTTGAAAGTCTACAGAGGAAGACTACGTCAACTTAGCAAGACGGTGAGTTTAGAAATACTGTTTCTGTGTAATAAATGTAATATATTAAATGAATTATATTTTGCTTTATACGTTTACGATATTCTTTCGAAGAAGGCAATATAAACACGAATAACAGGATCTTTAAAAATTGCAAAATTCTGAAAACTATATAAAATACTAAAATTAAATTGTACTCAAATTGTTTTTTTAAGCTCATCTTTAACTTCACTCAGATAAATTTAATAACTGTTCCCTATTTGTATTCATGGTTGTACTAATAACTTTCCCACTGGTGGTTATGAGCAAGTAAAATCAGCTTAAGCTCAGCAATTAAGTCATACCATGTACAGTATCTGTGAATTTATCATTTCTAGTCGTTGCATAAACCTGCAATTCCCAAAAATAAATGACCATGTCTTTCTTTTTGTAAAAAAATACCTGAACGTGAAGATATTAATTATTATGCTATCACTGAAAACCATAAAATTTTATTTTCTTACAGATCGCTTAATCAAATCAGTTGAATAAATTCTGTTGATAAGTATTGTTAGTGAATTGATTACCAACTTTATAAAGATAAAACACTAAAATAACTGGTCATTCACTAATAAAAAGTAGCGTCGATTTTAAACCATGGTCATTGCAGAATCTCACACACCAATCCTGTTTCCTATAAATCCAGTAGAGACTAGGTGTTCCATTAAGAGCTTAACCAAAAAAGAAAAAAAATTGTGAACTGAAATAAAGTTTCTTCTTAAAGAATGTTTGAATTATGTTATAGTATGCATAGTCGTGATTACGCTAAGAGAACCGAAAAACTCATAATCAGTTTATGAGAGTTTTGCTAATTTCCTTCATGGATGGAAAAGAACAAAAAGGAGATCAACAGTGAAACAACGCAAACCGAGCGAAAGAGATGAAGTAAGCGTTATGATAATATTATTAACTTGTAACTCTAACATGCGAAACAATTAATTATTATTACTTTTTAATAAAACGATGACGTGTTTCTCATTTTTATTAAATCCTGAAATTTAGTGTTATTAGACATCAGACTTATCTCTGGTTCTCGGGAGGGAGTAAATTGAAAATATGTCATTACTAAAGTAATTCATACGTAATAATGAATAATTTCTCATTAAGATAGGCTTAGTTAGCAATTGCAGTTTCTGAAAACTGGCAATATACATTGGATGGTGTGGTTCATCTTATTCTGACACTTAGTTATACCCACGGTTTACAATACTTATTATCACGTTTCAAATTACTCCAGGAAATATAAATAGAGGATAACTTGTTGTGTTTTACACATTGAAGTGTTTTGTCCTTTAATATTTCGAAAACGAATACTTTCTGTAATTATTAGTTCCGTAAAGTCACTTCTTTTGGTTTGTTTATTTTTTTTATATCTCGCGCAAAGCTATACGAGAGATACCTGCGCTAGCCGTCCCTAATTTAGCAGTGTACGTCTACAGAGAAGGTAGCTAGTCATCACCATTCACTGCCAACTCTTGGACTACTCTTTTACCAAGGAATAGTGGGATTGACCATAACTTCATAACGCCTCGACTACTAAAAGGGGGAGTATGTTTGGTGTGACAAGGATTCAAACCGGCGACCTTCAAATTACGAGTTGTGTGCCTTAACCGCCTGGCCATGTCGAGCCGGGAATAATTTCTAGTTGCTAATCATTCTGTTTTGTTTTTATCTTTGCTTTTCAGATACGAGTTCTACATCAGTGAATCTAATATGTTTTTTAACATTATTTTTATCTTTGTCAGGTGTGGCTAAGTGGTTAGCTTGTTAAAACTGTATATTATATAATTCATAGATCATATCCTACGCCTCAAAAATGCGTTCCACACATTTGAGCCATGAATACCCTATATTCGACCAGAAACAGTGTGGGTGGATATGCATAAGCCTTATGTATTGGTTACCTTAAAAATTCTGAAAGAAACTAATACACTATATGTGAATAGTTTTATATACATATTTCTACATGTTAATTCTTGCATTGCTATTATGTAAGAATTATGTGTCATCCCTACTATCATCTTTGCATCATTTTTTTTAAGAATTTATATCAGACAACCCCTAAATTTATTCCTTTCTCGAAGTTATTATTAGTTATTAATTATAAAAGCAGATATTTCGTTTGAAATTATGTCATTTCGCTAAATCTGATTAACACCATTGTTTTAGTTTTTCAGTAATCATGTAATAAAAAAGCAGAAGAAAGACGAACAACTTTAGCTATGCTATTTACAGACATTCCTAGAACATGTGACTCAGTCATTACACAGGTATTGTGATATAAAGGAACACTGTATACTATCGTAAAGTTTAGATGAGCATTTTGAGGAGACATTTAAAATTCCATTTCGATTAATAATTCAAGCCATCCCTACATAGGCAGTGCTACCGCCCGCGTAAGATACGTACTCTACTGTTTTCAGAAATATTCAGACATGTGGTCATAAAATCAATCCTAATGTTCAATGCAGTACAACAGTTTAAAGTCTCCAGTAGTGTTTTAAAACTGAACCAAGTAATAAAAACTGGGTGGTCTTAATGTAATTTAAATTGCCGAATTATTCACTTCAGATCTCTCATTAAAAGTACAGTGTGGTGGGTTTACAATATGATTTATAACTTATCTTTGAAAAACTACGTCATATCTATTCGTATTATGTTGCAGTTAGCATTAACCACCTTGAAGACTAGATTGTCGTCCTGCCAATGCCACTACAACATATTTATTCAAAATATGTTTGGATTTTTAATAATTTCATTATAATCCTCACCACTGAAGACCAAAGCTCCTCGTTTTTCAGTCATGAGCTGTTACAATATTACATTATATCGCTGTTAGCTGGTAAAGTACAGTGCAATAGTTGTCCATTTGAGTAGTTGCTTTTCTTCTAGTTTATAACTTTACAATTAGGAACAGCTGGCACAGATAACTACAGTAATGTGAAAAAATTAGAACACCCTATGAAAGCCTGTGTATTTTTGTAACATTTTTGGATATATAGATATTTAATCTCAATTTTAACAATATTGAGTAGTTGCTTTTCTTCTAGTTTATAACTTTACAATTAGGAACAGCTGGCACAGATAACTACAGTAATGTGAAAAAATTAGAACACCCTATGAAAGCCTGTGTATTTTTGTAACATTTTTGGATATATAGATATTTAATCTCAATTTTAACAATATTGAGAGATTATAGGAATATAACTAGACAATTAAAACTGAAGAAAAGATTTTTCAAGATCTTGTGTAAAAGTAATTCTATAAAAATGTATATTTTAAGGAAAAAGTTAGGACACCCCACACATTTATTCCCACTTAAAATGGCTCAACTCACACACAAGTGTATCACACCAGGTGCACATGATTAGAAGATTGTTACTCCGCATTTTGAATGAGGCTTGCCATATATAAACCTCAGACATTTAGTTTTGTGTGCTCCTGCCCGTTGAAGTGCTCACTCGCGACATTGTATATATTTTATTGTTTTTTATTGTATATATTTAATGTTTTTTTTCCCTGTTTATCTTTGTTGTATATATTTAATGTTGTATATAATTACTGTCTTTTTTTTGTTTCTTGTCACGTTTTCTTGTACAGCTTCTTTGTTGTAAATAAATTTCGAATTTCGACTTTATCCTTGCTCACAGCGAGGTTTATGGTGCCGTTCTTTGCCGTGCCCGTCTCAGAAGTTCGTGTAGTTATTTACAGTGTACGGTATCGTGTTCGGCTGTACCCGTGTTTCTTGGTCGGCAGAACATAAAGTGGTTCACTGTCGGTTCTCTGCGAACTGTCCCATGTCGTCATCAAGGACGTATTGTCGGTGTATGGGACGGTACGAAAATTGAAACACGAGGCGCACCACACACGCCTACATGTGTACCGGTTCTAAACTTTATATCAGTTAACGGGTTCCATGTGACATGTTCCATGACACCTTGGCATGCGATGACTGTGTCGCTGCTATGGCCCCGAGAGCCACATTTTGGCAGACTGCCGGGCCTTGCGGTGCGGGACTTCTCTGGCATATGGACATGTCGATGAGACATGTGCAGGAACTTGTACTATTTGTAATGGTGGCCACACGCCCTCACGTTGCCCGAATCGTGTGGCGACGTATGCCACGGTTACAGCGTCCTGAGGAGGCCCGCGTCTTGCCCACCCAGATCGTGGAGGCGGCGTCTTCCGGGGTAGTAAGTGGTGCTTTGGGTACCATTCGGGTGGAGAAAGCCTCTAAGAAATCTTCAGTCCATCCTTCGGGCCCTAGTTTGAAAAGTGCCTCTGTGGGAGTTCTAGCCGGCCTGGAAAGCCCTGCGGCATTCCCTGTCTCCGTGGAAACTGAGGCCACTCTGTCGGGTGGTGTGGTGGTTGAGAGCTGTGTGGGCATCGGCGATCCTACCATCACTTTAAATGTTGAGGAGAGTCCCTCTGAGAAGGGTCTTATCCGCCCTGTCAGTGTTGGAGTGGGTACCTTTGAAGAGGGTCCTGTCTCCCTGTTCGGGTTGGGTCTGTTGGGGACTCTGAGGAGCCACTGACTTCCCCTCCAACCCCTTCTGAGGCTTGGGGTTCTGAGTGGTCCTTGGCTTAGAGGTTGGTGGATGTTCTAGCCCTCTCCCTAAGGCTGTGCCGGCGCCTACCCTAACATTGGACAGATTGCCGTCACCCAGATCGTTTGCGTGTTTTTTGGACTTCTCTTGTCTGTTTGGCCCTAATGAGGCCAGTGGAAAGATGCGGGGGCCTAGCAGCCCCGTTTTGTTACCAGTCTTCGTTCCAGATACCCTTCGTACAACTGTACAATTGTACAACTCAGTCTCGGTGCGTGGCCTCCAGCTGCCAGAGGATTCGTATGTGACGTATGCCGCTCATGCAGACGATGTGAACCTGTTTCTGGAGAACTTCACATCTTTAGGGTCAGTTCTGGCCATCGTCCATCGTTACTCTCGGGCCAGCACCACCCAACTGAATGTCCCCAAGTCTCGTACGCGGGGCTTTGGCAAATGAGCTTCGTCTGCCGACTCCCCGTTTGGTCTGGGTTGGACTCCCTCCCCGATAACCTGCTTCAGGGTTCGTTTTCTCGCGGGCCCTGGGGCTGTTTGGGAGGGGTGGTTCAGCGTGTTGGTTCGGCGGTGCACGATTACCGCTGCTGCCCTGTCAACCTGTTTGACAATCCACTTGTAGAGAAATATATATGCAAAAACGGCTCGTTTGGGTTGAAAGGAGGATTCTCCCCTTAGTCTCGTACCTGAGGGTTGTCCTTCCACTGGATGACTGCAGTACACGAGCCATCGAACACCATATTTTTGCCTTCCTGTGAGGTGGCAAGCCAGAGGCGATGTCTCGACTCTCCTCGATGCTGCCGCCTCGTAGGGGTGGTCTGGGGATCCCATGTGTTCGGATCCAATGTCTCTCCCTTCTTCTGTCTACCATCTTTTGCTGTCTTTGGAGGGTCACCCCTGTTGCCACCTTTCCAGATTCTTGGCTGGCACTGGGCAAAGACTCTTTGGTGTTCCTTTGACCCTGCAGACACCTGTTCTTTGACCCTCCTACTTGGTACGTCGACGGGCTGCAGCGATCCGGCGGTGTCGTACCGTGTCTGCCGAGGTACCGGCGGACTCTCATTCTCTCTACCGTCTGTATCCACAGGATCGTGCAATGACACCCTGCTCTGCCCTAGGACGTGGTTTGAGACGCATTGCTGTGAACCATATTGATCACTACGTCCAGACTTCCAACTGGCGTATGGTGCATAACATCCTGCCGGTGAGGGAGCGTACCTGCCTGTGGAACTGATGTACATCAGAGTTTTGTCTCGTGTGTCACACCCAGAAGGAGTCTATCTTGCACAGGTTGATCTTCTGTCGGATGTCGGCAGAGATCTGGAAAAGGGTTGCAAGCCTTTTCCGGGTCCCGCTGCTCTCGACGAAGACCATCCTGTATCAGGTTTTGGTCCCTGTTCCCAGCCATCTGGCCTTTTCCTTTCAGTATACACTTACCATCTTTAAGTACGTCATCTCATTTGCTCGAAAAAACTGATCTTCGAGCAGGCTCTGGTGTCGTACTTTTCGATACTGGGTAGGGCCAGGTACTAGATGTTACTCCGCCTTGAAGCAGACTACCAACGCCTGGGTTACGGAACGTTTCACTCTTTCTGGCGCCGGACGTCTCGCCCCTTTGTGCGTTGCTGGGGGTCGCGTGGAGGTCGGCTTCTGAGCCGCTCTGTCTTAACTCTCGCTTTTTGTGTTATTGTACATATAAATGTTGTGTATAATTACTGTTTTCTTTTTGTTCATATTAATCTTTGTATGTCTTTATTGTTTGTTTTTCATTTGTTAATATTAATGCTTTTTGCTTGTCTATATTCATGTTTTTACGCTTGTTTATATTTCCTGTCTAGCCCTTTTGTCCTGTTTTCTGTGTTGTTAATAAATTCAAAATGAGAGCAAAAAAGCGTCTGAGGCCTTCAGAAAGAATATTGTAGCAGCTTATGAGTCTCATAAGGGATTTAAAAAGATCTCAAAAGATTTTGAAATCAGTCATTCCACTGTCCAGAAAATAGTCAACAAGTGGAGAGCTTTCTAAACAACATGCCCGGGTCTGGTCGTCCAAGCAAGTTCACCCCAAGAGCAGACCGTAAGATGCTAAAATAGGTCTCCAAACACTCTAACATGTCATCACCAGTTCTACAGGATCTGAGTACTGTTGATGTGAAAGTGCATGTCTCTACAATTAGAAAGAGACTGCACAACTTTAACTTGCATGAGACGTGTACAAGGAGGAAACCTTTGCTCTCTAAGAGAAACATCAAGTCCGGACTAAAGTTTGCTAGAGAAAATGTAGACAAAGACCAGGACTTCTGTAATAATGTTCTTTGGACAGATGGGTCCAAAATTGAATTATTTGGACCCGAGAACAGAGAACATGTTTGGTGTAAACAAAATACAGCATTCCAGGAAAAGAACCCCATACCAACGGTGAAGTATGGAGATGGAAGTGTCATGGTTTGGATCTGCTTTGCTGCAGTAGAACCTGGACAGCTCACAATCATAGAATCCACCATGAGTTCTACTGTGTATCAGAGAGTACTTGAGAATCACGTTAGATCATCTGTACGAAAATTAAAGCTGAAGCGGAACCGGACCCTACAACGCGATAAAGACCCAAAACATACCAGTAAATCCACCAAGGACTGGCTGAAAACTAAGAAATGGAGAGTACTAAAATAGCCCAGTCAAAGCCCAGATCTTAATCCCATTGAGATGCTGTGGGGTGACTTATAATGGACTGTACATGCGAGAAACCCCTCAAACATCTCACAGCTGACAGAATTCTACATTGAGGAGTGGGACAAACTTTCTTCAGACCAATTTCAGAGACTGGTAGATTGCTGCAAGAAGCGTCTCACTGCAGTTATTTCAACCAAAGTTGGTAACACTAGCTATTAGGGGGTAGGGTGTCTTAACTTTTTCCTCAGTTTGAATATGCATTTTTGTCGAATTACATTTTACAGAAGATCTTGAAAAGTCTTCCATTTTAATTGTTTAGTTATATTACTTATTCGCTCAGTATTGTTACAATTGAGATTAAATATCCATTTATCCAAAATTATTACACATATACACAGACTTTCATAGGGTGTCCTAATTTTTTTCACATGACTGTATGTGCAAAATTCAACAAAACAAACAAATTAGTAAAATACACATATTTTATGTTGTATGATTAAGACTTCCTTATAACATAAGTTAGCCTTAAGATTTTACAATCTCACATAGACTTACGGTGGCATTAACTAAATGAGTCGGTTTAGTTTAATTAAAACTGTTCATAGAGAGGATTGAATGCGTTATATTAACATTTCCTTCGATTAAAAATCGGAAAGTCACATGTCAACTGCAAGCGATATAAATCGTGATAAAATGATACGACAAGAATAATATTTGTGACATTTTTGCTCGTTATGTACATAGTTTTACGCCACCGAAAATTGATTACTTTTGAAAACTCGTGTAATCCTGGAAGCTCAACTCGCAGTCTGTGGGTCGTAGGTTCGAATTTCGTCCCATCAAAAAAGTTTCTCATCTTTTTAGCATTGTGGGCGTTATAATATAATAATCAACCACACTATTCGTTGGTAAGATAATAGCCCAAGAGTTGACAGTGGATGGTGATGACTGTCTGCTTTCTTTCCAGTCTTAAACTACTAAATTAGTGACGGCTATTCCATATAGCTCCCGTGTAGCTTAGCGCGAAATTTAAAAACAAGCATATTTTTTGAGTTATATATACAGCTACTCATTCCAAAGCAAAATGCGCATTAATGAACATAAAGATGTTTTTAAATGAAATATTTAAAATTCCAAGAGAGCAATATACCTCGCAGTTGATAACATGGAAATAAGGGAAAACGATTATCTGGGGAAAACATGACCGTATGTATAAACATGTCTCTAATAAGTTGTACCCTGGTCGGGATAAGAAAAGTTCGGTTTATTGTACCATGTGAGAACGAACCCCTAAAGTCACAAGGCAGAGTTGAAAACTGTAAAAGTGCCCCAGGCAACTTGATACAACGTAACACGTCGTATGTACAGAATCTGATATGATGATATACCCATCCAGTCGTTGTGTACCTCCATCAGCTAAATAATGAAACTGGTATTTATGTTATTACATATGATCACGTTCTGGCCAAGTCGCTAAGTACAGTGCTTATATATATTTCTGCACCAATGTTTTGTAAAAACTGGAAATGGAAAATCGCCATCCTCCTTCACTAGAAAACGTATAGACTACGGGTGCCCCTTTGGACATGATTATCTTACAACAGTGCGTTTTATAGCGCTTTGTCAAGATGCGCGGTGGTAAGATATGTCATGGCTGGACATGGCGACGTGGACTGTAACAACTAGGATAGTCTCTAATGTAACGTATACCACCCATGTGTTATGTAGTGTAATAACTCACTATTTATTATTATGACTAATACTTCAATCTAATATACGTCTAAATTGAACAATATCTGTAATTAAGTTATTAGAATCAAACTATACGACTAAACTTGTTTTTATCAAGCCAGTCACCATAAAGTCTTCCACTCTCAAGCTCAATTTTTATGGTAATAAATCGCTTAGAATATACTAACGATATGTAACGACTACAGACATTATCGTGCAGTTAACAATGAACACAATATTAGTTTTATATCAAACAACACTGCTTTTTTTTTCTTCGCTTTAGTTTAAGAATATGAGATTAAGTTGATAAGAGCTGTTGTTATTATTACGAATAATACAAATACTACATAACCTGGGTCGAAATTATTTCAATATATTCATCATATAAAAGTACGATCATTCCGATTTCAGTTTAAAAACAAAAATACTTCCACGCTCTTGTATCGGAAAAAATTAATTACGATATAAATCTTTCTCTCTAACTCTGGATTTTGATGTTATTCAAGCTGTGCTGTCGTGATTAGCCAGACTACCTCGCCAACCGTTTTGCCTCTCTCAGTTATGCTGTAGTTCATTACCAATAATGATCTTGCTGACTATTACAAATCACTTTAACCATATCGTCTTAGTGCTTCTCGTAGGAGAGATACGTCTTGACACAATGAATTTTTCACTTAAAGATCAAATAATTGTTCTGTGATTTTTTTATTACTATATCCTGTGTTTGTGTTAGTAAAGAATATGAATGACTGAGTGCAGATAAATCGTAAAAAATTCGCTTTATGAACGTACTCTAATTAAGTAATCTATATTATAATTCTATGAGTTCCTTAAAAGTTTGTACTACATTTAATACAATTACCATATGAACTTTGAGCTCATTTTGGAGTAGTTTATACTCGTTTGTGTTCTTTTTGAAGGAAATACTCATGACATTTTAATAAAAAAAATGCCTGTGTAAGGAAATAAATGAGGAAACTCCTTTGGACTTAAGTGTTATTTACAATAAGAAAGCAATGACTAGCATTCATATAAAAATTATCTTATAGATCTTAATATTTGATTGATGATATGAAAACCTGCTAAAGTTATCAAAACCTGAGCTAATACGAAAGCTTCACAAAACGATTAGAGTATATCTACAGATATTTAAAAAGAACATTTAACCATATGCTCAACTGCTATCGTTTTTTGTGTCCGTAATATTTAGTGGCCTACCATATAAGGAACACCAATCCAAAAGTAGAGAGGTAACAAGAGTCCTATGTTAATAAACATCTTAACACGATCTAATCTACCACTAGGGGTCACAAACGAATGGAACTCTGTCTATTGGTCACACTATTATAACCACTTTTGCAATCTGTATTTCAGTTGCATACATATTTCTTTAAATATCATTATTCATATTACTTTTGGATGACAGTTGATCTATTTTCTTTACAGGTAACAATGTAAATTGTACATTAATGTCAATTTTATATTCTCTTACTGTTTTAACCAGATGTTTTTGATAGTACGAAAGAAATTTGAAATAAACGGTAGAATAAAAAAAAGCAAACAGGAATGTATTCAAAAGATTCATATTCTACGTCATTTCATAATTTATTATCAAAGTAAGTAATTACTTTATAAACAACAGTGGGAGGGAAAATGTTTTGTATCCAAAACTGAAAACTAATGTTGCTTTTCTTTAGTTTTGGAACACCCGATGTTGAGACTAATAATCTTATTCCTAAGATTAGCACCTTTTACTATACCTAAATAGTAGCATTAGTCATAGAAGGAATTCTGGAGAGTACAAAGTCTGATGTGAATGTTCTTATGATAGGAAACCTGTGTTTGTATTGTTTTAGACAAAAACATTTAGAAGTGATTATTTGTCGTCAACTTTATTTTTATCGTGGGTTTTACGTTTGGGTGTATCTGATTTAGATAAGACAAAACAATTGTGAATAATGATAAAGTTATCAAAGGTGTAAAAATATCAAAATATTTGGAAAACAAAAAACTGGTTAATAGTAAAGTTAACAGGAAATGGCGATGTCTTCAATTCTTACAACAAATATATTTACAAGTGCTGGAGTCACAAGATTTCTTGCACTTAAACTTTTAGGTTAGATATGATTTTCACCTTCAAATTTATATATAAAAGATTTAGAAACAAAGAGAAACAGTTCTCTTTCGGTGTTGATGCTTAGGAAAAACGAGGATTATATCGTTTTAGTAACATTCCAGGGGACTGGAGTGAACATATAATCTTCACACCAAATATGACTAATTGAACAGAATGAATGATGTTGAAAAACATTTCAGTTTTTATTAAAGAAGAAACATGAGAAACATGTTTAAAAGAACATATAGGGCCTAAAAGCTTTATGTATATCTTTATAAATCCAACAGTTCAAGGATAAATCACGTTATTGTCTTCATAATTGCTCAACCTCATGTTTATAGACTACTGTTCTTATATATTTTCATATGATTTTTTTAAAAATAATTTCTAATGAGCTAAGTCCTTTTATTTCACCCGACGATTCGAGGTAAACTTCGTGAAACGTTGCAAACAATATTAAATCATACTACGTTTTACTGTGTACCGCGATTAAAAAGGAAAAGCTGTATGAAACTTCAACACTATTTTATCGTCGATAAAAACATTGAAATTAATACCATAATTTGTGCTTTTCTCCTCTAATAGCTGTCATTTCACTTACTTAATAAATTAATAATTTTAATGGAATAATATACATATTGTAAATACAAAAATGTTTCGAAATTTCAATTCTATCTGACTCAAAGCACAAGCATCCAAGAAAGCATGGGTGATAATTAACCTATCTACCAAAACGTGTTTTGAGTTTAATAGAAATGTTGTTAATGGACTGATCATTGTGGTTTAAAACAGTTCATTAGGGCATGGTAATGACATGTGTAATATATAATCTAGTGTGAGTAATACAAAACCTGTTATAAAGAAATAGTGATATAAAAATATCACGATAAGCGAAACCAAGTTACCCCGAAAACAAAGTCAGTGTAGAATAATAAGCTTTCTGAATATACCTAATGTTAATTGTGCTTAACACCAAAACGTAGGGATACTGATGTGACTGTTAATCATTAAAGCACGAACTAGTGAATTTAAACAATATTCACTTCCTCTCACTAACGACGTTTAGAAAAATGTAATTTAAAAGGTTTTTACAAAACAATCTACTAATGTCGTAATTTATCAAATGTGACATTTAAAAACACTAAACGCCTTTTACTCTTAAAGCTTTTAAACTAAATACTTTAATCTAAGAAAGAATCACGTCGGCACTAGGCTCTTAACGGAGAAAAGTGGGCATGAGAAGTTAAGGAACCATTAGTTGTTTTCTTGTCAAAACATTTTTTGTTTTTACATTAAGAACTTTTGCTCTCAATTGAGCTGCAAATAATACAGCACATACCCATAATCTAGCTAAATAAAGACAGTTTTTTAGTCAATTTAAACAATAATGAATCAAAAATAAAGTTACTGTAACCTAAGTAATGGAAATAGGTTGTTATTACGTGAAGAATATTTTATTGGTAAAAAGAAAATTAAGGATATAATGTAAATAAAATCGAACATGTTTTATCATACAATCAGAATAAACGTGTGATATTAGTTTATTTATATACTTACATAAACAATATAAATCTAAATTAGTAACCATCAATAAACTGCATGTCAGTAATATGTATGTCTTTGAATTTGTTATAATACAGAGGTTGAGTATGTTATATTAAATTATTTTGAAACTTCATCACATCATTTCAATCACCACGTTCGTTTCTACACCAGCTGAAAACTCTGTGTCTTGATAACAGCACAACCCTCCAGTGGTACAGCGGCATATCTTCCGACTCACAACCCAAGAAACCGAGTTTCGATAACCGTAGCGGGCAGAACACAGATAGCCTGTTTTGTGCTTAATTCCAAGTAATCAATCAGTCAATCATAATAGTCCTATATTGTAGCTTCCAATGAAGAGAAGTACATCGTAAGGTTGTCATGACAAATTCACACCTTTACTCAATCCAAGCTTTCATAAGTTAAATAATATAAGAAGAAAATAATGTCTCAGCTCCCTTTCGAACAGTCAGTTCGCACAAACATCCAGCGAATTACTAATATTTTTTCGTAGAGAATGATAAAAATAATCGTTACAGTTTAAAACTGTATGAAGCATGCCACGTTAGAAAAAATAAATAGTTGAAGCGGCGAGAATACACATGACTTGTATTGCTTTTCCAGATGAATATTTCCCTTCATTGTTGTAAGTACTGTTTACTACTTGGATGGCTTTTGTCACTACTTTTCTGTTTGTTTTCAGGCAAAACAGATTGTTTACCACAGTCCAAGTCTAGTATGGCCATGTGGTTAAGGCACTCGACTCGTAATCTGAGGGTCGCGAGTTCCAATTCTCATTACACCCAACATGCTCGTCTTTTCAGCTGTGTGAGCGTTATACTGTGACGTTTAATCCCACTATTCGTTGGCAAAACAGTAGCCCAAGAGCTGGCCGTGGGTGGTGATCACCAGCTTCTTTCCCTTTAGTCTTACACTGCTAAATTAGGCACAGCTAGCGCAGACATCCCTCGTGTTGCTTTGCGCGAAATTAAAAAAATAAACAAACAAACAAATACAACTATCCGAACTGGTTGCTACTTGAACGATCTTTTCTATTTCTTAAGTTGATCCGTATTCCTTTGTTTTCAAATACCATTATTTACAACGAACACCCTCGTCTTTCAAATTCCAAATCATCCACATGAACACATCATGTTGATCCAGGTATATAAATATCTTGCGACGGAAAAGGATATTAAAATGATGAGTTTGCGATAGTAACACACCGTCTCCAAAGCGACAAACTAATTCAAAATATAGCTCCAATACGTACAGTTCCGAAGGTACTTTATAGCGTTTGTGGTTGTCACGTGATTTCTTGATTGGCATGCTCAAAATTGTCTGAATATAATCTACTGAACTTAAAATGTACCATTTTTCATACAATATAAAATAAACATTTTTATTAGTATATGTGAGCATACAGGAGCTAATTTCCATTCCAATTACATATGTATAATTTTCTTCGCCAATGCTTAACTCTATCAAGATATGTAAAACAGACAATTGTTATAGCCCCAAGGACCTGTTTTTAGACATGGCAATGCAAACATAATTAATAGAAGAGGTTTCGTACGGGCTTTTTTTTTTCTTTCTGCTACGTGCACACAAGAAAACAGACATTTATAAATATCTGAAAAAAATTGGGATTATGCAACACTCTTCTCAAACGAAATAGTAACACGTGAGTAATGTTCGTGCAATTCTGATTTCTTTAAGTATAAGATATATACGAAGTATTTTTTCATTTTAAATTTCATTGTTGAATCAATAAATAGAAAAGAAAGCCCGCTCTTGTTATCAAGTTTACGTGATAACTGTTTCTCTCGAAGTTTTTGCATTAAAGTTATGTATCGTCTCTCACAAATGAAATGATTTGCGATGATGTCTTTAAAATTTATTAATTATTTGGTTAGTAAATATCACTAAATAATTTAGACTTTCTCTCGAATAAATATCTATTGAGTTATTGTAAGTGAATACATTTGCATTGTGAAACCTTTCATATTACTGACTTGATTCCATCTACAGCAGAGCACTTCAGTTTTTAACACTTAAATGGAATAGATAAATTTGACTTTCAAGAATGTTTTATTTTTCTGCTCTAAGACACTCTGGATATGCTTTCACGATGATGACAAACCATTCCCGTGTCAGCGTTGTTATCATTATTTTTTCGTAAGTAAACCTATTCATCAAAATAATTAGCTATTATTCATGCGCTTAATTGTCAACTAATTTTCCAATCATAAACTCTTGGCTTACATTTTCACCCCACTTAAATTTATGGCCTAAACAAATATCTAGCAAAATGTTTGATGATACAATCACTCTTATTTCAATCTGTTTATTGTCATCTCATATTCACTTGCACATTCTATAGTACACGTCGACTTTTACTAAACAATCCGATAATCTAATGCATAAAATCTTATCTCTCACTTTTCACTTCATAACAGTGATGATACGTATGATATCACATACTTGTAGTGCAGTGTTTCACTTCTAATTAATAGTCTTACACAATTTTGAGGTAACTAGCAAAATTTTGTCGAGTAATTGGATAGAAAGAGATCATAACTACGATATTTTCATTATTATCCTAATCCTCTATGAAAATTTATTTTATCGACTTTCTTTTCGTATCTGATTCCAGCGAACGATTAAATTTCAACTGTCCTTAGGTTCAATAATAGTATGTAAAATCTAGGAACGCTTTGAGTTTTCAACAATACCAACATCTACTACAGAGCAGCAATTACAAACAAAAATTAATCAATTATGTTATAAGCCAAAATTCTTAGATATTTTCAGATTAAAATCGTTCGATGTATATTCATATAAAATAAAGGTATATTAAAAACATATTTGCTTATGACAAACGTGCTTTACCAGAAACTTCTATACAATGTTCTTTTACTATTTTTATTCCCCCTCAAGGGACTCAGTAGATAGCCGATGTGGTTTTGTTATAAAAAATATACACGTAAACCTACACACTCTTTTTTATTCTCTTTTTATATAATTCTGCCTTGCATATTTTATTAAACTCATTTCAGTCGAATGTTTGGTCCACATTTGTAAACTATGACAGTTAATTTCTGATGCAAGAGACTAGCTACTAGAATACCCAAGATATTTTAATATATTCAGATTGAAATATTCAAATACATGTATTGTGTAAATAAAACTTCTATCTCTCTACAATGTTGCTCCATTATAATTTCTTTTACACGAACAAAAGATTCAATTCTATATTGTAGGTTTCTGATTTGAGAAGGCACAATATCTTTGAACTTGTATAAGCTTATTTTGAATCAAATTAAGAAATAATTTTTCTCTATAGTGGAATAATTTGTAAATTTGAATAGTCTTCTTGTAAAGTTACAACTGGATAGAAAACTGTTTTCTCAGCTTAAGAAAGTATAATAGAGTTGAGTACACGTAATTCATAAATTAAATCATTTGTTGTCTTCACGATGGATAAAACAGTTCATTAAAGCACCTTATTTTATATCCTGTTTAATTCTTATGTTTCTTCAAGGAGTTTATCTCATCTGCATCACGCGTAGTAAATGTAAATCAAAATAAGTTCTGTTAATATATGTTGTACAGGAAACAGAAAGTAAAACTTAGTTCCTATACAACTGACAAACTACATATATTTATAATTTTAATTTGTATGTTTGTACTTACGCAAAGGGAATCTATCCCATTTGTATTCACTAATATATTACTTCAATAGCCAGTGTCAACATTAATCCTATCTGATTTATGTTTTTGTTATTATTGATGGAATGCCTGTCATCAGGTATATATTACTGAAAACTGAAATTACTTTGCTAACATGTTTTATCACTTTGATCATTTATGTGTTGAAACTATATCCAACATAAAAAATGTTTTATTTTTCCTTACGACGAATCGAAGGCTTACTCTATCAATCAAAGTTACAAGTAATAAAATCTGGAAAGACAAGATGAAATAAATTCAAAAACGAAGAGTAATATTGAAGTAACGAGTATTATAAACAACGATATTTAATAAAAAGCGTTGTGATTAATCGAGATTAACAGCTTATTGGTTTGTCAAATCATATTTCAAAAGTTAAGAAAAAAAACATTACCAACGCTTCAGAGAGAAAGGTGAGTCTAATCAATCTGAAGGACACCTGAAATTTGTAATGATGATTTAATAATTATATAAGGATTTACATTTGTTGTTACTTATTTTGTTTTCTTATAGTTTCTCTACTCTTTATCATTTCGAATTTAGATCAAAAATTATTTGTCGAAATTCACGTACTATGCTGAAATATACTCTTGAAAAAATTCTTATAAAACTTGGACGCCCTTTAAAAATTGTTCTTACTAAAATACACTTATCTTTGACACTGCAAACGAGACAAGAACGTCTTATAGGTTTTAAGTCTTATTTTCTATTAGTACTGCGTGACTTTTTCTGCGATGACTTATTTTATAGTTTTATTCTTATTTCATTCGTGAGTTATGACTCTTCATTTTACGATAGGTTGGCACTAAACCCGATGCGTTAGGAGACGTATACCACTCGATACACGGCTTCTGCGAAGCATGTCATTAACCAGAATATAATGTGTGATTATTAATACTTCTGTCCTGCACAAACCACCACATTCACAAAGATATATTTCGTCACGTTTTTTTCTACGGCATGCCTTGTGAGACTTGTAATTGTTTCAACTAGTCGATTATATTGATGTGTAAATATCTGTTCTTACATCAGAGTAACAGATACATTTCTGTGTTGAAAAACTTCTGTATATATACTGGAAAGTTTTGGATTTTTTATACAAATTAAAAAAACTAGAATGCTCGAAGGAAAACAACCTTAAATATAACTTTGAAAGAAATTATATATATAACTGGATTTCCCATTTTCTTTCATCTGCTGAGTACATTGTGTGCTTTTTTTCGTCCTATATGAAGTGCATTGCACGAACAACTAAAACAATTCATTTTTAAGCACCAAAATACACAATGTCTTATATAGATTCCGGTCATCGGGAGTATCAAACATTGATGTTTAGCATTGTAAACTCTTAAACTTGTTGCAGAGTCTCATGAGTGTGAGGGTTAACTTGTATGAACCCTGTTTTTTAAGTAATTAAAGCGACAAAGAAAAATGAACTTAGATTTTTCTATCAAATCAGTATTTTATATCTTTTCAGTTAACCAGATCAGTTTTAATTTATCTAAACATTATAATGATGTCAAAATAACAAACATGACTGAAACCATCTTAGATGTTTGTTTTCAATTTTGCGCAAAACGTTACACGAGAGCTATCTGCGCCAGCTGTACTTAATTTAGCAGTATAAGACTAGGGGGAAGGCAGCTAGTCATCACCACCCACCGCCAACTTTTGGGCTAATCTTTTACCAGCAAATAATGGGATTAACCGTCACATTATAACGCTCCCATGGCTGAAATGGCAAACATGTCTGGTGCGACGGAAATTCGAACCCGCAATCACCTGGCCATGACGGACTCTCTTACTTTGGGAAAATACTGTAAGTCACAGTAAACCAACAAACTAAACCAACATTAAATATTTATTTATTACAGTTCTTAACCAATTAGTGTAATAACATGTTTTGTATGTTTTAATTAATATAATATCCGTTTGAATGTATTTTCAAGTTCATACTGAGTAAAGTAACATAAATTTACAATAATTATATTAATATATTCTCGTGTGAGATACACCTTATCACACAAATTCAAATTATCCTAAAATATTTTGGGACACCCTAAGGTTAGTTAACAAGTGTCTTGTTTACTCCGATGAAGGCAAAACACTGACTTAAATAAAAATTTTGTTTTCTGGAATGTTTTATTTATCTTTTTAATAATGAATACAAGTTTATAGTTTGAAAATGAATAGAAGCACATGGTTTAAGAATGAATACAAGTATACAGTTTAAATTATGAACTTTAAACTGCGACGAACATAAATATTATTGGTAAAAGCTATGAGATGTGGAAAAAAATATTAACTACCCATATAACATAATAAAAGGCAGAAGAAATCACAACGCTTCGAATACAAATCTAATCATGATGGTTTTGCTGAAATGACAAATTATATTTTTTTCACACGTATCATGGATGAAAACTAATTAGGTATAACCAATTCCTATAAATAATTTTTTGCAAGGCATACAGACAAAATAAAGACATTTTATTGTTAAAATTAAAGAATACAAATGTTAAAAATGTTCGGTATTTGGTCTTAGATAATAAACGCTTTATTCCTTCAAACTTTCCTCTGCTCTTATAAGAAGCTTGGTTTCAGTTAAAAAAATGAAATGTTCCATGATCATATTTGGCTGCTGTATAGTCACAAGTAGAGAGGACGACGTTTGAAAGACTTCGCTTTTAGTCTTCAGTTCAGTGTGTCTTTGGTATTGTTTTTTTTTGTAGAATTCGGGTGGATTGTGAAGTGTGTTTTATCGTTAGTAAATGTATTCCTATTTCTTATTGGTGGAGAAACTTCCTGTAAAGTCAAACAATAGTAGCCAATAACACCACCTATACTAACCTGAAGATTCACTTGTGTTTCTACAACAGGCAGTTGTCATCCATTCGTCTGAATTTCATCATGAACACTCTGTCTAAACAATCTGATCGTTGAATTGGACAAAGTGTAGAACAGACACACAAATAGCAAATTTCCTCTCTCACAGTAAATGCTTAAGTACAAAATGTGTCTATACTTTGGAGTTTCAAAATACATTTTTTCATCAATTATACTTCTGCGTAATAAAATAAGAAATCCACTCAGTTTAACATTTAAGTATATTTTGATAGAATAAAAGAAAATTCAAAGCATTTTCATCATCTGATAACTAAGCTTAAAATGTTTTACCTTAGAGCAAAAACGAAATGTAAACGTTCAAGAAAAATAATACACACACACACACACATATATACATACATATAAGTATTTAGTGACATTAAAAAAATACACAATTTATGGTCACTCTGATTTGTTTATCGGAAACTTGAATTACATATTCAATCTCTCATTGAAAAACAACACCAACTAAGGTAGTCAATGAAAACGAGTGATTTGTCTCAGGATATATTATGCAAGGAAGTTACAGAAAACTATATCTTATATTTCGTACCTTGCTTACTTCTGTAGCATAATAACATATCCTAACACCATAAATACCTTGCAGTTACTTTATAAAATGTTTATAATATCTTTTATTCAGAATTAATTGAAAATTTACAACTTTTATTTACTTTATTACTCCATGACCTTTTACTAAGTTTAAAAGTAAAACTGCTTATTTAGTAACCAAAGGAATACCGATTTAGTATTTTTATTTGTAGTATGAATGGCAAAGCTGTCAAGATGAAGGAATAGATGATTCTTCTCACATCCAAATATCATACTAGCTGCAATGAATACAGATGTATTTAAACGCCTAACACCAATCACTTGCAGATACGAGTTTCTTCTTAACTTTTAAGTTAGTTGCTCTTAGTTTGATTAAACATTATTGTGAGATGGCAGAACATTTCTCTTTTGTTAAACACAAATTTACCCAAGGAACTATTCATGATCTTTACACTGCTAGTATCAAAAATCGAATTTTTACATAATAAATTTTCAAACTTACCGCTGAACATTCGTCAGTAAAATAGAATATATATTCAAAGTAGCAAAAAGTGCGTAGACTTCTTGAGTTATTGTTTTCAATTGATAGCAGTGAATTTCTAATTTTTCAATAAAATATTTAGAGGTTAAATATCATTTAAGCAGTTATTAAAATATAATTTGAATTTACAATTTTAGTGCATCAGTTCAATTATCATTTTCCATAACTCTTTGGTTTGTTTCGAATGAATACTTAAAAAATATTTGATTATTCTAATATTAAAAATAAATTTGTAATAATACACAATTGTATCATTTTTGTAAACAGATATTTTACAGTACAAAAGTGTTTATGCTACAGATACATGTTTCAACATTTAACTATTCTTGACAATTTCATAAGAAAGTAATACACTAAACATGATTTAATATATATCAGTAAAGAATGTATTATCAGAACATTATCACTAAAAGAAGATGGAAACGTTACATCTTAAAACTTGAATTTAATGGTATAGTGAAGACAGACATCATTCAACTCGATGCAAAATTCATTTTTTTCTGATTCTAACACTTAACACTAACTTTAACAAATCTCTAAAAGAACGATAAAACATATCTGAAAGAATACTTATTTCACAACACACATGTTTCTAACTAATAAAATTTGGTTTTAAAATTCACAAGCAATTATAAACAAGAATAGATACCCAAAAACGCAATAGCTTTTAAGTGTCTTTAAGTGTAATTTGTACGACAAATTAAAAAGCGATACTTCAAAATCTACAGATAAAAAACCTAGAAATTAAAATAAATATTAAAGTTATTTATTCCAAGCAAAAATAGTTGGAAAGAGCTCTTTTCATTTTTTCAGTTCAGGTACTCGTTTAAGATCAATAAATATCTTTGATCAGTGGTTCGTGACTTGAAGATCTAAATGTTAAAAGTAATCAGTAGAATTTGGTGGTTGGTATTCTTAAAGGTGGAATAGAAATGAAGATTCCACCTAGACACGATAGATGTTCTCATATTTACTTTTCAGTTGATATTTTTAATAGTCTATAATTTATCAACATAATTGGATTTACAGTAACCATAACATTATTTCTGGTCCACATCAAATGTAAAGTGAGAAGATTTTATGTTTCAAAGTTTCAAGCTGGATTTGCTGGAAAACCTCATAGTTCATCTGATTTGTAATTACTATATTGTTTTATATATTGAGACATATAAAAATATTCTATGGATAATTTTCTCCCTAATATATTTTGTAAGTTTTATATTTCTCAATTAAAAAATCTCGAGACTTTCAATGACTTGTTGTCCCTAACAAAATGATTTATTTTAATTAACAATTTCTTGAAGTATTTTTAAATACTTAGGAATTATAAACATTTATAATTCTAAGCAACTTTTGTGTGAAACTCGAGCCATAAGCTTTTCTTAACAGAAGTACGCCCATGTATTAATAAAATGTTTCATTGAGTCATATGCCACATAGAAATGATTTCTTTACAGAACTCGAGTTGCTTGCTATCCTTCAACAAAATAAAACGTCGCACATAAAATTTTGCACGTATTTGGTTGAAATTGGTTTTTATAATGTTAATACTAAACGCAGAAAACGAGATAGATTGATTCAAATGTCAATACCATTATTCACACGAAGAAAAAGTTTAGCTGCTTGTAGAGCTGTGTAAAAGCTTTATAAAAATATTTCACAGCTTGCCTGAATTCTTTTATTTCTATTTTACTTTCGTAAGATTTACTCACAAAGTGAATTATATTATTCTATAAAACATTTATATAATAATTTAAATAGAGATATATTCATTACCAAAATCACAGCTTAACAAAAATTATTTACACCTTGAAGATATATTTTATCTTTGTGTCATTAAATTTTAAAATGTTTGTTTATTCATATATATGATAAATAAAAATAACTCTTGAATATCATATCTATTAGTATTGTAGAAAATTTACTGTTATATATTTATTTTAATACGATATTTGTTTTAATTAAATATATGTTTAGAAATGCATGCAATTTATACTGTTGAATATGTGTTGCACAATTTTCACCTATCACTTGAATTTGTAGAAAATTATAAAGTGTAAGTTCAACAATATATGTTTCACAAAAGCGCTAGTGCATTATTATCAACTGAAATTTAAAGAACATCTCCTGATGATAATAAAAGGTAGTCATTACAACGCGCGGATAAATAGTTTTATATGTTGGTTTGCTTCGCTTTTGGTATGCTATAAACCTTATGAGCAACAACTGTGATTAACGCTTATTAATCGACAGTCTACAGATACCTCACCTGAAACTTAACATACCGTTTAACTTCAGTGAATTGATTTCGGACTTTAGTATTTTTACGGGTATATTATATATTTTCGTCGAATTAAAGTGAGTTTGCAAATCGTGTGAAACCAATCAAAATATCAACCCCTAAATTCTTTCACTCATCGTAAAGCGTCGATAAAATATTTACTTGCAGCCTACATAGAATGCTCAGTATAGTTTGTAAATTTGTAAAATTTTTATAATAAATCATAATTTGTAATACTTGTTACTAAAATGTTTTATCATTTATTATATACTAAAGTATATTTGTGTTAAGAAAGAAAACTATGTATATTATTTTTTCGGTAAATACCATAAATGCGATACATATCGACATTCAATTAACTTCTAAATTCAGATTAAAGTTTCCTGATATTTTAAAATGTAATGTGTAACGTAACAAATGGTAGACTTGTTCTATATAAATTATAACACATAATAACATTGACATAAGTTTCTCATAAAGTAAGAGCGTAACGATAAACGTTTCCATCACAAAAAGTATAGTACACTTTGAATTTACTAGAAAGAGTTTTATAGAAATCTAACTGGATTTTACAATTAGAAAGTCAAAAATTTAGTTTTTTTAAGATCAGATAAAGTGAGTTCTCATAAATCGTAGCAGTTGCCACGTCCAAACGCATTCTGGTTGCTCTAGATTTACAAATATGATCTTAAAAAAAAAAAGTCAAAGTAACTGTAAGAAAGTCTGTCAGTATGTAGTTATCTCTCAGGCCTGGCATGGCCAAGCGCGTAAGGCGTACGACTCGTAATCCGAGAGTCGCGGGCTCGCGCCCGCGTCGCGCTAAACGTGCTCGCTTTCCCAGCCGTGGGGATGTATAATGTGAAGGTCAATCCCACTATTCGTTGGTAAAAGAGTAGCCCAAGAGTTGACTGTGGGTGGTGATGACTAGCTACCTTTCCTCTGGTCTTACACTGCTAAATTAGGGACGGATAGCACAGATAGCCCTCGAGTAGCTTTGTGCGAAATTCCAAAAAAGAAACAAGTTATCACTCAAGGTAAATATTTTTAGTTCAGTCATCTTTCTACTTAATATCTAGCTCATTATATTTGGCATCTATCGAAGTAAAATGACAATAATCTTGCATAGTGTTACAAATAGATTTTCTTTTAGAAACCGTAGATAGATTCAGTGAAAGTAACTTATTAATTCAATGGGCTTAAATGAGTTGCTCAAGTAGACCTTGTATTAGTTATTAGCTATGGATTCAAATAAACCAAAAAGTTCTATAAGTAAAGTTTCTTTCCTTATCGTTTGTTTATAAAGACACACGATGTAAATAACCAACAATTAGACCATTAGCATATGTACATAATATAAAATTTGTATTCAGAGTTTAATGTAATTCTGAAGATGTATTATTTAATAATAAAACAGTTCTGTAACAAATAAAGAGATGCCTATTGCGTTAAAAAAAGCAAAATTCATCAGCTTTTGCAGATTTAAAATTCAAACTTCAATGATGCTAACCAAGTTAAAATTAATAAATATAACTCACAATATTTACTGTTTAAACGTAATAAGTGTATGAGTTAAAATAAAGAAAAATATGTAATTTGCACAATTTTTTTCAGCAATGTTAATAAAATACCTTAGCGTTGGAAATGGTGAGGAAATTACTAAAATCCAAATTAAATGTTACAGTAATTCGGTTTTAGAACGCAGGCTCAAACGACAGCCCTATTCCGGTTTTTAGCTGAATAATATATTTTTGTATATCAGATATAAAGGTTAACAAAGGTGTTGAAAATATTCAAAATTCAATTATTGTTACAAGGAAGTTATATACACGAGAAATATTGAAGTTTAGTGGGTAGATTTTTACCAATACTCTTATAATGCAATATTCGTTTGTTTATACACCAACAAAGGTATATAAAGCGTTTAACCTATTACATGCAAGATGACAGTGTGTTATAGAATGCGATATATACACAATAATACGTTGTTCTAATTAAGACTATCGTTATAAACATTTATTGTAAAGCAGCCATTACTGCGGCTTTGGAGAAAAGGAAATGTTAAAGATTCTATACTGCATTACTTGTATATGCTTCAGTAATGAACAAGCTTTATAATGCGTAAACCTTAAGTGTTTAAGCGTGTTCCATTTAGTATTAAAACAGCGATGAATGTTCACTGCACATCTCTGCTTCGCTTGAAAATAATTTCATTCATTTTCACACGTCCATCACACATACACACTCATATACAGGGTCTTCCAAAAAGAAAAATGAATAACTTTTTAATTATCTGATATAACAACAAAATTGAAAATAATATGTTTGATAAAGGCTTATAAGTGATTACTATTCCTATTAATTTCATTATTTTCATTATTATTTATGAATGTGTTTTATTGTATATTTCAGAATTGGCCCTGTTTATAAGTAAAATGACTACTCCTGGAGAGTTCCCCAAATTTCACACCTTTGGATTTTTACCATTTTCATAACAAACAAAGGGATATTTAATAACCGAAATTTCATGTCTGTTATCTCAAGTATCTCTTTGTATAGCTTTATGTTTGACAACAAACAAACAAAAACAAAATAGCATAGTTAAGTGGAACTTTAATTTCTTTCATATGGTTTGTTGTTCATGTTGATGATCGGCATTAGATGAAAAATATTTACTGTAGACGAACAATACTTATATCAGGTGAACATTATTTACATTAGGTGAACAATATTTACCTTTAATGAACGATACTTACATTAGATAAACAATATTTACATTAGATGCCTATCTCTATTTTCATTACTTTGCTAGCTTCTTATTGTGTTAAAATTTGTATTTGTAATAAACGCCGCCTTACCTATATAAAAATGTAGCCAGAAATGTATATATTTTCTGCTTAGAGTGTGGGCATGTTAAGTTACACTTTCTGTTAAAACTTATCCACAATAAAGAACTGGGCAGATGTATGAAAGGTGGTTTAATTCGATATCCAATATTGTTGTCTTAATTTTTCACCAAAAAAAGGAAGGCATTCCCCGAACCACAACACTCAGGAAGTCCATGAAAGTAAGCAGATGTACCTGTGAAGTGGTTGAGCTCTGCTATACTCTAGTTCTATTTAAAGAATAGCACACGGTGACGAAGTAAATGATACACGTTAACTGAGCATAGTATCTTTTTACACTAAGGGATAGCAGAAAAACGCAATAAGCAATATCATTTAAAATAGGATTTCTTTGTTTTTCTTATATGCTATTCTATAAACCTTAACTCTACTCGGATAATACTCCGGTTTTAAAAAATTACAGCATTCTAATATTTAAAAAATAACAATTAATTACACACTATTTTGTCTCTTTTCATTCCCAATGTTAAAATTATAACCTCAAAAGCGCGTACTATCTTATCAAGGTTAGCATAGAACTATTTCTTTTGAATGTTTTTTTTTTTCTTTTGGCAGTTAGAAGGGCATTCCTAACAACAACATAATAATAATGCTTTGTTTCACGTCGTGTCTCTTTAGTTCTTAAAAACCCGGGAAGAAACACACCACCAGAAGACGAACAACTAGAATGAGTATGCTTGGTCACGTGGTAACCTTTCTGATGCTAGCGCAGCACCAGCAGTTTCATTGTGTCAGTTTGCTGTGTGGTTCGTGAGGCGAAGAACATGGAAGAAATCCGGCTGTGGTTGATGCTCGTATTCGAAATATATAAATGAGAATTTCAAAGTAACTTTCTTTTCAAGTAATGAGATTGTTATTGTCTTGTATTGCTCAAAATTGAAATTTTAATTAACTCTCTGTTTTAAAAGTGAGTACGGGTCATCATTCACACAAGTTTTTCATTGTTAATTTTGTAACAAAAAATATCAAAATGTTATTTTGACCTTCAAGGTATCGAACAATGGGCAAAACTAGAACTGTTATATAATATTATTTGATTAATTAAATAAAATCCAATGTACTCAGTATACACAGCGAACTTAAACAGAAAACTCTGATGGCACGTACATCTTTCTACCACGATTACGTCTGGTGGATCCTATTTGCATCAGTTTTCGTTAACTTACTGGGAAAAGGTAGGGTCTTTCGTTTTCTTAATCTTTTACATTATATTCCTCTGAGTTGTTTACCGGCACTTTAAATTGTTGCTTTTAAGTTTTGTCCTTCAGTTGGTCAGGAAAAACATCACAAATTTCAACGCTCAATACCCCGTTGAAATAAATTAGAAGTAGCCAGTTGTGTAGCTTTTCACAACAACAAAAAAACAACTTAAATTTAGGTTTAGTATTCCGATATTCAAGTTAAAGTCTATTTCATTTTAAAATCGTATTGTTTCAATTTCTGTTTGTAAGTAAATTTTAACTGTCATGGTCATTTAAGCAGTATATATGTTGTCTTGAATTAAGCACAAAGCTACACAATGGGCTATCTGTGCTCTGCCCACCACGGGTATTTAAACCCAGATTTTAGCAGTGTAAGTTCACAGACATACCGCTGAGCCATTAAGGGGGCAGCAGTATACATAAAATTCTTTCATGATAAACAGACACACATTTTATAAGTAGCGTACGTCACGTAAGCTATAGAGAGAGAGAGATTGTTTTTTGCGTATATATATATTTTTCTATATCACAACAGTTAATTGGGTGAAAAGGGATAAATGACCTGATGGTCTTAAGTTTGTTCAAGCTCCTACTTTCATATTCTGAAGTGTGAGGTACCAATTATAAAGTTTAATAATCCAAGCGTTTCATTAAGCAGGCCTTACTTTTTCATAGGTAATTAAATAGGAAAGAGCTCAGGCTGTTATATATTGTGTGTGCATGAGTAGGATTCATATAATCTTGTAATTAAACGTACTTCTTAAAATAACTTCTAAATCGCTAAATGTGTTTTTTGGAAGTTTCGGTTCCCAAAATTATATGTGGTATACACTGTTTCTTTTTTTTACCATTATAAAAAAGGAATATTATCAAAACTAACGCGTTACTTCAGGTACAATTTCAAGTCACAGAAAAGACAAAAACGCTAAATGCTAAGATATTGTTTTCTTAATTTTCTTATTTTTCTGGCCCGGCATGGCCTAGCGTGTTAAGGCGTGCGACTCGTAATCTGAGGGTCGCGGGTTCACATCCCGGTCGCGCCAAACATGATCGCCTTTTAGTCGTGGGGGCGTTATATTGTGACGGTCAATCCCACTATTTGTTGGTAAAAGAGTAGCCCAAGAGTTGGCGGTTGGTGGTGATAACTAACTTCCTTCCCTCTTGTCTTACACTGCTAAATTAGGAACGGCTAGCACAGATAGCCCTCGAGTAGCTTTGTGCGAAATTTAAAAAAAACAAAACAAACAAACTTATCATTATCGATTACTGGTTTTCTTAACGAAAGGACCAGAAATGACTTTGGAATTAAATGTAATTTGAAGGTTCACATTTCGCGTCTCCATGTCCCATAAACACACATTGCGCTTAGTGCAGGTTTTATGAATTATGAAGAGGCCTGGCATGGCCGAGCGCGTTACGCGTGCACTCGTAATCCGAGGGTCGCGGGTTCGCGCCCGCGTCGCGCTAAACATGCTCGCCCTCCCAGCCGTGGGGGTGTATAATGTGACGGTCAATCCCACTATTCGTTGGTAAAAGAGTAGCCTAAGAGTTGGCGATGGGTGGTGATGACTAGCTGCCTTCCCTCTAGTCTTACACTGCTAAATTAGGGACGGCTGGCACAGATAGCCCTCGAATGGCTTTGTGCGAACTTCCAAAACAAAACATGAATTATGAAAACGGCTGACAAATCCCACCATTTCGTCAGACGACGGTAACCAAAATCTAGCGTTGGTCGCTGTTGACTAAATGTCTTCCCTTATGTCTATCAGCTCAATATAAGGTATGATAAGAGCATGCATACTTGATTTTTCTAGCTTTGCACGAATTTTTGAAGCAAACAATCTTGATGAATTGGTAAAAATAAATTAAAATGGCCAATATTTACGAGCGATTGTAACATGTTTTCGTCACGCAAGTCTCCTGCATGGCTAATTTTGACACTAGAAAAATTTAAACATTCTGTTTCAATACTTGGTAAATTATTGACCAGACTCCTGATATTATATATATTATTTACCTTTATGACCCCTAAAATAAACAAAAATAAACACAACTCACAGTTTTGTACCTATGTGTAACGGAAGTTTATAGAGGTACCTTTGCACCAAAAAGTATGTACACTGAACGAAAATGGGAGACTAATTATTTGTTCGTTTGTTTTTAATTTGGCACAAAGTTACATGAGGGTTTTCTGCGCTAGCCGTTCTTACTTTGGGAGTGTAAAACAAAAAAGAATGCAGCTAGTCACCACCACCAGTTGCCAACTTTGGGGCTACTCTTTTACCAACGAATAGTGGAATTGACGGCACATCATAACTGCCCCACTGCTAAAATGACGAGCATGTTTTTGTAACGGGGATTCAGACCCGCGACCCTTTAACTGGGAATTGAGCACCCTAACCACTTGGGCCCAAATTAATTCTCAAAAACCTTAAATTATTTTTGTGGCATCTTGACAGCCCTATAATTATTAGAAAAATGGTAAGTCCACAATTTTTGTATGTAAGTGCATGAGACCTGTAGAAAATATCTTTGTACTAAATGTTATGTAAACTCGTTAGAATACAACCACGAAACTGATCAAAACCATGACTTCCTAAAAATTTCAAAACCAGCAAATCCAACTATTTGTTGTGTGAATATGCTAGACGCATGGATATTTGTATTTGATTTCCACCTTGATGACTGTAAATATGACCACACAGAATATGTATGTGTTTTCTGATAGCAAAGCCACATCATGCTATTTGTTGTGTCCATCGAGGGAAATCCCACCCCTGACGTTAGCGTTGTAAATTCACAGACTTATTGCACAGAAGCCCAAGATATACATATTTAGGTTGTTTGACCTTTGACTCCATAACATTGTTTTTAGTTTCTAATTAAAGAAAAAGATATTCCAGCATATTAGACCAAAGTTTAATGATACGTTTGAAGTCAACCCGCGAAGAAATGATGGAATAACAGTCTATTGTGAAGAGTTTTGAAGAAAAAAAAGAAACAATTGAAAGCAGTATGTCTGTCTGAAGAGACATAATTATTCAGAATTTTAAATTGAGTGACTATAGCTGTCAGAATATAGACAGATTTTATTATTTATTTAAGTTCTATATATATGTAAAAACGGCTTGTTTTGGTTGAGAAAATATTTTACGTAGCCGTTTTTACATAGATATTTCTCTACAAGTGGGTTTTCTCGACGTTACTGAATTTTGTCCTACTTGTTTGCTAGTTTATTGTTAAGCATATATCTATATAATAAGGTATATTTGCTCTACCCACAACAAGTACTGAACACCGAACATTTAGACTTACCACAGAACATTAGGAGTCATACCTTTCGTATAGGCCATTTATGCTAAGCTTATGATTTATATAGAGTATTCAAAGATTTATTACCTGGTTGTCACGGAGCATATAGAAAATTAAGGTAGCACAAGATTATCTCATATATTGTACCCAGCAGCAGAGTGAAAAATATGCTATAAAAGTTTCGATTCCTTTGGTAGGCACCATAAAGACAGCCGATTGTGTTGCTTTGTGCTTAATTACAAACAAACATTTCCAATATCATATAAATCAGGAAAGCGATATTTAATTAGGTAATTATATTGTTAGAAGATAGTTTATATTATATTTATTTAACCTATCACTTATAAAATGTTGTACGCAATGTAGCGTTATACAGTGGTAATGCAGGTTACTATTCTGTATGAAATTAAATGTTTCTTTGTTTGTTTTAAATTAAACACAAAGCAATACAATGGACTATCTGTTCTTTGTCCACCACGGGTATTGAAACCCGGTTTCTAGCAATATAAGCCCGCAGGCATACCACTCTGCTGTTGGAGGGCATTGAATTGTTATTAGCAATTATTGTCGTGAGTATTTTTGATCTTTTATTGCTATATGTTTTAATTTTTAGTGATATTATTTGTTGAAATCATCATTTGGCACTATTAAGGGCTAAATGCAACTTTTTTTAACATTCCTTAAGTAAAATATGTCATATTCTTTCTTTCTTGTTACCCTCATTAATAGTACTGTCTGCAACATTTCATATATGTAGCTTTGCTATTTTAATATTACATCTAATTATAAATATAAATTTGCACTGTTAGCACAAAATATGTATTTAGAAATAACTTAAATCTCCTGAACTAGCTGAACCTATGTGAAATATTCGTTTAACTTCATATCATCACTTGGTGTTATATATTATTTTATATTAGAAAGCAGTCCTTTTACATTACTCTGTTATGGACACGTCTAATGGAATCAAACAATGAGTACCATTTCCTAGAAAGATTTATTTATTTGATTATTTTAATTTAAATCCTATGTAGCAAATTAACTTTTATTAATTAGTTGCACGTCCCTCAGTAGCATTGCAGTATGTCTGTGGACTCACAGCGCTAAAAACCGGGTTTCAATACCCATGGTGGGCAGAACACAGATAGCCCATTGTGTAGCCTTGTGCTCAATTCCAATTAATCAATCAATTAGTTGTACTGACAACTTAATAGACACTTCCTGGTAATATTTTACTGCTGATCATAACATATCGTACCGTTCATTACACCGATTTTAGTTTCTTATTGATGTTGAGGTTATTTATTTTGACTCACGTTTGTGGTAAAAGACTAGTTTTCAGATATACTTTTTCCATACGCGCTAAAAGAACTTGAAATTTGACAAACAAGTTCACAAACTTGCGTTCATTAATTAATTGGTCAGTGAAATAATAATTTAACTCCTAACACAACATTAAAAGATGAAAACTTTGTAATTATACATACGTATATCACAGTAATCCTAGTAGTTTCTATGCGTTTAATACATTGATTCGAGTATTAGAAACATGGTATTCTATAAATTACAGATCTCAGTAAAGTAAATTCAGTACATAGTATGTCTCTAAAAACAGTGAATCCGCTATTCGTCTTCAGTACTCGTGAATCACATGATAGTTTAAATTCTATAATTTATTCGGACACGTTTATATTTAAATGAATGTCACTCACTATTATTTTATTGTTTTATTACGGAGTTTTGGTTAGTATTCACTCCACGGCAAAGAAAGCACTTTCGTCACGTGTTTGTATAATAAGCGAAAAAGTGTTAACACACCACAAGATGTGAGAAACAAGAAAGAATGAACAAAATAGAAAATGATATTTTATTGTATAGTATGTATTTCTGAGTATGTAATTAAATATCTTTTTTTAATATATATAGCATTTTCTTTGGGCATGGTATCTCGGCGTATTGTTACAAGTTTGTTTCACGTCTTTAAATTTACTTCGCATTTTGTATTGTTCTGGCTTTTGATATATATATTAGGAACTAACGTATATATATAGTATCCAAAATATGAGTTATCTGCATTTATTTATACTTCCTTGTGGATCTGTTTAGAACTTGGTTCCACTGATAATAAAGAAATCGATATAAGTTGAAATACATTTATTACAGAAAACGAGAGTTCAAATATAATTTATCAACAGTTAACTTCAAAAAAAAAGTATTAGCACATGACACATTCATTTTATCTTCACATTATTGCTTTCATTTTTATTTATTTTTTATTCTGGCTTATCATTGTTTATCTACGTTTTGGGTTGAGGTTCTTGCTAATGTGGCTAGATATTTGTGCACAAATTCTGTTTGTTTTTGAATTTCGCGCATAGTTACAGGAGGGCTGTCTGCACTAGCCGTCCCTAATTTAGCAGTGAAAAACTAGAGATAAAACAGCTAGTCATCACCACCTATCGCCAACTCTTGGACTACTCTTTTACTAATGAATGGTGGGATTGACCGTTATTTTATAATTCCCCACGGCTGAAAGGACGAGCATGTTTGGTGCGACGGGGACTCGAAACTGCGACCTCAGATTACGAGTCGAGTGCCTCAGCCACGTGGCCATACCGAGCCCACAAAATTCTATAGAAATTTTTGGTATCAGTTTCGTAATACACAAGAGTTATAAAACATTAAGTAGATGGTTGGTCACTATGTAATAGTTATCTGATAGAAACTCAGGGCACTGGTAATCAAGCAAATTAAGATATTAGCATACACAAATACCAGTTAGAGAGTTCATAAAAACCGTGAAACTTTAATAAGCTCAGCAAGACAAGTCAAATTGAAAAAAAAATCAGTTTTAGTCTACACTTAAAAATATTGGTGTGGTCGTTCTAAGATAATTTGTAGTTTAAAAATTAATGTCCAAAAATAATTTTCTTCAAAATAATGTAAATTGTTTTCTTTGTTAACACCGCAAGGTTGTATATTTTCATGTTACTACGTATTGTCCTTGTTTTCAATTACTAACACGTTGCTACTTCTCCGTGCGTTATGACATACTTTCCTCATTTCTGTCAACACTGAATTGATGTTCACTTCTATACTATGAATGATATATTTTACTCTTCCTTGTTTATATCGCACTTTTGCTCAATTTTGTATTAAGAGATAATTTCTGTTTTTTGTTAATACAACCTTGTTGTTTAGTTTCATATTATGAAATATTTTCTTTTTTTTTTTGTTAATACAGCGTTATTGCTCAATTTCATGTTACTATGTTGTTTTCTCTTTTTTGTTGTTGTTAATACCACACTCGTCTTCCTTCCTATTGTGAATATTTCTGTTTTTTTCATACAGTATTGTTGTTTGCTTTTGTATCACGAAATATTTTTTCTCTTATTTTGTTAATACTGCAGTGGCTTGTAATTTTTTTATGTTACGTATTATCACATATTTTCCAAACTTGTAATAACGCCACAGGGTTTGTTTCATTACTTTTGTATTGTTACAAATCTATGGAGTGTGTGTGTTTTCTTACAGCAAAGCCACATCGGGCTATCTGCTGAGCCCACCGAGGTGAATCGAACCCCTGACTTTAGCGTTGTAAATCCATAGACTTACCGCTGTACTAGATCTAGAGAAGACACAATGGAATAATATCTATCTTTATTTAAAGATGAATCTTATCTTTTCCATGCCAAACATATTTCACCAGAAAAGTTTAAATAAATAGTAAAGTTTATTTTACAAATCTAGAATCAGCAATTTCATTTGTTACTTTTCATCTGAAAAAAAAGTTAATTCATTGATCAAAAGTTAAATAAACGTTCTTGGACAGAAAATTACGTACCTTTCTGTATTTAAGTTTATGTATTCATTAGAATTTATCTTCACGCAAACTACAGAATACATAATATTTTTACGTTAATTATGGACGCTACTTATATTGTTGTTTAATCATATGTTAAGCTAAATATTTTGTATAAAAATATTAGTATTGCATTTAAAATTTTATTTTATACCAATTAGAGTTAAAACCGTTGTCATTGAATCTTACTTGAAGCTACACAATGACTTATCTGAATTTTGATCACCGAGGAAAAGCGAACTCACTAGAAGACAATTAAGGACTTATGTGTATTACGTTTAGATATCGTTTTCTTATTTTTCGTTGTATAGAAATGTTTTGAGGTATTACATGTCTTCTTTAGTCTGATATTAACTGCTTATTCCGAAAGGAAGACTTTTTAGATCAAAAGAATAAGATTATTATTTATCAGAATACATATTATTGTTGTTCTTTCGGGAGAGATTTATTCTGCCAAGAACATTGTTTTGTTTTTAGAATTAAGCACAAAGCTGCACAATGGGCTATCTGTGCTCTGCCCACCACGGGTATCGAAACCCGGATTTTAGCATGTAAGTCCGCAGACATACCGTTGAGCCACTGGGGGGGGGCTGCCAAGAACAACACAGTTCTGCGTAACAACGAAAAATTCAACAAGATATCTAAGAAATTTTATGCTCTCTGTTTATTCGTTTATTGATTCCGGTAGGCTCCTAATTTCATAACAGGCTATCTATATAATACTCACCATGAGTATTGAAACCTGGTTTTAGTAAAGTGGGAAATAAAACTTACTGAGGAGCGATACGTTAGGATTAAACATAAGTATAAAAGTAAAATAAACAATAGTTATGCAAATAAAGCACATTAAAAAAGATTAATTAATTATTTATTACAAGTAAGGAGCTACTTCTACGCATACTCTAACTCCATGACATCTAGCTTAAATGTAGTGTTCTAAAATGAATGATTCTTACTTTAGTTACATATACCGTTTACGAAGAATTACTGATGAGAAAGATACCTGTCTAGTTTGACATTCGTATAGATGACATTACCACAATTTTCCCATAAGAAGACAAAAGGTGAAAGACACTGTAGAATGAACAGCTGAGGACAGACAAATGTAATGCCAATTTTAATTAAAGTGATGTGAAAACAGCACAAAAACAAATTTTGATTTTTTATGTTAATTTGGAACTAAAAAACGTGTAGTTGATTATATACGAAATTATTAAGCATAATGATTCATCAAGTTACTAAATATGAATGCAATGAGTAAATGCTCTGTACTTTTGAACAAGCTTATCTCAGAATACACACATCTCTCTGGGCATATCTATATATATATATATATGTGTGTGTGTGTATATATATATATTTGTAATTTAAAAAAAATGTCTTTCTTAACTGCCTCAAAGTGATACAGCGGAATGTCTGCGGACTTACTATGTTAAAAATCGGTTTTCGATACCCGTGGGAGCAGAGCACAGATAGCCTTTTGTGTGGTTTTGTGCTTCATTACAAGCAACTTTTTTTAACATCCAGTGAAAATACATTAAAAAAGCAACATCTCTATCTCTTTTAGAAATTATAATATTTATCTGCTTGTCTATATTTCATATATCTGTATTTGTTTCTTTTCTCAAACAATAAATGGGTGCATCATTTATTGCCCAATATTTTTATATTTTCTGAATTCAAAATGTAAATATGGTAGTTTAATTGTGTTATTTTGAACATCACTCTTTTCATTTTTATATTGAAAATATAGAAAACTATAAAAGGTATATACATATATGCGTTTAGTAAAATGTGCTTATACAAGAATTGGTACATGACAAGCACATATTCAAAAAAATATCCCTAGCAGTAGAACAGTTATGTACACACGTATGCTATGAACATTGCAATGTCTTACACATATGCTGTATATTGAACTCTTAGCGATATACAACGAGTTATAAACAACATTAACAGTATGAAAAAATATTATGTTTACAAGAGACATAGAAAGCAAAGATTATGAAAACTGCGTAACCTTTCTACTGCCTTCGTTCATTCTGAGCTACTGATAAGAGGATTGTTTTGTTTATTCGTACTTTTTAATTTCTCGCAAAGCTACACAAAGATTAGTTGTGTCAATCGTTCCTAATTTAGCATTGTAAGACTACAGGGAAGGCAGCTAGTCATTCTCACTCACCGCCAACTCTTGAGCTACTCTTTTACCAACGATTGATGAAATTGACCGTCACATTATAACTCTCCACGGTTGAACTGCGAGGATATCTGGTGCAACGAGGATTCGAACCCGGATCTTCAGATTACTAGTCGAACGCTCTAAACACCTGGCCATGCAAAAGTTTATCAAAGGAAATGCTGCCGATGAACAACATACTGTTTCTTACCTTCAACGCTCAAGCTATATCTTTTGTAATGCAATTATTGTTTTTTGTAGTGCTATAATGAAAATGTACGAAACACCAGAAAATCTAATATTCCTGATAATGTCAGCATCTAGCGGAAACTTTTATCATTGCTATGTATTTTTCACCACTCTGAGATAAGAGAATGGAGTTTAACATTATCCTTTTTAGTATAACATATCTGCTTCTTCCCTCAGGCCAACAATGAGATCAAATCATTACTAGTTGGGTTAAACTAACTAGTTTAGCAGCTCATACTTCTCACATTAATCTATGTGTTAGACATATGAGCAGAGTCACTGTCGTTGCATCATATTCTAAATGCATAAAATTTATGGATTGTCTTGCTTTCATTGTCATGAATATGTACCAATAACATCTAGTTTTAGATAGCCTGAGTTGTTTTTTGAAATTTTGTGGCCTCATCTTGTTGGAACAACAGGATTACTAGACTGTAGAAAAATATGCATACATATTTTTGCGGAGAACCTTACCCTGTTTACAATGTACGTATCTGTTTTAGACTGACAATTGTATTAGTGGTTAAAGTGTCAAACTATAAATGAAAAACCAAGGTTAGACCTTTGATTTAACAGTAGATTTGTAAACAGTTGTTATTAATGACTGGTTGTTCTATATCTGTTCAGTAGCCGTAAATAAGTGTGAATATCTGAAAGTTTAGACCTCTGATATGGCCATTTATCCATTGTGTTGCATAAGTTGCTATTCATGTTCAAAAGAGTCAATCTATCTTTAGTATATTGTTAGCTATATATTATACAACATCAATGGTTGTTCTTGTTTATCAAGAAATGCTAATGCACCTAGTTTTATAACTTCCTAGAACTTCTTGACTGCTCTGTACGGATTTTCTTTTGTTGTACCATTAAAACTTGTAAGACTAATATGTTTTTACTTACAATACTTTGGCCAATGTACTGAACCTCGCTAACTTGTAAAGCTTTTGAAGCCAAAATAATATTATCCTGCTAAGTGCGAACATGGATATATCTCAATTATTCATTACCTTAATATCGGTGCTAATAAACAATTCACGTTTTATTATTGAAGTAAAGCACGTTGCTAGCGAAAATGCATCACCAGCAACGCCATGTGTTTCTATAATTCAACGTCAACTATACATTAAAATTTAGTGTTTGAGTGATTTTGTCATATCAGGAGTTGAACCACTTAAAGCTTGATCACTCCCTATGGCATTCTTAAGTTTTTGTTCCATCTGTGGGCACAACAAGATAGATAAGTGAATTGCATTAAATTCTAGGCTTCTTTAAGTTATAACTCAAATGCATAAGGTAGTAAGGTCGATGTGTATTTGAATTTCGCAACTCAGGCATCCTTATTTGATTTCAGTATGCCCCATCCTTTCTTTTTGAGTCGATTCAACGAACAAGTGAATTATCCTTAATGTTTATAATGTTCAAGTTACACAATAAAGCCATATTCATCGTTGAACATCATAGTTATGGAAAAGAAGAAGGAGACGAAAATATGCATGTAACAAATACCAAAAATATCATGATATCCAAATACGAGCTCCAACTTGAACAAGCATGCTGTTCGCCATCTTGATTTCGTAGCTTTTTCTGGAAGGAACTCATAGTTATTGGTAATCTAGAAAAAGAAAATATCAAATACGAGTAAGTGAGCCAAAATAGTTTGTTTTCAAGTTTTATCTAATTTGTCTTTTATGAAATAATTTCCTGATTAAAGCAACAACGATATTAGTTTGCCTATTCAAAAGAAACTTGCTTTTTCTGGAGCATAAACATTTTTACAATTCTTTTTATGTAATCTTGCATTGTAACAGTCCCACATTATAAGAAAAGTAACTTCTAGGAAAGCATATGTACTCCCATGCACTGAACAGCTAATATACCAAACCCTAAAACTGTTCTCTTTGATTTTTCATTGAATTGTACTATATATTGTATTTGTGTGTGTGAATTACAGTCTATTATTTCTATACTGCATAAAAATGGACAATAAATAATTCAAAAAAATATTTATGAATTCACACTTAGAAAATCTTTTATGCAAATATGCTTAAATAAAAAAGTGTCACGATATTATTTTAACAGCATTTTACATGTTATTATTATTATTATCCTCGAGTCTAATTAGCTTAAGAATAATTTTCCGTACAATACTTAATAGCAATCCGTTACACATATAACTCCGATATATATTGCATACTAAGTACTAATCACTGAATAATATGTTTTAATATCGAAAACACTCATTTGTCAGATTTCTAGTTTTGTGATTTGTGTGATATGTTTTTTTGCTTAATATCTTAATTATACAGTAAAATATTACCAAATCCTTGTAAGAAATGTATAAATTGATTAAGCTTTGTTTTTGTTTTTACATTAAGAGCACGAGGGATTATTTAATGTTACCAAAAATGTAACATGTGTGAATAATAAATCACTTCTTCAGTTATACTTCATGTAGACACTTTCCGTTTGTTATGCACTGTACAAACTATTTTATGTTACAAAAATAAATCGCCTTATGTAAAAGGATCATTGTAGATAAACAACTTAGTTTGAATGCGAGTTTTCAAAAATACAAACTTTTTATTGAAGAGCTGCAGCCGTAACTAAGTTTTTACAATTGTTGGTGGTCGAAACTTATTCACCAAGTTGAAAAGAAAGGAATACAAGACCTTTATAAGGCCAGTTGAACGTGACTTCTGGATAAGACGAGGTATTTTATAAGCTAATAGGCAGCATCTGTAGAATTTTTTTTTTCAAAATAAGAAAACAAAATTTGAAATATATAATTTATGTTAGGTTTAGACGTAAGAAAAAACAACAACAAAACTTGAAATGTAAATCCATCTTACCTTGAAAGTTATTTAAATCCACTGATACAGCACCAATGTTTCTCACCTATCGATGATAGAGATAATGTCATATGGGCGCGGTTATTGTGACACTATCATTATAAATAAATCTGGTTTGAAACTCACATGAGTTGTATGCGCATTCTGGCAAAGATCATGAAAAGTAAAGTCTCACGTTATAGTATAAAACCGCTAATATGATTCACTATAATAAAGATTTAATCTTATACTAATTTATATTTTGTATGAATTTATGATTAAATTTATTTACTCGTAAACATCACATATTTTGGAGCTAGGAGGACTAAAATTGGAGGCAACCATGGTGTGTCTGGTCAGTACTTTTATATATATGTGTGCATGTGTGTGTGATAATTTAACATTATGACACTTTATTTGGTACACAAATATACAAATTACACCTTAACTGATTATTTAAGCTTAATGTCAACTTTCTACAGTTATATTTGTAAAACAGAACTTTTTTTTGAAAAAAATATTTATTTATCTTACAGTAAGCAACTTAATGTAATTATTTTTTCTTCTTCAAGACCAACTCCACTTTAATCCCAATTTGTTCTAAGTACTCTTCCATATCATTTAAATATCTAAATATATTTGATTTTTTTGTATATATGTTCTTAATTTCAGTGTTAAGGTGATTTAATCTAACATTATTGATCCTTCCTTAGTTTTATAAAAAATACACCATGCGACCCCAGATAAAGCCACCAATTCTTATACTTAGAAACGCCCTCATCACCAAGACCCAAATAAAATATTTCACCCTCTCTGACATTATTTTTCTTTAGGAGAGTTTAGATTATAATAATATATTTCCATTTGTTTAAACTTAAACACAAATTTACACAAAGGCTATCTGTTTTCTGCCCATTATGGGTATTAAACACCGGGTTTTAGCGTTCTAAGTACACTGACATACTTCTGTTCCACTGGGGTCATTTGGATTTGTTTAATGCTTTAAATTATTATATTTTACTGAACGAAATAAATTTTATTTATTTAAGAGAACGATTTAAAAGCCTGAAAATGAATATTTAAAAGTTATTTCATATGAGTTGTTGTTTCTTTAATTGCATTCCCGTGTGTATATTAATAGCATGAATAAAGGTATAAATGAATATTTGTCTAGCGTCTGAAGTAAGGTAACACGTTTATAATTATTTTTATTATAATGGATCTTTATACCTTTAGTGAATTTTTATAATTAACAAATTGGTTTATAATTCAACAAAAAATGTTTTTTTACTGTATTTTTATATTCTTGCATGATTTCATGTAATTTCTGTATTTAGGAAAAACCAATCTGTAACAAACGGCTTTTATGACGTTATCGTTTATTTTCTGGATAATTTATTAACTGGCATGTCTTCTTATAGTTAAATTGTAAATTAAATTTGGAATTTAATTAAAAGTCGATGTGTATCTAATTTGTGATATTTGCTAACAAGATTGATACGTACAGTTTATTTTTAATACAAACATATTTTAGTATAAAAACAACAATACAATTTACAACAATGTGTGACAAAAATGATTTCTATGCAAAAGTTTTACAAACTTACAAAAAATATCAAGTTTTCTTTTTGGTCTGGAACTTCCTTGATATCTTATCGACTTTTCACGAGGAGCGATTTAATTTCGAGTTTATGTAGGTACAATTCATTTAAGAGGAAGCTAGCTAACTAATCTTTGCTGATCACACGTTGAGTTTTCACCTCTGAAGTTATGCAATGTCTGCATAGAAATACTATTGTCTGATGTGAATTCGCTGAAATTAAATAATTTGTAATGTTTGAAATTTATAAAAGTTTCTAGTTAAATATTTAAGTTTTCAATTAATATGCATTAATTACAGGTATATTCTGAGGTTTATATTGTATTAACTTTAACAATCGAATAACATATACTGTCTCTTGAAGCGTCGCGTTGGTTATATTTATAGGTGTAAGGAAAGTTTATCGAAACTTTATTTTACCCAATAATTCTGATGATACATTAGTGTTTACTTACACATGTATATTGTTGGTTCTTGCACTAGAAAATATTCTACTACGTCAGTGAATAGACGAGAATTTCACAATATTGATTTAAAAATATAAGTTACATACATTTCTATGCATAAATTTAACGTAATCAAACATTGATATTAAAACAGGTTTGAAACAATAAGTCCGTCACATCATGTACTGCAACAACTGCACCGTCACTAATGGCATCATTGCCTGGTTACAAACAACAACCAAAATATCCAAAATCACTGATTGTATTCAAAAGCCTGTAATGACAAAACAAGAGAAAGTTAATAACAAAATTGATGTTTATATTCCAACACGATCACGTACATTTATTTGTTTGCTTATTGTTACGCTTGGAGCAGCTTAATGATTAGTCAGTGGGAATGCAGTGTATTTGATTTAAAAACGAATTTGAAATAATATGCATGTGCCTATTAAAATATATGTTAAAATAGTTTCGAAACTACCGGTATAGTTAACGTATGTATACCACTTAAAGTGATTTTAGAGACCATTATAATGTTGAAAAATAACAGAAATATCAAGTTCCTTGTAAAAGAAAAGAAGAATTTAAAAATAATAATTTTTCTCGACCATCTTTTGTGTTTCAATGAACTGATGGTAGTAATCATCGATGAACTAAAACTTAGGTCCGTTCACCGTATACATAACTAAGTCGCCATGACCGTTTCACGCCATTGCACAGGAAAAGATAAGGTAGAGTCTGGCAAGATTCCAGTAAGGTATGATGAAAAATAAAATACTTCATTAGTGTTTTCTTTACCCCTTATTTCTTACCGCTCAACTTAAATGTTCAGAACTTTTGCATTGGATATATTTCCTTTTTTTGTTTGATCTGTTTCAGAATGCTTTGTTTGTTTGTTTTGGAATTTCGCACAAAGCTACTCGAGGGCTATCAGTGCTAGCCGTACCTAATTTAGCAGTGTAAGACTAGAGGGAAGGCAGCTAGTCACCACCACCCACCGCCAGCTCTTGGGCTACTCTTTTTACCAACGAATAGTGGGATTGACCGTCACATTATAACGCCCCCACGGCTGGGAGGGCGATCATGTCTGGTGCGACTGGGGCGCGAACCCGCGACCTTCAGATTACGAAGTGTACGCCCTATCGCGCTAAACCATGCCAGGCCGTTTTAAAATGAACTTATGTGGAAATATCTATTTCATTTTTAAAGTTCCTTTTGCATGTTATAAAGATGAGAAATAAAAAAAGACAACAAAACACAGATTATTTTGAATTGTTCTTGTTTTGAATTAAGCACAAAGCTACACAATGGGCTATCCCTGCTCTGCCCACTACGGATATCGAAACCCCGATTTTAGCGTGTAAGTCCGCAGACATACCGCTGAGCCAGTGGGGGGCATTATTTTTAATGTTTTTTCTCTGTTTTCTTTCATACAGGTAGCTGTAGGTTTGTATTAATTTGCTAATTAAATCTTCCTTATAGTTTATATTTTAAATTATAAATCAATATTTTTATTGTATTTTGACATAATTATTTATTAATGTGGTTAAAAAGACTCAAAATGAAAATAAAATACATATCTTAAATAACTCATGTCTTTATTGTGTGATTTTTTGACATTGTATATCAGTATGAAATATGTTAATTTTCATACTTTTCAATAAAATTTAACTATTCAAACAATATTCTGTTTTTGTTTTAGCAACAAAGCTATCCAATGGTCTGTGAACTTGCCCGTCACGGTTATAAAATTCCAGTTTTAAGGCTATTGGCAATCCCAGTTAGAACTGAGACAATAAGAAACATTAGATTTATCAATCTAAAAATTTAAAATCATGATTTTTATAATAAGTTTTCTTCCTTTCCACAAAAGTACTTTGTTATGTAAATGTTTGGTAAACGACAAAATGTCGTGTTGTGTTTGGATTTTCATTTCTATTATTTATATTTCCATATTTATATTATTGTTTCGAAGTTTAAACTAATAAAATATGTTGTTATTCATTTAGGGTAACATTTAGAATTTTCTAGAATTAAGTAGACCAATCATATGTATGTAAATGAAATGTTGGCGGCCTCGTGTCTAGACGTTGAGTCTCGTGCAAGAACGGACATGCGTGGATTGCTCTGGAGTTCTATGGAAGTTTTGCGATTGTTCGAGTAGTAGGCCTACTGGTATAAAGGGACGGTGACGCGAGAGAAAAGAGTCAGACATTAGTTTTATTCAAAGGAGAAGAGAGTCATTAGTTTTTATTCGAAGAAAGGAGAAGAGAGTCATTAGTTTTTATACGAAGAAAGGAAAAGAGAGGCATTAGTTTTATTCGGAGAAAAGAAGAGTCAGTCATTCGTTTCAGAAAGATGAAGTGTTTGCTGTGATTATTCAACTTGGATTTGTGACTGAAGTTAGATCTACGGAAGCTGTGATTTTACTTCGTCAATCTCTACAATTCTTTCGAATTAGTGGTTATCCTGAAAGTCAACACGTGTGGAACTATTTACGGGAAATCGGAAAAATTGAAGGCGACAAGTTTGTGACGTTCATCGGAGGCATCGTGAAAAGAACTTCGTCGAATTTATTGAACTGTGAATTGTTTCTGAACTTCTTCATTTAAACTTCGGAATTTCTTCGTGGGACCAAATTCACATCCTAGACTGGAATTTGAGACTTTCATTTTTGATCATTATATTAGATACAGGGTAGTACTTTTGTATTGTGATTAATTTTGAAGGTTGAAACTAATACCATTTTGTTTTGTAATTAATTTTGAAGGTTTAAACTTAATATCTGTCATTGTTATTATATAATTTATGCTATATCTGTCACATATATAATAGTTGGTTGTAATAAATTATACAAGCTGTTATCCGTGTCTTTCTATTGCATTTAGTCTACAAAAAACATAAAACATAAAAAAACGTAACTTGCAACATTAAAATTATCTATCGACTTGAGTGAATGTGTTTAAACTTTGCTCATATAACTACAGCATTTAATTAGAAACAACAGAATTTCTCTAGTCATGCTGTTGTGGCATCATGGATTTAAAAAAATAATTTTATTTTTTTGCAGGTCAAATGCCTATTGATAAATATTTTTATAGTGTTGCTAAATTATTGAAGCTTTTATATGGATACAAAACTGAGAACCTTTTTATGAATAAATTGATTCTTTAAAAGAAAAAAAACATGTTTCAGATTTCATTGATCCTCACAAAATATTCAAAACTTTGTTTAGAAATCATGAAGACCAACGCCTGGTAAGGTTATATGTGCCATAAATGTTCTCTTACTAGCATAAACTTAATTATGATTAAGGTTAAAGTTTTACTTAGAAACATATCGACAAGTTTAAGCTTGAGTCAGTAAATTATTTCTCATATATCTGAAACTGATAACTTGTATAGCCAAGAAAATAAGTATCCTCCACAGAGAAAGAAAAAAGAGAAGATTATTTATCTTCTTAATTTCATGTTTAAAATTTTGTTTTTATATTATTGCAAATACTACTGTTTTATCGATTGCATTTGCCGTTAATAGTTTCACTCTGATACAACAACTTTTAATCCACAGCTCTCGCTTTTCCTTCACCAAATGTGAAATGGAACATTTTATTGTATTAGATAAAAAATTTAGAACTTTAATATGAAAAAGTATAATTGAAATTTTGTAGTAAACACCAAAGAATAAAAAGCTTAATTTTAATAAAGCAATAGATTCGTAAAATTTCAAGATCTCAAGATATTTTTTCCATAGCAAGAGAGATTGTATCCTAAGGAACTTCTTGCTGTTCTAACGTTAATGTATTCTAAAACCTTTATTCAATTTGTAATAAATATAGTTATTGATTAATTATTGCATTAGAAAGCAATGATATGAAACCTGATCTACATAATGTGGAACTTATCCCTTTCATTATAATCCATTAAAACTAATAAATATCTGTGCATCCAATCATATAACAAAACCTTATAAATGTATTTGTTTTGTAAATAGAAACTCTTAATTTCGATATAGATCATGACGATATAATTTACCCCAAGAAACAATTTTCTCTTTTGATAAAAAACGTACACATAGGATGGTTATGCTTGATTCTGTTAAAAAAAGGTTTTGAGCTAAGATTAACAAAAATACTTCTGTCAATCCGTTGAGCAACTGTGAAATGAACATACATCACACCTTACACCCGCTATAAAGCGATGCAAAAGCAAATAAAGTTGATTAACAATGTCTTTAATAAGTGCTGGCGAAACAAGTGATATTTACAACAATGACCCTAAAGAGTGTTACAGCAGCAAAGGAAAGTTATCAACAATAGCCTTAACGTTGATTTGCAATTCATATATTAATGTTATCGAAATGCTTTCTGAAAATAAGTGAAACTGGATATTTTTTTCTTGAAGATTTGTGTTGATTTTTTGGTTGTTATTGTGTTTTACCACTTTTAATCATGATTAGCAATCTCGTTCTTACTGCTGCTGAAATATGTGGAAAAACTAACAGATCATGCTAATTTAAACATTAACAGCCTGGATTAAAACGTCCCTGGCTTTGTTCGATTTAAGTATCGAAATGAAAAGTACAATGTTCTAATTAGTAAACTTATCTCTATTTAACATGTAAGCGCTTGATAACGTGTTACGCTAAGCCAAACATACCACTTCATATATTATAAGATGTAAAACTAATGTTTTCATGCTCTTAAAAGTCCCACATTGGTACAGCGGTAAGCTTTTAAAAGGTAACCTGATGTGGCTTTGCTCTCGGAAAACACACATACATGCTCTTAAAACTGAACGAGTTAACAGTTTTCTTACATATATATTAACTAATAAACATAAAATTTTGAAATTTTTACTTTTGTTTCCTTTCATTTTGTAATTATTTACGTAAACCTAACTTTTGTTTAGCTTTTTTCATTACACTTACGCTACTGTACTTGTTTCGTATTATATTTTTTTTCAGACGAATATGCAATTTATTATGTTGCATGTTATGATTTCAAATAGACGTACGTTTTGATTTGAATGTAGACGTTAATTGAACATCGATATACATCAAACTAATGACACTTACCGACTATATTGATACACACAATTTTCTTTCTAAATGTAAGTCCCTCGTTGATACAGCGGTAAGTCTACGGAATTACAACTCTAAAATCAGGCGTTCGATTCCTCTCGGTGGACACAGCAGGTAGCCCAATGTGACTTTGCTATAAGAAACACACACACACTCTTAACACAAATGTACTTTAATATATAAACAACAATACAACTTATAATAACGGTTATTACAAATTATGCACTTTTACAGACTTACAAAAATTACTGAGAACTATTTCTGGTCTGGAAATGAATCTTTTATCGACGGTTAACAGAGTGAAAAATAATTTTACGTTGATACCTAGGTACACTTCACTTGGTGGGAATGCCTGCTAGCTCTATTCTTGTCTTGTTTGTTTGTTTGTTTTGGAATTTTGCACAAAGCTACTCGAGGGCTATCTGTGCTAGCCGTCCCTAATTTAGCAGTGTAAGACTAGAGGGAAGGCAGCTAGTCATCACCACCCACCGCCAACTCTTGGGCTACTCTTTTACCAACGAATAGTGGGATTGACCGTCACATTATACACCCCCACGGCTGGGAGGGCGAGCATGTTTAGCGCGAAGCGGGCGCGAACCCACGACCCTCGGATTACGAGTGCACGCCTTAACGCGCTCGGCCATGCCAGGCCCTATTCTTGTCTAGTCTTCAGTAAGTTTCTCACAGCTGAAGTTATACAATGTCTTCGTAGAAATACTATCGTCCGAAGTTAATTATCTGAAATTGAATGGTTTGTAACGCTCAAAACCTATACACGTTTCTGGTCAAATATCAGTAGTTTTCCGATTAATAAGAGTTAGTTATAGCTTCCGACGTTTATAGTATACTGACTGTAGTGACCCAACAATATTATACTGTCTTCCCACATGTTGTGATGGCTACCTGTTATACTCATAAGGCAAAGTTCTCGAAAATTCAGATGAAAATAATAGTATCAATCACTATAGTTTTACATACAAACATCGTAAGCTGTTGATTCTTACGCTCGAAAATATTCTACAAATTTAAAGAACAGGCTGTACTTTCGCTTTACACATTTTACAACATACGTCACATGGATTTCTCAACACATATTATACTGAAACAAACATAGATATTAAAATAAGTGTTAGACAGTAAATCCGTTACATACTGTAAGCAGTATTTGATATTTTTACCAAAAGTGCACACAATGTAGCCTCAGATAATATTCAGTAAATATGAATTAAGTAAATTCGATCTACATGCCAATTTAGATTAAAATTTATATTTCTAAGTTGACAGTATTTAAAAGTACTCTATTCTACACTACTTTTGTTACTAACGAAATGCAACTTTTACAAGTAATACATATATATATATATATACATACAGGTTCAGACAAAAGTCACAATACAGTTATACACAGTTAAATAACTTCACTCTTGTAAAACGGTCTCAAAATTCGATTTTATCTTTGTTCTAATTGTTGCCTTTTTGTAATTGTTTTTAGTATCTCTTTTTTCAACTTAGACACCCATACTTATTTTATGCTATTTTATTTAAATTTTCTTTGTATTAATAAAGTTGTGCAACCATACTGTGACTTTGGCCTCTCCCTGTACATTGACAGCTAATAACGAAAATACCTAAGTGATACCCAAGTTTTTTTTATTATTATTGAATAAAACAATACATATTATAATATTTTTCAGGCTTGATGTTAACATAATACTATCGATTTTTCTCAATCTTTGTGATAGAAAAGTAATATGATATCTAGATTCAAGTATGTTCGGAAACATTACTAAATGATAAGTTCAAATGTATTACTAAAATAAACGGAGGAATATCAAAAATAAAATTTTACGTTTTTATAAGAACTAAAATATTATGATACATAGAACTTCTGACGACAGGCTGGTTTGCCTTTTTTGTAGGAAATTAAATCTTAGAAGATTATTGTACATGTAACTTTACAAAACAAACAATAATTTTAGTTACATAAAAATCACAAATATTTCATGAACAGCATTTTTTAAAAAGGGGCAAATCCTAGTTTCCTCCCTTCATTCAGATTTTATTTTCACTTGTGTAATTTTAAACACTAAATTTATCAAGTTTATTCATCATATATACGAATTCAATAGTCACACTAATATTTTTAATTCCATTAAAATTATATAATGAAGGCAAAAATCACAGTTCGCGGAACTTTAGCGTCACAAGGAAAAAATATTGCATTATTTTCTTTTTAGAAAGAGATATAAACTGAATTTGTAGTGGATCTCATTGCATTAGATTTAAAAAAATAAATTAACAATCTAATTATCTCCCTTAGAAAATCCCAAAGTTTACCATAATCTGATAAGATTTACAGGGATTTTTTTTCTAATTTGATTTAAAAAACAAAGATCATAGTTGAAACTATAAGCAACTTAGATCGCCACTCCCATGGTATAATTGTGTTATATAGTTCTAGGAATAGAAGTTGAAGAAATCTAATTTAAATTTAATAGTGATAAAACGCCATGAAACTTTCCTTGAGTAAGGAAGTACGTTATGGTAACATAACGAAAGATTAACAAACAACGATTTTATAAGCATAACAAAGTTAATAATTTGGAATTTTGTAAAACGTGCTACACGTTTCGACAAAAGAGAACAGACCAACCTTCTGTCAAAACGTAAAATAATCTTGTGAAAGTTTCAGAAGTGACATTGAGAAGTTTCACTGATTAACATGTTACTATACTAACCGATAGATAGCAATCCTGAAAGCTTCCATCTATATTGCTTATAACACATATATCACTTAACAACCAAATAGTTGAGCATTTTTGCTTCTTAAGAGATTTATTATAACCAAACAGTACGACATCTGATATCTGACGAGAAAAAAACTCAAAATAAAAACTCATGAAGATCTGTACTAACAGCTCGAAACTTTGTACAAAACTTCCAGCACAGATTCAGTTCACTAACAACGTCTTTCAAATATATTTTCCTCTGTCTAAATCTCCTCGCAAGCAAATATAATGATATTAATGTTTTGGCAGCCTTGGGATTAATATTTTATTTAAAGATTTTTTTCTTTAATTTTTTTTTCTCTGTTTACCACGACATTGTTTAGGTGTTACGTAATGTATCATGTATTAATAAATTAATGCTTTGTTTAAGTATCTTGATAAGGAATTCCAGATTGTGGTCAGTGATTTACTCTCTTGCGTAATAGTTCAACTCAATCAATATTTGAACATCTCTCTCTTGACCGATGTAAGTTATGCAGTTTGTTAAATAAGTCTATCAGTCGAGTTTAAATCGATAAAACAGTTTGTATCGTTACAAAACGTATTAGATATGTATATTTTAATATTTTTGATGAAGTTTTTTAAACAAAGAACCGTATGAAATCAAAACATTTTCCTTGACACACTTAATACTAGTTAAATTAAAGCACACTGTCCCTTGTACAATTACTTTAAATTATTAAATTAGAATATACTTTAAAAAAAAACATTTCCTCTTTGTTCTATTTGTTGCAAAGGATATGGCAGTACTTACTTCGGGCCATATAGGCTACACATGATGTACTTTAAGAATGATGTGTTTTATAAAATTATACAAAATCCAAAATAGATAAACAAAACCATTACAATCTTCATACTGTATGTTTGCTTAATCGATAATAATTTTTTTTCGAATCCGTCATGTAAGATATTTATAATCACGAAAATAAATATCATGAGAACGTTCTAACGTTCATTCGAACTGACAAGTAAAAATTCAAGAAAAAGTTTTGACCATTCCAACTTGGGGTTTTATATATTCTCTTTCAGATTATTGAAAGACATTTAGTTTTATAAGTAATTACTGTGATAACTTACTTCAGTTTCTAAATATACTTTATACTTTGAATCGCAGCTGAGTATTATGGAGCTCTATATGATTCTAATTATATCAGATTTATCATTTTGTTTCTGTCTTTAATTGCTTAAAAAGATACATTATCTTAAAATTTTCAATGGTTATTAGAAAGCCACAAACTCTTTGATTGGAGGTTGCACTCAGAAATAAAATCTCCACTCTATATTTATTGTTTGTTTGTTTTGAAATTTTGCACAAAGCTACTCGAGGGATATATGTGCTAGCCGTCCCTAATTTAGCAGAGGGAAGGTAGCTAGTCATCACCACCCACCGCCAACTCTTGGGTTACTCTTTTACCAACGAATAGTGGGATTGACCCTCACATTATAACGCCCCTACGGTTGGGAGGGCGAGCATGTTTGGCGCGACTCGGGCGCGAACCCGCGACCCTATGATTACGAGCGCACGCCTTAACACGCTTGGCCGTGCCAGGCCCCTATATTTATTAATAATATTTATTAGAAATGTAAGGGCTTTTCAGGATTGTCTTAATAAACTAGGAAAATTACTGTAGTTAATTTTATATTTACATCTTCCTAGTACTCATTCTAATACTTGTTTTGCTGCAAGTTATGCTAAGCATAACGTTTTTTCGTTTTAACAATATTCAGATAATATTTATATTGATTGTATTAGCAAACGATTAGCTCATTCCAGACATCTTGTAGTTTTTTTTAATTCTATCGCCTAACTTTTTTTTTTTTTTTTCCCAGAAACATGAAAGAAAAATTTGTTCTTTAGATACTGGAGGTTTCCTTGGACTTTAATCATACCTGTCATTTGTTCTTAAAACATTCTGTGCATGAAACATGATTTTGACACATTTGACATATTTAATCAAAAATATTGAATATAAATAAAATACGCATAATATATAGTTTTTCAGGTAACACGTTCTACACTTAATATTAAAATTTAAAAGACAACTCTTCCTCATTGTTACTATTTGATTAAATGAATATACAGATAATACTTTTTTTTTTCTAAAACAAAGCCACATCAGCTGTCTGCTGTGTCCATTGAAGGAAATCGAACCCTTGATTTTTAGCATTACAAATCTATAGTCTCGTCAATGTCTCAAAACTGTACTCCAATATTAATTTTTGTGCTTTTTCTTTGTTTTTTTTAACTTCGCGCAAAGCTACACGAGAACTATTTGTGCTAGCCGTCCTTAATTTAGCATTGTATGACGAAAGGGAAATCTGCTAGTCATCACCACCCACAGTCAACTCTTGAGCTACTCTCTCACCACCAAACATTGAGATTTACAGTCCGTCACATTATAGCTCTTCTTCGGCTGAAAAAGCGAGCATGTTTGTTGTGACCGGGATTTGAATTCGTGACACTCTGATTTCGAGTTCTCCGTCTTAACCATCTGACCATGCTGGTCCCTAATATTAATAATTTTAAGTTTAACTTTTTACTAAAATAACGACTAAAGTCTTGCTATCTAATTGAATATCATATATTTTTATAGAGAAATTACTTTTACTCGTGTAAAATTATTTTATGAAATATATGAAGCCGAAGATATTAATTTAACATTAGTTTATATCTGAACCGGTTTTATTTAACTTTTTTTTTTCCAGAAAGAGTACATGAGTAAATAAATGTAAGTAAAGTGATTGAGAAAGTATTACTTTAGTACATGAAATAGAAAAGAAAATAATTAAGTACAGATATATATAAAAAAAATATAACCAAAAACTGGTTCAGCGGTAAGTCTACGGATTCACAACGCTAAGATTAATGTTTCAATTCCCATCGATGGACTCGCCCAATGTGATTCTGCTATAAAAAACACACACAAACCAAACACCTGTTGCTGCTGTTTTGAATTAAGCACAAAGTTAAACAAAGGGCTATTTGTGCTCTTCCCACCACGGGTATCGAAACCCGGATTTTAGCGTTGTAAATCCGTAGACATACCGCTGAGCCACTGGGGGGGGGCACCAGAAGCTGCAGGAAAAAACATGCATAAATAGTGTGTTTCTTTCAGCAGCTTATCATTTTTCCACTTGTAACATTGTCTTCTGGAGTTTTAATGAAGTTATAGAAGGTGATACATTATTGACTGGAAATAGTGTGTGTGTGTTTAAGGGCTAAACCACATTTGATATCCATTATGAAAACATAAAATCGATCATCAAAATTTACTGATCTCAGTTCTGATGTCTGTGAACATAAAAGAAACAGCTTCTATAAGCTAAAAATTGTTTATTCTTTATTTTCTTCAAACTATGAATACTCTAATAATTTATTACATGTTTTCAAAGATACTCAAAGACATAAGCTCAAGTATTTCGAAGAATATCTTTATTTGTTGACCTGGCATGGCCAAACGGTTAAGGCACTCCCCCTTTCAGCCGTGAGGGCGTTATAATATGACAGTCAATCGAACTATTCGTTGGTAAAAGAGTAGCCCAAGAATTGGCGATGGTTGGTCATGAATAGCTGCCTTCCCTCTAGTCTTACACTGCTAAATTAGGAACGGCTAGCGCAGATAGCCCTCGTGTAGCTTTGCGCAAAATTCAAAATATTCCAAATAAACCAATCTTTATTTGTTAGTAAAACTAAAACATAAAGAATCCTCGTTCAGGATGAGTTCAAAGTTTAGATTGCTAAGTTATATGATACTTATAATAGATTGACACAAAACTAAGATTTATGTTATTTAAATAAATCAATATTTGGAATGTTTTCGTTTGAGATATTCACTCAAAGTAATTGTAAAATAAAATAAAAACTGCAGTGGTCAAGTTGCTTGACTTCTGCAGTATATACTTTGAGTCGGGTTTCTTTGGTGTTTAAAAATCGAATATGAAATGTTCAGTAACTTCATCTCTGTCATATAAAGTACTTTACATTTAAACTATATGATATTCAAAGCGTAATGAGGTTCTCCAGAATAGGGAGTTTTATGTACTAGAACTATTTAATAGACATTTTAAACATAATCGGAAAACGTTTTTCCATCATGATTTTAACGTAGATTATTTGAAACATTTTAATTGCAAAATAATTTTTCTTATAAACAATTAAAAATGAATTATTTCAAATAAATTAGTTTCTATTGTTTTAAATGTTCAATCATTTGTTCTCTTAATCTTTTTCCTTGCTTGAGCTTTTATCCATCAGAATTTGTAAATGCTTAAATCTTTTCTAGTTGTTTCAAGTTTGAGTTCAAAACATTGCATATGTTCAAAGTCATTTGTTTTTGTTTCGTAGCACAACGAAGGAGTTGTTTTGCTAAGTTGCTATATATCTATCAGATCATTCGATTCAAATATTGTTGAGTGGATCTACCAACTGTATGTATGCATGTAATGAAACGTCTTTGAACTTGTAGGTATATATATTATAGGTATAGAAAACATACATATGTGTGTTTTACTTCGTACTGTTCTCCTTGAACAAGTCATCCAAAGAAATCAAACTGATGGTGGTTCGCTTTAAAAAATAAACTGCATTGTTTCATTATTGTATGCATACACTATACTTCATGGAATTTAATAGCATGAGGTCTGAAACCCGTTTATAGGAGGTTAAAACTTATAACAGTTTGCTTTTACTTACAAAACTAAGGCAATTCGTAAATATTTTCAGTGTTGTTCTTACATTTTAGAGTGACATCAGTTTCATATAAGATTTTTGCATTTTATTTTTTATAAAAAAGCTGTTATAACTTTTAATATAACTTCTACGTACAATTTATTAAATGTTTTAAATGATTAAAAGTGATTGAGTTTGTTAAAATACGTGAAGAGATTAGGAAGCATACACCTTAACGCGCTAGGCTATGCCGGGACATCAAACGAACTACTTGAATACAGAGATAAATCCATCAAAGAAACTATGAGAAAAAAAATGTATCGTGATTTGGAGATTTTTTTCAAGTTTGAGAGATGGATGTTAAAACAGCTAATTATTTTTTTAAATTTGAAAACAGGGTGTAATTTGAAATACGTTTAGTAATTGTTTCTAGCAACAGAAACAACAACACTGGAACATATGAATTATTTAAGAACTTCTAAAGCCGTTAGAGCTAAATTGGCAAGCAAACATGACTATTTTCTTTCTTAAAACGGTTGATATTTTTATCAATTTTTCGAGTGAAAATTGTGTAAGAGTTTTCTTGTCTTGACATGTTTCTAAGAATCTGCCCACACTATCGAATGGCAATCCAAACAATCAGAGACGAAAACAACCAATATTGTATAAAATATTAAACTTCTCTTTTTTTACTTACGAGAAAGATTTTATATAAATCCAAAGGCATGAACTTACTGGAGTGACTATCTATTTAAAATTTTTATTTTTAGACTACGTAACAACAGCTATTATCACACCCTCAAAGAAACAACAACAAGCTGTGTGATGTGGAAATCGCAATTTTTAATACATTTCCCATAATTCCTCAAATAAATCTACTATATCGAATTGAGCGTTCCTTAGTTGTTAGCGAGGCTAAATCTTCAATCCACCTATGCATTGTTCGAGTTGCACTGCAACACACACATACATACAAAGAAAAATACATACTACATACCCGGAATTTTCCGTTGGAGAGCACGGAATTCCTACAACGTGCTCTGACAAGAATAGCTCAAGATTTAATGACGAATGCCGCAGTCTATCACCTCAGGAACAGAGATGTACAGATAACATTTATGTATGTTTACATGAACATTTTCAGAAAAAAAAAACAACCTTTAATTATATTAATCTCCACGTTCTGATTGAGCTACGCGTTAGGTATCATCGACGTACTGGGTGCCAAAATCAGTTGTAAATGTCCATATGCACTTTTGCACAGTGTGCTCAAAACATCCAACCTTAAAATCGCAATAATGTTGAAGACCAGTTATGTCGAGAAAACCCACTTGTAGAAAAATTATATATGTAAAAACGGCTCGTTTGGGTTGAGAAAATATTTTACGCAGAGGAGCGAACAACTTTCCGACCTACTTCGGTCATCATCATGTTCACAAAGATAGAAAGGTAACTGACCAAAAGCTGACTACATGTTTGAAAGAGGGTTGTGTAACTGAGCGTCGGAATGTAGAGGGCGATGTTAGATATTTGAATATATAATTTTACATTATTTATTATATTATTTTTAATATAGATACAAAGGTGTTCCTTTGTATCTGTTTTTTTTTTGTTTAAGTTGTTGTATAAGTAAGGCTTATTTAATTTTGCGTTGCTTATGTTTGTTTCTTTATTTAGTATTTTAGTGTTTTCTATGGTTATGTTGTGTTTATTTGACTAGCAGTTTTCGAAAACTTGTGAAGATGACTTTTTATGTTCCTTGAATCTGGATTCCATTTTTCTACTTGTTTCTCCAATACAGAAGTCGTGGCAGTTATCACATCGTATTTTATAAATAATGTTGGTGTGGTGTTTGTCAGTGTAGTTTTTACATAGTATAGACCTCAATTTTGTGCCTGGATTTTGAATAAATTTGGTATTAACTGGAATGTTATATTTTGTTACTAGTTTTGCCAAATGTTGGTTATTTTTCTGCTGATGTCAGGAATATATGGTATGCAGCAGTATATGGTTTCGTGATTTTTTAATTTATGGAATATATTTACTTTTGTTGGTTGCTTTTGCTTTCTGTCTACGTGTGTGCGCATAATGTTTTCTACGGTTTGTGGAGGAAACTTACTGATGTTGATGAAGTATTGTTTTATTTTGTCTAATTCATCGTTAATTTTATCTGGTGAGCATAGTTTTATGGCTGTGTTTATTTGGTTTCTAAGTATGTTGAGTTTTTGTTTTGTTTCATGTGCTGAGTCCCAAGGAATGTATAGTCCAGTATGGGTGATTTTTCGGTGGATTTCTGTTTTAAATTGTGTTTCGGTTCTTGTAATTTTGAGGTTAAAAATGATATTTGATTGCTTTCTTCCTGTTCACATGTGAAGTTAATGTTGGGATGTATAGAGTTCATGTGATTGAAAAAATTAAGTGTGAGCTCTGTAGATCTGAATTCCGCAGCCGTGTCATCCACATATCTGTACCAGTATAGTGGTGGATGTAATGCTGTATTAATTGCTTGTGTTTCAACTTGTGTCATAAAAATATTGGCTAAAACTGGTGATACTGGTGATACCTGACGATGACCGAAGAAGGTCGAAACGTTGTTCGCTTCTCACTGTAAAATATTTTCTCAACCCAAACGAGCCGTTTTTACATATATGGTATTGAAGACGTTCGATCAAAGTCATTAGCACGGTTTCATCAATCTTCATGATATTTATCTAAAAATTCGTATTGGAACAAAACGAAAAAAGTGCTAATTTCCTAAATATCCAATGACAACCGATTTGAGGGACATTTTATATGTTTTGTATGATACACGCATATCATATTGACAGAGTAAAACTATCCCCTAAATTAGTTTTGATTTTAAATATTTAATTCAAAAATATTAACTTTCTTTTAAAGAGCAGCATCCTTTAAACTTGATTCAATTTTATTGATGTAGTTAAATGAGCAATATTAAATGTTAATGGGCTCATATTTACTCTAAACACACTAATAAGGCAACTCTAATTTTGTTAAAAATAAAATTAATCTATAATTTAATACATTGTTTTTATTTTTCCATGCCCTCCAGTGGCTCAGCGGTATGTCTGCGGACTTACACGCTAAAATCCGGGTTTCGATACCCGTGGTTGGCAGAACACAGATAGCCCATTGTGTTGCTTTGTGCTTAATTAAAAACAACAACAACATCATATTTTCAATATATTTTATAGGTTTTACATATCAATTTGTATCATAAAAGAAGAAGCTAGTGATTGTTACTTATATGTTTAGTTGCATTTTACTCACTGCAGTGAACTTATTTTTATGTTGGACTTTCCCCCACCTCACCCCAGTGGCACAGCAGCATGAATGCGGATTTATAACGCTAGAAACAAGGTTTTAATACCCGTGTGAAAAGAGCACAAATAGTCAATTGTGTAGTTTTGTACTTAACTGGAACTAAACAAAAAAGAAATTTTTAGCACTTGAATAACATATCACACTAATTTCTTCTTCTGTCCATGGATATTGATAAGGAGTAGAATTTCCCGAAACCAGCATAACTCAATGACAAGCGATGAATCGAATAATAGATTGAGTCTAAAATCCATACCCCCTCCCCATCAGTGGCACAGCGGTATGTCTGCAGACTGCTAGAAACCGGGTTTCCATAGCTGTGGTGGGCAGAGCACAAATAGCTCATTGTGTAGCTTTGTGCTTAATTCCAAAAATTTGATCCAAAATGAATTTTATTTTTATAGCTTTAACAGCTTGGTTGCTGAATAATTCCGAGAAATAAATTACTTGTGATAATGCTCCGTGTTCTTCAATTTCTATATAAGTACAGGCTCATTGTGGTAAGTAAAAGACAATAAAAAAAACAACATCCATATGACACTCACTTTATTACTATAACAAAATCCCTCCTCCCAGTAATTCAACTGTAAGCTTGAATACTGATAAACCTTAAAATTGTTTTCGTTACGCGTGATTTCACATCATAGATACGTTATTCTGTAGCTGCGGGCTCAACAACTAATAAACAAACAAGCTGTATTGTTATTTTGTTTTGAATTTTGCGCAAAGGTGCACGGGGGCTACCTGCGCTAGCCAACCCTAATTTAGCAGTGAAAGAATGGAAGGAAGACATCTAGTGAGCATCAACCATCTCTAACTCTTGGGCTACTATTTTACCAACGAACAGTAGAATTGACCTTCATATTATAAAGCCCCCACGGCTGAAAGGGCAAGCATGGTTGCTGGGACGGGGATTCAAACCCGGGACCTTCAAATTGCGAATCAAACTTTTTAATCTCCTGGTCATGCCGAGCCCGAAAATCTCTATAATGAAACTGGAGTTAAAACTTTATTGAATAATGAATTAATGAAAAAATTAATCTGGAGTGAAAACTTTATTGAACAAAGTTAATATCCGAAAAAAATTCGAAATATATTTGAAGAAAACAAAGTCTGTTTTTTTAATGTAGTGGCTGATTTTTACTCAACCCAGCACAACAGTATCAAAAAATTAATAGAATGGATATTTTCAACGTTGCTCCATTGAATAGCTCTTATTACGTATTTAACATACCAATATTTTATACCTTAAAATATTTATATTTTATGTCATGTTTCTCAATATGATTACATGTTGTTTGTGCATTAACTTTACGAGTGGAGTATTCGCTTCTTTTACCAATAACTTTTTTACTATTGTATTTCATAACAACAGATGTATGTGTGTGTTTTCTTATAGCAAAGCTACAACGGGTTATCTGCTGAGCCCACCGAGGAAAATCAAACCTCAGATTATAATGTTGTAAATCGGGAGATATACCGCCCCCCAGTGGCTCAGCGGTATGTCTGCGGACTAACACGCTAAAATCCGGGTTTCGATACCCGTGGTGGGCAGAGCACGGATAGCCCATTGTGTAGCTTTGTGCTTAATTCGAAACAACAACATCAACCGGAGATATACCGCTGTACTAGCGGGGAGGTAGAAGAGTTGTCAATGAAGTCGTTTATAACATAATTTGTTTTCATAAAATTCACAGTTTGCATTCTTATATACTCCACATTTATTTTGGCCATATGAATATAATCATTAAAACATTTTCATTTCCTTATCTATAGCGCATCTTCAGTAATGAGCATTTTTAATCTTTTTTTATTTCAAAGTAAATTGTAAATGCTTTAGAATTACTTAAACGTTTTAAATGTCTCATTTGCTACATTTATTGGAAAATCATAAGTTGATCTTTTCGACTTCTCAGTTTTTAACAATTTAGTCGAGCTTCTCGAATACTCTCAAGAATTTAATATACTTGTATGGTTATATGTATTAAACTAAAGTGTGTATGAACTTTGCATTTTAATAAGCATGTAGTTCACATTTTTAATATTACGCGAACTCTCGTGGGACTAAACAAGCTCGTATTTCTGTTTTGCTCTTTCAGTTGAGTGTATAAACTCAACTCAATGAATACTCAGCCAGTATGAAATACACAAAAACTTATTTATTAACAACAAATTTAATTATGGCGTCACATTAGTCTACATGATGTCCTTCTTCGGATCTCCCCAACATCACACCTTACCAAAACAGCATGCTAAAGTCAAGATTGCTTGCAAAGTTACTTTTTTTACTGTTTTGTTTACTACATCTATTAAATTTTGACAGAACATTTATTTTTATTTTCCATGGGTATATCACTTCAACATAATATTTCCTGTGCGATTTTAAATATTGTAATTATAACGTTTACTTTAAAGTAAACAGACCACAGTGCCATAATACCTTTTTCCAAAATATTATGGATACCAATGAATGCGTTTTTAAAATACTCACTTTTTCTTAAGCGTACAAAGCTTTAAAAATACAACAAACTCTGTAATGAGCACGTAAGTTTATAGAATTAAACATTCTGATTGTTTGTTAATTGTCATTCCAGTACAGTGGTTCTTCACTTTGTTGAAGGTACTTGTTATGTATATGTGTAAATATTTTGTAAACGACAACATGTCGTGTTGTGTTTGAATTTTCATTTCTATTATTCATTTTTCCATATTGATATTATTGTTTCGAAGTTTAAACTAATATTTTGTTATTCATTTAGGGTAACATTTTAGAATTTTCTTGAATTAAGTAGACCAATCATATGTTTGTAAATGAGTGCTGGTGACTTCGTGTCTAGACGTATAGTCTCGTACAAGAACGGACATGTGCGGATTGTTCTGGAGACCTGTAGAACTTTCGCGGTCTTTCGGGGAGTTTAGGCCTACAATATATAAACAGACGAAGATGCGAGAGACAGGATTGATTAAGAGAGATTGAGTCATTAGTTTTATTCGAAGAAAAGAGTGAGAGTTTCAGTCATCAGTTTTTATTCTGTTACGTATTTTTGATGTTTTAAGTTCTTCGTAGATTAAACGCAACAGAAAAACACAGATAACAGCTTGTATAATTTATTACACTAAACTATTAACAAATATAACAGATGTAACATAAATTATATAATAACAGTGACAGATATTAAGTTACAACATTCGAAATTAATTACAAAACAAAATAATATTAGTTTCAAACTTCCAAAATTAATCACAATACAAAACGGTACTGGCCTGTATCTAATGTAATGATCTAAAATGAAAGTCTCAAATTCCAGTCTAGGGTGTGAATTTGGTCCCACGAAGAGATTCCGAAGCTTAAATGAAGAAGTTCAAAAACAGAGTTCACAGTTCAATAAATTCGCCGACTCTCAGCACAAGCAGTAATTCAGATGTATCGTAGAGATTGACGAAATAAAATCACTGCTTCCGTAGATCTAATTTCAATCACAAATCCAAGTTGAATATTCACAGCAAACACTTAATCTTTCTCAAATAACTAACTCTTTTCTTTTGAAATAAAACTGGTGTTTGAATCTCACTCTTTGTCTTCGAATAAAACTAATGACTGAATCTCTCTCCCTCGAATAAAACTGATGACTGAATCTCTCTCGCGTCACCGTCTTTTATACCGATAGGCCTATTTCTCGAACAATCTTGCAATTTCCATACAACTCTAGAGCAATCCGCGCGTGTCCATTCTTTTATATGCAAAAACGGCTGTTCTGGGCCCAGAAAACACTTCAAATAGAAGAGCGAACAACGTTTCGACCTTCTTCGGTCATCGATGACCGAAGAAGGTCGAAACGTTGTTCGCTCTTCTATTTGAAGTGTTTTCTGGGCCCAGAACAGCCGTTTTTGCATATAAAAGTTCTCAACAAGTGGGTTTCTCGACATCACTGATCGTGTCCATTCTTGCACGAGACTACCCGTCTAGACACGAAGTCACCAGCACTCATTTATAAACATATGATTGGTCTACTTAATTCAAGAAAATTCTAAAATGTTACCCTAAATGAATAACAAAACATTAGTTTAAACTTCGAAACAATAATATCAATATGGAAAAATGAATAATACAAATGAAAATTCAAACACAACACGACATATTGTCGTTTACAAAATATTTACACATATACATAACAATTCGAAAAAGGAAGATAGATTCAGTCATTAGTTTCATTCGAAGAAAAAGAGTGAGATTCAGACATCAGTTTTATTTCAAAAGAAGAGAGTTAGTTATTTGAGAAAGATTAAGTGTTTGCTGTGAATATTCAACTTGGATTCGTGAGTAAAGTTAGATCTACGGAAGCTGTGATTTTATTTCGTCATTCTCTACGATACATCTGAATTACTGCTTGTGCTGAGAGACGGCGAATTTATTGAACTGTGAACTATTTCGGAATTTCTTCGTGGGACCAAATTCATACCCTAGACTGGAATTTGAGACTTTCATTTTAGATCATTATATTAGATACAGGCCAGTACCATTTTGTATTGTGATTAATTTTGAAGTTTGAAACTAGTATTATTTTGTTTTGTAATTAATTCCGAATGTTGTAACTTAATATCTGTCACTGTTATTATATAATTTATGTTATATCTGTTATATTTGTTAATAGTTTAGTGTAATAAATTATACAAGCTGTTATCTGCGTTTTTCTGTTGCGTTTAGTCTACGAAGAACTTAAAACATCAAAAAATACGTAACAGTACTGAACCCCTGAAGTTTTGTACTTGCATTCATTGGACCCTTCGTAATTGGGAAAATAAAATATGATATTTTTTATATTCAAAACATAAGTAGATATTTTATTAGTACACAAAATGAACCATGCACACAATATCACTATTTTCAAAGAACAAAACCAATAAAACATGAATTTCACACAAAAACAAAAACATAACTCAATGAATATTTACTACAAATCAATGTGACATTTGTTGTTGCCTTTCAAAGACAAGTTCAGAAATGCGCGGCTTTACCTTGGCAAGTACCATTCTCATGTCATTTTCGCAACAAAGGCTGTTTATTTTCTTCGTTTTTTATGTCTACCATCCTCAAAAAGGATTACTCGCAAAAATACATGGTAACAAACGGTATGAGTACCTCAAGGGCTTTCTTAGCAATAAGAGGGTACGCTACGATTTGGTGACACCAAAATGTTGAGGGCGTTGTTGTTGTGAAACGTTGCTGTTGAACCTGGCTCCTATTTTTATCTTTGTAAAGTTCGTAATGTTTATTAAGTTTGAAAAGGACATCCCGGTGGCGCATCGGTGAGTCTAGATTTTAAAACGCTGAATTTCGGGTTTTGATAACCGTGTTGAGCAGACCATTGATAATGCATTCGGTAATTTTGTAATGAACAACATATGAACAAAAAGTACAACGAAACTAACATCTAACTTCACTATTCAACCTACTCTCTGTAGGTTAAATTTCAAGCATCATAGAGTTGGTGTGGTTTTGAGCCTAAGTGAAAAATGTGCCAGATAATGTTGTAAAGCATATAAAATAAATTAGTGGTGAGAATTTAGAGTGAGATGTAGGTCGTTAAAAACTAATGGCAGGGTAAACATCCTATGTCCATATGTGAGGATCGATTACTCTTGCACTAATAAACCCATCAGGTGACAAGACCCTGATGAAGAAGAGGCGTGGTGAAACATTCATTATCCAGGTTTCTTAGAACAATGGACTTTGTGAAACTGGAACTCCATGACAAGGCTGTAAGTCACGGGGGGGTGCAATTCATCAAAGTGTTCATTCTAGTTGAATGCATTGCCATTTTGCGTGCCATTTTAATCTGCGTTATCGTAAGAAAAACAGTTATTAACAACTAAAATATGCTCTGTTCCAAAAACCAGAAATCTGAATTCTTTCACTGGCTTTTATGACGCCCAGATATGGCCAGCAATATATCTTAGTAATATGTTTATCGCTATTTCTAACTTAAAAAAGCTATGTCTTAACGGTACCATTTACATGCACGACTACACTTTTTATGTAAATTTTGATACAGTAATTGATAAAACGAAAGTAATGTTCCTTCAGGCTTTATTGTAACCAAAAAAACTGTTTTCTTTTTATTATTCTAGAAACATTCTCTGAAAACACGTTTTAGGAATTAAATACAGTTTTCTTTGTTCGTTATTTAACACAAAGTTAAACAATAGGCTATCATTGCTCCGCCTATTGCGTGTATCGAAACCTATGTTTCAGTTTCATAAGCTCTTGAGACCTGCCACTGAGCCACTTGGTAGCTGAGATATTGGATCCTATGAATTAATCCATTTTATAACAACTTTTTCTTCAAGTTGTCCATGTCGCAAAGTAAAATATTGTTATTTCAGTTAAAGTATACAGCGTTAATACTTAAAAAAAATGATATTACAATATAATGTAGTTCTTTACTTATGTAACGGTTTCAATATAACAGCATTTTAAATCTTTGTTTTAACATTGTAGTGATCAAATGTTTTAATATTTCATACTTTTTCTGTGCAACTATGATTATATGTGTATCTATATTTTATTATTTAAACATTTGAGTGAACAACAAACATGAATAAAACCATGGTTTTCAACCCGTATTCTCTTATATTACTTTTATGAAAATAACTGAATTAGCTTGCTTGTTCAGGTTCATAATTATTCGTATTGTCACCTACTTCATGTTGAAATTTTTGAAATAGTTGCATAAATCGTTTTTTCAAAGAAACGAAATTTTCAAATTTTTGTCAGAAAACACCAACAAATTATTTTGATATTTTCATTTTGCCAATATTGATTAAAGTTTGTCATTTTTAATTAACAATTTTTTGATGAAATGTTAGTTATAGCTTTAAATATCTGACAAAAATAAATATGTAGATTTTTGTTTGTTTTGGAATTTCACACAAAGCTACTCGAGGGCTATCTGTGCTAGCCGTCCCCAATTTAGCAGTGTAAAACTAGAGTAAGTCATCACCACCCACCGCCAACTCTTGGGCTACTCTTTCACCAACGGAAAGTGGGATTGACCGTCACATTATAACGCCCCTACGGCTGGGAGGGCGAGCATGTTTGGCGCGACTCGGCGCGAACCCGCTTTACGCGCTTGGCCATGTCGGGCCAAATAGGTAGAGCAGAAATGAATAGCCTACTTAAACAATACTTTTTTACTTCATTTAATACACATTAATAGATCTTGAACGATAACTAACGAGGAACTGAGTTGACGTATTTGTTACGAGTCAGTCCATTATTTGCATATCGTGTGTTATGCCAAAACAATACAGTGAAAGGAATTTAGATTATTTCGTTATTGGTTGTATAATAATATAATAGGGCACATCTTACATACGACATCTGTATAGTAAATATTTTTAGTCATATAATGATATAACCGTTCAGTCCCAACATTAATGTAAGTAACATTTGTAGTTGTATAACAATATAATTGTACACTTCCATCATCTGTATAAAAAACATTTTAAGTTATATACTAATGTAATCGAGGATTTTCAACTTGTACAGAAAATATTTTTTTCACTTTTCTACTAGAAAACGTCCAAGAGTTGTTTGTAAGGAAGTAATTTTGAATATGTTATTATCTAAAGCTTAAAAAACCTATAAAACAAAACAACTCAAATCACTTAATTAAGAGATTCTGCCTGAAGGCTTAGGTCAGCTTTTCAATAAGTACTTTTAATGTTAGAAATGTAAAAGGTTTTTTCTCTTCATTTGTAATAATAAATAAAATTAAAACGAGCAGATCCTGTAGACATATAGAAATTTGATGTAATTCATTAGATAATGCATATGATAGTTTAACAGTAGCTATAAACTTTGTTTATATGCTGTAGACATATAGAAGTTTGATGTAATTCATTAGAAAATGCATAAAATAGTTCAACAGTAACTATAAACTTTGTTTATCAATATTTACTCGTCGTCAAAACTAATATCAAATTTTGGATCTTTTTTATGCTAAAAAAATAAAAAACTTTCTATAAATTAGATACAGCCAACAAAAATGAAATATTGGGAACTTTTGAGCACAATGTGCAAAGAAACTTTAAACTTCTCAGTATGCAAATAAAAAGTGCTGTTTCGTATTTGCTAATAAATTATTTGTGGTGATGTTACAATGCTTTACAAAAGCTTACTTACACATATAGAATTAAAACTCTATAATGTGATAAAGTTTATAATCTACCTAGCTAGACAATGAAAGTCGACAATACTCGAAACTGCAGTCAGACGCTTGTCTTGATGCGAGTTTCCTTACGTAATGTGATATCACGTTATTTTCTTATCTCAATTTGCCTCAACAAAATGTAAAGAAAATTTTAACTGGATAGCCTCAAACTCTCTTTCTTAAAAGAAATGAAAAGTTTATAAAGTTTCTAATATTTGGACAAAAAATGTTTTATCATCAAGCTTTAATTGTTGTTGTTGTTTTGAATTAAGCACAAAGCTACACAATGGGCTATCTGTGCTCCGCCCACCACGGGTATCGAAACCCGGATTTTAGCATTAAGTCCGCAGACATACCGCTGAGCCAGTGGGGGGATCAAGCTTTAGTTACGCTAAGAATGTTTACTTTAAATGTGAGATAGAGAATAAAATATCTAACATTTTATTTGTGTTAATCTTACGTTTCTTATGAGTAGTATACATTAATTTTTATTTTATTAATATGTTTCAAAGTCATTTTTCTAAAAAAAAAATTACTAATGAGTGTCGTCTTCTCTTAAGAAATTAAACAGAGCAGGAAAAATTAATTATATTGAAAACTTAAAAATAAAAATATTCTGGAAATAAAGAGCTCATGTCACAAAGACATAAAATTGAGAAGCCATCGAAAGGAATATAACCACTAATAATAATAACAACGCAAATGAAAACACAACCGACAAACTCTGGAAGATCCCAAAGAATGCAAATGCATCTTGCACCGTATATCTTAACCTTGTCGTGAGACGTGATTTACAAAAGTTCATTGATGTACTGATAATCATATAGATGACAAATCGAAAATGGCAGTGAAACAAATATAACAAATGCAAACCAACAAAAGCTTCTCTACTCTCCTGATTTATTTTACCGAGATATTTGAACAAGGAAATATCACAAATTTTGATCAATAAAGGGAAGTGTGAAAGAAAAAACATATCTAACTGAGAATCGTAAGACTATAATTGCTATATGGCATACAGCATCCATTTAAGGAACATTAGATTTTACTGTACTAGCCAGGGAAAGATTAGTTATAAACTTCCAAATAAAGACAAGAAGTTATATTCTCAACCATTATAGAAAGGTGAATTTTAAAATTATCATCTTGTTTATCAGTTCATCATACAATTATTATTGTTATTAAATTTCAGGTTTTTTGTTTGTTTGTACTTAAGGAGTACTTTGTAAAAACTGGAATTCAAACACAACTTTGAGAAACAACAATTGACTAAAATTGTGATAAAACTATAAAGAAGAAAAACGCGTTAATTAAAATTAAAGAAATAGGTTCTATTTTCAGATATTTTATTAATTTACATGAAAATATTTTCAACATTGTGAAACAGAAATGAATTATTTCTTACTACCATAAATTCTTAACAATATATCCAGAACAGTTAATAATGAAATCTCTTTTTGATGTTGCGTGAAAAAAAAAGAAATATATAATTATATATTTTATTAAAATATATATTATTTTACTTATTGTGAAAAAGAAAGTTTTGTTACAATGAGGAAAAAAAAGCTGATAAAAGCTCTTAGCGCATTATTCAATTTTTTCTGTAAAAATTCCATTCTATAAAAAGATGTTCCAAAAACTGTGTAAGTACCATGTGTGAGGCACAGTATGTTCAAAATACTTAAATACTACATCTTAAAAAATTACCTAAAAGCTTGAAAAAAACCTAGTTTTCAACTACGTAGCTGAAGACATAAATCACATCGTGAAGCTAAATGGCAGATTTTTATTGAAATGTTTTTATTTTAATTTTTTAAACTAAATTGCTTATATAATTTGAAAAAATTGCATCTGCCAAGTTATTAAGATGTACACGTTGTAACTTTTCTTAAACGTTTAGATATATCAAGCTGGTATTCTATACTGAGCTCTCTTATTCCTTTCGGAGTGAACTATAGCTGTATCTTATAACCTATCAAATTCTTTTATAATAATATTAAATATTTAATAAATATATATATATGTTATTCTTTATTTTAAAGTGTAAAATCCCCTGCATTAAATTTAATAATGGATTACTTTACAAAAAAACATTCATTTATTAGATCATCAGAGACCGTAACATAAGCAATTTATTTCTGTTTTACTTCGTTGAATAACTGACAGCTTCTAATTTAATAATTAATTCAAGAAAAAATCAATAGAATGTAAACAAGTTAAAGCAATAGTTAAACAAAAAATAAACAAAACGCAATTAAATGATCGAAATTTATTGAAAATTACTTTAAGTATTAAATAATACGAAATATATTTTTGTTTACGCAATGAAAGAGAAAATAAGTTTCCTATCCCCATCCAACATCTGGAGTGATTGATGGTTTATTTACTAGAAAAAGTGTCAAACTACTCTACGGTGTACTTCACCAGCGAGAATATATTCTTAATGCATGGGAAATCTGCCAGGTCAGTGCAAATGCTAAGATGAGTGTTTGTTGTTTTTTGTTGCTGTTGCTGTTGTTTTTTTCCTTTATACAACTTTACGACGATAGAAGCAGACCTTTGTTGTAGTCCACGATTATGTACTTAGATCTATCTTCAGTTAATAGGAGTAATTGAATGAGATAATAGAAGGAATGCCACATTACGTAACACTATAGCCTAATTATTGCACATACAAAGCGAGATGATTCGTCAAGAAGTCTTTTTTTTAAATACTTTGTTTATTTCCACTCTGATCCTTTTATTTCTCTAAGCTTCGGCAATAACGACATCAGAAACTTTACACTTTGATTAACATTCCATTTATAAGTTTCTTACATATACATTAACCTTTAAAATAAACAAGTAAATACTTCCGTTATATTTAAGAAAGAATATACTTTTTGTTTATTTTTGTTAATAAATTGTTTCCCAGTGACACAGCAGTATGTCTGCGGACTAATACTGCTAGAAACTGCGCTTCGATACCTGTGATTGCAAGAAGCACAATTAATCCTTTGTGCTTAATAACAAATAGCAACACTCCAAGGATAGTTAAACGCTATTGATAACAGTGTATTGATCGAATATTTTATTTTTGTTATGAACATCCAAAAAAAACAAGTTAAAAAACTGAGATATCTTTGACTTTTATAATTACGTTTACAAGAAAACGTTTTAAACTTTATTTCGTTTTGGTTTCGATATATTTCATTGACATATCATATAATTTTAAAAAAAGACGTGTTCAACACGTAACACTGCAATTGAAAAAAAAATTATTTCAACGTCAGCATAGTACTCATAAGTAAATAATAGTATATTTTGAAACAAGTATATAACGTATAAACATGACTCTTTGAGCAACTTTAGACTCCAGCTATTATTAAATCTTAATAATTGTAAGTTGATAAATGGCGTCAAATTCATATTATTGTTCTTCGTTGTTTTAACCAGCGTTACAATTTTATCAATGATGTGTCTCTCGTGGACAAAGTTAATTCGATGGATAAGAGAAAACAGAAAAAAACAACTTATAAAGTATCAGCTTACAGACAGTAAATTCCTGTGGGCTAAGCTCAATTGGTTCAATTTTCATTGATGCTCACCAAATAATTTATTTTCTGTCACAACATCGTAAGCTTTACAGACTGTTTTCTGTTGGGTTTTTTTCATACTCTAAAGGTACACTTACACTTGTTATTTTAATTTGTTTTCTTGACCTCCTGATAGAAATATCCGTTAATCCAAACTGTTATTTTGTACGGGTCGGTATTATTTTCTTTACTTCATTATCGTGAATATTAGTTATTTGGTTTTACTTCTTCTTGTCTGAAGTTTATTACTCCTCATGTTAGCTTCGTCCCAGTTAACTGGAAAGGTGATGATTCAGGTCGTTTGCTCAAAGTATTATCCACCTGTTACTCATATTTTCTCTGTTACGTGTTATAAGTGATATCATTATAAAAAAATCATTTTGTACTTCTTGATTGTTAAATGTGACGACGAAAACAGTTATAACTATTTGTTCCTAAAATTTAAGTTTATATGTCTACCATACTGCAACTGTATCTAAGGTTTACTCTCAGTTAATCACAAAAACTTTTGAATTTCACATAGATCGACACGTATCTATAGAAGGGTAAGGTATAATATTAACGTTCCACCCTAAAAATATCTTCTTTTAAAAGGTCAAAATAAATTAATTGTGTTTAGCTATATAAACTTACAACCATCAATTTAAAGAAACTACTGACTTAGCAGTCACATTACAATATATATATGTAATATAATAAAAATTGTTTGTTTGTTTTTATTTATTTGTTTGCATAATGCTATTTGGTAGACTACGTATTCTCTGTTCACCACGAGGAATTGAGCTCCGGATTTTGTTTTGTAAGTTCGCAAACATACCGTTGACCAAGTTGGGAGAGTATAATATTGATTATATTTATTATTACTTATTGCTTTATCATACGTAGGCCAAAGCAAGGCACAAGACAATAATGCAAGAGACTAGACATTATAGCAATACGCTAGCTAATCATAATTCACAAGACTAGAAGTAAGGCAATATGTTAGACACTGAAACAAGATACCAGAAAATAATGCACAACAAAATGTCAGACACTAAAACAAGGTGCTAGACAATAATACACGACATTAGACATTAAAGCAATATCTAGACACGAAAAAATGAATTCAAAAATAATGCAAAACACTAGACATTAAAACAATAGCTTTGACACTAAAGTAAAGAAATATTCACTATACAAAAAGATAAATGAATACACCAAACAGTGATGCACAATCCCAGTTATTAAAGCGATACATAAGACACTAAAACAAGGTATACAATTCCATATGGAATTTTACAACACATTTAATAATTTTGTTACTTAAATTGTAAAACTGTCTTTGAGAACGAGAAGATATATTGTCTTATACCTTCAAAACATACCATCGTCCGAAGCAAAGGAACAGTTAAATCAAGCGTATATTATTCTTCTTGACATCAATTGAAACACAGAGAGTCAGAAAACCACACGCTACATCAAATAGGAGTAAATGTGACAAAAGCACAACATATTTACCATCTAACTTTGTACCACGTTTGATAAGAAAATAAAAGTTGTCAAAACGAAAGACGTTTTCTTTATGAAGTATACTACATGATATTCCTCTGTCTAATTTTACATAAAAACCTTAGTGTGTGTAGTGTATATGTATATATATGAATATACTTGGATTATCACTTAATTAATAATATACTAAAGAAATCTTTGTACTACATTAATAAGTTTGGAATTACTTTGTTGATTAACAATGTTACGGATATCAAACTTTCATGATTTGCTATAGCTTGTGTAGCAAATAGCTGATGTAACATTCGTCTTAAGGCACGACAAAAATTATCTTTGAAAATGTCACAGTTATATAAAAAGCCTTTATTTTCCTATGATATATTAAGTACGCTTATATCGGACTATATTATAAATTCTAAAAACGATGCACTTCCAGCTAATGTGTTGTTAGGGTGCTAATGAAGACTGTTATAAACCAAAGTTGTAATTTTTGAGAAATGAAAAAAAAATACGTGTTGGTTTTAACTACTAATTACATCTAGCATACCCTTCATATGAAAGATGAATCGTTACATATATCATCTTTACACTTAGACAAGAAACCTTAATTTTATCGTACTGTTTTAATCACTTAAAATATATTCTCTTAGCGTTTCCAATGTTGTTTTGTGTTTTTTTTTAATATGATCCATGTCAAACATTACGATTATTTGATCGATTCTTTCAATTATATTAATTTATTCTTTTCTTATGTATTCCACTCACATGAGCAATAATGACAAAGTACTTTTATTTACCAACTGTTAATATGAACTGTTTGTGGGATTTGAAATTAATATTTTTTTTTAATATTAATCTTACCGCCAATATGTAGTTTACTTTATCTAATCGTTAGCTCGATGAACTTATTTTAAGCAAATACTTTAATTCAGGCACTACGTTGCCTCGTGATTTGAAAGTTTATTTAACATTTTTGGTGACTATGCGGTACATTTATAAACAAAAATCTTTATACAAAGCATCTAAGTGAAAGATTTCAAATGCATTTGGAGGTTCATTTGGAGAAAATAGTAATATATTAAATGGTTCTAATGTTCTTTTCTTGTTTTTGCTGCACTTCTCTTCCCCAACTGGAGCATTAAAGAAACTTTTGTTATTGTTTTGAATTAAGCAGAAAGCTACACAATGGGCTATCTGTGCTCTGCCCACCATGGGTATCGAAACCCGAATTTTAGCATTTAAGTCCGCAGACATACCGCTGAGCCACTGATGGGACATTAAAGAAACAATAGTATTTAAATCAATATATTTTAAGTTACAACTATCCGAGAGACATAATCAATAAAAATACAGATACCGAATACTCATAGAAAATGATGTAAATATTTTTCAAATTCATAATTTCTGTCAATAAGTTTCTTCAACTAAGATTCCAAGTTCATAAGGTGTGTTCAAAGTAAACTTTTCTGAATTGTAAGTAAATATATGCAATTTGTAATTTTGTTCTTTGAGCTACAAGTTTCATATTTTTGGAGCTCAATCAGTGATAGAGCGATAAATTTATAAACTTACAATGCTAAAATCTGGGGTTCTATTCTCCGCGATAGACACAGCATATTGTCTAAAGTAACTTTGCTATAAACAAACACCCTGGTGGTGTGTTTAATAGCTATTCAATTGTGTTTAATACAATGTAATAGTAAATAAATTACGAATCAAGAAAATACGATCGAGAATGAAAAAAAAAATTAATTTGGTTTGGTTCGTTTTGAATTTCGCGCAAAGCTACCCGACAAGTACCTATGCAAGCCATTCATAATTTAGTAGTGACAGACTACATGGACGGCAAATAGTCAAAACCACTCTCAGCCAGCCATTATGCTACTGATCATCATAATACAATGATCCCAAGAATTAAATGATGAAAATGTTCGGTGACAGGTTTAAATCCTCTACCATCAAAACGGATGATGTAAAACACAATTCAGATGACACAAACATCTATATAAATATATATATATACATTCATTGCAACTCAAATCATGTTTTCGCCTGAAGCATAGCATACCACTTCTGTTACCTCATGAATAAGATTCTTTTGATAGTACCTGTTTTCATGGAAGGTTGATGAACTAACTACATCAACTACTAATAATATTTCTTTCAGTAAAGATATGATATTGATTGTACACGATTTATGTATTAGTTATAGTTAAACGTAAATCAGATACATTTATTTGTAAACAAATAACTGCTATCCAATCGATATCCTTGAACCTTGGATTCCTATGAATATAGAGATAAAATTAAAATTAGATTTGTCAATACAATAAATGTATATAAGTGAGAATTATTATGACAAGATATATAAGGCCAAGTGTGAAATAACTTTAAATTTAAATAAATGAAATAGTTTTGTTACTTACATACATCTTACTTATATCAAAAGCTGACGTAAACTCTGCATAATTTTATGAGCTTCATAAAATATTTCTTAATTTATTTTAGCTTTGCTTTTCCCAGAAGTATTTAGTTCATCAGCAAATTTGATATGTTGCTTATCAGTTGTTACTGAATATTAAAATTCATTTCCTGAAGTTATTCATATATGCATTAGTAACCTGATGGCAAGTAAACAGAAGGAAACTTGTTAAACACACATGATAGCGCAATACCTTTTTATTTTCTATTTCTTGAAACTGTTACACACGTATAACGTTGTACAAGATATATATTAACTTGTTATTATATTAATAGAACACCATTTATTTACTTAATACTTGTATTAATATTAATACGTTATAGCGACATCTTAGTACTATTAAGTCTACCACCCCATAAAGGTCTCTATTCTGTTCATCTATTTAACTACATTTAAAAATGCTCTTTGTTGAATTTACACCTCAACGCTATTGTTCAAATTTAGATTTCTTTAGTGCAGTATGAAGAAAGAAAAATGCATACGTGTTTAAACGAGAATATCCACTAATCAGCTCTACATGTTTTAGCAAATTAACTCTTTACACGTCACATAGTAAGGTCAACTACATGTGAATCCATGTCTGTTACGTTTTTTTTATGTTGACTGTATGTAGACTGAACGCAACAGAAAGACACAGATAACAGCTTGAATAATTTATTACAATAAACTATTATATATGTAACAGATATAAAATAAATTATATAACAACAATGACAGATATTCAGTTTAAAATTAATTACAATACAAAATGGTACTGGCCTGCGTCCAATATAATGATCTAGAATGAAAGTCCAAAAGTCCAGATCAGTAATCCAAAATTCCGGTCTAGGGTGTGAATTTGGTCCCACGAAGAAATTCCGAAGCTTGAATGGAGAAGTCCAGAAACAATTCACAGTTCAATAAATTTGACGAAGTTCTTTTCACGATGTTTTCGATAAATGTCTCAAATTTGTCGTTCTCCCACTTTTCCGGTCTCCCCTAAACAGTCCTATACGTGTTGACTTTCAGTACAAGCAATAATTCGTAAATAATCGTAAAGATTGACGAAATAATATCACAGCTTCTGTAGATCTAGCTCTAGTTACAAATCCAAGTTGAATGAACACACAGCAAACGTTGAAAATTTCTCGAACAAAGACAATATCTCTTGAATCGAAATAAAAGCGAATGACTGACTCTTCTCATTTCTTTCTCGCGTCACCGTCTGTTTTTATATCAGTAGGCCTACTGTTTTCTCGAACAATCGCGTAACTTTCACAGAATTCCGGAGCAATCCGCGCATGTCTGTTTTTGCACGAGACTCGTCGTCTAGACACCAAGGCCGACATACGCATTCTATTTATATACATATGATTGATCTACCTAATTCTAGAAATTTCTAAATGTTATTTTAAATGAATAAGAACGTATTTCATTTATTTAAATTTCAAAACAATAATATAAACATGGAAATATAAATAATAGATATGGAAATCCAAACACAACACGACATGTTGTCGTTTACAAAACATTTACATTACATTTACATAACAATGTCTCATATATTGCTACTAATTTATTCTTATATGTTAAATGATATAAGAGAAAATGGTTATCACACTTGCATATAGACTACTCAACTTCAACTTAAAGATTCGCTAAATAATTTAACATTACATTTCATTTGTCACTATATAATGGTTTACTTTACATTAATGATAGGTGTGAGTATTTTAGTTTTAATTTGCCAACTCAAAGCGTTTGAATCGCAGTTTTATGCGATGTTTTTACTAATTTTAACTTGAGATCAAAGCAAACTATTTACCTAGTCCAAAACTAAAAATCAACTTATTAAAAAGCACAGATAACGAAATATGCTGTTATTTCACTAGTTGCATATCCTAGCTCTTCTCGATATTTTCGACCCTAAAACCAACAATATTTTATAAATTTCAGTCGTCTTAGGATATTTAAACCAGACTTAAATCCATCTACTGAGTAATTAATGAAAAATACTTTATGTAATAAATATACAATAATAAAAAACTAAAAAATATACTTTAAACGTCCAAAACCAATATTGTTAATTAAAATAACGTATATATTACTTACGGAAACAATAAACATCGGTAGTTTGCTTATTGTACTGTCGTATATTTAATGCTCAATAAAGACCTTGACAAAGATATTACAAGTCATCAATTTAATCTAATTTTAACCGTGATAGCTGGTCGTTAAGCACCTTGGGATATAAAAATAACGTCTCGACCACTACTATATCAGTGTTTGTCAGCCTGCTATATGAGCACAGGTATTGAACGAAAGATCTCGTCAGAATATAACAGATATTCTGCATATAAGTCCGACATTGCCAAGTGATTAGGGTGCTTAACTCGTAATCTGAAGGTCGCAGATTCGAATCCTGTCACACCAAACATGCTCGCCCTTTCAGCCGCGGGAGCGTTATAATGTTATAGTCAGTTCCACTGCTCGCTGATAAAAGAGTAGTTCAAAATTTGGCAGTGTATAGTAATTACTATCAGCCTTCCCTCTAGTCTAATAATCCAAGGGTTGGGGGTTCAAGTCCCCGTCACACCAAACATGCTCGAGGATTCTTTATGTTTTGGTTTTACTAACAAATAAATAATAGTTTGCCTGTTTTGAATTTCGTGCAAAGCTACACGAGGACTATCTGCGCTAGCCATCCCTAATTTAAAAGTGTAAGACTAGAGGGAAGACAACAAGTCATCACCACTCACCGCCAACTATTGAGCTACTCTTTAACCAACGAATAATGGGATTGATCGTAACTTTATAATGCCCTCACGGCTGAAAGGGCAAGCATGTTTGGTGTGACGGGGACTTGAACTCGCGACCCTCGGGTTACGAGGCGAATGCTTTAACCCCCTAGCTATGTCGGGCCCAAACAAATTGTGACTGACGTATCACTAAATTGTTTTTTAATTTTCACTTTTAAATTTTATATGGTTTGTACAACCTTCCTTATTAACGTCTTGTTCCCTATGAAAACCCGTTGAACGCCTCTGTTTATATAAGTTTAGTGTAGCCTGATATACATTGTCGCCGTCTAGCTATATAGTCGGATAGCAGAAAAATACAGCAGAATATGTTTCTAAAAATACAGTAAATAACAATATATATCAGATTAATTGATGAATCATACAATTGTTACTTTAAATGAAATATAGATATGTTCAGAATAATAAAAATAAAAGGAATATATCAATCATGTCATGTACGACACTAGTAAACTTCTGTTTCTTCAAAACACACGATACAAGAGCACTAGATAATACTCAGTGAAATTATGAATAATAGTCATTAATAATTAATTTTATGTACGCTTATATCACTTTCCTTCAAATTATTTTACCAATAATACTAATCCAACCTTTCTGTAAAAATTAGTAAAATATAATTTAATAATGCGTTTATTTATCTGTATTATATTCATTTAAAATGGAAGAAGGCCCTCTTTTATATTCATGAATAACATTTCGAGAACAGCGATGGTTTACATTCGACAGCGTGCCAATCCTGCTCGAGTATCTCGCTGTATAGTACAAGTATATATATATATATAACTGTCTGAGAAAATGACTTTTTTCAGCAATGTTTCGTATTATATTTTGCAACAAAATAAACATGTTAATGCTACACATTGAGCTTCTTGGAAAATAGAACAAGCCTCGATCGCTGAAGGTGTAAAAGATACATTGAAGCATCCTAGCTTTAGTTGATGTAGCCTCAAGTCTTTCTTCACAGCTTCACTATTCAGTAATATTTACCGCTATATTGCATTGTAAGGAACATAATGATATTGTTAAGGCTCGTACACGTATTGAAAGAGCTAAAGATTTCTCTTAACACTTTTCAAACGCATAAAGAATAAAAGTAACGATGATTATGAAAGCAGTTAAGTGGACTAACTAACGCCTGGAGTTTAGGATTTTTGAACAATAATAAGCCTAGCCTAAAATTCAAACTGAGACTAAGTTACATTTTACTTGTTGATAAAAGTAAATAAGGAAAACAGATGAATCTCTGAAAATCCAACTCAACATATACGAGTTTAAATCTCTTCCCACAGTTTAAGTCTCAGTTGGATGAAACTTTACACGATTTTTAAACCAGAAGGGAAAGTTCCTAACTAATTTATATAACAATTAGGTATTTAATAATAATAATAAAGTAGTACATGTGTCAACTTTTCGTTTCTAAGGAAAAAAGTAAATAACAGCTTTGTATCGCATCAAAATGAAAACTGTTTTGAAAAGACCCGCGCTAAAGATAAAAATAATAGGAGATTATTTTTATAGTATTTTTTTTCCTAAATCGTTTCATTAGAGGAGAAGTGATACGTTTTTAATTTTTTTAATTACGTACATTAACTTTGTACATTTACTTTTACCGACGAAATTATTTTTTGAAAACTTATAAAACTGTTTAATGTAAAAATTAAAAGTGGGAAATCATTGTTATATTTCAGAAGAAAAGTGACATTTTTTGTTGCAAATCCAATGAATTGAATTGCTTTGTGATTGAAGGAATAGCAAGCTCCTCATTGAATGCAATAGTTCAGGAATTTTGTGGTAATTCGATCTTCGTAAGTTACACAAGTATTACTTTAATTCACCATGAGTACAAAATGATAAAAAAAATAAAAAACCACAATGCCTAAACCTGCTTAACAGGAAAGTGAACTTATCACCGAGAAAACCTGAGTTTTGAGAACAAATGTGAAACGTCACGATGCATGTTGAAGGTAGAATGCTCCCACGGCTGAAAGGGCAAGCATGTTTGGTGTGATGGGAATTCGAACCGGCGACCCTCAGTTCGAGTGTCTTAACCACCCGGCCATGCCGAGCCGAAAATGATATAAGCGAGGAAGATAACATAAATTATTTTTATCAGTACCGACAAATATGTGATTATGATGTTATTTCAAGAGATCATTAATGTGTACAGCACAAATTAAAATATATATTTAGCCCCTGAACCATATTAATGAAACTATCTTATATATATCTTTGCTGCTTTTTTAAAAATGATCTTATCTCAGCTGGTAATAGAAAATATTCATCAAGTAAGTATATATGACGCTTATTTTTATTTTCAAACATTATGGATAATGAAACTGCACTTTAAAAGCATTTTATGAATGCACACACATATCTCTAGTCTAATGGGCTGAGTGCAAACAGTAGTTATCGTGCCAGACTGTGGAACTAAGATTCTATGGTTCACCTACTACTACTGCTAAAAAAACAAAACAAACACGTTTCATACTATGAAGTCATGGTAATGTTATGAAACTGACGATCAGATTCCATTTACAGACATGAGCTTTAGTAGCCCTAAAATTAAAAAGTAAGTGATATTGACTAGATGCCTTCAACTTTGTGTCTTACTTTAAAATTAGGAACTGCTAGTAAAGATAGTCCTCCTATATTTTTACGTAAAATTTAAACAAATAACCAAATTATATTACTCTGGTACCTTTCCCATCTTTACTGTAATTTTAACTCCATAAAAAATGAAGATAATTATTTCAATACGTTAATGAATTTTAATAGTCTGTCGAATAATAATCAAACAAGTTCAGTATGTAATCAACAAATGAGCTCTATTTCTTGCATACTTTAGTCTTGTTTTCGTTGAAACTTAAACTTAACAATTTGCTAACAGTAGTTTGTCTGAATAATTAAAAACTATTTGGGCATACCGCATCCAATTGATGTTAAATAATTCATAGATTAACACATTGAAACTTAAACTAACTTCATAAGTTCTTTCATGTAATTTCCACAGAAAACCGATGACAGTTTCATGTTAATCAGGACCGACATTGCCAAGTTGTTAGGGCGCTCGATTTGTAATCGGAGGTCGTTAGTTCGAATCCCCGTCACACCAAACATGCTCGTCCTTCCAACCGTGGGACTGTTATAATGTAGAGATCAATCCCGCTGTTGGTTTGTAAAAGAGTAGCTCAAGAGTTGGTGGTGAGTATTGACGAGTAGCTGCCTTCTCTCTAGTCTTACACTGCTGACTTAGTAACGGCTAGCGCAAACAGCCCTCTTGCAGCTTTGCACGAAATTCAGAAACAAATAAACAATTAAGTTACTCATGCTTCTGTCATGTTTTAAAGGAAGAATAACTTGTTTGTCTCTTTGTTTTGAAATATTTAACATATTACAGAAATACAGGGTTAGTATAAAGGTTGTATGATTTATTTTTTTATTTTTTGCAAATACATTTAAACTACAATCTGTGTTACTTTTTAGCCGAAGACAACTAAAACCTAATAAACTAGTCAAAGGTAATGTAGAATGTTTTAATACAAATAAGTACATGAACTTAATTCGTTGAAAATTATGCTATTAAATTTGCAGTTTTATTTACAGTGTTGCATACTTCGTTGCATATTTCATGTAGAAAAGTACAAAACTTTGTGCTTATTAATATCTTTTCTTATGCCATATTGCTACGTTTAGCTCTTGCTTTTTTGTTATATTATAGTAGAGAAAAAGGATGTAATATGAGTTACAATAACTTATTTCAAATATATCACATGTAACTCAGCGGATAACCTGAAAGCTTATAACTTGCTTCAATTCTTACAAAGAACCCCTCGCAGAGAGTCCATTGTGAAGATTTGCACTTAAACAAAACAAATAATATAATGTTCAAGCGATAGATGCAGTTTCGAGCTACGAGAGTTCTTACAAGCTCAGCTATATATAGATAGTAAAGAATTGTTTTCCCCCAATATTTGATTTCCAGAGAACCAGCAGACAGATACGCCCTCTCTACCACCAAGAGGTAAATATTTCAGAACAAAGTGGCTATGTATGTATAATGGATGAAAAGGCGTATACTTAACAGTGCTGAAATAGATTATGAAAAGGAAACTTAATAGCGTGGAATTATGCCAGTCAAGTGTGCTAAACTTTATCTAATCAATAAAAAAGTAAGGAAGATATTGACAAAGACAACTATCTCCTTCTGCAACAGGTATTTTTAATAAAGAAAGCAGAATGTCGAGGTCCACCATTCAGAAAAGAAATCTTATAAATGTTGAAGACGTGTCCAGCTGGAAGAAACAGTTTTCGTTAAGAATGATCTGGGGAGTTTTGTAAGGATGTCATTTTTGAAGCGAAGCTTTGGAAGATAATCAACAATGTTGGGAGAAATGCTACACCACCCAGAGCTATGTTCTATTGAATATTGACAGACTGGTTGTTACAGGGAAGCCTAGTTTCCAACTGCGTCCAGATGATTTCGTTTGTTCGTTTAGTTTTTGAATTTTTGTTTTTGTTTTGTTCTTCGCAGAGAAGATTTGATTTATTCTGAATTTCGCACAAAGTTACACGAGGGCTATCTGCGTTACCTGTCCATAATTTAATATTGTAAGACTAGATCAAACGCAGTTAATCATTACCACCCACCGCCAACTCTTAGGCTACTCTTTTCACAAAGAAAAGGTTTGGGTTTTGAATTTCACGCAAAGCTACTCTAGTGCTATCTGCGCTAGCCATTCCTAATTTAGCAGTGTAAGACTAGAGGGGAGGCAAATATTCGTCACCACACACTGCCAACTTTTGGGCTTCTGTTATACCAAGGAATAGTGGGATTAACCGTAACATTATAATGACTCCACGATTGAAAGTGTTGGTGTGTATAGGATTCGAACCCATGAACCTTGGACTACGAATCGAGCGTCCTATCCGCCTGGCCATGGTCTAGGTGAAGTAGGATACATGTACCTTACTAAATTTGATTCACTGCTTCTGTCAAAATAAGAATGCACACAATAGAGGTATTTTAAAATATTTCAAGACGAAATGGATAGCTAACGTTAACTACACCCCTTCAACAAAAACACTCCATGAAACTCACAACACAGTTATAAAATTTACGTCATTTTTACATCAGCAATTAAACGCAGATTTTATCCTCTTATCCGCCTAAAAATAGTTAAAGAATAAATGAAATTAGATCTTAGTACGCCTACAAAATGTAAAACGCAAGCTTAATTCTGTGTGTAAATAAAAGAAAAAATTCATATTTACCCAGAAAAGTTTTATAAGAAAACTTCTGGCTAAGGTTGTTATAGCGATCAGAAAGTAAGAATAGTTTAATATATATATATATATATATATATATATATGCAGCACTAGTTGACGCCTCTTTTATTTCGTAGAATATTCAAGAAAACAGTATTAATTTCTAAAGAAAGACCCGATCATCAGTCGATCATTAATATACACTAGACACACAAACTTCCTGATATATTACAGTATTGTTTCCAAAAGAAATACCCGTTCATTTGTCGATCATAAGTATACGCTTGACAGAGAAACTTACTGATAAATTAAAGCACTGTTTCATAAAAAAAGATCCATTCATCTACCGATCATTAATATACCCTTGACACAGAAACTTGCTGATAAATTAAAATATTATTTCATAAAGAAAGACCAATTCATCCGTTGATCATTAATACACACTCCACACAGAAACATACTGATAAAATACAGTATAACTTCCTGAAGAAAGACCCGTTCATCTGTCGATCATTAATATAAACATTACACAAAAAGTGTAATATTATTTTTTAAAGAAAGACCCCTTCTTCTGTTGATCATTAACGTACACTTGACACACAGAGTTACTAATAAAGTGCAGCATTATTTCAAAGAGAAAAAATCTGTTCTTCTACCAATCACTAAAATACAAATCACACAGAAATTTATTGATAAAATACAGTATCATTTCCAAACGAAAGTCCCGTTTATCTCTCACTATTTAATGTACTCTATACACAGAAACGTTCTGATAATATATAGTATCACTTATTAAAGTAAGACCAGGCCTGGCATGGCCGAGCGCGTTAAGGCGTGCACTCGTAATCCGAGGGTCGCGGGTTCGCGCCCGCGTCGCGCTGAACATGCTCGCCCTCCTAGCCGTGGGGTGTATAATATTACGGTCAATCCCACTATTCGTTGGTAAAAGAGTAGCCCAAGAGTTGGCGGTGGGTGGTGATGACTAGCTGCCTTCACTCTAGTCTTACACTGCTAAATTAGGGACGGCTAGCACAGATAGCCCTCGAGTAGCTTTGTGCGAAATTTCAAAACAAACAAACAAACAATAAAGTAAGACCCGTTCATCTATTGATCTTAATATACAAATGAAACTGAAACTTATTGATAAAAATTAAGTATTATTTCATTAAGAAAGACCCAGTCATCTCTTGAACATTAATGTACACTCCACACAAAAACTGCTGATAATATACAATACCATTTATTAAAGTAAGACTCGTTCATCTTTCGATGATTTATATACACTTCCCACAGAAACTTAGTAATAAAGTACAGTATTACCTCCTGAAGAAAGGCAAGTTCAACTGTCGATCATTTATCTACAATAGATACAGAAATATACTCATAAATTACATTATTATTTTCTAATAAAAGACCCGTTCGTCTGTCCATCACTTTACAGAAAATCTTACTTAAAAAGTACAGTATTATTTCTTAAAGAAAGACCCATTCATCTGTAAATCATTAATACACACTTAACAGAGAAACTTAATGATAAAGTAAAGTATAATTTCCTGAAACAAAGATCATTTCATTTGTCGACTATTAATATACATTTTTCCCAGAAACTTAATGATAAAATGCAATATAGTTTCCTAAAGAAAGACCCATTCATCTCTCGATTGTGTACTAATGACCAACAGATGAACGGGTCTTTCGTTGAGAAATAATACTGTACTTTTTGAGTAAGTTTTTTTGTAAAGTGATGGACAGACGAACGGGTCTTTTCTTAAACTACAATATTATTTCCTAAAGAAAGACCCATTCATCTCTCGATCATTAATGTACACTAGACAAAGAAACTTACTCATGATGCACAGTGTTGTTTCCTAATAAAAGACGTTTTCTTCTGTCGATAATTTACATACACTTGACACAGAAATTTACTGACATAGTGCAGCATTATTTCCTGAAGAAAGTTTCGTTCATATATCGGTCATCAATACACATTTGGCACAGAATCTTACTGATAAATTACAAAACCATTTCCTAAAGAAAGACTCGTTCTACTGTCGTTCATTAATATACACATGACAAGAAATTTAATAATAAACTGCTGGATTATTTATTAACGTAAAACCCATACATCAGTCGATTATTAATTATCTTCTCGCATAAACTTAGTGATAGCGTACAGTACTATTTCCAAAAAGAGACACGTTCATCTCTTGATAAATAAAATACACTTGATAGAGAAACTTACTGATAAATTACAGTATTATTTCCTAATGAAAGACTTATTGGTCTTTCGGTCACTAATACATACTTGATAGAAAAGCTTACTGAAAGTACAGTACTATTTCCAAAACAAAGGCACGTTTTTGTCTCGATTATTAATATACACATCACACAGAAACTTACTAATAAAGTGCAGTATTATTTCCTAACGAAGACCCGTTCATCTGTCAAACATTAATATACACTTAACACAGAAATTTACTGATAAAGGACAACGTTTTTTCCTAAAGAAGGTTCCGTTCATATATCTATCATTAATATATGCATGACACAGAGACTTACTTTATCACCAGATAAATTCCTATGGAAAGATTCGTTCTAATGTCGATCATTAATATACATTTGATCCAGAAATTTAATGATAAAGTGCAGTATTATTTATTAAAGTAATAACCGTACATCAATCGATTATTAATTATCCTTTCCCACATAAACTTAGTGATAAAGTACAGTATTACTACCTAAATAAAGACCCGTTCTTCTTTCGATCATTGATATACACTTAACCCAGAAACTTACTGACAAAGCACAGTACTATCTCCTAAAAAAAGACCCTTTCTTTTGTCAATCATTAATATACACCTCACACAGAAACTTACTGATGGAGTACAGTATTATTTCCTGACAAAAGACTCTGTTAATCTGTCTGTCATTAATATACACTTGACACAGAAACTTTCTGGTAAAGTACAGTATTATATCCTAAATAAAGACCCGTTTATCTTTTGATCATTAATATACTCTTGACAGAGAATATTACTAATAATGTACAGTATTATTTATTAAAGTAAGAACCGTTCATCTGTCGATTATTAATATATACTTGACACATAAACTTACTGATAAAATACAGTATTGTATCCTAAAGAACGACCCGTTTATCTGTCAACCATTTATGTACAATTGACACAGAAACGTACTGATAAAGTACGGTATTATTTGATTAATAATTTTTTTTTCTTGTTGATTGTTTCTATACACTTGATACAGAAACTTACTAATAAATTACAGTATTATTTTCTAAAGAAAGGCCCTTTCATCTGTCAATCATTAATAAACACTTGACACAGAAACTTGTTGATAACTTAAATATTTTTTGATGAAGAAAGACCCTTTTATCTGTTGATCATTAATATACACTTGTCCCTTAATCTTAATGATAAAGTACAGTATTATTTCCTAAAGAACGACCCGTTCTTCTGTCGTTCATTAATATATACGTCACTCATAAGCTTACTGTTAAAGTACAGTATTATTTCCTAACGAAAGTCTCATTCATCTGTTGATCGTTATTATATGGAGTCTTACTAATAAAATATAGCATAGATAGTTGTTTATTGAAGCATACCTAAAGTTATATGTATTATATAACAAAATAATAACTGAGTATTAGTTTGTTTATGTAAAATAAGGTAATTTAGAAAAAAAATAAAGTTGTTAAGCTATTTATTTTTCTCGTGTAACTTGTTCTCCAAAATATTTTTTTAGTTAAGAAATAAAAATAATACTTATACTTTAATCTTTACTGTATATGAATCAATAATATTTTAGTAAGATATAATCATTTCTTCCATTATATCATACATGTTAGTCTTTTAAATCTTTAATGTACCTATTGTTGATTTGAAACAATATAAGAAGAGTAAAAATGGTTTATTTGTTTCGGTTATTTGGGGTAAACTATTTATGAGAACCATCCCTGATGTTGCAATGTGAGATTAAAAAGAAATGAGATAATCAACAGCACCCAACTTTGACGTTCGGGCTACGCTCTAACGTGATCTCGACCTCACAGAGCAAAGTGCGATTACGTGGTAGCAATAAACGAGCCGTAGACTCTCGAATTCGTATTTTGAAACCTTGTTTAGTATGCCATGCTAATCTTATAAGTTTACTCAATATTCTAAAAAAATGTATTTTCTTACATTCACTTATTTTCTCTCTCATAATTCCCTTCTGCTGACTCAGCTGTGAGCTTGAGGATTTATTCATTTAAAACCTAGTTTAAGCAGTCATGCTCACTGTGTAGTGTTGTTATTAAACGTAAAATATCTCAGTCTATTTTAAAAGGAAATTATTTATTACTGAGTCTTTATTCTTTATAGAATGTATACAACTGATAAGGTGAAAACGAAAAATAACTCAGGAAATTGCATTGATACACGAAATGTATTTTCCAAAATATATTTTCACGATTTATTGTTATAAAGTTTTTGTTTTGCTTTTTCGCAGAGAAGATTTGGTTTGTTCTGAATTTCGCGCAAAGCTACACGAGGACTATCTGCGCTTATCATCCCTAATTTAACAATATAAGACCAGAGAGAAGGCAGCTAGCCATCACCACCCATCGCTGTGGGCTGTTCTTTTACCAATGGATAGTAGGGTTGACTGTGACAATATAACGCTCTCACGTCTGAAAGGACGAGCATGTTTGTGTGAAGAGTTTCGAACTCGCGACTCGAATCGAATGCCTTATCCACCTGGCCATTTCGGTCTCCCAAAGAAGATAATGACGGAATTAACAAAGATTGAAACCAAACTATATTTACCCGAAAATTACAAATGAAATTTAAAAGGTTAAGTAACTATTTGAAATTTTCAGTCAATATTAAATTTACTATTGATAAGCAATCAAGGGAAACACAAGCCATTCATTTTTCAGTTTATAAATATTACTTGAAAACCTAAAAGCAAATAAAATGTTTCTTTGCTAAAGCTCGAAAATTGTTTAGCACATTCTAAATAATTAATGGAACTTTATTGTTGTTTTGAATTAAGCACAAAGCTACCCAATGGGCTATCTGTGCTCTGCCCACCACGGGTATCGAAACCCGGATTTTAGCGTGTAAGTCCGCAGACATACCGCTGAGCCACTGGGCGACGATGGAAATTTAAGAAGCGTTGTTGTTTATTAAGTATATGTAATGAAATGTTTCATTTTGAATCTGTGTTTAATTCTCACTTAAATTCTATTTAAAATATGTTAATTTTTACAAAAACTTCAATCATACGAAAATCAATATTATTAGTTTAAACTTGTAATATTACATCTATTTTAGCTGTAAAATTAACATCTGAAAAACAAACAGTGTATTTGATAAAGATAAAAAATTGGCATAAAACCAAAAAAGTGTAAGAAATAAAACAAGGTATGTTAAATATATCGAAGAAACCAACTTTTGTGTTTCAGTACTGCATCTAATTTTTATAAAAGAATAGTTATCCGAAAAACGAAAAGTTGAAGTTTTGAACTGGGAATCCATATGTAGTTTCGCTCAACTTAACGACTGTCATATTGTGGTTCAGAGGTTAAAGTACAAGTGGGATTTTATAACAATCAGGATAGCTTGCTTGCCGTGTGCAATGAAATACTTTGGTGGTCACGGTCGAGAAACTAGAAAGTCATGCCACCCTCCCACTTCGACAAAATCTATTCTCACATTAACCATTGAGCTAAAAGAAACAAAAGATTGAATAGCTTTGACTTCGCTTGAGCTTGAGAAAAAGTATTGCTGCTCCATATAATTCAGATTTCTTTGTTTGCGGTTTTAATACAAAAATACACTTCTGCCCACAACTAGTATCTGAACTCAGCTTGGAGAGTTGTAAGTGCGCAGATACACAGCTTTGCGTAAGGATGGCTATTTAAAAAATACCTTGAAAAATCCCCGTAAATCTTCCAAAACAAAAGTGATGGGTGAGGCAAGAGGTTAACTTAGGGTCTACTCAAAACAGCCTCTCATACAGATCGTAATCTCATTACTTACCGATTACAAACATTTTCAATAAAAAAACATTCAATTTAACTAGTATTACCGATATGCTGTGTAGAATGTGATGTATTTGACTGTATTCACTCAGTAGGTTGAAAAATTCAAGCTGCATCAAGATATATTGGTTGTTGAGTCAAAATATGTTTTTCTCAGAATTATCTTTCCAAAATTAGGGTGCGTCTTTTATGATGTAGTATCTTGCAAGCGTTAAATGCTATCAGTACATCTAACTTCACAATATCTCAGAAGCTCAATGCAAATTTAAACTATACAATGTGTATATATATTTGTCGTTTGAGGTTTACCTATTGCTTACGATACATGCACAAGTTTTATATGTTTCATTAAAGGAAGTAAATCATATTAAAATCAACTAAAACTTCTTATAAAACAAATTTACACTTAACGTCTTATAAACATGTGTATGTGTTTGTGCGTATTTTATATTTATAAATGCGAGAAATTAATTCCAAAAGAACAAAGAAAAATGTTCAAGAGTAATTAGTTTTGATGTTGTCAAAAAATAGGTTCTACGAAACGATTTGGACATTGAAAGATGTGTAACATAATATAACTTTTAGAGACAATAAGAAACCCGTTGGTCAATCTCGGCAGCCTATCCTCTAAACTAAATCATTATAAATATATAAACAACTCTCCAATCCAACTCTTATCATTCATACTCCCATCAAGTTTTCTCTTTAACTCACTTAAACTTACTGTCTCACAGAATTCGAAGGAAATCCATTCCATATGACAACCACCCTGTTTTCAGTGTTGTTTTTTTCTGAAATAAGGAACCTAATATTTCGAATGTGGCCTTTGAAGTGACTTATATAATTAAATTATAAGCTTTTTAAACCTGTATTCAATATTTCTGTAGATACAACCTAAAATCCTATTTGTTTTACCACAAGCAACAGCATTTTGCTTAGATGGTTTAAGAAACCAATCAAACAATACACCAAGATATCTTTTTCTATGTCACTCTTAAGGTTATTCCCGTCCAAATTATACTTATAACTGAGATAAATGATAACCCACATGTATTATTTTGCGCGTAATATAATTAAAACCCATTTGCCATTTATATGCCCAATAAACCAAATGAGCTAAATTATTTTTGCATAGTATCAGCACCCTCTTCACAGTCAATAATACTCTATATCTTAATATCATCTACAAATTTAAGTAAAATGTTGACTATTCCTTTATCTATGGCATTGAAGTAAATCAAAAAGAGCAATGGTTCTTAGACTGGGTTCTGAAATATTCCATTTATGACATTTATTCAGTTTGACTGAATTCCAATGATAACAACCTCTGTTTTCTTCCATCCTGCCAATCTTCTATCGAATTAGCTAGCGTATTTGCCCACACCTATAGAGAGAATGTTTTTACAAACCTTTTATGTGACACCTTGTTATATGTTTTCAAAAATCCAGATACACCAAATTTACATCTTGCCCTCATCTACATAAGCAATAACATTTCCAAACAATGTTTAAAAAAATTTGCAAGCAAAGGTTTTCCCTTAGTGCAACCACTCTGACGAGTCAACAAATTTTTGAACTTTGTTAAATGACTTTGCGAAGATTCTTTTATTAGATTTTCTACAAGTATTCCCAGAACTAATGCATGCATGGCTAGTAGATTTATAATAACCTGGATAATTTTGATTACCTCCTTTATATGCAAACTTTACGAAAATTAGTTCTAGGCAAATAATTTTTATTTTCAAAAGTTATTCTCGAAAAATCTGATTGTGTGAAAGAAAATAATACAGCAAAACATTAGTTCATTGATGTTTTGGTAAATGTTGAAATGAAAATTTGAAAGAAAGTTTGAATTATTCAAAACCGTTTTAGGGTCGTTTGAAAAGTGGAATATCTATATATCTTTAGTCAAACGCTAGTGAATAAGTTAAAAGTTATCTTTGAAACTAAATAAAAATAACTGAACACATTAAGCATTACTTGATGAAATTTTTTCATCATCTTTGAGCTAATCACTCTAAAATACTGAAGTTTCTATGAACCATTTTACGTTATAATACTCTACAAATAAATTCTTTAAATATTTTCTGCTAGATAACTTTAATACTTCTTCTATAAATTAGTCGTAATCAAATTTTTCTCAATATTAAAGAATTAGTCAAAATTAATCATTTGTAACAATAAAAATTTATCTAAACTTTCCATATGTGAAACAATCGTAAAATTCAAAATAAATTAATTATTGTCGTATAAATATCCATTACACGGTCACAGCTTTATTCAAATAATTTTAAAAATATTTTCTTAGTTTCAGTTTAAACGAAATAAAATATTTTTAAAAAGTTATCGAAACATTCGGTTCATTTTGTCTACTCTATCATGAATACTCAAATTGCACAAAAACTCAAAACACGTGCCCGATTATGATCGCTCTTTCAGCCATGGGGAATTATAATGTGATAGTAAATTACAACTTTTGTCAGTAGAGTGTAGCCCAAAATTTGTCCATGTCTGAGGTTGACTAGCTTTCTTATCTCTAATTTCTTACTTCAAAATTGGGAACAGTTAACGCAGAGAGCTTACTAGCAGACTTGCTCGAAATTTAAAAAAAAAAATCTAATTTTACTGTTTCATAGTAGGGTTGACAAGTTACAATGCTATAATTCGTGGTTTGATCTTTGTTGAAGAAACAGTTCAAATAGCCAATTCTACAGTTTTAGTATAAATAATAAGCTTTTTCATATAATCAATTTCTTTAAATTTCTTGAATTTCAAGATGTATTCTTGTAATTAAGATGATGTATAGGAAAACTTGACATTATTGATGAAATAAAAATAATACAGGCAGAAGCAAATTAACTTCAAAAAACGTTTTCATAGCTAGTTTATTGATTGTGAGATTCAGATGTCATTTTCGCAGCTGCTTAGATATCAGCTTAGTTACATGAACGGAGTACACACGAAATGTAGTGCATGTTTCTCATGCACTCCAATTGAGCTATTTTAAAACTTTTGTTACTTGTGTTGAATTAAGTACAATCCCTCCTGTTACTTAGCAACAAGGGCTTATTTTTATAATCTTTGCTTTTTTAACCCAGCTATTTTCCATTACTAGACCACAAGTGCGAGTTTGCGACGAAAATTTTGAAATATACATTTATTTATCAATTAAATTACACATCAGTGTTAACATATTTTGTTTAGTTTATAAATCAAGAAAGTACTTTATAGTAAAGTAGTGCAAATCCTCTGTTTACAAGGTTAAGGTGGAGACTCCTTCAAAAATCGAGGAACGAATTATTGCATCATTGCAAGTTTCTCTGTCAAGTAACTTCTAGAGATAACTTAATGTAGTAATTACTGGAATTCTTCAATGATTGGCCGCGAGATCAACTTACTAAATGCCACTTTACATTACCAGGAGTAAATTAACATTTAAAAACTCAAAACATAACATTACTCGATCTAAAATGACCAGTACATAAAGTTCAGTGAATAAAATAAAGCCAATAATTCAATAATTCAAGCTTAATAATTTAACATTAAAAGATATTTGAAACTTACACTCCATAAGGAGGGTTCTTTGTGTGATATTGACCATTGTTTGCTTCACGTCTATTTGTTTATCATCCTCACGAATGCTCGGTATGAACGGTAATCTTAGGGTCGCGGGTTCAAATCCCCCCCGCACCAAACATGCTGGTCTTTTCAGTCGCGGGAGTGTTATTATGTGACGGTCATTCCCACTATTTGTGGGTAAAAGATTAGCCCAAGAGTTGGTAGTAGGTGATGATGAGTAGTTGCCTTCTCTCTCTTCTTACACTCCTGAATTAGGGGCGGCTAGGGTAGATAGCCCTAGTGTATCTTTACGCAAAATTCAAAACAAACAAATCATCAGCACGTAACATAAAAAATTAACGTTTAGTTACAGAAAAATATGTTTATTATTTCGGCCATTTTAAATTAAACGACAACATTTATCTTTTATTTCAAAGAAACGGAAATCAGTGCTCAACAACACATCCTGTTTTGTGTAATAGCATAACACTGGTAGGTTAGTAAAAGAAATGAGGCTATTTGAGCCCAACCAATGTAGTTGAAGTTATGTTCGGCTGGTGTATTTTTTTCTTCGTGTTCCTCTTAATTCTTTCTATATTTTTGCTTGGCCTAAATGGCTTTATGTTTTATCAGCTTAGATGTTTTATATTGTCTTGCTTATAAATAACCTTTCAGAAATATGGTTGTCGTAGATACAGTTCATCTGATAAGTTTCAGTATAGAACGAAAGGTTCTACTGAGCAGGACTTAATATAGTAAGCCATAGATATGAAATGCTCTTTTTACTAAAGTCCCTTTTGAAATTCTTTGAAGATTAATTGAAATAAAAAACAAAGAAAATCAATTTCAATTAAGTGTGATTTTAAACACTTCTTATTCTTTAGAAAATAAGCCTATCTTATAAAGCTCAGATACTTTTGAATAAATGTACTATTTTGGTATAAATAATGTGTTGTTTTTGAAAACATAAAAGTTATTTTTGTTGTAGGAGGATGTCAGAAGCAATACTTCCGAGTTGAACCACGAGCCAGTGATGTAATACAAGGTCATACTATTGATTTACAATGTCATATAGGAAACTTAGCTGGAGCTGTGCAATGGAGCAAAGATGGTTTCGTCTTAGGTAAGTTCTGAGCTACGAGGTAAACCATATTTTTGGAGCTATTACAAATATTGTCTTTTTCTTTACACATGGGTATTTGATATGAAACATTATTTGGACGTCTTTGCAGTCTCCATAATAACATTATGTAACTAAAATACTGAGGTCACCAGAATTAAATGTGTTTTAAAACTTAATCCCAATGATAATGAAAGGAAATTACATTACTGATAACGAGGGATTCAATTTTTTACAAATAAAAGTTGTAGACTGCTTGAATGGACAGTGAAAGAAACTTTATTACAGAGGTAAAACGCTTAGACAAGCTTATTATATCATCAGGCAGCTTGTTCGTAGTAAGTTTACTTTCATTACTCCTTCAAGTTATCTCTGAACTTCAATAACGTACATTTTGGTCTAACTAACACTATTGTATTAACACTAAGACAAAAAGATATGTCAGATGAGTAAGAAGCTGTTTCCGAGTAAAGATAGTTATTTAACCTAAACTTTAAGTTACGTAAGAAATACCAGACTTATGAGATTTTTATTGGAACAGCTGTAAATAGTTTGTATAGGTATCCTTTTAACTTAAATTTTGCAGCATTTGAAAACTAAATTATACATTCTGGAAAGACCAAGCTGTTAGATACACTGAGCAGACGTTTCATGAAGAATTACGTGAGACTATGGTCAAAAAGTAAAAGTGTTATGTTTGCATTACGTAAAACCAGTCCAGTACTGCTCAGATTTTCATTTGAAGCTACAAATAATAATTTTATTTCATTATTTTGGTTTTAAACAAGAGTTAAAAGAAATTAATAACAATTAATTCAATTGTAATACTTATCAACGTAAATTCTTATCTATTTATTAGTTAACTACTCGAAAATTATCCATATAAATATATTTGATGGGGATATAAGTATTATATTGATACCACTTTCTTTTTTGTTATTGAGATACAACCAGTTTGTTTGTTTTTTTTGTTTTTTTTAGAATTAAGCACAAAGCTACACAATGGGCTATCTGTGCTCTGCCCACCACGGGTATCGAAACCCGGATTTTAGCGTGTAAGTCCGCAGACATACCGCTGAGCCACTGGGGGGCGAGATACAACCAACTAACGACTTTAATTTTGTGTTCTTAAACAATATTATTTTTTGTAGTAACTTAACAGCAAACTTTTATCGCATATGTACTCATATAATACGTGTATCTTATATATTTCAACTGAAGATGTAAAAACATAGTAAATAGTCAATAATATGATAATTCATTAAGATGTTAAACATACTATAACTCTTAATAAGGTAATGTTTTTAAGTTAGAGCTTAACATGAAAAACTATGTTTCACACTTTATCTAAGACCAAGCCAGTTCCTTTAGGAATTTTTTTCACAGTTCAGAATATAATTCGGCTTGTATGACTTCAACAGACATCATCTGAAAAAGGGTTAAGGTGAACGACATTGTGTCAAATTATTAATATTTTCCCAGATTTGATTAACATTGTATCTGGTATTGTTGTTTTTTAATTAGACATTAACTAATTTGACAGTGGGCGCAACTTAACAAGCATATTTCTTGAATCAATCGTATAAAGCGTATGATCAAAGGTGAAAGATTGTTCGTTTTGAATCTCGCGCAAAGCTACACGAGGGCTATCTACGCTAGCCATCCCTAATTTAGCAGTGTAAGACTAAAGAGAAGGCAGCTAGTCATAATCACCCACCGCCAACTCTTCAGCGACTCTTTTACTAACGAATAGTGGGATTGACCGTTATATTATAACCCCCTACGGCTGAAAAGGTTAGCATTTTTAGTGTGATGGGTATTCGAACCCGTGACCCTCGGATTACGAGTCGAGTGCCTTAACCACCTGACCATGACGGGTCCCTGCGAAAAATAAACCACAAAGAAAAAAACCCATTGAAATCAGTTTCATCTCGTTGACATTTCAAATTCAAAACGAAAACTTACATTTTTATGTAGTTCAACACATTGAAAATTAAAGTTAGCAGTTTTTGCAAGAAGAATAATGCTAGAACAAAAATTATTTCCAAATTTATGTATATCCACTGAAGAAAAATGTGTCAAAATATTTCATATCTTAAATCTGACTACTTATTTTACACACATGATTTAAACAGTTGCAGATAAATATCGATTTCTGACCGTGAGTAAAATGTATTATTAGGACCTTTATTTAAATTATCACTAATTACACAAACATTGGAATTATATTTATAAACAGGATGATTCAGAAGTCCATTAATAAGAAAATATATTGTAGCTTTGAAAACGATATGGATATGAAAATAATTATTAGTGGTAAGGAATGAAGTGTTAAGTGCAGGCCCTATAACAATACTATTGAAGTCATTTTTAATCCATTTGAAGTCATACACCAAAACAAGTGCTGGCAAAACGAAAAATGTTATATATCGGCTGATATTCGTATTTGAAAATAAAAGGGAAGTAGAATAGAGCTAGCTATTTTTATTCTTATGAATAATGCTAACAAAAGCTATATTCAATAATAACGTCAATTAGTATTGAATATAAACTTTAAATTTACTTTATTTATCTACTGCTGAGTTAGTTGGAAATGAAGGTAATGGCCTAGTGCAGATTACGTCACTCTACTCATGTGAAGTTAAAGAAGTAATTGTTGTGGGAAATTGAATACATTTGTCCTGCTTGTGGTGTAACTGAGTTAGCTGTTTATGTCATGATTATAAATGACGCGAAACAGATTCTTTTAAAAACAGCAAAAACAATTATATAGTATTTGTTACTCACTATAAAATGAATTTGTTAATCCCAACCTGACCTATTGATTAATACATCCAACTACTTATCGAGGGTCTGGGATTCAAGATAACATGTTTTGTACCATTAAATATGGGTGTGAAATTAAAGTAGCAATCAATCCCACTATTCCGTTGAGATAGACGGAAAAAGTCCTCAGTAATTTTAACTGTGAGTGCTTTTGTCTGGTTGTATTCCCTGTGGTCACGAGTTTAAAATTAAGAACTTAATACTAAATATTCCGCTTCTAGTCATTAGGCTCACATACACAAATTTGTCGTCCAGATATATAATTGACATTCTTAATACAATGAAAAAAATGGCTAATATACATATATTTAACGATGTAATTGATAACTATGAACTTCAAGTTATCACACTTTCTGCAATTTGTCTTAGGAGAGATAAGAATAAATTGTGCTAACTAATTATTATAGCAAGTTTTTATTAGTAAGATGAATTGCATCTGAAAAATCCATGTAATAGTAGAAAATAAAATATGTGTTAATTCTATGAAAATGATTTGAAAACTAGATAATTAAACTATGATAATGGAAGATTTTTATTTTTTAGGAAATAGAAACGGATAAAGTCTGTGAGCATTAAATAGAGAAATAAATAAAAATACATCTATAAAAACGAAGATTATTAAATGAAGAATAACTTTTTCTTATTGTTATTGTTCAGATAATGTCCGTGTTCTAAATCACTAAAAATGTTAAATTGTAACCCATACAGATTGATTCGTGCATATTGTATTAAAAAGTGGTAAAAATACTATAATATGGATGTTATTCGAATAACTACTATAAGAAAAAAATATTAGATTTTTTTTGGAATGTTTTATGACTAACAGTCAAAGTAATTTTAAATACTTTGCGATGTGATGCATGTAACTTTCCATCGTTTACCAGCTATTATGTATCTGAAGTAACATTAAATATTGAAAAATATAAGGACAATACAACTGTGTTTTTACGAAAGAAAAAATTGAATCAAAACGGGTTTAATGATTTCATTATTATTAGTTTATCCAGCAGAATTCAAACATGTGTCTAGAGAAAGAATTATGGTATTAATTGTTAAATATACTAAAACTTTCCCTTTTTAATCTTAAAATGCTCTTTTAGTTGAATAATCTGCACATTTCATACACAATATGTGTATAAGAAGCGACACGCTGAATCAACACAGAAAAGTATCTATCAGTGTTTGTTTTTTTTGAGTGAAACTAAATACGTAAAATTAAACAAGAGAGAAGGTCAGTGCAAAATTTATACTTATGATATTGGCGAAAACTGTTCCCCACAGAAGAAATAGTACAGGAAATTTAACTTAATTAAGTGTATGCTGAGTGTAAAATGTTTTTGTTATACAATAAAAATGCGTGTAAAAGTGGTTTTGTTATACAATAAGAATGAGTGTAAAAGTGTTTTTGTTATATAATAAGAATGAGTATAAATGAACAAACATCGGATCAAATGCTTGGATAACAGTTATTTAAAATAATAAAAAAGTGTCTTAAGGTTATTTTATGAAGAAACGTTGTTAATTCAGTGTAGATTATTTAATAATCGCTAAAAATGCATCACCACCAAAGAAATATTTTCAAATACAAATAATCAAAATAAAACTTCGTTGAAAGATTCTTGGAAATTTCGATATAAATGATATCTTAAGCGCACTAAAGCTAAACTCATTAGATTTAGTTAAAGAGGTCATTGTGGATCAAAAGAAAGTTAGCTAGAAAGCAATAATCGTCGCACAAGAAATGCGTTTAGTTATTTGATCGAAAAGTTCTATTGCCTCTAACTTTCATAACGAGTCCACAACCAAAAGTTCTAAACGTGTTTAATACCATCGCGTCTCGAACCTTGAACCGTTCATTTTGCAGCCTACACATTGCCCAAGCCAATATCTCACGTAAATTAATTTACAATACTTCTTGCATAAGACCATCATTATTGAAAGATAGTTAATCTAAAGTATTTGATAAGGATTTCTTAATAGTTTCTTTATTCATCTAACTATTTTCAAGATAATTACGACGTAGGAGGAGTTATTAAAACGAAACCTATGTTTAAAAATACAGACGAATTAATTTGCAACATAATGGTAAATGGTAAATAGGATTTTGATTGGCATCATATAAAAACAATTACACTAAGTATTAAGTACATGAAATAGGACCAAAGACGCATTGTATAACACTAAAACATGGTTTGGAATATTTTAAAATAACATAAAGAAATCAAACACGAAATATCTAGTATGTTGTGTAATATTCATTCTCTTCGTATCATTTACATTTTAAATAGTTTCATTAATTTGTGTGTCTTGCTTAAATCTGTAAACTTAAATTAATGCGCATTTGTTTAAAGCCTCTTCCTAACAATTTCATGTACCAGCTGTTTTGTTGTTGTTGTTTTTTTATTTAAACACAAAACTACACAATGGACTATCTGTGCTCTGCCCAACACTCGTATCAAAAACAAGTTTGTTTGTTTGTTTTGGAATTTCGCACAAAGCTACTCGAGGGCTATCTGTGCTAGCCGTCCCTAACTTAGCAGTGTAAGACTAGAGGGAAGGCAACTAGTCATCACCACCCACCGCCAACTCTTGGGCTACTCTTTTACCAACGAATAGTGGGATTGACCGTCACATTATACATCCCCACGGCTGGGAGGGCGGGCGCAAACCTGCGACCCTCGGATTACGAGCGCACGCCTTAACGCGCTCGGCCATGCCAGGCCAAGTTCAAAAACAAACAAACAATACGTTATGGACGACCATCGCAGATAGCTCTCGTGTAGCTTTTTGCAAAAGTAAAGAACAACAAAGAAATACTATCATACCACGTCAAAAATCATGTAGAAATGTTATTCATTTTCTTTCTAATCACACCTTCTGTGGCAAAGAAACATGATATAAATAAACTAGAACAAAATTATCTGAAATCAAAAAACAACTTAATTATAAATATATATAAGTAATTTGTTAGCAATATATTACTACGTTCAGGTAGTTAGATTCTTAATGCCTAGTTTCTCTGTGATACGTAGGTAGTTCAGAGAGTTAACTTCGGATTCCAGTGCGGATTTTGTTTCATTAACGAAATTAGGCCAGAAGTGCTTTACGTAGAATTTGAACGACCACTATAAAACAGTGCTTCCACAAATGACTAGAATGATCTTGAACAGACACCTTGTGACTTATCGATATCAAGTTTCTTATCATTTTTCTTTTTTTTCACGGTATTCAACATACTTGCACTTCGTTCATCGTTTAGATCATATAGAAAACTAAACACTTTTTTCTTCTTGTAATATATTGTCTAACTAATTGTTAACAATTGCTAATGTTTTTATCAGTAATTTCAGTTAAAGTTTAAGTTGTGTTTCACATATCGTTGTTTATGTTTAGCAAGATTAGGAAGACAAACATTTCTGTATTCACAACGTATTTCTACACAACGTTAGGAACGGTGGTGCGAATAATAGTGAAGAATACGTGAGGATAAAACCTGGAAAACCAAATGAAAAGAGAGAATTAGTTGTGGAAAATATATTGAAACTCAAAATATCTAAAACTTGTTACCAATACAGAGTGGCCTTTGAAATTTTGTTTTCCGTGCAGCTTGTTCTTTATAAAACCTGTCCTGGCGAAGTATGGGTAAAATTAAACGTTTCAAAAATATTAAATTAATTAAGCTAGTTCAACTTGGTCATTATATTTACCAGTTCCTTTCAGTATGTAACTTTAATGAGTATGTTTTTCTTATAGCAAAGCGACATTTGGGCTATCTGCCGAGTTCACTGAGGGGAACTGAACCCCTGATTTTAGCGTTGTAAATCCGAAGAACTTCAATGAATGAATGAATGTTAGTAAATAGCTGGCAAACTTTACGAAGGCTTACAATTAAAGAATGAAACACGAAATGGAATGTGTATACCCAGTACATAGAAGGATAATTCATAAATTGTATTTCATACGTTTTTAGGGGGATAAGTTTAATATTAGGATATATAAAAGAACGCTGAAATGAAAAGTTAAATACTTGCATAAAATTTCCTGAATGACATATTTTTTTGAGATTCGTGATGACGGGAAACCCACTTGAAGTAGAAATGTCTCTCAGGATGGCTGGTACGGGTATTAATACTTTAATAAAGCAGAGATTGACGTTTCGACATTCTAAGGTCATCTTTGGGTCAAAACTTTGCCTTATTAATAAAAGTATTAATACCTATACCAGCCATCCTGAGAGACTTATTTTTATTCCTAAGTGGATAACATTCCCTGATCAAAAGTTAACAGTAATTGTAAATACATAACGTGAGAGAAAATATGATAATAATGATGAAAACAGAAATTGTTCTAAAACATAGCAAAAGCTAATTGCGATTAGACTTAAAAATAAATTGAACTAACATGAGTAAAACCTTATGGTCAATGTGAACATGTTCGTTTAAATAAAAAATTATCTTTGCCATTTTATTACCTTTGCAAAGAAAAAGCAAAAAAAGTTTTTCTTTTTCTTCTGTTGAGGACTGTGTGCGGCTTAATGGTTAGCATGTCAGACTTTACTTTTACGTTTGTTTCGGCCATGTAAAATATCCCTCCTTACTATGATCGTGGGTACGTTATAAGAGCGATCTTCAAATTTCACTATTCGATTAGACCATCAACTGGAAGTGGGTGGTGTTGACTAGTTACACTCACTTTAGTCCATCGTTTCAAAATTAAGGATGGCTAACACATATAGCCCTAAGTAACTTTGCGTAAAGTTAACAAATAACTACAACGTTCCGTTAATAAATTACTACGAAAGACATACATTTGGAAGAAAGGTTTGATTCCAAAAAACTATTATTTGAACTATCGAACCACTTAGGAGCGGCATATTTAAGTAAGCATCTAACTTCTGAGTCACAACAAAAAGTAGAAGTAGAAACATAAGTGTTACCTAAATCTTATTACAATCATCGCTCAATCTAGAGAAGCACATATATAAATAACGTAAGAAACAAGAAACCAACCTTGGAAACAGTATAAATGCAACCGAAAAAGAAGTAACAATTGTAAAAGCGCAAATAAGCTTAGATATTCATTATGATATCACTTGTCTTTAGACCATTAGCAGTTTGGAAACCGAATGGAAACCGAGGCCTAAGAAAATCTGCTCTGTTCGAAAGTTTTTCATGAGTGTAACGGACCATTGAAACCCTCAGTGATCCATGCGTAACAAAAAAAATAAGTTGTGTAAATAAGTCGTGAATGCATGAACCTTCTTAAAAGAATTAAATGTTTTTCAGAAAAAACGTTAGCACATGTAAGGTACGTATATATATATATATATGTGAGTTCCAATCTAAAACTAATGTAAGCCGTGAAAAGAAAGAGGGCTAAAAGGACGATTAAAAACAAAACTTAAGAAGGGCTTATGTGTTTCTCTTACCGTTGACTCAACAGTATGTCTAAGAGCTTACACGTTAAACACTAGGCTTCAATTTTCCTATGTTTCTGTATTTCATGTTGTAGGATTATAAAAGGGCAGTTTCATGTGTGATAAGTAATCAGTTTTTATGGTTAACTTTGGATTCTTTTACGAATTTTGTTTTACACGTGTTTTGCGTAAGTCTCGAACAAGAACTGAAAACCAATGGAGGAGATGCTGCCATAAAAGTCTATCATAATTTGAACAAAGACCTTGCGACCTGATGATATTAAGTTTCTCACAAGTTTTCATGTTTTTCACGTTCTTCTACGTTACGTACTACATGTTTATGTATTTCTGGTTTAAATTTTATACATAACTTGTAAGTTGTTTTTATTCTTGTAATCTGTCGTCAAACTAATTGTTAACAATTATTTGTGGTTTTTTACAAATTTCAGTGAAAGCTGAACACGTGTTTTACTTATAGTTGTTCATGTTAAGAGAGATTAACATGACAAAATAAAAAAACTTTGCGTTAACAACGCATTACAATCCTACAATAATGTTATGTAAGAAGTACTTAAGGACAAAAGTACTTGAAAAAAGACCAAACGGAAAAGAGCATCAGTTGTGAAAAAGATAAAGAAACTCTAAATATATGACTGGAATTGAACAGTTTTCCAAGTATTGTTAGCGTGTAATTCTTTATAAGCTTGTTTAGACAAGTATCGACTAACGTAAGATATATAAAACCAAAATGTGAAGTTAACCCTTCTAGTTTTTCTTCAAAAGTTCCGAAAAAAATTGAAGGAAATATAATGAACTTTACATAATAACGAAAGTTTAATGTATTAGTAGAAACCAAGGTTCAATCGAATGTTTCCTGACTATAACAAACTTTGGATTTAATACCAAAATACGTAATTAAAATATTTTAGTTAAGTTTATTCCAAAACCAATTTATTGTCCTTATACTATATTTTCTCCTTCTATTGCTTGTAATTATATGCCAGAATGATACATATCATTCAGTATTTGTTATCTTTCTTCTAATTTTCCAGTTTTTAAGGAAATCTGATTTACGCACACACATAGAGTTCAAATATTTTTTTAGAAATGTTTAAAAATATACCCCCAGTGGCACAGCGGTACGTCTGCGGACTTCACCGCTAAATACCCTGTTTCGATACCCGTGGTGGGCAAAGCACAGATAACCCACGTGTAGCGCTGCACTTAATTCGGAACAACATCAACATACAAAACTTAAAAATATTGTTTATTAGCTTTTAAAATACCACTTAATTAAATAAGTAACGTTTTATTTTGGAAAATAGTTTCTCAAACTCCATTTTTTATTTAATGAATGGTTGCCGAATGTTTGTTAAGTTTTTGTAGCTTTCACGAAGACATATAATTAAGGCGTGACAAATAGAATTGTATGTACATATACAGTGTGTTAAAGGCAATTCGATAAAGGTATTTTGCTGCCTATTAGTTTGTTTGTTTTTTCTGGAATTTTGCACAAAGCTACTCGAGGGCTATCTGTGCTAGCCGTCCCTAATTTAGCAGTGTAAGACTAGAAGGAAGACAGCTAGTCATCACCACCCACCGCCAACCCTTGGGCTACTCTTTTACCAACGAATAGTGGGATTGACTGTCACATTATAACGCCCCCACGGCTGGAAGGGTGAGCATATTTAGCGCGACGCGGACGCGAACCCGCGACTCTCAGATTACGAGTCGCATGCCTTAACGCTCTCGGCCATGCTGTTTGTTTGTTTGTTTTTTGAATTAAGCACAAAGCTACACAATGGGCTATCTGTGCTCTGCCCACCACGGGTATCAAAACCCGGATTTTAGCGTGTAAGTCCGCAGACATACCGCTGAGCCACTGGGGGGCCTCGGCCATGCTATCTATTAGAAGATAAAAGGAATGATGAGTTTGACACTTTCATTAAATTTCTTTACAGTTATATTTTAATATTACTTAAAGTAGGTGGCTTCCCTTAATCAAAAGTAAATGTTAATTTGAAACACATAATGTAAAAGAAAGTATAATACTAATGAAGAACACGCAAATTGTTCTCAAAAACTAATTGTTTACGATTATATTTAAAAAAATATTTAATTGACACGAGTATAATTTTATGGTTGAATCAAATATGTTCATGTATTTTATCCTATTTCTGCTGAGGATCGACTGTGTCACAGTATTATCCACCACTTCAACAATGATTGGTATACATAAGCCCGAGTAACTTTACATAGAATTGAGCAAACAACAGTAACGTTCCATTGAAAGACTGTTAAAAGAGAATTACATTTAGATGGAAGAGAGTTTAGGTTCCAGAGAATCATTATTTGATTTATCAGAGCACTTAGGACCGTCATATGTAAGCAAGAACCGAACTTCCAAGAAACAAATATAAGTAACGTAAGAAACAAGACAAGCAAAAATGAAAATGGTTATAAGTGTACAGAAAGACAATCTAATGGTTGTAAATGCACAAAAAAGTTTAGATTTTATTCATTCTTCAAGATTGCATTCGCAGTTAAAACAAAGACAGTTTGTAAAACAGATGAGAGTCAAACTCAGCTGAAGTTATATTTACTGAATAACTGTGTTCGTAAGGCTTTTGAGAATAAATTTCTAATGATACAGTCTATTTGTTGTACACTGTATGGTTAAATAAAACAATAATTTTACAAACATACAACACTAAAATCCTAGTTTCGTTTCTTTGCGGGCCACAGAGTACACATAGAACCAAAACCATTCGGATATAAGTAAGAACCAACACAAACGTTGTATGAGTTATTCCTCCGTAAGAGCTGGATCTAAAACTCCCAAACGAAAAATGGTAGCTCAAGAAACTTTCACTATTACCTAAATAATTTCTGGTAATGATATTGGATATGTATTCAAATTTCCTGTCTTAATATAACCTGTAATCATGTTTCCTTAATTATAATTATGATAAATGTATGATAATCTATATATATATAGTTAAATCATTTAGTAGATCATGAGAAGGAAATATCTGATGTGTAAGTCCCAGCGGAAAACATCTAAGGAAGAAAAGTCCTGTTTCCCGACACTTAGGAACAGATGACCAAAATAATTATACATATAGAGAGGAAAACTAAGTTAATAATAAATATACATATAATCTTAAACGTATTTAAATTGCTCAGAGAAAAACAAAACGATTTTTAATCAATTAAAGAGCACCTACAACATATGTAAAAGTTATGGAATAAGAATAAGAAAGATCAATTGGAAGTTTACGTTCTGTCAGTTATCTTTCAAATAATAATCAAAATAGAATAAGTCATGGGGGCTTCAGTTCACAATGTCATAGCTGACCTACCGTCCACTATTCTCTTTCTCAAGTTAAGTAATAAAGAAACAATACAGTAAACCAATTAAAACTTATCTGTCCTTATAATCTAAACCAGACAACACCCCAACCACCCCACAATAATAGAATAACAATACTGCAAAAATGTCATGAATTATGTTGCTCTGTGTATGGATCAACAAGTAATCTAATCTGCAGGTATTGTAGGGTGTCCAGAAATAGTCATGGATGGTGAGTAATAAACAGGTCAGTTTTATATTGGGTAGACGTAAGCACCCATACCTTACAACTTTTTAATCGTTGGTCTTTATAACAGCTCTTCGCAAATGACTTGGAAGTTAATTGGAAAAAAAGGGGTATATGTATTGTTTCAGCAGTTATCTGCAAGGCTTATTTCTTGTTTTTGTTTGTATTTGGCCTGTGCCACATAAATTGTTTTCCTTCCATGTAACATTGATGCTCGTGGCTTTATAAACACACACACTTATAAAATTAATTAGCTTCGTTTGGATTAGATTGATGTATCCTTGTTAACATAAAAGTATAACATAACACTTTGTTGCAAAGTGACGTGGCATAAAAGCCATTGTTGGGAACAAACTGTTTTCAGTAGTCTCTGAATTTTCTGTATAAGTTGATATGTAAGGAACCATTTCTTTCGTACTTGGTTTTTGTTACCTTACCTCATTAAACAAATACATACGTACATGGTATGAGTGTAAAATTTTAGGTTTTTGGTTTCCTTCCTCTGGGGCCCCCCGCTAGTACAGCGGTATGTCTCCGGATTTACAACACTAAAATCAGGAATTCGATTCCCCTCGGTGGGCTGAGCAGATAGCCCGATGTGGCTTTGCTATATGAAAAACACACAAACACTCCTTCCTATAGGATCTATGGCAGTCATACACGCATGCGCACGCACCTATGTGCGTGTTTCTTTGTGATTTCGTTTGGTAATATAAGGAGCAATTTCTTTTATATGTGTTTTTGAGGGTTCATTTACTATTTATGCATAACTTCAGGTCCCTCGACTCTTTGTTCTAAGGATTGCAATAGTCACATACGTACACACACAGGCCCATAAACGTGCCCTTTTATTATAAGATATATACATGAATTACATAAAACACCGCACATACCGTTTAAGTTAACTATTTTAAAATGTATTTACAGAATATAATCAATAAAAATAAGTATTACAGATATATATATCAAATATCATAGTCATTTTATTATTTTGTAATAGCGAACGTTTCTGCTTGTGTGTGAGAAAAATTAATATTAAAACACATTAACATGTTAATATTAAACACCCGACCTATTATCATTACAAATTCTATTCTTTTTATGCAAACGATACAGATAAGAATTTTTGTGGCTTATCACAGCACAGACTTTTAGGTATATTTATCTTTGTTATTATAATATGTTTATTTCTTCAGAATGAGTGAGCAGGACTGTAAATTAATGGTGCAAATTCATATGTGTAATGCAGAAGACGGAGTGATTGCGTAATTAGCGAGAATCCGAAATTAAGCGTTCAAGTATTTTATTCGCAAAAACGCGCTCTGGAGCCATGGGGTGCTATACTAGTGGTGGACAGACAATGGTTTCTCTAAATTTCGCGTTTAAACTTAGTTACTACCACATTCTCATATTAGTACTCACAAGCAAGCTACTTATTTCGTTGTTTCTTCATCCTTCATCTTATAAGTTTAAAACAACCTTTAAATAATTTTCCATTTCAGTGATGTCCAGCTAGTTAAGGCGCTCGGCTTACAATCTGAGGTTGGCGTATTCGAACTTGCTTCCAACTAAACGTGCTCGCTCTTTCAGTTATGAGAATTTTATAATGTAGGAGTCAATCCCACTATTTGTGAATAGAAGAGTAACCCAAGAGTTGGCTGTGAGTGGTGATGACTAGTTGCCTTTTCTCAGTCTTATATTGCATGGCTAGACCAATTACCCCTCATATAGCCTTTGATAGTGTTTTATGTAATTCAGAAAATCTGGATGTTTGTTTATGGTATTTTTTACGGTTGTCAAGCAAAAGGACAGAGGGTAAACACTTGTTCATAATTACCATCTTCGAGCTCATAATGCTCTAAATGAAAGAGGGGTGTGACCGTAACTTGTACAACAAAATTACAGGGATGGATCAAAAGGGTATGAACCACGAACCAAGAATTCACAGGTTAGCGTATTGAGTATTAAATGAATTTTAAATATAGCCTTTTTTGTGATAGCAGGACGCAAACAGTAGAACTGAACGTCGGATCCAAAGACCAGCAAATTAAGCACAGGGCCATAAAATCTTGAAAAATGTCAAATCTGATAAAAGCTTGATGTCAATTGATCGTTTCTACGGAAATTCTTTCGTTGAGAAATTTGTGAAGATTAAACTCATATTATATCATTAACAAACATTATTTAATAACCTTCCAATTTAAAAAAAAAATCACTTTTATACGAATGTTAAATTAATGCATTGAGATTGAGTACGATATAAGTTCGATGTAAAAACAAATAGGAAATGTGTTTGACAAAAAAATAACTGAAACTATTTTAGAATTTTTATCTGCAAAAACGGCTCTTTCGGGTTGAGAAAATATTTTACACAGAAGAGCAAACAACGTTTCGACCTTCTTCGGTCATTTTCAGGTTCACAAAGAAAGAGGTAACTAACCAGAAGCTGACCACATGTTTGAAAGGGGTTGTGTAACTGAGTGTCGGAATGTAGAGGGCGGTGTTAAATGTTTGAATATTTGTTTGTTTTTTGTTTTTTTGAATTAAGCACAAAGCTACACAATGGGCTATCTGTGCTCTGCCCACCACGGGTATCGAAACCTGGATTTTAGCGTGCAAGTCCGCAGACATACCGCTGAGCCACTGGGGGGCATGTTTGAATATATAATTTTATTATATTAATATAGGTATAAAGGTGTTTCTTTATATTGGTTTATTTTGGGTTTAAGTTGTTGTATAAGTAAGGCTTCTTTAATTTTGCGTTTGTTTATGTTTGTTTCTTTATTTAGTATTTGGGTGTTTTCTATGGTTATGTTGTGTTTATTTGACTTGCAGTGTTCGAAAACGTGTGAAGGTGACATTTTATGTTCTTTGAATCTGGTTTCCATTTTTCTACTTATTTCTCCAATATAGAAGTCGTGGCAGTTATCACATTATAGTTTATAAATAATATTGGTGTGATGTTTGTCAGTGTAGTTTTTACATAGTATAGACCTCAGTTTTGTGCTGGTTTTTGAATAAATTTGGTATTAACTGGAATGTCATATTTTGTTACTAGTTTTTGCCAAATGTTGGTTATTTGTTTGCGGATGTCAGGAATATATGGTATACAGCAGTGTATGGTTTCGTGATTTTTTGATTCGTGAGATATATTTACTTTTGCTGGTTGTTTTTGCTTTCTGTCTAGGTGTGTGCGTATAATGTTTTCTACAGTTTGTGGAGGAAACTTATTGATGTTGATGAAGTATTGTTTTATTTCGTCTAATTCATCGTTAATTTTATCTGGTGATTTCTGTGGGTTTTTTTTAGTTTTGTGTTTTGTGAAACCATCAACATTTTCACAAAACAGAAAACTAAAAAGCCAACCTTACAGAAAGAGACATTAATTCCATTAAAAACCTAAAACAAGACAAAAACATAAAAATTCTAAAAGCAAATAAAGGTCGTAATGAACGCGAATGAATACATCCAAAAAATGAATAAAATCCTATCAGACACGAACATATTTAAACCAATACACACAACTCCAACAAAGACACACGAGACGCAACTGAACAAATTATTACTACACATGAAAAAAGCCAACACAATTTCACAAACACTTTATTCGTACCTACGTAAAACCGACTCATGCACACCGCAAATATACGGCATCCCCAAACCTCATAACCCAGATTGTACATTACGACCAATAATGTCCACATATGAATCGTTTAATTACAATCTTGGTAAATACATAGCATGGGCATTCTCCAAATATCTAACATCAGCAAGCTTATTCATCAAAGACTCTTTTAATTTCAAGACTAATCTAAATCAACTTATTCATAAAGCCTTAGTGGCCAGTTTCGATGTTATATCCCTCTTTCCAGAAGTTCCAACCACTGAAGCCTGCAAGATAGTCTTAGAACTCTATATCCGAGACCCTAACCCATCTATAGACCTTCCCAGTAACCAATTAGCAACCCTCATAGAATTCACAACGATAAAGACAAACTTTATGTTCAACAATCAAAACTATATACAAACAAATGGCCTAAGCATGGGCAACCCAGTATCACAAGTTCTAGCCAATATTTTTATGACACAAGTTGAAACACAAGCAATTAACACAGCATTACATCCACCACTATACTGGTACAGATATGTGGATGACACGGTTGCGGAATTCAGATCAACAGAACACACACTTAATTTTTTCAATCACATTAACTCTATACATCCCAACATTAACTTCACATGTGAACAGGAAGAAAGCAATCAAATATCATTTCTTAACCTTCAAATTACAACAACCGAAACACAATTCAAAACAGAAATCCACCGAAAAATCACCCATATTGGACTATACATTCCTTGGGACTCAGCACATGAAACAAAACAAAAACTCAACATTATAAGAAACCAAATAAACACAGCCATAAAACTATGCTCACCATATAAAATTAACGATGAATTAGACAAAATAAAACAATGCTTCATCAACGTCAGTAAGTTTCCTCCACAAACCCTAGAAAACATTATACGCACACACCTAGACAGAAAGCAAAATCAACCAACAAAAGTAAATGTATCTCATGAATCAAAAAATCACGAAACCATATACTGCTGCATACCATATATTCCTGACATCAGCAAACAAATAACCAACATTTGGCAAAAACTAGTAACAAAATATGACATTCCAGTTAATACCAAATTTATTCAAAAACCAGGCACAAAACTGAGGTCTATACTATGTAAAAACTACACTGAAAAACACCACACCAACATTATTTATAAAATACAATGTGATAACTGCCACGACTTCTATATTGGAGAAACAAGTAGAAAAATGGAAACCAGATTCAAAGAACATAAAAAGTCACCTTCACACGTTTTCGAAAACTGCTAGTCAAATAAACACAACATAACCATAGAAAACACTCAAATACTAAATAGAGAAGCAAACATAAACAAACACAAAATTAAAGAAGCTTTGCTTATACAACTTAAACCGAAAATAAACCAATATAAAGGAACACCTTTATACTTATGTTAATATAATAAAATTATATATTCAAGCATCCAACACCGCTCTCTACATTCCGACACTCAGTTACACAACCTCTTTCAAACATATGGTCAGCTTCCGGTCAGTTACCTCTTTCTTTGTGAACCTGACGATGACAGAAGAAGGTCGAAACGTTGTTCGCTCTTTTATGTATAATATTTTCTCAACCCAAATGAGCCGTTTTTGCATCATATAGTCTTAGAATCTGATATCCAAGTACGGTGAAGGATCTATGAAAAGTATATTTATGCCTGTGTAAACACTTTCCGACTAAATTTTATTCCTTCGCAAAAGCTATTACTTAGGAGTTGTGGTGTTTGGTAATAACGTGAAATCACAGCCATCAGTTTGAAGGAAGAAATGTCAAGGTCTGGTGGAACATCTTTCTCATAAAGTTGTAGCTCTCATTATTTGTGTACTTTATTTATCACGTATAATACCTGTGATTTCATGTCATAAATATTTTATCAACTTTTCCAGAGGAAATTTGAAAATTTTGTGCGTAAAATATTATATCATAAACTTCTTTTTGTAGTTCATAATTCATAAATATCCCAAGGTAATAAATGTAGATGTTTTAAATATGAGCACTAAAGTACGTAAGACCGAAATAAAATAATGCAAGGATGTTGAAGTATATATCTGTTTATTCATATTTATATTTCAGATTGCTCTGGCATTATCGTAACAACATATATATTATCATTTTCTCAAAGTTCTCGATATGAATATGCAAGCTTTCAATAAATTCTCTAACAAACCAATAACAGAAGAAATTGTTGTTGCTCTTTTGCTACTTGTTTGAACGTATTCGAATGACAAATTACAGGGAATCCAAAATGAATTACGAAAGGTGAAAAAGAAGTTAAGATATGAAATTAACATTATATCACACATTATTTATGAACCTGACAATGTATAATTAGAACGTGTATAATTTCGATTATACCTCAAATTATTTTTGAAAATCGTAAACATTTCTTAATTTTTCCCGTTTTGTATATGTTCTTATATAAATGAATTGACATAATTAAACTACAAATATTCGTCAGTACGTTCAAAACTTGCAGCTACTTCTTCATATATATTACCATTTATGCCATTATTACAGTTTTAAATGCTTCCATTGTTTGGCATCATACAACTGTTCTTTCACAACACTATCTTTCGAGAATTATTCAATAATTTATAAACTAAGTGTTTCATATTTGCGTTGTTCTTAAAAATTAATCGCATATTTTAGTTCATTTGGCGTTAAACGCAAAACTAAAGAATTTTGAGTTCACTTTATGTCCACAAAGGGATCTAATCTCAAATTTTAGCTGTGGGAATGGGAAACGATTTTATTTGTAAAGTTTATAAATATTTGTTATTGTACCGTTCTTTTTAAAGATATAACTATTCAAAAAGATTACTAAAATTATTAAACTGCATACAATGAGACAAAACATGCATTGACAGTGCCAAAATAATCAGAAAATGATAGTTATTACATATCGAGATATGATACTCTTTAGTTGTAAATATCTTTCATATACTCTTAGCATTCGTTTAATTAAATTATATTGTTTTAAAATCAATATACAATCAATTATAAAATATAAAATCAAATATATTGCTCATTTTTCACTAAGTACCAAACACAAAATTGTTCATTCTTGAATTGTGTCGTTTAAAACTGGAATGCATTTAATGTATGGAGAGGAAAAGATATGTACCACCTCGGCCCGGCATGGCCAAGCGTGTTAAGGCGTTCGACTCGTAATCCGAGGGTCGCGGATTCGAATTCCGGTCGCATGCTCGCCCTCCCAATCATGGGGGCAATGTATAATGACTGTCAATTCCAGTATTCGTTGGTAAAAGAGTTGGCGGTGGGTAGTGATGACTAGCTGCCCTCCCTCTAGCCTTACACTACTAAATTTGGAACGGCTAGCGCAGATAGTCCTCGAACAGCTTTGCGCGCAATTCTAAAACAAGATACGTACCAAACGATGTTCAAGATTATATGTATATAGGCAGCGTTTCTGATTTTACTTGTAAATATGGTCAGCAAACATGCATCAGCACGGATGTTTTAGGTTCTTTGTGTTTTTATGAAAAAAATATGGCAAACATTCATTCAGACTTAAAAGTAAACGTTATCAATACTAAATATGTTGGACCAAATCGAAAGCTTTAATATTTCACAGTCTGCCTTTATACTGTGTGTAAAACTTTATTTTCTGAGTATCAGCATTTTTTTCAGAAACCCATTGATTACAGAGTTCACTCAGAAACTTGTTGTGAATGATGTTTTGCAAATGTTAAAGATGGAGTAAAATGAACAATGAGCCATTGAAATTCATCAATGTTTGTCTTAAGAAATTAAAACATAATAGAATCTCGTTTGCGGCTAAATGTAGAATTTAAATACGTTGCTACTATTGAAGATTTATGTTGTAGACTTTGAATAATTTGCTACCATTGAAGACTAATGTTTAAAATATATATGAATATAATATGAAATTTGAAAAAAAATGTTGTGCTTTCTTGAAAGCTGTCCCTAAGCTTCAATAATAAAACTCACATGCATTCAAATTCTGTCTGTCATTGACATTTGCTCAAGATTTTACTTCCTTAATTCTTAATTTACAAATATTACGTTCTTGACTCTAAATTATACTATAGGACATTTGCTATTTTAAAACTTACTTTAGAAAACTCTAATGAACGATACTATAGAGTCTAATAAGTATTAATAAGTGTCAACAATATCTAATCTGAGATCTGAGACATTTCTTCAGAAAGTCTACTTTAGCAATTGTTTTGGAAGATGAGATTCCTATAATACGTTTGTATTATAAGTAACCGCACTTGGCTGGAGAAGACAAGTGTCCTATTCTGGAAACGTATTAAAATACTGTTGCCGTACCTTTAAAAATGAAATAATAATTATAAAAGTTATCGTATGTGAAACAAGCCATAGTACTCTACAAGAGTTAAATAAAAAAATCGTTTATATTGAATAAAAGTCTTGTTTCTTAACTTTTTGAAGTAACAATAGAAAATTACAAAACTTTGTCTTTTTGCTCTCCAGACACGCATCTATCAATATATCATGGTTAGTGTGTACCCAAATATACTATTATTTTTTGAAAATGAACAGTTATTTGTGAAAATTAGCATTAGCGCCACTTTATAAAGTAAAGTTTAATCGTAAAGCAATAGCAGAAAGAAGGACCATTTAAATGTGCTAATTCCATGTAATTTTTAAACCTTTATTTTTTCAGTCAGAAACCGATTAAACTAGACAGATGGATGTTTGTAGTGTAGTCCTTTAGATTCTGCCAAAGAAAGGTATTTTTCATTAAAAGATAAAGAAAACCATACCTTAAAGAAGAAGTGAATGTTCATTTTAATTCACAAACCTTAATTTTTCTTTTTAAGAACAGAAAACAGTATTGACTAATAATCATTTTCTTTTTAACAAAAATGCTTTTGAAAATATGGATTGGTGTATAAAACAAGAAATTAAGTAGTAGTGCTAATAGATAACTGAGAAGATAATAAATTATACAGCATGTCATACTGGGTTTTCACACAAAAGTAAAAAGGGTACGGCTATGACTGTCTTATAACACCTCAACATCTATACTCTTATCGAAACATAGCATAATCAAAAGTTCTTATGTTGTTTATTAAACAAATTTACACGTTCTGAACTATACACACTCACTGTGGCTTGAGATTCTATATAATTTTACAGTTTTTATCATAGCTTTATACTGTAACAGTTCTACAACTGCATCGAGCGATATCATATTGTGTTTCTAGTGAAATGTAAACGATTTATATTTCGATGTTAATTATCGTAAAATATATCTAAAAGTGACGTAATAGATGGCAGAAAAACTGTAAACGTATGGCCATATAGTCTTTGCCAACTTTAAATCCTCATTAATTATCTTATGAACGCTATCAGGAGATATATCCAACTTCATTATAACGTACTTTTGAGCCAATGATGTCTCTTTTGAGACAACAGATTTTACTCAACAGAGGTCGTTGCTCTTCATCTGCGAGTTTCCTTCTTCCATAAATAACATTGAAGAGTCCGTGTTTTGAAGCATTGTATCTTTTGGCTCCACATTGCTATACGAAGACTTTCTCCTGAAAAAGAACTACAACCTAAATCTTCAACCCTAAGTACACCAGCAACGAATTTGCAGTAATTCAGATGTATTGGTAGTACATATTTTGCAAGTGGCGCAACGGGTCACACGTACAACGACACACCACTGTATTAGCATATGTAAATCGCTCTTATAAAGTACAATGAACTCTAGGTATAACTCTTATTTAAATCGATATATCCTGTAGCTACTTCATTCTCCATAAAATCTGTACGAAATATTCTGAAGCTTTAAGATAATTTTGTTTTCTTATTTATTTATCAACGTTTCATTATTTATTTGTTAAATTACAGTTTTTTCACTAATTTCGTATGTCCACTGTCCACAATACAGTACAAATAGTTTTTCTTCTGAATAATATGTATTTTAAAATTCGAATTAATCAAGTAATAATATAGCAAACCAAAGTTTTGAATATTTCCTTAATATATGTAGATATGTATAAGTAGGTTAAAAGCATTATTTCACTTAACAGTATGTACGATCCAAAGGTTATATCTTTGTTCATTCATCCAAATATTTAGTAAATGAATCTCTGTGCCTAACATAATATTTCTAGAAAAGTTTTTAAAACATGTATACATAATAACTGTTAAATTTATTTTTCTTGTACTACGGTTGGACAAACGTTAAAAATCTCGAGTTCAATTTCCTAAGATTGACAGGTCATATAATTCAATGTAGTTTTCATCTGTTACTGATAGTTTATTGGTGTAAGTTACTTTAAACTTATCGACAAGGTTAAATTACTTTTTATATTTTTTTATTTAACGCGGCCCGGCATGGCCAGGTGAGTTAAAGCGTTCCACTCGTAATCTGAGGGTCGCAGGTTCGAATTCCCATCACATCAAACATGCTCAACGCTTCAACTGTTGAAACGTTATAATGTTGCGGTCAAGAGTAACCCAAAAGTTGGCGGTTGGTGGTGATGACTAGTTGCCTTCCCTCTAATCTTACAATGCTAAATTAGGCACGGCTAGTACAGATAGCCCTCGTGTAGCTTTAAAAACACACACACACATTAAATGTGTGTGTATAAATAAGCTGATACATACGTACATATGAAACCCTACTTTTGAGATGTTTAACTTACTGTATCTTTCACAAAAGTCCAATGCATACAGAGCTTTTGATGAATAATAACTATTTATTCTGCTCATAATATTTTTTCTTGTTTCTAGTACTCCTAATATCGTAATATCTCATAATATTGTTACACATGCAGCAAATTATAAATTATTCAGGCGAACTTTAACAATGATGTTTTGTTTCCAAAAATGACGCTTATATAGTTATCAAATCAGATACCATTGAGTTTTTCATTGCATAATACATTTCTTTAGTGAAAACTAAATCATAAAAGTGCTATTTATTCAGCTTTTTTTGGGGGGGGAATTTCACACAAAGCTACTCGAGGGCTATCTGTGTTAGCTGTCCCTAATTTAGCAGTGTAAGACTAGAGGGAAGACAGCTAGTCATCACCACCCACCGCCAACTCTTGGGCTACTCTTTTACCAACGAATAGTAGGATTGACCATAACCTTATAACGCCCCAACAGCTGGGAGGGCGAGCATGTTTGGCGTGACTCGGGCGGCAACCCGCGACTCTCAGATTACGAAGCGCACCCCTTAACGCGCTAGACCATGCCGGGCCCCATCAATTCAGCAAAGTTTATTTTAAAACAGGAAAGAAATAGTCATTGCAATATTTATAAAATAGTTTGCTGAAAAGAAAACGAAAAACGATATATTCATGTGATCATTCTGCAAAAGCAAATATAAAAGTACAGAATACGAAATACACTATTTGGTGTTACATAAGTACATTTGAAAGCTTTTATTTTTTTTACTTTTTTGTCAAGCAGAGCTGCTTAAGTTTTACTCTTTGAGTTACTTGCAAGTAAAGTACATGTGGCACTGAAAGGATTTTATCGCTGATTATACGTTGCGTGTAAAACACCTTCGTTTTTCTCTAAACATTCAGCTTTTGACTATCTGTATCTCCTAAGACTGTGCAAACCGTTGCTAAGCGCTAACAAATAAGTAACTATTTGTTTGGGAAATCTTTTGTTTTTACATTTGGGATTCCTTAATGTCCATCACCACGCTGTACAAAAAAAGAAACATTTAATCCTGCCATAAAGGCCAAAAAAGTACGATAATTTTTATAGCTATTTAAAATGAATGTATTTTTTTATTTTATACATACATTTTACTTTTCACATAAAAACGAAATCACTAATTATGAAAAATATTCCAAAAACCAATCATATCTTCTTAAGTAAGATCTGAGCACTGGTTGTGAAAGGCTTTAAAGTTCTGTGGTTTTCTTTCTTCTTCACTTAACATATTTCCGTGCATTATTTTTCCTTTTAAAATAAATAATAAAATAATACAAAACTGTATTACATCAAGATGAAATCAAATGTCGCTATATCGCCATATAACCTTACTGAACACACGCCTTTTTATTGCTGAAATGTAATCAGTATAACAGCCAGTATATAGTTAAAACAACTTTAATATTAGTCTCAAAGTTTGTTAATAAGATTATTAAAGTGAAACGAAAATTCAGGAGTGTGGTGCTTTTTTGTGTTATAAGACAAAAGTGTATTAGAAAACTGTGTATAAAATCTCAGGTTTCAGCTCCTACACATACTGGGTTTTATATCTCATGGAAACATTTTTTTTCCTGTTTTTAGATTATTCAATGAAAATGCATATTCTCAGTTGTTTTTAAGCGTATTTCCGGATTTTAATGACAGGATATTTTTTCTTACGTATTTTCACAACAAGATATGACTTTTATATTAAACTTCCCTTACACTCATTACAAAAAAAAGCCTGAAACATATGAAATAAAATGAAATTGTTATTAACAAACATTTTTTATCTTTTGATGTATTTTACCCAATGGATAAGTTTCGTTTTATCTATAAAGATCCTAGTAATAAAAATGTTTAATTTATTCAAGTAGAAACCAGTTTCATTCTAGATTAGTTTATATTAAAAGATATAAATACCTTTTAGGTGTCAACATCATATTTATATTTGTAATAAAATGGAACCTGTGAATCCTATTGGTGAGCAACTAAAATCATTTCTATTATTTTGATATGTTGCTTATTTTATGCTCTAATTATATCCTTAAAATATCTGGAGTTGGTATTAATTGTGTCACCCTAGTGATATGTGATTTGGTGATCGATAATTCTGTCCTTATAATTTACTTAGTCATTAGCTCACCAAAATCATTCTCTGAACCAATATTATTGATCCATCTTATGATAACTACAATTAAATATATATCAACATAATTCTAAATTCTAGCATGTATGAAATATATTTCATCTCGTCTGTAATTTAAAAGAAAAGCCTTTCTCAAACAGAAGTAAACGTAGGGATGGTTAATAACAATCCTTCAAAAGTAATGAAAACAAGATAGTGCGGATGGTATTTGCATCATTCCTATCTTCTTTGCGTTGTTTTTGAAGAATTGATATTAGCCATACCTACATTACATTACTAGCGATACCAAAATTCCTTTTTTTAGTTTTTCTCTATTTATTTGTTTGCTTTTAATACAATGTTTCAATAGACATAGAAAGACTATTTATTACCAAGTTTTAAATTCTGTGAGGTTCCAAGCTTAATATTTATTTTTTATCTATTATTGGCTGCTGATTCCTGTTTCATCCTACATCAAAGAAAATACGAAATTTATGTAAAAAATCTAACTTCAAAGGATAATGATAACATCGTTTTTATAATAATTATGCTTTTGTAATTATTACTAATTATTAATAATACTTATAAAATACGAAACTCTATTTAAAACTACGTCACTCCAGTGAAATTGGTTGACACAACTGTTTTAGTTTTATAGTTATCATGTGATAAAAAGAAAAAGAAAAAATAACTAGAAAGTTAAACTTTAGCTATGATATTTACAGACATTCCCAGAACTTGTGATTCAGTCATTACACAAGTATTGTTCTAATGGGAAACACAGCATAGAACTGAAAAGTTCTGACGACCAACTGAAGAGATATTTGAAATATCATTTCGATAAAAATCCGAGCGTCCCTCCAACAGGTAATGCTACAACCTGCCTGATACTATAAATAAATACATTTTTAGGAAAGTATAATTACAGCATAATACCTTACATCATATTAACGGTAACGGACGAAAAGCCTCGTTGTTATTGGATATAACAAAAATAGTGTGCTTGACATATTTTTATACTCTCTTCTTTAGTTTCATTCAAATGAGTTTTATTTATAATTTTTAAATTCATTTATAAAAATATATAGATATTACAAACTACTTATTACCTAATTTACACAATCTAACATAATACTTTATTCACCTAAAATCTCCATACACTTCACATCTTTCAAATTATCAATCAAGCAACATTTTGTGGTTAACATTTTGGAATCGTTTATTTGCGGGTTGCATTTTGTTATCACAAAAGAAGAGCTAGCGAGATTTGGAGATGTGTGTGTGCATTATAAGAGTGATTGTCAAATCTCATTTTCACTCATTTAAGAAAAGTTCAACCTGATTCATTGTCTCAGTTCAAAATTAGAATCAGTTGCAGATGGCGCTTTATGCAGCTTCACGCGAGAATCCTGAAACTTTCAACTTCACACGTCTTTCCTTCTCGATTGAACGTACGTGTTTCATTAATTCAGAACTGCGAGAGTTCACGTGAAAATGAACGATTATGTAAAGTGAGGAAGGAAGGGTGTCATTAGCGTCGTGAGACATGTTTATTGTGAATTTTATGGAACGATTTTAATACTAATCTCATAAGGTGATTAAGTTTAGTAGCACTAATTGACAGCGGATGAAAGATGCTTTTGTTACAGATTTACTCATCCAAACAGATATTTCAAATTGCTACACAGAAAATACTTTTTGGTGTAGTACATGTTTTTTTCCATAACTTTTTGATTGTGCCACAATATATAAAATTTATGCATTATGTTGAAAAACTTTTTATTGTTTAGACTAGTTATTTTTATTCATTTTATTTTGTAAAATTTATATGCTGATAAAATTTACGGACTGTTAAAATGCTACTTATAGCTGAATTATAAAAACACGATCGAATATCTTGTATTTTGGATACGTAATGTTACAGAGTTTCCACAAGAAATACGGTGGGTCTTAAAATCCTACCAATAATTTACTTTTTAAATTGTATTTATTTCCTAAGATTGACAATAGTTAAGCCCAAGAAGTCGACGGTCAAGTAAAAAATTGTCTGCGAATGTCTGAAGCTCTTATATACATCCTGAGCTTTGTATTAATTGCAAGTATGTTTATAAAAAGTTCTATTTATTTATTTATTTTTCCAGCATCTTATATTGTGCAGTAGAGAAAAATGTTATTATTAAACCTGGCGCTTTCCCAACGTTTAAACAACTAAAATAATGACTGTTTTGCGGAAAGCTGCAGGTAGGCTGAATTCGTTACTCGTTCATCATTTAACAATGATAGATTAGAAGGAAGGTAGCTAATTATTACCACTCACCGCAAACTTGTAGTCTATTTTTCATTAAAAATAGTTGGGCTGATCATCGAATTATAACGTCCCCAGAGATGAAAAGCGAGCATGTTGGGTGGGAGAGGAATTCGAAACCACAACCCACAGGGACCTAACCACTCTTAAGGTGATTTAATCTCAAACGTAAGCTCAGGAAATTTTGACTATTGGTCAAAGTATTTCATAGCTGGAAAGTCTAATCCTACTCTAATGGAAAGATGAAGTACAATTGATTTTTATTATTGAAATATTTTGATCGTCAAATTTTTCGTTAACAAAGTAATGATAGAATACAGATCATAAGGTATAATCACTGGGGTGAATACCAAGCAGTATATTTGCATACCCACCCATCATATTTCCTTTAAGGTCAAGGTAAACAAGTTTCTTGTGTTCACTGTGACATAGGTGCTTATACTTCCGCTTCAACGAAATAATTATCATAGCCGCCACCTGTTACCCCTCTGTTTAATTTTTAGATATATCTTTATTCAAAGTATTTGCAGGACATCAAAAAATTGTAAACATGTTTTCTTTTTCTTTAAAACTTTTTCTCTGCTCAACGTCAGAAACGCTTTCAATTTCCTTGTGTCAAAATCGGGGTTCTTCCTTAAATTTATTTCCCATTTATAACATTATGGACAATCCCACTATTCGTTGGTAAAACGTGACCTAAGAGATGGCGGTGAGTAGTGGTGACAACTAGCTGCCTTCCCTCTAGTTTTACATTGCTAAATTAGGGACGTCTATCGCAAATAGCCCTCATGTAGCTCTCCGCGAAACTTAAAAACAAACAAACAAGCAACTTTCTTGATTTTGTATTTATAACAGCAAAATTTCCAAAGACAGTCCTAATTTAAGAATCATTATTATATTATTTACTCAGTTATCTTGATTATTAGAAATTCGTTAAACAGTGATCAATAATGTTACAAATAACATTATACAATCTAATTTGCCCCCCAGTAGTTCAGCAGTATGTCTGCGGACTTACACGCTAAAATCTGGGTTGCGATACCCGTGGTGGGCAGAGCACAGATCGCCCATTACGTAGCTTTGTGCTTAATTCAAAACAACAATAATCTAATTTTGGAAATCTGAGAATTAGCACCTTTGTTTTAGATTGTGAAAACATATTTTATAAATGTAGTTTTATTTTATGATTTGTTACTTTCGATAACATTTTGTCTCAAAAAATCTATTTATAGGTGCGTCATCTCTGATACACATTACACAAAGTAGTAGTTTATAAGTAATTGTTACGTTTTTTTGGGACTGAGCGCAACAGAAAGACACAGATAACAGCAGATATTCAGTTTCAACCTTCAAAATTAATTACAATACAAAATAGTACTGGCCTGTGTCCAATATAATGATCTAGAATGAAAGTCTAAAAATCCAGATCAGAAATCCAAAATTCCAGTCTAGGGTGTGAATTTGATCCCACGAAGAAATTTCGAAGTTTGAATGGAGAAGTCCAGAAACAATTCACAATTTAATAAATTTGACGAAGTTCTTTTTACGATGTTTTCGATGAATGTCTCAAATTTGTCGTTTTCCGTCTTGCTCCGGTCTCCCCTAAACAGTCCTATACGTGTTGGACTTCAGTATAACCAGTAATTCGAATGAATCGTAAAGATTGATGAAATAAAATTACAGTTTTTGTAGATATAGCTCCAGTCACAAATCCAAGTTGAATAAACACACAGTAAACGTTGAAAAATTTCTCAAACGAAGACACATCTCTTGAAACGAATAAAAACGAATGACTGACTTCTCTTCTTTTCCTCGCGTCACCGTCTGTTTTTATACTAGTAGACCTACTGTGTTCTCGAACAATCGCGTAACTTCCACAGAATTCTAGAGTAATCTGCGCATGTCTGTTTTTGCACGAGACTCGTCTTAACACCGGGCCGACATACATTCTATTTATAAACATATGATTGATCTACCTAATTCTAGAAATTTCTAAATGTTATTTTAAATGAACAACAACATATTTTATTGTTTTGAACTTCGAAACAATAATATAAATATGGAAATATAGATAATAGATATGGAAATCCAAACACAACACGACATGGTTGTCGTTTACATAACATTTACATAACAGTAATTACAGGAAGTACCTTGGTATGTAAAACATACATGGTGAAACGTTATAAATTTTCGTGTAGATAGTATAATGTGCATATTCTACAATAAACAGTTTAAGTTTAAAGTAAGGCTTCACTGAACAAAACGTTGTTACTATCTTGTCTGCATTGACTTCAGCAACGTTTTGGAAGGGTTTTTCTCCTATAGCATTTTTCATTCTACGCATTCATGATATCAGAAAAGCATGTATGCTCCATAACTCCTTAATATAAAATGATAAAAAACGATATAACCCGAGAGTTCAAAAGGTGGACTTTTCTTCTTTAAAGGTAAACTTGGACGCGCGCATAGTCCTAAGCGATTAGCAATAGATGTATATGATATATATAAATAGTATATAAGAATATTTAATTTATGTTTATTCATCTCATCTTTTGCTGTTTATTCACAAAAGGTGAGAGTAATATTTCTAAAAGTCGAGATAAACATATATTACTTAACGAATATTTACCATGATATCTTAAACATTAAATAATTACCAGTAAAACTTTAAACATGTCTAGTTTTGATTTGTAACTACATGTCAGTCCATTTTTAAATGTCGTACACTGGTTAGCGTCCTGAATTGTGGAATCGAGATTTTGTGATCTGAGCTCGTTGCTGCATTAAAGAAGTCGTTCCGCGCTTTAAGGCTGCTGGTGTGTTATTAGAGTGACAGTCAGAAAATAACTATTCTATTATAGTGGCTCGTAAGTTGGAGGTGGGTGAAGTTGACTAACTGCTTTTCCTCTGGTCTATTTTGAAATCAGGGATAGGTTGCGTGTTTAAGTGGTAAGTTACTTTGCACAAATGTTAAAAAATAACCATTACATGAATTATTATAAATTGAAGGTTGTTTTTATTCAAATGTATCATATCAAATGTAACAATTTTCTACGTGAAATAAAGCAATTAAGAACAAAGATAATGTATCTTGACATTTCACAAGATTTGTGATTCATTTAGTTAAAATATATAAAATACTTTAAATCTTAGCCGTAGTTCTTTTGTCCGATTTGATATTTAATTACAGTTTTGGACTCAGGAGATCAAACCCATTCGATTGATGTAATTGACCACGCCCGAGGTCTCATAGGTTAATTTACTATACTCCAACCTGAAATAATTTTAATTTCAGAGTAGGCTGGTAGAGGTTCCGATAAGTAGTAAAATCGAATAAAGCACACTCGTTGTGCATTGTGCACGCTTGCTTCCTATTGCTAGCGCACAGAAGAATTTAATATATAAAGCTGAGTTTTCATCTGTTACTTTTCACCTTTCAGCCCCTATAATAGTAGCCTTATAAGTATATGGAATCAACGTATTAAATTTTAATGTCTGAAACTTTACATTCTTAGGCGACAGTTAAAATTTTGTAATCTAATTTTTTGACTCCCATCTACTTTAATATATGACTTTGGAAAAATTAACTACTCAGCACAACTTTCATGTGAAGGGTTATGAAGAGGGCTAGATCTCCTTTAATCTACGTAAATAAACGTCCTTATGTGTATGTGTCTTTATATATATATATATACACATATATGTTCTCTATATATTTCTACACTTCTTGATCAATCACTAACAAACTTGACTCGTGATACAGAATGACATGAGGAATGTCATGGATGGAAGGATTTCGTAAATTAATTTACTGTAATTTTGCTTAAGAGAATTTCAATTGCTGCAACTATTGAGAATTCCCTCTTATTTTATGATGCTTTACCTTTAAATATCTCAACGCTCACACACGCAAAAATATGTTTTTTTAGGATACACTCTCTCCTGTTTTTCTTACAGTCGTAGGTGCAGAAATGTATTGATCGTAAAAAATATATTTTATGTATTTTTTACTTCCTCTAATGTTTGTTTCTTTGTTGTTGATTTTGTCTGTTTCACACATTATATATTCGAGCAATCTTATTGTTCTTTATAAACGTAAGTGATATGTCACATCGTGTTTAGTTATCACTTAATATGTCTCGCATTGATTGTTAGTTTAATTGCTGTACAATATAAAGCTACACAATGGACTATCTGTGCTATTCCTATCTCGAGTATAAAGCTACACAATGTACTATTTATGTTATTTCTACCTCGAGTATAAAGCTACATAAAGGACTATCTGTGCTATTCCTACCTCAAGTATAAGGCGACACAATGCACTGTGTTATTCCTACCTCGAGTATTAATCTACATAATGAATTATCTGCGTTATTCCTATATCGAGTATATAGCTACATAATTACCATTTGTGCACTGCCCGCCTATAGCATTTAAACCTGATTTTTATAAATTCATTGATTTACCGTTCAACCACGAGGGGATGTCTGGCATTAAAATAATATGGCGATAAACTCAGTTCTTATTGCACAAAATAATAAGTACATACCAATTTCAGTAAGAACGTAGAAAATCAATGTATAGTTAAATATATATCAGCGTATACTGCGCTAAAATCACGCTTCTATGCAACACATTAAACTAAAACTGAAGAACACCAAATTATAATGTATTTTGTTTATGTTGAGACCGATGCATAATGTGTGTGACTTTTTAAACGTTATCATGTCACAAGGGTTGTTGCAAACTAAACATAAGTAATTAACGACGTGCTTCAAATTATTGATATTTGAACCCTTCATTTTCTATGAAATATAAATTGTTCCAAAACACGGCTTAATATTTATGGAGGCTTTAATTACTAATGTTGATAAAATATACGCATGTTTCTTCTTTGCTAGGCTTAACAACAATGTAAATGTAATGTAGTATTAGTTTATGTACTAATTTCAACAAAAAAATGTTCGATAAGTTATACCATTGGTAAAGAAAAGTGGCATTTTTATTGCCTTAATTAGAATCACGAGTGTGTTGTTTTCTTATAGCAAAGCCACAGCGGGCTATCTGCTGAGTCTACGAAGAGGAATAGAATCCCTGATTTTAATGCTGTAAATCTGTAAACTAACCGCTGTACTAGAGAAAGACAAGAAATATGAGACAACTGTACATATTCTAGAAACTGTTTTTATTCTGTTCGTAATACAAGAACCTAAATTTGTAATGTGTCATCATAATGCATTATACATTGAAAAATAATGAATTAATCACATTTGTCATATTATTTTTACTTTTAATATATATATATATATTGTGGTTAATATTGATTACCTTTTGTACCCGAGAAGGAATTTTTGTCATTCTTGATGACGAAAAACCCACTTGAAATAAAAATATATCTTAAAACGACTGGTAGAGGTATTAACACTTCTATTAATAAAGCAGAGAACAACGTTTCGTCCTTCTTAGGTCATCTTCAGGTTAATACCCATATCAGCCTTTACAGCGTACTTACGTCCCTGATAAACAGGTCACAGTTTTTTAAAAAAAAACAGTTCACGAACCATTTTAGGTACTGTAGTTACAAGGTTATGTTTTTCCCTAAATGTAAAGGATAACCTTGGAAGGTCGAAACGTTATTCCCTGATTCATTGTTAAAAGTATTAATACCAGCTGTTCTTAGATACAAATTTTCTAAATGTAAACGATAATAGAAGGGCAAAGATTAAAGAGTCTCTTATTTCACTCTTTAGTGTTTCAGTTATCATAGTATGTGTGAGGTTTCCCAAAGAGAAAAACAAGTCAGTAGGAGTATGTATGTGGATACCTTTGCAATCATCTTTTCCTATTCTTTTGGCCCCCATTGGCTCAGCGGTATGTCTGCGGACTTACACGCTAAAATCCGGGTTTCGATACCCGTGGTGGGCATAGTACAGATAGCCCATTGTGTAGCTTTGTGCTTAATTCAAAACAACAACAACCTATTCTTTTGAAATAGGTGATACTTCTGAATCTTCTTCATAAGGAGTTACGTGACGAGGTTACAGCTTTAATAACTCAAAACATCAATACATAAAAAGAGTGGTGGCAAATAGTTTAAAAATATATGTGAATAAATCCAGAAAATTAGTGATATTTTGTATAACTTTGGAGAAAATATGATGATATTTTGAAGTTTTATAAATATACATGAATCTCAAGCATTTGAAAAGTTCTGTTGATTCGATTTAATGGTATTAAAATTGTAAATACCTTATTTATTTGGTGGATATAGTATGTGAGAGTATTGGCACACAATTCATATTCATATTATTATTATTAGCCCATTACCTTATGTTTCAAATTAGCATACGCTGTGAATGTATGATATCATATTTCTGTTATATTATGCTAAGTACTGGCATACGTTGGATATTCATACAATCAATCTGTGTATCGTGTTGTTCCTTTTTCCAGGCTACGATCCTGATATTCCGGGTTACCCACGTTACGTGATGATTATTAATCCCAATAATGGAGTTTACAACTTAAGAGTTTCACAAGCTCAGCTTAAGGATGAAGGAGTATATCAGTGCCAGGTTAGTTTAGATACTTGTAACTATTTATTAATATGAAGGATAATTATTTTCATCAGTTTATGATTTGTTTTATCAAAATAAATTATCTTAAATCAGTTATTGCTGCTCCATCAAAACAACTTAAGGTAATTTTTAACATACAAGAGCAGTATTTAATCTTGAAAATTTACTGAATTTTACACAACTAGCATCTCAGTTTGAAAGAACATTTTGAATTTTGTAAAGGAATTAGAATATTTTACAAACAGCACATGCTACACAATCGTATTTATAATAGTGAATTTGAATACGCATGTGAAATATTTCTCGATTTCCTTAAAAAAAATAGTAGAATGTAGGCACCAAATATCAGGCAGTATAAATGTATTTGTTTTCAATTAACCACAAAACTAGGCATGAAACTGGTTTCTAGAGTTGTAAGTCTGCGGACGTGCCCGCTTTGCCATGGAAAACTTAAATTGAGTGATTTCTTACTTAACAGAAATATATTTTTTTTAATTTTGATATAATGAAAGCTAATAGCATGTATCATTAATTTCTGTTTTTAATAATATAATAAACGATTATGATCACTTTCTAAGAAAGTTTAATATCTTTATAGCAACCATTCAGTTAAGCAAAAAGTATTATATAAATTTGATAACCTGTTCCACGTGTTTTAAACCCTTCAGTGAGTAAAATCAAAATCTTATATTGCGACCTGAACTGGTTTAATAGTTGTTGTGAAGTTTGAAAAAGTGCAAATGTAAAGAGTTAAAAGATGCGCAAATCACACTGAATTATCCAATAATATAAACTTGTATTTTTATCTTTTAATATAGTATTAAACTTAAGAAACATTAACGCTACAAATGAAATAATAAGTGCTTGAAGAAAACGAACTATATGCTGAATGGAAACTCCAATAATTTATTTTTACCGAATAATACTTGCAAAAGAAAAGCACACATCTTCATTAGAAATTATTGAAATATGGTTTAAATAGCTGTGTCAAACATTTTATTTTCATTTCATTTGAACAAGGTATTTTAAGATTAATTACATAAGTAATATCGCAGTCACTGTCATCATTAGCCCTGATAACATTGGATTCAGTTCCAGATGTTCTAAATGTACCGCAAACCCCAATAAAGTTAATTTTGTATATTTTAGTTGTAAAAGCACAATAAACATTACGTTTTGAAGAGAGAAATAGATACTCTTTTTCTTTAGCGATTTTTTTTAAATCTTTGAAACCATTATTCATCATTTGAGGTTATAACTTGGGTTTCAAAAAGGTTCTGTAATTGAAAGAGGTAAGTCTACGGACTTTCAATGATAAATTCTATATTTGATACTCAGCTACAGACCCAGCATATAACTCAGTATGGCTTTACCCTGAAAAAAACAAGCACATGTTTAAAATGTATTAATATTTGTCCTTTTTTTAAAATATTTGATGATCTAACTTATTGGATTTATATTCAGCACTAAACGTTTGATATTTGGCAATTTTGAAGCATTGTTTACTTGAGTTCGTAACAATGTTCTCTAACTTATGTAAATCGCATTTAACTGTTATAATGGTAGAACATTTTTGAAATTTACATTCGTAATCTAGATAACTATTATTTTTTATTTGAACTTTTTTTCATCAATCCACTCTTAAACGTGGTCTCACTAGTTAAAAGTAACTTGTTTTATATTTGTCCGTAAGTGTTAAACAAAAATATAGTTAACTTTGAAATTTAATTGTCTACAACGTAATACCTTAAAACTTTAGGGAAATATACCATTATGTATTTTTGTTCATACTTTTTATAACATTTTAAAATAATAATCTCAATAAAACATTTCATAAGATACATAAACCAATGCTTAAAATTCTTAAAAACAGACACTTTGACGTAACCGTTTAATACTAACTAGAAATTATTAGGTTGTCCAGAAGTAAATGTCAAAATCCTAACGACGACATTTAGAAGCTGAATATTGAGTAATCTATCGTCGGTTGGTTGGTTTACTACAACGTTTATCGTTTAAGGTGACTTAATTGTTTACTGTTTGAACTCTACTCAGAGTAAGTTTTGCAACCAAAGACAGCATGGACAAGAAGTACTTTCGTCTGATATTCCTCTACGTCTTCAAACTTCTACGAAAAGCTACCAAAACTACATAAAATATCAACCAGACATTCGGCCATAGATCTGTTACTAAACGTATAGTTCAGCATTGGTTCCAAAGGTTTCAACATGGAGACGAAAGTTTTGAAGATCACGAAGGTTGTGGAAGGGAGCCATCCTTAGATGAAACACATTACTGGAAGCGGTTGAAACAGAGTCTCGCACAACAGTACATGAGCTTGCAGAAAAGATTGGCACGAGCAAATCAAGCATTGTCAACTACTAGAGTGCGTTTGGAAAGACGAAAAAGTTAGATAAGTGGGTTTCACATTAGTTCACTGAAGATCAACAAAATCGGTGTTATAAGACATGTCAAGGATGACACTTCTACAACTGAATGAATTGGAAATCGAGGTTCTGCCTCATCTACCTTAATTTCCAGACCTTTCTCCTAAAGATTTCATTTTTTTTCAAATTATTTGATCACTTTTTGGACAATAAACAGTTTCAAAACCAGTAAGCTGCAGAAAGAGCTTTCAAGGAGATAATTGACCATAAAAATTCTTATTTATACAGCAGGGGCATAAACATCATTGTCACACTTTGGCAAAAGTGTGTTGAAGCAAATGGTGCTTACTTTCATTAAAGCATGTTATACAACACTGGTTTAAACTTTTCAAAACTTTGCAGCTCAAAAACAAGATTTATTTCTGGACATCCTAATTGTGTAGTGTCTGTTTTCTTATAGCAAAACCACATCAGCGGGACAATTAGTATAGACAAGTTCATGAATTGTGGATAATTTCACTTATTCATTATTTCATTAATACTTAAGACATAAGGTCATGTACTTAAGAGAATACATTCAAGACGGATTCACAAAAAATAATGATAATGTGCCAAAAATAAAATTATAATTTCAAATCCAAAAATAATTATATTTAATTTAAAAAATGTACAACGTCCCAACTTATGCACATTCTTCACCGTGTATGAACTATTTATAAATATTTTTGTTTTTAGAAATAAATGTTCGATTCCCCTCGGTTGATTCAGCAGATAGATCGGTGTAGTTTGATTTAAGAAAAATACACAGAAATAAATGCTCTATGGACCCTTTATTTAACGTATTTTTTGTCATATTATGTGTTTTACTATAAATTAATATTATAAATTCAATATTATCACCTCAGCATATTACTGCTTTGTTAACAATTATCTTTATATTTCTTCTAGAGAAATGAATACATGTTCCATTAACTAATGATTTATTTTATGAATTACATCAACGTATTTGATTGGTAAATCTTTTTATTGCTTAAGAAACGTATGTATCATTAATACATATACTTTTATGATATTAAGTTAATAACGAAAACTAGTATATTTTACCACTCTAGTTTTGAATGTTTTAAGCGAATTGAAATAACATCCTAATTGTTGATTAGACATACAACTAGAAATCTTCATTACTGCAATATTATTGTATGTTTAGTAATTTATAACTTGCTCTTTTAATTTTATATAATTCTCTCCTGAATTACTCATCGAACATTAACATGAAATAAGCTGTTTTAACTTTGGTTTACTGATGTCATTACAATGAATGGAAACGACATTAAAATCTAACTTGTTTATTTTAGAACTTTGATTTTTAGATTCATTCCTTAACATTATAATTCATATGACATCAAATGCTGCCACTTTCAACTTGTTAACAAGTTTTAGTTTTTGATTATCTACAAAAAATAACTGAATTTTCACTATTTATAAATATATTCATTTTAGTGCTGTCTGTAGTAGTAAGTATATTTTGGCCCAGCATGTTAAGACGTTCGACTCATAATCCGAGGATCGTGGGTTCGAATCCCGATTGCACCAAATATGCTTACTCTTTCAGCCTTGGGTGCGTTATAATATAATGATCAATCCCACTGTTTGTTGGTAGAAGAGTATTCCAAGAGTTTACGGTGGGTGGTGATGACTAACTGCCTTCCCTTTAGTCTTACACTGCTAAATTAGAGACGGCTAGCGCAGATAGACCTCGAGTAGCTTTGCGCAAAATTCAACAACCAGTATATTTCATAATGTCATTTTAAATTATAATGTTATTCGAACAATTCGGTACGTTTACATTATTTCTTAATCAACCTTAAAGCTGGTTATATTATGCAGAAACTGCATTTAATCAAAACTGTTATGTGCGTAAATTTATATACTTTATTACTTTAAGTCATTTTCTTGTCCGTAAACTAAAAAATGCCTATTCGAACAATTCAACGGTAATTTTCCTAGAAAACAGATATGAATAAATAAAAAATGTGCAATGGGTACACCCAACAAATTAGAGCAGTCAGAATTATTAACTAGTCGTTGAGATATTTTTCGCTAGCTGCCACCGTTCCTTGTCTTTTACTGAGGGCTAGAAAAGACCGTCATTGAAGGCTTTTGAACAGTTGTAACTTCTATGAAGAGTATCAAGAAGGAAATATTCAGTTTAATTTATTCTACACCGTAGAGTAAGATCATGCATGTGCATAATTCTTGTGTAAATATATATATATATGTGCAAGAATTATGCACATGCATGATCTTGCTCTGCGGTGAAGAATAAATTGAATTATTGTATATATGTGTGTGTGTGTGTGCATATACATAAACGTTTGCACATAACATATATATATATATCAAACAAGTTTTCTGTGCATCTTCTTATCCTCAAAATATTTCTTTCAACCAATCGATGTAGGAAGTTTAGTTTTAGCTTTCATTAAATTCCATTAAAAAACCTTTTTGTTTTTTAGTAAGCTCATTTCTCAGATCGACTATTCAGTATGTACGTAGACTGCTAGACTGACCGCTTGATTCTGATGTAGATATGAAATTTTAAGTTGAATAAATTTCCTACAAGAAACTCCTGAAAATAGGCAATGTATATGTATACATTTGCATGGCCAAAAATATGTAAATACTCCTTCTAATTAGTGGGTTCGTTTATTTTGCTATCAAAGCATTTTACTTTCTTCTAGTTATTTCACAAATAACCCGGTAATGTCATATTTAACAGTATGATTTAAAAACTTCAGTGAATTTATCATGTATTACAATGTTTAAAATATGTGATAACATCAAAATAATACACTTTTATATGCAAAAACGGCTCGTTTGGGTTCAGAAAATATTTTAAATAGAAGAGCGAACAACGTTTCGACCTTCTTCGGTCATCGTCAGGTTCACAAAGAAAGAGGTAACTGACCGGAAGCTGACCACATGTTTGGAAGGGATTGTGTAACTGAGTGTCGCAATGTAGAGGGCGGGGTAAGATGTTTGAATATATAATTTTATCTATAATATTAATATAGGTATAATGGCGTTCCCTTATATTGGTTTATTTTGGGTTTAAGTTGTTGTATAAGTAAGGCTTCTTTAATTTTGCGTTTGTTTATGTTTGTTTCTTTATTTAGTATTTTAGTGTTTTCTATGGTTATGTTGTGTCCATTTGACTTGCAGTGTTCGAAAACGTGTGAAGGTGACTTTTTATGTTCTTTGAATCTGGTTTCCATTTTTCTACTTGTTTCTCCAACATAGAAGTCGTGGCAGTTATCACATTGTATTTTATAAATAATGTTGGTGTGGTGTTTGTCAGTGTGGTTCTTACATAGTATAGACCTTAGTTTTGTGCCTGGTTTTTGAATAAATTTAGTATTAACTGGAATGTTATATTTTGTTACTAGTTTTTGCCAAATGTTGGTTATTTGTTTGCTGATGTCAGGAATATATGGTATACAGCAGTATATGGTTTCGTGATTTTTTGATTCGTGAGATATATTTACTTTTGTTGGTTGATTTTGCTTTCTGTCTAGGTGTGTGCGTATAATGTTTTCTACAGTTTGTGGAGGAACCTTATTGATGTTGATGAGGTATTGTTTTATTTTGTCTAATTCATCGTTAATTTTATCTGGTGAGCATAGTTTTATGGCTGTGTTTATCTAGTTTCTTAGTATGTTGAGTTTTTGTTTTGTTTCATGTGATGAGTCCCAAGGAATGTATAGTCCAGTATGGGTGATTTTTCGGTGGATTTCTGTTTTGAATTGTGTGTCGGTTCTTATAACTGCCACGACTTCTATGTTGGAGAAACAAGTAGAAAAATGGAAACCAGATTCAAAGAACATAAAAAGTCACCTTCACACGTTTTCGAACACTGCAAGTCAAATGGACACAACATAACCATAGAAAACACTAAAATACTAAATAAAGAAACAAACATAAACAAACGCAAAATTAAAGAAGCCTTACTTATACAACAACTTAAACCCAAAATAAACCAATATAAAGGAACGCCATTATACATATATTAATATTATAGATAAAATTATATATTCAAACATCTAACCCCGCCCTCTACATTGCGACACTCAGTTACACAACACCTTCCAAACATGTGGTCAGCTTCCGGTCAGTTACCTTTTTCTTTGTGAACCTGACGATGACCGAAGAAGGTTGAAACGTTGTTTGCTCTTCTATTTAAAATATTTTCTGAACCCAAACGAGCCGTTTTTGCATATAAAATTCTCAACAAGTGGGTTTCTCGACATCACTGAGAATAATACACTATATTAAAGCATTCATTTGAAACATTTATAAGACGTGAAAATTATTGTTATACATGCTCAAAAACATTTCTCTTACAAACAACTATTTTAAGGTTTCTTTTTGTCATGTGTCTAAATCATACTGTATGATACATAAAAGAGTTTCATTAAGAAAGAAAATCCGGCATGGCCATTTAATAGTGCAATCAACTCACGGTTCTTGAGTTCGAATTCCATCTCACAAAATATGCTCGCTCTTTCAACCATTAGGTGTAATAATATTTCGTTCAGTCCCACTATTTGGTAGTAAAAGATAAGTCCAGAGTTAGTTGATTCTGAATGGTCTATTTTTGCTGTCTTCCTTCTGGTCTTGCATTGTTAAATGACAGCTGACACAGATAATCCTTATATAGCTTTGCGTGAAATTCAAATCATTTTTAAAAATATATGGTTATGCTAACAACACTTTCTAAATGGTTATCACGTAAATTGGAAACATTTGCGAATCAAGCCTATATTGTATGCAATTCAACAAAACACTTTGGTTTTGTGATTTATCGTAAAAAAATTGACTTATTTATAAATTTTTCACCTTGAATTGATCGTTGCTAACATTAAAATTTATTCCAGTTATTTCTATTTCAATTTATATAGTAATAATTTGGGTTGCTAGCAAAAAATAAAAAATAAAATGTTGCTTTGGATTGTTTAGTTTTATTTTCTTCCAGGTTGGTCCAGCACCAGGAAACAAGCCGATTAGAAGTCAAGCGAATTTGACAGTGTTAGGTATGTAAGCTGTTTCTCTGTTTAAGTAGCATCATATTTTAACAGTTTTAATGGTCTTTTATTATAGCCAGCTTCTTGTAATATATATATATATATAATATGTATTATATTATCTAATTACGCTTTCTAATAAAACACTTTAGAGTTTTTGTACATGCACTTCCCTAAATTTTAACACCTTACTAGGGCCGGCATGGCCAGGTGGTTAAGGCACTTGACCTTCCTTCCAGTCTTACACTGCTAAATTAGGGACGACTAGTGCAGATAGCCCTCGTGTAGCTTTGCGCGAAATTCAAAACAAACATTCACTTGCTCAATCAACCTATTTGTAAAATTCCAATTGCTATTAAAACTTAAAAGAGGTTGATTATTTTCAAAAAATCAATTTTAATAGCAAATAAATTCTATTTTAATTTCTCTAAATAAGTTACTTTAACGATCCTACTCGAAACAGCTGCATAAATAACCTAGCTTGATATTTGGCATAGCACCGAAAACCAAAAATTAAAATATGCTAGTGATCTTGTGTGTTTAAAACATTACAACGCTGTTGTATAGCAACCATATAATATACAGAAGCTTTAAGCACACAGTCGTAAAGGAAAATAACAATTAAATATTTATATTACACAACAGCCCCATGTTAATGTAAAAAAAAATGTTGTTAAAAATTAATAAAACTTTCAAAAACACCTTGTGAATTTCAAAGTGTTTATTATATATGTTTTCACTTTTTAAATAGCAGTAATTCTTTCAAAACAATAAAACAATAATCGTATAATGTTTTAATAGGACATAAATATTTATTAATATCATTATTACATGCACTTAGTTTTGAAAATGGGACATATCAAAGGCTTTATTTTTACATTTTGCCCTATCAACTTGCCCAGTTGCCTATAAGTATCATTTATGTTTCTGACACATAGATTCAGCCAAGTCTGACAATATAATTTCTCAGAATTTAATAACTAGTTATATCGGACAGTTATATTTTAGTGATTCTTCACGTAAAAAACAGTGATATTGTAAACTGATTAAAACCAGAACCTTTTGTGCTGTTATGGTATTGCTTACCGGAAAATTTTATTTCTATGTGATAAATATTTTATATCAATAAGGTTTATATTGTTATGGTAACATAAGAGAAAAAAAAAGGTGGGGCATATTTGGTGTGACGGGGTTTCAAAACCGCGACCCTCAAACTAAGAGTCCGGTGCCGTAACCACTCGGCCATGCCGGGCCCATTTTTAAAAGAACCGCATAATTTATAGTAGCGACATGATATTCGATTTTGTGTAGTTAGGTAAAAATAAAATATCTGACCGCTAATGCAAATTATGCAGTTCTTTTAAAAAAATCATAAAATATATAATACGTCATTAGCAACATCATGTTGTTTATTTAATTTAAATAAGTCTTGAAAATAGCATTTAGTGTATATGTAGCAACCCAATGTTTATGTTTTTGAATTTAACAGTTCCACCAGAAAAAGTTGAAATCCATCATCGTTCCAATGGAAGCGTGCTAGAGGTACGTGAGACTGAACGTGTTACTTTGACATGTTATGCTTACCAGAGCAAGCCGCAATCTCAACTGAAATGGTATCGTAACCGCAAGGAGTTGAAAGGTAGGCCGCAATCCTTAACTTTACAATGCGTGGTTAATTCTACTTTGAAGCTTCACTACAACGATTTTAGTGTAATGGTATTTCTTATTACAAAACAAATTATGATTTTAGTTGTTGTCTGAAGTTTTATCTACAAAACTTAGTTTAACTGGTGTTGGAGTTTTTTTCTGTTTTGTTTTTCAATTAATAACGACAAAACTTAATCTTTTGGCATAATAAGTAATGTAGTTATAATAATTTTGATGTGTTATAAATTTACCGTATTTTGAAAAAGCTAGTTGGCTGGTTGTTTCAGCGCAACGCCACAGTGAGATATCTGCTATGGCTACTGAGGAGAATCGAACCCCGGATTTCAGCGAGAAACTCACAGAAAAAAACAATTGTAATATAATATCAATGACAAGTAAACAGGTTTTATTAAGTGGGTCAAATATCCCGAAGTATTTGAGTTTCTTCTTGCACTGAGCTGCCGGAAATTTCCCTTTTAAACACTTTATGAAACACAGCATCAGCAGAATCTCTCTCTTTGCAGACACAAGAATTTCGTTTTACAATGAACGTGCTGGGTTTTGTGCTTCTCTTGGAAATGCTTCTTGCTTTTTGATCGAGCTCGTTCTGATAGCAAGAATTAATTGCTGCTATTTGGTTCTGTAATTTTCATTATAACGAATTTTTGTAAAAGACCGCAAGACCAATTTAGACCACACAAATCTCGACAAACGTTTCACAGATTGTTCATTGTGTGTGGACGTTGGTTCTCGAGATCATATTTGAGCATACCAGAAGTATACAAATCTATCGAAATTGTACCGTTGTTCGATATAAATGGGTTGTTGTGATTTCAGTTTTTTCGTTTATTTTTCTCACGTTAAAAAATGATAAAAACAATGATTTCGAGATATGTGTCTGGAATTTTATGAGCTCGTTTGCTAGTTGTTGTTTTTTCGGCTTCTAAGCCTTGTTTATTATTTCATTAATGATACTGTGATATTTAATCGGCTTCATCCCAATGGATTTTCAATGTGAAAAAGTTATTTTTCGTAGCACTAGCCTCCACCTGGCGGGTGAGGCCGTTGCTCCGGATTGATTTAAATGTGGTATCTAGATCCTTTACCCTCCTAAACGCCGAGTCATAAGAATTTTCTTCCATTAAGATAATTAAAGGTTCTTTTTCTCGTTATATGAATATATTTTCTCTCAAAAACTACAACATATTACCCACCATAAAGCTCTTCTTGGTGACACTGTTCTTTCAGTTGTCAGAAATATGTTTTGAATCAGCTCTATAGATGCTCAGTATGTTTGATGTCATGATTCTCAGATAAAAAAATATTCATATGACATGCAAGTAATGTTCTGTACCAGAAAAATTAACCATAAAATTCATCTTTTTGTGAAATAAAATGTTTATATACATTTATACTTACTTTGTTAAGTGAAAAATAGTAAAGAGACTTAAATCTTATTTTGTGGTTGTCTTAAAGCAAAATTAACATTGAATGTTACTAGCTTTGTTTTTATATTTTTAATATACCGTTCAGTACCTCCCCTGTCAATAGTCACAATTGTGTATTTATGCTAAAACTATTTTCATTACTTTTATTGAAAGATAAGTAATAATGAATAATGATACATCTCGTTTTATAACGTTATATATATGTGCGTGTGTGTAAGGATGTTTAAAGTTGTTGTGTTGTATAGCAGTTGGTTTAACTTACATGCCAATCGAAATATTTATGTCATCGATATATACCATTGTAATCAATTAATAAACCAACATCACCCATCAAGAAAGGAAAATAGTAACAAATGTTATTATTCTTAGAAATGCTAGTAATTTTTAACAAAGAATATTTATTGTAGTTTGTGTCACAAAATAATTTCATAATAGTGAAATTTCTCAATATAATTTATTTGTGTTTTCTTTTATCAAAATCTGACAAAAATAAAGTGTAATTAAAGCTGAAAAATTACATTCTCGTGTGTATTAATACTAATTTTATTATGAAAAAAATATTTTTCACAATAACACATAGAAAGAGAGCAAAGTCATGAAGGTATTTTGTTAGGGAACGTTTGGGATAAAGAGCACCGAACAAGATTAATCACTTTATAACTTTATCCAAAACAAACCCAATACATTATGACCCTTGTAAGCTGTCATTTCTCTAATCCATTATGTTTTCAGTCTCGTTTCAGGTTCAATTCAATCTCCAGGATCAGCTCATCTTAAGGGTACTCGGCGGGCTTCATTTTTGCTCCCGTCTAGTGAAAGTGGGTTTTCTCGGGGTACACCTGTTTTCTCCCACATCTAAAACTTAGGCATTGGACCTGTAGATTCCAGCCGGTGCATTTTGATCCATCGATCCATGTCTGGCCCTGAATCGGCCCGTTTGAGTTGATATTTTGTTTAGTCTGTCGAAAACTTGCTTCTTACTTTTTCAATCGAATGTTGCCTTTGCCTCCACTTTGTCAATTGCCACGCCTACCAAACTCGCACCCAGATAGATTCTTGCTAAACTCATCAGCCCTTTCCGCCCAAAATTATCAAGAGCCACCTAATCAAAACTCTTAACTTCTACCAAGTGCGGGGTTGAAAGGAAGACTTTAATCTTCTTGCGCCCTTCAGAAATATTAACCTCATTCGAAAACTACTGGCAGAATATAATAACAAAAAAGTCACCTGTGAAAGATAAATGTTCTAGATATGAATTGAAGAAAAGATTGTTTGATGTGATAGTTACAGCTTACTTGTTTTATTTAAAGATCCGGTGCCGTACGAAGTGGAAGACCTGAGAAATAAATTATTTACAACCTTTAGTACAATCACCATTCATCCAAAACTAGAAGACAACAACGCCACCTATACATGTGAAGCTGTACATCCTACTTTGAGAACTTCGTTAACAGCCACAATTAGAATAAGTGTTTTGTGTAAGTTTTATTTGGTTTCAAATTTTTTTGAATACTGAATCTGTATTTGTTTAAGTCTATATAAAATGAGAATTGATTTATTGATTATTGTTTAAGTATAGTTTTCCATATTCAGGAAAATAATGTTTTTTATATTGATACGATTTATTAAAATCGTAATTAAAGTATGTGTCAATTCGATGAGACTAAAAATTGTTTTAAATTATATAAATCGTATATTACTGTCTTACTTGACAGGAAAAAAAACAAACAACTTTAACAGTTAACATTAACTTTCTTCAACTTGAACGTTCTATGAAAATAGTTCTAATTGTTATTGTGGTGAAATGTATACATTTCATAACTTCCTGAAAAATTCGATAATGCAGCAACGTATAGCAATAATTATTGCTTTTTAACTCGTCCAGATCCTCCAGGGCCTCCAGAAATCGAAGGGTTTAATGAAGAGGACATTGTTCAGATAGGTGATACTTTAACATTGGCCTGCATATCACGTGGTGGTAACCCACCTGCAACGTTAGTATGGTTTAGAAATAGTGTCCAGGTCGACAAAATATTTTCAGTTATAGGTCAAGAGACAACAAACACACATACTTTTCGAATAACATCATCAGACAACAAAGCCGTTTATCGTTGTGAAGCTTCAAACAGCGTAACTCTACAACCTCTGAAGGCATCAGTAACTCTTAATGTTCTTTGTGAGTACCGTCTACCAGAACTGTTATACAAACAATCGTGGATAAATATTAATATTATTAATAGAGTACAAAAATGTGTGAGAAATTCTTTACTTTAGTCTTCTATTTTATTTTTTCTTACAATTCTTATTCAAAGTATTTAGCGGTTTATTTATTTTAGAGGCTTATATAGATACAACTAATTTGCGATGTAAAAAATTGTTGCGTTTGACCTTCCTTATATATTCGTTTTATTTTGATCCATAATTTTCTTTAGCAGCTAGAATATTTCACTATAAAATCGTACTTAATATAATTTATTTCGTCTATGTTATCTTATTTTTAACCGGTTAAGTATCAATAGAAATTATTGCTTTCCATCTATTAAACCAATGCAACGATGAAAATAAACTTTAAAATAACTAATTTAATGAAAACGTAGCTATCAAACACAAACAAGAGTATTTTAAATATAATATTATTTTTAAAACACTTAATTTTAAAAATATATTGGTTTAAAATGTGGGACAAGAACTATTTGTAAATATTCCATAAACCTAGATAACATTATTGCGTAATGTACAATGAACAAACAGATTAAAGTAAACTAACAATATTTAGTTGTTAGTGAAGTAGATAAACACAGATATCTTCAAAGTATGAATTTAGTTAAAATTTTCACTTAAACCTACTTAATTTTAGGTGTAACCGTGACAATGGAGCTGCATTACAAGAACACATTATTTACTATTGATTGAAATACAAAGTTTTAATGGATTGATAGTTGTTATACATGTTGTTACTATTCTCTCTCTCTGAATATTCGCAAGCATAAAGCTGTTTTCATAAATGTTTATTTTATCTTGTGCGAATTTACCATGTTAAAGAAGTAAAGAATAACCAATTTAGTATGCAAGTGTTTCAGGCAGAATAAAGTAGTTGGTTATGAACTCCATAATCCTCTGACATTAACTCAACTTATAATGAATAAAATATGAGTGTTGTACATGATGTTCACATACACACGTTCATCCCCTGAAAATCCATTCATAAGCTCATTTATTTCATTACTCGCAAATGTTTTCTTCTTATTTTTACAAGCTTTCAGTCGCTCAGCAATTACTTTATTTTAAATACGTATTTGTCTATGCTTCTACTAACTTACATATCTCTATACGTAATGAACAGCATATTAACACCATGAGTTATTAAAAAAACAATATAAATAACATAAATATCGGATACAGTTTTCTTCCCATTAACTTAAGTATATTTTTTTTGTTGTTTTTAGGTTTGTGAATGTTCGTAATTTTGTTTATGTAGCGACATTTCCATACGGTTGCTATTCCTAAGCTCTGATTTGCACATGACGTGTTTCAACTTTTATTTCAATATAAGCGTTTATTTTATTATACCTTTCTCAGCAACTTTTGATGACACTTAAAATCATAAACATCAGACGCTGGATTCATTTCTTGTAAAATCTAAATATTATTATTCCTACAAGGGTATAATGATTTTTGAAACTTTGTTTATTTCCGATACAGTATTATAGCTTGAAGTATATATATAATAATAAACTGTCTAAAAATTGTTAAAATATTTTTCTTTTTTGTTCACCCAGTTTCACCGTCTAAGGTGACAATCAAAGGACGGCGTGAGGGTAGAATCGGGGACAACATCACACTATCTTGTATAGCAGGCCCAAGCAACCCAGAATCAGAGCTGTCATGGATAGTAGATGGATTACCAGTATTTTCTACTTTTGATACTACCATAACTTCATCAGGGACCTGGTTCACGACATCAAATATCACTTTCACATTGACGAAGCAGGTAAACTGAAGTGATTTAAATATAACTGTGGTCAAGGTTTTAAAATATCTGCTTTTAGTCCCATCTGAATAACATGTTATGAATCTTCTCGTATGTTTACAACAAAACAACACTGTTCTATTTACCAAATAACTTTTGCAGCAAGTAAAGAACGGTAAAGTAAACAAACGTTTCGCAGTAATTAAAACGTCTCAGTTAATGTGTGTATTTCAGTAAAACAAAGATTTATACGTGTTGATAAGTATTCCAGATCTTAAGTTGTTTTATTGGGTTTTTTTATTTTTGTTTACTATCGCTATTTGTGACCAAAACATGATGAACGTTCATGGATATGATCATAGTGTGGATAAATCAAGTTAACTATTCTGAAGATGGATTTTGAAAAGACTTTACGTAACTGCTTACATGGAAACATTTTATCACTTAGTTTTATATTTTAACGCTTTAGAGTACTTCTATTTATAATCTGTACAATAATCATAGTCAGCTAGCATATCACTTTAATATTAATCAATGTTTATATATACATATATTTCAACACGAATAATCTTGTCAAAAAGAGAATACTTTTTCCTTCAATAAAGGGCCTGGCATGGCCGAGCGCGTAAGGCGTGTGACTCGTAATCCGAGAGTCGCGGGTTCGCGCCCGCGTCGCGCTAAACATGCTCGCCCTCCCAGCCGTGGGGGTGTATAATGTGACGGTCAATCCCACTATTCGTTGGTAAAAGAGTAGCCCAAGAGTTGGTGGTGGGTGGTGATGACTAGGTGCCTTCCCTCTAGTCTTACACTGCTAAATTAGGGACGGCTGGCACAGATATTCCTCGAATAACTTCGTGCGAAATTCCAAAACAAACCTTCAATAAAATATCTTGTTTCTGTACATTTCATGTTTATATAAGATTATCTAGCCATCTTACCACTAAGTTCAATGATTATGCATTATGAATATATTTTGTAAGCATGCGATAAAATAATTTAATTATTATCCAGCTTAGCTCGGACACCTATATTTATGGATCAGTAGTGCGTATGGCTCCATAGTGGGTGGAGTCAGTAGGCTTCCCTGTTATGGATGTCTCTCTTTCTAAGAAAATAAATAAAATTGAAAGAATTGCAAAAACAGATAATTGAAAAACGACCAAACATGGACGACTCTGTTGTACAATCGACATTACAGCCAAATTCTACACCTAAGTTTCTGATTCTCCATTCCTTATCTGAAAAATCATTGGGGCGAATGTCTCCATTTTTCATTCAGAAGAGACTAGAGACTTGTTGGCTCCCCAAAGTCAGTAAAAAAAGTTGCGCTCTGGAGTTGCGCATTTTGGTTGAAATGTCTTCACCAAAGCATACCAAGGTCCTCTTGAAATCACAATCCATTGGCAGATATACCCATTGAAGTTACTCCCCATGTGTCTTTGAATTATTCCAGAGGAGTTATACTTGAGAGAGATTGAAAGAACATTCCCTTGCCGAACATCTTCGCTGGTTTCTCCAGTCAAAATGTTACTACGTACGGCAAATCTTCATCCGTAAAGACAGAATTATGGACTCTACCAATGTTCTGCTAATGTTTACATAAACTCGTCCTCCTGCATCTAGCACATGTGTTTCATCTTTCATCTTCTTAGCTATCAAAACACGGGAAGAACTATCGCCTCTTTCCTATCAAGCAGGTCGTCTTTATGACTATAACCACCTCTTACACTGGTCGAACTTAAATTTGCTCTTCATCGGTCTGGCAGTACATCAGTCAGACCTGATGACATTCATTACGAGATAGTTCATCATCTCTCTCCTGCCTCTCTTGCTATTCTTTGGATTGATTTTAACTAGATCTGGCAAGAGAATGTTTTTCCAATGCTTGGCGCCATGCAATTACAATCCCTTTTCCTAACCCTCCCAAGATCCCTTTCAACCTCCGTCCACTTGATTTGATGAGCTGTCTCTGTAAGATCTTAGAAAGGATGGTTAATGCTCATCTTGTTTCTTTCTTCGAATCAAACAACCTCCTCTCATCCACTCAGTTTGGGTTTTGAAAACAGTGCTCTACCATATATCACCTGATTCGACTTGAAATATTAATCAGTAAAACCTTTCTCAAGCAACAACATCTTGTTTATGTATTTTTGACCTTGAGAAAGCTTATGATACAACATGGAAGTATTGTATCATCATGGAACACCTCCACTCGTATGAGCTGCGTGGCAATTTATCGATTTTTATAAAACATTTTTAATGAATCGGTGATGCCATGCCCATATGGGTTCGACACTTTTCTAAACCTTCTCACAGGAACTTGGAGTCTCTCAGGGTTGTGTCATGAGCGTCACACTTTGCATTATAAAGAATAATGGCATCAAAGAAAAACAACTCCCAACAGTTGCAAACGATCTCTTTGTCGATTACTTCCACATCTTGTGTCAGTTGTCAAATATGGGGTATATTAAGCTACAGGATACCTTCAGTTATTTATTGAAATGAACTGCAGCATACGATTTCAAATTTCTCTTTCTAAAATTGTTTGCATGCACTTTTGCCGTTAACGGGGGATTCCCCCTGATGCTGAACTTGGTATTGGCGAAACTGTGTTTCCCGTGGTCCATGAAGCAAAGTTCTTGAAGCTTATATTTGACCGTAAGCTGACCTTTATTCCACACATTAAGCAGATACGTGTCAAGTGTACAAGGGCACTAAGCATCCTTTGTGTCTTCCCTTCCACCACTTGGGGGCGGATCAATATTCCAAGCTAAAATCCTATCATGCCCTTATTCGATCAACACTAGACAATGGGTCTTTAGTCTATGGCTCTGTCAGGACTTTAGCTTTGAAAATGTTGTGCCCTGTTCGCCATCAGTGGCTTAGGCTCTGCACAGGGGCCTTCTGCACTATTCCAGTCTAGAGTTTGTACACAAAGTCCCATGAACCCCATCTACACTTTCGTCGTCTGAAACTGTCTTTAATGTCAAAACTTTGATTTTTACCATAGCATCCTACATGAGATTGAGTTTGTTTCCTTCCTCAGTGGGCCACACTTTTTCATAATAGATGGTCTGCCACTCTTTCTTTTGGCCTTCATCTCCAGGATGAATTGGATTTATCTTTAGATGACATAGTGGTATCCACAGTTCAGCTCATCCCACCGTGGTTACTTACTTTCTCCAAATGTGACCTTTCTTTGGGTCACCTGAAGAAGACAGATACTTTTGATTGGAAGTATCGCCTTCTATTTGCCGAACATCTTTCTAACCATTCTTCCATTCCCATTTATACAGATGGTTCGAAATCAGATTACTCTGGGCTCTGCCATTGTTTGCCGTGATTCAGTTGTTGCGCATAGAATCCCCTCTACAGTTTCTGTGTTCGCTGTCGAATTGTACGCCATTTTTCTTGCTCTGGATCACACAGAAGCTAGGCAGTACACGAGCTGTACTATTAATACCGATTTACTTAGCTCTCTGTTAGCTCTGGAATCGATTCACGTCAGTTTTCACCTTATTCTCCCTGATATTTAAAGCCGACTGGCCCATTTCTCTTTAACATCTACTTCTATCCAGTTCTTCTGTATATCAGGCCATACTGGTATTCGCTGAAAAGAGCTCGCCGACACTGCAGCTAAGTCTGTCTACTGGGCACTATCACTGCTGTGCCTGTTCCATACATGGACTATGGTGTTGTATTAAAGGCTCGACTTCGTGCCAGTTGGCAGTCGACTTGGAGTGAACAACAAGAAAACAAGCTTCTCTAAATAAAACCCTTTATTGGACTTTGGGCGTCTTATTTCTATAAGAATGGGAAAGATAAAGTAGTCCCAACTGGACTACGTATTGGTCACAGTTTTTTTTTTAACTCATCATCCTCTTTTATCTTGGACTGATGCACCAATGTGTTGTTTGTGTGATACTTAGGACACAATAAGCCAGATTTTACTGTCTTTCCATTGTTACGACTCTCAACAACAACTTCATTTTAGACATATTTTGTCCCAATGTTTACCCATAACGTTGAAAAGTGTCATCGGCGATGGTGATGCTGTCCACCTTACAAATGTATTTAGTTTATAAATGGTATTTGAACTTTTTAACACTGTTTAAGTTTTTTAACTGCTGAATTAAACTTTTTTATTATTCCTTTTTGAAGTACAACTAGTTCGACATGAAATTTGAAAATGGCCGTAACATCAAATAACTCGAAACTAGCCAGGACTGGAAAGGCTAGCTTCAGGTGACTAACAATTGTGTTTGTACTTACCTGTTAGTCATTCTGGCAAGCTATGACCATTCAACTTGTGCTGCAGAATGTCCTCTAAAACTAGTATTACCGTATTTTTTCTCTTACTGCAATACACTAGATTTAAAGTTCGATTTCACACTGTTTAAATTTTAATTTAAAAATTCAACTTTGTTTTGTTTTAGCTTGATTTATTTTTATGAATGTTAATAAATTTACTTTTTTTTTAACTTTTTACCGGATGTTTGGCGCAGCTAGCCTAGTTGCTTTACGCCATGAATCGTCATACCCACCCATCTACCCAGTAGTAAAAATTACCTAAATGGTTAATAATGAGACCAAACAATGTTACAGAACTAATCCATTTTTCTTTTGATTTATTATTTATTTGGCAATGTATTATCTGATAGTTGTATTATGTATGTTTGCGTGTATGAAAGTATTTTAAAATCTCGTAAAAGCTATTTGTTTACATATGTAAATAATTACATTTAATAATTGCAGCCAAGTTCTTATTATCTGCTAAAAAGGAAAAGCAGTTGTATAGCTTGTTATTAATTATTATATTTTAAGGTCGATGTTACGATTAGTTCCGCCCAGGGGCGTAGATTTTTTACACCCAATTGGGGGGATAATATTTGCAACCACTTTTGTGGACTGTTCAATTTGCAATTTGGTAATCTCTGATTACGTGAACCTGAAAGCTGTAAACATGCAGTCACAGAGTAATCTTGTTGCTACGATACTTGCATATATACTTAGGTCTACTGACTGATGCTTACGAACTATCGCTGAGATCGAAAAGCTTAAAAGCCCGCCTATAATAAAGATGTACATTTCGGCCACTGATAAAGCCTACATCTAGGCCTAATTATGCAATTCGATTGGTAAGAACACGAGAATCACAAGAACAAACACACAATTTGTAGGCCTGTGATGCAATAAAACAATTCAACAGACCATAATGTAGGGGGGATGATTGTACGCATCATACCCCTCACCTAAAATGAAAGGAGGATGTATCTCACCTATCCCCCCAGGATCTATGCCCCTGGTTCTATCAATACGAATTATTTGTAAATTAAAATGATGTTTTAAAATCTGTTTTGTTAACTTTCTTAAGTTGTAAAGAAAGTTTATCATTCTAAGAATAGACTGTAAAAGTTATTGTGAATATTAAGATAACTTCTTTTATTCTCGGAAGAAACTATTTTATATCCATTAATTACTTTTTGGCAGTTACCAATTGGTTTACCGAGATTAAAAATAATACACTAAGTGTACGATAAAGCAGAAAAAAAATTAATTTAGAATTACGACTTGGTCGTCTAAGTTTATGTATATGTACATAATACGGGTCAATTACACAGAATTATTTTAGGAGCCCACCCTGCATTATTTCAAATGAATTTAATGATTTTGTAAAAGCAAACATAAGTTAAGGATGAAATAAGGACATTTAACCTTAAATAAAATAACTGATAATCGGCCAGAATCTCTGAATAATCTTTTTTTCCTGGTATTTTCTTTTAGGATCCTAACACAAAGACATTTTCCTGTGTAGCTGTGAACAAGATTTTAAATGAGCATGTCACACAAACAGCAACATTTAGTGTTATATGTAAGTACATGAGCAAATCTGAGGTCATAACCTCAAATTCACACTTAACATGATGAAATTGTATCTGATGTTATATATGTATTTGTAAGTATTTTTTGTTGTTATTATAATTAATTTAATTTTAACAGATACAAATAATGCTAGATAAAACATTTGCAACTTCTTTGGTGAGTTACACGTATATATAGTTGTAGCAATAAATAAGAAGTCCTATATCTGGTTATAAAGCTTTACACAACTCTCAATATCATAACTAAGAATGGTAGTTCTAGAAATGATTCGTTTCAATAGTTCATCGTTTATGCTTATATGAACTTATCGAAATTCAAAGTAGACATAGTACGCAGTTTATTTTTATCGTATTCAGTATTGTGATTTGTTGTTAAGCACAAAACTACACCTTGTACTATCTGAGCTCTTTCTACAACAAGTATCAAAACCCAAATTTTAGCTTTGGAATTCCGCAAACATACTGATATGCCACTGGGGATATCATTTAGTTTAAAAACAAAAACTATTAGTTTTTGGTCTGAAGTCGCCTTGCTTGCCAAACAGCCATTTTATTTATTATATTTAATAAGCTTCAAATTAATAAAAAAAAATGTCTGTTAACCTGCTGCCGTTTTTAAATTTAAAGTCATAAGATGGTTGTGGCTCTTTGTGCTACCTATGAAACAGTATCACTCGAAAAGATACATCAGAAAATGGCAATATTTATAAGATGAAATATGGTATTAGAGTTATTTATAAAATGTTAATCAATCTGAATTTTATCAGATACAGTTTGACACAATGAGCAAAGAACGTTGCTTGTTCATGTACCATTATTAATGACAGTCTGCTGACCATATTTAGTAATCGTTCACTAAATAACATTCACCTAGCTACTTACCGCTGAAGGATCCGTGGTACGTTTACGGAGTTATAACACTAAAATTTTATATTCCATTCCCCTTGGTGGACAAAGTGCAGATTGCGAATTATATCGTTTTGAGTTTAAAAAAACCGTGTAACACATTTAACATAACTTCATTTTTCAGATCTATTACAAGTTGTTGTGAATAAAAACAGAGTTTAATGCAAACAAAAATGTGAATTTATGTATTTCGTACCTAAATTAACATAAGCTGTAACAACTTGAGAGAAAACAGTATTTTTTTTCAAGTCAACAACACAATACTGGTATAAAGATAAAGCGTATATGTCCTTCATCAAAATGGCAGTATCTCAGGGATGTGTTTACTTTCTAAGGGCTTAACATAACATGATTTCCGAGAATTGTAATCTTACAGATCCACCAGGACCACCATCTGTAGAAGAACTTGACAATGAACCAATAGTTTCAGGGGAAATAAAACAAATTACCTGTGTTTCTTTCGGCGGGAATCCTCGTGCAACCATTCGGTGGTTCAAGGGAGATATGGAAGTAAGTTAATATTACATAACATGTCTTAAATAGCTTATTTATTTTGAGCTTAGATTGTTTTATAAAGTAACAACAGGCATTTTATTTTGAGCAAAATCTATTTAAAACTTAGATTGTTTTACACGTACATGTAAAAATTGTCGACAGAAGAAAACTTTTAAGTATATATATTTAAATACATGTAGTTCGTTTTTCAATTTCGCGCAAAGCTATACGAGGGCTATCTATATTAACTGTCCCTAATTTAGCGGCGCAAGACTAGAGTGAAGGCAGATAGTCATCACTTCCCAGCGCTAACTTTTGGGCTACTTTTTTACCAACATGCCCCCAGTGGCTCAGCGGTATGTCTGCGGATTTACACGCTAAAATCCGGGTTTCGATATCCGTGGTGGGCAGAGCACAGATAGCCCATTGTGTAGCTTTGTGCTTAATTCCAAACAACAACAATTTTACTAACGAATAGTGGAATTGAATGTCACATTATAATCCCCTTCCAAGGTTGGGTGTGTTTGGTGTGAAAGGGAATCGAACCCGCGACTCTCAGATTACAAATCGAGCACTTTAACTATCTGGCCATACCGGCCCTATTTAAATAATAGTTTTGATTAGAAGCATGAATATGTATCAGTTCATGGTGCAGTAAGTAATGTATGTTATACAACACTTTTAAAATGCTATATAGAGGCGCTAAAGAACAAATCTAACTTTTATATCTCGAGGTGTCACGAGTTCACATGAAAATAAATTAAAACACGTTGATGTGTGATCAATAAATTTATAACTTCGTACATAATAAAATTCAAAAACAAATAATTAACATTTTTCATTACGCTAAAATGGGATAACTGAACATAATGGTAAAACCAGTAGCTGATTTTTTTTTTCGACTTATGTGAACATTAGTGCATCTGTAGACATTTAAGTGGCTTCATTAGGCTGAAAAAAAACCTTTAAGGAAGAGATTTTAAGCATATTCCTCTTGTAAGATTATCAGTTTCATTTTATTATCTGACTCTAATCCTGCAAATTTTACATATATTACAGACTTTAAAAAGCCAAAAAAGAATTTTATAATTCAAATCTGCTCTTCACCCTAAGAAACTCATCAAACTCTATATGATAGTTAGAACTCATTTTTGTAATTAAAAAATTATAAAAGAGAAAGAAATTACTAACTTAGTCACATATGAGAAGAAGCGTTAAAGTAAGTTTCTACAAATAACGAGACACTATATTTATTTATTAATTATTATGCTGAGTTAAAAACTTTGATAACGCCAACACAAAAAATGACATATAGAATTATAATATTTACCCGTAATATTTTATTTCAGTTAGATAAACTTAAGTTGATATTAACACTGAAAATTGAGATAAACTTTATAGTAGATCTGTAAGTCAAAGTAAGCATTGGTAACACTGCCACCATGATTTTACATTACAACTGTGCTCCAACGCCAGTTAACTTTGAACCCAAAAATACATTTTATGATAAAATATTAATACCCTCATTTAAGTGTTCCATGTGCCCCAGGTTGCAGCTATGACCAAGCCGGTACCTAACGGTGTTGCAAGTAGCTTAGTAATCGAAGCCGAAGCAAGCGATAATGGAGCAGTATATAAGTGTGAAGTTTCCAATCCGGCAGTAACCCATCCCCTGGTGGTTTCTGTAACAACTAGAGTCATCTGTAAGAGATAAGCATCGTCTACAATGGTTTATTACTTTTGTAGCATATTTTAGTTGAATATTTCATTTGAAATACACGTAATTTATTTCTTTAGAACTTAATCGATGTTCTTTTTGGTATGATTATAGTAAAAAAGTCAATCAGTCACTTTGTATAATGTATTTTTAATTATAACAAATTTATCATCATTTGTGTTTTGAAAATAACGTCATACAGAATGCAATTTTAACGTTTGTTGTACTTCTTAGTTCCACCTGGTGATTTAAACGTCGAAATAAAGCCGCAAAATCCAAGGGAAAATCAAATTGTAAGTTACTTAGATTTGTGTGAATATACATAATATACTTTTATAATTAAGTCATACTCAATTTAAAAATATAATAATCTGATAGTAGCGTAAAGAATTTATAAAATGGAAAAAAATGAAGTAATGTAGAAATAAATAATCATTTTTTTTCATTCTGGATGTGTGCTACTTTTATTATAATTTCAATTGTTTTTTTTCTTTTCTCTTTGACTTCAGAAATACCAAGGTGCTTAAATTCTTAAAACGTTTTGTTGTGACCCTAGTGATCCATTTTTCAATAGTTTTTCTTCTATAAATATTTTGTTTAAGATAGATTGGTTTTACTTTGAAGGGCTTTTTTGATAATTTAAGTGTAATAACATTCTGCAGCGTTGACAAGCGATAATCTAACAATGAACAGGTAACAATAACATGTGAGTCTGGATCCAGTAATCCTGAGAGCATCATCCAGTGGTGGAAGAATGATAAATTGATCAGTGGAGATGTGGTTGCGATCTCTAGAGGAAGATATGGAGGAAGAATAACAAGAAGTCGACTTCGATTTAATGTCAGCTTTGAAGATGATGGCTCGGTGTTCGTGTGCCAAGCAACAAACCCTAGAATACACCGTTCTATACAAAAAACCATCAAACTTGAAGTACTTTGTAAGAATTATTTTCTTGTTCAATTATCCAGGTATCTAACTTTTAGTCTGTGTAATTTAATTTTTTTTTGAAAGACTGTACACGTTTACGGATGCTCGTTCGGATAACCAGTTGCAATGTAATCTGTATTCCATACTTGAAAAACATCTATTACATTCAGCTAACAAACTATCAGAAGCTCATGATATTAAAATTATGGCTAAAGGCATCGTTCACAATGTATATATACACTACTGAAGAATAAACAATATGGGTAGATATCCTCTGTATACTAAATGAAACGTACTTGAAAGATTTGCATGTTGTTGTTGTTTTCTAAATTGTTTTTGAGATTGTAAAACGTTCGAACTTTATAGTTATTTGATATCATATTTATTGAGACTTAAAGTAGCTTAACATCGAATAGTTATGCAAATTGACTTGTATTTCTTTTCACATGCCACATTTTCGTTTTCTTAGCATAACTTAAACTTTTAATTTCATTAGTAAGTTTTATTTACGTATCTCTGTTATATACTCAAAATTGGTTTGTGCATATGAGCTACGAGGCGAATACATTTGTAATAAGTGTTATATGAGGGAGAAAATACTTCAAGCCACTTAAAACTACTTTTAAATTTTATTGTTTCCTAAATTCTGTCGATAACTGTTACATAATATCTTTCAGTAAAAAAGCTGGACGATAGGAAGTTTACTGAAGCACTTTACCATTCAGGAATGTTACACCAGAGCTTGAAAGCCTTAAATACTAATGTTTAGTGGATAAAGAGCAGAGAGTGTTTCTCCTTAGACTACCTGCACTAAACATCAAACAATAATTATTACATGTTGTTGTAAGCCTTTCATTTTTTGTTACATTAACTACAGCAACTATAACCCAAGTTAATTTAGAACATTATAGAATAAAATCAGAGCAAAAGCTGAAGAGCATAATGCATTTTTGTTCTATTAATTTTGTCAACGCTAGATAAGCCCCGATTTCTGGTTCAAAATCTGGAACGCTTCGATGTGCTAGAAGGAAAATCAGCCCATATCAACGTCACTGTAAAAGCAAATCCATCTTCCATCTCCTATCAGTGGTTTCAAGAGGGACAGTTAATAATTGACCCCTCGTCCAGCGACCTCTGGATCACGCACGGTCTCCATAGTCATAATATCTTTGCAAGAGGTTCAGTACTAGAAATCCCAAAAGTTTCAAGAAATCACGCAGGTCTTTATGTATGTGAGGCCACAAACTCCGAAGGAGCTACAAGAATTGAAATAATCATCAACGTTCTTTGTAAGTCACAAATTTGATGTAACTTATTTATTGAATTTTCACTTTATGTCATATTTCCCAATTTCGGACGCCTCAAAGACAAATAATTAGGCAAAATTCACTGAAATTAATTGTCTTTAAGAGATTCAGTTGATTTTTACCATAATATTGTATACTGTGGTAGGTCTAAAAGTTAGTTGTCATTAAATTTAGTATTAGAAAGTAAAGATGTTAAAAATGGTAGACTTAATCTTATGTACTATGATATACATTAATAGTGTTTAAAATAACTGAAGCAAAATATTTTACACTTTAAACCTGTGTTAGTCAAGGTTAAATACCAAAACATTTTATAGTTTCCATTAAACATTTTGAATACACATAAAATTTGTTTTCTGTGTGAAATATTTAGTGTAATTTTCAAATGGTAAAATAACAAAACAATATTCCCACTTGGGTGGCTGAAGTAACTGCTTTTAAAGGAAGTGAATATTGTAAATTAAACTGCATGTAATTTCTCAAAATAAAAATTTTATTAATATTAATATTCTATTAGAGCAAGCTATCTACATTTAAAAAATCTAAAAATCAACCTGGTAATAACTAAGTAAACCTTTTTTTAACGTGTTTACTTTTAAACATTACAATGCTTTGCTGCATCAGTTGAACACCCTCGCTGTTAGCGATTATTTTTACCGTAAATTTCATGAACTTTGGTTAGCCCAGAAGACTTAGACCAAATAAAAATACTAAACCAACAATGGAAAACGATCATTGTAATAAAGACACAATAATAAAAACTAAAAATATTAAATTTCTTTGTTTAGTTTGAATTTCGCGCAAAGCTTTACGAGAGCTAACTTTGCCTGTCTAATTTAGCAGTGAAAGGCTAGAAAGAAGACAGTTAATCATCACCACCCACCGCCAACTCTTAGGCAATTTGTATACTAACGAATAGTTATGAAAACTATTTATATAAACATACTTTTAACGAAACTGTCACCTTTTATAAAAGCAAACGAAAAATCTATTATAAAATGTTAAGAACAAATTACAGCTAGTAGCGAAGCGTACAATTTATTTGTTTGTTTGATTGTTCGCTTTCTGAATTTTGCGCAAAACTAACACGAACTCTGTCTGCGCTGGACGTCCCTAATTTAATAGTGTAACACTAAAGGGAAGGCAGCTAGCCAATACTACTCACCACCAACTCTTCAGCTACTCTTTTATCAACTAATTGCTGGATTGGCCACAACATTATAACGCCCTGACGGTTGAAAGGAGGAGCATGTTTGGTGTGACGTGGATTCGAACCCGCGCCCCTGAGATCACAGGTCGAGTGCCCTAACCACCAGATCATGCTGGACCCACGTGTAATTTTACTTGTGGATTTATGTTATTTTCTGTGTATATATATGTATATATTATAAACATAAATATACAAGTCATAAACCAAAACACATTAACATTATTTTTTCTCTTTTAAATGTTTAAATACGCTGCACATTTTTTAAAAAAATGAGATCCTAAGGTACAAGCTGCTACGTGGGAGTACAAAATGTATCATAGGTTTTGGAGGTGACCGCGGAAGTATGACCCACAATACAGTGGGGATACACCGTCTATCAGTCTTAACCTCCACTTTGCTAGTCTCATATGAGAAAATTAGAAATTAAAAGAGCGAGATATGAATGCTCAAGCCCACAACGTCCCACATCTATATCACCCTTCATTGCCTGAAGACAGTTGCGGGAAGGTAACTGCACTCCAAAGTTAGAAAAAAATAGATAAACATGGAAAGATGAAAAATAATAAATAGATAATGAAAATAAGGTACAACCATTTGGAGAAAAGTAAGATAAAACTTACGTCTTGAAGTCAGCATTCCTGCCCCCAAGTACGGTACAGGCGCTAATTAACACAACATCAACAAAGAAATAGTTTAAAATAAATAAAAATAAAATTCGTGGCAGGTATTTCGATTTAGTACTTTGCATTTCAAGAAGAGGTGCAAAGCAATCGATAGCGCTCAGAAGAGACCTTCTCTACGCCCTCCACGCGAAATTAGATTTAGCTGGACTGATGATTAATAGCTATACCTACAAAATTTAAAGTTAACGAGATTATGCACTGAACTGGTGGCAAAGGTCTGTTGGTGTTTTGCGAGAGGTTAAATATTGACTCCATAAAAAAAACAACACGAGGGTAGGGATTTGTAAATCCTAATACCCGGTAATTTCGCTGTGGGAAGATAAAGTGATAGTTTACTGTAGCTGTCGTGCTTTTATATGCGGCTTAAGGTGTACATCCGCGTAATTTAGTGCCAAGTTCTAAACCGACCTTATTTTTAACTAATATTTCTCAATAATTTTTGATAGGACTTCTCTGATTTTATTTTCTTTGTATTTATTGCTAAATAAGTGAATAATGTTATCCAGTTTTTTTATTAAATCCAAGAGCTATTAATTTCAGAACATCAACATCATTAATAAAATATTTTTGATTTATTACAAATTTTACAATATCTGAAATATTTGCTGTTTTTAAACCATTTCTTCCTCATGATTTTGTTTATTTTTTTTAACTTCATTTAGATATTAGATATTTAATTTCATGAAAATATGTATATATACATAAAAAATGATGTAAAATATATACGTGGAAAGTGCTCGTTTGGGTCAAAAAAAAATTTTTACGTAAAGGAGCGAACAACGACTACCCAATATTTTTATGACACAAGCAATTAACACAGCATTACGTCCACCACTATTTTGGTACGGATATGTAGATGACACGGTTGCGGGATTCACATCTACAGAACACACACTCAATTTTTTTCAATCACATTAACTCTATACATTCCAACATCAACTTCACATGTGAACAAGAGGAAAGCAATCATTTCTTAACCTCAAAACTATAAGAACCGATACACAATTTAAAACAGAAATCCACTGAAAAATCATCCATACTGAACTATACATTCCTTGGGACTCAGCACATGAAACAAAACAAAAACTCAACACACTAAGAAAACAAATAAACACGGCCGTAAAACTATGCCCACCAGATAAAATTAACGACGAATTAAACAAAATAAAACAATACATCATCAACATCAATAATTTTCCTCCACAAACCACAGAAAACGTTTACCGACAAAACCTAGACAAAAAGCAAAATCAACTAGCAAAAGTAAATATATTTCACGAATTATAAAATCACAAAACCATATACTGCTGCATACCATATGTTCCCGACATCAACAGAAAAGAAACCAACATTTGGTAAAAACTAGTAACAAAATATGACATTTCAGATAATACCAAATTTATTCAAAAACCAGGCAGAAAACTGAGTTATTTGCTTTTAGAATTTTTATGTTTTTGTCTTGTTTTAGGTTTTTAATGGAATTAATGTCTCTTTCTGTAAGGTTGGCTTTTTAGTTTTCTGTTTTGTGAAAATGTTGATGGTTTCACAAAACACAAAACTAAAAAAAACCCACAGAAATCACCAGATAAAATTAACGATGAATTAGACGAAATAAAACAATACTTCATCAACATCAATAAGTTTCCTCCACAAACTGTAGAAAACATTATACGCACTCACCTAGACAGAAAGCAAAAACAACCAGCAAAAGTAAATATATCTCACGAATCAAAAAATCACGAAACCATACACTGCTGTATACCATATATTCCTGACATCCGCAAACAAATAACCAACATTTGGCAAAAACTAGTAACAAAATATGACATTCCAGTTAATACCAAATTTATTCAAAAACCAGCACAAAACTGAGGTCTATACTATGTAAAAACTACACTAACAAACATAACACCAACATTATTCATAAAATACAATGTGATAACTGCTACGACTTCAGTATTGGAGAAACCAGTAGAAAAATGGAAACCAGATTTAAAGAACATAAAAAGTCACCTTCACACGTAACACTGCAAGTCAAATAAACACAACATAACCATCGAAAACACTCAAATACTGAATAAAGAAAGAAACAAACAAACGCAAAATTAAAGAAGCCTTACTTATACAACAACTCAAACCCAAAATAAACCAATACAAAGGAACATCTATATATCTATATTAAAAATAATATGGTAAATAATAATAATATAAATAATATTAAATTTTATATTCAAACATCTAAGCACGCCCTCTGCATCTCGACACTCATATACCTTGCCCCTTTTAAACATGTGGTCACCTTCCGGTCAGTCACTTCTTTCTTTCTTTGTGAACCTGACGATGACCGAAGAAAGTCGAAACGTTGTTAGCTTCTTTACATAAAAAATTTTCTCAATCCAAACAAGCCCTTTCTACATATATATTTTTCTCTACAAGTGGGTTTTCTCGACATCCTTGAAAATGATATAAAAATCCTACGCGCTTTTGTGCATCAATTAACACAGCTACGTCTGTTTAATTTAGGGTTAGGTGACGCTTACTAAAGTGCAAGTCTTTTAAACAAATATCATTAATTTTCAAAGATTTTGCGAAAATCTTTTATTTTAGACCAAGCTCCAAACGCCTTGTGCTGCCGTCTCTAATTTTTTCAATATAATCCTGTCAGCTGTCATCTACGATAAGAGAATCATTATCCCTATAACGTATTCACAATTTAAGGTGCGGAGAATATTTTATCCTATCGCAGGCAGTTGAATCTGGATCGTCATCTCCGAAATCAGGATCAGTAAGTCAGAACCAATGCAAGCCTTTTTCTGAAAGTATTCAAGTCATTTACATACATATAACCTCACAACTTTCAGAAATAGTACTCCCTTACGATATAACAATTCCTCAATATGATTATTTAACGTTACTATTTTTTGAAAACGTTTATATAATAATGCAAATTCAAGATTATGGCGTAACAATAATATATGTATATATCTTTATTAATCAGTTTTCTTTCTAAACGTAAAGTTACAACTTTCTCTATGACAAACATTATTGTGCACTTAAAACCTACAAATTTATGCTTTTTATTACTTTCTGCGATTTTTGCCCCATTTAATGAAATTATTTTGGATTTGTAACATTCTTTCATTTTCGTTCCTCTTTGTTTATCAAACAAGCTAAATAATTGGTTTGTTTCATAAAAATAACCACTCACATTAATAATAAAAAATAAACGTTATATATATATATATATATATATAACAATTACTTGTAAATTACGTTAGTAATTTTATTGCTTTAAGATGTATTACGTAAAACTTATTTGTATAGTTTATTGGCTTGTATTTTATTCCTATAGCCTGTTAAATATAAGTTACAGATTTGTCTTGCGCTTTTAACTGCATTTGAGCAATGTAATATCATACTAGCAATGTATGGACGGTTGGCTAGCTTCAAGTAGCAAAAACATTGTCAAAAGAGTAAAGTAACCCAGTACCATTTCAGGAAAAAAAAAACCAGAGAAGATTCTCTGGTTTGCTAGAGCTAATGATAAAAGAATAGGTGAGTGAAGATTGTCTTTCCAACAACAACAAAAAACATAAGAAGTGACGCAGAACATATTTACTCAGTTATTTTCACTGTGAAAAAAACAACAACTGCCATTCATGTTCTCCAAGGAAACGTCAATGATGCTTCCTACAAACATCGTATGGAGACTATAATTCTGTCATATACTTGGGCAAAGTTTGGCAATAACTATTTGCTCCAATATGACAAAGGCACATTTTATGCAGAATTATTTCGATCAGGAAGATGTTACTAGATTGACATGGTCAGAAAAGTCTCCGTGTTATAATCCCATTGAAAAATGTTGAGCAGAATTGAGTCGATAAAATTGCTGGACACGACTCTAACCAGCTATTGCAGCTGAGATGCAGCGCCTTCTAATGACATTAACTTCATCGACAGCACGACAGGTTATTAGAGTACGAGAAGGACCAACCAAGGACTGAATGTTCAATGCGAACTGATATAAGATTGCGGATGCTGTTTATAACAATTTGATAAAATATCTTCGTAATAGCTTTGTGCGAAATTCAATAAACAAAAAAAAACACTCGACTCGCAGTCTGAGAGTCGCTGGCTTAAATCCCCGTACCACCAAACATTCTCGCATTTGAACAATAAAGGTATTATATAGTTACGGTCAATCCCATTATTCGTTCGTAAAAATGTAGCCTAAGAGTCTATGGTGGGTACTAATAGTTCGCTATCTTACTTCTAATCTTTCACTGTTAAATTTAGAGACGTTTGTTTGTTTCTTTTGGAATTTCGCACAAAGCTACTCGAGGGCTATCTGTGCTAGCCGTCCCTAATTTAGCAGTGTAAGACTCTTGGGCTACTTTTTACCAACGAATAGTGTGGTTGACCGTCACATTATAACGCCCCCACGGCGGAAGCATGTTTGGCGCGACTCGGACGCGAACCCGCGATCCTCAGTGTTACGTTTTTTTTATGTGGACTGAACGCAACAGAAAGACACAGATAACAGCTTATATAATTTATTACAATAAACTATTATATATGTGACAGATATAAAATAAATTATATAATAACAATGACAGATATTCAGTTTCAACCTTCAAAATTAATTACAATACAAAATGGTACTGGCCTGTGTCCAATATAATGATCTAGAATGAAAGTTCAAAAGTCCAGATCAGAAATCCAAAATTTCAGTCTAAGGAGTGAATTTGGTTCCACGAAGAAATTCCGAAGTTTGAATGGAGAAGTCCAGAAACAATTCACAGTCCAATAAATTTGACGAAGTTCTTTTTACGATGTCTTTGATGAATGTCTCATATTTGTCGTTTTCTAACTTGCCTCAGTCTCCCCTAAACAGTCCTATACGCGTTGACCTTCAGTATAACCAGTAATTCGAATGAATCGTAAAGATTGACGAAATAAAATTACAGCTTTTGTAGATCTAGCTCCAGTCACAAATCCAAGCTGAATAAACACACAGCAAACGTTGAAAATTTCTCAAACGACGACAACATCTCTTGAATCGAATAAAAACGAATGACTGACCCACTGACTCTCCTCACATCGCCGTCTGTTTATATATTAGTAGGCCTACTGTGTTCTCGAACAATCGCGTAACTTCCACAGAATTCCAGAGTAATCTGCGCATGTCTGTTTTTGCACGAGACTCGTCTAGACACCAGGCCGACATACATTCTATTTATAAACATATGATTGATTTACCTAATTCTAGAAATTTCTAAATGTTATTTTAAATGAATAACGACATATTTTATTGATTTGAACTTCGAAACAATAATATAAATATGGAGATATAAATAATAGATATGTAAATCCAAACACAACACGACATGGTTGTCGTTTACATAACATTTACATAACACCCAGATTACGAAGCGCACGCCTTAATGCGGTAGCTCATGCCAGGCCCAAACTTAGAGACGACTAGAGCGGATAGCCTTGGTGTAACATTTTGCGAAATTCAAAACAAATAAACGAACAATATATCGGTCAACAAACTAAAAATATTTTCTGCTAAATTTCCAGAGGAATAGTAGAACAACATATTAACCACTCATTGAACCTTATTCAAATTTAGAAATAAAGAAAATACAAATATAAAAATATTTCAGGTTTGCTCAGTTGTAGCATTTTTGATGAGTGGGTAACGAATTAAATTTAAAAATAAATTTTATTTTGTAATTAAACAAAATGGAGCTAGCACGTTAACGTCTTACACAATCAAACGGATACCATACTATAAAATTACAAGTGTGTATATATGTGTGTGTAAGTTAGTGTGTCTCTATTACACATTTTGTTTTGCTTGAGACAGTAATTTGAAAATTAATCATTTCAATAAATCGTCATAATATTTTCTTTGTCAGTAAAACAGTTTTTCTTATTACACAAATGTTATTCGTATATCACTGAATGACTCTGATCCTCAACCAATACATCAAGTCACGGATCAAATAGATTAACTGTAGTTGAGTTAAACATATTTGATTTTATCGAGCGTATTTTAGATAAAATTGATGCAGTTAACTGTGTATTAAATATATTTGGCGCACTTGTAAAATTATTGTACATTATTTTAATTTTAGACAAAGCTTTCCTGTTTTTGTCAATGTATTATTATTCAAGTTTCTTACTGTTTGGCTGTGCAGTTCATTATCATTTTAAAGATATTATAATTGATTTAATCAGTTTGTAGAAAGTATAGCTTTTGAAACTCTGTAACGAGGTCCACGCTAGTACAGCGGGAAGTCTACGGATTTACAACACTAAAATCAGGGGTTCGATTCTCCTCGGTGGGCTCAGCAGATAGCTCGATGTGGCTTTGCTATAAAAAAAACACACTCTGTAATACACTTGTGAGAATGAATACGTCTTATTTTCATAAGTTGAACATTTCGAAATATTTTTATGATATGATTTATATATATTTCTGCTATCTCTCATTCTTTCTCAAAGGATCCTAAACCTATGTTTTCAAAATATCATTATGATTATACTGAATTTATACTTATAAATTAATCAGTTAGTTCGACTATTATCTGACTCAGTTTATAATGAAATAAATGTCTACCGAACCATTCGACTCAACGTAAATAAATTATTTTTTATCACTACAACTCTCTTTGTATTTATAGGTAGACTTTGTTTTTCTTGTCATATGCGTATTACCAACGTTGTTGTGTATTATTGTTTCAAATGTTCTAATCCAGTCTTGCGGTAATTATATATAATGACAAAATTTCTAGGCATGAAACTTGGGATTACGAAAGTAATTAAAAACTTTAAATGTAAGAATACTTGTATACTCTTAAAATTTTTATCTCAAGTATTAGTCTTAACTTGGGTTGGCATCATATAAAAAATTGCGACTTATGAAAAGCGACATTGTGCAGCCTTGTACAACATCTTTACGCTATCTCGTTTACTTTAAAATATTAATAAACAATGAAGTATAATCATATATGTATATATATACACTACATTACGCTGAATATTGTTTATAACTCTTGAAAACATCATTATGAAAAAGAGACATTTTGAAATTGCTTACATGAATTTTTGCTAGCTTTTTGAAAACGCAGATTTTGTACTGACGGATTAACAAATTATATATCTGTGAGTCTTATTTTCGTTGTATTACAAATTTTACACTAAAACCATTGAATAAAAATACATATTTTTCCAGATTAGTGAAAAAGTGCTTATTTTACTTTCACATCAAACTTTATAATTATTTGTGCTTATATATAATTGAAAAAACTGCCTCCCTTTTATTTTATTGTATTATAAAATGACTAAAGAGTATTTATTTCAATAGACTATCAGCCAAATTCAAACACTTCGGGAAATTTTCTGAGTTAAAAATCAAATAAACAAGTTACGTTTAGTAAACCAGTCCTTGGAAAAACGATATATCTTATATATCCTCTATGGAATCATAAACATTGGCTCAACTCAAAATATAGCTCTTTATAAATGAATAACACACATATTTTTACTACGAACTCGAGATTTTTCTTTCGAAAAGTATACAGTTTATAAGATCCTATAATACCAAAAACGTAGAGTATATTTTACATACACATAAAACGTTTTTTTTTAGAAAAAGAAATATAATTCGAAAATGAATGTGTCTTCATTATTCAGTACAGTGTCTACTATTATGCCAAAATTCGTATTTTATATGAAACTTTAGACCATTAAATGTGTTACAAACTATTCCTTTCAATAACTAAAATTATATGCTTGAAATTTTAACGAAATATAATTGATTAGTTAGGAAATTAGTCGAGTAATACCACAGAGTAAAATAACACAAAATTTTGTGAACTATTCTGAAGTACGTATACTCTGTTATTTTTGTTTCTTTAAAAGAAAATGTCGCTTGAAAGAAAAGCTAAAATAGAAAATAATATTTAACATTTTTCGTAAAAATGACCCGTAGGTCTTCTATTGCGTTATTGTGTTTGTCAAATAAAAGATAAATGACCACTTTATAAAGGAAAAATACGATCCACAAACTGTCCATGGCGTTTACGGTTCCATCCTACCAAAGTTGAAAAGAAAATTCTGTTACATAACGTTTCTATTAAAATCTACTTGTGACAAAAATAAAAAAGTCGTTCAAAGTTGATCTGTAAAAATAAATTTGTCTGAGATAAAAAAATCGATCATCCCTATTTTTATTGAACACTACTCTGTATTGACAGTTGAAACTCAATAACTATGTGTCGCATGTGCTATACAAAAAATATTTACAGTCATATATTCAGGCGTAAAATATATGTATTTCATTACAATTCTATATTTTTATTATGAGGAATATCAACAAGTTATATACAGTGTTCATATAAGTACATCAGAAAATGTATAAACAGATTTATTTGATCATATCAAAACAATGACAGTAACTTTAACGTGACGAGAGAGTAACTAGATTAAGTAAAAATTCAACTTATAACACAAAGGATCAGCGATAAGTTTGAAACCTCTTAATCCTAAAAAAATCGAATTTTGATACCGATATTAGGTAAAACAAGTTGTTTATCATTGTTTTTACTAACAATCAAACTTATGAACTAAGTAAAATCAGTCTGCTGTTTAACTGAGTGAAACTAATGGAATTTACCTGAGCCATCAAATCAGGTTAAAAGGAGGTGTGTAACATTACTAAGAACTTAATTTTCCAGTTAAATCTATTGCTTTCTCTTTTTTTGATAAAAGTATGAAATGTAGAATAGAAAAGTTCAAGTATAAGAATATAAAATATTAATAATATATGAAACAACAATTATTTTGTTTTGTAGCACACAGACATTGTAAAAACATTTTTTAATGTTTTATTTACACATTAATAACAGACTTTATCAGTCTGGTTCCTCTTCTTTAGGGCGCGGCATGGACAGGTGATTAAAGCACTTGACTCGTAATCTAAGGATCGCGGATTTGATTCATTATCACACCAAACATGCTCGCCCTTTCAGCCGTAAAGGCGTTATAATGTTACGGTCAATCCCATTACTCGTTAGTAAAAAAGTAGCGCTAGAGTTGGCGGTGGGTAGTGATGACTAATCTTACACTACTAAATTAGGGACAGCTAGCTCAGATTGCCCTCGAGTAGCTTTGCGCGAAATTCAAAACAAACCAAACCCAATCCTCTTATTTAATAACTTTACCGTGCACAGAGAGCTAATAAGTGAAACGTTGACTGTTATTTCAGAAAACATAAATTTTACGGTTTATTTATGAAACTTATTACTCTGTTTTCGTTGAGAATAATCATTTAAATTGGGTCATAACACTTGCTGATATTTAATCTTTCTCTTAACGCAAACAAATTATTTTCTATGATAAATATTGGATATAGCTCCTAAACTACCTTTCTATAAAACTAGCTAAATTATGTAATAAAACACACATTGCAAAAAATTAACCAAAAAAAGAAACATTTTAGTAACAGTGATTTGAGTTGAGAATTCAAGGTTATTCAACACACAATTATACATATTAAGTAGAGAACACACACAGTATACTATCTACTAAAGTACAGCAGTAAAAGCAATACGAAATCATCGCATTAAATTTCTATTAGAAATTATGACATAATAATAAGTGTGATTTTCTTATAGCAAAGCCACATCGGGCTATCTGCTGAACCCACCAAAGGGAAGCGAATCCCTGACTTTAGCGTTGTAAATTCGTAAACATACTGCTTTACAAGCAGGGACGACGTAATAGTACTAAATAATGTTTATTAAAAAGTTAAATTTGTCTATTTAAGAAGGAGCATGATCAATATTTTTTGGAACAAGATCTATTTATTGTACAGTCAACTTGGTCTTCCTCCATACTCTGATAAGGGAATGGTGAAATACACTTACCTAATTAAGACAGACAGATAAATAGAAATGTCTTGTAGGGCTAAATTATATTATTTCAAAGGTTTCTAAATTTTAGTCCTATTTTTATTTTTCTAGATCAGGCCACCATAACAAAATTTAGCCATACTGTTCTGGCAAACCCTGGGGACGACGCCCAATTTGAATGCGTAGTAAATGGTAACCCACTCACTGATGGCACCATACGATGGGCCAGATCTGGTTTTGATAAGCTCAGAACACAGATGGTTTCTACCAGAGGACATTCCTTGCTAAACGTTTTCAATGTGTCAAGGAAGGACGCTGGGGAGTTCCACTGTATAGCTTACAATGGAATTGGAGACGAAACTGAAGCAAGCATTCAACTCGTTGTCAAGTGTGAGTCGTGAGTGAATCTGCAGAAAATAAGCCATTTTATTCATTTAAAATGTGCTGTATATAAATGAGAAAACTAATACTTATGTTTTTAGTAGAACAATGAGGTTTTAGTTTTTTTCTGAATCTAAAACTATATTGTCATTATAATATTGATATTTGTAATTAGCTCTGAACATTTTATCTTATAAATACTTTTCTCTAATCAGTCCACTAGCATTTCATATTTCTTAGGAGAATAGGAAGAGTTTCTTTGTATGTTTTGAAGTTAATCTAAAACTACACAATAGGTTATCTGTTGTGTATTCCCTACGAGCATCGAAACTTGGTTTCTAGCCTTGTAACTCCGCAGACATACTACTGTATTATTGGGGAGAAGTAATGTTTTATGAAGCTTATAAACAAGATTTGTGTGATTATTTTTTTGCTCTTAACAGATATATCGAACATACGATACTTCGTATCTTATTCTTATGTTTCATGTTCATATTATTATTGTTTTAATTTTCAAAAGCTTAAAGATTCAATACTTATATTTTTACGTCATGGCTGTGGTTAATGTTTATACCTTTTGATAACATTACTTATTTTGTGCAGTTAAACCAATTATTCATTTGACGAGGCAATTGCTAAACGTAGCCGTTGACCAAGGAAATACTGCCCGACTTGTCTGTGTTGTGGAAGCTGCTCCAAGCGTCAATTTTACCTGGTCCTTAGACAGTGGTGTGGTTATAGGAAGCTATCTAGGCATCTCTAAGTACACCATCCAAAAAGCCCAATTAGACGAGACTATGTGGGAAAGTGTTTTGTTTATTAAAAATGTGACGGATACTGACTATGGAAAGTACATGTGCATTGTAAAAAACGAACTAGGTGCTGATGATATTGTTATTACACTCAGAAGGAAAGGTATTTATTTTATATTTATTTTCGTCACACAGAATTTTACGTTTATCGTTTTTCATACGAATATGATTTGTTTCTATATACATGTTCTTAAATTAAAACATTGTTTTTAGCGCAACAATAAAAACTCAGTTCTGTGGAAATGTTTTTGGTTTCGTTTTTTATTAATTTCGCACAAAACTGCATTAGGACCATCTGTGCTAGCTATTCCTAATTTAGCAGTTAACGCTAGAGGGAAGGCATTTAGTTATCACCACCTACCGCTAACTTTTAAGCTACTCTTCAACCAAGTAATAGTAAGATCGACCTTTGTTGTTTGTTGCTAATATTAAAACTACACAATGGGTTGATTATGCTATACATACCAATGGTATCGAATCCCAGATTGTAGCGTTACAAGCCTTAAGACTAACCGCTAAATCACTAGTGCTAATCAGTACTATAATTGCAATTATGATTTGTCTTTTTGTTTCTTTGAAACATCTCACATAGCTAGTCGAGTGCTGTTTGAGCTAATCGTCCATAATTTAGAAGTGATACACTGGAGAGATTTTATAATTCGACACAGATAAAAGATCATGCACATGAATATAGCACTTTAAAAAGTGAATTTGACTTCAATTTCGCGCAAAGAACTATCTTCATTCGTCACTAATTTAGCAATAACATAATATAAGGATGGCTCACAGTCATCATCACACACCGCCAACTGTTGGACTAGTCTTTTTTCCAAAGAAAAGTGGAGATTAATTGTCATATTATAATGTCTCAAATCTCAAAGATTTAAGATGTTTGATGACGCTGTTCTTAAGGTACGCAAATTACGAGTCAAGTTCCATAACTAACAGTCCCTACTAGGCCTATAATTACGCAAATATAACAATCATAGTCCGAAATTCTGGCTGTAGTGACTACTAAGTGAGCATACTTCTACTCAGATTGTTTAGGTGTGTGTCACGACCTTTCCTGTGTGTGACAGGAAAAAAATATATATAAATTAAGTCTGAGGCAGACTATACTAAAACTTTTTTTGAAAGTTGGTATACAAATAAATAAATAAAAGTTTAAAAATGATTTTGAAATAAATTTGGTCTGAACTATTGCAGCCGTCTATAGATACATTATGATTTTTGCCTTCGAAGAGATCTTCCAAGTATTGTACTAAATAGCTTAATATATATAAAGCATTTTTACTCAAAAACAAGTGTATATAATTTTTTAACATAACTTAATTAAAAACACATCAAGGACATAATGTAGAATACTGATTATACATACATATCATCAGGCTTTATGTTTGATTGCATTAATACGTCATAATGTATGATTACAATGTCTGTCCCGAGTTCACTTAATAAACACCAAGAATAGATACGATACATATCTTATTAATACTTCTGTATAAGATAAAACTGAATCTCCATGGTAATGGGAATAATAGCATAATAAACTACACAATAGAGAATATTAGCACATCAGGACAATTTCTCAAGTGAAATTTACATTGATACTTTAGCCCTGAGTCTTTTAGCTTATCGACGATTTCGTTGCTTATTTAATTCATTTGTGCCAACATTCATTAAAACTTTTGTCATAGCCATACGTCACAAGGTAAGACTTGAGCAAAGTTAATACGCTTTTATTTTTTCCGTTTTATCTTCCGTCTATTGATAGATGATGTATACAATGTAACAATGTTTTTTTCGAATTTCGAATGTATAAACGTTAGTACAATGAATGGCGCAAGAACTGTTCTTTAAGTGCAGAACATTCTTCTCACTTCTGTTACATTATGCTTTAAAACATCATAGATACTTTAAATAAGAGAACAGAGGTTGTCCTTGCGAAGAACATGTAATGCGTACAGTCAATACAGAACGTTAAAAACCGTTTAGAAGTTTAAAATACAGAATTTTAGAAATGTTTAGTTTTGTGAATTAGTATTACTCTACCAAATTTTCTTTAAATTTCAAGCAGCTTAATTCTGCGCTACCATGTTTATTTGTGTGTAAAATTATGCAAAGTTAAAAACGATCTGATGTAGATGTATATTCTTATAGAATCTGAGAACTAAACACATGTGTTGAAACAATAAACAATACTCACATAAGTATGATTTGATTAAGCCTAACTAACTCATACTCTTATTCGTCTAGATATCTTTCCTTCTTTTCGAAGTTAATCCGAAATGCGTGCATGTATATATGTGTGTGTGTGTGTAAATCAATTGAACTTTATACAGAATTTTTTTATCTGTCTTGTGTAGTATTGGACTTTCATTTCCTTTAGGTAAACCGGATCCCCCTGAGAACTTCCATGTTCTCAACGTTACATACGACTCAGTATCTTTAGGATGGATTCCTGGCTTCAACGGCGGAGCAGCACAGGAGTTTCAAATCCGCTATCGCGAGTCCAGGTCTAAAACATACAACTTCACCAAATTCATCCCAGGAAGTTCTGTTCTTGTAGTTGTAAGAGGCTTAAAACCACAGTCGGAATACATGTTCCAAATCATGGCTCAAAATAAATACGGAGAAAGTCGTAACATTAATGTAGTTGCAACGACTAAAATATTAGGTATGATTTGGAAGGTCTTTTTACTGTATAAATAAACAAGACAGATACATTTCGATAACACAGTGAAGGTCTAGATGTCTTAATCACAAATTATGTTCTAATTTTATAACTTGAATTTCGTTAAGAACAATTCTTCATTTTTATTTATAAGTAAATCTTAATTTTTTTCCATGCAATAAATAAAAACATATTTTCATGTTTCATTCGATAAAATTTGAATTACATCAGTTTTCAATGCTCAGACATTTTAAACTTTATACACACAACAATTCATTCGAATGCAAATACAATATGTATGATAAAAAAAGCTTTACTAATAAGATTGGTTTAGCGATTATTTCTAGAGAATTGCTGTATAAAAAAAACTTAAGTCATGAATTTAAAATCCTTTTTTGTATCCTAACAAGCGTAATCAGTTTTAAGTTTCACGATTTCTAAATTTTCTGAGAATACAGTATTTAATTTTATTACATTTGTGTTATGAAAAATATATATATATCTTATTGCCAATGCGTATGTAGCTAGCTTCTTTCTAGTTTAATTTTACAAAAATCAATACGTACTAAAAGTACTACAGTCTTGGACAAAATGTTTGCATACTGTTGTACATTGTTGCTGTCTATATGCACGAAGTAATTACTGGGTAAATAACAAAGTAGTAACCGAGAAGGTAGCGTATGATCAGACAGACATGTACAAGTTGTTATTCTGGTCTATGTAAACTATTCTGAGCTGTTTTTGTCAAAACACACACATACACACACACCTATTTTATATAAAACGATGTGCTTTTAATATAATCTTTTTCAAAACAGATCAGTACCTTGTTTGTTCCCCACTAGTATAGCGGTAAGTCTACGGATTTACAACGCTAAAATCAAGGGTTTTATTCCCCTTGATGGGCTTAAAAGGTGGCCCAATGTAGCTTTGCTATAAGAAAAACACACAGTGCCTTGTTCAGACAATTTCTCTGTACTTTATATAGAGTCATGCTTCGTCATATGCTGAAAGTTATAGAGCGTCAAATTGTCCAGAAGAGATATGAAGCAAAAGGACATTACGATGATTCACGAAAGTGTACTGATATGCGCCGAAAAACATGCTCGAGATGACCGTATTTTGATTAGATGAACACCACAGGGTTAAAAAAAGTCTTGCAAAATCTTACAACAGGAATGGAATGAACACATTTATTCTAGGGTATCCAAAAGAACAGTGAATAGGAAACTGATCAAAAATGATTATTTTCCAATGAAGACTTTTTACAAACCGATATTAAGCAGAATTCAACAATGTTACTGGATAAATTGAAAAAGACGACAAGCCAAATCTTGCAATACCTTACAACAGGAATGACATGAATACATTAATTCCAGAGTATTCAGAAGAAAAGGTTCTACCAAGTTGGTAAAAGAGTAGTCCAAGAGTTGGCGGTAGGTGGTGATGACTAGCTCCCTAACTCCTAGTTTTACTCTGCTAAATTTGAAATGGTTAGTGCAGATATCCATCGTGTAACTTTGCGCGAAATTCCAAAACAAACAAACCAGCGAATAGTGATAATGACCGCCATATTATAATGTCTCCATGGCTGAAAGGGTGAACATGTTTGTTGTGACGAGTTCAAACCCGCAACCCTCGGATTACGAGTCGAGTGTCTTAACCAACTGGACATACCAGGCCAAAGTAATGTAAAGAAAATGTCTAAAAAAATTGTCTTTATGTAACTAGGATTTGTAGAATTTGATTATATCGCAGGTATGATGCGAGGAAGAAGATCAGACATTGTTTAGACTGTGTGTAGAGCGAGACGACGAATTAATCAACTGAGTGTGTGAGAAGTAACAGAGAAGGAGGCGTTTGATTCCACCCCTTTTATGCTCAGTGGAGGAATATCTCGACTGTTGTAACAAACTGAACACTTAAAGGTTTTATGATTCTCAGTGGGAGCAGATGAACGTAAGAATGAAGCAAAAGCGATGCAATTTGCTACAATTACATTAAGAACAAATAGAAAATATAAACAAAATATTTCGAATTTTACACTATTGTAATAAAACAAATGTTTGAGGCTACAAAACCGTATATCTTTTGCCTGCTAAATGCCAAGTAAACTTAATTTTGCAGCATAAATATATTGTAGTCATTTGAATAGATTGTATTTCACATAGTGCCAATAAAATATTGAGTCTAGAGTCGATGGACGAGTTCAATTTGTTGTTTGTTTGGTTGTTTGTTTTTTAATTTCGTGCAAAGCTGCACGAGAGCTATCTGCTGTATCTATCACTACTTTAGCAATGTAAGACAAGAGGGAAGGCAGCTAATCATCACTACCCACCGCCAACTCTTGAATTACTCTTTTACCAATGAATAGCGATATTGATCGTCAAATTGTAAGGCCTCTACGGTTTAAAGGGCGAACATGTTTGGTGTGACGGGAATTCGAACCCGCAACCCTCGGATTACCACTCGAGTGCCATGCCAGGACAAAAGGGGTTATCTAAGCTCCGCTCACCATGAGTATCGAAACTCGAATTTTAGCATTGTAAGTCTGCAAACATACTGTTGTGCCACTGAAGAGCGACAAATTTTGACTAGATTTTTAAAATAGCAACATCAAATTATTTCGACTTACTACAGTTTTTTTTCAGTAGAAATTTTTTTTTGATTTTCAGTATCATAACCAAAACCACATGTATAGATGTTTATTATAACATTCACTTCTCAGTTTTACAGCAGTACATTTGTATATGTATTTTATCTTAATAATAATAATGTTATTTCCTACAAGATGTGCAAACAGTTTAGTCAAGAGTGTATGTCGTTGAGAATCTTGTATAAAAATCTTGAAGTGCGAGTCTTAAATTTATAAGGATAGAAACTTAAACACGCATATGCATGTCTTAACTCCTAAAATTCAATGGTTTAATATTGTAATAGTTAATTCATATCAATTTTAAACCGTAATTAATCAGTGAGCGTCTCCTATTTCATTTTTAAAGCCAACGCAAAAACACAGGTATCCTCTTCAATGTGATATTTTTACCATATATTTACATTCACTCACACCAGCCCTGATCAGTAATAAACAATTAGCCATTGGGTCAGTTGAAAATATGTTTATATTTCATATCTTTAAATTCAACCAGTCTCGTAGTTTAAATTTATTACAAAAAGAATAAACTTGACATTAACACTATTAAAGATTAATGATGCTATCATTATTTGCGTACTGTTAAAATTTTCTACTATGTTAAGATGGAATAAAATATTCAACTCTGACATTAATATGATTAGTTTTGTATGATGGTTTAAAGTTTTTATTGTTATTATTCTTTATAAAGCATATTGATTTTACACACAATTATTTTACTGGTCATCCATAGTCTAACAGTATAAAATATTAAAAAACAGCAAGTAGCGAGATAGAAAACAAAGGTAATAGAGTGATGATTATAATTCATACATTCAATGTTAGAGACTTCCTAATTAAATACTGAAGCCTAATTTTTGTATATTTTGTGTACGATCACAAATACAGGTAGTTTTAAAAGACTTTCTGGTCAAAACACTAAAAAGACCAACTGCTGCATTTTATATTACTTTTATAAGGACTTTTAGTCATTTGTTAAAAACACTTGTGAAGGATTGAATATTTGTGTTGTTATATTGATTCAATAACATGCACATATAAATGATGAACCATAAAAAACAGCTTTGTTGGGTTACCTGTAGTTTAGTTTTCCATTACTGGAGGATTCGTTAAGGTTTATACCATGTATATTTAGATTTATAGGCAAATAATTTTGATGCATCTCAATTATTTAAGATTTCAACGAAACGTCAGTATTTTTAAAAATTTTCTAGAATTATGCTTTAAATTTTAACAGATAACTCTTTAGTGGACATATCAAAAACTATGGTCAACTCCACTGAGGAAGACAACAAAGGAGTTTCTGGTCTTTTCATCATTGTTGGTGTTATTGGAGGCGCCTGTGTCGTTCTTTTTAGTATCGTTGTAGTCATTTATTTTATGAGAAAAAGAAAACGTAACCAACAAAACCAAGGTTTGTTTGTTATGTTTCATCTCAAGAATAAATCTAAATGTTATATTGGTTACGACAAATTATTTATAGTTTCAGCTTTTAATCTCTATCAGTTCTTTATGAACCGTGTAATAAAACTAAATTTATTTCTCTCTTAAAATTTTAGAAAAAATTGTTTTAGTTTCGGTTGTAACATATAATAAACAGAACTAATATCACTCTTTTGTTTGCATGAAAAAGTTAAATAGTTTTAAATAGTAATAAAATTCACAGATAACAATGTAATGAAGTTTTCGTATTTTTGTTCTAACAACTGATATGATTTTTACCCATATCAAGAAGATATAACTCCTGAAAGAAAGCCATCTGAAATGTCTAATTCTCAGATGTATACGCCTAGTAAATATCAAGAGAAAATTAATGGAGAAGCATTATACCCTGTTCCGAATGAAAGCGACGAAACTAGTCATGATATAATGTTGAGAGAAGTGCCCAACAATAGAAAGGTAAGATTCATTTGATATGTTAATTAAAAGTTATGGGAAGCATTATACCTTTTCATAAATGAAAACAACTAAACTAAGCAAGGCATAATGTTCAGAGAAGTATTCAACGATAGAAAGTTGATTTAATATCGTTACTAATGAAAACTTGAGGTGTGAACATTCACAAAATCTTAATGTATAAATCACGATCATTTTGATTAATGTTATTATTGTCAGAAACAAACAAAAAATTCCAAGAAACTGGTTCTCCCTGTTGTGTATATGTAAATACAGCATATTAAACGGCGTGGATTTGCAAATGCTACTTCTGAAACGACAATTCAATTCGAACGTTTTAATCAAATTTTATCAGCATGATACTGAGGCTTTGATAATAGAGTGTGGACTAATTGATAACAATCCTATTAGCGTAACAAATGGAGTAAAAGTTTATGTGTTCTGTAATTTGTAATCCTTTGAAGTTCTTTATTTCAAGCGTACTATTTGTTTATTGTACAACTTGCATTTAGTGTACAATCACTAATCCATATAATGATTGTTTGGATTGTTTTCCTTTTTACCAATCCAGCAAAATTCTTAGACCTGACTCTTAAAATAGGTTATAACTGTGAATAAGACAAAAAGTACCTCTTTTTTTCTTTAGAGATGTTGGTTTGTTCATAGACGTAAAAGTGTACAACTGGCTTCCCGAAGCGTGCCCACTACGTGATGTTGAATTTCTGACTATAGTGTTAAAACCCTCTAACCTATAGTTCAACCAGTGGGGAATGCTTTTGGATTGTATATTTAGTTGCTAATCTACCATTAGATAGCCGTATTTAATGATGTAAATTCCAAAAGTTTAAATGGAAGTCTAGCTTTTCTAACAACTGAATAAGATCCCATCCACCCCCGTGGCTCAGCGACAAGTCTAAGGATTTATAAAGCTAAAAACGGGTTTCAATAACCACTTTAGCAAAGCACTGATACGCGTTGTGTAGCTTTGTGCTTAACGACAAACAATGAATGAATTTCCATTCACTGAATACAATTTATTTAATTTAGACAAAAAGAAAGCTTTTCAGCAAATGTATTTGTTTCGTCTGATTGATGGGTAATTAGTTAATATTAGCGTAATTTATAAATGTTTATAAACTAATATCAAAAATTATATTCAAAGTATGTTAAATCACGTAATCCAATAAAATAATAGTTTCAAAAATTTACGGGCGATGTTAACAGTAAAAAATTACAAATATATTTAACTGCAAATGAAATTTCAACCTACAAAAATCTAGAGTAGAATTTTTTAAGTATTGTATTTATAGCTTCATATTAAACACAAAGCTAGATATTGTTATATAACATACTTAATTAATCCTAGGGTTAACGCTGTTAGAGTGCATGACCCACTGTTTTCAAAAATCGTAGTGAAGTTGTATGGGTATTTTTATTAAACAATAGATTTTGTCTCAATGTTTATTAGTGAATTTCAATATCTAAAACTGTTTTCAACGAGTTACTTCTTTCCATTTGCCTTTTCTAATGCAATAAAAAATTAAACAGCTTGAGTTTGAATAACTGTCTAAAGTTAGAGGATATTAATACATATATACATATGTAAATTAACTATGCTTCAATTTGTATTTCTTATGAACAAAGATATTAATTTCACAAGGAGATTATCAACTAAAACTAATATTCCGTAGATGAATATCTGCTATGAAATACAAGTTTAGGCAGTCTTATATGGTAATGTATTTTCAACTTGATTATTTAGTTTATGGTTGTTCGTACACGTATGTTTTTTCTTGAAAGACCATTACGCGATCTGAAACCACATTTCTGAACGATATGTTTATCAGAATCACTTGGTCAATGGTATTTGGGTATTTTGCCCTGGAGGGTCAGGTTCACTTTGACCTCTTCCTCCTTCCTGAACGTATTTTCCCTAACTGTTTGTATGTTAGGTCCTTTTCAGGGCAATGTCCATTTATAGTCTCTTATTCACAGTAGTCAAGCTTGCTGGTGGCAATTTATTATTTATTTTTATCTTATTATTATTTTAAAATACATAAATATGTAAACTATAAATACAAGATTTAAAGTTTATATACAAACATATTTTACTTTAATTTATTTTTTCTTTATGTTTAATATATATGTTAATTGGGGAGAGGTATTTAGGATTTTCTTCATCATGTATGAGGTACCTTTATCAGAATCAGCTATTGTTTATTTGTTTGTTTTGAATTTCGCGCAAAGCTACACGAGGGCTATCTGTGTTAACGGTCCCTAATTTAGCAGTGTAAAATTACTGTTTTACCAACCAATAGTGGAATTGACAGTGGCATTATAACATCTCCACGGTTAAAAATGTGAATATGTTTGGTCAATCAGCTATAATTTCTTTTAGAGAGACGAGGGTTAGCTCCGTATGTCTCAAAGTTGGCAAGATGAGTTCGAATCTGTACGATACTATCATATATTCATAGCACTTTAATCTGACAACTAAACCCTTATCATTGATAATGGAGGTTGACGTACTGCCGACTGATTCCTTTCTCTGCTTATTAATTCAAATATATATATATATATTATATCACAGAATAGAAATATCTATTTAAAGAAAGGTACTGTGTAAACTTCAGTAAAATATATTCTTATGTACAGACAAATAATAGTAATACCTTAGAAAATGTAATTTTATAGATAAAACTACTGTAAATTTTCAAATCGGTATGTAACACACATTACTATCAATTTATAAATGGATTATCAAAGTACGTAATACGAAAATACAACGGTAATCTTAAGTTAAAACAGGTATACATAAAACTGTGGAACCATATTTATCATCCCTAATCTTTATCATTATTTCCAGTTCTTTGTATTTTACTTGATATTAAACCTAAAAAATAATTCATAACGTTTGATTTAAGATACGTTATCTATATAGAAGAAACTAAAAGTAACTGACTTACATGTTAATGAAGTTAATTTATTCTATTTCTTATTGCAAAAAATATGTAAGTTCATGAAATACCATAAAAGAAAATTGAAACCTATAGAGATTGTAATTCATTAAACCAATGTGTGGATACCTTCTCTGTTAATTACATTTGTTGTTGTAATTCCATTAATATCAAATTAGGTTCGTCAGGTTAGAAGATTTAGGTTAGTCGCTTATCCTATGTCTATACAATATGAAACCATTGCAAAATATTCATAATAAGTGTTTAAGATAAATAAACTGACTGCGATATTAAAATGTATTTTATACATTAGTGAAGCTAACTTTAAAGAAATAATGATTTTGCAGTTATTTACAAAATGCTCTATTTGTTTACAACGATATTTCACTCACTTAAAATACTTAAGAACACTTCATTAAATAATTTACCGTATGATATTTATCCAAATTTATTTTTAAAATGTTAAAATAGGGATCGTTATGAACGATTATAATCTTCTAAATATTAGTAAATGGGGAATCAATGATAGACCTAAAAGCTTCTAAGAGAGTTCGATCCATGAATGAGCTGAGCTTAGGTAGTCCTAGTCCATGGTAAAGTTTTGGGCCTGGTTGTTTGGGTGCTCGACTTGCAATTTGTAGGTTGCAGATCGAATCCCGGAGTCAAACATATTCGCCATTTCAGTCTGGCTGTATTATAAAGTGATGAACAATTCCATCGTTCGTTGGTAAATGAGTAGCCCAAGAGATTTCAAAGTTGTTTCTGGCCGATTGCCATCTCTTTGGTGGGTAGCTAGAAATCAGATACGGTGATGGATGTATACCGCCTATAACCCTCCCTGCTGTCAAAGAGTCACATAATTGTTATATAAGCTATAACTCATAATACTTTGGGCGCATCTAATGTTTGAGTAAAAATACGGTAATAGAATAATTATATGTCTGTGATGTTTGAGTAAAAATACGGTAATAGAATAATTATATGTCTGTGATGTTTGAGTAAAAATAGGGTAATAGAATTATTATATGTTTATGATTGAAAGTGATAAGACTATTTTGGGTATACTCTGAGAAAGCAATATCAGATTGCACAAGGAATTATCTAAGAAAACGCCAGTATTAAATTAACTATCATATTTTTCTACAGTACTTAAAATACCACAATTAGACATGTGAATATTAAATTATTTGTGTCTCTATAGAACATGGAAGTTGAAAGTGAACAAAGCAAATCCACAAAATATAATAAACTCTCCGAAGACAAAAATGAAGAAGGTAAGAACTTTGTAAAACTGAATGAATTTGGAAATATATTGAGTGAGATTCACACAATTACTTAACATCCACTTGTATTCTCAGGTATTCAGAGTACAAAAATATTTTAATAAGACATCTAAATTATGACTTTATTGTTAATTTTATTAAGTTTCACAAAATAGTTGTTTATTTGCTATTATAATTACTAATGTTACCGTTTCTTAATGTATACATAAACTAGGTTTACTTTGACAGTTTCTCATTACTTATTATCATCAAAATCTATTGAATAGAATTACACATTATTGACAAAATACAACTCTTCTACTTAGGACTAGTGTTTAATGATAATTTTCAGAGGATGGTGAAAACATTTTAAGTTATGTTTCAGATTCTTACCTTAAATGTTGTTATAAATTTTAAGTTTTAATTGTTCTGATAATGGGCGATTTAGTAAAGACTTTTCATCTATAATGCAAATGATGCAGTTAAAGGTTCTTCCTTCACTCAATTCATCCATCAACTTCGGTTTATTTTCGTCGGATAATTTGAAACAATTTGTATATTCCGCTTAACAAATAATCAGACTGCTGTTCATCTAAAAAATATATGTGGTTTCATGAATAACGAGATTGTTGTGTATCTATAGAACATATGTGGTTCCATGAATAACGAGATTGTTGTGTATCTATAGAACATATGTGGTTTCATGAATAACGAGATTGTTGTGTATCTATAGAACATATGTGGTTTCATGAATAAATATGTTGCTGTATATATAAGAAATATACAGATTAATTTTTATTTATGGAATATACGTGGTTCCATAAATACATCAAACTTTCCAATGAGGCACGACGATACTCGGCCTTCAGATTCTGTTCTTCCATTTCACGTGTAATATCACTATTCTAATCGGACAGCATATAATTCCTGATCTGTACTTATAATTATGAACCAGTAAGGTTCTTAAGTTCACGTATCGTAAGTTTAGAGTATTTGAATAGAAATGTTTTCTAACCATACATATTATTCTTTATTATACATCTACTTATTTATCTAAATGTTTTCATATTGACAAAAACAAAGTAACAAACCTAAAAAGAAATTATTTATTTTTTACAGATATTGCCTTTGCTAAAGAATATTAGGAAATTTCCTTTCAGATTCATGTTGTAGTTATTAATTTTAATATGTCTTTGTAGATTTACTATTACTTACTAATTAATCACAAAGTTAAAAAATCGCATTCGAAAACACGAAATCAAGAACTAAAAACGATTATGAAAATCTGCAGAGTGACATATTTTGTAAATATTAATTACACTGAGGACAATTTCCAACAAAGAACGTTAAATCATTTCTACCTGTTATTGATATTGAATATGTCATTCCTGTATACATTGAACAAAGTTTATGTTATTTAACCTATGTAGAACAAAATCAAGATATTAGAACGTACAGTGAAACTGACAAAGATTGCCCGGACATTTTGAAGAAACCTGAAATATCAAATGTTGAAAACCGTGAAGTAACGAAACGAGTAAGTAAATTATTAGAAAAAAGGTTTGAAATTACTCTAACTGTAGCGTAGATTTTTCATTTTTATAATTTTTTGTGAAATATAAAAGCGCTTTAAGGACAGTAATGAGTACGGTTATTGTATTGTTGCATAAGACAACTAGGGGTAAAATCTCGATTTTTGTATGGGTGCAGCACTTGAGAGGGTATATATATATATAATATTACATAGTAATGTTCCATATCATTATATAAGAGGCATTTTATATTTCATGACCAGTCTTAAAATCTGGAACAAAATTATTCAATTTTATTTTCTTCTATTCTGTAAGACGACTATTTCGTCATCCTTCATATACTATTAAAATATAATTTTCAACAGTTTTCAATTTATTTCATCTAGAAAATTAATTGAAAGAAACTGCACGTTCAGCCAACCTTGCTTGAAAAGAAAAATGAAACCGTTGGGCTGCATCACAACTGAGAGACTTAATCAAATGAAATTCTTCATATAAAACAAAATTTACTATATCTTCCCTGCTTTTGAAAATAATACATATCGGTACATTTGATGTTGTCCTCCAATAAAATTAAACTATAACTTTTACGAATCAGTTGAGTCGTATTCGTTAATCGTCACTGTTTCTCATTACGGAGAAGCTCCATTAAAACGTCGTTAGCCTTAAATACTGCTTTGCTGGGGATAATTTTTTTTTTATTTACCTATACCTTATAATGCGTAATACTGAAAGATAAACGAAACCTGCGAGCTAATATTTCCTCTCAACCATGTGTAATTTTTTGTACATTTCACAGAGTACACAGCGTTAGTACTTTATACTCAAACGATATCTTGTATGCAAACCAGCAATTCGCGTTAAAAACCACAGACGACTTGGAATCGCAGTAGAAATGTATTTATCAAAACTATACTTTGAAATGATGTCATTCGAAAGTTAAATAGGAAATGGTGTGTAATAGCACTTTTTAACAAGTTTTAGGAATTTATAAAACGGGAGATATCCTTTTTCTTAAGGCATTAGAAAACAAAAGTATGTGGATCAACTTGGAGTAACAGAACCTTAAAAGATTATTCATCAAGTCATACGTCAGCAAAGTGTGGTAACAGAAGGAAATCCACAAATATAAACGGAGAAAAAAGCAGGCAAAACTCGCTTACGTCTTTTAGGTAACAGTACATAATATAACCAAAAAGAATCTCGGTCTAGAAAACCAATACTAGTAACGGGAACGCGAGTTGCTTCCTCTACATTTCTGTTTAAACATTGCATACCTCATACAGCTTCAAAAAATACTCATACTATTCCAAATGAAGACATACCAGTCAAGTCACCAGATGCAGTGCCTGTATATTTCTGTGCAATTGGACTGTTAAAACAGATGCCCGAAACCACCAAGTTTACACACTCACAATGCTCTTAAAATAACAGCCTAAGACAAAAACGTTATGTAATGTAAACTTTTTACAGGGTTAATCTCAAGATTATGGTGGCCATATAGAATATAACTGGACATAAAGACTTAAGTTATAATTAGGTGTTGAGACTCTAAAATCATTTCATTATAACACATTCAGTCCCTAACAGGCAAAGTAAAATGTATGAAAAATATTAAGCTTGATATTTTTAATAATCTAATATTACGATCTTGCCATATTCGCACTTTGTATTCCCGGTTCATGTCTATTAACGTTCTTTAGGATGTACTTATTCTTATTAGAAGCTGACTTACACCAATGTAAAAATAACAAACTGCTGTTTATTACAGATAATCATTAAACGTAGATTTAGAAATAATTACGTTTCTTACTGGCAGCATATAACTTTCTTTCTTTGCCAATTATTCGTTCTTTCTCAAATCTTCTGTTTTCTTTCCTCTTTATTTCTTTCGTTGAACTCCTGTCGTTTATATTATTTTCTCAAACCCACGCTAATTCCGATCCCTTTCTTTATAATCTTTTACTTGTTTTCCTGACATCGAATTATAATTTTTCATAATCTTAGGGGGTCTTGTAGTCAGCTTACCAGCTCAACTTAGAAAAACGACCAACCAATGAACAGCTGCTTTCTCACATTCTCCTTAACCGATTCCAACTTACGACTAAACTTTATAACACCTAGAGTAGCAGTACCTTTGTATTCAATATATTCTAAATGAATAACAGTAAGAAAACTTGAAACCCAAATTACAAATTGGTACAAAATTTATGTCACTAAAAGTGATATTTTCCAATATTTCTCTCTGTGATTTAGAGGTAAATACGAAAAAAAAATGTAAAATATACAATAGTTTAAGGTTTCATTGTTTTATATTTAAAATGAAATGTTAGGATATTGTCAGTAATATTTCTATCTATATTGGAATAAAATAATTTGATTTAATATTCTATAAACATATAATCGCATTGTTTCAAAAGCTGTAATGTAATAACCTTTTGCATGATCGACATCCATATTTTACACTTTATTACTTCAGACCTTTGACTTTATTGTTAAAAAGTGGTTAGTGTATTGGATACAGAGCTCTAAAGGTTTAGTAAAGGTATTATCTACTTTTATTAATTATTCAGTAAAACATATTCACCATAAATTCATTATCTGCTTAATACAATTCACTTCACATGTTCAATACGTTAATATCATAATAAACATGTTTATATACCTTGCACAATACATTTCCTGGACATGCAAAGTAATTCCTTTCTGTTTAATGGCGCAGATAGTTATGAAACATAAATCAAAAGATTTGTAATTTATGCAGAAAAAATTATGAGATGAAACATGAGGTGAGATTATTTAATCACATCTTACTTTTTGGTCCGCTTTATCTTACCTGTCAAATGTACACTGTCCAAAACAATTAACGGGTAGTAGAAATTTGTAGTGTTATGGTTGTACAGAGTTACATAATAGTATCAACCAGCTAATTTTTTATGCAATTGACAATTAGTCGTTTGGTTTGATATCCAAATAAGTGATCGTTCAGCCTATTTTTTTAAATAAACGTTTGGTAGATGTAGTTTCACGTTAATAGTATTTCACTTTGTTATGGATTTTTATAGCTACGAGAAACAACGAAAGCTTGGAATCCATGTTTCATGTTTAGTGTTATTGTTTGCTAAGATGTTGAGTAACATCTAATAACTGTTTTAAAATAGCTGTTTTGGAGTATGTTTAGTGTGTGACCTCACAAAAGCACACTCTTTATGTTTAATGGAGCTAAAATCCGATGGCTGTAAAATTAACTCGATTATTTGCTTTAAAGAATCTGTAGATTATTTTGCATAGTGAAAGAGGGCATTATCATCTGTTACATTCAAATGTTTAATTGGCCTGTCATATGATAAAAATATTCTGGGATGTCGTTCCTGCCAAGTGAGACTTTGAAGAAATGGCACCATTGCAGTAAAGACATATTTATTCTATGTCTTCATTTGAACGGAATAAATATCACTGGTATACAAGCTGACTTAATAACTGTTTTATAGCCATGTATAAATGAAAACGATGTCTTATTCTATATATGGCTGAGAACATATGATTAATTCTAAGAGTCTGAGCTCCATGTTTGCAGTGAGCCAAAAATCGACATGCAGTGGTTTTCTGTTTGCGTCGAAGAGGATATCCTGTCTTGTTTAAATATCTCAACAACCTTAATATTAGTTTTCTTTTAAACCCGTTCTATATTCAATTGTATTATTTTAGACACTCTTAGATCCAATTTGTAAAACATTGCTCTGGTTGGTTGGTTTCGATTTCCCCAGTGGATTCCCTCATGAAGAAACATTAAAGTATCATTTCTAAGGTCTGTCAATGATTTATAAACATCCAGTAGTAGTTTAAATATATCGTGTTTTAGTTACGACTGTATAAGAACAATATATGAAATATTGGAGTGACCAATAATATGAATTTCAGGTTATGTGATTGAAAATCAGTATCCACTTTTGATAACCATAATCTAAGAATGGTAATGATTGATATATTTTCTAACAATATTATCTGCCTCATCACAGCAATAACACTTTATCTATCCCTCAACTGTTTAAAGAAGCATAGATTAAAATGTCTGCAAAAACACTGATTATCTGTGACTGTTTTATCGCTGACCTGTAACTTAGTAATTTTCATTTCATTTAAAATAATATTGCAAACACAGCCGACGTAAAAACTTAACATATATGTATGATATTTATTCTGATCCAAACCCTGCCATAATGCCATTCATGATGTTCTCAAAAGTTATGTTTGAAACATGCATATTATTTCGAGCAATGGGTGTTTGAAAATAATTACAGATTTTTTCATAAAAAATAAGGATTCATATTTAATAAAGGATATTAACTGTTATTTTATTTCGGTCTTTAATTCTCACATATTATTTTTAAGTGTCATTAGGTTTTGTCACACTTGTAACGAATGTTTTCACTTCAATAAAGCTTATGCTTTCATAGGATATTACTTATATCAAAACTCAGTTGTATTTCTTACACAATATATCGTAGTAAAGTCGTGTTTCTTATATCACATGATCTATAAGATGCAAAGGGGTATTTCTATAATGCTTCATCATCACTTATTACACAGATAAAAAAATTAATAACTTTAACCTTTCTCTCTTTTTCTTTATCAAATTATCAAAATCGAGCGTAGTAATACATTTGTTGGTTTGTTTTTAAATTTCGCATAAAGCTACTCGAGTACTATCTGCGCTAGCTGTCCCTAATTTAGCAGTGTAAGACTTGAGGGAAGGCAGCTAGTCATTAACACCCACCGCTAACTCTTGGGCTACTCTTTTACCAACGAATAGTGGGACTGACCGTCACATTATAACGCCCCCACGGCTGGGAGGGCGAGCATGTTTGGCGCGAACCCACGATCCTCAGATTACGAAGCGCACGTCTTAACGCGCTAGGCCATGCCAGGCCTGTTGGAAGAGAGAAGTTGATATTTCAACATACTTACTCAACCCTACTTCTAACTGTGTTTAGACTAGCATGGAAAATATCTTTATCATAACAGTATTTTTATATGAACATAATACAATACAAATGATAAGATTTGCATAAAACACAATATTATTGTTCTACCTTGATAACAACTTCTTCATTTTTACTCACTATATAGTATTTTAAAATGTGTATTTGACAAATAGAAGATTCAGTAATTAATATATACATGTTTATTAAATAACTGTGAGTGTTTTAAAAGTTATAAACAAAAAATTTAATCTACCCTTTCATCAACAATACTCTAACTAAGTAAACACAATAACTGATTTATTATGAAGAAGCAGATTTGTTACCGCTGATTATTTTTAATAAGTGGAGTTTTTCAATCAAAAATTGTTATTCATTGACATGTGACAAAGTCCCTCCTCACCATCATTTTTAGGTAATAAAAGCCTGATAATCAAGCACTCATTGTTGAATTTATTAAACAAAAGTATCAAATACATGTAATTATATAAAATAATTCACCATTGAACATTTGTTTTTCAACTGTAATGTGGTCTCAATGTGTATTAAGATACATTGTTGTTTGTAGGAATATAACAAACTATTTATGAACGGTGGACGTTCCCAGAGAAAAGAGTCCCCAACCCAAGCAGTGGGTATATCTAACATGCCATATCCTGCCTCAACAAAGACATCCAAAGTCAAGCACGTGCAGATCATACTTCCTGATAACGAAACTAACGTTAAAGCTCGTGATCTTGTCGTCCACACGTCATCTAAGCCCCAAAAATATGTCGTCGGTAAGCTAGGAGTTCATGTCGTATGAAATGGAATACAAAGATAGTTCTTGCAACATAATGCCCATGCACTTGCCAGCAGTGAAAGAAATCCAAACAGATATATATTTATCTCTGTATGTATATTCTGTACCTAATTTATTTACAGTTACTTTCTTCTTTCTTGCTACGGGAAACGTCGACTGTATTATAACAATGAAGGTGTAACCAGATAGCTCTCAAACATTTCAAGGGAAGGCTTACTAGAGTTGTAAAAAACAAATCTGGAAGAAATACCAAAAAGCTCTATACTTGTTGTACGTGTAGTTTCTTGGATTATATTGTAAAATGTTGTGTATAAGAATATCAGGCATTACCTTACAAAATATCAAACAATAAAAAATATATGTAAAATAGAATGTGTGTGTTTTTTTGCATTATTCATGCTTCCATTAGCTTTTAAAAAATCCAATCTCAGTATTTTAGATTCAAACATTTTTCTTTGTCTCTAATATTATGTAATACTATCTGCATTTTTATTTTAACACAAACAAAAAACGCAATTAAAAATTATAGGCAATACTGAGTCCTTATTTTGTTGTTTTATAAACTTGTGGTAAAACAATACATAAATCGAGTCACCAGATTCTGTCGTTTCATTATTTCAGTACAACAAAGTAAATAAAATAATTTCCTTCATTTCATAAAACATAACAATTTAATATTAAGAGTTAAACAAAACAGCATGGCATGTTAACTACAAAACCGGCTATCGGTGTCGAAACCTGGTTTATAGGATTGTAAGTCCATATACATAACGCTATTCCACCGGAGTATGGCAGGTGAAACAGCCAATCATTATGCATCGAAAATACTGTTCATTTATATTACATTAAAATGCTGAGTATTATGTGTACCACCTATAAACCTTTAGGCTTATAAGTATAAGCCAATACTTCAAATAAAACAGTTAAGAGATACTTTCATTTAGAAATGTCATTTATGGAAGTATTTTACACTTGTTATTGGTTTTTTTCTGTCATTATCTTTTTTCACAACTCATTAGTACCATTAAAGATTTATATACACTACTTCGATGGCTTTATGATAGTTGTTCTGTATCAACTCATAGAATTTATGCAGCCTATTAAACATTCAGATAATTATTTATCCATAATAAGTCCTCTGAAAAAGATAAGCAGCAATACCCATTTTCCTCTTGCAGTGACACGGTTTGTTTCATTTATACAGTCTAGAAATATTTGACATAAAATTGGTACTTCTCCATTCATAGAACAGTGTTATAACCCTGAACTTTCTCCATTAAAAAAGGTTTGTTGTAGCTTTAGCCATAATAAAGTACGTTATTTCACTATATCTGGTTTTGAAATACGATTTTAAAGTCAGCAAAAAATTAAAAAGGTTTTTTTTCAAAAGTGTATCCATCCTAAAAGTAGAGATACGGTTCACTGTAAAAGAAAATTGTATTTCATGTCTCCAAGAATCCCATTACAGATTATTAAAAAAATGCTATTTTTCTTGTTGTTTAAAAACTTTTTGATCTTTAAGAAACTCTGTATTTCAGCTTCATAAGTACATTGTCTTCTTCGAGTAACATAACACAAACTAACTTCTTTATATCAATTTTCTACATTTATTTTAAATACCTCAGAAAAAATCTCTGTAGTTTTCTTTCCAAAGTCATTATTTCACCCTACATCTTGTTCAGTGAAAACAATAAAAACATCAACATTATCCTTTAAGTCTCGTGTCTGTTTCAGTTTGCAAGAGACGTGTTATTATTAATGTAAATCATCGACATTATAGCATTAACACATAGTAGAAACTCAGTTTTAATGACGCAGTCCTTATTACAAACTGAACAGTTTGCATTGAGATTGAATCTTTTTAAAACTTATCTGAGTTATCACTAAACTGTACTGAAAATCAATAAATATTTACTTGAACTATCTTTGAAAAATAAAAACCCTGTATCTGAAACTAAGTAAATTACTGCCAATTAAAGACTTACGTGGCAAAGTCATCGTTTGCAGTTTAACACAATAAAACTTTATATAAATATAATATCAGTGTTTGTCCATGTACTTCACAGGGTGTGGATGGAGCTTCACCAAAGTTAATGTGGATGTTCATTAAAGCCACTTGACACCCATATTTTCAGTATTGTATTTTGCATTTTAGTGTTTTAATAGGTGATTTCACATTTTGTACCTCTAAATAAATCTTAACGAAATTTGATGTAGAAGTTCATTGAGTGCCTGGGAAGATACAAACAGATTTTCACATTTTCATTTTGCGGTTTTTATAATTACATATAAAAGAAGCAGCTTTTTGTGTTCTAAGATAATCTGTCATTAATCATGAAATTACATAACTTCCGTCCAGGGGACGGGTACTCCAGCTGATAATAAATATTCTAACTGAATAAATATACTAACTCACACACACACACACACACACATATATATGGTGCACATGACACATGTTTTATTTACAAGAACTTTTGGTTTAGTTATACTCTACAACAGTAACATCATTATGCACATAGAAAGTCACATTAATAACTTACAAACTTCATTCTTTTATCAGTATATTCTTAAAGAACATCCAAAATTTACAGAGATAAATGTTTGAAAGTTGCTCTGTGTCAACTTAGGTTTTTTTTGACACCCTGAGGAAAATTCAGATACATGTGTCTAAAAAAAGGATAATTAATTAGCCTAATTTTCTTCTTGAATTTAAACAGTTTATTTGATTTACAGTTGAGAATATTTATTGGGTTCTGAGTAATCTCAGACCCAATGTACAAGTTATGGGTTTTCATGGTCATTAAATAACATTTAATGTTACATATCTACAGTAACTATGTATTTAAAGCTATTTGCTAAACATGTTGGGTGGACCAAGTTTAACTTTATCAACAATACGTATGCAAATCTACTTATAGCAGTTAAATGCATTTAAGCTATTTATTTACAACACCCGATTTGAATCTTTAACATAATTTTATACAAATGGGTTTCAGTTTGGATATTTTTAGTTATTTATATGCAAGATTTAAAAAGAAACTTATAAAAACCAATAAGAACATTTCCAATATACTCTATAATAGATAAATTAAAGGTTTTTCAAGTACAAGTTTATAATAAGATACTTCGACGAATCATACATTACACGAACGCGTGTAAGTGAAACTACTTGTTTATTTTTGCAGTTCATAAGGACGTCTCGAACTTGTCACACGTTTTTCTCTCATGCTACAGCAGTTCATAGAAGGTATTTTAGTTTATCTATCTCTTATGTGGCTTAACTGAACTGAGGAACCGTCTTAAGGTCTCAACAATCCAAGATAAAAGTAGCTAAAAGGTAGAAGAAAATGCATTACTGGCTAGAACGTCACAAGGGAGTTAGTTACTAAGCTCAAAAAATTCAGTATTTGCAGAGATGTATCATATTTACTACATTACTGTGCTTTCAGTAAATAAGAGTTAATCCTAAGTACTTAAATGAAAAAGAAAAACATATATATTCTCTTACTACATTTGTCATACTTTACTGAAAACTTATTTTAATTCTAATATTTCAATATAATCCTAAAACTTGTTTCACAGTTTCAACAACAGGAAGAGTTTCCTGTTTAGCAGATAAGTTAATTCAAGATAATGTTTTATCAGCAAGAATGTTATCTAAATGTTAGTGTACATACTTTTTTGATATGGTGTTTATATTCACTAGTGTAATATTCAAAACTGTCATTTAAAAGCCTATACTATAAGTAAAACTACTTAGCCTTCTTATTTTTACTGTATGGTAATGAATGATTATTTTTTCTTCAGTTCAGTTTTTAGTGTTATTGCAAAAATTCCTTTGGGATAGCAAAAGCCAAAGAGTCAATTCAGAAAATTACAGTAACTCACGAAAGTATTTTTTTTCATTTAAGCTAATCCTTTTCATGTGATGAAAACAGATATTTCGACTAACTATAACTATGTGCATAATGGTATTTGACTTAAAAAGTATTTATCATTGTATAAACTAAAAAGATAACATAAGTAACTATAACTCTATGTACAACAACAACAAACTGACAAAATAACATGTGTTTATTGATCAACTAAGCAAGATAGTATAAATAACTTAATATTTTTGGGGTAACGTAATCCATTTAATCTCTTATCTCGAACCACTTATCTCAACTCTGTATAACTGTTCTCTCTGCAACTTATATCCAAATTCTCTGTCACTGAATCTTGTAGCTTTATGATTTTACCATAAGCCTTCATTCTTGTGCTGTGAATATCTGCGCTACTCCTCTTGATGTTCATTATTCTACATTGACATTACTCACACTTCATTTACATACAATATATCAAGAATAGTAGAGCTTCAAAATAGCGTTTTTGTCACCCAACCAGGATTTTGGTACAAGTCGATGACCATAATAAAACTGAACATAATTTAAATCACTACCTACCCATTTAAATGGTCCCCAATGACAGAAAGTAAGTCTGTGAACATATAAGGCTAAAAACCGGGTTTCGATAACAGTGATGGACGCAGAACATATAGCTTATTGTGTAGATCTTTCCTCAATTACAAACAAACTTAAATATAAACAATACTAATATGTATATATATTAGTATTATATGTATCTTGTTTCACAATTTAAAACAATATTTAAATTAAAATAATTCACCTCAAAAAACAGTGTTAAGAAACGTTCTTTTGATCATTATTTACAATGCAGATTCTACATAATTAGTGCTTATTCGCTGTATTTTGATAAGTTAAGTGTAGTATATAAAATTGAGTTGCTTTAAACCTATTTATTGTACTTTAAATGTTAGACACTTTGATTCGCTAACTAATAGATAAATAGAATTTCTGTTGTTCATCACAGTCATAAGAACTCTGGATTCGAAGACTATTAGTAGATGAGTGTCAGATTAATTTAAGTTAAATGCTTAATTAAATATTTTTCTCCACACAAGTCCAGTGTCCTGTCTGAAATACTCCCACTTTTTTAAATTAAGAATAGTTTACTTTTTTCATCTCGTTTTTTTCCTATACGAAAGAAAACATATTCATATAATTTTGTGTTCTTTATATAATCACAGATTTTTGTTACATTTCATAAAATGCTGATGTTTTTTTCCTAAAGAGCTTCATGTTGTAAACGTAGTGATGTTTGAGACTTAACTCCATTTTAATTTTGTATATTTTCTATACTGTTATAAAACGTATTGATATTTGGTATTATGTAACTACGTGCATAGATTCTCATATTGATGATTACTACCTTTGTATTAAATGTAACAGTTAATAGTTACTAATATTTTTCAAACAAGTGTTATTTTTAATAGACTACTTATTTGAATCTATTACGTATCTGTCTACTTATAATTAGGTTAAAATGGAGTGACCACAATTACGACCATTATCGTACGGGTCTTAATAATACATAGCCAATCATTTTAAAATAATTTTGAAACTTATGTACCTCAGCATGCAGAATAATTAAACTATTTTACGAGAAACTGGAAAAAATCCTGTTCGTTAAATTACATTGGTTTTATTTTAACTAATAATTTTAATGCTGATATGATTTCGGTACCTAAATAAATTAAATAGTATTTTTTACATCTTGAATTATCAAGGTCCTTTTGCTTTAGTATTTAAGATATGAAATGTAAGATATATTTAGTTTAGACGTTTTGAATTATTTTAGTTTGTTCTGAATTTCGCGCAAAGCAACTTCAGGGCTAGCCGTCCTTATTTTAGCAGTTTAAGACGAGAGGGAAGGCAGCTAGTTATCATCACCCACCGCAAACTGTTGGGCTATTCTTTTACCAACGAATAGTGGGATTGATCGTAACATTATAACTCCCTTACAACTGAAAAGACGAGCATGTTTGGCGCGACGGGGATGCGAACCCGCGACCCTCAGATTACGAGTTACACGTCTTAACACGCTTGGCCATGCTGAGCCAGCACTATAAGAACAGTAACGCCCATATTTTTCTTCCATGTATTATGTGAGGCTCATGATAAACGTTTGAATTCTTTGAAGTAAACGAAAGCTCGCGCCATATCTCTGATAAACGCCTGTAAGCATGAGTTAATTTCTTGAAATTTTGCTTTAGTTCACTTTTTTATTGTTTCTGAATCAAATTACTCTCTTCCTTGTTAAGTTTATTGATGTGTTACAAATGTCAGTTTTAAACGTCGTATTTCAGGTCTTGAGATTATCCTGTTTTTTTATTTTATCAGATCATGCCGGTTATGTATAAGGCTGACATTAAGTTGTCACTAACTAATTTAAAAACCTGTATATTTAAATTTAGCTTCCCAACACTCTTATTATTAAATTCTAAAGTCTTACCTGAGAGTCATTCATATTCCAAGTTAAGAATTTTTGCCATTTCTTTAGAATAGCGGTTGTATTTGAGGCTATATGTATAATTTACAACCAGATGTTTAAAAAAAACCTGATGTATTTGAGTCTCTAAGTAATCTCTATCAGACTATAGGGTGATTCTTTTTTATTATTTCATAAAATAAAGCTTATAACAATGGGTAAAAACCTGGGATCAGTTTTGTATGCCTTCTTTCTTCACCTCTTCTGTTACAGTGAGGAACCATGGTAACAACTACATGTCAATAATTAAACAATGAAAGAGAAGCTATTCACAAAATATTTATGTTTCATAAATAAGTATGATCAACAGAAAGTGATTTTGAAAAAAAAATTACATACTTTCACTAAATATCTTCATTAAAAATTTAAATTGCAAAGAATTCAAAATACTTATTAAGCAAAAGCTTAATTAAATTTAAACCAATGATCTGGATTTGATAATGTGTAAAAAAGATAAAAATAAACCGATTTATGCAGGAGATGATCCACGAACTGCAGTATGAATCTTGATAACTTGTCCCAGACAAGTAAACACAAATGTGTTTGTAAAGTACATTAGTTGAACTTTAGGAATATTCCTTGACAAGTTACTTTGTAATATGGTTTCACTATAAAATTATTTATGCAGAAATGAGGAATTGAGAAATTAAAACAAAGTAACATTTAGCCTCCACCTGGAACGCGATACTCATAATAAAATTAATCAAACGTAATAAAATTGAACAATATCTAATTCATACATTAAATGTGTACAGAAAGTCTCAAACTTAGTAAGTTTACAAAATGCTCAATACTCTTACGTCGTTTCAGCTAAAAAAAAGATGCGAGAATGCTGCTCGATACGGTTGCCATGACAATTTTCTTGCTGCAAGGACTATCGCATGCATCACGACCATACTGACTTAAAATAACACCGAAACAATGAAATTTGAAGAATTGATACTGTTTGGTTTCTTTTCTCTTTGATGTTTTCCACGTTTTTCAGTACCCTCACATATAGAATATTATACATTTTGTGGTGATTAACAATAGAATACTGTATTTATTATGTTCCTAGAGTAATATTGTATTTTAACAGTTGCAAATAAGAAAAAAACTCCCGAAGAATCGTCGCGTAATAGATTTCACATTTTAAGTATACATTCATTATAAAGCCTATATACACATATATGTGATATACATAAACATTTTCTATATAAACATTTCATATTTACTTGTATTTATTTTCTGTCCTAATATTCATTAAACATCGTACTTACAGTATAACATATATTGCAACAACAATGATTTAATAATCTTTACATTTCTGTTATTACAGTTTTACTGTAAGTGTTCTAAGTTGCTCACTAATAATTTTAACGTGTGTTCATAAGCTACACGACTGACGAAATTGATAAAATTTTAATTGTATTCAAAGTTTTTTATTTTTATAACATTCTTTAACTGTTTTCGTTTGTTTCTAAAAATGTTTACTCAAAAAGCAACAAAATTAATTTGTTTCTTTATAAAAATCTGTTTACAAACGGAGATTTTACTGTATTAAAATTTATAATCTTGTCTATTACAGAAAGAAAGGGTGTTGTGTGTTATATAAACGTAGGTTTTCCATATTAGTTTGAAGAATATGTTTTCTACTTTAGTGTGTGTTTTTTTCAGGTTAGTTATCACGACAACCGGTCGAATTTTTTTTTGGTGAAAATAAGCATATAAATGAGTAAAATATACATAAAAGTGTAAAAGGAAATGCAGTCATACCCAACATATCTTTCGACTACACGTAAAGTGGCAACTAATTAATTTAAGGTTTATAAGAGTATCAACTGGATCTTATCAAAATTTTACTACGATTGTTATATACACGTGTGATTTATCCTATTATAAAGGCATTACGTATATTAAATACACTTTACGTTTTATGTATAACACTGAAACGGTCTCACTTACTTTTAATTGAGAGTTTGAATTGCTCTTTCATAAACCTTAGGATTTAAAACTCTGTTAGACGAACTTTTATTTGGCTTATGCAAATATAACTTCATATCTTATTCCTCCATGAACATCTCATAGACTTTCCGATAAGTCATTTAGGTAGCACAGCTTTGATTATCAGGAATGTGCTTAAGTAGTTAACTTAAATGTATGAAACCCGTAACTGAGAATATAAATGCACTGTTAAACCAACAAACACACCTGTCTCTTTTCTGGAACTAGTTAGAAAACCAATATCTTGAAACATGTTTTTTATAATGTATCAAAGCCGTTCGGTGACCAGCTGAGTCCAGAAGCTTTGGATTACTTAAATACATCTCACCTTAACTGCAATAGGTCCAGATTTCAATTCTCACTTGGTCATGGGTTTCCTTAACTAATACGAAATTATTAGTTTCAGTTTATATCTTTAAAGTCAAAATTAATAAGATCACGAGTGCTATGTCTCATGTTCATAGAACAATATTTCTGATAGGTTGAAACTTTAAAATAAACAGAGTTTATTCATCTATTAAAACGTCGATTTAGATCTGAAAGAAAGAAATCAGATCTTCCTAATATATTATTAAAATACGCTATAAAATGTAAGCATCACTACGGTAATTTTTGATTATATTCAATGAGCAAATATTAAACAATTAAACGTTTAAAACGCATAAATTTCATAAAACTCAAATATATATATATTTCTTTTCACATCTTAAAAGTAACAACATTTTCGTGCTGCTTAAGGCGTTTGAAAAAAATAATCACTTGTAGGTTTTTACTTTTTTGTAAATACGAACACGCAGGTCTACCGATGGCTCAGTGTTAAATATGAGTGCTTATAATATAAAAAAATAACAAGTTTCGATACTACAGACCAAACATAGTCCATTGAATTGCTTTCTTCTTAACACTAAACAAACAAACAAAAACACAAATAGGCAGTACTATCCTCGTGAATGGTACTCAAGAATAGAAAATACATCGAAATAGAAATTGAATCATAGGTTATGAACAGTAATATCCCTTCTCTTCATAATTTAATTTATTTAGTTACGAAAGTAGAATGTAAAGAAAAAACTTTGATTTGGCAAATATATCCCAAATTACTTATACGTGTGTAATAAACTGAAAAACAAACTTGAAGGTTTACGTAATACACATTTTATTCCAAGATAAGAACATGATGTATCTTTATAAGTGTAAGCAGCTGCGAGTGTATAAACTAAAGGGTAAAAGATGGTGAACCCGGTGTTTCCAATATCAGTTATCAGTTCCGAAAGGCAACAAGAATAAAATTTGGTGATATTGGGTTTTTTTTGTAATGTTCTAGATGAGCGTCAAAGTATTTGAAGTGGTTTGACGCTGGCAGCTGATTGAATTATAGACGAGATTGACAGGTGAAGTCCGTTTTCTGACAACCTTAAACAGTCGCTTCCTGCATCATAAAAGCAAAATACAAAAGAAATAGACTGAAATGAAACAAAAATAAATATTTGCGCAAGTACGAATATCGTGAAAGTCCTTACATTTATTGAGTATGATTCATCTGCTTACGAAGCCCATGCGAAAGATATCAGGAGCAATATAACGTAGCACTATTCAACACAAGTTGAACCTATCTCCCACGTCCTATTCAGAGAGAATTCTAATATGATCGTATAGATCAACAGAGAAGCCAATAACTTCTTTGAGTTCGTAGAATATTCACAAATCGCATTATTTGGCATACCTCAAGCTAATGGAATCAATGCAGAAAAAAAAAGTTTTTGTTTTGTGTTTTGTATATGATCCTTGTCAAGGTATCTCGAGGCCAAAAAAAGAGAGAGGAAAATACGTTTTATACTCGTACAAACTTCATAGTTTCTTAACATACGTCCCTCGCTGGGACAGCGGTAAATCTTTGGATTTCCATCGCTAAGATCAGGGGTTTGATTCCCCTCAATGGACGAAGCAGACAGACCGATGGGGCTTTGCTATAAGAAACACACACACACACACACACAAATGTGTATACATATCTATATATAATGTGTTCATAGCATCTTAAAAACACACACACACACACAAATGTGTATATATATCTATATATAATGTGTTCATAGCATCTTAAAACAAACAACACACATATACAATGCTGACCAAAATCTTAAGACCAATGAACGTTGTTAGATTCAACCACTTATCTGAGCAGAGCTTTGAAAGATAAAAATACGAAAAGGGAAAATAAAAATAAAAACCTTTCAGCACTTAATAGGGAAAATGTAAACACTATGAAATTATCCTAAATGCTAATTGGTTAAAAGTATGAGACTATACTGAAACGAAGCGTTAATTGGCAAACATGGAACGAAATTTAGTCATTGGTGTTCAAGCATTAGCGTTGTCGACATCTCCCATTGACATATCATATGTTATATTGGGTAAACACATAGCAAAGCTGAAAAGTTGACAGAGTTTGAATGTGGCATAATTATCGAGCTGCAAAAGCAAGGTCTCTCTCAACGTGCCATCGCTGGTGAGATTGAGCGTACTAAAACTGCTGTTGCAAATTTCTGAGAAGATCCTGAGGGATACGGAACGAGAATTTCAAGTAGCTGGCTCAAGAAAATTTCGCCGGCATTGAGCAGGTGAATTCGACGGGTTATCCGACAAGATACCAGCCAATCGTTGAATAAGAATGAGACCTTTACAGATGCAAAATGCAGCTTAAGAACAATAAGACGGCATCAACGAGAGAAAGGCTTTAAAAACCATAAACGTCTTCAAAGGCTACGCCTCCTTCCACACCACGAAATAGTTCGGTTAAACTTTGCTGAGAAGCACTAAACATGGGACGTAGAAAAGTGGAAGAAGGTTTTGTTCTCTGAAGAGAAAAAATTTAATCTGGATGGTCCAGATGATTTTCAACGTTACTGGCACTATAAGGATATCCCACCAGAAACATTTTCTACACGACACAGTTGAGGAGGTCCCATCATTATCTGGGGTGCTTTCTCTTTCCATGGAATAATGGAACTTCAGGTTATACAGGGGCGTCAAACAGCAGCTGGCTACATTGGCATGTTGGAGCGAGCATCCTTATTGACTGAAAGCCCTTTCTTGTATGGAAATGACTAGATCTTTCACCATGTTAACGCTGCAGTACACAATGCCCGCAGGACAAAGGACTTTTTCATAGCAAATAATATGATTCCTTTGAACCATCCAGCGTGTTTACCCGAACTGAACCCCATTGAAAATGTTTGGAGGTATATGACAAAGAAAATCTGTAGAAATGAAGGTCAATTTCAAACAGTGCATGATCTTCATGAAGCCATTTTCATCACTTGGAAATACATTCCAGCCAGCCTTCTGAAAACCCTTATATATACCATGCCAAAGCGAATGTTTGATGCAATTCGCAATGATGGCTTTGCTACTCACTGATGAGACCTCTTGTTGGGCATTCCCTACCCTGTGTAGGACTTCTTTAAGTATGCTCTTAAACTTTTGACCAGCTATTATTTAGGCTAATTTCATGGTGTTTACATTTTTTCTATTAAATTCTAAAAAGGGTTTTTATTTTTATTTTCCCTTTTCTTATTTTAATTTTTCGAAGCTCTACTCAAATAAGTGGTTGAGTCTAACAACGCAAAATACACACTTTTTCTTTATGTTCATTGGCCTTAAATTTTGGCTAGCAGTATACATAAGTTTGGTAATAAAAGTGTTAGAGTTGCAATGAAAAAAAAATCTTGAGGCATTTCCACCCTAGAATTGTGGCCCGGCATGGCCAGGTAGGTTAAGGCGTTAGACTCGTAATCTGAGGATAGCATGTTCGAATACCTGTCGCACCAAACATGATCGTCCTTTTAGCAGTGTGAGCGGTATAATGTGACGAATAATCCCACTGTTCATTGGTAAAAAAGTAGCCCAAGAGTTGGCAGTGGGTGGTGATGACTAGCTGCCTTCCCTCTAATATTACACTGCTAAATTAGGGACGGCTAGCACAGATAGCACTTGTGTAGCTTTGTGCGAAATTCAAAAAATAAACAAACAAACAAACAGTATTTACATATTGGAGTATTTTTAACAAACAACACGATAACGAGATCTAGTACTATTTAACTTCAGCTTCATTAAAATAACAGCCTGATATGTGTTACAATACACAAACTTTGCTAATTAAATCACCACAGGATATCTGTATGTACAAACTAAATCATAGTAATGAAAGTAATCAATTATACTATCAGAATAATATATTAAAAGTTTGATATAAACAATATAAATAGTTTATACCTTACCTAAATTTCAGAGTAAGTAAAAGCTGATATCACGGAGGATAGAACATCTGTCCTCGCAATTCCTCGCCATTTACTGTTAAACCAGTAAAACAGAGTTTAATAAAATGAATACAAAATAGACCACTCGAACTTCAAAGCTTATAATATGTATATTCTCCTGTTAGATACCGACATAAAGATCTTTAAAGTATGAAATACGTATATTCTTGTAAGAGATACCGACATAAAGATTTTGAAAGCTTGGAATACGTGTATTCTTGTACGATATACCGATATAAAAATCTTGAAATCCCAAAATGTATGTATCTTGTAGGATTTACCAATTAATACCAATGGTATCAGACTTTATTACATTTCAACTGTATTTTATGTAGATGATAAAGTTTTCAACCATAATAAATCAGAGGGCTTACAAAATTATATTATATTTTTTACAGTTATAAATGATATATACCAGAAATATCATTTAAATTGAAATATACAATTATTTACTTCGTTGTTATCGTCATTATTTGAGGGTAAGAAAATTTACAAGATTCTAATTTTGTCGGTTTGATAGAAGGTATCAAATAGAAATTTTGTATAAAACAGCTGTTACTCTGTGTTGAAACGTGATAAACAAGATAGTAAACAACGCTTGCTTTTTCATCGTGCTATCGGCGAAAGCAGTTCTAGTTCTGTTACTTTAATTGATTGGTCGTATTTTCATATCCAAAGTGTGAAGAAATATAAGTAGTAGTTTCGCTGATAATTTTGTACTGTCGTGACAGCTCATGTGAAACATTTTTAATACCCTATATGTTATTTCCTGAAATAGATCGTAGGTTTACAAAGGATTATTTTAATAAAAATATTCATACCAGGTAGGCGGTAGCACTACTTAGGTGAGAATGGCTCAGATTATTCATAGAAATGATGTTTTAATATCTTCTCAATGATATTATATAGTGTTGTGTTTTATAAAAATATCGTCATAATGACTAAGTTATAATTTCTAGAAATGTCTCTAAATATCATGTCAAAAATATCAATTTTTGTTTGTCTTTTTTCTGCTTCATTTTCATTACATAATAATTCAAAAACTAAAACAGTAGTGTCAACGAATTTGCTGGAATGAAATAGTTTTAAATAAAATTTCCGGTTTTAAAAGTGCTTTTAATAATTAGCAGTAACTTAAAAAGCATAATTCTTGTGTGAATAATGTTATCATTACCATATGAAGCTATATTTTTACATAACTTTGATGCTCTTTTAAAAAGGTTAAGTGCGGTGTAAAAGAGGAATTACCATCCAATAATAAATGAACAATAAATATTACAATTAGAACCTCATTTGTATTAAAAACTCGGTTTTAAATACAGCTTTTCCGTGTCTGTTGAACACTGCTTTAAAAGCAAAGAAATAAATAAAAAATATTTTCAACAGAAAAAGAAGTAAATGAATGGATAACTAATATGAATCTTTCAAAAGTGATGCAAAAAGAGAGTAGGGATAGCCCTTGCATCATCTCTACATAATGGCACGGGCAAGACTTGACATATAGCAATATCTACAACTATTCAATGACAAAGAGTTTAATTTATCCTATTTTTGTCTATTAACATATTCTAAACCACTGTGCGCCTGTACGGGTGATACAAATACCATCAACATTATTTTGTTGCATTCTTCTTGAAATGTTTTATGCACTTGTAAATACATTGAAAACACCCATATATTTAACAATATAAAACCATACATCACGCCATGTTCTAAAAAAAATAGTTAAACCGTTAGATCATATTTTATACGTAAACTATAAATAACTGAAAAATCTTATTCACATCAACCTATTGTAATATTAAAATTGTACTTGATATTTAGATTTATTGCAATTTAAATCTTACTTGATATGTAAACTAATTAAACTCAAAATTATAAATTTGTATTAAACAGTTCAAAAATTGTATCTTATATTAAACTATCTCAAATCAATAAATTATACTTTATGATTATTGTCGTTATGTAATTTTGTTAAACGTTAATAGTATGCTACTCAACTCTTCACTTATATTTAGTCTTACGTAACAAAAATATTTAATTTTACTTCTTTATACATTGTCGAGGTTAAAATTAACAAATATTTCCACCTACATGTTTGATTCAATTTTAGTCTTAGACAATTTATTTTTTGAAATAAAAACGTAACTATTAGATATAATATCTACAGTTTAAAGCAAACAAACATAATCTTGATATATCTAGCTTTCTCTTTTTTTAATCATATTATTAAGAAGAAAAACGCTCGTGATTCAATCAAATTACCATGTTAAAACGGAAACACTACCCTGCTGTGTAACACACACCGGCCATTTATCGTGTTTTCAAAAAGTAACTGACCTTGTCACATATGAAAATCCCAAAAGAATAATAACAATTTTTCACGATACTACTACGAAAACGTTCATTCTATATCCTCATGTATTCTTTTTCTCTGATAAAACAATAAAATGCATTGTTTTTTTTTCTCACATAATGTTCTTTGTTTTCTTTCTCAGCTGAATAATAATTATTTAGGTTTAGGGAATATTGCGAGTAGTTCGAGCAGTCTTTATGATGAGACATGTAACTCATGAGCGAAATATTCTCTGTACATTAACAAGAAATCGCAAAAAAAAACAGAGTGTACTGGTTTCTCAAAATACCCCTACACTAACGGAGCAGTTCAATGTTCTTACCATAATAATCATGGTAGCTCGGTGGTAAGTTTCGGTAATGATAACGTCAAAATTTGGGGTTCTATCCCAGCTGTGAACAAGCAAAGTAATCCATTGTGTCACAACTTCTTGATAATGGTTCTAAATATTTTACTTCGTTACATTTATCAAGAAGCGCTTGAGCTTCTTTCATAGCGGTATCGTTTAATAACAAGTTCCATCATAACCAGCCGCTATTATTCAACTGATTACATCCTCACGGGTTAATAGGCTAGCTTTCTGAAAATTTGAATATATATATATACTCGTTCTCCTAATTTCTATTTCTATATGTATTTTTACTCTTTTATTTCTTATGCGAGAATGGCGAACGGAGATTAATACTGATAGACGGTGTATCCCCACAGCAATGTGGGTCCTACTTCCGAACTCACTTCCAAAATCTAGTTCCAAAACCTAAAGTAAATTTTATAATCCCAAATTATAGCTTATAACGTGGGTTCTTTTTCGATTATTGCAGTATTTTTGTTTTGTCTTGTTTTTTTTAAAGTTGTAACAAACTAATATATATATATATATATTCCATTAAAGGTCAACGGGCTATCTGTGCTGTTTCCACCACGGCTATCAAAACATGACAACATAATGTGCCCAAGAGAGCGAGGTGTCTGCATATGTTCTATAATTATGTAAATTTCTTATTTTTGAAGCTCTTTTAATTAACAAATATGATTGAAGAATTTTAAATCAGAAGATTATGAGCAATATGTTTTTAATATATTATACTTTTTATTTTTAATATTATTAAATAACCACTTCACAGATATTTTTTAGCTTAATATAATAACAGGCTTCGGAACATAGAGCTTTATTCTTCTATTTTCCAGAATCATGGAAAACATGAGATTTAATGATTAATATACAAGCAAACTGCTTAATAGAAAAATAACCTAACAAGCATTTTGGTTTCCTGTTTGAAATTATTTTTTCTTATGTAACTGAAATTTAAAGAATTGTAAATTCAAGCTATATTTCCAAAATACATTTTTTTCCATGCTACCACAGTATATCTTACTTCAGAGTATAAGCTCATATTTCTGAAAGCCGAGAATTTTATAATGATATATTGCATGCTATAAAGAAAGTTCATATAATGAACAGCTGAGAACTGTTTGATCTAAGTCTCATGTTATCACTATACTGTTGATAACTGGTGTAAAAAATTTCTGTGGCTAGTAAATATGACTTGCGATGAAAATCAGTGACAAATGATGTCATAGATTCAAAAGAAATAACCATGAAAAATTTAAATATTATAAAATATTGAAACTATGAACTTTTAAAAATCATTATTTTTAACTACTTAATATTATTGTGGACCCAGTCCACTGAATTCAAGCTGGGCCATAGCATAGCCCAACAGTTAGCTTGTCAAATTGTGGATATGACGTTCTGTGACTCACATCTCAATATAACCAAAAAAAATTTCATGCTCCTCACTTTGGAGCCGTGGATGCACTATAAGAGCTATGGTCAACTAGTAATACTCGGTTTAATAAGAGTCGTCGTTGGGTAGTGTTAAGTAACTATCTTCCATTTATTCTATCACTTCTAAGTTAGGGACAAGATGCACAGCTAATTTTCGTGAAACATTGCACAAATTCAACAAACAAAAATTCATAGTACTATGATATTGATATATTGACCGTAGAATTTCTAGAAATTATGTACTTTTCAGAATTAATACTGTGGTCACTTGGTGTAATATCAATTCTGTTTTCTACGGTAACAGGGTGTAGATACCCCTTCATAATTTGTGTTCAAACAAATAAACAATCTAAGTAATTGTTATTTGGAGTTAAATAACTCATAGAATGGCAGGTCCGACTTAATTCATTATTTCTTGATGTTGAATACTTCTTATGATTACAGCATTATTTAATTTCATACATTCTTCCTCTTGAAGTTAAGGACTTGATTGTGCTACAGTGAAACAGTTAAGTAAATGCCCGAGCAGTAATAAAGAAGATAGTGTATTATAAAACAGTCATGTGTCAGTTGTTATTCTGATCTTATAAGTTGTCTCGAGCACTTGTGTTGCATTGAAATGTTGTTCTTTCATTATAATCTTTTTCAAAACAGATCAGCGTTTTGTTCATTTTCTCTGTGCTTTATGTAGAGTCGTGTCTTGTCACACACCAGAAGCTATAGGTCGTTAAGTTCTTCGACTGTTCAGAAATGATATGAAGCAAATGCACTTGCCAGAATAGTAGACTAAACCCAGTGTACTGTACCCAGGATCCTGAAACGTCATCGGATTTCATGAAACGTTGTTTGAGAAGAATCTACCAGTAAGACTCCGAAAAGGCCATGTTTTGATCATGGTAACACATCAAAGTTAAAGGAATTGTTGCGACTTGAATAACATGAACGCGTTCATCCTAGGATGTCTTGAAGGACAGTGAATATAAGACTAATAAACAAGGTTATTGGTTATTTTGGATAAAGGGCTATCCGCAAGCCAATGTTAATTTATTGCTGTCACCGTGTTACTTGGGCAGCACGCCAACTTACTACTAGGACCCTGCCATTTGTCATATTTTCAAATGAGTCCTGTATCAAGGTTGAGTTGAGGGTAGTATTCTTGTTCATCCTTGCCCTGAAAAACAAATGAGAGAAGATGGCATTTCCCGCGGGAAGCATACAGGATGCAGTGCAGTGCATTTTTGGGCAGCTATTTTTCATGGTGTAAAACTGCCCTTTATATCTTTTAGGGAAACTTCAATGGCGCCTCCCACAGGCGTTACATGGACACAATATTTTTGCTATACGCTAAGGCAAAGCTCAGGATGACAATTCCACTTCCAATAGTGCGCGTATGGTACAAGACTTTCTCAATCAGGAGGTCGTTACAAAATTGCCATGACCAACAAAATCTCTAAATTACGAACCCATTGAGAACTTATGTGCATAACTAGGCAGGAAAATTGCTAACCACGACCTTAAGCCAGCCACTGTAGCTGAGTTGTAGCGCCTTCTAGTGACAAAATGGCATGAATTCACGGTGATATATTTAAAAACCTCATAAAGCTGCATGGCATGTCGCCTTGCGGAGGTTATTAAAGTACGAAAAAACCAACCTTGTACTGAATGTTTAATATGAACTCATGTAAGGTTACAGACGGTATTCATAAAAGAAAGTAATGTTATATTTTGTCACTATATATGTTTTGGTAAAATCTTGTTGCGAAATGTGAAATACTGAAGCACACTTCTTTTCTCTTGTGTCTGATAATACGTTTTACTGTTCTAATAAATCGTTCATAATGTCCATAAAACCTGTCTCATTACACAAATTATATACATAAATGTTTAATATAACATGCATTTTTTAGTTTGGCAACATTAAGTGTATTTGTATTCCACCTTAATAATAGTAGTGTTATTTGTTACAAAATATGCAAACATTTTGGTAAAAACTGTATAACCATAAATTTAGATCTTTAGAAATCTCGCATTCTTTTATATGATAGAAAAACCTTGAAACTCTTATAGTTGCCATTTGATCGTGAATATTTTTAAAACTTAGTAAGTGTTGATTTTTTTCTAAATATAAAAGATGAAAATAGTGAACATAAAAACTGATTATAGATTTTGGTATTCAATTACTTCACTTTTACAGATATTAAAGATGTCTCTTTTGCTTAAGCTTTAGCGCAGATAGCCTTCTTGTCGCTTTGCGCGATATGCAATACAAACAATACTTAAGCTATAATTATGAGTTTCAACAGTTCGCGTTAAATGTGTGACTCTACTCTTGTCGGCCGCTGGCACAGCCGTAAGTCTATGGATTTATAACGATAAAAGCAGCAGGTCGATTCCCATCTGTGGAGATAGCAGATAGCTCGATGTGACTTTACTATAAGAGAACACACCCTTTTTTCTTACTTCTCTCACTGGCGTAGCTTGTAGGTGTTTGTATTACTCACCTTTTCTATGCTATTTTTGGTATGCTTCTATTGGTACCCATACCCTGTTCACTAACTTAGTCTGCATCTACCACAGTAAACTTAGTGTCAATAACTACATTATTATAATAAAATTATGTATTTACAGTTTAATCTTCTGTAGACTCAATGCATTCATCACATAACTCCATCTCATTTTTGCGCTTAACTTTGTTATCTTTTACCTCTCATGGTTTTTTTTTATTTGGCATAGTTCAAATAATTGTTCAAATTTACTTAGTTTAGTTCCAGTAACCTTCTTTACTTTTTAATGATACGGCTGAGCTCCTTTAACGCCCCCCAGTGGCTCAGCGGTATGTCTGCGTACTTACAACGCTAAAAACCGTTTTTCCATACCCGTGGTGGGCAGATCACAGATAGCCCATTGTGTAGCTTTCTGCTTAATTCAAAACAACAACAACAGCTCATTTAACCTCTTTAAATCATATTCATATGGTTTAGTTCATTTAACCTTCTTTAATTGATATTCAAGCAACTTAGCTCCTTTAACCTTTTAAATTCATATTCCTATGTCTTAACTTCTTTGAACTATTTATGGGAAGTAGCTATGTATTCATTCTCAAACATTTTCTCTCTTAGCTTAATTTCACTAAAAAATTTTTTTTATCTCAGTCTCGCCTCACAGCAGAAAATCTGATTATAAAACAAACATTCTGGTTAACTATGCTCCAGAATCGGCAAATGCGATAAAAATGAAATGTGTTTATGTTCACTGAGTGAATGTTTAATTTATTTATAAGCTTCTCTTTTTCTTTTTGTTTTGCATTCGCTGCTTCCAAACTCCAAAAAGCATTTAGTGCAAACAGTTACCAACAGACTCTATCATATTTAATTTCATTACACGTGGGTTGTTAATTTGAAATAAAATATTTTCTCGTGTGTATTCTATTGTGTATAATTGTTTCATACAATTGGTTAGAAAGCTTGTAAAAATGTAAAAAGAACATTGTGATAATTTGTTAAATTATAAGAACTATCACACAAGTGTGACTTCACAATACCCTGTAAACAACTCTATCATTTTATTATTTGGGAATGGCTAATCTACTTAACTCTCATCCAGGAAGTTTTTTGATCCTTTATACAATTTCATCTACTTTACAGTTACTGAAATAACGACAGCATTTTCTCAAATTTTCTGATAACTTTTACACATTTATTTTAAAGTTCCTTATTTCAAAGGAAACTGATGTGTCTTTTAAGTTATACTAATGCCATTAACGTCACAAATAAATCATTTATTTTCTAGAAAATTGTCTGTAGTCAAGTTTTGTTTCATTTATTTTATAGCTTATTTCGCCATGTGTTTTCTCGTCTACAGAATAATATGCAAATTCAAAAAAAAAAATCACAGACGAATTTTTCTTGCCTTTCTAACTGTGGAACACGTACACATTTATTTCCAAATATAACGAAGACATACAAAGGTAAGAAATTACTACATTACAATATTAACTGAAAATATTCAATCTGACCTATTGAGTTTTGGTTCAACTACTATTTAAAACACTTAAATCGAAAGATATTTAGTGAATTGAAAGAAACTACATATTTATTGGATTTAATGTGAAAGCTAGATGAGTCTTACCGAGCTAAAACAGAGTCGTTCCTCCCTTGTCTCTAACTGTCACTTCCTCTCACATACGTTTGTCAGTGAACAAAGAAGAGTAGTGCCATGCACAGCTCAGAATCTGTCAACCATGTGGATGTAACTGACCAGCAGCAACCAGTTATTTTCTTTACAACAATAATATAAATTATGTATTTTTCTTCTCTTTTTAACATAAAGTATCCAATATAAATAAAATATCATTTTTCATAACATTTGTTTGTTTTGGAATTTCGCACAAAGCTACTCGAGGGCTATCTGTGCTAGCCGTCCCTAATTTAGCAGTGTAAGACTAGAGGGAAGGCAGCTAGTCATCACAACCCACCGCCAACTCTTGGGCTACTCTTTTACCAACGAAAAGGGGAATTGACCGTCACATTATATCGCCTCCACGGCTTGGAAGCGCACGCCTTAACGCGCTAGGCCATGCCAGGCTTCATAATATTACTAGTGCTTCTGTTATAGCTTGATGAAATTATCACATCGTCCCTATCCTTTTAATAGCGTGTGTGTTTTTTTTTATAATAACAAAGATACATGGGGCTATCTGCTGAGTCCACCGAGGGAGTTCGAACCCTTGGTTTTAGCGTTGTAAGTCCGTAGGCTTACCATTGTACCAGCGGAGGACCCTTTTCATACCCTCTTAAAGGTTATTCAAGTAATAATGTCCAAGTTCAGTCCGATTCAAACATCATATGTCATTTCCACTTTATGATCAGCATGACAATTTGTGAATCATAGTTTCTGCCTTTTCTACGGCAAACGCTGTTATAAATTAAATAAGATATAAAATATTAGACGTTATATTCTATATATTAAGTATTTAATCATTAATATTTTTCAAAAAGTATATTTGCTTAAGTAATCACTGATCAAGAAACTAAAAGTACTAAAATGTTTAAGTATGTATGCACACTGCTGGTCCTAATACTGCAATTTTGAGGACAACTGTTTTTCTAAAAACAATAAGCCCTTAAACCGGTAAGTATGAAATTGGAATTGACCTTATTAAAAATATCATGGATTACCTACTACAGATTTTAGCGATATGTAAATTAAATAAAACTTTATGTTTTGTTGCAAATTACTCACTCTAAGATTTTGTAATTGTAAAATTAAAAGACAATTACATAAAATGTTTTGGAATTCTAATATTCCACTTTTAAAATAAATTTCTTTTCTTTAGTACTTATATTTAGGAAATATACACTTAATGTAATTTTACTTTTTAATTTTAATCTTAAACAGCACTTAACGAAATATGAGAAATTAAATTGTGGGATAATACGCCCAGTTTCAATTTAAAATGCTTATAATGTAAAACCAGTTGCAACGTAAATGCCTACAAGTAAAACAATTTAGTTGAAAATATAGTGTTTCAAAACTATCTACGAAGGCAAAGAAAGAAAGAGTATAACTTATAGTCGTAAATATACATGTGTTTTCTTGTAGCAAAAACAACATCAGAATATCTGCTGAGTCTACAGAGTTAAAGCGAACCCTTCATTTTAATGTTGTAAATCCGTTGACTTTCCGCTGTACCAGCAAATATATATTCATAATAATTTATCTTCTAATTTTTACTTCTAAATAGAATTTAGCGGAATGTAAGTTTTATTTGTTTGAATTTAATTATGTTCAGACTGGATTTAAAAAATTACAAAGCCTAAATTATCTTAATTTAGACTATGCTCAGTTGAAATTAAGGGTCTAAGGGATACTAAATCATTAAAACCATCGTGACAATACAAACACAATTATATATCTTAAATAATTAAACGAAAAAAAATTCAAATTAAAAATTAATTACCTTTGTGGAATCATGACAAGACCGATTTTGTTGTTTAGAATTATCCGTTCAATCTTACATATAAATATTTACTTGCTAGATTAAAGTTAATTATTCAAAGTGTTTTTTAACATCAACTTGTACTCTAGAGTTCTGAATAAGTGAAGAAATATTACATACAAAGCCATCCGAAGTATTTTTCACTTAAATAAATTATTATTATACAAAACTCGCGTATTAACTTCAAATCCTCTTTTATAATGAGGTTTACTTATAAAACTAAGCTAAATCCATTCTCTTGTGTATTAGGTAGTGTTTTTAATTTCACAGAAATGACGGAGCTATAAGTAACATACAAGTGTCTTTGCGCACACTTGAAGAATGTTTACTTCCTCCAATAACAGAGTAATTTATATTAGATTTTTTTTACAATTAATTCATATTTTATTTGTTGTTGATTTTTAGTATTTCTTTTCAAAGATATTTGAGCAAAGGAAGGCAACAAACGTTGTTCTCTACTTTATTTTAATAAAAGTTTTAACACCCATATCAGCCGTCTTGAGATACAAATTCTGAAGGGATTTGTGATGACAAGAAACCCGTTTGAGGTGGAAATGTCACACAGGATGGCTGGTACGGGAATTAACACATATCAATAAAGCAGAGAACAACGTTTCGATCTTCGTATGTCATATTCAGATTAACAAAGAAAGGGTTTGTAAAGCCTGAAGGGCCACATGTTTTAACGCTGTACAAGTCATTCATTTTAAAACGAAGTCTTCTATTCAAAAGTAATTGATAAAATTGATAATGTTATTTTAATAATAATTTTTATTCAGATTTATTCCATCACTTTAGAAGGCCAAATTCTTATGTTTACTTAATTTTCATTAAGGTAATCTGATGAGTATTTCAAGCAGAATAAGACGACACTTAGCTGTGGCATTTAGTTAGTTGTCGAATGACCGAATTTCAGTAAGTTTAAACCCCACTGATTTATGTTTAGTTTTTAAGAGTTAAAATTTTTGTTTACTCTAAAGAGAACATCCTAATAGTTTTGGGAATCTCTAGGTATAATAACACTAATACTCAGTTTTCGGTATTCGTGGTGGGTAGAGCATAACTAGCTTACTGTGTAGCTTTCTTAAAATTAACAAACCCTTTTTTATGAAGTGACAACTTGTACTGATTTTTAGCTCATAAAAACATACAAAACTACTTTGTAGGAAATGAAGATAAAATCCTTCTATTCGATCAAACAAAAGCAATGCAAGAATTGACGATTTTCTCTGTTGAAGTTTCGGATCGGTTATATGCATAGAATACTTTTCATAGCTTTGCATGAAATTCTGAAGCTAACATATTATACTATTTCAAAGATAATTAATTATACCTTCATTTATTGTTTGTTGAGAAAAAAAGGAATACGCAGACACTATAATTAATTTAATAAGAAAATTGGAAGAAATACATCTTTAATAACAGTGCTTGAATAAAAAAAAGTAATATATATATATATAAACAAGTTTGTTTGTTTGTTTTGGAATTTCGCACAAAGCTACTCGAGGGCTATCTGTGCTAGCCGTCCCTAATTTAGCAGTGTAAGACTAGAGGGAAGGCAGCTAGTCATCACCACCCACCGCCAACTCTTGGGCTACTCTTTTACCAACGAATAGTGGGATTGACCGTCACATTATACACCCCCACGGCTGGGAGGGCGAGCATGTTTAGCGCGACGCGGGCGCGAACCCGCGACCCTCGGATTACGAGCGCACGCCTTAACGCGCTCGGCCATGCCAGGCCATATAAACAAGAATAACAAGTGTTTCGTGATCGCACGTTCTGCTCTTTGCATTTCAGTCGATCGAAGGTAAATTGTATCAAACATAAAAAATTATTTTATTTATCCTCTTTAGGTATTCACGCTTAGAATACTTATATTTATCATGGAAATTATTTATAATAAAAAAAAGCAGAGACTTTCATTTCCTCCAACCCGGCTGTTTCTGTTGGGGTTATACAATAGTATGAATCAATTTATCATTGTCCAGAATCGATGTTTAATCAAAACATTTCACATTTCCACATCTAATATTTTACAAACGTACTTTAAATATAAATGCTATAATTGAGTGAAGCGGAATCACTCGATTCTTAAACACTGTTAATATTATTATTATAATTTTTATGATTGAAATCAGATAAAAGACAAATACTATAATAGGATAAAGAGGAATCTTTCGTCTCCCGAACACCGTTGATATTATTATTATATTTTCTATGATTGAAATCAAATGAGAAAAATGAATAATTTAATTGGGTGAAGATCTAGCTAGCACGTCAATAGCAACTATAATCTCATAAATGAAGACCAAATCGACTTCATGAAAACTTACATTGTACAGATGTGTGAAGTTTTGTTAATAAACGACAAAAAATATAATTTTCTCAAGAATAGTAAACAAACTTTCTTGATATTGTTCTGGTTATACTGAACTGGATCAGAGCAAGAACAAATAGAGACGAAGACTTTCCAAACTAAATATCTCCATAATTTCCAGACATTAAAAATATCACTAAATGATTTACACTGTCATTAGAAATTTAACAACTCCAGATGATCTTGATCTACATATACATTGATTCAATTCTGAGGGTGAAATATTTAAAATACTTCTATCTTTAAGTAAGTACTTCTCAACCTCTTCCAACTCTATTCACCCCAATACGTTTTTCGCAACAGTTCGCTCACTCCAGTTCAAAGAAAGATAAAAGGTATTAAATTAAAAGGTAAAATTATTTATTATAACTTAAAGGTACTTCAAACTACAACTAGAGTGAATACAACATCAGGTAAACAAACCTGGGTGAGCCATTCACCCAAAAGAGAAACATTGTTTTAGATTCTAAGTTGAATTTTCGTATGTGTTTAATCCATGTCCAATTTTGTTAAGAGCAAAATTCAGCTGTTAACATTACTTCAATGAAATTTCTTCTTCAACTTGCTAGAATAGAGGAACATTCCATGTCATGAAACATAAATCGTTAATCTATAAAAAAAAACAAACGAAATGCCATCAAAATAGATCGAGACCTAAATGTCTATACGAAACGCTGTAACAAATAGATATTAACAATTAGATGAAGTGCAAAATTTATTTCATACAGCTCCAACAATGGCATTATTGGCAGTATAGTATTGTCAGGCATCGCTGAACGTGGTCGCCCTTTCAGCCATGTGGGAGTTTGGATGTACAAGTCAATCCCGCTATTTGTTGGAAAGAAAGAATTAGTCCTATAGTTGGCGGTGAGTGGTGTTGACTAGCTGTCATCCATCTAGTTTATCACTGTTGAAGTAGGAACGGATAGCGCACATTCTCTGTCGTCTAGTAATCCTGAATTGGAAGGACGGCTAGCATGGAGAGCCCTCTTGTAACATTGAACAAAATTCAATACAAATCAAATTTATATGAATCATAATGATAATAAGTCATAGTGATAAATTATCATTGTTTAATGAAACTTTGTGCATATCTTATAAATGTTATTGTGCATTTAATATGTTTTAAATATGTTTCTATATGATTTTTCTTACAGCAAAGACACATTGTGCTCTCTGATTTCACCGAATCCCCAATTTTAGCGCTGTTTTGTTTGTTTGCTTGTTTTTGAATTTTATGCAAAGCTACACAAGGGCTATCTTTACTAGCCGTCCCTGATTTAGCAGTGTAAGACGAGAGGGAAGGCAGCTAGTCATCACCACTCACCGCCAACTCTTGGGCTACTCTTATACCAACAAATAGTGGGATTGACTGTAACAATATAACGCTTCTACTGCTGAAAGAGCGAGCATGTTTGATGCGACGGAGATTCGAAACCGGGACCCTCAGATTACCAATCGAACGCCTTAACCCACCTGGACATGCCGGGCAATTTTTAGCGTTGTAAATCCATACACTTACCGTTGCTCCAGCGAGGGACCTTACAGGTCGTTATTAGAATGAATAATAAGTGTCTACTTGACACAGGTATATATATTTACATACGAACAGTTAAGACGTCACCAAGTTGAAGAACTTATTTCCAATTCGTTCTAATATATTTGTTACAACTAATAAAAATCAAACCTGACGTTTGCAAGTAGAATATCACCCAACACCTTCGCTAATGAAGTGAACTGCCTGGATTTAAAAATAAATACTTCTTTTTTACACGTTTACTAACGCCGAGTAAAGAAGGATATTTTTGATAAAAAAAATAAATCAGTTAGCAACACGAACGAAAATTAATTTCACTTTTTTGTTTGTATGATACGATATCACAACCGATGACATGACTTGTGTATGAAAGTACAGGATTTTAACCTCCAAAGCTACAATTTGTTTCTAAGAAAGACGAGTGGTATACTTTAATAAAATTAGAAATTTTAACAATAATTTTTAAGTCTGTTCATAAACAACAAGAAATCGATCCCATACCCCATATTCGCTTTCGCGAAATATTATCGATGGTAACTAGTTCTATTCACCATTTGATTTTCATGATCTTCTATACTTAAATGTGTTTTACCTAACGAAAGAAAGCAAAACAATTAACGCTTACGCGTAATTAATAATACCATCAGGAAATTCAACTAAACATCAATACCTTATCATGCACATTATTTAAAAAAATCACATTTTAGGCAAAATTATGATTTGAAGTCACACAGAAATTCCTTTTCCGTGATACAAATATTAAAAATACTTGCATATAAAAAGAAATATTCGGTCCAGTCAACTTGTTTCTTATTAAAACACTAAATCCACTACAGCAAGCTCAGTAATATACGTAATAACAAAGATATTGTATTGAACACACAAAAATATTTTTACATCATGAACAGGGTAACTTTAAAATAACGAGAATGTAGTTGTAAGCAGGTTCGTGTTTCCAAAAAAATACTCGCTATAGCATTGTAAACAAATAAAGCGAAACCAAAGAGATGCAGGTAGGGTGTTTTGTCACAGTATATCAACGTGTATCTTAATGGTAATTTGTCATACCTCCATTTTTATTCTTTATTTTTAATCTTAACTAAGAGGGCGCCTTATTAATGAACTGTTGAACGAACAATTCGCCAATTGGCATACTTTAATAAGCTCTAATTTCCTACAAATTTCACCAAACAGTAACGCAAAATTCGATAAAATATCATGTGACTTTGTATAACATAATTGTATTTTATATTTATGTCTTAGGTATGTTTTACATATCGTGTTGGACACTTCTGACACAAATTATCTTATACTAGCATTTTACTTCTCTTTATCTTCAAATTTGTTTTCGTTGAATTTATTTTTATAAGAATAACTTATGTTTATACACATAACAAGTTACAGTTTATGAGCATAATAAAGAATACATTGTTCTATAACTCAGTTTCAATTCTTACTCGCGACATATAATTTCTTTATTTGTGTCTTTCTCTGTTTATTCAGTCGTCCTTCAATTTCAGAGTATTTTTTCTCTTATTTTAAAGGCCTGTCTTTTATATTAATTTGTCAAAAACGTGTCCTTTTCCTTTACAGTCTTGAACTTGCCTTTCGTTATTATGATTATAGATTTCATAGTTATATAGGTTTTTATGAAGTGAAAATTCAGCTGAACCTAGAAAGGCGCCAACTCCCTCCCATAATTTTCTTATGAAGTAAAAATTTGGTCTTTTAATTTCATAGAGACTGATCAAAATCCTTATTCAATTCCAGCCAACATGCGTCACTTCGAACTTCATAACTGAATGATCCTAACACACTTTTTTTTCTGATCCTCGTGATTTTTAAAGGTATTTCATACGCCACAATTTCTTACTCTTAGATTCGCTAGAAATGACTAGCAGGAAATAATATAGAAAAATACCAATTATTAAGAAAGTCTTGTATCCTGATCTTACTTTCAAACAATAAAAACTCGCATACATTTTTAATACACGTACATTTTTGGAACCCCGCTGACTAGATATTTTCAAAATTATTTGCAATATATAGTATTTATATTATTTATGTGTAAAAAAAACACAATAAGTTATTCAGTTATGTAATATTAATAAATGATATTTTAAAATTCAAGAACTTGAATTATGATATGTCATAAAGCAGATGACACATTCATGCATGTGAACAAAACAGTTAAAATGGAATTTGTGTAAAGAACAATCTGCACTTGACGTCCCTCAAAAGATGGCAGATATTTTACCAACGCATGGAGGGATTGAATGTCACGTTATAATACCCCATGAGTGGATGGATGAGCGTGTGCGAAAATTCCACCAAAGCTCTACATGAATTGATCACTTTTACTGACTGCTACATCTGCTAAATTTCTAGGTCTAACATACGATTCAAAATTTACGTGGTTACCGCACACTAAAAATATAATGAAACGAATCTGAAAAAGAGCGAATTATGCAAGAAGTTTTTCAGGTAAAAACCAAGGATCATCTCCAGGCAATATACTCAAAATCTACAAAACATAAATTAGACTCGTAATAGAATATGCATCACCTGCCTGGATTAACATAGCACCCACACACTTGCAGAAACTTCAACGAATACAAAATTCAGTCCTAACTTCGGCATATAAAGTATCATGAAGCACATCATCCACTTTCGTGCACAAGTATGCAAACATAGACACAATATCTGAAAGACTCTTGCATAATTCTCTGAAATATTTCAATAAGAATTGGCATAAGAATAACTTAATGTGTGATCTCGACAGATACCACGTACATGATCTAAATAGTCCTAAATACCTTTCCCCTTTTAACTTGTATTTAAGAAATGTTACACAAGCTGGCCACTGTTCACTAGACAATTAATTTTTTGTTTAATTATTATTATTTTTACTTTTCTTATTTATTTTTTATTTTTTAATTGTTACTACAAGTAATAGTAGCATTTTCTCCATGAAGAAAAACAATATAAGAAGAAAAAGGAGAAAAATACAAAAAAAAACTTTTATGCACGAAAAATACAAAAAATATAAAAAATTACAAGAAAAATAGTTAAAATAGAAAAAAACAAAAAACTGTGCATCCATGCATGGACTGTGCCCTGAAATGGGCCTGGGTACAATGTTATACTTTTGCTCAGGTCCTAATCTTAAAAAAGAAAATCCCTAACGACAGACGCTATCAACGTTTGGGAGGGAGGAAGAGGTCTAATGTACCTGACCCTACTGGGTATTTAACATCCACACCCAAATACCCACACAGAGAAACACACACAGACCTTGTATGTTGACGGGTATTTGAACCTACGACCCTGAGGTTGTGAATCAAGCAACTAAACATCAGGCCTTCTTAAAAAATGGAGAATTTCCTGAAATGAAATAAAAGAGACATTGGTATTTTGCCGAAAGAAGTTATTATCATTTGAAACAAATAGTGTTTCTTGAAAACTAAAAAAATAAAACATATTTAATTTATAACAATGAAAAAATTTCATTAAGAATTTCATCTTACGTCAATTGTTCTCCTTAACATTTTCACATATTCGGCAAACTTTAGCATGGGATATCTCAATGTCACAAAAGAAATACAGAAACATGGCTGTGAATTACGTCTTTTTCGAACACAGTAATTTGATAATTTAATAACTTGTCTTTCTAGCTTCTAGAAACATTTAGAAATAAATACTGTTCTGTATTTTATCTTCTGAACTTGATATTTACGTCTTTTTTTTCGAATACAACGATTTAATAAATTGCCTTTTTAACGTCTAGAAAAATGAGAGATTTTAATATGTTCTAAAACTGTTATTCATGACACAGACCCGCAGTGGCTCAGCGGGATGTTTGCGGACTTACTATGCTATAAACCGGCTTTCGATATCCCTGGTGGGTATCTTTGTGCTTAACTCACAACAACATATTCATGACATAAACTAACAACATATTTTCAATTTTTTTTATAGTTGAAGTAACACTTTTATTTTCCCTAAATCCTTTTCTCTTAGAAAATTTACTAGTACTTGTTATCTCATACAACTTTCTTGCTTGAAATTGTCTAAGTTTTGTATCATTTGTAAGAAAAATACATTTTTTCAATTTTTAAAATTTTTATCTTACAATGTCAATGTTCTTCAATCACGGATATTATTAAAACTTAAAGTCACTGTTTCTTTTAAAACAATTTATACGGCACTGTCGTAAATGATTTATTTAATGTTATTTTTTGTTTACTCTTTTGTATTTATTACTTATATATCTTAAATCCAAGGTTCGATTTGTAACACTGAATAGAGCTTATTTGATATATTCACTCTAAAATAATAATAATAACACATTTTCTATTTATTTTAACTGGTTTATTATACCACACAAGAATATCAAGAGCATTCATATATTTATCTATTTTACTAGAAAATGACATTATAATTCTTTCATTCAAAATATATATATAATTCCAAGCTTCTTACAACAGTACTCTTTTTATAATTATTAACCTGCATATTTCTTAATTATTTTAAATATTCAATTTATTTTGGGGTTATAATCTACAAGCTGACCCGTCCGTTCTACATCGTGGGGCATAAAGATTTAATGCAGTGCTTGAACTAATAAGTCAGATAAATAATTTATAGTTATGTGTATAATTTATTTATCCACAACTTACTTTACAAGTACTTCATATCACGTACAACATTTCCTACCTATTTTATTTCACACGTACTTTATACAGACCTACTTTATTCTCTTATTTAGAAATGATGCTACAATCATTTTCTTTAGTTTTACTTTAGTTTACTTTATTACTTATATTCATTCCTTTACACAGTTTAATCTTGATATTTTTGATAAACCACATTATAAATTCTTCTTCCTTTCTGGAACAAAAGAAGAACACTTCTTGGCGATCCTACACTTGAACACCAATGGTCAAACTGTGAAAAGCAAGGGATTTTTAAAAGTAACCCTGCCACTATGAGGGTTTGGTTAGCATTTTTTTGGCCAAAAATGTAAAGTTTGTCATTTTTAATGAAAAATCTAAAAAAAAAATTACTAAAAATGCTACTATAAGGATTTGATCTTTTGTTACCATTTTTCCTAGCCAAAAATGTAAATTTTTATCATTTCTAATGAAAATCTAAATAAAAATTTCCAATAAAAATGTAATAATAAATCATGAAAAATCTTAAAATAAAACAATTAGGAATAACATTGTGTCCAGGACTGTGGAGTTAGTAGCTAAACAATCTATTTTCTACTGTGCGTGGGATCAAATAATAATAATTCTTTAATATGTCTCTCAGTTCTATGTATATGCTGCAAATTTTGGTTTAGATTGAAGTAGCTCGTGGACAAATAACCAAACAAACCAATAAACTTTTTTTTTAACTTTGTAAGCATACATACATATCACTAAATATATTTAAGTCTAATGGAAGTTTTATAACAAAATACTTCACAATTTTTACTATCTTTAAAAGGCTGCACGATTTAAAATAAAAATGCTATTTCTACTTTTAAGAATCAAATTTCTTAACTTTACACTTCTTTGATATAATAACTCGCTCATCAGCGGAAGTTTCATGGACTTTCAATGCTAAAATCCGGGGTTTGATTCTTGTAGTGGATTAAGAACACATGGTCTATGGTGTCGCTTTACACTAAGGAAACAAGAAAAAAGTTGCTCTAAATTTACTTATATACCTGACGAATAGTTAAATTTATTTTTAATCATTGTAAAAGTTTAGTAAGGACAAATATGTCCAATCTGAAAATATTTAAGCAAGAACAATTTAATTAAGCTGTGGATTCAATGAAATAGGTGATTTTTCGTTACAATAGACAGTTGTTATAGAAATATCTCTTACGAAAATTAAACATGCTATAAATAACAAGAATAAACCAAAAATATGCTTTTTAATTCATAAACTATTTCTTTCCAGAACAACACATCCAAATTAAGGTAACACATTCAATTTTCAGAATAATGCAATGAAATATGCGGTGACAAGGTGAATTATTCAGACACAATAACTGTTAAGAGGGACCCGACCACTTTATAGGATATTTGATCGTTCTGAAATAATAATATAATTGCAGTAACACATAAGTCAAAATGAAATTTCTTTGTTGTTAAGCGCATGGGCAATTTGCATTGTGCCCACTATAGGAATCGAAACTTGATTCATAGTGCCATAAGATCTCAGTCTTAATATTGATTTTCCCGCATCATTTTTACATTAAAAAAGTAGCTTCCTATTGGATTATCACTTTGAAGAGGGATGGACTGGAAAACAATGAATGTCATATATTTATATATTTATTTTATTGTTTTGCATATGAGCAACATACTATGCTTTTCTACGGTGAGATTCCGTAAACATTCGTGACAGATCCACATTCTAATATCCAATAACGCACGAACTTCATCAAGCAGTACAACGTGTAGCTCTCCTGATAGCATTTCATGAATAATTTTAAGCCTGACTCTTCCAGACTGTTTATAAAAGGAATCCATAGTAGTTGGGAACTCCACAGGTGTCGTCATATTACACTTAAGTATTCTTTTCTTCAACAACAACCACATTTGTCTGTGTTGTGGGGCGACCATTACGAACAGCATCAACAATCAATCTCTTTTGTTCAATTTTGTTATCAGTTTCTGGTAAGCATCTCTAATGCTTAGCACCTTTTCGTTCCATGCTTTCAGATCAATAAAATCCTAACATTTTGCATTGTTGAAGTAATGTGTTACAAGAATAATTTAAGGATTTAAAAGTAACCTGCTAGAACCATTCATGTAGTCAGAATGAAATTTGACACATATGAAGTGGTTTTATATTCGCTATGGGTCACTTTTACGATTATCGCCTCATAAAGCAGGTTTTTTTTGTAAGAACTCTAAACATCATCTAAAAGTGTTCTATTTTACAAAAACTAAATCGCGAAGGTCTGATAAAACAAAGCCAAATTACTTCGCAGATGATTGCGGGTTTGAATACCAGTTTAACCAAACATGCTCAACTTTTCAATTATGGGGAGGTTATAGTGTGATAGTTAACACCCCAATTCGTTGGTAAAAGAGAAGCCCAAATATTAGCAGTGGGTGATGATGACTAGTTGTCTTCCTTCTAGTCTTACACTGTTGTAGCTTTGCGCGAAATTCGAACCAAACAAACAAATTAAGGAATACGGAATATATTATATCTTAATTATTAATATAATTATTAAAACTTTTTATATAAACTATAAAAATCAGTGCTTTTGTTCGCTTGTCGATCAATGGGCTTTAGATACAAGTTGGTATAAAATAACTATGTGCCTATAAAACTATATTGTTTTATGAGTTGAAATAAGGCTAACGTGAAATATGTTGTTTCATTACTAAGGTTAAATCAATAAAAGTTTCACTGTCTGCTCACTCATCATTCTAAGGGATTGTATTAAATACCATCAAAAACTGATGTACTCAACACAAACAGATCCATTACTATATTTCTCACCCCCTCCTCGTTCCCCAATTTGAATTAGAGTTTTACAAGAGATAAATTCGGATGCACATACTATCGAAAAAATAGTTTGGGTACGCAAAGTTTTAGAAACTGGAGTCATGTTTAAAAATATTCTTAATGAATATTACTGGTAAGAGTTCATCACTGCTGTACATGTTTGGGCATACGTTTACAAGCACGAGTGCTTACAAACTGTACCAAATAAGACGTAAGTATCCTTTGGTAAGACAGATCATAGAATACTGTATCTAGCTAGCCGCTGACTTGAATATAAAGAGAACAAATTAGATGTCAAGAATTATCTGCTGATAAACAGAATTACTGTTGACTACAGATAACAAAAAAATTCTTCGCCAGGTGTTTTTATAAACTCGCATTCCATTAGTCTTCCATACATTTTTGTTTAGAATAAAGTATGTTGGAAAATCACTCAGACTGTAGTGAAAGTGCAAAGCCTTTTTTATGTAATTTATCATTCCCCCATATGTTATATGAGCAGAAAGTTCACAGCTTTTCTTTATGTACTCTATATATATACTCGTGATATATGAACAGAGTGAGCTCCAAAACAATAGAATCTGAGAATCAATCTCCTTTTCATTGACCAAGACGCTGAGAGAAACTGAAGGGTTGAATCTCATATCCATTCTCCCTTAATTTGGTATTTTTCGTATGTTAAACCCAACTTCTCTAACATAATGTTAAACTACGTAAATAGAAACTGTCAAGGCTAGCTATCTTCCTACGTCTCTGTAAGGTTGAAATGGACCAACGATATGTTCATGTGCCAAGATAGTGACTTACTATTCCGTCGTGACCCGCTGAATTCGACTATCTTCAGTTTGTATATTCAACCATCTTATTTTCATCTCCCTACGGCTTCTAGTTTCTGATAAGCGCCTCTGAGAGAGCGCGTGAACCGAACAAGACCAATCATACAATATCTCCTTATAAATTGATATAAAACGTTTATTTTGCATATTCAAGTACCTAATAGTGTCTAACTGTAAATTGTTCTACTTGCCATATTATTATGTCTCATAAAGTATATTTATTAGTTGAATTCATCAATTAAAAACAAACATTTATTCCAAATACACTAAGTTTAACCACAGAAAAATAACGACACATTTACTTACACGGATACTGTGAACAAAAAAGATATACAACAATTTGAGTCATTTTGGAAATTCAGATATAAATTAATTGTAAGTATATTCTGTAATAATAGCAACTAGAAAAACCGAAAAGTTCTAAAAAAATGTGGCATTCCAGCCAGTCTACTGAGTTCGGTGGACATTAAACAATGTAGCATGTCTAAATAGATTAATTTACTCATATTTAAAACTCAGTGCGATTAATCCTAGAATTATCGATGGGTTATTTACTGATTTTTAACACACTGTATTTATTTGTGCATCACCAAGTGGTTAGGGTATTTGACTCGTATTCTGAGAGTCGCTGGTTCGAATCTCCGTCACACCAAATATGCTCGTCTTTCAGTGGTGGGAGCGTTATAAGGGTACGATCAATACTACTATTCATTGGTAAAAGAGTAACTCAGAGAGTTGACGGTGTGTAGTAATAACTAGCTGCCTTCCCTCTAGTTTTACACCGCTAAACTGGGAACGACCAGCGCTGGTAGTTCTCGCAGAGCTTTGCAAGAAATTTAAAAAACGAACAAAGCTATTTATGCTCTAGTTTATTTATGTTCCAATTATATTTTTGGTTATAGAGTCCCTAATAATTTATTATCACACACAAATCAATGGATGTTGCAAGTAATTGCGCCATGCTAAATCATGTATTATCTACGTAGTCTACACACACAAGGGTGGTTTTGCTCATTTTTCTAATCTGAGTGGTGTAACAGGATAAAATATGAAATAATTCTGTGTTATCTAATACACGGAATACATTAATAATGAACGGCATGAGAACAAGGTGGTAAATTCAGTAACAAACCTTTTGTATCACAAACGTTGTACATGAAGGTAACACTTGGTTTGTTAAGTTCTGTAACTCTATAGTAGTGCTTGAAAGGTATACTTCAGAGTGGAGTATTGAATTTCCTAAAGAAATGTGTATTTCGTTTTTTTTTACTTTGTTTCTAAAATAAATTTTCTCTTATTGATTTGTTTTGTTTGTTTATTGTTAAGCACTGCACAAAACTACCCAATAGGCTTTGGGTATTTATCTCCATACATACATACATACAGAAAATTCTTTTAGTTTGATTTTTAAAATAAATGCTGCTATATTAGCAAAGAATAAAAAATATCATTAAAAAAAATTATCAAACATGATAAGATTTAAATAAAGCCTTACAGGCATATTGACAGCAACATAATGGGCAATATATTCTCAAAATATCGTTTTAAATTTACTATAGTTATATATGCTGCCTGTCAATAAAATGAAATAATAATATTTTGGTCTAATTTCTAAATTCATTTTGAAAGAAAGCAAATTAAAGTCTTACAGCTAAATTAACTCTTAAATTGCCTTACCATAGTTACATTCGAGATTCAAGAATATTTCAAAATAAATTATTCGTAGAAATTGAATGATTAAGGATTACAAAGTAATATTTCACTGTTCCTAGACACATGTCACAGTGTTATAATTTCCTATTGATTTGCAATTAATACTAGAATTGATGAACAGCATGTCGACGACAGCAACAACGAACATTTGACACATATGTGTACAGAAACAAACATTTAGTTCATGAGCGTTTCGCAAAATACACATAACATCTTCAGTAAGCTAAATTGAACATGGTAACTTATTAACTACATATCAGGCTTACATACTCGATTAGAATGTCTTATTCCGAATTCTTTTACAGGCACCCGGCATGGCTAGGTGGTTAGGACGTTCGACTCTTAATCCGAGGGTCGAAGATTTGAATCCCCATCACATCAAACATACTCACCTTTTCAGACGTTGGAACGTTATAATGTTACGGTCAATCCCAGTATTCCTTGGTAAAAGAGTAGCCCAAAAGTTAGCGATTGGTGATGATGACTAGCTGCCTTCCCTTTAGTCTCACACTGCTAAATTAAGGATGACTAGTGCAGATAGTCTTCGCGAAGCTTTTGTGCGAAATTCAAACCTTTAAACGTAACCTTATTCTCAGTATTCTCAATAGAACATATATTATCCGCTTTAATTAAGTATGTATGTAGAAACGGCTGGTATGGATCGAGAAATCTCTAAGTAGAAGAACGAAAAACGTTTCGACATTATTTGGTAATCGTCAGATTCACAAAGAAAGAAAAAGGTAACTGACCGGAAGCTGACCACATGTTTGGAAGGGGTTGTGTAACTGAGTGCCGGAATGTAGAGGGCGGTGTTAGATGTTTGAATATATAATTTTATATTATTTACTATATTATATTTAATATAGGTATAAAGGTGTTTCTTTATATTGGTTTATTTTGGGTTTAAGTTGTTGTATAAGTAAGGCTTCTTTAATTTTTCGTTTGCTTATGTTTGTTTCTTTATTTAGTATTTGAGTTTTTTCTTTGGTTATGTTGTGTTTATTTGACTTGCAGTGTTTGAAAACGTGTGAAGGTGACTTTTTACGTTCTTTAAATCTGGTTTCCATTTTTCTACTTGTTTCTCCAATACAGAAGATGTGGCAGTTATTACATCGTATTTTATAAATAATGTTGCTTTTGTGTTTGTCAGTGTAGTTTTTACATAGTATAGACCTAGTATTCTGCCTGGTTTTTGAATAAATTCGGTATTAACTAGAATATCCTATTTTGTTACTAGTTTTTGGCAAATGTTGGTTATTTGTCTGCTGATCTCAGGAATATATGGTGTGCAGCAGTATATGGTTTTATGATTTTTTGATTCGTAAGATATATTTACTTTGGTTGGTTGATTTTGCTTTCTGTCTATGTGTGTGCGTATAATGTTTTTTACGGTTTGTGGAGGAAACTTATTGATGTTGATAAAGTATTGTTTTATTTTGTCTAATTCGTCGTTAATTTTATCTGGTGAGCATAGTTTTATGGCTGAGTATATATTTGGTTTATTAATATGTTGAGTTTTTGTTTTGTTTCATGTGCTGAGTCCCAAGGAATGTATAGTCCAGTATGGGTGATTTTTTGGTGGGTTTCTGTTTTAAATTGTGTATCGGTTCTTGTAATTTTGAGGTTAAGAAGTTATATTTGATTGTTTTTTTCTTGTTTACATGTGAAGTTAATGTTGGGATGTGTGGAGTTAATGTGATTGAAAAAATTAAGTGTGTGTTATGTAGATCTGAATCTCGCAACCGTGCCAGAATAGTGGCGGATGTATTGTTGTGTCAGTTGCTTGTGTTTCAACTTGTGTTATAAAAATATTGGCTAGAACTGGTGATATTGCACATAAATTCGGCATTTCGACGATTTTTTGCGATTTTGCAGGTTGATTCAGCATTCTAATATTTTTGATAGCTCAAATGACTTTACTTGGTTATCTTACATTTTATTCTTTGTATGAATTACCTACTGTTGCTACCGTTTTGATGAAGATATTCCTCTGACCTTCTTGAAGGCCTTCTATTAGATCCGTCACTTTATTACGTTATTGAGTATTTTTTACTTCGTGGAGATTAAGTAAGCTACGTCTTGTTAATCATGTTTGAAGATAACTTACTTCTCAGTTGTCATAGTTTCTATATTACCAGTTTCAACGCTCTCATAAACACTTTAACATCATTCTATTTCTTATTTTTCCAATGCAAACTTATTAATACCCGAAATCTTAGCTTTCGTTGCTGTGTTTGCTGTAATATCTGAGTTGTCGTAAGCAGTTTTATACGTAGGATATACACTTTCAGTAATTTATAGATTCTGTTTTTAACTACAGTGTTTACTAATATGTGAAAGCATTATAATATTTTTATGACTTAACATAAACAATATTAACACCTGAATTTACGAACGTGCGTTTTGGTTTTCTTCTTTCTAACTTTCCAAGACATTGTCAGAAAGGCGAGTTTAACTTTTATAATTTTTATCTAGAAAAACTATTTTTTTCGAAATGATGAACAATAACTTCCTCACTATTTTCATTCTTTAACTTTAAAGACTAAAAGAAAAAGTGTCCATAAAAATATAAAAGATACTGTTTTAAATTATTATTCACAACTTTTAAATTTTGTAAAATAGTTTAACTATTTGTAAAGTACCTTAATAAAAGGAGGATATATAAAAATATTATTTTTCCTCACTCTTTCACTTCATTTTATCTTATTTTTATTTTTATTAAAATGCATGTTCGTTGTATTTGGATAGTTCGTTAATCTTCTTAATATGTTCTAATTTTCCTTATTGACTCAATTATGTATTACAGGTTGTTTCTAATTCTTTCATGCCTATCTCATTTCTGTAGTGAATCAAATGAAGGGAAGTTTTATTGGATTACAGTACTGATTTGGAACTTAATTACGCTTTGTTTGAACAAGTTAAAAGTCAGAAGTTTTAAAAGGCAGAAGATGGACAACTCTAATTTTTTATCTTTACAAAGAAACTATAAAAAATTATTGAAAAAATAACTGCGGGGTTCTATTATATTATTTATTCTGTTTGTTAGTAAATATTTTGTGTAATTTATTTATACTTTAATGATAAAATCTCATTTACGTGTATGTACTACTTCTAGAAGTTTTCTCAAGGTAATGACTTTAGTAAAATTATTTTCCTCTTTTACTACAAACAGTTTACTATTACGATTTCTTTCCTATGGTCATAACATTTACTTTTAGCTTATTCCCTGTTTCTTCAATGTTAAACATTATATATCACATTGTTAATCCCCTACTTGTTCTCTTTTATGTTTGCAGCTGTCAGGGTAATGTCGTATTTGTATGATGTGATATTCAATCTTCTTGGCTTCGAAGAAGTTTAGAAGAAGAATAAAAATAAATTTTGCCAACAGACTGGTTATTATTCAAGTAAAATATTTATTTTTTCTAACTTTAACGTATGATAAATGTATAAAAACATCTTCTTCAATCAAATTATTCAAATTCTTAAAACATTCGCATCTGAACTATTTATTCTATACTACATACATTTTTTATAGAATGAATTAAACATGATGCTATCCCTAACAATGTAATTTGATAAGTGTTGTAAGCAATTATCACTGATCTTAAAACATTCTAAATGAAGTCGAATTTTATACTTTGTTTTTATTCTTGCTAGATTCGCACCAGTTATAGTTGAGGTTTTGATTTATATATTCTTGTAATATAACGTATTATTATCTTCTTAAACCGAAATGTTATGTAATTAGTCTGATAGTTCAAAAGAACACTTTTACGTCACTCAGAAGTTATACTGGTTATTGGACTTTGTTTTAGCTCTTTCACGAATACACGTTTTAAAGGTAACTAATAGGAACAATTATTTACAAATTCAGTACTTTAACTGAACTCTTTGTAGCACTCGTAACTTTGGAAACAATAACGATATATATATATGCATACACCACATGGCTAAAAGTATATGAACTCCCGACCATCATACCCCAATGTGCTTTTTAAATATCATATTCCAAAACCATGGGTATTAACATGTAGTTGATTCCACCTTTACTGCTATAACAGCCTCCGCTCTTCTGGGAAAGCTTTTCACCAGATTTTGGAACATGGCTGCGGGGATACGCTCCTATTCAGCCACAAAAGCATTAATAAGGTCGGGCAAGAAGGCCTGACTTGCAGTCGGTGTTCGAAGTGGTTGAGGTCTGGGCTCTGTGCAGGCCAGTCAAGCTCTACCACACCATCCTCAGCAAACCATGTCTTTATGGAGCTCTTTTGTGCATGGGGGCATTGTAATGCTAAAACAAAAAAATTAGCTTCCCCAAACTGTTGCCAGTTGGAATCACACAATTCTCTAGAATGTCATTGTATGCTGTAGCATTACAATTTCCCTTCACTGGAACTAAAGATCCTAGCCCAAACCATAAAAAACAGCCCCAGACCATTATTTCTCCTCCACAAAACTTTACAGTTGGCACTAAGCATTCATGTTGGTAGCGTTCTCCTGGCATCTCTCAAACTCAGATTTGTCCGTCCTATTGCTGGATAGTGAAGTTTGATTCATCACTCTAAAAAACGCGTTTTCACTGCATCAGAGTCCGATAGCGGTGTGCTTAACCTCACTCCAATCAATATTTGGCAATGCGCATGGTGATCTTAGGCTTGTGTGTGGCTGCTCTGTCATAGAAATCCATTTCATGAAGCTTCCGACCGACAGTTCTCGGGCTAACAATGTTTCAAAAGGCAGTTTGGAACTCGGTAGTGAGTGTTGCTACGCGCTTCAGCACTCAGTTCTGTGAGCTTGTGTAGCCTACCTCTTCGTGGCTGAGCTGTTCTTGCTCTTAGACGTTTCCAATTCAATAATGACATTTACAGTTGAGCGTGGCAGTTGAAAAAGCAAAATTTGCGTTTATAACCTACAATTTTATTTATTTCTTTTTTAATGTCAATATCCTGCACGTTTTTTATTGTTTTTCTGATGATAAAAATTGCAATTTTTGGATATAAGCAAAAATAGTAAAGCAATTAAACGACTTGTATTCATAATATTTTAAAGTATTTGTTTACTCGTTTGTTTTTGAAATTTCGCTCAAAGCTGCACGAGGGCTATCTGTGCTAGCCGTTCTTAATTTAATACTGTAAGACTTGAAGTAAGGCAACTAAGTCATCACCACCCACTGCTAACTCTTGGGCTACTCTTTTACTATGTTGATCGTAACATTCTAAAGCCCCCATGACTAATAGTTCGAGCATGTTTGATGCGACGTGTATTCGAATCCTCGACCCTCAGATTACGAGTCGAGCGCCCTAATCATCTGGTTATGCCAGTCCATTGTAAAGTAACATGATCATTTTCAGAAGGTGGAAACCATGCAATTAAAAAAGAATTATTTGTGTCAATAACTATGACTCTATAATCTTCAATTCTTACATTTAAGCACAAAATTGTAAGTTAACATAAAAAATATTTACACTATTTGGAATTACATGTTCCCTAGTTCCTTCTAGATTTTCCAAGCGTTGATTGGTTTAATTTATTTTGAATTTAGCGTAAAGCTACGCGAGGTCTATCTGCACTAGCCGTTCCTAATTTAGTAGTGTAAGACTAAAGGTATGGCGACTAGTTATCACCACTCACCTCCAACTCTTGGGCTACTCTTTCACCAATGAGTAGCGGGATGACTGTCACATTAAAACGTCCCCACGGCTAACAGGAAGAATATGTTTTGTGTGACGGGGGTTCAAACCTGTTGTTGCTGACATAAGTGCCATATTACACAACCTTCGCTCTGACCATCATAAGGAGTAACGCCCCTCACTTCAGAGTTGTAAGTCCATAAGTTCACAGATGACCCTCCGAAAGACAAAGTAAACGATAGAAATTTTAAAAGTTTATTTGAAAAGTGGTACTATAAATGTGTAAAAATAAACAATAAATCAATTGACTCTTTTAATTTAATAGAAGATCTATTGTAAATGCTCTAAAGCTTTTTTTATTTGTTTTTGAGTCAAACATTGGGTACTTAATCTGATGCAAAATTATAATATCGTATAATAACAGTTAAGATTTATGTGAAAACTTTATTTTGCATTTACTAAGATAGTATATGACAAAATATTACTTATTAAAGTTTACATATATATAAGCTTAAAACATTGTTAAAGTGACTGATATTCAAAAAATAGAAAAAATGAAATTTAATAAATCTGAATGTTGAAATCCAATGTTTGTTAATTAGTCTTTAAAATAACAAAGAGGCCTGTGTATTTCAAGCCTTAAGAAAAATGAAGCAAATTTTTATGTTATTCATTCGTAATTTCCGAGTAATTGACTTATATTAGTTTATATAGACTTTAATGAAGCGTAGAACACAAATCATATTAGCATAAAATAAGCTAAGACACTTGCTTTAAACAATTTATTCCTGCGACAAAAACTTTTCTTTCAAATACGGTTTAAATAAATAAAATGGCATTGATCGAATATAGATTATAAATATTTATTTTCCTAAATTCTATTTAATAACATCCTCTCTCGACAGAGCAAAAGATGTGCTTCCAAAATTGTGTCGTAGGAAGGGTTTTACCACAATAAATAATTATTAGCAATCTTATACCGATTGTTCCAGCGCGCAAAAATACTCATAATGTAATTGATTTTCAATAGATTTATATTATGCTTCTACGGCATTCAGTCTGGCATATACGACTTAATACATTACCTCCTAGGTGAATTGATTCCATCACTGAAAAATTTACTTCATTTTCCATTTCTTAAAACTATCAACTTTATGTGATCTGGTCCATCCAATACTAGATTACATGGTTTAGACTAGCCCTAATGATCATTTTGAATTTGAGAAGTATCGATTATACATCTATTTTATACGTTTTACAAGAAGCACAAAAGTGCATTTGTTTTTCAATTATTTTCTACATTATATAAACTGGGAGTATTTTTTTCTGAGTATAAAATATTTAGCCGTTAATTTAGAGCAACAAATATTCATTGATGATAATAAGCACAAGAATTTCAAACATGACATGTCTTGTTATGTCATCATTGTTTTATAATTTTAAGCATAAACATGATGGCAATGGATTTTATAACAGGCGTTCCTGAACATATTTTAAGTGTATTCTAAATAATACACACACATATATGTTTTTTACAAAAATATAAGTTACAAACCTAGCATATTATTTAGAAGTAAAAAAAAATGTATACTACATTTGTTTAGTTCAGTGTAATAGAAGAGCAAATGTTCTCGAGGATACCACCGTTGATATGACAACCAGAAACTCATTTCAATTACACCCATTTTAAAACAAAAATACAACATATATTTTTGTCCTCTTAGTATGGATACAGAAATTTAGGTTTTTCCTCTTGGAGCTATGACATCTAAAATAAATTATAATCCTTGTAGATTTCATTGATATTGTAGTGCTGTAATTTCAAATTAAGATTATGTTCGCTTTTATAGAAACACTAGAACTTACAAATATTATTTTTCTTAAATCTGTGCCTTGTATTTTTTAATTTTTAACAAGCAGGACCTAATCTAAAGCGACTCCAATATCTTTCTTCATCACTTAGAAACGTAAAATAAAATATACCAGAACTACTGAATAAACTTATACGACTATACTGGACTCTGCTACTTTTGTACGTAAGGATCACACTTAAAATAAAAGCTGGAATTATTCAAGGTCATTAATTATTTATGATTTTCTTTAACAGACACCATAGACTTAAGTTGCAGCTGTAATAAGTACAGAGGCTCTTGTATATTTTACTCTGCGTGTAAGAACATTTTTTTGCGTTTAATATAATCTAGTAAAACATAAAGATCTCTTGAATTATTTAAATTTATTTTTCAACTAAGCATTTCGAAAGTTACGGTACATTCTGGTTCAATAACACGAACAAGTTATCTTCTTAAAAATATATCAACTGAATTTGAGTATCTGCAAAAGTTTCGAAAGTTACGGCACATTCTGGTTCAATAACAGGAACAAGTTATCTTCTTAAAAATATATCAACTGAATTTGAGTATCTGCAAAAGTTTCGAAAGTTACGGTACATTCTGGTTCAATAACAGGAACAAGTTATCTTCTTAAAAATATATCAACTGAATTTGAGTATCTGCAAAAGTTTCGAAAGTTACGGTACATTCTGGTTCAATAACACGAACAAGTTATCTTCTTAAAAATATATCAACTGAATTTGAGTATCTGCAAAAGTTTCGAAAGTTACGGTACATTCTGGTTCAATAACAGGAACAAGTTATCTTCTTAAAAATATATCAGCTGACAAGAAACCAGGAACCCCAGTAGTTTCCATTACTATCAAATTTACAAAAACTAACGTAGTTACACATATATATATATTATCATAATGCGGGTGAACGGCTATTTGTAAACTCATACACAGATAAAAGCCTAATAATAAAGCTTATCTATGTAATAATTAACTTTAAAAATGTATTTCATGCATGTTTAAAATGTGTTTTTTTATCTCCTTCTAAGTTACATCTGTTTATTTTTCTTTGGAGAAACTGACGATTAGTATACTTTTAATTTTCAAAAGAATGCCTGTTAACATTTTCTTTACTTCTGAAACTTAGTTTTTAAATAGTAATCCAAAAAACTAAGTTTTCCAGTACTTTATGATCGAGTTTTTTCTTTGAATCTGCCAAAATTTTTAGAAGAAACGCTAATATAATTCCTTCCTTCATAAACACAATATCAAAATAATTATATTGATATGTTGCTATAAAAGAAATATAATAAATCATAAAACATATTGTACTTTTCAAGAATCTATATAACTTTCCAGCACATATAACAATTCTGTACCACCGCCTAGTCAGCTATTTCTCGTGTTAATGTGATAAATAACTTTTATTTATTGTCATTAACTCGTGTTTGCAGACTTCCTATAGTGTAATAATACCCTTGTTTCCAATTTGTTCCTTTGTGAGCCATAATGAACCATATCCGGTTGAAAAAAGTAATTTATACAAATGTAATAATGTAATCTAGTAGAACTAGATATGTCTCGTATACATGTATTACAGAATGTTGTATTTTCATGTTTTCTACAGGCAAAAACCTGCAGCTTTTGAGAGGTTTAAAAGCAGAAATACTGGAGCCATAAAAAAGATCACTGATATTATGATAGTAGTGGTGTTTAGTTGTAAAGCTTTTGTAATGTAAAAAAAAAACATCTTCAAAAATAGTTATCTTACAATAAGAAATATGCCATCACTAAAGTATTGTCAACAGCAGATCCATATAAGGTGGCGTCAGAAATATATGTCAGCAAAAACGTAACTCTAATCAAAACAAAATTAATCAATACTTAACCGCAAACATGATCAAACCAACTTATGTCAGTTCTTTGTTTCAGAAGCTTAAGTCAATTAATATTTTAGTTTAAATCTGTCAGTAATAATATTATAGCGAGTTAAACCGACACTTTAAACTGTATCCAAGTAGCACGAACGTGTGAAAATACAACTGAACAAACATTGTAAAATTGCTTAGTTCGTTACCTTGGGTTTTAGTATTTCAGAATATAAAGTTTATGAAACTGTAAAAAGAGTGAGCATGGTCTAGTGGTCAGAGGCCTTAGACGACAGATCCTAGATCTCGTGTTTCCCAAATTAGGAACTTTTATGTGCAAATATTATATGCATAACTTTGCAACTAAAATTCTAAGCAAACAACTCATTATGTAAAGGTAAAGTGGATTATGTTTTACAAAAAGGTATGTAAACATAGGTAAAAGAAGTTTCAACGACTTTTAATTCTAATAAGACATAATATAGAAAACGATAATTTATTTTTTGGCCTTAAAAGATATATTTCCTTTAAGAAGAACTTTCCACATTATTTTTCATTTTTTGAAACTACATCAAAATTCTTAAAATAAAATTAAAGATCCAAAATTTTTAAAACATTTGCATAACAAGATAAGAAATTATAATAAAAATATGGACAACATGGCGATGTATTGGAGTGTGTAAGGAAATTTTAGAGCATCAAGATATACCCATTACTTTGAAGAAAGAGATCATATATCAGTATGCACAATCTTAACATATGGCGGACAGATTTGGACACTAACAAAGAAATAAGGAAAAACAGAAACCAAACAAAGAGACATGAAAAGAAAAAATATTTCATATAACACTAGAAAACAGATGGTTGGACAAATGAAAGAATAATAAATACAACATACAACAAATATAATAGACCATAAAATTAGTTCTAAGAACTAAAAGGAAACAAACTGAATATATTGCAATGTATTCCAATAACAGGTAGACATTAAGAATAATCAGTGATATCGAGAAACCCACTTGTTGAGAATTTTATATGCAAAACCGGCTCGTTTGGGTTGAGAAAATATTTTACATAGAAGAGCGAACAACGTTTCGACCTTCTATGTAAAATATTTTCTCAACCCAAACGAGCCGTTTTTGCATATAAAAGACATTAAGAACAGTGAAATGGCAACCTTGGATAAAAAATTGTCCAAGAAAAAGCAAAAGAAAAGACAGAAGGAAGATATAGTGGCGAAATCAGAAATCATGTGGACACCGTATGATAAAAATAGAAAATGCTGGACTGGTCAAAGGGAGAGTTACATCCAACGAGGGATAATTGCAGCTTATAACTTAAAAACTACACATGATTTAAAATGCCATCTTCTGATCATTAGAACCTACTAAATACAATGAATCAGTGTATTTTTTCTTTCTTAAGAATTATATAGATAAAAAGAAATTTGCCTCAACCACTCAGTTTAATTTTAATCTCTTTTGCAAATTCAGCGAACACGAATTAAATCCTCTGAGAGACTATTCTAAAATACATATCAATAGATTCCTCTAGTTGAACAGCGGTATGTCTGCGGACTTACAACGCTAGGAATTAGGTTTCAGTGCCCAAGGTGTTCATAATACAGATATCCCATTGTATAGCTTTGTGCTTAACTTCAAACAACTAATACAAGCCACTTCTCCAAAGATGTATTCACGCAGTGAATAGATTGCTTTAACTACTTTTCAGGTAGGCCCTGCATGGCCAAGCGCTTTAAGGCGTGAGACTCGTAATCCGAGGGTCGCGGATTCGCATCCCCGTCGTGCCAAACATGCTCCCCTTTCAGCCGTGGGGGTGTTATAATATGACAGTCAATCCCACTATTCGTTGGTAAAAGAGTAGCCCAAAAGTTGGCGTTGGGTAATGAAAACTAGCTGCCTTCAATCTAGTCTTACACTGCTAAATTGGGGACGGCTAGCACAGATAGTCCTCGAGTAGCTTTGTACGAAATTCAAAAACAACAACAACTTTTCAGGTTAGTATTTACTTTTTGCAAACGTTTTACATGGTGATTATTGTTTACTGTCTGAGTTATGTGTTTTTACAAATTTTGGTTTTTTGCTGTTTCCTAAGCTACTAAACCCCAAAAAATTGTCTAGACAAATACAAGTGCAGTTCAACTTGATTTATCTGATCTCTCACTCTTGTGATTCCAAACTTCGTGTGATCTAATATCAGCTTTAAAAATATTGTTATAATAATATTTGCTTTCATTGTAATTCACAGTCATTAATATTATTTTTAATGTTAGGCAGTTAACAAATTAAAATGTCTCACCTCCGATGACAGGTTGGTCCGACATGGCCTCTACTCGTGATCTGAAGTTCTCAAGATCGAATCCCCATTACACCAAACATGCTCGCTTTTACCCAAATCTAGTTAATTGATTTGAGAAATCTACCTGGCTGACAAAGAAACAAACACTGGGGTAAAACATAACCTCCATTAACTATGGTTGTGGAAGTAATGAATGAGGAAGGGCGGTACTTTGGTATCATTTCTTTCGTCTATGGTGGGTGTAAAAAACCTCAAACACATATGTACATAGGTTATTCTGAGATAACATATATTTAAAACACTACCATGTTCAGCAAATAGCACAAAATTTTCAAAATAGTACTAAACATTTATTTTAATATAAATATACCATGGTTTTGAAACTCTTATTTTATAAATGTATTAGGTAAGAATATCAACATATTACGTTTTAATACTCATCATGAATTGATGTCAAACAGTTCTTGATTGCGTCGGTTGCCAGAGACAAACAATAAAAAAAATCAAGTTTGTGATGCAGGAGAGAAAAACGTGTTTCCATAACTAACATATATAAACAACCATGAACTTTTTCACCGAAGAGTGACCACAAATGTAAACTGCGCTTCATTTCTCAACTTATATTTTTCCTTCTTTTTTTTCAAAAACAATTGCTTTTACGCGTAATTTTATAATAAATACGAATAAGATTTATTTTTTAGATAGTAAGTGAAGTACATTTTTTTCCTTTTTTTGTTCAATAATACAACATATTCCAACCTTCCTGATTTTTAAGTAACGTAATCTCAGATTTTAATAATAAAACATGTGCTCACATAGGTTCTGCTAAATATAAATAACATTGTTTCTTTCATTGTACTATTGTGTATCTACTGTTAGGATAGGCCAGGCATGGCTAGGTGGTTAAGGCGATTGACTCGGCACCTAAATGTTGCAAGTTCGAATCCCCATCACACCAAACATGCTTGCTCTCTCAGACGTGGAGGCGTTATAAAGCGAGGTTCAATCTCACTCTCTCTTGGCTAAAAAGTAGCCCAAGATTCAAAAGTGAGTGGTAATGACTAGCTGTTTTCTCTCTAGCCTTACACTGCTAAATTAGGACAACTACCACAGACACCTCTCATGTAGCTTTCAGCGAAATTCAAAACAAACCAAGCTACTTGGCTATGTAATTTGAGATCCTGTGTGACAGTACTGCTGTGAGCAAAATTAATTACGAATTGTTTCAAACGTAACAACAACGATAGTCGACATGTCAAAAAGAAGCAGCTGAATGAAGAATTTATTTCAGCTGATGTAAAAAAACAAATAAAAGCAATTACCTTTTTCTGTATATTGTTTACAATTTACAACGTCAGCACTGCTACTGTTTGTTTGTTTTTAAGAGGAAAGATTAATGAAGTGTCTGAACTGTAGTCATAGTGGTATCAAAACCAATTTTTAACGTTATAAGTCCACAAACTTGTCGCTGATCCTCAACCGAGCTGTTTAGACTGTCTCCCATGAATTCCAAAAACAAGACGTCAAAATGTTCTTTATATATTTACGTATTTGTGTATATGTTCACTTTGAACATTACTGTGCATTTATGTATGCAAATTTCAAATGAATGTGTGTGTTTGAAAGAGAGTACATCTGTGATAGCTTAATAACAATCAAATAAAGTCTGAGAATGAAGTTGTCAGGAACTAAAATAAGTCCAATTCATTCTATAGCTCAAAGGTAATTAACCCTGAAACTAATCGATTTGCACCCATTAGTCTGGTACATGTAGAGACGAGAAACTTTCTGTAAAAGTTTATTGTGAAAAATAGAACTAGTCATAGTAAGCACTTCCCATTACAAGCAATAGTAGTTTAAGATGAAAAGAAAAGAAACACACAACAATAGTTAATCTTAGAACTTCATGCAAGAATTTCCACAGATTTTTATGATATTATGATATTATAAAATAGAAAGTAGCGGAGACATGGAGCTAAAAGTATCACGTTTGAACGATCCAAGGAATGAAACGTAAATTTCTAGAGTTTTAACCTCTTTCACAGACCTTTTATGACGTTTAACGTTTATGAAACATACTTATTCAATATGGTTCTTATTACTTGCATGTCTACGTTGAAATGGTATATAATGTGTTGTTACTAACGGAGTAATATTTTTGTTTTTAACGTTTTTTTGCAGAATATGGACAAAGTTTTATTTAAAAAACGTAAAAAATAGAAAACTTTTATTTCAATCAAAGGAATAGTTTGAAATGAAGACTTAAAAATTGGTTGTTTTTCGGAAAATATGAAAGAGAAGGTTCCTGATGGCCTGTTTTCAACTTGTAATAAATCTTCACTTTTCTTTAAAAATTTCTACTTTTTGGTCTAAAGTAATTATTCAAGTCTTCTCACACGAACATAAATACATTTTTGAAGGAATTTTATTCAACAAGGCAGAATTTCCTGCATACTTTTCAATATCATTAATTCTCAATAGGAATTGCTGAAAATAAGAAATACGATTTCATAAAATTTGTGGATGTCAGAAAGTCCAATGAAACGCTGAGTAGTACATTTATTAATATTATAATTGTGTTTAGCGCTGTTTCTCTCAAAGAACAACGCCCCCTTGGAAAAGAACTTAAGAAAACCAAAATGTTATATTTTACTACTTTGTAGAAGAAGAAATGTTAATACTTCGAAGTAATTTTACTCTTAAACTACTGAAGACTTGTATTCTGTTCAGATATTGAACATTTTTATCGTATTACTTGTTACAAAACTCATTTCAAAGAACTAACCACAAATAATTGGAAGAAATCGCTTATTTTCTATGTAAATTACATAGTGAATACCACTAATAATTAAATGGATTAAATGAAATGAGGGTATTTTATGTTTCTGTCTTACTATTAGAAAGCATGTTGTACAAAAACAAATTGTCCTTATAGATTAGGAAGAAAATTATTTTGTCATTTTTACATATGTTTTTATTAATATTAAATAATTGCATTGTATAGAAAAACTTGTAATTATTCATGATTTTAGAATTTACTGAGAAATGCATAACTCAAATGTTGAGATACTTTAACAACTTTTTGAATTAAAATATTATTTCCTCTATCTGTTACAGGGCACGACATGGCCAGTTGAGTAAAGGCGTTCAACTCGTAACCTGAGGGTCGCTGGTTCGAATCCCCGTCACACCATATATGCTCGTCCTTTCAGCCGTGGGGGCGTTATATAGTGGTGGTTAATCCCACTATTCGTTGGTAAAGAGTAGTCCAAGAGTTGGCAGTGGGTGGTAGTGACTAGCTATCTTTTCGCTAGTCTCACACTGCTAAATTAGAAATGTCTAGCGTAGATAGCCCTCGTGTAGCTTTGCGCGAAATTCAAAAACAAACAAACTGTCTGTTACTACAGATTATTTTAAGGTGTTTTAATGCCATTGCAATACTGGATCTAGTTTACCTCACGTTTCATAATAATGTATTTTAATAATATTTATTCTGTAGATATCTCTTCATTGAATGTTATTTTTTACTCACAATTTGAAATGTTATGAAAAGGATTTTTCTTTGTTTTTAGAATTTCACGCAAAGCTACACGATGACTACTTCCACAAACCGTCCTTTATTTAAAAGTGACAGACTAGATTAAATGCATTAGTCAACACCATTTATCACTAGCTACTCGGATACCCTTTACCAACTAATAGTGGAGTTGACCGCACAGTTGAAAGGGAAAATATGTTCAGTGACAGCAATCAAACTCTCAACTCGCAAATTGAGAATCTACTGCCTTAACTATAACGGAAAAGAAACTTAATAAAGTTCAAATCTGACAGAAAAAACGCTGAGTAATCAAACAGAATGAATATAGAAAATAACTGTTCTGAATAAATTATACTTTGCAAATAAACAGGAAAAACGATTTAAAATATTTCAAGTTATTTATCGTTTCGTTATAAATTAGAAAAAACATTACAAAGATACATTGCATGATGAATCTAAGTTCAGACTTTCTTACACAAAAGGCACTTTTAATATAAGAATACATATACGTAAAGCATTATACCGTATCTTATACTTATTGATGTTGTGTGTTTCTATGTTTTTTTGTTTTTGAATTCCTTCCATAGTTTTAGAGTTAACAGTACCAAACTTGGGAGGTGGAATTAAGCAACCCAGGGAGAGATCTTTATCTATGTGGTATTATACCGACCTATATGCCCACTGCTGGAACAGTGGTAATTCTTCGAATTTACAATGCTAAAATCAGGGACTCGATTCCCCTCAGTGGACACAGCAGATCGTCCGATATGGCTTTGCTGTGAGAAAAAAACACACACACACACATAACAACTAATATTTAGTTGGAATACTAAATGCGACTAAAATCCTTCAAATAATATGTAGAATTATCTCCGATGTTTAAAAGTTTGTTCATATGGGTCTGTTAAACGTATACAAGCATCTTGAACCTGGGTCTGATATTATATTTTATATTTCTTGCATTTTCATGATTCCTGAGGCACCATGTTTGAAACTATGTTCATACCCCCTCTCACAAACTAGTACAATCAAAAGTGACACACGTGATTGGGACTCACGGGCAGGTATCCTTATGCTATTTGTTTTCGTGTATTTACCCCATTGGAGTAGCTATAGAAGTAACTGTAGATAATGAAGAAGCTTGCTTAATATTTGTAGCAAAGAGCTGTATTTTATGCCAGTTAATTATAAATAAACCAACAGAGCATAAAATTATCCAGTGATAATGAAAACGTTTGGAGATACTTATCGGATGTGTACTGATAGTAAAACTTCATTTATTTTGAATTTTTCTTATTATTGGTGAAATGCATTTGTATTTTAAAAGCTGCAAAAGGATTCCCAAAATTAAAAATCTGAAATTATCAATCCTGCTTAGTAGCAGGTCGATACTGAATTGAATTTATAACATTAAGGTACATTCCTGAATAATTATTAAACAGATAATAATATTGATAATAAAGAATAAATTCCACCTAAATATAATTACACATTAATTTCACCTGATCTCACGATTTGAAAGCTAATTAAATGTAAATTTACTACTCTTCTGCAAGAAAATTTTTAATAAACAACTGGGACTCAAATAAGATAGTTGACTTGCATGTTGAATCTGAAAGAAGAGATAACTTTATAGCATTATTAAAAAGCAACTTGCAGTTGCCAATGTATAGTTGTTGTATTTTCTTAGAAGATTCGCGTATAGCTGTGCAATGGTGATCCGTACACAACTATCTGTAAATTTGGATTGACAGAGAGTGTGTTTTATGATTTTCTTACAACAAAGCCAAATCGTGCTATTTACTATGCTCACCAAAGAGGATCGAACCCTTGATTGTAGCGTTGTAAATCCGGAGACTTACCGCTGTACTAATTGGGGGTGGTGAATTAACAAAGAAGGCAACAATTAAACAACACTCACTGCTTGGACTACTCTTCTATGACCGACTAGCGTAACATATTTATTGTTGTTCATTTATTTTAATACCTACGTTTGTTTCTGTATAGTTTTCTTTTTTGCCTGTTACGTATATCCTTTAATGTGTATTGCACAAGTCTTGCCTCTTTTCGAAACTCGTAGAGAATTCTAAGTGACAATCAACAATAACCGTTTTACAAAAACACTATGTTCAATTATTATTCAAAATTCTAGAATCCCGCAAGATGGATACATAAAAACCCACGCGCCGAGAGACTGCAGCATTATTATTGGACAGCTACATTGAGTGTGATATAGGCTTTGGAAGCTACAACTGTTTGTTTGTTTTTGGAATTTCGCACAAAGCTACTCGAGGGCTATCTGTGCTAGCCGTCTCTAATTTAGCAGTGTAAGACTAGAGGGAAGGCAGCTAGTCATCACCACCCACCGCCAACTTTCGGGCTTCTCTTTTACCAACGAATAGTGGGATTGACCGTCAAATTATACGCCCCCACGGCTGGGAGGGCGAGTATGTTTAGCGCGACGCGGGAGCAAACCCGCGACCCTCGGATTACGAGTCGCACGCCTAACGCGTTTGGCCATGTGAGGTCAAGCTGCACTGTAATTAATACCTATTAATCGAAAAAATACGAAATCTGATCAGAAACATTTATAGATTTCAAACATTGCTAACTATTCCACTTCATCGAATTGCTTGTGATATTAGAATTTCTACGAGGATATTGAATATCAGCATCAGTAAAATTCAGCCGTGTAAAGCCAATAAAGTGAAGTGTGAAGATATCAACTTAGAATTAATTTGCAAGTCGTGGGCCTAGATTTTCGATAAAATATTCAATTCTAGACAAGATATAGAATTTAGTACTGTCTGTAAGTTTGTGAAAGTATTCTGTATAAATCATAATTTGTAATAACTATTAGTAATTACCACTATTATAAATTATATTGTATTTTTTGTATATTGAAATAAATTTGGGTTAAAAAAGAAAATGTTGTGGCCGTTGGCAAATAGCATAAAATTAAAACATATTGACATTAATTTCTCAATTAAAATTTCCAATCACTTGAAACGTTCCGGCATGGCCAAGCGTGTTAAGGCATGCGACTCGTAATCTGAGGGTCGCGGCTTCGCATCCCGGTCGCGCCAAACATGCTCGCCCTTTCAGCTGTGGGGACGTTATATAGTTTGACGGTCAATCCCATTATTTGTTAGTAAAAGAGTAGCCCAAGAGTTGGCGGTGGGTGATGATGACTACCTGCCTTCCTTCTACTTTTACACTACTAAATTAGGGACGGCTAACACAGATTGTCCTCGAGTAGCTTTGTGCGAAATTAAAAACAAAACAAAATAAATTACCTGAAATAGTAACGGGGTAATACTGTTAATCAGAGACTCGTCCGAAATAAATTATAATTCGTAACAACAGTAAAGTTTCACCTACATTCGTTAACAAATTCATAAACTCAAAGTGTGTGGTGTTTGCCCTTGTAGAAGCCATAAATCTTCTAGTTTATAGTCCAGTCATATTATTATATATTTTTAAATGGAATTGTGTTTTACCTTGACTTAAAAGTACCCCGAACTGTACTTTAACTGAAAAAACTACGATTTGAAGAAAAATGTTATTATTTGATAAAATATATCTTGAGGATGCAATAACTTTTGGCCCGCCATGGTCAGGTGGGTTAAAGCGTTCGAATCGTAATAATACGGTCGCGGGTTCGAATTCCCGTCGCACCAAACATGCTCGCTTTTTCAGCCGTGAGGACGTTATATAATGTGACGGTCAAATCCATTACTCGTTCGTAAAAGAGTGTCCAAAAGTTGGCGGTGGGTTGTGATGACTAGCTGCCTTTCCTCTAGTCATACACTGCTAAATTCGGGACAGCTAATGCAGGTTGCCCTTAAGTAGCTTTGTGCGAAATTCAAATAAACAAACAGTAGTTTTTACTAAACACGGTGCACTGAATGCAAAAATATTTTCATTATCAAGTTTGAAAAATATATATATATGTAAACTGATAAGTAAAATTATTATACTTCATTTGTTATAACAGACTTTAATTATTTATTTTAAATAATGTAAAATATTCCTAAGTTACCCGATGTTACGTTTTTTTTATGTTTTATGTTTTTCGTAGACTAAACGCAACAGAAAGACACAGATAACAACTTGTATAATTTATTGCACTAAACTATTATATATGTAACAGATTTTACATAAATTACATAACAATAATGACAGATATTCAGTTTAAACCTTCAAAATTAATTACAATACAAAATGGTACTGGCCTGTATCTAATAGCATGATCTAGAATGAAAGTTCAAAAGTCCAGATTAGAAATCCAAAATTCAAGTCTAGGGTATGAATTTGGTCCCACGAAGAAATTCCGAAGTTTGAATGGAGAATGACGAAGTTCTTTTTACGGTGTTTTCGGTGAATGCTTCAACTTCTCGTTTTCCGCTTCGGTCTCTCCTAAACTGTCCTGTACGTGTTGACTCTCAGCACAACCAGTATTTCAAATGAATCGCAAAGATTGACGAAACAAAATCACAGTTTCTGTAGATCTAGCTCTGGTCACAAATCCAAGTTGAATAAACTCACAGCAAACACTTAAACTTTCTCAAACGAATGACTGACTCTTCTTTTCTTCGAATAAAAACTATTGACTCTTCCTATTTCTCGCGTCTCCGTCTGTTTATATATTAGTAGGCCTCTTCTCGAACAATCGCATAACTTCTACAGAACTCCAGAGCAATCCGCGCATGTCCGTTCTTGCACGACACTCAACGTCTAGACACTAGGTCGCTATACACTTCCGTTTATAGTCATGTATTTGATTTACCTAATTCTAGAAATTTCTAAATGTTATTTTAAATGAATAACAACATATTTTATTGGTTTAAGCTTTGAAACAATAATATAAATATGGAAATATAAATAATAGAAATGAAAATTTAAACACAACACGACATGTTGTCGTTTACAAAACATTCACATGACATTTACATAACACCCGACATATTAATACATTTCTTGTAACATGGGTTTGTTGTTGCTGTGACTTTTAATGATAAACGTGTTACTTTGTTGGACAATATTTTGAGACTAGTAGATAACATTAATAACCACATTTTAAAATAGCCAATTACAGCAAGCCTTTTATATTTTGCATTATAATATTTCGCTTATTCGAAAAAGTTAGAGATTGCTCAAGATTTTGAGTAAATAAAGTTTTTCTTGTTTTGAAACTTATAATTTTTTTTATTGTTACGCTATTTATAACTACTTTTTCTTCTACTTTACGGTGGCTTAGACTTTTCGGGTCGCAATATGAGGATAGCAAGTTCGAATCCACGTCCCACCAGCCACATTCGCCCTATTTAACCGTGAGAGTGTTATAATGTGGTAGAAAAGTAGCCCAAGAGTTGGCTGTGGGCGCTAGTAACTAGCTGCTTTATAATCTAATCTTTCACTGCTGAATTATGGATGAGTAGCTCAGATAACCCTCGTGTCGCCTTGCGTGAAATTCAAATCCAACTAAACTACTTTAGGAATTCATACTCGTTTAATAGCTTATTGAAATGGAATTAAAAATCGATAAAATAACACTTTGAGTGATATTATAACATTCAAAAAAAAGTAGAATATAGCATTGTGATTTACGTATAGCACTTACGAAATAGCACTTATATGCGTTATGTGTATAACGAAAACATTATACAATGAGAATAACTAAAGCTATGATAAACTTATTTGATAAACCTACTAGAAAAACATCTTCTTATTCAAATAAAAAAAATGTTTGTTTTTTTATAAAACTGATATGTAAATAGAAGTTGTGTTTGCTGATAGCTTGCTCATTGAATTATGATATTTAAAATTAGCTCAAGAATTGAAGCGTGTTTTCTTCAACTTCAAAGCGACAGCTAGGCTAAACAGCCAGGTCAGAGACAACTATAGTTCAAGTACAACTGTTCTCAGTTTCTAACTAGTGATAAAAAGGAGGACATTAAGCCAGCTACATCTTCCGCCGCAAATATCTTGTCTGATACTTTGAACTGAATTACGGGATTGACTGTCATTGTTATAAAGCGCTCACAACTGGAAGTGCTGTGTGAGTTCAACAAAATCACGACCTGCAGACCAACACGCTAACTTCGTCTCGCCCGATTTCGTCCAGTGCAAATGATGCGAAAGTAATATTGACGTTCCAGGTTTTGTTTAAATAAAACAAGCTATTACAAATAAAACAATACTTAACAGCAGACAAGACAGTCTGATTTAGTCAATTTATTATACTTCTTTTTTTAATTTAATTTCTTACTTCTCTAATTTATTAAATAGTCTAATAGTCATATCTGTGCCTAAAAATACTCCCACACGTTTTCGTAACTAGCAACTTTCAGTTATACTCTTATCTTTAATCATAAGCAAATAATTGCCAATCTTTCTGAAGGTCTTGTTGTAGCGTGGTGGCTGAAGCTTTCGATTCGTAATCTAAGAGACGTGACATTCAAATCTCATCACCAAACATGTTCACCTTTTCAATTGCGAGGACGTTGTAAATTGACGTTCAATCCCACTATATGTTCGCAAATAATGGTCCAAGGGACTAGCTGCCTTCACTCTAGTGTAAATTAGGGATCACGAGCACAGATACCTCTCGAGCAGCTTTTCGCGAAACTTAAAACAATCTTTCGGCAGCTTTTCCAGATTTAAACTTTTCCTTTAACCTACTTGGAAGGGGACTGATTTTGTCGTTTTTTTCTAGCTGGAGATCTTGTTTTTAATTTAATCAGTATCATAACATAATTCATCCCTGCACTTTAAGGTGTCAGCAAATCATTATAGTGTCTGGCTGTCTTGTGTTTAGTAAATAGCTCAAAACTAAGAACTGCGGAAGGTAGTTTTGTCATACCTATAAAAATTAACATTTACTTTGCGGAAACATTAAACTTAAAGAAATATCGCTTTACCATATATTTTTAAATATCATTTTTGTTACACGGATCTCAACTATTTTAATAATTTGTATCAATATAAATCAGAAATGACAGCTTATCATTAAAATGTTATTAATTGAAAGTTTACTGAACCTTTTCTCACTATAATATATATTTATGTCTTTTTTTCCCTAAAATTACTTGAACTGACTGGGAACTACATTTTTTGTTTATAATTGTATGACAGAATACGTTTGATAATTTTACGAGCGTCACCCTCTAACGTTATATAGTCTTTAGCAAGCTTGATTAATGTTAGATTATTGATTTTCGACGAGCATCATGTAACGAAGTCACGCTTTTCTCATTTAACTTCATCTCTTTATAAATCGAACGGTGCAACAGAACGAGTGGAAGCTGCAAAAAATGATGCAAATCTGACGAATGAATCTTGAAACCTGGTCTAATTTGACAAAAGAAACAAGAGTGTGCATCATTCATTAGAATCATTTGTTGTTGTTTTTTTTATTTTAGAAAGCATGTATTCAAAAGTGCAATTAGTAGAACATGTAGTTTAGCTCTTTATAACAAAAACATTTTTTCTAATTTCAAATTTATCTAATTTAGAATATGTATATATAACGAACTGTTTTACTTTCAAAATTGCCACTATCACTAGCATAATGAACATTATTAGTTCCATCCGAGTAAGTTCAGTTGAAATCTTAAAAAGTTAGAAAACTACACAAAACGCTGGGTATGTTACCCAGGTAGCTCTGTATAGATATTATTTTTATCGTGCCCAAGTTCTAACTATAAAGCATTTATGTACAATGAGGGTATAAAACTGAAAAGCAGGTGAAAGCAGTTGTTGTTTTATTTGTCTTTCCTAAAATAACATTGTTCAACATGAAACTTGGATCTCAAGATACTCTTAGTTTTACAACGTCTCGAAAGATTGTTATCAGTTTATTATATATAATGTTATCAGTTTATTACATAGAATGAATGAATAAGTCAAGTTATTTGTATTTTTATAATTCATATTTCGTTATCTGCCACCAAGATATCTTATGTGAATGTATATTTTAAATATGTGTGTTTTTCTTATAGCAAAGTGGGCTATTTACTGAGTCCATCGAGGGGAATCAAACCCATGATTTTAGCGTTCTAAATCTGAAGACTTACCGCTGTACCATCGGAGGACTGTTTCATGTTTTGTATGCCACTTACTTTAATATTACACTCAACAATATTTAAATCTAGAAAAAAAATAGCAACTTTTTATTCCAGACGGGAAAAATATTCACCAGATTTTTTCTTGTTTCATATAACTATGTTTTTATTTGTTGTCACACATTTATACTACTGACCGTTTTATTCTAGCTTAGCAGTCTTTGTACATATAAAATATTTCGATTAGATTACAAACTAAAGAAGAACAAAAAATCACTGCTACTTTCCCAACATACTGGCACCAAAAAGTAATAAGTATTACGTCGAAGGTGAGAGATGTGTTGTTTGTTCTTTATTTTTACCCTGAAGCATAGCAGTGTAATGCATTTAGTATAATAAAAGACAAAAAAAACAAAACAGCGCCTGAACGAACTGAAGGTACACCGTGGGAACAGCTCCACGTTTCCCGACTATTATTTATTCATCATTCAAACGTGATCCATTTACATGTTTATCCGCCTACGTAAAAGAAAACTATACAAGAAAAAAAGTATTTGGTTAGTTTGTCTTTCATTATTAAAAACGTAATTAAACAACTGTGTTTGTAACTTCTGAAACCTTAGAATATTTGATAGATGGTTAACTAACCAAAATTCTCATCGATGTATTCTTCTAAGAATGGCATTTAATTCGAAGCACAAATTTTCCCTACTTAAATAACTGTTATTTAAAGCGAAACACAAAGCTTCCCTATACGAATGTCCAAAACTATTATTTAAAGCAAACTAACTTACTAAAAGACTTGATAGTTATTTAGTTTTAGTAGAAAACGTGGGGTGTCAGATGTTATTGTAAGTTCTCTTCGTTCCCTATCCTGGCCTTTGATAATGTTGGAAGAGTGGTTGTTTCTTGATGATGATTTAAAGAGAAGTGGATTGGAGCTTCAAGCGTCACTAATCACGTGTACTAGACCAGACGGCCAAGACATGCCTTTTAGGACTAGTGCACTCCATCCTAAAGAAGACGTAAGGCCAGAAGTAAAGTTTATTGCATCAGAAAAGACAGTTCCAGGAAGATATTACACCCTTGTGCAAATTAATTGAAACAAATGGGCCGATGTAGGCTCTCTGGACCCGCTGATTTCCTTTAATAGTCATTTTTTTACACAGATGGCGTCATTAGCTGTGTTTTGCTGTACGGTCGATATATTTTTGGGATATATGACGAAATTTTAAAAAATATTACGTCATTCTAAATTGCGTTAGAAGGGCAAGAAGACCAATCAAAAAACAACATCTCACCAACTTAATGAAGAAAAAACGGTATCAGTGGGGTCTGAAATGGATGAAAGTGTTATTCAATGACGAGACTCATTTCTTCGTACAGGGCCAAAGAAGTCTGCATGTTCGCAAATCTCCAGGTGAGAAACTTCGAGAATCTCGCATCAATCAGTTCGTAAAACATTCCTTAAAGAAGATGTTTTGGGGCTTTTTCAGCTACTATTGGGTCGGAGGCTTACATATCGTAGAAGGTATGATGCGAGGATCACAGTACATCGAAGTTTTGCAGAGAAGAGTCGTTCCAGAATTGAAAAAGAGATTTCCAGATGGATCTGGCATTTTTCAGCAAGATCTGGCTCCGTGCCACACATCGAAAGTTGTGAAAAATTTTATGACGACAACGCGAATAAAGGTGCTGGACTGGCCTGGAAACTTTTTGGAATTAAATCCTATTGAAAATCTTTGGGTGATTTGTAAAGAACGACTTCGGGGAAAAGACTGTACTATAAAAGATAAGCTAATTGAGGTGTAGTACCGCGATCCAAAAACTAGTAAAGATTGCAGTCAGCTCGTGAACTCGATGCCAAAACGGATTAATGATCTTCTGATAATGAAGGCGGTCATATCATGTATTAATTTGTAAGTAATTTTTGGATTCTTGGAAATAAAACTCAAAAATTGAAAAAAAATCGTAATTTTCCATCTTGTTTCAATTAATTTTCACAAGGGTGTATGTTTTTCAGTGGATTTGAATGATACCGTAAGTAATTACATATATATATATATATATATATACACGAAACGTAAAACACACTCTATTTGTACAGTTCATAAACATTAAGAAATATATTAGAACAACAAACATGAACACAAGTTAAATGATTTTATCACGGTAGTTTCGTTTCTTGTTTTTTTTTATATCAGCAGAAAAATATCCAACATTTGGCAACTGTATTAAAAATAATATAAATAATAATAATAATAAAATAAATAATATAAAATTATATATTCAAACATCTAAGCCCGCCCTCTACATTCTGACACTCAGTTACACAACCCCTTTCAAACATGTGATCAGCTTCCGGTCAGTTACCTTTTTTTTTCTTTGTGAACCTGACGATGACCGAAGAAGGTCAAAACGTTATTCACTCCTTTACGTAAAAAAATTTGCTCAGCCCAAACGAGCCGTTTTTACATATATAAATATATTTGATCGGTTCGTTTAGTCGGTAACCATAAATTGAGAAGTATGTAAAGCGAAGCACACAGTTTCCCTATTTAAATATCCAAAATTACAGTTTTAATTAACGAAGACAATTCTATGACACGTCATGACAGTCCAAACAACAAGTGGGATATGTATTTTTCAATTAAACTAATATAAACACTTTGGAAAGTTTTATAACATTTACATAGCCATAGTATAATTTTTCTTCATTCGACTTTCAAAACGTACTTCATCGTTAATAAAGAAAGTGACTTAAAGATGTATCATAAACAAAGGCTCATATATACTTTTGGTATAATATTGGTATGTTAAGATTTGCATTTTTTGTTAGATCAGACATAATAATTTCTTGTTAAAAATGAGTTATATATTTTTTTCTCTGTGAAATAGTTTCAGAGCAGAGGAAACTTATCAAACAAAATTTAAAAACAAAGTTTCTGCTCTTTTGTAGTAACGTTGAAGCAAAATATTTTCATATACACTTTGTTTTTATAGGTGATAAACCGCAATCCACTAGTCAAAATTAACCACATTTGTCTAAAATGAAATAATATATTTGCCAATATTATATAAAATTAATTAATCAAAAGCTTTGTTTGTTTGTTTGTTTGTTTAGAATTAAGCACAAAGCTACTCAATGGGCTATCTGTGCTCTGCCCACCACGAGTATCGAAACCCGGTTTTTAGTGTGTAAGTCCGCAGACATACCACTGTGCCACTGGGGGGCTAATCAAAAGCACCTAAGCTGGCTGTTGTGCTCTTCTCACGTGACTTTCATCACCTTACTGGAAGTTGAACATCAAAATCCGGTAGGAATTCTAACTGATATAAATTTCATTATATTGCTGTTAAAAATGCAACTAACAGAAGTAAAATTGATCCAATTTTTTACAAAATAGTTAATTACCCGACTGATATAAAATTACATCTAGCAGAAACACAAACAGATATCAAACCATTTAACAAATGGTAAACATAATCAACGATGACGAGAAAATCCACTTGCACATAAAAATATATGTGTAAAAATGGCTGGTATGGATAGAGAAAGCTTTATGTAGAGAAGCAAACAACGTTTCGATCTTCTACGGTCATCATCAAGTTCACAAAGAAAGAAAGAGGTAACTGACCGATAGCTGACCACATACTTGAAGACGATTTGATAATTTAGTGTAGGAAAGTAGAGGGCGTGCTTAGATGTTTGATTATATTCATTAATACAGGTGTAAAGGTGTATCTTTATATTGGTTTATTTTGGACTTGAGTTGCATAAGTAAGGCTTCTTTAATTTTGCGTTTGTTTGTGTTTGTTTCTTTATTGAGTAATTGGATGTTTTCTAGGGTTATGTTGTGGTTATTTAACTTGCAGAGTTCGAAAACGTGTGAAGATGACTTTTTATGTTCTTTGAATCTAGTTTCCATTTTACTACTTATTTCTCCAATACAGAAGTCGTGGCAGTTATCACATTGTATTTTATAAATAATGTTGGTGTGATGTTTGTCAGTCGGGAATTATGGGTTTTACTTATACCAAAGCCACATTAGGGTATCTGCTGAGCTCACTGAGAAGAATCAAACCCCTGATTTTAGCGTGGTAAATCCGTAGACTTATCGCTGTACTAGTGGGAGGTGTTTGTCAGTTTAGTTTTTACACAGTACAAACCTTAGTTTTGTGCCTGGTGTTTTAATAAATTTGTTATTAACTGGAATGTCATATTTTGTTACTAGTTTTTGCCAAATGTTGGTTATTTGTTTGCTGATGTCAGGAATATATGGTATACAGCAGTATATGGTTTCGTGATTTTTTGATTCGTGAGATATATTTACTTTTGTTGGTTGATTTTGCTTTCTGTCTAGGTGTGTGCGTATAATGTTTTCTACGGTTTGTGGAGGAAACTTATTGATGTTGATGAAGTATTGTTTTATTTTGTCTAATTCATCGTTAATTGTGAGCATAGCTTTATGGCTGTATTTTTTTGGTTTCTTAGTATGTTGAGTTTTTGTTTTGTTTCATGTGCGGAGTTCAGTATGGGTGATTTTACGGTGGACTTCTCTTTTAAACTGTGTATCGGTTCTTGTAATTTTGAGGTTAAGAAATGATATTTGATTGCTTTCTTCCTGTTTATATGTAAAGCTGATGTCAGGATGTATAGAGTCAATGTGCTTGAAAAAATTAAGTGTGTGTTCTGCAGATGTTATTCCCGCAATGATGTCTTCTACATATCTGTACCAATATAGTGGAAGATGTAATGCTTTATTAATTACTTATGTTTCAACTTGTGTCATAAAAATATTGGCTAGAACTTGTGATACTAGGTTGCCCATGCTCAGGTCATTTGTTTGTATATAGTTGTGGTTGTTCAACATAAAGTTAGTCGTCATCGTGGTGAACTTTATGAGGTTTGCTAACTGATTGCTGGGAATATCTTTTGATGGGTTAGGGTCTCGAATGTAGAGTTGTAAGGCTATCTTGCAGGCTCCAGTGGTTGGAACTTTTGTAAAGAGGGATATAACATCGAAACTGGCCACTAAGGCTTTATGATTAATTTGATTAAGATTAGACTTGAAAATAAAAGAATCTTTGATGAATGAGCTGGCTGATGTTAGATATTTGGAAAATGCCCATGCTTTGTATTTATCAAGATTGTAATTAAACGATTTATATGTGGACATTATTGGGTATAATGGACAATCTGGTTTATGAGGTTTGAAGATGACGTATATTTGTGGTGTGTGTGAGTCAGTCTTGCATAGGTAGGAATAAAGTGTTTTTTGAAATTGTGTTGGCCTTGGCTTTTTTCAATTTTAGTAGTATTTTGTTTAGTTGCGTTTTGTGTGTCTTTGTTGGAATTTTGTGTATTGGTTTAAATTTATTTGTGTCTCATAGAATGTTTTTCCTTTCTTAGATGTATTAATTCGTGCTCATTATGAGTATAGCGTTTCCTTTATCTGCTTTTAGAATTTTAATGTTTTTGTCTTGTTTTAGGATTTTAATGGAATTAATGTCTCTTTTTGTAAGCACGCCCTCTACATTCCTACACTAAATTCACACGTTTTCGAACACTGCAAGTCAAAGAAACACAACATAACCATAGAAAACACTCCAATACTAAATAAAGAAACAAACGCAAAATTAGAGAAGCTTTACTTATACAACAACTCAAGCTCAAAATTTTATTTAAGCAAACCAATAAAATGTCATAAATTCATAATTAATAACATTTTTAATTGTATGCACGACTTTAATAAAACCATAAGACACTTATTACAAGACACTTTGCAAGATATTGTAAAATTTTGATTTAGTTATTGAATCCAATGTTTGATAAACTGACGTTTCTGTTATGGTTATTTTTATGCTTCATAAAACTCCCTTGTTAGGATTATCATGATTACGCTACCTGTTATAAAAGTTTTATAGCTAGTTGTTCATTTGTTTGAGTATATAACATAATTATTTCTTTTGTTTACCTACGTATATTTGGCCAATAAACATAAATAAACCTGTTGTAATTGTTAACATTATCGCAAAGTATATTTCAAATCATTTACCTAACTGCCATCTATTGATATAATACACAACGAAATTAAATATTCTATACTTTTACTGATTACGATAAAACACGTCATAGACAACTTAACCATTTTTTTACAAAGTTATAATTTGTATATACGTATATATATATCATTTTGGTAAATAAGGTAGGCACAGTCACATCGAAACCAAAAACTTTTCACGTATATGTTTTTGATATAACACATATGATTATAATAGCATTATTGCCTTCTCGTTATGTATGTGCAAAGATAATTTATACAACTAATAAAGCGATCTTTCCATTTATATTCGTGATTCGTAATAAATAAGCATCGATTCTTATTTTTAAATCATTAGACTTTTCTTCCTATTATTGAGTTACTTTTACTCATCCATTCTAACATGGCCTGGCATGGCCGAGCGCGTTAGGGCGTGTACTCGTAATCCGAGGGTCGCGGGTTCGCGCCCGCGTCGCGCTAAACATGCTCACCCTCCCAGCCGTGGGGGTGTATAATGTGACGGTCAATCCCACTATTCGTTGGTAAAAGAGTAGCCCAAGAGTTGGCGGTGGGTGGTGATGACTAGCTGCCTTCCCTCTTGTCTTACACTGCTAAATTAGAGGCGGCTACCACAGATATCTCTCGAGTAACTTTGCGCGAATTTAAAAAAAACAACAGGGAAAAGAACCACGAATAAAAAACTATTTACAAAAAACAAAATGTACGGCAACCCACAAATACCATACAAAAGTATCGAGTGATAAACAGCAATAATTCACAAACCGTATCTTTCAATAACTACCTCATGATTCTCTCTTTTTTATTGATATTTTGTTTTGTTTATTTGATTTTTAATTTCGCGCAATGCTAATAGAGGGCTATCTTCGCTATCCATCCCTAATTTAGCAGCGTAAGACTTGAGGAAAGGCAGCTAATCATCACCACTCACTGCCAACTCTTGGACTAGTCTTTTACCAACGAATAAAAGTGCTGTAAGGGTCAGTATGTTTGGTGTGACGGACACTTGAACATGCAGCACTCAGATCATGAGTAGAGTAACTTAACCAGCTGGCCACGCAGGACCTGGAGCTATTAGCAAGATATTTATTCACTAAGCAGGTTACGAGAAAACACCTCATGTGATCATAAATGTGCATAATTTTCCTGTATATTAATGGTATATGAATGTCACAGCTAGTGAAGCTGGTATACATTTTGTTATTCATATATATTTATTCACAATATAAATGATTAGCTGGAAGGTGATTGGGCGTTTTAACGCAACTAAAAAAAAATCATAGATAAATTAAACGATATAAAGCAGTAATAAAGACAATCATAGCTATAAAAAAGAATCTGATATCTAACAAGCAATATTTATATAAAACAAGGATATTTTACCCTTTTTAAAGTGATGTACCAAATTGTTAAACGGTACAAATTTACACATTAGGCCGTTAGAAAAGTCTGGTTTCCTACGCCCACTAGTTAATACTAATAATAGTACTTTGAAGAGTGTAAACGATTAATATTCTAAGCCCATTAATAATACAGGAGCATCAGACATTAATTACCAAAAACGTATAAAAAACAACTACATCTTCAATATATATTACAGGCTACAGTCAAGAGCTAATTATTAAATCTTATTTCACTTACACGCGCACACTTAACTGAAATATCTGCGGTTTTTAGTAACATGATAGTTATCAGTAGTTTGTAGGTATCCTTCTAAGTAAATTAATTTTGACCAGATTTGGAATTGTTATATCATTGTTATTCAAGCTGAACAAAAGACTTAGCTAGGTTACAATAGTTTTCAGATTGAAAATATCAATAGCGGTTGTATAAGAAATGCTTTAATATCTAGTAAATGATGCCAAATTTCTGGAAAACGTAAGTTAAAAAATGAGATAAAAAATAAAATAAAATAATGAATGTTTTCTTATTTTGAACAGCTTGTTTCAGAAATACCCTTAATTTTTGTTCAAATTACTTTATTTTAAAGAAATGAGCATGCGTTAGAGAATTCGAATGATTGATAAGATAACGAATTATATAAAGAATGCAGTTGGACGGCAGATTACAACTCATGATTCAGTCATAAGACGCCCAAGATATTCAATAACAATCGATTATCTTAACTATAAGGTGTAGAATCTTAGTTTGCTTTGGCCTAACTGGCATACATAGTACTGGTTAATTTTAATGAAAAAGATCTTTAACTGATTATTCTACACAACGTCGCGAAAATACATTCAAAAGTAGATTTCTCTCACAGACTTATACTGCAACTTTAAGATAATGTTGCTGGGTTTTTTTTCATAAAGCTAACTTGAGTGAATTGTATTAGAACGTGTATAGTTTAAAATTAACATCATTGTGAAATTATATCAGTATAACTTCGACCTTGGACACGATATCTTAAAACAACCGTTATTTTCTTTTACATCTATTATTTATTCACTTTTTGTTATTGTCATCAATATACTGAATATTTCTTGAAATGTTATAAGTAATGCACTCTTTTTTTTACCCTAAACACCCAATAGCACAGCGGCATGTCTGAAGACGGAGACGCGAGAAATAGAGGAGAGTCAGACATTAGTTTTGTTCAAAACAAGAGATGTTGTTTTTCGTTTGAGAAAGTTTAAACGTTTGCTGTGTGTTAATTCAACTTGGATTTGTGACTGAAGTTAGATCTACAGAAGTTGTGATTTTATTTCATCAATCTTTACGATTCATTCGAATTACTGGTTATACTGAAAATCAACACGTAAGGACTGTTTAGGGGAGACCGAAGCAGAAAACGAGAAGTTGAAACATTCATCGAAAACACCGTAAAAAAGCTGTTATCTGTGTCTTTCTGTTGCGTTCAGTCTACAGTCAACATACAAAAATGTAACATTACTAATGCGTTAATCTGAAAATGTTTGAGAAATTATATTTTTTCCAGAACAAGATTCAATCTCAAAGAAATAATTCGTGTCTCAAATATATATATGTATATCGCTTAGATATAATTTTAAAGATTTTTATCATGTTTCAATGTATTCTGTGCATCAACAATTTCATTACATTAAAATATTTTTACCTTCACTGTACATTTTACAAGACTTCTTACTTTCACAAAATTACTGAACGGCCAGGCATGGCCAAGCGTGTTAAGGCGTGCGACTCATAATCTGAGAGTCGCGGGTTTGCATTCCCGTCGCATCAAACATGCTCGCCCTTTCAGTCATGAGTGTTATAATGTGACAGTCAATACCACTATTCGTTGGTAAAAGAGTAGCCCTAGAGTTGGCGGTGAGTAGTGCCTTTCATCTAGTCTTACATTACTAAATTAGGGACGACTAGGCACAGATAGCCCTCGAGTAGCTTTGCGCGAAATAAAAAACAAAAACAAAAAACAATCAAGTGTTGAATTTGGTTTCAATAGTCATGTATAATTGTTTGTGTTCTCTTTTTTAAGTTATCTTTTAATTTTCTTTTTTAAATAACTACGAAGGCTGTATTTATATATATTAAGCTACTTCAATAAAAATCTAATTTTTACTTTAATTCATTTTATTTGTTTTTTCTTATTTTTAAAATATTTTACATTTATTCAAATCTTGTCATCACCTGTTACAGTGGTAAGTCTACGGATACACAACGCTAAAATCAGCGGTTCGATTCCTCTTGGTAGACTCAGCAGATAGCCTGATGTGGCTTTGTTGTAACAAATCACACGAACATATTCATGTACACATTACAATAACGCACGAAGTAGTCAAATATCGTTTACATATTCTGAAATTTTTCAAGCAAATATTTTCTCGATTCAGGCTTACTGTTGAATAATAATAACGCTACATATCTTTATTATTTTTACATACACAATTTTAATCACTTTTATTTTAAATCTTTAAATACCTTGTGGCTCGTTTAACTCTGGCACTACTTTTTGTTTTACTTATTGTTCAGCGAAAGAAACACGAGCTTTATAAAGTGAGTTGCTTAAGAGTCTTTAATACGAGATGAAAGGAAAACGCAGAAGCAAAGTAGTAAAAACGTTATAATGCACATTATCTTTATTTTCCTTCTATGTTTGTTGAAATTTGATTAGACCTATTCAAGGGCTATCTGAGCTAGTCAACCCCAATTTTAAAGTGATACACTAAAAGGAAAACTGACAGGCAATATTATCAACCGTCAACTCTCAAGTTTATTAAATGTATTTCCTCTATATATTTTAAAATGTGTTTTTTGTAATATGAAACATATTGCTTTGAATCACTAACTGCAATTAGAGTCTTAATTGTTTTCAAAATGTAACAAAGTTTTTAAAAAAACAGCAAGACTTGAGTAATTATGTAGTCTATATTTTTATCAAATGACCCTCAATTAAGAAAAAGTGTTCATAATGAATTACAGGACTTTTGTTGCAACGTTTAAATTATACACTTTTAACGGTTTATTGTAATACACTTAGATTTCAGCTAGAATTCGAGGACTAAAAATGTGGCTACTTTTTGACCGACCTAAAACCATAATTTTTTTAAATCGTTACTCTTTTACCAACGAATAGTGGCATTGACCACACTATATAACGCCAGCTTAGTTTCAACATTCTTAATCTACGAGCCGGTAAAGAGAGGCAATTTGAGATATTTAATGGTTTTTCTACAAAATTCATATGCAAAGAGATTCTTTCTAAAATTATTTGTAATATTTAGAACATGTATTTTATATTTTTGCTAATGAATGTTTATTGATAATTTTACCATAAATATAACAATACGCAGAATATATTTATGGGATCAAAATACTAAAAGCCCATGACATTAGAAAATTGTCTCTCTGGAATAGTTTGTTCATTACTGACCAGTCAAATTTATTACTTCTAAGCATTTGTATAATCACTGTCTAAATCAAATTCAAACAGTAGTGCTGCTAGTGTCATTATCCTTCATTGGAAACAATGTTTCACACAGTAAGTGGCTCCTGGTTCACCTGACAAAAACAGTTGACAATACATTTCTGGTTCTCACAACCTAGGCCATTTAGTAGATCAAGAATTCAAAGAGTTACTTCTTTGAACACGATCTTTGAATGCATTCTGCTATGGATTATTTTCAAGCCATATTTAGTGACAGCTGAGAGATTTCAAAATGTTTGTCATACCTTAATCCAGACCGTGAACTGACAGAAAACTCATAAAAAGTAAAGGTTAAAGTTATTCGTGAAAGAGAAATGACTCTTTTTGGCATTATATTATATTTTTATTCTTTCTACATTTTATAGCTTTTAAAGGGTCACATGCTTTGCAATATATTACCCACTTTTTCTACCTTGGACACCAACAACAGCATATTTAAGTTCATCTACAGTTAGAACTTTGAGGCCTTGATGATCATGAGGCAAAATCGTTTTATATTTATGACCATGCAGTGTGTCCACTGACGCAACCTGTAAGAGAGTAAAATGCTTCAGGAAAATTATGCTATGTTGCTTCTTAATTTTATCAAGTAAAGTCTGAACATTAATGTACCACATTAGAGAAGGGTCCCATGGCCAGTTAAAGAAACCAATTTCGCTAGCTTGAATTGCTTGGTTATAATGCAGTTGTAGAGAAAAAAAATCTTATGAGGACTGAAGACAATGACCCTATTTACTCCTCAATGTACCTCCTTTATTACCTGGAGGACTACTCTAGGGTCCGCCTCTTCATGATAAGAGGGTATGTATCAACTTTAATAGCTCTCTTTCTTCTCAAGTCTACCACTGATTTGAAGAGTTCGATCCTCTTCACAGTTAATGATTTTCACTACCAGCAAAGCTTTGTCGGTCTTATAAACACTTTCTCAAAATAGCAGGACCTAAAAAATGGGGTTTAGTTATAAGTGAAGACACAGCAGAAATCACATAATAAACACTTTCAGTACATTTGGGCTATCCGCGCTAGCCGTCCTTAAATTAGCAGCTAGTCAGCATTACCCACCGCCAACTCTTAGGCTACTTACTAACAAATTTACTTTTACTTTTACTTACTTTTACTAACAAATAACTGGATTGATCGGCTGAAAGTGTGACTGTATTTGGTGCAAAAGGGATTCGAACTCGCGACCCTCGGATTACCCTTCAAGTGCCTTAACCACCTGGCCATGCAGGGCCTCATTTGTAAATGGAGAAATGTATGCTCATAAATGATAACTAATTCCTATCAAAAGAACACCATTGTAACTTACACATATGAGGTCCCTACTTTATATGTAACAAAATTCTTAACGTCGACTCCATCAATTGTAAATCTTCTTTGTTTTACAAACTATTTGCATGAATAAGCAGTAATGCATTATTTGACGAACTAGTACTACCACTCGTGATTAAATAGTATGTATTGTTGATTAGATTATTTCAAGACGATTTTCAATATTGAAAGAAATTAAAAATACAAATTGAAATAACATGCAGGTTATATAAGAAAAAATACTTCAGCCAAACAAGTAAAACCTACCTAACATACAATATAACGAAAAATAACCTTAATTTTGGCTCAGTCACTTAGTATTATAGTATTAAATATCAGACAAACATTATAAATATAAGGAAACAAAACAGAGTATTAAATAGTGTTGAGGACCAGCAATTCCATATTTTGATGTATTGTTAGATATACTAGAAAAACAAAGACCGAGAAAATATGCAAATAATAGTGAAGGAATGCGACAAGAGGTAAAAACATAAAATATGTTTTATAAGTAACTCATGAAAACAATGTAGGTGTAGAGTGTTATTTTAAAATGAAAATCGTACAGCTTCAACAGAGTTTCAAATTTCGTAAATAGGTAACATTGATTTTGATTATTTATTACAATTGTAAATATTACACAAGTGCCAGTGGTTTATACCTACGTTGCTACAAGCTTCCTTCTGTTACTCAACATACAGCTAAACATCAAGTTTCATCTTTCTTCTAGTAAGTAGTTGCAGCAAAAAATAAAATAAAAGAGATGCTACTATTTCAGAAAATAACTATAAAAAGTTTCGTCACATTAGAAAAGGCAGCATAGTTATCCTTTGTGGCAGTCGTTCAGAACTTCCTTGGAAACAATAAGGCGGAGAACTACAGTGAACTTGTGAACAGAATGCTCCTCGCTTTTCGTGATCTCGGGTGCAACATGAGCATCAAGCTTCATTTTTTGAACAGCCACCTTGATATGTTCCCTGACAACCTGAAGGGGGGGGTGAGTGACGAACAAGGAGAACTATTCCACCAAGACCTAAAGCGCTACCAAGGGCGCTGGGACAAAAGTATGATGGCTGACTACTGCTGGAGCATTAAACGAGATTGTCCAGATGAAGTGTACAAACGCAAATTCCTACCTGAATAAAATACACAAACAAATTGATAAGCTATTCCTATAATTTCCTATAATAACGAAAAATTAAAAAATAAATAAAGATGTCAAATTGCATAAAATCTGTAGCTTGCAGACAAAAACCGACTTCAGATTTGAAATCAACACACTCAAATTGACTATAGAAAGGTCTTTTTTTAAATGCAACAAAATGAGTGTTCCCCAGTGTTACTTTTCTTACTGTAAAGTTAACCGTGATCACAAAGACGCTAGAAAACGTAGTAAGAAGTTAGTATACAAGTTAGTCCTATAAGGAGTAATTTGGAGGTTTAGAACAAAACGTGCGAGGACTTGCAAAACTAAACATTTTTATACAATAATTCCTTTTTGTCAAATAAAAAACAACAGAAACTTATTTTTTCTCCTAAAAAAATGTTTGCCAAATCTGTTTGGTTGTCAAATTTATTATTTCGTGATATATCTGGTATTTATCATATGTGCTTTCTTACGTCAGTGTACCCTTATTGAATGCACACTGCATAGATTTATAATAACTAAGTAACGACACAAGTTGTATGATTAATTTTTATAAAAATATTGTTAATTGGGTAATATTATGATATATAAGCATACCATGTATTTTCTACTTCTTTTTATTAATATGGGAGCTATTAAAAATATACCAATGCAGGGATGTGCAACTTCCAAACAATACCTTCTTAAGAAGGACGTGCCCCCCAGTGGCACAGTGGTATGTCTGCGGACTTACACACTAAAACCCGGGTTTCGATACTCGTGGCGGGCAGAGCACAGATAGCCCATTGAGTAGCTTTGTGCTTAATTCTAAACAAACAAACAAACAAATAAGAAGGACGTATACTTGCTGTTTCTCTTGTTACATATTGTTCTGTGTTAATTACCTAGAATACCGCCTTTAATCTTCTTTTGGAAACGATAGCTACAAAGTCACCTTCAATATGTGAAGTTGGATATTTATCTTTTATCCTAGCAATCAGGTTATTTCTTAAAGTAATGTGCTCCCATATATTTTACTGGGATTAAAAAATCACGAGTAAAGTGTTAGTTGTTTTGGTTAAGTCTAATGTTAAATAGTTTAGTAAGTAACACGAGATTTATTTCATTTGTTACACGACCTCGACAGATTGGATTCGGAACAGGATATCAAAAGAGCTGGTCATGCATATAACATTACCTGAAAAAGTTCGAAAACCTTAAAACCTAACTCTCCAGAAAAGGAAACAGTATGTTGTGGCAACTAAAGTGTTTATTTGAAAAAAATTAGTTAACGTGATTGTACATCTTTATTTCATGTGAACACATTTTTTCAGATAATACATAATTATTTGACAGTAAATATCCATACCTATCCTACACGTTACATAGTGGACCAATTTCGGTGGAAATCAGTATTTTCTGAAAATACCACAATGTTATTTAGTAACACTATCCCTCGTAATAGCAATAAAACAACTCTGGTATATAAAATGTCAGCCCGACATGGTCAGGTGGGTCAAGGCGTTCGACTCGTAAACTGAGAGTCGCGGGCTCAAATCCTCATCGAACCAAACATGCTCGCCCTTTCAGCCGTGGGGGCGTTATAAAGTGAAGGTAAATTAGGGATGGCTATCGAAGATAGCTCTCTTATAGCTTTGCGCGAGATTCAAAACAAACATTTTACATTGTAAGACTAGAAGAAAGGCAGCTAGTCATCACCACCCACCGCCAACTCTTGAGCTACTCTCTTAACAACCAACAGTGGGATTGATCGTGACATTATAACGCTCCCACGAGTGAGAAAGGAAGCACATTTGATGGACGGATATTCGAACCCCGTGACCCTCGGGTTACAAGCTATATATATATATAATACGTGTATGTTTAACAATTCGTTTGGAGAAAAGAAAATGAAATATTACAAGCGACAAAGGTAACAATTAATAACAATAAACTATGTCATATAATGATATGTGAGTATTTTCAAAATTAAACTTGCAGAAACTCCTTAACATTATCTATTATTGAAAGAATAGCATAAGCTATTTTTTACATTAAATCTTCTTATTACTTATTATATAATTCCTTATTTGCTACTTGAGAAACGCCTACGATATACGTATTTAACATTAGTAGGAAATACTCTTGAACAAACAAGATAATAAATTTATTTATGTTATAAAGTGAACACATTTCTAGGATGGCGAACCATAGTTGTAATTAATTATACAGGTGGTCCATAATTATGTTTTCTATTTGATATTCAATAATTAAATAACTAATGAAATACAACCATGCATTTTTAGCATCTTTTATCCTAGTTCAAATATTCTTCTTTGTGTTTTTCGCTCCTGTGAGCCCACAGTGTCAAAATGGTACATCTGAGGACTTCTACCGCAAGAAAATGGGTTTCGATATTCGTGATGAGCAGAGCACAGATAGCCCGTTGTGTAGTCTTGTGTATAACTACAAGCAAACAAACACTTCAGTGAGAACAGAAGTGTTGCTTCGTAGACAACTTTGCAAGAAAGTGTTTAATGTGTCGTTTGGTTTGCAGTGACCAAGTCAATGACTATGGTCATAATAACAGACGCTCTTACAGGAAAAATGTATGGAGATATGTTAAGGATATCATATATCACACACCTGTATCAAACATCAAAGAGCTAAAAACTAGGATAGCGGATGGAATCGTTACTATAACTGTGAGCATGTTGCAACGAACGCGAGCTGAAAACAAATATCGGTTAGACATGTTAAGAGGCACCAACGATGCACTCATGGGTGTCTACTAAAAAAATGGTAGTAAAATTTGTTTAAGCTGGGCTAATAAAAGTAAAAAATTGCATGGTTAGATTTCATTAGTCAGTTAACTATTAAATATTAAACTAAAGATAATTTGGACCACTCTGTGCTTGTAATAATAATTGTTACTATATTATAACATCTCATTGGTTATTCAATCGCTCGAGAAGAAAAATGCATAATACTATTTTAATCACACTATGAGCGTCGTATCCAGTGCTGACGGTACGTTTCTCTCAATGCAAAGCTTTTCAAGCCAAAAATAACCTAATAAACACAATAGTGGTTGGAATACTAAAGTACATATGTGATTTCTTAAAACGGCAATTCTATTTGTGTGAACTCCTTTTAAAGCTAGAAAATAATGTTACATATTTGTAAGAAATTAGAATAGAGGACAAGTGTGTTTTAATAACAATTACACATTGTTTTTTTTTCTTTTTGCGAATCCCTAAGACAATGAACGTTGAATTTAGTGTTTGAAATGAAACGGGCCTAATATTTATGTCTTACAAGAAATATAATTAATAAATTAACTTAGTTAGCACATACTGATTTCTTACTAAAACCAGAATGTTGCCGTAATTAACTGAAAAGAAGTGTTTTCGTTACTGATGTTGATAATAGTCCGATGTTATATATATATATATATTCACAGATTTGTATTATCTTATTTGTCACAATCAAGAAGTCATAGAAAAAAACTCAAAAACTAGACTTTATCTAGAAAGGAAAGTTATAACAAATTTATCTGTGTATATTTTAAACTACTCAAATAATAACATTAATATTCCTCCTCAATGTCTAAAACATTTTTTGTTCGTGTAATCCCTTTGGTTTAGTACTTGTTTACAGGTCGATTTCCTTGCTCGATACACACTAAATTCCATGGTAGTCCAATGGTAATTTTGTGGAATTACAGCAATAAAATCCGAGGTTTGATTTCTCACTGTGAAGAGTGTAGACAGCTCACTCAATGGCTTTACACTAAATCCGATGACGACTGCAATACAATACTCACGGTGATTCGCAGTTGTTTTTGATTTTTTACAAAATGCAACTTTAATTTTTTATTCGTTCACATTTTTGTTGAATTTCTGAAATATTTTTACTGAATTTTAGTTTTTTATAAAATAACGCTACATTTTAAATTAAAATACTTTATTAATTCTAGGTTTATTTACAATCGCTATTATCATTTTTCAAGTACTTTTAAGGTTGCTGTGTTTTCTTGTAGCTAAGGCACGTAAGGCTACCTGCTATGTCTATCGAGAGAAATGGAACCGCTGATTTTAGCATTTTAAATTTGAAGATATACCGCTGTCCAATCAGGATACAGGGTCAATAAGTTTGAAGATTTTTTTATTTATTTGTCATCGCTATTTTCCAGCTTCATCCTTCGATACGCCCATTAATGGCTCGTTGATAAGTCAGAAGGCTTATAGTGCTAAAAACCTAGTTTTGTTTTAATGGTAGGCACAGCACAGACAACATAGTGTGTAGCATTGGGCTTTGAAACAGACAAACTTCTCGTTGTGTCTCAACGACTTTATGAATACTCATAGGTGTATGTACATATGAAATAAATTGTAAGATAATAAATGAAAAAGTTTGATAGTTTATCATAAATTTATTTTTCTAACCCCTAAAGCTACTGTGTAAATTGGGCACAAATATAGAGTGTATGATATGCCTGTGTGTGTATTTTTTCAGTTAAGAAACACAATATTTCTTCCGTTAATAATTAATTTCCCATGTCTCAGTCCTCGAATAATGGTCAAATATAAGTACGTTTTGCAAAGGTTAATCAGCTTGTCGATTGCAAATATTAGAGTCCCTAGCTCAATTTTTTTTCAGTAAATGCAGATAAGAGAGTCACGATTGAATTTAACTTTCATTAGAAAACGAAAAAAGCTGGTAATCTGATTCTTATCTTTATTTCAATTTCGCTATACTTAGATAGTTTAAAAGCTGAACACTAGAAGAATTTATATTGGAATTCTGGTATTGAAAAATAATTATATGCTTGGTTTTAGATGGAAAAACGAAAATCAATAGATTTGAAGTTTGATTCGCCTCTTTATTTTTGTTATTCTACCCATTTGAAAGGAAGACTCAGTGGTTTAGTTTTTGCCTTTTCGAACACCATAATTGAATCAAATAGTTCATTTAACACAAACAGCAGGCGTGTCACAGTTCTTTTTCATCTTCGGTCCTCAATGAAACAACTATTAACTTCAAACTGAAGTTATATATATATAACACACACACACACAAATATATATATATATATATATATATATGATTAATTTACAGATCCATGTTTCATGACCGTTTTTACCTGAATTAAAGCTCAGTAAATTACGATTTTTTGTACATATAAACTTGAAACTCTTAATAATTGTTTGTATTTTTACACATGTTTTGTTTTATACACATGTACATTTTAATTAGTTTACCCTCACTACTTGTTTCCTCATCCTTATTGACTCAGTAATATGGAATCAATAACAGAAAGCATCGATTCTGTCTAACTTTCTCTTCCGAACTGGAATTCTAATTATTCCTCGTTATCGTAAGTGAAAGAGATTCTCTGTTACTCTCGTTCAGACATGCTCTCAAGTGGTTTCGTTGTGTTTCACCGAGCGAGATTCTGACCAAATGGTGTATACACCTTTTAAATCGGTAATCATGGCCGACCAAAACATTGATTATTGGTTATTGATGTTTACCCCAAAACGACTTCTAATCATGATGCACATTGAAAAGAAATAATATTATTTTATTTAGTTCTTCTATTATAATTTACAGAAAATGCCTTTAAAACGCACCATTGTGCTTAAAGTTTATTTTAAAGTACTCTCTATAAGTGTGAAAAAACACACTACAACCATTACTCTGGAACGACAGAAAATAGATTCGCGAGATATACATGGATAGCAATTTGTAGTACTCTCTCTCTCTCTCGGTGTAGTGTCGTGAAATTGGTGTAAGTTTTGTCAGCACAAGACTAATAACTGTTTCTTTTGGTTTGAGTAAATACATATTCCTATATTTTCTTTTTTATTATGTGCCCTAAATTATTGTCAATATATAATGGTATTGTTCCATACAAGTCTATTTATTTGAGTTGTTTAAAGAAAAAAATAATTCTCTAATTTTCAACCAGCTATGTTCTCTGTTTATACATTTCTTAAAATTTTCCATACCACAATAATGTTTAAATTGTTTAAGGTTAATCGTATCTGCCTAAAGAACTTTCCCTGCATAGTTGAGCAACTGAATTTTGCACCAAAGTTTTTTAAGTACTATCCAACAACACTTTATGTCCCCCCCTCAGTGGCACAGCAACATGTTTCGATATCCGTGATGGACAGAGTCCTTGGTGTATCTTTGTACCTAATAGCAAGCAACAACCTTTCATTTTCAGTTTACAAATTGCAATTGATTATTAATGGTTTTAGTTACAGAGCAGAAATTTCGCAGTTAGATTATGATTTTTAACACTGAATAGTACTATTAAATGGTGATTAATTAATTTCTATGCTTATTATATGAGCTACTGCTATTTTTCTTTTTCTTATAAGTTATGGAAAAGAAAATTGCGACTTGTAATTGTCTGAAAATCAAAACTTTTAAATTAAAAAAATTCAACTAGTATTTAGGTAATATTAATATAAGTTAACCAATCATTGTGAAAAAGCACAAGTTACTTGATATTGTATTGATTTATGTATAAATTAAATTAATAACGAAATGTAATTAAGGGTAAGACTTAGGTGTTAACCAGGTACAATTTACAACGAGCTAGTAACAACATGAAGATCTTTACCTTTTGGAAAAGGCTCCAAAAGAAGTCGTAAACTTAAACAACAATGTTCCCACGTGTAATTCACATACGTTCCAAAATTACACTCATGGTACCCTTACGTGGTTTTAACACGCTGCTCTCATTTTTCCTCAAACCAAAATTATATTAACGGTATCGTCACGCTGTTTTGACACACTGTTCTTACTTCTTTCTCAAACCAAAATTATATTAACGGTAACGTCACGCTGTTTTGACACACTGTTCTTACTTTTTCCTCAAACCAAAATTATCCTCATGTGGTCCTAACACACTATTCTTAATCATCCCTCAAACCAAAGCATAAGTTTCAATAGTAACTTCTGAAAATTAATGATACAGGTGACATTTTCATGACTCTTTGAATTTTACACGTCCTCTCGTCTTCTGAAAAACTTCTTATAACAGTTGTTAATATCTAAAAAAGTGCGTGTTAACTGTCATTCTTTTATTTTCAAATCAAGCTATTTAATTGTTTTAAGAAATAAATCATTCTAATATTAACATCCAGCATTATTCAATTTTCCTCAAGAAGTAAATGGTCTCAAAATAAACGTATTTGGTTGTATTTTACCATGATATGTCATGATTACCAAGTCCTAATCACATTTTGAAATAATGTAGTAGGTTAAGTTACGATAGCCCCAAATAATCTTCTCAACAACACTATGAAATATCATGATAGTAAAGAAACTACTTTTCTCCATTGTGTCTCAAATTTATACTTTCTATTTTTGGCCGTTATTTGTATTGAAATATTTTATGACTTGATAATTTTATGTAATATCATTGATTTATATGTTCATATTGCATCTTATTATAAAAGAATTGTAATATTTCTTAACAAAACAAAAAAATGGAAAAATATTACACCATGAAAATTGGCTAATGCGAAATAGCTGTTTTAATATTCACAATCTTCAGGGCTGGGACGCTTTTTCTCTCTGCTTTAAAATGTGTTGTATTTTAAAATCACCAGAGGAAGGTTGTTCAAGACCAATACGGACTTATACTACTATAAATCGGGTTTTGATACCCGTAGAGGGCAGAGAATGGATAGCGTTTTATGTAGCTTTCTGCTTAATAACAAACAACAACATCAACCGAAACATTAAGAATATGGAAACATTTATTTTGCATTAGCCAGTTTTTTGCCATATAAGACTTTTCCCTTTTCGATTTTGTCAACGGATCTTTTCAGTTGATTTTTTTTACCACACGTGAAGGCCCTAACTTTGACCAGGTAGATTTTCACAAAATTGGTACATATATATATGTATAATTGAAACAATAATCTATCTTAAATCCTAGTCATATAACTTATTTTCTGTTACTAATTTTACAGAACAGTTTAGGGCCACCTCTTCTTGAATCTTCATTATTTATTAGATACTGAAATCCTACAGGGATTATCTTCTCCTAGTTTTTATTCTCCAATATGTTCTCTGCACTGCATAGACAACTGGCTGCTGTTTCTATCTCTCTGTGATTGTATGACAGCGGTAAGTCTTCGGACTTGTAACGCTAAAATTAGTTGCTCTATTCCCCTAAGTGGACTCAGTAGATAGTTCGATGCGGCTATGCTATAAAAAACACAAACACATACTCTATAAACAATACGTATAATAATCTATACAAACATTACTCTTCGGTTCCTCTCAGATATCTAAACTAAAGGAGGCCCTTGCGTATTATTGAAATACCATTTTGAATTAGGTGATAATTTCCTGCAGCGTATACATTCCTGGATTAATTTCTATACTTCTTGCCATCGCCAAGCTCAAGTAGTTTTTCTGAGTATGGTTAGCTGACATGCGCAGTAAGAACCATTTGACTGCACTTTAAAAATCCAAGACTCTTCCTTCTTTTTACTTCAGTTAATATTTGTTTTATAAACGCATTCTTGTTTAAGTTTTCATGATACCTTAATTGTCTTAGAGTCTTTTTCTTTAAATATTTTTTATATAAGATAAAAACACAGGAAGTGTACTTCTTTTACCACAGCTTAAACTCACATAAATGACATTGAAAACATTCTACTTATAGTTTACAGTGCTGATAATGAACTTTAACATCGACCAGGGCCCGGCACGGTCAGACAGGTTAAGGCATTCGACTCGTAATCTAAGGGTCTCGGGTTCAAATCCCCGTCGCACCAAACATGCTTGCTCTTTCAGCCATAGGTGCATTATAATGTGACGATCAATCCCACTATTCGATGTTAAAAGAGTAGCCTAAAAGTTTGCGGTGGGTGATGATGACTAGCTGCCTTCTCTCTAGTCTTACACAATTAAATTAGGACGGCTAGCGCAGATAGCCCTCAAGTAGCTTTGCGCGAAATTCAAGACAAACAAACAATATCAACCAAAAGAGACATTTTTTCACTTTGAGAAACTGTTTGCCCATGACAAAATACTGTGACGAATGAAAATATAACTCATCTAAGTTTCGGCTAGTTGGGAATAATTAAGGCACCTACGAGGAGAATATAAAAGAACTTGCAAAAACATTTCCTTGTTGTTTTCTCAGTATTTATATGTGTTCATTGTCTTTTTTTACATTGTTCTCATTAAGTTTTTGTTGTCGGATCATGTATTTTTATAATAAGATTATTGTTACTTTTCGACGTTAGTTGAATCAGATTTTTAACGACGAGGCAGTGTGCATTCTCTACTTGCTTTAGCGCATTTCCTTGTAGAATAAATTTCCTATAATGCTGTTTAAATTTTAAAGTTACAGCTTTATGAATTAAGACAAGGCTCTATAAGGAGAGACACATTTATGTTACTGATGCATAAATCTGACTTTTCTTTGGGTATGATGTGTCAAGCCTAGGTTTAGAAAACAGAATTTCAGGAACTTGTTTGATATATCTAGTTTCATCTTTTATGAGTTCATAATATGAGAAATATGAAAGAGCAAAAGAGTTAATATTCGTTATGTCTGAAAACCTACTTTGTTATTTCGTCAGGATCTTAGTTTTTGTAAATTTTATGTGTATGTGCGTTTTTCTTATAGCAAAGCCGCATTCAGCTATCTGCTGAATCCACCGAGAGGAATCGAATTTGTATCTCTAATTGGTTGTTGTAAACATTCACGTGTTAGCAGTTTAGCATAAACTATTTAGTATAAACGTATTATAAATTGTGTTTCCTGCTAGTATACTGTAAGTCTATAGATTTACGACGCTAAAATCGGGGGTTCTATTCCCCTTGGTGAACTCAGCAGATAGCCCAATGTGGTTTTACTTTAAGAAAATAACACATTATACATTTTCTAGAAATATTTTGAAGATTTCTCATTAAAGGATTGCTTATAACTTCAAGTAACTGCATTCCTTTTTATTTTAATTTCTATAAACCAATATAATACCAAACATTAGAAAACGGTGCAGCAAAGCCCATATATTTAGAATGTTATAATCTCGCTTCTTGTACACGAGATTTGATTATAACATCATTATTTTTGTAATTTTACACAAGGTTGGACAAGTTTGCTATACTTTCCTCTTGCTTTTTTTAATTTCCTACAATTTTGAAATACTAGAATTCTCTTATTCTTATTGTGATTCTGGTATAAAATGATTCATAAGAAGTATTCGTATGATAAACAATTTGTGTATTTCTGAATGCCGTGTATGTTTAATCGAGATATAACATCCAGCACCTAGCGTGTTTTGTTGCGTATTGAAAAGTACAAGGTTTAAGACCAGTTATGTCATTAAACACAGTTCATATTTTCAACTGTGAGCCTCTTCACGTCGATACAGTACGTGTCACCGTGTCCCATGACCGTGTATCTCATCAATAGTCCAGTAGCATAGTTGCGAAAACCTCTGTCGTAAGGCTGCCATATTTAAAGCACACCAACTCCTCATCCATGTTTTCCATATTTCATCTAGTCGACGAAGATGAGCAATTTGTAGTGCCCCTTTCGACAGCGAAATCGCTCAAAAATTGATAGGTTCTGTGTCCAGTGAGTTGATTGTAATGTTGACACAAACATCTCATTCATTTTTCAACTGTTTGAGACTTTCAGCGGTTGGATGGATATATTATAGAAACAACTTGCACGCATGTGGCTATTCCAGATATATTTTCTTGTTCGTGATTTTATAAGCTGTTACCCCGAGTATGTAAATGACCTTTGCTACTGACCAGTGTTTGTAGATCATCGCCTGTTACAAGATACTATATTTTTTTTGCTGTTGTTTAATATTAAACGTATTGTATTAGTAATTATACTATCCCTGACAATTATACTTTCTTCCTTAGTAACTATATTGTTTTAATGAAAACTACTAAGTTAAAATCTATATTGATATTTATTTACAAACAAACCTCGTAGTGTAATCTTTATATTAAGTTTCTGATATAGCTTTACGATTTAAATGTGTTAAGCTATATTTGTAAATAAATGTATAAGATTAATTTTGATTGTTTATCGTTGCTTGCATTCTGAGTTACTTTTGTGTTTATTTGTTTGGTCCTAAACATAAGGTTAAAGAATGAGCCGAATGTGCTCTGCCCACAGCAGGTATCGATACCCAAATTTCAGCGTCATAAGCCTCCACGCTCATCCCTGAGCTGCTTCTTATGGAAAACATTTATATCTATTACATCACATTTTATTTATTGAATAATTTTTTTGTAATTGGTTCTTTTTAAGGTATCTATCTCAAGCTATTGTCCAAAGTTTCGAAACGTTACAGCTAACCGTGAATTAGTTTTAGATATTGTTGTCTAACTGACATATACAATATTCTAATATTTCAATTAAAAAGTAACTCTACTTCAGGTAAAAAATAATTGCGAGAAGAATAAACTTCAAAATCTAGGATGAAACAAACTAAATGTGACAGTGGTCAACTTAAAATGTTTTTTTTTGGTAGCTCTGGTAGCTCATAACACTAAAACATGGTTTTTTTATCCACCGGTTACAAGGACAGAGGTATAATATTGAGTACTATTGTTTAGCAATAAACAACAAACACATTAAAACAATATTATTAACAAAAAGGAAATGAACGTTTCGATTGGAACAAAAGCACTTAATAATGTTTAAAGCGTGAAGAAAAGGGCCTTTAGAACAGATAGGGAAAAAGAAAAGAAGTATTTTTAATTACGTGAAGATTTAGTTTAAGTTTGTTTATTTTTGAATTTTGCCCAAAGCTGCTCAAGGGCTATCTGCGCTAAGCGTCCCTAATTTTGCAGTGTAAGACTGGAGGGAATGCAGCTAGTCATCACCACCCACAACCAACTCTTGGACTACTCTTTTACCAACGAATGGTGGGATTGACTGTCGCGTTATAACTCCTCAACGGCTGAAAGGGCGAGCATGTTTGGCGCGATGGGAATGCGAACCCGGATTACGAGTAGCACTTCTTAACATGCTTGGCCATGCCGCGCCATTTAGTTTAGGCACCTATCTTATTATCGAATTGAAAGTCCTCTTCTAGCTTTTAACTCTGGATAAACATTAAAGTGCAAATTTATTATGTATGTTTGTGGTAGTATCTCACTGTAAAGTTACAATGTTTTACAATAAATATATTCTACCAGAAATTTATTCATTAACAGCATTTTTAAATCATATTACGCAATAATACCAATAATATATATTTTTTTATAATCGCACGTTGATGATATAAACAAGTAATCGTATTTTCTAAGTATTTCATTGGAGAAAAATTGAATTTAACGACGTTATAAACTTACTGATGAAATTCAAATGACAAGCTGACTTTCGATATGTGTTTCTCTCATGAAATATTTAACGTTGTTCAAAATTGAAAAGAAAATAGATGTTACTTAAAACATAAATATAATCATGTTGCATAACATGGTTTAAATAAATTTCTTTAGGAAATAGTCTGAATAAAACATACTTGAAGCTCCAAATGTTGTGAATAACTATTTAAAGTACCAAGTTTCAGGTTAGATCGTGTTATGAAATCTTCGTTAAAGACAAACAGGTGTCCTCATTCTTTAGGCTGAAAGAAATTACCACTATAAGCGTAAGCAAGAACCAGTACGACTATAAGCGTATAAAATGTAATGCTGTAATCACTAATTTTATTACATGTAATCGGTATATGTATTAAAAGCAAATAATTTGAAACTCGTAAAAAATAAGTAGTTATCATTATAAATACAATAGTACCAGGTGTGGTACTCCGTGTAATTACTTCGCATAGTGTAGATGTATTTTCACTAAAATTGATAGAAAAATTCATTAAATTTATTTAGAGGTTACATAGAAAATTTAAGTTCTCCACTTTGGATGATGGATTTTTTTTGCGTTTTCTGCCACTAACTCACCTTCTCTAGATGAATCATTACAAATTTATAAAGGAAGGTTCACTTGATACGTTGAGAAATACATACGCATTTTCAGTTTTCAATTTTTGCGTTTTATACCATTACTTCGCCCCTTTTGATAGATCTTTACCAAATTTAGCATCAAGGGCAATGCATAGATACGCACAAATATGCGGTTTCACATTTGTTTTGCAGTTTTAATGAGCATTTTTGCGGGGTTTTTTGCACAACTACGTACAAGGGAGATAGCTTTTCTTGACCTAATATTAAAGTTCATTAATAATTATTTTACACAACTTCTATATTTACACAAATGTGCACCAGTACATTTCAAGTACATGCTTGTTTATTTGTTTTTGAATTTCCCCCAAAGCCACACGAGGACTATCTGCACTGGCCGTCCCTCATTTAGCAGTGTAAGACTAGAGGGAAAGCTTGTTTATTTGTTTTTTGAATTTCGCGCAAAGTTACACGAAGCCGTCCCTAATTTTGCCGTGTAAGACCAGAGGGAAGGCAGCTAGTCATCACCACCCACAGGCAACTTTTGGGCAGCTCTTTAAAAAAGTTGGCCATAAAATTGTAACGCCTGCACGGCTGAAAGGGCGAGCATGTTTGGTCCGACGGAGATTCTAATCCGCTCCCCTTGAATTACGAGTCAAACGCATTAACCCACCTGGCCATGCCGAGCCAGAGGTAAGGCAGCTAGTCATCATCACCCATCGCCAACTCTTGGACTACTCTTTCACCAACGAATAATGAGATTGACCGTCACATTATAACGCCCTCACGCCTGAAAGAGCGAGCATGTTTGGTGTAATTGGGATTCGAACAGGTGACCCTCAGATTACGGGTCGAGTGCCTTAACTACCTGGTCATGCCGGGCCTCAAGTACTTTTTGATGTGAAGAAAATTAATATTTATTGTTTCCTTTTATGCATGGACATTAGAGGTTGGATGAAACTGGAATAATAAAATTTGAATTCACTTTAATGTAAGCATATCTTCATTAAGATATAAACTTGCCTATATAATTAGAGTTATTATATCAAATTTGAATATATATATATATGTATATATTATTTAACATGTGCATGTAACACATGCATCAACAGAAAACCTTGCCTTGTAGCAATTCAAACATTCATATAAAGAACAGATTCAAAACTACGTTGTTTTCATAAAATACTGCAGTATTTAAGATTCTACAAATTTCCTTACCTATAAAGATAGAAAACACTTGTTACGTATTCCAAATTCAAACAGCCTAAAACCGAGTTAAATTGTAATTCAGATTTAGAAGTTAAATGAATGTCGATATATCTATCCAATTTATGGCACTTTCCAACAAGATTGATCCACTTAGTATCTTTGTTTTAGATACAAATATATTTTAATATACAAACAATAAAACAATCTGCAAAACGATTATTGTAAATTATAATTTATATACAAAAGTTTTCAAACTTACAAATAGTATCGAGTCTTCTAGTTGGTCTATAACTGGATATCTTATCAATGGCTCACAATGAGTGAATTAATTCTGAGTTTACGTAGTTAATTAATTATTTGGAATTAAGCACAAAGCTACACAATGGGCCTTCTGTGCTCTGCCCACCATGCGTATCGAAACCAGATTTATAGCAATATGAGTCTGAAAACATCCCGCTGTGCCACTAGCTGGCAAGAGTTGGTAAAGCTACAATTCAGTTAACAAAGAGCTAGCTAGCTATATATTTGTTTTCGTTTGTCACATTTGCAGTTTTTTTAACGATGAAGCTATATTATGTTTTCTTAAAAATATTAATTTCCGATGTTTAATGTGCTTAAATTAAACGATTTATGACGTTCAAAGTTCATAGTCAAATATCCGTTGTTATTTGTTTTTTTATTTTTCAATTAATAAGCGTTAATCACAGTTATAGAAAAAAATCATGATGGGTTTTAAGCCTTTAAACGTTTTCTGTAATTTCTATACAGCCAAAATCATCTTATAATACATCCAAAATTTGATAGTACAGAACAATAACGTAATATAATAAAAACATTTAACTAGTTTGTTGTGTACCACAACGCGTGAAGGCTAAAACTCAGAAATTTATTCAACATCACAAAAAACACAATACAAAGTATTTAAGAGTCTGTGTTTTCATATTGCAAATCCATATCGAATCCCTGATTTTAGTGTTGTAAATCCGAAGACTTACCGTTGTCTCAGCGAGGGTCGTACTTATGACATATTGTGATTTAACTAGTAAATAATGTTTTGTTTACATTCCGATAAGCTTCATGAATTTTCAATTACCCAAAAAATAAGTAAAATTTAAACATGCTAAACATGATATCCTAGTATTTTATAGATGAGTTTACAGGCACTAAGTCCAACAAAGTACCTGAATATCTGTGTGATGTTAAATCATAAACGTTGAAATTAAACATTAAAACGGAAACATGTACAGGTTCTCAAATTTCATATTTATCATACACATATTGAATAGGAAAATAAATGTTTGTGAACAACAAAGCTCCTAAGACAAAACGAAATAGACATTAGCTTTAAAAAGGAGAATTTTAGATGTCATTATTATTTTGAAAAAGAAATAACTTAAGTAGTGTATTTATTTTGCGTTTCATTTGCTTATGAAGTATTTGTGAGTGCTATGAACATTATTTCATTTTTGAACAGTATAATTTAGCACATATGTTCTAAGTGTATTTTATCATAATACAATTATGTTCAAGGTGTAGCCAGGTTTGAGTGTTTATAATCTATAGTTTATGAATTATTTAAGATATTACTGTGATATTTTTTCTGTTTCACGCTAGCTGGTGAAACTTCTTAAGTAAATCTGTTTTTCTATTCAATGTAGCATCTGCATATCAAATAAGACGTAACTAAAATTAGAAGAAAGTACAATTTGAAGAACATGGAATCGGAAGATAATGAAAAACATAATTGAAAAAATATTATTATATTGTGAATAATTATGTTTATTAGGAATAAACTATCTATAGTTAAAAAATAAATCATACAAATCTTAAACATGCTAGTTGTGAAACTCAATATTTTAAATATTACATTTGATATAATTTACTTCATTCATGGGATTAATCCCAATGAATGCAAAATAAAGTGAATATAATTAGAAATAACTGTAAAATAGACTATATAAAACACATTATGTAAATTAGAGTACTAAGAACCCTTGAATAATTGTGTTAGAAAAAATATTTGAAATATGAAGCATGTTATTCTCCTTAAAATTATCATTCGCTGTTTAGAAAATCCTGTTCATCTTTGAGAAAAACAGCCTATCTCAATCCCTCAACATCAGTAACTAAACTATTATAGCTATCTTCATTAAGCTATGATAAAACTTAACGCATTGCCAGTTTGTTTAGAAATTCTAAGGCTCATTATCTGTAAACATCTGAACTATTATCATTTATCAGTGACGTGCCTCAGCCATTGATAAATCATATTTAATTGTACTACGCTCGATATTGAAGAGAAATCTGAAATTTTTAAATCCAGAAAATATTTTATTTACATTAAAAGCTTATATGCGTTACGAAAAAAAATCGCTAATCGCTTAACTAATCAAAGATGTAGTCGCACTGACTCCAACTTAAAATAACTAAAGGTATGATAATAAGACCTTTATCACGTTGCAAATACATTAAGTAATATTTATTATTATTTTGTTCAGGTGCTTCCTTTATTTTTCAACACAAATTTAGAAAAACAATACTAGATACAATCCAATAACGCAGGATCACATTACTTTTAAAAAACTACCAAATATACCATGTTTTAAGTTAAAATCTAGTGATGTTATATACAAAATATTTTACTCTAAAATTATAAATACTATCATAATAATCTTATCAAAACATTTTGTATTTTTATTTAACCAATAAAGGCATTGTGGAGGAATATTCATGAAGGCTAAATGTGTGTATATATATGTATTCCAGTAGTAATTTTACTTACACTGATATTAATACCCATAATAATGTAGTGTCACGTATTGCTAATGCTGTTCTGTTGTGATGTTATCATTTATATGCACTAAAATATTTTTAAAAAGTTCTTTTCGAGATTTTTTTCTGTGATTTTTAGTCGATGATACTTACACAGTTGTAAACAACTAAATTCCTTCTCGAAATTTTATCTTCTGTCAAATACTTAAAAGTTGTTGTTATACATTTATCGTTATACGTTCATTTTCACACCGACATTTGTATCAGTAGACTTTTCTTTTTTGCATGTGACATATATTTTTGACTGTGTATTGTGCAAGTCCTACCTGTTCTCAAATTTATAGAAGATTCACGAGAGTAAGAATCAACAAGAGAAACTTGCATGATTTGTATAAAAGCAGAGACATTAATAAAAGAATATTATTGGTCAGCTACAGTCAGCTTGATTAAATGAAGCATGATAATATCAGCTCAGAATTGATTTACTTGTTATGGACCTGGATTGTCAATAAAATATTCAGCTCCAGACCAGATATGAGACTCAGTATTATTTATAACTTTGTAAAACTCTTTCATATAAACTGTTATTTATGATAACTATTAGTAATAACTATTATTATAAACTGTGTTGTGTTGATTTTGTGTATATTAAGTTGTATTTATGTTAAAAAAGAAAATTGTGTGTGGTGATTTTTCTCAAATACCAAAACTTTAAAACATATCAACATTTTATTAAGTTCTAAATTCAAATTCAAATTTGAATAATAATATTATTTGAAATAGTAATACGTAATGTACGCAATATAATAGATTGGAAACTCGTCTAAAATAAATTATAATACTTAACAGTTTTTACTTAATTTCCCTTTGAGAAAATATCTGCTTTTACATAATTCGTCATTAAGAAAAAAGTTATTTTTACTACCAAAAATGGCATTTAGCAAACATTTGTAGTTTGTGAAAAGAAAATAAGGCATGTTCAAAAATAAACAGCTTGTCTAATGTTTCTGAATGTTTTCACAACAAAATAAAACAGTTTTATTTTGACGGTTTGTTTTGAAAAACAATAGATATTACTCATTTTCTGAAGATTACTATATACAAAATACTCAACGCTAACAAGAGCCAAAATATTATCACCGTGTCTTTCTTCATATTATTCAATAATTACAATTTTGTACGGTAATTTTATATGTATTGCTTAATAATTAAACCTTATCAACAGGACTTTATCCAGTAAAACCTGAGTATATTAAAATAATTTCCTAGATATATGAGATAAATCTTATCAGTTGCAAAAACATTTCATAATAAGCGTTAGTCACAATTACCAAAATAAACTGGATAAAATTAGTTATGTAAATAAGAATACTAAAAACTCACTTAAATGATTATTCTAACACGATTATGTTGGTTAGAATATTTAAAATATTAACCCTGGATCGAAATCATTCATACAAAGCCACAGAAAGTATCGATGTTCTATGTGAAAATTCTAGTAAATATATTGAATGATTGAAAACTGATCTTCAAAAGTATGTTTATGTAGAAGCAATTTCAAATTTTGCATTGCTTTGATTTATCATAGCACCCAGACATAGCTTACACGAGATGAATTTATTAGAAACATTACAGCTGTGGTCTTTATCCATTTGTCAGATATAAAGGATACATAAAATAAGAAAAAAAAAGCTGTAAAGTATTTATTTCACATTTAACACTATTTGATAGGCTTAAGTGAATAATAATTTAATAATAAAAGAGTTCCTATACTTTTCTTTTCAATACTTTTTTGATATCCATTTCAGTAATTTTTTTAACTTTTCTTCAAAAGCTATGGAAAGGTAACTGCATTTTTTATCCTTACAACAGTATTTCAATACCTCACCATATAGCGTTTGACAGTCAGATCGAAGTATACCATTTTGTTTGGAGAAAAAATAGTGAAACAATTATATTCCAAACACTAAAAATTTAAGAATATTTTAAATAAATTAGTATACTGAATGTTAATGAAAATCCTTATAATTTGAAGTACTTAAAACTTTACTTTTATTGGAGATATAGTTGTGAATATATATGATATTATGAATTAAAGTAGATATTTACTTTTTATATATTTCGTTTCACCGCAGTTTTATATTGGTCATGTTTATCACATGATTTGCTAATTTGCATATTCAATATCGTTCTAATATAAAATACTTAACTCAATATTGATTTTATGATAATTTCTTGTTTGTTAATTTAATATTTTGCTTGAAAAATAAGAGAATATACAAGAGTTAAATACGAAGGCTATTTAAAGGCCTAGGGAATTTGAATATGAATAAGAAATTATAAAGTAATTTTCATTTTCGTGTATACATAATCTCATAAATAGCCCTCGTAAGGGCTACGTAAAGTACATAGCATGATAAATCATAAAATCGTCCGAAATAAATCACAATACGTAAGGCGTGAATGTTTGCTTCCTTTATGTGTAATTGTAAAAGACGTCTATAAAATTTGCAAAACACAAAACTAAAATTTGTATTTATCTTCTATGAACCAAATAAACCTCCGTACTTAAAAAGTTTCTGGTAACAACAGTTGTTACAACACATTATGTAGATTACAGCACATAAGTGGTTACTGTGTAAGTGCTTCTGCTAGGTCAAAGTTACAGATAAGCATCAATGCAATGGAACCACTTCTGAGTCCAACTTTGTGTCATGATACAATCACTATCTTACATTTTTCCCAATAAAATGATAACTAATTCCATTATTTATGTATAGAAATGAAAACATTTATGCATTACAGTTATTTTTGTAACATTGTGAATGATAGGTGATGAAAGTATTGGAACAAGAAAACTCGTACTGAGTTTTGTAATCCATAAATAATTTGTGATTCACTGTAAAATGAGAGTATTAAGATTAAAAGTTAACTTAAAGCAAAGTTCTCAAAAATTTTTGAATCAAACATATTTCGCAAAACCACACAATGGGCTATTTTTTGTGCAGGAATAAAACCACGAGTTTTAGCTCAGCCAGCGGCTGAGAACATGCAAATTTATTGATGTAATTATTGTAATATCCTTTTAACAAATTAACTCCAGAAACATCCCAGTCAAAGACCCATTACCAAGAGATGTTCGATAAATACAATCTGACATGTTAACCATCTTAACTACAAAATACCTGAAAAACAAATTTCAATGTCCTTGTTGTTTCTTTCGATGAAAAAATGTGTTTGTTGACCAGTACATTTCAAACAAAAATAGTCACAAACGTTGAAATGACGTCTGATATAAATATACATCTTCATTAGCATACGTTTAATTTAGAGTTATTCCTTTATATTACAATATTCGCTTGTTAATATTAAAACGATGTTAACAATAGGTATCTAGAACATAAAAAAATTCAAAGTGCTATTTTGGGGTATCAATAAAATGTTATAGAAAAATATGTTTTAATTATTTTGTGGAGTTGCACATCTTTATGGTCAGAAATGTTTCTATGATCATTGTTTACCAGAAAGTCTTTATTTTCTTTCTTTAAGAACGAGTGTTCGGCCTGTCCAACACACCAAGTTGTCCTACTATTTGATAATCATGTCTTTTTATTACTTTCATTAAACATGTTTGAATAAAACACCTACTAGATATTGGTGAGCAATTCAAAACTATCTGAAGTGATGAAACCAAATGTTTCTTATAAAAAAGAAATGTTAGTTTCTATAGTTTTCATTGATTATAAAAGAAACTTATTGTTCGCTGTTAATGTCGTGATATTTTTAAATTTTCAGAAAATATTTTACTTAATTTTAAAGCGTTACAAGATTAATAATAAGATGAAAGTCACTTTGAACATGCTAAAGCAAATCGGTAAAAATAGCATTCACGGTATTTTAATAATGCTTTTAGCTGTGAGTTACCAGGTTAGCTTTATTGTTTAAATCATTTTGAAGTACAGTCAGATTTTTAATTTAGTTGAAAAATGTTTCCCTCTTTGCCAAGATATCTAATATATTTCGAACAATATTAAAGTAAACTGTAAAAACTATTATGTGTATGTTAAAGTTTATTAAAAACATTCTAAACTTTCCCACATGATTCTTACCGACCATCTACTCAGAGTACAGTCCCTTGGGCCCGGTATGGCCAAGTGGATTAAGTCGTGCGACTCGTAATCTGAGGATCACCCGTCGCACCAAATATGCTTGCCTTTTTAGCTGTGGAGGCATTATAACGGTCAATCCGACTATTCGTTAGTAAAAGAGTAGCCCAAGAGTTGGCGGTGGGTGGTGATGACTAGCTGCCTTCCCTCAAGTCTTACATTCCCTTGGGTGGATTTTAAAGTTATCTGACATCAAGTAAATAAAGTGTTAAGAAATCAGAGACTCCAAATTATGATAAGGATCAATATATGTTTAAAATACAATCTTAGATTTTTCTTGAATATATATTTAAGTGTCTAAATAGCACAACTCAATAAGAACAACAATTAGAATCGAACGTTGTTACAGCAAACTAAGCCGAAACTGCTCTTTCTTTCAAAACCTGCAAAAATGTTCTCTTCGTCACTTTTAAGCCCTTTCCAAATAAAATGATTGCTCTGTTGAGTGATAAAAATAAAACCCTCGAATTTGTGTCGATATTTAAAATTAACTTTTTTTATTTTGTTAACGAATAAAAACATGGTAAAATGGTGTTAGGTCATTTGTAATAGTGATGGCTTAACGTTTCTTTCACTATCTCAGTTACTTAAATACATCTTTTCCGTTTGCCCAGAAATGGCTGCATTTTTTACATAATCCCTCATATATATTAGATGTACGCTGTCGTCAAAATAGCAAAAAGTTTTTCTTTTTTTCTGTATCCAACTTTAAACAGGAAGCTATTTTTTGTTGTATTTGAGCTCAGAGATACACAGTGAGCTACCTGTGCTTTGCTTACTACTGATATTGCACCCTGGGTTTTTGAAAAGCCCTCAAGCTTTTCACTGAACCACTGGTGTTATTAAGCAGGAAGAATAGAATTGTTTCAGAAAACATGTTTCGTGCTGGAAATTTACTTTAAAAAGTGGTTTATTACATTAAATAGTTTTCAAATATTAATGTGTTTTCTATTTTTTTTAATAAAAATGATACGGTGTTCATAACTTTATAGAACATAACCAATGTGTCTATGAAAACTTTGTATTACATTCAAATTATTAGATTTCCACAAATAAAGCAGCTACAGTACAAGTTCTTTACTGAAATGTTATCCAATGACACAGCAGCATGTCTGCAGACTCACAATCTTCGATACCCGTGGTGTATAGATAGCATATTGTGATGGTTTGTGCTCAACTTCAAAACAAACTTTACTGAAAATAACAATGGTCGAGGCTGCCAAATTACAGTCTGTATACTAAAATTGTTGTGTTTTTTTTATAATACGTAAAATTGTATTAAAATACATTCATTTACTCACACCATAATCCCACGTGTATCGACTCAGTGGAAAGGTATTTCATATTATAAAAATAATTAGACATATGACACGCGATTTAAATTTTGTTTCCAATTTGGGAGTTTTTCTCTTTTTCTATCATTTTGATCACACTGGAAACGCAATCATTTTCATAATTTAATGAGTATTCAGGTCACGATTTGCTTATGTATTATGCGCAATTTTAAGCGTTTAAATATAGATTAAGTAGTTCGGGGATCAATTTAAGAAAACTAGTATTTTTCTCAAAGGTCATTTCTTATTCTCTAGTGAAAAATTGTCATCAAAAAGGTGTTAAAAGAATAAAACAATCAAATATGCGTATTACAAACCATAGAACCCATAAAAACGGTGAGCATATTATCACATTATAAATATAAAGAGTTATCGCTGTATAAAATCTAGTTAGACTTTGCTGAAACTCTAAAATTATAAATGACTAATAAAAATTTGTAGTTTGTGTACAAAAATAAGTAAACAACGGCAGTAGCAGTTTGCTCTATTTACTCAACTTGTGGCTTGCATTAGAAATATTAACCAAAGTAAAAGAATCGTGGTAGCTATAAAAAAAGTATAAAAGAAAACTTATTTGAAATATTGATAAAATAAACCAACAGCAGTGATTTCATATAAAGTAGGCCCGGCATGGCCAGGTGGATTAAGGCGTTCGACTCGAAATCCCCGCCGCACCAAACATGCTCGTCCTTTCAGCCATAGGAGTGTTATAATGCAACGGTCAATCCCACTATTCGTTGGTAAAAGAGTAGCTCAAGAGTTGGCGGTGGGTGATGGTGACTAGCTGCCTTCCCTCTAGTCTTACACTGTTAAATTAAGGACGGATAACGCAGATAGGCCTCAAGTAGCTTTGCGCGAAACTCGAAAACAAACAAACAAACAATCCATATAAAGCAGTATAGTACCATATATTTAGAAAAGTAAACAAAGAAATGTTCAGAAACTTCAGTTGAGAAAGTGTAATTATAATGTAGCAAAATAAAGCAAAGAATAAGAGATTATGACAGATTTCTTTACCATCCATACTGTTGTAGCTCTCGACGTTTGGATGTAGAAATTCATCAGGGTGGGAAAGAGCTTTTGCTGTCTTTTTTTCGAGACATTTTATAAGACAGTTTTCTGAAATTTCTAGCATCGATATTTTGTTTCGTCTACATGCTAAACTCTTCAACCATTGTTTCACCAGAATTGTTGCTTTCAGATAAAAAACAAAGTGAAATAACCTTGATAAAAGATTACTTTGTCTTCAGTGCATATATATGTCTTAAATCACTATTTTTTAAAACATATTGCTATTCATAAGTTTTCACTTTTCTCTTCTGTTTAAACTTATGCTCAAAATTCATTTGTTTCTGAATTTCGCGCAAAGCTACACCAGCGCTATCTGAGCTTTTCTTTTTCTTTGTGTTTGGAATTTCTACGTCCCTAATTTTGTAGTGTAAAACTAGATTGAAGGCAGCTAGTCATCACAACCCACGGCCAACTCTTGAGCTACTCTTCTACAAACAAATGGTGAGATGGATCGCACATTGGAACGCGTCCATGGTTGAATGCGACCCTCAAATTACGAGTCGGGCGTACTAACCACCTGGTCATGCCGAGCCATTCAAAATTTAAAGTTTATATTATTCATTACTACCAGCATAATTATCCAACCATGTTTATAATAACAAAACATTTATACATTTATACTCATTACAATGATTTGTTATTATTTCATTCTCGATATATGGTTTTATTTTCACCTCTCACATCCTTGTAACAAAGGGTAGAATTCAAATAATAATGTACAATAAACAAATCGTAGCTATGTGTTGAGCTAACACGGAAATATTATTTTATCCATTCAAACAAAATGTGCAACATTCCCAAAACTAAATCACTCTAAATTTTGCAACAAAATAGAAAGTTGTTGTTATTATAGCTGGAAAGTAATGGAACAGTAAACTATTTTGTGAATATCAACTAAGACCTAACTGTAAAGAAATAATGTTGAAATACAACTTTAGTTTTAAATGCGGCAACTTTTATTTGTAAACAATTGTGTGATTCCAGTTGTTATCACTTTATATACACAGTTTTCGTCTATACCTTAAGACAAAAGTGAGTGGAAAGAATGAAATTTTAATGTTTTTTTAAATAAGTTTGTTCAAATATGTGATATCGATCAAAACTTTACAACTAACATTCACCAGTTCGTTATTAGATTTACGTATTGATTTCCTCATTAAGGAAAAACTATCACTGTTAGTGTTAGGTGCCATAATTATAACGTTTCTCGCTATAGGATCCATCAACGATGTGTTCCAATTTTGTTGTTCGTTCTCAACCAATTAGTGTTTGGGTTTCTGGTTGTTACCTCATTAGATAGGAAATTATTTCTTGTTTCCCATTATTCGACATGTCGCATCATCTGTCATGTCAGGTACAACATAATTTGCGCCGCTGGAAAGTAGAATCTCTTATTCGTACTTCGCACACATTGATAGCCTTAGCTTCCGTTTATTACGACACATTTTACGTTTACTGAAATTGCTTATGAAACTATTTTTAACAATATTTGAAAACACAATAATGAAAAATACTCTGAACTTTCCATAAACAAGTAAACAACAAAAACATCCGTTTGAATATCGTGATTAAATGTACACATTGTCAGAATGTATAATATGTTGTTGTTGTTTTTGAATTAAGCACAAAGCAACACAATGGGCTATCTGTGCTCTGCCCACCACGGGTATCGAAACCCGGATTTTAGCGTGTATTTCATAAACCATAATCTAAGTTTGGTATTCTAGATAATTTGTAAAATTACTTTGCATATAAAATGTTGTTTACTCTAAAAACTGCTACTATTATTAGTATCATAATATGCTTTTGACACAACGTTCCACCTTTCTCCTGACAAGTGTTAAAGCAATTTACCTATAATTTTGCATTCATTAATCATCATACTGCGTTTAGAAAGACACCACGTCATTTTATTGACAAAAATGAAGATAATAACAGATAACAGCACATTGTTGTGTGTGTTTAACACTAATAAACATGTTCAGTGTAAGAGTAACATTCAATAAAATCCAAGGGAAAAAAAATAAAACATTAACAACAGCAGAACCTGATAAAACATGCGGAAAATTAATTCGTTTTCTAGGAAAAAAATTCATGAAAGTTTACGAAAATACTGCTATAATTTTCATTCACTGAATCTCCAGCCTAATATGTTCAAGAATATTATGACAAAAAATGTTGTTTACTCTAAAAACAACACACTTTTCATAAGTTCTTTAACTTCTTGCTAAAATACTCCAAACGGGGAAGTTACGTAGTTAAAAAATTCAATTATTTAAAAAGAGGGATTAAACTGATTAAATATTTTGAGTTTTTCAAACACTTTTTCGTTAATAAATGACAATTAACAAAGGTTCAGTGTTGAAAATATTATGTGTTGTAAGAACTTGCTTAGTTTCAATCTGTACAAAAAAGCGTGACACTGAAAACTGTGCTACTTTTACCATATTTTCAATATAATTTGTTTGTTTTTTCTAAACATCTAAACAGATAATATGCAACAGAAATATTATTTTATGTACCTGTAGTAACGTTTGAGAACATATACAATTTTTAATCGGCTTCTTTAATTTTTGGTCTAGGAACCAAAGCCCAACATGGCTATGTGGTTAAGGCATTCGATTCGTACCATAAGTGTCGCGGGTTCGAATCCGCATCACGCCAAACATGCTTTCACTTTTAGCTGTGAAAGCGTTATAATGTTACGGTCAATCTTACTATTCGGTGGTAAAAGAGTAGTTTAAGAATTCGCGGTGGTTGGTGATGATGAACTGCCTTCCCTCTAGTCTTACACTGCCACACTAGGGACGGCCAGCGCAAATAACCTTCGTAAAGCTTTGCACGACATTTCAAAACAAACAATTCGAGAACCAAAGAAAGCGATTCTGATTGCAATACCTGTTTGATACAAAGCTTTTAAGATGGTTGGTTATCGTTGCAAAATATCTAGAAGTTGAAAGGAAAATTATCAGGCTATTCTTTAAAAAATAATATTGTTTATTTTGTGTTAACACGCTGTTGAGTCAGGTAGTTTGAAACGCTATGTTGATTTTTAAAATATTCTTACGAACATTGAACTTGTTTTATTTGTGTTTGGAATTGTTAAAGTAATATATCATTAACATTATATTACCTTTCCCATCTCTCACTAGTTATATTGTATTCATTTTTTTCTATCTTAATCTCAATATTTTTCGTAGTTTTGATCACTAAACCATCAAGTTTTTGATAATCCGGAGCAATCGAGTAAAATATACAACATAAAACATCTTTAATTTTATCGGTTCATAACAAATAACTACTTGCCTAATGTAAGTGTACCTCCAATGTTTTTTCCTTACTAATCGATAACTAAGCCATTAGCCTAAAATAAAAACATATAATATCATGATTAACTAAATGCATCTATACCTCAAAATGTTTAATAATGCAATCACGATTTTTAAAAACTGTGTTCAGTTAATGAGATGATAAAACTAAACCGTTTGATAAACCTAAAGATAAACAATCACACGCGCCACGCCCATACATAAATGTATATTATGTGTTTCATATGGTTCAGCATATTTTCTGTATACAACAGAAATGTTCACAAACTTTAATATTCTTATCAGGTTATTACACTTTTATTTCCTTCACAAATAAGCCACATAATAAACAACAGCTTAACCTAACGCACTTACAAAACTACAATACGACGTACAGATATAGCTCGGAATTTCATAACATGTCACATTGTATCTTTTTATTTAAACTAAAATTTTACTATCATTAATTTTTTTAACATGTATATCCTGGAATTTTCATTACATAAACTGGAATCTATAATGGACAAAACTAGAATGTAATGTTCATGATGTATTGGTTATCTTGTGAAGATTACGAAAAGTTTATGAATTGAGTAAATTAAATTACAGGCAATGTTTAAACATAACACAGCAAACAAATAATTAAAAGGTTGCTTTTCTAAATTATTACTTTCGTACATTTAATAACATTTATGAAGATAACAGAAAAATTTAATTTCTACTTATAATGAAATACTGAATTCTACATTTTTGCTTTGCAGTTTAATTAAAGTTTTCGCTAACTTAAACTTCTTGTCCAAGTGTTTAATATATTTCTTAAGCTTCATCTATGACTTTTCAAACGAGAAACTATACGTATCAAACACTGATTATTAATTATTTCATCTTATCTTAAAACTGAGGCTTTTACTTTGGGTCTATCACTTAGTTATAAGGCTCGGCATGGCCAGGTAGTTAAGGCACTTGACTCATAATCTGAAGATCGCGAGTTCAAATCCCTGTCACACCAAACATGCTCGCCCTTTCCACTGTGGAAAGTTATAATTTTACAGCCAATCCCACTTCTCGTTGGTAAAAGAATAGCTCAAGAATTGGTGGTGGGCGGTGATAACTAGCTGCCTTTACTCTATTCTTACACTGCTAAATTAGGGACGACTAGCGCAGGTAGTTCCCGTGTAGCTTTGCGCGAAATTTAAAACAAACAAACAAAAACAATTATTTCTTAGAAAATCACATCGAACAAGATGAGTACCCATAACTAACTGAGTAGTTGGGATTGATTGTAACATTATAACGCCCCCACGACTGAAGGGGGGAGCATATTTGGTGCGAAAATAACTAAAACCCGCCACCCTCAGATTACGAGCCGAATGTCTTAACCCACGTGGTCATGCTAAGCCTCTGAGAAAGAAGTTAATCTAATTGGCTGAGTTGTTACTTTAGCTGTGTTTCTGTTTTCGGTTTTAGTAACCACCTATAATAATACGATTTTTAACAAAATGCTATTCTATTCAACAAGCTAAAGTAAACCTAAAAAATATTTAATGCTTTGTAATCTATTATAACAATGGCTATTTTGCAACCAATTTTGTGTAGCTGGAAAATTCTAACAGATTTTGCTTTAAAAATAGAGCAAAACTTCATTAGCTGATGGATTGATCTAAGTTCAGATTAGAGCTGTCCAAATGAATCGTGGCCTAGCTGTCTTGTACCCATACATTTATCAAGCCTGAATTTTATCGTTATAATCCTTCACTCTTATCTCTGAAGCACCCAGCTGTCAGTAAGAGTTGAAACGCTACGGATTCAAGCACCCAGCTCCAAAACCTTAACCTCAATATTTACATATAACCTTAACTTCTATTAAACCATCCTAAAATTCTACTTTAAGTTTATTGAGAGTAACTGCTTTCCATCAATCGCCTGCAGATAGCGAAGTGCAGTGGGAGTTGAGACGTTACGGGTTCAAGCACTCAACTCCCAAACCTTAAATGATTATTATTACTTACTTTTAAATAGAGATCTCTTGTGATAAATAAAATATTCCCAACGCTTTTGGGCACTATGAGTTGAGAATGACAAGAATAAATGGTGATGAAAGAATTATTTCACCGATGAGTGAAAAAGTACGTTTTTAAAACATAAAACGTCGTACTGGTTCATGAAATATGTTCAAGTAATTCATAAAAACCAACGTTTTGCATATCTAAATGCAGATTTAGATTGAGTTGTCCAGCTAGAAGTTCAACACATGAATAAACCAACACGCGAATCAGCTACTGCAGAACATTTTACGTCGTTACGAAATCTATAAGGTTGTAGGCACACTTTAATTTGTGTGTGTGAGTGATTTACATTTTGTAGAACGTAAATGCTTCATGAAAAAAAAATCAATGCAACTGATTACGTAGTTAGGTCTGCCATATTTTGTCGTTTCTTGCATTTCTATGTTATTATGATTTTAAATAAATGCACTGCACTGTTTTATTAAATGAGCTGGAACCCAAAAAAACAAAAAAATTGAAATTTCCTTCAGCCAAAACAGTCCTTAACTCTTGTTTCATTGTTTTCAGAGCAAAACATGCCTTCGTTAGCTGAAAAATTAATGTAAGTTCAAATAAAAGTTAATATAAACAGTCAGCTTCTTGGTAATTTTTATTAGACTCAAGAGTAATACGTTCGTATGGAGAAATAAATATACAGTTTAAGGTCACGTTACAGCGGAACTGCATGTCAGTTTAAATCTAATATTTTAGTATTCATCTGATTGGATTTATTACAACTGTGATATCATTTCAAATTAATAATAAGCTTTACACATACTTTCTAAATATATCTATTTTACTAACACAAACACACACACACACACACACACACACATATATATAATACATTAATAGTCCATTGGCGATTAAAATCAACACCGTAAAGCAATATTGAACTTAATACAAAACGAAAAATAATTGTTCCGTTTCCATTTCTTGTTGTCATACTCGATCAATTCTGTGGTCATGACACCCAAACGAGTTGGAAATATTCCATTTATCAATCAAGACATCTATTACGATGTAAAACTTGCCAGCAAATAAGAAGACTCAGTTAAGGTTTGGGAGCTAAGTGCTTAAACCCACAACGTCTCAATATTTACATATAATCTTAACGTCTATTAAACCATCCTAAAATTCCACTTTAAGTTTATTTCAACCGCCTGCAGATAGCAAAAGACGGTAGGAATTGAGACGTTACGGGCTCAAACATTCAACTCCCAACCCTTAACTGATTCTCCTTACTTGCTCGCTTCAAGTAGAAATTTTGTCTGATAAATGGAATAGTCTTAACACGTTTAGGCGCTATGACCATTCAATATTATCAATTATGACCTTAGAATGACAAAAATAAATAGTAATACGAGAATTATTTTGAATTTCAGTCTCATTATAATTATGTTTTTTTTTCGTAGATTTTCTTTAAATATAACACGTATTGACGTTGCTTATTATCTCAGTTATGTATATATAAATAAATTTAGCTCTCGTGAATGATTTTATTTCAAAAACGCATTGTGCGTCGTTTCCATGATCAGTTTCGTACAAAAGTTTGCACAGACACATTTTCTTCATACTCGGCGCGACGGGGATGCATACCCGCGACCCTAAGATTACGAGTCGCACGCCTTAACACGCTTGAGAATGTCGGACCTGAAGTGTTTGAGTTCATTTATCCTCAAGAATTAGTTGTAACATTATAATAATACAAGATTTGCAAATTAATATATTAAGATATTTTCTCCTTTGTATTTTTAAGAGTGAGAAAGTTTTCATTGTGTTCATAGTTATTTTACCTTTTCCAAATGATTGTAGTAAATGACTCAAAAAAGGTAAATTATTATGAAAACACACAATCACTAAAACATAAGGCCATTTGTACTACTTATTGTAGCTATTCGATAATAAAATATTTATTACTCCTTTGAATGCATAAAACCTAATTCGTGATTTTTTTCTATAATTTATGAATGTTTATAAAGTAACTGAATCACTAAACACTAGTTGTTTTTGTAGTAGGGTTGATTAGATTGTGAAGAGGGGGAACACATAATAAACAAGCTGAAAGAATAACAAACTTGTACTTAATTAATCATATAACTTAGTTTATAAAATTATTTCTTGTGCAAAAATAGGTAACCTGAATATATATTTATAGAATCACGGCCCGTCATAACCAGATGGTTACGTCACTTGGCTCGTAACCTGAGGATCGCGGAATCAAATCTCCATCACATCAAACATGCTCGCCCTTTCAACCGTGAAAGAGTTATAATGTGACTGTTAATCCCTCTATTCCTTCGTAAAAGAGTATTTCAAGAGTTGGAAGCGGGTGGTGATGACTAGCTGCCTTCCCTCTAGTCTTATATTGCTAAATTAGGGACGGTTTAGTAAGCTTTAAGAAAGTGGTGTGTGCGAAAAACATGAATAATTACGATATTTACCATGTATTTTTACACAATCAGACAGCGATATTTGTTTGTTGGTTTAGTTGTAATCAGGCTAAAAATTACACAATCTGTGCTCTGCCCGACACGGATATCGAACTTAACACGTGCACAAATTTACCGCTGTGATGAGAGACAGAGAGAAGTACGTCTTCGAAAGTAAAATGCTTAATTCCAGAGATCATTTCCTCTCAACGAACACAGCAAATAGTTCAATGTGGTTTTGCTTTTAAACAAATACTAAATCGCCTCTCGATGAAAGCAAAACATAAAAGACCGACTGGAAATAATTAAATAGGAGGTTAAAGACAAAAGCATATTCCGATGTATTTGTCTTTGTTTAATTCACACTTGTTTGTCTCTTTGTAGTTAAACACAAAACTACACAATAATTTGCTTGTATTCCGCCAACCACGGGTATCGAAACCCGAATTCTAGCGTTTTGAGTCTTTTGACTTTTTGTTCTTATTCTAATAAATATAGCATTAACAGTATAATAACTTTATTCACAAACATCTTACTGAACTTGAATTAAGCAAGTATAACGTTACGCTCAAAAATGATACAAAATTAACGAAATGCATGTTTACTCTCTAAGCCAGAAAACCTGATTAAGCTGGAAATTTTACTCGGTCCGGTGCGATTCCACCTTAGACAAGTTTTACTGTGTAATATTATAATTAATCAAAGGTGTGGATTTGTTGTTTTTAATGCAATATTTCCTTGTGACTTAACGTATTTAACGTCATTAAAATGTATTTGTTTTCAATGAAATATATACACTCCTTGATGATAGGAAAATGGCCCGGCATGGCCACGTGTGCGACTCGTAATCTAAGAGTCGCGGGTTCACATCCTCCCAGCCGTAGAAACGTTATAATGTGACGGTCAGTCCCACTATTCATTGGGAAAAGAGTAACCCAAGAGTTGGCGGTGGGTGATAATGGTTAGTTGCCTTCATTCTAGTCTTACACTGCTAAATTAGGGACGGCTAGCCATCGAGTACGAAATTCCAAAACAAACAAACAGACAGGAAAATAACGTGTTATTAATTAATACACAGTGACAGAGATGGCAGACTGATATAAGATTGAAAGCATAATCAATTAATTATAAAGAATAGAGGAAGGTTGAAACCGCAGTTGGAGTACAAGCTAAGCGGAATAATTTGATGGCTGGTAAATTATAAATCAGGCATGATTGTCGTAAAGAAAAATTTCATAACTCTTGGATATTTAACAATTTGCATAGAATATTATAATACTCATTATCTTCACTTACTATCTTTCACCTCTGATTTGAACTCTCAAAACAAAGAAATAAGCATAATGAAATACAAGAGTTGGTGCTAAGAGATAGGAAAGAGCTGTGCATGTATGCAGCATGTTAATAGTTAATATTTTTCCAAATAATTATACAAAACTTGTCATAAGAGATGTCCTGCTAACCTTACGCAAGAAAAACAGTGACACGGAAAATAGAAACTAAATGTTATTCTCCCGTCTCATTCTTTCTTCCAACATCTGTAAAACAGATGCTTAAAAACATATTAGTGAACGTGTGGAATAGTTATATAAAACTCTTAGAAATGCGTTGAAATACATGCTTTATTAAATTATAGAGATGATTTGATTTTTGAATTTAGCGCAAAGCTCCACGAGAACTTTCGGAGCTAGCCGTCCCTAATTTAATAGTGTAGGACCAGAGGGAAGGCAGCTCGTCATTACCACCCACCACCAACGCTTGGGCTACTCTTTTACCAACGAAAAGTAGGATTGACCGTAACATTATAGCCCCCCACGGCTGAAAGAGCAAGCATATTTGGTGTGACAAGGGTTCGAACCCGTGACCCTCGGATTACGAGTTGGGGGTCTTAACCAGCCGGCCATGCCAGACCGATCTGACACTTCCCTCGCCTCTCAAGTTTCAAGTCATGACTTTTTATGTACTTTTTTTACCAAGCCACGAAATTACATTCTACATGATTAACTTCTTAGCATTTGTTTTACATGAATGTTCATATACTTAATATTCATGTGTCATCAATAGAAGAACATCGCGTTGACGTCTTCATTTAGAAATTACTCGTTTAATATTTAATATACAACATAAGGCAGATAAGCTAGTGTTTAAGGTAAACGAAAGTATAGTTGAACTAAACGACAGAAGAAATCCGTATATAAATGACAAACAAGTCACAACAAAAATATAATATAAACTGCTATCTCACTAAATAACCCCTACCCCCAATGTCACAGTGGACTTCCAATGCTAGAAACCGTGTACCTTTTTAATACTTTGTTTGTACTTAGACATTACTCAAATCAACGTGTTAAACTTGTAAATGATGGCTTTTTTTCCTTCAATGTGTTGAACGATTTTGATACATATGTCACTTCGGTGTTAAGGGGTAACACTGGTTATTTAGAAGAAATAATGGTCAATGACGTAGACGTTGTAACATTAATATTTCACTGCATATTTCAGCTATGGAATTAAATATGTTGTTTATGTAATTCAAAAACTGCTTTGTTCCGACACAGAACCAAACATGCATCAGTGTTTACCTTTCGTAACTAACGTTAATGAATATGCTACTATGAGCTTCTTTCATAGTTAGGAAGGAGAAACATCTGAAGTTAAAGGTGAAAGATCATAAAAGATTCAACGGGATAAGATAAAGATATTTAAATAGGCTTAACATGGAAAGTCTTGAAATGTCGGACGCTACTTGTAAGGTTTTCGTCTGCACAACCCATGGGAAACAACCAAAATAATCTGCCTCTTTAAATAAGCTTCGAATGAACACTGTGTGTGTTAATACGCAGTTTCCTTTATAGGATTAGGTTTTTTATCAGTTTTGCTGAGTTCTTTACTTCAGAAATTTTCTTGCCTAACTCATGATCGAAGTATATTCCTACGACTGGCTATCCAAAAACCGGCACAAACACCAATTTTTTACTTAGCCAAAACCTTTTTTTCCAGAAACCATAAAGAACTCTGGTTAGTTGTTATTTTTTACGCCAAGGATTTTTCACATCACGAGCTGAGAGAATGTATGATATTACCTTACTGTAGTGGCGAATCAAAGTTTCAAATCTGAAAGGTCATCTTCATTACTTGTGATAACGTTATGGCGACCGAATGCAAGTTGTTACCTGAACAATTACCACATCCAAATTATTAATAACTTATTACTTTATTTATTTACTATGTTACTGCTAGTAATCTGCTATCATCTTCAGAAAAGTTCTAGGACGTACTAATTATGTGATAGTAACGACCAAGTTTCTTGATAGAAAATTTGACAGGTCATCTACTTTCCTGGGTTAAGGTGCTCGACTCCTAGTCTGAAGGTCAAGCATTCGATCCCCAGTCTCATCAAACATTCTCTTTCTTTCAGCCATGGAGGCATTATAATGTTTTGGCCAATTCCATTATTCAATGGTAAAAGAGTAGCCCAAGAGTGGGAGACAATGAGCCTTCTCTCTGTTCTTTCATTGCCAAATTATGGACAGTCATCGCAGATAACCGTCTTGTAGCTACACGCGACATTCATAACAAACCAAACATATCTAAGTCTTCTCAAGAGGTGTATCTAGGTTCTCCTGACTATTTTACTTGTTAGTTTTTTATCTCTTTTTCTTCTTTCATATGTAGATCATATATCAATATTTCATTTATTGTTCTTATTTTATTGTATAATACTTTTCTATTGCGTTATGAACTATTGCAGATATATTTATATCACACGAAGTAGAGTTGTTTTAAATTCGTTTCTTTATATGATTTTATAGCTTGTAGAAGTTTCCGATATTAAATTATATTTTCTTGGTTTCTTTATAATCAGACATCCGTGGGCATTAGCAAGTTTACAGATCTGCGATGTTAAAATTCTGCTTTTGATTTATTTAGGTGGAGGCAGCAGATGGCCCACAATAGATTTGCTCTAATACAAAAATGAACAATTTAATTATAATGTTTTCGTCAATTATAAACAACAACAAGTTAATCAAGTAGGTAATGGCAACATAGTCAAAAACTACAAGAAAGGAAGATGTTTATAAGTCTCCTAGGAAACGCTAGAATCTGTTAAATCATTTTAATGGTCTCTTCCGAAGATTTACTAATGATAATGTATCGTGTAATACGGCTTATTATGCAAATTGTAACTAGGTATACTCAATGAACTTTATTAAACTGTGTTCCGGATATGTTCTATAGAGATAAATCATCCTTTACACGTTATTACACTATTTTAGTATCGCCATTGAACAGATCGTTACTAAGAAATACGACACTATATCAAAATATTAACATTACTTTCTCGAGGTAATAAAATATAACAAGTTAATTCCCAAGTCATCTGAAGCGGCGTTTTCTTTCAACGGTAAATAAACGACTAACATGGTTGGTATTGTAATTTTAATTTCCAGAAATTATTATAACGTGGATCTATTTATTGAAGAAACGGCTGTTTTGTAGTCAAAATAAACAACGAAAATAAGATATAAAATTACTGTATTATTTTATTTTTACCTAGTTTGCTCACGCTGTTATTCTTCTTAATAATTAAAATTTTGTTTTTGAATTTCTAGCAACGCTACATCAGGGATATCAAAGCTAGCCGTTCCTTATTAAGAAGTGAAAGAATAAAAGGAAGGTGGCTAGTCATTACCACTCACCGCTAACTCTGGGGCTACTCTTGAACCAACGAATAGTGAGATTAACCGTAGAATTACAACGCATCCACAGCTGAAAAAATGAACATGTTTGGTGTGAGTGGGATTTGACCCCGCGCCCCTTTGATTACGAGTAGAGTGCATTAACCTCTTGGCCATGATGAATCAAATTAAACGTTCAAAATATATTTATATAATGATAATTAAAGTGTATCATGGTTTAAAGTAATAACAAAAACAAGTTAAATTCTTCAAAAAAACATCTGCAAATAAAGGGACAAATTCTTTCTTTAGCTCAAAGAGTGTGTGATTATCATACACACAGTCAAAATAAAGCCACCTGACGAAACTGATACTGCATCATTTTATACCCATTTTATGAAAGTGAACTTACATTAATTTTGATTCTTAATTCATCTAAAAGTCATCGCCAAATTACGCTGAACAAAATATGATAAATTAAGAAGAAAATTGAATATAAATTCAGTTTTACCACATGTGAATAAAATTATGAAATGTGAGTTACGCCATGTCGCTCTATTTTCTGCGTTATGGTTTCACTGAGGGGGAATATTTTGACATGCTTTAAAAATACTACTTCATGTGTATATGAGGGTAAGTATACAGATTTAATGTATCAGGGTTTTCAAAAAACATTTGGCAAAGTGCCACATAAAAGGCTTGTTAAGGAACTTATGACCTTAGGTGTGAGGATTAAGTTAACTAATTGGATAGAAGAGTGGCTTGATGGAAGAAAGCAAAGGGTTGTTATAGGTGGAGTTCAGTCAAGTTCGATTAATGATGCAAGGGGTGTACCTCATGGCTCAATATTAGGATCATTACTCTTTTTGATTTACATTAATTACACAGATGAAGAATGGTCAATGAATTACTTAAATTTGCTAATGATATCAAGTTCTTGGTGTTAATTGTTGTGAAGACGCTTGTTCTTTACAAAACAAATTAGATCATGTCGTGCAAGTAAATGACAGATGGGTTTTTATTAAGATAAATGTTGGTTAGCATAATTTAAATCATAAGTATAATGGACGGAGATAACTTTAACAGTATCATGAAATAAAGGAATTTTAACGTAGTGGTTGGTAAGTCTCTCAAGCAATCCAGTTGTGTGCTGTTGCTAGTGGTAGAACAAATAGGATTTTAAAGTTTATCTACAGAAATATTGAATACAATTCTAAAGAGGTTGTAATTTCATTGTGTAGGTCACAGGTTATGCCACATTTGGAGTACTGTGTTCAGTCTCGGGCTCCTTACCTTAAGGAAGTGTCTACCGTTTGGACAGCGGTAAGTCTTTGGATTTACAGTGCTATAATCAGGGATTCGACTCCCCTCGATGGATAAAGCAGATACCCTTATGTGCCTTTATTATAAGAAAACACAAACATACATTTTAGAAAATACATTAAAATTTTGGAATGAGTTCAGAGAAAGGTTACTAAAATGGTACCTGAGATTGAGGGGTTGTTAGAAGGAGAGATTAAGATCCTTAAAATTGTTTTCTCTTAAACAAGAAGAATTAGAGGGGATGTGATTGAAGTGTTTAAGATTGTAAAAGTAATTATTTATGTTGTTGCATCACGATTTTTCACATTTAACATGAGAATTATCGAGCTAAGAGACACAAATATAGATTTAGACGAATTAGAAGCTGTCTTCAACTAAGACAATTTTAATCAGTGATGTCGAGAAACCCACTTGTTGAGAATTTTATATGCAAAAACGGGTCGTTTGGGTTGAGAAAATATTTTACATAAAATTTGCTCTTCTATGTAAAATATTTTCTCAACCCAAACGAGCCGTTTTTTCATATAAGACAATTTTAATTTTCAAATAGGGGTACAATGAATTGCCTTCGGATGTTGTGGAAGCAGTAGATTTGAGTTGGTTTAAAAAAAGAAAGATTGATTGGAATATCAATGATAAGGGCAAGTTTTAAGCTTTTTTTAGTTTATTTATTTATTAGTTTTAGTTTGACTCAGAGGATGGGACTGGTGAGATGGACCAACAGGTCCTTTGTTTTCCCTAAACATTATGTTATATTTTATTTCTTCATTTCTGTTTATTTTTTCGTATGAAAGATTAAATATTTCCATTTTATTGAGTTCGTACATTTTCTTTACAGTATTTATTCAAGACCTAGCCAGTAATCTGGTCTCCTTTGATAAGCACAGAAAAAAAATGAAATCTTACATCGACCAGCGTAAGCAGCGTCATTATATTTTTTTCTAACTTCATCCTGGTGAAGCAACCTCAAGTTTATTAATAATACTATAATGTACTGCTGGTGGAAATATTTCTATTTGTATTTATCAGTGAGCATCTTTCTTTTCACATAAACTTTTGCCAAGCTTATTTGTTGTTGTTTTTTCAGATTATTGCGCAAAGCTTCACAATGAAGTCATTTTTAGCCTTTTCCATTTTTGAACTGATATACAACAGAACAAAAGCTGCTAATCAACAGCACTCACAGACAACTCATAGACTAATTAAGTAATGAACTTTAATATCCACTCTTATTACTTATCCTCGAATATAAAGTGCAGAGAGCTATTTTTCGTCTAAGAGACGCAAACCTTAAACGTTTGGATTCACAATTCTGTAATGTAACTAATAGGCTTTGCAAGAATCAAAGTCAAGCTTGACACTGAGCTTCATTCAACTCAGCCAATGAGAAAGGGGTTTACTGGCCTAAAAACACAAACACAGAGAGACGAAAAAGAATATAATTTTAAAGTATTTTATATTTTAATATTTCTTTATAACTATTGGTTTATTAAGTAGGAGCATAATTATCGAATTAGTATATTAAAAAAAGTTTTATTTGCCTAATTGTGACTCTGTAATGATTCATTAAAGAGAAAATATCCATTACTCCTAATTATGATAACTAATATCGTAAGCCAATCAAATTTTAATTCCAAAACGTGTAAAGTGAAATTTTGGTAAAACTTCTTATTAGGTAGTTGATAATGTATTTTCATCATTTCACTCTTTCAAATGTCAGCGATGTCCTTTTTCTTCCAATTATACTAATGTTTTTTTCCAAAATAATATAATTACTAATGTTTGTATCGTATGAAATTTCTTATCCCTTTCTTATTAATTAAATTCTTGATATGTTATAGTACATTTATCATCTTTAATACTGGTTGCATAAGTGTAATAAAATTGACACTCACTATATTTTTGATTCACAACATGCAACAGTTAATAGAATTTTTTTTATATAGAATCAACAATACTATTGTTATTGTACTCTATTTTTATATAATATTGATAAATTCCTAAACTTAAAATATCATATTGTAAGAAAAGAATCAGGCATCTCCAATATTTAAGGATACGACAAATTAGATAGAATGTAAAATAATGCTGAATAAATATTTTAATCATAGAAACCACAATCTAAATCATTTTTGAAAGTAAAAAAAAATGAATATTTTTTATTTTCATTCAAATTTACATTATTTTAACATCATTTGCATTTAAGTATTCTTAGAGAAAATATTAATGGGCGACATAGATCTTTTATATTTTAACATAATGTGCGTTTCATACGCAGTAAAGCATGCTAGTGTTTTTGTCCTTAATTCGCTTCATACTAAACGTTTAATTAAATTAGAATTTACAATGACTTTACTTAAAACTACTTTGAACAAATACTCAGTTCCTTACAGAAAATCTTGAAACTTACATTGCTCTTTAAAATGAACATACATCCATTTACAATTCTAAACGTTTTCATGTCGCTGGTTTGAAATTAACGACGTGTATTTGGCAACTGAATCAAATCGTAGTCTTTTCGCACATAGGAGTGTTATTATATTGATATATCTTTAATTCTTAGTGCTCGTCTTTGAATGCACAGGAATATTTCCACCATTGAATATCAAAGAAAGTGCTACACATCGTTGTAGAACTATATATTCGATACGTAGACAATAAATTACTCCTTTAGGTGTATTAAATGAGTTTATCCAATAGACTGAGTGATCTCACAGTTGCAGGTTTTCCTTCTGTGCGAACTGATCCCACAGCGTCAATAGTAATCGAATTTTTTCTCCCTTTTATTTTATTTTCCGTACGACACTCATGTCATGTTCCATAGGTCAATCGGAAAACCTTGTTAAAAGTCATTCTGACTTCCCGAGAATAGCTAATGACGCGTGAACTTTTCCTTCCGACTTTTGGCCCTGACCCACAACTATTTATGTTTCTTTTGTTGTTGTTTTTATTGGCGGTAGTGGTAGAAAATGGTCACTAGAGCATTTGCTCAAAACACTTGTTTCAGTTAATTAACCATCGCACATGATGTTAATGAATCACTTTTGTAAATAATATATGTATATACATTTAATAACTTTGGTTTAATGCACTTATTATATTTTTTTCAGTTTCAAATACCAAACATGTTTTGGTGAATAATATTTCTTTGCTTGATAAAAAAGATAATAAATGTTTTATTTCCTACTCGGACAGTTATTTTGCTATATGCACCTCATTATAGATAAGAAATAAATTTTCATTATGTTACTTTTTAGATTCGGCAACAAGTTTTATATGTTGTTGTGTATATTTACCTATAGTCAACTATTATCAATAAAGCCAATTATTTTACCTCAGTTTACTTGTACTTTTATTCTATTGTACAGTGATGTGTTTCACACACGTAACGCTCGGCAAGTCAGGTGATTAAGGCACTCGACTCGTAATCTAGAGTCACGGATACGAACCCCTATCACACCAAACATGCTCGCCCTTTCAATCATGGGGCCGTTATAATGTTACGGTCAATCCCACTATTCGCTGTTTAAAAAATAGCCCAAGAGTTGGCGGTGGGTAGTGAAGACTAGCTGCCTTCCCTCTAGTCTTGCCCTGCTAAATTAGGGATGGCTAGCACAAATATCCCTCGAGTAGCTTTGCACGAAATTCAAAACAAACAAACCACATACGTAACTCAACAATAAATAAAAGATAACTTTTATAAATCAGTTTAAAATAATTCCGATGAAACCTAGAGTTACTTCTCTTCTTCAAGAGTGAACGTTAACTTTTATTTGTTTTTTATTGTAGGAACACTTACTTTTTACAAGTCATAAAAATCACGAATTTATATTCATTTGTAAGAAGCAGAGCCTTCACTTGTTCTTCAATGTCATTTTAGTAAAAAGACATTTTTTTCCAATAATATTACCTTCTTTCTTACTTTTAAGAACGACAAACAAAATAACTATCATTTTTCACTGTCATGAATGCCTGCGAAAGTAAGTAATATATGTCGCTACATAAAAAGACACGAAAACACATTCGAAGAAGTTGGTTTTAATTTATATCTTAAACTTTCTACGTTGTTTCAAGCATTTTTACCAAAGACAAAAATCCATTTTTATTCACTTTGTTCCACAATGTTTATCTTCTACAGTTTACAGGTATTGCAAGATTTGTCAAAAAGACTACTATCTACACTATTTTTACTTGCTAATGTTGGTGGTTCCTTTGCTAATTGTTTTATGTTTATAAACATCCTAATTTTACAAGCAAAGGAATTATTGTAAAACAACTGAAATTATAATGTTAGCTAATAGAAAAAATATTACAATGGTGAACCTTAGCATCTTTTACTTTATATTGAATTAGAATAACATGTGTGTATACATAAAAACCTGACAAATGTTTTTACAACTGGAAAGTTTATACCAAATTAGAAAAAGAAATTGATTAAAACCTCAAAACTTTTAATGATCCAGATATGAAACTGCAATTTCTGAACAATCTATTTATAACTCGACTGGATCTACGATTTTATTACCTTATAACTATTATGATGTTACAAGGGCTAAGTAATAAACAGTTCTATGTTATAAAGATATTATATAGCGCAAGGACTCATTAACGGACATCAGATTTTTAGTCCCTGTACCACTAAATTTTGGAAGAACGATAAACTTTGTAGTAAATGGCGCTCTTGAGATGGTTCATTATGCATTGAGAGGGTATTAACTTTGCTTATCTGTGGCAGGTAGAGTGGATTGGAAATTAATAATCGTTAAAATAAATGTGTTAAACATTTCGGTTCATGGGGTATTTCCAAATATCATGAATTCAACGTCTTCATATTTGTTAGAACAACAATGACCCAAAAACAAGAAACGTATCATTGCTTTAGAGTTTAATGGATAATACCGTCAAGTGCTAATGAAATCAAAAATCATGGTATCCTTGCATCATTGTAAATGTCTGTAACACATCTCAAAGCTACTGAGTTGAACAGCTAAAACCTTTAATTATGTGGCTATAGATTTAAATACTATGCTATATTAAATAATTTTATACTAAATATAAAATTATTTACAGAAACTTGAAAGTAACGACAAAAATAAAATTATAATGTATGTAGTACGAAACTATTTATAAAATTTATTGGTGGGCTCTGAAATTACTATAATTATTTATTTGGATATTTTTATTGTATATCGGTGTACTAATGTTGTTTTATCACCTTTCCTATATAAGATTTGCTACTGTATGGATCTCTATAAAAAAGAAGTTCCAGATAGAAGCAAGAAAAGGGCAGAGAATGGAAGCTGTAAAAATAGCAAAAGATTGAAGCTAGTACAGAAGGATCTCGACATTTTGTTGTGTTAAAATATCATATTGGAGGCTTTATTTCCTGTTTCAATGGCGCTTACCTACCTTCCCAGCTGATGTATACCATTACAATTATTATCGTTCTTGCTGTTTTTATTATAATTCAGAGAAACCATCTTTACACATCTGACTGCAGACTGCTAAAGGTAGTTAAGATTCTGGACGTTGTGGACTAGTACACCATGTGACGGATTTACTATTATATATCTGTTATAATATCGATGCTTATCTTAGTTAAACTTATGTTTAGAAATGTACATAACTTACGCTATTAAGTTTATATTGCGAAATTTCCGTCTTTTCATTGAAGTTGTAGAATATTCTTGAGTGTAAGAATCAACAATATATGTGTATGTAAAAGCTACTGCTTCGTCAATATTGCTGTTCAGGCCGAAATTTGTAGAAACACTTCTCACGCGTATAAACATAACCAACTCTGATTAACGCTTAATAACACTGGTTAACAAAAAAAAATATTTTTTGTCTGAGGCCAGAATGTGAATACGTGTTTTTTACTAATTTGGGTGTGCTGAATTCAAATTTATAAACAGTTTTGCTCTATCACCTCTAGTTTTCTGGCTTTTAAATAGTCTCATTTTAGTATATAAAGAGTATATACGTGCTTATTTCAACAGTTGAAGCAGCTTATTACAGATAAAACAGGATAGATAAAGAACATTGACGGAATAAATACACTTGGATGACAAAATGTACACAATTCATAGTACCGCAGACAGTTAGAAGTGTGTTTTCTTAGATGATCTGGTGTATTTTGCCTCCGGGATGTAACGCAAGAGCATCCAGCAGAAGTCTCCCATCATGCTGGGGTTCCACTTGCCTTGGTAGTTGCTCTCCATCTTCGTAATGTCTTGGTGGAATTTTTCTCCGTGCTCATCACTCACTGCTCCAAGGTTTGGAGGGAAGAAGTTGAGGTGGGAATGGAGAAAATGAATTTTGAGTGACATTCGGCATTCCATATCCTCATAAGTCTTTAGCAACTTCTTAATACAGGCTTGGTAATTTGGTACGCGTGTGTTACCAAGGAAGCCACTACATGCTCTCAGTTCCTTTAAGGTAAGAAGCTCCTCAAAATCAGTATCCTTCAGCACTTCTCGGATTTGAGATCCGACAAAGATGCCCTCTTTGAGCTTAGCAGCACTGAGACCTGGGAACACAGTAAACAAGTGTTGGAAGGCAGCACCATTTTTGTCCATGGCCTTCACGAAATTCGTTATCAAACCAAGCTTGATGTGAAGAGAAGGAAGAAGCACCTTCTTCATGTCAACCAGAGGATTCTCCTTGACGCTGTGTTCGCCAGGAACGAAAGTGCTTCCAGACCCCCAGTCTTTCTGCTTGTTATGCTGGGATACAGCTCGACTATCCCAGAGACAGAGAAAGCAACAGTACTTTGTGAAGCCCGCTTCCATACCCATAAGAAGACCAATGACCTTGAGGTCCCCACACAGACTCTACTGGTACTGGTTGTACTTAACAGCTTCTAAAAGAAGCTCCATATTGTCATAGGACTCCTTTAGATTGACAGAGTGTGCATTGGGAATGCTGGGATATTTATTCTCGCTGTGCAGAAGCACAGCCTTGAGACTTCGCTTGGAAGAGTCTATGAAAAGACGCCAGTCTGAAGGATTATGTAGCAAACCGAGGAAAGTGAACAAGCCAGGTACATTTGTGCAGTAGCACAACTTGTTTTCCATGTCGAAAAATGAAGCAAGGTCTTTGTTACGATCCTGAAACTGGTGATCCGTCTTGATATATAGATATGTATATATATATAATGCAATGCTATCACTTACATTTATTGCATAGTAACTAAAAAAGAAGACATAAGTCACACAATATTAGAAATTAACCCTGAATGCATATACGCCTTTATGTACAGTATGCATATCTAAAAAACTAGAGTTGATGAGTAAAAACGGATTTCAAATCTGAATTCAGCACCCCAAAATTAGGTTAAAACAGCTATTTTTGTGCTTGCCTCAATTTCTTTGTAAACCAGTGTCATTAAGAACTTTAGATATTTGACCAGAAACGTTTATAATTTCGAGAATTACAAAACTTTTAATTTTAGCGGATTCACATTACCTCTTAATACTTTTTAGGAAACATTACATAATTCCATCGGTGGAAAAATTCGACATGTGACCAGCGAAGAAAAAAGAATACATCGTAAGCTAGCTCCTAGTTAAAGAAACTGTATTTACTTTACATTAACTCGAAACCAATTCACTCATTGTAAACCCTCGACAAGACACCAGTGAAGTTCCGAATCAAATAACGGCTTAATATTGTTTGTAAATTTGTAAAACTTTTGTATATAGATCGTTATTTGTAAGAACTGTTAGTGTAGATTGTATTATTTTTTGTGCATTAATATATTATCGTATTAAAAAATAAATCGTATGTTTCAATCTCGTTTCGTTTATTTAGAACTAAGCATAAGCTACACAATGGGGTATCTGAGCTCTGCCCACTATTGATATCAAAACGTAGTTTCTAGCGTTGTGAGGCTGCAGACATTCTGAGGCCATTAGGAGACATCAATCTTTTGGGTAAGTATCATAAATTGACAAGATATCGAGAAAGTTTCTTATCAGATAAAGAGTCGGTTTTGTTTGAAAATTTGTAAAACCTTTGTTTATAGGTTTTCATTTGTAATAAATGTTAGTGTAACTTGTATTACTGTTTATGTATTAAAATATATTTGTATTAAAAAGGAAACCGCATGTATCAATCTTAATAAGTACCATAACTTGGATGCATATCAACATTTTTTTAACTAATAAGTTTATATTGAAATTTAAATCAGTTTTAGACTATTTTAAATTATAATATATAACAACCCACAACATATCCTTTTCTCTCCTTTTCTTTTCAGCCCCCCAGTGGCACAGTGGTATGTCTGCGGACTTACACACTAAAAACCGGTTTTCAATACCCGTGGTGGGCAAAGCACAGATAGCCCATTGAGTAGCTTTGTGCTTAATTCTAAACAAACAAACAAAAACCTTTTCTTTTTAAGTATGTGAGCCCAGCGAAATTGAAAATATACTATATTGATGGTGCCCCCCTCAACGTAATTTGTTTAATTTATGTCTTGCTTTCTCTGGTACCTCACAAAATAAGAATACATTATCTAATGACACACTCAGTAATTTGTGCCCAGTGTTGGATATGTGTCTTGTAGCTGCGTTTATATTTTTCAATTACATTTAGTTATTTATTTTTATCCTTCTTTACAAAATTAAAAATAATTATTTTTAGAAATGACACGTTACAAAACATGACTAATATCAATTTATTTATTTATAAACAACTCTAAATGAAGTACTTCTGTTGTTTTTAATCTATCAGAAATGCCCTTAGTTACCATCATGTTTTTCTTTCCTGAGACAACGGTAAGTCTTCAGATTTACAATGATAAAATCGCAAGTTTGATCACTCTTTGTAGATAGAACAAATAGTCAATTTGACTTTCCTGTCAAAAAAAACACACACGCTCCTCTATTTTAGGATTTCTACTGCCTTAATATCAAGTTTCAATTAAATAATCCTCGAAAAAGGAACATGAAAACAATATCATGAATATTGATTGATAAACATGTTTGTCATATAGATATTAAAATTTTATCTCAAGATAGACGAGTAGTATGCCTGTAATTAAAATTATTTTCAGTAATTTCCTGAAAAAACTAACAGGTTTATAGAAGCGTTGTCCATCTATATAAGCAAGTTTTCTGCAGAGATTTTAATAAATTTAAAACACACTTTTATTATTTACATTACAAACAAAGGGTCTAAAGGTCGAAATCTTCTAGTTATATAATTATTATTTCACGATAATCCATCAAAAAATACTAAAACTGCATTCTAAAAATGCTTATCGTATTCAAAGTAATGCACTTTGATTGAATATTACAATTTCCCCTCGATAGCGTACCAGCATCACAACATATTGTTTAGTGTAATCGAAAATTCTGCTGCGTAGGCGACGTAACACGAAGAGAAAACATTTTATGCTAGCCCAAGGAAATTTCTTAGCATTCTCGCACTTTGAATATTAAATGTTTTGTTCTTTCAAAATATAGCAATTTTGTAATCAGATAAAGCCTTTCTATCAGATTTAGTTGAAATATACGAGGAATTTAATAATTTTGTTACCATAAATATTTGTATAAATAATACGTGTCTCACTGTTCGGAACTTTTCTTTTAAAAACTGTCGACTAAACACTACAAGTTTTATGTCGTTATATATGCCTTTGTCAGAGAAGTCTCGATTGTATATTGTTTGTTTTTTATTTAAAATCACTCTACCTCTTTAGTTGTTGTTGTTTTCTTACTCAAACATTTCAAAGTTATGAGTATGGACACAATTTCACAAATGCATCACTAGACAATTCACTTTGGTTTCAGCATTAGTTTTTTTACTTCCAAAGTATTTCACACAAATAGCATTTAACCGGCAATAATTTCGTAAATGGAAATATGGATTGCACTAAATACAATTTCTATGGGCTTTCTCGAGTTATTTAGGTATAAAACTCATATGTTTACCACTTTGTGAACAGACGTTCCTGCATATTTAGTTAAATTTGCCTTCATTACAACATTACATTTACTTTACTTTGCATTAATTTAACTTCGGTTTGCTTTATAAACAACCGTAGATACCTTTAAACTACTTTTTTTTCACTACAGACTTTAGTTTTCATTTTTGTGAGTTTAGTTTGGTTTGTCTTGAATTTTGCACAAAGCTACACACGGACTATCTGCGCTAGCCGTCCCTTATTTAACAGTGTAAGACAAAAGGAAAGGCAGGCAGTTATCACCACACACCACCAGCTCTTGGGCTATCCTTTTATCAACGAATAGTGAGATTGAGCTTTTAAGTCATAACGCCCCCACGACTAAAAGAGCAAACATGTTTGGTGTGACGTGGATTCAAACCCAAATAGGAAATTAGCCTAAATACTAGCTGGTCAAAAGATTAATACCATAACAAAAAGAAGTCCTAAACAGGGTAGGAAATGACCAACAAGAGGTCTCAGTAATGAGTTGCACGGCCGTCATTGCGAATAATTACAAACATTCCCTTTGGCATAGTCGATATAAGCATTTGCACAAGGCTGTCTGGAATGTTATTCCAAGTGGTGAAGATGGCTTTACGAAGATCATACATTGCTTAGAATTGACGTCCATTTCTATAGACTTCTCTTGTCATCCACCTCCAAACATTTTCAATGGGATTCAGTTCGGGCAAACACGCTGGATGGTCCAAAAGAATCACGTTATTCGCCATGAAAAAGTCCCTTGTTCTGCGGGCATTGTGGATTGCAGCTTTGTCCTGCTTAAAGATCCAGTCATTTTTACACAAGCGAGAGCTTTCAGTCAATGAGGATCCTCTCTCCAACATGCCAATGTAACCAGCTGCTGTTTGACGCCCCTGTATAACCTGAAGTTCCATTGTTCCATGGAAAGAGAAAGCACCCAAGATAATGATGGGACCTCCTCCACTGTGCCGTGTAGAAAATGTCTCCGGTGGGATATCTTTATAGTGCCAGTAACGTTGGAAGTTATCTGGACCATCCAGATTAATTTTTTTTTAATCAGAAAACAAAATCTTCTTCCACTTTTCTACGTCCCATATTTGGTGCTTCTCAGCAAAGTTTAACCGAGCTGTTTAGTGGTGTGGAAGGAGGCGTGGCCTTTGAAGACGTTTACGGGAATTAAAGCCTTTCTCTGGTAGATTCCGTCTTATTGTTCTTGAGCTGCATTTTGCGTCCGTAAGAGCCTTAATCTGGTTCGACGATCGACTGGTGTCTTGCGGGCAACCCGTCGAATTATCCTGCTCAATGCCAGCGTTTGTTAATGCCAATATTCCATTTTCTAAATTATTTGCATTATAAATAATTTTGTGACTTTTGTAAACCTATATATGTTATATTCCTGGTAGATATTTCATTTAATTAAAGTCCCTTTTGCAAGTGTTCCTCATGGAAACAACACAGTCTTAAAATGACAACATTTTCCCCAACAACATTTGCTCCGGACATAATTATATGATCACTAGAATTTGTTGTTCGGGGAAGAATAAAAACCTGATTTCTTTTAATGGTAGCTAGTGCGTTGATAGGAACTTGTTTGTTTAAATATAACAGGACAAAGATTTTTTAATTTGCACTACTAAAGAATTCCAGAAACTCACATGATAAATAAACTTAAAAGCTAATCATTATATAGCTATAAATTTGTATTGCTTAATACACCTAACCCCAAAATTAGTTTAATAACTAATTTTAAATTTCACTATATTTACGTACTTTCTTTCAAAATACAACTTGTTTAATTAATTAAAATATCATTTAACGCATATAAAAAGGAAACGTTTGTGCACGAAAATATATTCAAGCATGATGAAACGTAATGGTACATTTCTAGTCTGGTTCCAAAATAAAGAATTTACTAAAGGATGTTTTCACTTCTGAATTAATAGAAAGAAATATGTTAACAACTTATACACTTTATTTTTTATTTAAATATATGTACACTTAGATATATATGAAAGATTATATATGCTATCTTAGCTTTTTCCAACAAATATTAATTAGGTAAATCTTAGAATATTTGTTCTCAAGAGAACAACATTCAATGCTTAATTCAATAACCAAATATCGAAAGCTGCATATTACACCTTTCCATTTGTACTAGAGTACGGAGAAGTTGATAGGCCTGATGCACAAGTATTCATGTTATACAAAACTTCAAAAAGGATAATCTTCTTGGAATTGATAGACAAATTAAAAGTAAATACTGCATACAGTAAAGACGATGTATAACGTGTTTAACTGCCATATAACAACATAAGTTTATATCGTTTCAAGTTTCTCATATCACAAAGGAAAAAACACTGTCTTTCAACATAACAAATCCAACTGATATATTTTATTGAGATACGTTACCTTAAAATTATCTCTGTTTATTTAGATATTAATCTCACACTATTGTTTATATGATTATGTTCTAATTTGAAACTGAAAATTTGCTTTACGTACTCTTTTATGAACTAGTTTTCTTTAATCTAAACAAAAATGGTTTAATTGTAAATAAATAGTTTTTTGTTCTATTACATTACAACTATTTCTAAATTGCCAGAAAGTATATAAATAAATTAGCTTCAAACTCTGTAGGGAATCACTCGATTTTTTTCACCAATAAAATTCCAATTCTTAAGAAAGAAATTTTGTTCAACAAATGGATGAGAAACTCAATATCACAATTTTTTTTGTAGAGCTGTTATTGAAGCTAGATAGTTAGTACACGCAACTCGCAAGATTGAATCTCATACACCAAGCATTCTTGTTCTTCAACCATTCGAACATCATAATGTGACAGTCAATCTCACCATTCATTGGTAAAGAGAAACCCAAGAGTTGGATGTAAGTGATGTTGACTCGCTGCCCTTCTTCTCGTCTATCAATTCTAAATTATAGAAGGATAGTGCAGATAGCACTGGAGAACAGGAAAGAAACTCTTTATATTTACCACAGATAATTCAATCTTTGTCTACGTTTATTTGTGTTTCGTAACACTAAGGCTACAAAACGTTTATTTCCTATTGTCTGTAGATCTCAAATAAACAAAATATTTATTTTAATATTCAATAATTCAATCACCCTTCAAAATTAACTCTAATTATAGTAAGAACGTTTCTTCATAAAATCCAAACTTTGAATCATTTTTTTCAACTGCCCTTCAATACCATTACGGAAAAAAAATTAATATAGTAACTTATTTTTTCAGAGGGCTATCCGCTCCTAATTTAGCAGTGAAAGACTAGAGGGCAGGCAGCTAGTCATCACCACCAGCTGCCAACTCTTGGGCTACTCTTTCATTGCTAATATTAGGATTGACCATCACATTATAACACCCCATGGCTGAAAAGGCGAGCATGTTTGATGCAAGGGGATTCGAATCCGCGACCCTTGCATTACGAATCGCTCGCCTTAACCACCCGACCACGCCAGATCCAGTATGATGTTTATAGTCAGCTTACTTCATTATTTCATCTTGATATGTATAATACAGTTACTTACTTTGATCTTTCAGTTTGTCAATAATAATTATAATTAGTTCATTTATTTCATAGTTTTGTCCTGACAATAATAATTAATTTAAGTACTTCACACATTTTCATCTCAACACGAATACTGACTAAAATTTCTTCGTACTTCCATCTTGACAATTGTATTAGTGAAACATACAAATATTAATTTTACACCATTTTTTTAAAGGAAAATTAAAAAATTAAGAACTGATAGGTTAAAAACATTTTAATCGCAGCTAATAAGAATTTATAAAAATTAAGGTTCAATTTACTTATTCATTATTTAACAGAGAAAAAAAAAACACTTTAATTTTCCGGAGTGCCAATTGTTCATCATACAGCACGTTGTTACTTCTTGTTCCATTAATTCTTACTTCTTATTAATTAACTATTAACGTTTTAACTATTTTTCATCCTCTTAAAATGTTAAAAATATCTTATTCATTGACGTTTATTTCGAACATTTGGCTTATTAATATAGATATTTGAACAACATTTTGGAATCCTTACGCTTTTATTTGCATATTTTATTGCTAATTTAGTATAAACCACGCTCTAAACATGTTTCGCGTAACAATATATATTTATATATGATTTATTATTCATCTTCTACGTGCCACCGTGTTACTATGACAACAGTCACTACATAATGTGATTACTTAATATTCACTTTCTCCTTCCTTAAAGACTTAACTTGTGCTACTATAAAGTCCTCCACTGGTGTAACGAGCTTACAATGCTAAAATCAGAGGTTCGTTTCCCTACGGAGGACTCATCAGATAGTCCGATGTGACTTTGCCATAAGAAAACCCGCACGCTCACCCTAAATTATGAAAAAAATATCCCTTCTTTAACAAGATTTTGTCATAAGAATATGACATTTACCTTAAAAGATAATTCTATTATTTATAATTTGCACCAAAGTAAAAACTCTTTAAAGTATCTTATCACAATGATACAAAACCTGCTGACAATGTGGTGACGTTGTTTTTGTGAAGCCTTCCTCAGCAACTTGAACCTTCATGTCATTTCCAGCAATTTTAACAGTGATTCTCTTTTTCATCACACAAGAAATGAATTTTGATAAAATACTAAAATATTCTGCGTCGTTGAAACATTGCGTGTATGGGATTTTATAAAGCCAGATAGAGTCTTATATGCGTAAGGTTTGTTTGTATGCTTATTTAGAATTTAGCATAGAGATGCACAATGGGCTTCCTATGCTGTGCTCATCACGGCTGTTGAGACCCGTTTTCAGCGGTGCGAGTCATGTGCCACTGAAAGGCTTTTGGTAAGGATTTATTTCAAACGCGAAAAGTAATTAAGTACATTATATACACATATATAAATATTAAATTTAAATATTTCTTGTACAGTGTGTTATACAATTTTTAAATGAGCTCTTACCATCGCGAAATCGATCACTTTTATATGTAATCTTTCAAATCACACAACACCATAAAAGGAGTTCTGACGTCAGTGGTACCATTTTCTTAACTTGAACGTCACTAAGACAATTTTTTTCTTTTAATTTAATATGTTGAAGCAAATATTATACTTTTACAAAAATTATTGACAAATATTGCTGAAAAAAGCATGTATCAATTGATGTTACTAAATATTTATACAAATTCGGATACAGTCCAAAGGTGTATAAATATTACATTCGTTTCTGTTTTTTTATGAAACTAGAAGGTAGTGCAAAATTGAAGAGACCGTGGCTAATATACAAACAATCACAGTTGTTTTTTCACTGCTTTAACTTAAAGTAATACAGAACAATTGTTGTTTTTTTTCTGATTTCCTTTTTAAAGCTTTTTTTCAGTTTCGTTTGTTCTGTTTTTCTCATGTATTCTTAAAGCAACAGATAGTTTTTAGTAGAAAAGCTGAAGACCTTTCCACAAAATTCCGATCACTTTGGCATCAAGTTAACGTTTAGCCTGTAAAAAAGCAGAAAATCTAAGACAAATTCCATAGATGTCACGCCTTACGGACGTTCTTATGATACTAAAAACAACTTTTTTCATGTTGTATCAATCCAACTATAACGATAAGAAAATTCTGCATCAATTTGCTGCTTAACTCTTGAGAAGCCTGGATTAGATAATATCAACATTCATTGTAATGTGTCAACTTCAAATGAAATGCCAGTTTTTTTATCAACGTTACGTTTTTATTTTTATATATATTTCCAGGATCAAGGTTATCTTCTGAATATATTTATCACTTTATGATAACGAGTTATTATAAAAAAGAATGGTTTTGAAAGCTTTGATTTCTGACTCTTATATAATTAAATTGTTGGAGGCAAGGACGCCGTATTGGTGCAGAAGAACGTCAAGTATAACTGTATAATACATATATATATATTATTTTCATAGTTACTCGTTTAGCTTAAAGTCAGGACATAAATAATTTTCTTTTTAGTACATATTTTGATAGTATAATATCGTCCTCAAAGACACATCGAATACTTTCCACAAAAACAAATGTTTTCTACTATATAACTAGTGTCATTTTTCCCAATGAATATTATATGTACTCTACAGATCTTTTATGATTTTAATTTAGTCTTAAAGTTATCATGCCAAATAATGTGATTCATCGATTAACACTGAGAAGTTAATCTCAATGTATAGTCCAATAAAAAGTCGTATTATAGTTTTGACACTTCTTTATAAAATAGCTACACTACAATATTAAAGCTGTTTCGTTAATTGCGATTCATTACTACAAAAGTCTTCGAACTCTTATTTAAGTAGAATGTACAATTTTACTTGTCTCCTCTTTCACAATATTTTTTGAATGATTGCTTAACAAGAAATAATTTCTCAACTAAAGAATCCTTTATTTCTGAAAATCATATATTATTATTATTTTATTTCTCATAACAATACTGAATTAGCTGTTAAACCCAGTGCTGAAATAGACTTTTTGTCCATTGTTAGAAGTTGTAGGACCAGATAATGTGAGCCTATTCTCGTTATAATTCCGTAGATTTTCCTTAAGACTACTCATAAGTCAAAAGAAATCGTAGTCTGCTGTGGTTGTTTTTATTAGCTTTTTATTCAAAGAATCATTTCTGGCTGCACTGGTGTAAACATCTAACGTTCTCTTAAGATCAGTTTACTTCTATCTACCAACTTATTTACAATATTTTTTGATGATTTCAACATTCTTTTTTTCCCTTTTTCCTTTTTTTTGGGGGGGTAGAAAGAATATCAAATCTTTACATTGAAACAGTTTTTGTTGTTTTTTTACACAGAGAGAATAAACACTAGGAAGCATTATAAGTTTTGTCCCCATTATGGACTTTTTTAAGGCTTAATAGGTTCCCATTCTTACAAATGGATGATCAATAAAACACAGATGCACTGATCTCTTATTCTTCTCTTTGCATAACATTCCTTTTCATGCACTTAATATTTCGGTATTTAAATGACTATTTCGCTGGAAGAGGTTTAAATATAACCACAACATGTGAATTATGTTTATACTGTTATGGTTTCTGGAAAATAATCCGCTTAACATTAAAGACTTTTTGCATATCTGCATTCAAAATATTATCAAAGAGAAATTCATAAATTGCCTTTACTTTATCTGCTAGGTCTAAAACCATAAAATTAAATTTTACGTTAGGTTACATTTTCACGCGATACAGTGTAACAAGAGAAATTTTCTCAAAAATCTACATCAATGCCTAAGCAATAAATACACAAATCAAACTTTAAGATGAATTAGCACATCAGAATAATTTAACACACTCATTCACTCAAAAAGTGAGAAATATTAGCATTAATCAAATTTATTATAACATAATGTCAACCCTTTTTATTAAAAAAATAGCATTACCTGAATACCTAATAAATCTCTTTTAACAAATGATTAGACTTGATGTATTTTAAGTAATTTCATCCGAATTTTCTACAGGGTTGATTATCTAAAAATCTCCACTCGGTTTTATCCTATTTTGAGGGATTTTTTCTAATTAAGGCTCATCAACTAATGGTTGTACAAAGTCAATCTTGAAAGACTTGAATATATTTGTATATTTCGGATATTTTGGCAGAGCTACGCAACTAGAATAGTTTTCTGCATTAGCTGTCCCTACTTTCAAAAAGATAGACTAGAGAAAATGAAGTTCGTTATCAGCATTCGCCACCAACTCTTGAGACAGTTTAATGTGATTTTATAGACATCCTAATAACACATCCTTTGCCCCGAAGTGCAGAGCTCCACGTTTCGACAATGGATACAGCTCGATACGCTAACCACTACACAACCTCTAACCCACCTAAATAAGTAACAAAGAATGATGCTCAGAAATCATAAAAAAATTTGTTTACAACCATTCAGATACTTATATTAAAAAAACGCAAATATTAAACTACAAACGTGTGTTAACCAACAGAACACTGTGAATGAATTGAAGTATCATAAACGAATATGTTTTTTATCTACCTGGACGGGTATATTTATAACTAATCAGTAAGTGACTTCTGGAAGTATCTTTCTCTCCAATATTTCATTGAAGAATGATAGTCACGTGTGTAGCGCTACTTGCTTTGAGTATTTCTGATGTTGATGACTAAAGTAGCTGGCGTGATTAATATTCAGCCTGAAACGAGCACTCAGTTTATTCAATTTTCTTGAACATGAGTATAGTCTGGAATATTACCTATGAGGAACACAGTTTGGAAATTTAAATCGGTGAGTTAGTACCAACACATTAGATAAGGCAGCTATTATTTATGCCAAATAGAGTATATATTTTAATCGTTTCTTTTAAATAAAGATAATTTATTGGTATTATACTCTTATGTTTAGTCTTTACTTATTTATTAAGATTCCCCAGCAAATATCCTGTCGAATCTCCCGTTATTAACGAACCTGTATTACTCTAAGTAAAACTAATCTTACCTAAAAGCACCACGGAAAAGGAGAAGCCAATGTGGCATTACTTTAGAATTAGTTTTAACAGTAAAAAAATTGGAAAAATGCAATATTTATTTACGATGTTAGACAACAAGTAACAAATTGTGTTATTTTCTTTTTCTTTATTTTATATTCTCTCTATGATAATAAAATACAAAATACTCTAAACTGTTATCATTCTTTCAATATATAATGCAAATTAATAAGATCCAGATTTACTTGAGTGTGTTTGTCTGTTTGTTTTTGGAATTTTGCACAAAGCTACTCGAGGGCTATCCGTGCTAACCGTCCCTAATTTAGCAGTGTAAGACTAGAGAGAAGGCAGATAGTCATTTCCCCCCCGCCAACTCTTGGGCTACTCTTTTACCAACGAATAGTGGGATTGACCGTCACATTATAACGTCCCAACGGCGTGACGCTCAGAATACGAGTCGCACGCCTTAACACGCTTAGCCATGCCGGGCCGATTTCCTTGAGTAGATAACTTTTCATTGCATGATCTATAAAGCATTGGTAACTAAAGTCGTTTTTATTTACCAAAAGGTTTTTCTGTAAACATCTAATTTCAAAATACGTCAACTGTTGTTAAACCCAAAAATCTAAAAGTTTAAAAGACCACCTTTTTCTTTCGTCAGGTTTTGCGTAAGCTGCCAACATTATTTTCGTAACAAAGATATTTCTTCCGTACAAAAGCCAAGTGCAGATACTAGCGACAGTACTGATCAGATCACGTGCACGTCAGACTGTGACGCATGAAGACTGTTTCTGTTTTCAGGCATTGCAACAACACAGCCAATCAACGAGGAGACCAAAAGGCCAAACTTGAATAATACTGAATGGTCCAGCATGAGATTATTGAACCCAAACAACAGCAGAACGTAGAGATTTTATTTTAAGACTGAATATAAGTGTAGCTTTAAATATTTTCATGGATTAACTAAGTTTTCGTAAAACAATAAGAAGCATCTCTGTGTTATTGTCGTACATAACCATATCAGTTTCATGAGATATTCTGAAAAATTTTCCGAACATAAAGATATATTAAATTTTTCACTTTGTGTCTTAACTCATAAATCGGTGGACTCAACAGATAGCCAGATGTGGCTTTGCTATGAGTAAAACAAGCACTCAAACTCTCACAAATAGACATCTACATCTATATAATTCATTCTTGTTAAACTAAAATAAATGGATTTTCATTGTATATAGAGGGTCTTAATAAAAGAAATGACATTTTTTCTGTCTCTTTATAAACAACACCAATTTCAACCAATAAATACAAAAATGGATTAATCAAGCTTCCGAAAGTACCTGACGTAAAATATAAATACCCCTTTATGTATATTTTAATACCATTATCAAAATACACCTCTATGTATATCATTATATTCAATTATCAAAATACAATTTCATGTATATCTTATGTACCATTACCAAACAAAATAAAGCATTTTATTATGTTGTTGTTTGGTCATAAATGTTCATGCCTACATTTTTATCAAATTCCATATATTTCAGGCCCGGCATGTTCAGGTGGGTTTAGGCGTACGACTCGTAATCTGAGGGTCGCGGGTTCGCATCCTCGTCACACCAAACATGCTCGCCCTTTCAGCCGTGGGGGCATTATAATGTTACTCTCATTCTTATTATTTGTTGCTAAGAGAGTAGCCCAAGAGTTGGCGATGAGTGGTAATAACTAACTGTCTTCTCCCTAGTCTTACAATGCAAAATTAGAGAAGGCTAGTACAGATAGCCTTCGAGTAGCTTTGCGCAAAATTCGAAAACAAATTCCATATACATTCAAGCCATGTTTCCAGAAGATACTTAATGTGATACTTAAGAATCTCGTTAAGTATTTCTTAAGATATTTCACAAAACTATGATATTAACATTTTATTAAGAACATATGATATTTTTAACCAAATCGGACAGTACGTTAAGTACAATCTGTATAAAATATTGTAATGTTTTATTAACCATTATAAATCTACTGTGTCCTTATTTAACATAATATAACAAGATATTTTTCTGGTTCATTAAAAGTGTTTTTTCTCCATCGCACGGAATCAAACCTTTACACTTACCCCTGTACCACGATAAGTTAATCATACTTAACAATCTAATACAATATATGTTATAGCATACGGTTTAAAGCGGTGTAATATTTCATTCTCATCTAAGAAATGTTTCTTTTTTTCAACTAAAGAAATATTTCTATTAAAAAATTAATCTATTTAAAAAAATAATCATTATTCTAAGCGTCTTGCATAAGCGAACATTTTTATTCCTAACTTATAATTCCTATCTACCTGTTCTCCGCTGGTACAGTGGTAAGTCTACGGAGTTACAATCAGGGGTTCGATTCCTCTAATGGACTCAGAAGATATCCTGATGTAGCTTTGATACAAGAAAAAAATACACGCACCTATCTATCGGTCATTAAGTGAGGAAAAACTTATAAGAATGTTCTTCTAATATGAAATCTATCATCCAACATTCATGTAAAGAGAAAAGTTTTTTCCTCACTTATGTTTTAGAAACGATGTCTTTTTAGGACGCTTTCGTGAAAATGGCTCCAAGGTCATTATCGTGTTTTACTTAATCATAACCTTTCTTTTATATGATCTTCGTCAAGTGACACATTAGTTTTGAAACTATGTAAATAATTCAACCGTACAGAACAAATCTTGTTCAGCAAACCATTGAAATTGTCCCAATATAGCATAAAATAAAGAGAAAGAACTATGTCCCCAAACTTTAAATTTTGAAAATAAAGGTTTAACTGTTGAAAGTAAAAATTTAAATCGCGTATTCCGTCTCTTACTTATAAACGGCAAATACTTAAACAAACCAAATATTTCAGGAATTTTTATGGTCTGAGTTTTCAAAGTGAAGTTAGCAATGAAAGCTTTATTACTGAATAAAACACGTAGTGTGTTTTTAAAAATATTTTTTATTTCAGTTTTATAATATTATGTTCCGCTAGGCTTACTTAGCATCCTCAAGCAAGTGCAATTGAATAATGAAACAAAACCAGTGCAATAGTAACAGTGAGATGCTCCATCGGTAAGACAGCAAAATAAAAGTGAGTCAAACACAGACAAAAATTAAAATAAATATAATTTTACACCTCAATACCGGTCCAAAGGTTTTTGTTCCTTGACAAAGATTTTTCACTACCAGTGATTTGAACATTCCAAAAAACAAAAAAGTGTTTATTTTCAACCATATGCTCAAACAAACGAGAAGTGGTTTAAAACGTTATTCAAATTTTGTAGACACGTGTAAATCGGTTTTACAAATATAAGAATTGTCACATTCTTTACATGAAATTTGATACAAAAAGCCTGAAGTGATTTAGTTAACAAATTTGTACTATATGATTTGACTCAGTTTTCTGTTGCTGTAGTGAAACATGTTTTGTGGAGACAAGTTTTGTGGACAGCGTGTGAGGGATTAGGAATATATGGTATTTATTGTTTTTTTGATAGTTAAGCACAATGCTACACGATGGGCTATATGTGCTCTGCTCACCACGAATATCGAAACCCAGTTTCCAGTGTTATAAGTGCCACTGAGGGGGGCGATACTTAGTATAACACTATAAAAAGAGAAACTAGAGATATAAAGTGTATCATAATAAAAATATGTTTTTAGTCATGACATAGCAGCTCATAGAAGGGATATAAGTGCTTTGTTTGTTTATTATTTTCAAGTACAAGCTTTTAGCTTGACTAATTTAAAATCTAATTACAGTTTTAACTCAGGAGGTCAAATCCTTTTGATTGATGTATTTGAATACTCCCAAGGTTTTGCCTAAAATAACTTTAATTTGAGAGTATACTGGCAGAGAGAGTCCTGATGGGTAATAAAACTGTATCGGGTTTTCGCGCGATTCACGCTTTGATTTGTTGGCGCACAGAAATATAGTTATTGAAACCACTGTTATTTAGCATTTACTCTTGTTTTAAATTGTTGTTTATATCTTCAGGTCGTGATTCATTTTATCAGGATGTAAACATGTTATTTATGACTTAACATGTTTATCTCTGTTGAAAATGTTTAATGAAGTTAGCAATGTGCACTTATTACTCTGACTATTAGACAACAGATAAATAATGAATAAACTAAATCCTATTTTAAATCATTTCAAATAATTTATTTTTATTTTTTTATATCAGCCAAATTAAAAAAGAAAATTTGATTAAAAGTTAATAGCTAATCTTTATAGTTGTTGGTTTTTTTGGAAAATTTAATTATTATAAAAACTGGCAAACATATTTTCATTTTTTGAAGCAGCCAAGCGTCAAAAGCCGTGAAAAACTTCAAGAGTAGGTTATCATTTGACTTTCTCGAATTAATACATATATATGTGTGTGTGTGTGTATGTGTGTACGTATAAACTTCAGAAAGCAAAATAATGAGATATCCAGAAATATAATGGAAGCACTCTTTCCCCTACCATATGGTACTACGTTCTTTCTTATTATTTTGCAGATAGACTTTCATTATATTGAAAATCAAACATCCGAAGCGGAAAAGTTTGATGCTTATAAAACACACGAATGACATCTGACTGACAAAATATAAAGTGAATTCAGTGTTCCAAGAAGTGTATGCTAACAAAATATTCTGTTTATTGCAAAAAAATAGAAACAAACAACCACACATATCTATATTTAGATACATCACGAAAATGTTAATGTGATATTTTTCTTTGATACAATAAACTTCATTCTACTACTTTTTTTCTCCATAAAAACAAGATACCTCATGTAGCCCAAGACACAGCGAATAGAAAATAGCAAATTGTATTTTTAATTAAACTTTTGCCTGAAAATACTTTATTACAATCTTTTACGATAATACGAAATAAATAAGCATAGACGAAAGATATGAGAAGAAAACCAGAGGACATTAGAAATATAAATTCTTCAAACCCACCGAACTGCAAGTCATATTCTTGATAAATTCATTATTAGATAAATAAATATTCTAAAAACTATTTTTGCAGAGATAATTACATTAAACAAAATGTAATTATTTGGTATATTAAATTTCGTTGCAATAAATGTAGCACGTTTTACTTCAGTGTAAACGTTTCCAAACAATAATAGTGCTGTTGGCCATTCTGAAGAATACTGTTTACTCCAATTTATTTTATAAGAAGTTCTAATGTAGTGAATATTCTGATAAATGTTTCTTTTCTATATCAACACGAGACCTGTTTTTATACAGAAAAAATCTATACCATTTCGCGGAAGTGTTCAAAACTTTAGGTTTGATTTTAACAAAAAAGTGTTCTGTATAAACGAGGCAATGTTTTTCAAAAACATTTTGTAAAATTGATGTTGAGATACAATTAAACCAACATGTTCAAAATGCAAAACGTTAAAAATAAAAATCGAATCCTTAGGTCGAAGTTCAATTTACATTTAGTTTCCATAGAGATATCCTATGGGCGGAAGTTATCAAGAAGAATGAGATACGACCGTATTTGTTTTGATTTGTTTTGCAAAATAGAAATTGTATACGTGAATAATTCATGTTAAATAAAATGGCTTGTTCAATAAGACTTAATATATATATATATATATTGATCCTCAGAGACACCGATACAAGAAAAGGTTGTTTGTTGAGACTTCTGTGTGTTGTAAAATTCCATTATGTGACCAATATCCTATACTTTTCAAGTGACAAAAACAGCAGTATGGTAGATTTTAAAAATAAATTCTGATAAGCAAGGCTTGATAGTTCAAATATCCTTTTAAAATGCAAAGTATGAAAGTGGGTATATAAACGAAACCTACATTTTCACAGCAAATAAGTAACTAATTTCTACAGAGCAACAACCTTCTTTGTATAAGACAGAACTGTGACATTCATGTTGTTATGGTTTGAGGTTTCGTTTTCGTTTAAGCTGATATATTTTCTATAATATTAATATATCTGTTGTGAAAACCGCAGACGATGAATTTATTTTCGTAGATTATATTATTTTACAAATATATTCACCAGTTTTGCTTAATGACGTACAGTAAGCGTAACGTTTTGTTAATGAAACAATTATTTAATTCGTTCTCTAGTTCAGAAAAATTTTTTTGAAAATATATTAAATATTAATCACAAATTTGATGACGAAGCAGCTAAATTAGGAAATATAATTTAGAGTTAACTTTTGTATAAGTACATATGAAAGCATCGTATATAAAGAAATATTCTTATTTTGTTAACCTGTTTAAGAAACTTACAAAACTAATTTACTAAGTTCCCCAGAGATTTCATATTTGGAATCAATACAACTGTTGTTTTCTAACCATAATGTGGCTAAAGTTTCACATCTGAGATTCATTTCATATTGTACTTACTACCAATTGTTTATTTTTCTTTCATCCTTCAGTGAAAAATAGATTACTGATGTATTTAGATGAGAAAATTACCACATTATGCGTCCTTACACTTTACATTTTTTGATTGAAAATTTGTAAACCCAGAAATGATATAACCTAATTAGTTTTCATTTGTCTGTGAAGGAAAACTACTATTTTTCGATCTAGTTGTCATTAATTTGACTCGAATGACCTTTAATTTTCTCTTATCATTTAGAATGAATAGTATACGTAATTAAGTTTTGCAACTTTACATTTATAAGTTACATTTTTGTAAACTTTTAAATGTATTGCGCGATGTCTCACAAGAACTTTTATGCAGTTAATATATTTTGTGGAGTTGTGACGTTAATTCTTAATCACCTGTTTATATTTTAAAACTTCTGTTAATTTATTTTTACTGCTATTTTATTAAATTTTACGAAATGTCTTTATTACATCATGTTATTGTTAAGATAAACAATGAATCGTACTTGAAATCGTTTAACTTGTGGTTTTCACAGAAAAGCTATTTTCTAGTGAAAGTAAAAAAATGGATAAGTATGCTATCATATCACGCACATTAAAACTGAAGGTTTGTTGTTGTTTTTTTAATTTCACGCAAAGCTACGTGACGGCTATCTGCACCAGCCGTCCCTAACTTAACAGTATATTTTGTCATGGGCAAACAATTTCTCAAAGTGAAAATATGTCATTTAGTTAAAATGTCTCTCGTGGTTGATATTGTTTGTTTGTCTTGAATTTTACGCAAGGCTACTCGAGGGCTATCTGCCCTAGTCAACATAAATCATTGCCAACTCTTGAGCTACTTTTTACCAGCAAACAGTGGGATTATAACGCCCCCACAGCTGAAAGGGTAAGCATGTTTGATGTGACAGGGATTCGAACCCCCGAATGTCGGATTACGAGTTGAGTGCCTTAACCACGTGGCCACAGAGGGTCGAAACTGGAAGAAAATGACAAACTTTAACAAACCATTTATGAATAAGCTAAATACAATATATAAATAACTATTTGTTACAAAAATTACACCAATTAAAAGTAATACTGCGAAACAAAATAACTAATGAGTCATTTCTAATTAATTGTTTAATGTTGTTGTTTATATTTTAAAAACAAGGCCTGGTCAGGTGATTAAGGCATTCGACTCTCAGTCTGAGGGACGGGTTCCCGACCCACCAAACGTGCTCACTCTTTCAGTCGTGAGAACGTAATAACGTCCTTCAGTGCTAACGCAGAAACTCCTCGTGTAGTTGTGAGCTAAATTCAAACAAGAAACGTGTTAAAAAACTTGAATTTATTGAGTAATATACGCGTTCATTATAGAATTTGTGATATTTAGTACAAACAATATAATTGGTTCAGCAATTTTCAAAGTATGTTTCTCTTTATAGTCGCTTTTCTGTTTGAATAAAGTATATTATTGTACAAGGTCTAAAATATTTAACGAAACCTGTAAAATGTTTTGAAACCTCGTTCTGACCATTTTTATTCATATAATTGAAAAGAAATGAGTATTATTGATAGTTTAGCAGAAAAATATCAGAAGTAGGAGGACCATAAGTATCTAATCTGTACATTTTAGGCAACATAATAAAAATTTTGTAAAGTAAGGGTAGTGTATTAAATACATTTCAATACTTGGATAGTACTTTAATAATACAACAGTGTAACATTTAACGTAGTATCATTATAAACATTTTTAAACTTCGGTAAGATAGTACACACAGACTGTTTTTAAAACTAATTTACTTTATATTTTATTACGATTAACTACTTATTGAATTGATCGTATATGACGCTATAATGACCATATAGAGATTTAACAGGTGGTAATAATAATTTTTAAGCACTGAGGGGGACGATATTATTGATAAAATTAAAATTTTCGAAACGACTTTTTGAAACAACTAATCTTGACCTCCATCACTAATTGCTTATTTACGATTTAACAAATTTTTATCGTGAGGATATAAATCATCAGCAAACGTTATATTTGTGAATTTTTGGTTGTTTAATTTTCACTGAATACTTTCAATGGATATATTTACTTTATGCACTGAATATTTCCATAATGCACAAAATGCATATAGTTTTAATTGCTCCAGTTCAGTTAAGTTTACTGCAGTCACATGAGCTCGGTATTTTCAATAATTCAGTTTGTTTAGTATGTTGCAAATAATATTGACCATAATGTTCACATTAATGACAGAAAAAATACATTTAATGGCATAGATATTATTGCGGCTTTTGCACCAATAAATATAAAATGAAATCCTTAGGTTTAAGACGTAAACTTTCAACAGAAAAAACAGCCGTTACGTTGCGGATTAACAATTACTTTAACAAACCAGAAGTTATCATGAAATCCATGTCGTTTAGTAATTTTTCATTTCCGTACATGAAATATCGTAAAGCAAGTGTTGACCACGTGTGAATGGTTTATTGATTGTTGAAACCAGAAAGATGGGAACATTCAAGTCTGATTTAAATGTATCACTCAGGACAATTCTCAGTTGCATTTTTGGTCAATAATCGTGTGGAATCAAATCATATGTTACATATAAATTTGTGATGTAACATGCAATATTGTATAATGTTACACCGGTATGACACTGTTGTTTCACAGATAAGTGCAATTCATGCAAGAATCAGTTTCTTAAGGAATATTGTTGACCTTAAGACAGCATCCGGGTTAAAATAAGTTGTACAGCTTGTATATGTAAACAATAAAGTCATGCATGTCTTACCTAGGAAAGCAGCATCTAGAACATTACGCGGATACTTCTTCAATTTGGTGATATCTTATTGAACGTGATGTGAATTTCTAAAGTGTATGATCTACTTTTTCAAACAATTTGACAAATCAGGTAATAGAAAACGAAAATTCGGAGTCGATAATTCTTCACGACACAGATGACTCAGAATAAGAGTTAACGGGTTAAACAGGAACAGCGACAGTAAAAAATACTGTAAATAATAACATTAAACAGTTTCTGAAAAAAGGAAATTACCGCAGAAGACATTTAATCCTCAGAAGTCTTAATGTATATTTATGAGAAGGTTGAAGAAGAAAAAAATGTACACTACTTCTTTATGGTTACACTATATGTATATACTTGAAAATATAAAAGTATTTATTAACTCTCAACAAACTGAAAATTAATATCTATATGTGCAGAATGCTGCAGCTTTGTTGTCGTACATGGTTACATCTGGAAGTAATTTGTGTTTCAAACCCTAACGAATATATCTGCAAAAGATAAAACAATTGCCCAGTGTTCTTCCTAATACTCATCAGCATTTGAAAATAGGTTTATTGCCAGAAGATCAGATTTTTTGGGGGTTGGAGTGTTACCAGATTTGGTGAAAGAGAAGGTTATTATGCGTAGCTTAAAGGCATCGAGTGGTTTAACCAGAGGAAGAGGAATAAAATAGTTTGGTCTGGTTGTTATTTTTGTCATCTGCAATTAATATTGCAATAGAGGAACTATAAAAGTTTAGATTCTCAATCAGCGAGTAACACAAAGAATCAATCAAAGTGCAAATTGGTTGGGACATGAAGGATATTGCTGTTATTCTTAGCTTGCTAAAAAAAATGAATATATTTAGTTTCTATGATATTGTACATAATTTCGTAAGCGGAATTAAAGAAGATACGACTGTCAATCTTGTAAATACAGCAATGCAAACTACAGAACAAACAATAAATAAAGTAGAATATTGCTAAAGATGTTTAGAACGACATTTTAAAAAGGTAGACCAAACAATCAATTTAAGCATTAGAAATGCAGTGAAGAGATAAGACGAGAGGATAGTACAAGAGGATGTACAGTTGTTCTTTTATAGATTACTTATTACAGCCAAGGTATGTACAGATAAAATTTCATTGTTATTCTGATATGATAAGTGTATCTATTCATGATATGCATTTTATTATACTTATTTCCCAAAAGAAAGCAAAGAAATCGCTGTTAGCAGATGCTATTTGGAAAATTATCAATGTCCTTTTATGAATCTTTGATGGTGGTTTGCTTTTACATTATATTCTCCTGAGATATGGTATGACATATAAAGTCAGTTGAAATGCGTAAATTAACTTTGTAAAACTCAGGTATCATCAGATAAATATAAAATAATCTATCCACAAAGGCATAAATAACCATGGAAAAACAGAAGGGTTGATTGGTACAGCAATCAAATTTACTGGAGAAAAATATTTGTATTTCTTAGTAACAACAAAAATAAGTATAATTTCGTATTATCGTTAAGTAATATAGACAGTGGATAGAATATGTATCATGCCTGAGGAACACAAATTTGATCATTGTCCAAAAAATCGTCACATCATCGGGAACAACTGGTAATGTCTCTATTGGTAAAGACAGGGATATTGCTGATATTTTGTGCAATCACGCCCAACTTTATGCTCACACTACATATTTTAGGACATAAACAAAATAAAATGTGAAGAAAAGTTTTAAAAAATTGGAACATAAGAATAGCAATATTTTTGGATCACTTATGTGTAACAATGTTTGGTTTATACATTACATATCACAAGGTAACACAGAATTCAATGTTTTCAGATATAAAAAGAGTGCTTTGCTTCAACTTTTTGAGGAAAACAAAGCTTTTAGACAAAATACGCTTCTTTTTTTTCAGTGTGATTTTGATAAATAGCCAAATTATCGAAGGTAGTGAAAAGGCAATAGAAGGATTATACAAGGAGAAGATAATCGGAACTTAAATTTTTCATATAATTGTATTTTATGCAATTCAGCGACATCAAACAAATCATGTATCGAAATAAATGCTTGTTCTCAGCATTTCTAGTTGCTGAATATCATATTTTTCGTGTGTGTTATCAATCCGGCAATGCATAGAATCAAACGAAAATATGAATTCACGAAAGCTACAATAAATTATTTGATGTAATCAAATGATGGTTAAGCATTTCAATGAACTGCCTGCAACATTAAAGATCTCCAGTTTTTTACAACTTCTATCAATTTCAACAAAATATCTGTTATTTCTAACTCTAATATTACACACAAAAGTCTAATTTTTTTTATCAGTATGCAAAACGTCACAAGTGTATTGTTCGGAAATTAGTCGAGGATTGAAAATTTCAAACTGGATTATTTTTCCGTGTTTTTTTCACTTTTTTTTCTAAAACATAACATTTGATACAGAAAAACTGACTGTTCCTCGTAAAAAACAAAAGTCCAATATTGTGTAACATGTCATGGAATTATTTTCAAATGACATATGTTTTATCATAATACACCGAGAAATGAAACATTATTTTTTCAAGTTCTCAACAGTCTTATTTATGAAATCGCAGTTTATGCTCAAAAAATAAATGAATTCCATACACTGGACTCTAATAACTTCTTACATATTCAAGAGAGCACAATCACCAATCGAACATAGTAATTCATTTTTATTTCAGTTTTTGAGGCTAAGAGTCAAAGTTATGTGTATTTGTCATGGTGTTAGTTAAACATAGAAAGTTTACACAATGCCATGGCACAAGATGTATTATTCCGACAGCCCATTAATCTTTTAACCCGTTGTTCCTACAGCTCTTAAAATTTTTATTGCGGTTAAAGATGTACGGTGGAAGTAAACAGACACGTTTACACAAGGCTTTTAGACGTGCGCTATGCAATACATTTACTCTTGCGCATTCAAAATGAGTTACCACAAGTTCTTGATGCTTTATAGTCTATATTTTGTAAGCTACATATAGACCTGGATGAGGTGTGGTCAAATCACACAGAATGAATAAATGCAAGAAATTGCATAAACTCTTGTGATATTTCCTTGCATTTTTCTGATTTACAATCTTTGTTAGATGTTTCTGCCATTAACACACAGATCATACAGAATGACGGACTGTTGTTATTACTTTTATCAGGAGAACAATATTATCAATAAATTTCAAACATCAACTGAAAACAACAAAGAACAAATACACACGTACAAGGTGGCCCAAAAATGTATACACACTTTGAATGATTATAAATACAATGTTTATTAAGATATATCTAGGTTTTATAATCTAAGTTCAAGAAGACAAGTGTAGAACCTTTTGAGTTTTTGCAGATGTTCAAACTGATGAACGTTTTGATCCAGACACTGCTTATAACTCGGACAGATAAAATTGCAAACTTCAAAAATCATTTCATTTGGTATTTGAATGCATTCTATTTCAATTGCTTTTCTCAGCTCATTGATTTTTGCACGTTTTGTGCTATAAACCTCCTCTTTGACGTATCCCCATAAAAAAATAGTCCAGAGGTGTGAGGTCTGGTAAACGTGGGGGAAATTCAGTGCTACCTGTTTACCTAATCCATCTGTTTGCCAAATTGTCGATAAGATAGGCCATCACATTATGATGGTAGTGGAAAAGTACTCCATCTTGCTGGAAATTGTTCTTGAATGCATGTCATGACAGATTCTTGCAGCAAGTTTAGATAAACAAGACCAGTACCTGCGTTTACGAAAAATAATGGTCCAATAACGCCAAACGCTAATAATCCACACCACACTGTAACCTCTGGTAAGTTTACGTGATGTTGAACCGTAACATTCAGGATCTGAGGTGCTCAGTAGGTGCAATTGTGGCGATTAACTGAGCCATTTCACTTAAATGTGGCCTTATCTCTCGAGACAATCTTGTTTGGAAACTGTAGATGCTCTACAGATTTTGCCAAGTACCACTCACAAAATTCAGTTCTTCTCTGGAGCATCCTTATTGAGGGTGTGAACTACTGCCAGAATAAAACTTTTCCAATGAACATACTTCAACATGCGATGGACACTCAGTTTTGGGATTCCTGTCTCACGGGCTGTTTGATAAGCAGATTTTCTTGGAGATCGGTGAAGACTTTCCAACAGCTCTGCTTCTTGTGTGGGACTGGTGGATGACCTTGTTCTTTTAGAATGCTCTTCATGGACGTCTTGAACAGTTTCATTTGTTTCAAACTTATCTCTGATACGAGTAATTGTAAGTCGCATAGGAGGATCTGTTTGAAACTCCCTTCTAAACTGTCTTTACACTCTAGCTATGTACTCACACTTCCAGTAGCACTTATTGATAAATTTTCTTTTCGAAAAGTTTAGTCTCGCTTCTTCCATTACTTAAAATTAGTTGCACCTGTAAAAAATGTTTCAGGAGTTAAAATCATTCAAAGTGTGTATAAATTTTTGTGACACCCTGTATATATATCTTAATAGAACAAACATTACACTCCTCTAGCTTTCAATCTGCAACCAACTCAAAAATCAATATTTCTGTTTGGAATGTAACAAAACATTTTGACATTGCTAAGTTCTTAAGCAATACATGAACTTTATTAATTTGACTAATATACTTCTGCGACATGTTTACAAAAAGCAATTTCCAAAGTCGTTTCATCGACTAAGTGTTTTCCGTAATATGCTATCATCAGCTCACGTGATATTTAATTTGTTAATGCGTGTATATACGTGGAACTTTACTTTTGTTAATGGGTTATTTTATTAACAGTTCCGTCACTTATATTATAGCTTTCACAAGAAATCGATTCATTTAATAGATCTTTTCTAAGCTCCTCCTTGATATATTAACATTGCCAATATTTCTTTTTCTTAGAAAATATCTGGAAACACTGATAATATTTTTGCCGATGAAGATGAGAAACTGTAGCAAGGTTCAACCTCTGGAAGAGGAAATAAATTACCCAAAGGATGAAGATAGATGTGGTCAACAGTTTGTTAATTCAGAATGCAATAGAAAAATGTCTAGGAAATGTACATTTGACTCGCAGAATAAAACGTTGAGTGAAATAGAAAACTTACACCCTACCACTGATGCTATTTATCAATTTTGTAAGCTGATGAGACCAACTTACTTTGTACTCAGATTATTCGGCTTATTTGTATTGGACAGAGGAGTTATCCAATCATCTGATGTGGATGAGCCTTTTAATATTTATTTAAAAAATGGAGAATCAAGAAAATGGAAATTGTACGGCGTATTTGTATTAACTATCTTGTGGACAGGGTTTCTGAGGTCAGTAGTATCTTTTGGTATCTCTGGCGAAAGTAGTTTCTTTTTTATGGGAGATGCTTTATTTCTAATTGGAGGTAACATTCTTTTTAACAGGATTACAGTTTGTGGTTGGTTTTTATATTGTGCTGTATCCTCAACTTTTTTTTACGTTTTCTTTTCGAGATACTCCTTTCAGAAAAAATATCTTGTTCTTTGGGCCAGAAGTTTGGTTTATGAGGAAAATCGCTATGACATTATTAAAACAAAAATACGCCTTTGGCAATGGATCGTACTAATTGTGTCTTTTATATTTATCGTATTTAACACAGTTGGCCAGTTCACCTTTTATGTGGTCAACGTAAACAATGACGAACGACTCAAGGATATATTTTTTCGCTGGCTTCCTTTTAACTTTGTTCTGAGTTTATATACTTCTGGTACTTGGTCACTGACAATTAGCTGGATTGTTCTTCTTTGTTTAAAAATTTCCCGTGCTTTTAAGCATGTTGCAAAACAAATCAACGACAGTTACAGCGAGGAACATAGCTTTGAAAATCTTTGTTTCTCTGTTATTCGTGTAGAAATAAAGCGTCATCACATACTATGTGAACTTGTGGAGCATGTTAATATCTACATTCAATACATTATCTTCGCTGCTTATGCAGTTATCATTCCAACATTATGTTTTTTACTATACCAACTGATCTGGGAAACTATGGCTTCAGAAATGAAATTTGTTGTTGCATTCTGGCTTATCACCAACACTTGTTTCATAGCAGTAATTTCCTTATTAGCTGCTACTGTTGCCTCTGAGGTAAGATTTTAGTATTTCTGTCATATTCCTTAACCATGTACACCATAAAATGGGTGTGAGATACTAGAAAACTTTAGATGAAGAAGTAAAATTCTGTAGAAATATTTGATGCTAAATACAATTAGCTTCCTTATTATAGATTTTTTTCTTCCAAGACATATACTTTGAATAATCTTTCACTTGTGTTCTAGTATATAATAGGTTTCAAGTGGTACTTCTCAATTATTCCTTTTAATGTACAAACAAAGTGTTAATGGCAAATACCATTGTTTTACCTTTAAAAGACTGTTACGTTTTCTTATGTGGACTGAACGCAACAGAAAGACACAGATAGCAGCGTGCATAATTTATTATAATGATCTACTTATATGTAACAGACACAAAATAAATTATCCAATAGCAATAACAGATATCCAGTTTCAGCCTTCAAAACCACTTATAATATAAAAAGGTACTGGCCTGTGTTTAATAATATGATCCAGATTGAATGTCCAAAACTCCAATCTAAGCGGAATTTAGTCCCACGGAGAAATTTTCGAAGTTTGAATGGGTATTTTCAAAAAAAATTCACAGTCCAATACGTGTTGACCTTCGGTATAATCAGTAATTCGACTGAATTATAAAGATTGACGAAATAAAAAAAAATCACCGCTTTAGTTGATCTAGCTCTATTCACAAATTCAATTTGAATAATCATACGGGAAACATTTAAACTTTCTCAAACGAAACCAACTTCTTGACCCGAGTAAAAATGGATGACTACTTCCCTTTTCATCGCCGTCTTTTTATATACTAATTGCGTAACTTCCCAGAATTCCACAGTACAAACGCCAGGCCAATACAACTGATCGATCTATCTAGTTCACAAAATTTCTACATGAATAATGCTAAATGAATTCTAATTAATTCTAAATATTATTTTAAATAAATAACAACATATTTTTTGGTTTAAACTTCGAAAAAATAATATAAATATGGAAATATAATAGATATGGGAATTCAAACACGACATGACATGGTTGTCGTTTACATAACATTTACATGATATTTACATAACAAAGACATACAGTTTTACAAATAATAAATAATAGAATAGGGAATAAAAAGTATAATAGACAAATTCGGTAATGCCACCCAGTTATCGTTTGAAAATAAACTATACTAGAGAACAGTTACGTGTTCGTAGCTTAAACTGTGGTTGATGTCATATCAATAAGTACATATTACTCACGAGCAAAGACAGTGAAAGTCTCATACATGCTAGTTCAATAGAGAAATTATAAGAATGCATAAGATTTCATTTATTGTATGTTATAACTTCATAGGTAACGTGAACTGCTTTCTTTGAAGTATACCACTCACTGGGAGGCAGTATAATATTCATGGAGCAGTGTAAAGGTTCCCTAACCACCTATGTCGTCCTTCATTTAGAGCCAACTTAAAAGCTGTTTTCACCAGCAAGAGATTCTTTGAAAGGGAATCGAAGTTTCATAATGAATAACAGGACGACAGCAGCAAAAAAGAAAATTTGACACGAGTATCTTTAGTAACAAACATTTCATTCTTGGACGTTTCGGAATATACACATTCCATCTTCAGGAAGCTATACTGTTCACTCAGTGATGTCGAGAAACCCACTTGTTGAGAATTTTATATGCAAAAACGGCTCTTTTGGGTTCAGAAAATATTTTAAATAGAAGAGCGAACAACGTTTCGACCTTCTTCGGTCATCGTCAGGTTCACAAAGAAAGAGGTAACTGGCCGGAAGCTGACCACATGTTTGGAAGGGGTTGTATAACTGAGTGTCGCAATGTAGAGGGCGCGGTTTGATGTTTGAATATATAATTTTATCTATAATATTAATATAGTTATAATGGCGTTCCTTTATTTTGGTTTATTTTGGGTTTAAGTTGTTGTATAAGTAAGGCTTCTTTAATTTTTCGTTTGTTTATGTTTGTTTCTTCATTTAGTATTTTAGTGTTTTCTATGGTTATGTTGTGTCCATTTGACTTGCAGTGTTCGAAAACGTGTGAAGGTGACTTTTTATGTTCTTTGAATCTGGTTTCCATTTTTCTACTTGTTTCTCCTATATAGAAGTCGTGGCAGTTATCACATTGTATTTTATAAATAATGTTGGTGTGGTGTTTGTCAGTGTAGTTCTTACATAGTATAGATTTTAGTTTTGTGCCTGGTTTTTGAATAAATTTAGTGTTAACTGGAATGTTATATTTTGTTACTAGTTTTTGCCAAATGTTGGTTATTTGTTTGCTGATGTCAGGAATATATGGTATACAGCAGTATATGGTTTCGTGATTTTTTGATTCGTGAGATATATTTACTTTTGTTGGTTGATTTTGCTTTCTGTCTAGGTGTGTGCGTATAATGTTTTCTACGGTTTGTGGAGGAAACTTACTAATGTTGATGAAGTATTGTTTTATTTTGTCTAATTCATCGTTAATTTTATCTGATGAGCATAGTTTTATGGCTGTGTTTATCTGGTTTCTCAGTATGTTGAGTTTTTGTTTTGTTTCATGTGCTGAGTCCCAAGGAATGTATAGTCCAGTATGGGTGATTTTTCGGTGGATCTCTGTTTTGAATTGTGTGTCGGTTCTTATAATTTTGAGATTAAGAAATGATATTTGATTGTTTTCTTCCTGTTCACATGTGAAGTTAATGTTGGGATGTATAGAGTTAATGTGAGTGAAAAAGTTAAGTATGTGTTCTGTAGATTTGAATCCCGCAACCGTGTCATCTACATATCTGTACCAGTATAGTGGTGGATGTAATGCTGTATTAATTGCTTGTGTTTCAATTTCTGTCATAAAAATATTGGCTAGAACTGGTGATACTGGGTTGCCCATGCTTAGGCCATTTGTTTGTATATAGTTTTGGTTGTTGAACACGAAGTTTGTCTTTATTGTGGTGAATTCTATGAGGGTTGCTAACTGGTTACTGGGAATGTCTATAATTGGGTTAGGGTCTCGAATATAGAGTTCTAAGGCTATCTTGCAGGCTTCTGTTGTTGGTACTTCTGTGAAGAGGGATATAACATCGAAACTGGCCATTAAGGCTTTATGATTAAGTTGATTTAGATTAGACTTGAAATTAAAAGAGTCTTTGATGAATGAGCTGGCTGATGTTGCATATTTGGAGAATGCCCATGCTATGTATTTTCCAAGATTGTAATTAAACGATTATGTTTAATGTTGACATTATTGGTCGTAATGGACAATCTGGTTTATGAGGTTAGGGGATGCCGTATATTTGCGGTGTGCGTGAGTCAGTTTTACGTAGGTAGGAATAAAGTGTTTGTGAAATTGTGTTGGCTTTTTTTCATTTGTAGTAGTAATTTGTTTAGTTGCGTCTCATGTGTCTTTGTTGGATTTGTGTGTATTGGTTTAAATTTGTTCGTGTCTGATAGGATGTTCTTCATTTTTTGTATGTATTCATTCGTGTTCATTATTACTATAGCGTTACCTTTATCTGCTTTTAGAATTTTTATGTTTCTGTCTTGTTTTAGGTTTTTAATGGAATTAATGTCTCTTTTTGTAAGGTTGTTTTTTAGTTTTCTGTTTTGTGAAATTATGTTGATAGTTTTGTAAGAAAATTCTTTGAAAAAATCGTTTAAGATGTTGTTTTTAGGTGTTTCCGGAAAATATAAATTTGTAATTTTACCTGGGAAGTTTGGCTGTTGGATGTCAATAAAATTATCTGAGTTGTCTTCTTTCTGTTTGTTGTTTTTGTTTTCTGTAGAAAGTATCACAAGTCTCCTGGCTAGGTCTTCTAAACATGTTTTGATTTCTATGGTTGGAATGTACCTTGGTGCTATTGCAAAGTTGAGTCCTTTGTTTAGTAGATGTATCTCGTCTGTGTTTAATTGTCGGTCAGATCTGTTGATTATGAGGTTGGTCAACGGTTTGTCATGTTGATGTCTTTTCTGTTGCTTACATCTTAGTTTTTCAAGTTTTTTGTTGTGGTAGATCTTTTTGTCTCTGCCACGACTTCTATATAGGAGAAACAAGTAGAAAAATGGAAACCAGATTCAAAGAACATAAAAAGTCACCTTCACACGTTTTCGAACACTGCAAGTCAAATGGACACAACATAACCATAGAAAACACTAAAATACTAAATGAAGAAACAAACATAAACAAACGAAAAATTAAAGAAGCCTTACTTATACAACAACTTAAACCCAAAATAAACCAAAATAAAGGAACGCCATTATAACTATATTAATATTATAGATAAAATTATATATTCAAACATCAAACCGCGCCCTCTACATTGCGACACTCAGTTATACAACCCCTTCCAAACATGTGGTCAGCTTCCGGCCAGTTACCTCTTTCTTTGTGAACCTGACGATGACCGAAGAAGGTCGAAACGTTGTTCGCTCTTCTATTTAAAATATTTTCTAAACCCAAAAGAGCCGTTTTTGCATATAAAATTCTATACTGAACACGTTACTTATTAGTCTGATAAGATAAACTTAGGCTGTATTTACCAAATACTGCAGTACATTTTCCTTTATGAGAATAGTGTTCCAGGTGTCCCTCTTGCCTTGAAACTACTTCTTTGTCATCAGTTGCTTCCTTCATCCATTGTGCTCATTCTTAGTAACCATAATTATGCATAATTTTCCGATGCCACAATATTTGTTATAAAGCCTTCTACAAACAATGTTAAAATGCAGTTTAGCCGACGTCTTTTTAGAAACAGTTTACAGAAATTTCATAAATCTTGGTTGTTTGGTTCCAAGACAGAAATATTCTGAATTGAATATGAAAACTTGACAAAGAAATGTTCAAAATGAGTTACTGTTACTTAATGTTCTAAAAGCTTATAAATTTTACCCAGTGGATTTTTTTCTTCTTTTTTTGTTTTTGTTTTTCTCAGCTACACAATAGTCTATCTGCAATCTGTTCACTACAGGGAATAGAACTCTGGATTTTAGCATTATCATTCTATAAACACACGTATGGCAGTAAGTCTACGGATTTACAACGCTGAAATCAAGGGTTCGATTCCTCTCGGTGAACTCAGCAGATAACTCGATGTGACTCGTCAGGAAACCACGTGAATTTTACCATACGAATAATGTTAATTCCTTCTTAATTTATCTGGTGAGAAATGAATTTAATAGTAAAATAACATAAACGGTTTTGTCTTCTATTTTTTTAGTATTCAGCTATTACATTCATAGTTCTAAAGCGATTGTGATAATACATAAAGGTATAATTCTTTTCGACGAATATTATATATAACCCCCATTTAGAAAGCGCATGTTCAAACAGAAGTAGTATATTTGTTATGTATTATTATATGTCTTTCATGTCGTAAACTGTACAAGTGAAGTTGATGTTACACTTCTTGCCACATATAATGCATATTTGATCTTATGGCAAGTATGCTGAATCTCTTAGCTAGACATCTCGAAGTTTCTAACAAACCTTAGAGCTTAATATTGTAAATCCCTAAAGTTACCGCTGACTCACTGCTAACTTCTCTTAAATTTTCATGTAGATTTTCCTTAACTTCAGAATAGCTACAGTGCCTTTATTTCCAGCCTTATTTATTTCCGAATATAAGTGAAGAAATGTCTTAAACATTAAAGTCAAAAATTCAATGAACTTAAACAATATCAAAAATAATACTTTGCACAGTTGTCCTTCTGTGTGGTATCGTGACGTTCAAAATTGTTCCGAAGAACCATGTGAACCAACTTTGACGAAATTGTATAGACGAATTCAGCTTAGACCCCCAGAGGTTGAACTTATTTGTACAAGCAATCAGATAAATAGTTCCAATTTCATCATATAGAAGCTAAAGCTACACCAAAGTGACGTTAAATTCCATGCATAATACGAGTATATTTGTTGATTGCCTGTATTCAGTAGACCTGAATGATGCACAAGCCTGTTGCCCGCGATCCCCGTGAATTTGTTTGTTTGTTATGAATTTCGCGAAAAGCTACACGAGGGCTATCTACGCTAGCCGTCCCTAATTTTTTAGTGTGAGACCGGAGAGAAGGCAGCTAGTCATCACCACCCACCGCCAACTCTTGAGCTACTCTTTTACCAACGAATAGTGGGCTTAAGTGTCACATTATAACGCTTCCATGGAAGAAAGGGTGAACATATTTGATATGACGGAAATTCGAACCCGTGACCCTCGGATTACGAGTCGATTGCCTTAACCACTCGGCGGTTACCATCCCTGTGAAACCAGCGTAGTAAATGCTGGACGAATAGTGGTTAGGTTTTTCTAACAATATATACACACACCCATGTATAAATATATGAGACATTTTAAATCCTAACAAATTTACGTGTCCTTCAACATGTATATAGTATTTATAAGTTATGAAATATTGTTATCATGTACTCTATTTTATAACATTTGCTTTCTCTTTTGGTAGGCACATAAGCCTTACTTGCAAGTTCATAAGCTTGCTATGACCTCTGTGCCTACTGAGCATCAGCTTACTGTAAGTAATAATTGTCAAGTTATATTTATTTACTCACTGTTTTTTGTGTTTAAGCTATTTCCAATGAGTTTGATGTTGGATAACAACTTTATGTTACCTACTTCTTCAGAAGTTAATAAACCATTTGTTATTTTCCATGAAACGAAGTTTAAAAACCAAATGAATTATTTTGTACCATAGCAATTTGCTTATAGGGGACATACTGTAAGCAGAATAACCTAACTGAAGGATCTGTTACACATCGTTGTAATAATAGTAAGTTAATAAATATTCAATAATGACTGGAATAGGGAAATTAGAAAGTTTTTATTTTGAATCCACTACAACCTAAAGAACCTGTCTTTTTCAGGTCATATAAACTGTCCATCAGAGAAGCTGTCTATATTATTTAAAATAAATATGAAGCGAACATTTTGTTTGTCTCTCGTCATGGCTAAGGGTAAACCGAAATAATAAGATAAGGTGTGATACAGTGTGTGTGAGTGTGTTTTCATACGGCAAAGGCACATTGGGCTATCTGCTATCCACCTCAGGGAATCGAACCTATGATTTTAACGTTGTAAATCCGTAGACTTATCGTTGTACCAAGGGAGGAAACACTGTTGGAATGCATATCGTACACAAATGGTATTGTATTAACGACGCTGAATTGGTATCCATTTTCAGTATTTGAATGAAATATGCTGTCAATTTATTCAATCTGAATGTTTTAGTAGAAACACTGTTTAAAATACAAACAAATAAATATGAATCCCCATCTATTATTCGATTCACGACTTGTCAGTTGAGATATATCGGTTTCGGGAAACTGGATACCTCATCAATTCCTTTCGATTTATTCTAGCTTTTCCATCCGCTATGACTCCCAGTGGCACAGAGGTATGTTTGCGGACTCATACCGCTAGAAATGGAATTTCAGTACCCATGGTAGACAGAGCACGAATGAACAGTTGTGTAGCTTTTGCTTAATTACAAGAAATCAACCATGTACTATAAATACACTTACATCTTCTTTATAAAAAAAACCTCTTCTATATCAATTTACTTAATGTATCTTAAAAATGATCATTTTAAAATTAACTACGAGGACCAAGAACACTAAATTGTACAAAGTTATCGTTGCTATAGAATCTCATAGAAGTTCCTTGTGTCTTCAGTCCTGCAGAATTACTACAATTTAAAGTAGCATAAATGTTTTCCAGTGACTGTTAGTTGAAGCCATCAAACTTGTGGAGTTCTATGTAACATGCTAAAGTTTAATTTAAATTAGAGATGTACTTACCATAATGTTTTATATCATTAATATTTTCTATTGCTAGAGTAAGAAAAAATTTTAACTCCGAATCCGTATAAAAAGATAGTTTCTTGTGTTAAAACTAATATTGGAACGATGGTTATATATGGAATAAGTGCTTTCTTGTGCATAAATTAAGTTATTTTGCATACATGCATAACGTGTCATCTTAAGGGTAAAAATATAATAATAACAGTTTTGCATGCTCTGTTTGTGTTACGATTTCCTTAAGTTTTCAGATATCTTTGCATTTTCAGAGTTATAGAAACTCTGAAATTTTATAGAGTTATAGTATTTGTCTACGTTATTAAATATGTAAGGTTGCATCATTTACACTCTGAATCGTAAGTAAATATTTTCGGTACGATAATATTTATTACAATAATTAAAATATTATTGATATTTATCAATTTGTTATATACTGTTAAGAGGGTAAACAAAAATGTACATTTGTTTTTCTATCAAATTACGGTGTTGGCTGTTCGTATACATAATACTCTTCGATGTCTCATTAACTGAAATAAAACTAAGGCAATAAATGAACATGCTGTACACAGTAATATCCATTCATTATAAACCTGACCTTCACATCAAATAGCTTAGACAAGAAACTGGTGTTTATCTGGTACAGAGCTGCATAATAAATAACATCAAGTGGCACCGTCTCGAAAAACATCATGTTCTGCAGGGTTTTGTCACAGAGAACATCAAATAACATCATCTCACAAAATACTAAGTAGGGCTAGGTCGGAAACAGTCTCAAATAACAACGTTTTGGGTAAAGCTAGATGGAGTAGCATTATGTCACAAAAAAGCTAATGTTATAACATCACAGAAAATGATTTATGCAGTAACTGATAAACCATTAATTACTTAGTTATTATAATTTGATTTTGTTGTTTTTAACGACATTTTAAGAAACTAACATCCACTAAATTTTAGAATTTTGTACTTGTAGGTTCTGATGTTTTCAGAAAGGCTCGCTGGCCCTACCATAGGACTCACCTGTCTGGACTTGTTTGTTGTGACTAAAACAGCTATTCTTAGTGTAAGAGCAATTAACAAAATATTTATTGTCATAGATTTAAAAGCGTAAAAAAAGAAATGGTTCTATCACGTTTTAATATAGAATTTATGTAAAGCAAAAACTTTTTGATTTTATTTTTTTATCTCTCAAATTTCAAACGAATACGTTTCTTATCTTCATTTTCCAGATCTTCAGTGTCCTGGTTACCTACTTCGTAATCCTGGTACAGTTTCAAGAAACCTCTAGGCAGTGAAATAATCCAAGATCTCAGAAGTAGATTACCTTATTCATGGTGAATTATCTATTGACAAATGTTGAAAGCTTCAGTTTATTCAAAGGTTTGGAGTACATAAAAGTTTTTTTTTACTTGTTTAATACTTTTATTTCATGCCTGTCACTATATGTCACCAGCATAAATAAAACTGAGAGCTCTTACATTCATTTGAATTATCTATTTAATTTAAGTTTGAATGTTTTTATAATCATCTGATTTCATTTACTTTTATTACTCTGACTTCTAGAGATTAAAAAATAGTATTTGTATTGTAAAGTATATCAAATGAAATCAGTTAAACAGATTAATATTTAAATTTTAGTTTAAGTTAGCAATGAGCCAAACCCAAGAGAAATATACAAAATACAGTCTCTAAACCCTACTGCTTTGAAATAAACTTAATGAAGGAAAAGGATAAAAGCTTTCACAGAGCAAGCAACACACGAAAAAAAACTTGAATTTACCGGAAAAATCAGCCGACAGTAACACTTTAATGTGTCATAAAATTTCAGTTCACGGTAACACTTGAATATACAAATTTTGCCAACATCACTTTCACTTAAATGACTCAAGCTATTTTATATATACTTTTATTATAAATAAATAATTAAAGTAAATATTTTTATATAATACCGCAAAAGTCGCTGTTTTAAAGAAATTTTGAATACTTTTTTTATTTAATGATAAACTTTCATTTTTTTCCCTTCACGTGAAATGCAACTGTGACTTTATTAACCAATTTTAGAGAGAACATTCTGTAAACAATTTCGAGGATTATGTCTTCTTCCACGTGGTTTGTCTCCAGTGGTTCGGCAGTAAGTCTCAAGGGTTATGGTACTAAACATTGGATCTCGATGCTCGCAATGGTTACGTTACAGAAAATCCACTGTACAGCTTTATGCGAAATTCAACAACCAAGCTTGGGGTTTTCCTTTATCATATTAATTTTTATTGGTTTTCTTCTGACATTAAAACATTACTAGTAATAAAGTACATACAACCATATCGTATGAACGTAGTGCAAAACACTTGAACTGTGTAGTAAACATTGTTTTAAGTTGCGTTTTAGTCTTAAATTTCTATGAAGTACTTTCTATCATTTACAAGTAATGTTCTATACTTGTAGTCGTTTTCTTTTGCAGTTATTGTTTCTTTTTATTTCTTCTTTGGTTACTCATGGGTCTCACTCTCCTAAGCCCTTAGTGGATTTGCTTTGATATTTGCTAGACCATTTTCTCCACCCAACGAATCAACCTTTAAAAGACAAAATTTCTAAATGTAGTGTAGTGCCCTTATAACATTTAGAGCCCGTTTCTTTTTGTCATGTTTTATTAGATTTGTTGCTTCTCAGCATCTCAAAGAAAAAATATGTACTTAATACGCTATCTAAAAATTTGTTAGTTGTTTTTAAGTTTCCGTTTCTATGTGATATGTCTTATTAGAACCGAGCGTGACCTAGCTAACATGCTTCATACTTTGGGATCGTTGTTGCTTTATAAGAGTGACGGTCAACTCCCACTATTGATCAATTACTTTCTCTCTAGTCTAACAGCTCAGAACAGCCCTTTGTTTAACAGTTTCAAATACACTCTGATAAAAAAATGTTTGACATTTATTCTGAGACTTTGCATGATATTTATGAGTATCGCTTAAACCTTGACTAAGCTTTTAACTATCAAACCGTGTTCATCTTTAAAAGTTTAGAAATACTATTTTTATAATTACAGTAATTGAGTTTTATTTTTTACGTGTCTCCAACAATGTTTTTAATTACACAAACCCACTTTGTAGGGTTAATCACGAATGTAAATCTGGTTTAACTCTGTTCTCTGAGTACTACAGGCTGTCTCAAGTTTCTCACGCACTTGTGAGATAAAAGTTTTTTTTTCTGTTATTTTAATTCTTTTTGCCTTTTGTAACAAAGGATCAAAATCGCGTGAAAGGAAGACGAGTTTGTTTCCTCAAAAGCAAAATACTAAATATCAGTTCAGCCCAATGTTTTTGCAGAAGATAGCGACTCTTCTTTTAGTTCTTACGACATTTGTCATTATTATTTTATAGCATCCCAACTTGTTTGTTTGTTTGTTTTGAATTTCGCGCAAAGCTACTCGAGGGCTACCTGTGATAGCCGTCCCTAATTTAGCAGTGTAAGACCAGAGGAAAGGCAGCTAGTCATCACCACCCACAGCCAACTCTTGGGCTACTCTTTTACCAACAAATAGTGGGATTGACCAAACATTATAACGCCCTCACGGCTGAAAGGGCGAGCATGTTTGGTGCGACCGGGATTCAAACCCGCCACCTTCGGATTACGAGTCGAACGCCTTAATACGCTTGGCCATGCCAGGTTTATTCGTTCTCATCCTTTCTGCACTACAGTTCACGTTTCCCTGAAAGTCTCAACATACATTTGGCACTTCATAATACTACTGCCATCTCGTGACAACAGTTAAAATTATACACTACAACATTAGTTTAATTACAAAAAGCCAAAACTCAGTGCTATACCGCGGAAGCTATCATTCCTCTACAAGTGAACACATTAATATTACCGTATTTATCACCCCAGGTATTCCCGAAGTTAACAGAAATCCTACAAAAAAATCCACATGGTTTCAAGACAATAATCACAAGCTACATCATAAATATTCTATTCCAAGTTAATTTTTATTACTTTGCTAACATTTCAACTAAAAGTGTGTCGGTTAATTTCTTTTCAACATTTTCAGTATTTATTAACTCAGTTTATTTTCTTCCTCGTACAAATCCAAAAGCTATTGGTGTAAGTAACACATAAATATTATTATAAACATTAAAAATAACGATATCATCAGTGTTTATTACGAGACAAAATGTATTTTATAGTTAATAATATTGTTAATTTTACTTCAGCTCAATAAAACATACGAACATTATCACAAATGTTTTTGTTACTATTGGCTTTTGTGCAGTGCAATTCAAGAACTATTGATCTACGTTCGCCTTTTCTATTTTTGAAACAATACACTAGAGCGAAAGAATGTAGTCATCGCCACCCACCTTCATCTCACTCACATGAGAAAACATGTTACACTAAATTTGATATTTTTTTGGTTCACAGATATCTTATCACCAGAATGTGTCTTTTTTTCTTTCTCTCGTCCAGTGATCTGAGTGTCTTAGACAGAAGAGGTCTGGTGATATTTTCACAGTTACATTTTCAGAATCAAACCCCTTTTGTTTATGTTTAGAAAAATCCGCCTCAATATTAATTTTATAATTTCGTGAAGGAACATAATCGTAAAATCTGAAAAATGTCGAATTTGAAGAAAGTTTCTTTGTTTTTAAAATTTGTGCAAAGCTACACGAGAACTATTTGCGCTATCTGTCCCTAATTTAGTAGTGTAAGACTAGAGGGAAGGAAAGTAGTCATCACCACCCATCGCCAACTCTTAGGCTACTCTTTTACCAACGAATAGTGGGATTCACCGTCACACTAGAACGAGTATAACACTCCCACGGCTGAAAGGGTGAGCACAGTAAGTGTGAATTGGATTTGAATCCGCGTCACTCAAATTACGAGTCAAGTGCCCTAACCATCTGGACAAATTTGAAGATGACGAACATTCTTTAAAAAAATCATAATGCCTTACCTACATTTTTTGTGAGTTTGATTCCCTTCTGTGGGTTCACAGATAGTCCGGTTTGGTTTTGCTATAAGAAAACACACATCAAACACACCTTTTTTTGTTTGTGAAACGTGTAGCATCGTAGTTCAAACATTAAATTTCAAGTGTAGTGCGAACAAGATTGCTTCCGAATAAAGACAGTCCGAAGGTTTCATTACTCAATAGATATTCACTATTACTCAGTTCAGCAATTGAGAAGCGTGTTTATCGTGAATTAAACGATCGAACATTTCTATTTATGCCGTATGCAAACAAAATTGAAAAGCTTATTTTAATTTACCTGCTGAGGTTCTTCGAATATATAACATAAAATTTGAAGTTGTGCTTACCAAGGTCATGTTTCTAAAAGCAATAGAAAAAAGTTAAAATAATCTACAGTTCAGAAATAACAAAATATACATTAAAAAAAAAACATTTGTTAAAAAATATGCAGGTATAATTATTTTGTTTTTTACACAGGTGAGTAAACGTAAATATACTTTTAAAATGCATAGTACATGTCCTTAGAACTTTTAGATGCAAACTGAAACTCGGTCTCTGTGGTTTAAGTTTCTGTTTGATTTAGTGCTGAACGTGTTCAGAACGTGAACCTCCAAAAACTTCATTTCCGTTCAACCCAAAAGATGGCAGTAAAGTATATAGTATTGTTTCTTATTAACTAGCAGAAACTGTTGATCAAAGACAAGTTATCCTAAAAATGATATAAAAGTAGGTATAGATCAGTTAAGCTGATCTTGTACAATAAACAAACTGGAATTAGTAACCATCATATATCAACTCAAAACAAAACAAAACTTATGTATGTAAAAAAATGGCTGGTATGGATAAAGAAAGCACGACATGGTGCTCAAATGATTAAAGTGTCTTGCTTGGAGACTTTAAAATTTAATTCTACGATTCTGTCCTATCTGCATACATTTTTTAATTAATTAAAATAATATTATTTTCCCAGTGAAGCTAATTTTACCTCCACTTAATGCAGAAAATAATTGTAATACAGGTTCACTTTTTAATTATTGAAAGTTGCTGTTTTGTTGTTTTGAATTAAGCACAAAGCTACACGATGGGCTATCTGTGCTCTGCCCACCATGGGTATCGAAACCCGGATTTTAGCGTGTAAGTCCGCAGACATACCACTGAGCCACTGGTGGGCATTGTTGAAAGTCATAAATGCATTAAACCAACTTACAATGTTATTGTATGTTTCGTTACTTTCTTGTGTATGTAGCCATACACAAAATTACGTTAAACCTTGCCTTGTTTTTTTCTGTTAACTCTCGTGGAATACTTTGGATATGCGTTGTTGTAAAAATTAGAGATTTGTTTCGCACTATGCTTTGCTATTCAGACCGTTCAGGTATTTATTGACTCAAAATTAATGACTCACACTTTGTTGTCTGTACCTTTTCTCAAACTTGTAAATTTGCATTTTGCTCAGTAAATAATAATTGCTTCAATTAAATGAAATGTCTGAGTGACAAAAACCCATATACAAATTATACATCGGTATTTCTGAATAATCATGACACGGGTGCACGTAGACTGTTTTTTTGTTTGTTTGTTTTTTTGCCATTGATGTAACATATGACGAAAGTATGCCAAAACTCAGATAAAACTCACTTCCTAACTCTAGTTTGACGTTACTTCTCATGAAGAGTGCGAGATATCGTAATACTGAGCTCTTTCTTGCACTACGCTGTTTCAAAAAATCAAATTTAGCAAAAGTATTAAAAACGAAAATACTGTTAAAAGAGTTTGTGTAATCGAAAGTTATGTAGTTTAAAAGAATAAAATATGAACTACATATGATTATGGCACACACCAAGGCTTGTTTGTGTTTGTATAATAGGAATGACATCACTCAAAATTTCACAATTGATTGAAACAACTAGGAGTTTTAAGGGAAAGAATATTTTGTTTGCTCGTTTTTTCAATTTCGCGCAATGTTACTCGAGAGCTATCTGCGCTAGCCGTACCTAATTTAGCAGTGTTAGACTAGAAGGAAGGCAGCCAATCATCGCCACCAACTGCCAACTCTTGGACTACTCTTTTGCCAACGAATAGTGCGATTGACTGTCACATTATAACGTCCTTACGGCTAATAGGGTGGTGCGACGGAGTTTCAGACTCGCAACCCTTAGATTACAACTCGGTACAATTTCAGTTGTGCAGTTTTTCCATATGTAGTTTAGTCCCTCAGTGGCTCAGCGGTATGTCTGCGGACTTGCACGCTAAAATCCGGGTTTCGATACCCGTGGTGGGCAGAGCACAGATAGTCCATTGTATAGCTTTGTGCTTAATTCAAAACAACAACAACAACAATCATATGTAGTTTATCTATCTCAATTCAGGATGCTTGATTTTTTATCTTTCCAATCTACTTTCGCGCCCTCACAATATTCCTCCACTAAGTGTAGAGGCCCGGCATGGCCAGGTGGGTTAAGTCGTGCGACTCGTAATCCAAGGGCCGCGGGTTCGCATCCCCGTCACGCCAAACATCCTCGCCCTTTCAGCCGTGGGAACGTTATGATGTGACGGTCAATCCCACTATTCGTTGGTAAAAAAGTAGGCCAAGAGTTGGCGGTGGGTGGGGACGTAATTAGTGACGGTCAATTCCACTATTCATTGGTAAAAGAGTAGGCCAAGAGTTGTCGGTGGGTGGTGATGACTAGCTGTCTTCCCTCTAGTCTTACACTGCTAAATTAGGGACGGCTAGCATAGACAGCTCTCGAGTGGCTTTGTGCGAAATTCCAAAGACAAACAATTACTAATGCGTCATAATGTATTGCTCTGAATAATTGAAATCATCGCCATATGTAAGTAGGACATATACAGTTGATTCCCAGTGGCAAAACGGTATGTCTGTGGAGTTACAACACTAGATACCGGCTTTTGATATCCGGGATGAGCAGATTCTGATTCTATATGCGTAAAAACGGCTCGTTTGGGTTGAGAAATTTTTTTACGTAGAGGAGTGAACAACGTTTCGACCTTCTGCGGTCATCGTCAGATTCACAAAGAAAGAGAGAGGTAACTGACCGGATGCTGACCACATGTCAGATATAATGGTAACAGGTAAGTACAAACAAAACACAAAGACTTAGACTTTTCGTACAATCGCCATGATGAAATAATAATCAGTGATGTCGAGAAAACCCACTTGTAGAGAAATATATATGTAAAAACGGTTCGTTTGGGTTGAGAAAAATTTTACATATATATTTCTTTACAAGTGGGTTTTCTCGACATCACAGATTCTGATTCTGTATCTTTGCGCTTAACTTCAAACAAACATGAAATCGAAGCACATATGTTCAAACGGTATCCACATTGATTACTTGTAAAATAAACAGAAGGTTATTTATCCCTAAAATAATAGAATTAGTAGAACATAGAAAAACAGAGAATATTAAATAAAAACCCGTATAGATTACAATACTGATACCATAAGTTGTTTGGTACTACAATTTTCCTTAAAATATCAAATCGATTTCAGCAAATTTCATCCGTCATCTTATAGGTATAAAAAGTTATAGCTGTTTCTAATTTTTAACTGCTAAAATAAGGGGAAGGCATCATGTCAACAGCAAACATCATCAACTCCTGTGTTATTCTAATTGAATACTTGGATTTTACTGCCACACTTATAATGCGCCCACGGCTCTAAAATGCACTTTTATATAACGGAACAAAAACCACAGTCTGGCTAGCTAATCATTAGATCACAATCGACCCATATCAGAATATCATGCAACTTTTCTTTTAATTATTTAATGCATAACAAATCCCATATCATGACCAGCAGTATCAACAATGGTTATCCACATGTTCCATGAACAATTGGAAATATTATCCAATAATTGTGGACGATGCAATATGTCTGGTATATCCATCAGCTCAAAGCACCGGCTCTATACTCTTTTTTTAAGGAATGAGCTTATAACATTCTTTAAACCATTATTTCTAAATAATATTTGTTGTTGTCGGCCTTACTGTTAAAAGCAAGAGTCGATCAAAAAATTGAATTTTTTGAGTAAAATAGTTTGTAAAGTCTGGCGATTTTAATATCTTTAAACTTAAACATAACAAAACAAATTTACAAATTTAAGGATTAGTATTTAGCAAGGAATATCTAATAAAAGTATTTCATAAAATCATTTGAGTTAATTTCAATACTTTGTATACCTCGGATACGCCAGTAAATGAACGCTTTATAATTATATTGATTTCAGGTTACAGATTAAAATGGCGGTTATTAAAAGTAACAGTTCGAAAGCTATTTTTTGTTGTTGTTTTTCTTGTTGGATTGTTTTGATTTATATTGTTCTTTAAGTAATTCCTTATTTTTTTCTTTCGTATACACAACATCACTTGGCAGTTTCTTCGGTTTATGGCTTTCGCATTTTCAACATGGACAACACCTTACGCAGCACTTAGAATAAACGGTCAGATCAGAGACTTCAGTATTTGTGCAAGTCTGCCTCATTTCAAAACCGCTGACTGGATGGGAAGTATAGCTTATCAGTAACACCCACCATTACCAAATAGTAGGATTGACTGTCACAAGTATGACGTCCTCATTCATAAGATAACTAAGCCACGCTCGGCTATTTATATTTTAAGACGTCAGCCTTAATCGAGAAATGATAGTTTATAGCTATTTTTATTTAAATGTGTCTATTTATAGCTACGTAATTAAGACATAAATGTTCACACCTTTCTAATCTTGAAATATTTCTTCGTCTGTTTCTGCTTGAGTTTAATCAACAGAAAGAACGAAGAATTATAAGTAAATGACTAACTAGACACTAATTTTCATTACTGAAACTTTAATATTTAACAACTTCAAAAAGGAAACATTAACAATGTCCTAAATTTGAGCCTGGTATGGTCTGGTGGTTAAGAACCTTAACTCGCTACCTACGAATCTCTTCACATATTTGGCTTGTAATTTCAGCCTTGGAGACGTTATAATGTCACAGACAAATACAATTTTTGTTGATAAGAAAGCAGCTCAAAAGTTGGTGGTAGGTGGCGTTGACTAGCTGCCTTCTGTTCTATTATATCACATCTGATTAGGAACAACTAGACGATAGCCCTGAAATAGTTTTGGACGAAATTAAAAACAAACAAACAAACTTATGTTCTATATCAGGGAAAAAAGGTAAACATCGAACCTGATACTCCCAGATCCTGATAAAAAGATCTTTCCATAATTGTAAATGAAGGCTTTCGTCCTGTCACATGGCACATAATAGCACGTATTATATAAATAATAGTTTGTTAACATTTGTACACTCACAAAAATTACAGAAGCAAGACTTCCAAAATCATGTTATATCCTCAGTCACTCTAAAACTTTATATAACTTCTCAAAAGGTGATACATTTAAAACTTTTTCTATTAAGACACCCAGCGGTTAGTCTAAAAGCTTATAACGGCAAAAACCGAATTTTGATACACATAATGGGCACAATGCAAATACTCCATTATATAACGTTATGCTTTACTACAAATAAAATAAACTCTACTTTTATTCAACCCGTAATGCCACCCAATAGCATTGATGTCTTCCTTGTATTGCTAAAACAAACGTGAAATGAACTCATACAGAACCAAGCAGTAAATAATTTATTTGAAACTCGCAGCATTTTTTTTTTCTGGTTTTGTACCATAAAAACGAATTATAAGGCGCATTCATACATTATTATGGATGGTTTGTTTCTCTCAAAGCGAGATTGTAGCATATTCGAGTGAAAATTAGTTTTGAAACAGCAATATTGGGGATCAGACATCTTGATTTACGGAAACAAAACTAAAACTTCAAAACTCCGAGAAATATCGCAAATAAATTACGTGTCTTACTTACAACGAAAGAAGTGTGAAACCCAGGCTGAGTAACTCATTCTAAAACGCATTACAGAGCAATGGTTTGTGGTTCAAGAGATTTATTGGAACATATATAAAAATTTTCTTTTTGTAAAAAACCGTTGGTAAAGATGTGTAATATAGCGACACTAATAAAAACAGATTAACCTCCTGACGCTCGAAGAAATGGAGGAAAATTGAGGACATGCTAATAAATAACAGCGTTTGCACTCATTCTTATCTACACTAGCCTCTTACACAAGTTCCAAATAAAATAATTAATTATCCATCTTATTTTGAGGTTCATTTATAAAGAGATGACTTTTGCTTTTTAAGAGCAGAAAACTTTTCTTTTGCATATTTTCTGTTAATATGGTAAACATTTTAGATAAACATTTAATCCAAACAATTTCAACACGAGCGAATAAGCTGATTGCACATTTAGAATAACAGTAAAATGTTTCATTCATTTTCATTACAGCTTAATTCATGTTACAAATTAAGGGCATTCATGACAGATTAAAAAAAGACAAATTGTTGAAGATTTTATTTTTTAATATAAGAAAATAAGGTTTTACTCTTTAGTATAGCGTGAACATTTATAATAAAAATGTGTGAAAGTTACATGATTTATCAATAACTTCAAGATATTAATTTTACTCTCTCTACTAATGAGAGTAATGTTTCACTATGGCGTTACGTACCTGATTTTTGTAAATAGAAACAATATTGAACATGTTATGTTACAGAGGTTTTGAAAATACAAATCAACGAGTCTCATGTCAGTTATATCTGATGTAAAGTCGAAATAGAATGACATCTGTCAGAAATACATTTGAAATTGTTTAGCATTAGGTGGAAAGTGTGATATCACCGAATATTTATTACTTTCAGAAGAGGTATGTAACAACACTTTCTGTACAAAATACTCACACACTCAGATTACGAAGATGTAGGTAGGTTGGGAATTTAGTATTACTTAATGATATTGAGAAAACAAAGGAATACGACTCAACTTGGGAAACTCGGATTATCCAGAAGAAAACCTACCACAAGTCACACCCTAGCCGCGGCAAAATGAAGAGTCTTGTAAGGGGTAAAAATCAACCATCGCACAAGTCAACAGTTAAAACCACCAACGTGCCTCAGGCAACAGTGCGAAACATAATGAAGATATATCTTTATCTGTAAAGGCACACAAGTCAGGTATACATAAGTTGCTTCAACGACATTTTTGTTCAACCGTGGCATATCTCAAGCAACTTGAGAATGAAACAAATAAATAAATATTCATGCTATTCTGTATAGAGACACGCCCTTCAAGTTACCGAATACCGTATCTACAGATTTCTGTAAATTTGAGCTGTTGATTAGAAGAATTGGAAGCCATCGTCCTCGTAAACTACTTGGCTTATTGGTAGCTAAAGAGAAAGAAAGGTGTGGTTTAAACATGACGGTTTTAAGATGTAACCTTCTGCAATGAAAGTTACATGAAGGGCTATTGTCAAGGAACACAATCATCAACTAAAACCTGACTGAAATGAACAATATGAGAGACTCTAAGTCGTGTTAATATAACGAACTGAACCTTTGTAGTTAAAAGAATAACAGACTAATATTTTTCCGTGTATTCTCAAGTTGAAGCAAGTTTTACTTTAAACCACAGTTTAAGTTTAAAAACTAAAATTTATTTATAAAACGTTTCTGAATTGTTATTTAACATTTCTCTCCATTTAGTTTTGTGACTATATAAGATCAAATTGTATAATGTTGTTGATCCCTGAGAAGAAACACTGAATTTTCAGTAATTGAATTTAATAAAATTTAGCCAATAATATTTGAATTATTCCATTTTATGGTCATCAACAGTGAACATCAAGGAAGCACTAGATGACCCAAAAGACTGTTCATCAAACAGCACAGGAGACTGATTTTAACCAAACAAGTTTTCAGTTATAAATATATTAAATGATATAATGATACATTTACAAAAGATGTGGAATACTTGATATAGTATTGCTGTGTGTTCCTCCTATTTTTTCTGTTTGTCGGAAATAATAAGAAACCTTATTTTATGAGCTCGTACAAGTGAACACATCTGTTCCATGAATTATAAATATCTGAAAAAAAAAACATATTTTCTTAGAAATGAAAAAGAAACGAAATTTTTTCCAAAAATGAGATTTAAGGCATCAAATAAAACAACTCAGTAACAAGTTAGTCAGATTTATGTGTGTTCGTTTTTGTTTTTTTACATCTGTCATAACTGTTTGTTATGTGTGCTAATAATAAAAAAACTAGAGAATCAGGACATTCTTCAGGTAAAAGGTAAAAGCGTTTTAGATATTATCATTCTCATACTATGGATGAAAACTTTTTGATACCTCACTGGACCTTGCATTTCTTAAATGGATGCTTTTGTGGAATAGTCAGTTACGAGAAAACAAGATGCTGTTGATTCAGATAACATCAGACTTTTTGGTTTTATGGATCCAGCAGTCTTTGTTTTTAACTGAGGTATCATTGTAATATGTAGCATATTATACATTTTATGAGCATATACTGAGTAATGTTTACAATCTTTCATGACATAAAAACCCAATTATTCTCTTAAGGACAACGTGACTGTCCCATTCACTATACTAAACTATAAGGGCACAGCATGGTCAGGTGGGTTAAGTGTTCGACTCGTAATCTGGGGCTCGCGGGTTCGAATCCCGGTCGCATCAAACATGCTTGCCCTTTCAGCCGTGAAGGCAATATAATGTGACTGTCAATCCCACTATTCGATGGTAAAATAGTAGCCCAAGAGTTGACGGTGGGTGGTGATGACTAGCTGCCTTTTCTCTAGTCTTACACTGCTAAATTAGGGACGGCTAGCGTAGATAGCCCTTGAGTAGCTTTGCGCGAAATTCCAAAAACAAACAAACCAATTAAACTGTAAAATAAAACCAAACATTTGAAACAGACTTTGTTATTCAAATAATTATTAACCCTTTCCTTAAACTCAATTAAATCACAGCATTTACCATATCTGAAGAGAATCCAATCAAAAGGCTGAACACCCTGTTAGATGCCTTATAGTTTTCACAATTAAATATGAAAAAATGGTGATGCATTAAAACAGCCAATTTCCTTAACAATGTTTAACACCTCTGTCAGATTACTTTTAATTTTTTTTTCCCAGGAGAAAACAATTTCGGAGTCTTAATCTTTTCTTATGATAATATTTTTATCCTTAATATCAGGTGGAAGATCAACAGATGACATCAAAATGTAGAAGAGTGGTAAAACTTAACTCTAATGTCTGACAACTTATTAATTATTTTCATATATTGCTGTGTTTTATTCTAATGTAGGTGTTTTAATATTTCCAAGGACGTTACAGTACTTATCATCCAATCGTGATGAATAAATATGGATTTTAATAGCTCATTATTTTATCCTCTAATATATATATTTTAATGCTGTATTTCATTTTTGGTAAAATAGTTAGATTTGTGCAATATCGTCATGTGCACCATTTACTATATTTTTACAGTGATAATTTCCGTTTTCTTGGGTAATCCCTTTGAAAATGTCGACAGATAACTGTTTGTAAAATTCCTTTTCTCAACGTGTGGCCGAATGTGTTACATTTTCATGATTTAACACAATCATGAAAACTTTCACACACAGTAAACAGTCCCGATGACGACGGTCTGATCACACTTTTTATAGAAGGGATTTTAATTATACAGAATACATTAGATTCCTCATACGTAACTAGGGTAAAGGATTACTCTTTATCGTTTCCTTCTCAGACGCCCAGGGGCAACTCTGAATACTTATAACGTTAACAGTGGGTTTCGATACTCGTTGTGGACACAACCGGGCAGCATACTGAGTAGCTTTGTGCTTAACTACAAACAAAGCCAGAAAATTATCAACAATCATGAGAAATTACTTCAATGAACCAATCAGAGACAATAACTTAAACAATTCAGTAACTTATCTCTCATAAGTATCTTATTGGTAATACTGTCGGTTTCATGGAATGTTTTACTTCGTTGTCAGAGGGAGGCTTATGAAAAATTGTCAGGTTTATTCGTTATTCTAAACAGCGTTCAAACAAGAAGGGTCCTTTAAAACCTTTTATATAAACATACAGAAATCATTAAGAGTAAATAACGTCATAACAAAAATATCTTGTGAGGTCATAAGGTCGATCAGAGGCGGAAAGGCGAAAAGGCTAGAGGGGTCTCACAAATCCATGATAAAAATAACTTAAAAACTATATGTAATTTAATGTTAAAAAGCTGGTCGTAAATATTTCACAAGATTGGTAATTTTAAAAACACGGAGAAGTCTTACAACAAGAATATTGTCCAGTTAAGCGTTTTCGACGTACATCTTTATTACTAGAATTAACATACATGTTCATTTAAATGTTAATGTGATGGCAATAGAAAGTAATTTATTTCTCCATTGTGCCGACAGCGTATTAATCTTTTTTCTTTTTTTTTATATTTCCAAGGACGACCACCGGGACACTAGGAAAAATTCCCGGTGGTCTAGTCCACGCCTGTGATTCAAACTGTTACACTACAAACAAACGTATTTTGACACCAGTTATAATGTATTACTTACGGGTATTAGTTTTAGTTCATTCACTTTAATTAACACTGTAGCGCAAACAATTGAATGAGATATTTATGGTATTGGTTGTTGAATATTAAACTAACTACAAAAAATATAGAAAATATATATTTTTAAAACATGTGTTATTATGTTTTTATATAGTATGAACTTTCTAAACTGTTAATATAGTCCCGAAGGAAAAAAACTTTGGAAATATTACAACTGATCGACATCATAATTTGTGAGGTTCGATGGAAAACAACATTATTAGTTTAAAAGCTTCGTATTACAGGTTAAAGTAAACTGTAATTACAGCTTAGCAGCACTCAAGTTTATTCACTGTAAGAGATGTCCGGAAATCAGAAATGTTCACTAAACTGATACAGAATGTTTTGAAAATTAATGTCTCTACCTTTCAACCCGATCAACTGGAAGAGAGGTGTGGGCAGTAAAACCAGTCAGTTTATAGGGAAAAGCAACACCGAAAACGGTAATGTAGTACAGTGTTCCCTCGCCACTTCGCGGGCTCGGCCGACCCCCACATATATATACATACATACATGTATATATAAAATAATAAACATTAAATCTAGAATATAGCATTAAATACTATTAAAATATTGAAAATAAATATAATTAATAGTGTAAAATAAAAAACAGGTATATTTTGAGATATAAACATGTATTTGAGTTTATAACAGCGTAAAAATGGAAACAAAACCAACTGGAAAGGCTATAGATGTACGCATTGTGCGTCTGCGAAGGCTACGCGAGATCAGCTTCATGGCGTAACGATGTGCAAGACGGGCTATGATTGGTGCAGAAAATGAAAGACGGCCAATTACAGCTACCCATTTTGATTGTCTGTGATTGGTGCTGTCAATATTCATGTCTGGCCTGTGATTGGTGATTTCATCCACGAAAAGACACCACCTGCTGAAGATATGTAATTTTTAATTTTAAGGCTTAATATCTTAATAATTGTTCTTATTATTTCAGCAATAATGAATCAGTTTTGTAATGGGAGGGTTAAATAGTTGTACAGGGAGGGTTTTAAAAGTCTAAATGCACATAAATATATACGTAAAAATCGGCGATCCCACTTCGCGGAAAATCTCCTTTCGCGAGGGGTTTTGGAACGCATCTACCGCGATACACGAGGGAACACTGTATGTTGTAAAGTTATTAACGGTACAAACTACCTGTGAAGTATCCTTTCTGTAGACTTCCAGAGCTAGAGATGTATGTGTGCGTTTCTTGTAGCAAATTTGCCACATCATACTATCTGCTGGCTACAGATGTAACAAACACCTTTCGACAGGCAAGCTTTCACGTTTGTTAAAATAAGCCTATGTCTCGTATTTGTGTCTTTAATTTCCTCTTGCTTTATAACACAGAAAATACAAACAATTTCTGAAAAGAATGGGTTACCGTTTTTTCATTTCTTGTGAAAACTAACATCAAAGGGTTTGCAATATCATCAGTTGAATAAGAAAGAGTATTTTTGTTATTTTTTCCGGTTATGTTACAGATGAAAAGAAAACAATGCACATCCAAGAGACAGAAGAAATTAAACATCAAAAGGCAATGATAAATTTTACAGAAATTTATAAAAACGAAAAATAATGTGAAAAGCTTTTTCTCTTTCTTTTGCATGCACATTGAAATAGTTTTGAGTTTGTGAAAAGGTTTAAATGTGTTAATTTTTTCTAACCACTAACTGTATTACCCGAATATCAAACAATAGTTTTCAGTACATTAGAAACAAGGATAATAAAGCATCGTAAACATTTAAATACAAAGAAACTGTAAATTAAGACTGTGATGTACAAGTGTTCTCTCGTACAGTTAAATGTAGCGTTAATTATTGAATCTTTGTCTGGCTATTAATATACAAAAATTATTTCATCATCTTTTAAGGTTTCTCTTTTCAAAAGCTGCTTAAAACAATTAATTCTTTGTTGAATTTTACGCAAAGTTACATGAAGATCGTCGGCGCTAACCATCCACAATTTCAAAATGATAAACTAGAGGAAACGCAACTTGTCAAAACAATTCTTGGGCTATGCTTTACCTACTAAAAGTGGAATTGGCCGTACCATTATAAAACATTCATGAGTGAAAGGGTAAGCGTGTTCGGGAACGTGATTAGAATCTAGCTTCCTATTCTCCAGGCCTAGTCAGGTCCGATTTAATAATTTGTTTGTTTTAGTGAAAAGCCATGTAATGGGCTATCTGTGCTTTGTCCACTGTAGGAAATCAAACAGATTCTGGCATTGTTAGTCTGTAGGCTTACGTAGATAATTCTGATTTATAAAATTCTAGCGATGATTAAATACAACCACTAAAACAAGACAACTTCAATCTCATCTCTTATTATATTTTATTTTGTTGTTGTTGTTTTTTAATTCAAATATCCGATGACACGTCTCGCGATCTGAAATTCAAATTTCTGGTTATTCGTATAATGTACACTTAAAATAATAAGAGATAATATTTCAAAACATCCTCACCCACCTCTCTGAAAGAGGCTTTCGGGGTAGTCTAATACCTTTAATCATTTAATATGGAATAACTCATCCTCAAAAACATTCCATTAGTCCTCAATGAGAATGATATCAGGTGAACTTGAAGACCATTCCATTTCGTCAATATACTATCTTTCAGTAATTCAACGATCAGTTTTGAATCACGGGGATGAATTTTGTCATCCATTAAGCTTAACTCGGGATTAAATAACGAAGAATGTTGATTTGTAGTACCATTCAACAAAATGCAGAGACCTGTTCCTCTACCAATGCTTATTATTACCAACTTAATACTCGGCCGCCGCTATATATGTTACAGCTTTTCTCCAAATTAGTACAAGCCTGTCATCTGACCGCATAATAAAGCATGACTCATCCAAAGTAAAAATACATCTTTGATAATCGTTATAAGAAGAATACAACTTATTGAGGATTGAACAAGTATCACACAGGCTGACCTTATAAAGCTTTTATTCTAATCCTGTATACTGGCATGACATCCACGTGCATCTGAGAAGATCTGACTCATTTTTAGAATATGAAGCTTACAATATCGGCGAGTCAGAATCTACACTTAGGCGCCGTCTGTTGACGCTTTTCTGACGTTCTGTTTTGTTTGTGGACCAAAGTAACTGTATATTAACATTTATATCATTTCTTTTGAAGTGGTTTCTCATTATGTTAATATTACTTCGAGACTCTTCCAGCCATTCCCTATCTGCCTGAGAACTTTTATTTTTCCGGTGATTCTCCACAATAGAGAAACTTTTAAATGTCTTCTTTTGAAACCTAGTCATTAATAATATGGTGCACATTAATATCTATTAATAATTTAAAGCACCAATTAAAACACGATAACATGAGAAAACTATATATGTTTTCAGGATCGCTCGACCCAAATCTAGCATCGAATTCTGTGTTGCTGTATTCATAGGGAACCCAGGTGTGTCATGTTTGAAATTACTTGCGTAAACAGACGCTGACGATCAAGTAGGACCAAACGTGGCGCATGTGTCTGTTCTTTCACGAACAAGTGTCCTTTTCTGGCGGAGAGAGAGGGAAAAACACCTATAACGGTCAGTGAAAGATCAATTTGTAGAGGCGAAACACAGAACAAGAGGTATTATGGACCCACTGTTCTGAGTTTCCTTACAGACGATGTCGTTCTACCTGTGGATTCGACACCAACCAGATTGAAGGCTTTTATTGTGCCTTAGTGAAAGAGGTCACGGTGGATATAACGGGGAAAGGGAGCAATGAGAATAAGGGACATTTCATGTCCTGGGAATATATCGCAACTATTGGTGTTAATGGGAGGTTGATCAGGAGCCTGGGACTTTGAATCCCTCAGGACAATACGAGTATTTTGTAGTAATTATCAGAATGCCCAATAATTTTTTTTTTCAAATTGAATTCCTCTTAAATAATATTAAATTTAGGAGGTAATTGACATTATTTGAAAACAATCATGTTATCGTATTATAGTTAAATTATGAAATTAAAATTCTCAGTTGAACTATTTTTAATAAGTACTTTTTAATTAATGTTTGTATGAAGAGTCTGATATTAGAACTAAGTATGTTTTCTCTTATCTTCGGAAACTCGTGGACGACTGACCAGCGTATGTGAGTGATTTTGAGAGCAATTAGCTTATGTACAGTTGCTTCACACCCCAGGGAAAAAAAAATCCTGCCTGGGACTTTGGAACAGTGGATACACTGTAAAATTTGCCAATAGTTGATGGTTCTCTCAAGTTTATTAGTTTAAAATTAGTTACTACTGGAACAGACTGTGTGTGTGTGTTTATAATAAAACTACATCAGGTTATCTGCTGTGTCCATCGGAGAGAAACTGAACCTCTGATTTTAGCATTGAAAATACCTAGACTTATTGCTGTCGCACTGGGTGACAGTACAGGCAAGAGTAGCGTAGTTTAGTGTAACAAGCATCAAAAACTAGCAACCAAGTTTTAGTTTTATTTTCTAAAGTAGTTATTAGAGTTTTCTGGTATAGAAGTTGTGATAGAGAATTGTGTTTCTTTTTTACTGTTTTTATTTTTTTACATTGTCTTTCAACTATTTTAAGTAAGAAAACTGCATTATTTCTCTTTCCTTTAAAGAAAAATAATTTTGGTTTGTTTAGAATTAAATAAAAACTACACATTGGGCTGGCTGTCAAATATTAAAACCCTGTTTCTAGCGTTGTAAGTGCGCAGACATGCTGCGCCAAAGGAGAGGGTGATTACTTCATTTTACGTAAACTTGCATTTCTAATCAAACATTATAGATCATTTATAACAGTAACTTCTGCCAAGGAACATTGCGAGTTTATTTTGTTTGTCTGTTTTCCTTTTTTACAGTCTCTAAAAGTTGAAAAAATGTAAATGGAGAGTAAACCTAACTATAATGCATAGCTTAAGATCAGCGAGTTTTTCAAGGATTTTTAAGATAAAAACACTAATGTTCTCAAATAAAACAAAAAGGAAGGAATATGTCGTAAATATGACAAATATTAAAAACAAGAAATATTTATTTTTACGATAATATTTCATATCTATAAACTTGCTACAGTGATTATGAGCGTAGACAATGTAAAACGTAAATCTGATCAAAATAGTTTTATCTGTTTCAAGGTTTTATTAATATTGCTAAACATCGTTTGTAGTGTAAGATTCGTGGGGACCATAAATTATTCCTTCAAAGTAGTCCCGAAATACGTCAGAACAGCATTCCAACCTGAACACTGCGCGTGATTCTTTGTAAAACAAAACTCGTTGGATTGTTCCATTTAATCACGCGTAGAATCTCCTTGATTACCAGGAAATGAGCGTGGGGGATTTCTCTCTCTCTCTCTCTTTCAAATTGTAATATTTTTTGTTCCCTTATCTTCTAAATATTGTTTCAATTTTAAAATAAATAATACGAAATGAATGTATAATATCAAGATAAACAATGCACAAACTTGATATTTCAATATGATTCCACCCACCAGAAGCACAACGTTATGTCTACGGACTTAAAATACAAGAAAACCGGGTTTTGATTGCCGTGATAAGCAGAGCACAGCTTGCCCACTATATGGTTTTGTGTTTAATTTCAAATAAACAAGAAAAAATCAACACGATAACTCACAGTTATCGTAATCTAGTCAGAAATGCAATTTTATTAAAGGATTACACGGAACATAACAGTTCACTTATATTTTATACTAGAAGCACAATATTATTTCAACCTAATGACTGAAATTTGCCAAACTATAGTCAAACATCCAGACGAACATTCTGCAGTTATAAAACCCTCAAACAAATCTAAAATTCAAGTTCGCCTGGTATTTTTAACAGATGATCCACCTTATAAAATAATGGCTTTGAATATGAAACAGATATTTTGATACGAGGCATCTGATTACACAAAGAAGAAACGGATTCATTTATATAGCGATGTAATCCCAGCAACACCAATAATAAGAACTTTCGCCGTTAGTAACATTCCTTTTAAACCCCCAGATATTAAACTATTTGCTTGTACAACTGATGAAATATTTAAATTGTTTATTTTGTTGGACTACGTGAGGGCCTAATTTTGAAGTGCTAGACTAGAAGACGTGTTTGTTTTTGTTGATTTTCACACTGAACTATTTGTGCAGTCCGTACCATAGGTATCGAAACAGGATTTTTAACGTTATAAGCCTACAGACTTACCCCTAAACCTGGAGATGGAACAAGACTAGAGGAAAACAGCTCTTAGGCATCTCTTGTAAGATCTAAAAATGGATTTGACCATTACTCTTATAACGCACCACAGTGTTCCTCCTATGTATTAGGAAACTACGCTCTTATTCATGAAATGTTCCTAACCAATATATTTAACTGTTATCACTCTTTACTCCCCGTTAATGCAGCTCCACCCCCGAATGGCGTAGCAGTATGTCTTTGAATTTACAACGCTATAAACCGAGTTTTGATATTATTAATTAACGAGTATAGATAGTTCATTGTGTATATATGTGTTTAACTTCAAACAAACAAACCACTCATGCAAGAAAGTCATATAAAATGTGAAGCTTTGCAAGACAAAAGAAAGATTTTTGACAGCTGTTGTTTTCTGGTGATGCAGAGATAGCAGGTAGTTAATGAAAACGAATTATCAGTTTTTAAAATTATGTGCTTTACAGACAATTGTAATTAAGGTCACCCAAGTAACTGAAATACAACTTTCAGAAGGATTCTGGTTTATTTTGAATTTCAAGCAAAGCTACACGAGGGTATTCTGCGCTAGTCGACCCCAACTTAGCAGTGTAAGACTAGAGGGAAAATAACTAGTCATCATCACCTACCGTTAACTCTTGGGCTACTCTTTTACCAAAGAATAGTAGGATTGACCGTAACTTTATAACGCCCCCACGGCTGTAAAGGCTAGCATGTTTGGTATGACGAAGATTCGAACCCGCGACCCTCAGATTACGAGTCGATTGCCTTAACTACCTTCAGAAAGAGTAATCTTTGTGTTATTACTTGACGTTAATTATTTTTGTTTGTTTTGAATTTCGCACAAAGCTATTCAAAGGCTATCTGTGCTAGCCGTCCCTAACTTAGCAGTATAAGACTAGAAGGAAGACAGCTAGTCATCACCACCCATCGCCAACTCTTGGGCTACTTGACCGTCACATTATAACGCTCCCACGGCTGGGAGGGCAAGCATGTTTGGCGCGACAGAGATCGTACCCGCAACCCTCAGATTACGAGTCGCATGCCTTAACATGCTTGGCCATGCCGGGATGTTGATGAAACAAGTATCATACGTTCTCACAAAGTAATTATATACAGGGTGGTCGCTAGACAAGCGGAAAATTTGTCAAACAGCTATTTATTTTTACAAAGAATAACTTTTACAAAGTTTTTTAAAGGCATATGTTATATTACACTCATAGATGCTCAAAATGTCGTCCGTGATATTAAAATCATGCATTTTATTCAGGATGTAAAGAAATCAAAATAGAAATGAGTAAGCACGCATTTTATTCATGATCTCATCTGACCCTCAAATTTTCCGCTTTTCTACGGACCACCCTGTATTTGAGAAAAATCCAATTTGTTTGGAAATGTTAAAAGGAATCTATTAGAAAAGGACATACGAAATTCTGTTCTACTATCAGATTTCTTTGAACACTCTGCTCTAACTTCTATTTTTTGGAGTGTACACACACACAAAAAGCAGTTAAATTACCTCATATAAATAATGCGGTACTAGTTGCTATTAAAACTACCTCGAAGAGGAGGTTAACATGACATTTACTTCTTTCTCAAAAAATATTAAAGTTAAATACACATGTTCATTGCCCTTGTACTGCCAATACACATACATCTATATATATTTACAAGTGATCATACACTGAGATTTATTGGCTTCAAAAAGTTTGTGCATAATGTTAGTCACTTTTGCAGTATAATTTCACTCATCTCAGCTGCTTCTAATGCGTAACACATCAGAGTTAATCAAACATAATCTTAGTATTTCAGTTACAATCTGATTAGGAAAAAGTGACAGCTGTTCAAGTTGCAGATGGCTTTTCTAGCAGCTGCTTTCTGTAATATAAAGGCTAAAGATCATCTCGTGCTAATGAATACTGAACATTATCAGGATTTTTGGCAATTTTTAGACGAAAAAAACAGACATTAAATTCTGAAACCTTGAGAATAATTTGCTAAAAACGCTGAAGTGAGAATTTTTCAGGTCTAATGATTCTAATAACATAGCAAGTGATAACTGATCTTAAGATTTATATGTTTCTTGCTATCTGAATTTTCATAATGTTTTACTTTAAAGTTATGAACATTTATTTGCAATAAAAGTTAATAGAGAAACAAAGCAATTTTTTTATTTTCAATAAATTTCATGACAAGTTCATTGTTGTATTGCTTTAAAACAGTCTTTGAAAGCTGTTTTCGAAAAGAATAATAAACTCCCAAAAATTGAGCTTTTCCAAAAAATAATTGAAAATATCTATAAAAACGCAGAGGTTTTTAAAAATATGACTGAAATTCAAAAATTACTATTTAAACAAAAATGTGGCCCTGAAAACCCTGGAAAAACTGACCAAAGTGATGTCTGATTACATATAAACTGATAAGGCTATTGTTTCCGACATTTAAAAGTATTGATTTAAAAAATAGAGATATAGACTTCATTTGTAAGTAGAAAAGTAATTTCAATAAAAATGCTTAATATTGATAATGACTCACATTTGTAATACTTAAGGATCATTTCATTCAGAGTGAAAGAATAACTCCATTTAATAACGATAGATTCGAAAAGATATTGTTATGCCCACCACAGATACTGAACCCCATGTTTTAGCGTTCTAAGTCCTCAAATGTACCGCTGTGCCACTGAGGACTAATTTTTATGTTTTCTGACGACTGATTCTAATGATTGTTTGTTTGTTTCGGAATTTCGCGCAAAGCTACACGAGAGTTATCGGCGCTAGCCGTCCATGGTTTAGCAGTGTAATACTACAGGAAAAGCAGATAGTAAACAACACCCACCGTTAACTCTTGGGCTATTCTTTTGCCAACGAATAGTGGAATTCACCCTCACATTATAAGGCACCCCCGGCTGGAAGGGTGAGCGTGTTTGGTGTGAGGGAGATTTGAACCCTCGATCCTTGGATTATGTGTCGAACATCTTAACCACCCCTTTCCAGCCCGAGTTTCATTAAACAGTGGAAATTTGAGCTCAGAGAAGATTACTCGTTAGCTTCTGAGCTTCTGAAAGCCTCTCAGTGGCACAATGATATACCTTCGGACACAAACTACTAGAAACCGGGTTTGGATACCTTTTGTGGCCAGAGCATAGATATACTAATGTGTAGCTTTTTGCTTAATTTGAAACAAACAAACAAACAAGTTTCGGAGAACAAAGAATATTACTTATTACAATTTATCTCGGACGAGTCTCCTATTTATTATATTACATCATTACGTGTTACGTATGTAAGAAAATTATGATACATATTGATACAAACAATTTATTAATCAAACTAAATATATTTTAATATACAAATATCAAAACAATACAATTTATAATGACAATTATTAAAGACATTTATTGAAAATATTGTTTTATATTCAAGAGTTTTAAAAACTTACAACCAATACTGAATCTTATATCCTGTCTAAAACTGAATATTTTATCGACTGTTTAGATCCACGATGAGCAAATTAATTCCAAGTTGATATTGTTACATCTCCTTTAAGCAATTTAGCTTGCCTGACCTCCCATCACTTATAAGCCGACTTTCTGCAAACAAAGATTTTAATGTCCTCGAAGAAATACTAATTTTCGAAATTAATTCACTGAACTTGAACAATTTGTAATGTTCTGAATCTATAAACGTTCCTGGTCAAATTGTGTAGTTTTCAATTAGTTAATCACAATTATAGCTTCCGAAGCTAATAGTATACTGACTCTAGCCGACATATAATAATAACTGTCTCTCAGAACGTCGATTTTATATACCAATCATGCGAGATTCTCGAACCTTCAACAATTTGCGAAAACAAGCAAGAATTTTCCTAAAACAAATATTCTTGATTCTTTCTTTCAAAAATCTTCTACAAATTTAGAGAAGAGACAGAACTTGTACAATACACATCCAACAAAACACGTCACATGCATCAAAATGAAACAAACGTAGGTATTAAAATAGACGTATAATAGTAGATCCGTGACAACGATCAAACACAAACAGGCCCGGCATGGTCAGGTGGGTTAATGCGTTCGACTCGTAATTTGAGGGTTGTGGGTTCGAATCCCCGTCATGCCAAACATGCTTGCTCTTTCAACGGTGGGAGCGTTATAATGTGACGGTCAATCTTACTATTTGTTGGTACAATAGTAACCCAAGAGTTGGCAGTGTGTGGTGATGATTAGCTGCCTTCCCTCTAGTCTTACACTGCTAAATTAGGGACGGCTAGCACAGATAGCTCTCGTGTAGCTTTGCACGAAATTATAAAAGAAACTTCAGCCTTTTCAAAATATACATACAACACTATTTATTACAGATACATCATTATAAAATGTCAACAACCTTTAAATATTACATTTTTTTTCATTATTTTTATAGTTTTAAAGAGTTGGTTACTTCATGGTTCTTGTCCTTATGATAATTTTAGATCGTGTCATGTTTATTAAATAATGATACGTGGAAAATATACACAAACTTCCATCACTGCTGCTCATGACTATTCTTTTGCATTCATTGACCTGGGATTTAAAAAGGCATGAGGCCATATGTGACTCAACAACTCTGTTTAATTTCTGCAAACCTAAATTTGCTAACGTCAGCTGTAATATAACTTGTTGAAAAGTATTTCGCGTTTTGAGACACATAAGGTTTTACGCCACCCAACTGGATATGATGGTGTCATGCCATACTCATTTAAATATTTTAACACAGATCAGTCCCCACTGGGGTCGACATAGCCACGTCTTTAGGGCGTAATCTAAAGTTCGAGAGTTTGAATCCCCGTCACATAAAACATTTTCGCCCTGTCACCCGTTCCATTGTTATTATGACACAATCATTTCCATTATTCGTTGGTAAAAGAGTTGCCCAAGAGATGGCGGTGAAATGGTGATGAATTTATGCTTCGTATAATTTATTCTTTGTATAACAGTCCTAACTCTAAATTTACAGATACTTTTAAGTTTACCTGTCGGACATTAACGTTCATGACTACCATATGCATAATACTATTGGAATTAAGGCACAAGTGTCAGATACACTACAATAATTATCAATAGTTAAAATATCTGCTGGTATTAACCCTTGTTCCATACAGATTTTACACTTTATTTATATTTTTCCAAGTAATAATTATTATAATTTACTGTTAATACCAAATGCAACTTGGTAAATGTCAGCTGTTGTTATACTAGTGTTGAAAGGCATGATTAAACTCTAAGACAACACAATTCCACCTTATTCTTCACTCTAATATTTAAGTGACTTTTTATTTATTTATTTAATATAATATTAATAAAGTTTACAGTCTATCTCAAAAATTACGGTAATTTATAATAGTATGTGACTCATAACGCAATTTAAGCTAATTAAGTTACATTATATTTAGAGTAACTTTCTTAATTTTACGTAAAAATTCATAATTTAGTTAGTAATGCATTCTGTATTTGAAAAATTACAATAAAATAATAATAGCAGATTAAAAGGAAAGCTTAGCTAGAAAACCACATCTTACGACTTATGCCAAACATCCGGTTTCCGTATTGTACTTTAACTCCACCTACTTTTCACAGAAAATACAGTGGGCGTTGTTCCTTAAGTTGATATTATGGTAAATTCTACCAAAAACCAACATGCTCTATTAAGCCCCCTGCTTTATATCGTCATCTTTGTGGTTAGTGTTACAAAACAAAGGAACTGCCATCGTTACAGACGTGCCCAAAACTAAGCCTATACGTTATCAACAATTATTTGAATACTAACGTTTTTTATGTACATACCAAAAACGGGTTTCTTATGTTGATTGAAACACTAAAAAGCCTGCGATATCACACATACATCTCAGCGTCAAGCAGATTTTAAGTCTAATTTTCATTCAACAAATATATATATATATGCGCATAATGTTTTATGAAAAATTAGATCAACTGTTTGAATAATTAGGTAGACTGAAAAAAAGAGGTATAAAGTTTTAATAGGTACGTTTATTTGTTAACTTCACTCAAAGTAGGCCGAAATCTGAACTGGAGGGGTCACCTGCTTTAACCATTCAAACTATAATACCGTATTGTATTGTCTATAAGTTAGTCAGTAGACGCTAAAATGACGTCACATTGTAATTTGTAATATCGTGATGTCAGTAAAACGTGCGCATGCTAGGAGATGACGAGGAAAATTATGCGTCTGTAGGTTACAACACAGCATGGCGTATGAACTTCCAAACCAAGAAATAAACAATATTTTTACTCTTAATTTTGATTTTATTTACTCTTGAAGCAGAATACTTTCTGGAACCCTGTATAAAGTACATCTAGTAAACAACGTTTTACTTTATCTCTGAAGAAGAAAGGCCCACCTTTATAAGGCGCTGTTGTAAAAAAAATATGTAACGTTATACGTCGCCTATTAAAATAATAAGTCATAAACTTATACATTCTTTGTAAAATAAAAGTAATCGACACCCCATGAAATTATTAGTAGGCCCCACCCTTAGCCTAGATCACGAAAGCAAACCATGTCGTGCACTTGGTTCAGTAAACTTTAGTGTAACAAAGGTGGAAACAATCACGGTTAACTTGTGTACGGTAACGAACAAAAGTGTGTTTCTAATACTGACCGGTTAGTTTTACAATAATAAGAAACCAACACCTATTATCTTTGTGAAAATATTATAGCATAAAATTTACTGTTTATGACATTGTAATTATAACAGTAAATGCTAACAATGATCTTATATTACTCTATTATCCCAACAATATAAACAAATATCAAACTCAAAATAGTTAGAAGAAACTCTCCAAATCACTGAACAAGATAAAGCATTACGTTTATTGCCTATGTTACAAATAATTAAGCATTAACAGAATAAATCATTCGTAAAATCCACTAACAAAACGGTCGGACATTTATAATTTTCATGTTAAAAAATACTTGAGTAAAAGTAGCTAGTTAACACCACTCACAGCCAACTCTTGTTGTTTTGTTTTTGAATTTTGCACAAAGGTACTCGAGGGCTATCTAACTACCTTCAGAAAAAGTAATCTTTGTGTTATTACTTGACGTTAATGATTTTTGTTTGTTTTGAATTTCGCACAAAGCTATTCAAAGGCTATCTGTGCTAGCCGTCTCTAATTTAGCAGTGTAAGACTAGAGGGAAGGCAGCTAGTCATCATCACCTACCGCCAACTCTTGGGCTAATTTTTTAACAACGAATAATGGGCTTGACCGTAACATTATAACGCCCCCACGGCTGAAAGGGCGAGCATGCTTGGCGCGACCGGGATGCGAAGCCGCGACCCTCAGATTATGAGTCGCACGCCTTAACACGCTTGGCCATGCCGGGCTACGCCAACTCTTAAGGAATAGTGGAATTGCTTGTCGCATATAATGCGTACAAAGTTGAAACAGTCAAAACGTTTGGTGATGAGAATAACTCATAATTTCAAATGTTCTAACTACCAGAATCCAAAGCATTTACTGAGTCAGTCTAAGTGAAAGATAAATTTAATGTTAAAGATAAAACAATTTATTTCATCTTAAAATTTTATCTTTTCACTTTCATAGTCTCCAGAACCTCCTGAACAAATATCAAAAGTTTTTTTCTCTTTTTACTTTACCTACTTCTCAGTGAAATGAAAAATTAAAGGATACGGAACAAAATATAATATTATATAATAATACACTTCCCTTAAGAATACTGATGAAAATTTTGTCAAATAATAAGACAGTAAACACTTACATAAACTATTACTGTAACTTCTCACATACTACATATCCATGTTGACCCTCACTCACCAAAAAACTTTGTTGTTGTTGTTGTTTTGAGTTAAGCACAAAGCTACACAATGAGCTATCTGTGCTCTGTCCACCACGGGTATCGAAACCCGGATTTTAGCGTGTAAGTCCGCAGACATATCGCTGAGCCACTGGGGAAGCCACCAAAAAACAATACAGTAAAAACTCACACAAAATATTACTATAACTTCTCATACAGTGCTTATCCCTGATTGCTATGATCATTATAGATATTATAAAAGTCTTGAACCGTGAGAAATGAAAACAGGTTTTATTTTTAAGACGGTATTTAAATAAATGTACGAAATGTTCACGAGCACCACATTTTGAAAGCTTGCAGAATATACCACGAATTTTGCCAACATGTATAAAAGATGAACAGCTTCCTGTGACTTCAACTAAAACTAGGCCCGACATGGCCGAGCGCGTTAAGGCGTGCGCTTGCAATCTGAGGGTCGCGGCTTCGCATCCGAATTGCGCTAAACATGCTCGCCCTCCCAGCCGTGGGGGCGTTATAATGTGACAGTCAATCCCACTATTCGTTGGTAAAAGACTAGCCCAGGAGTTGGCGGTGGGTGGTGATGACTATCTGCCTTCCTCTAGTCCTCGACTTGAATACGTCTTTATGATCTACATGTAAAAATATTTTTCATCAGAAAGGGCTGTTATATACCCTTTACAAAAGTGATAAAACTCTCGTGATATCACGCTATATACAAATGTCAAACAAGTAAAATGTGCTCCTGTTCAACCTTTTCTACTGTGACTTTATATCAGATGTGGTTGTCACGTGACTCGTACATTCAAAATCGTTTCAGCAAAACTTGCTGAACCCTCTGCAAAGCATATGATATTCGGTAATATTCGTTGAAAACATATCAGAATGAATTTCAGTCTGAGTACTCTGTAGTTGGTTTAAAGTTTAAATGAACTTCGTGGTCCTGCGGTATACGAGTAAAGGAAAGTTCGGTTTGTCTACTGATGCTTTCAGCTTGTGGTAATCATTCGTTTGGACAGAGTTCCACGTTAGAATAAAAGCCATGCTAAGCTTTATTTGGATATATGAAGGCCAAAACAACACAATGGCAGAATAGACACACCCTGGAGGTAAAGTTTAAGACATGATAAGCCGGGTTTAATGCCACCATACAGAAGAAAAAGAGCCATACAGACAGACGTTATTTAATATGCTAGATAAAGTGGCTTATTTAACCAACTCAGTTTCGGTTCATTTTTAGTTTTGGAATATCTTAAAGTTGAAAAATTACATTAAATCAATAATAAATAATACAAAGACAGGGAAGTGATCGTAATCTATCAAAGCTTATTTGATAAACACCGAAAGAAGAAAGACATAATGAAAGACAAAAGTTTGAACACTGTGTGTGTTTTTCTTATAGCAAAGCAACATAGGGCTATCAGCTCAGCCGACCGAGGGGAATCGAACCCCTAATTAAATTTGAACACACTCGTGTTAATAGAAACCTATTAAACGATGAAAGTCTAACCATTCGCATTCAATATTCTAAAATAACCGCTTTGTCTTCTCGTTAAAGTGTTAAGGCAAAAAAGTCCAGGAAGTCAGCTTACATGAAATCCTAGTCAATTAATAATACAAAGACATATTGCAGTCTTGAGGTATGGATTTACAGTGCTCAAGATTGAATTGTTACCACTCTTACATTCAGTAACATGCAGTCATTAAGAGATTACAAATCCAGGTTATTAATAATAATAAGTACACAAACTCAAAATGTTTAAGATTGTTAGAGCACTGTAATATGAGGGTCTCAGTTCCGAATTTCCATCACACTAAACATGCTCGCCTATTCAGTCGTGAAGGCTTTATTATGTGATGGTAAAAAGTAAGCGGTGGGTGGTGACGACTAGGGACGGCTAGTGCAAATAGCCCTTGTGCAGTTTGGCACAAATTTCAAACAAACCTAACCAAGTCAAAATGCTTAACAAGAACATGAATTTCAAATAGTTTAGGGAAAATCTTTAATACAAGTAATTAAGTCAATAAATATACCATTTAGGTATTTTTTTTCAACAATCTTTTTTATTACAATTAATTCTATAGCAACAAAAAATATTGAGTTTTGCAACCTAATATGATCGTTTGCTCTGGGTCAGAGTAACAGACAATATATCAGTTAATTTCAAATTAAATTTTGACTGACAAACAGCAGAGATGAGCTTATAAACTAAATTTTTCAGGTACAATAATGCATGCACTCGTATACAATTCTTAAAATTCAAACGATACTTTGTTTTGTATGTCTTGTATTGTAAACAGAGTACTTCTTTTAATAAGTACCATCGGTCAAATCATTTCTCCTTCATACTTTTAACACACTTAGTAGACAACCAGATTCCAAGTTTTTGTTATAATTAAATCATCGAAACCGTATGTTGACAATAATTTTTAACGTATTCTTGATAATAAAAAACTTCTTGAAATATTTATTTACTTTATCACTACGACTGTTTTTATGTTTTCCAAGTGTAAACATTTTCCTATGCTAAATGTTTATCGAGTGTTGTTTTCAGATAAGAAACAATTCATCATTGTTATCTACATTTTGTCAAGGTTAACAACACATCTAACACTAATATAAACAAAAATGAAAAAACTCTTTCGTTCGTTCAACGTAGTTATAATCTTTTATATGCAAAAACGGCTCTTCTGGGCCCAGAAAACACTTCAAATAGAAGAGCGAACGAGCTTCCGGCCGGTAACCCTTTCTTTGTGAACCTGACGATGACCGAAGAAGGTCGAAACGTTGTTCGCTCTTCTATTTGAAGTGTTTTCTGGGCCCAGAAGAGCCGTTTTTGCATATAAAAATTCTCAACAAGTGGGTTTCTCGACATCACTGGTAGTTATAATCTACTTACTGTCTTTTAAGAAATATCTGGTTAAAATGCAGGTCCATTGGACATCTCAGTTCATCACAATTTTATTTTCACAAAATATAATATAATATTTTTTTTATTTATCAGAAATAGTATCTTTACAATGAACACTAGGAAGTCAAGTAATTCTTAACTATTTTAAACAATAAGACTCCTTCATTAACTATATTGCAAGTAGCCAATATTTTTGTCCACCCATGCACAGGAAATAGGTTAATCTGAATAAAAATCAATTACCTAAATCAAATAATCGAGCATGCTTTCAAGTGGAATTGAAAAGCCTACGGCATTTTATTAGGTTTTAAAAGACATATGCCTGCCTTCAAAGTTACGATATTCTATAATAATGTATGAAAATAGGCATCATAAATATTTTTTTAAGTTATATTGATTTTTATGGTTGATATAGTTTCCATAAAACAATTGGTTGATTGAAAATCAACGTCATTTTCAAGTAATGAAAAACATGGCATTAAATTAATTGCAGAGAACATATGTAATAAACAGAGTACAGTTTAATATTTCTGCTAAGGCCAACAGTGAGCATGAACTGCTTGCAAAGAAAATTCCAGTAACTGAACAACATTGAACGAGAAAAAAATGTAGTTCCTCCATTTTATGAGAGAGCTCTTCTACACTTTATTCATACACAATTGTGAATTCTCCGATTGAAATTTAAGGCTATAATAAATACTTAGTTCTTGAAATATATTTCCTCTTAATTAATATATTACACTTTTGTAGTTGAAATTGACAGAAAAATGTCAGAAATGTTTCAATTAATATGTTTATCTCTAATTTTGTGTAAATATTTATGTACCTTTATCAAAACAATTAACCGCTTATCACGTAGTTTAACATTTATTTCACTCAGCATTTGTTGTACCAATGAAATCCGAATAAACCAGTCACAATCTACGTCTTCTAAGAAAAATTAAATATGTTCGAGGTTTTATTATTTAGAAAATCTTCAAAACATAAAAGTATGCGGTGAATCAAAATCTGTGGTAAAACGTGATTAACATCCAGATGTAAAGGCATTATAATGACCGTGTAAGCAAAGCTTTAAATACATCTGTTACAGTAACTTACCACTCTGTCAATTTGACCTACTCTATTAAAACAATAGTGATTAACGGCAAGTTCATATGTCGCAAATAAATACATAACTCTAGTTGTTAACCTAATCCACCCTCAAATTAACTTTTACCCTTGTAAGGGTTTCTAGTATCTTCACTATTTTTTATAACATCTATTTCATGTATTCAATGGGAAATGAGGGACGGCAAGGTTAGAGAGAGGCCAGAGAGCTTTAGGTAACCGCCCTAATTACAGCTGGAGCGAAAATAAGTCTTACCTGAATGAGGTATAACCTATAAGATGGTTAGTTCAAATTCGCTTTTCTGATGAGTTTTGAAGGTAACACCCATTGAACCGTACACAGTTTTATGTGTTAACTATATAACATGTTATTGTGTTAACTAACCAGATGTAGGTGGCGGGAAGCTTTTCTAAGATTATAAAGCAGATGCGTCTTTATTGAACTCGGTGGGGAAGGGTGGATGTAGTAACTATGGATAATATAAATTAGATATTAATTGTACATGCACAAAGTTTTTGTTGTTGTTGTTTTGGAATTTCATATAAAGCTACACGAGGGCTGTATGCGCTAGTCATCCCTAATTTAGCAGTGTAAGACTACAAGAAAGGCAGCAAGTCATCACCACCCACTGCTAACTCTTGGACTACTCTTTTACCAACGAATAATGGGATTGTCCAATACATTAAAACACCCCCACGGCTGAAAAGACGAGCATGTTTGGTGTGACAGAGATTCGAATCCCTGACCCTTGGATTACGAGTCCAAAGGTTTTCTTTTATTTCTGGAACTTGTATGAATTGTGTGTGTGTGCTTTTTTCTGATAGCAAAGTCACATCAAGTTATTTGCTGAGCCCACCAAGGGGAATCGACCCATGATTTTAGCGTTGTAAATCCGTAGACTTACCTCTGTACTTGTAGGGGGCTTTGTAAGAACTAAGAAAATTCGTAACACCGAAAACGCTGTCGTGATTATCAATAATCAGATTATTAACATTATGTTATTACAGCATCACCCTACGAAAACAGTTTATTCGCGGCAATTTTGAAGGATTATTATGTTAAAATTTGGGGTTCGATCCATACAATGGCCATAGTGAATAGTTTATTGTTTTTTATTTCGCGTAAAGCCACACGCGGGCTCTCTGCGCTAGCCATCTCTAATTTAGCAGCGTAAGAGCAAGTATGTTTAGTGTGACGGAGATTCGAACCCGCGCCATTCAAATTAAGAATCGAGTGCCTTGCCATCTTGTCGTGCCGGGCTATCTCACAGATACAATGCGGTTAAAGTTAATAGAGTTTAAAATACCCCTTCCCTCGCAAACAATAGTTGAAGATGAAAAAAAAATCAATTTAAAGCAACGTTAGTTTACAACAAAATATATCTCATAGTATAGAAATCTTACTGCTTTGAAATCTTTAGACACACCATCTAAATACTACAAACAGTATGCTCAGTAAACCAAACTTACTATTTTCATTGTTGTGATTAAGCTGTTCAGATCAGTATCGTCCATAAATGATAATAATTATTGTTAGAAAAAAATAATCCGTAAAAGATTTATATTAAATTGTCATTATATTAGTTAAAATGCATGTTAATATATAGTGCTAACTGTTACTTCACTATTGATATTTTTCAAAGAAAAAATTAATTATTCCACAAGAATGAAACTGTTATAGTTACACTAAACGGATCTGGCATGACTAAGCGGTAAAGGCGCTCCTCTCGTAACCTGAGGGTCGCGGGTTCAGATCCCTATCGCACCAAACATAGTCGCTCTTTCAGACGTGGGGTCGTTATAATGTCACGGGCAATCCCACTCTTTGTTGGTAAAGAAGTAGACCAAGAGTTGGCGTTGGGTGATGATGACTAGCTGCCTTCCCTCTACTCTTACACTGCTAAATTAGGAACGGCTAGCGCAAATAGCCCTCGTGTAGCTTTGCGGGAGATTCACAAACAAAACACATTAAAAAAAAATAATAATAACTCACAACTCCTCCACACAAGCCTTATAACTGATAGAATCATCTTCAAACAGCCCACGAATTGTGAAACTGCTATAATCGCATTCAAAAATCTCATCCAAACCAGACTGAAACTGATGTAATCATATTTAAACAACACCCAACTCATCCATTCTGGACGTAAACAGGCATAATCGTACTAAACGAACTTAACGTCTCACCCACATAATAATTAAACAGGTACTATCGGAGGCGAACGATTCAAATTCATCCACGTTAGACTTAAACTGGCAATCAGATTGAAGTCATAGCTAGCTTATCCACACCAAACTTAAAGTGGTGATACGTTATTGTTTTATTTTTGTTGTTGTTATTAGTTTTAAGAGTTCACTTTTCTAGTTACAACAGAGGTCACTGTCATCGGTGCAAATAAAATAAGTTGTCTTCATTAGGTTCTAAAATATTCGTTTTCAACACTTTTTAACCCTCACAAGCCTGTTATAGTTTTCCAATGAATTTTCTTTATCCTGCAAAACTTTGACATTTTACAACTAATTTCAAACATATTCTGCTGTCTTTTTAGTTCGATGCTCCTGAAAGTTTCTTATAGTTTAATATTTACAACCACACACACACAAGATCGCTTGTCCTCAAAATATGAAATTATGCATGGAAAGATGAATAAATAAAATTTATAATATATGTGTAATCAATCTTTATTGCTCAGAAAGAGAACTCGACTCGTAATCCGAGAGTCGCAAGTTCAAATCTTCGTCACACCAAACATATTCGACCTTTCAGCCTTGGAGGGCGTGATAATATAACGATCAATCCCACTATTCGTTGGTTAAAAGTAACCTAAATGTTGGCGGTGGGTGATGAGGACTAACTGCCTTCCCTCAAGCCTTACACTGCTAAATTAGAAACGGCTAGCACAGACATCCCTCGTGTAGCGTTGCACGAAATTCAAAAACAAACAAGCAAACCTTCGTCCTGTTGAAATCATGCAAAATTCTGTGTACATTTAGGTGAGCTGTTTAACTTTCTTTCAAGAATTTAAAGTAACAAGCGAATGGAATTTCGTGAATTTCTAAAGCCCAGAATTAACAATACTGACAATTATAAACGTTTTCACATAACAACAGTTTACTTGATCACTGGAAATATTGATTGATTAATTATTTAGATATATTTTGTCAGTTAAAAAATGACTTTGTCATTCGCACATCAATTAAATTAAAATAATTTATATTAACCTCTAAAGACTGCTCTGGTACGTTAAGATATAAATTATAATAACTTAAGATGAAATAATTTTGATTTACTACTCTTATTTTCCGAACTATGTTTTTCATGCGCTACAACACAATATCCACTATGTAAAACGTAAGACAGGGTATGAACAAGCTCAGCAGGCGGAGCTTAAAACGCAGTGGGTGAGCTGGAGTGGACGTCGATATCACATGAGATCCAACAGCTTGTGGTTAAAGCTTAGGCTCAGTTGTACTAATAGTAATTCGGGCATTGTAAATGCCCGAGGCTTGACAAAACACATTTTTTTTAATCAAATCTATTAAACAAAAACTGATTAACTTTTTTTATTAAACTCTGTGAAACGAAGAAACTTCCTGTAAAAGATAAACGACGGGACTGAAAATTGGGGAAAATGAAGATAAACACTTTATCGTTGTTATGGACATCGACAATGTGTGTCGGTAGGTAATAAGTTAAAACTTTAATATCAGTGCGTAGGCGAAAGTAAAGAAAAACTATATGAACTAAAAGCGATAATATGTTCAATACTCTTTACTAGCACCTATTTTGGGCTTATTAAATCATAAAATAATTAGCAGAAAATCCCTTAAACTGTCGGTTCTATTTAGTGAAGTTAGTATTAACTATGCTGTGTATTAAGACATTCAAGGTATTAGCATATAAGATACAGTGTCACGTTTTATATACCATTTAATGGTAAGTATTAGAAATTATAATTGAAGTTAGGTTATTTGATATATAAAGAATTCCGTTTACCCAGAAGGTCTAAGTCCCAGAACTAGTAAGATGTTTCAGCAGGATTATTTTCCAACATCCGAAGTAACTGGACTTTTCCGAGATTCGTAAGGTTTTAGAACCGTAACTTCTCACATTAGATGTGCGTCACTTCTTCCGGACCTACTGATTTATGTAATTTGCGTCATGGGAATTCTTTATGAGTGAATAACATCACATTACCTTAATTCATATTATTAACAATATCAGTTTATTAAGGTGCTTGAGAAAATTCCAATCTTTCTAGCCAACTCAGAGGAAATTTACACCTTACTATATCTTAAGCGATATTGTATTCTTTAAAAGATAGTATTTCTCAAGATAATTTTATCCTGAATTTGGTAAATAATGGTACTGCAATCTGGTGCAGATCGACAATGAAAATAGCTTTTTACTCTCTTTTTCTAGACATATTTTTTCTGTAGATAAGTTGATACTTTTGTATTATTCCTATCGCGTTTCACTTAAGTGTTTTTTATTTTCCTTGTCTTGAATGATACTTTCCATTTATGTATGGATAAGTTAAACATACTTCTGTATTAACTTCAGTTTTTCTATTTTGCTTGTCTTCAATGATACTTTCCATTTATGTATGGATAAGTTAGTAATACTTCTGTAATACTATTATTGCGTTTTACTTCTGTTTTTGTATTTTGTCTTGAATGAAAAATTTCCGTTTAAATTAGCATTAAGCAAGTAGATTTGTTTCTGCGATCTATTCAAACACATTTCAACTGTTTAATCTTATAAGAAATGAGTGATTTATTTGTTGGTGAAAAAAATGTCACATAAAATTAATTCATTAATTAGTCGAAAACTACATAGGACTTGAAGATGCAACATTTAATTCGCAAGTAAATAAATGGCTATAAGGCAAGGCTTCAGTACAAACAACTTAGTTTTTAAAAAGATGAATGTTACTACTATTAACGGCAGATGTATCTATAAGTTTTTGGTTTTTAAGTATTACGTGTAGCGAAAAACAATCAATTTCTTATACCTAAGTAAGATTAATTTATAACCTTTGGACTATCACAACTAAGTATTTACAATCTCTGAGTTTAGCTGTTCAAAGCTTGTGTGTTTAATCATTATATCCAATAATACTGATGAAAATAAGTAAACAATCACCGCTAAATATTGGTTAATTGTAGCCATAATAGAAATAGGTAAATAAAACTTTGAAACATTGTTAAATCATCAAACTTAAAACATTTCTAGTAGTACTCAAATACTTGTCGTTGAATCATGTCTAAAATGTTGACACAAAAAATCTCTAGTTAAAAATATTTCACATGATCTCTTTAAATACGTCTCGCAATATAGTTTATCTAGTTTCATGTTATATTACAATTAGTTACGTTTAAACACAATCAGCAAGAATGCGATGTAACGTAAAATTTTTGTGCACTCTTTTCACGAAATTGTCAGTGAGAACGTCTGTTAGTTTTAGCTGACGATACATACATGATACGAGTCATTTTTTATTTAAAAACAAGTTATTCCAGCTAAGATGTTGCTATAACTATTAATACAATGTTTGGATGTACGTGTAAATTCTACAATGCTAATATAAGATATACAATATAAATTTTGTAAACAAAATTATTGATCAGTTAGATTTGTTGTTGTTGTTTTGAGTTAAGCACAAAGTTATCTGTTCTCTGCCCACCACGGGTATCGAAACCCGGATTTTAGCGTGTAAGCCCGCAGACATACCGCTGAGCCACTGGGGGGTCTGATTAGGTAGAAAGCAAATCACTAGTAATCGGGTATAGTATTTCTTGTTTATTATTTTTAATATAAATTTTACACTATTTCAAAATAGTAGTTTCCAACTGGTATTTTTATAAAGCTACTAAGATTAGCTATCGCTCTTCCTAGCTTGGTACAACTTATCTGAAGGAAGACAGCCAGTCATTACTATCTTACACTGTTTACGCTAAGAGATTGACTATCAGTCTTATAACACATTCACAACTTTATGTGCGAGGAATATGTTATAAAATTTAACGGTTCGAATCCTATTCGCCAATTCCAGCACCCGGAGCTTTTACCAAAAGATAAGCAAAAAATATTAGGTGTGTTTTTATTAAAGTTAAATTTGCTATGCAATTCGATTACTTGTGTCTTAGCTTGTTTGATTAAATTTTGAGGAAAAACAAGTAAATTGTTATAAGTTCTTACACAAGAACTACCTATCTCTAATTTAGTTGTATAAAACTAAAAATAGGAAAGTGGTCATCGTCATCAGCTCCTGAGCTACTATTTTAGCAACGAATAGTGGAATTGACTGTCACATTATAAAGGGCGAGCATGCTCGGTAATGGAGATTCGAACCCGCAACTCTCAGATGACGAGTCGAGCGCCTTAATTCCAAGGTCTTCATAGAAAAATAATGCGTGGTTTCTTAATAAAACAGAAATTTAGTTGTTTGTCTAGGATTGACAAGTTATGAAAATAATAAAGTTATTTTTTACAGCATTTTGCATCTATTGTCAGTTTAGGACATAACATTAGCTTTAACAAGTCGCTAGTTATTTTGCAGTTCTGGTTTACTCAGTTTCTTACTTTGATCAAAGCTATTTATAAACAACGGCGAATATATGGAAGTGTTCGGAACCGTGCTCCTGATTGCACTAGAAGTGCAATACATATGAATGTACAACTAACTACCAGCTGTAAAGAGTGGATAGAGTTTAAGCTCGCTTTTAGTGTGTGCTGTTAAGTTTTGCAGAGGAAAAAAATCAGTCGCAGGGTCTTTGCCAAAAAGGCTTTCTTGCCTAGGGCGTCATGAATGTGCCTACACAGCATTACTCTGTTATTTCTTTCTTCAATCACGAAAAACAAATTACAGGTTGGCCTCTCCCCCTCCGCCACCCTCGTACCTGAAGGTTTTCTTCCTCCCTCAATCTCCCTTCCCTGCTATTCAGCACTGTTAATGGTTCTTCGACCTCCTCCCCCAGGCCCAGTTTTGGAATCTACGAAACAACGCAAAATGACAAGGCAAACAGAAACTGCTTTACCATTCGGTAATAATATACATTTAACACCAACGCAGTGCTATCGTAAGAGACATATTTACATTTATTCCTTATTTTGTGCTTTTTCTTTTATGGCAACTTCGTCAAGCTGTGAGAGAGTCACATTTTTCTTTGTGAACATAATGTATGGGTGGTTCTTAAAACTTCTATAGTATCTAGCATGTTCATTTGCACTAGCCTTGAGTTGCCAGGATACATTATAGCTGTTTATTTTGTTTGTATTGGTCGTTTATTATAAGATAATTATTTTTCAACTAATGGTGTTCTTTACCTTCTCGTTGAATTTTTCAATGAAGTGACAGGCTAGGACCTTGTCATCACCCTTTATGTTATCAATGTTCTCTTCAGGAAGTGGTCTAGAAAAAAAAACCTGGGGAAAATATGTTCTGTTATTCATGCTTTTCGAGAACTTGAGGTTCACCAATCTGAAGTAGGTTCAGTTGCGTAATTTGAGATTAATCATTTATGCGACAATGGAAAATCTAGCATATTACAGACTCATCATTGATTCATTACAGAAAGTACAAGAGCAAAGAGAACGAATACACACCCTCAATCCGCCGCATATTTTTGGATTTTTAATTTCAGTGTTTTCCTGAAACTCGGTCCTAATTCGATTACTCAATCTTAATGCTAAGCCTTATTTTTGAACTTGTTAAGTTTGTTTTGTAATTTCGCACAAAGCTACTCGAGGGCTATCTGTGCTAGCCGTCCCTAATTTTGGAGTGTAAGACTAGAGGGAAGGCAGCTAGTCATCACCACCCACCGCCAACTCTTGGGCTACTCTTTTACCAACGAATAGTGGGATTGACCGTCATATTATACACCCCCACGGCTGGGAGGGCGAGCATGTTTAGCGCGACGCGGGCGCGAACCCGCAACCCTCGGATTACGAGTGCACGCCTTAACGCGCTCGGCCATGCCAGGCCTAACTTGTTAAGTGCCAAGCTGATTATTACATCGTCGCATTGAGTTACTTTTATCCGTACTGCAATTATCATATTATTTTAAATCTATAAATGCACATGTTTGTGAATCGAATTTTTTAAATGGCTGTATAGCATAACTTTATTCGTTTTTTATTGTGAATAAAACGTTTGAGAAATTCAATAAATTCAATTGTGCGTTTTTAAATGTATGTTTCAGTTGTTTTTGTTTTTTTCATCTGTCTTCCGAGAAATTAACAAAGATCATAAGCTAGCTACAAGATGTCCTGTCGTTTAGATGAGGACATTTTCTGCAACGTGGGAGTATTCATTTACAAAACCGCGCGCGCATAAATTACAAAGCTTTACCTGCTTCACCCAAGCAACAGTTTGCTAATATAATGTGCGTGATGATCACTAGGTGCACTCCACCCGCTACAGAGTCTGTGCGCACGGGTAGTTCTATTCAGTTGCCATTACAATAGAAGTCCAAGACCAGAGGGGTAGTCTGTCATAAAACTCATCTAAACTGTCACGACGTGTAGCTGTTATACAACCCAACCCAATTTCTTTGTAAGCTTTCAAAGGTTATAAGTAACCATAACCCATCAGGTTACCTATAATTCATCAGTAGCTATTCTTACCCTGAAACATCGTGACCAAAGAGATTTAACACTTTAATTGACTAGTTTTCCTACTTTATTTTTTTTTTATTGGAACTCCCAATATGTTATTTTACTTGGGTATTACATTATAATACCAATTAGATTTCAAAAATAGAACAGTAAAGTTGTCTTAACATTAAAACACTAATAACAAACTGGTAATGAATTATAAGAATAACGAATTGGTTTATTTTGATGGGGACATACAATATGTACCCCAGAAAAAATATTTGCTAGGATTGTAAATCAATGTCTATCAATTTATTATTATATTAGCATACTGTACTTCAATATTTAAGTTTAAGTTAGTAGTTAATATTTTATTTGGTTCTTTAAGAATTTGGTCTGTATTTGTGTGTGTGAGGACTTCTAATCATACAAAATATATCCATTATTTCTATAATTTGTCAGTTCTGTCCTCACTCTTGTTGTTTGCTTTCTAGAATTTTAAAACCTGAGGAAAAATAAATTTGTCATGCAGGCGTGGGGAATCTTGTATTTCTGCACGTGCCTCTCTCTGGGCGATAGTGTGAACCCGAAGTTTTACAATTGCCCAATTGCCTGCAGCTTTTCAAACAGTGTCCAACCGTCATGGTCTGATTTCCTAACAGTAAAAGTAAGATGGATCATAGATGGTTTAAAGTGATTGGGTGTATGTTTTAGGTTTGATGTCCTAATGGTTAACCGACTCTCACGAACTACTTTCACTTCTACCAGGTTCTGTTGTTGTCTTAAATTTGATTCGTTGGGTGGTCCATACCTGGCATTTCCTGAATTTCCATCTCCACCCCATTGAAGTTTATAAAGACCTTACTCGCAAATGCAACGTAAAGAAAGACGTCACAATAACAACCAACATAATTCTACAGAAAAATTGTCCAACCATTTAAACTTGATGTCAGTTTGTTTTCTCCCACACCTTCATTCAGCCTCGTGATGTTCTTAAAATCACCTACCGTGAGAATACTTCGACAAAATAATTTGTCGCCAAGATGAAAATTTTACAAATTGTTATTGATTGACTTCGACAACCAGCGAGACGTTGACAATTTTATGTTATGAAAACCTTGATAGAGGAAATAAAGTTACTTAAAGTGATTTTTTTAAAGTCCTACAAAAGAAACTAAATTTAATTGTATAATACAAGTCATAGTAAATACAGGAACGCTAACGCTTTTCTGTTTGTTTATATGTTTCGTAAGGATTTTCAAAAAAGGAATGAGCATAAAACTAATTAACCAATAACGAAATTTTGTCAAACCCATACAACCCGGTTACCACATTATTGATGTGAAATATAAATACAGTTTAACAAATATTACTGAAGTTTGCAACTAAATTGTTTTGAATTTCGCGCAAAGTACATGGGATCTATCTGCGCTACCCGTCCCTAACTTAACAGTATAAGACTAGAGGGAAGGCAGCTAGTCATCACCACTCACCGCTACAAAATAGTAGTGTGATTGACCGACCCATTATAACGAGCCCACGGCTGAAAGGGCGAGCGTGTTTGGTGCGATGGGGATTCGAACCCGCGACCCTCGGATTACGAGTCGAACGCCTTAATCCACATGGCCAACATTTTTGTCACTGCCAGTATACCTAAATTTTAATGCCTGCATTTTTAGTCGATGATTTATCAGACTAAACGAAAATGTCCTGAAGAGGTATAAATAGTCTGAATACATTTGTATCCATGGCAAAACTGCCATACAGTTCATTCATTCCGTTACACTTTTTTTTTACCCAGTACTACACAGTGGATTATCTCCATTCTGTTCTGCAGGAATTTGACTCTCGGATTTTTGCATTCAAAGTCCATAAACTTACCACTGGCTCAACAGATGAATCACAGCTTTCTCTGTGAAGATGAAATAACTTTGAGATGTTATATAAAATTAATATACTTTAAAAACGAACCGGCATAAGACTGTCAGTTGTTATAAAACTGCATTATAAACAACCGTAAAAGAATACTGATTGGTAAACATAGCAAAAAAAAAAAAAAAGAATACTCATATTATTTAAGTTAACCAAGTCTCTGCTCAAGGATCGACGTCAGAGGGTGGAATTCAGAATATTTAAACATTGTTTATGTAATTGTATCGACGCTTATGTCCGCTGAACTGCACTTTGAGAGGGTGTCATTGACGTGACTGTTAGATTCAAACTGAAGTCCACTGTGTGTGTAGGATCCCACGTGAAATATATCTGTTTATATATATATGTATTGTGGCCGCAGAAGGAAACTAGGCGAAGATTTGTAAACAGTATACAAATGTTTGTATTAAACCATCAAGAGAAACGAGCTATGTCTATATATTTCACGAAGTATATGTAATTTTGTATTTTAAATATTTTGAAATCGTGTACAAACACTTCTTCAGTAATCGATAAACCTTTTTTCTGTAAGTATAGCAAAGTCTAGAAATAGATTAAAAATCATATAGTTGACTTTTACGCAATATTTATATTGTTTGTTTGTGTTTGTTATAGTAAAGACATATCGGACTATCTGTTGAATCCACCGCATATTTACACAGAACCTAATTACCTTAAAAATAAGGGCTATTAATAAACAACTGTGACTTGAATTTATCATAAGAATTCTCTAATCAGATAAACGTTTCAGTCTGTTTTAGATATCATTTTAGCACAGAGAGATCAAATATGTTTTGACCATAAAAATGTGTGAATTTAATTTGTAAAGGTAATTAAATATTTGTTGTATTTCGAGGAATGAGATAAAGGCTTAGATAAAGATATTAGGAATTTAGTTCATAGGAGTATTTTAATATTTTATCAGAGAAATAACTTATATTTTCCGAACTAATTTCTTGGTAATCTAATACAGTTTTGTTAAGTTATGATTAACAGAGTATAATCTATATATGCACTGCTATAATTCATTCAGAAAAGTACTGAGGCAGATTACCACACTGACATTGTTTATAAAATGTACTTTTAATACGAAACTGACAGGGAGACAATTTTTCAGCTAAAGTGCCTGTGGACCGATCACAGTCTCATAAGCTGAATGAGCAAATGAACCTTGAAGCTGTATGATCTGACAACTGTTTATTATTGTATTACGCCATAACCTTGTTGTGGTCCTAGTAACACGCTTGTGTTTACTTTGAAATAGGCTTTACTTTTGTGGTATATATATCTGTCAAATTGGAGTGTGTTTATAACAGGAATATCGTGGGTGTATACAATCGGATATTGACCTTAGGGTGAAAAACCTTAAGAGAGTAAAATGATGTAAAAAACATTAGTGCGATTTTAAGTAATATTATTAACAATATGTGTCTGTTCAGGAGCACGTAAACCAGTAATGTTTTAATTATAAAAGAATAAAACAAGATAAAAAATCGACTCAGCAGTTAGGCTATCTGTTTAAAAAGTTTATGCTAGTCGCGATCTGTATGTGACAACAGGCCTAAAGCAACTATACTTCGTTGCTTTACACAATAGACAATTTAGAAACAATTACGTTACTTGTCACCTTTGAAAAGGTAAAATCTTACATGAACTAAATTTACTCGACAAATTAGAAATAGTTTCATTAATATGAGGAAAACTTTCCATTTTCGTCATAATTTAATGATCAGTGTAGGTTGTAAAAGCGTATCATAAAAAGAGCATCCCAGTTCATCATGTCAACAGCAGTCTTAAGGTAAAACATTGATAGGAATATCTACATATTTTGTTTACCCACAGTTAAAAAGTTGACTGCACTGCTTATTAAAACTGAAAGATTGTATATAATCAAATCATATAATTTCAGAAACTTGTGCTTCGCCTCAATGTAAATTCATCAATTTGCTTATTCTCTCTGAAAGCCAAGTCTTGTTATTTGAAACTTTTAATTTATCTGAATATAGAGCTTGACTGGAGAGATGTTTAGTGAGTTTCAAGTACCTTTTCTACGTTTTACGTGCTTTAATTTGAAAGTGTTTCATACATTTATGCGCAGACTCAACAAAGTCTCATTGTTTGAATAATTAGCTCAGCCTGCAATAGCTTCTTACACAGAACAATGGCTTCGTCTTCAATGATTTAAAATACGCAGTCGGCTATTTCTGTATGGTTTTTGTTTTAAATCTTTAGAAGCGTTTGAAAACAAACTCCAGATTCTTGTTTGTACAAAACATAGCTGCTGACTATTCACATGTTCCTGGAGGAATGTTTTATATGTTTACCAATCCTACAGGTTAGATACGTTAGATATAAAATTGCATTTTTAATTCAAATATTATTATTATTTTCCTTCTTAAAATAAATAATACAATATGACTAACTGTGACCACACAGCACTATATATATTGATGTTACCTGATAAAATATTCGTGTAGCCAGGATAATAAACTAGAAAGGTACTGTTTTAACATCTAAATTTTTTTCGTGCACTTTTATCTCCTATTTCAATCAATGTATTTTATATTTTGTTATGGTAGAGAATAGCATTAGTTCTACAAGGTTAGTTAAAATGAATTAGTAAAATTCTAGAGCTTAAAATATTTTTATAGACCAATAGTCTTCTCCCCACGAAAGCAAAGACGGAGAAATTTTTGCTAGTCTTTGGTATTATGATAAATTCTCTTTCAGCAGTTTTACCTGAACGATGTCTGAACATTTCCCTCGCTTCGTATTGTGCCTTTGTATACCACGTGGTCGGTAGTATTCAAGTGTTCAACTATGCATCTTGAGACAGGCAAGATTCTGTGAAGAAAGTCTTCGTATTTCTTGAATAAACCTCAGAAATTTCAATGAATGCAAACAGAAATATGGGAACCTATTCTTCTCTTGTTGAAGACATTACAAACATGTATACAAAAACCACAAATATATTTGCGGAACTATTTTTTAAGTCGGTATCTTTCATGTTAATCAACTACAGCCCTGAGACGGTGATGAACTATTATTAAAGAAACTTTGATTATCAGTGACATAGACGTAAGATATACGAAAAAAGGAATTTTAGAGGTTGGTATAAGTGACCAGTAAAAAATATATACCAGTAACATGATAAGCATTAACTATATCCAGAAAATAATACTGCAGAACAATATAAATATAATATAGTGGAAATGATTTCATTTTCCGATTATCGTAAACATCAAATCGGCTTACGAAAATCTGTACGTATAACTAACACATAAATAACATATAGTTAATCGGGTGTAACAAATCGATAATTACTTTGCTCAAATTCAAAAGTGTTTCACTAAAAGTGAATCTTTAACTTTTTCTTTTTAATTTGATTTCATTATATAAAAATAAAATTGATTATGCATACAGATAATATATATCTTCTAAAGTCTTTAAAACAAAAAGTGTTCGAAAGGAAAAGTGTAATACAACATATGTTTTCGAACTTTTCCATTCAAAATCTGTAAATAATTTAAAGTTCTTTGGCGTAAACCATTTAATAGCTGATATTTCAAATACGATTAGTGCTAAAATAACCTCAAAAACCTTGCATTGGCTGAGAGACAAGTCAATGAAAACATTCAATGTATTTTAAGGTAGGTAATCAGTTTAAGATATTGGGCGTGTGAGCGTTTCCCTTGTTTTAGCAGAGCTTATTCTTTTGAGGGTGTTCATTGTTCTCTTTTGTTGTTTTTTACTTGTATTATAACAAAACTGGCTTGCTTCTTTGTTTCGATTCAAAAAAGAGGTCAGTCAGAACGTAAATAAGTTTCAAGGCTTTATGGCCGCATGCAAAAGTGTGCCCATGTTACTAGACCACTTTTTCAAAGTTTTAATTAGAATGTGTGCTGTTTGACGAGGTTGTTGATCTAACGAACGTGCAGAAATTATAATATAACCGCTAACGACAGCGTGTAAAAATAACAAGCTTCTTTAGAAAGGCAGTAAGATAAGTAGTAAGCTGGGCGCACCTCTTTTTTTTAATACAATGCATTATATTCTTAAAAAGAACCATGTGTTAGTAGTGAAAAGCTTCATCTGGCCTTTTCTTAAATTTACCGGGTTTCGCTGAAGATATTACAGTGTTGATCGTAATTAGACCTCCTATGTACTGTATTTCTATTACACGTTGACTATTATGGTTACAATATGTATATTGAAGTTCCGTAAATATCCTTTTATGGCATCTTTTAATTTTAAACTACTGATACAAAAAAGTGGTACCATTTGACCTGTTCATGTAAATATACTTACTTCGGTTTGGGATTTAAATTCCAAACGACTTCAACACTTTTCTTCGTTCTTTGAAAACTGAACACTTACAGAAGCAAATCTAATATATTTACTCAAGTGTTTGTAAGAATTGTAAGTCCGTTTCTAACGATTTTGATTTAAAACCGTGTTTCTTAAAGTCATGTTCGTCAACTTAATCGAGTTTCTTTTGCAATCGTAACTTTGAAGTTAAAATAATTTGTGATAACATGGTTAATGTTCCTGGACTGTGAATAAAAGGGTACATGATTTCAATCTTACTGCTGCAAAATTGAAGCCATTAGAGCATTATAAGAGTAAAAGTCAAATCCGAGTATTCGATTAGATAAAACCTGTTCAAAAGATGAAAGACTAACTGTCTACTCTCCATTTTACCAGTTCAAAATTAAAGATGGCTATTTGTAAAAAGTCGTTTTGTAGATTTGCACGAAAGTTTAAAACAAAAAAAGACACTAGAAGTAAATATTTATCACCTGTGAAAAGCTGACGCAATTTTTTAAAGATAAGTTACTTTTCCACTGATATTTGTAGATATACGCTACAAAGATCAGTGTGCCTTTACTATATTGTTTTTGTTTTTGGGATTATGTGCGGTACTTTTAATCTGTTATGTTTATAAATACGATGCCCTTCTGTCCCACTATTTTAATTTCGAGAATGATCTTCTGTACCAAGAAAATATTGTAACTGTCATATATTGTTATATACTAATGCTAATAATGGAGTGATAGCAATTTCGGACGCAAATGTGAAACCCTTCTGTCTCACTATTTTTGTTTTGAGATTGACCAATTTTTAACAAAACAGATAGCTTTCGTTTCTTTCCCTATAATGCAAAAACAATAATAGTGACCTGATTAGTTAATACAATGTTTCGAATACAAATTAACAATAGACATGGGCCTGTACACCAGGAGTGGAAGGGAAAATCGTGACCTGAGTTTGGGTGGAACTAACTTTGAAAAATAATAGACCATCTTAGGAACGTGTATTGATAGATCAACGCCCATTCGTCTGTGTTAACTACAACACACTGTTTGGTATAAAATTTCTAAGGAAAAAGGTTGTTCTGGTTGTCATTCATATTCTTCTAAGGAGGTGATACACCTCAAAAGATCACCAACATATCCACCGACATCTAATTACTTCCATGATCTACTCCTATCTGTTTTTAAATGTCTTGTAAATACGTTTGTTAGCCCTTATCGTAGTTAAGTATAATAAGTATTCTAATTAATTTAGTCTGCTTTTAAGTGAATGCCAACATATATTTAACACGTCGTATTTAAGCCTAACATAGAAAACGTGTTCACTTGACAGTTAGATTACTACTTTCCTTACATGACAGATAAAACACGTTTAAAATTCTTTTTAAAAAATTGTTATTTTAATATTGCCCTCTACACTATAATTTGAGTATTTGGTTTTACACAAAAAATAAAAAAACGTATAGTTTTGCGTTTAAAAAATCATAAGGTAGGCTGGTAACAAATACAAACCGCATTGTGCTACAAAACGGTTTTATCGAAAAATTACCAAGAAAAAAACCTGGTTATCGAAATTAATTTTTCCTCATTATGAAACAAGCTGTGATATAATAAGCTATATATCATGATAAAGTGATATGTTAGATTTGTTTTGAATTTCGCACAAAGCTACTCGAGAACTGTCTGCGCTAGCCGTCCCTAATTTAGCAGTGTAAGACTAAAGGGAAAGCATCTAGTTATTACCGCCCACCGCCAACTTTTGAACTCCTCATTTACCAACAAATAGTGGGATTGATAGTAACATTATAATGCCTCTACGGCTAAAAGGGCGAGCATGTTTGGTGTGACGGGGATTCGAACCAGCGATCCTCAGATTACGAGTCGAGTGCCTTAACCACCTGCCCATGCCGGGCCTAGTAATATATGTTAAAGCTTAGTGACATTCAAGAGTAATATATGATTTGTAATGGAAACATAGGATATTTACAGTTAAGAATATCATATAAATCGTGAACTAAAAGTATTTTACATTCTGCTGTGTTGATTGTTGGCCTGGCATGGCCGAGCGCGTTAAGGCGTGCGCTCGTAATCTGAGGGTCGCGGGTTCGCCCCCGCGTCGCGCTAAACATGCTCGCCCTCCCAGCCGTGGGGGTGTATAATGTGACGGTCAATCCCACTATTCGTTGGTAAAAGAGTAGCAAAAGAGTTGGCGGTGGGTGGTGATGACTAGCTGCCTTCCCTCTAGTCTTACACTGCTAAATTAGGGACGGCTAGCACAGATAGCACTCGAGTAGCTTTGTGCAAAAAACAAATAATTAAAACAAAGTCTTGATTCTTGCCAAGAAATAATCAGAAAGCATATTTTTGTTGCTCAACATCAAATAATTACATCTACATGTAAATGAATAAATAAGTTTAACATGAGACTTGCATTGTCTTTGAAGAGACTAAAGGATAACATAATTGGTATATTTACCAAAGGTCAGGGCAGGATTTTGAAACGTGATTCTGTTCAGACAGACGCTTAATCACAAACTCCCCAACTGTCAGTTTTCTACTTAAGTTACAAAAAGAAACAAAAAGCACAGATTTATTAACTATGACAATCGGCTTACAAATTTCCCGGATGTTCTTTTCTTATTGATAATGTAAATTTAAATTTCTATCTTTATACATTTAATTCAATAGATAAGATATTGACCTTAAAATTTAAATCAATGTGTTTTGTTTGTTTTGTTTTTGTCTGGACAAATGAAAACTGAAGTTAGGACTCGTTAGTTTATATTTTTAATACAATACGTTTAATTTAAATTTGCACAGTTTAATCTGCATGTTATACAAGCAGATTTTTTATCTTTGTCAGAATTATTTTATTTTAGCCTGCATGCGTCTGTGTGTCTTAAGCAAAGGAAGATTTTAGTGGGCTTTGGCTACCTTTCGCTTTAATGAAAATATGCTTTTAGAATGTTCCCACCTATACTGTCCCCATGGAATAGAAAAGCCACTGCATTCTATTGCGGTGATCAGCTATTGTTGTGTTTTATAAGCAAGAATTGAAGCAGAAAAGACAAAAATCATTGAAGCAGAATCACCTTTCGGAAGACATTGAAGAGTTTTCTTCCCGATTCTAGGGACATCCACTGAATGGGTTTGCTCTGGTTCCTCATGAATGTTTAAGGTATAACAGAGATCGGTAGTTGCTGGATGATTTGTGTAGGCCATTCAGTGTAAGAAAGTAAAGGTTGTTTGTCTAGAAGTTTATTTTGCTCGAAACGTGCTCATAAGCCCTCTACCATACTTTCTAAAGAATAACACTCCGTTACGGCTGTTTCCTGATTTTCAGGGAGTCTATTCTAACAAGGAGACTAGGGCGTTCTGGTTGCCCGTGCTCAAGTTCCCCCTAAGGAGCGTGAAATGACGGAGTCTTCTATTGCTTTGCTGTCTTTTCCTTCTTATCGCCATCTGTTAGTCCTAGTGGTATCAAGGAACAAAAGTGCACTGGTTTGTTCACTCCATAACAAAACATATCTGTTGCAATAGTTTTCTTCAAGTGAAACCAAGCATTATCAATAGCCTCATAAGAACTGCTCTGGACTTTAGTGTCTACAGGCTTTAAACGTATAGAAGCTTGCAAACTCAATCATGTGAATAATATGAACTTTTTTTATGTTTGCAAAGAACAGTAAAACGTTGAACTGTATAGAACAATGTGTATCAGTGAAGTTAGTTCAATAGTCAGGCATTCTGAAAATCCAGTATTTTTTGCTTCTTAGCTGCATATCGAGCTCGGTCACACGATTAGACTTTATGTTCTTTACCTTAATTTCCTTTACCACCACAAAGTGAACTTAACTAAAGGCTCTAAACATTACCCCTACACAAAATAATAATGCATAATGACGAGAAACCTGTTTTAAATATAATTGTGGTTGTATTTTTCTTGATTGGGTTTATTATGTGTAAACTCTTCCATCCAGGCATGATTCTGTGTAATTCTTGTTGGTGGGGTGAACGCAAAACACTGAGAAAAAATGTTTTATTTTGATGGTATAGGAAAGGATCCGAAGATCCGGTGTTTGTGTCTAATGCAAGTGCAGTTATTAACTTTCGTAGCATCTCCTCTATTCACAAACAACTAGGCACTGTATTAACTAGTTCCGTATGCTTTGTGAAACCATTGAGCGTTGGTAATTCGTTTAAGGTGGTTCTGGTTCTTTGTTCAACGCTGAACTTCAAGTTTCTAGAACAATACAAGAGAAGTAAAAGACACAAAGTTCAGTAAGCGATTGAGCAGAAAATGAGTTTGTATTTAGTTATTCAATATACTCAACGACCCTCATGTTTGAAATAATTGTATGGAAAGGAAACACTCAGTTTTCATTTTTACTTGTTGAATTACTAAGTTATTTCTATATTATAGGTTAGGCATCTGCCACTCGTTATGCAGTCTGAGGATCATAGGTTTGAATCCCCGTCATATCAAACATGCTCGTTCTCTCAACTCTGGAAACGTTATAATTTGACTGTCAATTCCACTATTCGTTGGTAAAAGAGTAGCCCAAGAGTTGGCAATGGGTAGCGATGACTAGCTGCCTGCTCTCTAGTCTTACACTACTAAATTAGGGACGGCTAGCGCAGATAGCCCTCTTTGTAACTTTGCGTGAAATTCAAACCACACGTTAGGCAATAAGAAATATTTATACATTATTAGACTTTAACAATAGTTTTATAAATTTAATTTTTTAATCAGATTTGCTAAAAATCCGAAATTATTACAATTCAGTTATTTTTATTACATCTGTATCTGCGCAAAGTCGTTTTGTTTTTTCTTTATCTAAGATAACCATATCTTGTACTGTACTGATCTGTTGGCTTGACAACGTAGATATTGTGTGACTTCAAGATATTATCGAGGATATAATCTGTATTTAATTATATCGGTCCTATTCTTTCCCGAGTATCGCGAATTTGAGCTCCCGTCGCGATAAACATGCTCGCTCTTTTAGCTGTGGGAGCGTTACTATGTTACGATCAATCCCACTATTCGCTGTTGAAAGAGAACGAAAAGAATTTTACACACCTTATAAATTGCACATTTCATTCTTAAGCAACTATGTATTTTGATGATTCATATCGATGACGATACATGACTTTATTTTTCTTCTAATATCAACAATAATGACACTGCATTAGTCGTCAAATTTGCTTTCACACTGACTTTTGCTACCAGTAAAGTTTCTTTGCCACTTGACTGAACAAAGACCGGATCCTGGCCAGTTCAGCGTCACTTTACCCACATTTTCACGAAACTACTACCAACAAAAGGGACGCCTCACACCTTGCCAGATCACGTGACCTTCAGTAAACCATAAAGTGCTAGGTAGGCTTTGTGGCGGATGTGGCAGCATGTTCATGCTACTTTCTCAACTTTTAGTGCTTTCCATAATTTACCAGTGAAAAATACGAAAATAGCTTGCTTTTGAAAATAAAAACAGTTTACCCGTGTCTGTTAGTGTGATTACTAGCTTGTTTACTTTCTGTATTTTCTCAGTCAAGCATAGAAAATTCGTGTCATGAAAACTAATTTGAAAAAATTACAAAAAGGAATTGACTTTTAGTTTCTTAAAACATAAAACAGAACAGAATTTAAAACGAAGTAAATGATCTCACGAAAATATAAACTTATAAAGTACGATTACATCTTAAAAAGGTACACATAAAACAATGTATTGTATCGACCATTGGGATCTAACCCAAAACATTATCATAATAAGCTGTCAAGCTTACCATTAACCAGAGAGAAGCATCTTTGTTTAAGTTCTTTTGGCGGAAAGCAACAAAATGGACTATAAAACCTCTGTTAATCTTGGAGAAACGAACCACGGATTTTATTTACCACCAACACACCTGGGGAACCGGAGACATCAATAAAGTTACCATAATTGTGGGTATCATTTTTTTATTTGTGTTCAGTTACTTTTGATAAAGTGTAAAGTAATCTATTTAGGTAAGCAACATCATTTAAAGACAGGGAATGGAAAATATGGGTGTTGCACAAGGGCAGTCTGGACTAGGAGAGTTTTCATTCAAATAATTAATTAGGATAAGCGCTCGACATTCAGAATTCATGATAATACTTTACAGATACGAGTTTACGAAACGAAGAATAAATCGTTTTGCAGTGCTCCCAAACAGTCTGTCCACACACCTTCAATTCTTTCAATCAACGACCTGAGAAACGCTTGTAATCAGAGAAGTCAAGTTGAGGTTTCCTTCACAACTGTTTGTAATCGCACCTTACCTGTTGGGTTTGGCGTTAACTTTTCGCTATTCTTTTCTCGAGCGGCAACAGTAACTGTGTAACTAAACCAGATGGCAGACCAGCTACACCGTAATTTGACAGATGGTGTCTGCTCACGAAATATGAGAACGTCCGGTAAATATAACCGTGGAAAGCCAAGTAGGGTTTAACTTGATAGCTCTTGTAAAATAGGGGAATATGAAAAGTGTTAAAGATTTTATTTGAATTAGATATGATAAACACTTCAGTTATATTTTTTACTGATTTAGTAGGACAATAAAATCTCTTCTCCCCCGCCCTCAGCTCTGCGACTAAACTTCGTGAAGGCCTTTTCTGTGACATTCTAATATCAAAATAGCGTTGGATGTCATAAGTTTAACACTAGTGAATGAGAAAAACTCCTTAAAGAATGACGACAAATATCGCGTAACTTATTCAAATTATTTATAACTACGCTGAATTCTCACACTTCATTGCAGTTTTAATTAACTGCAAAATTACGAAAATAACTATAAATTCTCTAAAGTCATGTTTTTCGACGCCGTTTGTAGTTTGTTCTGATCACCAAGAATTATATAAATAGTGCAGATTAATAAACATGGAAAAATAAATATTGAAATATGTAAACGTTTGTTTGTGGTTTTCCTATAGCGAAGCCACAAAGGGCTATCTGCTCAGCCCACCGAGGGGAACCGAACCCTTGATTTCAGCTTTGGAAGTCCGGAGACATACCGCTGTACTAACGGGGGGCATGCTTAAACGAAATGAGGCCTTAATTAGATGATGTAAAATTACAAAATAAGTTTATCCATAGTATCAGCTGCATGTGTGAAATACTGGTTACATATCGGAGCTGTTATGGAAATAGTACATTTCTAAAATTACCCCACATTACAAATTTGGAACAGAAACATCTCGCATAAATAGGTATCTTAATAGGAAGCTTGAATTTTAAAACATTTATTATTGTATGTTGCTAAATTGCAAAGAGTTATAACTGCTAGTTTGTTTGAAAAATTAAAAATTAAGCTTGGTTTGGTATGGTATCTTAATTTCGCGCAAAGATACACGAGAGCTATCTGTGCTAGCCGTCCCTAATTTAGCAGTAAAAGACTAAAGGGAAGGCATCTAGTCATCGCTACCAACCGCCAACTCTTGGGTTACTCTTTTACCAACGAATAGTGGGATTAACTTAACATTATAACGCACACACGGCTGAAAGGGCGAACATGTTTGGTGCGACAGGAATTAGAACCCGCGACCTCGGGAAAGATTAAAACCGGTATAGTTAATTACAGATTATCCCCTCGATAATATCTTGAAATCACACAATATCTATGTTGTCAAACCATAGATTAGTACAGTACAAGCGATGGCTGTCTTAGATTAAGAAAAACAACAACTTTGGACAGATACAGATGTGATAAAAAAATAACTAAAATGTAATAATCTAATAAGCTAATCTAATTAAAAATTAAAATTATAAAACTATTGTTAAAGTCTAATAACGTATAAATATTTCTTTATGCCTAACGTGTGGTTTGAATTTCGCGCATAGCTACACGAAGGCTATATGCGCTAACTGTCTCTAATTTAGCAGTGTAAGACTAGAGGGAAGACAGCTAGTCATCACCACTCATCGCCAACTGTTGGGCTACTCTTTTACCAACGAATAGTGGTCTTAACCATAACATTGTAACGCACCCACAGCTGATAGGGCGAGCAAATTTGGTGAAGCGGGTACTCGAACCCGCGATTCTCAGATTACTATTCTAGCCCGTTAACCAAGCCCACTGAGAACAAATCAAAGATATGAAATTAGAGAATAAAAAAATAAATTGAACTTGTAATGGGACAACTTACTTCGACAATCTGGTTTTAAAATTCTTTACTATTCTTGAGACTGGCCCGGCATGGCCACGCATGTTAAGGTGTGCGACTCGTAATCTGATGGTCGTGGGTTCGCATTCCTGCCGCGCCAAATATACTCGCTCTTTCAGCTGTGGTGGCGTCATAATGTTACGGTCAATTCTACTATTCGTTGGTAAAAGAGTAGCCCAAGAGTTGGCGGTGGGTGATGATAACTAGCTGCCTGCCACTGCTAAATTAGGCACAGCTAGTACAGATAGTCCTCGAGTAGCTTTATGCAAAATTCAAAAAATAAACAAACAAACTATTCTTGAGAAAGAAGACCAATATGAACATGAAAACTATGTCATTGTTTTACTTCAAGTAAACATAGGTTTATCATGTAATGATAAAAGTATCTGTTTTCCACCTTCTAAAGAAACCATTAGTTGTCGACAATTATTTTCGCGTGACTTGATCCACGCTTCTAGCTCCAATGTGGGTGTTAATTTTTCACTGTAGCACACGTTTCTCTTAGCGATTTTACCTGAATGAATATTGGCGTTATTTTAAAGATCGGTTGTTTTATACAAAAACAACCTTCCTACAAAAATTGTGGCCTACTCTTCATATATTTGTTTGCTAAAATTCTGACAGGAAGGTAATGCACATACCCGACGGGGTAGTCAAATGGAAACAGTAGAAAAAATGCCATTAATTTCTGTTGAAGATCATTGAAACGAATTATTAACGTTCATCGCCTGCAATTTAAGAAACGAAACAATTCGAAAATACGGAAAAAAGAAATGTCACACACCAGCGGTTGCCCAAAAGAAACGAAGTGTATTAGAAACTATTTTGAAGATGGTGAACACACATAAAGTTTTGTTTGGTTTTTTTTGTCCATTGTGAGGCTTGACTGAAAGCTGTGCACGGGCCATTTCCCTCAGGAAACCGCTGCTACTGGTTTTCAGAATTCTAGAACAGTTAACTGGTCAAATCATACACAGTGATATAATTCATTTTCATACTCTAGCCTATGGCAGTGTTTTCAAACTACCATCGCTGAAAATTGGTCCGGTTAAAATAGTTTTGTAGTTTATATATACAGTGACAACCAGTTCTTTACACTTAAGTACGCATGATTGATGCTTTGCGTTGTTGAACGTTAAGTTTTTACTTATTTTTTAAGGACTATCCTGATATTATTGAATTCCTTTTAAGCATTAAAGAGTGCGAAGTTTTTCAGGTTACACCACAAAACATCTTCCAGCAAGTAACAGAAATATCGTTCTTTTTTCTGTAATTGCAATGAATTATTTTACTTCTGTGCTGTTGTTCAAATTTAATGCTACTAAAAATTCTGAAATTAGTTTTAGAAAATGCACGTTTTTCTACTTTACAAACCTAGATTCTTTTTTATTAAGTTTAAGTTTTCGTGTGGAAGGATTTACCATAACAGAAAATACTTTTTTGTGAATAAACATTCCAGGTTTCCTGGAAAGCCTGCTCTTCTTAAAGTTTTTAGAAAACACTTTAAATGATTATCATCCGAGACTGGACGAAATGATTTTAGGCTTGGACTGGGTGTGATTTCACAGTGTAAGACGTTATTTGACGATCCTCAACAAATGCGAAAAATATGTATACACCTCTCTCTCTCGGTGTTTGGGTATGATATGTTCGTACCCTGAAGGTTCGAGTTCTTTTTTTTATTTGTTTTTGAATTTCGCGCAAAGCTACACATGGGCGATCTGCGCTAGCCATCACTAATTTTGCAGTGTAAGACTAGAGGGAAGGCAACTAGTCGTCACCACCCACTGCTAACTCTTGGACTACTCATTACCAACGAAGTGCAGGATTTACCGTAACATTATAACGCCCTTATGCGTGATAGGGCTAACATGTTTTGTGTGACTGGGATTCGAACCCGCGACCTTTGTGTTACGAGACGAGCTTCTTACGGCCTGACCATACCCAGCGTTGTTATTAAGTATAAATGAAAACAAACAACTGTTAGTGCTCTGTCCAACACGAGTATTGAAACCCGATTTCTAGCAGTATAAGCCCACAGACATGTCACTGAAGAGACAGAAGAGCTAATGTTATTACAGACAATATGATCAAAATTAACTAGTTATCTTTGTTGAATGTAAACTATCAGTTTTGTTTTATTGTGTCAACTAATCTTATACAAAATTATGTCAGTCAAGTCAGTAAGATCACTGAATAAAAACACTTTGCCTGTTTTTTTTTAAATATTACTCGAATTATGCGGACACAAGAATAAAAGTACTGCTCGTTATAACATGGAATGTGACAACGAGTAATCCAAATGTTTTTAGAAGCAGAAGGAATGTGAAAAAAAACGGACAGAAATTTTACAGAAAATAGTTGTCAGAGAAAGACAGGGGAATTCCTTTTTTCTGTTATAAAATAATGGGTGGAAATACTTATCTATGCTCTAACTGAAAGTAAAGATTATCTTCCAGGATTATGTTCTTTGTTTTTTGGTTTCAACAATGACTAGACCAACCGTTATAATAACATTTCCAGATTTACATCATAGACTTAAGTAGCATTTGATAACAAGAATACAATAAGAATGTAATATTTTTGAATCGTAGTAAGTCTCAGGTATTTTGTGGGAAGATGATGAATGAATACATTAAAATCCGCTTTTATGCTTTGTAACACAGACATCACATGTATATATAGATATATATATACATCTGTACGTTGAAGGACTTAGAGCCTCGTTTGTCGAAGCTTAATTTTGTATCTTAAACCACAACTCCAGTGTGTAAAACTTGAAAAAGGATTTCTGCTAATCTCACTTTTCTCTCTCTCTCTCTGCGCCAGTTTTTCTCTTTTCCTTTTTTCACAAATTGAATCCTTTGAGAAACTGGTAGGTTTTATACGTTAATTCTAGCAATTATTGTACCATTTTTATTTAAAATATTTACATACTTACATATATATAAACGACTCGTTTGGGTTGAGAAAATATTTTATGTAGAAGACCTTCTTCGGTCATCGTCAGGCTCACAAAGAAAGAAAGAGGTAACTGACCATTATCTGACCACATGTTTGGAAGGGTTTGTGTAACTGAGTGTCGGAATGTAGAGGGCGGTGTTAGATGTTTGAATATATAATTTTATATTATTTATTTTATATATTTAATATAGGTATGAAGGTGTTCCTTTATATTGGTTTATTTTGGGTTTAAGTTCTGGTATAAGTAAGGCTTCTTTAAATTTGCGTTTGTTAATGTTTGTTTTTTATTTAGTATTTGAGTGTTTTCTATAATTATGTTGTGTTTATTTGACTTGCAGTGTTTGAAAACGTGTGAAGGTGACTTTTTACGTTCTTTGAATCTGGTTTCCATTTTTTACTTGTTCTTCCAATATAGAAGTCGCGGCAGTTATCACATTGTATTTTATAAATAATGTTGGTATGATGTTTGTCAGTGCAGTTTTTACTTGTATAGACCTCAGTTTTGTGCCACGTTTTTGAATAAATTTGGTATTAACTGGAGTGACCTATTTTGTTACTAATTTGTGCCAAATGTTGAATATTTTGAGGTTAAGAAGTTATATTTGATTGCTTTTTTTCCTGTTTACATGTGAAGTTAATGTTGGGATGCATAGAGTTAATGTGATTGAAAAAATTAAGTGTGTGTTCTGTAGATCTGAATTTTGGAGCCGTGTCATCTACATATCTGTACCAGTATAGTGGTGGATGTAATGCTGTATTAATTACTTGCGTCATAAAAATATTGGCTAGAACTGGTGATACTGGGTTGCCCCTGCTTAGGCCATTTGTTTGTATTTAGTGGAATATGGTTTATATATGGTTGTTGAACATGAAGTTTGTCTGTCTTTATCGTGGTTAATTCTATAACGGTTGCTGGGAATGTCTATAGTTGGGTTAGGGTCTGGGATATAGAGTTCTAAGAATATCTTGTTCGCTTCAGTGGTTGGAACTTCTGTAAAGAGTGATATAACATACTTATTCATACTATATTTTAAATAGAGTGGGTTTCTCGACATCACTGATACTTATTCATACGTTATAGCTTTATACATGTCGTATAAATATTCCAATATCCTTGATTTGTGTGCATATTTTTATCAGGTTACAATACTTTCCAAAATGCATTATTTTCGTTTGTGACTTCGCTATACTAGTGGTTAACACGCCAATCTGTCAGATCTAAATATTAGTTTCTCAAAAATTACACTCTATACTTTGGGGCCGTGAGTAAGTTATAAGAGTGACAGCCAGATTCCATAATTCCATAAGAGTAGCCCAACAGTTGATGGTTTGTACTTTGACTAGCTGCATTCCTTCTAATTAAATGTAAATTTGTGTGACCTGGCACGAATATCCAAACCAATAAACATTTGATTTTGTGCATGCTAATTTATAGAAATCAATGCTCTAAAGTGTATTAAAAGCTTACAATATTTTCCTTTTCACTCACGTATTAAGAAAAAGTGACTAATACGCGTATAAAGAAGTCTTACTTCTGCGGCTACTCTTAGTCGTAAGCTGTATTTAAATATTTCTAACTTTAAAAAAAGTTCAGGATTGTATAAAACTGTGATTAACAGATATAATCTCCAAAGAATAATCTAGTGAAATGTTTTGTGTTCAGCTTATGTAAACAGTGTTGACGTAGTTGGGTATATTATGAAACTGTAAACCTCTCAAGTACTATCTCCTTATATAGTGCACCAATGATCTGGATTTAATTACCTCTAACCCGTAAATATGTCAGGATTTGGTGAAGAAAAAAGTTTTTAATGCACTTCTTTTTTTATTATTAATCGCATACGTTTAAATAAATCCTTCTATACAAGCAGTTGATGGTGATGTCTTAAACAAAGAGCTAAGGGACTGTCACGAGATAACCGCATATGTTTAAATCCTTACGTTGAATGATTTTGTGGGTTAATTCTCCAACGGCTTAGTAGGGGTTTGATGGCTTTCGAAGATAAGACTCACACTGAAGTGAACTTTCACAGACCACAAACCATGTGTGAAAGCTGTGGGGTGCCTTTTAAGCTGCTTAGGGCTCAGAAGATAGAGTTTGTGTTGTTCTAGTTGAGCTCCACACCCAAGAGTGTATATTTATGTCTTTCTTCTCCAATCACCATTTATATTATTTCCTTATTGACTTCCCCCGAGTTTCTTTGTTCAACCGTCCCTCTGGTAAGAATGACGACATCTGATAAAATGTTTGTAATCTTCTCCCACCACCAAGATGCATAACAGCTAGACTTGGAAGACGCAACGATACCAAATTTAATATCATTTAGTGAGATTTTTTATAGAGAATATCTTGTGTGGTATACTAATATCTAAAAGTTGGTAAAGAAACGCGTTTAGAGAAGAAAAAACAACGTGTTCATGCAGATAATGTATATATGGATTATTTATGTGATAAGCACAACTGCAAAAATCAGCTATCCCGTGCTTTGCCTATATTAAGTATCGAAATCCGAATTTCAACTGAGTCACCCGAATTACAGCTGAGTCACCGGATGGATTAAGTAATTACACGTGTAAACTCGGGAAAATAGAAAACCTTTATATATATGCTAAAAAGCAGTCATCTGATAACCTAATATTACGAAAATAGATGATTTTTTCGTTTTTGCATTATAACAAGAATAAAGCCAATAAAGGTTGTTATATTTTACTATTCTATCAAGTTTTTTTTATAGCAAAGCAACATCGAGCTATCTGCTGAACCCGAGTGGAATCAAACCCCCATTTTGTAAATCCGTACACTTACCGCTGTGCTAGAGGGCGCTGTTCTATTGATTTGTGGAATCTGTCACATTTTGACCTGAATTTAATCTTGTTAATAATTCTTTAACATCTTCTGTGAATTGATATACTTATTATATAAGACTTATTAAGAGTCTGTAGGAATTATAATTTTTAAATGCTTTACGTGTTATTTTATATTTCCTTTTTATATCGTTTCTTCCAGCTGAGAAACAAAACAACCTCCAATACATAGTTATTATTTACATTTCTGCTTAACCTCTAATTATAACCTGATTATGTCTGACGTTCCGTTACGTCAGAGTTGACTTATTAAGTTAATCAATCAGTTTGCAATGAGCAGATTGACAGATAAAGCATGATAAAGCAATGTGTGGTTTTTCAATTGAACGAAACGCGGCATGGCCAGGTGGTTAAGGCACTCGACTCGTAATCTGAAGATCGCAGGTTCGAATCTCTGCCACACCAAACATGATCATCCTTTCAGCCGTGGGGACGTTATAATGTTAATAGCCCGAGGTAGTATTAAAGTTGCATAAGGAATTAAAAATATTCGGTGATTCAGGATCAATTTTAGAAAGTTTTGAAAACAAAATTTAAACTAATAATGTTTAGCTGTTAAAAGTCAATTGATATCATTAACATCCCGCTTTGCCACTAGGGGTGATGTATAAGATACGGAAAGCTTACGTGTGTTGTGTTTTTTGTGTATAAAAAGATCCATCAGATTTAATTGCGATTTAATTTTTAATTATGTTATAACTTGTGTGACAGTTGAAAGAGTAAACTTACAAATGTGCTATTTGCTAACAGAACGTTTTTCTAAAGGCAGTGTTTAGTTTCACGTCGGGTTCTCTTGTCAGTCGTTCCATTCCGTAAAACTGCTCTTCATTACGTAGTAATGAGATAAACAGTGTAGAAAATGATTGAAGACCTTAGAAAGTAGCTTGTCAACATTGTAACCCTAACTAACAAGGACTACTGCTCAGACTTGGTCCTCATTATTGAAATAGATATGAACTTAATACTTCTTGTTAAAGACATCGTGCACTTTGGAAAAAGTCTTAAGTGTGTCAATTTACTCGCTGACTTAGTCTGTGAGGAAGCTCCTGTTTATAGCTTTATACGATCAAAGATTCCGTTAAACCACGATTATCTCCATGAGCCATGAGTAAAATTTGTTTTTAGCTTGCTTTTTGTGGTTGTTTTAATGCTAATTTATTGTTAACTCTCAAGTGTTACCTCATCCAATTAGTAACCTTGTCAATAAATAATTTAATTTTTGATACATTAGTTGTTTGTTTCGAATTTCGGGCAAAATACTTCACGAGAGCAACCTACGATAATCACACCTAATTTGGCAATATAAGACTAGAGGAAAGGCAGCTAGTTATCACCAGCCACCGCCAACTTTTGGGCTTCTCTTTTACTAACGAATATTTACATTCACTGTCACTTTATAATGCCTTCACGGCTGGAACGACGAGCATATTTAGCGTGACGAGGGATCACTTTAACCACCTGGCTATGCCGACCCCAAATGATACTACATACACGTGTGAGAGCAGCGCTCCTCTGTGCACTTTTTTCGATGTATATTTATTTTGTTTCCCATGTCAAGTAATTGCTATTTGAGCACGGATCAATCGAGATAGTAAAGAAAGCTAGTTAAAAAATGTTTTAAAATTTTGCAGGGCCCGGCATGGCCAAGAGCGTTAAGGCGTGTGCTTTGTAATCCCGGGTTCGCGCCCGTGTGGTGCCAAACATGCTCGCCCTCCCACCCGTGGGGGCGTTGTAATGTAACAGTCAATCCCACTATTCGTTGGTAGAAGAATAGCCCAAGAGTTGGCGGCTGGTGGTGATGACTAGCTGCCTTCTCTCTAGTTTTACACTGCTAAATTAGGAACGGCAAGCACAGATAGGCCGCGAGTTGCTTTGGGCGAAATTCAAAAACAAACAATTTTGTCTACTATTAATTAACGGTGCGCTGTGTTTATGTGTTTTTTCTTTAACCATAATTCATTGGAGTTTGTTTTTATTTGTTTTTTAATTGAACGTCACATTATAACGCCCCCACGGCTGAAAAGGTGAGCATGTTTAGTGCGACCGAGATTCGAACCCGTGACCCTCAAATTACTAGTCGAATACCTTCACCCACCTGTCCTTCACTGGAGTACTGATAGTATAAATGTTCAAAGAGTTTGATGTTGTTGTTGTTTTGAACTAAGCACAAAGTTACACAATGGGCTATCTGTGCTCTGCCCACCATGGGTATCGAAACCCGAATTTTAGCGTGTAAGTCCGCAGATATACCACTGAGCCACTGGGGGCTCGAAGAGTTTTATATATTTGCACTTTAAGCTATGGAGCTTTTGTGTAACGTAAGTTATTGTGCATATTAATGTTACATACATAGGGAAGTTAAGCACTAAGGAACTGAATATCTTCCGTTTTTTTTATTTATTTCTTATTTCTGTGCAGTGTGTTACAATATGTATCTTTGGTTTTATCTTAAATTGGTCACTAATGGGTTTAAATTATCAGACCCTTTGGAGGATGTTCAGAGTTTATTTGTTTTACATTTTTATTATTTTACGCTTACATGAAGCGACATATTATTATTATTCCGTAAAGTTTTTATTTACACGGATTTTAAGCTATTGATTCAGCATTGATAACTTACTTTAAAGAAAATTAATTTTTGCTATTCCATTCATGTTAACAGTTTATTTCTAGGACTAAAGTTATAAGCAGGAATTGCTGCTACAGTCTTGTCCATTTCTTCACAGATATTACTGTGTTATCATAGATGAGGGCTGTGAGTAACTGGACTTTAAATATAAATACTACATTATACGATGTCATGGACCAGTTTTTCATACAGTTTACCCTAAAAACCTGCTCTTCTGAATAAAGTATTAACTTGTCTCCACTTCCGTAAAGCAAGGCACTGATGAAAGTATGTAGTCCAACTAACTAGGACAGTAAAACACAATATATAAAAGAATTAGATGGTTAATAATAACAAGGTTTTTGCTCTTAAATATACTATAAGTAAATTACTAAATAGACATGGAGTTCTTTTCTTGTACTTCTGTTTTATCCCAAACTGACAAGTACCATTTTAAGCGATACGAATCCTCCAAGAGTTTTGTGTTTTTTGTAGTACTTTGCTTTATGTTTAGAATATAAGGGCCCGGCATGGTCAGGTGGTTTAGGCGCTCGACTCGTAATTTGTGGATCGGGAATTCGATTCCTTGTCACACCTTTCAGTGGTGAGGGCGTTATAAAGTGATATTCAATTCCACTATTTGTTGGTAAAAGAGTTGCCCAGCAGTTGAAGGTTGGTGGTGATGACTAGCTGCCTTCCCTCTAGTCTTACACTGCTAAATTAGGGACGACTAGAGCAGATCGCCTTCGTGTAGCTTTGTGCGAAATACAAAAGGAAGTAAACAAACAATAGGATATAAGACGCCAAAGAAGATAACGTGCTTACCGAAACTAGGCGTCTTAATGATAACAAGGTAAGCCTTTAATTAGTCTGCGCATTTACATTTAGTTAAGGTAATCGAGTGAGCACATTCATTTACATTTTTATTAAACTACCTTCTATCTTATTACCCCAAAACTTTACCTCTAACGCACATTCGAAATGAAGGGAGAGTGACAAGAACATTCTTGTTGTTAATACCAATTTCTACCAATTGTTTACAAAATCTGGCTTATAGAAAAATGTTTGAAGAGTAGAGACGAGCTCAGAGTTACAACCGTTACTGATTTTTCTCTGTGCAAAATTATTATCTCCACAACCATTGTTAAACTTTTTTTGTTTTGTTTTTAGTTTCCACCCGATATTTGTTTCACGCGAAGATATTTTTAGCTCCTAGTTGAATCTACAGCTGTAAGTCTTCGGATTTGGAATGCTAAAATCAGGGTTCGATTTCTATCGGTGAAGACAAAACAGCTCGATGTGGCTTTGCTATAACAAAAACACACCCACCCACACGTGCACAATTTAGTTAGTGACTGATTAATAAGGTAATTAAAATCATGATATTTGTCTATAGTAAAGTGAACACCTTCAACCACTGGTAAAGTTGGTTTTTAGTTTGCTCTTAGTAAAACTTTCTTTTGTACGTTTGTACAAAAGATCTTAAATTTGTGTGTGTACATATATAGATAAATATAGATATGACCGTACCAGTAGAGTGCAGACTTATTTCGTCTTGTTTATGGATTTCCCGTTTCTAAGTAGTTAACGTTAAGCTACCTTGGAAGAGCCAACTTTGTTTTAAGAATAGCTTGAGCTGTAGCGTGACCAGTTGTGGGAGTTGTTTGTTTTGCTTTTTTTCACTGTGCAGGTTTTCGCTGTGGTTGTTTGGTTCCATTGTAGTTCCCCCCTCAACCATTCGAAATTGCTCCAAATGGGTACTTTTGTGACGTGAGATTACTTGTTCAATATAGGGCCGTGTTTCACATAGAGGAAGAGAGTCTTTACTTTAAATTTAAAGCCTCTCAAGAAACGGTGAGTGATTTTTCAAGGTGATGTAAGCAACCCAAGAAAGAATGGTCAATAAATCAATTCCATTCCAGTAGGTTGACCATCTTGTGTACACAATGGGTTCGGGAACTGAAACGTAAATAGCTGGTACTAGTAATATTTTTTAACCAAAACGGATGTTGTTCATTTAAGCAAGAAGTAGCTGTAAAAAAACCAGGAAAGTGCTGACGAAATGAGTAAATACACGTGACACCAACTCCCTCAGAATGACCATAATAATCGCGTAAAGTTTATGAGCTCGATATTTTAATTGTGAAGTTTACCGGAATAGAACATTATTTTTGAAATCAAACAATTTAAAGTGAAAATATGGCTGAAATTTACACAGTTTATAATGTCGGGATATTATGTGTGTGTTTTCTTATAGCAAAACCACATCGGGCTATCTGCTAAGTCCATCGAGGGGAATCGAACCCCTGATAGGATATTATAAATAAAGCATTTTAAAAATTTTAAATTCAACATAATATTGTTCTTCTATCCGTATTTGCTGGTTTCAATTTCGTTCGTAAGTGCAATTATTTTCTAATTCTTTTAAACACAGAATTGATACAATTAGGCGAGCTTTGTTAGATAGTGTGCATGGATTGTTAAACCAAGGGTTTATAGTTTATGTCGCTTGCATCGAAAATAAAAGACGCTTCGCTCTTGAGGATGTGGGTGTGCTATAAAGACGACAGTCAAGTTCTCTTATTCGGTCAGATAAGAATAGTTCGAAATTTGTGATGGGTACTGTTGACTTGACTACATTCCCTCTCGTCTTATCAGCTAAGATTTATAAATGGCTTGTGCATCGAGCTCTTTATACAGCTTTACACAAAAATTCTGAAACAAATAGACCTTAACTGTTTATTTCGGTGGTAACAATAAATAAGGCAGTGCTTTCCATTCACTGTACATAGTCATTGCTCTCTTAGTTTAGTGACCAGTGCATTTTATTTACAATACTACTGTTTATTGTTTTGCTTTAGACTGTGTTTACGTAGCTGAATACTGTCCATATTTAATGTAAACAATATTTTTTTCACATTATGTGTGTGTATAATGACTGTCTCTTTGAAGTTTACTGCCATTGTTTATTATTTTTGTGCAGTCTGATTGATTATTAAATTTATTTCTGTGTTTTGTTGTTAAGTGCAAAGCTTATAAAAGTCCAACTGTTCTGTGCTTACAGTAGGAATAGTTATCCAAATTTTATTTCATAATAAGCCGTCAATTTTAAAACTGAACCTCTGGAAGAATATTCTGCGACAAATTGTTAACGGAAATAACAAGATGTACTTCAGAAGGTTCCCCCAAAGTGTTCTGTTTCAAGAGACAAATATTTTAATATTAATTTTTGAGCTCATAATTCTTTGTATATTGAAGTCTATGGAATGCATAATTCTTCTCGTGATTAATAGCATATGCAAATTTTGCTGACATTACAAAATGCAACGTTAAGCGTCCCATATGCGATGTTATTCTAATGCCTACTGACTGACTGACAGACAACATACTACTATACATTGTTTCGGTTGGTTTAAACAGGTGAGCCTCTCCAAGTGGCCTTGAAATTACGCTTTGCTTTTAAAGCCAGTTAACTGTGTAATACATTTTCTGATATTAATTATTGTTTTCTTTTCGCAGTCTTTAGCATCTTTTCTAACATCTTCACACAGCTGTGACCAGTAGGATTCATGAACAGGTCCGGTCTTTCACCAATCGGATAGGGAGGGGGTTATATAGAAAGGGCTGTAAATTTTACCGTGAAAAAGTACCAAGTCATTGATCTGATGGTAAGACTTTGAACTCTGGAGAGAAAAAAATATTAACTCATTGATCTAGCACCAAAACTTCGAGCCCATGAGAGACATTACACCTTCTTAGTGTTAATTAACAACTTGCATTGTGAAAGAACATTTTCAAACTAAGTTTGACAAAACTGTTCCTGGATTGACATCAATTGTGGTTCAATCTACATTCATGTTTTCATTTCGTTAGAATTTGTCTTTGAGTTTTAGAAAATATCTTTATTGGTGTCGACAGTTTTCAAAGAAATTTCTTCATGAGTGAGTCAAAGAATATGCTAACATTTCCTTTCGTATATAAATAGTTGTATTTGTTTCTCGTCTACACAACAGTTGTTTTCAATACCTTCGGTTTGTTTTTACTTTTAAAGCAAAGCCACATTGGGCTATTTGTTTTGACTAAGACTGGGACACGAATCCTGCATTTTAGAGTTTTAAGGCCCTATACCAATTCCTGTCCCACCGGAAGGCCTTCGTTACTGTGCAATAGATTTGAACTGACTGTAGTTAAGACTAGAATTTCTTAGTTTTTAAGGTTATTACCATTATTTCAGTTCATCAAAGTCTCAGTACTTCTCTTCATAGGGTTACATTAATCAAATATAAGATAAAACTTTAATTTTGCGCTCCACGGTTAAAATAATTACCCGAGAGTTCTGCAGAGCTTTGTAATTTAACATATTGATATTCATCACGAAAGCTGTTTGTGAAATGAGGTTTCTTAGTTTTTTTTCATTTTTCCTCTCGTCGTATTTGCTGAAAATTATATAAATTATGTTAAGACAGCGCCGCTACTGTTGTCAAAAGTCATTTTCATATTTCTGTTTCCTTTTTTTTTCGTAACCGGTGAATGAAGTAAGCCTTTATAAAAAAGGTAAGATGACAAGAAAAGTGGTTTCGACTCTAGACAATCATCGAAAGCAATTTTGTCAAAGTATAATGTCACGACTTGTTCAAACGACCTTTATTATAGTTTAATGAACTTCATTATAGTTTCTTGAAAACTATAACGAACGGTTTTTGCATGTTTCTTGTAACATAACATCTCTGTACCGCTTATATTATAACTTAAAGATAAACTCATTAAATCTCTTTATACATCGCTATAAAATGCAAAACCTGAAACTTTGTATACGATACCAGAAAAAAAAGAAGACGAAAGCGTGTTGATAGATTCGGTCTTCTGATAATAGTAAAATAATTTATGCTTCCACCGTTATATATTTTAAATTATAATAAATACAGTGTTCCCTCGCCACTTCGCGGCTTCACCACTTTGCGGGCTCGGCCGACCCCCACATATATATATATATATACATACATGTATATATAAAATAATAAACATTAAATTTAAAATATAGCATTAAATACCATTAAAACATTAAAAATAAATATAATTAATAGTGTACAGAAAAAAAAACAGGTATATTTTGAGATATAAACATATATTTGAGTTTATAACAGCGTAAAAATGGAAACAAAACCAACTGGAAAGGCTATAGATGTACGCATTGTGCGTCTGTGAAGGCTACGCGAGATCAGCTTCATGGCGTAGCGATGTGCAAGACGGGCTATGATTGGTGCAGAAATGAAAGACGGCCAATTACAGCTACCCATTTTGACTGCCTGTGATTGGTGCTGTCAATATTCATGTCTGGCCTGTGATTGGTGATTTCATCCACGAAAAAACACCACCTGCTGAAGATATGTAATTTTTAATTTTAAGGCTTAATATCTTAATAATTGTTCTTATTATTTCAGCAATAATGAACAGTATTGTAATGGGAGGGTTAAATAGTTGTACAGGGAGGGTTTTAAAAGTCTAAATGCACATAAATATATACGTAAAAATCGGCGATCCCACTTCGCGGAAAATCTCCTTTCGCGGGGGTTTTTGGAACGCATCCACCGCGATACACGAGGGAAAACTGTATGTTGTAAAGTTATTAACGGTACAAACTACCTGTGAAGTATCCTTTCTGTAGACTTCCAGAGCTAGAGATGTATGTGTGCGTTTCTTGTAGCAAATTTGCCACATCATACTATCTGCTGGCTACAGATGTAACAAACACCTTTCGACAGGCAAGCATTCACGTTTGTTAAAATAAGCCTATGTCTCGTATTTGTGTCTTTAATTTCCTCTTGCTTTATAACACAGAGAATACAAACAATTTCTGAAAAGAATGGGTTACCGTTTTTTCATATCTTGTGAAAACTAACATCAAAGGGTTTGCAGTATCACCAGTTGAATAAGAAAGAGTATTTTTGTTATCTGTGCAGAATATAGTTTTTATACAATCCCATTTTTAATAAATAGTGAAAAATACGTTTATTCTATAATTATATCCTGAATAAATATTCTCCCCTCCACCCCCATTGACACAGCGGTGTCTCTGCGGGCTCACACCGCTATAAACCGAGTTTAGATACCAGTTGTTGACAAAGCACAGATAGCCCATTGTGTAGCTTTGTGACTAATAATTCCAAACAATGGAGGCCTGGCATGGCCAAGCGCGTAAGGCGTGCGACTCGTAATCTGAAGGTCGCGGGTTCGCGCCCGCGTCGCGTTAAACATGTTCGCCCTCCCAGCCGTGGGGGCGTATAATGTTTAGTCAATCCCACTATTCGTTAGTGAAAGAGAAGCCCATGAGTTGACTGTGGGTGGTGATGACTAGCTGCCTTCCCTCTAGTCTTACACTACTAAATTAGGGACGGCTAGCACAGATAGCCCTCGAGTAGCTTTGTGCAAAATTCCAAAACAAACAATTCAAACAATGGAACGTGAATAAGTATTTCGATTTATTAGCACTGAGAAAGTGAAACAGATTAAGTCACAATACTGGGTGACAATAGTTTCTAAACAAACTACACAATTCACACTATTGTTTAGGAATTTCTGAAATTAAATAAACCAAAAACTTTTTCAGACGTTGTGAAGCTGGGTAATTAAATATATAATTTCTGTATGACCCTAAGAGGCAATTGAATATAAATCGGGGGGGGGTCGATTAAGTACAAGAAAACTCGCGGAGAAAACATTTTAAAACTAGAATTTTGAATACCCAGATGCAAAGGTTCACTCTTCGCAATAAGGTCAAGTGGGTTTTTTAACCCTCGACGTAACCACTATCAAATGTAGTGTTATGTCTAGATGATCGATTGGAACAGTTTAACTGGAAGTCAGCATTAATCACGTTTGTCAACCACACTTCTGCCATAACCAACCATCTGGTCAGCTTTTGGTGACAGAATCCACATCTCACCACTCAGGGATTTAGAAGTGTTGAAATGTTGTGTCCAGGGCTGCTATATTCTATATGAAATTTGTTGAAAACTATAAGACTTACTGATGCATTTTTGTATATCAGCGTGTACTGTATGTCTGAGCAAAACATCCTCCATGTGTACAGTATTAGTTAGTTTGTTTATATTTCAGATGCTGAAATAGATAAATTCTGAAATAGCGCGGGAAAGCAGTTGCATGAGATTTTGTTTATTTATTTTGTTTCTGTGGGGACTCAGATTTAGGATACACAAATCACAAAATAATTTTACTGTAAAAAACTGTTGTAAATTGTCGCTCATACAAATTACAACAGAAAAAAACAGTCTAGTAAAAAATTTCAGTTGTGCGTATGAAAAGTACTAAATATATTACATTGCGGCAAAACTTGGCTGAATCATCCTTGCAGAGTCATTGTTGTTCTCACTAGCTTATAATGTATTTATTTCAGTGTTTATTCTTCGTTAATGACGATTGCAAATTCTCTTGGCAACGTCATACTTGAACTTAGCAGAGCAATTTTCTAACCCTCCTCGTGTGACTCAGCAGTAGGTTTCTGGGCTTTTAAAGACAAAAAAATTGGGTTCCGATATTCGTGATAGGCACAGCAAAGATAACCCACTGTATAGCTATATGCTTAATTAAAAGAAATAAACAGTTTTCTGTGTTGTTCAAATAAATAACGTTTTTACTAATACTGGAGAAAGCTGCTGGTTTCAGACTTTGTTTCTAAAACAATCTTCGTTTGATTGCTAAACTACAGAGACACAAGTTTCTGTGACCATTAATTTAGTTTTGTTAAATATTGTTTTAATTAAGGGGACAACATCATGTGTTACGAAAATTAACTTTTTTTTGTAATAATAAGGCTCAGATGCTTTCACTTCGTACGACAGTTTTCAGTTTGAACCATGCATAAATATTTAGAAAATAGAACAACTGTTTTTGAAAATAAAAACGCATTATATTATTTCTATTTGAGTTTCTAAACAGTGAATTTACAATGCAATTAAAATGTGTTTATAGTTCAGGATGGCGAAGCTGTAGTTTGAGTTTTATACGCATTTAATGTCTTTAGTATCTTATTTTTTTTAATTTCGCGCAAGGCTACTCCTAGGTTATCAACGCTAGCCATTCCTATTTTGGCAATGTAAGACTAGAGGGAAGACAGTCATCACCACCCACTGCCAACTCTTGGGTTGCTCTTTTACCAACGAATAGTGGGATTGACTGTAACATTATAACGCCCCCACGGCTGAAAGAGCGATCATGTTTGGTGCGACGGGAATTCGAACCCGCGATCCTCAAATTACCCCACCTATTTATACCGGGCGCTTTAGTATCTTTTGTGTCGCTATGTTTGTATCGTGACTCTTATAATAAAAATCACAAAATGTGAGTTCTCCGAAAAATATTACGTTATTTAAGAATTGTCAAAATTTCAGTCTGTTAAACAAGAATTTTAAAAGAAAATGTAGATCTACTGTTTCTAACTTACCGGTGTTTAAAACAAAGCGTGACTTTAATTCACTCTAGGTCTCCAACACAACACAGAATGTTTGTTAGTTTTGTGAAATTTCACACTGTAATTATGTTGCGTCACGCTCACGCTAAGAAATTTCGTACTCCTTGCTACTGGACTTTCGCATTCAGGGATGATTTTTTAATATAAAAAGAGTTATAATTAATAAATATTAACAATGTTTGTTTGTATAACTACACAAATAAACAATAAAGGATATTTACCCCAACATACTATCAGTTTATTACACACACAAAAATTACTCGCGTTTGGCTACTTGCCAATTCTTGTAACGTATATATCAAGAAAATGTCACATTATAAGTACTGGGTTTATCCTTCCACACAGAAAAAAAACAACCTATTTTACTCAACATAATTGTTATCTCTATTGGCCAAAAGCAAAAATTAGCTCACATAACATAATCAACAATGTCACACATAAAATAACAGAACCAATTTATTTTGTGATCAACCATTTGCTTCCAATAAGATCCTTTGTAAATTTAATTCAACTCCAACAGGTTTAAGATACAGCGCATTTATTATTTTTCATAAACCATATTATTTTGTATTTTAATTTCTGTCTGAAATAGCCCATGTCTTCAGCTTCTAATGACTAAGCGGTACGTTTAAAGATTATAACGTTAAAGAACTGGGTTTCAAAAGGTCATAACAGAAATAACCTATTGTGTAGCTTTGTACTTCATGGCAAACAAACCCGAATGTTCAACATGTTTTGTTAAAAGATTGACCTACTGATCCTGCTTATATTATACATTTATATAAGTTATAAATGTAAGTAAACTATTAGTCTAGTTTCTAACGGGCGTAAGTAAAGTAACTGTTTGTTTGTTTTTTGGAATTTCGCACAAAGCTAGTCGAGGGCTACCTGCGCTAGCCGTCCCTAATTTAGCAGTGTAAGACTAGATGGAAGGCAGCTAGTCATCACCACGCCAACTCTTGGGCTACTCTTTTACTAACGAATAGTCGTATTTACCGTCATATTATAATGCCTCCACAGCTAAAAAGGCGAGCATATTTCGTGCGACGGGGATGCGAACTCCCGATTCTCAGATTACGAGTCGCACGCTTTTATCCACTTGGCTATGTCGAGCCAAGAAACTGTTCTCTAAGGAAATGGTCGGTAAGAATCACGTGAGAAAGTTTAGAATGTTTTTAATAAGCTTTAACATACACATAATAGTTTTTATAGTTCACTTTAATACTGTTCGAAATATGTTAGATATATTGGCAAAGAGAGAAACATTTTTCCTTTGCAACTAAAGTTTGTTTTTGGAATTTCACACAAAGCTACATGAAGTCTACCTGCGTTAACCGTCCCTAATATAGCAGTGTGAGACTAGAGGGAAGACAGCTAGATATCGCCACCCATGTGACGGTCAATCCCACTATTCGTTGGTGAAAGAGTAGCCCAAGAGTTGGCGGTGGGTGGTGATGACTAGCTGCCTTCCCTCTAGTCTTACACTGCTAAATTAGGGACGGCTAGCACAGATAGCCCTCCAGTAGCTTTGTGCGAAATTCCAAAACAAACAAACAAACAGTTCTTCGTGCAACTGATTATGTAAATTGCATTTAGATTTCAATTATGTCTATTGTATACCAACCACCTTGTTACTGGATAGATATGCAGATGCAATATGGCTGACATATTATGACATTTTTATTTACTGTAAGCTCTGATACCTTTTGATCCGTCAGTATCAAATTAACAAGTTAGATTTTTATGGTTTCAGTTATTTTTTCTAACGTTTTACTTATTTCTTATTCCATGTCAATTGTGCAACAAATTGAGGCTAATATGGATATTGTTTATTATAAGTTTCCGGAGAATGTAATTAAGAATTCAATATTGTTACTTAAAAATTTCTGTCAAAAATTTATTTAGTAATGTGTTTCTTGTTACATTACATTGTTTGGTAGTTGATAATTATAATTTTACCATTCTATACAGGCCAAATAGGGCTATTCAGTAAGAAGAGTGTAACAAGGAAACACATAATCAAATGTACCGTATTCGAAGTCTTGTAATGTAATATCAAATACATCTCACACTGCTAAATTAGGGACAGCTAGCGCATATAGTTTTTGTGTAACGGTGCGCTAAATTCAAACTAAAGTGTTTGCGTACGTCAGGTAGTTGGGGCGTTTGACTCGTAATCTAAGGGTCGCGGTTTCGAATCCCCATCCCACCAAACATGCTCCCCATTCATCCGTAGGAGCGTTATAAAGTGACAGTCAACCACTATTCGTTGGTAAAAGAGTTGCCCAAGAGTTGGTGGTTGGTAGTGATGACTTGATGCCTTCTCTCTATTTATACACTACTAAATTAGGGACGGCTAGCGCAGATAGCTATCGTGTAGCTTTGCGCGAAATTAAAAAAAAACAAAAAACAAGCTAAGCTGTTGCGCATGTGTTAATAGCTCTAGTGAATAAAGTGTGTACTGTTAATAAGTCATGTTTTCTTAGTGCTGCCAACTCGCATCCAATTATTCACAGAATCTTTAACCGCAACTGGTTATTGTAATTCCATGGGTTTGTATAGTATGAAACCTGTTTAAAAGAATACTCTTCATTTCATTGTTTGTACATTTTCTTTTCTTTTAACACTCCACTGCATGTTTTCCTTTAAATTTCAAACCCCACCCGTCATTTAAGTTGTTGTGTCACATTCCAAATTAGTAGTGTTCTTACCTGAGCCTAACATTAGATATTTTACCTTTGATATTTATTTGTCTTTCGTCAAATAACGTTCTATCAGTTATGATATGTTCTAATAAATCGCAAAACAGAGTGGAGGTCACCTTTCCACACACTCAATTTGAAACTTATTGGGTCTTGAGTGCTTTTTAATAAATATGATTAAATTCTTCTTTTCGATTCCGTTCAGTAGCTACTTTCTCTTTAATCTATCAGCTCAACATTTCGAACACTAGGGTAGACATTTTTTTGTTTAGTTTAGCACAAATATCCGAAACAAACAAAAAAATTAAATGCAATGCTGGAAAGAAATATTCAAACAGTTCTTCTTCGGGGAAATTTTAATATTTGTCCCAATATTTGAATTCGCGTGGAAAATATTTTCAGTAATAGTTTTGATGTTCCACTCTCATGAGAGGGACGCCATATTTGTTCAAAAGCCACAAAAATAAAACAGAGATAAGGTTTGAAGAGTCTGATTATACAAATTTATCTTTACATCGTTTCCCAACGAAGAACATCCTTATAATTCAGAATAATCCAGTTTATTAAACCACTCGAGCTCCATATGAAAGAGTCGATGCTACATTGATGTTTGTAGTGTATTCTATGCTGTTTAGGCCTTAGGTATTTCTGGTTTCCATTTTTACTCTTACGTAAATTCCCCTGCTAGTACAGTAGCATGTCTACGGATTTACAATGCTAAAATAAGGGGTTTGATTCCCCTCGGTGGACTCAGCAGATAGCTCGATGTAACTTTGTTATAAGAAAACACACACACGCTTACGTAAATTGTAAGAATAAAATATAGTAATTTGTTTAAAAAAACAAACCGTGAGCATTTATTTGTTCCTATATGTAAAACACTCGATTTATTGTTTACATAGTTTGCAAAATATATATATATATCTATATATATATATGTTCGTGTTTTTATTGTTCACACAAAGAAAAAATATAAATAATATATTTTGTACATGATTCACTTTACTAACGATAAATGTGTAGTGCAAAAACCTACGGTTTAATAAAAACATATGTTATTAATTTAGGCTCCATTTTTCCTATAATAGTATTTTACTGCAGTTGAAGAGGAGGTACGAATTAAAATTATTTTAAAATCAGGTATTTTCTTTAGATACTTTTTTTACAGGTTTTTGATTACTCATACAAATATTTGAACAAATTTTCTGTGAGAAGTATTCGCGTTAAACGATTACCCGCGTGCCTGGCACAAATTAGATAAGTAACGTGAAGTTATGTGCACGCGATGTCTTCAATAACTTGTAGTTATTGTGTATAAAGTCACTAGTCCTTTGCAATTTAAAGACGTTTTCCATGTAATAAACAGACTGAATCTTCTGGCGAGTCGAAAGTGCTTGTCACGATTCCTAATGGCAAAGTGCTACATGACAGTCTTGCCAATTCATCAGTTCCTGATCTTCCACTGTCAAGTCACTCTGTATAGTGGGCAATAAATTGCATTCAGACCTTCCTTCTTTCAAACACTGATCATGCTGATACTTTTAAATGAGCGTGTGATTTTACTGATGCTGGTTTATGTCTCAAAGGCCTATGGTTCAAGGCTGGAGAGGTCTGTTCAGCTGGCACAACCATATGTAAACCAACTCACAGGGTTTTTCGAGACATCCCAATCTGAAATGTCTTACAGAAGATTTCAATTACTGTAAATCTAAAACTAATAACAGTGTGAGAGTTTGCGCCAATAAATGAGCATGAGTTCTCCAAGTTTTCAAAACTTTTATGTTTTTGAACAGTTTCAAAAATAGTTTGTACATTGTCGTGGGCCTATTCATTCTTGCCAATGCAGTTTTATGACAAATGAAACAATAAACTAAACAATCGGCTCTTGTATTCAAGGTCTTTTAGCAATTTCATGAATCGTGTATTTAGACGGAAAATGTCGAGACGGATTAATGATTCTGCCTTGAGCTCGTCACGCACGAGGATATGTGGCATTCCGATGACTGAGGAAATCTCTCTATTTTTTTTAAATATTGTGTAAAAATATAAGATGTGAATTAGTACATATAGCAAGGTATTTAAACCATCTTTTTTAAATAAACGATTTAAATGTGTTAATTTATTATATTCAAACCAGGTTTTGTTTTGTTTGTTTGTTTTTTGTTTTTGAATTTCGCGCAAAGCTACTTAAGGGCTATTTGCGTTAGTCGTCCCTAATTTTGCAGCGTAACACTAAAGGGAAGGCAATTAGTCATCACCACCCACCGTTAACTCTTGATTTACTCTTTTACCAACGAATAGTGGGATTGATCGTAATATTACAATACCACCACGGCTGAAAAAACGAGCATATTTAGTGTGACGGGAATTGAAACTGGCGAAGCTCAGATTACCAGTTGAGTGCCTTAACCATCTGGGCCCAGTATATATTGCACCTTCATCATCAAAGAAGTAAAAAGAAAACAACGAATAAAACGAAAATACCAAATTCTGTTTCAAATCTTCGTTATGTATTAAATCAACTTTCGAAAGGCACGCTTACTTATTCACATTTAAATTGTTTGCATGAAAGACACGGTACTTTTAAAAATGTTACTTAAAATTTATTTTCTATCTGTTGTTCATTTGAAGTAAATAATTTTTTATTTCGTTTCGTTGTCACAAAACAATGCAAATTTCATTAAATTACTCATTATTTATTCGATATATATGTATATGTATATATATATACATCTATACTGTTTACATAGAAGTCAAGGTACTTCGTAATGCCATTTAAAAATCCATTTTCCATTTATTGTGTACTTGAAGTCAACAATTTATATTTTGTCTCATTTTCTTATCAAAAAACAACGTAGGCTCTCAGATTTGCACTCTAAACTAATAAGTCCATTAACAAAAGACGAATGATAAAAAACGTTTCCCTGGTGTTATACGTCCACTAACAAAACAGATTTTGTATTTTCTATTTCGTTGATATTTCAATAAAAAAATGAGTATTATCTTCGTACGAAGATGTGTTCAGCGCATTTTTTAAGAGAGCGATTTATCACAAATAATTAGTCAACTAAACATTTTACTTTATCATTAGCCATTGCAGTTGGTGGTAGTTTTATATTATAGACACGCTTTGTTCTTCACTATAATTGTTTGTATAAGTTCTACCTGATTTCTTTTTGTGAAAGTTGTGTCAAATTCCAAAGAAAATATGAAAATGGTTCAATACTTCATTTAATCCTGTAGTTCACACTCTCATGGGCCCACTAAGTATAAGAGTGCTAAACTATCACGCCACGCGGAGTCTGTCAACAGCGTTTATTTCCATTATTCAAAATGAGTCTTTGTTGTTATAAATCATCTATGAAGGTATGACTGAACCTATCCAAAACCTCGGGCGTGGTGAGAACGTGCTTGATATCCTACTGGGTTAAAGTATTCGAACTGACATTTGTGGTTTTTTTTTTCTTTTTTTCTCTCTACGTGCGTGTGTGTGTTGCGAAGGTAAGGAGCTCATTCTAAGCTGTTGTAAGTTTATAGCGTATACAAAATATATATCATACGCTTCGCATTGCTTTCTTCAACATTCAACAGGTTTTAGTTCTGTTATCACTCACATGCGTCGGCAAAAATATGAGTTTGAGGAGGGGCTTATTTGCTTTGTTAAAATTAACGAGCTTTTTCTACATATAGAAGTATCGCGTACTTTTCTGTTCAAATCTCACATCACTACCGTGTCAAAAAATGAAGGCACGTACCCTCATTGTTTTTCTCAGTTCCGCCACCTATCTTATTATCACAAAAGGACGAACTTTATAAATGGTTAAGTTTGCTGCTAACGCTGTATCATGGAAATCATATGTTTGGTGTAAGATACTTTCCATGTTAATTGTTTTGTTTTTATATAAAGTGCATTATAAACAAGGGTATGTGTCATGTTTCTTTTGTTCTTCTGTAATTCAGAAATCTTTGTTATCTCAGTGATAATATAAACTATCTTTTCCGAGCCCTAAATTTCTTTTTATGGTTTATAGTATTTCAAGTGAATATATTTTAAAACTTTTTTGCATTAAAATTTTGGCTTCAAAACATGTACAGCACTTGCGTTTGTTTGTTTGTAGTTAATTACAAAGCTATGTAACGAGCTTTCATTGACCAGCTCTTTACAGGTATCGAAACATGGTTCTTAGTGTTTTAAGTCTGAAGACACACCTCTGTGTCACTGGGAGACCAGAACTTATTGTAATCCAAACAGTAGTACACTTTTCATTTGTTTGTTTGTTTTGAATTTCGCGCAAAGCTACTCGAGGGCTATCTGCGCTAGCCGCCTCTAATTTAGCAGTGTAATACTAGAGGGAAGGCAGCTAGTCATCTCTTGGGTTACTCTTTTACTAACAAATAGTGGGATTGATCGTAACATTATAACGCCCCCACGGCATGTTTGGTGCGACCGGACATACTTTTCGACAGGGAATAAATATATTTCGAAATATTCAAATAAAAGCTTCCCGTTGTTGAATGTAATGAATCAAGTTCTAACAACCTGTTTTATCTCTAAAATTAAGCATTATTGAAAGGTGACTGGCACGAAAGGAAGGCTTCACTAGATTTCAATGTATACCGCGTGTATAAACATTTCAACAACTGTTCATATGTAAATTTACGAAATCGTGTCCTTCACCAGAACGTGTTTAAAATACCACAACTACCCACAATATTTCCTGGTTTACAAAATGTAGCATTTTGTTTTGTAGAAGAACGATTTTCGGTTTCTTTTGTCACTGGAGTATAAACCCATTTTTTCGTATTATCCAATTATTTGCATATCCAAGCTGGCTTGAAGTTACCCAAGCAGCGCTTCCGTTGAAGCACAACGTACACTAAAATCTTACCTTAACTTCCTTCTTCTTATGCGTGATTACATACAAGACATTAGTAATCTGAAAGTGTAATTTGTTATACTGAAGATATCGTCAGTTCGAGTGAATAGTAAGATCTTGTGTAATTTATAGTTTAGTCACTAGGGGGCAAATCAAGATTGGATTTAATACATAATTTAGATGTATAAAATCAGTTGCAAAACTGACATGCAAACTTCATAGTCAATAGACATGGAATATATTGTATTAGAAATCAGTTGCAAATAGTATGATTTTAATACTGTTTGGAAATTCCCCATCCTTTTACACTTCGTCGTTCTTATTAAAGTTCTCAATGTTATACACAGAAGAATGTGACAAAAATACCTTCAAGCAAACGTGATTTTGTCTCACATTTTGTTAAGCCTGTGTCCTTTAACGAAGAACTGGAATAATAGCAAAAGTCACACTATTTTAAAGACATAGAATTTATTTTTATGCGATATTTGATGCTGGAAAGAAAGACTTAATTCTCCATCCGATGCATATATATTTTACACAAAATGTTAACCGCATCGGTTTTTAAGTAAAACTTGCAAGACATTGTGTATGAAATTGTGATAAAATATCCTTGAATAATTTACAAAGTGTTGGTTTCTAAAAGGTACACACATCATTGGGTTGTATATAAATAAGAAGTTTTATAATTTCGTTATAAAGTATTAATACTAAATTTCACAGTTTTTAAATTTCGTAATTTGGTCATTAGAAATTAACATGTTTATATTAACCTTTTAAAACTTATGACCCTTTGGTGATACAGAAGTAGCTCTGAGAATTTACAAACTGGAAAACCGGATAGAAAAACTTGGTAGGCAGAGCACAGATAAACTAATGTGTAGTCTTTTTTTGGTTAACGATAAAGAAGCAAACAAATAATATTTTTTTTTATTTTAGCAGTGTACTAAAATATTTTAGTCTTTGCTGATGATATTTCCGGTTTCGTGCTGTGTAATATCAGTTACAGTATAATTTGTCTGTCTGCCGTGAGTCATGAAATCCAAACTGTGTGTTTCACACTTTTTAGATTTTAATGAATGATACTCATGTTTTCTTATAAAACAACAACAAAAATATTTGTATACGTTTCAAATGTACAATTTATTTCTTGTAGACGAATTAATACAGTTTGAGTAATTATTGGTATCATTTCTTCAGTTCTAGTCTACACCCAGATGCTTCCAGATGAAACCAAAGACGTTGTGGAAGGAGAAAACATTAGGCTTCCATGTAGATTTAGCCCGTCCTTTGCTACTCGTAGTATTCAGTATTACTGGAAGCGTAGTAACAAAAACGGTACAGACGTTGCTGCTATCAAAGAAGTGTCTTTCAATGCAGAGCACTACGGTGTTGAATTCGCGCCTGAGGAAGGAAGATACGATCTGGTAATTACACGTGTAGAGTATGAAACGGATAATGGAAAATTCGAGTGCAAACTGAAAGAGGGAGGAAGTGGAAACGATATCTTTGTCCAAGTTTTTATTGTCACCGTTCTCAGTAAGTATTGCAAGTTTTGATCCATGGAAACAACAACAAAATAATAATTGTGAATTATATTTACTACAACCTTAAACTTCCTACTTTAATCCAGATTTAGTATTTGTGTGTTATTATTTTCTTTTGGTCTGAAAGTATAGAAATAAATAACAACAGTAAAACTTCACCATGTTCTTAAAAAAAACTACCTTAATCGTGGGTTAACGATATTTTAAAAATACTTAATAATTGCACCAGTGATCGAAACATCATATCTGTTCTAAGTACAAATTTTGCATTTTGTAAAACCTATAATTCACAATAAAACCAAAATACTAGTATTTCAGATTTTATGATTTGGTTGGAATTTCTCGCAAAGCTACACTAGAGCTATCTGCGTTATCCGTCCCTAATTTGGCAATGTAAGACTAAAGGGAAGACAGCTAGTCTTTACTACCCACTGCCAACTCTTGGGATATTCTTTTACCAACGAATAGTAAGACTGACGATAACATTATAAGGACCCCACGACGGAAAGGGAGAGCATGTTTAGTGGTAGCATGATTTGAACCCGGGACCCTCAAATTATGAGTCGAGTGCCTTAACCACCTGGCCATGTTGGGACCAGGTTTTATGTTTACAGCTCTAAAATTATACGCGCACTTGCATATTATATATTTAGTTTTAACTTTACATACAATCGTTTATGCTCTGTATTCAACACTTACTGGAGTTTTCAGAATGCTTATTATAAGTTACTGCATTCAAATGGGCATTTTTCGAAACAGTTTATTAGTATAATTAATGGCACATCAGACATGAAGAGTGTTTAATCATGACCTAAAACTCCAAAAACCGACTTCCCATTTTTGTTTAGAAAATAAATCTTCATAATGTTCATATAAGAAAATCTCTCTAAAAACAAAATAGATAAATATCTGTTAATTATATGTTCATGTAAGCAGCTTGTGTCACGAATCATATTGTCTTAATATAACTACAGCTGCTACCAGCGAAGTACGCACTTGTTTAAAATATATTCAACGTATTTATCTGTTGACTCATACTTTACCTCTATGAATAAATACACGAGTTATATTTATAAACTAAAGTCAACCAGATCTCTATGAGTATATACGATAATTTCTTTGGAAAAGAAAAAGGAAATTAGCCTTAATGTACGTTATCTAACTGCATATATCATGAATTACTTAAAACTGGGTTTATGTGACCCACAGTTTTATGAATAATGTAACATTCATTTCTGAAGCGTATGCGCAAGTGAAAGTATACAACAATGCTGGTAAATTTAGTACATTGCTTTGCATGAAAGACTGAGGATGGGATGTTTGCAAGTCTGATTTTGCGTAACTGTTCTCATATTCTATTAAATCTAAAGCTGTTGAGAAATAATATTTTACCAGAATGCCAAGATACATAATCAATAAAAAGTGTAATAAATATCGTTCCGAGTGAATTCTGCTGCCCATTTAAGGATCTGGTATTTTTGTGTCTAAAGGATGCTATTTGTTTTTGTCATTGTTATTTACTATTTATAGATATCTTCATAAATGTTGACTCAGCAACATACAAGATTGGTTTTAGCCAACAATAACGAAGATGTTATCATTAAAATATTATTATTGATTTTCTAAACATTCACGCAAAATTACGCTTAAGGCTACCTGTTCGTAGACTTCCTGACATTTGAACTGATGTACTAAAGGAAGGGTAGCTACCCAACAGCCCCCATTTGATCTTCTCTAACTGATGTCCTCAAAGTGTGATGCGTGATCTTCTGGAAATCAAACACGCAGGAAAGTATTCATTTTTATGCTAGTGTCGGAGCATAGCTGTCTCAAAACTATTTTTTTTTATTTCGTTTGTTTTTATAAATTTCGCGCAAAGCTACACGATGGTGCGATCTGCGCTAGCCGTCCCTAATTTAACAGTGTAAGACTAGAGGAAAGGCAATTAGCCATCACTAGCCGCTAACTCTTGGGATACTCTTTTAACAATGAATAGTGGAATTGACCATCACATTATAACATCCCCACTGCTTAATAGGCGAGCATATTTGGTGTGATGGGGATTCGAACCCGCGATCCTCGGATTACGAGTCGAATGCCTTAAGCACCTTTCCATGCCAGGCCTTTTTCTTTTATATGATTTAGTTTGTTGTTAAGCGTAAAGCTATCCAATAAGTCATCTGTGCCATATCCACTACACGTATATAAATTATTATTTTTGCATTATAAACCTGTAAACTTTCCGCTGGGAAAGTAATTTTATATGAAATTATAATAACTGAACAAAATGACAAAAAAGTGTCACAAAATTACATTCCAATAAAACGTGTTTCTACAGGTCATATACAAAATAAGATTATTTATAGTTCCTCCAGGTCCTCCAATTGTGGAACTTAACAATGTAAGACTAGAGAAAAGGCAGCTAGCCATCACCACCTACCGCTAACTCTTGGGCTACTCTTTTAACAACGAACAGTGGGATTGACCGTAACAAAATTGATGTAACAAAATTACATTTTAATGAAACGAATTTCTACAGGTTATATAAAAAAGATTATTTATAGTCCCTCCAGGTCCTCCAATTGTGGAACCTAACAATCCCTCCTCCCGGGAAGGAGAACCATTTGATTTAACCTGTTCCAGTCGAGGTGGATCTCCTGATCCCGTGATTCAATGGTATCGTGAGGGTGTTCTTGTACATGGACAAGTTAAAAATGGCGAGTCACGGGATAAACCTACAATAAACGTACTGACCATTAATCCTGGAATGGACGATGATGGCATCACCTACCGGTGTACAGTGTGGAATCGAGCAATCCGAGAGGAACAAGAGATGATGGCTACAGTCAAACTTAGTGTTCACTGTACGTTATTATTAGTTTTTTTTTATCACCAATAGTATTAAACTTTTATTATTTTTCCCTACAACACATTAAGAGTCGAGATGAATAAATTGATGTTTACATGTAAATCCACTTTTAGTATTTGAGCACACAGAGGTTTAAAGAAAACGTTTTACAATGTGACTGTTTTTTATTATTCATATGATATCACAAAACGTTTCATCTTTAATAACATCTTCATTTATTTCAGACGCACCACGAGTAACTGTAGGACCTTATAATCCCCTGAGTATACTAACGGGTCAAGATGCACATTTGACATGTTCTGCTGTTGCCAATCCCCCCGTCCGGTCTATCAAGTGGATGATAAACGATCAACTGTTGTCAACTTCTCCAAATCACACCATCACAGCTGTTACACACAAAGATAGTGGACAGTACGTTTGCAGCGCTGACAACGGTTTAGGCCTAAGCAGTGAGGCTATATTAGAACTCTCAGTACTTTGTGAGTATTTTCAGTTAATTTAAAACAAACTGTTATCGTTTATCTGTGTTATTACCCAAGTTAATTAAACCAGCTCGAATTATTCATTTAACTTCATCTTCCATAAAATGACTGCTCATTTAAAAGCATAAAAAATATCTTTTTTATTGACATTAAAAAATAAAATATGCAAAGAACTTGATGTAGGAAACGAATAAGGAGATTATAAGGTTGACCACAAATTAACTAAAAATAATAGGTTTAACTTCTTGATAAAATCTGAAATTTACTTTGATTTAGTATAACGATAACGATTTTATGGAACTCCCTTAACACAATATGTTGTACTAGAATTATACAGTTCTTTCTATACATTAATAATTGAGGAAGAGAAAGAACTAATTCACAATAAAGAGTTATATATCTATTGTAAAATGAGTCCGAAGCAGATGAATACATTCTGGAGATTATAATAAGCATTTATTTATATAAAACAATAAAATTAAATTAGGTGAAAATAAATAAGAATAATATTGTGTTGAGCAGAGCACGCTTTCAGTATTTCACATCTTGGATTCGTGGATTAATCAAATCTTGTGTTACAGACAATAATAGGTGTGATTTTGTAAATTAAAAGTTTCTGTTATTACTATTTCATGTTATAGTGGTTATAAAACAAACTTTTGTACTTACGAAATAGTAGCCATTATAATAACATCACAATTAATTTGTTTTCAAATCATTTTGTTATTTTGACATATAAAACTGTCCACATTTTATTATTGTTATTATAAACTTATACCTTGTGTAAATACATCAACCTTATGGTGAATGTAGTAACTGTTTGTTTACAGAGGATGTAGCCGAACTTGACTTGTCTTTTCTTGTTAATATTTGTAAGCTTTATGTGTCGACCAGCTTTTTCTGTTTTGTTAATGTTAGTGATGGGATTTTTGACATAAACCCAAGGGCGACTGTTATTTGACATATCACCCAGACGGAGGGCGAGTGCTCCAAATGTTTGTCAACAAATATGAATCCTATAATAACTGATAGAAATGTTTATAAAAATGTTCCAGTTGTGTCTATTGTATTTATAAGAAAAACTGATATTACAAAGAGTTAATGAGTTTTCTCTCCCATTTTTCTTAAATATTTCAAATATATTATTAACATACTGTGTTTAAAAATGAGCTTCAATATTCAGTCTCATTAAAAAAATCAAAAGTTCAGAAATCCAAGTCGTCTGCAATTACTTCTTTATGTAAAACAAAAAATAACATTCATGATGTGCAAAACACTAGCTCAGAAACTGGTGTTAGTATACTAATAAACAATATTGAATAACAATTTTATTTTTAGATGGACCTAAAGTCACAGTTGAGCCTTTACGAGAAGCAAAACTGGGAGAATCGTTAACTGTTGCTTGCAAGGTTGATTCGAATCCTACACCCCATTCCGTACAGTGGCTAAAAGTGGACGACGCTTTCTTTAGACAAACTGGCGACATCTTGCAACTAATTAGAGTTACAATTCACGACACAGGAAAATATGTTTGTAAAGCATCTAATATGCTAAGACCATCCGGATCCATTACACAGAAAGAAATGTCTGGTAGTGGTATTGTCCAAATTGTGATCAAGCGTAAGTAAATAATTCTTTAAGTTAATTTATTTTATCTACCATTGTTTATCCCTTTATTTATAGTATGCATGTAACTAATTAATAATTAACTATTGTTTCAATAAGGGAAAATTGTTGTAGTTTATTTGATTTTATTGAAACCTTTACTATCCATTTATCAGACAAACCTGGTATTGCAACAATCTTCCCGATTAATCCCGTGGCCACATCTGGTACACCCTTTACTCTCTCTTGTGTTGCTAACCCAGAAGGCTGGCCTCAGCCTGAATTTCGATGGTGGCGAGCAGGACAAGAAAATGTAGTTCTAGGGAGAAGTGTTAACTACACAATTCTTCCCGTTCATATCAGCCATGAAGGAGAATATTTCTGTCAAGCTGAAAACAATTTGGGTCTTGGAATGCCATCTTCAGTGTATCTTACAGTGCAAGGTTAGTGAAAGTACTGTACCACTTCAGCACCGCATTTCACATGAAATTATGTTGTATTAAGATGGATCGAATACAGTAGCAGTATATTTTGATAGTTCGACAATCTTATTTAAGTGTTCACACTCACTTCATCAATTAATCCAGAAATAATATATTTGAATATCAGTCGTTTAAATTAAAGATGGTATGGGATGTTTATTAGTTTAATTATATTTCTATTTTATGTCAGTTTGTTTTATCACAAGGCTACACTATAAATTATTTTGCTTCCTTTTCACTACGGGGAATCGAATATGGATTAAGCATTGTGAGTTCATAAACTTACAGTGTATCCACTGGAAGACTTTTTGTATATAATGACAAATCATGGTTAATGTTACTTGATACTGTATGTCATTTTTAGAAGATTGTTGTTGTTATTGTTTTGAATTAAGCACAAAGCTACACAATGGGCTATCTGTGCTCTGCCCACCAAGGGTATCGAAACCCGGATTTTAGCGTGTAAGTTCGCAGACATACCGCTGAGCCACTGGGAGGCCATTTTTAGAAGATATACTTGTCTTCATCTGATGTTAAACAGCAATAAATTGGGAAAAAAAAGTTTTGATATTAACAATGAATGACATCGGTTTCAATTTCTCTAAGTTTTCCGATTGTTTTACTAAATTTGATATAACCAAATATTTGTGGAATAATGAAGTCTATAATAATTTATTATTTTTAAAGATGATACATGCAAGTAAATTTTCCGCAAGGATGATGTAGCTAATCCAATAAAAGTGTTTTCGTTGTTGCTATTAACGCCTTCATCTGCAAAATTAGTATCAGTGAAAACTGTTCAATGCGGCACAACCAAAAGCTTTTGCTTAATGATTTTTTAACTATAACAAGTATAATTTCAACGTATTTAGCGATTACAGCTATTGCAACCTTTAGAAAATATCTGTTACTGATTACAGAACCACCGTCAATCCTACTTTCGTTACGCCCACAAGTTGTCATGGAAGATGGTGACGAAGGTTTTAGTATTACATGTAAAGCTCGAGGTAAACCAAAACCACTTGTCAGATGGCTTCGAAATGGAAAAGAAATTAGTGATAATAGTGATTTTTTCCGCGTCGACACAACAAGTCGTCTTGAAGATAATGATGCATTTTCTGTGCAAAGTACTCTCTACTTTGACGGTCCACAGAAAAGGAGAACTTCTCTTTCACCCACTGATAGAGGGCACTATAGCTGTGTGTTCGAAAATGGCGTTGGAGAACCAGTTAGATCGGAAATGAATTTACGAATTAAACGTGAGATATATTTTTACTTGATATATTATAATAAATTTGAGGCAGCTTCTTATATCAAGATTAAAATCACACTTTATTCATAGATTAACACAGTCAAATTAGTGCTTATTAAGAACTTGATTTTTTTTTATTACTATAGTATCATTACAGAAAAAAAAAATTCATTCTGCTCGGTTTTATTTATTATGCTCAAATTATGATGGAAGAAAATTCTTTATTTTCAGATTCACCTATTGTCCGTCACACGTACAACAGAGTTGCGTTTGATGTTAGTGAGACAGCTGTTTTGCAGTGTAAAATGCAGGCTTATCCATTACCTAGTTTTGAATGGTTATTTAAAGGAAGAATTGTGGATAATTACGGTAGCTACTCTACCAATGTCACAGATCTTGGAGATGATATCTACGTTGGAATTCTCTCCATTAGAGATATCAGGGCATCTGATTTTGGAGACTACACATGTCGAGCATGGAATCAAGTTGGAGATGACGAAAAGACAATTATAAAACTAGTAACAAAGAGTATGTGCAAGTAGAAATTGTTTTATGTAAGGACTGAAATGTTAATGCAAGGACTAAAACTAATACATTAATAATATAAGGAAAATAATATTTTGATTATTTTTTTTAATCCATCATGTAATGAGAAGAAGAAAAGTTATTTTATGTTGGCATTAGTGCTATATACCTGGTGATATATGCATAATGTTTAAGTGTAAACAGTTAAGTGACATTCTATAGAAGCACCAAAACCTAAGCCAAATAAACTAAATTTCGTCACAAATTTGATGTTGCACTTTTGTTAACACACTTGAAACTTGCAGAATCAAATTTTTCTAATAAAATCAGTTCTTTAATACCCTATATTTTGCTCCAAAAAGGAATGTCTCTTTTTAAGTGCAAATGCTGAAAATGTACATATATGTCATGTCCCTTTCAGGTGCTCCAGATAGACCCTCTATGCTAGAAGTTGTGAACATGAACTTTGATAGAGTTACTTTGCAATGGTCTGAAGGTTTTAATGGAGGATTTTCTAATACAGAGTTTCTTGTCACTTACATAAATCTCAAAACCATGCAGGCAAAAAATGAGTCGTGCCGAAGTCACAATCCTTGTCAAATCACAGGTCAGTGAATTAATTAAGGGTTTACTAAATTTATTTGCTGCATAACGTTTTTATCTTGGTAATTTTTTTAAGTTTAAACTGAAATAAATTCTGTTAGAAATACAAAATACTTCAAATTATTATGTCTGTTTTCTTTGCACTTATAATTAAATATCATAAAACACATTAAATTCCCATCTTTAGTCATTTGTATTAAATAGCAATCTTAGAAATGCACTTTATATTTTTTGTACATTATTTCTATGCATAAAGTAATTGAATGATAATATTAAATTGGTCTGTATTTAAAACATTTGAATCTTATTGGCTTCTACATTTATTTACTGGCTTAAATGTTGCCAAACTTTTAAAATTTCTATTTAAAAGCAACTTACGACATCTACCTTTTATATTATTCATTAAGAAAATAAAAGAAAAAATAATCCATCTTTAAATATGCATCTAAATGTACAGTCAAATCTGTAATTTGAATTTAACATTATCAGCACTTTATGTTTTCTTGAGTTGAACAGGCTGGTCAAAGACTCCTAGGATTGAAATATAATTTTGAAATATTAAATCAGTCAGAATCGTGGACACTCCACTTTAACAAGGGTTCTTTGAAATGAATAAAAGAATTAATGTTTAGTAAGTAATCTGCTACAGATCAAAATGTTGTAATTTATAAAAGCAATACTCATCTACTGTTAAAATTAATTTTATTTTTGAATAATAGCATTAAATGTCTCTTTTTGTAATGTACAAAGAACTGTGTGCAGTTCTTGTTTTAGCAGCATTGCATCTTGAATATTGGTATATCAATTTTTTTCTGTGTTATTTTCAGAGCTAAGCATTTTAAATGTGCATATATATTTATATACTTTGTCTGATTGCAGGCTTACAGTCAAAGACAGAATATAATTTTAAAGTAATGGCAGTAAATCCACGTGGATACAGCCCTTATTCTGATGAAATTTCAGTTACCACTAAAGGTAAGTTTTTACATTTGTCATCTGCTTATTATTGGTATAATAACTTTTCCTACATAGAACTATTTCATTTCATACATTTATGTAACTGTTGTAACTCAGTTTTGACATAGATTCATTTATGAAAGGTTTGAGATTTAAATTGTGACGTCAAAATAGTTTGATATACAATAAATAATTTGTTTTATTACAAATAATGTATATTTTTTTACAAGATTTTGTATCACGTGTATAATCAGAAGCATACTAATGTGGGTGCAAAGGGGTCAGTCTGCCCCAGGTAACAACTAGAAGGGGGTGCCATTAGGAGAGTTCAAATACAAATTTTCAAACTAAATGAAACATCTGCCAAAGAAAGAAAAAAATTAAAAGTATTCAAACTATTACAACAGCTTAATGTTAATTTCCACTATAAATTAAATTTTCATTTTTATTGGCAATACAAAATTTACAAACAACAAATTAAATATTTGATAAAAATTACATTGAAAGGCAAATGTTTGTTGATGTTTTAGTCATTAGTTTGTTGAGCATAGCCAGCTGGCTGCAACTGACATCTCAAGTCTTTTTCACTTTTTTGAATTATCTTTCTTTTTGATATGAGTTCTTGAAGAAATTAATCTGACACAAGTGCAAGCGTTTGTAATCAGTTTTGAAAAGTGCATTGTGAATCACCAAGCTCTAAAACTGTTGCTTGAAGACTAGCACAGTGAAATTCCAGAGAGGGACATTCATTATGCAAGTACAAAGTTTGAGGAAATGGAAATGTCTATAGAGAGAAGAAAAAGAGTAAGGCTCTGAAAAAGGATGTCAGGAGAGTTAGCAAAGGATGGTGGCCTTACATTTCCAGAGGAAGTAAAAAGGGCTAAATTTAAATGTTTTGATTGCTTTCTTTAAGGATTGGAGATTCATTCTAAGGGAATGGATCAAATTCTGTCAATCTTTGGTGTTATTCAGTCAAACACTTTGATAGTGTATTCTATACTTAACTTGGATTTCAATGAATTCTCTGATGAAGATATCAGCTTGGAAGCTGGATGCATTTTAAAGCTGACAAAATCATTGTTGAAGAGGCAAAAAACAGACAGTATTGCAGTTTCTGGAGTTTATTGTGAAATGGGATTTTTGACTCTCTTCCAAGGTTATCACTGTGTTTGAGATTCTTTTTGACTGTCTGTGTATTTATTGGTTCACATGAAAAAAGTTATTTTCAAATTGGAATTGATAAAAATTTCTTTCACTTGACCAGGAGTCAGACAAGAATGACAATCTGGCTTTACTTTCATTTGAACATGAAAATGCAGAGGAGGTAAATTTTGATAAGGTTATTCATTGACCAGTTTGCAGAAATTATGAATACTTATTTATCTCTGAAGAATGGGCTGAGGGTTGAGACAAGATTTACAGTGTTTCTTTGTATATAATAAAGTGCAGCATTACTTGTTAACTGAATTTTTAATGTCATGCATTTTTCTTATTTCTAGTTTGCTTAAGACAGTACTGTACTATTTATAAACTACTTGAAAACATAATATATTTTTTCTCTGTGCTTAAATTTTAAAATTATTTAGTGGAGGGGGGAATGCCAAAGGAAGGATCCATTTCAGGTACCATACAGTTTAGGTATGCTCCTGTGTAAAATCAACCATAATGTTCCTCCATATTAATATAAATGTATTTATTTTATTGCTCCTTTTTTTTAAATATAATATATATAATTATTTTGTAAATATTAAGTTAGTTTACTGGATTTGTGACATGACAATCTTTTTTTTTTTCCTACAGTTTGTAAAATTCCAAAATAAGATGATACGTGTGTTTTTATAACCATATATTTGTGTTTTAGTCTTCTATTACATACTTTATTCTCAACTGTATTATTTTTTTCTCTCTTTTACAGTTAACATAAAAGGTAAGATATCACTTTCTTTTATCTTTTTTGATATTTTCAAAGTGGAAATAAGTAGAATTTATTTGTGTAAATGTGGTAAAGTAGCCAACTATGGAAAAATATACCCCACAGTGGACATAGCTAGATAACGGCCAAATATATCCCTAATTGAAAGTGTGCCCACCTGATGATTATTGCATTTTAATCATTAGAGGTTATTGTTTTGCAATACTACATTGTAATAGCTGTACTGATGTATTAAATTAGTATAAATTACTAGTTTATACTCTGTTTCTGGTCTATTTAGGTAGTTTGCTTTGATCAGGAAATGCAAATTGAAACAAAATCTGTTAAGTAGTCGTTTTTGCCAGAGGTAGAAAAAACAATTTTTAAATATTTTTTTATTTTATTTCAGATATGCCTCGTGCAATCGATGCTCAATACAACAGAGAGACTTCCACACTCTCTTTCATTGTGGATTCTAAAATGCTTAAACTGGTTGCCAAGGTAAATAGCACTTGTTATGTTGTTTTTTCTTTTTCTGTTCTAAAGATAATCTATAAAATAATATTATTGTAGGCTTTATTTAAGCTTTCCAATTTCATAAATTAAGAATAATACGTATTTTAATCCATATGAAATATATTTTTATTTGAAAATATTTTAAATAAACAGTAAAATGAAGTGGTTTTATTCATAATGTAGGGCAAAGTTGACCTAATTACAGATGTGGCCTATCCTACCTGTTATCTGGGTCCTATATTATGATCAAAATTTATTCGCTTTATTTAAGATTTAAATTAATTTCACAAATATCCATATAATCTTAAATTTTTATAGTTTTTATGTATGACTTATCTTTTTAGAAAAACGTTTCACATGGATCAAAATATGTATTATATGGTTTTTAATTTATTAAATGAGAATACTTAAGTAAGGATAAAAAAATACACAGTATTCTTTTTGTTTTAACGTGTAAATGATTTGCTTATATTCCTTGTTATCATAGATATATTATATGAATATGTAAAATTACTATAGTGGGCATTTTAAATTGTAGGAAATTGTTATTGATAGTATGGTGTAAAACTTGGTGTCACAAAGAAAACATTTTGAGAGATAATGATTGGTTGTTTTTAAAAATGAAGGATTTATAATTATTTCTCTATTAGATTGAGGCTAGAGTTCAAGAAACAGATAAGTGGCAACAACAAGAATTACTTAAAGTTGAGCAGAAGAAGTCAGTTGTGTACCTAAGACCACCACAAGAGGGCTTTAGTGATGTTAGAGTTATTTTATGTCTGCAGAGTAATGAATCCTGGTGTGGTGATGAGAAGTTAGCAGAGCCTTTCATTGGTAAGTTTCTTCACACTTCAATAAACAGAACCTTAACCTTATTGTAAAGCTACAGTAGAACCTCAATTAATAGGCACCATACTATTAATTGTAGACCTTTTCAGTCTCCTCCTTTTTCTACTATGTGTAACTAAATAGATCTTGCAATAATTGACTTCTCAATATTCCAGATTAGGAGCAACATCTTTAGTCTCGTTCTCTATATGGGCATTCAATAAAATGGGCAGTTGTCTTTGTATACCTATATGATATACTGCTAAACTCCAAACAGCCCAGGAGAATGATCAGTATTAAAACATTTGCAAATGCTTATTGGATTGACTTCAAACCACATACTGTAATACTGTTTTCACAGATCCAAAGTGCAATCTTGTTACTCTGGAGAATTCACATTGTAAACACTGTAGGGTACAGAAGCTATTAAGTTCCACATGACATTCTCAGAGCAGTAGTCAACTCAGCTTATTTCTGTGCATCTTGAAAGTATTGTATTACAGGGTGGTCGCAAGAAAAGCAGAAAATTTGAGGGTCAGATGTGATCATGAATAAAATGCGTGCTTACTCATTTCTATTTTGGTTTCTTTACATCATGAATAAAATGCATGATTTTAATATCATTTTGAGCATCTATGAGTGTAATATAACATATGCCTTTAAAAAACTTTGTAAGTTATTCTTTGTAGAAATAAATAGCTGTTTGACAAATTTTCCGCTTTTCTAGCGACCACCCTGTATTACATTGGCATTATATAAACAGTTTAATGAAACAAGCTGTGATTTGATGTGTTTTTTTCAGCAGATTTCTGCTTTGGTTATTGATTGAAAAATAAACACAGAAAAAAAAGGGAAATGCTTAGCAGTACAAACTCTGAAGAGAAGTACTTTAAACTTTTTGTGACCAATACTAATGAAAAAAGCCACAGATAACCTGCCTCTCTGAGACCTCGCATTAACAAGCTCCATGTTGTGAAAGTGTGCAACTCGTAAATATTCTTGTCTTGAATACATTACATGAAATTAAATGGGGAATCTCAAAATTCCTTAAGTTTAGTATAGAATCCTGCTTTACCTAGCTCATATATTATATTAAGGAGAACTTGATATAGAGTGCATTTAGATGCAGTTGGAAAGGTGCCCATAATGTCAGGGTTCTACTATACCAATTTAAAGAAGTCTTCTTTAAATTGTGTTAGGTGGTTTTGCTGACGTATTTTATAACCAATCTTTTCATTGCTTGTGATGTAAACAAAAGCAATTTAAAAGAATTTAAGTTGTATTAAAACAAATTTATAAGAGTATTTTGTGTTTATATTTTCAGAAGGAACTGCACAAGCCATTGGTAATGGCCCACCTCTCTCAACTAGAAATATCATTATAATTGTTGCTGTCTCTGCCAGCATTTTTATTCTTGTGACAATAATCATAATTGTTATTTGCTGCTGTTCAAAGAAAATTTCTAAATCAGGTGAGAAGTTAGAAAGAAAACAACAGATTTGCCGTGTTTCAGATATAAACTTTATTTTATTTTACAAATATTTATTACTGGACTTCTAACTTCTCGCAAGTTCACAAATATGATAGACCTGAATAATTTGATTATCTTTAATTTATCTATACATTAATACCTCACTAGAATATTATATGTAATAAAACTTCATGTTTGTATTTTTCTGGTATTTATACAAGGTGTCCCAAAAAATGTATACATACTTTGAATGATTATAATTACAATGTTTATTAAGATATATCTAGATTTTATAATCCAAGTTTAAGAAGACAAGTGTAGAACCTTTTGAGTTTTTGCAGATGTTCAAACTGATAAACGTTCTGATCAAGGCACTGCTGATAATGCAGAAAGATGGAATTGCAAACTTCACAAATCATTTCATTTGGCATTTAGATGCATTCTCTTTCAATTGCTTCTCTCAGCTCATTGATTGTTGCAGGTTTTGTGCTATAAAGTTTATCTTTGATGTATCCCCATAAAAAAAAAAAGCCTAGATGTGTGAGGTCTTGGTAAATGTGGGGAAATTCAGTGCTACCTCTTTACCTAATTCATCTGTTTGGCAAATTTTTGATAAGATGGGCCCTCACATTATGATGGTAGTGGAGAGGTGCTTCATCTTGCTGGAAATAAAACTCTGCATCTCCAAATTGTTCTTTAATGCATGTCGTGACAGATTCTTGCAGCAAGTTTAGATAAATGAGACCAGTGACTCTGTTTTTGAAAAATAATGGTCCAGTTTTGCCAAATGCTGATAATCCACCTCACACAGTAACACCTGGTAAGTTTACATGATGTTCAACTGTAATATTCAGGTCCTGGGGTGCCCAGTTGGTGCAATTGTGGTGATTAACTGAGCCATTTTTTTTTTAACTTAAATGTGGCCTCATCATTACAGATAATCTTGTTTGGAAACTGCATGCTCTGCAGATTTTGTCACGTACCACTCACAAAATTCAATTCTTTGGTCAGGATCATCTTTATTGAGGGCATGGACTAATGCCAGAATAAAACTTTTCCAATGAATGCACTTCAATATGTGATGGATGCTCAATTTTGGGATTTCTGTCTCATGGGCTTTTTGCCAAACAGATTTTCTTGGAGATCAGTGAAGACTTTCCAACAGCTCTGCTTCTTGTGTGGGACTGGTGGATGACCACGGTCTTCCAGAATGCCCTTCATGAACATCTTGAACAGTTCCATTTGTTTCAAACTTATCTCTGATGTGAGTAATTGTGAGTCGCACTGGTGGATCTGTCTGAAACTCCCTTCTAAACTGTCTTTGCACTTCAGCTATGTACTCACACTTCCAGGAGCACTTATTGATAAATTTTCTTTTCTCAAGGTTTAGTCTTGCTTTTGCCATTATACCAATTCAGTTGTACCTGTAAAAAAAAAAAAGTTTGAGTGAGCTATAGTCATTCAAGGTGTGTATACATTTTTTTGGTACACCCTGTATTTTTTGTCTACTTTGTGGAATACATATTGTATAGTGTTAATAAATTAACTCTTAAAAGTACAAAGAGTATAAAAGGTTAATAAAGAGTGAGATTTTAGAATGGTACAGAAATTAGTTCACTATTTGCAGAGAACTGTTGAGTGGCAGATCAGCTTGTAATACCCAACTTTGAGATTCACATGTTTTGAACAGTACAAGTTAACTAGTACATTTTCTGCTTTGTGATTCAAGAAATTAACAAGTAAACACATCTAAAAATTAAAAAAATGTACTTGTGGTTATTAGCATATGTGAAATAACCCATAGCTACAGTCACAGTGAGATTCTATTTTGCTAATGATAACCACATTTCAATTTTAGCCTAAAACAAAAACTTCCATTGCAAAGGAAGTATGCTATATGAAATCAAAATGTACGTTTTTTTAATATTAACATTTCTGATGGGATCCATAATCTTTATAAAGTACATAGGAATGTAGTGAACAAAGAAATGATGTGTAGGTCTGATATGTTGAGTGTGAGCATTTAGAATATAAATTTTATAGTATTTAAGAAAAAAACACAAAAACGAATTGAAAAGCTACATGTAGCCATAGACCTTTGTGTCTAAAGCCAACTATGCCTCTGAGTATTCTAAGCTGTTTCTGTATGAAGGTGCTTGTATCCCATGGCTCTGTTGGCCTCAGGGCTCCTAGTGACTTGTTTGTCACTGATATATGTAAACATTACTATTTTTAATCCTGTTATATTAACTAGTACTTGTGTCCTCCATTTATTTTTGAATGTAAAATATGATATGTGATTTCATCCACATTTGTTTAGTGAAACAAACAAATTTATAATTTGGAGATTTGTGTGATAATAACTGAGATGTTATAGTGAAGTTGAATAGAAACTTTTGATATAGGAGTTTAATGTATAAAGCAGTTTGTTTTGAGAAACTTAACAAATTGTTAATATCTTTGCAATCTAAACAAGCTCTGCAATATTCTAAACATAGTTCTTTCTGTTCCTTGTATTTCAGCACAGAAAAATAAGTTGGAAGCAGGAAGGTAAATAAGCTTTACACAATTATTTGAAGAAAAGCAAAGTAGTAATTACTTAAGATCTGGAATTGATTTTGACACTACCTATTATTTATATTGACTAAACTTTCTTACAAGTTAGATTTTGAGGTATCAGTATATTTAACATAACAATTCCTCATTTGAATCTAATCCATTATTTAAATTTGAGGAAATATTGTTACTGCTTTAGTCAGATTTGTTAGCAATAAGACTATGCATATGGGAAAAAAATTGTGTATCAAATGTTATGACCTTTCAAATATTTGTATAATTTGAAACGTGTTTTTATGGTGCAGTATTGTTAAGCAGCAATTTTTAAAAGAGTGCAATATTCAGTTATGAAAGTTAATAATGCTATATGTTTATATGACATGAAAACTTTTTTTTCTAAATATTAGTGGAAGACCACCAACAATCTCTCAACCATACTACACAGAGGGTCTTAGCAAACTTCCCGACACTGGATTCGACGATCTTAGTAAACCACCTATGTATACACCTACTTTACCAGCTGGTCATGTTAGTAATAATGGTCTCCTTAGTAACCAGTTTCACAGTGGACCTCCTTCAAGTCATGGTAAGTATTTTGTTTTAATGTAATTGTATATTTGTTCTGAAATATTTTAATGTCACGTAGTAGCCATTCTCAGTTTCCAGTTGTTATAATTAAGTTTAAAAAAAAACATTTTTGTCATAATATTCTTCTCAGTTGATGAACATATTTATCAAATCATAATTATGTTGAATAACCATCTAAGGTAAAAGTAAACATTACCTTTCTGTATTTAAAATATGTCAAATATTACACACACCCAAAATATTTCTTTTGCCTGTCATATGCCAGCAGAAATAGTTAAATATGGAAAACATGATCTTTTTTCCTTCAAAGTAACTGTTATCATTATCTTTAGATGTGATGTATTTACCAGATCAAGAAATATCTCCTAATGATAGTCAGTCAGACCTTTGCCTCAAATCTGGAAGTGAGATACCATTAGAGGTTGCTTTTCAACAGTATGATGGTGGTTTATCAAATGGGTATTTTTACCCTGAAGATTATCATCCATTAGGTGAAGATATGATGAATATGAGAAATAGAGAATACATGCGTAAGTGTTTTACTGAACAGTTGATCATTTTAACAAACATTATTTGTAACAAATTAAATACCAGCCAAACATTTTAATCCAAAACATGGTTAATTTATATGGACCATAATTAGTTTTATCATTTTACAACAACAGTACCACAAATCCTGGAAAAATGTATCACAAGTATGATTTTTATCTCCAAATCTGTAGACAAATATCTCAATACCATAATTGAAATATTCTAGTATTATGAGATATTAAATAAACTAATAATTGTCAAAATTTTATACAAGTTACAGAAGATATAAATTTAGTTTTCACAAAAATCATGGAATTTTTTCCTCTTATCTTCTTTATTGAATGTTTGTTCCTTCCAGAATCCCCTTATCATGAAGTTAATGGTCTTCCAAATCCTTATGCTCTGACTGATGAAGACAAAATCCCACAAATACCATTGCATTATGCTGAAAGCCATGAAAGTGGTTATTCTACACCTACATCCAGAAATCACAGAGTTGTACGGGAAATAATTGTATGAAAATGAAGTATCTCCTTGTTCCTTGGCCAAAGATTGAAAAATGTGAAGTCATTTGCCCAGACCATGCATAGAAAAAGTTTGGTTCTTAAAACAATGCATAATGAAATACACAAAGTCTGAAGAAGAAAAATAAAAAAACAAACTGCATTTTTAATACAGATTTTTGTCACCAAAAATGTTTCTTACAAGATATTAAAGGAAGAAAAAAAAACCTTCCTTAAATTCTTTCCACTGTGGAGATTTAAATGTGCAGTGTTACAAATATGAAATAATATAGTGTGTGTTTGAATACAAGCAGAATTATTTATGGCAGGAATGATAATGGGAAATTATAGTTTCCAAACAGTCACTGTTAGTCAAGCTTTTACTACTTGTTATGAACAATTGATCTCTGATTATAACTCAAAGGATTAAACTTTTGCATGAATGGAGACATAAAAACATAGGTGTTTTATTTCATGCGACAGCATAGTAAAATAGAAAACGTACAACATAATCAAAGATGTAGCAACACTTGAAAGAGTTTGACATTTCTTGGAGAACATTTGCCTAACTCTGAATCACAAAAACAATAATTGTTATATCAAATATTCCAAATGCAGTGATTAGAAGTAGTTTTAGGTTCATTGCAAATTATGAACTTTGTGTGGGCACTCCAGATGTGTATGAACTGTAAATATGAATTGTACAGAATCATATCAGAAGACTATATGTGGAGTATATAACACATGCTAAGCATTTTTTGGTTGTAGTTTGTAACCAGTTTGAAGCATTGTCAACAATATACTTTAAACTTGGCCAAACATTGAATTTATATATATATATAAACCACATTGCTTCTTGGAAACAAGATGATTTTGCAATCCATCATAATAAAGTTGGTAATTATTTTTAGAGATATTCAAAACTCGTTTTTAACTTTTCATTTTGCTTTGATTTTTTTTTTATTTCTCCAATTACCAGAAGTATATCATAGAGTGTTGGATAATTGTATATTTATCCTTACAAATGTGAATGCTTTCCTATATATTAATTTTGTTCTTTGGCACCTTTGTTTTGATATTGAATAATAATAATAATAATAACTATTCCAGAGGAGTTGCACAAAACTATAGTAAATGCTGCAGACTTTACACTAGTTCTTATCTGCTACTAATAAACCCACAGTTATCAATGACTAATTTTTACGAATGTATATTCTCTTAGTGAATATGTCTGAACCAAGAAATCTTTTATTTATGACTGCTGACCTATTAAAAGTAAATCATAAAATGAAATCAAAGTTCAAATATATTTATCACAAGATTTTCAGAGCCTAGGTAATGATATAAATCATTTCAATACTGTAAAAATAAAGGTTAGATAATTTACCGCCATGTTACAAACCGCGATTCACCCATAGTGATGAAAGGAATCTTATGTCTAATTTGTTCACTGATAACAACGACATCATTTTATTTTCCTAGTGTACAGTATCTTTAGTCATTGTTTTAGTGGTCATTTGGTTATAACAAACTAGTATGTTTTTACATACTTGTATGTATGTAGGTACATGTGTGTGTGTTTTCTTATAGCAAAGCCACATTGGGCTATCTATTGAGGTCACCGAGGAAATTGAACATGTGGGTATGAAAATACCTTTTAATTCAGTGTAACTGACCTGGCAAAAAACTATACATAATCATTGCTGTAAAGATTGCTTATTGCATTAATGAATGAATTTAGTTTAAAACCTTGATTTGTTGATAAACTTCATCACTATTGAATCGTTTTGATAGTATAAGATCACGATTGTTCCCTAAAAATATTTTTTGTTCTGATTTTTAATGTTTAATCTACTTAAAAAACAAACATTTTAATTTTACTGTCTAATTTTAAAACTCTTATTAGTGCATTATTATTTCTTACCAATCTGAATCTTGTACTTCAGTTTTTGTTTATGTAATTACTTGGATTCTAAAACATACTACCATATATGTGTTATTTGTGTTCTGTTTTCTTAGTTACGTGTTCTATTTCGAGTTTTCATGCCTTTTTAAAGAACTAACTGTTTGCTAGATTAACACTCAAAATATTTTGAGAGAAATAAAGTGTATTTTGAAAAAAAAATTGATCAAAGAAGTGACTAACTTTTATTTTTATTTGCATCATATTTTTATTTATTTTTGCTTTCTAATATATTTTTCATTAAAAGAAGATTCTCTTTCTTTTTGGCCTAGTTTGTAACAGTATTCACAATATGCATTTATAATTTATACAAGTATCTCATAATTCTCCATAGGTGGCGGTATCGTCGTAGTATATTTCAAAGAATGCATCACGAATAATTATAATTGTTTAGAAGATATGTATCACATGAAATAATTTCTTTAAAACAAATTGATTAATATTTCTGTTTTGTTGTTCTTATTGACTAAAGTGTCCACTTTATTCAGAGGAAACCGAGAGATGTTTGGTAAGAAAAATATAAATTAAAATTATTTTTTCCTAAATCTAAAAAAATACGTTTAGATATTGACGGCATCAAGTTCATATTTTTGTCTTGGAAGACCATATAATTTTCGCTCGGTAAAATCTCTTTTAACGCCTGTATAAAATTTCAAAAATTATATTAACGAAGCTAGTGAAAAAGAAATTCTTATGTAAACACGTTGTTTGAAGGAGAGATAAATATTGTATAAGACTTTCAAAAAAACAAAAATAAAATCACAATTGTTCTTCATGATTGTTGTGTAGGTTTCCATGACAACCAAAGTACCCTGTGATATAACAAGAGAAGCAAAATATTTTATTTCTAGTGCGTTTAGGATAAAAACGTGGAGTGACCAGTCGAGGAAAAGATCATAACTTTTGATTGTACTGAAAGACAAAATTAATTCCAGTAATAATAATAATACATAATTGGTGTTAAAATTAAAGAATATTTCGGTATGAATCTTCACAGTAATACTGAACTGTAAATGACTTAACTGAAACTAGTAAGAACAGTTCTTTTATTTGATCTACTTCACAACTATTGTTTAAGCAACCGATACTCTGAAACATAGCCAGCGTTCCTATGTCTTGCATCCCAACCAGCCTGGTCCGGCATGGCCAAGCGTGTTTCTTTGTTTATTTAAATTTCTTGCAGAGCAACTCAAGGTTTATCTGCGCTATCCGTCCCTGATTTAGCAGTGTAAGACTACAGGGAAGGCAGCTAGCCATCACCACCCACTGCCAACTCTTGGGCTATTTTTTTTTTACTAACGAATAGTGGGATTGACTGTAACATGCCCCCCAGTGGCTCAGCGGTATGTCTGCGGACTTGCACGCTAAAATCCGGGTTTCAATACCTGTGGTGGGCAGAGCACAGATAGCCCTTTGTGCTTAATTCAAAACAACAACGACTGTAACATATAACGCTCTCACGGCTGAAAGGGCCAGCATGTTTGTAGCGACCGGGATTCGAACCCGCGATCCTTGGCTTAAGGGTCGAATGCCTTAACCCGCCGGGCCGATTTAAAGAGTATTGCCCCCGAAAGTGTCCTGTTTCATGTGTATATTTTTGTTGCTTACTTTTGAAGTTCATGTTATACTGTATCGTAGTTTACAGAATGCTTAATTCTTCTCGTGATTCATGGCATGCACACGCTTCAATGATGTCATGACAGTTCAAACTGAAACGTTAATCGTTCCATATGTGACGCCATTTTAGTGTCTACTGACTGGTCTGACAGACAGCATACTATTGTACAATAATTTGAGTGATTAAAATATATGACTTTCTCAAGTGGCTATCGGGAAAATAAAGTGTGTACAATTTTTGTAAAGCAATATCAATTTCAGCGCTATGTGCGGTTTCGATTCCACACACAACTTTTTCACCCACACTTTCAGATTAAAAACGCTAGGGGGAGTTTTCTGTTGTTTTTTTTGTTCACGCAAAGCTACCCGAGAGCTATCTGCGCTAGCCGTCTCTAGTTTATAATCAGTATACTAGAGGAAAAGCAGCTATTCATCACCAATTCTTGGAAAACTTTTTTACTTTACCAACGAACATTGGTGATGACTTATCACATTATAACGTAACCGTGGACGAAAGGGCGAGTATGGATACGTTAATGGGATTTCAGTTGTTAACCCGCACATTGTGAGTTTAGTATTCTAATCACTAAGCCGTGACATTTCCAAGTAAACTGCAATTTTACGCTTTTATGTTAATTACCCTTGTAGTGTTATCTGTTGGCCACATTTATTAGTAATGTGATTTAAATGTTCGAGGAGAGACGACTGCATCGAACCTCGTTATAAATATTATTTTTGTCGAGCTTACATTTCTTATAAATCGTTTTGAATGAACATAAAATGACCGACTTTAATGAAGAACTTACCTAATGTTTCGTCACTTTCATGAAGTTAATATTGTAGCATTATAGATAAAATTGTTTTATATTTTATATTACTAATTTACTCTAGTGATTAGTAAAAAATATAACTTATTTCAACCAAATAAATCAAATTTTAATATTTGTTTCTTCTTTTTTCTGCTCGCAAGATTATATATATATATATATATACACACACCCACTATTGGGAAATATTATGGAAATAATAAACAAAAGTGATATAAAATGCAGGTTCGTGGAGTTTCTCCCTTTTGTTGTTTGAAAATGAACGAAATTAGAGTGAAACCACGTGTTTATACGTATACTGGTTTTCATCCAATAAACCATATAATGAAATACCAGCGTAATGACTAAGAAGTACATGTGATTATATAATTTCAAGCTATTGTTTGTAAAACGTATTGATGGTTGCCATGAAAGAAAAGTCGTAGTTAAATTTTATAAACGAAAGTACTGGATGTTGAATTTACTCTCATGCAACAGAATTAATGAAAAGTTTTAGTAAGGGTTAAACTCTGAAGAGGTTATGTGAAACTATGCTGATAAGAAAGAGTTAAGATCTTAAGTAACCGAGGAAATTCTATCTACGTAATGCACGACAACATTATAAAGATGTACCAGAAACTTTGACGAACTATTATTACTCCCAGAATAGTAAGATGAACATTAGTATGAAGCTGTTTAGGAAGAACAACCAAACTAAAAGGATGAATGAACATCCGACTATAAATAGTAACACAAGCAAACCTAGAGGATAATGCCATTTAAAAAGAAACTGGACTTCAAACTTCTTTGCAACTATCAAAAACATTTTGTTAGATGCGAGAAAAACGGTAAAATGGCTGATGTACAAAATGTACAATGACAAATATTCAGGGACCAATACAATAGTGTTGAAAATATACCCAAAACTGATGGCACCTTATCTGCTTTCAGGAATAAAAAAATTATAATTACCTGAGATCTATCTGCACTAGCAGTCACTAATATCTATTGGTAAGGGCTCGGTTTTCAATAGCAGAAGGATTCTAATAATTTAGTAAATGAAGTACTAATATACTTGAATAAAGAAAATTGCTGATGAAACACAAGTAGTATCTTGCAAGAGTTTCCAATATGAATATTATTAATTATGTATGGGATTTCATGTAAGCTGAAATTTGTGGAGTAATAGAGAACTTTTGAAACAATATTTCACAATCATGTTAAGTTCGTCTTTTGGAAACAAAAGGTAGTTTGTACTGTTGTGCATAGACATGTACAAAATACGAGGGAATTGTATGGATAATCGCTTTTCAATTACATTTTTCATTGTGGTATTGAATATAAATTGCTAATTTAGCTGTTACAACTCATTGTTTATTACTTCTGTGTTTGACCCAGCATGGCAAGGTGGTTAGGGCGCTCAACTCGTAATCTGAGGGTTAGCCCTTCTAGCCGCGAGGGCGTTATTATGTAACACTCCAAGAGTTAGAAATAGGTGGCAATGACTAGTTGTTTTCCCTCTAGTCTTATACTACTAAATTTGGGACGGCTAGTGCAGATAGCTCTCGTGTAGCTCTGAGCAAAATTCACAAAACAAACAGACTTCGGCGTGTGTATCAAAAATGCATTTTTACGATTCAGTCTTAAGGTTTCATGCCATCCCCCACTCTCAATGGTTTAGAGGTAAATCTGAATGCTTATAATACTAAAAATCTTGATTTGAATACCCGTGGTAGGCATAGCACAGATAGATCATTGTGCCCCTTTGTGATTAGCAACAAAGAAGTAAATCAAGTTTCATAATGTATCATTGGGTAAGATCTGTTTAATCCTCACATTTTAAAGCCACTTTTTTGTAGTTTTCTTATCTTCATCTTGTCCCCCACTAAAACTCTCATTGTAGTGAAAGTTGCGAACTTTATTTTTCTTAACATTCATTTTACTCTACTTGATTACATTATCTTCAATAAGTATAATAATCATTACACTTTTTCTTATCAAAAGATCGCACTTGATCTTGGGCAATGTGAAGCAGAAGATCTAAAATTACCTTCTTTTAGTTTTGAAACTTCAAGGAATTTTTCTCCCCCATCTCATGGTGGAACACGATGTTTCTTATATCATGTGTTCACTTACTGCTCATAGAAAAAATGTATTTTTAAATATTTCATTTGTCACTTTTACTCTGTAACTTTGCAAGTGTCTTAATTTTCAGTTACGCATTCTTCGCAATTCTAAAACAGAGGAGCCGAAGTTTATCAGCAATGAGGCGGTTTATTAATAACGAATCCATCAATGTTCTATTTTATTCATACTTATTTTAAACCAATTGTAAACAAAAGAAAAACTATTTATAAAATGAACTTTTATTCTCTCAGGAGAAAACAGTGCTCATTTGACGGCTTTTTTAAATAGTAGCTAATTTAATAATTTAAAAAAATGCAGAACCATTTGTGTTCAAGTTAATGTATACCTCACCGAAAAAAACTTACTCGTCTGTTATTATGTGTAATTATTTAAGCTATTATGAATCTTTAAAAATATAATAGTACTGTCTGCTGTCTGTTGTATGTCCATGTACCAATCTAGTTTCTTGTGAAATAGACTTTGTAAACTCAGAAGTGACCTTTTTCATGCTGTTTCAATGACCCATTCTGTGTAGCATTTATGGCTGAATATATACAATCAGTGTTTCAGAAACATATTTGCTAATATGTTTAGTGTCACACATATAAGTAGAATACAAATATAATTTTATTCTTAACTAACTTCTGATCATTTACTGTGTGTTGGGCACAGAATGCAATAACTGATTTTTTCGTATTGATAATACCGTTTTAAAAACGTACAGTTTAATCAAATAAAAATGTATTAAACTGATATGTGTCACTACACGTTTATAGTTTTGCAAAGTGAACTATTTATTGTATATACATAGATAGCGACGATGTATTATAACTGACTTTTATTTTAACAACATTCTCCGTAAAAATTAAATGTATTATAAATATAGAAAAAGCAACAATGTGTTATAATTAACTTTTGTTTTAATAAAACTATCCGTAAATACTAAATGTATTGTAAATGTCATACATTTAAGAGTCACAGAACTTTCATTTCATTCTAAACCGACTGAAACTGATAGTTTTTAGACACAGTATGTAATAATCATAAACTGAGTAACAAACCAATCATTTAAGCATTATGTAAAGAACTATGTATACTGGCTTTTAAATTTCCGTGAAATAATTAAAGTATGGTATACATATTTAGTGTTCATTATTAGATATATTGTAGATAAATAGATAAAGATTATAATTATGGTCTAACTGAATACATTTAGCGATCTGTAAAAATAAATATTATTCTTATGTAGAACTTATTATCAGCTTATGTAAGCATTATAATAATTGAAGTTTTGTATGATATGTGATAAACACTGAACTGTATAATTCATGTTACACAAACTCTAACAGCTTGGTTTAACTTTTACTGGTGTTTGCACAAGCCAGTCTGTTATTGCAAAATAGACTTGGTCATTCTGATTCTACAGTTTTTGCACTAAGCCTATCAACAGTACTGAATAGTAAAACATTGAACTGTGACCATATGAACTTAATCTGTGATTTATCATGTTTTACTTATATTTTTTCCAACTTGTGTGTTTTTGTTAAACTGTGCACTGCTTTTACATCACAACACAATCAGTACTTCACACCTTTACCAAATTAAATCAACTCAGAACTGACCTTTGTCAACCTTATACCAGTCTGTTAGTGGTCTTCAATGTGTCAGACTTGATAATCAGGGTGTTAAGGGTTGATGGTGTCAGTATATCCAAAGTACTTTAAAACCAAACTTGATATTTGATCAGTTTTGTCACAACTCATTCTTCTTTCAATAAGTAAAACGTAGGTTTTAGTTTGATATCAGCTACATGTTTTCATTAGTTTTGTGAATTCATAATAGAAAATGGAGAAACAGTACGTATGATCAAATCTAAGACGCTTATTGATGTGTCATTTATTAATAGTGTCTTAAACAGTCTGAAAGTTTTGATATTTTAAATAATATTAATCAATATGTCGTTCATTTTTCATATTTAAGACGTACAGATATTGTTGTTTATAATATGTATGACTTGTGAAAGTGAAACAATAAGTGACCTACAGTACACTGTCTAAAAACGTTGTGTGACATGCTCTTTTATTACACTCATGATGACGATAAACCCACTTGAAAGAGAAATGTATTCTAAAAACTGCTGGTATGGGTATTAAAATTATATTTAAAATAAAGTACAGGACAGCGTTTCGACCTCCTTAGGTCATCTTCAGGTCAATCTGTTAGCGTTGTTCTTTATTTTAATTAAATTATTAATGCTCATATCATATCGGGAACTTTTTCACAACACTCGTACGTCATCAATGATAATTATCTGACAAATGGATAGATAAACATTAAGTCATTATTTTTTTAATATATTTAGTTATAGCAAATTGTATTAGTACAGGTGTTAAAATATGAAAAAAATGATAATTTTAGCATTGGCATTGATCATATGTAGAACTGTCACGGTCTATTTGTTAAAATAATATTAATTAAATATATATTTATTTTTCCGAAACTTAAAATAAAGCAACGTGCAAAATATTTTGTCGTTGTTTTGAATTAAGCACAAAGCCACACAATGGGCTATTTGTGCTCTGCCCACCACGGGTATCGAAATCCGGATTTTAGCGTGTAAGTCCGCAGAGATACCGCTGAGACACCTGGGGGGTAATATTGTTTCAAATTAATAAAAGTGTTATTACTTATTAAACGTTTTGATAACGGTGTAATTTGTTGCATAAAATCAAATTAGTAAATGTATAGGTTTGAATTAATGCACGATATCGCCTTTTTTTTCGGGCAATTTAAACCTATAGGTATCTGTCATGGCTGCATGAAGTGGCGACCAAGGAATATGTTCTCTGTTTCATCAATAGCAATTAAATGACATTTTAAAGTAAACTCATCCTTAGTAAATGTGAATGTAAATCAGATTGCAAAACTGAGGAAATAAATAAATAATTCAAAACCATTATTGTGTTCAAATTTTTTATTATATACGTGTCTTTAAAAATAATTATTTACTTGATTGAGTAAGATATAGTCTTTTTAGAACAGGAAATGCAATAAATTGATAAATTAATACTGAAACTCGTTAAATACTTGACTGGTATTTAAACAATAGGCTTTAATTAAGATATTGTCTTTTTGAGACAGGTTTGTTTGGTTTTGAATTTCGCGCAAAGCTACACCTAATTTAGCAGTGTAAGACTAGAGGGAAGGCAGCAAGTCATCACCACACACCGCCATCTCTTGGGCTACTTTTTAACCAACGAATAGTGGGATTGATCGTCACTTGTCACTTTATAACACCACCACGACTGAAAGAGCGAGTATGTTTGGTGTGACGGGGAATTGAACCCACGACTCTCGGATTACGTTTTCGAACACATTCATTTACACATATTGTATGATTTTTTGTGAGTGTTCTTATCAAGGAGACAAAAGCTGATGATCAAGTCAATCAGTTACATATCATATACCTGGAGGATGTCACTGTAAATAGATGTACTCGAACTCTACTCATTTTTCTCGTAATTGTTACGTATTTTTTTATGTTTTACGTTCTTCGTAGACTAAACGCAACAGAAAAAACGCAGATAACAGCTTGTATAATTTATTACACTAAACTACTAACAAATATAACAGATATAACGTAAATTATATGATAAGAGTGACAGATATTAAGTTACAACATTCGAAATTAATTACAAAACAAAATAATATTAGTTTCAAACTTCAAAATAAATCACAACACAAAACGGTACTGGCCTGTATCTAATGTAATGATCTAAAATTAAAGTCTCAAATTCCAGTCTAGGGTGTGAATTTGGTCCCACGAAGAGATTCCGAAACAGTTCACAGTTCAATGAAATCGCCGTTTCTCAGTTCAAGCAGTAATTCAGATGTATCGTAGAGATTGACGAAATAAAATCACGGCTTCCGTAGATCTAATTTCAATCACAAATCCAAGTTGAATATTCACAGCAAACACTTAATCTTTCTCAAATAACTAACTCTCTTCTTTTGAAATAAAACTGGTGTCTGAATCTCACTCTTTGTCTTCGAATAAAACTAATGACTGAATCTCTCTCCCTCGAATAAAACTGATGACTGATGATTGAAACTCTCACTCTTTTCTCCGTCTTTTATACCGATAGGCCTATTTCTCGAACAATCTTGCAATTTCCATACAACTCCAGAGCTATCCACGCATATCCGTTCTTGCACGAGACTACACTTCTAGACAGGAAGTCACCAGCACTCATTAACAAACATGTGATTGGTCTACTTAATTCGAGAAAGTTCTAAAACGTTACCCTAAATAAATAACATATTTTAGTTTAAACTTCGAAACAATAATATCAATATGGAAAAAAAAATGAATAATACAAATGAAAATTCAAACACAATACGACATGTTGTCGTTTACAAAATATTTACACATATACATAACAGTAATAATTTACAAGTATTCAGTACAGAGATTAATGTTCAAGATTCTTGACTAAATGAGTCAATATTGGCTTCTATTTCGTAAAACTTTTGTTTGAAATAAAAATACTCGGAATATGCAAAACGTTTCAGAAATCATATCTTCTCTTCAGAAACTTGTAAAATAGCATGAGACGTACGCAACGACTTCGTGAAGGTTCCAAGCGACATCTATTGCTATTGTGTGAAATTAGGGTTAGAAAAACGGATAATTCCCAAAGAAATACAAAGTGGTCACGCTTGCAAATCAACAGGGAAGAAAATACTCAAGGGAAGACTAGCGAGTCATATTGTATCAGATTTGTGACTGTAGAGTACAGTGAGAAGGTTTTTATTAGTTAACAGTGACTTAAATTCTCCGAAGTTGTTTCTTTTTACTGCTGTATTACTATTTAATAGTTCGATATTTTACTCTTTAAAACATTTAACTCGGAACATTCTTTCGCATTAAATTGTAAATTAATTTAATATATTTTTATATACTAATTAATAAAATGTATTATAATTTTGTATTTGCTTTCTTATCTGAAACTGAAGTTAAATACTACTTCACAGTAATTGGGCCCAATGCTATTGTAATATTGAGTAATGGTTACAGTGTCAGTTCATTTTGATGCTTTATACTTACTTTAACATCTTAGCAATTTAAGTAAAGCTAGTATTATAGTGTTGTAACAGATTTACTCTTATACATTTATTTTAATATCTACATTTTTTCACTTTAATGCATGTGATGTATATTATTTAAAGTGTATTACGATAATTATTGAAGCATTGAGTTAATGAGAAGTCAATGAAGTAATACGTTAAAAATTCTGGGGCATGGCATGTCTAGGTGGTTAAGAAACTTGACTCGTAACCTGAGGGTCGCGGGTTCGAATCCCCATCACACCAAACATGCTCGTCCTTTCAGCCGTGGGGGCGTTATAGTGTGACTGGCAATCCCACTATTCGTTGCTAAAGAGTGGTCCATAATTTGGCAGTGGGTGGTGATGACTAGCTTTCTTCCCTCTAGTCTTACCCTGCTAAATTAGGGACGGCTAGCGCAGATAGCTATCGAGTAGCTTTGCGCGAAATTCAAAACAAACAAACAATAATTTTGGTTAGTGTTATTAGTAGAAGTTTTTGCGTATATCGAGTTATTGGATCGAACAGACGTGGAATTGAACAAGTATGTTTGTTCGTAAGTTAAGCGTATCACTATTGGCAAAAATGTTTTGTTGAAATGTTATTTGTGAACTTAGAATTATAAACTGTGCCAATGTGTGCGTGAAAACGTTAAAAAAAATAAACTAATTAATTATTGTTGCATGGACTAGTTCTGCCAATATATTTTCACCGAATAATTCAAAGAAACGTCATATTAAACATTTGCATCAGAAATGATTTTATTTTGGTGAAAACAAAATATAAATTTCACTGAAGACTCCTGGTATGGGTATTAAAACTTTAATTAAAATATAGCACAAAACACCGTTTTTATCTTCTTAGGTCATCTTCAAGTTAATGAAAAGCGTTTGCAACCGAACATTGCTGGGCCTGTCTTAGAAACGAGAGAATAAACGAGTACGGGATTGTAGTGGGCGCTGCAGATGGATGTTAGGTTATTAGTCAGTATTGGTAAAAGATGTTCCTTTATATTGGTTTAAATTTGGTTTTAGTTGTTGTATAAGTAGAGCTTTTTTGATTTTGTGTTTATTTGTGTTTGTTTCCCTACTTAATATCTGGATGTTTTCTATGGTTATGTTGTGTTTATTTGATGTTCAGTGTTCAAAAACGCGTGAAGGTGTTTTTTTTTTGTTCTTTGAACCGAATAATTCAAAGAAACGTCATATTAAACATTTGCATCAGAAATGATTTTATTTTGGTGAAAACAAAATATAAATTTCACTGAAGACTCCTGGTATGGGTATTAAAACTTTAATTAAAATATAGCACAAAACACCGTTTTTATCTTCTTAGGTCATCTTCAAGTTAATGAAAAGCGTTTGCAACCGAACATTGCTGGGCCTGTCTTAGAAACGAGAGAATAAACGAGTACGGGATTGTAGTGGGCGCTGCAGATGGATGTTAGGTTATTAGTCAGTATTGGTAAAAGATGTTCCTTTATATTGGTTTAAATTTGGTTTTAGTTGTTGTATAAGTAGAGCTTTTTTGATTTTGTGTTTATTTGTATTTGTTTCCCTACTTAATATCTGGGTGTTTTCTATGGTTATGTTGTGTTTATTTGATGTTCAGTGTTCAAAAACGCGTGAAGGTGTTTTTTTTTGTTGTTCTTTGAATCTAGTTTCCATTTGTCTTCTTGTTTTTCCAATATAAAAGTCGTGGCAGTTGTTACATTGTATTTTATAAATTATGTCGGTGTCATGTTTTTTACACAATATGAACTTTAGTTTTGTACCTGGCTTTTCATGAATTTAGTGTTTACAGGAATGTTATGTTTTTTATAATTTTTTTTCTCCAGAAGTTGGATATTCTTTCACTTGTATCGCTAATATGTGACATTCAGCAGTGTTAGGTTTTATAGTTTGTTGTTTCTTGGAATTTTTGTTTTTTTAGTGTTGACTGTGTTTGTATTGTTGGTTCAAATGTGTGTGCATAGTTTGTTCACCGGTTTTTGAAGGAAATGTGTTGATGTTGATGAAATGTTGTTTTATTTTGTTGAATTCATCGTTAATTTTATCTGGCGAGGACAGTTTGGTGGCTGTATATATTTGGTTTTTTAATATGTTCAGTTTTTCTTTTGTTTCATGTGCTGAGTCCTAGGGAATGTATAGCTCAGTATGGGTGATTTTTTTGTGAATTTTTATTTTGAATTGTATATCAGTTTTAGTAATCTTGAGGTTGAGAAATGTTATTTGTTTGATTAGTTTTTTCATGTTTACAAGTGTACTTAATGTTGGACTGTATGGAGTTAACGTGGTTGAAAAACTAAGTGTATGTTCTGTAGATCAACTTTATCATCAACATACCTGTACCGGTATAGTGGTGGATGTAAGGCTAAATTGATCGTTTGAGATTCAATCTGTCATGATAATGTTGGCTAGAACTGATGCACGGGAATGTTCATACTTAAGCCATTGTTCTGTACTTTATTTTAATTGAAGTTTTAATACCTATACTAGGAGTCTTTAGAACACATTTTTATTTCAAGTGGGTTTCTCGTTATCATAAATTACTTCACAACGGCTAATATTCGAGAAGTGTGAGCCCATAGTGTTTCTTTGGGCACTGTGTTATCTGTTTAAACTTCGTTATGTCAGAACTTACCTACATTACGCCATTGTTAATCATACACGCTGGTGCGATCCTAACGAAACTGCGAAACTTATATAAAGAAGTCGAATATAAGTTGTAGAAACAATTGAAACAACTGTAACATAGTGTATCAAAAATAAACAGCACCCAGCGAAAGTTAATGGGTTCACTTTTAGTTCTGATATATGTAGGTAACGATCAGAAATTATTTATAGCCATATATCAGTTTTCCCAATATGAAGGAGAAACAAATCATTCAGTGTAATTGTTATCATTTCTCACTTTTTAATTAAAAAAAAATACATTTTATATCCTAATTTCTGCAGTAACTTAATTCTATACAAATACAATTACAGATAAAGTAAGTTGTTTTTCTACAAACTCTGCTACGCCATTATTGATGGTCTATACGTTAGTTTGTTTTTTAAAAACACTGTGGCATCCTATTGTCGTCACTCAAGAATGCATGAAGTGTGTTAGTTCCAGGATGAAATTGTTATGAGCCAGTTGCCACAGCACATCCTGTCTAACTGTGCGGATGCAGTTGAACCAAGATAACAAAGTAGCTAACCAGAACACTGAACATCTATAAAAAAAAAAATAAACGAATTTTTTCTTAAGAAGGAATGAAATGTTCAAGGAATACATCAGACGTCGGATAACTATACACAGAAGAAAAAGATCATAATAAAAATAGAAGCAAAACCGATAAACATCAGGCATAAAAACATATAAGTAATACTAAAGCACAAACCACAGTGAAAAAAAGTGTGAAATGTATCCTAATAAATTGGACCTACAGAGGCAGATATGAACAGATTATCAAATTTTTGTCACAGGCATAATAAGTGAAAGTAAGTTTAAAGCTAATAAGAGGAACTAATTTAATTTCATTGGTAAGGCTTTCGAATACGTGTTAAACTTTATGAACGGTGTATCTCCACCAATGTATAGGATTTAGTTCTTCATAAACCCTCAAAATCCATTTTACTTTTCCATTTTGTAGACTGTATAAATCCTAATTGCATTTGTCAGCCCTTTATTGTTTATATTGGGTTACGCCCCTTTCTTTATAGGTGTTGAAATGAATTCAAATATTATATTATAAATGTATATAGAAGTGCAAAAATAATGAAGTCTAAAACATAAATATCTATGTTTCAGAAAATTTATGACTTACATTTAGTATGGTAGATTTCGTGACAACAAAGAGGTTTAAACACGTCAATCCAAGAGATGGTCCTCCAAAAATCTGAGCGAGAATCATCACCTAATAAAGAATGAAAAAATATGTAACGTGGAGTTATCATAATATCAATCCGTAAACACAATCTTACAGATTGATACACAGTTAATTTTTTGTTGTAAGATACTGTCATTTAATATTATAATACTTTATTATAGGTCATGATATATTGAAAACATATTATTTTCATATTAAATGATAACGCTGCAATGACACACACAGAAATGAAAGTAAACTCAAACTTTCTTTTAATACTGTAACCAATAGTTCAATATGCACATGCTTGTAAATGAAAAATATTCTGAAGTTTTGTTATTACCAGAAATTAAATCATATTGTAAGCATGCTTATGATAACTGTGGTAATTATTTTGTAATTTTGCATTGTACACGAATTTTTAACGAACAGTTAAACCGAGCAATTAATGTTAATATTAATTATTGTCATTATTAACCAAACTCAGCCAAGAAAATTAAAAATGTGTTTTTTTAATATTAACATTTTTATGTTTCTTAAAAAGTCTACACTTACAACGAGTCTGTGTGGAACCTTCAGAGGACCTGCCAAAATTTTTTGAAAGATTTCATATGGACTGTGGATCTAAAAAATATGGAATATTTCAAAAGAACAATTAATATGCATTATACTGAAGATCTAGGAAAAGTATGAAGCATTTTGTATGAGAAGATTATTTAGTCGAATGAAAATAGGAATCCTAGTAAATGCATTTACTACTGATTTAGGTCATATAAAACTTTCATTTCGTGATATTATTGCAAATAAGGAAAATACACTAATATAAAATTTAACCATAATGAAAAACATTCATACATTACAATATTGGAGTGATTTTCGACGCAATGTATTACTTCCGAACCCAATGTGTAAAACGAAAAACTAATCGCTACGAATTAAAACCATACATATATACATACCTATTTGTGTGTGTAATCCTATCCTAGATCTTATCCTGATATATATTTATTTATTTGTAATTCTATACTTATTCCGAAATATATATGATAAAATTGGGACAAAATTGGAGTTATTTGAAACAAAATTACGACATAACATCCTGCGATAAAACTTAAAATTTAGTTTAATAAATTAAAAAAAAAAACATCTTTGAAAACAAATAATATTGAATTAAATAAAGAAACATTTTAAAACTCGTGTAAAAGCGTAAATACTGAAAAATCACAGACAGGATAAAATAGCTCATTCAGTTTCATTAATAAAATAGAAAATGAAGTACTTACAGCGGTAGATAGAGAGGATGCTGTGATAGTCACAACACCTAACATGGTAAAAGAAGCCATAACGTCAACAACCTTAATGATGCGTTGAAGCATTGTCAACGAAACGAAGATAAGATCGAAAAGAGACAAGCATATGATGGGAATACATACTGTAAGAGCTATGCAAGTATGAGGACGAACAATATCGTCAGCCAATTCCACCAAGTTACAAAGTTGTTGATGTTGTAGCAGTCCTGATACAAGGAGGTCGGGTTTATCTAAATGGAGGTTTGTGTGATTGAAACACTTTTCAAAATTGGTGGAAATATCATTGAAGCGAGACTTTAAAGCTGAAGAAATTAGCACAAAGAAAACAGCACTCGAGACACAAACTCCTGAAGTGAATAACAACTGAATTACACTGAATATGACTGAAATTATCAACGCATTACTGTAATGTTCTACTACAACTGGAAGTAGAGCGAAAACGAAAAAACAAACAGTGACACTGACACACGTCAGAACGCCAAGTGTCACCAGGATCAACTGTCGTCGATAAAATGTATTTAGTTTCGCAGTAGAAGAAAAATTATGATGATGCAAAAGTTCTTCCCATAGGAAGAAAAACTCATCAAACTTCCTCCATTTCCAGCAACTTCGAAAGTAAGTAGTGGTCACTACAGCAGAAAAAATCAGCCAGCAACCTCGAACCACTTGTCCGTAGGAGTTATTTTCTCCGATAACAAATAGAGGATCAAACATTATCGCTGTCTTTGACGAAAGAAATGGTATTACAGGCAGCTTAATAACAGCTGTCCACAAGAAAGTCATGACAAATCCACTGTAAACTTTCCAAAACGTTAAGGTCAGTGAACCATTTTTATAGAAACGAGCAATGTGATTGCTAGAGTTTTTCTTATTGTCAAAGTACACGCCGAAAATTCTCATAAAAGTTAAAGTCGGTTTGAAGGTTTCGTGAAAAGAATGTTCTGATACGTCAGCCCACGCTTCATGAATGCTGGATGCAATTACTTTTTTGTGTACGTTGCTTGCGAGTTCATTACGAACCCGTTCCTGCTTATTAGAAATACAAGCAATGTTCGTACTTCTCATCATTTATATTGTTTTATAAAAAGTAATATTTTATGACAGTTTTTTAAAAACGTATCTCTAGCTCCCTTTGTTTAGAAATACATGAGGATTTTTTTTCTTAAATAGTCTACATATACATGTGTGACGCACGCGCAAATATTTTTCATTTGTAATCCAATCGCACTCGTCTAGCAGTATTTGCACACCTATCGAAAAGCAGTAAAGTAAACGTGAATTGAAACTGAAAACATTATTTAAGTTTACTTAGAAATAGATAAACAGATAAATCATAACTAAAATACGAAGACAATTTTTATTTTTATAATATTTTCTATTCATTAGGATTTCTCACTGATGTAAAACATTCTGTAACCTTTTCTCAATTTTACTTACATTCATCAAGTGAAAAGAAACTTAACACCAATCTACTTAATTAAAAAGAAAACGTCAAAATGTAAGTAGTTACGAAATTACAACGCAATTTATTTCAGTTTGATGATTAATCTTTTAAGAAAAGTGGCAGAAATGAAATATGGTCAAGATATCACATTTATTCCCAACACGTACGATCAGGAAGAATATATTATAGGGTACACATTTCATTGTTGATTTCACGAATACTCTGAATAAACAACAAGTCTACTGTGTAGTAAGCCAAAGTGGTTTTTAGAGACGTGGCCTTAAACGTTAAGTTCAAGCTTTACTGTTCTAAATATGAACTTTCGTAAAATTATATAAAATAACTTCTATTCGCAGTAACTGACCAAACAACTTCACAGATTTCATAACAACACGTCTTTTGTCCTTCTTATTCTCTTTGATCAAGTGTCTCTCGTTTGGTCAGCGATAAGTTTCCGGACTTACGGGTTTGATTCCATGAGGACGAACAGAGCGCAGAGGGTCTTCTGCAATAGCTTTGGGGCAAACCCAACAGCAATAAATAAACCCGACTACAATTACTTGTTATCAAGCGTAATGCTACACAAGTAGTTTTCTGGACTGTACCCACCACCGGAAATCAAACTCCGTATTTCATAGTTATAAGCCTTAATATTACTCCACACACTGAGTTAGAAAGACAACTGCAGGGTGGATTTATCTATTTCTGTACACACTGAACATCCCTTTAAGGTTACATATATATATTTGTATATTGTAAATATTACATAATCTGTTTTTTAAATTTTGCATTAAGCTACACGAGTACTGTCCGCGCTAGACGTCCCTAATCTAGCTGCGTAAGAGCATCGCAATTCTTGTGGTACTTTTTTATCAACAAATGGTGAGATTTATTGTCACATTTCAACTCCCTCACAGCTGAAAGGATGAGCATGTTTGATGTGACGGGGATTCAAACCCGCGACCCTCAGATCACCATTCAAGAGCCCTAAACACTTAGCTAGAGACTATATTTTAAAAACTATCCAACATTTGAAGCTTTCTTATTGAAACCGTAAATTATCACGTTTGAGTTAAACAACAATAATACAAATCCAAAAGTACTTCAACCATTTAAGATTCCTTGCTTCACCAAATATGATAAATTTGTTTGTACTGATTTTGTAGGATTTGGGATAAAATATTTGGTCAAAGAATAAAGTTATACATAAACTGCCAACTACTTAAACGAGAACTTTAATACGAGACACAAACAAAAAACAGTTTTGATTGTTAAAATCAGATAAAGAAGTCTTAAAGCAATTACTTAGGATTTTATTATTATTATGTGCATATAATTTACGCTAAATCTAACATTTATTTTGTCGTGGCTAAATCCTTAGATTCAATATAAAATGACAAAATCACTCTAAAACTTTCTGATAAACATGTTTTTTTTTTCAATAAATCTTAAATGTTTTATTTTAATTAACCTGTCGCCAGAGATATAGTATACATTAGCTCAGTTACAATATAAGAACATTGAAAAATGTTTCTTGGCTGTTGTTTTTTTTTGCACAAAGCTTCACGAGGGCTATCTGCGCTAGCTGTCTCCCTCACGGCTGAGGCCCGATATAGCCAGGTGGTTAAGGCACTTGACACATGATCCGAGGGTAGCGGTTTCGAATTCTCCTCACACCAAACATGCTTGCCTTTTCTGCCGTGGGAGCATTATAATGTGATGGTCAATCCTGCTCTTAGTTAGTAAAAGATAGCACGAGAGTTGACAGCGGGTGGTGATGACTAGCTGCCTTTCCTCTAGTCCTACACTGTTAAATGAGGGACGGCTAGCAAAGATAGCGTTCGTGTATCTTTGCGCAAAATTAAAAAAATCAAACAAACAAACCCACGGCTGAAAAGACGACTTGTTTGTTTGTTTGTTTTGGAATTTCGCACAAAGCTACTCGAGGGCTATCTGTGCTAGCCGTCCCTAATTTAGCAGTGTAAGACTAGAGGGAAGACAGCTAGTCATCACCACCCACCGCCAACTAGTGTGCTACTCTTTTACCAGCGAAAAGTGGGATTGACCTACATTATAACGCCCCCACGGCTGGGAGGGCGAGCATGTTTAGCGCGACTCGGATGCGAACCCGTGACCCTCAGATTACGAGCGCATGCCTCAACGCGCTCGGCCATGCCAGGCCCTGAAAAGACGAGCATGTTTGCTGTCACTTGTTTGTAATTCGAACCCGCGACGCACAGATTGCGAGTGGAGTTCCCAGGCGTTGATAAATACATATGTATTTATATATTTATGTGAGAGTGATAATGATCCATATAACACTTATTTCATATTAACGTATTCAACAATATATCCGAATCTACACAGAATTGAATTGTAGAGGAAATTTTTTTAGAAAATTACTCTTTACCCTAGTGAGTACCGATAATTTATTATATGGAGCACAGTAAAAGAGAAAGTAAATTAATAATTTATTTTATCTCCACTGCTGCGTACTTATATTTCTTCTGACATTGCTTAGAAAGACTATGAGAGGTCAAGGGAAGAATATTAAATTGCATAAGGGACTAAAATACAGTACTTTGCATGTACACTGAGGCAAATTACATGTTTCTTGTTAGGCTAGTGGTAGTTTCTAAGTTGAATCAATAATGTATCCAGGAGTGATTTTCTTTTAATACAGTATCGCAAATTACTGTTTGTTTCTCAGGACTTTTACAAACTAATATGAAGAATAACTGGAATTTTCTGCCTCAAATACTATGATCTACCTCTCAGAATATGATACGTGGCAAAATTCAAGGATTTGTGTACACTAACTGCGGAATTAAAATCTAATTTGCTCATAGTGATGCCCAGCTTTGTGTAGAAGTCGACAGTACTGAAACTTCAAATTATACGTTGTATCCACGTGCTGTCGACATTGAAACAAAATCGTATTGTGTGGAAAAGCCTTACCAATCTTGTGTCTAACTGAATTTCACAAAAACATCACGAAACGTATAGAATAATACACATTAAATATTCCATCTACGATTGATGAGAATGTTGTTCATACTTCTCATGTTGCAAGTACATGTATATTGTTATTACTGAAGCTGAAGTCAGTATGATATCAATCATATAAAATATCTGCCATGATAATACAAATAATTCTTGATGAACTTTGGGTTTTCATGTGATTTTTGGACAATTGAATGTTCACAAATGGCTGTAATTACCTGTTTATTTGAACAAGTGAAGTTTTGAATTAAAATAATAATTACAATGGTTATTAAAACAACTTTACAATGGAGAAAACTCAGGTGATTTGGGGTATTTTGATGATGGTTTCAAAAATATATTCAAAATTTGTCCACCTTATCTCGAATTTTAAGTTGTTGTAACATCTCAATATTGTATCAGAACCATATAAAACATCATGTAATCAACTCACCACAATAAATCTTCGCTGTGAAATTTAGTACAATTGAACATTTTAATGGATAAAAAGTACACACGTTTGATAACTTCAAACACTGATTGTATTGTATTGGTGTAAAATTTCAAATATACTTTTCGTACATAGTATTTGTTTTCGATATAATTGTAGCAAATTGCACCAATTTTGTTTCATTCCAACGTTCACCTGCTCATTTGCTCAGTTTGCTAAAAGTTTCGAAAGTTCCTTTACTGTGCATAAAAGTAGTAAAGTCAAACGCCTCTCTCTCAGTTTCCAATTAACTCAATTAGTTGGTGACTTTGTCTTTCTCCGCGCACCGTAAAAACATAGTCCGATCTTCTTTCTCGCTAATAAGATGTTTTGTAAACATAAATTATTTAATATTTCTTAGAACATAATTTAACATTCTAGTTGTCTCCACTTTAAGTAAAATGTGAAAATGCAAAATAATCCAAACAGTTTCTGCTACATTAGTGGAAAATACGTTACAGTTTCACGAAGAAAAAACATCACACACACAAGATAAAAGTAACTTACTACCATTATTTTGGGTGTAAAACTGGTGACCAAAAAACAACAACATTGGGCTCTTCCTGTATTGTACAATTTGCACATTTGGCTTGACACAGTAGCCAAATAGTTAAATAGTGACGGTCAATCCCACTTTTCGTTGGTAAAAAAGTAGCCCAAGAGTTGGCGGTGGGTAGTGATGAGTAGCTGCCTTCCTTCTAGTCTTAAACTGCTAAATTAGGGACGGCTAGCACAGATAACCCTCGAGTAGCTTTGTGCGAAATTCCAAAACAACCAATCTTAGTATTCATCAAGATCAAAAATATAAATTCTTGATGGATTAAAATGATGCTAAATATTATCTAGAAGGATTAAATATCAAAGCATAATTATCATATGTTGGTATGATTACCTAAATAAATATTATTTTAGCTCCAATTATATTTTCGTACCAAAATAGATTTTATTGTCTTATTTCGTTCAACATGGCCCTTAGCTTGTATGAATATCTAATTCCATGACTTCCTGATCACTTTTAGGACAGACAGTACAGTAACCTTTCAGCATCTACATAACATCATCGACTTTACAGACTCCATGACAGAGGGCGTTCAGCAAGACTGTAAAAATTAAATAACGTATTCTCTAGCGTTGTGGAATAAATCTCTTTGTTACTCAACCAAAACTCATTGCACGAGCAATAGCTATACCTGAAGCTGCGAATGCGAACACCTTTTCTCTCTGAGATGGAAAAAGCCAGAAAACATTTAAGAAGTTTATTTCTTGTTGACTGATAACTGCCACGACGAAAGATTTAATCTAGCGCCCCATCTCCCCAAAAAATTAAGCTGAAGACATGTAACACTTGTTATATGCGATCAACATTCAAAGAGTCAAAGAAAACTATAAAGATACTAACCTTCAGACACGGCCAATACTGGTCCAAAACTTTAAAAATACCATTTGAAAGTAAGGGTTTTCCGTCATTCTTTCCTGATGAGTTGCTAGGTCCACACAAAACAGTGAAATAACAGATTATCTGTGTCAATTACGTCATGGCTGCCATTCAAACCTTTAATAATGGTTCAAAAATGGCGCCATAAGCAGACACTGCAACACCTTTTATTCAAACGATAACGAAGTTACTGACTTGGTACATAAAAGCTCAGACCCAAAACAAATAAGCAATAGGAGTTGATACAGTTAAATGTTGGATCAGTAACTTCACAAACATCAAACTTTTCCTGCTTAAAATTTCTTTCACACCTTGAGACAATTATATAGCCAAGTGAGTACATCAAAATGTACTTATAACGTCATTTCCATTGATATAATTGGAACTTCAGTGTACGTAAACAAACCCTGTCTATTAAAATATATTTCGCAACACACTATTGAAAAAACAGATACGTTTATTATGTCGAGTTGCACAGTTTGGACACTGATTTTTCAATCCTTTTAATGGATCTCTTTTCAAAGAACCATCTTTACAGACAACTTACTTTTATTATTAATAAGGGGAGCTCTGACATTAAGATAAGCATTCAATACCTGCGTTTTAATATAAGGAACAAAAAATACAGTGATTTACTTATCCGTGATGTTTCTGGAGTTAGCTGGGAAGTTTTTTTCTTTTGAGAGTCGAAGAAGAAATGGAAAATGTCATACCAGAATGTTGAACACAATAACAGGGTTATTGAAACCCCTCAACAATTTGGAGAAAACATATGTGATTCCATTGACAACGTGGAACCAATTGAGACACTTATTTGTTCAGTTTACTCGAGTAAAACCCCCCAAAATGCAAGTGAATAGGGATGTTTTCAGAACAAAAAATTGGGTTTCGATACCCGTGATGGGCAGAACATGAGCTATTTAGCTCATTGTGTAACTTTGTGCTTAACTTAAAAAGAAATAAACAAACTGACTGCGTATTTTTAATAGATCAGGATTTTATCGTTCTAACACGACACATGCAAGATAGTGTATCTTAGAGCATGTGTGAAAATGATAGAATAAGAAAAATTCAAAAGAGGGTCATGAAAACTACAGCAAATATTTTACGTGTCGCGAATATTCAATAACTAAACTTCGTATTCTTCTGCGACCTAACGTTAGACGTTTTGAAAACTTTGTTAGGCCTTCATTATGCGTTGTACTAATATATAAATGTCTACTAATGTACGGGCCTGGCATGGCCGAGCGCGTTAAGGCGTGCACTCGTAATCCGAGGGTCGCGGGTTCGCGCCCGCGTCGCGCTAAACATGCTCGCCCTCCCAGCCGTGGGGGTGTATAATGTGACGGTCAATCCCACTTTTCGTTGGTAAAAGAGTAGCCCAAGAGTTGGCGGTGGGTGGTGATGACTAGCTGCCTTCCCTCTAGTCTTACACTGCAAAATTAGGGACGGCTAGCACAGATAGCCCTCGAGTAGCTTTGTGCGAATTTCCAAAACAAACAAACTACTAATGTACGTTTCGTTTGCCTTCCGTGTACATCCGTTCAGTTACGCATTCATGCAAACTTAGACAGTAAAAGATGCGCGCATTTTCATGATAGACAAAAATAAAGTATTATTGTCAAAAATATTCAAGTTGTTTTAAAAGATACTATAAGTGGGATGGAAAGTTGACTGCCATTTTGAATAAGGGGTTCATTACCGATATGATATGTTTTAATATATTTTGGTAAATATGGCAGTTCTTAACATTTTATATTTTAATATTTGTTAAATTATGGCATCCATCAGTTAGTTTTAAATGTAGTGGTCATATAAACCTTAACAGCATTTAGAAATCAATAGAACTCAAAGATTTGGCCTTCTGTTGGTCAAAGAACAAAATGGAACTGAAAAATTAATGTAATCGCAAAAATCTGGAATAAATAATGAACGATATTATTTCGTGGAAAACAGTATTTTATGTTTATAAGGAATACCTTCACGGAATTTATTAATAATTTTTTTAATAAATAGTAGAGTATAATTACATGCATTAAGTGTTAATTGTGGAAACCATGTGCTAATCGTGCGTTAGTCTCTCAGGGTCTTCATGAACCCAAGATATTTTGTAAACATTGGTGGCGACAGATTGAGGAACGTACATGTTCTATGCAACTTCAGTGATCGGCTAGTTTCCGTTAAATTGTCACACTTAGTTTTGGTAAAAAATAAGAAAGTTGCAATATTCACTGTTCATTTATTGATTAATAAATAAGAACATATTTTGAGAGACAGTGACAATGGAAACTTTATACAGAAAAACAAGGTAGGATTAATGTTTTCTTTTAAATTCTAAAATATATATATAAATCAAAGACACATTCATAAAAAAAAACTCGGTTTGTTTTCCCCATAACTTAAAATGTTCATAGTATTTTAAAAATCACTATTTTCTGTTTATATTGACAACTGCTATTATATCTTTATACTACACAGTTTAAAAGCTCAGCATTTTAGGAGAACAAACAAATCAGGAAACCTAAAGAAAATAACTCTGAAGTATTTTTTTTTTGTTTCTTTGCTTGTTTATTTTCTTCACATAACAAAAACTGATAGGTTGTTTGACTGATTAGTAATCGATCGCTGGCGAGTAAAATCATCTTTAATGAGTTTGTAGATGGATAATAAGCCCAATACGAGATGAGGTCCAGATATTTGATTACAGTTATGATTAAGGTTTCCAGATGGAACGGATGGACGAGGATCATTGAGTTGTTAATATTGGTTTCCTTTATTTATCCATCTTTTCTCTCTTATGGTAACTTGCCGTTGAATCTTAAATTAATGACACAACTTTTCCAACTTTTGGTTTCTTTTGAATTTCGTACAAAAGTACACTAGAGCTATCTGCGCTAACCTTTCCTAATTTAGCAGTGAAAAAAACTACAAAGAAGGTGGCAAGTCAGCACCACCCACAGCCAACTCTTGGACTACTCTATTAACAACGAATAATGGGACTGATTGCACGTTATAACGCTCCCACGGCTGAAAAAAAATGACAAAACTGGTAGATACAAGTTACTGTAACCTGGAATAGATAACAGTGTATTTTTACTTATTTATTATTATGTGATATAAAAATTATGACTGCAGCTTAATCTTACTTATCATCTGTTAAATCATTAATTTTGTAATCATCAATCTCACGTCTATTTTAAAGTTTTTTTCTTCTGAGCCCAACTCATCAACAGAATACTGTTTTGGAGCCAGGTATTCTTCAAATGTAGCAACTTAGGTGGGATCGTCTTCAGTGTCTTTATCCTCGACAGTGGGATCCTCTTCAGTGTCTCTATCCTCAATACTGGCGTACTTCTCGTTGCTGCTTTCTGTTACTTCTGGTAAACGTGTACAAATATCAACTTCAGGTTTCGTCATTTCTCTTCGGGCCATATGTCCGCGAAAAGCAGCTTGAATAATGATAGCTGACTTTTCCTCATCACAATTTCCAGCAATTTCCTCTTGATCACCGATATCTTGGGTCCGGAATGTATCATATTCACCATAATTTTCTGTTTCCTTTTCCAATCTTCGATCTGGAGGATTCGATTCGAAGTTATTTTCCCGTTGATTTTTCCTCGTAAGATAGCCCCGAAAATTGGCTTGTAGTTTAATGGCTGCATTTTCCATTTCTTTGTCTTCGACTGTTCCACTGTGAGAGTTGAAAGTCGCAACTTCGTTGAGGTTGTTGGAAAATGAACCGATGTCTTGGAATGACTCTTGCTTCTGTTGAATATCCGAGGCGTGAAGTTGCTTACGAGCTAAATGACCACGGAAGTTTGCTTGGATTTTTACTGCAGCATTTTCCATTTCTTTGTCTTCTGTTAATCCATTTAGAGAGCTAAAAGTCGAATATTCGTTTTTCTTACTAGGTGTTACATTTACTTCTTGGAATGAGTCTTGCTTCTGTTGAATATCCGAGGTGTGAAGTTGCTTACGAGCTAAATGACCACGGAAGTTTGCTTGGATTTTTACTGCAGCATTTTCCATTTCTTTGTCTTCTGTTAATCCACTTAGAGAGCTAAAAGTCGAATTTTCGTTTTTCTTACTAGGTGTTACATTTACTTCTTGGAATGAGTCTTGATTCTGTTGAATATCCGAGGTGTGAAGTTGCTTACGAGCTAAATGACCACGGAAGTTTGCTTGGATTTTTACTGCAGCATTTTCCATTTCTTTGTCTTCTGTTAAACCATTTAGAGAGCTAAAAGTCGAATTTTCGTTTTTCTCACTAGGTGTTACATTTACTTCTTGGAATGAGTCTTGATTCTGTTGAATATCCGAGGTGTGAAGTTGCTTACGAGCTAAATGACCACGGAAGTTTGCTTGGATTTTTACTGCAGCATTTTCCATTTCTTTGTCTTCTGTTAAACCATTTAGAGAGCTAAAAGTCGAATTTTCGTTTTTCTCACTAGGTGTTACATTTACTTCTTGGAATGAGTCTTGATTCTGTTGAATATCCGAGGTGTAAAGTTGCTTACGAGCTAAATGACCACGGAAGTTTGCTTGGATTTTTACTGCAGCATTTTCCATTTCTTTGTCTTCTGTTAATCCATTTAGAGAGCTAAATGTCGAATTTTCGTTTTTCTCACTAGGTGTTACATTTACTTCTTGGAATGAGTCTTGCTTCTGTTGAATATCCGAGGCGTGAAGTTGCTTACGAGCTAAACGACCACGGAAGTTTGCTTGGATTTTTACTGCAGCATTTTCCATTTCTTTGTCTTCTGTTAATCCACTTAGAGAGCTAAAAGTCGAATTTTCGTTTTTCTCACTAGGTGTTACATTTACTTCTTGGAATGAGTCTTGTTTCTGTTGAATATCCGAGGCGTGAAGTTGCTTTCGAGCTAAATGACCACGGAAGTTTGCTTGAATTTTTACTGCAGCATTTTCCATTTCTTTTTCTTCTGGTAACCCATTTTGAAAGCTCATAGTCAAACTTTCGTTTGTCTCATTAGTTGGTGAACCTTCAACTTCTATCAGATCTTTCGATTCAGTTAACGTTTTCAAACATTTTCTTTCCTGCTCATCAATTGAATTATTTTTTATTAGCATCGTTTCACTGTATTCGTTTTTCATCTCTTCGACCGTCTGATTTAAACCATTTCTATCCAGAGTTTTCTCTGACTCATTTAGTCTTTCCACCTTTCCAGAATGACTAACCTTAATGTTTACAGGTGAATTTACTGTTTGATCAGTGAGCTCACTGTGAGAATGTTCATCATTCTCACGGAAAGATGGTTGAATTTTGATTGTTGCTTGAAATAAATCAACATCATTTTCCATCGATGTTCCAGTTTTTTCTGGGTGTTTCTCTGTCACCTGCACAGCTGCATGTTCAGATGTTGAGAGAGTATGATTATGTTCAGGATTTCCGATACTTTTTCTAGCTTTGTAACCACGAAATTGCGCTTGAAGCTTTATTGCAGCTCCTTCTAGTTCGTTATCCACAATTTCCTTTGTTAAATTGTCATAGTTATCGCCTTCTACACTGTAACGCCCATTTTGTAAGTCGTTATTCGCTTCATTCGACGGATATTGTAGAGAATTATATGCAGGTTTGTTTACTTCCAGGTTCTTTCTTACCTTATGGCCACGAAAACTTGCTTGAATTTTTGTTGCTGCTAACTGCTGTGTTTCTTCCTCTTCAGGGTCTATATTCTGACTTCTATTGGTTTCTAGTTTTTCATTGTTCATATCCCGAATCCTTGTTTCTTTTCCTACTGGTTCACTTGCACTGGTGTATACGTTGACAACATCCCGTGTATCTTGAGGTTTACTTTGTACGGTATATCCTCTGTACATAGCACTTACTTCCCCTTTAGTAGAATTTGATGACACCACTTTGGAAGCATCAGATTTATCTGATGAATATAAATAAAAAAAACAAACATGGATTATAACGAAAATATGTTTGAACATTTTTTTTAAATAAATTACAAGAATATTTGAAACGCAGACTTGTTTGATATGTTTAAAAAGACTTAGAACAAGGAACAAATATGCTTTTTACATTATTTTATGTTACTAACTTTGTGAATCAGGTGTATATATTTACTTAATAACGGCTATTTTAAAATAAAAAGTTTCAGGGAAAAAGGTTTACCTAAGCTCCTAAAAAACACTAGTTGCATTTATCATAAAATGTTCATATATGCAACTCTCATTGCATATCTGTTCTGACCATAATTACGTTCATTCTACTGCCACAGAATGAACGTAATAATAACACAATAGGTTTGATAAGGCGTGAAAATAAAATGCGCTACAAAATACAAGGCATGTGGTTCTTCAGTGGCACAGCGGTATGTCTTCAGACTCACACCTCTAAAAACCGGCTTTCGATACTCTGGAGAATAGATAGCCCATTGTGTAGCTTTGTGCTCAATTAAAAAAAGCAAGGCATGTAGAATGGATTGAAACGTTTTACACCAAGTTACATATACATACTATCATTTTCTGATGCATTAAAAAAACAAAACCTTATGGTTAAGAACAATCGTATAGTACTGTCCACCTTCTGGTCAACAGATCTGATTCTTGGGAGTCTTATCACCAGTCTATTTAATCCACGCTTCCTCTAAGATACTGTTCAGGTTGGAAAGACTAAATACTTTTACTCTGCGTTTTTTATTATCCTATTCCGCTTAAAGCGTTCTCAAAAAGTTAACAGATAAAAATGCAATGTTTTCTCAGGACCACTGGTATGGGTAATATAACTCTAATTGAGGTAAAATACTTGTTTGTTTTGTTTTTTGAATTTCGCACAAAGCTACTCGAAAGCTATCTGTGCTAGCCGTCCCTAATTTAGCAGTGTAAGATCAGGGGGAAGGCAGCTAGTCATCACCACCCACCGCCAACTCTTGGGCTACTCTTTTACCAACGAATAGTGGGATTGACCGTCACATTATCACGCACATACGGCTGAAAGGACGAGTACGTTCGCGCGACGGGGATGCGAACTCGCGACCCTCAGATTACGAATCGCACGCCTTAACACGCTTGGCCATGCCGGGCCGAGGTAAAATACAAAACATTGTTCTGTACGTTAATAAAAGTTCTAATACCCATACCAGCCATCTTCAGAATACATTTTTACTTCAAGTTGGTTTCTCATCGTCGCGAAAAAAGCAGAGTATACTTATATATCTCTAGAGCAAGCTAGGTTAAATACATCGTATAAATAAAAAATATTCCACAAGAACGAGAACACCCTAACTGTGGACATGCTTGATTTAAGTTCTAAAAATCTCACAAGAGCCCTTTGTTTGTATTTGTATATAATGATAGCATAACGCATATATATACTTATGACCTTTGATAAAAGTATAAGGTTGAAGGGTCCTAACTTATTGTAAATGAACCTATATGAAACATATCCCAGAAGAACTAAGGGATTATACATGACAGTGTACACATACACAACGTACACGTATACATAATACAATTGACATATACGCTGAAATAGTTAACGTTGACGAATAAATTAATGAACAGTATGTGTGACATGAAAAACTTTCGATTTTCCAACTGCCACATGTTTAAACGTAAACCTTGACACCAGTATATTCTGGTTTGTGATTTATGACTTATTCTGCTGTGATTTGGAGGAGTGTATACTTAAAGTGGAGAAAACACCTAGTGTTTTGGAATATGCGACAATGGACACCAGAAACTTCATTCGTCTGCTAAACCAACATCGTTGATTTTTTAAACTGAAATCATTTTCCTTCTCTACGGTTACGTAAGAAAAACACGTCCTAAACTTTTGATTTTAGTAGAACACTTCATTTAAGATTAAGTAAACTATACATTTGAAAGCGTTAGAAAATTTATATTTTAAACATATTTGTTTTGAATTTAGCGAAAAGCTACATGAGGCCTATGTGCGTTAGCCGTCCCTAATTTAACAGTGAAGTCGTCAGCACCCACCGTCCACTACTAGGTTACTCTTTTACCTATTAATAGTAAAATTAACAGTAACATCATAACGGTCCCACTAGAGAAAGGACGAGCATGTTTAGTGTTAGGTGGATCTGAACCCGCGTCCTTTCAATTATTACAAAGCGAGGAACTTAACCACCTGACCACACCAGATTTTCACAAACACTCGAAAACTACTAAACATAATACAAAAATTCTAATATTTCTTTTCTCTTTTTTTTTTTTTATAAAGAGAGAGAGAAAAGGTATAATTTTTACAAATATGTATACATATTTATTTTCATTATTACATAAACATAACTTACCAAACAATCTTTCACTGACTGCACGGTTACATTAAAATTCAGCCTCATAAGATATAACGAAGAAGCGAGAAACTCGAAGTTATTATTCATAACCAGGAAAAAATTGTCTATACAAATCTATATATCTATATAAATAAATAAAGACTGAAAAAGAACGTCAGATCACAACAAAACAAAGTAGATCAGTTTTAAATGTTGTCATGACAACAATGTTGTTAAAGCTATACGATATACGATAAGTCATTCGTTTTCAGTTCACCACGTAATACGAAATTTAGATGAGAAGGATCATGACCCGTGTTAGATCTGTTATTAGTCTGTGATTTTTCATTTTCATTTCAAGTATTTTGGTCCAAACTTTCTTGCAAGAGTGAGGATGAACTTATTACCTTCATCAGAAACATTTTTTTTCCGGAGATATTTGCTATAACACACACACACACACATATATATATATATATATATTATATTTACCTGTTCTCACCCACTGTTCTCTCTTTCGTAACAAATCTTCAAAATAGGCAGCAGCAAAACTGGAAATGTCTGGTGGCTGATGACGTAATATTTCCCGCGTAACGTCTTCCAGTAAGATGATAAAACCATCAGGCAAACGAATTCGTCTTGAATCAAAATTTTGTTGACGACTGGTCAGAAGGGAAAATTCGTACTTACGATTCATCGCCGTTTCAAAGAGCTATAAAAATAAAGCAAGTGGTATATGTTGTTTTTCTATACACCTATATACTTGGAGTTTCTTTTTAGCTATAACAAGAAATCAGAAAAAAAACAGATTCAAAGTTTAAATATTTTCATTTTAACCGACTTGCTCCTTTCAATTTAGAAATCCATATTAGCTTCTTTTGCAATATTTATCACTGGTATTATCTAATTTTTTAACAATTATCACTAGTATTATTTTCTTTTAAAATAATTATCACTGTCATTATCATATTTTGTAATAATTATCATTGATATTACCTACTTTTGCAACAATTATCACTGGTATTAACTTCTTTTGTAATAAGTTGTAGCAACGAATGTACAAAAATAACAAAAAGACTTGCACAATAATATACTCTTATTTAAATATATATATATAATTTTGAAATTACTATAACACTATAAGGCATCAGTGATGTATATTAATAAAAGTGTATTACTATAATTACTGAAGTAATGAGTTAATGAAAAGTCAATGAAATAATAAGTTAATAATTCTTGGGCCTGACATGTCTAGGTGGTTAAGGAATTCGACTCGCAGTTTGAGGGTATCGGATTCCAATCCCCATCACACAAAACATGCTCGCCCTTTCAGCCGTGGGTGCGTTTTAATGTGGCTGTTGATCACACTATTCGGTGGGTGATGATAACTAACTAACTGCCTTTCCTGTAGTCTTACACTGCTAAATTAGGGACGGTTAGCGTGGATAGCCCTCATGTAGCTTTGCTCGAAATTCAAAAGAAACAAACAAACACTAGTTTCTAAACAGAAACGCATTTATCATATTCATGTTTCTTCGTGACAGATATATGCCACAGGAAATATGATGTTACAGCTGTATTATGTCGTGTATACAAAGGAAGGGAAAAAAATAAGAATAATGTTGCGTTTTCTTTTCCACCAAGAGCGAGTTTAATACTCTTGCATGAATACGTGTTAATACTGTATGTAGCTTAAAACAATTTGTGTGTTTTAGATATATCAGAAGTAATTCCAAATGTAATTTATACAAAGACCAACACAATGTAAATATATCATTAGAAACCTTGTTTAGGAGGTATCTAATAGCTACAGCGTAACCCCTACTTCCGGAATATTTCTCAGAAACATTTTAAATAAATATAACCGTTATAAAAATCACACAGTCTTAATAAACGTATCCACAGTATATCCAGATTTTTATGTTTCTGTGAGATACTATTCGCGTTGCTTAGTATAAAAATGTTTATATGAATTTGGCTATAAACCGCATCTAATGAAAATAAAAACGAGAGACGAATAAATTATTGTAATCACAACAGTTGATTAAACAGTTCAGAAGAAAACAAAACAAAACTTTTTTTCTCATTTCCCAGGATTTACGACATCGTAGTTAAAATGCTAATTGATCGTGATGTTAAATCGAAAAAACAACAACAATTTCAATAATACTTTCTGGTTAAGTTCATTTGAATGAACGGGTTTCTATCTAAACTGTGTAATAAGGTGGTTTTCTTGGACGGCTGAAAGTGACCTGTACAAATAAAAATCAATTATTCCAAATATAACTATATAAAAGTTTAAAAAGCCTACTGGATTTGAATTGATTTTTTACTATTACAAGTCGAGTTACCTAACGTGTATATGTTCATCTTAGGTAATTTATGTTTTCAATTCACGAACAACTTAGCTCTGAAATGTTATAAATAATAATGTCTCATAATTTCAAATTTTTTATTATTAATAATTATTAAGAAAATTTCTTAAAAGCCTGAAAATAGTTCTGTATAAAAAGACTGTACAATAAGATTATAAAGCTCACTTTGCAGTTTTTGAAACACATACATTAACCATATAAACATGTATTATATAGTATATATCGTGTGTTGCCTATAGCAACACTTGTTAGTAATGCTATTTTGCATTTACGATGTTCATGGGATTGTGTGTTTTCAAACATTTGTATCGTGTCACGTACCCCAGCTTTACGTTACTTTTCAAGTTTAGCGAAACGATTGTACCTACTAGGGCATCGTATCGAGTTGTTTATATTTCTAAAATATGCATTTGTGGACCAAAGAGAGAAATCCCTGTGTTCTTAAGATAATGCACACGTTCCTCGCTATTTTGTTTCGTTTCTTAATCATTTACTTATTCAAAAGTAAAACTAAAAGCATGAGAGTACTTTATACTGATGGCTGAAAACTTCCACATTAAACAGCCAAGAGACTGATCTTGTTTATTTCACTCTGGCAGACTTCAGACACATCGATGGTCATTCATGAATGCTAACTGAATCCATGTGAACAAAAAGTTAGGGAAAACTGTTATTGAAATGTTATTGAATGAAAGCTGACTAATGTTGTCAGTATACTACATACGATGAAAGCATGTCAACTTTAATATAAGTATTAATAAATACACGACGCCTGTAAATTTTGAAAAGGTTATGATTTCTGGAAAATGAAAGATAAAGACATACACTAAAGTTTATGTTGACCTAAACATTTTCACGTTTTATTTCATCTAACTAGTTTTGACTTATGACTGAGTTTAAAAATTTTATTAACAGATAATGTCAAAATTGTCGATACTCAAGGAAAAGCACAAACAAACCATTCCGCAGTTGTAAAATTCAAGCTCTTTGTTTTCGTTCAATGTCAAACTATCTGTCACATGCGAGCGCCATCTAACAACGCATTCGTACTTCAAGAACACGTAATCTATTGTCTTTAAGTCAACCATTAATGTACACCGTACAAATGACGACAATAACGCTTTTTAACGTGCCTCCATCTTTTTGTGCTTAACAATCATTTCGTTTCAAAATGCGCACAACAATACAACGGATTACTTCTAAGCGTCTCTCGCCAACCCCATTGTTATAGTGAGAGATAGGATACAAATAATTTTACCATTTCATCCGTTCCGCAGTTTTTGTCATTTTGAGGATAAGTTCTAACGTTTTTGACGACCTCTCATTCCTATCGCTTTTGTTTTAACTACACTAGAGACCCCATAGTGACTGCGTCCATATATTTGCATTTCATATGAACATCACATCTTACAAACTTGTATTTTGAAGTGAAACTAGGGTAAATATAGCTTCCAGATATTCTTCCGATGTAACTGTTCTGAAAACGGAACTTTTTCGTAGTTAAAATTATTTTTCAATCGACGTTCACCAAAATGTTAACACAAATGAAGAGAACTCCTTTGTAAGCAAAATTTTCTGCTAGAGGTGAACCGATGAGCACAAAAATTATATTGTTTCAAACTTTTATTATTAAATTATCCTGAACGGCCACTATTGTCTGCACGATGATAATGTTAATACAAAAAAAGTATATTAATGGTAACAGTTAGTTGATGACAACCCTAATGCAATATTTGTTCCGCCTGCTGCACAACGGACTATATGATGTCTCAAAATTCGTCATTCGTGCAAAGTTATGATCAAAATGAAACACAGCAAAACTATGTTTATTAAAATTAAAGAAAAGGATTGTTTTTATATATTTCCTTTATTAATAAATTTTCTGTTTGTTTGAAGTTAAGCACAAAATCACATAAAAAACCCCGCTTTCTAGCTTTGTAAGTTTCTAGACAAACCGCTGTGCCAGTGGGGGCAAAATACATTTTTCCTCATCAGTATTTATTAATAAGTAGGTAAAGTTATATTTTCAGACACTAGACTGTTAGACATTTAAGTAGCAGTGACGATTAAAGAGCGCCTCCAATAATGCAAAAGTAACGTTTTTCAAATTTAGCCTAAATCGAAACTTTAATTTCTGTTCTACATAAATAAACTCATATTTGTCTTGATAATTTTGCAAATTAACCTATAGTAAGTGATAAAAAATAAGTCTAGTTTATTTTTATTCCGTTTCTATGGGAACGGTCCTAAAAGCTAGCCTGTTTTACTTTACCTCTGTTGCGCTACCTCTAAGCCATATGACCACTCCTATGTTGAAATTTAATATTCTAGGTCATATAGATGAATTTTATAGGCTTATTTTTAGACATAACTGGTAACAACAATAGGATTTTTCTGATAAATCTAAAGTGTGTGTTTTAGTATAGCAAAGCCACATAGGGCTATCTGCTCAGCCCACCGAAGGGAATCGAACCCCTGATTTTAGCGTTGTAAATCCGGAGACATACCGCTGTACTAGCGGGGGGTAATAAATCAGAAGAAAGACATGAAAAGTAAAAAGTTTTCGAATGGTAGAAAAAAATTATTGGAGGGAAGGGGGAACTAACCAACAGAGCTATAGATTCCTTCAAGGTAGGGAATGATAAAGCCATAAGAAGTAACAAAGAAGACCTACATAGGATTAAAAATGGTATTCTGGCAATATATTACCACAAGATCTCTTCTGACTCCAATCCACAGCATTACATTTGTCTGAAGGGAGAGGACAGTTGGTACAGTTATCGTAAGGCATTAGCAATGAGAGAACTTACGGATTTCCATCAGAAGGAGCGCATCATAGCATCAGATGTAACAAGCAAAATGAAATGAAGTTGGCTCAGAGAGTCTGTAAAATGTTCGCTTCAAAAATGCTCAGACTACATTATTTTAAAACCTCAACGAATCATCGAGTCACACAATCTGGAGAAGATCCCCAAATATTTATTTGCCGGCATTTATGTTTCAGGAGGATACTGGATGATAACATAGTGCATTCAGTGTAACCGAGATATTTTAAAGATAAATGCATGCATTTACTAAAAGCTTACTAGTATTTAAATGAAGAATAAAACGGCTACTTTTTCAGAACGTAGATGTGAGTGAAATCACTTTATCCGCACAACAACTTTGCCATTAAAGCTAATATCAGCATGAAATTTATGACACGTGTTGATATTACATTCCTTCATACCTCGAGTTTGTTTAATTAGATTCGTAACAAGATCATTGGAAAAGATATTTGAATTAAAAACCCCAGTTATCAACAAGTGTCATAAATTTTATGATATTAGTTTTAAAGGCGCAGTTGTTCTGCAATGTTTGTAATTGAAACTATGAAGATGTTCACCAAGTGTATGTATCAAAATTCACGTTTTTATCATTCCTATGTAAAGCTATGATGTTAAAAACGTTTACATTCTGAATTCCTTTATCCCTGCCATATTAATTATACATATGACATAATAACATATGTCTGAAAGCGTACGTTTAGGGATTTTTGATATCATACTTTTGTTTTGCACTCAACTTGAAGATCATAAAAGTGCTTATTAGTGTTTATACAACACATAAATTTGCCCAGTTTTAAAGGTCAGTGATACATGATAACATATGAACTTTTAAGTTTTATGTGTTGTGTCGGTCGCCCAGCTGGTGACGGTAAGTTTGAAGAAAACAAAATGCAGGTAGTCCATTGTTTAGCTTTGTACTTGAATCCCAGCGGTAAGCTTCATAGCTTATATATACTAAAAGTCACACTTCGAAATAGAACAGCAAAGGAATCATACTAATAGTGTAGTTAAACGCTTGAACAGAAACGTCTGCGTCCAGAAACAAAAACGAACCAAACCTTACTCTTCTATACGTTAATAAGCTCATGTACATAATAATACGTTACACACAACACTTGGGCTAGGCACAGCCAAGTAGTTAAGGTGCTAGACTCGAAATTTGTAAGTCGCGGGTTCGTATCCCAATCACACAAAACATGATCGCTCCTTTAGTCATCGGGGCATTATAATATGAGGGTCAGTCCCACTATTCGTTGATAAAAGAGTAGCCCAAAAGTTGGTGGTGGATGGTGATGGCTAGCTGTTTTCCCTCAAGCCTCACACTGCTAAATTAGGGACAGCTAGGGCAAATATTCCTTATGTGGCTTTGCGCGAAATTCAAAAACCCAGCAAACATAATATTTTTACTTGTAAACATTAGACATCTATATACATCTGTTTGTTAAAACCTAAAACTTTAAAACTTCAAACAAGGTTAAAGCTTGTTACAGAATTACTTAGTCTATTATAGTGAAAAGTTCTTCCCTATCTTATTTGGTTCAATTTCGAAATGTATGTGTGAAAATGAAATGACTCAATATCTATACTATAATGTGAAAGTAACTATCACATTGCGGACAGACACCGAAATAAACAGAACAGGTGAGTATAGATATTTATGATAAAATAATTCTTACCTAACTGTTGTGAAAGCGACGAACTTCTGCTGTTTTCCTCTCACCGTTTCTGAGGCCTAATACTTCTATGTCACAATAGAAATTGCGCGTTAACTGTACACCTATTTTTGTATTCTAACACTACATGCACTTCAGGTATAAACGTAACTCGAGCCTGCAGAATGAGTTTTGTCGCTTTGCACTCGCGTGATTGGAGTAGGAAGGGACCGGCTAATAATTGCTACTGAATTTTATTTACATTTCGATACGGGATAAGTTAAAGACATTGGAACTGTGTTATATTGGAGAAACCAATCTTCAAAGTAGAAGTAATTTTGTTATGTACCTTATCATGGTGTCCAAATTCTTAAAAGATATTTATTTGAAACGGAAAAAAAGCATGCAGGAAACAAAAACGTTAAACCCCCGAAGCGTCACGCTCTTTTAAGTCAGCAAACATGCAAAGTAATAAGAAATAAATGAAGTAATATATTTCTTAAGCTTTTGATAAGTTTCCTTTCAGAATTCATATTTCTCAAACACTACCACCCAGCGCTTCAAGCAATAATAGATTCTAGATTTTTGGTCATTAATTAACTGACAGCGGATTTATTTATTTCTGTTCCTTTCTGTTTGGACCCGGCATGGCCAAGCGTGTTAAGGCGCGCGACTCCTAATCTGAGGGTCGCGACAAACATACTCGCTCTTTCAGCCGTGGGGGCGTTATAATGTGCGGTCAATCCCACTATTAGTTGGTAAAATAGTAGCCCAAGAGTCGGCGGCGGGTGGTGATGACTAGCTGCCTTTCCATTAGTCTTACACGGCTAAATTAGGGACGGCTAGGACAGATAGCTCTTGAGTAGCTTTGTACGAAATTAACAAACAATGAAACAAATCCTTTTCGTTTAATTATTCGGTTCAAAGAAATATATCATAGCAATTTAAAAATTTACGTTTAATGGTGCCTAACCATATAACAAATGTACACCATTTCCTCAAACTAATATTTTTGTTAGTCCTTATTTCTCTGTATAGCTCGTCAATTTAAACGTTACCTGTACACGTACATTATCCGACTGTTTCTCATAAAAGGCTAAAAGGTAAACCTAAAGCTTTATTATTACGAAGTAGTATTCATATCGGCACATAGTTCACTGGTTTGAATATTGCAAATAACTCGTTTTTTCTTTCAATGCTTGCTTATTTTTATAAGTATAAACCAGGTTTTCCACTTCCAACAACTCTTTAAAAACTTTTTGCACTTTAAGAATGAGAATCAATGGCATCTGTGATTCAAAAAAGTTAGACAGAGCGAATTTACTATCTGCAAAGCATGGTCAAGTGTTTAAGTCTCTCTACTCATAAACTGAGGATTGTAGGTTCGAATCTCCGTCATGTCAGGCATGCTCCCCTTTTCAGCTGTGAGGGCGTTATAAAATTATGTTTAATCCCACTATTCGTTGGTAAAAGAGCAACCCATCAATTGACGGTGGATAGTGATGACTAGTGGCTTTCTCTCTGATCTTACACGATTAAATTAGGAACGGCTAGCGCAGATAACCTTCGTGTAGCTTCGCGCAAAAATTCAAAATAAAAAATGAAACCATTGATGTATTAACGTGAACCGTAAATATTTTTAACATAATCTAAGCGATTAGACTATGAGTCTCATAAGGTCTCATTGAGGTTGACAATTATATATATATATGTAAAATAAACTACTATGAATAATATACATCACGTTCAAACTTTCATTTTATTTTTCAATTGTGTTTGTTCAGCAAGCTAACTGTTTACAAGAAGGTAAAGTTTTGATCCATGATAGTTTCAGGCAGACATTTGGTTTTCACAATTAGCACAGATGTGTGTAAATTGTCAATGTACCTTTCTCTAATCAATGATAGGATGTTTTCCGCATATATATGTATATATAATATCACATACTTTCCCTTCTTTAACATCTGTGGCCTGGCATGGCCGAGCGCGTTAAGGCGTGCACTCGTAATCCGAGGGTCGCGGGTTCGTGCCCGCATCGCGCTAAATATGCTCGCCCTCCCAGCCGTGGGGGTGTATAATGTGACGGTCAATCCCACTATTCGTTGGTAAAAGAGTAGCCCAATAGTTGGCGGTGGGTGGTGATGACTAGCTGCCTTCCCTCTAGTCTTACACTGCTAAATTAGGGACGGCTAGCACAGATAGCCCTCGAGTAGCTTTGTGCGAAATTCCAAAAAAACAAACAAACTTTAACATCTATTGAAATTCATAGAAACGTAACCGATAAAATTTCGTTTGCATGTTCAAAAGATAAAGAGTGCATTAACTTTGTCGAATGGAAAAATAATACTTGATTTTAAGTTAAAAACTACTCTAGGACGTGGACTTATTAAGCCTGGACTACTGGACAATAGGAACAGTGCTGGAATTAGCCACATGTATTAAGTTAGAATTAAAAAGCGATACGTTTCACTATGAGTAAGATAAATATACTATGTTATGGTTGATACAAACACCAATTTACAAGAATACTATCTCTTACTTAAATTTATTTTTACATTTCAATAGGAAAAAACGAACTATAATATTTAACATTAGATTTTTTAACCTAAAATTTAATATTAAAATGATAGAAGGTATAGTATACATAAAATATCTATGTTTGTAATGAAATGTTTTATGCGTTATTATCAAGATAAATATTGCAACTACATTGAATGAAAATTAAAAAGTAGATGGATAAACATGGAAAACCAACAACATAAATACTGTTAACATTGAACTAAACATATGGGAAAATAAACAGGATTTTTGTTAATAAAAAATACATTATTAACATCAGATTAGTCTGTGTCTAAATCCTATTATATAGCTTGCGGCTGATAGAACAAAGAAGATATTTCTGTGATTCTGTATAAGACAAAGATGGGGCTTATATTACGATAATAAGCTTTTAATGTCACGCTAAAATCCTGTAAGAATACAATCATGTATTTACGTATATCACTAACCATTCATATTCTACATAGTTAAGGAGATGAACTCCAACTGATACTGATTTGTACGACTTATGTATCATCCATCAAGAGACTATAGCGTAGAAATAAGTTAACGCAAGTATAAACCTTGTAAAAATATTATCATGATATGCATCCTTTGAATGCTATCTCACTACCATGTGAAAAAGTATTGCACCAGTGTACAGTGTTGACAGATTACATTGTGACTGACTGTAAAAACAATTTTTTTAGAAATCATTGACAATAATACTAATTTCACATTCTAAGTATTCAGCAATTCCATATACAAAAATTCAACGATTTGGTTGATTCGAATGCACTGTATTAACATAAATTATTTTTACACACAGTATCAGTCAACGTTTCAATGTAACGAAATAACGTTTTTATACACCGTAGCAACCAATGTTTCAATGTAATGAAATAAATAGTTTTTAAACACAATAACAACCAATGTGTCTCAATGTTAATTTCACAGATAAGTGAAATATTTAATGGATCTTATAGTTATTTTGTATATTCTCGTGTTTTTGGTTTATAACATTTGCTGAAACATAAATACTGAGCATTTAACTGAAGTTTGGTATGTGTTAAAGATTTTGGTTGTTGCTTTCTAGCTGAGTGGTAAGTCAGAAGTAAATACCACGTGCATTTTGAATGCTTTCTGATTCTGGAACAATTTTAGAGAAGTAATACAGTTATTTGCTTATTATATTAATAGTTTTACCTGTAGATGATAGATGGCAATAGTGAGGATAATATGATTTTCGTATACTTTATTGGCTGTCGAGGGACAATATCCATTATACAATACTTTCAATATTTACAACTTTACTTTCAATTAACGCTTTGGGGATGATTTGCCAAAAGGTTAACACATAGTAACTTGCATGCATTTCGTGTATGGAAGGCAAGGTTAAAGTACATGAAACTAGAACTATGATTTCGAAATCCGGAAAAGTATTGAACATAAAATTATTAAATAACACTTTGTAATTTGAAATGTTTCCTTAATTTAGTGGTTTTATCATAGCAAAGAAGCAGGTAGGGCGAGAAAGACATTTTTCGTTTATACTGTTTTTAAAATTGTTAAAAGAAAACGTAGCATACTCACTAACTCATTAAAATTATCTCGATATTTATATGAATAATTGAAACCTAAAATATAAATAAATATTTGTTGTTTGGTTACTCCTCTTTAAATAATTCCACGAAAGACAAAAGAGTAACGTTCTATTGTTATATTAATGACCTAGTTAATTTCTTCAAGAAAGGTAAAATTGAAAATGTAATAATATGTGATGCATAATGCATTTGTCCTCTAAGCGTAGTGTAATCATTAAACAGTTGACTCACTGTGTAATATCGAATAATACGTAAGGCGTATGCCTTACATTATTAATGTAACTAACTAAACTCCGACTACATTATGATGAGCTTAAAATGAATAAAAAATCCCATAAACAATGATATTCTTTCCACAGTTTATGGTAGGAATTTCTAACTAAAAAACACGTAAGAAAAATAAATTTTCAACGTCGTAAACAATACTAGTTATTCGAATGTTCATTAACCTACGTCATAAGTCTTAAAAAAGACTATTGGAAAACATTGTTAGAATACATTTTCAATGTAATAAACAATCCTAGCAATTCGAATGCTCATTAACCTACGTCACTGTTTTTTTTAATTTCGCGCAAAGTTACACGAGGGCTATCTGCGCTAGCCATTTCTAATTTGGCAATATAAGACAAGAGGGAAGTCAGCTATTCATCACTACCCATCGCCAACTCTTGAGTTACAATTTTACCAACAAATAGTGGTATTTATCATCACATTATAACGCCCCCACAGCTGAAAAGGCGAGCATATTTGGTGCGACGAGGATTTGAACCCGCGATCCTCGAAAGACTTAACCACCTGGCCATGCCGGGCCGTCATGAGTCTTTAAAAAGAGTATTAGAAAACTTGTTTCTTAATACCGTGAGACATTTTTGTCTTACCTAAGCAGCAGTTTAGATTTTCTAATAATCCATCTCAGCTAATTAAAAAAAATGTAATAATAATGTAGTTCTAATTTTTGGATATCGTTAACAGAAACATAATATACTATTTTCATGGATTTAAAAGCTAAAAATTAGTCTTATCATTTTACCTAATATTAATGTATCCTTTTAAATAAATGAAATTGCTAGTATAAAATTAGGTTTTAATTTATTGTGTACATATTCCACAACAACTTTAAGATTGACGAAAACATTCATCAACTCGTATGTCACTGGTGTTTACCTTTCCCTGTCAGTTTCTATATTTAGTTTTGAATACTATCTTAATATTTTGAAATATTGACGTCCTTGACTGTCCAAGAGTTTAAACATGAGTTTCCCACTCAACCCACCTTTTAATCTCCCCTAAACTTCTACAAGAACATATTTATAAATAGTTCAACAAATAGTTATTGATAAAACAAGTATATAAGGGTAAAATATCGTGTTTAGTTCGAGCGAGTTATTTCGTACACAGTAAAGACAAACGTTTCTGAAAACATCTTGGTAAGTTTCCATACAGTTGTAATCATTAGAATTGTATTAAATGTTCTGAGACCATTTTAAATGTATTAGTCATTGAATATCTTCATTGCGAAAAGCATAACGTGTATTGTTATAAATACATTGTAATATGAATGAAGTTAAACTTTTAATGTTTTTAATAAAAAACTGCTCCCTTTTCTACTTTTAATAAAGTTATATTTATCTTAAATATTGCAAGTTTTAAAAATTGAGTATGATGCATATTTTTCTATTTTGTTTTGTTTACGTTTCTTCATGATCTAACATGTTTCTTCATATTTATTGTGTAACCTAAATCATTGTATCAGTACAATACAACCAGATAATCTTTCAGAAAGCTAGTTTTGGGTGAAATTTGCATTTTATTCTATGTAATACATGATGTTCTGTAAAGAAGAATTTTCTTCAGTTCCTTTAACATACAACTTGAGACTTTATTATTACACAGAAAATTCTGAATATATGCTTATGCACTTTGAATCATATTAATTAAATTATAGTCTTTAACCATCGTTTTTGTTCGAAGTGAAAAGCGCAAAGCTACAATAAGTATTTGTTTTAAAATATTACTTTACGTTCTTACACTAACTTACAATAATCAAAGGTCCTGTCTGTGTATTTTTTTTTTTGCATAGAAAATTCTCAACAAGTGGGTTTCTCGACATCACTGACTGTCTGTGTATGTATGTGTATGTATGTGACCCTCACAGCTTCAAGACGGAAAAACCTAGAGACCTAAAACTTTGCACATATACTAAAAGAATTCTGATAATTATGTGCATGGGTAATAGTTTTTAGACGTGACTCAAAAACGTTTAGGCTAGTTTTGTCCTGTAATTTTACTCTATAACCCTTAAACCCCATAATTCTGCTTCCTGCAGATCTATTTTTCTCATAGTTCTCACTCAGTGAATGAACAATATGTGTAGATTTTCTACCGAATACTATCCTTTAACACGTGGGAAAAACATTACAAACCTAAGAACAGTAAAGTGAAAATGAAATAAGTTTGGTAAACTGCAAAATCAACAGGAAGAAAAAATGAATCAAATCTCCATTTGAATGGAGAATGAATGCAATTCGTATAAAAACACAAGCAGAAAAAACGAATTTGAAGAGCTAAATTAAAATTATTTGTTTTTAATGTAAGTTGAATAAAATTTGAGAAACGGCAACACACAAATCAATTAAATAATTTGTGCATTGGGTAGCTATCGAAGTAATTTAAACATTAGACTGGTGCACTGAAACCTCTGTGAATCATAAGGAGACCTTAGAATCTCGTAGCGAAGTGTGGATATTTTATGCTAGTATGTGAATAAAACTACATCAACAGTAAAAACAGAAAATTTGAATTATTAATAAAATATTTGATATAAATATATGTTGATAGGTGTAATTAAGTGTTTTCTTTTTGCAGTTTATATATTTGTACTTTTTTTTATCAATTTAAAGGTTGGTTAAAATTATCAGTCTATTTATACTTATTACTACAATCACAAATACTATATTAATAAAGTCCCTGCAAATCAAGTTAAAATGATTTAATTTTGTTACAGTATTTGTTACAAGTGTTTGTAGCATCCAAATTCGTATTCAACTATTAGCATGTTTTGTAAAACAAAATCAGTAACCACATCATACTTTTATTCATTTTAGTTTTTAGATCTACATATTTTGGGAAGAATAATGAATTTTATTCTTATTGTAATGGTTTTCGCCGTGTCGATCTATGGGTAAGTTTTTACAAGAATATGAAAATACGTTTAACAAAAAATGTTGACGCTGTAGTTGCTAGAATATAATTATCATATTAGTTTGACAAGAAATTCTGTATCCCCTTAAAAATACAAATTTAATTATACGCACTTAATATTCATTGTTTTTTATTATAATCAATTATCTGTTATCTCCGGTGTCACTTAAGTCACATCTTTTAAAGAAATATATTTTGACACTGATCAAAAGTTCATACCAAATGAAAATTTATTTAAATACAAGGGATATTCTCAAGAATAATGTAATTGAATTTACTCTGTAAGTTCTCATGACAACGAAGCTAAAATATTTTTCTTAGATATATGTACATATTTAATGGGGAAAATAGAAATCAGTGTGCAATAATGTATTTGTGGTAACTCCAAAGCTATAGGAAAATTCACTAATCAATCTTTAAAATTAGCATGCTAATAACTGTCTGTTAATAAACGCTAGAACTTACCTAATAACAAGTTTTGTAGTGATGACACAAAACATTCGCCATTTTATTTTCTTTCATTAATATTTTTTATAACCAAACCTATTCTGTTGAAATTGCTTGGAATTTGCATTTATTTTTTCTTTGATTGCAATATGTTTACAATATTACAATAACTAGGTTTTAAAATGTTTTAAAATTACTATTGAACGAATAATCACTTCTTTCCATCGTTTCGTGAAAATGTGCCTTAAACAAGGTTCGTTTACGTTTTGCATTAAAATTTTAAGTAAATCATTATTTAAAACTTTATATGCTTTAATACACATACAGTAACGAATTGTACAACGGTTAAAGGATTATACTTTAAATTTTATCTATCGTTCTTATTTGTTAAATTTTATTTTGTCTCGCCGAAATTAGACGAACATCCCTTAAATACTTCATTAAGCATTTTAACTTTAACTAATATAAATTATATCATGTTAAAAAAGTAACAAAAACTCCTACACTACAACCTTTAGAAAGGTGGACCTGAGAAAGAAAGATCCGCCTTTCGAAAGCGTTTGAGCTGCAGGGTTTTTATTAATACTTCTTGAACCTTCGTGTGTTTTTTTCATTTAAGAAAGATATTACTTAAGGTAATGATTAGGTAATCACAGTCAATAAATATGCACTGTGCCTGTAAATATAACAAAAATGACATAAGTGTGACGCAACTAATCTCTTTGTTGTTGTTGTTTTTTTTACTTTGGAAAAGGGTGGTTTGCACAAGCCCACCTATATGTTCCCCATGTAATCCAAATGAATGCCCATCTGTGGGACTATGTCCGTGTGGAACGTACAAAGGTCAATGCAATTGTTGTAATTTCTGTGCTGGTGTGAGTATACTAATAAAATATTTTATTTCATTGGTAATTGAAAGAAATACAATATATAAGAAGACAAATAATAAGTGAAAGGTATGTAGATATATATATGCGAATAAATAACTGTTAATCTATTTAATTACATTAATGTTTAAGAGGTCAAAACACGTCCTTCGAAAAACAATCCAACAAGATAAACATAGATCTTTAATTGCGTTTTACTCGGAGACATAATACAACCACAAGTGACAAAATGCATTAATTGTAGATTTTCGTGATAATTATTAATAATCCATATCATTAACATTTTAACAACTAAAAATAAAGTGTGGTTGTTTCACTAAAAAAACACGATTTCGTGTTTAAGAAAATGTAGAAACAAAGAAAATGAATAGTCAGGTTTATATACTACATCACAAAAATCGCACAGAAAATTTAGTTAATGAGTAAGCAGTTAATAGTACACTGTATTCATAATCTGTGGGTCGTAGGTTCAATTTCTCATCACATGCTTGCCCTTTCAGTCGTGGAGGCGTTATAATGTGGTAAAAGAGTAGCCTAAGAATTAGCGGTGAGAGCTGATGACTAGCTGTCTTTTCTTTAGTCTTACATTGCTAAATTCACAGCGGCATGTCTGTGGACTCACCTTGCTGAAAACCGGTTTCGATGTTCGTGGAGGGCAGAGCATAGATAGCCCATTTAATATGTGTGTGCTTAATTTCAAATACAAACAAAAGCCATCGCAGATAGTTATGGTGCAGCTTTGCGCGAAATTAAAAAAAAACAAAAAAGTATATATATATACACATATACTGCTTTCCATGTGTTACATCAAATATTTACCATAGTATACCCATAAGCTTACCACTGACCCATCGACGTACTCCATATCTACCCAAATAGAATCTTAACGGCTAAAATCTTTAGTTTATAGGTAATACAGCTTATGGTTAATCTGTTTTGATTCTTTGAATTTAACCAAAATTGTGTTTGTTTGTTTGTTTTGGAATTTCGCACAAAGCTACTCGAGGGCTATCTGTGCTAGCCGTCCCTAATTTAGCAGTGTAAGACTAGAGGGAAGGCAGCTAGTCATCACCACCCACCGCCAACTCTTGGGCTACTCTTTTACCAACGAATCATGGGATTGACCGTCACATTATAACGCCCTCACGGCTGGGAGGGCGAGCATATTTGGCGCGACTCGGGCGCGAACCCACGACCCTCAGATTACGAAGCGCACGCCTTAACGCGCTAGGCCATGCCAGTCCCCTAAAATTGTGTGAAAACATTTAAACCTGATAATAGTTTGTTGTTCCTTTCTTACAGGCCCAACATAGACAGGTGGTTGAGACACTCGACTCATAATCTCGGGGTTGCGAGCTCAAATTCCCATCACACCAAACTTGCCCATCTTTTCAGCCGTGGGGGCATTATAATTTTACGAACAATCCCACTATTCGTTGGTAAAAGAGTAGCCCAAGGGTTGGCGGCGGGTGGTGATGACTAGCTGCCTTCCTTCTAGTCATACGCTACTAAATTAATGACGGTTAGTGTAGATAGTTTTCGAGTAGCTTTGCTTGTTTGTTTTGAATATCGCGCAAAGCTACTCGAAGGCTATCTGTGCTACCCGTCCCTAATTCAGCTGTGTAATACCAGAGGGAAGGCAGCTAGTTATCACCATCCATCGCCACATCTTGGGCTACTTTTTTACTAACGAATAGTGGGATTGTTCGTAATATTATAATGCCCCCACGGCTGAAAAGGTGGGCATGTTTGGTGTGACGGGAATTCGAGCTCGCGACCCTCGGATTACGAGTCGAACGCCCTAACACGCTTGGCCATGCCGGGCCTGCAGCTTTGCACGAAAATTAAAAACAACAAACAAAGAAATCCTTTTTACGAGCACTGCAATTTAGTTTCAACTTTGGTTTATGAGAAAGACGTGTCCTTCAGCTTGTAACAGTAAAGATTTTTATATAGAATTCTTGCTGTAAACTAGTTTTTGTTTTTCCAAGAACAAGATTTCAAACCGGATCACTTCATGACCCAAGCAACTGACCTAACTCACGAGCAGTTACTACTGTCCAAATTCGAACTGCCACATATGTGCATATAATGTATTGATTCATTCACAACAAAGTATTTCAAGATCAGAATCATAATAAAATAGCACCGAATTATAAGGGTTTATCGTACTTGCTTGAAAATAGGTTCAAAGAAATGTTTTAGAACCTTATACTTGAGAAATCTTGTATAATACCATTCTTATAACATTTTCAATGTGTGACACAAACATAGCTGAGGAGCAGACAAAACCTAATCATTAACATGTAGCAGTATGTAAACGTATAATGATGTTTTAATTAATACTCATAATTCTATTATTTTCCAGTGTCCTGGACAATCCTGTAACTACCTAGGGAGTGAAAAGTGTCAAGGCAACAGGTTTTGTCAAATTCCACCAGGAAAAACCATTTGGGACATCTGGCTCGGCAGAAGCACAGGCATTTGTCCACTATAAACGGATATTTGATAGCTGACCCTTACAATGACATCCTGAACAATCTTCACTCCTTTGTTCTTTGTCTATATATATCTATACCTGGATCAGAAAAAAGTTAAAATGTTATTCTAAAAATTATTGTAAAAGTGAGTCGAACGCGTGATTTTTTGTTCTAAATGAATTTTATTTTCAGGAAGAGATTCACGTATGTTTATGTTAATTAAATATTAAAAAATAAGTTTTGAAAGAGCAAACGTATTAAATGCAATATTCAACAACAACCTTGTTATCATGATCCTATAAGAACCCAATTCTACCGTTTAACGTACTTCACAACATTTTTGGCGAATACTTTACATAAAGTAGCTATCAAGTGTTACGTATTATCATTTATCTCAGTGGAGTCTCCGATTTATTATGTTAACGTATTATGATTTCAAATAGCCGAAAATTGTAATTTAGAAGTCAATTAAATATTAATATATATCAATGATATTAATAATATTTGCCAATAAGATTGATACACAAAATTTTTCTTCTTAACACAAATACCATTTAATATGAAATATATATCTATATTATTTTAATACCGGCTATTCCGAATAGTTAATGCAAATAATTATTTATATTCACAAATTTTACAAACTCACAAACAACATTCAGTCTTCTATCTGGTCTGAAGTTAATACGCAAATTACATTTATGTTGATACACAGATATAATTCACTTGAAGAGAATGCTAGATAGCTCTATTCTTGTGTGGCCTAACGCGGTTTACAAGCTTACTTTTCTCAAAGGAAGATATGTATCTAATGTCCTCGTAGAAATACTAACGTCCGAAGTTGAACGGTTCATAATGTTCGAAATCAATAAGCCTTCCTCATCAAATACCTGTTGTTTGGCAATTAATAAACGTAAATCACAATTGTAGTTTCCGTAGCTTATAGTATACTGACTGTAGCTGATTAACAATATAAAACTGTCTCTTGGACTCTTGTGATAACTTGCTGACACTCTGTAGAGACGTGACACTATTCCAGACTTTCTGAACTCAAAGAAACTTCTTTATTCAGCAAACCAAAAAATCAAAAACTTCACGACGAGACCAGTAGATACCCCCTGAGATTGCGTATAGAAGATAAAAGTATCACTCACTCAAGACAAGGAAAACGCAACATTCTGAACTTCGGCAATATTACATCATGAATGCACGAGCGTTGGGCATCTTAATTCTTTACGTCAATATTATTATTCAGGAATATAGAGTGCACTGAATGTTCTGAGACAGGACAACACAACCAAGATTCTACCAGCAGGAACAAGAAACAGTGTAGTCATCCTAGACGTCAGCGATTATGACTTCAAGGTCAAAACAGTTATTAGTCGGACACCAATAGAAAAAGTTTATCGATGACACTACAGAAACGATAAAGAGACTTGTCAAGATAATGCTAAAGAAACAAAACTTAATCATTGAAAATTTTACTAAGATCTTAATAATTAGAGGTAAACGCCCTTTATATTTTTGTGGACTACCTGAGATAAAGAAACCCAGCATGCCTTTAAGACTTATCGTCATTGCCATAAATCCACCTTGCCATCAGCTGGTGGCCATCTTGATATCTGTCCTGTCACCACTACCAGGCAACAATAAACATCAGGTTCAAAACTCAAAAGACTACACATTATATCCCAGTATATACTTATAGGTTTTGATGTCACAGACTTGTTTACCAACATTCGACATCAGGACTGCTGAATGACAACTCACTATACTCAGAACTGACATAAAGATAGAGGCCAGGGTGGAATCAAAGACTATTTAATTACAATCAACTTATTTCCAATGTAACGGGCAGTTTAGCCATGAAATGACCGCTCTTTCCAGTACAAGCAAATATTTCCATGGAAGACTTTGAAAAAAGTTGTTGTTGTTTTGAATTAAGCACAAAGCTACACACTGGGCTATCTGTGCTCTGCCCACCACGGGTATCGAAACCCGTATTTTAGCGTGTAAGTCCGCATTGAAAAAAGAGCCCTCTCATCTACAAATATAAAACCAAGCTTTCATAGACGTTATGTTGACACCACCTTTGTTATCTAGCCAAAGATCATGCCTTGCTAGCCTTCCCAGAACATCTTAAATCACTAGAATAAATAGTACACTTCACCATGGAAACATAGAAACACAACAGTGTTTTCTTGACATAATCATCAGCAGACAAAAAGGAAATATTACTGCAACTGTATACCAAAAATCTATCCACACAGAAAGATTCCGACATTTGTAGTCCTATCATCCAGCTTTGGTAAAAAACATAACACCAGAACATCTCAAAGTGTTTTAAACAGGATGGTTTCGTTTCAACCTTCATTACCAATTCTGTCAAAACACTGTTTGTTTGTTTGTGGTTAAGCATATAATCTACACAAAGAGCTATGTATGCTTGGCCTACCACGTTTATCAAAATCCAGTTTTCAGTGTTGTAATTTTGCAGAACTTGCTACTGGAAAGGGGGTCAAAAATAAAGCAATACAAATAATAGATAATGAAAACAATATCAGTACTTACCTTTCCTAAGTGCAAAATTTAAGGGAAAATCTCAAACACATAGCTCGTTAATCTCAAGGCGTCCGCTGAAAATCTTATAAAACAAAAAGAGCTGTCCTGATCATAATTAAACATGAACCTACATAGGAACGCAATCATTAAAATTCCATATTCCTGTAACGAAACCTACATTGATGAAACAATAAGACAGGGAGGTACAACTACAGGAGTATATAACACAAAGACAAAAATATTAATATGTATAAATGTCTGTAGCATATTCTTGGAATCTAAATAAATAAAGTGATATTTTAAATAACAGTTCCTACTCGCACACCTCAAAAAGTATATCATAAAAACTTATAAACAATTCGTTTTTAAATTTCAAATTGTTTTGTTTGTTTGTTTGTTTTTGAATTTCGCACAAAGCTACTCGAAGGCTATCTGTGCTAGCCGTCCCTAATTTAGCAGTCTAAGACTAGAGGGAAGGCAGCTAGTCATCACCACCCACCGCCAACCCTTGGGCTACTCTTTTACCAACGAAAAGTGGGATTGACCGCAACTTTATACGCCCCCACGGCTAGGAGGGCGAATATGTTTAGCGCGAATCGGATGCGAATCCGCGATCCTCAGATTACGAGCGAATGCCTTAACGCGTTCGGCCATGCTTGGCCTTAAATTTCAAATGAATATAAGACCTGCACAATATTTTGAACTTTCTAGATGAGAAAGTAATGTGCTATTATTATAATGTTGTTCTAGCATCTTGCAACAACTGGCTTCACGTTAGTAAGATAATTTGCAGTAAAATAAAAAAAAAGTGCAATTATGTTAGACGTAGCTCATTGAAAATTATCCCAATTAAACATTATTACGTATATAAATACTAGATGGCGCTATATGCTCTGGGTGCCTGTTATTGATATTTGTATACATCTAATGTCCAAATATTTTGAAGTACAGCTTGTCCGGAATGCCTGGAACAACATACACTTCAAAAAAAATTACAGAATGTGTTTCACATGCAGTCTTTGTAATTCAAATAAGTTTCTATTAACAAAAGGATTAACTCAACCTTCTCGTGCTTTGACAGCGCTAAGAAAAACATCAAATCATCTTTGGTGCCAAGTTTCTAAAACATCTGTATATCTAAAATATTTATTGCTGCTTCTCATAAAAAGTATGCGAGAATATATAGATTTTTAAATGTAAATACATCACTTTATCTTTAGTATTTGAAGTCACCATGTCGATACCAAGGTGACTCACTCATTATTTTAAAATACCAGGCACTGAGGGTTTTCAAGGAAACTGCTTAAAGTAGTCTTTGGTCAACAACAACAACAAAAAAATAGTATACACGCATATATACAGAAATAGTAGAGTACGCCCAATGTATCAACTTTCCTGAGTATAAAGTCTGATTGTACTTTGATCACTCCAAGACTTCTGGAAGTTATATGGTCTGAAAGTAGTGTCACAATGATTAAGTCTTATAACTTTACAGTTTCTCTTCCTGTTTGTACGTAAATAATATAAAACATAAAATATTTCCGTTCAAGATATCTTTTGCTCCAAGGAATTATTTTAAATACAGTAACAATATTACTCACAGCCACGTTGGACAAGAACTCCGTTTTGGCGATGTTGCTACATCTGTTTAAGTTTCTACGCTTCAATGTAAGCGTAGAATATCTACTAGTGAATCCGAACTTCTAATTCATTAGCACACTTCAAAAACACTTTAAGATAATGGTTCAGTTTATAAACTACGTCGACCCTAAAAAGTAGAAAATGAAACATGACATGCGCTATCTCGCCAAAGTTGTTCACAAAATATGCAAAATTTTCGTTGAAGAATACCGAAACACTGTGAAATATATTAAATAATTTATCTTATTATGATATCACAGTCTTTCTATAAGTTTAATTTATTAAACTAAAAGCAGAATTTAAAAAAGGCGTTCATTTCTTAAAGTGTTGTTTTTTCATTTGCAATCGCGCACACCACTAAAACGTTTTTTGATCGAAAAATCTTTACATAATCCTTTGGTTAAAATATGCTGCATTAGCAGCTGAAAGCACGAAAACAGAAAGTATTTCAAGTGAAAATAAAAAATATAGTAACGAGAGAAAGCACGTGTTTCAGAAGCGTGTTACAGAATTGATTTATCAGGGACATCGACCGTCAGCCGTTTCATCATAAATGCACTTAAGTATTTTGTCACTTGAAGAAATCAAAAATCTTCATAAAGATGTTGAAATCCATTTTTACATCCAAAGGTAAAGATAGTAGATTTTTGTTTTCCATCTTTCTCTCAATGGAAGAGTAACACAGTGTAGATTAAGATGGGTTCGTAAAACTCAAGTTACATAATATATTTTAAAGTTCACTTAAAACTTTTAGCATGTAGTAAATATAAATGTAAACAACATAAACCGTAATGTAAAGCAGATTACTTTTATTTTTAGACATTATTATACTTATGGCACAAAGACTTGCTTTTAAAATTTACTCTATTGAATAAAAACTGCTTAATATATATATGTTTTTATTTAAATTTTCGTAGTTCAAAAATGACGATATACAATACCCATTACAATTAGTTTATTTGAGGTTTGAAACCTTGTTTTTTAGAAACTGTATGGTTTACACCATTAACAAAATGAAGATGACTAGTACAAAACAGAGAAATCACCAAGTAATACAATGCGCCTGATTTTAATAACTTACAATCTATTTTGTAAATGTATATTGCAAAGTATCCAGATCATTTGTTTTATATTGTTATGTTAACAACTGTTTTATATTGACTGTACTCCTCTTTACCCCTTCATAACTTTAAAATCTGCATTTCGATATTCGTGGCAGGCACATCACAGATAGCCCGTTATGCATCTGCTTGACTACAAATAAACTATTGAATGTATATTACCTTGGAAAATGTAAATATATGTTAACTAACAAAAATATTTATTTTAAGATTTGTTTTCAAATAGAAAAATAGCATGAACTCACAAGATTATATATTTCACACATACATTTTCTGTTTTTATATATTTATTGGTAGGAGAGAAGTGCTCCAGTTTGAAATTATATTTTTCAATTTTCTCTGCAGAGTTTAAAAGAAGTACTTGTAACAGCTTCGAAATGCAATAAAATACTCATTTTGACAGTTACCCGAGTTTTATGAACAATTCTAATAACTGAAATTTCCATTACTGTTTCTGACACGTGTTAAAATATTTTAGTTTTTAATTGCATAAACTGCATTTGTTCTTTATATTTTAATTCTTTATGCTTATAGTCCACTGCACTTGTTAGAACAAGTTGCTCGTAATTATAGGTTGTTATAAAATATAATACTGGGAGTAGAACTTACATCAAACAGATGGTACACCTAGCATACCTTCTGAAATCTACATCTGCAGGTACCTCTACAACAAGAGAAATTTATTCTTATGATTTCTATCGTGCTTTTATCTTAGGTATTTTCTTCGTATTTTAAGTCTTGTTTGATCATTCTAAACATTTATAGGGAGACTAGGTGATATTCATCTAAGCCTGTTCTCTCATGTGTCTACGTATTTTATCAAGCAAAATATTTCAGTGTCTTTATCACTTTAGTAATTATCGTAACCCTTCTGTTCGTGGCGTTTATTAGCTACACGTCAGATTGGTCAATTCACCAGCGTACTTTCACTTATCCATCGTTAACACTGCGTATAGAGATTTAAAGTAGTCTATAGTACACGTTTTAACAGGCTTGGTCTTTAAAGCTAGTTACTGACACGTTTCTAACAATCCTAGCTAACCGGAACATTTGAAAAGTGAACGTTCCCCAATCATATACGAGACCGTGATATGCTACTGATCTGTATAAAATAAGTAAAAATATTAAAATTAAGCTGTATATTTTGTCGAAAGCAAAAATAAACAACGAGGCGTAAATACGTTTCCAAGTCTTGATATTTTCGAAAGTTGTTTCTTTGTTTGTAATTGAACAGTGACCTTTAAAATGAGCTATCTGCGTTCTGCCACGACCATCAAATTCCGGTTTCTATCGCTGTAAGTCCGCAGCCGTTGTGCGAAGAAGAGTGGAAAAACGAAAATCCCTAATATAATAATTTAATGCCTGAGAACTACAATAAACACTGGTGGAAACATGAATCATGTCAGCTTAAAGTTTGAGAATTTAAAACTTGGAAGAAAGTCGTTCTTTCACAGTCTCAAATTAAATTTAATGAAAACTTTTATTTTAATTTTGTTATAGAAATAAGTTTTTGGTTAAACTAAGAATTCAGTTTAGTACTACGAAAAAAAATCTACAGCATAAAACGACTTGTATCCACACTTGTGTTTATTTTTATAAGAATCTACTGCATAAAGTGGCCAGTATCGTCACGCGTGTTTGTTTCTGTAAGAATCTATATCATAAAATGGCTAGTATATTTAAGTATGTTTGTTTTTGTAAGGATCTATATCATGAAGTGGCTAGTATCTTTAGGTGTGTTTGTTTCTGTAAGAATCTATGTTATAAAGTGGCTAGTATTTTTACGTATGTTTGTTTTTGTAAGTATCTATATTATAAAGTGGCTAGTATCTTTGAGTATGTTTGTTTCTTTAAGAAGTTTCAATTTCCCACTCTCTGATCATTTTTAAGCCTTCATGACCAAGATTCTGGAACTCCTTGTTTTATGAATTTTCTTAATTTAAGTAGTTTAACAGCCATTTAATTTTCTCATTACTAAAACTCAGGAAATGGCACACACGCTCGCCGTTGCGCCATCTCCGTGAACATAACTAAATAGGTCTTGCCTACCATGGGTATCTTAATTAATGCATTGTAATGTTAAGTTACGTCGTTTACAGCGTATTTCATGTAATACTTAACAGTACCAAATATAATGCTTTCAGAACGGCAACAACGTTTCGTTCAGTGGTGCGATTATTCTCAAGCACACAAGTTTTTCGTTGCAGTAAAAGTCTTAAATCGTAATAAAACAATAATTATAATGTGTAAGCAAATTAATAATGAAACTCCTAACATTAAGCAGACTTTTAGACATCTTATAGAATCAAAGTTTTATTTACATCGAGATGATATACACTGTATTTACAATGTATATCTATTGTCTGCTTAATTAATTTAACCAATTAAGCTGTTTGTTACAGAAAGCTGCTAATCTCATCATCTACTTTATTGGTTTTTAAGAATGTAAATAACTTGGGGTAACTTTGAGCTTTGTCCATCAACTTGGAAAACTCTTAACGCACTACCGCATAAAGTTAGATTATATTTTTTTAGCCAATTATGGTAATAATGGGAATTAAATAAACAAGAATCTCATGGGGTGATGAAGAGTACACATTATAACCACAATGGAAGTCCAAAGTGTCATCATTGGTGGTTAAGCTTTCTTTTACAGTTTCCGAAAGAAAAGTATAACACTCATTGTTACATACCCAAAAGGCAGTTATAGTACGACTCCTATATGAATCAGTTATGCCAAAGTTAGTAAGATATGTGGTGTTAAAATGTAACGCTTCCAGTGCGTTCAATAAAAATAATTGTTCCTCAAGACTTTCAATTAACAATAATTTTATAGCTCTCTCCTATCACATTAAAAATGCTTGCCCTTTCCGCCGTAGGAGCGTTATAATGTGACGATTAATCCCATTATTCCTTGGTAAAAGAGTAGCTCAAGAGCTGGCGGTGGTTGGTGATGACCAGCTGCCTAAGCTCTAGTCTTATACTGTTAAATTAGGAATGGCTAGCGCAGATAGCCCTCAAGTAGCTTTATGCGAAGTTCAAAACAAACAAATTTTAAATCTTGTAGGAGAAAAATTTAACTTATCTGTGTCCATGATCCTACTTTTTCTTTAAATGAAAATCAAGGGTCAACATTGAAATTTAGGGTTAAATCGATAATTGCTCGGTGCTGTTGCAGTAAAACAAAAACTAAATAAACTTAAAAGATATTGTTAATAAATTAGTAATATAAGATAGCAAAACAACAAAACAATTATTCAAATATACTGTGTCATTCATTAGCATAATAGCTTCAAAGTGTATAACTGAAATAAACAGATTTTGTAATAGCGTATCTGAGCCTCTTTTGTTTCTAAGTAAGAAACAATTATATTTGTTAAATATTATATGCCACTTTTGTTTGTGTGCTTTAGAGTTAACTGTTTTCGTCTGAATCGGAGCCGAATTGTAGAGGTTTTTAAGTCAGTGCTCGCAACCAATCAAGCAAAAACCAAGAGATATCCTTGAAACTGTATAGAGTATAAGACTGCGACTTTAACAGTAGAGCCCATTATATTAATGACTGTATTAATATATCATGAATATACAACGGTACTTAATTCTGGGGAAATGTTTCTTGCATCTGATTTTCCAAAGTATGTTACAATTCGTTTTCCTAGTTTGATAAAACAAGTCTTTCAGATATCAGTATTTTGAAGTTCTACGTCCCAAACTTATCCATTGATGCCTTATCTTTATATTCTAACTGTCCTCTCTTGATAACGAAAAGTAAGAAAAAAAAACAAGTCGAACAAGTCGAAGGATTTTAATATGTCCACCATCTTCCTTGGCTATACGTAAATACTTCTAAGAACTAAACTATCTGTATATAGCTTGTGTAGTTGACATTATAAATGGAACAGCGATCAATAAAAACTTTAGTGGAATTGCAACCATTTCCTCTGAGGTGTAAAAATCCCGCTGAGTATTTTGATAGCAACCGTGAAGACGTACAGCTAAATGCACTCATGCGCGAAGCTGTACCAAGCATGCAACATGGGCTTAAACGTAGAAGTTTATATTGAAGAGTAGGACTTATGAAAACATTTGAGAACCATATCCGTAAACGTTACAAATAGTATAGTACATCAACACGATATTACGGACCTGCCATTTCTTTTTATACACAGTTTTATAGCATACTACTAGAATTTCAGAAAGACCTTTGCAAGTGGAATTTTGACAAGAGAGAAAACATAATCAAATTAACGATTATTAAATCACATGTTTTTTTGTTTTTTGGGTTTATAGACATAAATTTATTTTATCAGTGAAGATTATGACAAAAACATACTTATTGTAACTTATTTAGATAAGACAAACAAGAAAGGCTATAGATTTCTTAGTGTTCATAAAGGAGCACTAATATCAGATTATTTGGAGAATATTTTGTAAAGGCTTGCAAGGAAACAAATATGCTTTTACTGGTATGGTAATTTCAGTTCTACCTAACGTACGCCAAAGTAATTAGAAAGTCAGTCATTAAAGACTCCATTGGTAGTGAAAGATATTTAAGCTCATATGATTTTTCTGTATAAGTGATAAACTGGAAGTGATATATTGCAAGAATATTTAAGTCGTGAGACTCAAGACTCAAACAAAAAGGTGGTGGTGGAAGCGGGGAACAAATTGGATATATTGTATAAAAAAGACTTGCCCTCATATAGATCGTTTTGCTGTGTAAACCACATAACTGAATTAATGTTCTATGATGATTAAAGTATTTGTAGAGAGATGTGGTGACTGTTTATATAACACAACATATGGATAATATTTTTTTTCCTGTTTTCCTTTGCTAACATTAAAATATTTAGCAGTGAAACTGTTTTTTTCACTGTCCTAATCAGACCAATTTTCTCACCTAATACAATCCATTCTGTTCATGATATCAAAATATCATGGTATAGCATCCAATAAAGAACCGTGAGTGTTTAAATTAAGTTCATGCGTGTAATTCATGGGACTTTTTCCCCATAGAGTGATCTGCAGTGAAGAAAACAATATCTTCCTTTGTTCACCCATTTTCTCTTTTCTCGCTCATTTTTTTTTCTAATCTAGATAATAAAGTGGAAGCTATAACAGGACAAAAAATCCAAATTACTGCATTTGACTGTTAGATGCTCAAGATACTGCTTTTATTTAACGGCGCGCATTTACTTTGTAAATCTATTTTTTAACGCTCTTCGACGTATTTTTAAAACAATTGTTTAATATCTGTTAGAGATCTTTAGCAAACATTAAATTCGCGTAAATTAAAATAGCACGTAGCTCATAACTGTTCTTTATGATTTACGGTAACAATTCTGGGGAACATACACAACAAACACTAATAATCTTGAACTTATTGTCAATAAAATGTGAGGATGAAATGGAACAATAAGTTAAAACATATTAACAACCGTTGTTTCGTACTAGTTTTGAAACAGTTTGATTCTTAAGAAAATGATTTAATTTGAAAATATTTAATTAATCAAATTCCAAAAAAATATTAAACAGCAACCATAATCATGAAGTTACAGTCTACGTCAACACTTCCTGGTGACTTAGCAGTAAGTCTGAAAGCTTATAACACTAAAAGGTGGATATGATATCTATGGTTAGTACAGTACAAAAACTCCATTGTGTATCTTTTGGTTAATAAAATAAAAATGCTAGAGTATCTTAGAAAAATTGCAAAGGAAGCATAAAACCAGCACATATGATTCACGACTTTTTCAACCACCGTTTTGTAAAAAATAAACTCGTGTGTTTTCAGTTATTTGCTGCGTCGTTACACATTTAGTTTATGGTTACGTATTGTTGCTAATATTTACAGCCAGAAACGCCCTTTATAACGACAGAAATTTTCTGTTGTATCAATGAATAAACGTCCAAAATTCCCTTTTAAAATACACCAAGCTCGGCGTTTCACAGGACAGCACAGATCGGAAAATATCAATATTTTCTTAAAATCTCATCAAGAGGCCTTGAAATGAAACTACGTTCATCATAAAGGTTGTCGAACAGCCCTTGTGATAAATCGATACTTTCCAGAAACCCTCATTTCGTAGCGTGTAACCAGAACTTTGTATTTTTCTCAAATGCTCATTACTTGGCGTAATAAGAGGTTCGAGCTCTCTCCCGCATACTTATCAATATGCAACACACGAGCTATTCATTGGAATAAAATCAAAATTTAATGGCTTTACATTGATTCTTTGCTCAAGAACTGATATAGAGTGAAAAAAATGAAGTTATTTCTAAGCCTACATGAAAATAACATTAATCATATTGACATTAAACGTGAGAAAGAAAAGGGGGAGATTCAGGTTTTGAGGTGTATGTTTTTCGTATAATAAAGCCACAAAGGGCTATCTCCTCAGCCCACTGAGGTGAATCGAACCCCTAATTTTAGCGTTGTAAATCCGGAGACATACCACTGTACTAGCGGGGGGCACGAGGTTTTAAAAGCCTTGAAATTACATTTTGATCGTCAATTTTAGACGATATTTTGTATTTAATATTTTACTTATTTGTTATATGAATAACACTACATTGGGCTAGCTGTTGTGTTATGGCCCGGCATGGTCAAGCGTGTTAAGGCGTGCGGCTTTGCATCCCCTTCGTGCCAAATATGCTCGCCCTTTCAGCTGTGGAGGCGATATTATATTACGGTCAATTCAACTATTCGTTGGTAAAAGAATAGCCCAAGAGTTAGCGGTGGGCGGTGATGACTAGCTGCCTTCCGTCTAGTTTTACACTGCTAAATTAGGGACGGCTAGCACAGATAGCCCTCGAGTAGCTTTGTGCGAAATTCGAAAACAAACAAACAAACAACCTGCTGTGTTCACCGCGGGAAATCGGACCTCAAATTTTAGGTTTGGAAGGCTGACAGACTTATCGCTGTCACACATTGGGAGTTATTTTCGGTAGCTAGTATTTAGTAAAAACAAAACTAAGAAAAAAATGTTTAAGTTTTTTACTTTGTGACATAAGTTTCTAATTAATAAACGGTTTTATTAACAAATTTTTCTGTAAATAATCATCTGGAAAATTAAGTTTAACTCAGTTTCTTTTGTCATATTTTATTAGAGGTTATTATTTAAATTATATTATTATTCTTCGTTTTATATTTTTTGTTATCAGTAGTTTTCTAATTAATGTTTTGTAGCTAAGTTTTATTGAGTTTTTATAATTAATCTCACGTAATCAAACTGTATTAATTGCTGACGTATTTTAGTTTTTGGTTCAAGTTCGAAGTTTTTATAAGACAACACACGCATACAAACACACGTACTAGGAGTTTTATCTTATGAGAGCTTTTTCTATGAACGATTTTTTTACAGAAAAGTTGAGTGGAGAAATTTGATAATTAGGTAAAATAATCAATAAGTTTAACGTGTTTAATCTTAGGTTTATGAAAGTTTTTCTTTTATATTAAATATTCATACATAATGAAAGTTTTATTTCAATATTTAGTATTCAGAATTGCAGAGATGGAGTTTTATTATTATACATTCAGGCTGATGCACGTTACGAGGAAGAGTACAAAAATGTATTGAAAATTCTAAAAGTCTTTTCCTTCATATTTTACTGAAAAATTGACCATATATTTATGTTATATTTACGTCAAATTTCTTTAGATTTTAGTGAACTTTTAAAACTGTCTTTTCCACGTGTTTCTTTTTTCATGTATAAACCTGCGCTTTATGTTTTTAACCCATTGAAATGTATTAATTAATTAAATTACATGATTATTTAATATTTTTCTTTGACATTCACGGTCGAAGTAAGTGTTATATCTCTCGATAGTAATTTGTTTCAAATAAATAAGATCCTATCAGCCAGTCTGATTAATGTTACGCTGCAGATCTACGTTCATATCAATGTATTTTCACTTAAAATTAATAAAAAGCATTAAATACGTACAGTTATAAGAGCGATTGTTATATTTCTTTTAGCACAATTTAGTAATAAAATTTTACCGTATTTTCAACTGAATTGTTAACTTACCTTTAGTTAATTTAATTTGTTATTAGAACTTTTCGGCAATAGAATTTTGCCATCTTTCCAGCTGAACCGATTTTTATTTTAAAAAATCTAAGCTCATGATTAATTGGAAGTTTGTTAAATTATACGTAAGTCTGATTAGCTGCTAAATTATCAAGAAAGCACTCTCGAGCTTCTGGAACAATCTTTTCATTCTTGACCTGATTTTTGTTCGTTACTTCATTTTTTTAATTGGCCATCTATAATTGCAGGTTTCAATTTGCAACTCATTAATGTACAACCTAACAATCACGATCAAATTTTATGATAGTTTCAAGCTTCAAGCATTTAAATTTAAATGACGTATAAAAACCACTATTCAAAGTCGTTGAAATACATCCCTTACCTTGAAAGATGGTCTAATTTTTCGTTTATTCAGTTAAGAGATATTTTATTCTCTAGTTATTTTGTAAATTGTTTGAAATACTGTCTCTTACGTACTAATAACGATAGTTTTGTTTTGTTTTATATTGAATGTACATTTGAATAATACTGAAAAGCAAAAATTATATTGTATAACATTTGCAATCTTTAATCTGTGTTTTTATCTCAGATTTTTGCCTCCCCCTTTAGTGACACAGCGACATATCCGCAGACTTACAACGCTAGAAACAGGGTTTCGATACATTTAATAGACGCCGGGCATGGCCAAGTGGGTTAAGGCGTGTGACTTGTAATCTGAGGGTCGCGGGTTCGCATCTCCGTCGCACCAAACATGCTTACCCTCCCAGCCGTGGGAGCATTATTATGTGACGGTTAAGTAGCCCAAGAGTTGGCGGTGGGTGGTGATGACTAGCTGTCTTCCCTCTAGTCTTACACTGCTAAATTAGGGACAGCTAGCACAGATAGCCCTCGAATAGCTTTGCGTGAAATTAAAAAACAAAACAAACTTTTGATACGCAAAGCACAGATAACTTACCGTCCAAAAACTACAATAAATAAAATTAAAAGAGTATCAAGTCATGTACGATACTTTTTTCTTATGCAAAGGTTTTTAACACCAGTTGTTACGCAAACAAGACGTTTCCAGGGTGTTTCAAAGTCCATGAAACGTATTTCGTCCTTTTACATGAAATAATAACCTTCTTTTTATGCGAAATGATATGACGAAAAGTGTACACTTCAGCCCCTTACAGCTTATAGAATTACCAATCTTTCTCAAATCAAACATTCGTTGATCATTTAGCCTGTATCACGTCAAATAATGTGAAAGTGTAGTTGTGATACATTCCGTTCCATTGAGACTTTACACTGGCTTTGTCACATGACTTGCTGAATTGCATGTACAAAATTGTTTTAATAAAGTGTACGCAACCCTCTGTACAATACAGAAAATACCGCTACAGTATTTTTCTATAGTCAGAAATGTCTATAAATTTTAACGAATATGGAGTTTCAAAATTTTTTTTTTTCTGCGATGGTCACTTCCCTGAACAGTGATTTGCTGAAGTGGTTGGACTTAATCTAACTTTGTTTTTCTCTACGTAATATGATTATCAAATTTATCAGTTGTTACTTAATACTGAAGAACTAACGGTAATGATTTCATTGGCTGTGAGCCAGAATTTCCATGCTAATCATTTTATCGGAGTAGCGTGGAAAACTCTCTTTCACTTAATAAAATTACGAAAATATCTTTCTTTTCTTTCTGACGTATAATCTTTCAGTGCAGTCCAAACAACACTTGAATGAATTAACCTTACCTACCATGTCATGTGTACACTCGCACGCTCGATTCCGGATAAATTCAAGGTAGTAGAACTGACAGTAATTTCATTTTCACTTGTGAAGATGAATATAAATAGAATCAACATTTTCCAGCCACCTTGAGATATGGAGATAGAAAGATAGCAAATATACCCATCCAGCTTCCATAGCCAGCTAAACTCGCAATTATCTGTATGAAATATAAATAAATCGTCTGTTTCACTTTGTTAAAACATCAATCTGTTATGAATGGCTCGTGTTATTAGTAATGGATTTAGATATAAATAGCCTAAAGTCCTGATATAAACATAATTATATTAATGCTCGTCCATTTATGATATTGATTCATAATATTAATGATTGATTAAGTTGGATTAAAGTTATATATATATATAAGCTAATATTAGTATAGTTTCAAAATACACTTGCACATATAAGAATAAAAACTTTCATTTATCTGTCATAAAATTAAAGACACGGACCAGAATTTTAGTAAAAATGATTAATCCAGCTTTTACTTAATAACTGTTACAGCAGGTTTAATAATCCAGCTATTGCTTAATAACTATTGCAGTAGGTTTAAAATATCCAGCTGTTACTTAATAACTATTGCAGTAGGTTTAAAATATCCAGCTATTACTTAATAACTATTGCAGCAGGTTTAACAATCCAGCTATTACTTAACTATTGCAGCAGGTTTAACAATCCAGCTATTACTTAATTATTGCAGCAGGTTTAACTTATTCTTCTTTTATTTAGTGTTGTTTTGATTTTACTTTTAAATAAAGAACTAAAGAACAACAAAAATAAAATAAACTTTTAAGGATTTTAACCAAAAGCTGAAAGACACAGGTCTCAGGATATCTTTTTCACTTACACAAAACTATTACGTATTTTAATTTATTTCGGACAAGCTTCCAATTTATTATGTTACTTACTTTAGGTTATTACGATTCGAAATAGCCTAACATTTTAATTTTAATTTAGAAGCTAGTTAAATATAGATATATATTAACTTTATGATATTTGCCAACAAGACTTTATACGCTCAGTTTTCTTTCTTAACACAACTATATTTTAATACACAAACAACAATACAATTTATAATAACAGTTATTATAAATAATAGTTTCTATGCAAAAGTTTTACAAACTTACAAACAGTATTAAGTTTTCTATTTGGTCTGGAACTGAGTATTTTATCAATAGTTCACGGTGAACGAATTACTATTGAGTTGATAAACTAGTTAGTTGTCAATTTTTGAGTGACATAACGCCGTATACAAGCTGACTTAAGCCCGGCACGGCCAGGTGGTTAGGGTGCTCCACTCACAATCTGAAGGTTTCGGGATTTGAATCCCCGTCACATAAAACTTGCTTGCCCGTTTCGCCGTAGGGTCTTTATAACGTGACGGTCAATCCCACTATTTGTTCGTAAAAGAGTGATCCAAACGTTGGCGGTAAGTGGTGATGATTAGTTTCCTTCCATCTAGTCTTACACTGTTAAATTATGGAGCGATAACGCAGATTGTTCTCGTGTAGCTTTGCGCGAAATTCAAAAACAAACAAACAAGTTGACTTTTGTCCAACAGAGATATCTAATATCATGGTAAAAATACTAGCATCCCAAATTAATTCGCTGTAGTTAAACGGTTCGTAGTATTTGAAATCTATAAACGTTCTTGGTCAGTTATCTGTAGTTTCCCGATTGATAAGCCTTTCGTTTGTCACGCTTATAACTTCCGAACTTTATAGTATACTAGCCGTAGCAAATCAACCTCTTCGCACTTTCATTTATGAACTTTAAGGCGACGTTCGCGAAAGTGCAGTTGTCAATAATACAGGCAATCATTAGTATTTTACATAGATACATAGTATATTGTTGATTCTTATGCTCCAGAATCTTCTACAAATTTATAGAACAGGTGGAAATTTCGCAATACATCTTTAACACTATAAATTATGCATTTATAAATATTTATTAAACCGAAACAAACAATGACATTAAAATAAATATGTAAGAGTAAATCTGTTTCAAAAAGTTATGATATTTCTTTTTGCTCTCATTATCTTAGTTTTCGTCTTCTGGACGTTTTCCTAAATTGATGACATATTTAAGGCATTTTATTAAATGCACAAACGTTTATTTTATACATAAAAAAGTTACAGCAGTTGCAAAACTATCGCCTAAGATAAAGAAATAAAAACATTGTACTGGAAATAATTTTGAGTATCGTGAAGTTTAAACTGAAACAAACGAGAATTATTCTTGCATTTCATAGGTTTAAAAATTCACAACAGAAATGATTGTATTGTTGTTAGGCAGTTTAACTTTATGCTCAAAATCAGAATTAATGAGTTATCTCACTTTGTTTACAATTCAAACTTTTCAAAACTTATCATAAAAATTCATTTCTCTGACGTCAAAGAGAAAAAATACTTTTCTCTCCATCCATCAGAATAGCACGAAAAATCTTAAAATGGTAATTTTATTTTTTGTTGCTTTTTACTTCTTCAAAAATAGACGTAATTAAATTTGCTTCGTTGGTATCTGTTGTTACCGCCATGAACTTCAAACAATGATAGTTTAAATTCTAATTTGAAAACCGCTAGAGAATGATAATTTTGCTATGCGTGAAGTGAGCTGTGAGAATAGTAGACGAGGGTCTCATTATTTATTGAATGAAACTTCAAGGAATCTTGCACAAACTGCACTTTAATAATATAGATTCTTTTCCTTGTTAAGCCAATTGTAAGGAAATATGTGACTAAAAGAATTTAAAGATTAACCAATAAGAAATTGTGTCATACACTGTTCAGATCAAAGACTTACTTTCTACCTCATGCATTGCATCGATCAATGGATTATCAGAGATAATTTACTCAACGCATTGCTTATGTGAATGAATTACCAGGATAATTTATGTCATACAATGTTTAAATCAATGGTATGTCATTGTAGTTGCACAATTGCGTTTGTGTATTGTGCTAAACCAAGTAATTTCTATAATATTATATGACACGTAGAATTAAAGTAATTATAATTTTATCCATTCAAGAACAATTAACGAAATTATTAAGACATAATAAGGATGATGACATTTGTCTGTTAAACACAAAGTTACAAATTGGCAATCCTTGCTCTATCCACACGGGTATCGAAGCCCAGCTTTTAACTTTGCAAGTCTGCAGTCATACCGTTCTGCCCCTAAGGGGGAATGATGGCATAAACAAACGTATTTCACAGTTGTAATGGTATGAAAACCTTTCTTAAACTGGCAGTAATGTTTATACTTAACTATAGTTGTCAAAATCTATTATTGTTAACCTTATTATATTCTGTAAACACTAAATTGTCTATTTAGTTCTTTAAGAATTTTCAAGAAGAAGAAAAGTTTAAAATATTATTCAACTTTATGATGTCCGCCAAATTCATTAACGATGACACTGATGACTCAAAATCAAGGTTAATCAGGAAGGCTGAAATATAACAAATACAGCAGTATTCGGAACAATATATATATATAAACATTTGCTATAATAACAGTAACTATTACAGCCAATTACAGTAGGAGCCAGAAGGACCATGTGGTCTTTATAAAAATATTATAAACCTCGTGCTAATAGCATACCTCAATTATAATTATACAGTGTTCATGTCAGTTAAGGAACAGTTAGAGTGCTTATATTCTATCTTTCACAAGACACAACTAGTGATATTTTAAGGATTAGCATAGCTAAGTGATTAGGGGACCCACCTCACAATTTGCTGGTTGCGGATTCGAATCACTTTACCAAACGTGTCTGTCCTTTCACATGTGAGAGTTTTATAGTGTTAAAGTTTGTTACAAATAGCACTGGTAAAAACAGTTATCCAAGAATTGGCAATGAATGGTGTTGACTCTCTGCCTTCCTTCTGGTTTATCACTTTAAATGTTAGGAAATCTAGCGCAGGTAACTCTCAAATACCTTTACCCCAAATTCCACTGCTATTTTGTAATATTAATGACATCCATAAATTAGTTTTCTCTAGTGAAATATGTGTCGATTGACCAGCCATACGATCTAATGTTCAAATATATCCCACTGATATAAACGTTGTAGAGAAATAAACGATAGAAAATTTTTGTTAATCAGGTTTTCGAGTTAATACAACACGTTTAAAATGAAAGAATACCTTAACTGTTGAGGTAATACGTCCCTTTCTTTCAGCAAGGCTGCTTTCAGTTATCTCAAAATGCGTAAAAGAGAATAACGCAATGCAAATTGGATGCAAATACAGCGAGCGTCCTGGCTAATCTATTTCCTTTATATTCTCTTCTTCCAGGACGTTGCTTACATTTCAGCCTCAAGAGGACTAACCAGATATCCTGAAATGTAAATATGTATATTTTCGATCCTGCCAATTTATATGTATATATGTATAAATTTGTATGATTTAAGGCCGGAACTATTGCAGCAAAAGGATGTTGCCATAGCAAGAGTACGAGGGAAGTGAGGAAGAAACATAAAACATGAATATGTCATACTTCTAAAGGCTATCACCCGAGGGCGTGTTGCTAGGTCGCCATGACAGGTAGTCAATATGTCATAGCTCACCAGAGGGTACAACTAAACTCATGGAGGTCTTAAATTATAGTTTGATACCAAATAAATGATTGCATAATAATAATGAAAAGTAGAGAACGTGTTTCCAAGCCGCAATAACTTATGCAACATATGCTTCATCATGTTTAATAATAAATCATTAATAAATTAATTAAATCATCCTTAAAAGGACACTTAAGGTTAATTCATTTATAATTAGATCACCCTGAAAAGAATTCTTAATACTAATTACTTGGTTAATTCTAAAATGGAAAGTGAATGTTAATTCATTAGTTAATTAATTAATATTTAAATTTTCCTGGAACGAAGTAAAAAACGTTTTTAGGCAGTTGTGACTTATACGATAAAGAATACAATTAATAACTGATTCGATAATTAATTAAATCAGTTATAATTAAATTTTCATAAAAATGACTATTTCATCAGCTAACGCTCCCAGTGGCATAGCGATATGTCTACAGACTTACAATGCTAAAAACCGGGTTTCGACACTATTGACTATTTCATCAGCTAACGCTCCCAGTGGCATAGCGATATGTCTACAGACTTACAATGCTAAAAACCGGGTTTCGACACCCGTGGTGAGCAAGAACACAGATAACCCATTGTGTAGATTTGTGTTTAATTATAAACAAACAAACAAACAACCATTAGCTAATTAAACATCCTGTTCTAAAAGGACAATATATCAATTAAAACATTCTATTATAATTATCAACCAAGTATTTAAAGACTTTTAGTGATATAATAAATTGAGAAAAATGTTGTTTTATATAACATGTTTAAATAAGAATACAACAAATAGAGAAAAATCATATTTCAAGAGGAGCGTGTTTTCTTATAGCAAAGCAACATTGGGCTATCTGCTGAGCCCACCGAGGGTAATCGAACCCCCAGTTGGGGCGTTGTAAATTCGGAAACACACCGCTGTACTAGCGGGGAGGCGAAAACGAGCGGTGTGTTTTTTTATTGCAAAGCTACAGGAGACTATCTAATGAGCCTATCGAGGGGAATCGAACCCCTGATTTTAGCGTTGTAAACCCGTAGACATACCACTGTACTAGCCGGGTGCAATAAATGAGAACTTGACATGCGGGGAACGTCAAGAGGGAAGAAATATATTTCACAGTAATTCATAGTTGGTCCAAGAACTAAGTTATTAAATTTTCAGTGCTTGTAACAAAAACTATAATCAATATTCACTTTACACAAGTAATTAAAGTAATTAAAAATTATACAAAATATTTTAAAACTAAATCAGCTACACATTTTATTTACATAAAAAAATGACCTTCAGTATATAGTGGACTGAGCAGATAACATATGAATGTGAATAAAATATATCTATTAATCACATATAGGCAAGTATTTTGATTGTTTATATGAAATGGACAACCTAGAAATTCTGTTTCAGCATCTTTCAAGTTTCTTATGATGAAATACGACATACATTTTCTTCACGTTTTATAAATCCAGTATGTTTATAATCCAAAGAAGCTGTTACGTCCCTTATACAATGTTTTGATGCAGAACTCGCATCTTTGTCCTTTAAATATAACATGCAAAGTGAGATACATAGTTTTAAGTTCTTGAAGATATAATCACTTAAAGCAATATCGGTGTCCTTCATCTTACAATTTAGGCAATTTTTATTTGGCATTGACAGTGTGGAATACATAACTTCTTTTAATATTTCAGAAACCACATATATCATTTAAATGGAACAGTTATTATAACTAATATCTGTCCTACCATTAAACATAATAAATTAGCAACTTACTGATTACTATTATTTAAAGCACACAGACCTTCAGAGTGTCTCAGGTTAAGACACTAACAGTAAATCACATGTGTATGAAACAGAAGTTTAAGAACTACAAAGGTCAGACACAGACGGTAAGAACACTGATGTCAAGACAAGGTAGTTTGGAAGGTGTCACGTTGACACACTCAACAGACAGTATTTGAAATCTTCATTTAAAATATAGCAAAACATTTCGAAACATCTTGTTCTAAGTTGACTTAAGCAGCCTGACAGTATGTAAAGCACAGTATGCAAAAACTGATGTTTTATTATTGATAATTGCATTTTAGAAACGCATAGCTTAATTAAGTATATTAGTTGTACTTAACTGATATATTAAAAGTATCTTTACAGTGTTTGTTTGAAATTAAGCACAAAGCAACCCAATGAGCTATCTATGCTCTGCCCATCGTTGATATACAAATCGGGATTTTAGCGTTGTAAGTTTGTTTATTTTGGAATTTTGCGCAAAGCTACATGAGAGTCATCTGAGCTCGCCGTCCCTAATTCAACAGCGTAAGACTAGAGGGAAGGCAACTAGTCATCACCACCAACCGCCAATTTTTGGGCTACTATTTTATCAACGAATAGCGGGATTGACCATAACATTATAACGCCACCATGGTTGAAAAGGCGAGCATGTTTGTTGCGATGCGAATTCGAACCCGCAACCCTCAGATTATGAGTCGAACGCCTTAACCCACCTGACCATGCCGGGCCTGAGTTGTAAGTCCACAAAAATACCATTGTGCCACTGACAGTTATTTATATTGAACCATTTATTTTAAGTATAATGTAAACACATAATGACATTGTATTATAATTGACTTTTATTTTAATAAAATATGTATGATATTATCATAGCCTGGAAACACGTTCTTTACTTTGTGGTACTATTACACAATCATCCATTATAGCAACGATTCTAAACCTTGTTCGAGATACTGAACCTCGGAAGTTTCATACTTGCATTCACTAAACCCTTCGAAATTGGAAAAATAAAATATGATTTTTTTTCAAATTCAAAACATAAGTAGATATTTTATTAATGCACAAAATAAATCATGTATCAGTTGCACGCAATATCACTGTGTTTAAAGAACAAAACGTAAATTTCACATAAAAAGAAAAGCATAACTCAATAAATATTTACTGCAAATTAATGTGACTTTTAATTAATTACTGCAAAAACATGACTCAATGAATATTTACTGCAAATTAATGTGACTTTGGTTGTTGCCTATCAGAGACAAGTTCAGAAATGCGCAGCTTCACCTTGGCAAACGCCACTCTCATATCGTTTTCGCAACAAAGTCTGTTCCTTTTCTTCATTTTTATGTCTACCATCCTCGAAAAGGATTACTCGCAAAGATACGTTGTAACAAACAGTATGGGTATCTCAAAGGCTTTCTTAGCAATAAGAGGGTACCCTACGATTTGGTGACACCAAAACGTTAAGAGAGTTGTTGTTCTGTAAAGTTGCTTTTGAACTTGCCTCTGCTGAAGTTCAATGATTTTGTCAAGGTATTCATCATTGACATCTGTTGTCACAACACTAAACGTGAATGGCTGTTTCACCCATGCTGGATATGACTCTCTGGTGGGGAAGTATCCGTCGTCGAGAGACTTTGGGAGCTAATTTAAGTGTATGGCAATCGCTTGTTTCAGTTCTCCGGGTACAGAAATGTCTCTGATTTCAGACACATCTTCGATCTTACTTACACAGTCGTCCAGCAGGGGAAAGTTTGCGAAATTATCGTTCTCTGCTCATCATTTCCATAACGGTAGCTTTTTTGAAAATCCTTCAGGTTTTTTTCCGCTTCGATGATGTTAACTCCACCATCCTGCATCTGTTGATTGAGATGATTAATAGCATTGAAGATATGGGCCAGGTACGTCAAAATGAGAATGAACCCAGACTTTTTGAGACAATCTACATGACAATGTTGCTGCTATTGCAAAAACAAGGCTAATTCCACACGCATGGCTAAAACACGATTCAACACCTTTCTCCGAGATAACCACTGAATGTTAGAATGGTACAGAGGTACCTCGAATTCAGAGCCCATTTCATTACACAGCTCTTTGAAGATGCGGTGCTTCAGGACACTAAACTGTTTATTAACAAATAACAAAAAAAATAGGAGGGCAGAAAGTGTTCGTGTGTTTACTTTAATGGTCACTTGTCTAGCCTTTCAGGTGAATTACTTGGCGCAATCTCTCCTCATAGCCCTCCATGATCGTTTGACAATACTCAACTGGTATTTTTTTCCATTCTTTTTTACAGAAGCCATCCAACTCTTTCACGTTTTACGGATGACGCTGATTAACCTTGGTCTTCAACTCATGCCAAACGTTTTCTATTGGGTTGAAAACTGGAGACTGCAATGGAACTCTAGAACGCTTATATGGTTCCTCTGCAACCAGGATTGTACATATTTTGATGTGTGCTTAAGGTCATTGTCGTGCTGGAAGATCCAACGACGCCCAAGCCGCAAGTTCCTAGCATTATTCTTGATATAAGTGGCTAATATATCAATACACTCTTTTTTTTCAAGATTCCGTTGATGCAGTAAAGGCTGCCTACACCAGAAGAGCTGAAGAAATTCCTATATCATGATCGAATTCCCTTTGTGTTTAACCCTAAGGATGGTGTTCTTTGAAAGATTTCGTTCCCCTTCTTACGAAAAATATTTCAAATATCATTGTGACCGAAAAGCTTAATTTTAGTCTCATCTGACCAAAGAATACTCTTCCAATAGGTAAATGGTTTATCTACATGCTTTCTTACACACCTCAATTGTGCTTCTAAAAGAACGGGCTTTAAATATGAAGTTCTACGAGGATGGCATGCTTTGAACCCAGAAGAACGTAACATGTTTGTAACTCTAGAGGTGCTTACTTCAACCCCAGTTTACCTTACCAATTTCTGTATATCAATACGTGTTAAACGAGGGTTCTTATTAACTTTTAGCACATTAAGTTCCGTAGCAATACCGGAAAGAGACATTCAAAAATTGTATTTTACAATAATTCGGTTTTTTAAATCACTGGACAGTTGTTTCCTGTTCGCCATGATGACCAAGCAGATAATGACAGAGACAGCGCTAAATTGCCGGAAGTAAATTTTTTGCTGGATAAATTCCAATAAAAATGAACCTATTATACCTGGAATGGTATAATGTAGTTTATTCGCCAAACTAAACAAAACTTTTACAGAAATGTTAGTTTTTCACGCGTTCTGAAATATACGAACACTTTTTGCTTCTCCTATTTATGGTTATTTGTTATAAACAATTTATTCGTCGTTTAATTTGCATAAAATGTATGTAAATGTGTGTTAGTATAATATGTATAATATATTTCACGCCTATTAGCCTAATCGTGATACTCTTTATGTTGTGAGCAAAAAACTACTCACTACTTTATAGACATGTGTGTTGTACGGGAAAATGTAAAGTATTTCCTTTAACACAACATTGTGATTTACTGTTCAGCTTTATTAAGAAAGAGCATGTTGAAATATTTTGATTATTTTATATTTTTTGACATACCAAAGTAGTGTATATCTTAGCACAGCTATTGGTTAAGTGTAATCAGTTTAAAATTTTATTTTTCTTAAAGACGTACAAACATTTGTCATATATGTAATAATTTCATCCTAGTTTGGTGTAATAATGTTTGTTTTATATGTAGCTAGTTGGCAAGTGAGCTGTTTTTTTTGCTGTGCGTTTCCTGATATTATACATATTTGATTCTATTCTGTTTCCTCTACTTTTTGATGTATTCATGATTTCAATTTCATGTTTCGTTGAAAGTTTTATTTGAACTTAGTATTTAATGCATTAAAAGCAGTTACTTATATCTATACATCTTGAAGAATGAGTTGAAGCAATAGTCAATAATGTTAAAATATAAACAATTCTGTATGTGTTATGCACAGAATATAACGGTATTGTTTTTTGCGTTTAAATGATAATTGTGTGTTTATGCTGTATTTTAAATAAGTTGTACCTTAAATTAATTATTTATTTAGCTCTTTATGTTCCATTGTAAGTCAAAGGTTGATGTAAAACTAGGCCTCAGAATTAATCGCTATGACATGAATCATTAAACGATGGTACCTAATTACTATTTCACAGGATAATTATTTCGTGGACCAACTCTGATGCATTTTATCATTTTCCTACGAGTTAGAGTGTGTGTGTGTATGTGTGTTTATTTTCTTGTTTTTGAATTTCGCGCAAAGCTACACGAGAGTTATGTGTGCAAGTCGTCCCTAATTTAGCAATGTAAGACCAGAGGGAAGGAAGCTAGTCATCACCATCCATCGCCAACTCTTGGATTACTCTTTAACCAACGAACATTGAGATTAACCGTCACATTATAACGGCCACATGGCTGAGACGGCGAGCATGTTGGGTGTGACGGGGATGCGATCCTCGGATTATGAGTCGAACGCCTTAATCATCTGGCCGTGCTGTGCCACAAGTTAGGATAACTATGCATTCGTAATAATTCTTATGTGTGATTGGTCAGCTGTAAAAAAGATGTGGGGACGGTTTTTGAATTTCCTAATTAAATTATGTCTTCTGACGCTTTGTTTAAACCCGTTAGTGTTGTCTTTCAACAGTGTATTTCTTTTCTAGTTTTTGGTGTTAACTCAAACCAAATCCTGTCTTTAATTAGATACATATTTTTTCTCTTAAAACACAGTTTCATTTTTTAACGAACACAGTGATTAATTTTCAATATATTACAATACATTTATACTATTATTCAATTACTTATTCATTTTCTTTCTCCTCTGAAACTGATACAATCTTTTTTCATTTTATATTGAATTGTTCATTGTTAGTAAGAGGTTGATTTTTGTAGTTGAACTCCATACCATGTCTTTTCCGTTTTATTTAATCACTAGCAAACTTTACACTCTCATCTCCAAACCAAATGTCCCCAGCTTGTACAGTGGTAAGTCTATAGAGTTACAACACTAAAATCGGAGGTTTGATTCCCCTTGGTGGACTCAACAGATAGCCCAACGGGGTTTTGCTATAAGAAAAACCCAAAATTTCTTTATTATCTAAACTAAATCTTTGAGCTTCTTTTTACTGCAGTGAACTATTTTAATGCATGTCCTAGAATATCATGGTCGCACAGTTTTTGCACAGTTTTTTAAAACCTATCCTTGATATTTAATGTTTTTACCTGTTCGTTAACAAATAAATAATACTAATACACTCACTCATCATCTCCTACACATAGAAAAATTTCGAGGTTTTGAATGTATTTTTTCGAGCGAAAGGGAATTTGAAAATATATAGCATAATTTGAAGAAGCCGTTTCAGCATACAACACCACGTTTGCTCTGAAGTGTGTTTTTATTTTTTAAGTGTAGCCCCTACTCCATTGCTGCAGCAGGGGAATATCTAAGGCCTTATAACATTAAAAACTGAGTTTCAATACCTGTAGTTGACACAGTACATTATGTAACATTGTGCTCACCAAATTCTTTAATTACAATCCCTTTAATCCCTACTGTAAAATCTGTAACTTATGATAAAATAATTCTTATCAAAAAGTAAACTCAAAATAGAACAACACGAAATATAAATGTATAATCATATCAGTTGAGGAAACCAAACCAATAGTTTTATTTTCATTTGATTTAAACAAACAAACTAAAATAATGTTTCACTACTTCTAAACAAAATTTAGATTGATAATAACACACTCGAAAAGTACAACATGTATAACTATGCAATTTATTGCAAACGAATTTTTCACAAAATCCGATAATAATCGGTTCCTGGCACTTATTCTCATAAATTTAATCATAATTGATACTGAAACATCATAAATGCAAAATAATATAATACAATGCACTTAAGGTAATTACATTGTTTTCGCGCAAAGCCAAACAATAAGCTATTTAAACTATGTCTACAACAGGGAACGAGACCTGGATTTTAGTGTTAAAATTTTGTAAGCTTTGTGCTGATTTACAAGGAGGTTATAAGTGTTCTTTCTCTGTTTATCACTTGATTCATTCGATTTTATTATCATGTTTTAACACTATATTTTTCGAAGTAAACCGTTTAATGTTTATTTTGTGAACGAAAAAATTGTGAGACTAGATTTATTAATAAATATATTGGCCAAACTTTGTAATTATATGATGTTACAGTATTGTTTAGAATAACATATGTATTTCTGAATAAATTACTTTGATAACTTACAGCCAAATTTTCGAGAATCTATTTTAATTTCATATATTAATTAAATTTTATGGACTATTGCCTTAATTTCGTGAATTAATAAAAATCGGTTTGGATATATTAGTGATAGATTTTCATTTGTAAACTGCCATAGAGAAATCGGTCTCAATTTAGTAAATAACATATTCGTATAAGTATTTAAGACTAACACTATTATACGTTTGCGGTACTTATATTATCTTCTTTTTGATGTTGTTTAAAAATGACTAGTCCATAGTCTAGTCGATTTGGTATAGTTTTTATTTATAAATAAGAAATTGTAATCGATCTTAATCAATCATGTTGTTAATAAAACACCATCGCTAAACTAAAATTTCCATTCATTTATTTTCTGAAGAGAATGTAGACTAAGAATATAGTATTTTTTGTAGACTGAATACACTTAGTTTGTATTTCACACTGGTTTATTTTTTTAATTTCGCGCAGAATTACATCAGGGCTATCTGATGCTTCAAAATTCGATCCTTCAAGATTTCCAGAGATTTAAAAATACAAATAGTGTGGAAAATTGCAGTTAAAATACATAATTTCTGTTCCATTTAGGTGGATAACAATTTTAATTAAACATGTCGCGTTGCGCATGCTAAGTGTGCTGTGTAAATCTTATCAGCAAGGGCTAAAATAATCCGAAGTAAAAACAAGTTTTCTCGTTTTAAATTTAGGTAGATAAAAATATCGACATTTCTCGTTTTATCAACATGAAATAAACAATATTACTTGTGCACTATTTTTAATTATTTTGTGTGTATAAGTTTAGTAACAAATATTCTGTTTTTTTGTTGTCTGTTTATTTAAGAATAGTTGGATATATCACCTGTGACTCAAGAAATAAAACACTAGGTCACATTAAAAGACTGTCAAAAAATAAGTTATCACACTAAACTCAGAGTAACAATTTGTTTGTTGTTGAAAAAATCTTTTTACATTCAACACCTTTAAAAGAGTATAGTTGACCTTAATAGAGATGTAATGATTCAATATACAAAACTATTTTCGATTTATTTAATTCTTAAAACAATTTCCACCATTAACTTTTCACTTGCTCTAAAGAGGGAATATACGAGATAAATTTTCAAAGCATCTGTTTTCCTCGTCTATATCAATATGTATTTATTCTTGATGAATGTGTTTGTATTTTCTTATAGCAAAGCCACATCAGGCTATCTGCTGAGCCCAGCGATGGAAATCGAACACTTGATTTTAGCGTTGTAAATCTGTAGACATAACGCTGTACTAGCAACGGGCTTCTCGGTGAAATATAAATAGTTATTTTAGCACTAATATTAGTTTCAGTTTCATTTAGTAACATTAGTGTTCAACAAATGATACTGAGTAGAAGAACTTACTATTAAACAGAATGGTAAGATCACATAGTTAATTCTGGTAAAAAGCTTAAACTGCATTGCTTATTTTATTTTAACAGTAGTTCGTATTGATTAAAAAGTTTTAGGACACAATGGAAAAAGAACTTGATACGTTAACAATGGAAGCTAAATTTATTTTTGTATAGCTTCAACGAATTTGTTCATTTGATTTTCTCACGTAAAAACAAATAGCTGCTGTGCCAACAGTTAACTCTGTGACTAAATTAACAAAATGTTTTTGTAGACGTAATGAATGTTTTCAGTCTTTAACCAAATAGCTCATTCGATAAAGTACCTTCATACCTTCATATATAGGCCTGGCATGGCCAAGCGTTCGACTCATAATCTGAGGGTCGCGGTTTCGAATCCCCGTAGCACCAAACATACTCGTCCTCCCAGCCGTGAGGGCGTTATAATGTGACGGTCAATCCCACTATTCGTTGGTAAAAGAGTAGCCTAAGAGTTGGCGGTGGGTGGTGATGACTAGCTGTCTTCCCTCTAGTCTTACACTGCTAAATTAGGGAAGGCGAGCGTAGGTAGCCCTCGAGTAACTTTGCGCAAAATTCAAAAAAACAAACAAAACAAACCTTCATATGTAGCGAATATGAAGATAAGTCAGAATATGATATTATGCTATGAACTTTTATTCTGAAGAAAGATAGACAAAGGAACCAACTGAGGAACGAAAAGATATATGAACGCTACTGAAGGTTAAATAAATCTCACAAACTTTTAATAATAGCAATTTTTATTTCATCCATGTTATAGATACACCATTGAAATTAAACAAAACTCCACAAAAGCTACCGAAGTACATTACCTGCAGGAGTTTCACACGTTAACTAATATTTTGTAAACTATATATCACGGTTGATTCATCAACGGAATATATTTTGCTATTATAGTGCATTTCGGTTTGTAAATGCTCACATAAAAATACAAATAAACAGAAATTTCAATTAGGTAGGATGTGTTTCACAACCTTGTACTTATTTTTTTTATATAAACACGGTTTTCCAAACACACTTTACAACTTTTATAGCTGACATTCCATTAATATATATGCATGTTATCCAGCCTAACAACAAAGCTGATATTTTTAATATACAAAATACGGTTCAAAAAAAAGAATTACAATAAGTGTAATATAAGTAATTATGAGACACAGTCTGTTATTTTTCAATATTAACAAAGTATTTTTAGTATATCAGCGTGACTTACAAGATTCTTGTTTATTTATTTTTTGTGAAATTTAGATTTGCACATTTCTTTTTGTGAACCTATGAGAAAGAGTATTGCACTCACAACTATGAAGTTATATTAAAGCACATGTTCACAAAATATTTCTCAAAGCTCCACATTAAAAAAACTACATGAAACTAATTTCTTTCTGTTGTCAAAGTCTATTCAAAAATCCACTTTTACAGAACAGTCTTCCATTTTAATTATTGAAAAATACTTAATCAGGTTTTCCTTAACCAAAAATTGAATTTTAGCTTAAAATAATCATTAAAATCATTCAATTAAATTAAACGTATGTTTATTTATTACACACTTTAGATATTGTTAAAAACATAGAAAATTATGATTTACAAACTTTATATTTGTTTTTACATGGTACCCAATAATGAACAGAATAGTTTGTCACGGGGTATTTTTTCTAATATTGTACTCCGTCATTAACGACATAATTTAATCGAACTCTTATTATACTTTAAGTTTAGTTGTTACTATTTGAATAGGAACTCGAGTCATCGGTCTAACTTCAGTTTTATTTCACAGGCTTTTATACTTTTAGACAACTTCATATACAAGGTTCATACAGCTTTCATGTCGTTATTTTAGGTATTTCAAATAATGTAATGAAAACGACGATTTAACACTTTCTTTATTTGTTTATTTGTTTGTTTTGGATTTTCGCGCAAAACTACACGAGGACTATCTGCACTAACCGTTCCTAATTTAATAGTGTAAGAGTAGATGGAAGGCAGCTAGTCATCACCACCCACCACCAACTCTTGGGCTAAACTTTTACCAACGAATAGTGGGATTGACCGTAACATTATAACGCTCCTACGGCTGAAAGCTCGAGCATGTTTGGTGCTCATGTTAGGAGTCAAACGCCTTAATCCACCTGGCTATGCCGGACCAACACTTTTTTTTTCATGAGTTTATAATATACAGCTGAAAACAATCTGTAACGCAGTTGTTACCAATATATTTTGGCATAACAAATTGTTAGCAGCAGTATTATCGGTTACAATAAATATTACGAGCAAATGTATGGTGATTGTATTGCATATGCTAATTTAGGAGTATGGTGTATGTTATTTTATTACTACGTTTTACTTTTCTTCAGTTTCAAATAGATAGAGATCGGGACAGTTTTTACATGGTATTTTGAATATGGTTCCTGGTTGTGGAAACTCAGCATTTTTTTTAGCATTTGTTTAAATTTTGTTCCTGGAATGAAAAACGAAGCCGGTAGGGATATTTATGCTGTATTTATGTATTAGTCATCGTCGTAGTTCTTTAAGAAATATGGTCATGTCATCAACGAAAGGAATTGTGCCAGCGATTATTTTATTAGATTGTTTTTGGGTATTGTTGTTTTTCGTATGTTAAGTTGATAAGGTTTATAATTTTGAAACCTATCCTACGAAATCGACTTGGTATTTTGTGTGTGTGTGTTTTCTCATAGCTAAGTCACATCAGGCTATATGCTGTGTCCACCGAGGGGAGTCGAGCCCCTGATCTTAACACTGTAATGGCATTCTCTAAACTTTTCTAAAGGAAGAATTGTTAGGTCATTTAAAATGTTGGTTCTCTTTGTTATTACTGTGTAAACAGTGCAGGCCAAAAGAATTAGACTTTTTAGTGTACCTAAATGTTTGTTTGTTGTGTGAGCAGAAAACCAATTAACGCAGTTTTCATTATTTGTATCGTTTTGTCTAAGTTTTAGTGATGAAGCTATGGGATACTCCGGTGATAGTTACATTTACAAAATTAATTGTGTAATTATTTTCCTTTCTATTTAATGTTCTTATGCGTGACGTTTAACAGTCGTAAAAAATGTAGTCGTTCTTCATTGAAAGTGAAACTGCAGACAACGTCAACAACGTATCTTATCCTGTATATTAGTTTGTGTACAAACATTTTTATTGTTTGTGTTCCGATGTTGATAAGGAAAACATTGACTGGGGTTTCGGATAATGAGTTTCCTATACTTAGTTCGTGTATTTGAATGAAGTCTGGTGGGTGAAACTGAAAGCATTCTATTCTTTGATAGATTATTTAGGCAGAGTATTCATGATGAAACTTTGTAGAATAGACGGCAGCTGCCTGTTGTGGAGACATAAGAGTAGAGGACAACGTTTCGAAAGTCTTCCGTTATAGATGCCGTCAATTCTACAAAGTTTCATCGTGAAAGCTCACTATTGTAAGAAATTGTAAAAGTTTAACGAACGTCTCAGGTTGTTCATTGGGACCTCATCAAATAATATGTGTTGTTAGTTTTATAGTTCCATGACTAGGAGTTTGCAAAAACAGGTTAACGACGTCAAAGCTGCATATTTTCAATTTCTTGGCTAAACTACGAATTTAGTTTACAAAAAGTGATGTTTTTTTTCAGTTTTGAGTTTATTGATGAAGTTTATGATTCTAGAATTCGTTCAAAATACTTGGTGACGTTGTAGTTAAAGGAATTATAAGTTGATATTACTGAGCGGAGGGTAGGGAGTGTTTTGTGTGGTTTGGAGAGGCTGTATATTCCAGGAGTTCTTGGGTCACTTCTAAGTAGAAAATTATGGAGCTCTAATGAAACTGTATTGTATTTAAAAGTTATTTAAGAAGTTAAGTAAATTAGTTGTTGTACTCAGAGCTAAGATCAATTTATGATTACGTATATTTGGAACAATCTTTAAGTATATTCATTACTTTATTGTTATGGACTTCTGTGGTTAAAAGATAAATTAGCTTGTAAGTGTAGCTCGTTTGATGTTCATTTGATTGAGAGGATGAAAATGGTGTGGCATGGGTGTTGTTATTGTTGTATTTGATAAAAACCTTCTACACATCTAATTAACTCCGATTTTACGTTTAACACTTGAGTAAAAACTGGTGTTATAAAAAAGTTTAACCTTCTGTTTAAGACTGTGACTTGTTGTTGACTGATATCAAAATTAGTCAGATTGATTATATTTTTATTAGTAGTTCTATAGGTAGGTTCCATACTTATGTGTTTTATTTGATGGTTTGTTCAGTTTGTTTGTTTTCCGCTCAAGATTCTTTTGTTATTAGTAAGCTTATAAATCAAGTAGTTTTTAATTAAACTTGAGAACAAGTTGTAATCATCTATTGTCATAATTTAATCCAGTTAATTACAAGGTTTATATTCTTGTTGACGGACACGTTTTAGTTATTTATATTTGTTATTAATAATTCGCTTTAATAGCTTTATTTGTGTAATTTTAACAGTGTTTTTCATTCTAGTATTCTCTGTAGGTTTAACTTCATCCGGAGAAAACATACAGTTTCTCTTCCTTTTTTGCACTCCTTGAGGAAGTCTATAATTAGTGAAATATCTTTGTTTTATTTTATTTTTATTTTTTCTGCTAGGATGAATCTGAATTTATCAATTTCATCACAACGTATCGTTTCGGTTAGGCCAAGCCTTGCACAAGAGATCTTAGGGCCGAAACGTTGTACTTATTTTAATATATATATATATATGTGTGTGTGTGTGTGTGCTTGTTTATTTAGCCATTGTAAACTGTTAAAGAATTGTATTGAAAGTGTTTTAGTAACGATGTATTATTCATGAAGAAATATTCTAGTTTGAGGAGTAAAAGTAAAATTTATCTTATAATGAAGAAATATTTTACTCTAGTGAAAAAACGAAAACCTGCCTTATGATAATTTAAATTAAGTATTTATTACTCGTATTTTCTTTCGTTTTTACGTTCGTTTTTTTAGTTTTTGCTTCGATGGTAACTTTGAACAAGAGAAAAATAGTTAGATGAATTTCTCAAACACAATTTTATATAAGTTTGAGGATCAGGTTCTTCAAAAAACGTAATGAAACTCCTTAAATATTCCTTTCTAATGACGTAAAGTACTTCAAAAGCAAGGTAGATTTTTCTTCATAACCATTCCACTGATGACATTGCTTCTGCGATGTCTAAATGGTTTTCAAAGCGTTTATAACATGTAGCACACTGTGAATTTAGTAAAAATATAAATAAATACTCTTCTTATGGAGTTTTTTGGCTCCCCAAAGAATTTCTTAATAGATAAGCATCTTATTTTATCTGTCACCATTCAGAAAGCTGTAATTTTATGTACATTTTCAATACCAATGGTTCAGATACACCCCATACTTGTAGTGATTCTCCAGCATGCTTCACTGTGGATGATGTAAGTTGACTGTCAATCATAATACTTCCTCCCCTCGACCATCAAACTAACTATTGTTGACCATGGTCAAACAATTTTAATGACTTTATTTCAAATATCCTCTTCCATCTCAGTTCATCCCGCTTGCTGATATCAATTTCAGTTTTTTGGATTGGTTATTACTCCTAAACAGTGGCTTTTGGGTAGTTACAAATTCACCTTACTCCTCTGGAGATAATGTTTACGCTATAAATATAGAGCTAAGTTGTTGGAAAGATATTTACTGTATTATTTTGTGGGATGTAAAGAGCATACTCTGAGTTACTCAACATAAACAGTTTTTGTATCAGACCATTTCTATTATGAACATTAATAATTTTACTTATCTTCAATCTCGCATACAGCTTCTACTGAATATCAAATTTCTCCCCAATCTGTTCGCTAACTAAAACTATACTTTCAACACGTTTCTTATGCAGCTTGCCTCTCCTGGGATTCAAAAGAGCATTAACCTTGCTACTACTGAGAATATTCTGACTGCTTTTAACTTTACCCGTGATATCCTGATGTGACACTTTCTAGTTAAGTGGATGATAACCAATTACTAAGTTCTCAACATGTAACTACTGACATTCATGTAGAATGTTGCTCTTTGTTTTCATACAAAAGAAGGTCGTAATCTGTTTATATTTTATTCAGTGTTTCCACAAATATTTCCAATATTTTACACATAAAATGGGCTGGGAAGCTTGAGATGATATGCAAATATTTGTCTTCAAAGCCTAGAAACAACCCAACAAAAATAGGACTTTCAGGTAGCATTTATGTTTGTAAGGCGTAAATCCAATTATGGCCAGTCGATAATGTTTCAGAAAACAATACTTAAACTTTAAATAAGAAGACGCATCTTTTTATCTCAGAAATTAATCTGAATTGTTATATTATAAACAACAGGTTTGAATAATGTACTTAAGACACAACTGACATTCTTTGTTGACACTTAAGTTATTTTACATATGTAAAATAGATGACAGAATGTTCTCAAACATTTACAACCATTCAAATGTTTAATATACTTAAATTAAGATACTCGAGGTAAAGTTATTAAACTTCTTGCGGTTGCAGCTATGAATACAGAGATGCCAACTATTTCAAATGACTGAGCGTAATGATTGTAGACAGAGCCCTTTATCATTTGCGGCTACTAGGCCTGACCAATGTCTCTAAGCTGTTTATTATTATATTATTATTATAACTATTATTATTTATTACTACTATAGATTACTCATTTATGACTGGATACAGTTTTGAGTCATCTATGTCTGTGGAACCATCTATGGCTAAACTGTAAACACTGTAAGTAAGTATGCTTGAAATCATTTTGTCATCTTCACAACCCAACATTTGTACAATGGCTGTAGTTTTGGTTCTAGCACAGCCATATTTCTTTGCTATATCAAAGTCTGGGAACATTTTTCTGAATAGATGTCCTGCATCATTGGCTACAGCTAGGGGTACATTATAAACCATGACGAATTGCGTGAACATCACTTCTGCATTTATGGTTTTATATTCTGAATTCTTACTCATAAATGTCGTTATCTGCATCGTTTTTTTCTTCACCTCAGCCTATTGTTGGTGAAATGCCAATTATGTATGTCTGAAACAATTGTTTATCCCGCCATGCGGCACAGAAAATCGATGTGACAAACTGTACAAAACGCATGACTGTCACTGACTTTTGATGCAACGACCGGATATTTTGCACCATACCCTCTCCTAAATTTTTGATTCGCAGATTTAGTCCTTTTAGATTTGTCAAAAACAAGACAATCTGGTGAACGAGGCCTTTCTTTTTCCATCTTGTGAACGATCGCATTGGTTTTTTTTATGCCGCTTAGAAAACGAGAAATTCCCATCTATGCGAACGCTGACTGGCTGACAAGCACTGGTGACGTAACTATGGATTCCCCCACTTATTCAGCATGGAGAAGCACCGCACCCAAACTATTGGTAGACGTCGGAGATACAAATATTTTTTATTATTTCAAGCACAAACATGATTATCGCAAGTAGCCATTTGGATTATGTCTTTTATTTATTATCAAAATTTATTTGTAGCTCACTAAAAAATTTCTTTTCACCCCTTTCAAGTCCTGGGGGAACAATTTATCACTTTATTGTATAGGTCTATAGAATATATAATAATTTGGGAGTTGAAACAACTCGTAATATTTGTCTGTATGAACGTATAGTCGTAATGTATACACCAAAATAGTAATGGTTGGCATCTCTATGAATGAAGAATTTTCTTTACATGAAGTGTTCAAAGTACATTATTAAATGTATGGATTCAAATCATTTTTCTCACATGCTTATAAAAGTTACATCATGAATAATGCACAATTCTTTCATAATAAACCAGCTTTATCGCCTTCAAAGGTGTGCTCAATTCTACACTTAAACAGGTTACGAAAAAAGGTTTTGCTAGAATTATTTGTTCCTTCACGCACTTTATTTTGTATTTAATCTTACAATGTTACTAATTTAGACTTGTAGCCTTTCCGAAATAAAGAAAACATATTTTGTAAAGAGGAACTAGTAGTGGGAAGTGGAATACTAAAATGAAGCCCTGTTTCACATTATAAATGAATGTGCAGAACAGACTCATTAATGAAATATGGATGCAGGAGCTCTTGCATAATTAATTTGAAAATACAGCTACACGTGAGAAAGAACCTCCAATGAATGCAATAATTTTCTAAATTCATATATTAATCCTACGTGTGTCTGAGGCTTTGATCTCAGAAAGCATATAAACAACAGTACATCAACTTTTGCCATAAGGAATTTACACCCCCGGAGAAATTATTTTTATATCAAATTGTTCACGTCTTGCAAAACAGATTTTCATAGCATTGCTGATTACATATCCATAAGCCGAAATATAAAACTTTAATAATTATAATGGTAAAAAATATATATACTTACATTTTTTAAAAAAAATACTTCAATTGAAATAATAATATAATTAATGTTTAAAATGCTTCAGGTGTTGGTGTAAATTACTGTTTAAAATTTTGTAAAGGATCGTTTTAAAATACCACTAAATATGTTAATTTCTAAGTTTCACATCCAAAATGACATATATATATATATATATTCCAAATGCATCTTACACGAAATAATATCTTTATGTTTAAGTTTTATAAAAATAAAATGGAAAAACAAATAGAAATACAAGTTTTACTGGTCAATATACATATTGAGACATTGAACGATAATTTTTAAAGTATAGAAACGTCATTGAAAGATTCTAAATGTTTGTTAATATATTTTATTTATCATGGTTTATAAAGTGAATCGAGTAATATATATAAAATAAAATCCATCTTGTGAAATGTACTATTTACAAACTAACTCATGAGTTATGCTAAGAAAAAAGGAATTCAAAATAAAACGACACAATTAGTCTCAGATAAGTTTTCGTAATAGTAACGAGAAAGATATTGTTGATTCTTACAATTTAAAGCCACTTCATTTCAATTTATTGAGAAGATTTTGATGTATTTGATGCCATTATATCATGGGAAAAAATGGTAATTACATTAATATCTTTTCCTTTAATTAATATCCGGCATGGCCAGGTGCTTAAGGCATCTACTTGTAATTTGCGGATTCGAATCTCCATCATACCAAACATTCAGCTGTGGGGACGTTATAATGAGTTCAAAGATTTCCCAGAAGTCTCTAATTTTAGGCTAAAATTATCCGTCATACCGAAAATTCGAGGTTTATTTTAAAAGTAAAATTAATGAAGGTATCAGCAGCAAAACTAACCAGGTTCGAAATACAGAAACAACCATTTAGAAGCATATTAACAAAAACCACAAAGTTCTAGCTGAATTATACTCTTATACTCTTTTAATGCGTAAGTCATATTTTTTTCTAAAATGACATACTTCATAATTTATGTTTTTGTTTTTCAATTTTTGTAATTGAAATCCTCATCCTGGCACGCGTAGTTTTACGTTACAACTACGTTTATTAAGTAAATTTTTTTTAGTTTTACCAGAAACAGATACACCTGTGATTCAAAAGAACAAAAAACATAAGAAGTTTCTTTATGCAAAACGCAGACCCCCACAACACACATGTAAGAAGAAATATATTCTCCAACAGCATAAAACGTTTCCCTGACGTTATACTGCATGTTCCTTAGAAACTGAGAGAATATTTTAACTAGTGCAATAAACATATTACATGTGTGTAAATACAGAATAAAGATCATAAAAGGCAGTATATAACTGTTATATCAGCTCGCTATGGCCAGGTGATTAGAAAGTTAGCTCGTAATCTGAGGGTTTCGGGTTCGAATACTTGTCACATCAAACATGTTCGTTCTTCCAACCGAAGGGGTGTTATAATTTCACAGCATTGGTTAATCTAACTATTTGTTAGTGGACGGGTGGATGGTCACAATTAGCTATCTTTCCTCTAGTTTTACATCACTAAATTAAGGACGGCAAGTGCACATAATCCTCGTGTAGTTTTGCGCGAAATTCAGAGAACAAACAAATTTAAACAAAAGATTAAGCTATACAACTAGCAATTATGAAAAAAACAACAAATTCGTATATCGTTGACTCGTTCAATGCGCTGAAGAAATTGAAACTTTAAGTGAAATAAAATATTATGCCCTCTGTTTGCCTTAATTATGTAAAGCGTGACGAACAAATACAAAAAAATATTTCTGTCCTTGTTTTGCTGACAAGGTGTCTGATATCTGTTAAAATACCCCTATTAAACGTTTAACTGTACTCAACTTTTGATTTATAAAAGCAAAAAAGATCGCAGTTCTAATCAAGGTTTATAAAGTTTGGAATAACCTTGGAGTATTGTATTTAAACGTATAATATCAAATGTTTTACTAATCAATAGAGCCTGTTCTGAAGGCGTGTGGATTTTTATTTGTTAAGATAACCAGCTCAACAACTCATTACAAATTATCAGAATCTGGGGCAAAATATGCCATAATAAGAGTTCGTTACATCCAGATTTTTTTCTGGAAACATTAAATAATGATGTAGTGCTTATTATATCAAAATAAACTGAGGTATATTGAAGTTAATATAAAATTGGTTGACTGTGTTTGAAGTATAAATGTGTACGGTGTTTGAGCTGTCTTCTACTCACCGTACTATATTCATATAGTTATTTATAACTGGGGATTCATAACCACCATGGTAGATGTTACCGATCGCTGCTACAGTATAATGTTTTTGTGTTGTGTCTAAAACTGCTAGAAATTATCGACACATAATAGTTTCCTTGATATTAAATTAGTGGCTTATGTGCAAATTTTACATTGTTCTAACAACGGTCGGTAACATCTGTTGTGATACTTATGAATGAGCAAAATTTAACAATTTTCTTGACACAATTCGACTATAGTACCACAGATTGCGTAGTAATACATAAGTGGTTTTCACAGAATGAAATGAACTTTATCTATATACCTTATTTCTACAATGTAAGTTCATGGAACTTCTCCACTATTTGCTCCTTCATCAAGGCAAGAATCAGTGTCAGCGCTCTTCTAATAATATTTTTCCTGATATACTTAGGTTTTCCAACCGTGTGAAACAGCGTCTAAACATTTTAAGTACTTCTCTGTCAACCATGTGTTAGTGAGTTGCAACTCTTTAGGATAATGTTACATACTGTAATTAGAGTTTTATTTAAACGTAATGTTAACTTTAACTTTATTTATGTAATAAGCAATAAGAAGTAATTACACAAAGTGTTACAAAATTTTACTTAAAGATAGAATTAGCATTTACGAAGCTACTCAAAACACTAGACGTCCTTAATTTTAAACTTAGAGATTAGATAAAATGCAACTAGTCTGTATTACCTGTTCCCAAATCTTGAATTACTGTGGTCTGAACAAACAGTATGATCGTATGATTTGACTATTTAAATAAGCTATAAGCTTAGTACTAATGTCTTATAAAAATAAACTGTAGAGTAAAACAGCAAGAGGTATAAAAGTTTTGTAAGGAATATTGTAAAAATTTAAATTACACGTCTAGAATAAAATATTAGTTTATTAGGGATATTTTGGTATATGAGTTATAGACGTGTGTTTTTAACTTTTTTCAATATCTCTTCCAAGTAATTTCTTATGACACGTGTAACTGTAATCATTCTTTGCCAGTTTGGAAAAGGCTTTGTTGTATTAAGTGACATACACAAATAGTGTTTCAACACTTAAAGTGTTTGTTACATCTCAGCTTGTCTGAAAAACTCTAGATTGAGTGAAACTCATTGTTGGCAACGTCTGAATGTGGTTGTAATAATGTTATTACACATTATTCTAACACTTGAAAATCCTTTATGGACTAGAAAACTAATGTAATTTTTACAAACATAACAGGCTTAATACTAATGTCTTAAACATTAAATATTAAACAACAACATTAAAACAAACACAAAGGTTGATATGAGTAGTATACATTAAGCGCCGAGTTCAATTCTACTATGACATTTTACCAGGTCATTATAAGAACCAGTTTAAACTGGATCTTTAATGCTTTTTATTGGTACTCGGTGGATCACCATGGCCATGTTCAACCATATAGGATGATTAGGAATTGTACTTTCTCCTAGAAATTGAAATAATTTTTTAAGACCCAGATATTTTTTTAAATGTACAAGTAAATTAAAAAGGTAACTTCGGTAGGTATAAAAGTAGCTGCTTAGAATTGTTAATGTAGAAATAAACATTTTAGGCTAAACTCCTTCCTCTAGACGTTAGTTGCAGAGACAGTGATAGGGTCAGTAAACTTTAGATGCTGACGTTTTAGGCCTAACTCTCTCATCTAGATGTTGACAATGCAGGTACTCATAGAACTGGTACACTTTACATGAGAAAACTTAATCCCTAAACTTTATTTTGACACAAATAAGTATAAATTATTTATGAATTATAAGCATAAATTAATTGATAATGTGTTTTTGTTTTGTTTTGTTTTGTATACTTAAATGAGTATATGAGGACTATTAATAGCTTATTTATTTTATACTTTATGACAAAAAAGAACCTGCTGTTAAACAAAATTCATAAAAAATACTTTTAAATACAGTAATTAACTAACAATTGTTTTATTGGAGAAACTTATCGGTAGATATTTAAAATTCTGTGCAAGGCAAAAAAATGTGATATTTCTTGAACATACGTTACGACGTTCCGTTAAAACGTATAAAATAATTACACTAGCTTCAATAAACGTATATTTATTATAAATTCCGGTATCTCTTATCTTTATCGTTTATTTTCATACACAAAAAGTAGTTCAATACAATGTTATATACATGCTCTAAGTTATGATTTTTCGTATCTATTACCATTACGAATTATATTGTATTCCATATATTTCATCAATTGATTGTTATATCTTATTCTGCCATGAAAATCAATCTACCACAGTACATGAGAAATATAGAAGGTACATCTTGGTACATGGTTACCCAATGACTGTAGAGGAAAAATCAATAACTATATATACATACATTTGTCTACATTACCTCGGTTTCCCCTTTACATCACATACTGAAAGAGGTTTGTCTTCTGTCAAATTCAAATTAAAGTAAGACCCTATTCATCAAAGTTCTGGACCTTTTTGGTTTTCAGAAGTATAGTGGCTTATTTTTCTTCATTAAGTATGGAGCAAAACTTCTTTAATTACTGTTACTAGATTAGATCTAACAATGCTAACACAATTATTTTGTTCTTGGTGGATTTTCGTTATCTTGCTGGTTTACGCTCAACTAATTTCATTTTACTTCAAATTAATATATTCCTGTGTAATAATGCGGTGTTCACATTTGAAGTTTCAGATGAATTATTATTAATGGAATAAATCATTAAACCATCCATCAAAACCGTTTTACAAAATATGAACATGCCATCTTTCACCTATAAAAATTAAGCACTGAAAATTATATTGTCTACGAATATTTAGAATATATTAGAATAAAAACAAGTATTATTTTCTAGATTAATTAAACTCCATATGTAACATTACAAACCTTTATTCGTACCAACTCCTTTTGTTTTAGAAGGAAACGGATGTTCCGCGTTTAACTTTAAGTATTATTATTATAATATTTAAAATCTCATCACTGTTACAATATATTATAACATAAAATATAAAGTTATTTAAATCTTATAATTATAAATAGAGATTAATAAAATGTTTTATTAAAACTAGTTGTACATATTATAATAGCCATATGAAATAAGGAAAAATATTAACTCTTATAAAATATTGAAGTTAATTGTGTACAAAAAGAGCTCTTTGAACTTAATTGTGTACAAAAAGAACTCTTTAAACTTAATTGTGTACCAAAAGAGCTCTTTTAACTTCTATAATGGTAAACAAAACCGTTTTCACAACGTTTGGCTCCTCATTGCCAGGTGGTTAGGGTCGTGAGTTCTAATTCGCGTCACACCTAATACGCTCGCCCTTTCATTTGTTGGGGCGTTACATATAATGATCAATCCCATTAATCGTCGTTAAAACCTAACCTAGATGGTGGTGAAGACAAGCTGCCTTCTCTCTCGTCTTATACTGCTAAATTAGGGGCTACTGGTACAAATAGCTCTAGTCTAACTTTAAACGAAATTCAAAACAAATTTTCCCAAAATTCGTGCAACGTGTATATATTTTAAATTCAGTTAATATATTTCAATATTTTATTCCGTTTTGGTTGCAAATTCCAGAAAACAAGTTTTTAAAATGTTAGTCAGAGAAACAATTGAGCATTGTAGCATTCAGTATTGCGGGCTTAATTGACAGAAACTGTCCAGCTTCTCCACTGTCGCTTAATACATTTTATTCTATAAACTATCACAAGGTAAATAAACTTCCTTTTGTCGTACAGAACTGGAAAGTTTTTATCTACTCTTTTTATCCTATTATCATTTGTTCTTGATAATGAAAACAAAACTCCAATAACAGACAGCGCGTAAGTTCTGAATTGTTGTTTTAAGACCAAATGGTAAGTGAAACATTAAAATGTAACTAGAGGGACTAAATATATTTTTACATTGAAAGTTAATCGCACTTTATAAGAAAGATATTCTCATATGTTATGCTAACCTTGAAATACTTTCTTCATCTTAATTAACCTATACGTGGTCGTTAAATATCAAAGCAGCGTTTATACAGACCAAAAGCAGAAACAATTATTTGAAGTGGAACAATTTATGTCATTCTGAGATCAACCGTTTAATTTGAGGAATGGGTGAAAGGTGTGAACTTTTGGTTTGTGGCCCTTCGTGAATTCCAAATTATTATTGAATAGCAAAGGTACCCAGCTTTGTTCGGGTCATTACATTGATTACTATTAAATGTTTATGCCAGTGTGTGTTTTCTGAACCCATTTTAGTATAAAAGTATAACCTGTATCAGTTTATTGCTGCTTTATGTGACCTGATTATATAAATAATCTTCCCTATGATTTGTTCTCCAAGTTTAAACTTAAATACTAAAACAAACCTCTCAAATTAACAAAGCCTCCAGATTAGAAAACAACATTTGTTTTTCAATTTTATAGTTTATACATTTCATTTTATACTTTCAACACATAACCTTTTAACAACAACAATAAATTATACTTTTAAAGATAAGCAACATGAAATAAAAGCCATTGTACGAAAGCGTTGTTACCAAAACGCACTGACTTTTTAATAAATTAGAAGTTGTTATATAAGGAACCACTCCTTTTCTGTGTGTTTTTTTACTAGCTTGCCTCATTAAAAAATTGCGCACTCGTATGCGCGCGTACATTTTGATAAGTAACAATACCGAGGTACAAACTCTCAAAGTCAACTTAGTATGGTTTCAGGTTTCTAGGTTCTTTACTTTTAGCGCTATGGTGGTAACCTATATACAGACACACATGCGCACGCATACACACGCGCATGCGTGTCTGGTTGTTTTTCATTTTATTCGTAACATATAAGCCGCTTCATTTCTATGTTAATTTCTCGCTAGCTTGCCCCGCCAAAAATATGATCACGCATGCATGATCGTGGATAAGTATTAATACCCAGGTGTGCACTCTTTTGTGCTGCAAAATTTCAGGTTTCTAGGTTCTTTTCTCTTGGAATTAAGGCCGTCACACACACGCAGACCTACAGACATGCCCTTTGATTACTATAGATTATCTTGTTAATGGTACCATAAGAAATGCCTACTTTCATCCCAATGATTCTTCGGGTGGTACTTCTTCTTTTGTAATTTAAAAAATAAGAAAGTAATTGTGCATTCTTGTTTATTTACACAAAATCATAATGTAACGCAACGCACTAACCATCTAAGTAACATTTAGATAATAAGAACAAAGTGATGGATAATGACAGGTGCTAAAATACTAATATTAGTTTTGTTTTCCACAACACGACAAAGTCTTTTATACATATATATAAAATGCTACATCAGGACATTAGAGTGTTCAAAAGTCATTCAACCAAATTGGTACTAATTTTCTGTAGAATCATGTCAGTGATAAAAGAAGTTGTGCTTGCACGCACAGCTCTCCAGGCTTACTCTCATTCCGTAGTCTCTAACATTCAAAACCATTGATTTAGGGATATAAGCTAATTTCATTACAATTCACGAAGCTGTTTCAGTGATTAGTGCAATGCCGTACAAGCTGACGCTCACAATATACTGCTATTCGTTTCATTGTATGTGTTCTTTTGAAATTCGTATGAAACGCACGTATTTAAATTCAATTGAAACTCTGTATCTCTATAATTATATTACTTGGGAGAAAAATAAATAATAATAGTCTGCCAATGAGCAATATTTGAGCACTTCATGTTCTTAAAGTCACTGAAACACGTGATAAAGGTCTCACAAATAGCAACGAACGCATGTTTCTCAATATAATTACAGGAAAGTGGGACTAAATATATGAAGTCCTCTAACTTATTTATACGTGGAGATTTAAAGCAAGATGACTGAAACTGATTATTAAATCATTTCAGACATTATCCTTAAACTCGGCAGCATTTCTGTATTTCCATCACTGATGTAATTTGTTCCATTAAGACACTCGCAAACTATATTTCTACAAGATAAATATCGGATTCAAAAGGGAATTTAATTTATGTTATATGTTATCATGAATGAGGGTAGAATAAGAATGTCACAACGACGCAATAAGATCTGCATTTCTCTGTTGATGAAGCCAAACATGAATATCCTTAATAAACTAAAAATACAAGACTAAGTTTAAGTTGCTCCAGACAAAGTCTCGGCTTCCAAATACGCGACCAGGAAATGTCGAAAATTTGATGAAGAAAATTCATCCTTCGTTTCTTCTCAGCCCGACAAGACCAAGTGATTAAAGCACCCGACTCGTAATCTGAGAGTAGCGAGTTCGAATCCCCGTCACGCCAAATAAGCTCGACTTTCCAGCCGTGGGGACGTTATAATGTGACGGTCAATCACACTATTCGTTGTTAAAAGAGTAGCCCAAGAGTTGGCAGTGGGTGATGATGACTAGCTGTCTTCCCTCTAGTCTTACACTGCTAACTTAGGGATGGCTAGCGCAGATAGACTTTGTGTGACTTTGCACGAAATTCAAAAACAAATAAACAAAAACAATCGTTTCTTCACTCAGCAGAAAATAAAAATAACGTTCGTTCTTCACTTGGTAAATATAAAAATGTTAGTTACTTTTCTCCCCCTCTGGAATAATATAGAAGTTTTAGTATTTTATTTTTTTATTTAGTATAATTTACAAACTTTTTTCCTTTTTTCATGTATAATATAGATGATTTTTGATTTTCTCCAGTCTCACCTGATATTTCTCTCTCTTAATTACTTAGATTAATATGCAAGCTTTATCGTTATTTTCTCCACTTAGTAGAACACATCAATTCTGTTCTTATTATAAACTTTTTTCTTTACTTCGTGGGATATAAAAACTATATTATTTTTAGCTGCGGCATACTGGCTCATCAAATGGCTCTGAGTTTTTTGTTGTTGTTTTTTCAAGTACAAATTTTTAGCTAATAATCCATTCATCTCTTGGCTGATTTGATATTTAATTACAGTTTCTGTACTCAGGAAGTCAAACCTTTTAGATCGATGTATTTAAACATGCCCATTGTATTACAGATTAATTTACTCTAATCTTGCCTGAAGGAATTCAATTAGAAGCTAGGCTTGTAGAAAACCTTATAAGTTCCTCGTTGGTACAGCGGTAAGTCTACGGATTTACAACGCTAAAATTAGGAACTCGATTCCCCTCGGTGGACTCAGCAGATAACCTGATGTAGCTTTGCTATAATAAAACACACAGAGATCCTTATGAGTAATAAAATCTAGTTGAGCATATGCACGTCTTGTTATTACCGGTACGTAAAATATATATCGGATAGAAAAGAAAAACAGGTCACAGACTACTTTATTCTAATTCTACCTAATAGAAGTTCAAGTGCCGTGGCTTTTGAAGATTACTTCTTATTTTATTTGGTAATAATATCATGTGGATATTTGAGAAATGCTGTAATTTTCATTACTAAGTAAAATATAATAACTAAAATATAACAAAATTATCTTTATACACTTAGTATAACATACAGATTTTAAAACTTCTTTTTCCACATTTCAAATATAAAATTATCTATTAACTTCTCCCAGAAAGTTTTTTTTTAACACTCCATAAAAATTGCAATTAATAATAATCGAGCTTAAATAGGAGTAACAGGTAAACCACGTTTGAAGACCATTCTGCTTCAGGATATCAGTTCAGTATCTTTTCTGTTAACCCTAATCTCAAGAACACATCTGAAAGGTTGGGGCTGCTTATCAAATTACTAAGCCTCGAAACAAGATTATCTCACGAAAAGCTTCTTGTGTTAATCTTTTTTCAGGTGAAATGACTCGAACGTATTGGCGACTCTCGCTAAACAGGATTCATTTGGTACTAAACTTCTAAGCACAAACCATTTCATTAAAGTCTAACGTTAATAGAATTTTTCTTGAACGATCTCAGCACTTAAAGCAGACCGAACGAATGATAATCGTAAAACATAATACATTCTATAAAGTTAGCAACTTCATTTGGCCATATGTACAGATGGCATTATTTACTTTTACTTGGCATTTAGTCATTTTTACGTTATGTTGCACAAAGCAGCAGTTATACATTACAGTACTCCTGACTTTTGATAACGAATGAGAATTAAATATTTATTTTAAAACAACTATTGGAAAATCGTAATTAAGAATCTATAATATTATAGCTGTTATTTCACTTTTTCCTAATATCTAAAAGAATTTGAGTGGCAGTAAATATTATAGTATTTTAATTATTTTTACATATATTAATTTTACTTTTGTAAATCAAAATTCCCCACTAACGAAACACGACCACGTTATTCATTATTTTTTTATATATTCTACTTATTATCAGTTTTGTTGGCGTTGAAGAAAATATATCGGAATATTTTTATAATAAAATGTCTGTGATATTTAACAGAAGAGTTTATTTGTTTTGAATTTTCGCTCAAAATGTCCCTAATTTCGAACTTATAGACCAGAAGAAAAGCAACTCGTCGACAGAACCAGCCACAACTCTAAATACTTTATTGGATTGCTCAAATGGAATTCCGGGATTACGCCATAACTCATAAAGCACCAACGCCTTCAAAGGTTAGTGTTTTGACAAAGAGCCGCAGACCATAAATTCATATAGCAGATGCAGTGTGGTTCATAAATGTTTATGAATATCATCGTTTCCATGTTACATTTCCACAATTACGAATATCAATTCACAGTTGAGACGAAACAGTAGGTTCGGAGGACTTAGGCTAGTACCTTGTTTATAATAAAACATGCGCATAAAAGACATCACCGTAAATTATAAGAAACTCCACTGTATTCCTAAGTTTTCGGAAATGTGGCAATAAAAAAACAGAACTTGTTTTGAATTTCGCGCAAAGCTACTCGAGGGCTATCTGCGCTAGCCGTCTCTAATTTAGCAGTATAAGACTAGAGAGAAGGCAGATACTCATCACCACCCATCGCCAACTCTTGGGGTACTCTTTTACCAACTATTAGTGGGATTGACCCTCACATTATAGCGCCCCCACAGCTGAGAGGGCGAGCATGTTTGGTACGACTGGGATTCGAACCCGCGACCCTCGGATTACGAATCAAACGCTTTTACACTTTTTGCCATGCCGAGCCCGAAAACAGAACTAACATAATTCAATAAAACTTGAATAAATGCATTAAATAGATACGGTTGAGTAAAGATTAAAATAGCCGTTGAAAAGAACTTTTGTTTAAAGTTATAAAGTGTTTTCACTAAATGAAATTACAAAATAAATTCTCATTAATCACGATTAGAAAAACACATTTGAAGGCAATTATATGTTCTCACATGGCTTTCAGGTAGGTAACCTCAGAAGAATAAATTGATAGTCATCAACGTTTGTAAACGAATAAAAAAGACAAAAACAGTCCAGATTGGTGTTAACTGTAGAGATGACTAATCAAACTTCTCTTTTTGCGAGAGATCAATAATTATTTTTGGTTTAATTTTCAAACCAGGTGTATTTGTAGAAATTATAAATGCAAATGTATTTTAAAACTATAATAAGTCGTGGGTCAGTCATTTTTTTTACAGGTTAGCAAACCTGTACTGTGAATCCGAGGGTTCATGGTTCATATCCCATTCCCTCAAAAATTTGTTCTGTGATTTGCAACCGTGATTAGGTAACAGAAATGATAGTCAAAGCTCAGTATTATGTAACAGAAGTTTAACCTAAGGCTTTATGGTATATGCTGCTAGCTAGCTGTCTTTTGTCTAGTCTATCAGTCCAAAATAAGGACGATCGTAGGCCGTTAGCTCTCGTGTAGCTTTGCGCGAAAATTCTGAACAAAAACGTGTTCCAGTGACTTAGAGAAAAGTCTGAAGGTTTATAGAGCTAAAAACCTGGTTCAAATGCCCGTGGTGGGCACAACAGAGGTAATTCATTGCGTAGCTTTGTTCTTAACAACAAACAACAAAAGCATGTTTTATAACTTCAACACAAAAAGAAAGAGATAAAATCACCACCATACTTATGGTTAAGATGATCTAAGAAATTAGAATTTTACATTGGATTTATTAAAACAAAAGTAAACTCTTATTGAAAAGAAGTGACCTCAATATATATTTATATGTACTTTAAAGGGGGTAGAAACGAGGTATAAATAACAAAGAATGGACGTTGGTTTGTATGAAATGTTTAGGCTATTTGTAAACGATGTATAGTTGGATAAAATAGTATCTTCTCGTCTTCTCCTTATGAACATACGTAAAATATTTTGTAGGTGTAATTAAACGCATCGTAAATTCCATAGAAACCTGTACGTTATTTTTTATATATGAGCCTAAACAGAATTAACACAACGAAAATATCTTCTTAAATTCCTTTGATTCTAAGTGGTTTCGAGAACGACGTTCCAGCCACATTTTTCCTGTCCTACATCGTAAACATTAAAGAAGAAGTAATTAATAATTTAAATGCATGAGGTCACTTGCAACTTTATGTAGCATAAGTTATTGTTTCTCTCGAGATAAACAAAGAAAACGAAGCTTAATATGAGAGAAACATTTGAATGTAATAATTAGACTGAAATTGATTTCCTTGCCATGCTAGAAATATTGATCACTGTCACATAACAAACAGTTTTGTCCTAATGTATGCGTTTAGTTATCATCACAAGTTAATACCAGTTTGATAAAATAAATTATCTTTTTGTTGTTTTACAGTATTTATAAATACTTCATATACAACCTCAATTCTAGTTTCCAATCAACTCTGAGAGTTATGATTGAACATAACAGCCCTGATATTAATATCTCATGGTGATTTTTATTAAAATATTTGGATTTGATACGTCGTACACAAAGCAGCGTTTGCTTTGCTGCGTAACGACTTGCGTATTTAAACAGTTGGAAGTTCTGGCGCCTGGAAAGTTACATTTCAATTAAATTATTCCACTTAGACGAGCAAAGACATTATGCTGTTTTTAACCTTCTGGATATTTGATCACTTTGTGAAAAGCTTTTTAATTCAGTTAACAACACTTCATTTAAAATGGTTTGATGTTAATCTCCTTAAGGAAACAATAAATATCGAACAGACTGGATAGCTCTGATTTCTTGGAAATCCATTTAAAGTCCTTTATTGAATACAAACAGAAATAATAAAGAAATTGTACCATTTCATATTAAATTTTCTGTAGGCAAGTTGCTGGTTGACATAAGGCATAAATAAATTTACTGTTATTCAATTTATTATATTAAAATCAGTAGCTTAGAATGTTTTGAAATACTATAACAACGTTTTTGATTTTCTTTTGTATTCACATTTTAATGAAAACCCAAAAGTTATACCACATGGACGTTCAATATTTCTGCAGAATAACAATTATACTTAAATAGGGTTATTTTAGCTGAAATAGTTTAACGTTTCAACGATAATAATAGTTCGTGATTGTTTTATCAAATTTGATATATTTATTTTTAATTGTGGCAATTTGCACCTCATTTTTCACAGACGATGTTTGTAGTTTATGCTGTATCTATGTCACAATTACTGAAACTTTCTGCCGTCGTTCCTAGTTTCGAACTTTTAACCAAAGGGAAGAGAACCAGTAATGCAACAGAACCCTACCATTTACGCTGAGGGATTAACTGTCACTCTCATAACATTTAATTAAAAACACCTTATATGTGATAAAAAAAAAGTGAGACAAAAAAAACAATTACACGTGCGACTTAAAGGAACGGTATTAAAATTGGCAGCCAAACTGGTAGCTACACTTATAAAATTAATACAAATTTCACAACAAATATTGATTCATTAGTTCCCAGGCCACACTTTTAGTTCAATTTGTGACATGATGGTGGGTAAAACAAAATACGTGGCCGAGCTAATTAATTAATTAATGTTTAATATAAACTTTTTATCAATGTTATAAGTGTAGCTACCAGTTTGGTCACCAGTTTTGATTTCATTCCTATAATGTGGCACACTCAGATTTTTTTTTGGGTCGCATCTTTTCTTTCGCACATAAGATATTATGATCAGATATCATGACTTTTTGTCAGTACACGCCAACAGACTACTGCAAGTAAAAATATAACAAAAGATAGTAACCAGCATTAGCTCGAGGATAGCAACCCTAATTTAAGAAGTAGACCTATGCTTTACAGAATCAACCAGATTCTTTAAAATATATGGTGGTACAGTTTTCCCTCTCTAAAAAAGTATTAATAACTTCCTTGGTCAAATTTGAGCTGTTTTTGTTGAAAAACGTTGCACGTTGCTTTTATTTGGACCAGTTTTGGCACCTAAGTGCAGATTATAAAGACCTATCAGGGCACTAAATTAGACAAATAACATAAACGTTATGTATATTTTTCTATCAAATAGTTTCGTATTTTCTGCGTGAAGAAAAAAACACACGGAAAATTTCAATCAACATTAGAAATTTTATATCTCATGTGTTTCTTAATGTGGTGCTTGTAAATTTGATAATGTTCCATTAAAGAACATTTACTGAAAATGTGTGGCGTGTGTTTTACCATAGTTCTAGCTACAGATAGTTGAAAATCACACAACTACCACTCCTGTTAATAACATAAAGGGCCCGGCATGGCCAGGTGATTAAGGTGGTCGACTCGTAATCTGAGAATCACGGGTTCGAATTCCGTCACACCAAATATGTTCAACCTATCAGTCATGGGACTGTTATAATGTGAAGGTCAATTCCACTATTCATTGGTAAAAGAGTAGCCCAAGAGTTGACGATGGGTGGTGATGACTAACTGCCTTCTTTCTAGTTTTGCACTGCTAAACTAGAGACGGCTAGCACATATAGCCCGCGTGTAGTTTTGAGCGAAATTCAAAAACAAACAATTACATAAAGTGTGTTCTGGAAGTTGTTTTGGACAACAACACTCTCGTTCCTGTCTTTATACTCACAAATTAAAGAACGAGCATGGCCTAGCGCGTTAAGGCGTGCGCTTCGTAATCTGAGGTTCGCGGGTTCGCGCCCGAGAAGCCCCCCAGTGGCTCAGCGGTATGTCTGCGCCCGATTCGCGCCAAACATGCTCGTCCTTTTAACCGTGGGGCGTTATAATGTGACGATGAATCCCGCTATTCGTTGGTAAAAGAGTTGGCGGTGGGTGGTGATGACTAGCTTCCTTCCCTCTAGTCTTACACTCCTAAATTAGGGACGACTAGCACAGATAGCCCTCGAGTAGCTTTGTGCGAATTTCAAAAACAAAGAATGAACAATATTTTTGATGTGGCATGGATTCAAACCCAAGTCGCTAGTTTTTAAATCTAGAGTTCTACGGCAGGCTCAATGTTAACAATATTTTATTTTACAACATAAAGTTTTTCAATATTAATAATAACAGCAAAATGTTTAAAATTCGATCGGTTATTCCTCTATAGATAATTCACTATTGTAAGGAATCCACTGTTGGGGATTGAGATTTTTAAACAAACAAAAAAAGAGTTTCGAGGATTTCTTACTCATTGGTAATAGCAATCCTTATTTCTCATAATATTTTCTCAAGTTTATATCAGTGCATACTTTCACGTTGCAATGCTAAGTTATTTTAGGGTTTGGCTTTGTTTGTAAAAATTGTGATTGATGATTTGTTGAAAATAAACTTAACTGTGTTTACTATTTATTTTTCCAGTGACAACAAAATGCTTGAAAAGAAATCAGATGTTTGTTATACTAGAAAATAGATAGCCTATGCCGCTTACTACCAACACCTCGATAGGTCAGCCAAAAGTTTAAGGACTTTCAATGCTAAAATCCATGGTTAGATTCCTTGCGGTGGACGGAGTACAGATAAGCAACTACTTGTTTTTGCACGAAGAGAATGCAACTTTGTAAATCGATTCAGATATTGAACACCAACGAAAAACATCAATCATTTCTGTCTCGGGGTAACGTTACATAAAACTTATTTATATATTTTTTTTATCTGAATACCTCCCATTTCAAAACTGTTTTAAAAGGATTTTCACTTTTAAATAGGCACGCACGAGAGATTTACCATTTTTCACACTTAACTACGACAATTATAAAACTAGGGGACGCAAATATAGATTTATGCAAGGTAAAACGTCTTCAGCTAAAATAATGTTAAGTTTCAAATCGAGTTGTTGACTTATAGAATGAATTGCTCTCGAATGTTGTGGAGGAAATGAATTTTAGTGAGTTTGTAAGAAAGCGTCATAGATATGTGAATCAAGAGAGCTGAATTTACATTTCCTTTATTTTATTTATTAAATAGATATGGGTTGGGAGAGCTGGGTTAGAACAACAAATCCTTGTTTGTTTGTTTTTTGAATTTAGCATTGTAAGACTAGAGGGAAGGCAGCTAGTCGTCACCACCCACTGCCAACTCTTGGGCTACTATTTCACCAACGAATAGTGTGATTGACAGTCACATTATAATGCCCCCATGGCTGAAAGGGTGGACATGTTTGGTGCGACGGGGATTCGAAACCGTGACCCTTGTTTACGAGTCGAACGCCTTAACACGCCATTAAATCCTTTGTTGTCCTTAAACATTATATTATGTTATTAAATAATATAGGCCTGGCATGGCCAAGCGCGTAAGGCGTGCGACTCGTAATCCGAGGGTCGCGCTAAACATGCTCGCCCTCCCAGCCGTGGGGGTGTATAATGTGACGATCAATCCCACTGTTCGTTGGTAAAAGAGTAGCCCAAGAGTTGGCGGTGGGTGGTGATGACTAGCTGCCTTCCCTCTAGTCTTACACTGCTAAATTAGGGACGGCTAGCACAGATAGCCCTCGAGTAGCTTTGTGCGAAATTCCAAAACAAACTAGTAAATAATGCTTTGCTAGGCTAAGGTATAAAGTAAAGGCATAGATACATATTGAAAGCTAGATGTTATATGTCAAATCCTGTGTCTTTTAATTCGTTAACATCGTTTTATTATTGTTATTTAGATTTCAACAGACATAAAATTTATTTTCTTTGACATGTTACAAATAATAAAATGGGCTAAGATTACGCGTCCATTGTGAGTATATTCTTTGCAATATTTCAGGCACTCGGTGTTCTTTGTCTAAAGTACACTTTGACAAGAGATCGCTGTTTATTTTGTTGAAAAAATACAAAGTTTTACTCGAGGTAATTAAAATTTTATTTTTTCTACTTGATCATGGTCTGTCGCTGTTGTTAATTTAGATTTACATTTTTTTTTCTCTTTCTCCCTAAACAATCTGAATCGCTTGCGCTAGTTAGTCAATGACAACTAACGATGCAACTGATCTTCCATCGGAATTTATCAAATGCAAATAAGATAAACATAATTTTCAACTCCAAAAATATTTAAATACTTCCTTATTCCATTAATTTTATTTAAACGATGCTTTACTCTAATATGTAAAACCAAAATCGATACCGTGATCAAACATGAAAATCAACGCTTACAAAAAACATTTAATTGGACCAGCAGTAGTGCCTAATGGTGGCTGGTCAAATGAACTGTTTTCCATAATATTCATATTTCCAAGTTACGCCTACACGAAATGGAATATCAGTCAAAAAAAATCTGTATACTTCTTATAGAATATCAAATAATTCACAAAATACATGTACATATATGATATGAGTTTGGCAAAAAAATAAAATACATGTATGATTAGCCACTTGTGCGCTACATAGCTTGAGAAAATACGCCGTGTTTATTTTCTGATTATCAGTTAAGCGATAAACATTGTATTCTATAATGCAAGTTCGTAAAAATATTTTAAATCATTTGTACAAAATACTAATATTCAAATTTTAGTTTGTGAATTAACAAAAATCAAAAATGAATTTAAATTATTAAGTTACAAACAAGACATGTTTCGTTAGATGGCAGCACTGAATTGTCCAGTCTTATGAGCATCAGCGAAATTGCTCGTTTTGTTGTTGTTTCGAAAAAACGTTCACTAAGAGATGCATTTTCTCTCAAATTAAATAAATTTCCAGCACACCGTTTATTCCATTTTAGAGAATTGTGTGTTTTGAAAGATAGGACTTATAGTTATATTCCCAAATGCATATATATGTATTACATGCCTTACATAATTTCCATGGAACACCCCGAAAATTATAAACCTTAAATACACGAACCCTTTCTATTACTTGTTCAAGGAAAGTTGTGGTTAATTTATGGAACAAAACTTTTAATTTGTTTGGGTACATTTAAAAAAAACACACTAGGTGTACATACATAATTATTAATTTCGTTTCACCGTTTAATCTATTTCCACGCTAGTCAATTATGCATTTAACCCGGATACTTCTTGTACATTTAATATCTCTTGGTCCAGTTGTGAAAAAAAATTAGTATAAATCTATTGTAAGATTTTTTAATCTGTATTGCAGTTGACATTTGTATATTGTACATTCATCATAACAAAACTACAAATATTAACTGTAATACACATGAGAAAGTTTTGAATGGAAACTTTTAATAATTCTGTTAGACTGTGCTATAGGAATTGAAAATTTTAACCTCAGGTGTGTACGTGGGGTCAAATTCCCTAAGATTCAGGTTAGTCACCATAACTCTGAAATACTTACCAGAGAAAAGAGAACCAGCCAGAAGAATCAGTCACCACAAACACTTTGTCAGCTTTCTTGGAAATTATTTGTTTGTTCGTTTGTTTTTAATTTCGCGTAAAGCTACACGAGAGCCACCTGGGCTAGCTAACTAAATGAAAAGCAGCTAATTAACACCACCTCTTTGACTACTTTTTTACCAACGAATAGTGGAATTGATTATCACATTATAACACTTCGAGGCTGAGAGGACGAGTATTTAGGCTGAGTAGAAATGGAAGTGTGGATCGTGTTCAGTTGACTCACTTCTTTCTGTAAAAACTTCGATTAACCATTAACAATACCCTGTCGATAGACAAAACCTGAAAAAAAAAATAGGAATTTTTAGGTACTATTTTTCTTTCGTTTTATAGGCTCTAAGTAAAAAATAAATAAAAATTCAGAGCGAATTTCGTATCGTTCTTATTTACTTTAATAAAATTTGCCGTGTGAACAAATTAAATATCGGTGGTGATTATGGTAATTTGATATTTATGAAGCGTGTGTATATTTGTTTTAATTTTGCAACTTATAAATATTTATTTCAAATAATGTCAGAAAAGTTCCCAAGAAAATAATTATCTTATGAACAACTTGCATTCAGTAAAGACTTGTTTACTTCTCAGTACGGTTTACAGGATTCATATGCCATAAACAATTAGTTTCTCAAACAGAATTAGCATAATAATATAAACTTACAAGCAATTTTACTTCATTGTATTTGAGCAGCGAACATGCTAGCCAAATTTACAAATACAAATCATGCGTTTGTGCTTTCTTACGTGTTTCCATAACAATACCTCTTCAATATTTACAAGTACTAGCTTTACCTCCACGCATCAGTTTGGTTTTATGTAAAAACATCTGCCTTTACTTTTTATAACTCAAAGAAAAAGCTGACTATGGTAGAACATAAAAGTAAGAAAAAACTCTTTAAAGGAAACTCCGATGCTTATTATATTTTATTGAAAAAAAAGTTTCCATGGAATCCTTGAGTGTTTCACTCAGAACACTCAACCATCATTTTTTTCTTTACTTTTCATTTGCACAAATTACCTGAACTGTTGAAATAATAATAAAAAAAACATAATGTATTACAAAATATGTTGTTACATTTATAATAAGAGTATTATAAGGAAAATGTACATAAACATCCTTGGTGTAAAATGTAAGGCTATTTTGAAATCGGGTGATTTTCTTCTACTCAGTAATAAAGTTGACGAAAAAAAAGTTTCAAAGTAATGTTCTCTGGTTGGATTGGTAAAGACGCCAGAGTTTCTGGTTCGTTGGTTAAAAGAAAGTGTTGTTTGCTTTTGTTTTAGACGGAGGAATTAACCCATTTCGAGACCATTTTCTACAAAATAGCTAGAGAAAAATAAAGACAAGAGAGCACAGTATTTTGTTTCTTTCTTTTGAATTTTAGCTCAAAGCTACACGAGAGCTATAAACGTTAGTTATCTCTAAGTGTAAAACTAGAGGGAAGGCAGCTAGTAATCATTATCTACCGCCAACTCCTGGACTAATTTTTAACGATGAATGGTGGAAATGACCACACATTGTAACCATCCCATGGCCAAAACATTGTGACGGGGATTCAAACCCGCAACCCTTAGATTACGAGTCGAGCGCCCTCATCCCCTGGCAAGGCCGGGCCGAAAGCAAAGTACACAACCATTGTTTTTTTTTTAATTTCAAACAAAGCTACTCGAGGGCTAGATGAGATTAATTATAAAAACTCAATAAAACTTAACTAGAAAACATTAATTAGAAAACTACTGATAACAAAAAATATAAAACGAAGAATAATAATATAATTTAAAAAATAACCTCTCATAAAACATGACAAAAGAAACTAAGTTAAACTTAATTTCCTGACGATTATTTACAGACAAATTTGTTAATATTTGTTTAAATTTTGCACAAAGCTACTCGAGAGCTATTTGCGCTAGCCGTCCTTAATTTAGCAGTGTAAGGCTAGAGGGAAGGCAGCTAGTTATCATCACCCACCGCCAACTCTTAGGCTAAACTTTTACCAACGAAAAGTGGGATTGACCGTAATATAATATCTCCTTCACGGCTGAAAGGGCGAGCATGTTTGGCGCGACGGGGATGCAAACCCGCGACCCTCAGATTACGAGTCGCACGCCTTAACACGCTTGACCATGCCGGGTCAACTACACAACCATGATACAACCACTAGACATTTAATTCTACACTTTAGTGTTTTCTAACATGAACAAGAATGAAGGCATACATGAATTTTCAATAAAGACATTTATGTATATATATGTATAGGATAAAGCGATAAATTGGATTAGCTGTCAATACACCAGTGTTCTACCTACGATACAGTTGATCTGTTATCACGGTAACTGCCGTGACTAAACAAATCTCATGGTCTGTTGTATGTTTTCTGATTTCTAAGAACTCCTATACCACTTTTAAACGAATTGTAATTGAGGAATTATTTTGACGGTTAAAGAAAAACTTTTAAAAGTTACTTCAGCCCTACCTGAGCCAACTTCTAAATACAAAACATAGATTCGTCTTGTTTTGACATTTATCATTCATCCAACATGTCAAAGTTATTTTGCGTTCTTTTAACATGATAATCAGTTAAACAGTTTATTTATCTGGAAATTCCAAAGCAGGTAAATACAATTAAAAAAGCTTCGGTTCTCAACACTATCATTTCCATAACTTATCTCTTGTACTTTCTTGTACACCTTCTGTCCACTTTAAATGCGAGATCTTTCCTTTTTTCCTGTGTACACTAACCACGATATACTTTCCTAAACATATTCTGAGCTCTATCTCTCTATCCACTACATGTGTTTATTTTTTGGTAAAAGAAAAAAATAAACTCAATTTGTTTAATATAATACATCTTTATTTACTCGTTTTATTTTTGTATTCCGCCAAAACAGCGGAACATCTACAGATTTACAACGCTAAAATTAAGGGTTTGATTCCTCTTGGTCGACTTAGCAGATAACCCCAGGTGGCTTTGCCATAAGAAAACAAAATGATGATTTGTTTTTTAACATAATTTTAATATTAGGACATTATCGATAGTGCTTATGAGAAACATAGGTTATCTTAACCTGTTAACTGCCAAGTATTTCAGCTGCTACAATACAACTCTAATGTTTCTTCATTTTGTAACTTTTTTCGTGACGCCATTGTAGATCGGAAGTGAAACAATTTGTAAGTAGGTCAAATGCATACATGGTGCTGACATCTAGCGTTGAAGTTAGGTATTATTGAGAACGAATTAACTACTCCCTGGCACTGTGTTACCAATCGGCTTGGATGAGTTATCTCATCTACGGCACTGAACATGTTAATTTTCATGATATACCGTCTTTAAGAAGAACTTGGTTTTGTTTCTTTTTCTATTAACTTTCAATGTATCTGATCCTCTGAAATGGGCAAAACAATAATTAAAACATTACGTTAATAGTAGATCAAAATGAGTAAAGTTGGTTCTGGATGACTTAAAATTATTAAAACATAATCCGATATTATAATAAATAGACTTGCCATTTATTGGAGTCAACTATTTGGCGTCAGAGACAAAAGTCAATTTGAACAAATGAGATTGCTCGTTTGTTCTTGAATTTTGCGAAAAGCTACACAAAGGTTATCTGCGCTACCCATCACTAATTTAGCAGCATAAGACTTCAGGGAAGATAACTAGTCATTACCACTAACCGCCCACTTTTGGGCTACTCTTTTGTCAACGAATAACGGGATTGACCGTCACTTTATAACGCCCCTACGGTTGAAAGGTCAAGCGTATTTGATGTGATAGGAATTTAAACCTGCGACTTTCAGATTATAAGTCGAGAGCCTTAACCACTTGGCCATGCCGGGGGCTGAACAAATCAGGATTCATTACTGTAACATTTAATTAGTAATCTTATATTAGGTGTTTCTATTAAGCCCAAACTTCTCATCTGCTAGGAACTTAAGGTGACAAAAGCCTTATTATCTTTATCACAAGATGTCTAAAGTTTAGCCATCATATTCTCGTGCAGTTATTAATAGTTTACAATTAGCATTTAAAACATAGTTTTGGATGACTTCTAATGTACAAAATGATTACACAAATTAACAGTAATCTGAGAGGAATCATTACACCAAACAATACTTCAAATGATATAATCAAAATATGTTAAACTACTTTTGTTAATATTTGTGTTCTATCATAATTATAATTAACAGAGTCACATACGTTTGTCCATGATTTACTATTTAACAACAATGCTGTGAGTTTAAGCAGAAGATTGTTTCTTACTACGAGAGAAATATGTTCATTGTCCTTGTACGCTTATTTGCACACAATATGGAAATACACATAACCTGAAGGTTATGCTAATTTCGCGATTGTTAAAACGAGATACAAGCGTCATTGATAAAACTAGTTGATGATTCAATTTCACTGTTGAATGTAGTACGTGTTTTAATCATATCGAATGTAAAATTTTAACGTTCTCACAATGACGATAATCAGATCTAGTGGTTTAAAATCATACTATCACCTGGTGTTTGAATACAACAGAACTGACAAAGGGTGTTTAAACGCCCCCCAGTGGCTCAGCGGTATGTCCGCGGACTTACACGCTAAAATTCGGGTTTCGATACCCGTGGTGAGCAGAGCACAGATAGCCCATTGTGTAGCTTTGTGCTTAATTCAACACAAACAAACAAACAAAAGTGTTTAAATATGATAACACTTACGTCCAGTGTTTAGATACGATAACACTGACACTCAGTTTTTCGATGTGACAACAGTGATAACTGGCACATAATACGATAAAGAGTGTGTGATTATAATGATAATTACACCATATAGTCACATGTAACAATAGTTATAATTCATGTTAAAACACGAAAACAATGACATTTAATGCATGAAAACATAACATTATTTGAATAATCTCATAAAATTGGGATAATGATTTCATTAAGTGAAATGTTAATATTCAGCGTTCTTGTGGCATAAATAACAGTATATTTTTTCAACAAACACTGTTCCTTATTTGGGAATTATAATTATCATATAGTTTAAAAGCGAGGCCTAGCTTAGTAATGCTAGGTGTGCCTCATGTATCTCTAATGTACTCCTGGGAGTGGGAAACGTGCGGAATTTGACACTATTGCCCAATTTAAAGCACTATTACAGTGATAAGACACGTTCCTCGTGTTCTTAGGTTACCAGCCCACTTATTATAAGCTATGTTATTACAGCTTCCTGGACGGCGCCTCACCGTGTGCTCGTATGTGGTTATCGTTCTCACTTATCAGTCGCGATAGTGAAGAACTCAGGGCCGGCGAGTAAAAACTTTGGGTTTATTCTTAGAATGTAGGAGTACATAATGATATTATTGATAAAGAATAAATACTAGTTATAGTGTGAACTAACTTGTTATAAGGAAACCTGCGAGACGTGTTTAAACTTAGTAGTGTGCTAAAGTTTTTCGTGACAAACCAACAGGAAACGTAGCCCTCAAAATCTTCTGTTTGTAAAAAGCACTACATACTACAAACCGCCTACTCAATAAACGGCAGAAGTCGAGGTGGATTTAATCACTTTGAACCTTATTTGTGACAGTATTATTTTCATCATTTCACATATCGATAAATATAATGTTTTGAGTTCGAAATTCTTCTTTCTTACCTATTTGAATTTATTCAAAATACAATTAGCATAAATTACCATATGAGGCTCATTAAAGCTCAAATATCTTTATCGAAACATAAAGCACAATCTCATCAGGTGTTTATTTTAAAAGTCCGCGCAATTCCTAAAAGGCAAGCACAATGTGTTCGTGCCTTCTGTTTACCTGACAGAAATATTTTTTGAGACCTAACAAAAGTCATAGATTCAAATTTTACCGCACATATTTTCCTAACGTTCTTCTTTATTTCTTTACTGATTCCTAGTCAGAGGTGTAAAATAATTATATTTTATAAGTCATAAATCACTGTCCAGGAGGTCTCTCGTTAAATGCCAAAACTCATCAGAAAGGCTGGAAGAATGAAAGTAACAAACGTATCAGGAATGTTATCTGTATATATAGAAAAATAATTAAGTTAACGACAAATTAAGGCACCTAAACTGGAGAAGTATTAAGACCTTTCAGGCCTAAAATCATAAACAAAACCATACTGGAAAAATCTACTCTACTTTTCTTCAACATGTAAATAGTTATTTTATAAACCATCAATATATTTTACAGATCGAGGAAACATGCTAAATGTAGCCAATATTTGAACAAGACTAAAATGTATCTTCTCTTTCAACTGGCTCAGCAGGGTCAGTCGGTTAAGATACTCGACTCTTAATCCGAGGGTCGCGGATTCGAATCCCCGTCACATCAAACATGCTCGCTCTCTCAGCCGTGGAAGCGTTTTATAATGTAACCATCAATCCTACTATTCGTTGGTCAAAGAGTAGCTCAAGAGTTGGCGGTGGGTGATGATGACTAGTTGTCTTACTTTTAAATTAAGGACGGCTTGCGCAAATAGTCCTCATGTAGCTTTGCGCGAAATTCAAACCAAACCCTTTTATTTTGCTTTATTCAACTCAGTCAACTATCGTTTACATTTAATTCATAGCATAATATACAGCCTCTACATAAAAGCTGTACAAATACTTAAAACTGGATGATTTCTACTACAGCACTGCGTTTAATAAAAATGTCTGGAAATAAACTAAAAAATATTTGCAAATAATACCCATGGTCAAAGTGACCAAACATTTCCAGTTATTACCAAGCAAGGAGCTCCCCGCTAGTACAGCGATAAGTCTACGGATTTACAACGCTAAAATCAGGGGCTCGATTCCCCTCGGTGGGCTAAGCAGATAGCCCGATGTAGCTTTGCTGTAAGAAAAACAAACAAACGAATTACCAGACAAAGATTAAAAAAATGTTTCAGTTAATACCAACCAGTATGGAACACTGCACGTATCGTGATGACGCACAAGGCTGATACAATTTACAGTTATATTAAACATCAATCATTTCATTCTTATTTGACCTGCCTGTTTTCATAAGTTGAACCTTTTCATATGTATGTATGCATGTATTGAAAGGTCCGAACATATTTGTTATTTGATTGTAATACATTCAATTCCATGCCTTTCTTTCTTTTTTAATGCACCGTTAGCACATTCTTGATTAATATAGCTTCTTTAATATAATGTCAACATAATAGACCTAACGGAACCGAGAAAATGGCAATACGGCTCTAATGTGATTCTCTGTAGGTATAATGTTTCACGTGATGTGTTCAAGCTAAAGGTTATCACGTTACGTCACTTTAACGTACACAATTTAGGTGAATTTTAATCGTAAAATAAAACTTATTAGATAAAACGAACATAACTATGAACTGTAATAATATATACACATATATAAATGCTGGCCCGGCACGGCCAAGCGCGTTAAGGCGTGGACTCGTAATCTAAGGGTCGCAGGTTCGCATCCGCGTCGCGCCAAACATGCTCGCCCTCCCAACCGTGGGGGCGTTATAATGTTACGACCAATCCCACTATTCGTTGGTAAAAGAGTAGCCCTAGAGTTGAAGGTGGATGGTGATGACTAGCTGCCTTCCCTCTAGTCTTACACTGCTAAATTAGGGACGGCTAGCTCTCGAGTAGCTTTGTGCGAAATTCCAAAACAAAACAACAAAAATGCTTCTATCTGTTCTAAGTACATACGTATTTTGTGGTGACTTCAGACTACTTGGAGGCGTGGTAACACAGAAATTATGGCGGCAGGTCATAGGGTGTAGAAAAAGGTCTTCTCTACTCCACATTTAATTATTCGCCCCTCGCTGTGGCGAACGAAAGTCAACAGTGTTTCTTGAATATTTGTTTATATAACACCGTACATTGACATGTGTTTTCCATTTGTTCCTAACTGAGCAAAATGGAAAAGCATCAAACTTGTTAACTGATGATATTACTTCATAATAGATATTAAGTATTATTAACATTCCAGTCTTATTTGCTTTGTATGTGTAAAAAAATTACCGTTCAAATTACAATTATTATTTTGTATAGATTCAAGCATTTTTTTATAATCTGTAATATTCTCTTGCACTACATTAATATGAAGTAGAAAAAGGTATTTTTTTTATATTATTTCCCGATGGGACAGCTGTAAGTCTTCGGACTTGCAACGCTAAAATCAAGGTTTTGGTTCCCCTCGTTGAACACAGCAAATAGCCAGACGTAATTTTGCTATATGAAAACACACACTTTTTGATATCATTTTACATATTATTTTAATTCTGAGACGGTAACTAACACCTTTAGGAAAATGATGTAATTCCTAATTATTCAATATTTCTTTTCTTTCTTTTTACCCGTGGTGGGCAGAGCACAGATAGCCTATTGTGTAGCTTTGTGCTTAATTCAAAACAACAACAACTTTTTTTTGTGACAACATTGGTATTCACCTTTATTATGTTTGTTTGTTTAGAATTAAGCACAAAGGTACACATTGGGCTATCTGTGATCTGCCCACCACGGGTGTCGAAACCTGGTTTCTAAGGGTTTAAGCTCGGAGATATGTCGCTGTGTCGCTAGGAGGCATTTTATCATGTTAAATATTATTACAACAGCTGTTTATGAATGTTTAGAATATTAATAATCAGTTAAACTGTGGTAATAATACAATGTTAACTTAAACTGTTGTTGATACACATAGTTGGGATTTGATCTATTCTTCACCAAAGATATATTAAAATCCAGGTTACATGGCTTTTCCATCAGCGACGTCCAGATAATCTAATCTACACTAGTGACTCTACACTAGTGCTTCTTAGCAAAGCCTCATCTTTACCAGTGATTAATTTGTTGAATAATTTCTTTTTTATCATTGGTTTATTTTTCGTTGACGTAACATAATCTAACTGAAGTGGCCGACTATTTTGAAAGTTATCTTCACCAGTTATTTATTGATTATTAAAATAACTTCATCTTTACCAGTTACTTAGTTTTTGTTCTCTTTGTACTCGATTTTGGGTAAGACTCAATATTACCGGAAACTCGTTACTTCGGATTACGAGTTTTTAAGTCAGTAATTTGCATTTATCACTGTCGCGAAACAAAAACGTGTCATTGATCAAAAACCGGAAGCCAACAATGAAGTGATGCTACAACTTACTGATTATAGCAGCTGGAAAAGTTTGATAACTATGGCAATTTTCTCCTTTCTTTCACTCGTGTCCCGGACAACCTGTTTCAAAGCTATAATTATGCTGGAGCAGAAAATGATTGGCTTCTTATTTTAATTACTAGTCTGTGTATCATGTAAACATAGACTCAAACTTTTCTCATAGCGATGATATGTTACACAGCTATATATATCACAGAATATTCATAAATATAGCAGAATATTAGACTTCCCCTCACAAGTGAAGTTTACTAATGCCAGTTCGTTTTAGCATGGGCAATTAACACTATATCGATTCCCCTCACAACCGATTTAAATACACCTATATTTCAAGCCATCAATTAAAAACAGTAAATTGTCTATTTCATGATTTAAAACAACTAAATTAAAACTTTTCGGCTTTCATCTGGAAGTTTGAGAAACTTCATCCTAAAATTCCAAGTGAAAAAAAGGTATCTTCAGTAAAAGTATTTGAAGGTAATATAGATGTTAGCAACATTATCTTATTTTTATTTTTTTAATATGAAATACAATTGGATCAGATATTATTTTTCTTTTCTTTCTTAAGAAAGACTTAGAAATGTATATTTTGTACGTATACTTAAGAAAATTCTTTAAATTTTATCACGAAAGGCACACCGTTAAAAATATAACAGAATGCATATATGTGTCAGTTAAACTTGTTTCTGTCAACTTCAATTTAATTCTCGTGAGAGAACCATAATTTGGTTCATTTTCTTGGATGTGATGTCACACCTAGAGTTCAGCTGTTAACCTCGACCTATATCTAAAATGTTGACGGAAATTGCGCATGAAGTCATACAACAAGCAACATCTACAATGTGAGCTTTCAGAAACATATACCAGATCTGTACTGAGAACTACAAAATAATCATTTCTACTCGGGTGTGGCCTGGAAGTTAGTATTCTTCGACTGCGAATTCGAGGTGTCATTGTTGGCTTACGAGTATTCGTTTCAGCAGATCCGGCCTGGCCAGATGGTTATGACGATTCACTCGTATTCTGAGGGTCGCAGGTTTGAATCACCGTCACATTAAACATGCTCGCCATTTCAGCCGAAGAGTTGGTGGTGAATGGTTATGACTATCTGTCTTCCCTATGGTCTTACACTGATAAATTAGGGAAGGGTAACGCGGATAGCCCCCGTGCGGCTTTGCTCGAAATTCAAAACAAACAAACAAACCGCTTTGAGGAACAGTAAATGTGTTAAGAGTGATGGTGAAATCTCAAGACATTCTGAGTTATATTTGGGAATGCATGCTATTAACCTGCTACCTTCCCTTTTTTCTATCAATTTAAATTTAGGGAGGATTAGAAGCACACAGCTCTTGTTTAACTTTGTTTAAAATTTCTAAAAATAAAATGTAATAATGTTTTCATAAGAAAGTATTAACTGTAATAAATATGTAAAGCAAATGTTGAACTTGTTTGAAAGGCTCAATACGCCATGAAATATATGAAATTAAGATATAGTAAAATGGAAACATAAAGTAAAGGTTTGTTTTAGAGGCTTTGGACGTTTACTAGTCGTATACATAACATGGCTTAATTGCAACAGACTAGTCAATGCACAAATATGAGATTTAATTACAACATAAACATGTTTTGACAACATAAAACTATTTGCTAACATTATTACAGTTTAATTTTATTTAATGTATACCCTACCCTGACCTAGATCAGGTGATAAGCATATTAAAAAAGAAAATGGTTCATACAGTATTCTTTGTTGATGTCATCGAATACACCAGATTTTTAAAAATATTTCTAAAGGTCCACAACGCACGCTTTTTAACACAAACTTGGACAATAGTCACTTTTAAGTATTGCTGGCAAAGGTACGTGTAAAATAACAAGAGACGCAAAATTTAATAAAGTAGCCCTGAAATTACAAGGTGATTTGGTAACTTCTTTCCACTTGGGCCCAATGTGTCCATTAATTCCTACAATATACCAACGCAAAGGCAAAAATGAAGGAAAATAACCCTAACTCAAAATGTATTTAATATTTTCCTTATAATTGTATTTAATTCGCCATTTGTCCAAAAGTTCAGACTGAGTACTTGGATCCAGTTGGTAGTTCCAAAATATTTCATACTATCTGTTGTGTCCCTACCACATCGAACTATCTTACAAACCCTCCAGTTTCTTTCTAATTCGTGGAGATATATAACTTTTTCCTCTTGAAAAGAAGAATTCGTATTCGTAACAAAAACGTGGGAAGGTGAGATTGTTCTGTTTAACGGTTTATTCTTTTACTTGACATTTCATTTACAAAATAGGTCTTGGCCCGGCATGGCCAGGTGGTGAAGGCGCTTGACTCGTAATCTGAGAGTCGTGGGATTGAATTCCTGTCGTACCAAACATGCTTGCCATTTCAGCCGTGGGGGCGTTATAATGTGACGGTCATTTCTACTCTTCGTTAGTAACAGAGTAGCCCAAGAGTTGACGGTGAGTGGTGATAACTAGCTGCCTTCCTTCTAGTTTTACACTGTTAACATAAGGACAGCTAACGCAGATAGCCCTCGAGTAGCTTTGTGTGAAATTAAAATCAAACGTTTTTTGTAAGTTTGCATCAATATTTGATACAAACCACCAGAGGAAATTAAAACCATAATGAACACATTTTGAACTAATATATCGTTATTAACTCATAGAAATTCCTCAAACAGTTTTCATTTAAAATTACCACAGGAAAAAAGAACGCCAATGAAGATATTTTCTTACCAAGTATTTTAACATCACTCGCTGGAAGAGAAGAGAACATCCCTCAGCCACAATAATATTGTGTATCAAAGCATTTTTATGTTACGGCTTATACAGGAAAACTATGAAGGCGTCATTACTACCTTCAGTATGGTAATAAAGCAAGTCGCTGTATTTTATGTATATAATAACCAGAAACATTTATCATAATAGTTCTGCTAATGAGTAAAATAACTTTGAAGATTCTATCATTTATTTATAAATTCTAATCAGCATCTATGAGATACTGGCCCGGCATGGTCAAGTGGTTAAGACACTCGACTCGTAATATGAAGGTCGCGGGTTCAAATCCCCCTTACGTCAAATATGCTCTCCCTTTCAGCGGTGGGGGCGTTACAAGTGACGGTCGTTCTGAGTAGCCCAAGAGTTGGCGGTGGATGATGAGGACTAGCTGCCTTCCCTCTAGCCTTACATTGCTAAATTAGGGACGGCTAGTGCAGATAGTCCTCGTGCAGCTGTGCGCGAAATTTGAAAAAAACAACAACAACATAGATAAATATGAGTATATCTTCAGTTCCTTTTCTCATCTATTTACCAATACAGTAGAGTATCTGATTATACCCGAACTATTTGTTTAAGAATCACTGAAATAATATATTAAACGACAAAAATAAAAAAGTAGTATACTAATTATGAAACAGTAACCAAATACTTCTACTTAAATTAGGCCTAATAGCATAATAGCAATGACTAGAGACTAGTTGTGCTGTGTACGAAGTAAAAATAACTGTATCGATTCATGATTCTGAGCACTTTGAACAAAATAAATTATGCTCATCAAAATTATATAAAAATCTGGATAAATAAGCAAACTAGGAACTAGTTAAAAATAACAAGATATATTTCAAATTAAACCTCATTAACGAACTTTAGGAACGAATTTCAATACTTTATATGCATTCAGGAAAAGCTATTAACTTAGTTATACTAATTTACTCGTCTTATTTTCCATTCACACGAATAGTTTTGTTTTTATTAAGTGATTTTTCTTTTAATTTCTGCCCTTCCATAGAAGCATTCATCTACTTGAAATTATAAATGCAATATATATGAATAATTTTCTAATTCAAAGCATGTTCCTATCGAAACATCATTAAGAGAAATGAGTCATTTACAAATCATTATACTGTGGTAATTAATTATAATTTTGTAATTGTATATGAAAATTACACATGTCCACATGAGCCTTCTGTGGTGATCCCTGTTTTCATAAAAAATGCTTTTAATTTTGTATAAAGGGATTTGTATACGTTTTAAAATATTTGCTTATGCTAAGATTGCTGGGTCCTCTGTTTCAAAATGATTGAATTGATATTTTCACGAATATATTGTCTCTAAAACTCACATATACACAGATCTATCATTTAAGCTGCCTGAGAAACATGTTATGGCTATAATTACAGCTTTTGTTTTGAGAAATATCATAAAATCTGCCTAGATCAGTGACAGTCATTGTATTTATACATAGCTTTCAGATGAAAATGTAAGTTTACGTTCATAGTTTACATTCACTATACGTTTCACGAAGTTAGAATTTATTCAATAATTACACTCATAAGTTAGTTCTTTCAATCACCCATCAACTCATTCATCTGTATCCATCTTCTCAACCAATAATATGTTTTCCTAATTAATATCTCACTCACCTTAACAGTTCACTTTATTACCCGACTTTCATTCGGTTACTCGCCATCTCATGAAACTATTCACCTTGTTTGTCAGTACAACCATTCACCCAGTCAACCTGAGCTCACTCATACCTATATTATTATATTTTATATCGTCTGGTATGCGAATATCTTATGTAACAGCCCCAAAACGAGCTATCAGTAAATGCAGGTCTTAGGTTATTCTGTCATTTAATAGAGCTCAGCTTTTATGATTTACAAAGTGTATTCTTAAGTAGCGTTATTCACAGGAGCGAACTATAAACAAACCTGTTATATCTGGTTATCCAATTTACTTCAAAATAGAAGCGCTGAACATACACACACACATATATATAAATATATATACATATATGACAGACATATTTGCTGCTTCAGGCTATGTCCAGCTTAATTTGTTCTGATAATGAACGAAAATGCTTGTACATGTAAATAAACCGCCTTCAGTTATTAAAGTTTAATATATCCTGAGTTTAAAAATGCATCAACTTCTAGAAGCTGCTAATCTCGTTTCACTCGTTTGTTTAGTTTTCCAAAATATGGGTTTGTCAGAAACTTTTGGTAGCAACCAACTTTTCCCAATATTTATTACTAAGTAACCTAATAATTTCTCAAAATAGAAACAATTCTGTACAGTAAAATATTGTAGTTCATCTTAGATCCAATGCGAGAAAGAATTAAAACGAAAGTTCATGAAAGTTCCTCATGTCACTTGCACATTTTTATTGTACATAAATGTAGTTTGATATTTCTCACTCCAAACCTTCAGCCTACCGCTATGTCAATTTTAATTATTTTCTGAGAAGCACAGCTGCCTTCGCAAGTCTTGCAAACAAAATATATTACTTAACAAATATTTTACTTTACTATTACAATAAGAGTACATAATAGAAAAAAAATAGTTTTAAGAAAAACTTAATCAAAGCTAAATATTTCTTCAATATACTGGATCTTTACTTATATATATGTAAAGTTTCTCAGTTCAATGTGTCAAATCTTACAAATGGTGTGACATAGGAAGGTGAAGAGGATATTGAGGTAATCATACAGATGCAAATCCAGAGTTGTCACGTGCTGCCACCAGGGGAGTTGCTGTCATTGCTTTTCCATATTTTACTTGTATAAATGGGTTTGATGATCTCAGTGCAGCTCTTTCAATCAATATTAAAGCCGACAAGCGGCCAGAGAGGTGAAAGTTTATTAAACCAAAGTGTGCGATCTCGAGGCAGCTCTCAGTGACTACCATAGACTGCATAACATCATGAGAAGGAGGTGCTGTGTGCAAGCTCATAAAAAAATTTTAAGTGACAGGTTGTACTTATGATAAGCCACGTACAAGCACACCACCTTCACCTCCTAAAATTATTTCTTAGCTTAGCTATGCTGTGGTAAAACATGCCAGCACAAGAGCATATTGGTGAAAAATGTTCAGATTTATTAAATTCAAATGTTCGTGAGTCTCCTCGGTCAGTTTTGCGAATGCTTTCTTACAATAACTTATGGACACTTCAAGCACATTTCAGTCACTCTAAAAGTGTGGGCACGTACAACTGCACTATAGACGCTGGAAAAGCAAATTCTTAACAGCTGCTGTGATTGATCAAACATTAGGTCATAGTGGCGCCCCTGTTGGCAACATATGACAACTATAACAAGTACATCTATATGATACCCTTAAAACTCCCTTGCACTTTTACCTTCTTATGCCACACCGTTTATGAGATGCGACATGCTGAGCTATCAGTATGATAACCTTTTAGTTTAATCTAGCTTTATTCGTTTCACTACAACGCTTCAATCGCAAGTTTTATTCATATGATCCATTCACGATGTTTTCATGCTTTTTTGAAAAGATATGTTAAAGGAAATATCGACCACGCAAATGTTCTCGAGTCATTCGGGAATTTATATACAAAATGCCTACATACACTTGGCGCTTAGGAAGCAAGAGATAGCTTTTTAAACTTTGTTTGAGCTGATAAATATAAAGTATTCAAATGCATTCTGAAAAAAAGTAATTCCAGAAAACACCAGCGTTTAGAATCATTACATTAGATGAAGAGATATACGAAGTGTATTTAACAGAATGACTTATGAATAAAAAGTCTCGGAACTAAAGAGTATAAACGATATCTGAGTTTAACTGTAACTGTTTATAAAAAAAATGTTGGTATAATAAAAGATTAAATGGGGTATTTTAAGATAACGTATATGGAGAAGTACATTTATTTAAGCGACTGGAGTGAATAATTTAAGTGATAACAGAAAATGAAATCTGAAGATAAAAATCAAACATGGGCAGCGTAAATACTAATGTTCTTTCTTATGGTCTATTTCATAATTCCACACTAGTAGCCCAGCTATAGTCTGTAGAAGAGAAGGACATTTCAGTTATTTTTCCTGAAGACAGTATGTTATCCATAATGCATTTTTTAGTTAATTCTTTCAAATAATCACGTGGTCTGTAAGTGGTGTTTTATATATTACTACAAAGAACAGTGTGAGAAATGGTTAAGAGCTTATGATAAAATTCATTTTACTAAAGAAAGGAGGCACATAGGTTATAATAGTCTGTACCCTTATTCTTAAACATAGAATAACAGTAGAATATACTATGTTATGAAACAGATTGTGAGGATCTATTTTGTTTTAGAACAAAGTTATATTGCTGTTTCCTCCTCGAGGATTCGAATCTTGAATTGTAGCGTTGTAAGGCCGTAAACGTATCACTGTCCCACCAGCAACAAAGAGCAATATTGAAAAATTAGATACAAGGAAACAGAAGCATCTACCTTGTTTTTTTTAAGCTGGTAAAAAAGGCTTAATTATCGTGGTAAAAAGGGATAAGACACAAAGGGGATACTGTCATACCTGGTTTTTTGTTATAAGAACATATATTATACTGTATATTCTATTTTAGCCTCAGGTTCTGTAATGACCGGAGGTAAAATACAAAGGAGAATAGATTCTGTAAATAGATGTGACTATTTATTTTACTTGAGCAATATAATGGGGCAGCTGGTCTTTCTCTACGTGGACTACAATGACAACTAGCAAAGGAGTATTTAAATGTAGTAATTTCACCATTTTGCTGTCGCTATAATTAAAGTACAAACTTAGCTAGTCATTGAAAGATGTATTTTGTGTTGTTTTTGTGTTTAACTTCAAAAAACATCTTTACCTGCACTTGAATATTAATTAAGAAGCTTTAAAATATTTTAAGATATAACGACGATATTCTGTTTTTTTCGTTTTTTTGATTTCGCGCAAAGCTACTCGAGGGCTATTTGCGCTAGCCGTCCCTAATTTAAAAGTGTAAGACTAGAGGGAAGGCATCTAGTCATCACCACCCACCGCCAACTTTTGGGCTACTCTTTTGCCAACGAATAATTGGATTGACCGTCACATTATAATGCCCCCACGGCTGAAAGAGTGGGCATGTTTAGTGTGACAGAGATTCGAGCCTGCAACCTCGAATTACGAGTCGAGTGCCTTAACCACAAAGCCACGTCTGGCCTTGTGAAGTTTAATAACAGTATTATACCTAGTTTTATTAATAATTTATTTTGTAATTCGTAACATAACACTTACACTTTTTTCATAAATAAAGAAATTGAGCTAGGGTTCTAGATAGAATTGCAACTATTATTACATTTTTTTTTATAAATACAATCTGGTTCCTTTTCTTGGACCTTTTTTAACATTTCTATTGTAATGGCGGAAAACACAATAACAGCCACAGCTGACGGCTACGTTCTGATTGATGACAAGGCAGCGTGCTTTTCTCCCACGTCACATTAAAGTTTTAATATGGCGCCAGAGTTATTCTGCTTTCTTCTAAATCACACGGTTGCTTGAATCATCTCAAATCCTGTGTATTCCCCCTCAATCAAAAGATCTTGTAGTGAGAATTTTCTCTTTCTTATTTTGTTGTAATTATACCACGTATCTAGTGTTTCACTATAGAAATTCGTGTTGTGGTTTGTATGTACAAACTAATTATCAACACACACATATATGCACTAATCACACCACTTAGGTGTTCTTGTTTATGAGCCTCAGAGAAAACTAATCTCTATGCATACCAAAATATAAAACTGTGTTTATTGTGTATTAAAATAAAATGCCTTATAAGAGATTTACAACGCTAAAATCAGAGTTTCGAATCTCCTCAGTGGACTCAGCAGATAGCCCGATGCGTCTTTGCTATAAGAAAACACACCTTAGAAGATAGAATTTCGATAAATGTACTTTTTTGCTCAGCAACGAATATGATGTTGGATAAATCCTGATTTCAATTACTCAAAATTTAAACCAAATCATAACAAATAAAAGTCGTTTAAGAAAAATCATTAACTCACTATTGTTATATTTAGTTTGCAGCGATTTAATTATTCAAGCAAATATCTTTAAAATTCAGAAACTCTTGAAGTTAAGCACAAAGCTACACATCATGCTATCTGTGTTTTGTCCAGCCCGTGTATCGAAATCCGGTTTCTTGCGTTACGCAATGAATATTTTGTACAGAAACATCAGCTTCCTATTTTTGAAAATATCAATCTGAATTTCCTAGTATTTTCAACCTAACATAAAATACCCGCACTCCAGTGCTGGGTTCAAAGGTAACCTCATTATTCACAGAGGCCCAGTTGTACAAAGAACCTCATCCGTTATCCTTGATTTCATCTATAGACTCCCCAAACGTGGGCGTGGGTAGGAGTTCGTACCAAAAAAATTCATTAGGACCCATTCCCGTGATACCTCAGTATGTATGCCAGGTTTAGTTTAGTCCAGTTCACCTATATGATGATGAGTGGGGGGTATGAAGACAATTTCAAATATGACGCCACATGGGGCATCGAGAGGGGTCGCCGATAGCACAAAATTCGATGACCAGTTCGAATTTAATAACTCCGCAAAACTCTTACCATACCTAATCCTGTCTGAATAACCTTTTGAGTGCATTTTATACCCATTTAATTAATTAACAACTGATGATAATCAAAAAGCCAAATATAATATGCAACCATCCTCTAGCCTTATGATGGATATTTAATCCCTGAGCTTCTGACGTAAACTAGTCTATAATATTGTGATGAGCAGTAGTCCATGTGAAATGCAGTTTGTATGTAACATTATGATACACAACTGATGTATAACCTTGTAAAATAGTCCTTATCTCTGTGATTTGCAACCTGTCTATAACCTTGTAAAATAGTCTTTATCCCTGTGATGTGCAATTAGTCTATAACCTTCTAAAATAGTCCTTATTTCTGTAATGTGCAACTAGTCTATAACCTTATGAAGTTTAACAAGTAAATTAAACTTGGCGTTAGTTTCAAACCTTCTGTTGTGCAGTTAGTTTATACATTTCTTTTGTAAAACTAGACTACAACCTTGTGATGTGACACTACTTTATAATATTATGAAGTGCAGTTTGTCTAAAAAGTGTGCTTGTAATTTGCAAATTAATCTATAACATTGTGAACTAGCCTATAACCCTGTAATATATATACCTAATCTTTAATGTCGTAATGTGCAGTTGGTTTACAACTCTGTGATATCCAACTAGTTTTAACCGTGTGTTGTGCAAGGAGTTTATTATTTTGCGGTGTACAGTTAGTCTATAACCTTGCGATATACATTTATAGTACAATCTTGTAATGTGCAGTTG